>CM057149.1:37207345-39897461 GCA_029964075.1 Patiria pectinifera
CTTAATTTTTCATAATTAGTTTTTCGCATTTTCTTTGCAGGAACAATGGGGCACAAGCCTGCAGGACTGATTCTCTGTCCATACAATCCCCAAATTCGACAAGCTGCTCCGTTTCATCGCAAGTGGGGTCAGGGAACTAGACTGCAGGAACATGATGTTTCTTGGATTTCCAGCATCTTCAAGCCCAAAACGTGAAACAAGTCAGTTTAACAATATTTGTTATGACATTCATGGGCGTCAGCCCCCCCGGAAAAGCAACAAAAAAAAAGGAAGAAAAAAAAGAGAAAAAGAGAAAAGAAAAGAGGGCTGCAGGTCATAGTGGTGTAAATTTAATGGAGAAGTCTCCTGCCCCTCTAAAACGATAAATCGAAATGTGTTGAAATACATGCTTTTGGCAAAAGTATGTTTTGCCTCCCCTCTGAAAAAAATCTGGCGACGCCACTATAACATTCTACTCCCCAAAATCCTCTTACTAGAAAATTGCAGCAGGAGAAAATGTTGTGCATTCTCTTTAAAGGCATATGGGATCATTTGCATTTATCCCCAAAGTAATCTACCAATTTATTATCAAAAACTTGGGCTAAAGATCGTACTGGTATATTAAACACCCTGTGAAAGTATTCCGTCTAGCTTGGAATAGTAGGTGATTTCCAACGATCAGTCAATGTGGAATAAATGAAACTTCAGCAAATTAACGATAGGTTTTGGACATTCTTCTTTGGATTTTGAGAAGTGTTATCATTGGAAACGAACGAAATGAATGAAAAGCAAAAGATCCTGATATGCCTTCAATTCTTGATGAAGCAAACAAATCAATGCCACAATGTTTTACCACCTCATTCCCAATTTCAGTATTTTTTCCAGGCATGGATGATAGGCCTTATTTATAACCCTCAATCCCCTCCTAAGATTTATCAGCTTGGTTTTATCAACATCAACAACAAACACTTGCTGAACATGCCAAGCGCATGGGTTGAATGACCGGCCGGTCATTGACTTTGCGATACCGTCTCCAGCTGAGGGCTCGGGGGGGGGGGGGGGGTGTTGTTCAATGGAGTCAAACGTGATGCCGTGATTGCGTTTGCACAAAGACGAATCTAAAAAGGGGCCGGCATAAAACACACCACGATTCAACAGCGTAATAAAGCTGAGCCGGTTATGGCTCTTGTACTTCATAAAAATCCTTCCCCAGGTACGCAGTAACACGAGAACTTTTGAAAACACATTGTGATCAATGTGTGTTTGCACAACAACCAGCTTTTTTTTAACTGCTAATGAAATTATTGCAAGCTGTTGAGAGGCGATGGTATAAGATATGCCGCAGAAAGTTTTTTGTTCCGGTTTTTTTTTACCAAAGCCGACAAAGCAACACGTGACAGAGTTTGTGTTCATTATTAGAAGGATGAGTCATTTTTACGACGCACTGCGGGTCTTCCCCCACGAACTAAACAAAAAAGTCAGGTGGACTTGCCGGACGCACACTTAAAATTGCCTGCCTTGGGTTAATTTTACCCAAGAAAGGTTGAAAACTGGAACTACCCAAAGTTGGGTTGCTCTATAACCAATTGTTTGGGTTAGAATTTCTGCTAAATTCAACCAAAAGTTGAAGTCATACAAGACCAAATCAAATTTGGTTTTGAATGACCACACGTTTTGGTTGAATTTTGCAGAAATTCTAACCCAAACAATTGGTTATAGAACAACCCAAGTTTGGGTAGTTCCAGTTTTCACCCTTTCTTGGGTAAAATTAACCCAGGCAATTTTTCAGTGCAGGGTGCAAAATTTAGTATTAAGATCGGGCCAAAAGTTTGGATTTCAATCATCGAACTTGGCGTATAGCGGTACTTTCCTTGCCGTCCACCGCTGTGACCCGGTATCAATTCCCAACTGGACCAATATAGATTGAGTTTTCAGTCCCTATCTGATTCTTAGGGTTTTTCTCAGAATTTTCTTCGGGGTTTCCTCCCACCTCTAAAACTGTAATTTCTTCTCATTGTCTCCTCTCTACAGGTTTCATCAGGTTTGCGAGCTACAGTGCCTGGGATGGGGAGCATAATGATGAATCCTTGATTTCACTATAAACAGGAACTAAATAACCGGGTTTTTTTTTGTATTGCAGTAAATTGAAGCTATGTTACTGTCGGTTTCAATAGGTGACATAATGGACTTGGCTTTACAAAAATGTTCGTATCGCGTGCTAGACCTGCAGTTTTCCTTAATTTTCCACTTGAAAAGTAAACAAACAAAATGGAAATTGGAAGGGTTTAGTTTGTAAGAGATAAACTCGGGAGTGATAAGAAACTATTCCATATGTTTGAAAACAAAACCGCTCATTATGCCGGGCGGGGGGGGGGTTGCTTGTCAATAATGAACACAATTTTAGACTAACCTTTCAGCCCGTTTGTTTGCAGTGATATGCTACACAACACGAAATACTGAATTTAGCATATTATTTTGCCGTTCTATATAAGCTTAATATCTTTTATTTAAGAAACATCAATAATTCAGACATTAGGCTACTTTTCTAGTATACGCTCAAGTCATTACAAAAACTGAGACAAATCAACCTCAAATAAATCAACTAAAAACACTAATTGCTGAGGGGAAAAAATCAGAGGATTCAATAGTCGTATTATTTTGGACACTCAGAGTCAGAGTCAGTTTTATCAGAACGAACTGCTGATGGTCGTGTGTTCGAATCCCAGCAGGGCAGTTACAAGGGTGTTGGTATTTTGGGGGGGCAGCCAATCCGGCAGTGTTCTTCTGGGTTTAAAGGTGCAGCACCGCCGACGACCGTTTGCAAACTGAAGGATACGACCAGTTGCATTGCACATCGTTCCATAAACCGTTAACCCATACAGTGGCGCAGTGCTCTTCGCCTCCGCCATTGCTAGGTTCATTGTACCAAGACCACCAATTCCTGTAATGCACTTCAGTAGCGCCATCCAGGCATTCCCATTCACCTATACAGAAAATAGGGCCCTTGGATTATTACTTGTCTCCAACAAAAAAAGGAAAAGTTACCAGGGTTATTTTTCAGACAACAATCGGTCTGGGTATTGCAGTAGGCCAGCCAAATGTGGAAAAGTTCTCTAGAAAATTAATTTCATGGCATTTTTTGGTGATAGCTGGCATCCATGCTAGATTAATTCTTTGAACCATAACAAATAAGATGTGGGTGGATGCCATCGTTAATTTTGACCCTTAATATGCCTAATTTGCATAAATCGTTAATACCTGCCGTGTAATATATGTCCTCCCTTATTTCGGTATATTTTTATTTTTCAATCTTTAGAAAAAAACATTGGGTGATTCTACTTACACATCCTTACTTCAATACCATTTTCTAAAGCATATATTATTGACTGAATAATTATGAGGACATCGTAACAATCCAAAATGGCTACTATTATACCCAATAGTATACTATTATAAATTAAGGGTGGCATGCTTGAGAATATGTTACTTAAGTAAGGGTAAGTAGAATCAACAAAATAAACTTTTCAAAATGAAATTAAAAAAATATACCAGATATATATAAGAATAAATATATTACACGGCAGGGATTACCAATTTATGCAAATTAGGTATATTTGGGTCAAAATTAAGGGTGGCATCCACCTACATTTGCTTCTCCATCCTTTGACTGATTGATCTGACATGGTTGCCTGCTATTACCAAAAAATGCAGTCCATAGTGTAATATTCCACTTTGGCTGGTCCACTATTGACCACGTTCTGTAAAATGTCCGTATTCATCCATGCATGAAAAGAATACAGGTCTTTCTTTGTGACTATCCGAAAACACTGCCAACGCAATGTCCAGAATAATAGGCCTCTTGCTATCAACATAATTGCAACAATGGGCCTCTGCACAATGAAGGAAATAAAAGTAACAACAGAACAGGATATGAATGCAATTACATTTATTGAGTGGTCGGGCACAACCCGACCACTGACTAGAATATTGTTCTCATAAATCTTCTTTGTTGAATACAAACCGACCACTCTCTGTTGGATTGTGTTGATAAATCTTTCTTTTTTTTCCGTACAGCACGTTTCCGCGGGTTTTCTTCTAAAACGGTTTATGATAGGAACTTGTAACTTTCAATATATATCGACCCTCATCCTAAGTGGTGGATATTACTCTGCATGATTACGTCATCGGGTGTCAAATTACAAGTGATTTTAGGTGGAAAAGTGACCAATTACTTTCACCTATAACTCTTGAACTAAATAATCAATGATGTTTGTATTGTGCATTGAGATAGACCATTAATTGCTAAACATTTTTTTGTTGGTACGTAAACTCACTTGACCTTTATTTTCGGGTCTACCGGAAGGTCTAAGTTAGGTTAATTCAAAATGAAGACGTTAGCCTGAAATAAAAACAAAGCAAAATTTCTTCCGAACGGTTTACGGTACAATCACAAAAACGTGTGTTAACTTGTACCATGTTACGAAGATGTTATACATTTTGTTACGTCATCATGACGTCATCAGGTATCAAATTACAGCGATTTAAGGCCAAATTTTGACAAAACAGTTTGTGCTATATCTTTTGAACTAAATAGAGTATCATGTTGTATTTTTTCGTGAGGTTGTAGACCATGCCGTGAGAAACATTTCTTGTTCCCGGACACAAACTGATTGACCTTTACTTCCGGTGTTACGGGAAGTGCAATAAAAACTGAATAAAACTCACTGCGGAAGCATTTTACTACAGACAAATATATTATAAAAGTGTTTACTGAGGAATGCTAAACACAAAAAAAACAGTATGATTACGTCATCATCCAAAAAAGCGCCCTTAGCGGCACATAAAATAGTGTTTCTTTCTTTAAATTTGAAACCATAGGTTCAAATTGTACCAAATCGCTCCTTGAAATTCTTTGATTAAACACAGATAACTTGGCAAGGTTTTAATTTCATGACGTCATCAGACCGGAAGTTACTTCTATGAGAATTTGCCAACGATCATATTTTAAATTTAATTCTATCATTTGATCCATGTTGTGTATCTTAGCCCAAATAACGATACCATTACAATGCTCACCTTTTGCTTCCAAATACTGAGACGTCATCAAAGTGGACGTTCGGTGTTATGAATACATACACTTATATTTTCCAAATTTTCATACGTTATTTAACTTCACAATGAACATCCACTCCGAACTAAATCAGTATTACTTCCCGTTTTTGACTTATGACGTTATAAAGCCAGAAATAGCTTGTATGTGTACATAGAATGTTTACTGAAATTTATCACACCGTTAAAGATGTATTTTTACACAAAATAATTTATTGTACTGGAAAAGATTTAATTTTGTTATTCTTCGCTCTTACATAAATATTCATAACTTAACTGGACAGTGTTTCACGAATCTGTAGTTAAACTTGAAGCTGAATTACAGATGTTCACATTTTCACTGTGCTGCTGCTCGACCTTTTGAGGCAAAGAACACGGATGAAGAGGTCGCTGAGCTATTGCAGACATGAGGACACTGGTACCACTATTCATTGATCTGAATGACAGACAGAATGATGGAGGGATCGAGCAGCAAGACAGGTGAAAACTATCGATCTGAGAATTCAGATTTCAGATTCAAATTCAACGAAATATCATTCCATTTAATAATTGATGCTTACTGTTCTGTTGCAACTTTTATTGCTTTCCAGTGTTGTAATGATGGTATTTTTTTCCCACGGTACCAGGTACTGCTTACGAAGTACTTAGGTTGTCGAGTACCTGAGTACAGTACGAGCACTGGTACGGAGAAACCGCTAGAGTATGCAGTACAGTACTCACATTTTCAGTACGGCCATACAGGGAAATGGTTCATTAATTGTAATTGGCCCAGCCAGTCAGACCGATATATATAGACCCACTCACGACTAGCTGTTAAATGTGTTTGTCGGACTGTACTTACACAGAGGCAAATCAGGAAATCTCGAATACTCCACAAGCCAATCAACCATTTCAAACTGAAAAGTATCGACAAAATAAGGCCATGGTAGGTGAATTAAGCTATCCCGCCCACGAGTAATGCTATTCAGTACGAGTACTTTAAAGGGTCAGTACAATTTCGACATGTCAGTACGAATACTTTACTGCCCAAGAAATTAGTACCGTTATTTAGGTACGAAGTAGCGACATTCAGTAGTACAGTACGAGTACTCCAAAAAAGTACTCAGTAGTACTCGAGTACGGTGGGTACCGAAATACGAGTACTACAACACTGTTGCTTTCATTGTCCAGAGGAAGTTATTGCTATTGTGTTGATCGCAAGAGGCCTAGTTTGAATTCCACTTGGAAGCCTCAAATTAATATCAACTTGCCTTCGATGTCAAGGTCGTTGCAGTTGATCCAAAAGCGAGTTGACATGAGACTCTCAAGGAAATCATTTTCCTCATCAGACTGCGGTGCAACCAAGACACCTCCCATCTTTATGCACTCATCTTTTGCCTCGAACCATGTGAGAGGCTCCGTGATCGCTTTGTAGCATTTGTCATCCCACTGGATCCAAGGAGAAGGACACACCACATGCGGCCCTCTAATGGTGGCCAAACACTTGCACTCTCATTAGGCCAAAAAAAAGTCTCGGTTTCTGGTATGGAGCTTGCCCCAAAGTGGTGCTGGCGACGCGGCTTTTTTTACCTGTTTTTTGGCACAAAAATGTCGGCTGATGACTTTCCGAAGTGGTGCCCGGCCAAACCAGTGCAAATATATAGGAGTCCAGAGAGCCACATAAATCTTATTTTCGATCGCAACCCCATCTAAAAACGTTAAATTGTGCAGCAGCAGAATTCCAGTCAAACCAGTGAGTTTGGCGGTTTTGGCTATCATCTTGTATTGAAAAAAACTTTTCGTTTTGCCGACGCGCATGAGCTACGGCGACGCGCGCGCATACCAGAAACCGGAACTACCACCAGTGCATTTGATCACAAGACAAAGGCTCATCAAGCCAAAGACGAAGCGTCTAGGCAACATCATTGTCAGATGTTACCACTTTGGTATGTGATGGTAAGATACACAACTTGTTCCATATAAACAGCTCCTGAACCAATGTCATTACTTTTTAAAATTTATATCCATCTCAGCCATGAAAACAGTTGCCTAGAAACGCTGGTGTGTTGTGACAACAGACTAATACATTTTATTAAAGAACGTTTCGCTTCACTAAGATATCGAGTTTCTGGCAGGCAATAAATTATACCACGTTTTGTTGGACCTAAGTACACCTGGGGCACCAGCAATGAGGGGGCACCAAGGGCAGACCTTACCACATCCCCCTCCCCCAAATTTCCAGTCAAATGAACAAGTGCTGCAAAATCGAAAAGCGTGGGGGGGAGGGGGGCTGGACCTCTTTTGACGCCAAAGGGCGCTCTTTTGGTTCATTTATTCATCTTTCATAAAGCAGTGCGGTTAACCCATAAGGGGCCGGGGAGGCGAGATCTGCCTCCCCCCTCATTTTCCGCGGTAAACTCTAAAAAGTATTATTTCATACTTTGGCTGTTATGACTTTTTAGCCTCAAGCGCCGCATCTTTTGAAACCAAAAATATAAAAATCAGACCACGGGTTGTGTGGCGCAGCAACTTTCCATCTTTATGCGCCGTGAAAAACAGTAATTTTCCACCATACGTCGTGTACGCCTACACAGGCAGATTACCATTCGTACATAACTATGAATAATTAATTAACCATAATTCCCAAAACCCTTTGACCTATAGTCATGATATTTCTTAGGTATGTTCATGAAGAGTAGCTCTATGCATGTATTAAGTTTCAAAATTTGTCGTCACTCGATATTTAGATCTTACGGGGAGCGGAATCCACTTTGGAACCCCTCCCGGCTGAGATGGTAAAGCCCGGCCCTTGCAAGATTAAAGGGAAGTCAAAAATAGTGAATATAGATTCCTCTTCGTTTTAACAACTCACAATTCTTTAAAAAGACACTTCCTTGGCAAGCGGCACCATTGGATTTTTTTGGTGGTGGGGAGGGGGAACCTGGGGGCACTGGGAATTTTATGGGGGTACACCCCCCCCCCCTGCAATGCCACGCTCCTGAGAAAAAAGTCCACTTTTTTCGCTAAACTGGATTTTTTCCCCTCATACGAAACAAGCTGCATTCGCCGATATAGCTCAGTGGAGGATCCATTTTATTTTCAAAAAGAGGTAGTGAGGGTTTTGATGAGGAAATGCGGTCAACGTATCAAATGACCAAATACCAGAAACATAACAAGATAGGAAATCTTGAGTGATGATGTTATTACGGGAATTCCTCCCCCAAAATAATGAATATTGGTCAGTAAAGATGTAGGCCTACTGTGCGCATCAGTTTTAGTTTTAATTTAACGGGAAAAAAATACAATTTTTTTCTGTTTTGGACCCTCGTGCAACAATCTTAAAAGGGGCTTTTATTTTGAATTCCTTTGCCCATCAACAGAACCGCAGTGGTTGATCCAGGGGGACCCCTTGGGCCGCAAATATAGAAAAAAACATACAGAAAAAAAGAAGAAGCACATGCCTGTCCCTCCCCAGCTTGAAGCCCTGAGCTACCCCTCCTTTGAGCCATATACGCTGGTTCCGCCCTGATCCGCTGTGCAAGTAAGATGTTTTCGATTTTCCGGTGCTTGCCGGGACGCTAATAAGTCGAAATTTGTAAACTGCATGTAATTCCATTAAATTTACCCTTGGTAAGAATTCTTTTCGTCATAAGTTATACCTTAGGGAGACACATTTCAATGTCTCCTTAACAACTCCTATTTAGAGGCAACATTTTATTGTCCTAAATAGCCCAGATCGATTGCTCGTGCAATGCGTGGTCCTAAACACAAATATGCAAAAATTCTTGGGGTAGGATAAGGGCAATTGGGGTCAGGGATCATTAAAATTGGAAAACAAATTGTCCACAACTTTATGGGAATGGCTCCCTATATGGTTCCATTTCTCGTAATAATAATAACTTTGCAAATTTCGAATTATTGTGGGATTATTTTTTGTTCGATTTATCATTTCAAAACCTTTGCCCCAACCTTGGGAACTTTAGCTCAAGACTCACGAAATCACGAGCGTACCTCATTCACGAGTACTGCGCGTGCTTAATAGGTACCAGTATATTTGGAACTTCTTGGATCCCAATTTATGCGAAGAAGCTGTCACCCGTTTCTCCACGGAGCCCAGTCCGATCCCTGTATCGCCATGGTACAGTCTGCGACTGAGTTTCAAGGAATGTATTTTGATTCAGTTTGTCGAAAGCGCCCTCTACCGCGCTCTTAATCGAGGTCTTGGGCCAAGCATGGATCGAGGTAGTACTATAGGCATGGGCCAAGTGGCAAGAACAAAAGGCAAAATAAAAGAGAGGATGTGCGCGCTTGCAATTTGAGAAAAAGTCTCAGGATAATAATAGAGATAGCGATTTATGTGCTATAGATATACTTCAACCCGTTTTGGAGGTGTTGTGACGTCATTATGTATCTGGGAATACAGTGGCGTAATCCTTGTCGGTGAGAGGGGTGGATACTAGGGATGACCAAAAAGCCTTTAAAAAAAATAGGTGGGGCGGGGCTGGACACCACATAACACTAGCGGCGCTCTTCATGATACCAATGTACATCTAATGCATAAACTTGCGCGCCCCTTAATACATCAAAACGGTGCATTTTAAGCTTTTGTACTGTTTGCTCTCCGATTTCTTCAGAACTATTTAATGTGTTTGGACTGTTGGAAAGTTACAAGATAGCCTCATAATCAGCATTATGTATATTTCTCACTACAATTAACATTCTGTGGGGGGAGGGGGAATTCAATGACCGTCCTTCCCCAAAAGTGAGCATGGTGAGGGGATACATAGAGCTATATTAATTCAATATAGCTCTTTTTGGTCAGTTATAGCCATTGATCTCCATATACACAGACTGTGTATATGGAGATCAATAAGTTATAACTAGCAGTTCGCAAATAGCGCCCTCTTTCAGCCACCTCGAAGGTTACGGAAGTAAATCAACATTAGCGAGCGATAATAATCTCCAGTGAAGTTGTGACGAGTTGTCTAGTAAAACTGTCACTCTCGTGTTAATTGTTTGACCTTCAATATCCTTCCACACTGTAGTGGTAGGATTTCCATTCTCAGATTTTAATGATTTTGTTGGAGAAATTTGCTTTGGCCTTGATCTGTTGATACAGCCAACATGAATTTTGTCAACGCCCGGCACCTGCAGAAAAGTGAACACAGAACAGTTAGCAATGTTAGAGTACCGCCGATATTGACATTTCCTATTCTGGTGACACACAAAACTGAAGTTTTCAAATGAATGTTACTTTGTCCCATCAAGCTATTTCAGCTTCAAATCACTCCCTACATGTCGACAAATATGTCTTCTTTTACAACATGGCAATAGATCGGGAAAAGCATACCTCAATTTGTCCAAAACCAGAATTTCAGGCGTGGTTTCCAGGACGGACCGTCTCGGCGCGGCCATTTTGACACTAAGTTTGGCATTTTCATGCCTCGAAAATGGGTTGCCGTTTTTGATTAATACCGCCCTCTCTTGACTTCCAAATCAATAAATACTGCCATCTATTTCTGCGACCAGATAGGATAGGACAATCTGCTGATGTTTTTGTTTTTCGTTTCAAGCGGTCAAGAAATAAGGTTTACGGTAATTTTTGCCATTTTTATGGCCAAATTTTGATCAAATTTGCCCTTTTTCACGATTTGAATATACAGAACATGGGGGGGATTCCTGTAAACCTATATCACTAGATTCCTTGTTCCTTTCTGAGTAAGAATATCTTGATTTTGTTCCTGCGTGTGATTGCGGTCTGTAGAAATGTATTTGTTAAAAAGTCTAATGACATCGATGATGTCGAATCTCAGCGCAGCGCTGATGTTTAGCCAGCCCTTGGCGCAGTTGATGTTTGCACCAGTGACTCAGTGTTTTTTTACGAATGAAACTTCGTACAAACGTCCATTTATGACCAACAAATGTATTTCAGTTGATTTCAAAATTATTGTTTTAATTTAATAATAATAAAAAAAATCATCATTAACATGATTAAAGGATTAATTTAGTTACATCAGCAATAATAATGCATTTCCATTTGCTGCCAAAACTTGACTTGTAACCTTTGATGGGAGGGTGGTAAGTTATTACTGCAGTGAGACATAATTCTGGTGGAGGCAGATTTTTCTCTTTTTTTAATTATTGGAGGAAAGGAAAATGTCTTAAAGGTGTGTCAATATTCCCTGTTTATTTTACACATAAATTAGTCTTTCTTGATTCATGCTTCATCACAAAGGTCATGAGTGGATCTCCACAAGCTGCAGGAAGATCTTCCAAACGAGACCTAATCATTGAAGATCAATAAGGTTACATTATAAATTCATCTTCCATCTTATGCAGAAAAGCGGGGGTCATAGGAATTGGGATGCTGATAAGGAAATATCTGGAGGCATCACTTTCTCCTCAGTAGGTGCTGCTCCACCCTGGTTACAGAAATAAAAACACACACAATCAGAATAGGTTCACGAGTAATATGGTGTGTTTGGGAGAACATAACTTCTGAACGGAAGCTCCTATGACAATGACGTTTGCACCATTGAATTTCTCTCATCGAAAGCTTTAATTTGATGTATAGTTTGACTATATTTGAACCAAAACTGAATAGTATGGTCGGTTCTAAGTTAACAAATACATTAACTCGAATGACGACCAGAAGAGTTCCAGGAGTATGGTGTCTTTGGGAGGACATAACTTCTGAACGGAAGCACCTATGACAATGTTGTTTGCACCATTGAATTTCTCCCATCGAGAGCTTTAATTTGATGTATAGTTTGGCCATATTTAACAAAAATTAAAAATCATGTAATAATGCTAGAACAGTGCACAGGCATGACAGTCTAGTCACAGGGGTCGTGCTAGTCCGAAAATTTGGGACTCTCAATACTGTGTATGAGAGTCCCAAAATAAGGTATCCATGTGTGCAAAAGTTTGTGCTGCATAATAAAACCAGTGTGAATCAAATGTGCAAGCTTCTTACTCACTACAGTTTCTTCAATTATCACAGAAAATTCTGCCCTGAAAAGTTGCTATTGTGAGAATAGAATCACCAAACATTCAGGGTTTGATTCTAATTTTGCAGGGGTTATCGAAATCCAAACGCGAAACATCACGTTGATGTGCACTGCAATGCATTGTGCAAAAAGACTCCTCAGCTAAAACATTTTCTTCGTGTAGATAAAACAGCGCCCTCTTGTTGATCTGAGTGAATGCAGAATGTTTCATTTTTAACAGAGGGCGCTATGTTCATTTGGCCATCGATTAATAACAAGTAAGCTTCAAGGCTCTTCCTACACCTACCCAGAATACCTTGGGAATCACACCACCATTTCTAAAGCATGGAGAATGACGTGGATGGTTTTTGAACTGTCAAAAACTTGCCTTAAAATTGGATTTAAGGTCTCAAATTTTGCAGGTGACATGCTTGCAACTTAANCATTTAGAGGTATGTGTTGGCTGGGCATTAATTAGCTGAATGGTGAGTAAAACGTCAGTAGTAATTTGCACGTTTTTATGCACTCCCGTCCCCAGTCTGGGGTCGTGCATGCACAGTGTCAGTGGCAGTTGACCCGTCCATTTTAGGGCGTTTTTCATTATTTCACTAAAATTCAAAATAAAACTACGCTTACTTACAAAATAAAATAACAGAAGGAATGCCCAATTAACCGTGGAACATGAGTGAAAAGAGTGTAGTATTTGGAAAGAATGTTGCATCTTAGCACTTAGCCCCATAAATGTGGCCAATTTACTGGACTACCTCCGTAAACATAGGCCACACATGATATCCACCATGTACAAAAACATGTCGAACTTTGTCAAATTTTGATTTTCACAATTAAGCTTAATTTGCAGGGTTTTTTTTTGCTTAAGAAGCATACTCACCCTCTGTATAGGCCAATCAGAAAATGGTTCCTTTTCTAGATGTCTATTTTTCGTGAAATTTCCAGATTCGTTTGCACACGTTTGCGTATCAAAATTTCAACATGAAATTTCATGAAAATTAGACATCCGGAAAAGGCAGCACTTTCTGATTAGCCTATAAAGAGGGTGAGTATGCTTCTAAAGCAAAAATAAACTACAAACTAAGCCTAAATGTGAAAATCAAAATTTGACAAAGTTCGACATGTTTTTGTACATGGTGGAAGTGTGGCCTATGTTTACGGAGGTAGTCCAGTAAATTGGCCACATTTATGGGGCTAGTTGCATCTGTGCATCCTGATGCCACTTTTTTCATCTGATTATCTCAGTCATGAAGGCCATTCACTGCAAAAATGGTAATCCTTATCTTAAGGACACCTCTATTTTTTATGAGTTCTGTTCAAAACTGACTTTTGCAGGTGATTGTCCAGTACCAAAATGACTTTTGCAGGCTAATGCAGTCCTTTTCCTTCATATAAACTCATGTTAGTTGTAATTTTGAAAGCACTTTCAAAGGAAATGTGACTTTCCTAGCTTTTTTTTGCAGTCAGATGTTTAATTCTGCACGATGTGTGCATCCAAAATGTGCTCCTAAATTTTTTTTGCATTGCCGAGGCTTCCTGGTTTCATCTTCGGGTGAAATCACAAGGTGAGGTGAAAATTGATGTGTTTGGCAGCAGGTAAGAGGTGGCCCAGGGGAAAAAGCTTCCTATCATCTGGAAAATTCATACATTTTCCATGATGTATGTCATCTTTCATGATGTATGTACAGAGCAGTGACACATGCAAGGTGATTGGTCAACAAACTCCTCAGCAGAGGTAGGATTTACCCGCTTACAAATAATGCCCAAGCACCTGTTTGGTTTGTATACAGACCTGTACATGTTCTGTCGTGTGTGATACATACACATGTAACTTCAACTGATCAAGTCAAGTAAGTGAAGTAACAATCATGTTAAGCATATATGTGTGTCTGGATGTTTATTTTATACAGATGATGCTCAGAATCAACTAATTCTCATACAGCAAAGGCCTCATGAAAGCACGACCTCTGTCCTGTCCACATCATCCCAAACCGAAACGAAAGCAAGCTAACGTGTACTTTCCTGGAGACATTCACCATTCTACCGACTGCAGTCAATGCGGTTGACCCTCCAAGCGGTTCCCCTCGGCCCCCCGACGTCACCCCCCTTTCCCCCTGACGGTGATGCGCTGTCGCCATGACGGCAATCGCTGTCTTCACCTGCCACTCCAGCTCACACCCCTTTCAGGAGCGACGGATACCACTCAAGGAGCCGGTCAAGATTGGCCGGTCAGTGGCCAAAGCCAGACCGACGGTTGATAACGGCATCTTTGATTGTAAGGTGCTGTCCCGTAACCATGCGCTCATTTGGTACGACCAGGACGCCCTCAAGGTCAGTGTCTGAAAATGTATTAATTCTTAATGTATTCTTTGACGTGTGTACTTTCATGTTACCTTGACTAATGGCCAAAGTAGCCTTAAATTGTTTTCAGTCTATTAGAATCTTTCACAATTTGTCCCTTTGGCGGGTGGCTTTGAGCGATTTTGGTGGAAATTGGTAAGGTACAGTCTAACCACTTTTACATTTACAATGTAATAAGGGAATAATAATGTGGTGGAGCAGTTTTAAATGTCTGGTTTCACCCGGGTAGAGGCCTGGTCGCCCAGCTCGGGCCATTATCGGTGGCCGGGCCCCTGCATCTTTTTAGTCGCTTTAAGCCATGTTTTCTCGGTTTAAGTAAAAACGATGTAACTTAATCGCTTTGTCATCACCCAGGTGCAAACTCACCAGTAAGATTGCAAAACATGTTAGCTGCCTTAAATTTTGGGATGCAAGTCTGTGGCCACAAATCCCACAATATGTGGTATAACAATTAGGGGATCGTACCTCAATGTTTATGTAAGGCCAAATAAAAAAATTAATTTGCGTCCCCGCCTGCTTCCTTTTTGAAGGCCGCCCCCTTTTTTCTTTTTCTTTTTTTATTGAAAAAAAAAACGAAAAAATGTTAAATTTTAAACAGTGACATCATTTTGGCCTCTTTGTCTGTTGCATCTATCCCATATAAAGCTGGTATGTCATTTCGTGTGTCCAAGTAACAGTCATTAAAAAACCTGGCGGCCATATTGAAAAATAGCTCGTCTGGTCGTATTGGAAAATGGGTCGGACGGCCATTTTTTTTGGGGGGGGGGAGAATGGGGTCTCTTCCCTTTTTTTAAAAAAAGGCAAAAGGCAGGATGCTAAACAGGTTTGCTATTTTGCCTAATGCAGTACTGATTTGTAATTTGTAATGTTTTGGATTTTGTAACCCAACCCAACAACATGAGTCAAAACCTTAATATAGCTGTATGTACATGTAACGGTACCGGTATGTGCATATCTGTACTGTATACTTTTGTATACTGGCCCTGAAGTAAACCATGATTTCAATGACGAGTCAACAGAAACTGCCATAAAACTTCACACAGATAATGACCATGTCTGAACTATTACAAGTGAATACAAATACACATGTAATCTTCCTAATGAAACAACTTGTACATTTGGAGCTAGCAAACAAATACATACACATATTTCGGGAAATCATGTTGCAACCATGCATGCAGTGTGACACAGACATTCATTACATGCTGTAATGTACTTCCTGGTTTTGAACTGACGTGATTTCTACATGGATGCATTACAGTGCACATGGATTATTTACATGATGAATAATTTTCCAGGATTTATTTTTACAAAATCCTCTGCAACGCAAGCGGTGTGTCAGTTTTCTTTGATCACTGTGACGTCGCTTTCCAGGTATCCACTTTTCATTAAAATTTGAGAGGGCCATTGGTGCAACTCACGTGCTCTGTATAAAGACGGCCTGTGTCAGGTGTATGGGCCTAATGGATTAGCAGACATTGCAGCTTGCCTAGGGAAGTAAATTACTGACAGGTGTGCATGGAGTGCATGCACTTGACCCAAGTCTGTGGATTATATCACAGCCCCCTGCGATTACTAGATGTTGTCCTGCAACCAGAGTTCGAGGTTTTAATAGATGACCCATTTATGCAAATTTAGGTCAACTGACCTTTGACATTCTTTTTGATTTGTCACTTTGGTTTTCTGTTTATTCTAAAAAATATAATTTGTCCTGTTAGACACATTCTTTTCAAAATACTCAGCAAAAATTAGATTTGTCAGGAATTTCCTGATTACAGAACCTGAATAAAAAAAAATCCCTTTTTAAATCTGGAATGCCTGAGGTTTTACCGTTAAAGGGAAAATACAACATTTGCTTTTGCTGTAATTTTGAAATGGATGGATTTGGGGTTAGTATTATGTAGCAAATGATGACACACTGATCTGTTGACAGGTATGTGTTCATAGATGCTGGAAAACCAAGAAAATAAATGCTGTTCTTGTAGTCTGGTACCCTGACCCTACCGGTACTTCAGATGAAATGGAGCAGTTTATACATTGTCAGGTCATGAAACCAGACTTGGCTTGCAACCGTTCAAGCAATTTGGTAAATTTGGCACAGTAAGAACAAACACATTAATTTGTTTCCAATGATGGTCACCCGACCATTTGTTGGAAATTGATACAAAAATTCCACTTTTCTTGTCTGTACCTGGGTCATTCCACCAGGTTGGGGAACAAAGTGTGACATATGACCATATTATTATTAAGAAAAGCATGAATGCCTTGCTTGTAGTTGCTCTACATAATATTTGTTGTTGGGTGGTTTACTAATGCAGCAATCATTTTAATGTATTTTGCCAAAAATATGAGCAAAAATGTCATTCAGACGTACCATTGACACCATGTCAGTGTTACGTCAAATATTTGTACCTGTTTTTTTAATTTGTGTAAAACATTACCCAAAATCACTTTATGTACTTTTTACTGTAAATGCAACACAATAAGAAAAGCTTTTGTTTTGGTAGTCAGGTATCAAATGGAGCAGAAATGATAGCTTGGTTGTGTGGACGTAACATTTACACAGTGTAAAACCCAAATGTCACACTTCCATTGAGTGATTTTTACACCGTTACATCCACATTTGAGGTATTGTTTCGGTATATTTTAACCCTGACTATACCAAAACAAAAGCATTTCTTGGTGCTTACCAGGTGTCCAGTTGTAAATATGCAATGTCAGTTTGGGTAATATTTTATGTATACGTGAAAAAAATGGCAAAAAAAGAATATTTGGATGTAACATTGACACTGTGTCAATGTTACGTCCGAATTAATACATTTTTGCTCATATTTTTGTCAAAGCACTTTCAAATGATTTAAAACTTTCTCAAATATTGAAACACCCTAAGACAAATACACAAATGTATTATGTTGAGCAATTGTTTAGAATGCATCGATACTTTTAGTAATATAAACAAATTTTTTGATGTAACATGCACTGCTTCCCAACCCGGTGCAATGACCCACCTATATAGATATAAAACAAAAGAAATGGGTGTCTTTCAGGCAATTGCAGACATACCATAGAACCTATACTGGGGCCCTAGGTGAACCGCAAACCTCTGCCGATTATTTTGTGGATTTTTTTTATTTTCCTGATCTCACACCTGGCTCTTATGCATCTTATTAGGTAGAATTTTGCATCAGGGAAAAGTACCGGTTCATTTGAATGTTTTTGACATCATGTGATCAGTATATGTTCCAATCTAGATAAGTGTTCCTGTGTAAAGAGATACAAAATTCAGCTTACTATTAATAGACTCTCGCAGGGTCAAGCGAGTCATGCGCTGTGGTGCATCCTAACTATGCCGGGCCTGGGCTCTTCGGTGTGTTAAATATCAAACGGTGTAAGACGTCAATATGATTTGCATCCGGATGGCTTTACTTTCTGGGCAACTGTAATGCGATGCGAAGAACATCTGGTTGACGAGATTAGGAAGAGATCCGTGTGTCTCAAGGAATGGAGTTTCCTGGAGTAATGGACATCTAGAGTGTTGCATGATACTTGGGGCTATGGTACATGGGGATGAGTGCGGTCCAATTGTCTCAAGATGCTAAATCAAAAACTCTTCAAACTCCATTGATTCGAACCTGTTTGTCTGATGATGTTGAGCGTTTGACATCAATTGACAATAAATAGGTATCCAATTCTGGTGTTATGCAGTGCCGTGTGGATAATCTTTATCGCATCATCTCAAAATAGTTCTAATTCAGATATTGATATTGGACTGTTCATCTTGTAATACCTCTGAGATGTAATGACGTTCTTTATTTTATGTACACTTTCTTATGGGAGCCAGGTGGGGAAGAGCGCCACCAAGCATCCATGAGAAACTCAAAATACACACGTAAACTAAGCATGGCATCATTATGTGGCATGCCTATTTGTTGTAAACTTGGAACTCACAAAAGTGACTCTACCGAGAATCCATACGTTGTACCTTCAAGCATTATTCATGAGTACATGCACATGTTTAGTAAATTAAAACGTAATAGCATAGAGTACCGAAGTGAATACATCACGCGCACAATTATGTGTGTAAAAGACATTAGCGCCTGATTCAACCCATGAACCAACACGCGCGCGTACTCCCCATTCGTTTGCACTACACTACCCGGTTCAAAATGACATCACGCTTCGGAACTCTATTGCGATTGCTGCCATTAACCTGCGCTTTGCTCTGCACAGATGTAGGAGGTTTGTTTGAATTCAGTTGCGAAGAACGCACAACTTATTTGTACATAAAGCCATACATGTAGCGTGTTCGCGTGAGCATTAGGCGTCGTCAGCAATGTGTCTGAATGTCATGCCAATTGGTCTCCCCCAACTCTCTTTTCCTTACCGTTGAGGGGGTACTTGTGCGTGGAGCAGATAGTAGTGAAGAACAGCAAACATGAATACATTGTATGTACATACTTGTACGTATACATGTATAATGTAGCTACAGACTGCAATCTCAACACCTGCCCATAGACTAAACACACTGACTGCCACACTGCCCTCTCAGTATCCCCCTGGTGCATAGCAACCTTTTCTTCAAGCAATTAGTTGATTTTTCAGCTGTGATCAATTACACACATCGTTGCCTACAGTAAGTGCCAGGCTCTTAAGTACGCACTCAGGGATTGCGAGTGGGCAACGCTGTGATTTTAGACGCAGAACATTGTACACATTGGTAGAAAGTGCACAAAGGTTCATTGGTTTGAGATAGACACTTCGAGGTTAACATTCATGCATTCAAATATTTAGATCTGAAATATTATCCAATTGACAGTGATTTGCATTCGCAGAAATTCTTTCTTTTTTTAATTTAAATAAGTGGTTATCCCTTGTGTTTGACTTCACGTAATGGCAGCATTTTGATAATTTGATTTACATTGTGGACAATTCCATGAGAATGTGGACATAGCTGAAATATGGAAAATTTACGAAATCTTCAGAACTGCAAAGCATCACAACCCTAAATGTTGTATCAAATGAAAGGGGACAACCTTTCATTTGAATGATTTGCCAGTAAGAAGGGGTATGGTTAAGTGTATTGTTTCGTCAAAAAAACCTGGTATTTTGTCTAAAATTATGGATATTAGGTAGGGGTGTTGGCACCTTGTTTTGACATGCAAAATGCTAACTGTGTTATTATGAGTTTTTGTTTTTAAGAAAGAGAAAAGGGTTCATATTCTTTATGTCAAAAGTGTTTGTGGTTTATTAGTTTCTTAACTGTTTAATTAATTAAAGTTGTACCAAAGATGGGTAAACTGTAAGTTACCATAACGAGAGTTACTGAAATACATGTACTTTGTACCATTTCCCTCTACAGATTTTGCAATGGTAGAATACATGTATATATATATGACTTGTACCCTAATGATGTTAGGGCACTAAAAATATTTTTCCATCAGTGCTCTGGTTTAAAAAAATTTCAAATGCAAGGTATTTCAATTTTTTCCATATCTTATTTATATAACATGGGTTACCGATACACAACGTATTGCCAAACATAATTTTGTTATGTTGGCCTTTTTTTTATAGTTTAGTCACTCAACTTCAAGGGATCTTCTGTAAGAAAATCCACCCTGAATGCTTTCATTTTATAGAATAACAACACAGAGTTGACGGAAAACCCCTCTAAACATAATATGAGTTACCATGGAATTACCCTTTGCAAAGCAATTTTTCAACACTGCGTGGCATTTTGTAAAGATAATGCTGACTGTTGACGTCAGATATACATTTGACATTCGCATTTACAATTCTATACCGTTATTTGGTTCAAAATGTGAATGCATAGCGTAGTCTACAGTGCCTTTAAATAAAGCTAGATATTGTTTTGAGCAGCGTTGTCAGATTATTGTTCTACATGTAACCATGTATTCCACCAATAGATAGTACATACATGTAGCTCGTTATGTACATTTACTTACAATTGCCAAGGCAATATGGAAGAAATTTTTGTGCATATTGTTTCCTCCACAATTTATATTTGTCTCTCAGATCCCATTGTCATGCCAATAATGCCAATAAAATTATCATTGTTCAGGATTTTTAAAAGACATAGTCCTTTTTTTTTTAGCTTTAGCTGCAGTTTTGATATATTTCAAATTACATGAAGCATACAGCCATATACAGCCATACAGAAATTAGTCGATTTATTATTAAGGTACTTACATGTGTAGGTATTTCATTGAGCTTGGTTCAATGTATGTTTCTACTACAGTATAGGAACTGTCTCAACAACAGTTGCAACAAGGCCTCGACTCTTGCATTTTTCACCAGTCTGCAATTTTTATACATAAATATCCTCCCAAAATCTAATCGCATGATTTCACAGTTTGCTGAGTTTACAGTCCATGGACTGTTACTTTACATGTGCCTTGAAGTTCTATTTTATATCAGAATTTCATTTTACACTAAGTTTCCATTCAGTTTACTACTAAATTTGGATTTGCTAGATTATGGAAGCTTCTTGACAAAACATCTTAGAATGATGAGTTATTAGTTGTATATTTTGATCAATTTTTTATGGTTGATAAAAGCTACTAATAATTTCACAATTCATTTCATGCCACAAGAAACAATCTCCCCCCCCCCTTCTAAAAAAAAAGGTGAAGCATGTATTTTGACTAGCCTTTGTGACTTGTTTAGAGAAGGATTGAACCGTTCCACCGCCCATTGAATTAGCATTCAGCCAGTGTTATTGTTAAGGTCAAATGTGTTCATTCATAATACATGTTCGTGTACATGTACAGAGTATCAGTGAAATGAGTGTCCACACAATGTATGGATGTACATGTACTGTACATGTCCATCATACATTTTCGGACTACTTTGACTTGAATGCAGTTAGCATTGTGAGATTCAACACAGAATGGCTGGACAACATGTACATGTACATGTACGATCAATTGAAATGTTTGTTTTTGGTCAAAATAATTGACCTCAATTTTAATTCAAGGTCTTTCTGTCTTCTCAATCTTGGGGTTGGGTCTGTCAAAAACTTTGTTTTATTAAAAAAGGAAAATAATGATAATAATTATTATAAAAACTTATAAAGTGCTGGTATCTAGATAAACCTATTCCCTGCGTTTGGGTCTGGGATAATTAATGATAAGCTTCAATGAAGCGGTAAGTTTTGAGACAAGTTTTGAAAGAGACAGCGTCAGGTTGTGATCCCATGGCCATTGGCAGACTGTTCCATAGGCGAGGGGCTGCGACAGAAAAACCTCTTGTGTCCATAAGTCTTCAACCTTGAAGATGGAGCCACGAGCAAGTGCGTATCGCTAGAGCGTAGTTGGCGCACAGGCTTGTATGGCGATATGAGTTGAAACTGCTGCAGAGTCCTTACTTTATAATACTGGGTTGATCTGAAATATACAAACCAACAAAATTAGACAGTCTAACATTTCGATTGTAACAAAATCTTTTTTACAAGTTTTAGACACTCTTACAGAGTTGAACCAGGGAAGGTGCCTATTGCCAAACATGAAGTATACACTCCTACTTAGTAGTGCAGACATCTTACCACTCGACCACCGAGCTTACTGGGGTCCGCTGGCTGGTTGGTATCTGTTAGCAACGGATACCGCAACCAAACTCTATTAATAAATTTGATGGAATTTGCTTAGGGGTAATTTCACGGTTAGTTTCGTTACAATGTAATATGGCTCCCATATCAACATGTGTGGCTATCAATTCTCCATTATGGTACCATCAGTTCATCTTACCAGGACTATAACACAGCCGTAACTTTATTATTGCCATAAGCAAATTCATTTAGACATGTTTTGTGAGTTGTAACAGGACGTGTAATCTCAGTTAGTATAGTTACGTTACAAAAATAAACGGACAAGGATAAGCAATACATGTCTTTGCATAAAAATTGTTATCGCATTTCTGTAATTGCTACTTACTGACAAATATTTGACATAACATTTCTCAATTTCTCTCATCAGTTTAAGCATTGCCATAAATTCTGGGTTAGTTACATTACAGTTATGCGCCTATCAATTGTTAACCCCTCCTCCCCCCCCCCCCCTTCCGGGCTGCCCCACCCAAGACATGGGGATTGTCACTTTTGAAGGGTCGAAGGGACAAATCCCCACCCCTTGGGCAAAATTTAAGTGACAATCTCAGACATATAGGCTACCGTACATATGTGAGACGCACTTGTGATTGCCTTTCCATGTAGTACGCCAATGGTAACAATGTTATTGAGTGACCAAAATCCCCATCCTGGGGCGTAACCGACCCCAACGTCTGGGGCAGCCGGGGGGGGGGGGGACATTTGATAGGCACATTAGTTATATTACAGTTTGTCCGCCCGTCTTTGGTACAAGTTAAAATATATACATGTAACAAAATAATAATCAAACAAAAATGTTTGCGGCATAAAAAGTATAAACCTTTCTCTCTGTCTTAAAAACAAAAACTCACACTAGCCATTGTATGTGTAGTTTGCATGTTAAAAGGAGGTGCCAAAAGGACTACCGAAAATCCATAATTTCAGCCAAAAATCTGGCGGGGTTTTGGACCAAAAACAAATTTATGTTACTCCAGTCCACCTCACTGGGACACCACTCAAATTAAAGGTGTTGTCCCCTTTAATTCGATATCACATTCGAGATTGTGATGCTTGTAGAACTTTCTAAAGATAAGAGCTTAATTTTCCACTTTTCAGTCCTGTGTACTTCTCTGTGGAATTGCCCTTAGGTAGATGTACAAAATGTTGTATTTCGGGTTTTGTCCTTCCCATGACTGCATGGTACTTGTGGCCAGATCTACGTACATGTAATGAAGTTGACATGGGCATTGTAGCAAAGCAACAATGCTACACTTCCAATAGGAATGTGTACATGTACATGTACACCCAGTGCATGGGCACCAGGGGATCGACTGTTTGCAATTACCAATGATGCAGAGTGGCATATCAATGGGTTGACCTAAACCTGAGGTCATGCTCTCATAGTACATGGAACCTTGTGTAAAACAGCCGCTCATTCCATTTGTGTGTGAGTGAGTATGTAAACACCAGCAATCCTGGACTAGGGACTAAAGGGTAAGGCCTCAAACAATACGTCCACGATTGACCTATCGCCATTTGCGACTTAGCCACGCCCCTTGGACAACCCTATGGAATTGTGTACCTTAAATTTTGTTTGTATCAGATTTTGCGCATTCCGCGTCCATTTGTTTATCATGTAATTGGACAAGATTTCACAAGCTGCGTTGACGCGATTCAACTGCGATAGGTCAATTGACCGATAGTCCACGATTGAAATTCGTGTACAAAACCAATGAGAGCTGTTGCTAAAAAGTTAAGAGTACAAACAAAGGAATGAGGATTAGGGATGATTGGGGTCCACGATTGGCGGTGTTTACAAAAATGGGTGTAAAGGCCTCCACAAGGCAATTTCTAAAGGTGAATAGGTCTCCATAAGGTTTTTACGAAATAGATATATATGGATTTTACTCAAAAACTATGAATTTTCAAGGTGTACTTATCTGTCACAAATTAAAGTATTTTATGTAAGGGATATTTGGTCGGAATTTCAATGCAGGAAAGTAATTCTGGTTAAAATAGGAGCATTTTGAAAATACATGTAGCTTTTGACCCTCTCACAATTTTGTACACGAGAACAAAGCGATGTCTCCACAAGGATACAAATTTGAGCATGTATTGTTATTTCTGTATTGTTGATATAATGATGATGTAGTGTGTAATGTACCCCATAGGTTTGACAATCCAGCTAGGAAAAAAAAAGAAAAATTGTTGAATTTAGCAGATTCATGCAAGAAATTCACTTTTGTCTCAAAGGGATGTGCCGGATGCATACCGGCATTTCAAACTGAACATATTTTTCAAACCAATTTGATGATAGTCAATAATGAACATTACTCCCAGCAAAAGAAAAAAAACAAGATCGTGGTGAAAGTATTTTTGTGCAATGTGATATCTACATTGGGCTTCTAATTATTTTTTACCCTGAACATGAAAAATTGAAAAATTAATTAATATTTATCGCATACCTTTGCCCAAAAAAATTGACAAGATTCCAGACCAGACTCTTAATAGACAGTCTTACATGTAAAGGCTTTCCTTTCCCTGGTCATGTACATCAACATAAATAAAAGCGTAGGCCTGCATAAGAACCAAAATGGAAGCAGCATTTAAAATAGCTTTATTACTTGCTGCGTGTTCATGTGCATACGTTAGCAGTTGCGCATATCAGTAGGTCAGCGTGCTTGCACAAGGAATCACAATTTGTCTTGCAATGCACGGGACTCCCAGGTCGAAAAATAAGATTTAAGCACCTCCTTAATTCCCTCATCTTTGATTGAATGCATCGTGGGATAGCCGCGGGGCATTCGGTGCCGGGACACTGTTGACATGGTGAATGAGTGTCAAAGGAAACGAGGACCCAAGATAGCCTGCCTGGGATGATCTTAAGACAGAGGAAAGGCTCTGGGGGAGATTCCCCATCAAACGTGTGGCTGCATTATTGTGGCTCGCTCTCAGCTTGACTTCTTCATATTCTAATTGAGATGTCAAGTTAATTTTGTCAATTTATGAATATTGAATAATGAATTCCTGAAATCCCTGAACCGTAAACTGACCTTTCGCTACAGACAGTGAATTCAAACTGATGCAAGTGACACTTGCATGCCTAAAGAGGGCCTTTAATTAACACATTACAGTCTAACATCTGTAACTGCCAAGTGCCTAGTATTTTGTTTAAGTTGAGTGATCCCAAATCTACCAAAAGCAAGAACTTATTTCCTTGATTTTGATAACTGTTTTTTCGTAAGTGGAGGACTTCAGTGCCCAGCCAATAAACTTCAATACTTGGCATTGGGATTGATGCCCTGGCCTTGTCAAACATTTCCAAAAAATGTGCTATTATATGGATTTGCTGAATGTTAAGTACCAGTACTGTTTCTTTGTTGTTTGGTTTATATGTAAAATTTTCATTTATTGTTTATAAATTAAGAAATATCTTGGTTTTGTTTTGTTTGATTTAAAGGTAAGAATTGCAAGGGCTAATATTTTCATGAGCTAGGTTTTGTTGTTGTTGAATATAATACCAAAGGATCTGAAATGGTATTCAGTATTCTGCTCAATATACTTTTATTTTTGTTATAATTTGTAATGATTAGCAATATGGAAAATACTGCTGTTCGACTTTGTCTTATAACTGACCAAGAACTTTGAATCATTAGAATGGCATCTTGCTGCTTCACTATCATTTCCTGGAAGATGATAAATGCCGAAACCACAAGAGATATCTTGGCCAATATTGACATTGTATTTTAATAATGATAAAACAATGTGGAAGATATGTCTTCTTCAATTTTATTTTGTAACTCAAGAATTATAGTCATAAGATTAAAGATAAAAAAAATAGGAAATGTTAAACTTACATATATGCACATGTGGGCAATTTCAGCATTATGAAAGGAAGTGTAATACCCATGACAAGCCTATTAACCATGATATCTAATTAATGATTCAGAGAAATGATCCAAAACTCCTAGTCTATAAACTCCTTGACCATTACTAGATGATGGATGTATAAGATTTTTTAAAAATACATTTTCAGGTTTATCCACTTAGTTCTTAAAAGCTCTGTCACGGACATTACATAAGGTGTGGGGGGCACCCAAAAATGTCATCTGTGCTGAAAAGTAGTCAGGTTTTTTCACCAGACACCCGACCTTCGTAAAATGAAATGGGGGGGGGGGGGGGGGTTGGACACCATCTTCCCCTGGGGTCGTTGTTCAAAACCTATATCATGGTTAATGTTAAGACATTAATTACCGCTATTCGCTTTCTACGGACGTTATATAAAAAAAATCGCGAAAAGAAAGGCATTAGGTGGAAAATACGCACAAAATCGTGGAAAGGGACATTATGTTCTTCCAGCTAATCATGGTAACTCATACGGCTGTGCTTTTCTCCAGATGCCAAATTTCCAGTGGGGGGGGGGGGGACGCAAACTTGTTATGGGGGCGTGCCCCCCCCCCTTACCTACGCCGCTGCAGTGTACGTTGCAGTGTATGTGACAGTGCCCTTGTTGGCAAAAGCAAAAATATGCACATTTAGCACCTCCGTCGAATTTTCTTTTATGACTTCAAAAAACTGCCTTCCTTTAAAAATATTTTTGGTGATTTGTTTGTATTTAGTTCTACCTGCAAGACACCAAGAGCAGCAATGGAACCTTCATCAACAACCAACGCCTCAGCAGGGGGGCGGAGGAAAGCCCCGCCCACGAGCTCAACTCAGCAGATATCATCCAGTTTGGGGTGGACGTGATGGAGAATTCAAGGAGAGGAGTTGGTATGTATGACGGGGGAGAAATTGTAGATTTGGGGATGGGGTAGTCTTAATCCAAGGCTGGACTTGGATTTTTGTTCCCGTCATGCTAACGCTTTAAACCCCGAGGCAGTAGAGGGCGCTTTCAGTAAGATGAATCACGTCCAGTTTTGGGAATATTGGCACTCAAACCCAAGATTTTCCTGACTTACACCTCATGCACACTACTTAAGCTAATGTGTGCGTTGAATGTCGCGGGTCCAAGCGCCAAAGTTCCCAATACTAGATTAAATTCATCTTGTTGAAAATGCCTTTACTGCTACGGTGGCTTGATCGCGCTTGCCAAGGATTGGGACCGGATTGGATCAAGACTAGGGATGGGGAAGTGTTGTTGATTGGACAGAGTTTGAATGTTGTATTAAATGAAGTCTTCAGTTTGTGAATATCAGCAGAAGAATGACATAACAAAAACAAGAATCTGGTAAAATTATCACAAGTGAGTGTCCTGACATTTGGAAACAAGGACATACTGTAGATATGAGTTTTGAGCTTTTTCCAAATAAATTGTTTATACTGGTAGGTCTTCGATAATTACGGCTACGGGAAGGCATACATGTACCGGCATACATGTACCGGTACATGTACATTGTACTTATAATAGACGTATATCTCTGGAAGCCTTTTTTCAGAAGTTGCTTTCCGTACGTCATTACCGTCGTAATATTCCAGTAATGCAGAATCCTTGATGCTGATTGGTTGATCCATAGCAACAGCTTGGTGCCTTTTTTCCATGTTGCACATTCTCTGTATCAATTGCAAAGTGTTCGCTTTTCACCGCAGTACAAGTACAATCACCACAAGCATTTTGATAATTAAATTTGTTTGAAGATAAGTTCATTATCCTGTGCAAGCTTGTGGAACACAGAAAATTCAGTTTGTCTGCGTCCTGCATGGTACCCAAGCTTCAGCCTTATTGCATACATGGCATTTGACAATGTATGTATTGTGTGTGTAAAAGAGAGGTGTGCATGTTTTGAAACAGCCCTCACAACATGTACTTACAAAGCCTTTGGTATAATACTGCCTAGACTTGTCACTGTACACGTAGGTGTGCATGTTGTTACTGTAGATGTACAATGTACATGTACACATGGTTCACAGTGTCAGCTTTCAGAGTCTTGCGTGAATATAGGCTATTCATAATGTGCAGGGTTAGTTCAAGTCTGGACAGTGTACTTATGGTAGGCCTACGGTACGTCATTTGTGAAATGGTTGTCGTAGCTATTAATGTGTGTGCATTGATATCAGTCTGTGCTCCCTCACTCAGGCCGTGTGTGCTGTCTTAATTGGCTGCTGAGGTGGTTCCAACCATGCAATCTTAGAAGCCTTGGGTGTTTGGTTTCATCTTTGGATGCAGGATGGGCTCTTGAGCAAATCTTGAGGAGAGATAGAGATATAAAGACCCCTCCCCTTTTAGAAACACTGCCCCATCTGTAACAATTATAAAACCGGTAGTATTATTTTTTTCAACTTTTTAGTTCAAAAATACACAATATGAAGTATTCTGGATGTATTCCTTGACCCCTAACCCCTTGAGTGATTTACTAGGAACCTTCCTCCCTCTTGCAAAATCCAACGCTCTGTGGTAAGTCAACACCCAAAAGAAACTGTTGGACTCTGATTTCGGTGCTATGCCTGACCCCAACTAAAGCATGGTCTGTTTACTAGTGCAGTACTCACTCCAACAGATTCCAACAAAACATGCAGTTGGATTTTGATGGGTTGAGGCAGTTAGAGTTAATGCAGTCATCTTCCAAGAGTGATTTTGAATAGCAAACTACATACCCAGCAAACAAAAACTCATTTGTCGTTCTTATAATAATGATACTCGAGTGACAAATTACGAAGTACCAAGATAACAGGGACAAGAAAAAGGTCACACTTTGGACCTTAATTTATAGCATGACCTATCTAGGAGTATAAATACACAGCTCACATGTAGGAGTATATACTATGTACATGTACACATATATGTACCGGCACATTTTCCGGAGCCATAATTTTCAATTGCAACACGTTACGTCTATGCAGAACACACTGTGTGTACATGTATGTTTACCATTGACCCTACACACATGTCTAATCAGTGTTATGAGTTATGATCTGCCAAGCAATGCACATCAGTTTCAAGGTCAACATCCTGGCAGTGACTCACTAATGATATATGACCGCAGTGGACAAAAAGCAGAAACATTTCTTTAGTTTGTTTTTGGCTCATCAAAACAGAATATTTATAATTTAATGCTGCCCCTGCAGTATCATAACACTTAACAGAATAAGTGGTGGGATTTAAATCTGGATTCTTTTTATTTGGTTTGAATTCACTTTTGGTTTCGATTTTGGAAAACGGATATTCGAAACCAACCTTTAAAAAAATTAAGCCTTCCATTTTTGTGACACAGATTTTAAAGAAAACAACTGCAACATCCCCCAATGGAGTACCGAAGTGAATACGTCACGCGTACAAAATGTGTGTAAAAGACATTAGCGCGTGATTCAGCCCGTGAACCAACACGCGTGCGTATTCCATTCGTTTGCACTACACTTTCTGGTTCTTAATGACGTCACACTTCGGTACTCCATTTGATCCATGGTTTCTGATTGTAGCTGCATTCACTTATTGTGGTCTTCTTGGTGTATGAATAGCCTTCCAATTTGACTTATCAGAGAGAACCCAAGTTCCCAATAATTTTGTCAACATTACAGCTCTGGAGTGGTTTTGTAAAGGCCCAAATGCAGTGGTCATTGAAACTATACCCAATCATTTGGAGGCATTGCATGTCGCACCTCTCTCGTCATTTTTTGTTGGCATGACTAAATGAGAACTTCCAGTGAAATCAGATTACCGTTATTCGGTTTGAAATTTTATTTTTAGTATAACCGGATTTTAAAATCTTTAATTTCTCCCACCACTAAATAGAATACGGTACATACAGTTGTGTTTTTTCTTTTTCATTAAAATGTTAATTCAATGAGCTTGGAGTTGAGGGATTTTCAAATATCAATCATGAGTTTAACCGTAACGTACCTGAATCCATCAAAATTCACACCCCTGTTTCAGGGGATTTCGGCGGATTCAGGATACCTCGATATTGCACAAACTGGGGGATTTTCATGGATTCAGGATTGTAAGCCAAGCGGAACTGCAGGATTTTGATGGATTCAGGATACCTCTATATTGAGCTGTTGGGGGACTTTGCCGGATTTAGGATCTCAACAGATTTACAAAACGTACTCCCGCCCACTGGTGGATTCTGATGGACTAACTGGCCACCAACATTTTCTTGCATGGCCAAATTGATGGATTTTGGTGGAATCAGGATACTTTCTTGTAAAAGAGCCCAAGGGGTTAGGGTTAATATAAAGACTGAATAAAATGAACATCCTGAAAATGAAATAAATGATTTCTTTCTGTGTTTATTTTACTATTTTATAGTAACCCATGGATGTATAGTTTCCCAGCTGACGTTATTCAACCCAGACGGTTCAGAGGCAATCAGGAGGTATGTAATTCCATATACTTTTACTCTTTTGACTCGGCAAAGTTTCTTTTTTGCTCTGCCTTCGACACTGTATAAGGCCACGGACGGTGAGACCTCTTCACATTATCTTACTCTGAGCTTGCACGCCACTTCTCTTACTTGCGGATCGGTTTTTTAATCTTTTCTCAAAAGTTGTTCAAAATTTTGTCCCCTCCCCAACTGCACCAAGAACATGTACCTGGACCGAATTTGGCACATTTCCTGCAGTCAAACACAATATCCGTTCCTGTACCCCTGACCACAACCTTTCAGTCACTGACAGAAATTCCCAAGGCAAACGATATAAACTGGTAGTTTTCTGTAATCAATCTACCTCATGATTCAAGAAATCTCGGTGCGCACACCAGCGTGCATAAAGTTGCACACAAATACGGCGCCATGGAACAAGACTGATCCTAACTGTTGAATAGTAAATCCCATTCCCCATGGGCGAATGGGACTTTTGGAGCCCCGGCGTGAATGGGAGCAATAATGAATGTCACGTGATGTAAGTTCCACCAATCAAATGATAACGAACTACCGGTAATGATAACGAAATAACAAACAACCACTATAAGAAACATTTTTTTATGGACCCCAACATGTTCGTTATAGTGGAGTTCGACTGTGTAAATATTAAGTAAATTAAAAAAATCAGTGATTTTTTGTTCCTTTTCAATTTCAAGATGTATAACATGGAGTCCAGATCTGTTGAATTGGTACTCATGTCCTTGTGATTTATTTCACATTTTTATCATTAGAAATGGAATCCCTGGTCAATCTGTTCAGTTTTGTTGATGACTTTTCCAGAAGCGTTTCTGTTTCGTTTGGTATGAACCTATGTTGTACACATTAGTCTGAACCCCGCTCGACATGTTCCCTCTGATAGAAAGATCATATGTTCATCATGGGTAATACATTTTATTTCTCCACATGCTCAACACATGTAAGCAGAACAAGGAAGCTCAAATCTGAAATGGTGATTTCCAAATATAGCGCTGAGATGATTTGCAAACATTTACGTTCAGGAATTTCGGAGTCAAGTTATTTTAAAAATAGTCAAAACAGATTGAAACAATTTAAGATTTTGCAGTGCCAAATGCACAGATTTGCCATTGCAAAGCCAGTTGACATCTCTGCAACACAATTTTGTACGCTTTTGTCAACATCGCCTTTAAATTTGTATCATGAGATTTGCACCGATGGTTTGTTGCTGGTGCACTGACCTTAGATGCATGGAATAAATCAGGGCAGGAGGAAATAAGCTCATTAGGCTGAGGGTAATGTTAGAGGTCTGCAGCAAGCATAGTTCTGCATGTTTAAACTGTATTTCCTCTGATCAAAAAATTCAAAATATACTACCCTAACCACCCCAACTCCATCAAAATCCCCCCCCCCCCCCCCCCCTATTTTGGTGGATTTGGGGGACTTGGTCCAGAAGGCCTGGCGTGACTTAATATTAATGGAGTACAAATAGCTTCCTGTACTGCTATTGTGATAAAAGCCATGTGTGGCAAGTCCATGTATGTCGACCAGTGCGTCAGTGGTGGATTCCATTATGTCGTATACAGTTTTGTATTAGAGGCACACTGATTGATGGATTTTGATGGACTTGGTCCAGTTCCTAGTAAAAGACACTAGGAAGTTAGGTTTAAGAAACAAAGTGCAAGCATCAAACTTTAATAGGTTAAAAATGTACATCAGCCAGTTTGATGTACATATAAGTATGTATGTAATTTATTTTATTTTTATGCCCCGCGGCGAAGCCGAAGGGGCATACTGTTTCCGCCTTGTCCTTCCGTGGGTGGGTGTGGGTGTGGGTGGGTGTGTTAGTGGGTGGGGGCGTGCGTTTGTGTTCACCGCCAAATGCGGACGCACTCAGGGTTTTATACCTTCAAACCGCGGACGTACCTGCAATGGGGGACGGTCCGCATTTTAGATAGGTATCGTTTCCGTCATTTAACAGTCAAGTGGGGGCGCTCTATGAATTGCACGTTCATCTGAAGCCGGTCCGCTATTGAATGCAGAACAGCATATTCGACGCACAAAACGAGTGCGTGAATTTGCTCACTGGATATCCCGTTATTGTAGTGCGCCCTCTATCGCTGCATCAGCGCTTGCAACATCGTGACGACGAATTGCGTGCCGTTGCGCGCATATTACCGAAGAACTGCGGTCGTGCGGACACATCGCGCGCCAAATGCACAGCATGCTTGAGACTTTACACGACGGTGAGTGAATATTATTAGGCCTATCATCTTGGTTTAGTGATTTATCCACCACCTTGCACCTTCACGTAATTTTCACCGCTAAATTTAAGTCGGCAGTGTCAGTCATGGGCAGTAATAATGTCAGAAACAAACGCCGATGAGTCCGCGATTGCTGGTGGTAACAACATTTACTTCAAAGGTTCAGTTAGTATTGATGCACGGACCTTAGGTCCGTGATTGATGTAAGATGGCATGTCCAGTGATTGGATATGTTATATGTGGTGATCCTGGCGAGTCACATTTTTTATCTCATTTTTGTGATTTAGTAAAGATTCCCTACTGTCGATGCGACTGGCACCAGTTTCAAGTTTTATTTTTCGCTGTTGAGAAAGATTTTGAATTTGTACAATTCCTTATAACAGAGCGTGGTATGAGTTGTTGTGTAGTACCAGCATAATCCATGATTTTTTAAGTAAGTTTCACTTAGCTAACATTTTATGCCAGGAGTAAATGCTGAAATAGCTGATGTAATTAGTATCAAGTTGACTCTTAAGTTTTAGTTCCACATGTAGATTTTACTGTCATTACCCTCTCTAAAATGGGTGTAACAAAACGGTAATCCTTACTTTTAGGACACCTCTATTTTTTACAAGTGACTTTTGCAGATGACTGTCCAGTACCAAAGTGACTTTTGCAGGCTAAAGCAGTCTTTTTTCTTCATATAAACTCATGTTAGTTGTAGTTTTGAAAGCACTTTCAAAGAAAATGTGACTTTTCTACCTTTTTTCGCAGTCAGACGTGCATGTTGTAGTTCTCACACGCGTGAAAGCCCTACATAATGAAAGCCCGATGCTGATTGGCTGCTAAAAAAATTAATTATTCTGGTTCCCAGACCAAAAGATTCTGACTACTCCAGGATCTTTTGGTCTGGGAACCAGACTAAGAATAAATAAGTTAGTCTGGTTCTCAGACCAAAAGATTCTGACTATTCCTGAATCTTTTGGTCTGTGAACCAGACTAAAAATAAATAAGATGTTTATTTTTTATCAGCCAATCAGCATCGAGCTTTCATCGCATCGAGCTTTCACATTTGCCATCTTGGTTTTTGAGTCTGTTTTCTGGTTGTCATCGTCGTCTTTTACCCCTGAATTTCCCTCACAAATCAAAGCCCTGCCCTCTTTCCACAAAATTAATCCTGCTGATTTTCAAGAAGGTGTCATTGCCAATTGTTCAGATGTGCCAAGAAATATCAGAATGTCTATTTTGAGTGACATTTAGTCAGCTGTTTTGGTGAGTATTTCCCTTCCTATATAGGAATGGGGTCCTAAAAGTAAGGATTACCGACAAAACTCTAAGTTCACAATAAGTGCTTATTTTTGTAGAAGGAAGGTAGGATCACGAAAATGTAATAGCAAACATTTATATTACTCACTTGGAGAATGGTATATATTTAAGTTTGTGAAATACAACATGACAGAACCATTCTGAGTTAATTACCTTGTAAATTTTACAATCTACCAACACTGAAGTACCTGCTATATGTACACCCATTTCAAAAAAATTATATAAATTTTTCATGGCTGGGGGGGTGGGGGGGGTCGGTTATGACAGTGAAATCTTGCAACACTGTGTGTAGCTTATACCTCTCTAACTTGACATCAGAAATCCTGTTTTATTGTGATGTACCCTAGTCTACATAAAACTACAACATGACGAACATTTCTCTCAGCAATCCACATCCTCTTTAATACAGGAAAACGAGAACTGCGACTCTTGGGGAATATACACACAAAATGGCAGCATTTCAAAAAGGAACTCGTTATGAGATCAAAAGCTATTTACAATTTGAAATCCCTAAAAAACTCTTTTGGGGAAAATTGAGAAAATGGAAAGAATTCCATAACCCACCGCCACTTTTTCCCCTTAATTTAATATGACTTGACAACTACCAAGAAGAGTAAATCTGATGAAAAAATACACCAATTTAGGAGTGGGACAATTTCAAGTTTTTCTTTGAAAATACTTTTCAGTCATGGCCCATAGACTTTGTACATGAGGTCTAAGGTGGCTGTGAGATATGGAATTCTTTCTTTAAAATTATCTGTTTAAACTCTTCAGAAGTTATTGTTTATTTTGGAAAGTCTTTTTTTTTTGACAGAGCCCACATGCTCCTCAGACAGCCATCATGAACACCAGGACAACTCAAACACATGTAAGAATGTAGATTATTGTAGCTTAATTGTTGAATGTGTCTACATATAGTTGTACAAAGCCTGGCAAGAATTGGAATGCCCGAAAAGTATGTTCTTTTTAATGCCACAAGCTGATGTTGAAAAGCCATCATATGATCAATTTCCCATAAAAACATAAAACAAGTTCTAGCTATATTTTGTTGATGTTCAATAAAATAATCATTAATTTGAAATTGTTTTCAGGGACCAAGAACTAGGTCTACCTCAAGAACTGCCGGTACAAAAAGAAGGGATTATGAAAAATATCTGGGGAGGGATCAAGATCAGGAGGGATTTGAGGCAAAATTCATCAGCGAAGAAATCGGTAAGTATTTTGACTAAAACTTTACTTTACATTTGTTTACAAAATAAATTTAAATCAGAGGAAACTGGACCAAATTGATTCTTTATTCTTTTCATAGTACTACTGCAGTCATATATAATGTCAAAGTGTGATGTCAACACGTAAATCGATGTCCAAAAGTGGGAAAGGGGGATGATCAAAAATTTTCAAAAAAACATCACGATCAAAAGACACAAACTTGGGGGCGTGCTTCAAAAATGTATACTATAATGTACTAGTACATAATGCAGAGCTAAACATGGTCGTACAGCCTATGATACAAATGATATATCACATGATTTTATGTTTTGCAAATTATATCGCAATTTTTTTTCATGGTACAGGAAAATCTGGGGAGGATGATTCTATGGGCCATCCCCCCTGGCCAAAAAGTGTGGGGGGGATATACCCCCCCCCCCCTTCCCCGGATTTACACCCATGTGTCAACAGAAACCATTTTGTCCCATACAGAACCCATTTCATTTGAAGTTATTGGATGCACTCTTCGTACATTTTCTTACATTTGTCATTGCTTGATCTATGTTACAGGATTTGGGGTGTTTACTACCAGGAGTTTTGACAAAGGGGACTTTCTCTTGGAATACAAAGGGGAGGTAATGTCAGAAAAAGAAGCCAGCAGCAGACACTATACCTCACGGCATAGCTACCAGTACTTTTTTCGCTGGAATGGAAAATCAATGTGGTAAGTTTTAATGAATTTAGCATCTATTTTAATAACAGTATATTGATATCTGCAGCCAATACCCTCTGACTCCACAAGTGCAAAACTGTGGAGCTTTGTTTTACACACGTGACATTGATTGGTGGCATGGGGGTGGTATGGGGGGGGGGGGGGGGGGTGGACAGTTGGCAGTGATGTTACTGGAAGGGTCTGTGGGTGGGTTAGGGTATAGTATAGGGGAGCCATGTGCGGTGCCTCCGCCTCTACGAGGAACCACATCGAAAAATTGATCCAGAAAAATTTATTTATGTTGGGGGGGGGGGGGGCGCACCGGTCACTTTTGCATATGTAAATGATCGAAAAACGTGCAGGTTAAACCTGTTACGCATTGAGGGCAGCTGTAAAAAAATAGTAAAAAAAACAAATGCGAAAGACACAAAAAACAGTTAAAAAATAAACCAACAATTTATAACTGTACAGCATAAAAACAATCATGATCGTGATGATTTTATGGAAACACCTGTACCACTCGTGCTTCAGACTAAGTTTTTTGATGTGGTGCAAAGACAAACGGGGTCATTATGTACCAACTTAAATGGGTATTGCTCCCCATTTCATTGCAAATCTTTTATTACTTTTATACTCTTGGTCCAAAATAAACTCACACAAAATGGAATTTTCGAGGAAATATTATCCCTTTTCCAATTTTCGAACACTCATTTCCTGGTTTAGGAGTGACATGCTTTATGAAATATTTGGGTAGGGAAACATGGTTTAATTGAAAAACCTCTGCCATATTATTGTATTGGAATCACCTGAACTGCAGATATCTCTATATCGGTAACGTTTCAGACCCGTATGTAGGTTACAAACTGAGGACAGTCCCCCATCACATCATCTTATCATCTACATAGTAAGAATGAACACAACTGGGTCAAAAGTATAAGCGTGTACAAAACCACAGATCTATCATGTTTGCAAGTCCCATCTAATCACATGTTGTTTCTCTTTATAGTATTGATGCAACTACAAACTCCAGTCTTGCCCGTCTTGTTAATGATGCGCTGCAACGTCACAAGGCATGCAATGTAAAAATTACAAAAATAGAGGTTGGTCCAACAGTTCATCTTTGCTTGTTTGCCCTGAGAGACATAAAGCAGGGAGAGGAATTAAGGTACGATTATCAAGTGAAGGGACTTTGGTGGAGAACAGCCTCACAACAGAAGCAACCAAGTGTGTCTCAAGCCACCACCAAAAAACAAGCTAAGGTCAGTTGTTCCACTGAAATCAGTGGAGGTCAGCCAGCCATTTGGACTGCAGACAGTGAAGCTGCAAGTTGTAGTCAACCAGTCAGTGAAGTTGCATCAAGTCGTGATCAACCAGTCAGTGAAGTTTCATCAAGTCGTGAATCAGTCAGTGAAGTTGCAGCAAGTTGTGATGAACCAGTCACTGATAAAGTTGCAGCAAGTTGTGATCAACCAGTCAGTGAAGTTGCATCAAGTCGTGATCAACCAGTCAGTGAAGTTGTATCAAGTCATGATCTTCCAGTCAGTGAAGTTGTATCGAGTCGTGATCAACCAGTCAGTGAAGTTGTATCAAGTCGTGATCAACCAGTCAGTGAAGTTGTATCAAGTCGTGATCAACCAGTCAGTGAAGTTGTATCAAGTCGTGATCAACCAGTCAGTGAAGTTGTATCAAGTCGTGATCTTCCAGTCAGTGAAGTTGCATCAAGTCGTGATCAACCAGTCAGTGAAGTTGTATCAAGTCGTGATCAACCAGTCAGTGAAGTTGTATCAAGTCGTGATCTTCCAGTCAGTGAAGTTGCATCAAGTCGTGATCGACCAGTCAGTGAAGTTGTATCAAGTCGTGATCAACCAGTCAGTGAAGTTGCAGCAAGTTCTGAACCAGTCAGTGAAGTTGCAGCAAGTTGTGATGAACCAGTCAGTGAAGTTGCAGCAAGTTGTGATAAACCAGTCACTGATAAAGTTGCAGCAAGTTGTGATGAACCAGTCAGTGCAGTTGCAGCAATATGTGATCATCCAGTCAGTGAAGTTGTTGAAAGTTGTGGCCACTCAGTTCATGAGATTGCAGTCAGTGAAGTTGCTAGTTGTGATCAGTCACCTTTTTATAGCATTGAAGTAGTTGTCGACAGTAGTCAAGCAGCAGGTCAGATTTCAATAAATGAAGCTGTTACCAGTTGTGGTCAGTCAGGTATTAATAGGGAAGCAGGTGCCAGTGTTGAAGCTACATTAAGTGACGTTGAAAGCATGGTCACATCGACACAATTTGATGATAATGATCCTAATTATGAAAGTGAATCAGTAGATACTGCTTCTGATTCGGATGAAAGCTTTGTACTTGAGTCTGATTGTTTGTCGGAGGAATTCTGTGTTATACCCTTGCCTCAAAGGAGAGTGTTGGCCAATAACAACAGTGCAGAGTCGACCAGTGAAACTGTTGATGATTCATCCTCTGTTGGTCCTCAAACTGCTGATAGCACTGATACTACTTCCATAAAGGTTATGCGTACCGACAATAACAAAGGCAAACGGAAGTGGGATAAAGGTGCATACTGCCCCTTTTGCCATACATATCAGATGAAACTACCGCGACATCTTAGGGAAGTGAAAGCACATAAACAGGAGCCACAAGTCATTCAGTGGAAAGCCACAACAGATCTGAAGTTAAAGGAAAAAAGGCTAACCAAAATAAGAAATCTGGGCAATTACCATCACAATGCTGAAGTACTCCTAATGAATAAAGGTACAATCATACCAGTTTACAGGCCTAACTATGAAGCAGACTACAGACACTACTTGCCCTGCAGTGATTGCAAAGGTTACTTTGCCAAAGGGGACCTCTGGAAACATGGCTGTAAGCTAAGGGAAGATCAGGAGAATGATGAGAATGAGGATCAACCGCCAAGAAAGAAGAAGAGGCGAGATTTTGTCAGATTAGGCAGATGTATGCTCCCTACGTCTGATAGGAGTGAAAAGGTGCAGAAAATGTATGCAGGCCTCAGGGAAGATGAAGAAGGGGTTTCCTGTTTCATAAAGGGAGACCCACTCGTAAGAAAGTTGGCCGAAAAACTTACGTTCAAGTTGGGTCATGATGAAGAACAATTTTCCAATGTTAGGGGGAAACTTCGTGAAGTTGGTAGAATGGTTCTGACGTACAGAGAAAAAACACATGAAAAGAATGCCTCACTGAAAGATCTTATCCACCCTCGGAAGTTTCATGATGTAATATCTGCAACAAGAACAACGGCAGGATTTGATGAGAACAGTCATCTCTTCCGCACCCCAAGCCTGGCCCTAAAAATTGGGCACACACTGAAAAAAGCTGCTGGAATTCTCCTGGGAGAAGCCATCAGCACTGAGGATGAGGCCCTTGAAAAAAGAGCTGCAGCATTTATTAAGCTGTGTGACCTTAACTGGGAAGACATGGTTTCAACTCATGCACTAAGGACATTGACTGAAAACAAGAGAAACAATCCAAAATATCTCCCTGTGACACGTGATGTTGTCAAGCTTACATCATACCTGAAAGGACAGGTAGAACAGGAGAAGAAAAAGCTGTGCAACCCGGTAGATGTAGCACATGTGAAAGATGTCTACAGACAGTTGGCTGAAGTGACTTTGACTTCAGTTTTGGTGTTCAACAGGAAGAGATCTGGTGAGGTGTCCAAAATGAAGTTGTCCGACTTTGATAAGTGTAAGAAAGGTGAAGAAGGCATCATGATGGAAGGCTTGTCAGGGTGGGAGAAGGAGTTGTGCAAAATTGTCTGGCGCATGGAGATCGTCGGGAAGAGAGGAAGGACTGTACCAGTGCTCCTGACAGAGGACTTGAAACAAAGTATGGACCTTCTCAAGTGCAAAAGAGAACAGGCTGGTGTAATGAATGGAAATAAATTCATGTTTCCAGTCCAGAGTTCCCTAGGCCATATCAGAGGTTCTGATGTTCTTCGTAAACATGCAGGATTATGTGGAGCTAGCAAGCCTGAGTACCTTAGGTCAACTCGTTTACGTAAGCACATCGGCACTGTTGCACAAGTAATGAACTTGAAGGATCATGAGCAGGACATACTGGCTAATTTCATGGGTCATGATATCAGGGTTCATAGGGAGTTTTATCGCCTCCCGGAGCAAACACTACAGGTCGCAAAGGTTTCGAAGGTGCTACTTCAGATGGAAAAGGGAAACCTGTCGAGCCTGGCTGGAAGCAGTCTTGATGAGATCCGTGTAGAGGAAGAAGAAGGTATTTGTTTTCTCCAATCTATCAAGCCTTTTAGAACATGTTTGGGTAAATTAATTCTGAAATGGTCTCTTCCGTAATCTTTTTTTCCTCTGAAGTTAGAATTTTTTTTTTCCATTACCATGTATAGTAGTCTAATGTTTTATGCCTGCTGGAAATGAAGCTTTGTACATTATCTACAGGATGTCAATTTTCAAGTAATATTTGTTGAGAAATGCATGATTCTTATTTGCTTTTCAGAAGCTCCAATGGATGAACCACTACATGAGGATGTCGATCATGAGGATGAGGTGCATGTGGGGTCAAAGAAGAAGGGCAGCAGTGGCCAGAAGAAGAATTCACACCACCAGGGAGAAGTACCAACTGGAGGTAAGTTTGAAATGTATCACTTGGAGACACCAGCTTAGTAACAATCTTGCCAATTTACTACACAAAGTGATCTTCATCTTGACCCTTGTCTTGACCTATGGGTTAATGAAAATGTGTGGCGAAAACAAAAATGACATTCACATAAAGTCTTGATGCTTTTCACACAATGTGCATGTTATTTCTGTGTGTTTTTCAGTACTAGGAATTAACACATAGGTCAAAGACAAGGGTCATCACCTTGCATAGTAAAAACCATTGTTGGCTATGGTATGGCAGTAGTCAAAGCTTGGATAATGGTTTTTACTTGTGTAGTGGAGCTGCTAATTAATGGTCATTTTTTGCCAAATCGTGCATTTTGTGGTGAAAGCATGACATTAGGCATGTGGGCTCAGTCTTGTCCAGAAATTACAGGATCTTGCCTATTCCAGGGGTGTTTGCCTGATTTTGAAAAAAAGAGGGCGGACGAAGTTCAACACAGAAAACCTCGAACCATTTTTCAGTTAACTACCTGCTGCAACGTTTCTGATTTTCAACCCTGCAATAATAGTTGGCTTTATTCCTACAAAGGGGTAAATAAAAATGACCTCAGTCTGAAAATTGCCTTTTCAAAGTGTATACAACGTTTACAGGTTTTTTTTTCAATGTACATGCAGTTTGTGCCTTAATGAAATTGAATGACCAATAAACTGCCCCTTTAGAAATAAATGGCACAGCCACAAAATGGTGGAAAAAGCAGTGCCTATTAAAAGGTGAACAAGTTTTACTTTATTTCTAAGTTTATTGCTATTTAGAACAGGAAAAATTTTAAAGATAGTTTTTTGGGTTGGTATTTTGTTTGTCCTTTTTCTTTGAAAAACATGCCTTTTCCCCCAAATAGAAAAGATCCGACATGGGTCCGAATCTTAAAATGTTCTGTCGCCTATTCTGAGCCCGCATGCTAAACATCATGCAGTGTGTTCAGGTCTCCAGTATGCAAGATAATTAGATGGGGTCAGCAACTTCATACCAATGTCTCCAGTTTTACTTGGCAATGTGATATCTGAAAATCTTTATCTTGCCCCTTGGCCTTACCAATGTACATAAAGGAAAAACCCAATGCCTTTCACACCCTTGAGGTATGTTTCATGCCTGTCGGAATTTAAGCCTTGTATATTCTCTACCAAAGTTGAATATATTTGTTGAGATCATCCCAAGGAGTTACTAATCCATGTTTGCTTTTCAAAATCTCCAATGGATGAACCACTAGGTGATGAAGATGTTGATCATGACGATGAGAGGCACGTGGGCTCAAAGAAGAAGGGCAGCAGTGGCCAGAAGAAAAATTCACACCACCAGGGAGAAGTACCAACTGGAGGTAAGTTTGAAATGTATCACTTGGAGACACCAGCTTAGTAACAATCTTGCCAGTTTTACTACACAAAGTGATCTTCATCTTGACCCTTGTCTTGACCTATGGGTTACTGAAAGTGTGTGGCACTGAAAAACACACAAAAAATGACATTCACAATGTGTAAACAACATAAAGTCTTGATGCTTTTCACACAATGTGCATGTTATTTCGTGTGTTTTTAAGTACCAGGATTTTCATTAACACATAAGTCAAAGACAAGGGTCATCACCTTGCATAGTAAAAACCATTGTTGGCTATGGTATGGCAGTAGTCAAAGCCTGGATAATGGTTTTTACTTGTGTAGTGGAGCTGCTCATTAATAGTCATTTTTTGCCAAATCGTGCATTTTGTGGTGAAAGCATGACATTAGGCACGTGGGCTCAGTTTTGTCCAGAAATTACAGGATCTTGCCTATTCCAGGGGTGTTTGCCTGATTTTGAAAAAAAGAGGGCGGACGAAGTTCAACTCGGAAAACCTCGAACCATTTTTCAGTTAGCTGCCTGCTGCAACGTTTCTGATTTTCAACCCTGCAATAATAGTTGGCTTTATTCCTACAAAGGGGTAAATAAAAATGACCTCAGTCTGAAAATTGCCTTTTCAAAGTGTATACAACGTTTACAGGTTTTTTTTTTCTCAATGTACATGCAGTTTGTGCCTTAATGAGATTGAATGACCAATAAACTGCCCCTTGAGAAATACATGCCACAGCCACAAAATGGTGGAAAAGGCAGTGCCTATTAAAAGGTGAACAAGTTTTACTTTATTTCTAAGTTTATCGCTATTTAGAACAGGAAAAATTAGTGTTGAAGATACATGTAGTTTTTTTGAGTTGGTATTTTGTTTGTCCTTTTATTTTTTTTTTAAACATGCCTTTCCTCCCCCCCCCCCCCCAAAAAAGGATCCAACATGGGTCCGAATCTTAAAATGTTCTCTCGCCTATTCTGAGCCCGCATGCTAAACATCACGCAGTGTGTTCAGGTCTCCAGTATGCAAGTTAGTTAGCTGGGGTCAGCAACTTCATAACAATGTCTCCAGTTTTACTTGGCAAGGTGATCTCTGAAAATCTTTATCTTGCCCCTTGGCCTTACCAATGTACATAAAGGAAAAACCCAATGCCTCTCACACACTTGAGGTATGTTTCATACCTTACAAATGTTAAGCCTTGTATATTCTCTACCAAAGTTTGAATTTTTTTGTTGAGATCATCCCAAGGAGTTACTAATCCATGTTTGCTTTTCAGAATCTCCAATGGATGAACCACTAGGTGATGAAGATGTTGATCATGACGATGAGAGGCACGTGGGCTCAAAGAAGAAGGGCAGCAGTGGCCAGAAGAAAAATTCACACCACCAGGGAGAAGTACCAACTGGAGGTAAGTTTGAAATGTATCACTTGGAGACACCAGCTTAGTAACAATCTTGCCAGTTTTACTACACAAAGTGATCTTCATCTTGACCCTTGTCTTGACCTATGGGTTAATGAAAGTGTGTGGCACTGAAAAACACACAAAAAATGACATTCACAATGTGTAAACAACATAAAGACTTGATGCTTGTCACACAATGTGCATGTTATTTTCGTGTGTTTTTAAGTACCAGGAATAGGTCAAAGACAAGGGTCATCACCTTGCATAGTAAAAACCATTGTTGGCTATGGTATGGCAGTAGTCAAAGCTTGGATAATGGTTTTTACTTGTGTAGTGGAGCTGCTCATTAATAGTCATTTTTTGCCAAATCGTGCATTTTGTGGTGAAAGCATGACATTAGGCACGTGGGCTCAGTCTTGTCCAGAAATTACAGGATCTTGCCTATTCCAGGGGTGTTTGCCTGATTTTGAAAAAAAGAGGGCGGACGAAGTTCAACTCGGAAAACCTCGAACCATTTTTCAGTTAGCTGTCTGCTGCAACGTTTCTGATTTTCAACCCTGCAATAATAGTTGGCTTTATTCCTACAAAGGGGTAAATAAAAATGACCTCAGTCTGAAAATTGCCTTTTCAAAGTGTATACAATGTTTACAGGTTTTTTTTCTCAATGTACATGCAGTTTGTGCCTTAATGAAATTGAATGACCAATAAACTGCCCCTTGAGAAATACATGCCACAGCCACAAAATGGTGGAAAAAGCAGTGCCTATTAAAAGGTGAACAAGTTTTACTTTATTTCTAAGTTTATTGTTATTTAGAATAGGAAAACATATTTTTAAAGACAGTTTTGAGTTGGCATTTTGTCTGTCCTTTTTTATTTTTTTAATCATGTCCCAGCCCAGATAATTGGCAAGATCCAATACGGGTCCAAATCTGAATGTTCTCTGGCCTATTCTGAGCCCGCACGCCACACATCATGCTTTTAGTTAACACAATATGCACAAGTTTTCACTCTGCAGCTCCACTATTAAGATAATTTTTGCTAATTGGACAATCCATTGCATTCCATGTATTTGGCTTCCAGTGTTTTTCAGCTTGCTTAAAATTTAAGCAGTTCAAGCATCAGGTGAAAATGTTTCCATGCATCTTCTTATATGTAGGTGAGAAGGCCTCAAAGAAAGCTAGTACGAGCAGTAAACACAACGCACACAACGAGGAGGGGAAAAGGAGAACCAGGAAGATAACCAAAACACCATGGACCAATGACGAGAAGATGGCTGTAGTCAAGAATTTTGGCCATTGTTTTCAAACAGGCAGGTTGCCTGGTAAACAGGAAATTGTGTCTGTCTTGTCATCTGAACGCGTCTTGCAAGAAAGGACATGGACTAACATCAAGGATTTTGTGAGAAATCGACTAGGGAAAAAGGATCCTTTAGATTTTATCTAAAGTTTATCCAGCTCAAGTGTGGGATCAATGTTTCCCTTGTCTTCATCATGCACTATAGTGTGGTCTTTGTTATTTATTGTTCAGACCCCAGGTAGAGGGGATTCTAGTTAACTCTTGTTTTTTAGACATGAGGATGGAAAAGTTAATTTACACAAGGCAAATAATGTGAACATTCTCCGCAAATAATCCAAATTGCTTCTTTCACCTCAATCACTACCCCAAACTGCCTCCTCAAAGGACATAATAATTTCAGTCACCTTCAGCTGTGAATTTCACTAAGCTTTAGGTTTTAAGAATCCAGATTAAAAAGTGCAGTTGCCTTTTAGTTTTTCAATCTTCAGGTTGGAGATTTGAATTACCTATTATAGTTTTCAGACCCCAGGTTGGGAATTTCAGTGACCTATGTAGTTTTTTAGAACCTAAATTGAAAATTTCATTTATCTCTAGTTTTTCAGTCCTCAGTTTGAAATTTCAAATACCCTGAGTATTTTTATTCCCAAGGTTGGGAATTTGAAATACCTTAAATTTTTAGAGCCCAAACTTGGAGATTTAAATTTGTTTTTTTCAAACCACAGAGTGGGAATTTCAGTTACCTTTAGTTTTTCAGACCCAAGATCGAGGATTTCGGTTACCTTTTAGTTTTTCAGGCCTGAGGTTGGTTATTTCAAATGCATTTAATTTTTTGGACCCCAAGTTGGGATTTCACATACCCTTAATTATTTGTTTAGACCCCAGATTTGGAGATTTCACTGAACTTTTTTTTCAAACCGCTGAGTGGGAATTTCAGTTAGCTTTAGTTTTTCTGACCCCAGGTTGTAATTTTAGTTTTTCAGACCCCAGTTCGGGAATGTTGATTACCTTTAGTTTTCAGGCCTCAGGTTGGTCATTTCAAAGCATTTGATTTTACGGACCCCAAGTTGGGGTTTTCACAATAGCTTTTTAGACCCCAGATTAGGAATTTTACTCACCTTTATATTTTCCCCAGGTTGGGGATTTTAACTAGTTTTAGTTTACAGGCCAAATTGCCAAGGTTTGGAATTTAATTTACCCTTTTTTTTTTCAGATCTCAGGTTTGGGAATATTACCTTCACTTTTTTCAGGCCCCAAGATGGGAATTTCAGATACATTTTTTAGACCCCAGGTTCGGAATTTAGTCACCTTCACTTTTCAGGCCACGGGATGGAGATTTCGCTTACATTATGCGTCTTAAACCCCAAGTTGGGGATTTCACTTACCTTTACCTTTTTTAGACCCCAGGTTGGGGATTTAAGTTACTCTCATTTTTTTCACTCAAGTTTGGGGATTTTAAATTTTTGTTTTCAGGCTTAGGTTGGGGATTGCAGTTATCTTTTTCAGGTCCCAGCCTACCTTTATTTTTTGATACCCTGGGTTGGGGATTTCGGTTTGCTTCAGTTCTTTAGGCCCAAGTTGAAAACGCCTTAGTTTGTTCACGCCTTAGAGTGGGGATTTTTGCTTCGAATTGGGAACTGTTTGAAAGAGATTCGGACAATCCCAGTTTCACTTTTTTTGAAACCTTCATTGTTGCCTTACCTCAGTTATTGGACAGTGGTCATTTTTTTTCTGTTTTGTTTGTTTTTATTTTTTGGTTTTTTTTATTGAGGCGCCTTGGGGTGGGGGGAGGGATTTTGCCCCACGTTGTGTTTTTGTTGCCTCTCATTGTGAAAGCCCTGCGTTTGGGTTTAGGTTGCCTTTTTCAGTGCTCATGATGGTGATTGTAGTATTGGAGCACAAACCTGTGTTCATATTGTTTCCCTCAACCCCTCCTAGCTTCAGGATGAAGGTGTTGGTTGAGTTAAATTGTTTTTCTCCTACGCACTACCTCCAGTGTTGGCTTTCAGGCCCAGAGCGGGACTTTTTTCCCCTTTTGTGAAAAAAACAGATTGGCCCATACATTGTGCACCTATTTATTTTTCTTTCCAAAAACGGATGAACGGTATAAACCAAGATAGTGGTGAAGCCACCCATTACATTATTCATCAGTCCTTCACGTTATTTGTTGTGTCATGATGTATCAAAAATACTCGAGGACTCGGGTCTTAGAGATTTATTCTATTTGTTAGGAAATAACCGAGTTGACTGCTGCTTAAGCACACAAAATTGCTTAAGCACAGAAACCCTTGCTTAGTAAAATCAGGTTACCAGCCAAAATTTAATGTGATTATCATGCTAAGCAAACAATACACAGAATCAGAAAACTATGATTCGCTTTAATTGCACTGAAGCAAAATTATGACAACCTGTCATTTATTTTATTCAAATCATTCCTTAAATCGTGTTACATATTATACCACATACAAACTCCACTTACTCAAAATGCACCTTTATTTTTACCCCAGTTGAAGTTGTTTCTGTATTTTGCCATATAAAAACAATTATAATTGTATCTTAATTACTGAGAGCACACTTGCCCTGTTTTAGATGAATACATAATGGTTATGACACGGGAATACACGGAAGATTTTTTTTAAATAACACTGATTAGTTAATGATTTCTGTTGAAAAGTTTGTATCTTGTGATAAAGGCAACCAATACATGCACTGATTTAAAGTCGCACCTTTTAACAAACTGATGAATACAAAACCATCAAAATCTTTTTACACTGGTGAATCAAACCTTTTAATTTCTGAACTATTTTGTTGGTTATAGTCTAATAATCAGTATATTTTTCTAAAATGATTTTAATTTATCCATTAAAATTGTTGATCTACGGTAATTCGGACTCAAAATTACTTTTAAAGATTCAAATGGGTATAACAATACAGTTTATTAAGTTGTTTCTGCGATTTTGCCATATAAAAACAATTATAATTGTATCTTAATGAGAGCACACTTGCCCTGTTTTAGATGAATACATAATGGTTATGACACGGGAATACACGAAAGATTTTGTTGAATAACACTGATTAGTTAATGATTTCTGTTGAAAAGTTTGTATCTTGTGATAAAGGCAACCAATACATGCACTGATTTAAAGTCGCACCTTTTAACAACTGATGAATACAAAACCATCAAAACCTTTTTACACTGGTGAATCAAACCTTTTGATTTCTGAACTATTTTGTTGGTTATAGTCTAATAATCAGTATATTTTTCTAAAATGATTTTAATTTATCCATTTAAATTGTTGATCTACGGTAATTCGGACTCAAAATTACTCTTAAAGATACAAATGGGTGTAACAATACAGTTTATTTAGTTTAGTTTTGAAAAAAAAATTTAATTGGGAAATCCATGTTAATTGAGTGAATTTGAACATTCTAATTCACTCTGTATTAAAATAAGTCATCGAAATCTAAATGAACCATTTTTTGTGTGAATCATTATCGTGTCTACTTCTTATAACCATTTACTGAACTTAAGTTTACTGAACTTAAGTTTCATTTTTTGGCGAGTTCACTTTCGGGTTGTAATTTATTGGGGGAAATTCTTGATCTCGCCCCCCCCCCCCCCACACACACATTTTTGGACACAAATCGCTGCCACTGCAATTACAAGACATCAACTCGTGTGTATGCAAATCCTATGAACTATTACAATTGAATGTAAAATGACAAGACATAATTTGTCTATATTTAAGTTAACGATTGACTGCAATATGAAAAGACACGGCAGGGGCATATCCAGAGGGGGGATTGAATTACCTACCTAATTCCCCCCGCTGGTTGCCATTTTCTTTCTTTTTAGGGGCCTACGTGTAAAGTTGACCCCCCATACAAAAACAAAAGCAAAACACAAACCCTGTTGGGGTCTTTTCTTGCGTGTACGGTTAAAAACAAAACAGAGGTTAAATGGCATTACCAATGGCGATGAATAGAACATCCTGTTCGTGTTCTAATGTCCACGGTTGATATATAGAAAACGCTTGTGTGTCCACGTTTAAATGTAAAATGAGAAGACATCACGACGTCGTGTGTATACCAATGTTAAAGAACTACGTTTGTTTGTAAAAGAAGCCATGACTTGTCATAATACTAATGTCCACGATTGAATCTAAAATGGCAAGACATCACGTGTGTACCAATCTCTGCGGTGAACTACACGATTGAATGTAAAATGACAAGACATCATACGTGATATAAAAGTGCTAATGTCCACAGTTGATATATAGAAAACGCTTGTGTGTGTCCACGTTTGAATGTAAAATGAGAAGACATTACGGCGTCGTGTGTATACTAATGTAAAGAACTACGTTTGTTTGTAACAGAAGCCATGACTTGTCTTAATACTAATGTCCACGAATGAATGTAAAATGGCAAGACATCACGTGTGTACTAATCTCTGCTGTGAAATATACGATTGAATGTAAATGACAAGACGTAACTTTTTTGTATATTTACGACCATGATTGAATGTAAAATGACAAGACATCATATGTGATGCAAAATGATAAGGGTACACATCCTTTGCGTGTTCTAATGTCCACGGTTGATATATAGAAAACGTTTGTGTGTCCACGTTTGAATGTAAAAGGAGAGGACATTACGGCGTCGTATGTATACTAATGTAAATAACTCTGATTGTTTGTAAAACAAGCCATTACTTGTTTTACTACTAATGTCCACGATTGCATGTAAAATGGCAAGACATCATATGGGATGTAAAATAATAAGGGTACACATCCTGTGCGTGTGCTAATGTCCACGGTTGATATATAGAAAACGTTTGTGTGTCCATGTTTGAATGTAAACTGACAAGACATCATAATAATGTGATGTAAAATGATAAGGGTACACATCCTGTTCTTGTGCTAATGTCCACGGTTGATATATAGAAAACGCTTGTGTGTCCACGTTTGAATGTAAAATGAGAAGACATCACGACGTCTGGTGTATACCAATGTTAAAGAACTACGTTTGCTTGTAAAAAAAAGCCATGACTACTTTGTTTGTAAAACATGCCATGACTTGTCTTAAAACTAATGTCCACGATTGAATGTAAAATGGCAAGACATCACGTGTGTACCAATCTCTGCTGTGAACTATACGATTGATTGTAAAATGACAAGACGTAACTTGTCTGTCTATTTAAGACCACGATTGAATGTAAAATGACAAGACATCATATGTGATGTAAAATTATAAGAGTACACATCCTGTTCGTGCTAATGTCCACGGTTGATATATAGAAAACCCTTGTGTGTCCACGTTTGAATGTAAAATGAGAAGACATCAAGACGTCCTGTGTATATCAATGTTAAAGAACTACGTTTGTTTGTTTGTAAAAGAAGCCATGACCTGTCTTAATACTAATGTCCACGATTGAATGTAAATTGGAAAGACATCACGACGTCGTGTGTATACCAATGTTAAATAACTACTTTGTTTGTAAAACAAGCCATAACTTGTCTTAATACTTAATGTCCACAATTGCATGTAAAATGGCAAGACATCATATGGGATGTAAAATAATAAGGGTACACATCCTGTGCGTGTGCTAATGTCCACGGTTGATATATAGAAAACGTTTGTGCGTCCACGTTTGAATGTAAACTGACAAGACATCATAATAATGTGATGTAAAATGATAAGGGTACACATCCTGTTTTTGTGCTAATGTCCACGGTTGATATATAGAAAACGCTTGTGTGTCCACGTTTGAATGTAAAATGAGAAGAAATCACGACGTCTGGTGTATACCAATGTTAAAGAACTACGTTTGCTTGTAAAAAAAAGCCATGACTTGTCTTAAAACTAATGTCCACGATTGAATGTAAAATGGCAAGACATCACGTGTGTACCAATCTCTGCTGTGAACTATACGATTGATTGTAAAATGACAAGACGTAACTTGTCCGTATATTTAAGACCACGATTGAATGTAAAATGACAAGACTTCATAATATGTGATGTATAATGATAAGGGTACACATCCTGTTCGTGCTAATGTCCACGGTTGATATATAGAAAACGCTTGTGTGTCCACGTTTGAATGTAAAATGAGAAGACATCACGCCGTCGTGTGTATACTAATGTAAATAACTACGATCGTTTGTAAAACAAGCCATGACTTGTCTGAATACTAATGTCCACAATTGAATGTAAAATGGCAAGACATCACTCGTGTGTTTATACTTATGTCCAAGATTTAATGAAAATGACAAGACACTATGTGTGTATAGCAACGTCCACGACTGAATATGAAAAACTCGATCAAATCTAGAAAGAAATGATATCAGTGGTCCAGGATTGAAGGGTTGATATGGTTGTTTAAAAAGCAACATTGATTTTATAAAGTCCACAATTCAATTGTGCAAATCATTCTTTGTTTGAGGCATAACTATCATAAACTGATATCATAAACCGATTCCCGCAAACGCGTCCGCGTTTGCAGGCAAGATACCACATTGATACACCAATGTCCACGGTTGGATGTAAAAAGAAAACCGGTGGGATTCCTCACCAGGGAAGTACATTCGCAGGTGTAAATCCTCAGACAGTTTGAAAAAATGTGTCTGCCTATATGTATCCCCCTAATTTTAAATTTTGGAGACGTCCACTGTTGGCCAGTCCCATACGTAGTCCGCGGTTGGAGGCGAGTTCGCGTATGGGTGCGTGTGTGTGTGTGTCCGGACAAATCTTGTCAGCGCGATAACTTTAGAAATACTTAACATATGAACTTCAAATTTGGTTTGTGTATTGTTCTTGGTAATCCTAAGAACCCTTTTGCATTTGGGGCTGAAAGGTCAAGGGTCAAGGTCACAGTGACTAAAACAAAAGAAATTTTGTCAGCGCGATAACTTTAGAAATACTTAACATATGAACTTCAAATTTGGTTTGTGGATTGTCCTTGGTAATTCTAAGAAGCCTTTTGCATTTGGGGCTGAAAGGTCAAGGGTCAAGGTCACAGTGGCTGAAACAATAGAAATTTTGTCAGCGCGATAACTTGAGAAATACTTCACATATGAACTTCAAATTTGGTTTGTGGATTGTCCTTGGCAATCCTAAGAAGCCTTTTGCATTTGGGGCCCAAAGGTCAAGGGTCAAGGTCACAGTGGCTGAAACAATAGAAATTTTGTCAGCGCGATAACTTGAGAAATACTTTACATATGAACTTCAAATTTGGTTTGTGGATTGTCCCTGGCAATCCTAAGAAGCCTTTTGCATTTGGGGCCAAAAGGTCAAGGGTCAAGGTCACAGTGGCAAAAACAAAAGAAATTTTGTCAGCGTGATAACTTGAGATACACTTTACATATGAACTTCAAATTTGGTTTGTGGATTGTCCTTGGCAATCCTAAGAAGCCTATTGTATTTGGGGCCAAAAGGTCAAGGGTCAAGGTCACAGTGGCTAAAACAAAAGAAATTTTGTCAGCGCAATAACTTGAGAAATACTTTACAAGTGAACTTCAAATTTGGTTTGTGGATCGTTCTTGGTAATCCAAATAGGCCTATCACATAAGTGGGTCGAAAGGTCAAGGGTCAAGGTCACAGTGGCTAAAACAATAGAAATCTTGTATTTATTCTGAGATCATAGGGATTAGGGATTAATTCATTTAAAACCTACAGAAGACACTAATGCTGTCAATGAATGTTCCATGTGACCAAGGTACATGTACATATGTAAGTTGATGTTAAAAGAGTATGTGTTATGTCACGGAAACAGTCACGGTTGCGGGGCATTTGTGTTTGTAAACACACCTTACTTGTTTTCTTAAATGTTTGGCCAAATTAATATGTAATACATTTTATTTTTGTTTTTTTGGTACATGTACTTTATTTTGTACTCAGTTTTTATAAAGATCATTCTTTATTCAGAAATGGCCTTCTTATACCAGTACATGTGAGAGGTGCATGTGTGAAAATACCTAGATAAGATAAGATAAGAAGGTAAAGTTGTGGAGATTTTGACAACTAAAATAACCCAGAAAGGTCAGGTGCCAGACTGGTATTAATATACAGTGTACTGTAACATTGTTGTTTGTTTTCTTTATTTCTCAATGTCTAGTTCCCCGGCTCCAACACTAAGTTACAGCAGTACCAGTCCAACCACTAACAATGTCCCTTCCCAGGACCTGTACCAGTTATCACACTACCTCAAGGTAAGAAATAGACAATCTTCCATGACTTTTGGGTTTAAGACCTAACAATTGTGCAACATTCTGTAACTTTAATCCTTCATTTGATAACCCTCCTGAGCGTGCCAGAGTCTAGCCCTGTGCAATGACACAATGTAAATTTAGTATTGGCTCCGTGCGCGAACAAGGGATGGCGTTTTTTACCACTATTGAGCTCAGTGGATGGGACACACCACGTGCGTGTACTGGTTTGCACGTGTATGGCATGAAAAATGCACAACCTATTTTATTCTGAATGTACACAAAGCCATAGCATGAGCGTCAAGCCTCTTCAGCAATGCGTTCGAATGTCTGTCCCAGTGGTCTCCCCAACTCTCCCTTTCTGCATTACGTAGTCACAACATCTGGTACGCGAACAATGTGCTTGCGCCCACTGGTTCGTGTGCAAGATTTGGAGTATAAAGCATGACCGGTATCTGAATGTGCATATAAAATTTTTGTGTTGCGGAGGAGTGCACCTGAGTAGAATGAAAGTGTAATAAGTAGGTTTACGAAACAGTGGCTGTGTCCTTGGGCTTGGCACTGTCTTTGGGCTTGGCACTGTCTTTGGCTTTCGGTTTTGTCTTCCTCCCAAGATTCATGAGAATCCTGCCACATTCAACCCTGATGAAAAAGCACAAACCATTGGCTTTATGTGACAGGATTAGGTGCGTCTTGAGCAGAAAATGGACCAATATTGTGCTGGAGTCTGTCAAGTCAGGGCACCAAAATCATCTTAACCATAAACCCAGACGAAGCCTCGATTTCCTAAACATCCCGTGTCTTTCTCCTCTTAACCATTGGGAGGTAATTGTGCACAGATAAATGCACTCAAATGGAAGTATGAGTTCTGCATTGTCATCATTTCTTCATACTTTTCTCAATTTTTGCTCTAATCAGGAGGCTCTGCATCGTGAGCAGATGTTGGAGCAGAAGCTCGCCGGCTTACAGAGGTTACTGTCCTCCACCCAGGAGGCGTCAGAGTGTAGCTGGCAGGCACTCATCGATGAGGATAGACTACTGTCTAGGCTCGAGGTACTAGAGAGCCAACTTAGAGCATATTCAAAGGTGAGATGTCTTTCTCTTCATACAAGCAACCCTTGCCTTTGTAGAATTGCTCATTCTTGCTGGTATGTCAAGAGTGCCCTCTAGTGCTGAACTTAGGTACATGTTACCTGTTGTAGTACATGTACGTTTCAATCTATTGGTTTTAACACACTCCCCCATCACTTGTGACTTTAATTTTATTGGTTTGATTTTTTCAACTGGTGACTTTGCTCGACACTTCCACATGCACACAGAATATACACGCGTTGGTCTCAATTTCGCGAAAGAGGTTGGATAGGGTGGTGCGTATAGCTGAAATTTTTGTGACGTCACATTTTTCTTGGCAGTCAGTCCATGCCTGTATACCAAATGTCTCTATGTATATTGCTTACTGCTCACTGCGCTGCCAGTCAGTTTAACGTAACAGTAATGACGCAGTAATCATGATGTCAGGGAGATCCTGTCGATTCTTTACTAATGTCAAAAGTCTTAAAATAGCATAAACCAAAAGTAAATACCCATCAATTGCTCCTTTTGTTCTTTACACAACATTCTCTCAGAATTATTAAATGTTCATAAATAATGTTTTCAGGCCAATTCAGAAGAGAGTATACGGAAGGAGTTGGTCGCGTTGCAAGAAGACAAGCACAACTATGAGTCAACGGCGAAGGAATCTCTCAAGAGGGCGCTAGAAGAGAAACTAGACGCGTGCCGGAAACTCTCGGACTTGGAGGTACTGGTCATGAAACTTTTAAAACTGAGTCCAAGATTCTAATGTTTGTTTGCCAATGAGTTGCAATTCATACTATTTGAATAAAAAGAAAAATCTGACAAAGAGTTTGAAATGCAGATTTGTACCCCAGAGAAAAGGGACATAATAGTGGGGTAAAAAAAGACTGTATTACAAACGTTACTGTATCTGTTTATTACTTTTATTCTCTCGTTTGACAACTTTCTTCGTCTCCAGAGAATGTTGAGTAATTCCGAGGATGAGTGCACTCACAGCAAAGAGGAGGTAGATCGTTTGCAGACTGAGCAGCAGGCCTTGATCACCAAGCACACGGAGGTCGCTGCCGAGCTGAAGGAAGTGGCTCAGAAACTCACCGAGGCTGAAAAGATGCATGCTGATGAGGTCAGGGTTCAAACTGTGGAGACAGCGCCCTCTGTTGGCAGAATTAATAATGAATTCCTGAAACCAACAGAGCGTTGTTCAGTTTTGTACTTGAAATTTTGAAAAGGCCTGAGAATGGAAAAAATGTTGCAACCTGATGCCACTACAGCGGTTGTGTACGAAGTCTATGGAGAGTCAAGAAAATTTTCTAACAAAATTGGAAATGTTTCTCAGTCCCAGATTCATGTCTTATCATCATTTTTGCAATGAACGACCTTCATTGAGATGATATATGAACAAAAAAAATAGTGTCAGGATGCAACATTTTTTCCCTGAGAATTTGTGTGTTTCAATATGTGCTTTTATTGCTGGGACTAAAAATATAAAAATAAGACTGCAAAATATGTACTTAAATTATATAAATGCATGATATAAATGCTTCAGACCAGCGTGAAGATTTCAGGTAAATCTTTTTTTTCTGAATAGAGTATGGCACCATTCTATCCCATGAGCAAAATGCCATAGGGAAAAACCCCATGCTTGAAAATGACCAAAAATCATTTTCAAGGATATAAAACTAATGTTATTTGTAAATACCTGAGCCAGTCATTCCTTTTGCCTGTCACGTGGGAGGTTTTAAACTGCTGTTTAAACATTGCTTGATGTTTAAATGACAATGTTTAAAACCAGTCACAAGACCCCATGCTCTGCGCCACATGCGCACAGTACACGCCGCGAGGGCTGGCTATAACCACGGATATGATCTCCATATAAGGAGATGCTGAGCACATTGCACGTACCATAGACGTAGCCTGAACATGAAGTAAAATGGTAGAAGAAAATTGTTGGAATTTGTCAAATTTTCGACTTATTATGGCTTTTGATCGAAAAGGTTCGGCTCGGGCCATAGCCGGCAGACAGGACTCTAACCGGGGGTTTTAAACCACATGTTTTTTAATTGCTCAATCACTCTATATTCCCCTTATTAAAAAGGTTGAATTTAAATTGTTTACCTTTGTATAAAGCAAGTCTTGTACCTCTTCATATTTCACACTTTAAGGTGGAGAGACTGACAATTGAGAAAACGGAGCTGGAACGGAAAGTTGACATTGCATCTCGGGAGGAGATCGCCTTGGCAACCAGGATTGAAGAGATGCAGGCAGAATGCGACTTCGCCAGAGAGCAGCACGCAGCCGTCAAACGTATGTCAGGTTGATGTCGGCTTATACAGTGATGCTTTGTCGATATCCACAGCAATTTCTCTTTTTGGGGGGGGGGGGGGGGGGGGGATTTATTTGGAACTGACCTTTTTCAAAAATGGAATTTAACCTCAAAGCCAAGGGCAACTCAAGGTGGGTACTTATAGAAAAAAAAAGGCAGTAAAGAGAAAGTAGGAAACTACTTAATTTTCTTGAACTGAAATACATCATATGAATGGAAGGAACTGGATACTGGCATGACGTTCCGCAATGAGGCTGCCCGGGGGAAGAAACTTGGAAGAAACTTGGAAAAACAATTGTATGTGGATGAAAGAAGGCAGTAAAACATGTCAAGCAGTTAAAGGAACAAGATTGGGAAATTAGACGTAACTATTCATTTCCAAAAAAATTCCCATTAACAGTTCGTTATGAGGAAACCCAGGAGCAGCTGAAGCACTACATCAAGGACATAGAGAAGTCTGACAAGACGGACGACCAAGAGAAGGAGGACACAAATCTTAAAATCATCCAGGAGAACGAAGATGACACAAGACAGATCATCTCTAAGGAGGACACCGACTCCACAGATGCAAACACGTTAGGTAAGCACCAAGCTACAAAATATGGTTCAAAAAGTTTTTGAAGCAGCTAAGCTGATATTAATGCTTAGTGGATTTTCTTTCTAAGCAAAATTCTGCTGGGAGCCAGTCACAAACTGTATACTTTGCATGACATTTTGGCTGGTACCCTGTGTTTGCTAAGCAGATTTTTTTGGTGCTTAGCATATGTGACTGGCTCTACAAAAAAGGGTATTAAGTCGCCCCTAGGCATTATTGTGTAATGGCCTGCTCAACATTGAGAGGGTGAAAAAAATTTCAAAACGTGATTTTCATTTTATGTCTCGAATGACATCTTTAATACCTACAGTTTCAGATTTCCTTCCCAGAAATGTTGATTTTGATGAACAAAGTGGAAAACCATTTTGTGTGCATCGTTCTGTTGTTCTACAACAAAGACAGCTATTTCAAAGCCTGTTTTCTCAGTTGTGTAATTTGAACTCCAAGGAAGTAATTAATATGCAAATACGTCATATCTCCAGAACGGGAGGGGCTATGGAGCTCTAGTATACACCAAATAAAAGCTTACATTGTGGGCTTTCTAACCACATATATAACTCCATCTCTCTTTTTTGCGACATAATACCCTTTTTTGTGGAGCCAGTCACATATATCTGTGCTTAGTAGATGATGTACAGAAAGGTAACTTTTCTTTGGGTGAGCACCTACTGGTGCACATAGAGCTCGGCTTTTAAAGTTGGAGTGTGGACATTTGCAGCTACCCAAAAAGTAACCGACCAAATTATCATTAAATAGCTTACTTGGTTTAAAGATAGTAATGGCACTAATCCCTGTGAAATTATTTTTTATTGCATGCTGTCATTTTGAAGAAAACAAATAAAAGAAGGTCACTTCCAAAGATGTGTCAAGTGAAATATTTTTGGAAATTTCCGTTTGTAGTTGGTTTGTAATTGGGGGAATCCATGAATGGGTGCAAACGTTAACATGACTTGCACACACACGCGCGCAGTTGCTATCAATCGGCTGAATGAGAATCATGTCCCAAATGTTGATATGGGAGTGTGTCACAAGATTCAAAATATGACTTGGCCAGTTTTGAACCGAAGAGATCCAGAATATTGTGTTTTCTCAAAATATACAGCATTCACAGAGCTAAAACGTCATCAGATTAGCTGTTCAGCATCCGGCTTTAGATTTTGAGCACTTTCGTTGCTTCAAACAAAACTAATGCACAAATGACAAATTGTCCATTCTACCATTAATTTGAATTGTTTTGCATCCTCAGACAACAGCAACAAGTCTCTTAAAGAAGACGAGGAAGACATCGAGAAAGATGCGAAGGAAGAAACGAAGGAGAAAGCAAAGAAACAAGAAGATGAAGCTAAGACCAATGGAGAGGCAACACCTACAGGTAATACACCTGAACCATCTACTCACTGTCATATGCATATTCATGAGCTAGCACCCTACACTCATGGATGTATTTACCTGATATGCATTCAAATGTGGCAAATGTTTTAACAGGGACACCTGCTATATGCTATGTAACCATTTTGATATTTTTTAACAGGGTGTCCAGCCACTCTGAAACTCAGGGAAAACCTTGAAATTGAGTTCAGGGAATATCAAAAAAACATCAAAATTAGGGAAAACTCTGGGAATTTGACAGTGCACCAAAGGGAAAGGTTTTTACCAGTTAGCGTAGGTGCGTTTTGTGCCGTGTATCCAAGTTGTGTCCATTGACTGACTGGCTATGGTGGCTTTTTAGTGTTTATTCAGTGAGAATGCTACATCGCTGATTTTTCATGGTCTTAATCTCTCCAGGCAATAATAATTGTCTGTGCAACACCGCCTCTTGACTTCCCAGCAACCTCATTAAAGTGAACATATTTCTCATGGAATCTTCGAAATTTTTTAGGGAAATATCGGGGAAAACTAAGATTTTGTTTTCATAAAGTGCTGGGAACCCTCCTTCATCATTTTGAAATTCCTGTTTGGTTCTCCCGATGCACAGATGCCTCGCCTACCTCACCTAATGAACCCACGGTACAAGGAACATTAGAACAACAACTTGAAAGATTAAAAGGTAGGTCAGATCAATGGCAGAACAACTTATGAAATCAACTGGAGCCTCAGTTATTTGTGGTAGCACTTGTTAAATTCAGTCACAGTGATTAGGGTCTGTTCAGATGAAACACGCCGCTATAACGAACACCGCCTTACCGAACATTTGGCTATACCGAATATCATCCTTGGCTCCCAATTTTTATGTGCAAAACCTACCGAACATTGTCAACAAACTTGACACTAATTTCTTAACAAAATTACTCAAAATAGAATTAAAAAGTAAGCAATTTTCACTGAAATGAAATTATTACATGTACTTAAAAGTCAAATTAAAAATTAGGAAAGATTAACACATGTCCAATGGCAAAAAAGGGAAATACAGAATATTTATTTAATGTAGTTGGGGGGACTACACAGCAAGTTGTACGGTATGTTTTGTGGGGACCAAAGATGCTGTGGGGATTGTCAAAAGTCCCCACGACTCGGCGCAAATTTTCTTGATGGAAAACTTCTCTGGAATGTTGTGCCAGCTGGGGCTTAGGACCATGTGCAAAAAAGGGCAGTGCACTGTTTAGTTCCATAGTTGAAATGAAAACACCCGTCTTAGCATGAGCAGCAATGGAACAAATGTTGTGATTTTCATTTGATGCAGCTGAACTGGTAGACTCCGAAACCAGGCTACAGGAGAGCCAAGAGCAGGTCAACAGCCTACAGCAGCAGCTCAAACAGGCTCAATTGGAGGCTATCGAGAATATAGCCAAAGCTAATGCCATTGAAGGTATGGAATCCATTGAAGTTAATTTCTCGATCTACTGTTCTAACCCTTTAGCCTCTGTGCTGCCCCAAACTGCCCCAAACTGCCCTGGTTATTACCCCTCATACCGCCCCAAACTGCCCCACGCTGTATTGATTCATGGAGAAGTGAATGCAATGTAATACAATGTAATACAATTGGCAAAGGTTTAATTCAACGAATTATATATTTGACTATAACAAAATTCACCATTCTGTCTATATCTCTTTGCTTTCTCTCGTAAATGTATTATCATTTTATAAAGTAAATACCAGCTTCAAAACATGCGTCTTGTATAAAATTCTGAATTTGATCTTTTTGTCATTTCTGTGGACCAACTGAAATGCCAGGGTGATTTTTTTTTGTTTTTGGTATTTTTTCATCAGAAAAATTGAAGGAATCAGAGAGGACAATGGAGGAAGCGGTTGAAGAGGCTACAGTGGATCTCAGAGAAAGAATAGGTTAGATCAATTTTTTACACAATACCATTTTTTTTAATGATTGTTTCATCATCCAACAGCGGAAAATCCTCGATAACAGGCTTAAGTAAATTGTGTAATTTTTTTTTTAGCAATGTATTTAATAATAAATGTATTTAAAATCTGAATATTTCGTAACTTTTCTGAATTCATGAAGAGAAATGTTCATACACACATCACTGTCTACAATGGAAATATGCCAATACAAAGACTTTCTGAAATGTTTCCCAGCTGGAAATTTTGGAGGCTATTTGTAGTCCCTCTCACCCCCTACCAAGGTGATTCCTGTGGTCTCCGAATACTTCTTGCTCCTCTCCAAGTCCCAAACCCTCCCTTAATAAACTTGTCCTCCCAAATATCGTTAATATTTTGACAAATTCGGGAGTTTTAAAAGTCCAGACACTATTATGTTACATGGGACTTGATATTCCAATTTTTATGTCAGTTCAAAGAATGTGACATTAGGTTATATTGTTTATGTTGACTTTTCTCATACGGAGTAACGTGCTGATAGTCTGAACACAAAAGTCCAAATGGCGGGCCATTTAGAATCGGATACCTGTCAGTGCTTAGAGTGTCAAATTGATTTATGACGTAGGGGTCAACCTAATTTAAATATCTAAGTGCATACCAATAGAGTGCTGCATTAATCATTATGTATGAGCGTGCAGGAGAAGTCAGCCAATCAAACTATAGGGGAGGCGGCACAGCACAGATGCATAGCAACCAACATCAGAAGCAAGAGGCCGTTGCCTGTCCTGATATACAAGTGTGTTGTGAGGTCAGGTCTCCGGCCTAACATGCTGATAAAGTCAAGGCCGGTTCATACTTCATGGGAATGCGATGCAAATTTGACGTCACAAAGCATTCACTGCGAAATTCGCTGGAGTTGAAATGTGTTCAACTCTTGCAAATTCCAGTGCGAAAACCCTCCCTGGCATCACAAATTTGCGCTCAGGTTTTTGTTCGCTTTCGCTCCAAATATGAACCGGCTTTAGGGTTAGTCTTAAACTCAAGTCTCAAAATCTTCATGCAATTATTTTGCCCTGTGTGTCTTTCTGCAGCCAAAATGGAAGCTTTGGATAAAGAGAGAACGAGAGGGGGCCAAGTCATTGAAGGTGAGACATTTATATTATTGCGTCTTCTTTTTATAAATCAATTATTTTTCATGGTCTTAATATGTGGGAACCACTGTGTATATCGCCTGGGTGGCGTGTGTATGGCGAGTGTAGTACGCACTTCAGATGCAAGAAACCTGTAACATGAAAAAAAAAAAGACTGCTGCAAAACTGCTACTTACTGATGGACCTGAAATATATATATATAAATCTAAATTATCTGGCGTTGCGAACTTGCGAGTCTTCTTCTTCTTCTGTTTCTGTCTGAAGAAGAAGAATGATAAGTTCAAAACCTCAGGCCACATTAATTTTTAGATTTAAACCTGTAACATCTTTGCAGGGAAACGCGACCGAGCACGGGGATGCAACCCAGTCAATAAAGTGCCAAAGACACCAATGAAAAATTCCCACACTTCAACAAATGGAAAAAAATGTAAGGTGTTCAAGATGCATTAAATGAAAGTGTCAATCTTCTTTGCTCCTTTTTCATTGTTGAGTTGTTAAATCTCTTTTTTCCCCCATCAGAGCCCATGTTTGCTAAGATGGAGGAGAGACATCTGAGTGCTGCTCCGCCTGATGCTAAGAACAACCTGCTAAACACGATGCGACCTGAAGAGTTGACGGATCTTCATAATCATCTCGGCGACAATCAAGGTAGAAAGACAACAAGCTACCATTCCATCTGACCAACCACCAGCTTCAATTAGATAATTGTTTTGCTTCTTTAATCTTTTGGAAGGGCCTTAAGATTTGAAAATTTCCATTGTGTTGCAAGTTCTTTTTCTGAAACTGTTACAGAAGATCGTGTAAGTTGACCTAACACACCTGCGAGATTTCACGAGAGTGCAGCACATTTGGGCACCATGTATAGGATCTACATCATGTGTAACGTCCTATTTATTTTGGGTCCTGACTGGACCCATCCAATCTAGGGCAATAAATGGTGTCTTGAAAGAAAAGAAAGCATTACAATTGACACCATATTGATGATATTGCAAAATGATGACTATCATCAAATTAAAATTGTTGACCTCAACTTCCGTTCAATCAATCATGCAGATAACAAGTGGGTAAATTTAAAAACGCGGGAGTCTGTGACTAGACTAGTCAGTGTTTGGTACCAAGACGTTCACACAAAAAGTTGCTCCCCCTCGTTAACTGGCGAGACTTGCACGCTCTAAGGTTTCATTCTTATCGAGACCAGTAACGACCTAAAAAAACAAAAGTGAAAACTGAGGCGTGATAATAACACACACTCCTCTATCATAACCAACACCTGCTTCAACTTGACATTTTATTTTATTTCTTTTTTTTCGTACTTTATTTTGCTCTAAACAATCGGATCTCCATACTGTTGTGCTGCTACTTTTTGAGAAGTTCCCAGTGAGACCGTATCCACTGGCACATTTTCTGGAAGATATTGCCAGAACATCATTTAAGAATACTCTAAAGTGGAAGTTTTTCGAAAATTCATTTCACTTTGTCATACATTGAGAGTGGTTTTTCAAATTGGAACAGTGGATGTTGTTTTTTCTGTTCAAACTGATAACAGGTTTATCGTAAACTGAGCAAGCACTATTTGTATCTGGAGTTTTGGTTCCAAGTCTCTGGATGTTTTTGCTCTTAGTTCATGACATGCATTATTCAGAGCCAGACACAAACAACAGTCAATCTATAAAGATGTTTGATTTGGAGGCGGGGTCTGTTTGGAATGTTGTTTTTTTGTACCCTCTTTAATTTGATGAATAAATTTTGTTTTGATTTTGGTTTGCTTTTGTTTGTAGAGTCGCTGGCTGAAGCTGCCGATACTTCCCTTTCAGAAACCTTGCATGATGATCCCACAGGTTAGCCTGCCCCAGCCCCCAATCTCTGCCCCCTCCCTCCCTGGCCCTTCCACGGCCTTCCCCTTTCCCCCTCATTGCTTTACTTTTGACTTCTGCAAATCCACTCCAATTTTGGCATTGTGTAGGCTAGCATCCCTTGAAGATAATGCTCCCACACTGCAATCAATTTTTGTAAAGATTTTATTTGCTTAAAAATTTTTAAAAACATTCAAACCAACCGAATTTGTCTTTTCTGTTAATTGCATGACCAGCATTTAACTGCCTAAAATTCCTTGCATTCCTCAAATTCCTCAAAATAAGAGAAGGATATTCTTCGATTCTTCGATATTTCCTCGATTAAAAAAGTTTGTCTTGGAGATATGATAAACACGTCAAGAGACATATTGTGATGAGACTGGACCCCCACCACTTCTGCTTATGGTGGTATTTCATGTATTTTCAGCTCACATTGATGAAAGAATAGAAGACGCCCTACAGCATAGTGCCAAAGAGATAGAGGTACTGAAAGGTAAGTGAGGTGGAAAGGTCATGTGATATCAGGTCAAGTCGGGTCAGAATAGGTCAGGTCAGAACAGGACAGGTCATGACAGGTTGGCGCAGGGTTTTTTGGGGGTCTGATCAGATCAAATCAGGTCAAGTCAGGTCAGGTCAGGTCAGGTCAGGGTTTTGGGGGGTCAGGTCAAGTCAGGTCAGTTTAGGTCAGGTCTGGTTGGGTCAGGTCACATCAAGTCAGGTCAAGTCAGTACAGGTCTCATACTAGGTCAGGTCCGGTCAGATCAATGAGGGATCGAGCTCCCATATCCATCAGCTCCTTGATTTCATGCAATTACCGTAAATAACAACTTAAAATCATATTTTGGTTTGCTATCAAGGGCCCCCCCCAAAAAAAATGGAATCATAGATACTGTCATTCTACAGTTTCTGTAACCTCTCAGGGTAAAAAGGAAGTTTCCTTCTAAAGTCGACATCCAGTCATGAAACTGAAGAAATCGGGGGAAGCAAGAGTGACTCATAGGTAGAGGAGATCGAATCAGTGTTCTGTAGTGGTTCTTATTTAGTCTCTGTGCTGTGGGCGATTCTATGCACAGTAGATGAAGGATGTTAAACATGGCCTAAAGTCACCTGTTGTAATTGATGATTTCCTCGTAAAATGCATTGAGCTCCTCGTCGCTATAAGTCGAATAGATTCAATGGAGACTTGGTGAGATTGTTCAGTGTTTGTATTCTCGTCTTATTTCTTTGGAATGTACGCAGAGAAACTCCAAGCTTCATTGAGCAAGCAGAAGTTGTACGAAGAGCAACTGGACAAGTTGAGACGTAAGTTGGCTTTTATTTGGATACCTGAGCTTAGCAGAAGAAAATTGTCGTAAGAGGGTCGTTGAGAATCAAAAGACTCAAATGGCGTTTGCATGATCTGTCCATTTGAAATATTAAGTCTTTGATTACCGACTTATGCATCTGTAGCACCATTTGGAGCCCATAAATCGACTGGCAATACACAAAGAATTATGTGGGTTTGTTTGGTGGATTAGTTATGTTGACCAAAGTCATTATAATTCTTGTCAGTTTCTTAATTTTGAATACTGTTTGGTGCTAGGATTCTAGATTTTTCATGAAAAAATTACTGTACTGATAATTTTCCATGCTTTAAAATTTTTACAAAAATTTCTTCTTTTCTCTGTTAATGGTCATGTTCTCCTCATACTTTTAACTTTACGCTATGAAGTTTTCAGACTGGATTGATTTTGTAGCCTTGAAAGGCACTACAATTTTTTATTAAAGGTAGAGTAAATCATTTGCAGCTATCCAAAAAGTAACTGACGTAATTATTGTTGAAAAGCATACTTGGTTTTAAAGATAGTAATGGCACTTAACTCCCTGTGAATTTATTCTTTCTGGCATGCTGTCTTATTGAAGGATAGATTTTCAAAAGGCTTATTTCAGGCGCAATTCAAAACATGACTCTGCAACTTTTGAATTGAAATCGAGATCCTAGAATATTGTTTTTCTCGGAAAGTTGCTAAATCATGTTTTGAATTGTTTTGAATTGCAGCTTTACGTGATGTCGCGCACTGATCCGTATAACCAAGCACGCGCGCCTGTGCGTCGTACGTAATATTACTGCGCTGCGCTACTTGAATAACAAAGCGAACTACTAATTTAAATTTTCCTACTGTGCTTCTTAAACCGTTGGAAATGCCTTCTTCGTTGATTTCTATAATTTCACAGGGAGTTTAGTCCCCTTACTATCTTTCAACCAGTATGTTTTCAACAATAATGACGCCAGTTACTTTTTTTGGATAGCTGCAAATGATGGACTCCGGCTTTAAGCAACCTTCTTTAGATTTTGAGCACTTGTTGCTTCAAACGAAACAAAATGCACAAATGACAAGTGATGTACTCTACCTTTAAAGATGACCTATAAATATCTGTTTTGTAAAGTTGATACTTTATTTATTTATATTATTATTATTATTTGTTATGCTATATATCTCATATATTTACCTGTGTGTTGTCCTGTTTTATCTAATATGTTTTGCAATCTCTTAAATCTGAGTTTTAAATCGGACATCTTTACTTTTTGGACTTTCTGTTTGATTTTGGTGTGTATTAAATAAACCAAAGAAATGATGACTCAAATGAAATCTACTTGTGATAGGAGATTTGACGGAGATGCAGAAGAGACATGAAGTCTTGGTGGAGGAGAACGAGACGCTGAAAGAGCAACTAATCGACAGTCAGGATGAGGCAAGAGAAGCCGTGGACAGAGCGGAAGACCTCCAAGGTCTGTTAAACAAAAGCCACATCTTTCATGTAACTCTGTGATTATGGAATTAACTACCTTTATGAGATAAAAATAAAGCAATGCACATTTAACAATAAGTGGATATACATGTATATCAATCTCAAGTGGGTGGGGTATGGACAATTCCAACTTTATGTTATGTCCGTGACACAGCTTTTAAGAGTTCAGTGAATAAACCTGCAAATGTGTTTTTTTCAAATCTTATACATCCATCATCTAGTAGCGGTCAAGGAGATTACACACTAGGAGTTTTGGATTTATTTTTTTTAATCATTAAGTAGATATCGACTCTACACTTCCTTTCATACTGCTGGAACTGCCATATATGCTGAGTGAACCCTGCCAAAAATTTGCTTTTCCAAGCTTAATCTCCCATATTGACTTTAAAGCAGGGTTCAAGAATTCAATTAATCATTGAGCCTCATCTAGTGACTTCTACAGCCCAGTTAGTAATTGAAATTTTTAAAAAGGAATTGTAATTTTTCCAATCTATGCCCAGATTTGGGAAGCATTACCGACACAGCATTGCTGCCTGCTGTGTAACTAAGAGTATAGTATCTACAGTTCTTTCTATTAGATTTTTCTCTTTTAAATCTTCTTGACTTTGAGTTTTTCAATATTTTTGTTTCTTTAAACAGAGCAACTTGACAGAGTGGAGAACTCGGCCAAAGAAGTCAACGATCAGATTCTAGAAATAAGAGGTGGGTGCCAGTCCCATTGTTATTCAGCTGAATTCCACACAAAGTTATTATTTTAGTTTTCAAAATCAGCTATCTGACACTCTCTTTTAGTGCAGATATTTTTAATATTCAGTCAAAACAAAAGCTAGAGTGGGTTGGAAAGTGGGATTTGAAAGGAATTTTGGGATTGGACAGTTGCATTTGAGTATGATCTCTGAATATGAGAATATGATCTCTGAATAGGAGACTTTCTGTTGTACTTTTGGTTGTTAATGATCTCCAACTTCGTTAACCCTTTAGTCATCCTAGCACCCAAAACCGCCCCGCATATTACTTACTGTAGCGAGCATTCTACGGTTTTATTGATTCTTCAGTGAATAAATGCAATGTAGTACAGTTTAATACAATGTAACACAATGTAGTACAATGTAATACAATGTAGAACAATGTAGTACAATGTAGTACAATGTAATGCAATGTAATACAATGTAGTACAGGCTAATCTTTCTTCATTCAATTGTCTTTGCTCAACTAAAAAGTGAATGAGAAGGGTTCATTTGACATCTGAGTTTTTTTGCGGTTTGTTTCAGATCAACTGATGGAAGAGCAGCAAGTAGCTAAAGCTAGTTCAACTGAGGCTACGCAGACAAAACGTTAGTACCTGCGGCTGAATTTATGAAATACATCAGCATTGCTAGGATATATCGTTAAGTTGCGTCACTGTTGCAATTGCCCCCATAAACCATTTCACAAAACTTGTGTGGGGCCCCGCAAGTGTATTTATAGAACTATACGGTGACTGTTTCATGTATGTATTTTGTGTACATGGGTTGATCTTTCAAATATTTTCATAACTTATGATTCTTCAAATGACTTAGTGTGTTAAAACCTCCTATGCCATTGGTTGCACCTTAAAATTAAAATGAAATTTACATCACCCCGACGCAAAATTCCATCTTATGATAGTTAATGCGGTACCCGCTGCTATGTACATCAGATTCAAAGCAGCCAATTAGCTTGGTGGTCGAGTGGTAAGACGTCTGCACTAGAAAGCAGGAGGTCGTTGGTTCGAGTCCCACCCGAGTGATTTTTTTCCAACTTTCACTCGGGAGGTAACACATTATATATACAGTGTTTATACGTCGGTGAAGGGCAAATTCCATCTTAAAAATTAAAATGGTTCTTTTTTTTTTCTTCTTCTGTTTTCAGAGCTGTTGAGTAAAGAGCAAGAGGCCTTGAAACGTCAGGGAAGCCTACTGGAACAGATACAGAGTGAGCCATGTACAAATTCCTTTGAAGTCATTGAAAAGACTTTACTCATTGTAGTAAAGAGTAAAAGTCGTGAGTGTTTAAAGGGGTCGTCGGATGGAAATGGTGGCTCATCAAATAAAAGAAAAACATACTTCCCCGTAATCTCTGTTTCAAAAATTGCTATAAACCCAAAGATATTTTTTTTTGTTCTGCATTTTTTTGTTCTTGCAATCTTGATAAGTCTGAAATCTGTGTCAGTATTTAAAACAATGTTGCAATATTTTACAAAAACGTATAATCAGATTGTGCGAACCATTACTTTTTGACAAGAAACTTTATTAAGCAATAGCATCACAAGCTGAATGTCATTGGAATAAAATTTTACCATAAATCGTTAAAGAGTTATGAATACAATATCATGAACAAAGTTTGTATGAAAAAGGGGAATTCGCTCATTCAGTCAATTATTTAAGTTCAGTACTTACACTTTTGTGGCAAATCATGAGTAAAAAAATGAGATCATAATATCACACTTTACTCAAAGAGTTAAAAGTCGCCATTTTTTTTCTTGTTTTCTCAGAACAATTGAGAACAGTGGAGGAAAAGAGTTTGGAAACAGAAGCATCAATGGATGACTATCAAGGTCAGTTACTCATCATGTTTATATCTCTTCCCTGGCCCCCTCTAATCCTCCCAACCCCCCACCCAAAAAAAAAAATTTTATTTTTTAAAAGTGTTGTATTACTTTTTAAAAGTTGCTTTTGTAGTTTGGATGTTTTCAGCCGTCAGAAAATACACTTTGATTCTGAGTTCCTTTTGCGCCCAGAACTCACAAAAAGACGCGTCTGAATTATTGTCTGTCTGCAAATAAAGCAAAATTTGCCAAAGTACATATTCCATAACTTAACGTGGGCGTTTTTTGGTGTTCGATGTCTCATTCAAAAGTAAAGAACTTTTGTAATGCTAGCAAAATAGCAATTTAAAAACAAAATCTATTTTTTGTGGTGAAACTCGATAATAGAACTGGGAGAGAAAATGTAAAGTACAAAAAAGTTGTTTTTTTTAACTGTCTGAAACTGTTCCCAATTTTCCCAAAACTTTCTTAAATTCAGTCCTCAAAAATTGGTTCAGTTCCAGAAGTAATTCTTGCCTCCAAGAGCTTCTCAAGTTTAATGTAATTGTATGTTTTTGCAATGTGATTATTTATAGGGGAACGTAGTCACATTCCTTTCATTTTAGAGATCAGTGTGACGTTAAAGAGCTTGTTAGTAACAGTGTCTTTGTGTGGGATTTTACGGGAAGATGTAAAACAAAACTTGATAAGAAGCTTTCAAAAACCTGTCTGATTAGAAATATATCATTTTCATACTCTCTGATGACTGTTTCACAGACCAAATAAAGACTCTTAAAGAAGAGCTGGAGAAAGAGAAACAAAAACGGCAGCAGCTGGAGAAGGAGTCTACACAAGCCAAGCAAACTGTACAGCGACTGCAGGCCCATAGTGAAGAGTTGGTGGCTCGGAGGCAAGGTAGGCTCCTTACCAGCCGGGAATTAATTCTAGAGATAGTTGCTTAGGTTTCATTGTTCATCATATCAGAGCTGAGCTTTTTGTCTCTTAAAGGAGGAATTTTTGACAAGGGGGATAATGTAAAAGCATGGAGCATACCGTTCCAGACACTGAGTTTGCTGGTTCTAGACAGAACCACACAGTACTGGAAGAATGAGATTGGTGAAATGGTCTTACCTTGACATTCCATTCATTGATAATTCCACGGTGGAGAACTTGATGTTTTGCTTTGGTCATGTTCAGAGTTGTAAGTCAGTCACTAGTCAGTCACAAGTCAGTCACAAGTCAGTCACTAGTCAGTCACAAGTCGGTCACAAGTCAGCCACAAGTCAGTCACAAGTCAGTCACAAGTCAGTCCCAAGTCAGTCACAAGTCAGTCACTAGTCAGTCACAAGTCAGTCACAAGTCAGTCTCAAGTCAGTCACAAGTCAGTCACAAGTCAGTCTCAAGTCAGTCACTAGTCAGTCACAAGTCAGTCACAAGTCAGTCACAAGTCAGTCACAAGCCAGTCACTAGTCAGTCACAAGTCAGTCACAAGTCAGTCACAAGTCAGTCACAAGTCAGTCACAAGTCAGTCACAAGTCAGTCACAAGTCAATCAGTCTTGAGTTACAGGCTATTCATATGACCTGAAAAAAGGTGTTCCATATCAGTGTTAATTCTAGATTTAGTATGACTGAACATTTAATCCAATTTCTGATTGACTCATGTTTAACTTGCGTTTTACCTCGTGATTGACCTGTGATTGACCTTGTGATTGATTTGTGATTGACTTGATCACAACTCTTATGCTTTGGTTTGTTGTGTTCTTGTCGCAGAAACACAGAAGAGCCAGCCCACTGCTCGTGAAAGCCAGTCTACTCCAGCCCTTACATCTGGTATGTATTTACTTTAACAAGTTTGCTGACTGGTCAAATGTTATAAAGATTGTTGGAGAATATTACCCAGAATGTTTCCTTTGTTGTGGTTCACAGAAAACCTTGCCCTACAGACGAAATGCAAGGAGCTGACAGCTAAACTAGCAGAGACAGAGGACAAACTAAATACGTGAGTATCACTGATAACGTTGGTAACCTGTACAGCGTATAAGTGATGACAATAAAGTGCGCCATGAAGAACTTGCCACACAGAGGCCTTGTTTTTTTTAAACACGTCTTTGCACAAGGACTCAGTATTTTTATTTTTTTTAGTTTTTTAAGCATGGTGCTTCTCCAGTGTGTTGGTTGTCTGTTTTGGAAATTGGTTGACGGGGCTTCCAAATGTATTTGTGTTTGTGCGGTTCTGCTTGGAAAGAATGAAGACAATTTAAGAAGTTGAGGGATTTATATTCTGGATATGGACAATTCCAGGGTTTGAAAGAAAGTGTAGTGTCCGTGGCAGAGCCAATTAACCATGATATCTAATTAATGATTCAGAGATATGATCCCCAACTCCTCGTCTGTAATCTCCTTGACCATTACTAGATGATGGATGTACAAGATTTGAAAAGTACATTTTCAGGTTTATTCACTGAGCTCTCAAAAGCCTGAAGATGATGTTCTCTGTATAAAATCACTGCAAATTTCACGTCAAGAAAAAACTCTACAAGGTAGCTCTTTTATTGTAATGATCAGATTTGCTCGTCAACTGAGTGACAAGTTACTCGTCAGTGAAGACGGGGTCAAAAAATTAGACTTGTTTTTTTTTATTCCTCAGAACAAGAAAAGAAAGCGGCAAGTTGAATCAGGATGCCAACAAGCTCCAAATCCTGCTCCGGGAAGCAGAGGCCAAACGACGGGCACTGGAAGATCAAGATTTCCAACGGAAGAAAGAACTGAAGGAGTCGGCCAAGGAGGTTGAGAAGGCAAGACAACAGGTTGGTAGGAAAATAAACTAGTCCGCTGAGTAGATGTCGCACTTTGTAAGAGAACTGTGAAAATGCATCTTTCTTTTTTCTTGTATGCGAAAGCATAGTACAGACCATTGTCCAAAACCATTGTGAGGAAATGATAGTAATTCAATGGGGTGCTGTGGTCCAATGGTTACGGTGTTCGACTTGTGTGCCGTGGTACACGGGTTTGAATCCTGACCGTGGGAACATGGTGCTTGCGCTCCTGAGCAAGGCGCTTTACCATTATTGCTTCGTCCTTCCGATGGGACGTAAAGCCCTAGGTCCTGTGTGTTGCGTGATGCACGTTAAAGAACCCAGTAACACTTATCGCTAAGAGAAGGGGTTTGCCCCAGTGTTTTTGGCAGTGGCTGCTTAATGCGCTGCAGCACCTTGTTAACCTTTATAATGGTGCTACATAATGGGTCTCATATTTCTCATTTACTTCACTTACCTGTCTCTAATAATAGACATAATTTCCAGCGCCTTGAGAACCTAATTGTTGGTAGATACGTGCGCTATATAAGACTTCGGTATTATAATTCAGCATTCCAAGCCAAATTATTTCACAGAAGGCGTGATCTTATTATTGAATGTTCGCAAATGGTGTCGACTGTCTTTAAAGGCTGATTTTCTTTGGGGGAGGGGGGGTTTGGACTCACATTGAGGGCTTTAGTCTTGATTCAAGACTGCAAAGTTGTCCCGGATACCAGGCATCTGAGTCTTGTCAAAGTTGGCACAGCTCCCCTAGAATTAAAACAAACAAAATCTCATTGAGGGCGAGCAGTGCAAAAGGTTGGTTAGTTCTACAAGGAATATCTATGGGCTGTAACATTTTACGTTTTGAATGGCAATCTCTGTGTTCTGGAAATCAGGGAAAACCTATGAGTTTCTATTTTTCCAGTCAGGAATTTTGGCACATTTTGGTGCTTTCATGATTGGTGTTATTTTCTGTACTGTTTTATGTTTGTTTCTTTGTCAGTTTACTTGTTTTTTTTATATGAGTTTGTCAATTTACTTGTTCTGTATTTTTCCTTATTAGTTTGTGTGTCTTAAAATATTACATTTAAAAAAACACCACAAATCAGGAAAAACTCAGGCAATTTGATAGTGACCCAGAAGGCAAAAGTTTTTGCCAGTTTGGCGTAGGTGCGTCTTGTGCCACGTGTCCAAGTTGTGTCCATTGACTGACTGGCTATGGTGGCTTTTTAGTGTTTAAATGCAGCGTGAATATAATAGTTCTGCTTCCGGTTACCCTACCTACCCTTTGACAGCCCCTACCCTATTTTTTTTTCGGGGGGGGGGAATGAGGAAAAACCAAAAAAACATCAATTACAGTACTACCTTTTACCCTTGACTACACCCAGACACCTAGATATGATCAACACCAAAAAAAGCCCCCAGAAAACAGAATTCTGTACCTATCTACCCTATTTTTAAATGCCATGTAATCAGAAGTAGAATTTTTTTTTTTGCCTTTGACCTCTAGACTCCCCAGCAACCTTTTAAAGTGAAAATATTTCGTTTGGAATTTTGGAAATTTCTCAGGGAATTATCAGGAAAAACTCAGGCAAGTTTGATTTTATGAAGTGCTGGGAAGGCTGCTCTAGTATCAGAATTGTTCTCGTCATTAGCCAATCATGTGTCACGGTTGATTTGAGCACCTTGTCACCGAGACTGGGGGACATTTGATTGACATGTGGAGACCTGACAACAAACCTTGTCTAACATTCCTGCACAGTTGACCAAATCCTTAGAGGAGAAACAACACATGGAGGAGAGGGTACGAGCCTCGGAGCTTGAGAAGGCCAGACTAGAGCGGGAAGTACGAGAAAGCCCAACAGTCCTACAGGCCGGCCCAGCTGTAAATACAGTAAGTAACATGGCCGATTCCAGCACAGGAATATGCCAAACACAATAATAGCGGATTATCAGCCAAAATGTTATGAACATTTCTTTTGAAATATGTAGTAGACATATCAAAGATTACAAACATTAATAAATCTGAACATCAAAAAAAACAAATCACCCCCCCCCCTTTCACTTTTTTGTTTTTCTCCACTACTGCCTGTTCCCAGCTCATCTAATTTTGCCAAAACACCTCGCTTAGAATATAAATTTGCTGATTTCAATTTCCAAATTACTGGCTTAGCATATAATTATTATTGCTTAGCAAATTTATATGCAATGTATGAGTTGACTGAGAACCAGTATGATGCTTTTTACATCGCATGACCTTTTGGCAAGTAAACTCATTTTTTAAACCAATTTTTTTTTTTTTTTCCATTTTTTGGCTAAGTAAAATTTTTCATTTCAAATCTTAGTGAATTCTGTGCTTATCAGCTCCACGACATACATAGACCATGAGAGGACGCATGATTCAATCCCATTCTCAACAGTATGTTGTCTGCAGTTTGATTGTCCCTAGCCCTTTTTTTTGCAAACACTTAAAGGGAATATACAACATTTGCAAACATCGAAAAATAAAATTACCAAGTTTTTATGAAATACCTTACTAGGATGTTGGTAAATGACAGTCTAAAGCATCCTGTAAAATTATTGCACCTGGTGTGAAGTCATTTTCAAGAAAATTGTATTTTTGTATAAATTTCCAACGGTGGTCGGCCGACCACCGTTGGAAAAACCTAACTATTTTTCAACTACTGCTCTAACTTCACCATTTTTTTCAGTCCAAATTTTGTTTGCTATTGGTTACATGTTCATGAACGGGTGCAGGCCAGCTAGACTGGTTCCCTTACCTTACAAATTTCCGGCAACTATAAATTGATCCATTTATCTTTAGTGGAGTCAGGGAACCAGACTACTCCACCATTTGTGTTTTTCTTGGTTTTCCAGCATTTTCGAACATAAAACTTCAAACATATCAGTGGAACAATGTTTGATCTATCATAGTAACCCCTCAAATAGTTCATTTCTGAGAATAACAGCAAAAACCAATGATGTACATTCCCTTTAATGCCAGAGTGAAATTTAAAGACTTGTCCATTCCCGCCCACCCCCTTCACAAGCCCTTGCAAGGCACTATGCTTACAGCTCTTCATTATACTTGACGAAATTGCACAACACTTTGGTGCCAGAAAAATATTTTCCGAAGAAATAAGTTTTTCGTTTGGGGAATATTCCTTTTTGCAAATTGTGCACAACAGAAATGATAATATCTTCATATATTATCCCTAACCCTACCAGACACAACACAGTGCATCAGGTGTTAACATCTGTGCGAGACGTTGTTGCACTGAGCAATCAACGCCAGTTGCATGAAGGGCAAATTCTGAAACAACGAGAACTAGTCCAATTGAACAATGCCACTGTTGCATCCTGCTGCAGTCAGTGACCACAAACTCTGAGGCATTTTGGCCTTGAGCTGTTTGACCTGATTGATTTTGGCTACTCTCAGTAGGCTTGTCATTACGAGTGTTGCATGATGCTGCGTTCAGCAGGGTTTCTAGCCAAAATACCCTCGGGCATTAAGGTTAAGATGTCCAAATGTGCGATATAACAATATGGAGAGCAGAGCATGCAGTTACTACTGCATACAAAAACACTCGGAGAAAAAATCTCCCTTTGACTCATTGTGATAACTGGTCTCACAAACAGAATTTACTTGGTTGAAAATGTGGACGTTTTCAAATCGTTTTCCATTTTTATGAATGCCTAATTAATCAATATGTAGGCAGGGCCCAATTTTATGGCACCGCTTAACAGTTAACAGAAAAGTTGCGCTTACTATAGCAGAAAATTGTGCTGACCTTAAGCACTGTGTCACAGCGTGCATGTGCTAACGGTTGTGCACACATGGAGATTTCTATTGTTACGCAACTTTTTCCTCTGAGGTAAGCGTGCTTATTGCTGTACTTACTGCTTAATGTCTCCAGAAGTAGACAAAGGCTCTGTTAGCAGAAAATTGTGTGCTTAGCAGCGCCATGACATTGGCTTCCTGGGCAACATGTGACTTAATTTGTCTGGTTTGCTCATATTTATGTGTTTTTTCTTCCTCAACTTTCCTCTGCCACAGGTTGTTCAGATGAAGTACGTGCCCATCATCGTCATCTTGATTGCCATCCTCGCTGCAATCGTACAATTCTTGGTCGCCATGTCATCTTCTGTATGACAATGCTCTTGTTAGCTGCACTGCATGGATAAAAACCAAAAAGGAGGAAAAAGCCCCTCCCCCAAAAAAAATTCAATCAATCAAAAACCAATTATAAGATGGAATTTTGCGTCGGGGTGATATAAATCAATATCAATATAAATCAAAAACTACAGTTCACAGGTCACAGTTCATGAAACTTCTGAATTCGGAGCAGTATGACAAAATCTCTTACAAGGCTGTAGACTTTTCAGGTACAAATAGATTCAGAACCAGAATTTCTTGAAAATAGATTTTCTTCAGTTTTCATTTTTGTTTGACAAATACTGTATTGAAAATGGTGCGAATTCCTCTCTGAGATGGCTGGTTAATTTGGGAGCCATCTCATGCTTCACTTATCACTCCTCATTCCAGTCGATAGGCGGCAGAGAATTTGGTTTCCCTGCGTTCGATAATTTAAATTGCTTGGGTACGGCCATTAAAATTTCATCAAAACTGATAAATCTACACTGTGGGAATGCTTTGCTTGATTTTTTATTTTTTTTATTTTTTATTTTTTTTGCCTTTACTTATCAACCAAAAGTTTATCAACTACTGGATAAAAATAAAATGCAAAAGCAAAAGGCCAAAAACAGGATCGAAAGTGTTTGTGTTTACGCACACTACTCAGAGCTGTGAACTAGCCTGAAAAAAAAAGGCTGCATAAACAATGTTTGGGAAAAGTTGAGTTTAGAAAGGGAAGGAAAACCCTTCAAAATATTAAAAGAAAATAAAAACAAAATATAATACAACAACCGTGGCGGGATTCGAACCCAGGTTTCAGAGTTGGATGCCAAAGAATGTTAATGTGACACTGAACCCAGCAATGAGAATTGAATTGTTAAAAGTTTCCTCATTTTCTTGTAAGCACAAAGGGTTCTTTCTTGTTTCAGTGAAATGAATGTACGCACGAACTTAGGTGAAATTGTTCTTGTGAATTTGGAGACGCGGAGTTGTGCACAGTACTTTGGCCGTGTAGGTTGGGTGGTATATAAGCCATCTCCAGTTGCAGAGTAACTGCATTACATGTCGGTAGCAGAATTTGGAATTGTAGAGAAATATTCAAAATGTTATTAGTTTCACATATCTCTGCAAGTGCAATGAATTTTGGCACTTTGTGAATTATTGTAAGGAAATTGGCATGTTTGTTGTATTACTTAGCTGTTACCTTATTTCACCGTGATAGACAATCATGTCCGAGGTTCAAATCCATGCAGTGCAGTTCTCTATGTATATTTCTGTACATATGTAATTTGTACACCGTAAAAAGGTTGCGTCTTTTTTGTATTTCAAGGAATATAGTAATCATGTAAATATGTGTACCTTGGGGCTGAGCATAAGGTTGACCTCTTGGGATTCCAACCACCAAAAACTGACGCTCTCACACAAAAACTCAGCGACCTGACCACAATGCATTGTGTTTCCTGTCTATATGCAATGTTGTACCCTCTTTTAGTGAAAGAGGCAGATTTCCTGTCGTTCTGTTTTCAGAGATTTCAATTAAGGAAGAAATTTTGAAGGTAAAAACCTTGTTGCTTTATTAGTTTTTCACTGTCCTGAGTAAGACAGACTAAATTATCTTTAGTTGTACGTTTGTTAGATCTTGGTGGGAAAAGTTCAAACAGCACAAAAATTGATCTGTTGATGGCAACGCACAGTGAATGAATTAAAAACGGAACAAGCAAAGCCATATTGGTGGGCGAGGACATCCAAGAATTTGTTTACAGTGGCTTATCTAGCTCCCAGACCTATGTTCTTGAAAGTCAATGGTTCTTGAGTCTGGAGTGCTGACTGGTAACACAGCAACCGATGAAAACTGGTGTGCATTTGAATACATGTCCATGTTTTCATCGGATGACGTCAGCCCCCCCCCCCCCCACCCCAACCCAACCCAACCTATATTGAAAGTCTGGATTCTTTTTTTTTCCAAATGAGTGTAAGCAGGGAACGCCAGATTTGGCATGTAGGGTGGTCAAGTAATATCAAAGTCTGCCAAATTTTTCCCATTGTTCCATTTTATTTTCAGTAACAAACCATTTTGAGGTCCTTTTCTCTAGCATTCTGGGAAAGGTGATCTCGTAGATTAATGTCACGGAGGTAATTGTTAGTCAAATATCTGTTTGCTTGAGCAGACGTGCCACATATTACCTCAAGTGTGTTTCATACGGAGAGAATATAAATTTAAATAGGCGATAATTCAAGGTTTAACTTGACCTCAAGGTTTCTGGAGGTTTTACGGGGTTTTGCGGGATATTGTTTAATGAATTTTGCATTCTTCTCTAACCGGAAAGATTTCCATATACGAAGTTCACTAATTTTCCTCTATATTGACTAACAAGACCCCAGATAGCAATTTCATGTCATCAAAGTCAATTTGAGCAGTGAGAAAATACAAGCATTTTCTTAGAAAACACTTAGAATTTTTCTGTCCAATCTCATAGGGTTTGTGCACAGGGTGTTGAGTGAACTTCGTATATGGAAATCTTTCCCTCTAACCCCACCAATAATTGTTTAATAGTGTCCTAATGAGCAGAATTAATGGCATCGAAATTTGTCTGTGTATGCACATCTCGTCTTCCACATAGTTAGGCCCACATTAAGCTCAGGCCTGGCATATGAGGATTCAGTATACAGAAAATGAACAAGGACCAAAAATTGACGTGTTTTTTTTCATGCTTTGATGTAAACCCTTCCCCAATCAAATGTGCCAATTTTGTACAGATCATGACTGTATCACAGTTGCATGGGCTTATAAGCATAAAATAGGCTGGAGGAAAGACTAGCAAAGATGTCCTGCTGCAATATATCCTTTCCCACGGCACTTTGCCTGGTAACTGTGTTTTTTTTCCCTCCGAAACAAAAAACTGTTGTAGTTTCATGGATATTTATTCTTAGGCCCTACGAAGTATTACTTCCAAAGAAGTATTTTCAGAAAAAAATTGACTTCGAGATTAGTTTGGTTGTAATGGTCCGTGTTGTAATTTAATGGAAAATGACAAAAATCCTGTTGTCATTAAAAACAGGATGAAATGAGAATTTGATATTTTTGTATGTGTATAATGTGTGATTGTACAAACAAAAGATGGGTAAGTGAAGAGTAGATATGTTATTGTGTTGTACATAGCAAGTGTATATCGAGTTATGTTTGAGACGGTCCCATTCGGGGTCTACCATCTCTGCACGTCTGTTTCCCTGACCTTCGATTGTTAAGTAGGCTGATATTGTTTGGAACAGAGCATTGGTGGAGCACACACAAACACAAATCTAGTCATTATGTGACCTTTGTTTTGACCTTTGAAAGATGGTTACAGGTCGTAGGTCCCTGGTCGATAATCAGGCCAACCAGATAAAATGGCGTTATGCAAAATGGGGTCGTGGCCCCAGAAAGTTCTCGCCTCCAACGAGAGTGTGGTCGTTAGCTTGCTGGCTGCTTATTGGCCGACTTTTGATTGTTTGTTAGTTAAAGTGTGACACCAGGTTTCTAACCATCTACCTTCCCCGCCATACTGCGATTTTTCCCCCAAATATTTCGACATACTTTTTCTTTTGAATAGCACTTCTGTCCAGAAATCGATTGGAATGTGTTTTAGGGCCCTTTTAAATAGGCATCTTCCCTGCAAGTTTCAAGCAGTTTCATTTTTTGGGGCCAAATATTGAGAAGAATCCAAGGGGTTAAACTTACATTTGTAATCAAGTTTGGCCCAAAATGACATTTCTCCAAACAACACAGAAATTCCGTTGGAGGCAAGAAGATTATCAATCAATATTCAAACATCCAAATTTTTGAACGTTTGTGATAAAATCATAGTTTTTTGTGGGAAACAATTCGGCGCAAGTTTTTTTTGAATAGCACTTCTGTCCAGAATCGAGTTGGGATGTGTGTTCTTGGGCCCTTTATCTTCCCTGCGCGTTTAAACAAGTATCACTTCTTTGGGAAGCTATAAGTCTAGCCCTGTGATAAATCTGACTGTAATATACTCTTTGCAAAAAAAGCCAACATTGTATGGTGTAAATAAGTTAGATTGTCTTTGTCATTGCGCCTATTTATGACAGCAAAGGCGACTGGGTGTACTGTGTAAAGAAGAATTGAGTTTGAGTTGAAGAATATAAATAATAAAAATTGTTTATTATGAACTTCAGCCAGTTTTCGTATTTGTTTCTTTTTTTTCAGTGGAAAGAGCACTTTGTATAATTATACAGGCAAATTTTTGAAAGCATTTAAAACAGTTTATTGGCTTTTTCGCAAATTTGCGAAAAAGCTTTTGTTTTTGTTCTGATTTTTTTTTTAATACTTTCTTCTTTTTGTTCCATGCAAAATCCCATAGACTTTGTACACGATTTTAGTACACGCCACTTTGACGTCACGTTATCATGACGTCATCAAAAATGCGATTTTTCAAAACACATATCAGAAAAGGTCTGATTGTCATGAAACTTGGTGGGTAGGTAGATAATGGTACTAGTGTGCAAAGTCCAAAGTGACGTCACGATGACGTCATCGTTTGATTTTTTTGTAATGTTTCAAATATTTCTAATTTTATTCTGCTTCCAAAATTGCACACTTCCTTTCATCGGATTGACTGTAAACTTGGTTCAAACCAAGACCACAATGACAAAATGTGCATTGAGAAGGGCTTTTAAGATGACGTCATCGCAGGGCATGTGATGTCATGTGATAACGCTTTATTTTTGGAATTATTCTAAGCATTGTGAACAACCTTTAACTGTATTAAACTTAAAACACTCTAAAAAAAGTGACTGCAAAGGACAAATAGCATAAACATTTATAAAATGCGAAAAAGCCCTGTGTTCTGTTTTCAAACAGACATACAGCTCTAGTTCTTTTATTTTTCCTTTTCAAGATCTGCCCATAGCATGTGTACATGTTTTTTGTTTTTTTACCGGCACTTTGGCCACTAAAATTAATCCGATTGACTTTATACTCGGCACACACTTAGACCAGCATCTGAAGTTGCGTGCCGAACATTGCCGTCATCATGACGTCATCACGTGACCCGTAACGTCACAATATAGGTGCATATTTTAAAGGCCTATATATCACCAGAACTGCAGGTCCGATTGGTATGCAACTTGGTATACATGTATATCTAAACCGGGATGTGTTATAGATGAAAATTGAAGTGACGCCACGATGATGAAATCACGTGACATGTGACGTCATATAAAAGATTGGGTTGAAAGTTGTTATGTACACATGTACCTGGACCGAGATGTATTATAGATGAAATTGAAGTGACGTTATGATGACGTCATCACGTGACAAGTGACGTTATATTAAAAGTGAATACTTTGAAGGCCTTTGAAAGCCTAAAAAGTTACCGAAACAGCCCTGTGTTTGTCCACAAACATAAGTCTAGTTTGGTCTCTGTTTTTGCTTGCGTAAGTAGAGAGTACAGTATCTTATAGATAAGCATGACCCAAACTTTAAGGACCCATTACCCTACATTCATACGACCGCCGACCGGCGCAAGATGGCTCTGGAAGATATGTTGTACATGTATACAAGTGAAATTTCCAAACACCAGTGTTTAAGAAGGAACACGAAGAGGCCGTAGGCAGCAGGTTTCGGCTCTTTCCTGGGGTCTTAATGTGGAATACATGTACTTTGGTATTCTCCGTACATTGGTTGACTACGCTGCTGCCCGTTTTGTGTTTATGGCAAATGTGCAACAGTTACACTGAACTTTACCGAAACGGCATGGGTGCTCGTTTCATCTTAAATGAGATTGCCAAAAAGAAACTCACAACTACTCATAGTTTGCGAGTTGCGACAGTTTGTTACCAAAACATAAAAGGTAAAACACATATGTAGCCTACAACTTACATTGCCAGTATCGTTTTTGCCTTTTGCAGATGCCACATAGCACACAAAATATAACCATACCGAACTGAGTGTTAATGATCATTGCAGAAATACAGAAAAGGAGCTAATGCATGGTGATTAAATCTTTCATATTTATAAGCGGAGACGTCTCATCATGATGTAAAATGGTAAGGGCGTGTATATGCATGCACGTATAGGTTTGGACATAGGTTCCTAGCTCCGTGACCTTTACGTGCCACTATCAACTAATGATAAAGGTATCCATAGATAGTTGGGTCGCATTACGAAATCCAGTCTTTCATAACCTTATATGGAAACATGGTCTCACAATAGTTAACGAGTTCTCAGTATTCTGTGACCTTTCGTCCTTGCCCCACTACCCAGTTCGGCATTTGAAAAAAAAAATTATAAATTGTTTGGGTTTTTTTGGGGGGGTGTATTTTATAGGTTTTCCCGGCCATTTTAAAACATTTTTTATTCAAATTCACAAGCTCTAACATTCATTTTAGTCCGAGAAAAATTACACCTCTTAACAACACCAATATAGTCATTAACCGTTCAATTTTAAAGTTTGGTTACCGTGTTTCGTCACCGGGTCGAGAATATTCGTCATTACAGATCAAATGTGTCTATGCTGTTGCCGAATGGCAGCATGTCAGGGATCGAATTCGTCTTATTTAAATCTATAAGACGAATTTGATTTCTGAATAACAAGATTTGGCGTAGACAAGACGAAATCGAATACACCGGGACAAAAACGTGTGCTCGTTGTTTAAATTTGCTGGAACTGAATTTGAAATTGTCTGACAAAAGTTGAAAGTGCACTAAATCGATGTTGATGATCGAATTTGAATATTAGAGACGGTGAATTCGAATGATAAACGTTTTAAAATAGCTGGGAAAACATATATTTGGTCGATTCAAAACAAAATATGTTGTCTTCATGGTGCGATGGTTCTGTTGCGGGATATGTGACATTTTTTAATTCTGATCAAATGCTTTCCCCAAGTGTTTTAATTTGTGGTTTCAATTTCCGTAATTGTCTGAAAAACATTTTCAGGAAGTCACCACAGACGTTTAAAATCACACATCGAATCACTACTATGAATACATCTCATAAACAATGATAATAAATCATTCCTTGTATGCCGTTTAATTGAAATCGTAAGTGCCACAAAAATATAATCCATGGTTTTTTTTAAAACACTGAAAACTGAAGGCTGTGTATCTCGATAAAAGACAAGTTGTGTTTCGTTACTTCTCCAAAGATGTCAGATCTAGTCTCCAGGTTTGGCAATACCAGAATCACTGATAGTTGACTTCATACAGTGAATTCTATCTATTGCCAAAAATAGAGAGTCGAGAGTTCTGTTGGTAGCGGCTGGTAGTTCTTGAAGAATGCCAAAACTTGGACCGATTTCTCTCTATTTTTCAAAACTTTAATTATCCATGAACAGAGAACATCTGGTCGTCGTCAACGTCAGACGTGGCACTAAATAGAATAAAGTATCCAAAAGCTTTATTTCGAAAAGAAACATTACAGAAATGTTTTCAGCTGCCATTCATGCCGATATTTCGTCTGTGATTGCGTATGGATCGGAATTTTACCGTCGCTTCGTAATAGTTAGACTGTTCAAATAAGTGTGCATGCCTGAAAACTATCTTTCATCAGATACGTTACAACTCCTTGTTTTTGTCGCGTTTTCTCCTAATGAGGCATATATCAACTACGTTTTCTTCAATAATTGCGATGACATCAATGGCGGATCCAGACGACGATGGGGGGGGGGGGGGGCGGAAAAAAAGGGGGCTTCCAAAAAGTGGGTCCAAAAAATTAAGGCGTGGGGGCGGGGCCCGCTTAAGGACCCCGAAAATGTTTTTGGATTCTAGATGTTCTGTGGTGCGATCTGAGGCAATTTCTGACAACTTTGACCCATTGTTTTTTAGGAAAAGATGGTGGTGTACGCAGTGCCTGCCTTTATTGCGATGTCACTTAAAAACAAAATTGTTTTTTTTGGGGGGGGGCATGGCCCACGCCCCCCCCCTTGGATGACATAACGCCTATTTATAGTACGTTGGTGAGGAGAATACATTTATTTTTTTTAATACTGCTGTTAGAATTGGTTTGGGTTTGGTCCCTCCGGTCCAACAGACTATATGCGTAGCAGTCATCTTGGAGGACAATTCCTGTATTCCACTGGGATATATGCACCGGAGTAGACATTTAGTGCCTTCATTGTTACTGAATTAAAATGACAAAAGAACTCCCTCTAAGATGGCCGCTATATGCATACGGTCTATGTGTGTATAGTTAGCTCATATGCAATATACAGGGCGAGTAAAAATATAGAAAATCCAAATGGCAGGACCATTTTTTAAAATGACGTTCTGCATATGGAACTTTCAAAATCTAGGATATGAAAGCCCAATTAATAAGCTTTCCTTTTATATAAGCATCATTCAAATCACTTATGTAGTTTGTAAGTTACGGAATTTTGAACACAAACACCGTTTTAAAACTCTGTCCACGGATCACAAAAAAGGTAGGAGTTATTTCAACAAAACGAAAACCATTCATAGGGATGTGTGTACATTGTTTTCGTTTTGCTTGAAGAACACTTACCCGCGTTTGTGATCCGTGGACAGAACTTTAAAGCAGTGTTTGTGTTTAAAATCCTGTAACTGAAAAGTACATGAGTGATTTGAATGATTCTTGTACTAAAAGAAAGCTCATTAATTGGGCTTTCATATCCTAGATTATGAAAGTGCTACATGTGGAACATCATTAAAAATAATGGTCCTCGTATTTGGGTTTCATTTTTTGACTTCCCTGTATTGTACGTTATCTTTGCGTGGCTGCTATTCTTAAAATAAATCTTATTTCTCTCAGAAGGGGTGTCCTCAATGTCCTTTGTAATGAAGCAATATACATAGGCCTATACATGGGATTAAAACCAAGATATCAGCCATTATTTTAAGCATTCATTCAATCTTCAAGTTGATCAAACGAAAAGAGCACGTGTTCACATTATGGGAACCTTCCAAACTGCACCTTTCTTTGGGAGTGTTTTGTTAATTAATATATTGAAGACACATGGAATTAAATGTCGTTTTCTGACTGCAGGAAAGGAACATCGTGAAGATTTGCAAAATTTCTCGTAGTTTTAAGGACGGCGCTACAGTTGAAAAAATAGACCTACATTTAAAATCAAATATACGTAGAGGCCGAATTATTATGAGTTTTAATTCTACATACAAAAATGGCTTTTTCAGCTGATTCTACTACTTACCTTTTCATTTAACATCTAACCGACCCCCCAAAAAAATATCTCGGATGTTATTTGCTGGGGGGGGGGAAAAAATAATTGTGTTATTACAAAAATCCCCGAATGCACGAATATAACACTTAAAACTGCAAAAGAAACTGAACACATAATTTTGTATATATTTTCACATGAATACGCTTGTCTGCTCCTTATTATAATTAGGAAGACCTTAATTAGGTACTTCTAGAAACCTGTCGAGCTGGAAAATAACTAGATTCTCGGTTTGTTGTCCTGATTCATGGCCTAACATCTTACGTAACACGAAGCGCGGCATCCCGAGGCGTGAAAGGTTTCACCATTAGCCGAGTATTCTTCCGGATTCGCCCACGATAATGACTTCTGTCCACCGGAGAAACCTCGAAAAAGAAACCTCGTTTAGCCAGGATTCTGATCTAATACCGGGGACAGGAAGGCGACTCGGCGCCGCGGAGGTGTGAGACGTAATCCTGGTGGCTCGTCAACCTACGCCGTCTTTGCCACTAGCAAAATTTGCCGCATGTTATCAAAAAAGCAAAATGTGCTAGTGCCAAATACGGAGCAGGCAACATGTGTACGATTGCTTCAGGTCCCTTTCTAGAAGAAAAAAAGGAACTCTATACAACCAAAAAGGATTTTAAAAAAAATCTCTTATAAGCTAAGCCAACAGACCAGATATATCTTCATAAATGCACCAAAGACAAACAATAATTAGGAACTTTCTTTCCAACGTCTTTCTCAGTCACTGCAAAAACTGAGTTTAGCAATTTCTAAACACTTTTCTAAACACTTTCTTGCTATTACTTTGTAAATACACTGCAAAAACTGGAGTGTTAAATCTACACCATTGGTATCTATATAGGACCATCTGGTGTTAAATTTTACTGGTGTTGTCCTATATAGATACCGAATGGTGTTAAATTAACACTACAGTTTTTGCAGTGTATGTTTAGAGAGTATTGATGGATGGAGAACAGTGATGGTTAGTATTGTTTAGCTTCTAAAATGTTTACAAAGTGATAGCAAGATTTTGTTTAACAATTGCTAAACCCAGTTTTTGGAGTGTTCCTCATGTAATAATCTTTCAAATAATTAGTTTAAAGGTCTGACTGAGTATTGAAGTGGATTTAAATTAAGAATGAATAACGGATTGCATAACGGATTGCATGTCAAAATAAATAAGCAATGAAGGTATATCAGAGAATATTTCACCGATTTAACAGAAAAGGGTTTTGAGCTTCATGTGGGTTTGAAAATATGTCAAAATTTGAGATCATAGAATCAGGATGTGGGCGGCTTATGATTGAGCCCTTGAGGGAGCCCTCAACTTGAAGATTGAGAGGATGTACGCTTAACCTGCTACAGCTCCGAGAATTAATTGTAGGTACCGGACAATGGTATATTGATCGACAGGCTGATGACCGGTAAATTCCCGAGTCTTGACCGGGTTCATGAAGCTTTCTCCCCCGGTGAACGTTGTCGCCTTGCACGGTGATCGTCCGTCACTTCGGGCACGGCATCACAGAACTCACTGACAATTTAATGTGATCAGGAACAGTGAATTCTACAGTGCCATACAAGAAGTGAGGCAGCAAGGATGAGTCTTTGTACAACACACACCGAAGCCCAGTTAAACAAAAAGCAGCATCTGCTTGTAGAGACTACTTACCTAAAGACAATTAAGTTTGGTATTCCGAACTTACCATTGGCCAGAATGAGAAAAAAACCGTCCATCACCCGCCGACGGTGAGTTGAGACACAGTGTTTGATTCTACAGCACAAAACGTCGGCACTGAAGATGGGCGTCGACGGACTTGGTATGCAGAAAGAAAAGATTTGTCGTTATTTTTACGATACACAAAGATAAAAAGTAAAAATGTCCGAGTGAGTCTGGTTTCACCTCATTAAGGGCCATATATAATGGGATGGAACACGGACCGGAGTGATAGCTTCAAAGTGGTTTTCTTCAGGGAGGCCGGGCGGGCGATCGTTAAGCACGGGATGGTTCTATGTGACCTCTGTGCCACTCGGTAGATGCCAACTAGCTTACCATACTGCGTCACGTAGTATGGCAGCTTCCAATCTCGCGAAAGACGGTGTGCTTTTTGTCAGTGCTTAACACCCTGAAAACACACCAGTTTCTGTGTTGAACTACATAACTTTGCTTCAAGTGCTGCTGCCGCCAATACCGTTAAAAATAGATTTGCGCCGAACAGTTTAAAATTGGGAAGAAAGAAAACCGGAATTCGCGAAACCCAACCTGGCATAATGCTATGCTTTCTTCGTTCACATATCAGCCTACCGCAAAGGAACCGGTAGTAGACAACTGGGGCGATTGGTCTTGCAGCGCAGAATCAATCGACGGATCTGTGCACGAACTGTTGACGTTCGGAGTTCGGCCGATCCGAACGGACGGCGCCTCGCTCCAGTAGGGGCAACATTGCCGAAAGAGGGCGCTATAGGACAAGAACGCTCAAAGCCGTCTGTAGACTTTATTCACGAGTCGGCCATATTAAACTGAAAGCGAAGTAAATTCTTCATTTTTGGAACTTGCGAATAGAAATGAAAGCAACATTACAAATTAATACCAGTCTGCTCTGATGAATCAACTTGTTAAGTTTTAAGCCACATTTAAAAAAGAAAAGAAAAAAAAGTGAGGATTGGAAAGCATTCCAATCATAAAATAGTCTGGCACCATATCGAGAGATATGACGTCAGATGTGGCATAATTTTATACAATGTATTTTTTGATTGCTTCTTAATATTTTCCCCCTTTCTGATTCCTAAGTTCTCGGACTTGACCTATTTAGCCAGAGAATACTGATCTCAGGTCGGCGGCCACTGACATGGGTCGTCGCACATGCGTGTTCCATTTCTAAACATTTATGTATGATCCTAACACCTTAATGCAATTTGAAGGGGGAAAATGGGGTAATTGAACTTCCCGGCTCGCTAAAGGACCAAACATTCCGTTTTGGATTTAGCCTAAATGAGCGATTCGGCTGCTAACTTCTATTCATGGACTTCCTTGGAGGGGAGGGCTGACTTATAAAAATCCATACCGATTTATTTATTGATTGATTATTCAGCACTGTTCCGAATTAATCTTTTTTTAAATATGATTTAAATCCTAGACCTCTGCCATGTTCAACTCAGTCGGCTCCGGGTCGGGTACCCTGACTTAACATCTCAGTACACCTACAATATTCCCCCGTTCGTTAATTATTTACTCCTGAATTATTTAAGAAGAACCAGGGGTGCAGAAAAGGGAGGCATCATGTAAATGAGGCACGGGAGACAGTGGATGTGCACCCAGCGTTACAGGTTGGTCACGGGGCGAAGAACGCGATACGAGGCGACAGTCTGACGCGGTCTGGTCTGGCGAACCTATTATACATGCAGTTATGTGAAACAACCTCTTCTTTTATTTATTCGCCATTTGAAGACACTATTTTAAAAACGATTTTCTTTTGTTGCTTTGTTAATTATACATACATATGTATATTTTTGTTTTTGAAATGTAGGCCATATTCGTAAATATCTGTATTATCTTAGTAACTTCATGGTTGTCAAGGTACCGCACTTTCTACCTAATGAAGGTGGATACCGTTATTTTCGTTCGGTCCATCTTGATTCATGTCTGTAAATACATGAATACAAGTGAAATAAATAAGCTTTAATAACACTCCAAAAAAAATAATAATACCGAAAAACGGTCTGTGTATGAAACAAACACATGGGTATATGCCCACAATAAACTGCTCCCATGATATTTTTTTGTTGCCCAATGCGTAACGGGTTCAGCTTATAGACGGCAATTCCTCTGAAAACATGACTCTCATTTTAAACAAAACAAAACGAAATTGATAATACGAGGAACATGCCGTGTGCTAGCCGTTACCATGGACTAGCAAAGATGAAAATAATAGTGACGACATTCACAAACGCACAAACCTAAATTTACTCTGTTGCCATGGTACCAATAGGTGCATTTTGATCTCGGTAAGCCACAATCAGAGCCAATTCTAGCCGGGTCCTTCAAAACTCGAATCAAAAACAAAATTCAACAGTTTACTCCCCCAAAAAAATAATGTCCACCGACGTAATGATGACGTCAACAACATGTATGACTACACAGAACTTGATAGACGCACGCACACCATACCTTTAGCGTGGATGTAGATATACGTCATTTTGTAGTAGGGGTGTATTTTTTAATAGTCCTTTACGAAAGTGCGCCTGTCTAGCTGAATACAAGGATTGCAAATATGAACGAGTTAGACTACATTTAGCAGTATGCCTATAAACCATATGCATGGCAGCCATCTTGCGGCGCAGGGCATTGTTCCTCATACATAAGGTTACAGACAGTGTAAAGTACCATAAACCCCAGTAATAAATACCCCCACTTCCAAAAATCAGGAAACAAAGTCACAACTCACCAAGGTGTTTGAGATTCACACCAAATTAAAGCTTATTTGATCATCTTTTCTTTTCCGTTCAATTTTGTGAGGGTAATTCCATGAATTTTATGAGAAATTTCCAACGAAAGATGAACACCCCTAAAAGTAGTCCTGAAGCCCATCGCCATTTTGAAAAATTATGCCTACGCTCCGCATTGCAAAATAGAGCAATTTCAACGGTCCAAATTCCACAGAAATACAAGCCCGCAGTCCTGTTCATGACTTCCATGACCATTCTTCTTTTGTTTTTACAAACCCTCAAGTTCATGGCCCACAAAATGCTCTTATGGCAGAAAATTTGAGGGCATATTTGCCCGTGTAGCAATCTTGGGCTTATTTATTGGCCCGCAACCATAAGGCTTAAGCATGAGTTGACCTTTTGTGCTGGTCCTGGCTCCCTGCTGTACATTATTACGAGTGCGGCTATTGGTAACCAGCGATTCAACCTCGGCAGGCGGACTAGGCTTTTGAGTCAAGCTATGGTTGATTATAACATGAGTTGGAGCGAAATAAGTCGAACTACACTCAACCAAAAAAGAAAATCCCCCCTAATACTTTGTTTGTCTAACTCAAAAACTACTGGGCACCTCTCGCTCAAATAACGACTAATCAGTACAGAAATTCCTTAGCAATCCAGCCATACTCTTTATTTGGCCCAAAACATTTATAATGTGTACACAATTATGCAATTTATGACAAACTGCTACCGAAAAAAAATTGGCACTTTTGTGTACTTGCAAGGTGAGTGTGAACCACAACTAAGTATACAAAAGTGGAACTGTTTTCGGTATCATTTGTCATAAATTGTATAATTTCGTACACATTATCACTGTTTTGGATCAAATAAAGAGTATGGCTGGATTGTTAAGGAATTTCTGTACTGATTAGTCTTTACTTGAGCGAGAAGTGCTCATAGTTTGTGAGTTAGACAAAAAAAAGTATTAGGGGGACTTTCGTTTTTGGTTAAGTGTATGTTTAAGTATATAGGTTCACGCTCGCACATTCCCATTTACACTAAATTAAAATTTGCAGGAAATTTGCCAAGGTAGCTAGAATTATCATAAAAAGGGTTTATAGATCAACCAGGACAACGAATACTTTACACTCACGGACGACTGGCCCGGTAGAAATGGCGACATATCGAAGAATTTGAAATTGGCAGTGAAACCGAGGGCCTCTTTGCTGTCCTCTGTTGAGAGGATTTAAAAAGAAAAGGTCCTCGATTCATACAATGGCTTAACAATGACAGCCTCGGTTTCAATGCTAATTTGAGATTCGTCCACAGTGAGGTGCAAAAAGAAGGAAACCCACTTTTGACAGGAATTTTTACATACTTAACTTATTTGAACTGATTTTTTGGTACCATGTACTGAAGTATAGCTCTTCAACTATACGTGGTGAAAAAAAATCTTCTAAAAAATCGCAAGAATAGTGTTATTAATAGTCACCAAATCACTGTTGCCACGTGTAAGTCTAGCGTGTAGTGGGTTTTTTTTGTCTTCAAATCAGGCTCCGGAGCTCAGCCAAGCGGATGGAACAAAGCCGTCCGTGGACAAACAAGTTTGGCACGTGAGATTTGTAAACTACCATATCTCAGAGACAAAATGTGCATTTGCAATCTTTCTTTTTTTCGTCACTTATATTTAAAGATCAATATTTTAATACCATTAAATTGAATGCATGAAATATGCTCAACAAGTAGGTGAAAATTGGTGTCAAAAGTGGGTTTCCTTCTTTTTACACCACCCTGTATTATTATGTTCGTGTCCGGATAGGGTCTATACTGGTAGCAAGTCCCTATTTTTTCTAGACACTTTGGGATGCCCTGAAATGGCTTTGTTACAATATAATATAATATAATTATTCTACTCTGCAACAGTAAGGTTATATAAATTTATAATTTTACCTCAAATTGATTGAATCCCTGATTAGTGCGCTTCCGGTGACATGACATTCATTGATAAAACAAAAAAAAACAAAAAAATATGGCTTATACAGTAAGTTTGTGATCCATCACCGCTAACTTAAGCTGAAGATGCCAGAAACAAAACTTGTCTGGTCCCATATTGGTTCGCGCCGTTTCCTTATATAGAGTTGAGACGCAACAAGAAGACTTTAAGACGATCGTATTTTAAAGATATACACTTGGGATGATTTTCATCCACACTAAATCTTATTATCCAGTCAATGTGCAAGAAGAGGTAGCGAATTAATTGGAAAAATATAATGGTACGTTGCCACATTCAAATGCACGTCTTACAAATCTGTTAACGGCAGATGTGAATGCATATAATTACCACTGTTTTCTTCATTACTTACTGCTTGTGTTTCCTCTCTTCGTGTAATCATCTTTCCCTGTTCTAAGACGTTGAAGACGACGGCGGCCCATTGACTCTTAAGACTGTCATGAATAATTCAGGCTGACCATCCACCCTTAAGGCTGACCCAGAGGCTGTTTGCGTGCAGTGATCACACATCCCTGCAATAAAGAAGAGAAGACAAATGCTCTCATTAAGACGACACCATCACAAATAATCCAGATGCTTTTCATATTCCAAGACAGCATCAACGCATCCTCGTGAGACAGAAAGGACAGGGGAAGGTTGGGGCCCTAATGATGCAGATTTTACGACCTCCGCTATATGAAATCACTCATTTCTACGGGGATGCAGCGCACCGTGTTTTCCCCGACTAGTAACCCGGGCCTGAAGCCCCCTTCGGCCCGTGGCTGGATGAGCAAGCACCGTTACTGTACATACCAGTCGCGCTATTTGGGAACCTTCGTTGCATGTCATCTGACATGAATATGGATGTCGTATTCGCAGAAGACCGAGGGATGAAAAACGATCTTGCTCTTTTCTCCTGCGGTCTTTCATTCTTCCTGGTTAACATAATATTCGGACATCCTTAAAATTAACACAAAATTATGTCCTATAATCACGCGGTTAAATTCATTGTTCAATCTCTAATTTTAACGACAGTAGATGCGTTTCGTAGTTTCGACGATTATCGTCATCAGTCGGCTCGTTACGCAAGTACGGGTCACCAGCGTTAATTTTTTTTAACATGGGGGAACAAGCTAGACCATTTCAATCATGATGGATCAACAGTGAGCCCTCACTAAATCACAGACTCTCAAAAACTATCCAAAAATTACATATGGCTAATTGAGCTTTTCCATGGGTATAACTAGACTGATATTACTATTCAAACCTGGGGGAAATGGCACTGAACGCGCTCAAGAAAAATCTTGATAATTATTCCTTTTTTTATCTAATAAAAAAAACAGACAGAAACTGTGAAGATTCTTGTGCATCATCCAGTAAAAACAACCGCCATCTTGCAAAGATGGGAAATCTGCTAGTGAATCAAATCCCAAAGAAGATTTTGCAAATTCAAATCCCGAGAAAATGAACAATGTGGAATGAACGAAAACACATCTTAAAGGCTTGCCGACCTCCTGCTATTTTCGAAGATCTGGACTGGGAAAAACGCTACGCTCGGCATGGCAAGCCGATTTTCATCGTGCAGAATTAACCGTGCGTTGATCCCACGCATGCGCGGGTCCACACACGCATGCGCGGGACCAAACACGCATGCGCAGATCACCGCGAGTATGCGCTTATCCACCATCTCTATTTTTTTCACAGGAGTAAACTCGGCACAAGAGCCCATGCCATATCACAGCGCGTGTGGAGGCCAGTCTTTATCCTGCCCTTTTGGGTTTGTCCAGTCTAGCGTGGTGGCTAAGAGGTAAACGGCCGTGGAAGAAAGACTCTGAGACGTCCCTGAAAACCCAGCTCATATCGATCCCGGCTTGTCTGGTATTTCTTAGCGTGGCATTCCGATTTATCGGTCACCGACTGACAAAGAAAATGACAGATACCAACCCAGTCTGTGAAGGACAACGTCTACTTTCCATACGACATCTTGAAAAACAAGATGCATCTTTTTGACACCAAAAAAGATGATACATGTAAACTGTTTCCCCTTACATCCTGGTGCAGTGGCACCTAAAGACACAATCCAACCCTATTAAACTTTTCTTCTTCTATTTTTAGCAATTTGAAATTAGCAATTTTTTTAAAGCGAAAATCCTTCTCGTAATGTGGCGGATAAATAAAATCTTACTAGTGGTCGAAGCACTCGGACACTTTGTCCTTGAATTCTCTCCTTTTTTTTAAATCGTCAATTTCGACTAACTTGCCTCCAGTCGATGTCATCATGCATGACTGGTCACCGTCGTTAGCTGGTTCCTACTGTGCCACACACGGCACTGCGCGTGGTATGGCGCGCACATGGTGCAACGATGACGAACAGTAACTTCACACATTACTTACAGAGAGATCGCCCCATCATCAGTCATGCCAGGGCACAGCTAGGACTGGTGTTGCCATGTACTTTTACCCGTAAATGATTTCATCTGATGGGACGATGGTGAAATTAGCATAGAGTGAATGGCAACACAGTGTTATCAATTCCGGTATTAGACACATTTTGGTGGGAAGAACAAGCAAGACATTTCAAACAATGAACACAGTTAACACAATGTCAACTTGAATGGCATTTTAAGTGAATAGAACCAATGAAGCAACCGCCAACCAACCACTAAAAAAACTACAATTACCAACAAGCCAGACAGCAAGCCAGCCAACTAACAAAACAACAAACATACCCGAGATATCATAATGACCAACTAGCCATCCAAACAGAGAGACATCGCTAGCAGTCGCTACCTCTGTCCATCTTTACCTTAAAACACATTCACCAACCGTATGTCCTACCAAAGCATCCACTTAAAGGGAATTGGTAAAGGGTTGCAAAAAATATAGCAAATATTGTTACACTGACTTTTTTACGTATTGGGTTCGTAGATGCTATAAAAACCAAGAAAAACAATCATTTTCCTGTAGTCTGGTTCCCTGACTCCATTTAAGATGAAACGGAGCAATTTATAGACGTTGGGGAATTGTAAGGTCAGGGAACCAGTCTAGCTGGCCTGTACCCGTTCATAGGTGTGTAATCGATTGCAAACAAAACCGGACTAACTAAATATGGTGAACTGGGGCCAGTATTTGAAAAAGGCCATTTTTTCCCAACGCTGGTCGGCCGACCAGCGTTGGAAATTGATACGAAAATACCACTTTTCTTGAAAATGACAGTATACCAGGTGCCATGATTTTACAGGATGCTTTAGACTGGCATTCACTAACAGGCCAGCAAGTTATTTCAAAATAATTTGGTAGTTTTATCTTTTGATGTTTGCAAATGTTGTATTTTCCCTTTAACTTGACCTGAATGTAAGGTGAGGATTGCTAACAAGTCGAACAAAACTCCCCTTTCCAAGCTTCCAAAGTTCATTAAAAAAACTTGCGTCTTCAAAAAAATAATGTCAAATTTCCAAGAAACATAACTCTGCCAATAACAAAATAAGTAGATGATTAATTTTGGTTCTACGGGATGGGATGCAGGCAGAATAAGTGCAGTACACTATGACTAACGCTATGGGATCGAGGTGTTAACCCTGGACATCTCATTACAGTAAATGATGGAAGGAGGTAACGGCGTGGAACGGGGGAGAAGGTTGCAGCATACAAAGAAGACGCCTTGAATCAGCATTGGTCATCTCCCCCACAGAGAGAGATGTCGACCTCTCATCTTTATAATGAGTTCGAGGTGATTGTAATCGCGTCCAGTCTGAGGTAATAAGCACTTTTGATTCTTCAATCCGGGTTAAGTATGGATAACAAACCTGGTTATCACAATGTGGTGGTCGTGGTAAACCGTTTGTCCGGTCGCTAATCCAGGTTACTGGAAGGTCAAATACTATTCTTGGTTTTGTAACCTTACCAATATTCCAGAGTCGGATTTCTAATCTCCGCATTAGCCAAATCCAAAACATACACAGGAAGATGATGCAGTTAAAATATTAAATTGGCTTGCAGCGTAAAGATAGAAACTTACAAGTGCAGTTATATCTATAGATGTACCAATAAGAGCTGGAGCAACATCGCCGGGAAAAAAGTAATTGAAAAGCTGGGGAACTTGCAACATGCAAAACCCTCATGAAAATACTAGGATGGTCGATGTCTCGTAGATTCTATCTATTATTCCTGGTTTATTTCATGATTGGTGTAAACTTTAAAATCAAGACTCGGTGAAATATCGCTCATTGAACATACAGCGCATGTAAAAAAAAATATAACAACAAAATTTAGGATGGTCACAGTGGTTGATAGTTAGGATTAGTAAGATCGGTTATGGTTAGATGAAACGAGGTTAGAGGTGGTTAAAGGTCAGTTAATAGTTTGCTACAATCATTGATGGCGAATAAAATCCGCTAGGGTCATCATGTAAAAAAAAAACAGTATAATCGTTTGCAGTGTGTCACCAGAAACGAACCCCATAAAATCATTGTTATGTACGAAGCATCTGTTAGTTGATCATATCGTGCGGGCGTTCGTGGGCAATTTATTTTCTGCGGGATATGCAGAATCCCTCCATAATGAACTTTTAGTACGACGAGAACGAGTCGTGTTTTAATTATGTTCAAGCAATTCTAGTCACAATTACAGACTCTCCACCTGTGGTCAAAGAATACATATTGTCTAGTTCTTAACATCAGGTGCGTTATGTCTAAAAAGGCTTTCTCCTTTGTTATGACAAAACAAGATGAAATGAATCGTTGATGTGATTGCTGAAGAGACAATATTCATAATCATCAAGGCTACATAATGGCTAGGAGTTGTTGAATATCCCAAAGCACACAACATATTTAGAACTCATAAGCCTACCCAATTTTAACGGAGCGACCTCGGACGACTCGCGTCACCGGACAGCTCTCGACTTCATCACCCTGGCTCAGTATCAAGTTACGCCTTGACTAACCCCCTCTCATCGAGGGAGGAGGGGTGATGTTCTCCATCCATAGTGGGTGTCAGGAGGACTTGAAGCTGCTCCGTCCGGAGACTGGAGAAAAATGATGATATGGATATGACAAGATGGCCAGTATGGAAGGCCTGAGTGCATATTATATGGAATGACCCGAATACGGTACTGGCCAGACGCACGTGTGGCTCTTACTAGCTAGATAGGCTGTATGCAGCATCCAGCGCCATACTATTACGATATTCATATTCCGTGCGGGTGACCCCGTCTCACTTGGATGCGCCTGACTGCGTTCACGCACAGTCACGATTATCTCATGGCCTGCCGTATACACTTGTTTTTTTGTGTAAAATATGCTTATACTGTGAATAGGTTTGGTTGAAATTATACATCCAAGGTTTCAGTAATTACAATATCAGAGTGGCCTCCGTTCTTTTGTGCAGCTCAGCAATTTGGAGAGGTTTTTATCTTTGAAATGAAGAGAAACGATGCTTACGCTAGCGGATAGCTAATAATACCCACGATGTTTAATAACATGCTGCGTCATATTCAATCATATGAGATGAGGATGTAATGGGACACCAGGTATATCAACAGCAGACAGGCAATCATCATCGACTCACCTTCATTCAATCATCGTGATTAGAAACAAGATGAGCAAGGAGCCAGGCATATTATGCAATCATGGACTGTAGACCGTACATTGTGAGACGCACCAGGTCTGCAGCACTCAGTCGATGGGTGGATGCTGCCACAAATTTCGGGGACTTTTCTCGGACAATCACGCTCATCCCGGTCCATTTCCGCCCGGAACAAGAGCAAAATTCTGCATCTCTTGGACTATGGAGGGAGAGTTTAATCATGGAGGAATAAGAACACACCACACGGACTGTTCCGGTACTCGGCGGACAGCAATGTCACGACAGACGGAGGGAAATCCCCTAGTCTCACCGCATCATTTTCAAGGGTCAGGCACAAGCTGGGTCTTGTCGGCTATACCATCCGCGGAACCAGACTATGTGTAGTACAACATGTACATGTGCTAGCATGGAGGAAGGAATAATATGACACACTATGTTTAGCGTGTTAATGTTACAAAAGATGCGATGACCACCATCACATTGCTTTTGTGTTGTAACTTGTAAGCAGATACCTTCGCAGGAAGGTGTTCACTCCACTCAACTGCAGAAAAAAAAGCATTAGCAGGGAAGAGCGGGGCAAAACACTGACTGTCGATTAGTTGTGATGGTCATTAGTAGTCCACCTACACATTTTGTGCTGTATGATACATAAACATTAATGTACCTTGACTGTTCACATCGGCACAGCGAGCCACGATGGCAGGTCAACCAGCACTCATTAGAGTCGTTGGCGCCGTGTTGCAGATAACTCCTCGTCAGGCCTCGTGATGACAAAAAAATACATCATAGAAGATCAGTCACGGACAATATTGGACGTGGAAGCTGACAGACCGCAGTTTCAAAGCTCGATTCTGATTACATCCAAGCAATCATGTTTCAAAAAGCCAGCTGTTGTCAAGTCAAAGCATCACATGCGTTACTCAACTCGTGTAGGACTACATGGCATCATATCATGGCAGTTTCAACGCACAGCGTTTACCATTTACCCAGAACAGGAAATCAACACAAGCGACCGGAATAAAGACAAAAGATTTCTATTATCTTGATGGTTCAGATATACACGGGAGTCCTCGTGATATTAAAACTGGCTGTTGTTTCTACGACTCGACATCTGACCGGCGAGTGGCTGGGGCGATAGACCGTGTCTCCTGAACAGTTGACGGCGTCTCGTGATGGGACGCAGCCGGCCAGACACGCGAGTCAAACGTCACTTCATTTCACCAGACGACGATGAAGGGAAGTTAATCCTTGAGCGTCGGTAGTGACGCAATCAGAAAATCAGGTAGCTGTGATTGGGTTGAATTCTCTGCATTTGGTACGTCAATCTGATTGTGAAATCACGCAGTGTACAGTTTTATTATTCAGTGTTAAAACGTACAACACAGAACGATAACTCAGCGTTGTTTTGGATCGACTTCCACGACCAATTAGGCCTACCTGACGATTCACAAAAACGGAGGATCTGCTCAGTTGCGCATGCTCCAATCAGAATTAAGCTAATATGCAGGTTTGCTAGCTGTAATTCTATTGACTTATTTGATTGGGGTGCGGATGGAAACTTCCGACCAATGGAAACTCCTCTCCTTCCCAGTTTGCTCATATTAATATGAAATGTGATACTGCATATTGGCGGACCAGATTGTAACATTTTAACTTCCAAAAAAAAAATCGTGCTTTTTACCCCATAACAGACACCGCATACAAAAAAACAAACGCTAATGTAACGCATATGCAGGCACCAGACTACTCCTCATTTGCAAACCTGTTCAAAAATCTTACATATACAAATGATCCAATACCAGTGTGAGGGAGCAGGTAGTGGTGGGTGCGTACTGCTCGACACCCTGGGGACGAGGTTGACATTCCTCCATTCCTATTCCATCCGTGTCCAAATGTATGGTTATCAAAGACAAGATGTGAAGACTGAAATCCATCGATTGTAGTTGTGTACTGGGGTGGGGATAATGTGTAGCATACCGTGGTGGAAGCGTGTATGCGGGGGTCATTCACCCACTGTACATTGCACATTGTATCTTTTTTAAGACGCAAAAGAAGGAGAATTGTGGACTAAGATGGCTGCCATTGTCAGTGTGTCCTTTCATGTTGTGGGTTAACTTGAACAAAAGACAACTTACGAGTAATGTAGGGAATGTGCACCTTTCGTTGACTGGTTCATTTAATACTCGGCTTGTGGAGGAGTGTCTTTTTATCCATTCGTCGGACACTGTTTCCAAAAAAAAAAGGTAAAGACTATGTGACCTACCCGATCCAATTCAGGAAAAAATGATTTAAAAATGGTATCTCCCATCATTTTTTTTTCAGTTGTGACGTTGAGACAAGCTATCATTGGATTTTTGCAGATCGAGTGACTGCGCATGTGCATGTTCAAAGTAACATACGAGGGTTACGATAGTGGTAACAAATTCCCACAAACCTTCTCCAATATCCCGGTACGGGTAATAATTTCTATTACTATTAGGGGTGGACAAGAAATGGGCCTACTGATGGCCGTGTACTTCTAACATCTGTTCATACTGTTCTGCATCGTTTGGATTTGTTTGGGATGAGGCTCAAGGGATTTTCTTCACAATGTCATGTTGTGATTTTGTTCATTTTGTGCAAGTTTGATTTCTCGTGTTTGGTCAAAACAAAACGAAAAGGTTCACCATCGCACGTTATGCTAAATACGTGTAGGTCTACATGTAGTTATTGCACGACGTTCTTTTTTTAGGTATCCAACGTTAATCGTTGATGCTTCGATGACACTTTCTAGGACCGGGAAGTTCAGACTATTGTTTGTTTGGAGTTGTGGGATTGTTTGGGGGTTTAGTTTTTAGTTGAATTTAGAAGGGTTTTGGTTTGAATATAGCTTCAGTCTGATTATAAACCGTTTCACATCTTGACCCGATCGTGGTTTGATATTGTGCGGATTGGCATAGTTTGGTCCTATCTGGTTTGACAGGAGGTTTAGTTTGAAATTAAAATGTTTCATTATCTTGGATTAGTTCTGTGAAGCATCGTTCTGTGGTTAACTCGAGATTGGTTTAGTTTATGAAGACGATCACATCATACTGTTCTATGACTTGAACGCCGAGACTTTATGGTGCCACCGCAAACTTGCGGGCTAAATCTTGTTCCTTGTGAAGAACAAAACCCAAGATAGAATTTGCATCAAATATACTAACGTTACGTTTACAACACCTACCAGCAACTTGCGCGACCACGTACTAATTACAATTCAAATAGGCGGAAGTTTACATAGAATTACAATAACTTAGGGACTTAGACTTGCTATACCAGTCCCAAACCTGTACTGGATAAAAGAACAGAATAGATTTTGGCATGCGGTACGCCCATAATACGCGCACACGGCATTGTGCTTTACTACAAGACGCACGCATGCTATACGTCATGATTGACATAAGTGACTTCATGATGAAAAACTACTGAGACAGCGATGTTGCATTATTGCTCATCAACTAGGAAACCATTAAACTTGGAACAAGAAACGAGATGGGAGTGGCATTGAAGATTAACCAAAATAACTCACTGCCGGGTAGTCACGTACAAAACAGGGATAATGAGATATTGTTGATCTTAAATAGTTTCGAACTGCGAGCTTCGAACATCTGTGGTTTTTTTTTCTCATATGGTTCTCTAATGATTCCTTGAAAACACATCCATGCCTTATTTTTATGTCTTTTTTACGCTTATAATCCGAGTCTCACTTAATAAAACCTGGGACATCATCCATTGACCCGAAGAATCGATTCAGAAGAAAAGGGGGGGGGGAGGAACGTATAAAGTTTATGCGATGATTAATCAGATTTCAACTGAGGACGTTTGGTAGACACATGGCATTGACATATCTTTCTTCTGTGGATAGATATTATTTATTCTGAACCTTCTAAATTCCGAATGCTTGTGACAACAAAGAAAAGAGTGTCCTCATATACACCACACATTTTTCGTGTACAATGATCAGTGTACCACAAGTGCGTAACCAATGTCCGAACTTAAAAAAATGTATTCAAAAGAAGTGAAAAGTGGGATTTTTGGGAGCAAAATAGCCGAGAGTTGCCTCGTCTCCTAAGGTTTAATCTTCTCACCCAGGTTTCCCCATCCTGAAAGATTCTCCGGGGACAATCCATGCGGAAAATCCCCGGACATGCAGCTATATACTCTTCCTATCCCCGCAGCGGATAACGAAAGAAAAGAAGAAAAAAGAAAAACCCACGCGATAACAAAGACGATTGATCCGTGGAGCAAAGAGCACAAAGCTCATCTTCCCTATTGATGAAAGCCAAGACACTTTGGGAACAAACAAAGCCCCCCCCCCCCAAAAAAAAAATAGAATAGAAGGGCAGATGGCTCCTCAACTCTCTAACCAGGAGGAAAATAAACCCCAGCTTAACGGGAGAGATGGAATAAAGGACAATACTCTGAGAAAGGCTCACAGATTTCGGGCTCAGGTTGACCAGGAAATATACTTTTCTTGTCAATCCAACTTCATCAGTTCGTTTTACCAGTGAGAAAAGGGGATACAAAATTGTTCAACTCAAAACGATCATAGACCTAGAAAAAGGTGGCACGCTTGTATTTGAGACTAAGCGCAGTACGATGTAATATACACGCCACTAATAAAACTTTATTAGCTGCGATTAATCGCGGGCGAGTTGTCACTGTTATGCAAAATCATGATGAGTTATTTACTGGGTGTGTGATGCAGTGAAGCGAATGTCCTGGCAGTTCAACAGGTATACATGTACATGTACCCGTACGGGGACTACATACATTGTAATATGGAGATAATTCACTTGCAAGCTGCCTTCCCCTAATCAGACTGAAATGTTGAAATACAATCAATCGGCATATAAATGATTCGAGGCTTTTCATGTATATTATGCAGGTTTCATTACTGATTCATCCATCCAGGAAGACATTTTGGTCCGGTGAGAAACGCACAAAATCTATTTATCGGTAATTTAAATTTGATCATGATTTGTCGTGAGTGAGACAGGTTTTTACATCAAAGGCTTCACTATGACTTCGTAATTATCGAAAAGTTTTTACTGTGTACATAAAGAACGTGCAAATAATGAGTCCCCCCGAAACAATTAATAAAGACGGTTAAAAAAATGCAAAACGAAAATGTATCGCACAAAAAAATAATCCTGGCGGTTCAACAATTTTCTGTTTGTTGGGTGGGTTGTTTGTTTGTGTTTGTTATAAGAGGCTTGCAAGATTCGAAGAATGACCAAAATAAGAGAAAGGGGGTCCTACTAGTTATGTTTCAAACTTGGAAAGAATGCAGCACTCGCACGCCCTTTTGTTAAATAATAGCACGAAACACATAAGAAAATGTATGATTTATGTTTTACAAATTTCGAATGCTTCTTAGTCCAAATTTAGTAACTTCCAACAATTCAAAACATATTTGTAAATGTCTAAAATTTGAAAGGGGAGTCGGAATACTTACTAATTCTTTTCCCAAATTGCCATAGTAACAGTTTGAAATAACACAAATATAAAAAGGTGATTTTAAACACAACAGGGCAGCAATCGCGTCAGAGCGATGAATTAATTAGTCGTATATCAAGCTTGCATCAAAATAGGGAATGCTTACACATTTACCAGAATAAATTAACTGAACAGTAATCAAATTTGTATAGTATACTTCTCAGGGCTCTATCAAAGAAAACCAATCTTAAGACATAAGAAGACAAAGACATTTCTGAGTGTCCATCCCAGCACGTACCGAAGACCCTTTGCCGGTTTCTTTTTGTATCTTTTGTCGCCGATGTTCTGAATAAACAGTTTACACACACGAGGGCCGAAGTCAGCACCAGCGAATAGAATAAAAATCAATGGCGAAATCTGTATTATTGCGATGCTTTGGGCGACTAGTCTAAGGGTCGAATGACTGAGAAATATTCTGGGAATTAGTGAAGTAACTTACCGATTGTCTTATCTCAGTCTCCTGATGAGTTGGTCTGTGATGTTGAAGATGAGGCAACGTTTGTGTGTGTTGGTCGTGGGACTGGTCATCAGCTACACAAATCGCCTGTGCTTTACACGGGTAGAAACATTCAGTATCAATCGCCCGTCTCGGCTCCATTTCGATGAATAGTTTAACCCCTCTAAAAATGTATAAAAAGCGATGGCATCTCTTTAAGCGGAGCAAGGCCGGTGTTAACAATAGGCTTTTCATGGGATCTCCGCTAAGTCCGGCTGGACTAGACGGTCATTGGACAGCGGGGTGGCTTGAGTCTTTTGGCATGGTAATCAACGCCTCACCGCCCCGCTGACCGCCTGACCAGTTGTGTCCACGGAATGTCGCCGTCGAATCGGCCACAGAACCGGCAATCAGCGATGGAAGAAGAGATAGAAACGTATGGCGATCGGAGCATTTACATAAAAAATAATTATGGCCATCCGTCAGCGCCCGCCGGTCATATCGAATGGAGTGTTACGTAAGAGTTACGTAACGTCAGAGCGAGAGATTCGCAACGTATGTCATTAGCATCCCTGAACTTGTGGTCTTTCCATTCGCAGGCTAATGATGGTACATTGTAATTTGTAGCTCATTAATCTTGTGCTGTCATTGTAGACAAAGAGCTAATTAATCGGTTGGGGTCTATACACAGAATAAGACATTTGTGATATTACTGACATCGATGTCGGATATACCTTTAGAAACATTTTCTGAAGGAGAAAAAAATACTTGCAAATGAAAGCCAAACATGTTTTTTTCCCCCTGTATTAATTAAATAAAAATAATGGATTAAAAATTAGTCTTACCAAACAAGCGATGCACAAAATATAAAAATACAGAAAAGAAAGCAAATTAAAGATAAGGAAAATAATGAAGAAAAAATTTGATGTTAAATGAGTCTCGAAAATGAATCTCATTCCCTCTATCACCAAAACGTTCTTTTTGTATTCAGTATTAAAAAAAATAGCTGCGTACTGTCAAGAGAAGGTTCTACTTTGACAACAACAAAAAAGGAAAGGGGGAGTTCAATTTTCAAGGCTCTGACAAATCATTCGGCGTTAAAACTCCATTTCTGGGGCGGGGTCCGGGCGAAGCTTAGACATCGCTATTGGGCCATTTTGACGTCGGAACAGGCAACTCCTTGTGAAATTTCACCCTTCAAGATCAGACAGTCGCGCTAAACTAACAATTCCTAAGATTGGAATTAGGTACATGAAAAGTTCGACCGTTTCAAGCAGGAGCGAGCGACTGGACGAAAGATCGACTGTTGGAGTCTTACGGAACTAGTCAAATTAAATAAATAAAATAAAGAAATGGGCGTGGTTAGGAGCCCACTCCTCCACCGAGAGACCCGGAACCATGCAACTCCTCTTCCTTGTTTGGCCGGACACTCCCACCGATTATCTACGGGACAGGCAAGGAGAAGCAAATCTAAACGAACTCACCTGATCCCACAGTGGTTGTGAGTTTACTGGGCTGGACGTGACGGAATGGGCGTGGTTGGGAGCCTTCTCCTATACATTGACTGTGAACTACATACCAGCGGAGACCCAAGAATCTTGCAACTCTTCCTCCTTCTTTGGCCACGCCCACCGTGGCCACACCCACCGATTACCGTGCTGTCAAATGAGACACCGACGGTGATCATTTGTATTAATCCAAAAAGTAACAAAGTAGCGAATTATTATCAAAAAGCTTACTTGGATCTCGAACATCGCACTATTACTAAACACCCCGTGAACTTATTCCGTCCGACTTGCTGTCATTTGGAAAAAATTCAGAAATGTAGGTGATTTCCAACGATCAGTCAATGGACTGATTTTTGGAAAATGCAGAATGCTATGGATCGTGTTTCGTGATCAAAAGATTTTCACTATGTTCTCGAAAAGCGTCATGTCCACTGAGCTGAAACTTCAACAGGGTAGGTTTTGAACACTCTTCTTTGGATTTTGAGTAATTATTGGAAACGAACAAATTGCATGAAAAGCAAATGATCCTAATTTGCCTTTAAGCAATGTTGATGACGATTACGTCATGACGAGACTGAGACAAAGCGACGACCAAGACGATAACCATAATGACAAGGTAACCACAATGACAAGGGTGACAACAAAAGCTCTGAGATGTTTCCATTCATTTTATTACAAACGATTACAAGTTCAAACAATAAACAATATATACTGTGTCCCCATCCCAATTTATTTCAAAATTGATCACCAAAGAATTTAAAATACAACAAATGTATATCCGAAATCTAAAACACGTGACCACCATTCACATGACCTAGGCCACAGAATCGCCATGTTTGGTACCAAAACGAGGCTGAAGTCTCAATACGAGAATTTCAAATTAGCATTGAAACTAAGGCTCTCGGTGCTAAGCCATAATATGATTTGGGGAACTTTTCTTGTTTTAATCCTCTTAACAGAAGACAGCACTAGGGCCCTCGGTTTGAAGTGCTAGTTTGAAATTCGTTAATACAAAGACTATTTCGCATAGTTACTATGTAGATTACTAAGCTATTGATTAACCATTCAAGAAACAAAGGGCCCACTGCCTAGAAATGTACACAAACAAAATACCACTTTCATATAGCAAATGGAAAAAAATTACTGATAATATAAAAACAACACTTTTGCACAAACAATAGTTGTTGCATAGCAGGGATGTGTTTATAATTTCAAAGATTGCATTTAAGAAAAAAATGTCATTACTATATCCATTTATGGTAATGGCATTTTTTCTTTAATGCAATCTTTGAAATGTACCTTTGTGTTCAATTTAACGTTATTTGTAATCTTCCTATTGCGATTTTAAGGGCGTTTTTGGCGCCTTTTCGGTTTTTATGCTAATGCAAATTTCCATATTCTTTAGCAAAACTGTGATGCCATTCAAGGCAGACACTTCAGTTTCACATCTGCTTCAGCACAAAAAGTCGCCAGAATTCTAAGGGTTTTAGGGTTTCGTTTTTGGTTAAGTATATGACAGTAAGACAATGAGAAACTTTATGCACACATTTTTATAATAAGCCGAAGTTTGGGTTTACAGTTTGAAGAGAAACGCCTTATCTGAAGAGCGTGTTCCTAAAGTGACATCACAGCAACAGCGCCCTCAGTTGAAAAAAAATGAAACATTTTAAAGCATGAAAAAGTACACTTTGCAAACATTTTTGCCAAAAAGGTATGTCTCATAGTTTTGATACATTTCAGAGGAATGGATATTTGCTACAATTATGCCCCAGTGTAAAATTCATTTCATGAACCCTTTAAGAATTGAATAAACTAAAACAATTGGAATTCCAGGCTATAATATATGACTATAATCATCCCGGACTTATAGAACTACCTTTTCTACTACAAAAGTTTAGAATAGAGATAGATTAAATTGAATAGTTTGTATATAAAAAATATGTACAACCACAGTAAACACCCATCTTTGAATAAAATATTAACATATTATATGAATAGTGATTATGCCAACATTTACAATATAATGCAGTATTATTAAAACACATTAACCCAATTCAAATATGTCTTAAAAAGTTGGAAATTTTGACATCATGTCACTCAAAAAGTGTATATTTTCATTTCGCTGAAGGGAGGGGGGGGAGGTTGTTAAATTGAGTTTTGAGATTTGCCTTGATTTCCATTACAAATTCCTAAGCACCACAAATGTTTGCTTACTGAACAATTTTCCTAAAAAAATGTTTTATAGGATTAATCCCAGTTCAGAATATGTTATGCTCTACACTGACACCAGGTAAAAGAAAAAAAACTAACATATTTTTAAAATTTTAATAAACATTTATACACCAAATAGATTCACACCTGTAAATACTTACTTTTGTACTTATATTGTGAAACACTGTACAATAAATGAGACTTTACAGTTTCAAGGCACAGAGGATCATTTGGGCTTTTTTTTTCATGCATTTTGTTCGCTTCCTATAACACCACTCAAAATCTAAAAAAGAATGTTCAAAACCTAACCTGTTGAAGTTTCGGCTCAGTGGATATTACCCTATTTGAGAAAACAGTTCAAAACCATGCACAACTTTTTGATCACGAGACAAGATTGGGTCAATAGTAAGCTTTTGACAATAATTGGTAGGTTACTTTCGGGATAAATGCAAATGATCCTACATGCCTTTAAAGGTGCTGTCATGTCATGGATGGAAACACTGACCTTATACTAGGAAGGGAGCCCTCTTGTGGATACTTTTTGTTAGTTTGTCAAGTGGAGTGATCAGTATTGACCAAATCAAGGAGGTTTCTGTTCCTAGATCTTATGCTTTATGTAAGCCGCACACTGTTATTAACATGGCTTCTGACTAGCACCCCTTGAAAAAAGATATTGACAAAACGGGGAACCGCCAACATAGAGCTGGATAGCTCAGTTGGTAGAGCACAGGAACAGCAATCTGGAGGTCGCGGGTTCAAACCCCACTCTAGTCAATTTCTTTGTTCAACTTTAAAATTATTATTAATATTGTAAACTTGTATAATTTAAAAAAAGGGAGATATTGAATGACACAAATAGCTGCAGTCTGAGTTGTATGAGGCTTAAACAATACATAGAGTAATCAATTAATTACAGTACACTAATTCTCATTAAGTTTCTTCAGCAGCAGTCATTGTGAATAAGTAATCTAGCACATGCTACTGCAGCCATCCAACGTAAACAAAACTCTACTTTCCCAGTCACAAATCAAACTAAGAATTCTCAACCCTTTGCTCCCAATCTTCATGCTTAAAACACGTCTATTGTTATAAAATGGAATAATATGTAATTAGAGTAAATATTCAGAAATTTCATTAGAAATCCTTTGACCCGACCTAGGACCTCCGAGCACAATATTTACAACCTCCTCCTTCTCTACCCAAGCCACACCCCTCCCACTTCTACTTTGTAATCCAACCATTGGTCCGTCTAGTGATGTCGTTCAGATGGTTTTCAAGACCTCACACAAATGATCGCAAAATGGAACATCGGATTTGGTTCAAGCCCAACATGAACGAACAAACACTTTGATTTTGAACTGACACATAAGTTGGGTTGTTTTAATGATAAAATAGTATTTGAAAATTACCATTTAATTTAATTTAATTGGAATAATTTAATTGATCTCTAAAACGACTCAAAAGTTGATTCAAATATTGGTGTTCTTTCATCAAATGAAGAAACAACTAAGCTAGTTATTGGACTTATTTTGTCTCTGAAAATGTAAAAAACTTATCTATCTTACGAGGTATGGAAAGGTCTAGGAAAGGTCTCAACCACTTTACTGGGTCCTGTCCGTGATTACCAATGAAGCAGCCAGGCTAGCATCATGGCTCCAACCATCAGGATCCAAGACGTCATCAGTGTGCTTGCTGAACCTCCAGGAGGTCCGAAGTCAGCTAAGATGAGAAAAAGAGAGATAAAAGAGTAATAAGGGATGGTTAGGGCTGGAGGGGAGGGGGAGTCCTGGTTCAACACTGGATCTGGATTTGGTTTCCGAAGTGCAGTCAGTTCCGATGCCTTGCAACCATGGTCGGGCTGCTGTAGCAGAAGAAAGCACTATCAACATGAATCAAATCCAGGCTTGAGAAATTGGCAACTCGAACTCCAAGCCTAGAAATTCTAAGCTTGTCTCACGTGCATGAAAGAAGACATGCACTGTCATTCAAGCTATTAAATGCACACATGGGTTAAGCTTGGATTTTCTTTCGTCAGAGTGCCAATATTCCCAAGCCCGCATTCCACTCATCGTGTTGGTAGCGCCCTCCACCGCTAAGAACTGGCTAGGCTTGCCAGGGAGTGGGACCGTCTACATGAAGGGAACGAAATCACAATCCCGTCTAAAGCCAAGACAAGGGAGGGGAGGAGACTAATCAAGAGGTGGGAGGAGTTACATTAATTCCTTAGACGATCTTTTAAGCTAGATATGACTATAGATCATCAATAGACCTTTCCCGCCTGTCAATGAAACAGTGCCCATTGACCAATTAGTTTGCAACATTTGGTCAGGTGACCACAGTAGCTCAGCCAAACTTGGTCACAAGCACTTTGAGAAATGTGCACAGACCAAAGATGGGCGGGGCATATGACTGAATCTGGACTGCTCCATTTGGTATTTTAGAGCTTGGATGATGACTTTTGTTGGGTTTTGCCTCTCATTGATGCAATTTATTATATGGATAGTGGAGCACTGTATGCTGTATGCTAATATAAGTACTTTCCAATAGCCTGTGAGAAAAACTTGAGAATTTCACTAAAGCGGAGCTCGAACCTACAACCTCCTGTTGACTGCTGCAGTGGTCTTTACCAATACACCACGTGCCGCAGTGGCTTGGCGGATTAGAATAGGATATCAGATTAGAATCACATTAGATTCAACATTGGGTTTTTGCCCTGACTAAGCACTGCTTACTCAGTTTTGTCCGAGGGGTTGCGAGACAAATTCACAAGCTTACTCGGATGGGACTCGAACCCATGACCTCCTGTGCACTGGTGCAAACGTCTTACCGCTCGACCAGTGGGCTAGCTGATGCACATTTCATCTTATAAAGAATCATGCAGACATATATCAATGGGTACTACAGGCAGTGTATTGGGGATACAGTTTGCATCAGTTGTTTTAGCCCAAAAGTTCTGTGAAACCTGGCCCCGATTCTGCATTTTTCCAGCAACTGAGATACTCACGTGTTCGGCAGGTGTTACCGGTATAGTTTGGTGGACACACGCAGGTGAACTGATTCTGGCCAGTAACTGAGCAGGTGCCTCCGTTTGCACAGTAATTGGCTGGGCAGGTGGTCGTGACAATAGCTGTCAAATAAAACAATGAAGTGTTTTTGGCGGTACAGAGAATAATAGGCAGTGTTCTTTGGGGCAGTACAGGGAGTAACAGGGTGGTTTGGGGCAGTACAGGGAGTAACAGGCAGGGTGGTTTGGGGCAGTACAGGGAGTAACAGGCAGGGTGGTTTGGGGCAGTACAGGGAGTAACAGGTAGGGCGGTTTGGGGTGGTACAGGGAGCAACAGGCAGGGTGGTTTGGGGCAGTACAGGGAGAAACAGGCAGGATGGTTTGGGGCGGTACAAGGAGTAACAAGTAGGGCGGTTTAGGGCAGTACAGGAAGTAACAGGTAGGGGGTTTGGGGCAGTACAGGGAGTAACAGGCAGGGTGGTTTGGGGCGGTACAAGGAGTAACAAGTAGGGCGGTTTAGGGCAGTACAGGGAGTAACAAGTAGGGCGGTTTGGGTGGTAGAGTGACTACATGTAATAGGTAATTGTAACAGTGAAACAATATTACAACAAATTATTGCCCTTCTTTTTTTTTCGTGATTTGAAAAATGGAACAAATCACAACAGTGTACATTCTACTGGGAGTAGAAATGGACCCAACAATAAACTCTCAGCCTGCTGATCAAGGGTAACATAGTTCAATGCCGAAAATTCAAAAATGGAATTCTAACTAGATGTCTGACATATGATTGAATAGAAACAGAGTGGGCAAAATGTGTAGATCAGCTGTTTCAAGTTTGTGAGGCTGCAAACCCTCCAATGTTTCTTGTATTCCGAAGTGACAATACAATAATTTTGCCACACCACGACGTGACAGATCATCCATGGACTTTTTGCAAAGGACATGTCACTTCGTGGTTCTGCAACTATATCCAAGATGTGTCACTTAGTGGTGCGACAAACAAAATTGACAAATTCTGTGACTGAAAAGCTGACTTACGGATGTCACAATTTACTCCCATGTAACTTCCCCTACACGTGCACCTGTACGTGGACCCAGGCTGGGTGGAACATACGCCGTTATTTTTGCAGGGGTTTGGCACACAAGAAAACTCTCCTGTAATTGACATAAAAAAAAAGACAACACAAAGTTATTGCCACTATTAAGGATTGATTTGTAACTATATCTGAAGGCTAATCTGGAGTGGAGACAACTTCATCTCAATTACCTGATGCCTTGTGTTTTACCTTGTGATCACTTGTGATTACCTGCGACGACTTTTAATGACTTGTAATGGACTTATGATTGCCTTGTGATGACTTGTGATGGACTTGTGATAGACTTGTGAATGCCTTGTGATGGACTTGTGATGACTTGTGATGACTTATGATTGATGACTTATGATTGATGACTTGTGATTGACTTTTGATGACAGGTAATGGACTTATGATTGACCTGTGATGACTTGTGATTGACTTATGATTGACTTGTGATGACTTGTGATTGACTTATGATTGATTTGTGATGACTTATGATTGAATTTTGATGACTTGTGATTGACTTTTGATGACTTGTAATGGACTTATGATTGACCTGTGATGACTTGTGATTGACTTATGACTGACTTGTGATGACTTGTGATGACTTGTGATGACTTTTGATTGACTTGTGATGACTTGTGATTGACTTATGATTGACTTGTGATGACTTGTGATTGACTTTTGATGACTTGTGATGACTAATGACTGACTTCTGATCACTTGTGATTGGCATGTGATGACTTGTGATGACTTGTGAAGACTTATGGTCGACTAATGATTGACTTATGGTGACTTGGGATAATTCATGGTTGACTTGTGAATGACTTGTGAAGATTTGTGGTTGACTTGTTATAACTTGTGATTGACTAATGATTGACTAATGATTGACTTGTGATTGACTAATGATTGACTTGTGATTGACTAATGATTGACTTATGATAACAAACTCTGATCCTTACCCACTTCACAGTCCCTCCCGGTGTACCCATCGTAGCAGGTGCATACATAACCCAGAGTTTCGTCATCGTAACACCATCCACGATTCTGGCAGGGAGTACTATCGCACAGGCTGTTGATCCCTGATGGCAGACAAACAAAAAACTCATTTTAAGGCAAAGTATCTTCGCAACAGGAACTGTATAAACCAATGTTTTGATGAGGACAAGTTGAACTATCTGCATGCAGTTTAGCAGGACCATTAGTATGAATATCCCGTGGCAGGATCACATGAGGAATGTAAACCTCTACGCTAGCTTGCCGAAGGTGACGAAAACAATCTGGAAACGCCGCCTCAAGCTTGCAGGGCATTGCGTCTGTCACCTGGAGCTGGCCGCTAGCCCAATCATTCTCTGGGAGCCCACATGGGGCACTGCCTCACGTGGGAGAAGTCTGTCCTTCATGGACATGCTGAAACAGGACACTGGCTTGGTCACCGCTGAGGAGCTGTGCTCCTGCATGCTGGACCGGGACATCTGGACTGAGATCATTGGGAGGGCTCGAGCTGCCACTTGGCCTCGACTTGATTGATTGAGTAGGACCATTGCACCTAGTATGCTGTCATTTTTGAGAAAAGAGGAATGACCATAATTTCCGCACAATGGTTGGCACTAAACCATTGGGCTATCAATGAAAACCTATGATTTAGCGTCAAGAAATTAAAGATGCTTTTTCACAGTTTTTCTCAAAAGGTAAAGGGCTCGCTCAATGACGGCAATCTCTGCAGAGCTGCAACTGCGTATTTTATGCAATCAGAGCACGCATTGCCCAGTGTTGAAAATGTTCCCAACACGCACGCTTGTTGCTCGAAATGTGTTAGAAATACGACGCAGCCGATGCGCGTTATGCAAGTTGACACTCAAAATGCTGATGCACATGGATGGTCTGTAGAAATGACGTCATTTGAACGAGACCTGCATCTGTTGAGCTGAAATTTTGACAGGTTAGTTGTAATAACCTGCTTCAGATTTATTGTGCTGGTCCTTAAATCGGCAAAACGGCAAAGTTTTGCAAATGGTGTCCATTTAATACCTTTAAGAACTCAATCAATATTTCAAAATTTTTCTTTTCAATTTGTACTCACGTGTTTCACACCTCAGCCCAGTGAAATCAGTTGGGCACTGACACCTGTAAGTGCTGCCAGACTGTGAACAGACGCCGTTGTTTAGACACGGTCTCGTCGAGCAAATACCTGTTAAAAAGCCAAAGTGATCGACAAAATCACATTTTGAAATGACAGATTTAGACCAAAATCCAAAATGAACTAGATCCTGTATTTGGAATCTCTGTATGTATTGCACATTAAAATTATTAAATTTGAAAAGTTTGTCACTGAACTTTTTCACATCAATTAGTCTCACATTATGAATAAATTCACAGTTTTGGAATAAACAGTTTTGGTATAGAGATGATAGACGACTGCCAAATATGATCCAGCGATCATGGCAGGTTTTTTTCCAGACCCAATCACAAACTATGCCCAACGTCATTTACCATACCTAGTCTAACAAATGTTAATGTTCAAAACGTACACATTATCTTTATTACCCCTGCTTGCTGAGCCAATAAAACGTTCCTTATCTCAGAGTATACATCTTGATGATGCAGCCAATTCCAGCTGCGAACGGCTAATTCAAAAAAAATAATGACCTATACCCTCACAGGTACCCATTGGAATCCTGCGTGGGGAAAAGCAATAGTAGTAAAGTGTCTTGCCCAAGGACGCACGTACCGCAGCCCCTCAGGCTGGACTCGAACCCACAACCTGCCGATCTTGGATTGGATGCTCCAGACCCCGAAGCCACGGCACGCCACCAATCCATTACAGTAATAATTATTACCCTTGATTGGACATTTGGGAGACATCCCCATAGACTTGTGCACAAAATTTTTCAAATTTAAATGTGCCCTAACCCAATATTCCCTCGTCCTTTTTCCACGAATTTCGGTTTGTTTACTAATTAGACCACGAGCAACAAATATAATCTAATTGCGACAATAAAATTGTGCCTCTAAAGGGGGTGTGACATCAGGGAGACATGACAAATGTCCGATGTCTCCCATCGTGCGAAGAAATTACGATAACGTGTCTCCTTAGTGGTACCTTTACACGTGTAACCTAATGACCATAATTTATAACTTTTCCGAAGACAAAAAAGGCATCGTATGCAAACATTCCTTCGTGGTTTTCCTTCAGAAACTTGCCTATCTCACAGAAGGAGCCAGTGAAGCCATTAATGCAGGTACACTGCGGAGTGACGCCGTCGACGGAGAGTGAACATTGACCGCCATTTTGACATGGGTTAGAGGGAAGGCAGGGATCGACTGAAATGGAATGAATGACAAGAGAGGGAGGAAAAAGGACGTGTGAGAATGTAGGGTATGTGGGGAGTGACTAGTAGGCGTGCATGAAGGGGGAAAAATACGTGAGACGTTCTGGCAAAATGAGACAGAACTGGGCAGGGGTTAAAATGAGGGTTTGTGGTTATTTAGGAAAGAGAACAAAATTCTCCTTATAATACTGTTACTTGCACTTCCATGACAAGTTATGGCTGTTTAAGGTTCGCAGTTATCGACATGTCCAAACAGTACAATAATGAGAAAAAGACCTCTAAAGTTTCGACTGTTTTGTAGTCCTGAAAATAAAAAGATGCTATTTTGTTTCCTTTAAAACACTTTTATTCCATGATTTTTATACTTTTCCCTTAAAATATGTGTAATAGACATGTCAAAGATTACAAATATCAGTAAATCTGTAAATTCAAAAAAATAATCCTTTTTTTTTTTCTTCTTCATTTTCTCCACTACGGCCTGTGCCCAGTTTGATCTCATTTTGCCAGAACGTCTCAAATATAGGGATTCAGGTAAATGAAAGGGGACTCAAGTATGTATGATGAGGTACAATTATAGTGGGAAAAGTTGATGCAAAGTGGGGCAAAATTAAACATATACGATATGAATATTAATGCGGGGGTTCATTGTGTGAATTTTCATGACAGGATTTGTATCATTTAAAGCTTTGCGTGATGGAATGAAACTGCAAGATTGAATCTCACAGATGACAGCATGTGACTATCCATCATTTCTACGAAGAAGTGTTGACTCTGAGAGAACACGTCGTGAGACCGTTTTCTTGATGTTTCAAATAGTATGCCGTGTCTGTCCTCAAATGAATTCCGAAATGTAGTTTATTTTGCCAGGAAGAATAATTTCACAGGAAGTTTAGTGCCATTACTATCTTTAAACCAGTAAAATTTTCAACAAAAAATTAAGTCAGTTACTTTTTGGATGGCTGTAAATGACGGACTGTACCTTTAAGAGGAGTAGAAAGTTGCACAAAATATGTTCCCCGGTAAGATTCATGTCATAGGCCCTTTATCACTAGTGTTTTGTCTTGAGATTTACTTGTGATCAAACTTGTGATGGACTTGTGGTCCATCACAAGCACTTCAACTACAACAATGACGAGTACATGACTTTCTTAGATAAAAAGCAGTTATTGGGAGAAACAGGAGTGACGATTCAGACATTTCACAGATGACATACCATCTTGACAGAGATCGCCTCGATACCCTGTCGGACAGACACAGGAGAAGCTGTTGCTATCACTGGAGACACACTGGCCGTTGTTAAAACAGGGTTGCCGCATACATGGATCAACTAAAATATAAAACAACACAGAAAATGAGATTATTAATAAATATTTTGCTGGCACAATGTTCAGCCCATTTGTTCTTGACCAACTTCCTTTAACGACACAGAAGAAATGTTGGCATTCAGAAAATGTTGAGTTTAAAAGTGACAATTTTGAAGAGCAGAATACTATGAACATAAACCCACACTGCCTTATGAGATGCACATGAAGGACTTAACCCAGACAAGCATAAAGAAAGGATTTGATGAATACACATGCGGAAACGTATCACAAAACCATTATAATCAAGGCACTGTACTAGTCTTTGCCATCCCAACTCAATCTTTTTATAATACACTGATACAATTTTTTTTTTGGGGGGGGGGATAGTTGAAAAAGAGAAGGGGTACTATTTGTTATTCCATGGCAGAACTTTAGGAAACACTTCAGACATTTTCATTTTTGCAAAACTTGCTTTACAGGGTTAGAAGGCTGAATTTGGCTAATGTCAAAAGAGTTACAAATTGATGCTCGATACAAAGAGTGCCCTCAATGAACAATGCACGGAGGGGATGAGGGTGCAGGCCAGTAAATTGCCCCAAAATTGCCCACGCCGGCCAAATCACAATTTGCATACCCTCAACTTTTTTGCTATTAGAGCATTTTGTGGGCCATGAACATGAGGGTTTGTTAAAAAGAAGGGTGGAAGCCGTGCACAGGACTGCTATATAGCTTGTGTTTCTGTGAAAATTGGATGAAATTGGGCCCTAAAATTTATCATTGGAGCGTAGGCATCATTTTTCAATGAAGCGTAGGCATCATTTTTCAAAATAGCAATGGGCTTCAGGACTACTTTTAGGGGTGATCATCATTGGATGGAAATTGCGCCCAAAAGTCATTGGATTACCCCAAAAATTTAACAGAAAATGAAAGATGGTGAAACAAGCTTTAATTTGAGATGTGTCTCAAACACCTTGGAGAGTTGTGAGTATTTTTCCAGATTTTCGGAAGTGGGGGTAATCATCACTGATGTCTATGGAAGTTTATTTGCTGGTCTGCGCCCAATGGGCTCCGTGTACAAGCACCCCTTCAACGGCAAGAAAAGGAGAGTTGGGGGAGACCTAAACTGGTTCCCGGTCCATCCACTGCGTATTTCAAATGATCCAAAGTTATTGGTGGCGGGGATTAGTCTGGGAGACCATCGGAAGTTAAATTTGAACGTATTCGCGCGCTGATGACGCCTGATGCTCACGTCAAGACGCTGTGGCTAATAGCTTTGGCACCTTCAGGACGTTGTGTATACTTCGTGCGCAAACCAGCACAGTACAGTACGCACACGCTGTGTGTCCTGTCCACACGGCTCTCAAAAGTGGTAAAAACACGCCCTCTTATGTTTGCACGGAGCCCATAGGTTGGGGGGGGGGGTTTGTTTACCTATCTGACACAGGGGGCCAGAGTAGCCCTGCTGACAGGTGCAATCAAAGCTGGACCCGTCCGAGGCGTGACTGCACTGTCCGCTGTTCCGACAAGGGTTAGGGTTGCACAAAACAGCTGTGGATAAAACGTACATCAAAAACAATTGTTAAATATTTAAATATTTATAAATAGTAGCATACACTGATTGTGACACTTGAAGTCACTTGAACCCAGACGCTTAAAAAAGATGGCAGGAAGAGTTTAATTTGAAACAGTTCACAGAAGAGGAACAAAAACATTTTCAGCAGGATTTCTATCGATTGTGTGGGACCTATTTATTTACCTGTTACATAATTAATTAACAAAACTGAGGGCCTAACATTTTCTTGCCTTTAAAAATGGTCCTGTAAAGACCGAAACATAAGCCGTGTAATTTTTTAAAAAGAAATTTTATTTGTTTATTTTTCAAGAGAAAATCCAGTCAGTTAGGCCAAAAAAAAAAATAGTTCTGCTTCCGATTACATGCCTTTCAAAAATAGGGTCGGTCGGTCGGGAAAATTTTTTTTTTTTGCCAATTTTTTTTATGCAGATTGAATGGGGTATTCAATTATATGCAAAGTTTTAGCCTGAACTATTTCTATTGCACTACGAAAGCTATACACGAAATGGCAACAAAAAGTGAGTAAAACCTACCTTTAATTATTGTCAATATATTTACGTTCGATAATTTCAAAAAATAATGGAAAATCACTGAAAATTCAGGCCCTTCGCACCATATGCACAACGCTAGTCAAGACGCGGGGAGCTGGCCAAAACTCCGAGGTGTGTGATGCGAGCATGTGTGGCGAGCGGCCCGCCATGGGCCGACAGACCTGTTTTTACCGGTCAACAATTTCGGGAAACACGCGGCATGTATCACTCCAAATACGAGTAGTGCGATCTCAAAATGAACTCTTGAACACAGAAAATACATACACAGACAAGCTAGATCAATTCTGTAAATTAACTTGCAAAAATGTTCTCTTTCCATCGGTGTTTTCTTGGCATTTTTACGATGTCGAATCCGACCAGTTGACAGTGGCCTGCACTGTACTGAAAGCGTGCTATCGGTCGCGCATAGCTAGCTATGGACTGGTTACCGCATTTTCATTATGTCTTCTAAATTTGGCCGCTGGGCGGTGGCGGGAACCAGTCGTCGCCATGTGATTATAGTAACCGGGCGTGACAGCGAAATGCTAAGTAGTTATATGATCGCGAAGCGAATTTGTAATTAATGACGGAGGTTTCTTTTGAAAAAAGCGAATGTAAGTAAGAAAACAAATAAATACAAGCATTTTTGGATGCAAAAGGGTTGTTGAGAGGTATTTTGTGAAGACAGAAAAGACAGATTTTATTTTTATTTATTCAATTTTTTTTTTTTTTTTCTTTTTTTTTTTGAATTGCCGATAAAATTTTTAGGGTCGCAGCCTAAAAATAGGGTCGGTCGGGTAACCGGAAGCAGAACTATTCTTTTTTTTGGCCTTAGCAGTTTGCAACAATTTTTTTTTCACTTTTATGTTAAATAATTTAAACATGTTTTATATGAATATCTTGTTCTTGATTCTTAAATTTGCAAGTACTATTTCAACGCTTGGTTCAATGACATCACATGACACGGTTCCCAGCACTTATTGAAAACAAAATTCCCTGAGCTTTTCCTTGATATTTCCCTGTGAAATTTTCAAAATTCCATGAGAAATATTTTCAGTTTAACAAGGTTGCAGGGAAGACAAGAGGTGGTGTAGCACAGTCAATTGTTATTGTCTAGAGAGGTGTGTAATATTCACACTGCATAAACACTCAAAAGCCAAACTTTCTGGAATCTGTATCCCTGTGGAGTCATTTCTTTGTTCTCGTGTACTAAAGTTTTCGAGTTTGAAAGTGTACTTTCAAAATGCTCCTATTTTAACCAGAATTCATTTCCTGGGCTGAAATTCTAGCTTAATATCCCTTTAAAATACTTCAATTGGCAGCGGATCAACACACCTTGGAAATTCCTTGTTTTTGAGTAAAATCCATATATCTATTTCGTAATAACCTTGTGGAGACGTATTCACCTATAGAAATTGGCCTGTGGAGAGGTATACAATCTATTGTTCCCTATTGTGCACATGTCTCCACAGGGTACCGTGTACCAGATCACCATAGCCAGTCAGTCAACGGACACAAATTGGACACATGGCACAAGACGCACATACGCCAAACTGGCAAAAACCTTTCCCTTCAGGGTCACTGTCAAATTCCCCAAATTTTCTCAGATTTTTTGGTGTTTTCCCCAAATTCCCTGAGTTTCCCCTGACTGGAAAAATGGAAACCCCTTTTCAAGGTTTTCTCTGATTTCCAAAGTGGCTGGGAGCCCTGATTTTAACCGCCACAACTTCTCAGTTTGGAGATTACAGAGACAGCAATACATACCAACGTTGCAGCGGTCACCCGTCCAGTTAGGCAAGCAATCACAGGCGAATGACGCTCCATTGGCAGTCACTGAGCACGTCCCAAAGTTGCAAGGGGACGCCAAACATGGACTCACTGAAATCAAATCACAACCCAAAGTAAACTGTAGTCAGGAACAATCCAGTGAACAGAGTAACAAGAAAAACGTTGGGAACAACTCTAATCAACCAAGGTAGACGGGTTGGTCTATAAATTTAGGGTCCAAAGTGTGACATTTTTTCCTGTCCCTGTTACCTTGGTACTTAGTGATTTGCCATTCAAGTAGCATTCGTAAATACCTAAGACAGTTTACCCATACCCATCAATCGAGAGCCTGTCACATGGCCAGTTTTAAACGTTTGATAAAGACCGGCTGGCCGGTCTTGAACACTTTTCCAGTGTCACATGAAATTTGGACTCCTATGAAATCCAGTGCCTTTCAGTTACCGTTTCATTGGTTGCACACTTAGGCATGCGCAGTACTGTCAGTCAGTCAGTATTTCATAGTCCTAAATTCACACTACACCGGCACAGCTGCGTTCTGCGCGACATTGCGCTACAATCTCCATATAAGGAGATGTTTACGACGTGGACCCTACCGTCATATAGCTACAGGGGTGTTTCGAAAAACATGAAGTAAAACTGTTGAAAGAAAAATCATTGGAAATCTATACTTTTTGCCTTGTTTTGACTTTTGGACCGAAAAGCTTTTATTTTTTGTTAAGGTATTTATGATGCTGATAATTACCCTCGCCTTCGGATGGGGTAATTATCAGAATCCAGACTCCAACCAGTCTTAAACAGAGAGTTTAAACTGGCCAAACACACATTTATTCCTTTATTAAAATGACTTCACGCAATTTTTTATCTGTTGGGTTGGGTAGGTAGTTTGCTTGCTATTTTTGGTATATCACTTAGTTTGACATCTTAATATATGTAGATGTAGGCGGAAATGTTGACTGTTCCTATAGAGCGTGCAAGTCTCGCAAAGTCAATGTTCACTTTTTCTGTGATTTCTATAGGGCAGGATTTTTAAAAGTTCAATATCTCAACAGTAACTATGCCAACTTGTGGCTCATTTTCTTGGGTTGGGTTGCAATTTATTTGGTTTGGCACAACTCTGGACTGTGAGTCCGAAAAAGGTCAAACAAGCTTTGGTTGATGATTAGAAACGAAAAATTGAGAGAAAAAAAGGAAAGTAAAAACTGTGAAACTGCAATACATCTTTCTGCTCTGAAAACCAACTACTTCTTTGTTCAATCTAAAAACGAAAACTTACAGATGTTGCAGGTTGATCCGTAGTAATTAGTGTCACAGTCGCACACAAAAGAGTTACCAAGTTCCCGACACGTGCCATGATCACAAGGATTTTGGAAGCATTGCAATTCTGTTGATAGTCCCAAAAAAAAACACCAGTATATACTAAGCAATGACATCATATCTGTCCATAAATTTTATTACATTTCTCCTGAGGGATTTTAAGTTTTCATTATGACTAGAGTTGGGCTGGGAAGAAGTAATAAATTATTTCGACTGACCAAAAAGCAGCCAAGAAGCCGTTGAGAGAAGACAATAAAGACAATTTTAGTGTAAAACTGACATACATTTTTACAAAAAGTAACACACTTCAGACTCCAAAAAATACACTAAATGACCTAAAATCTGTATCGGATTAGATTACAGAGTCTGATGTTAAACAGAAATTTCCATGTTATTTTCTATTGACTAGACTCTGCCGTAGTTTTCTAATGACTACAACCACCGATCTTTTGACAAAGTCGCTCCTAACTGTCCAAACATCAAACGCTTCATAAACATGTAAATATGTATATAAATTTTGGTAGGTAATCATCCTTGCTCGCAGCAGAAGCTGAATTGCAAAGGATGCAGCTACAATATGGTCAAGACGAAGACACATAAAGACACCTTAGGCAGCTGCCATATGACCCATGTCTGACCACGGAGCACAGCCAGAGATCAAAAGTGTTGATTTTTTAGGAGGGAGGAAAACCGGAGAGCCTGGAGAAAAACCCTTGTGGCACAGGAGGGAATCAACGAACAACTCTACTGACATATGACCGGAGCCAGGAATCGAACCCGGTCCACAGCAGTGAGAGGCAAGCGCTTTACGCACTACGCCTCCATGCCACCCTTCATGAGCTTAAAATTTAAATATTCTGAGTAAGTTGGCTCTGGTGCGAGTCCGGAACACCAGCCTGAAATGGGTGACCTTGATTTCCAAACCACTGGTCAGATGATGTTTCTCCATTCTGATACGTACCTTGATCACAGAGTAATCCACCCCATCCCTGGTTACACAGACAAGTGTAACCAAAGACTTGAGGAACGCACGAACCGCGGACACAGTTGTGGTTCTGACAGGCAACGACTACACAGAGAAAACAGGAGCAAAATGGAAACTTAACGTGTAAGGTGCAAGAGAGGGATGTCCTTCTTTTGTTGTTTTTTGTCTTCTATTCCTCTTACTTCTTTTCTAGCGCCTTGTATCCTTTGGTAATTTGGCGCTATTATTATTATTATTATTATGAGAGGGCAGATTTAGATTTAGATTAAGATTTTACAGGGTGAGTAAAAAAAAACCCAAATGTTGGGACTATTGTTTTAGTGAAGTTCTACATGTAGCACTTTCAAAATCTAGGATATGAAAGCTCAATTCATAAGCTTTCTTTTAGTACAAGAATCATTTAAATCACTCATGTACTTTTCAAGTTACAGGATTTTAAACAGAACCACCGTTTTAAAGTTCTGTCTACGAATCACAAAAAGATAAGTGTTCTTTCAGCAAAACAAAAACAAATCACATAGGGATGTGTGTGAATTGTTTTTGTTTTGCAGAAAGAACGCAGACCTTTTTTGTGATCTGTAGACAGAACTTTAAAATGGTGGTTGTGTTTAAAATTCTGTAACTTAAAAAGTACATGAGTGATTTGAATGATTTTTGTACTAAAAGAAAGCTTATGAAATGGGCTTTCATATCCTAGATTTTAAAAGTGCTACATGCAGAACTTCCCTAAAACAATAGTCCGGACAAAAATTTAGGTTTCATTGTTTGGACTCACCCTGTAGAATTCTTTATTGATCCATTCTCGTGGAAATTAAGTACACTGTTTGACAAAAGAGTAGCTTACTCTAAGGAGAAAGAGGTCATGTTCCAACCAAGTAAGCTTGCCAAGTTTTGCTCTCAAGCTACCAAAACAATCCAAATGTGCCTACAGTGCTGCTCACCAATTTCACAGCGGGAACCGGTGTGCGTTGCCGGGCAGTTACAGACAATAAATGGGCTTCCATTAGCGTCTTCAAATCCACAGATGCCGCCATTCAGGCATTCATTGTTGTTGAGGCATGGGTTAGCTGCACAGATAAATTATGAATATTTGTAAAAAAAAATAATAATTTTAATAGCATTTATATTTCCTTGTATTCACCTCTTTGCAAAATGTCACCAGAAATGATTTTGAGAACCAGTTTTCTGTGAAAAAATAATATGTAGACGGACAGAATTTATCATTTCATAGCAATGACTAATCAAAAAAATATCATGACACAAAAACTGATGACATCCTCAGCAAAAGAACAAAATTTAAACGTCTTGAAACGGAGTTAGAATGCAACCTCATATTTTTTTTCATGGACTGAATTTTCATGTTGTCAGAATCACTTATTATATGATCTTATTAATGTCAAACTGATTAGCGGCACATTGAGCAATAAATGATACACATGTGTACATCTGCTGTGCACGCAAAGCACAATCAAGACAAAATGAAAATCCATCTATATAGAGAGACAGGAACCAACTTCAAGACAGTTCACAATTTCTAGCACTGTTAAGTAACTACCTTCATCCTAGAAGACCGGATGCTAGACCAACTAAGAATACATAGAAAAGGACATTTTCCAAACCTTTGTTTTGGCATCATCTCGAATGCCAGAATTATCTTGAAGCATTTACCCAAGAAACTAAAAATATTTGGCCTCACATGCGACAAGCTAATGTACTTGTTGTAGAAAATGGAGTAAGGTAGATCCAGAGGCTTAACTTGAAATCGTAAACCTGAAGCCAAAGTTGGAATGAAGTCGACGTTTGTAAACACTGAGGTTATATTTCAAGGAAGAAGCATAGTTACAGAGGTTAGTCTCAGAAAACCTCTCTCACTTACGATTCTGACAAAATGTTCCGATGAACGCTGTCCCTGGGATGACGGTGCAATCGCAAGTGAACTGAGCGGAGCCGGGCGTGGGGACACAACGACCGCCATTTTGACAGGGGTTGGTAGCACATCCAGACACTGTCATAGTTGGAACAAAAATTTGATCAGTAGAAGGCAAGAAAATGCTAACTGCATAGGTGTCAATTGGTGGGGGACAGGGGGGGCATGTTCCCCCCCCCACACTTTTTAAAGTGAAGGGGAGATATATACCACTATGTAACAATGAGGCTTCTTTTGGGATGAACACACTTGATGAAAATAATTCTAAGACCAATTTTTTTCTGAAAGGTCAGAGAATCAATGCTTATTGAAACATCCCACATTTATTTATAATTTAGCCAAAGTGACACGAAAAATAAAAAAGCTGTTCGCTTAATTGAAACCGTAACCGAAAAGGAATGAAAAAATGATCAAACAATTGTCTACATGCATTCTAAACAATCTCTGTAAAGATGTTTGTTGTACTGCATTAACCCCTGCTCTTCAAAAAAAAATTATTTTTCTCTCCTAACAACTTTTCAATATGTATGTTTTGCTTTAACGAAAAATCTACTTTATTCAGATTCTGGGCGTCTGCAGCTCTCTGAAAAAAAGGGCTTTTATTTTGGGCACAAATGAACTGCTCGGCGAGAGCTGAATTATCCCCTGGCAGCAATATCTAAACATCTGTGGATTTTTTTCATTCCATGTCTCATTCAAACTAATATATTTTTCGAAGTGAAATGCGAAGAAAGCACAGGAAATCATCTTGAAAGAGTTGTGAGATTTTCACCCTACCTGCTACATGGCACAACAAACCAGTCCAGTCACTTGGGCAGAAACAGGTGTAGCCTGCCTGGTTGTTGGCATTATTTGTCAAACAGGTGCCGCCATTCTGGCAAGGGGATGCCGTGTCACAAAGGTTCACTGTCAAGAATCAGCAAAAGAAAAAGATTTTAATATTGAGACTTGCCCTTTCTTTGGGTACGTTCCAGTAGCTCACCTGGATCGACTCGGGTAGAGGCAGACGGGTTAGCCACGACAGCCGGGCTGATCCAACGCTCAACCGCGGGCCATCACGATCCTCATGTGACGCCCAAAGCCGTGGCCCAACCCACTGACAAAATGCCCGGTTTCGGATTGGGTCTTTGTTTGAAATTTACTGCTTTTCAGTCAATTGCAAAACTGCAAAAAGTTGGGCTTGAATTATAGCCTCAAAAGTCGCAAGGAACTCAATGAATGATTACCTTTAGACTTCAAATAAACTTAATTTTTAAGTCCACTTGAGATTTCCGCTGTCCGGCCGCCATATTTGTATGTTTTTTGGAATGAACAACGCATGCGCGTGGCGTGTTTCCACCAGTGACTCTGCTCCACGAGCAGGGCCTGTGTAGGCTGACCCGGGTGAGCCTTGAGAATTACGTCACAGCTAAACGAACGGCACGGGGCCGACCCGTGTTGACCCGGGTGACTAACGCATATTGTGATTTCATAAGCACGGTAAAATCTGTGGTAAAAGGTTGCAAGAGAATACCACAGGCTTGCTCGGGTGGGACTCGAACCCACAACCTCCTGCTTACTAGTACAGACATATAACCACTTGATAACCGACCTTGCTAGGTTGGCTGGCCGGTTCAAATCTGATACAGTAGTGGTTACTGTAATCAATATCTTTACAATGTATTTAAATTTTTGTATGTATATTTAATGTTGGAATTTTACATCAGGGAAACATATTTTAATAGTTGGTTTCGATACCTGATATTCAAAATGTACACCTCGATCTTGAGGCAAAATTCATTAATGAGGTAAATATTTTTAACAACAACTTGATCATTTGGCTGGGTTACCAATGTGGTGAACAAGCACACCTTATTGAATGTTTCCTGTGCAAAAGTAACCCCCTCCCCCCCAAAAAAAGCCAATACTGAAAGATTGTAACTGTACATTAGGCCAAAAAAAAAAGTCTCCGGTTTCTGGTATGCGCGCGCGTCGCCGTAGCCATGCGCGTCGGCAAAATGAAAACGTTTTTTTTTCAATGAAAGATGATGTATCAAAACCGCCAAACTCACTGGTTTGACTGGAATCCTGCTGCTGCACAATTTTAACGTGTTTTTGGATTGGGTTATGGTCGAGAATAAGCTTTATGTGGCCTCTCTGGACTCCCATATATTTGCACTAAGTTTAGTCGGGCACCATTTGCAGTCATCAGCCGACATTTGAAGCAAAAAAATCAGGAAAAAAAACCAAAAAAACGCGTCACCGCACCACTTTTTGGGCAAGCTCCATACCAGAAACTGGAGACTTTTTTTTGGCCTTATTTAATCGGTGAACGACATGCATGAGGGTCCTTCAGTGCACTCAATTGTTTACTCCGTATAGAGGCCATCATCAATTCACAACATTTCATCGCCAAATTCACCAAAAAGGGGCATAAAACAATCTTGTTTCAGCTATCGACGGTCAATTTTACCTGGTGTTTCGCAGTTGGTACCCATCCAGGCTGAGAAACAGGTGCATTGGTAACCAGCCTGGTCCCCGACATTCTGTGGTGCACAAGTACCTCCGTTCTGGCACGGAAAAATAGTTGTGCAGAGGTTAACTGAAACAAAAGAAAGTATTGCAGTAAATTAATACATTGACATGATAGACAATCTCAAATGGAGTAAGTGCACAATTTAGTACCATCTGAAAAGTGCAACTATGAAACGGTTGTCAAAGTAAGACACTTAGCTGGTTTCCGGATCCACTGATTCTGAATGGGTGATAGTAGTGCATGAATACCGGGATGCGTTCGAGCGTGTTACTCTTGCTACTCCCGAGTGCAGGAAAATGTTGCGTGCGCATTACTCCGGTGCAGGCGGTACTCCTGCCGTTCGGGCGCTCAGGAGTATACTCGCGTTAACACGAGTAGCACATCCGAACGACCCCCCCCCCCCAGTGTGGTACATGTAGGTGCACTCACTCACAGACTGGTTCCTAATCCTCCGCTGAAATTTAGAATATCATTGTAGAGACCAGGAACAAGACTGACTTCCATGAGCAAGTTCAAGCGCGAACTATAGTTAACCATAGTTTGGCTAACTTCGCTCGAACGAAGGCTGGTTGGGCTACTCTAGTTGACTAATTGGAACCAGAGCCTGGGTCACGGTTGCATCACCGGTTACCAATAGCCGCGGGCATCATAAAGCACAGCGGGGAGCCAGGACTCCAGACCATCGTTTGACTAGAGGCGTTTGAAATCGGCTGCAGAACTGGCTTCGAACCCATTTTGTTATTTCTGAAATCTTTCAGCCAGCGACAATTACCTGGTAGGTTGCAGTTTGGACCTGTCCAGGCAGATGGGCAATTACACTGGTAACCAGCCACATTGTTATTCATTGTAGGCACACACGCCCCTCCATTCATACAGGGAGACAAGGTGACGCACAGGTTAACTGAAGAAAAAAAAGGACAAATGAAGAATATTTTTCATTGGGTTTTGCCCTTCTCCGACATATAAGCCCAAAATAAAAATGTACATCTCCCTGATGCCAAAATTCCATCGTATAAAAATGAGGAATTAGTCCCCCCCCCCCCCTCAAAAAAAACAATTCACAAAGAGCAAGACAAACAATCTGTGATTTTTTTTTCAGCCCAAAACAACTCTCAACCTCTGGTCCAATAGAGCCAGCCTGTTCTCTTTGTACCTATCTCACCGACTGACTGACTGACTGACTCCCCAACAGTCACTTGTAAGCAATGCATGTGTTATCAATAATCAGGATTACCCTGTAAGGTATTGCAATGAACGAGTTAAACCCGGCCCATTGTGTAGACTAGATGCATGAACAGACCAAGGATGGATCCAGAGAGGTTACTGCCAAGGGTAGGGGAGGGGGGAGGGTATGCTGGGGGGGGGTATGCTGGGAGAGGGGGTATGCTGGGGGAGTGGGGTATGCTGGGGGAGGGTATATGCTGGGGGAGGGGGGAGGGTATGCTGGGGAAGGGGGTGCGGAAGGGCTATGAAAACGGTTTCATTTGAGAAAATTTCAGCCACTACAGGGGGCGGGGACCCACACCTCTACACCCCCTGGATCTGCCACTGCAGACTTCTAGTGAAAAGCTATTCTGAATCAACTGAATATGTGATGCAATCAAGCTACATGAGTCATTTGTCGACCCTGGTCAATTTTTTTTTTTATACAGATTTGGCAAGAGCACCATCTCAGCATTACTGCTGTGAAAACCGCATGCTGATACCATCTTTAGTTCAAAATTTATGGAACTTAGAACACCAAGAGATGTGATGAAGTGATGTGATGAAGTGGTCCTATTTTGGCCTGAATCTCCAAATGAAAATTCCTGACAAACGACTCATGTAGCCTGATTGCATCACATATAATGTGTGCACTCTGGGTCCAGCTCTACAAGGCCTGCCGTTTCTTGCCAGGGGGCTCGTGTGGGGTCTAGAGGGGCACAATGTGACATAATTATTTCACAGCCTTAAGCTTTTTTTGTACAATCTATTTAACAGTCCATTCCTAAACCAACAAAACTCAAATAATAAATGTGGCCATTTGCTGGGGACTTACCCGCTACTTCGCAGGTGAGACCACTCCATGCAGATGTGCAGACGCAGAGGTAATCGGGCTGATTATTGTTGGTGACAGACACGCAGGTAGCGCCGTTTCTGCAAGGGTTGATGCTGCTACACAGATTCACTGATGATAAAAAAGATACATTATCAATAAGATTATTAATCCTGTAGAGGGATGTTATTTTTATAAACATTTTTGGAGGAAAACTTTGGGGGTATTGAACTCACTATAGACTGTTTTACACTATCGTTTCCCCTACCCGTGTAGAAATCAACACGGTTCCACCATCAGCAGAACCAGGTCCCATTGAACAAAGTAGGCTAGCCGTACCGTTGACGTTGTTTCAAAATTTTGTAACCCCTTCAAAAGTTTATGTCACTCAAACGGCTATAAAAAGGAGCCTTTTGACTACAATTTATAATACAACTTTTGAAAATCTTATGAACAACTATTTAAAATCACCCACAAGCCAAATAACATGTATATAAGTTAGTGATAAGTCACGTGAGGCAATTTTCACTGGCAAATTGAAAGGCATCTAAATGTACTTTAAGAAAACAAGGAACCCTTAACTATATGATGAACCATGGATGAACAAAGTACATTTTCCCAACATCGATGGCAGTTCCCAGGATATTTACATGGGATTGATTTGTACATTGTTTTCATCTTGGGTTTGCCTGCCGCAAGTTGCTTGTATATTGACTTAATTAAAACAACGCTTAAAACTCATGAAATGACAATAATGAGAGCGGCAACGATGAGTTTTTATCACTCCTGACAACTCCTCCAATCGTGGGTTTTGATTCTCCGTGATTGAATCTTCTCTGTAGTTTGAAGACAAAGCCGTGATGGTCCACGCCGAGGGTCTTGAAGCAAGTCATGGAGTCCAGGTGTAGAAGGCCTTTCCAGTGATGTGTCCAACATTAGTATTGAGACACATGTAGGAGCCTGCTGATTGCTGATATAGCATTCCACCTCAGCTGGTGTTGACATTTTCTTATTTGAACACCCTACCAATTAAATTTACGCCATACCTACGCCATACAGACAACATTTTGTGACGTCACATCTTGATGTCACATTTTTACGCAGGCACTGGCAAATATTTCACCTTCCTCCTCCGATAAACGCAGAATCCACTAGGCAGCAGTTAATTATTGTTTTTATGAATGCTAACTTCACAACAACCTGTATGCCTTAAAAAGTTGGGGAGACCACCACATATGCAACCTATTGACAGATAGCTTTTGCAAATCCCACCTAATCACATTTTAAAATGCAAAATTGAATTACGCAATGTTGCAGTTGTGTCCATCACAGTCATTACAAGTGATCACAAGTGATCACAAGTGATCACAAGTCCATCACAAGTCCATCACAAGTCATCATAAGTCATCACAAGTCATCACAAGTCATCACAAGTCATCACACGTCATCCAGTCCCAAGTCAACTTACAAGCTATTAAATGAATTCGTCACTGTCCCCACAAGGTGACACTAACATCGAAAAATCAATATTTTGCGATTTTGATTTTTCCCCCTAATTGGTGATTAATTACACATATTCTATCTTCTCAAGAAGTTACTATACAAAGAGTTAATTAGTTTTGTCCAAATATTAATTAACATTAATTAACGTTTGTAACTTAATGGGTCAAAACCGGAAAATGTGTTTTCATGAAGTGTACTGTACCATTCTTTCGCGTTTAAATTCCTGCACACCACGCTTCAAAAACGGATTTTGCGTTTTCATGAAGTAACACAAATGTCACACCTATGCGCAACTCACTTCTGGCGTTTTCACGAAGTGACGCTAATCCCATAGCTAATACACACGGGTAGCGTCACTTCGTGAAAACTCGAACACAGCGTTATCTGACTTTTGAGTTTTCACGAAGTGTACTTATGATTAATTAGTTTGATAACTCATTTATAGTTATTTTGTTCAATAAAAATCATTCATTAACGTGTGATTCAAGATCCTAGCTTTCAGACAATGCAACAAAATATGAATTTTGAGGCTAAAGCTATATTCAGATCACCGTTTCAAAACATCGTCAACTTCAATCGCCTGTATCTCGAAACACACATGTTCCACTTTGCAGGGGTTAAGGTCACTTCGTGGTGACGGTGGCGAATTGTGACTGTTACATGTGACCGAACTTGTAAAGTGACTTCTTGTATAAACTAGACTTTTGACAGACTAGACTGCAACACTGGATGCAACATGAACCTTGCTAGTTTTTCCTAATTGGTTCATCTGATACTCGATATCACGTACAACTTTACTCTGACTTTGTGAGAGACTTTTTATTTCTATCTGAGACAAACCTGGCTGATCGCAGTTGGTGCCCGTGAAGGTAGAAGGGCAGAAGCATTGATAGACCAGCAGACCGGTCGAGGAACGAAGCGCTTGGCACGTACCACCATTCCTACATGGATTACTCCCACAGGGGTTGACTAGTAGAACGACAAAAAACGGTTTGTCAACATGGTTGATATAAACAAATTAAAATACAGGGTGATTAAAAAAAAACAACCAAATGTCGGGACTATTGTTTTATTGAAGTTTTGCATGCAGCACTTTCAAAATATAAGATATGAAAGCCCAATTCATAAGATTTCTTTTAGTACAAGAATCTTTCAAATCACTCATGTACTTTTCAGGTTACGGAATTGTAAACACAACCACCATTTTAAAGATCTGTCCACGGATCACAAAAAAAGGTGTGCATTCTTTCAGCAGAACGAAAACAATTCACACACATCCCTCTGTGGTTTGTTTTCGTTTTGCTGAAAGAATACTGAAATTTTTTGTGATCCGTAGACAAAACCTTAAAACGGTGGTTGTTTTTTTTAAATTCTGTAACTTGAAAAGTACGTAATTGATTTGAATGATTCTTGTACTTAAAGAAAGCTTATGAATTGGGCTTTTATATCCTAGATTTTGAAAGTGTTACATGCAGAACTTCACTAAAACAATAGTCCTAACATTTGGGTTTCGGGTTTTTTTTTTACTCACCCTGTATTATTGCACAGCGTATGCTTTGCTGGCTGGTGTTAGCAGTAGGACAATCTTGTCACATTTACCCAGACAAAACCAAATTTTTAGCACAAATACAATACTAATGGGAAACAGCAACACAAACAAATTGTTAGCTAAAGCTTACTTAGATATCTGTAAATGCTAAATTTGTCATTAAAAGGAATGCAAAGTTGGACTAAATCTTAGCCCTTTTTGGTGCAAACAAATTGCCATCATTTTTTGTTTTACATCCACAATCCTCTTCACAACCAACCGTACATTTTTTTTGTAATAAATTCATTTAAAATTTCAAATCTTACTAAATATAACCATAATATCATCTATTTAAGCAAGCAACTATATTTTCCTTTAAGCAGATTGCATTACCTCAGACAGCAAAGTAGCAATGTATTTTTAGATTGTCTGGATTGTTGCTTATTCTTGTGAGTTTTTAAAAAAATTGCTGAAAAAGCAATGAAGATGATATATCAAAAATAAGACATCGATACGGGCAAAGTTTGACTTAAAAATGTAAAATTTAGGAGGTTGTTTGACCCAAAACACAAATAAGACGTATTTCACCCAAGATCTTTTACATCTCACATTAACTCACAAATTTTCACATTTTACATCTCACATTAAGCCACGTCTCCTGATGTTTTGACCAATCACAGGCCTAATTTGGGCAACCAAATATGTATGACACACCCAGATGAACATGCAGAGTGACATTTGGAAGGTGAAGTGGGCGGGGCTTAAAGTAGGCGGGCCTAAAGTGGGCGGGGCTTAAAAGGTCTATACAAACAATATCACTTTACAGAAAACATCAACTTTTTACACTGTACATAACAGCAAAAAGCACAAGAAAAATACCTTGTTGACTTTCACATTGCACCGAGGGTATGGATGACAAGCAGGGGGGCATTGAAACTTATTGGGGCATTGAACCAGTCAAATCTTTAAATCATTGTTTTCTTCAGTATACTTCCTAAGTTAACTGATCATCGATTCCACATATCACTGCATAGAATATCAGAAATGTAACTTGTAAATAAAATGTACTTTTTAAACTTTAGAACTAAAAGATATTAATTTGAAATTTCTTTCCGCGGGGTACCAGTTATCAGGCCAAGAGGAACGATTGTGATTGGTCAGTGTTGGAGGCGTGAGCTTTAAATCTTGATTCTGATTGGCCAATATTAGCAGGGTCATGATATTAATATTCATGAGTAATTAAACTGGTATCTATAAAAAGGATTCGACAAAACGTTCATCATTTTGATAAACTTAAAAAAAAAAACACCGGATTTTTAACATAATTATATTTAAAATTACCAGTGCAACAATGTGTTAAAGATGATCACTAAATTCTTGATGTTTAAGGAGGAGAAATCAAATGAAAGTTGCAACTGGTTCACAGCACCATACGAATGTGCACAAATTGCCAAAGTTTGTTTGTCATCCACACCCAAGATGCATTGTGAATATCGAAAAGGTTTATTATAACCAAAATTTCAGCAAAGCTCAGCAAACAAATGAGCAACTAACTGAACAAGTTGACAAATATTTGCAGAAATTAAAAGCAGACTTAAAGGTATATGCTTACAGATTTTACAAATGATCACAAAATACTTTGAGGTGAAGCATGTACAAAAATATGCAACTACTTATGTTAGTTTGGTTACTGCATAGACTTTGGAGATAATCAAACAAAAAGCGTATTCTATGGGGGTTGTTTTCATGTTTGGGTTAATTTTAGTACTTCTTAAGAAAACACATAATTTTCCAAACATATTTTATAACTTACACTTAACAAGTAAAACCAATCACATTCAAACACATTTCCGCAAAAGCATTACACATAAAGCACATGTACACAAAAATTACGTATTTCCTTTGCTTTTGATAGAAAACAAACCTTCTATTTCACAGTTGGTGCCCGTATGCGTTGTGGGGCATGTGCATTGATAATTCAGAGTACCGGTGGCAGAACGGAATTGACTACACCCGCCCCCGTTTACACAGGGATTGCTGCTACACGGGTCGACTAGAAGGAGAAAAAATGAAGGATTAAACCAAGAACTGGAACTTATAACTCTTACACATCCTGTTCGTCTTGGAAGATACTCCCAAAAATTAAATTTCCTATTTAAAAAAATATTTAGCACCAAAAATTAAAATAAATGGAAAACCAATTTCATTAGGCACTTTTAGATGAAAAAAATGACTAAAATTGGCCAATCCGTTCAGAAAATATCACCATTTAAACACAATGACCCTAAAACCTGTCTCGTCCAAAAAAATGCGATTTCAAGAATCGTTGTCGCAATTGTCTTCAAACAGCACCAGCGATAAAATCTCAGTTTAAACGTTAAAAATATTCAATAGAATCCCTTTGAAGGCCAGTCCTTGAAAAAAAGTGGATTTTATAAATCATATTGTTTGCCTAACCAGGGTTGTTAATGAAGATATTGTGTACTACAGTTGGTGACAGTTGTTAAAACAAGTATTCTGTGTCATTTTCTTTGTTGTTCCAAACAGTCAAAACACACAATGAATTGCTTTTTTTTTGGACGAGACAGGTTTTAGGGTCATTGTGTTTAAATGGTGATATTCTTTGAACGGATTGAGCATTTTCAGTAATTTTTGTCACCTAAAAGTAGCTTTTGAAATTGGCTTTCCAGTCATTATTATTTTTGGTGCTAAATATTATTTCAAATATGAAATATAATTTTTGGGTTTTGGGTTCCGCTGTTTTTGACTCACCCTGTAGTGTTATTAATGACACTAGCTAATTTGAAAACAAGTCACCAAAATCACTGAACATTGTCCACGTATTAGTCTAGTGTAGTGTTTTTTTGTCTTCAAATCAAGCTCTGGAGCTTAGTCAAGCGGATGGAATAAAGCCGTCCGTGGACAAACATGTTTGGCATGTAAAATTTGTTAACTTCCATATCTCGGAGACAAAATATGCATTTTGCAATTATTTTTTTCATCACTTACCTTTAAAAATCAATATTTCAATACCATTAAATTGAACTTTTGAAATATGCTCAACAAGTAGGTGAAAATTGCTGTCAAAAGTGGGTTTCCTTCTTTTTGCACCAACCTGTAATTTGACAAACCTCCCTGACTTGTAAGGCTTATCATCATGGAATTTGAGACCGCACCAAACGAGATGAAAGTTAGATTGAAACAAAATCATGACCATCTCTCATTCTTCACTTCCTAATTGTTTTAAAACATTTACTTTTCCAAACATTTTTTATAACTTACATTTAACAAGTAAAACCAATCACATTCAAACACATTCCCGCAAAAGCGTTACACATAAAGCACATGTACGCAAAAAAATTACATATTTCAGTTGCTTTTGACAGAAAACAAACCTTCTATTTCACAGTTGGTTCCCGTATGTGTTGTGGGGCATGTGCATTGATAATTCAGAGTACCGGTGGCAGAACGGAATTGACTACACCCGCCCCCGTTTACACAGGGATTGCTGCTACACGGGTCGACTAGAAGGAGAAAAAATTAAGGATTAAACCAAAAATTGGAACTTATAACTCTTGCACATTGTGTCCCTCTTGGAAGATACTCCCTTTTGCTCAGGGTGGCCGCATTTACTTCATCTGGAGTACATGATACAGGTGCAAAAGAAGGAAACACACTTTTGACAGGAATTTTAACCTACTTACTTAACTTATTTGAACGGTTTTATTCTTGTAACGTAGTGAAGTATAGCTTTTCAAAAAATCTTTTAACAAATTGAAGGGATAGTGTTATTAATGACACTAGCTAATTTGAAAACAAGTCACCAAAATCACTGAACATTGTCCACATATTAGTCTAGTGTCGTGTTTTTTTGTCTTCAAATCAAGCTCTGGAGCTCAGTCAAGCGTCACGTATGTTTGAAGATCAATATTTTAACACCATTAAATTGAATTTTTGACATATGCTCAACAAGTAGGTGAAAATTGCTGTCAAAAGTGGGTTTCCTTCTTTTTGCACCAACCTGTAGTTTGACAAACCTCCATGACTTGTAAGGCTTATCATCATGGAATTTGAGACTGCACCATCTCTCATTCTTCACTTCCTAATTGTCCAACCCCCCCCCCAAAAAAAATCTTTCCCAAACCCATTCTCCAAACCTTGCCTCTGAGCATTTTTGGTAGAAACCTTCGCAAATCCACCAAAATCTAACACACTGCAGTGACCCTTCTTTGCATTTTGACAAAATTTGAACATGAAGTTTAAATCTGTGTTAAGTGCCAGGATTTTACAGCTTGAAGCAATCAAAATCCAGCAAACTCAGCCGTTAGATTTTGATGGATTTGGAAGTGTTAGTAAGTAAAATCAAAAACTTAAACAGGATTAGTATACCGCATGGCTTGCATTTACAACAAATGTATATATAAAAAAAATTCATATTTAAGCTTCTACCGAAATAAAAATTTACGTTTTAAGCTTTTACCAAAATAAACACCTTTAATTATCCACTAACATATCCACTATATATGTATATTCCATAGTACAAAGACATCACTAATCTTCCCCTGCAGTGACCTATCAGCCATCAGAAAGCGATAACATGTCCTAAAAAGTCAAATTTAGCAGGGAAAATATTGAAGCATTTACTAAGAAAACACTTAGAATTTTTCAGACCAGTCTCATAGGGTTTGTGCACAGGTTGTCAAGTGATGTCCAGGTATGGAACTCTTTCCATGATCTTAAATGGATATGAAGAAATCCGTGTAAAATCAAGTTCCCATGGGAAAAAATTTTAAAAATGTGAAATTTAGGAGCAACAAGATTTCTCTTGTTGGAAAGGGAACTTGCAACTTCAATGAACAACTTCGTTAGAAAAAAAAAGTGTTTAGCAAACTGCTTGCATTTTTAATTATAATTACCACTAATTATATTTGTACAGCAATTAAGCACACCTTTTTGCAGTAGTCTGTGAAATTCTATGCAGCAATTTTACCATGTGAATCACTCACTGGAATTATTTGGGAGTGGCGTAATGATATCAAAACAATGATGCTATGAATTTTACCAAATATTTTTGTTGCATCAAGGGGTGGTCCTGGGGAATGGTAGGGCCTCCAGCCCTGAGCACCAGGGGAAGGGGGGGGGGCAATAGCATCAACTAGGGGGCCACTACCATAAAAAATACAAAATACATATGTACGGCTTTTGTCATGGGGGGCCAAGTGGTCGCCAAGGGGGCCCGGACCCACCAGGCCCCCCCCTCCCCCTTGGCGACAGGCCTCATTAAAAAGCACAAATGCAAAAGTATAGAGTACCGAAGTGTGACGTCAGCTGTCGTTGTTCTGCTTCACTCAGGTTCGTGCGCTAATGTCTTTACACACTTAGGCTGTGCGCTTGGAACAGAATATACGGCACACTTCCGTACTCTATAGACCATATGACCTGTGATACTCTATAGACCATATGACCTGTGATACTCTATAGACCATATGACCTGTGATACTCTATAGACCATATGACCTGTGATACTCTATAGACCATATGACCTGTGATACTCTATAGACCATATGACCTGTGATACTCTATAGACCATATGACCTGTGACACTCTATAGACCATATGACCTGTGATACTCTATAGACCATATGACCTGTGATACTCTATAGACCATATGACCTGTGATAATCTATAGACCATATGACCTGTGATACTCTATAGACCATATGACCTGTGATACTCTATAGACCATATGACCTGTGATACTCTATAGACCATATGACCTGTGATACTCTATAGACCATATGACCTGTGATACTCTATAGACCATATGACCTGTGATGTCATGCAGACAGGCAACCGCCGAGCAACCTAAACATTTAAGCATCTTTTGCATATTATTTGGACCAGATTAAACAGCTTTAGGTCAACACTTTTACACCATTCACATTTCAAGAGATATACATGCAGTGCAGAAGAAAACCGTTTGCTGAAAGATGGCATCATGTGACCACAACATGCAAATTTGTACACAAATGTTACATGACAAGGCTGTTTCCATGGGTTACTGATGGAGCCGCTAAACGCATAGATATTTGCTTAGCGAAAACCTGTTACCAGCCAAACATCATGCAATCTACTTTGCTTTGGACTGGTACTCTGTTAATTCGTGCTTAGCACATAAACAAAGCAATTTTTTCTGCAACTCGATCCACAAAATTGGACCATAAAACAGTCAGATACCCGTCGACTTAAATTCGCTCTCAGTTAGTCTAACTATTTTTGAAACTCCACATTTCTTTTGCAAATTTGCTGCAGTATGACTATGTTAACTTTAAACACCAAAATGATGAGCCCATAAGCTGGTTTGGAAAAAAAATTACGCCCGAAGTATCAGAACTGAAACATAACGACATCATGCTTTTATTTTACACGTACGTGCGCATTCTTTACAGAACCACGTGAAGACAAGAGTCACAAAGCTCCATGTGACATGCGACAAAATTGCGCGCTTTTACAAATATGCACACAAAAAATTAGTGTTAAGACGCATGACTCTGTCACATTAATGTAAACGTGCTCATTGATTTGTGTGTGACTTTCAAATATGCGAAATTTCGTCGCACCATATGTGAAAATTGGCTTTTAAGAAGGTACGCTCGTAAACAAAACGTGACGTCATTATATCTCAGGTCATAGCTGCAAGAGTACATATACAAACCAGAATATCCTGCTTAATATTTACAATACCGTAGCAGCAAAAGCGCCAACCTTCCACCTTTTTTTATATCGGTAATAATACCTTCATTTTCACAGTTGATTCCAGTAAACGTTGGTGGGCATGCACACTGATAGTACAGAAAGCCCGCGGCATTGCGTAACTGTTGACAATTGCCCCCATTGCGACAGGGGCTACTGGTACATGGGTCGACTAGAAGAAGAAATAACATCTGTTCATTAGCAGGTGTTTCTTGAGGTATTATTTTACAGAGTAACAGGTGGGTCTAAGTTGTTGTAAGCTGATGGGAGACTTTTAAGATGCATGGTGGCAGCACACATATCGGCCCTTTTCAATACGCCAGTTCGGTATTTCAACTGGGCATGTACGCAATGACATGGGTTATGGGTCATTTGGGATAATTGAACACTCATTGAAGGCGCAAGAACACGCAAGGAGACAGTCACATGACGATCGTGGGTTAATTACAGGCAGAATGGGCCTATACTTAACATCATGATTACAATACACTTGCACTTTATCCCAAATGACCTTTGGCCTGGACTACTTCATCGAGATACCGAACTGGCTAATTGCTTACCGGTACATCATGTTTAAGCTACTGTGCACATGTTAAAAATGACGTAAATGATCTAAAAAGGGTGTGTTTGCTGCCACCATGCATCTCAAAAATCTCCCTTTATTAAAGCCAGTTTATACTTCAATTCACAAATACACATACAAAGCGAAATCCACATCACATAACATTTGCAGCAAAATTTTCTTGATTAAAAAATGTGTTAATTTTTGTACATTGTCAACACAATGCAATGCAAATTAAGTCACAAATCTTGTTTTTTCACAGAGCGTGAACCAGCCTTAAAGTTGTGCTCCCTGTGCTCTTAAACACATTTTTTTTTCGATTCATAAATTCTAAACTTTTGTTTTGTTCTAACCAAAAACCTCCTTTTTCCCCTTTTTTTAGATGTCTGAAACCCTCTGAAATAAAACAGTTTTTTTTTCTGGGCACAAACGGATCCACTTTTTGATGCTTACAGTGTGGCGGAAACCAGCCTACCCAGCGAGAACAAAATTATTGTCTTGCAGCCAAAAATTTGATAAGCGAATAATTTCAAAATTTCATTCAAAAGCGAATAACTTTTGTATTGCTTGAAAAATAACAATTTAGAAAATGATTCTATTTTTCGGGATGATACTCAAAAAAATTCCTCAGGGAATGCACATGCATCTTCAAAACGTGATTTGAAAGTCTTTAACTCTTACATGTCATTCCAATGGAATTTTTGCTATAAAAACATAACTTTAACATCCTGACTCCATCAATAGATTATTTGCATTCAGAAACCATCTTTGGGGTGGGTTTTCTTTTTGGGCGGGGGGGGTTGATTATTTCAATTTACTACTTCATGAATGCACAAGAAATCTACACACGTGTTTCTCTGTGGAATGAAAGCCCGTGCCTCAAAGATGGCTCCTATGCAAAGAATCTATAAACATGTTATCGTGGAGTTTGATGGATTCAGGATAGCTCGGTTAGACATAAAATGAGCATTTATAACAAAAGCTCCACTTTTAAAAAATCATTTGTTTTCAAGGAAACAAATGGAATATCTCATGTTAATAAACAATTGAACGGAGCCCATATTTAGTTTGATTAACTAAATTTTAAAAAAGATGGACACTCAACAACTACGTATGCAAGGCAAAACAAATTATATCTACATGCATATTTACATTAATTAAAGTATAAAATCATATGCTCCACGAGTTTTGTTAAGTCAAAAGTTAATCACAATAGACCTAAGACATAAGGACGTCACACTTTGTCTACATGTGTGCTTTCCTATGGGAGCTATATGGGGATGAGGTCCACCATGTAAACAAAGCGTGACATAAATGTCTTAGGTTTATTTAAATTCTCAAATAATTAGCACAATCACAAGCTCTCAAACAAAAACCACTAGCAAAAAAGCTTTCGACAATTCAATATTTTTGGACTTGGAGTGTTCCATAATCCAAATAACACAAATAAAAATTATTTTTTTCAGACACCAAGCTATTTTGTTTTAATCCATAAAAGTCTGACAAAAACTGATTTTGATGGATTAAGGTGAACGATTCAAAACTAACGCAACACATTATGTTTAAAGACTATAACAGGAAAACTTTGTTAAAGTTCTCTTTCTAGAGCTTCCACAAAGCATTTTTAAAACGCAGAACAACTGTAAAATACAAACATCAAAAATGCAACATACAGGCAAAACACAGGTTTTAGAGGCAATGCTATATCATCCTTTTGTTCCCAATTCTCAACAAACCTTCAAATTCACAGTTGGTTCCTGTATGAGTTGAAGGGCATGTGCACTGATAGTACAGAGTACCAGTGACAAAACGGAATGGACCACAACTGCCCCCATTTATACAGGGACTACTGCTACACGGGTTGACTAAAAGAAGAAATTATGACAGTAGAGAAAAAAAGGAAAAAATAAAAGATCAACCCTTCTCACTTTAAATTAGGAGGATTTGAAATCCTTTCGTATTTGTTTTTGAATAGCACTTCAAAAATGTGGATGTCATTTTATGGTCAGTTTCTTACACGTGGACCACTTACCACTGGTGATGAGTGACTGAAATAAAAGCAAACTTGAAAAAAATTGTTTAATTTGAAGTAAAACCATTTTAGTATTTTTTGTTATAAAGTTATGATAATTTGCCATATTGCTGCAATTATTTTAACATATGCATAAGATCAAGCTTTACCCATAGTTGCACATTAGAAACTTTTGATTGCATTAAGCAACATCGGCTGACATAATTTATCTTAGCATACAACGTATATCACATTTAATCACACAAGTTTATATTAAGTCTTATTTGCTTGCCAAAACTGCATGTTTTTTTCATACGGCTTAAAAGCATAATATACAGGGTGTTTAAAAAAAAAATGGTTGTGCAAGCAGATATCCTTTAATTTCTCAAAAACAACTTAACATGAGTATTTCATCTTGATGGAGCATACATGTATTAATTATACTCTCGAGTATATTCAGTAAAAATGCCATGGAAATTCGTTCATGCAAACCAGAGATCTATTGTAACAGATAGTAAAAGGCTATAGATTTTTCACCCATTCCAATGGGATTGGATTTACATAATTAACTTATGCGCCTATTAATTGTTTCCCCCACCCCTCCCCTCCCGGGCTGCCCCACCCAAGACGTGGGGATTGTCACTTTTGAAGTGACAAAATCCCCACCCCTCGGGCACAATTTATTAAAGTGACAATCCCCGACCATGCCCCGACTTACATACGTGATTGGGTTTCCATTAGTACGCCAATGTTAACAATGTAATTTGAGTGACCAAAATCCCCACCCTGGGGCATGAAAACGTGACCAAAATCCCAACATTGGACCTGGGGTAGGGGGGGGGGGGACATTTGATAGGCGCATTAATTTACATCAGAGTGAAAAGGCCCATGACAATCTGATGCACTGATATGTTCAAATCCCATTGGAATGGGTGAAAAACCAATAGCCTTTTACAACCTGTTAGATCTCTGGTTTGCATGAACGGATTTCCATGGCATTTTCACTCATTATTTACAAGAGTATAATTAATATGTTCCATCAAGATAAAATGCTCATGTAAAGTAGTTTTTGAGAAATTAAAGGATATCTACTTGCACAACTTGTTTGGGGACACACTTTATAGTAGTTAGTCACGATTCACAAGACATCATCAGTCAGAAGTCCATCACAAGTCCTTCATTTTCAAGTCATGTCACAAGCTATTCAAATGAACTGCGACAAAGGCATTCCTCCATGATTACCTGGTACTTGTGACTGGACTTGCGATTGACTTGTGACTGACTCAATTAAACTCTGCCTAAAGTAAAAGAAGCTTTGAAGCAGCTCAGAAAATACAGCTCCACTCTGGATGCAGCACTCGTACATTTTACGCAGAAAAGTTAACCGTAAAGCCCCAGTCACACATTCACGGTTGGAGCTATGAGTATCCACAATGAACCGTGGAGATCCGTGGAGAAATCGACTTTCTAAGAATGCAGTACAGTTTCAGGACCGACAGCCACGACTGTCGTAAGGTTTCTCTACGAATACACCACGGTTTGTCAAGAATATGGACTGATTGGTGAAGAATATCGACGGTATTACTAAGAATAGTGACGTTAACGCCACGGTTGTCTGCGATTGGGCCACGGATGACCAAGGTTCTCCTATGAATATAAGCATGCATATTCATAGCACAACCTTAACAGAACCCTAGCACACCAAGGCATATCCGTAGGACATTCCTAGCAAATTTGTCGACATTTCTACCAAGAATGAGCTACGAATCTCCAAGAATATGTACGATTAGCCACAAAGAACACTATGAATTAGTACAGTAGTCCTACGGATGTCCCACGGTTGCACTACAGATTGATTTTCATGACGGTTCACCGCGGAAGTTATGAACAGTTTCTAACTTCCGTAGCCCCTCCATAAATACCCAAGGAAGATGACGGATAACCACGGAAGTACTAAGGATGAATACGGTACTCCCATGGTTTATCACGAATTTTAAACCATGGATAACGGTAGCTCCAATCCATGAATGTGTGATTGAGGCTTAAGCTTCTGAACCATAATTTCATACAGAACCACACACCTTACATAACATTTTATTTCTCTGCACAAACTAAAGTATGCCATAAAAATCACATCCAGAAAAGAAATGAAGATTCTGGGGGAATGACAATCAGTTAAAAAAAGAGACCAGTCAAAACAAGGCTGAATCTTGATATAATTCATTAAAAGCATTCCCATACAACAGATAGAGATATAGAAATGTGTTAATTTTATTGTGCATGAATACATACAAAGTACTTCAAAAGCAAGCATATTTTTACAGGTTTTTGTAGGCTGACTGCAAATGAACTATAGTTTTTTTTTCACATGAAGATATAAAGTATGCAAAAGCAATAAGCTGTGATCTGTAGGAAAATATACAGACAGTTTCAAGAACCATCTTTAGTCCCATTTTTTAGCATAGAATCTTTCTCTTTCTCCGTCAAATGCTTAAAATCTTTTTTGGCTCTTTCTTCCCTGATAGCGTTTTATTTAGTCTCATTATATTATGCAATGTCTTGACACCAGTTATATATTTGTTTGTTAATAGTCCGTTGCTTGGTTATTGTTTGTGTTTCATTTGTACTTGTCCATTGGTTTGTCGGTCTTTCTTTAAGTTCTTTGAATATATCAGCATTAGTTTTCAGTTTTCCATTTATGTAAGGCATGCATCTATAAGCTCCGGCTTTTTTTTATCATTCCTCCATCTTTATATAATTTATTTCTCATGGTTATTATTTTTCATTATCTTTTCCCTTGCTTTTGATGGAAATAAATGTTATTGAATTGAAATTGAGTTGATCAGTGTTGGATAGGTAGAAGCAGGTAAACAGCTCAAATTGAGCACAAATACAACTTAGTGCATTTATCTTTTATTTCCTTTTCATAGTCATGTTTAACACATGCAAATGATTAGTAATACCAAAAAAAACCAGATAAAACAAGCATTTTGAAGCCAAAATTAGAAACAAAGAAGATATACATTTTCCCCTTCAATTCCTTATGCAAAGACTAGTTTGTATAAATACCCCAATATTATAAGTTGTATTTTATTTTTAAATTATTTATATATTAAGGGTTTTTTTTGGGGGGGGGAGACATGTAATTGCACAACATGAATTGCTAGAAGTTCTTTTTAAGAATAAGTTTGACGTCACTGTTTATAACAAGTTATATAGCAAGTTATGAGTGATTGCAATTACACCCGGGATCTTGGCCAATTAGCTCTATGCAATTAAGTATGTCGTCAGCAGCAAAAATGCAAAACATTTCTGTAATGGCCACATCTGACAGTGCAATGATACTGCAAGCCAAGTGCTTTTAGGTAAATTCCTCTGAAATTTAAGATCTTCCTCTTTGTTGTTGTTGTTATTGTTGTTGTTTTTTGGTGGGGTGGGGAGCAGGGCAGCGGCGTAACTAGGGTTAAACTTCTAGGGGGCACCTGGGGTGTACCAATTTTTCAAGGGGGGGAGGAGGGGGCACTGAAGACAATCGATGTATTGTTTCTGTGCCATTCAAGATTTAAATTGGGGGGGGGGCACAGACCTCTGTAGGTACGCCATGGGGGGGGGGGGTTGACCAATCAACCTTACTCACAGCAGCAGCTGAATTGCGAAGGACGCAGCTACAACATGGTAGAGCCGAATTAGGCACATTAAGACGCCATAGGCAACACCATACGACCCATGTCTGACCATGGAGTACAGCCAGAGATCGAAAATGTTGAATTTTGCGGAGGGAGGAAAACAGGAGAACCCGGGGAAAACCCTGGTGGCACAGGAGAGAATCAACGAACAACTCGGGCCACTGCAGTGAGAGGTAGGTGCTTCACACACTGCACCACTCATGCCACCCATGCCACCAAAACATCCTTTGAGTTTAGCTACTGTGATGGGTGGTAATATACATCATCCAGGCCATGTACTCCATCATCACACCAAACAAGGGCTTTATTACAAACCCAATGCCTTGGTCAAGGCTATGTGTAAAGGCCGGTTCATACTCGGTGCAAAAGCAAAACATGAACACACATTTCTGACATTACGGCAAGGTTTTGCATTCCGAACTCACAAAAGTTGAACACACTTTCCAAGTCCGGCGAATTTCGCTGCGAATGTATGAAGATGTCAAAATCGCTTCGCATTCGCATTCACGTGAATTATGAACCGGCCTTATAACAAGTGCGGAGGACTTTATCCCCTCAATGCACAACCCATAGAGGGCAGCCTTGCGAAACAGAAACCATTCCAGGACACACTCATTTCACTTGTCATCAATAATTCATGAAAGACAAAGAGTCACCTACCTTCAGTGAGACAGTTAGGTCCGGAGTGCGTCGACGGGCAGGTGCACTGATAGAAGAGAAGATTTCCTCCGTTGCGCAGTGCAGTGCAGGTGCCTCCGTTACTACACGGACTACTGTTACATGGGTCATCTGAGATCCAAACAGACATTCAAATTCAGCTTTATTATAAGTTACGGGAAAATCTTGTACATCAAATGAAATCAACCAATTGAAATACATAAATGTCGCTGCTGACGATGCGATGGCCTTTTCTGAATATATTGTCAGCATATTCCAACATAGTTGAAACCATCCAAGAGTAGGTCTCGAATGGAGATTTTAGATGCGGCAATATTCTTCATTACCCACAGTTTATCATGGGAACAAGTTTATATCAGTTTATAGACATTGCCTGGTGTTTTTCTCAGTGCTCAAAGGTATCAAGAACTTGACAGTTTTTATAGTTATTGATACTGTTCAGTTTAATGTTTTTGTCAGTGAATGGCGATGGTTTTCATACGCCTTGACAAATACTGTGTCAATATAACCTAGTCAAGCACACAGTGTCTACTACCAGTTTGTATTAAATTCAATGACACACTTTCTTTTAAAGAAAATGTGAGGTCTACTTGCCGAGTGTCAAACAACCGTTTTCAGTTTAAAGTTTTTGAAACATGAAACAGTATCAGTATCGCTAGGGAAACCAATGTGATGCTTTGCACTTAGAGTAAAATCACAAGACTTCACAGCCATAATGTTTCACAGTGCAAAATACAAATGCATCATAAATCATACGACGTTCAAATCAACGCAAACACTGCGACCACACAGCTTCCGATGAAAAGAAATCAAACAAATAAATAAATTCTTGCAGCAGAAGCTGAATTTGTTAAGGATGCAGCTACAAAGTCGTAGAGCCGAAGGAATGTAAAGGCGCCTTGGGCAGCCGCGGCCGCCATAGGACCCATGTCTGACCACGGAGGACGGCCAAATCCAAAGTGTTGATTTTTGCAGAGAGCTCGGAGAAAAATCCTCGCGGCACAGGAGAGAATCAACGAGCAACTCTACTCACATATGACTCGGGCCAGGAATCGAACCGGGTGCCACATCGGTGTGAGGCGAGCGCTTTACACACCGCACAACCCATGTCACCGAGAAACCTCAGAAAATCATTTTACCTTCCTGCTGACATTCCAGACCGCTGAAACCCGAGACGCACTGGCAGGTGTAGTACAGATCCCCAGTAGAAGTGATGCGTTCACTACAAGTACCTCCGTTCCGACAAGGGTTACTTCCACAAGGAGAATCTGTAGGGGGGTCAGATAGTATTGGGATGATCATAATAATTTGGGAGGCTAATCATCCTTACTCACAGCTGAGAAGCTGAATTGCGAAGGACGCGGCTACAACGTGGTCAAGCCGCTGGCACATAAAGGCGCCTTTGGCAGCCAGCCACATCGACCCATACATGAACCCAGAGCACAGAAGACATATTTGTTATATTTTGCTTTGAGACTTTGAATAGTTGAATATTACAACACTATCTCTATAAAAACACTCGAAAACGTTTACGCATTTCAAAACCTGACTGTATAATGACCCCCTTCTCAAAAATATGTCAATTGAGGGCGCACTGACCAGCTAGAGGGCAGAGCTGTATATAGAGAGAGTTGTGACATAAGGGTCCCACTGTTTGGAACCAAAATGGCGGATAATGCATCAGTGCACATATATAATTCATACGCAATAGTCGCACGCTGCACTGTACACATAATGAACGGTTATTGTGGTTCAACAGTCTGAAGTTGTCGCAACTCTCTCTACCGCTCTACGAGCAGCTAGGTGCCCAGCGAATTGCTGCATCCTGCTAGTGTCTTGAAAGGGATTAAGGGGCAGGGTGTACATTGGGAAGATGGGGGGAGTCAAGCTTTAAACTCACATTGGGAGCAGTCAGCACCGATCCAGCTACCCAAACATCTACAATTGAAACCCGCCAATCCATTATCAATACATAGTCCTCCATTCATGCAAGGGTTATTGGGCTGGCAGGCTGACTGGTCAGCTGCAAGATAAATATCAAAAAGATCAAAGTAAGTTAACGGATTCCCTTTGGGTCAAGTAGCGGGAATCATCCCACACTTTCAGATCTTGCACTCAAAATAGCTCAGGATACATGGGCCGAAACAAGGTTTTGTGCCAATCTAGATATGAACTGCTCTTTATGTAATAATATGCAGTGGCTATTGTTACCTAATAGTATTCAAAGTCAGGATCGTTGGCTGTTGGAACCCGACTACTATCAACCCAAATGGTTCTCGGCCTTTATTTCCCGTTTAACAAAAATCCTCCAAAAAGCCACTTATTACAAAGAAGAAAACAAAATTTACTTAAATAAAAAGAATGATTTGATTAAAAACATAAAAGTAAAGAAAACTATTAAAACAAAAACAAAGAAACTGCGTAGTGCGCATTTGATCCCGGAATTTTCGGCATAGTAGTTGAACGTTTAACCAATTGCGCTACCGAATGCGCTCTGGTTGGCGCTCTGGTTGGTTGGCATTACAGCTGCCGTAAGGATAGCCACTACAATAATAATAATAATAATAATAATAATAATACATGTATCTATATTCAAGCTAATGCAAGTACGTGAGGTATGGTGGGAATTTGTGTCAGGTCCGAGTACAAAGTTTCCAAGATTGGATGTTGTGTATCTTGTTAAACAGTTCGCGACAGATGATGTGTATGCACACAAAGGTTTTGCAGTATACGGAACGGATGACGGATAAACACGCAGGGGTGGCAATCATGGCATCACAGGGACTGGTATCTGTTATGGTACAGTCTGCGTAAGACTCAACGCTGGTTCGTACTTCACGCGAATTTCAGTGCGAAGCGAATTCTTCAGGGTAGCAGCAAATGTCACAATGAAACTTCAATTGATGACGTCACGAAAATCGATTCACTTTCCCTTTCACATTTCATGATTCAGGCGCCATCAAAAGGTTTATGGAGAAGTCATTATCACCGGACACTGTGGGAACTAGTCGACTAACTAGGCATCAAGTGGTTTTCCTTTTGAACAAGGGAACGACAGTTTTCATGGATAAGTTGTGAATTACATCAAGTTTAAGTACAAAAGATGGCATATTCTGGCAAATACTTGTTTGGGCACCGTTTTGTGAATCTTCAACTTGCTTTTTTTGGAATGTAAGTACATGTACATGTAGTTGATCTTGATCTTGTTTGCTTGACAACACGACACACCTTAAAGGTATTGTATACTACATTTCCTCCCGAGCAGGAAAATACCTTGTGTTTTAGGTCTTGGGTTGAGCAAGTTTCTTAACTGAATTCGCAGGAGACCAATGATTCATTATGACTTTACAAGAAGGTAAAAAATACTGCAAGTTAAACTTGCGTGATCCCCCTGGCATGCTGGCAGTATTTATACAGTCAGTTAGAAAGCACACTTTTCAGTGTACCTAACCAAAATCAACAATGACCTCATTAAATGTCTCAAATCATCTTAAATCCCCTACCCAAAGATTATTGTCGCCAAGTTTGGTTGAGATTGAAGTCTGACTTTTCATATGACAGCACTAAACAGTTAACCTAACAAAATGGAACGGACGGACGGACGGACACACAGACACACAGAAGGAATACACAATTGCAATATCCCCTTTTCTTGGCTTAAAAGCCAGGGGGATAAAAATGGGTGTTCGGGACTCACGGTCATTGCAGTCAGGGCCACCCCAATCTGGGGTGCAAGTACACTGGTAGCCCGCCGATCCAAAATCCTGGCAAGTGCCGCCATTTTGGCAAGGGTTGGGATTAAGACAAGCTGCTTCGTTAACTGGGGGGACAAAATACAACCAATTAGATCATGACCTGGTAGAAAACTTGTAAGTAATTAAATCGCACTGAACTGCTGATTATTAATGAGCTTTAAAAAAGCTCTTGCTAAAAGCAAAAGATGTTTTCAAGACAAGATTTGGTTTAAAATCAAGCTTCCCTTTTTGTAATGCTTTTCTTGATTCTTTGCAATTTACAACACTACAAAATTACAACTAGTGGTTTTATTTGTATGCTTAACCAAGCAAACGGTGTCAGTTTCAATTTTAAAAAATAAAAGGATTTAAAGATATAGTCCATCATTTGTAATTTGTGCATTTTGTTCGTTTGAAGCAACAAAAGTGTTCAAAATCTAATGAAGGATACTGAACAACTACCTGATGAAGTTTCAGCTCAGCTTCAGCTGTATATTCCGAGAAAAACAGCATTCTAGGATCTCAATTTCAAATCAAAAGTTGCTGAATCATGTTTTGAATTGTTTTGAATTGCAGCTATACGCGATGTCGCTCACTGATCCGACAAATTATAGCAACCGCGCGCCATTGTGCGTCGTGCCAATGCTTGCGCGCGCTGCGCCGAATAACAAAAACGAACTACTAATTTAAATTTTCCTACGGTGCATCTTAAGACGCACTGTTGGAAAGGCCTTCTTTCGTTGATTACTTCAAAATGATAGCTTGCCAGAAAGATTAATTTCACAGGGAGTTTAGTCCACTTACTATCTTTCAACCAAGTATGTTTTTCAACAATAACACGCCAGTTACTTTTTCGGATGGCTGCAAATGATGGACTATAGCTTTAAAAAGACGTCATCAAACTGTTCTGAATTAAAAACATCAGGAGTATTGTTTTTTTATCTGTGGGTGGTAATATTTCAGTCTGTTTTGGCCTGATTTGTTCATTGTTGCTAAACATGTTTATTAAAGAACTTTTCATGGTATTATTACTATTGCAAATTATACTATTTGGGAGACACTTTAGGGTGGGGGGTTTGCTTTGGGAGACATGTGGAATTAGGGAGACATTTCAATGTCTCCCTAATGCCTCAGCTCCTATTTAGAGGCAAAAGTTTATTGTCGCAAATACGCTAGATTGATTATTGTGGTCTAATTAGTAAAATACTGAAATTGGTGGGGTGGGATAAGGCAAATTGGGGTTAGGGGTCAGAAAAGTTGGTTATTATTTGTGCACAAGTCTATGGGAATGTCTGCCTAAGACCAAAACAAAAAAAGTTCTGCTTCCGATTTTTTTTGGGGGGGGGCGGGGGCATTTTTTTGTGTGTTATCATATGTAGGTGTCTGTGCGTATTCAAGGGCAAAAGGTAGTAATTGATAGATATGGGTTTTTCCCCTCATTTTTCCCAAAAGAAAATTAGGGTAGGGGCTCTCAAAATATTATATATCTTTTTTAGTTATATTATTAACCCTCCTATGGTAACATGCATTGTCAGCCTGCTTATTACTTGGGTCAATATTGGTCAAGACCCCCATTGGTTTGTACACAGTAGGCCAGGAGGTGAGGAAGAAAATTTTGACCATTGGTGACCTCTTAAGCAAAGGGAGGGTAAATGTTGTTAATTTGTTTTGTCACATTCTGTTCACTACACATAAAGAGAATTAAGGAGCAAACACTGAAAACAGAAACAGTTTTATTCCTGAACCCCTTCCACAAAACCCCCCCCCCCCCCCCTCCAAGTGGAAAACTTAGATATGACAGCATACTTGGGACGGTGCATAAGTTTCCAGTGAATCCTGATGGACAGACACAGGTGTAGGGGTTCCCGAAGCCATTAGGCACAGGGTTACAGGCTGCTCCGTTAGCACACGGATGCTGGTAACAAGCAGCAACTGAAGGCAGCCGTGAAAATAAAACAACATGACGAATATGACAGCAATGACAAAATGACAGCATGTGACAATGACAAAGAGGAGAAATACTTATAATTACTACAGCACATGTCAAATGTAGCCTTCTCAGTAAAGACTTGCTAATCATCGAGTAATTTATTTTTTTTTGTAATCAGGTCATTCTAAAACTTTAATTAGGGTCCAAAGTGTGACATTTTTCCTGTCCCTGCTACCTCGGTACTTTGTAATTTGCCATTCAAGTATCATTAACAATGACTTCAAGCAATATTATATTTGCTGGGTGGGTAGTTTGCTATTCATAATCACTCTTGGAGGATGAGTGCATTACGGAGTGCATCAGAATTATAAAATCATGTCAGATGTAACGGGGACAGGAAAGAAAGTGGACCCCAAATTTTAATAGAATGACCCGCTTGACTTTTAAAGTTTAAAAAGGTTTAGAAGTGTTTGACCACCAGTTTCTTCCAGTTGGATTGACTTTTTTAATGGTGAACTCTCACGGATGACTTTGGGGGGGAATGCTGGGGAAATAAATCTCATTTGAGTGAACCATGGTACATTCATACATTCTTTTATTTTTAAAAAGTTTTTGATTGATCTGAAAAGCAGATTGATCTGAAATACAGAAATCACGAAACTTAGATGACCTGACTTTTCAGTCCTAGAATGAGCTTTCTTAAAGGCAAAGGCTTTTGTGAAAGATTCTTCTTCGGAGTGAAACACCAGGCCCCCTAACTTTTAAGAAGCACATGTTTTTCACTCAATTAGCACAAAGAAAAGAAACCCCAAAAAATACAATGTCGACGATACATCTTACGTTCTTATGACTCGGACGCAAGCCTAATTTCTAGCCATTCACGATGTTGTTGAGCAGTGTGTGTGGGCAATGCCTTTCGTTCCTAATGTTATGTCAAAAGCTGCACTGCTTGGCCAGCAATAAACCCAAGGCTAGTTCAAATGTATTGAAAAACTTTGGTTTGAAAGTCTACTCAGCAAGTGTCAAAGAAATAGCAGAGAAGAGACTGGATAAATGAGTTTTGTAGTCTTGTAAGGCACACCCTTATAAACCTTATCATGCAGCCACCATTTCAGTCATGTTTCCTGTCTCCACTAACAGTACTGAATGGTGTTTGTTGTGCACAAAGGAACCAGACTATTTTTCCTTCCAGCCTCGCTTGGGTTACATTGATTTGAATGGGACAAATCCAAATGGCGGCAACATGATAATGGTCTATAAGCGTCAGGTCTTCAAGATCACAGCTTCTGTTCTCATGGTTATTTGATATTTTGCTTTTAATACGAATTAATTTTATAAAAAAAAAAACCAGACATATGAATTGGAAAGGGATACTGCTCAGTGAGACAATCTCCTGTGCCTTCCTCATTTCATGAGAAGAAATTATCCTTTTATATTGTAATTTATAAATATGTTACATTCATGGAATAATGAGCTTGTCCAATTTCCTGGAAAACTTTGATAAATGACAACTGATATCTAACCTTCGTAAGGAAGTGCACTCGGTGAATCAATGACCCAGAATGTAGTAAACTGTTGGGCGACGACGGCACTGAGAGGAAGATTTTCAGAAAAAATAAGTCATGGTTTAGGTATGTTTTTAACCAAAATTGATTGGTCACATTGACAAGTAATGATTTTCTCCTGATAACCCAAAAATTGAGGGCATTAGCATGGTGACAGGCGATTTATCGGTTAAAGGTTGAACTATTGAAAGGAAATTCATAAATTCCACATGCTAGACTACTTTCCGCTTTCCAAACTCAAAATAGCAGGTAGAGTACAGTGGTGTTCCCTAACGTGGCGCACTTCGACTTTTACCCCGACTTTCCACATCAGTGTTGCCAAACTTCTTTGTTGACAAACTTCAAATTCATTCAGTGAAATGCTAGTACTTTTACCTTTATAATGCTTGCTATTTAACCACTGTGAACAATTCCGGTTTCATAAAATTTAATCCCAAATTCAAAAACGGCGGTGTCCGGAAATTGGGCACAAATCAGCTGAGTGTTTCCCAATGTGGCGTACTTGAATAAATCTCGGAAAATTCCAAATTAAAATTTAATAATTTCTGTAACGTTGATAAATTCTGCTAAACAATTATTATCTCCACTTACATACCCAACTTGAAGTTTGTGACCAAATTATTTTCTATTTTTGGGGGGTCATTTTCAAAGGGTTCACTGTGCACTTCGAAATAAAATCTAAAAATCACGCCCAAATACATTTTTCTTCTAACTTTGTAACGGGAAGATAAACTCGTGATTTATGAAGGGAAGTGTTTAGAACTTGATGAAGTTTCACTTTCTGTGAAATTTCAGTTAAAACTTTGCTCTAACTAGGCGCTACAGGCGAAAAATCTAAGTGCGCCACGTTGGGGGCCGCGCCACGTTAGGGTAGTCTGAGTATCACCCGTTCTACGGAGCGAGCCGTGTGCTCCGTACGAACGTCTGATACATGCGTGCATGCAAATATTATGCAACGCAGCTTATCAGCCAATCACAGCCGTTTACAGTCTTTTTCCGTCCAGATTGTGACGGAGGATGTTGATTAGTCAACAGCTGTCAGCTGACTCAGCAGACATGGCGGCCTCCATGAAAACAACTTTTGTCAACAGAGACATGGAAAGATGTTTCTCGGAAGTGCTTAGCTCTCTGACAACATCATTTTCAACTCTAACAGATAAGCAGAAAAGTGCAATTAGCCCTGTTGTCAAGGACGAACGTGACACATTTGTTCAGTTACGTACCGAACGCGAATCCAACCCGACTACTCGTATGCGCCATATTTTCCAGCCAGCTGAACTGCTGTTGTACGATATAGTAGACGCCTGTTGATTGGTCAAAACTTGGCCAATCTACGCGGCCGTCTTGCATAATTAATCGTGGAATCTGCACGCATGTGATAGACGCTCGTACGAGCGTCTATTACATAGACTACGTTAGGGTACATCAATAGTACATTGTTAACCCATGTTTTCCTTACTATATCCGGACGGGTCCATAGTCCTGGAGTGCCATCCACTGGAACAGCATATCCACCGGCTTCAATTCGGTGTTGTCGTGGGTCACCGTGTCCTGATCGGAGGCCAGGGCGCTGTTTGGAGTGTTACAGGAGAAGGTGTGGGAGACCTGCTCAGGATGTGATATCCACACGCCAACAGCGTTGTTGTTGCTGTCCACGACTTGCAGGAAGAACGCTCGAGGTTGAGTTTGGCCCGTCGAGGTGATGATTCGGACTGAAGTGGATAAAGAATGGATGAACTATTAGCAGGATTAAATAATTACACCTCCCCCCCCCCCACCCTCCTCCCCCCATTTGGTCCGATTTGGGATCTGTTATTGTATAATTCAAATTTATTGTGCAAATTTATGCAAATTTTGCAATACAATGTCTTTATTTAAAAAGCCGTGAAAAAGATGACGTGATATTTATGAAAATGTTTATGCTGTAAAATAATGCAATGTCATTACAAAAACGTGCTAATTTGTATTTTGGAAACAAAAACCTTGTTGAAGAATGTTGACATAAATTTGTTAAGTCAATGAGAAAGAAATGTGCATCTTAAGATGTCCATTTAGGCTAGCCCGAGTAACTAGGGCCCAACTCATCGCCTTTTAAACAATTGGACATGGTGTGGCGATAGGGCCAAAGTTGATTGTCAGACAAAGCGTTTTGAAATAATTACCCACCCAACAATTTGCCAAAAAAACATCAGATTTCACCCTCAAAACGGCCACAGAATTACTAGATACGCCACCTGAGATACAAGTAGAGATTGATGATTAAGATCGAGGTACTACGGTTTACTTACAGTGAAATTTACCATTTATCGAGGAAGGCTCCGTCGCGAATACCACGCTCACAAAATGGCGTCCACGCGGTATTTGCTACAGAGCCCTCGCCATAAATGGGAAATTTCACTTTTCATCGGGATTGTAAGTAAATCGTAGTACCTCTATCTTAATCATGGATCTCTACTTGTATCTTAGATGGTGTATCTAGTAATTCTGTGGCTATTTTGCGGGTGAAATCTGATGTTTTTGTTGGCAAATGGTTGGGTGGTTAGTTATTTGAAACTGCTGCCGCATAGGGCCACATAGGACATTGACTAAGTTGGTGATTCATTCTTAAAAATGGTAGCTACACATTGGCAGCAGAAACGAGCCTGCTGCTATGCCAATTAAAATGCATTTGCCATGAGAGTTAATCTTAGTCGTGAAATTAATCTGAAAAATATCACTTCCTGTCCGAATCGTAGGTCAATTTTAGTACCAACATTTGCTTTTGCTGCAATTTTCAGAATTTTCAGAAATAAATGGATTTGGAGGATTAGTATGTTATAGCAAATATTGTTACACTGACTTGTTTCACGTTTTGGTTTCGAAGATGCTGGAAAAACCAAGAAAACCAATCATATTCTTGTAGTGTGGTTCCCTGACACCACTTAAGATGAAATGGAGCAATTTATAGACTTTGGGGAAATGTAAGATAAGAGAATCAGTCTAGCAGGCTTGTAGTCTTCACAGGTGTGTAATCAAATGCAAAGAAACTGCAGACGAAACTAAATATGAAAAAGTAGTAGCACTTTTCTCCAACGCTGGTTGGCTGACCAGCGTTGGGAAAAAAGAGAGTTTTTCTTAAAAATGTCAGCACACCAAGAGCCACAACTTTACTAGATGCTTTAGACTGTCATTTCCTAACAATCCAGTAAGATTTTTCATGATAATTTGATCATTTCATTTTTTGATGCTTGCAAATGTTGTATCTTCCCTTTAATCTTTCAACTCAACTGATATCTAGAAGTGGCATAATGTCAACCCAGCGTCAACAAATTTTGTATAGGTTTTGGAACATCAAAAGACGTTTCATATGGTAGAAATAGTGACAAAGGTCACCTTCACTTCAGCATATACATTAAAGTTAAAATTATTCAAAAAGTTGTTTTTTTAATGCGAAACGTACAACGAGTTTGTCGATTAGTGTCGCCGCCATCTTGTTTGGATGGCACAGTACACTTCGCGCATGCATATGGCTAGCTTCACGTAAACAAAATGGCGGCCAACACAAACTCGACAAAGTTGTCGTAAGTTTTGCGTTGATAAACAAAACTCTTGAAATAATTTTAACTTTAATTTATAGGTAGTGTATATTTTGCCGGAGGTAACGCCGGCAAACTAACGTTTACTAAAGGTTTGCCGGCGGCAATCCATATCAACAGAGGGCGCTGTACTCTTTAAGATAGGGCTGAATTATAACATGTATTAAATTCCCACCAAAGTTGTGTAGCACAGTTGGTGCAGTGGTTAAGCAATAGCTCTACTGAGTGGGATGTCCCGAGTTCGAATCCTGACCCCCGCCACAATTTTAAGGGTTTTTTTTCCATCCCCAAATAAATAAGAATATTCTTCTTTTATTATTTTAATATGTCTCAAACATTTTATTGCAGAGTATTACTTTTTCTTTTTCATATTTGTGGCTCTGGAGGATTTTTTTTAAAGGGAAATAAAGTCCGAAATTATAAAATGGTCTGATTCCCATCTTGTTAATACAAAAATACCACGATAATATTGGCATGGAGCCAGACTAAAATTTGTCACCGGAAAATGTTTAAGTAAAAAAAAACAGTAACTGCGCATGTTCAGTGCATATCCGGCAAACTAACGTTTACTGAAGGTTTGCCGTCTCCGGCAAAATATCCACTGCCTAATTTATATGCTGAAAGTGTTCTTTGTTGCTATTTCTACCAGTACCATAAAGCTGTTTTTGATTTTCCAAAACGTATACAAAATTTGTTGATGCTGGTTGACGACCGTTGACGCTTGTTGATGCCAGTTGACGCGCATTGACGCATTTTAGTAGGACTGGAATTTGAGCTGGCTGCTAATCAATGGCACCATTCTTTCCCAGAAAAAAAATTATCACTGTTTATAATTATAGGCCTATTTGAAAAAGATTGAAAGAATTCCATATCTGGGCAAACCCTATGAATGATTAGTATGAGACTGGTCTGAAAAATTCTATTCTGTCTAAGTCAGTGTTTTCTCAGTGACTAAAATCTGATGATGTAGCTGGAGTTACCCAGCCCTAAATTTTATCATTGGGTTCCTAAATGACAACTGCTGGGTATCTCCAGCTAAAAGTAAAACTGATGAATGCTTAAAAAATTTTCCCTGCTAAATTTGACTTTTAGGACATGTTACCGCTTTCTGGTGGCTGATAGGTCATTGCAGGGTACTATAATAGATGTCCATATATATGGAACTCTTTCCAAAAAAATGATGAAAAACCCAAACAAACCATGACTGATTCCGGAATCTGAAGTCAAGACGGAAAAAAAATTGATGGAGGCCGCCATATTTCATCCGCTACAAAACAAGAGGGGGCGCTAGACTAAAAACTTTTAACCAATCCAATCTTGGATCGCACAAGTACGTACGTGCGCATGTGCACACCAATCATGCAAGTGGTGCATGCTAATTAAGGTCGGCCGGGTGTTCCTTTGCAAAAAAAAAAAAAATCAATGATGGAAAAGACGACAAAGCAATCGGACTTGATTGACACCCGCGGCAGTTACAAGACATTCATTAATAATGACACCTTTCTGTTAGTCCCCTAACGAAACCTGGTTACGTGGTGAGTCTATTCTCGGGAAAATTGTATAACTGAACCCAATTGTTTTCGACAGATGCTAAGCTGAAACAAAAATATATTACCGCTTAGCAAATTCATAAAAGTATGCTCAGAAAAAAAGAAATAGACGAAGACCAGACATGAACCAATCACAATTGTTATGCATCACGTGATATTTTGGGCTTGTGACCTGTTTTGGGTAAATGTTTTGGTTAGAACTAATATTTGGCTTGATGTTTCATAATAATAATAATAATAATAATCAGGGCACTTATATAGCGTTCTTACACAAACTGGTATCACAACGCTTTACACAAGAAAACAATTTAAGTGTATAATACAAAATGATGAAAGGAAATAATAACAACCTATGGGGCAATTAAGTCTGGAAGAGATGTGTTTTCAGCGATGTTTTGAAATCAGTGAGGGAAGTGGCATGACGGATTATTCCAGAGGTTTGGAGCAGCTGCATAAAAACCTTTTTCTGAGATTGAAGAACGAGTTTTTGGTTTAATGAGGATTCTGGTATCGGAACTGGAATGCAGGGTACGATTCGGCTGGTATGGGGTGATGAGTTCAGTGAGATAAGACGGAGCACTGTCACTCAAACAATTATAAGTGATTGTTAATAACTTGAAAATGATTCGCTCATTGATAGGAAGCCAGTGAAGTCGTTGAAGAAGAGGCGAAACATGGTCTGACTTTTTTGCCATAAAAATGAGTTTGGCTGCTCTGTTTTGGAGTCGTTGGATGCGTTTGATGTCTTTGCTGGGTAATCCTTGAAGAAGAAATGTGACATCGCAATAAAGGCAGGCAATGAGTACACCACCATCTTTAAAAATTGGTTAAAGTGATCAGAAATTGCCTCAGATCGCACCACGGAAGAAGAGAGTTGCTATAGTCAAATCGAGATGTGACAAGAGCTCGCACAGCATGGTGGCATGTGGTTTCATCAATTAGGCTACGTATGCGAGACAGGCTCCTAAGATGAAAATGGACCGTTTTACAAAGTGTGGAAACATGTTGAGACATACTCATGGCAGAATCGAACACAACACCCAAATTCCTTACAGTAGGGGATGGTTTGATTATGGTATCTTCAAGCGCGAGAGAGACTTCGGGTAACAGTTGACTTATTTTTGGTTGTGCAGCGACAAACAATTCCGTTTGTGCATGGTTGAGGAGAAGCATGTTTTGGCACATCCACTTGTTGCTGTCCGAGATACAGGTTGTTCAAACGGAGAGAGATTGCTCTATATCACCAGGCTTTCGGGGATCAGTGCAAACATACAGTTGAATGTCGTCAGCATAAAAATAAAAGTAGCCACTTAAGTTCGAGTCACCTCTACACCCTGAAACGTCGATGTCAGTCTTTGCGCAATTTTATCTCTGATACGGGAGTACATAAACATTAAAAAAACAAAAACAGACAAAACATCTTCAGAAAGTAAGCTTTTAGTAGATGTTCCGTGAAGCGTATTATCCAGCAAACATTTTACATGCCATTGGTTTGCAGGTTGCAGTGATGACACTGCTGGTACGACGCGCGGAATGACCTTGTTACTGAATTCACTGTTTTGTGACGTCAAAAGTACTAAAGCGTAATCGGAAGTGAAGTTTCGTTTGCTTTCAATTATCACCTATGATTCCATATTCATTCATTCATTCATATTTATTTCATAATCAAGAACATAATAATGATTGTGTAGACAAAATATTGGGAGTGAAAATCAAAATTCACTCAATCTGACTAAAACTAGGCACCAGACAATTAATTAAGAGTGAAATTCATTCGGTCGAACCGATCGAGTTTTTAGTGACTTTCGAATGAAGAGTTTCTATTCCAGAGTATTTCAATCGTAAACTAGACTGATTTTCACTCTCAGGCTAAAATCATCCAGTCACCAGTTTCATTTTCGAAAATGAGCGGTCCAACAATTTCACCGATACCATGTAAATAATTGACTTCCAAAGCCAATGTTTATAAAGAAATTCTTCCATTATTAAAAACAGGTACTTTATAAACTTGTTGTTCTTGTATGATGATTGCTATGTCTAATAAAAGCTCTTGTTCTGGACTTGTAAAATTTGTACAAGTCCAGAACGAGAGCTTTTAATCGATATAGCAATCATCATACAACAACAACAAGTTTATAAAATACCTGGTTTTTTTTAGTATATATTTTTTACAAACTTCTTCTATAGAGCCTACTGCGCTTATCGGTTGACTTGAATGCACCGACTTTGTCCTTCCGTGAAACTGCCCAAGGCGGTTTGAGTTCGGCAACAAAGACACGCTTCTATTGTTCTTATTCACATTCCTTTGACAATAAACGCGGGTTTGAGGACTTAAAAGTTGACCTTTTACAAAGAGTTGGGTGCTCAGTGTTCTATGATGGTTGGGCCTGAGACCTAACTGGTCAATATAATATGTATTATGTCAGTTCAAGGCATGCGGTCTAGTCGAGGTCAAATAAACGTATCTTCTGTTCGAAGTTCTTTCAATGAAGAGTTTTAAACACTCTCGTTAAAAAGACACACCAGCACACCTTTCCAAATTAACACATGGATGATCAGGACTTTTTCACATTTCAAATGGCTGCTTCGATAAAATTGTGAATCTCATGCATATACGAGCACCAAAGTTTTTCATTAACAGACGAGTGATTTTACGACAAACACGACATTGTCAAGAATGGAGTAAATTAATCGTCCCACGCATCCATATCCCGCTTGCGTTTATGCATGGCTGCGTGGGGCTGTACTGTGCTGATCAAGAGTCACTTTTGGGCGGGTCTAGCAGCAAAATTGTATGGGTAAAAATACCAATTTCGAGTCCCAACTATAAACAACATGATATTTTCAACAACACATGATATTTTCAACAAAATTTAAGTTGTAAAAATGATAATATGTCAATATCTAAACTTTTGAGAGAGGGATCATAAAGATATTATCATGTCAAACTTGTATCAATTTAAAGATGTAAGACCTACTGTCGGTGCTTTCAATAAATTCCATTGTCCCCCTCCACAAATTTTCAAATAGTGTTTGATTCGAACGAACAATTTACACTTTTTTTTCTCCTATTTTGGGCGTCTGCAACCAGAATCTTTCGGGGCAAAACTAGAAAACAGCACAGCTTTTCATGCATTTTGTTCGTTTCCAATAATAACATCTCTCAAAATCCAGGGAAAAATGTTCAAAACCTAACCTGTTGAAGTTTCAGCTCAGTGAATATTACACTTTTTGAGAAAACAGTGAAAAACCCCGCACAACCTTTTGCTCACGAAACACGATTTTCTCTGTAAAACTTTATTTCCCCCAAACCAGTCAATTGACAGATCATTGGAAATCGCCTAATGATACATACATTTCTTGATTTCCTCTAAATGACAGCAAGCCAGACCGAATAATTTCACGTTTTTTTTTAGTACTAAAACGATCCTTAATCCAAGTAAGTGTTTTGATAACAATTCGGTATATTACTTTTGGGATCATGCAAAATGTGCCAAACAACAAGCGCGTGCGCCAACCAAGGCGATGGTTGTTTAAATAACTCATAGACGTCAGAAAGACACAATGAGAAAACTGTAATACACTGAATCTGAACATGTAAAGAAAATTCCTCTAAAACTACGTTACTGTCGTTTACCGCATGACTTTGAATACCCCACACTTAAAAAAACACCAATGGAAACACAAATTCGACATTTACAATTAAAAAAGTTGCTTGATTTTCGTGGGAACAATTCGCCTTTGTAGCAATGGGCTTCCCCATTTTGAAACAAAGATCGCAAAACACTATTGGTTGAGATTTGCATCTTAGCGACGGAAGATAAAAATATATTTTCTGATACAAACTTTCCTTTTAGATGAATTTATTAGCTTTGCAATTGTAATCATGGAAAGTTTTGCAACACATTTTGTCTGTCACTGAACCGAACAGTCTTATCCGAGTCACATGACAAACGACAAAATAGGGATTCAACAGTTTACCCAAAATGGAAAAAAACAAACAAAACAACAGAAGATAGACATGACTTTTCGATTCTCTACAAGTAGTCCTTGTTTTACTAAACAATTGACGCCCAAAGTGCCCGGGCGTACTTACCTCCGATGGGTTGGTTGGCGGTGTAGGATGCAGACGTAGCACCAGTCAAGTACGGACTCGTTGATACCTGTGGCTGGTAGTTAGCAGCAGTACCAGGAATGGGATGAACTGGCAACTTGGTCGTACAAGCCGTTAGAGGTGCTCCCTCTGGCCTCCCAGCAACCAATCGAAGGGAGATTAAAGCAATCAAACAACCGAAGAGCAGACAAGTTTTTAGCGCCATCTTGGACTCGGGGTAAAACCAAAAGTGAAGGCGCGTGTGTAAGCATGCACTACACAAGTGTCAGAAATAGTTATACCAAGTACATGTACACACCAAGTTTGCTATACTGCGCCACAATAGTTCTCGTATTACTCATGGACATTGTAGAAATATGGGTGTAGGCCTTTTGTTGGGGTGTACGGTTCACTTACCACAGTGAAAAGATATTTTCCCGACCTGATAGTGAATGCACCTACGACCTTGCTTTTCGTGAAGTCCTGAAAAAGACTGCATGCATTTGGGTATGCGTGGATTTAGTACCAACAATGGGCGCGGTTGGAATTTGTTGACGTTGGTCTCGCTTAACATTGAACTCTGTCAGTTTAAAGACATAATGAAGTTCACTAGCTTAATCGCAGCCTAAAAATCATATCAGTGAAACACGAAAACCGCCAACACAGCGCCATTTTGAATGGATAAAATGTAATGAATAAAATAAAAGTAACAAAGAAAAGTGGCTGAATGTGGGTTATTCTATAAGTTTGGGGTCCAAAGTGTGACATTTTCCCTGTCCCTGTTACCTTAACGGTAACTTGTCATTTGCCGTTTGTGAATCATTAAGAATGATTTCATACGACGTTTTATTTCTTGGGTCCGTTATTTGCAATTCACAGTCACTCTTGGAGGACAACTGCATTAAAGAGTGCATCAGAATTATAAAATAATACATGTCGGATGTTACAGGGACAGGAAAAAAAGTGGACCCCAAATTTATAGCATGACCCACACGCATAAACCATTACATAGTACTTCCCTCCAACTGTACTAAAATGTTAGATTGACGGCAATATGCAGTTCCATACTTGTTTCTGTTAATTCTCGTGCACATGTAAAAACAAAACAAAAAAAAAACACCTTTACAAATGCTGTTTTTCTTTTATCTCTTTCCTCCTACATCGCCGATTTAAAACCTAGCTATCCCAGATGAACAAAGGGAATAAAGGGGTTCAAATTTAAAGGTTATTTTCCATTAAATAAAAAGTAAAACAAAATGGAGACGAATTCACACCTCTTTTCTATGATATCTTGATTCGTGGCTCATTCGTTTATTATTTTTTTTTACAATAATTTTGTATAAATTATACAGAGCTATGCCTATTCCATATAACGCTATAGCAGCTATTGCTCTACTACATTTAACTATTTTGTGTGCAGCACCATAAATAGACATGTAAAGACTACCACAAACAAACACGAGAGGGCAGCATCCAATTTGGACAGGCACATACAAAAATAACACAATAGACTGGACCCTTTAACAAAAATAAAGAATCACACGAAAGTGCGCGATCTTGTTGAAATGTACAAAGACATTGTAAACAAAATGTAAACATCTGGAAGAAAATGAAGATTTAAACAAAAAAAGTCTGCGTCGTGGCTTTTCAAGTTATTATTTTGTTTCTCTACCGACAGGCTACCTTTGTACAGAAAGTTAAAAAAAAATGCCCAATCTGGAATCAATGCCCGCATTGGAAATGAGTGGCTAGTCTAGTGGCTGTGGCTTCATTTTCAAACTGGTACCCTGATTCGAATTCTATAGCTCGCCCTTGAAGCGCACGTGGATTCAAGACCTTAGTCTCACAAGATGCCGGTCAAATCTTCATTCTCAATAGTAGTGAGAGGTGTTTTCAGCGGGACCGAAATTTCAAAAGTGCCACAAAAATGACTTTAAGCATGCAGCAGTTCAAAGTTCAAAGCATAACAAGAGACTTCAAACTTATAATTTCTTTTAAAACAGATGTGGTTGATATCATGAAGTTCAAAAGTTATTTTTTTTTTGTATAGACATGCAGCTTATGGCATTATCAAAACTCTACCCATATATCCCATATGACGGCGGCCCATCGCCCTTGGCTTCCACACACCGATTGCTAGTAATGTCCTGCAATATAAGACAGAGTCCTAACTCCTTGGCTACGGCTAATAACTAAACATGCGTCTATGGTTGCGGCTAAGGCCACATCCCATAGACATATGTGTTATCGCTAGCCCTGGCCAAGTATTTTGGACAGTCTAACAAAGTAGAGTGTGTATAGAAGCCACAGGCTGTCACACTGCAGCACCTTTAATGGTTTCAAAATAATATCCATGACAAAAAGCCATTTTGATTGCTTTTAAGGGACTCTTGCAATACCATACTGTGGCTAATTTAGCATTAGTTCAATACACAACACATACAAGTATGGGATTAGAAAGTTACTTATCAAACTTTCGGCCAGCACTGGTTCCCATTATCATGTGGTAGCCGGTTATCATCCAAAAACGCCCAACTAGCCCAAAGTCCCAACTGAAGTTGGGATGGTAAACTGAAGTGTTGTAGTTTGAACACTTACAGTTGGGACGGTCCCAACTGAAATTGGGAAGTTCCTGACTTAAGTTGGAACCAATGGCCCAATTGGGGTGTAGCAAAAATCTTGACACAGACAGACAGGTAAACGACGGGTACGATATGTACAGAATTTAGAGGCGGGAATGATTTTTGCAGATAAGACAATGTCCAAGTCACAACGGAGGGTTACTTTCATCAGAATCTCAAAAATGCTTCAAAAAGGAAGGGAAATATTCAAAGTTGTTGAATGGTTGAAATTTGAATTTGAATGTGAGTTAGAATGAATCGACCAGTTCAATTAAAAGAGTGATTATATACATGTAGTAATAATAAAAACTATTACCTCAAAAGTCATTATTTTATATTGTACATTTCTGTGGGTTTTTTTTAAATTTTTTTTCCCTTAAAATGACCAGCCTGCAACTGGTTTTCAGTTTAAAACTATTATTTTTGCCAGCAGACCGAAAAATGTGTCCATTCTGCAAGATTAGAATCCCAAAACTCCTGTTTTAAATTGTACCAAAAATCACAAAGTTGTGAAACCATTTGAATAATTTGAGAAACAGTTTTTTTTTAAGCCAGCGTAAGAACGTCGTAGGTAGCCATCGTAACATTACGATGGTGTTTACTACAATTAGGTATACCCATATTAAACTGGATACACAAGTGGTCAATGCTGGATTAGAATGTTCTAGAATTGCAACTCTTTCCAGAAAGGTTATAAACTCATTTTGGTGATGGACACTTATATAGACCAGATGGAGGAGATAGAATCTAAAACGATTTTTCATTAAAAAAAAAAAAAGCTTTCAAGGCCGATCATACTTTTTGCAATACAAATTTCATGATGCCAATAATCGAAGTTTCATTGTGATGATCGCCGTTACTCTAACAAAATTGCTTCGTAATAAAATTTGCATGAAACATGAATAGGCCTCAAAGCACGACAAAGTAAAAAAAGAAAAAAAAAAGATGCCGTGGTGAAAGATCAAGCTCTTTCTCCTGTATTATATATATTTTGTTAGCAAAGTACACATTTTCTTACTTTGCCTGTACTTAGAAATTATGAGTTGCTCCTAGTTATATATTTTTCTTCTCATTTTAATATGAAAAAGGAAAGTTTTTAATTTAATAGTCTTTTAATAGTGCAATTCAATATATCGTAAAGTTAATGGTGCAAAGTGAAAAACATCAGCATAATTGTGGACCTCTCGCACTGATATCAAAACATTTTATCAGAGAAACTTCCCATTCCTCAACATCAATGTTAAAATATACTCCTCAACACAAATCTTTTGTTTTCCTTCAATGTGTAACAAAATTCTCACTATGAACACTTCTTGAGGTAGGCTCAGATCCTAAAAATAGAAAACTTAAATAGTACAATTTAAAAACTTAGATTTTGTTTGGAAGCTTGTAAGTTTACGTTTGACAAGTAAATATGACAACTCTTTTTTTTTTTTTAGTGTTCCTTCAAATTCATTCTCGAAACCAAATCAATTAAATCTCATCTCTTTTTTTCAAAATTGATTCTTTGGTCATATGCGATTTTTGCTTCAAGCTTTCTGAAAATCTACTTCAATCTGTCCATTACATTTTTTTTTTTTTGCCTTTTAAACATGAATTACTCGAGTCAAAATAATTTAAAACTTTTTTTTATACAACGCTAAATGGCCCAGCCATATTTACATTTGTTTTTTAAATGTGAATTTTAATATTATTACACAATTCATGAAAAAAAGGAACGAATCTCCATCAGTTTTCGTCTGAAACTTCCTGGGAAAAGAAGGCGTAGAAGCATTTTACTTGGCACTTTAAAGACCACAATTGACAGGATTTTTGCCTTAGGTATGCTACAACATGCTTGCCTGAACAAGTTTTAGAAGGACTAACTGGATTACGATGCCCTGTTTGCCCTCGAAAAATGAACTTTTTACTTACAGTTTTCCATCCATAGAATCCTGATCTGGGAAAGTACCGTGAGGTCACAGAATTTCTTTCAGAAAACTGTTTTCACAAAAAGAAGTTTATTCTTCAAATGCTCTTATTATCTCTGAAAAAAGGGGTTTATATTTTTACCTTTTTGGGTACTTTTGCACAGCGGCGTAACTAGGGTTAAACTTTTAAGGGGGCACATTTTTCAACAGGGGGTGGGGGAACGAGGATAGAGGGGGCACGTGGGGGCACTGGAGGCAACTGTTGTATTGTCTTTGTGCAATTCACGAGTTTAAATGGGGGCACATGGTTCACAGCATTTTCAACCAGGTTTAAAAAAACCCAGTTGTCTCCAGTTGTCTCTCAAACGAGTTCGCACGCACGTTGAAGAGCACACCCAAGGCATCAAGAAAAGTTCAAAGCAGGTCTTACAGCATTTACAAAAAATGCAATTGTACACGTTAGGTTAGCGGAAGCGACTGAAAAACGCCACTTTCATTCTGTCGTAATAAATAAATAACCTTTAGAAACGCATGTGATATTTGTCAGACTGCAGCACTGTCAACAGATAGCACTTTTGTTTAATTATAAAAAACAATTTGATTGTATTTACAGCAATTTGCTAAAACTTCATAAACTGGCGGCGCAAAACTGCAAATTGGTATCACTGTTACAGCTACAAATTGACCAGACTCACTTTTTTTTTTGCACGACAAAATTTCCATGACACACAAGATCTGTTTTCAATCCAGTCAACAAGTCTCAAACAATGAGCTGCTCACTTACAGTTTTGAAAATTTGATAAATTTCTAGAAACCGCACCTTGGCATAAGCTGACACACTCAACTTGGCTTTTACCTCAAGAACAAGTCTGTAGATTTTGTAATTATTAGCTTTTGCCCCTCTCAGGTGTAATGGTATAAGCACTGTTTACTTGGCCTGATCATAAGCCTGTAAGAAAACAATTTCCCAAGCTAGTTTGGGTGAGACTCGAACCCACGACCTCCAGGTTACTTGTGCAGATATCTGTACCCCTCGACTACTGAGCTTTCCTGATTCGGCTGGTTGATTCGAATGCACTAATTGGCAAAAGCCAAAATTAAAACTTGACGTCTCTCTGATGCAAATTTCCACCAATAAGTCAAGTCTGTGGCTGTAACAGTGACACACGAAATATCCAGTTTTTGGTGCAACCGTTATTTGACCACCAGTGCAGCAAGCCACTGGGTTTATCACGTAAAAACTTCTCTGAAGTCAGACTTCATGAAGACTACGACAGAATTGTCAGTCTCCACGCGTCACTTCTACTGACTGACTGTTCCAAACCAGTCAGATCTTCCTCAATCATAATTAAAAAATCTTCCTGAAAAATGGCCATCATTTTACATAGGAAGTTTATGAAACTAAGGGTTAATCTCCAGCTTCACCTCTCAAATCTCTTTAAGCCAAAGATTAAACCAAGTCGAGGTTTCACAAACTCCCACAGTGATATCACTGATGCAAACGTATGACATCACATTACATCAACTTTTGTAATTTTTTTCCCGCCAAACCTGTCACAATTTATTCCCTGCCATTGTCCAACTGCTGGAGGTGGTTCTGGCCGTCCACGTACCCATGACCTTTGACCGAGGTCATGACCTCCGGATCCATGTCTTCCTGCGATGTGGTTGAGTAGCGGGGATCAACTTTTCCACGCATCAATGGCTCACCACTGTGAAAGAAGGAACATGGGTACATTTCATGGATTACTTTTTGACAAGTTACCCGGAGAATTTTGCGCAATCAGACAAGGAAGTTGGTTTATGAATAAATTGCAATTTGGCCATCTAGCACTTTCGATTGTGAAAAATATTTTGTTACATTCATAAAGCATTTTTTAAGACGCCAAACGCGAAGCATCTAAAAAATACACAAATGTATTTCAATCAAAAATAAGACACTTGTTTTACAAACTTACTCCATTTTTATCACATTGATGTAAGATGTAACTACGTTTACAAAAAACTCACTGATGTTTAGGCCCAAACAAAATTAGTCGGTCTCTGGTCAGGTGCACGTCGATTTTGATCATGCCCGTCAATACATTAAAAAAAAAATTTATGCGGTAGCTACAACAGCGCCCTCTATTGCCGCATCGCCTCAAGTTGTTTGTACCAAGGAGCACCAATGAATGGGGAAGGACACAAAGGCAAATGATGGAGGACACCAAGGTATATGAGGACACAAAAAGCAAAACAGTACCCACTTTCTCTGTACAATCCAAGCTTGGAAAAAAAAAGCATTGCCGCATCAATTCCGGAACTTTGGTCTGACCAGAGACCAACTATTTTTTTTTTTTTTGTCTTATGAATAAATCATCTCATTTACGTTGAAGTCCTTTTTTAGTTAAAACTGTAAAAAAAAAATAATTGAAAAGGTCATAGCAACACAACTCACTCGTCACTGTACTGCACAATTTCCTCAGGGTGGTGGTCCATGTGATGTGTCATGTGATGCATCATGTGACCAGGCTTGTCCAATAATCCCTGTCCATTGGTGACAACCGTCATGCTTTCTCTAGAGTCTTGATCTGATGTGACATATCTGGGTCTGTCAGGAGGAAGAACAAATTCATGGAGGATTAACAAAAATATGTCTTGATAATTCATTCTACTTGGAAAATGGAATAAGAAAAAAAATCAAACATTGTAAACTGCTGGGCTCAATTTCATCGCTCTGCTTAGCGTTAGCAAAAAACCACTTCTTTTACTTTCTACTGTTTCTGCAGATTTGTTTCAACTAGGGCTGTTAGCACAGAATGATAATAATAAATAATAATAATACCGGAGTCTTATAGAGCGCACGTATCTGCCAACAATTAGGTACAATTTTTTTTAAACAGGTAAATGAAGTTTATGAGAAATATGAGACCCATTATGTAGCACCTTTATAAGGGTTTACAAAGTGCTGCAGCGCATATTGCAGCCACTGCCAGAAACACTGGGGCAAACCCCTTCTCTTAGCGATAAGTGTTACTGGGTTCTTTAATGTGCATTACACAACACACAGAACTTGCGGCTTTACGTCCCATCCGAAGGACAAACCAATAATGGAAAAGTGCCTTGCTCAAGAGCACAATGACCATGTTCCCCGTCAAAATTCGAAACCATGTACAACAGCACACGAGTTGAACACCTTAACCATTGGACCACAGCCCCCCCCCCCCAACAGAGTGAGTTGCAATAATGGAGATCATAAACACGGAATTCTGTGGTTAGCAGAGCCATGAAATTGGACCCTGATCTTAAGAGTCTGAAGTAAAGTCCACAATACTTGTAACAGCTTGTTTAGTAAGGAAGTGGGACAATGTCTCGGCACTAAAAAAATATGTATATGACTAGAACAAGGCACTCAGGAACAAATACTTTCAAGTCTCCACAAACCAATGCACACATAAAAGGAACAGATAGAGCATCCTCGGTATCAAACTTGTCGTCCAACTGTTGCAACTCTATGTATGGCTATGAAAACATCAGACCTGGGACTCAGAAACACGAAAGTGTCCCAACCAAAGTAACCATCACTGTGCAATGGATAGTACCATCATGTACTTCATAGAACGGTTGGAGGGTGGGGGAGGGTGTGTCTCTGAAACTGGCTTGGGATCGGGCTAAAGGAGGGTGTATTTGAGTCTGTGTGGCAATCGCCACTGACCAGAAAGGTTCAACTCTCTGTATGCAACTCACTCTTGGCTGAGATCTTCGGGTTGCTCCTGGTCCAGATGATGCAGGTGATTATGACCCCCCATCATCACCTGACCGTTGACCGTCGGCAATCTCTCGATCTCATCCTCTCGTTCTTCCTCCTCCTCCTCCTCCCCCGTCTCTCTAAACTCCTCCCCCTCCGGTCCCTCTCTGCCATGCTCCATGTACCTCAGTCCCTGCTCTTGTTGGAGTCTTAAGTAGCGGGTTTCTTCTTCTAGCTGAGAGTGGCTGTAGGCGTTCTCCAGATCTTGTTCGGCGGTCACGTATCTTGGCTCGGGGTGCTCCCTGCTAATGCCGTTGCCGTCCTCAATGGCATCTTCGTCCATCGTGCTGCTGAACCGAGACGATTCAAGCTTGACACGCGTTGGTAGGTCTTGCCTGCTGGAAAATACGTCACAACGAAACGTGATCGTGTTATCTCCTTGGTTCTACAGCAAGCCATGGCAATGTCTGAATTGGTTGTCTTGCGACTTCTGTTTTGATTTTTGACATTAACACTCTACAATGAATACCCATAGTCCTATTCAATAATCCCCTTTTCAAAAACCACCCAACTTTCTTTGGAGTCAGTAAGCACCAAAGGGCAAGTTGACTAAATCCCCAGAGCTTGTGCTAAATTTCAACTTCTGCGCTGCAAAGGAACGTGTTTCTGACAGGCGGGAATCAATCACAGTTGACCTGTGTGTAGTTACGACGTCGTGCGCGCATCCAGATCATCTAATTTTATTGTGGCTCATCATCCCGTCGTGGGTGATGTCAGCATGGCTGCGATTAGTCGTTGTCGAGATGCCGCGTGTTCCACGAAAATCACACGATTTCTCAGATTTTTGACCTGAGCAGCACTTTTATTCTGACTGTTTGGTTGCAGCGCAAGCAAATCCCAGGTTGACCGGAGGCCAGCTTTAGACTCACTTATCACTCAAATCTTCTGGTTCTTCCTGATCCATGCTGTGCTCCATGCATTCAGACACTTCCTCCACTTCAAAGACCTCATCGCTGTGAGGTTGTTGATCATTAATCGAGCTAGCAGCTGCAGCATCACTCAGCAACGGCAAGGCACCACCTGATGCACTGCTTGCCTGCCAATCCAAGAAAAAAAGGGAACCAAGTTTAATTTTAAGTCATCAGGGGTGTTGCGGCAATCACAAGTCAATGAAAGGTCAATGACAAGCCAATCAAAAGTCAAGTCACGAGTCAACCACTAGTCAATCACAAGTCATTCACAAGTTAAGTCACAAGTCAATCGCAAGTCAAACACAAGTCAGTCACAAGTCAGTCACAAGTTAAGTCACGAGTCAATCACAAGTCAAGTCACAAGTTAGTCACAAGTCAGTCACAAGTCAATCACAAGTCAGCCACAAGTCAGTCACAAGTCAATCACAAGTCAATCACAAGTCAGCCACAAGTCAGATCACAAGAAACTGGGGGTGACAAAAGACAACAAAGTCCTTTTGTCACAATTCATTTGAGTTGCTTGCCACTTGACTTCCAACAAGATGACTTGTGAGAACTTCTGCAAGTCATAAGCAAAAACTGTTTCACTGAAGAATGTGAATTCTCCAAATATGTGAGATGTAGAAATGACCTCATTTTCCTTTTATTTTGTCATTTCAACTAACAATTATTATTATTTTTTTTAAGAAAGCAATTTTACAACCAATTTTAGTTTCATAACTTTTCCTGTGTTATTTCTCAGCCTTGGAGTTTAGGTTTTTATTTTTAAATTAGAGCCAATAAATAACAACGGACGATCAAGCATACCTGAGGAGTCTCCAAATTCAAAGGCAGCGGGTGTAGGCTGATGTCATGTGACCTGCTGACGGGCGTGGTGGGTGTGGTGGGAGTCGACGGTGGTGTCGTTAGGCTGGAGAAAAAAAATACACGAAAACACAAACATCAATGCACTGTTCTGATCATGTCAGTCCAAAGTCACCTAAAGTCTTCACAAGTAGAGCGCTGTGGTCCAATGGTTACTGTGTTCAACTCATGTGCTGTGGTATGTGGGCTCGGCCGGATAGGGAACATGGTGCTTGTGTTCTTGGGCAAGACACTTTACTACAATTGCCTCTCTCTACCCAGGAGTATTAATGGGTAACCTGTGAAGGCAGAGACCTGAATGCGCTGATCTCGAGCTGCTACAAAAAATGGTCTCATGGCCTGATGAACAGGGGTAATAATTGTGAAGCGCTTTGAGACATTTGGTACACAGCACTATATAAGCACTACATTATTCGTAGTAATCCACTCTCAAGTCAAATCACAAGATGTTGAATAAATAGTGCTGAAGGTATTCTTTTTTGCAACGTTCATCCCCTGTTACCTGTGACTTGACTTGTGATCTTACTTGAATTCGACCGGTAATTAACTTGATATTTCACGTGTGACTTGACTTGCAATGGACTTGTGACTTGACTTGTGACTGACTCGATCAAAAATATGTCTACAACAATCTTCGCTTGACAATCATAGAGACATAATCCTCAAAACACATTAATCAACATACCAGGAACATATTTAGAATTTTTTTTCTAAAACTTGAGGTATTTCTCAAGAAACATTCGAACAGGATTGTTGGTTTCAAACAGGAACCTTTTCGTCTAGTCGATAGAAAATTAGACTCTGGATTCATTACACCAATCTACAACAGTAAATCTTTCGACACCTTGCACAATTCGGGCGATTCACAATGCAGTGCGCCACCAAGAGTTTGCCACAGAGAGTTCGTTTTTCAAGGTTACGGTCGACAAAACATGGCACATTTGACAAGTGTCAGTAGAAAACTTGAGCTAGTTTGTTATAGATTGGGGCAAAGTGTTCTGCCGCCTTACAAAAAGAAACTCCATATTGATAAAACGAAAAGAAAAGGGCAAACAGATACTCAAATCATACGCTTACGAACTTTCTGGCCGGAAAAACTAAAAATTTCAAATGTCCCGCGCTGCGAATTTGTCGACCATCTCCCACAATGCACTGGGAAAAATGAACTCTCCATGGCAAACTCTTGGTGGCGCACTGCATTGTGAATCGCCCAAATTAGTCGCTCCTAAGTGTTTCAAACATCTAACTTAATTCAATCTTCGGAATAATTGCAGTTAGTGCAACTCTGGGTAGCCAGTCAGAATTGTGAGGAGAAACTATCCCACTTTTTGTTTGGATTGGCCAACCATTAAACACCTCTTTTTTTAATGGACCGTTCCGGATTTAGCCATTAGCCCTGCCCACATTGATCTAATTGGTCAATACACACTGTTTGGTTGACAGTAGGAAGGGTTCATTTTATGAGCAGGGGATATTTAATAAATCTTGATGGCTTACCAGCTGCTCAATTTCTGGGGTCGTCGTTTCATAAATTCCAGCTCATCCACGGTCCACACCGCGCCTTTGACATTCTCCACCCTGACAAAGCATTTGTGAAGACTGAGGTTGTGTCGTACAGCATTCTAGAAGGGAAAACAGAACAACGTTCACAACAAACACAATACCCAAGTAAAACATCTGTGTTAAAGGTATAGTCCATCATTTGTAATTTGTGCATTTTGTTCGTTTGAAGCAACAAATGTGCTCAAAATCTAATGAAGGGTGCTGAACAACTAACCTGATGAACTTCCAGCTCAACTTCAGCTGTATATTTCAAGAAAAGCAGCATTCTAGGATCTGGATTTCAAATCAAAATTTGCTGAATCACGTTTTGAATTGGGCCTGACCTGAATTCAGCGTCCGAGACACGTTCTCACTGAGCCGATTGCAGCTACCCGATGTCGCGCACTGAACCAACGAATTATAGCAACTGTGTGCGTCATATCAACGCTTGCGCGCTTCGCCGAAAAAAAACCAACGAACTACTAACGAAAATTTTTAACGGTGCGTCTTAAGGCCTCAAGTTCTTTCGTTGATTTCTTCAAAATGACAGCTTGCCAGAAAAAATAATTTCACAGGGAGTTTAGTTCCCTTACTTTCTTTCAACCAAGTATGTTTTTCAACAAAAATTACGTCTGTTACTTTTTGGATAGCTGCAAATGATGGACTGTAGCTTTAAAATTGTCTATTGTTAGCTTCAGATAAAAACCAAACAAAATATACAAAAACGACAACAACAGCTTTAAAACTGGAATTATGGTTTGTTTTGCCAACGTGCCAGAAAGAAGTAAAAGAAGCGAAAGACCAGAAGCAATCAGTACGAAATCAAAGTTGAAAGTGAAACACAACGTCTTCAAGCTTTGTGGTTTTTCAGAAAAAAATACTTGTAAATGTCAACGGTCATCTGTACCTTCCACGTTGCAGCATTGCGTCTGAAGTAAGCAAACGTTCTCGTAAACCAATTATAGATCTCGTTAAGGGTGAGTTGTCCGTCTGGGGAATCCAGAATGGCCTGGCGGATGAGGGCAGCATAGGTGAACGGCGGTCGCACGTCCGCCAGCTTGTAGAAGTCAGCATTGCGGTAGATTTCTGTGTCCGAGATAGAGGTAAACACCTTCACTCTTTAACATGTATGACAAAATTCTTTGACTACAGAATAAATGTTCATGATTAAAAATTTGAACCAAAAATGCGAGCTTTTCCCCACAAATGGACAATCCACAAGCCGACACCAACAATGTTGTAGACCATTACATACTTCTTATTTTTGACAAAATTTTCATTAAAAACCACATAATTTGTTTTTCTGTAGTCTTTTTACAAAAATTTAAATTACACGTTTAAAGTTTCTCAATAGCATCCTCTTGGAATGTTTCAAAATGCATGATGTGAAAAATGCATTATGTCCTGGAATGATGTTAATTGACATATCATGGTAGAATCGCGTCAACGCAGCTTGTGAAATATTGTCCAATTACATGATATACAAATGGACGCGGAACGTGTAAAATCTTAGACAAACAAAACTTAGCGTACAAAATTCCATAGGGTTGTCTAAGGGGCATGGCCAACTCGCAAACTGTGATAGGTCAATTGGAAACAGTATTTTAATTGGAAAGAACGTTTATTCTTGCGAGAACCATGCGAGAATGAATTTCAGGGGTCAAAATTTGGACTCTCAAAAATCGAGCTGCTGACTGCTTGTTGTGAATCCTGCCGCCAATGTTCCACCAGTAAGAAACAACATGTGTGTATTGGTGCTGTGTGTATTATGTGTCACGCACACAACGTGCACCATACATTGAATGGACACGGCTGGAAATACCTATGCATATGCCACAAAATGTCTGCTGCGTCAAATGTAAAGAACCGCTTTTTGCCCGTCTTTTCTTGGGAACGGTAAGACATAAAGTTTGTTTCCTTTCAACCTGACCTTTGAAATAGGATAAGTTAACAATCCAAAACATACAATTTCAGGAATTTCAGGTCGCAATGCCCCTTTTACCCTCCTGAAACATGCATTCTGAGCCATGCTGTTACTTGGGTCAATATTGGTCAAGTGACCCATTGGTATATTAAAAGTATACCAGGGGAAGTGGAAGGAAACTACGACTGTTTGTGACCTTTTAAACAGCAGGAGGGTTAAGGAAGGTACAGCAAAGCCACATTTACTGTACATGAGACTTACTACGAAAATTGTGACACTGGTTTCTTACATAATGGTGGAATTTTGGGGGATCTAGAAAGACTTGGGAGTTGGGGTAAAAATAGAAAGCCCCTCGTACCGATACCTGTTCCTAACGAGATGCCATACTTCTCGCTGGTCCTTCTCCTGATGGGCCCTCCCCCGGGTGCGATGTTGATCTGCACGCTGGACGTCGAGGAGCTGGGTGTCGTGGTGGTGGGTGGGGGCTGGGACTGGGGAGGGGGCGAGGGCATATGCATGGGGTGCGTGGGGAGGTTAGGGGTGCCGTGCCGTAGCGGTTTGAGGAGATTCAGATGGGAGAAAGCAGGGGCTTGGATGACGCTGGGAGGCTGCACCAATGCCATTGTCTTGGGAACAGAGGCTGGAATCTACAATAAAGAAGGCAGGAAGTAACAATTATTTTTTTCTTCATTTAAAGGCATATCGGATCAATTTGTTTTCATGCATCACTCAAAATCCAAAGAAGAATGATCAAAATGTAGCATGTTGAAGATCAGCTCAGTGGATATTACCCTTTTTTGAGCAAACAGTGAAAATCATGCACAACCTTTTGATCGCGAAAGATGATTTTGTTAATGTTGCTCTTCGTTTCCAACGATCAGTCAACCGACATTTCTTGATGTCATATGACAGCAAACCAGACGGAAACATTTTACGCTTCCGTTTATTTCCTGAACACCGTAAGCAGTAAGCACAACAAAGACAAGCTAACCTCAGAGGAAAATGACGCTTAAATCAGTGACGTAACAATAGAAATCTCCATGCACGCGCAACCGTGAGCACATCCACATCATGAAATAGTGCTTAAGGTTAGTAAAATGTTCTGCTATAGTTAGCACAACTTTTCTGCTAACAACGTAATGAAATTGGCACCTGATCTTACTTTTTTACTTGTAGGCAAGTAGTTCTTGGAGGCCTCTGGCCTTGACTCCATCGGCTTCATGTGGAGGTGTGCCATCATGGCCGCTAGTCTCTCTCGTTCTTTGGCCAGCTGAATCTCCAACTGACTGACCACTTGGAGCTGGACGCGAGCCTGCGCAGTGCTGCGATCATCCAGAGCGTGCTCAGTACTCAGGTGCCTGTCGCGTACAAACGACAACTCGTGAAAGACAATGTTTTTAGTTATTACCCCTCCCCCTCTCAAAACAACATTGACCCGGTTTTTCATTTCAACTTGTTCACGGTGAAAGCACTGTTTGCTTGCACTCAAAAAGTGATAGTGGTTCACTTGTGGTAGTACAAAGTAAACCATCAGAACAAACTGCATGCATTTCACTTTGAGTAATATCTGATTGAATGTGCACCAAACCACAGCTTTTTCTATGTCATGCATAACAATCAATGAAGTCGCCTGACTGGTTCTGTGCAGTGTGCATGAATAATAATAGATAGCGCAGTGTGATCACTCACAAAGGCTCCGGTGAGTGCTGGTTTCTTGCTAACGACCAAAAGTAGGCACCACTTATTTTCTTCTGAATGCGCACAAGCCCAAAAAATCTTTGCATGGGCACCAGACCGATGGTGACAATGGTAATCAAAAGCCTTCCACATAATATGTCTGTTACAATTGAAGGGATTCAATAACGGGTGAATTTCTCTGCACGGAAATTGTATCAAAACCCAAATATCTTCAAGTAATAAATGGTAACAAAAGTTGTTTTATTACTCACTTGAGGAAGGCTTGGAAGTCATCACAAACTGTTTCACATCCCGGCCACTTACACATGCTGTGAGCGTACAATGGATGGCTGCTGGAGTTCATTGCACTTTCCTCAGGCTGTAGTCTAGAGTAAGAAAGAAAAAGAAAAAGTCAACATCCCATGTCATTACACAAACCAACTGCAAACTGTGTGCTATCCTCAATAATTAATAAACACCATGAATACTTCAATAGTTGGTTACTAACAGGATTGTGAACTTGGATAATAAATATGTTGCAGTCGAGTCCAGCAGCCCATCACAAGGCCTCACAAGTCCTCAAAAGTCATCTAGTCTCAAATTAACCGTGACAAGATGCGTCCTTTGTACTTATTGTTCACGCACTTTCGCTTGTGACCAGACTTGTGACCGGACTTGTGATTGACTTGTGACTGACTTGTGATTGACTTGTGACTGACTTGTGATTGACTTGTGACTGACTTGTGACTGACTTGTGACTGACTTGTGACTGACTTGTGACTGACTTGTGATTGACTAGTGATTGACTTGTGATTGACTTGTGATTGACTTGAGATTTGACTTGCGATTTGATTTGTGACTGACGTGTGATTAACTTGTGATTGACTTGTGATTGACTTGTGATTGACTTGTGATTGACTTGTGATTGATTGGTGATTGACTTGTGATTGATTTATGATTGACTTGTGATTTGACTTTTGATTGACTTGTGATTGACTTGTGATCAACTTGTGATCGACTTGCGATCAACTTGTGATTTCACTTGTGATGGACTTATTACATCTTTGTTTGTACCATTGCCTTATCATCCCCACTTCACTTCTATTTCTCCAAAATGACAAAATGTGTTCATGCTGAATCTTCAAAGAAATAGAAGAAAAGGAAAAAAGAAAGGAACAAAAAGAAACGCACACATGCAATCCCCAAGCTGAAACAAAATGCCCCAAGCATCACTTAGAAAATGAAGAGTGCCCAGCAATGAATAAACACTTGTGCTTTTGGTCGGACAATCTCCCAAGACTTTCTTGAATCATTTGCGGTGGAAGAGTTTATGTTCATCGAACAACTGTCTCAGAAATTTCATCACAACAGAGAGAGAGAAACACACACATCCAGCAACCGCCCACAGGCAACTGGCTGTTGAGGGAATTCCCTAGTTACGCTGAGATGAGTAAATTGCAAAAATGCCTCTAAACCATTTGCTGCGGCTCTGTAAAACAATGCAATACCGAAGAGACAAGGGCAACAAGGTTAGCAGTCAGACAAACAGAAATTGTGGAATGGTCTCTGGAGGGCGCTCTTCAAGGAATAATACACAGAGGTCCGTGTGATAGCGCAAATATTATCAATCTTGCACGGTCCTTTTTATTCGCAAGCCGGGATTAACTTGGAGCAAAGAGAGCCTGGGATCCCTACGGAAGACTCGCTAGACTAACAGCGAAGTATATAATTCCTATTATCACCAACAAACTCTCATAAACATTTACATCGACAAATGTACATGTACGGAAAGTGGGTGACGATAGACGGTATATTTTGAGAAGAGTTAATTTGTATTATTTTGGCAAAATAATTTTAGCTGCCTATTGTAATGAAAATGTAACTAATATCGTAATAAACAACAGCTGTTTTTTTTTAACTTTAACTTTCTAGCTCATTCTAACAGTAAGCTTCAAATTGACTTCCGAATTCTGGCATAATGCAGGATAGACGTGATCCAAAAATTCAAATTTTGAAAGATTACAATTTTATTTGGAAAATTGAAACCACTATTTTCAAGAAAATGGTTAGAGAAATGGTAAAGTTCTTTGATTGCAAGGAGTACTTTTCAACCGCCATGTAAGGAGAGTAAAATATAGTGTTGACCTGTACCATGGACAACCTACCAAATTATTATCAAAAAACTCAATTGGATTAAAGATTGTACTGGTACTAAATTGCCCGAGATATTATACCGTCTTGCTGTCATTTAGAAGAAATCAAGAAATGCAGGCGATTTCCAATGATCAGTCAACTGACTGATTATTGGAAATAAAGAGTTATGAAAAGATGAAATCGTGATCAAAAGGTTGTGCATGGTTTTACACTACTTTCACGAAAAACTGCTACATCCACTGAGCTGAAACTTCAACAGGTTAGGTTTTGAACATTCTTCATTGGATTTTGAGTGGCGTTATTATTGAAAAGGCACAAAATGTATGAAAAGCAAATGATATGCCTTTCAGTTACTCTCATATCTTACATCATTCCGTGTGGAGAGATCATAAACTGCGCCGGGTGCAGCATAGCTTCGTGGGCACCGTTAACCATGGGTCTAGTGTGCTGCGATGTTGGTTGGTTACCGGACCCTGAGTTGGCTTTACCGTCCTCCGAGGCACCGGTGGTTGCTGAGACTTCCTTCCAAAGAGATTGGATCTCAGCCTGGCTCATCCCTTTAAAAAATAATAAATAACGGGATATCAAAGGTTTCACAGATTTCCCATTTTTTTTAATCCCATGTCACTGAGAATGTCATGTCATACAATTCTCCATTTTGTATCTAAATTGTACCATAAAAAGTTCATTTTTCTATTTCTTAGAAAACAAACAAACAAACACCCCAGCAAACAAACAAGCAAACAGTTACATGTAAGTGTATGTCAAAGCTTCCAGCAGCTTTCTTCAAGGATTTTTTCCTGTTACAAGTACTTCATGTGAGGGATGGGGAATGGTATGGGTCACGTAATCTTTAAGACCCAGAAAGGGGTGGCATGCATAGGTTGCTAGTGCGTAAAGCGCTCGCCTCTCACCACTGTGGCCTGGGTTCGATTCCCAGCACGGACCACATGTGAGCAGAGTTGTGCGTTGGTTCTCTCCTGTGCCACAAGGTTTTTCTCCGGGCCCTCCGGTTTTCCTCCCTCTGCAAAATTCAATACTTTCGATCTCTGGCTGTGCTCCGTGGTCAGACATGGGTCGTACGGCTGGCTGCCAAAGTCGCCTTTACATGCCTTCGGCTCGACCAAGTTTTAGCTGCGTCCTTTGCAATTCAGCTTCTCAGCTGCGAGTAAGGATGATTAGTCCCCAAAATTATTATTATTATTATATTATTAAGAAAATAACTCTTACCCTGGGGTATGTGGGCCAACGTGATCGGTTGTCCCACGGCGGCCTGCTGCGCTAACAGCTGACTAGCCGCAGCAGCCTGCTGGGCCTGTAGCGTCTGCAGTAGGTGAGCCTGCTGCATGGCCAAGCTGTGAAGCTGTTGCTGCTGCTGCTGCAGCTTGTTGCTACCCTTACCGCCGCTGTTACTCTCCGCAGCTGCTGTTGCCGCCTGCATCTGTTGCAGCAGTTGGGCTTGCTCCTGCAACTTCTGAAAAGATAAGAAGAACGCAGACTCAATTAGCAGAATCTTTTACTCAACTGTCAACTCTGTGTAGAGTAAATTGCTTAGGGACACTGCAGATAAGAGGTTCCCGATCTAACCCTAGAAATTAAAGAAAATTAAAGATTGCACAAATTTGGTAGAAAAAAAACCCCAAAATTATAACAACCATTAATACAAATATTTCCATTATTTTATTATTATTTAATTCTTATTTTAACTGGGTAGCCCATTCAGCGGAATCCATTGGTCTCCCATGGGACCCAGTAAAGAGAAGACAATGTGAAGAAATTACAGTTGTACCGGTAGATGTGGGACGAAAACCCCAGAAGAATATTCTGAGGAAAACACACAGAATCAAGTAGGGACTGAAAACCCAATCAACATATTGGAATCGAACCCTGGTCACAGCAATGGAAGGCGAGAAAAAGTACCACTACGCCAACCTGACCCCCATTACTCATTGTTCAATTGCCCACACAAATTTGACCAAACTGTATCATATCTGTTCTTGAAAAAAATCCATGACGACTTTAAACAACAGAATTATTATTTTAAACAAAACCTATTTGTGAATACAATCACATAAATAAAGACTCGCTTTTGGCTTCTACCTATTTTAATTTTTTTTTAACATAAAGTAAAACTACCGTCAAATAATGACTAAAAACCCAACTTTTTTTCTACACTCAACAGAACAAAAAAACCTGACAAACAGAAATTTGGAGACAAAACATCCTTCCACTGGCAACACTACAAAACTGAAACCAAAAACATCACGCTATAAAAGGACACAACACAGGCATTCTAAAAAAAAACAACCAACAAAACAAAACAATACAAGTCAAACACAAAAACCTAACAAAAATATTGAAGTTTGTGTCATGTACACAAAAGATCGTATCTTCATGGCTTTATGACAGAAACCAAAACATTCTTTTTTTAACTTCTCTCTCAAATAAAGCAAAAACAATTTGTGTAAGATTGCCTGAACTCAACTAGAAAAAACAAAGAGAAAAATATTTTGGTTTTCTGTTCCTGCTCAGGAATCAACATGTAAGTTGTGATATTTACAAGCTGAATTTGTTTTGGATAATTATTTTTGCAAAGTTTTCTTTTATAGTGTTTCTATGAAATATGTGCGAGAGGTCCTAACAACCACACAAGTGGTGGAAGTAATTCCTTATATCCTTTTTTTTGAAATCAGATAAAAAGTTTGAACAGAGAAGATGTAAAATAAAGCAAAATAAAGGTTTGTAAGGAAAAAGCAATCAAATAAAAATGACATTAAAGATAATATAAAACATGTGCAAGCATAAAAAACCTACCAAATTATTATCATATACATGTACCTTACTTGACTGTAAGTGAATGAAAGTCTCAAGCATCCTGTGAAATCATGGCACCTGGTGTGCTGTCATTTTCAAGAAAAGTGGAAGTTTTGTATCAATTTCCAACGATGGTCAGCCAACCATCGTTGGAAAAAGCAAGCCAGCTATTCTGGTTCTCTGACCGGACAATTCCTATCTATAAATTGCTGTTTTGTCTGGACCAGGGTCTGGGAACCAGACTACAAGAACAGTTTTTCCCTTGGTTTTTCCAGCATACATGTATATGAACACAAAACTTTATATAGGTCAGTTTAACAATTTTTGCTATAAAATTAACCCCCAAATCCATCTATTTTTGAAAATTACGGCAAAAGCAAATGTTGTATTTTTCCTTTAAACACCAAAATAGTATCAACAACACCAAAGTCAATTCAGATATGTACATGTACATTTATCTACGGTTACACACCTATGTTCCGACACCCCTATGTTCCGACACCCCTATGTTCCGACTGCACATATTCCTATTCGTATCCCTAAGGCCCCCCCAAAAAAATACTCGGTCTCTGGTCAGGCCAAAGTTCCGGAATTGATGCGGCGACGCTGACCAGAGACCGACTTATTTTTTTTTTGGCCTAACCCTAACCGGGAGTAACACAATCTTATGTACGGGTTGTGGGAACACAGGGGTGTCGGAACATAGAGCAGTCACCGTATCTACAACAGCTCACTGTTTTTCAGTGTGCCACGTCCTGTCAGTATTTTAACAAAGTGGGAAAATGCACGTCCGAGTGGCTTATCTGATAAATTCTGATTTGTTTAGATTTGCCCAACTTTCTGTCACCTTTATTTTCTCGGCACTTCTGTTGTTTTGTTTTCTTTCCCTGAAAGTGTTTTGTCACCAAACAGAGTCTCGAATCCAAACGGTTTTATTTTGTGTTTATTGCTGCGCACTGTCTATCCCTTTTCTCGATCGCTTGAATTTTGTATGGAGTGACCCGTTGTCACTTTGAAGATATCTACAGTCAACGTTATCTTGACACTGAAGAGTAATCTGGGCACAAGACTGGTAGGAAGCTAACATAGCACAAAAAACACTGAACTGTGACTTTAATGAGCAAACTTCTTTAAAAAAAAAACACCCCAAAACAGCTGGATAAAAATATTCTGCACATTTATTTCTTATCTGCAAAATCTGCCTTTTGTTTCATTTGTACGTGTTGGACCATGAGCCCAACACCTATTGTTACTCTACGAATTTACTATAATTATTCTCCAAGACACATTTCAGGCAATTCTTCTCCAGAACTGTTTGTCAAAATGAAAACATACATGAAGTTCAATTGTCAATACATGAATGCACAACCCCCCTCAAGATGTGCTTTTTTGTTATTACGTCATTATGAGGTCATCGTGGGTCACGTGACGTCACTTGAAAGATTAATCAATTAAATCTTTGTGATTCTATATAAAATCAACCGTGAGAGGCTGGAACTTGAATTTTGCGGGAATCAATTTGATAATACATGATCTTCATTTTATCTTGTGTGCGTCAAATCCTTCCGGTCAAAACCTGCAAGTGCCTAATATTAATTTGAAAGTGGATAAAAAGATATGAACTTGCTTTCAACGATGTTAGTCTCTGGGAAGGTTGACCTTTCCAAAAAAAATTATCGGTGATGCCATGAAGTGTTCGAGCGCTCTCTAGCGGCAGGTTAAAAAATGTCCATAACGCATTTTCAGTGGATGTCTGTGGCGAATTTGCGGTAATCGCTTCAAAATTAATATATGATGACCTTAATGCAGACAAGACCTGTGCGTGAAAAAAAATTTATTACGTCATCAGACCGGAAGTTAGAATGAAAAGACCTCTTGTCCTTTGAAAATTCAACCCTCAACATCAACATCAACAATCAACAATCAACATCAACATCAACATCAACAATCAACATCAACATCAACAATCGACATCAACAATCGACAATCAACACCAACAATCATCAACAACCAACATCGACAATAAACATCAACAATCAACATCAACAATCAATAATCGACATCAAGAATCATCATCAACAATCGACATCAAAAACAACATCATCAATCAACAATCAACATGAACAATCAACAATCAACAATGCGAAAAAGCCATATGTTCTGTTAATGTAACAGACACTAACCTCTAGTTTTGCTTGCTACGGGCATCGATTTGCCTTTGACAATTCTCTGTCATTCTAGACTGTCAGTGTTTTTAGCAAACGTTTGTTAAATTTCTTGCTATCAACACAAACATGACAGCCCAACACCGTGTGATTGTTGCTACAAACTCTAGTTAATATTTTTTTTAGAGTTTGTTTTAAGGTAAATGAAAATGATTCTATTAGCCCAAGTAGAATCTGTCAGAAAGTCTCCATACATGTATAACTGCATTTGTTAATCGTTTGACAGATAAATATAACAAAAATAAGTATATGTAATATGCACATTATGCACATCTACATGTAAATTAACTGTAATTTAAGTCCAAATAAATTGATTGTTCTGAACTTAATTTGAAATTTTTTACAATGCTAATATATTATATGAAGCTATGCCTATCTTTTACACACACTACATGTTTCTTTTATATACCTCAATCCAAGAAAAAAAAATGAAAAATAAAAGCCACACCAGGAATAACAAGTACGGCACTACGGTGTGTGTGGGTGTTCTGAAACTCAAACGTTTCGCAAACAGTTTCACTATCTTTCTAGAAGTGTTTAGGGACACAACAGAATCCTGGGTCGGCAAATCAACTCATCCCACAAAGACTCATGAAAAGACTCGCTCAAAATAGTTCCATTTTTCACAAAACTCTGATGTCCCGAACTATGGCTACAATCAGAAAAAAAATGGAGAAAAAAAATAAATAAAAAAGGAAAATAACAAAACACACCCCTCCCCTCTGCAGTTTTCAAAGCAAGGGTTTCGGAGTGAACAATTATGAATAGCGAATCATAGAATTTCAGCGCAGACCGCAGATTCGTGGACAATGGGAGTCCTACCCAGCACAAGGGCAACTGTTCAAACAACCGAGGGGAAAAATGGCATTATGGGACAGTATGTCAGCAAGTACACAAGCTATACTCTGTGTAGGGGAAAAGGGAAAAAAATAGAGAAAGTAAAAAGGCAGAGATAAAGAAAAAACAAGAAGGTTGTGTATCTATCAATTTCCTGCCATTGTTGACAGAAAGACAGTGGTGACATATGTGTAATATAATGACAGAAGTGTATATGTGTGCGTGTGGTGTACCGGTACATGTACATGGGCATTAAAGTTGTCTAAAGCTTTCTGTAGAATTTTTTTCTCAAAGGAAGGATATGGTCTAAGTAGAGTTCAAGACCAAATAACATGAAGAAAGATCTTGAAATCATTAATTTTCTGGATATACTTGTGGATCTAATTTTTAAATTTTTTTTAAAACTTGTATTAGAAAATATCACTTTCTCACAAAAAGTTTTAAAAAAATAACCCTGCAAATAGGAAAATGTTTTTAAAGGATTTTTTTTTGGGGGGGGGGGCAGGAGAGGTATACTTTACCCGAGAAAACCCTCTCCCAATCATATTCAGATATACCACGCACCAAGGCGATCACAATTAAATTTGAAAATACCAAAAAAAAATTATCCCTTTCAAAGAAAACACAAATAGTGTTAAAACTGAGTGGAACAGCTGACACAATATGAAAAACAACTGGGTATTAAACCATTCTCGTTATTCTTTGATGCCTACAATTTTTCAAATTCCAGAATCCTCTACTGACATGACTGACCACCATTCCTGTCCACAGAGAATGGCCAAGGCGCCTAAATTAGCCACTAAAACCTCTCCCCCTGCCTTTAATTGCACACAGGGTTTACACTCCGCAACGCACAACAGGACATGTATGCACTTGACACTAAGACAATATTTATCAAACGGGTCCAAACCAGCTAGATGCATGCATAATACATGGCAATCACCAGTAATATCTTTCTCGCCAGCAATGACTATAATAAGCAACCATATTGAGCTAGGCATTCGATATCTCAATTATAACACAATTTTTTTTGTTTAAATGGTGGGAATTTGAATGCCGCACTGCAGTCTTCATATTGCGTGTGTTTACGATTTGTGTGTGTTTACGATTCGTTCAGATCCGGCTTGAGATAAAGATAAGATAAAAAGCTGGGATGTTATTGGGAAAAATCAAAGACAAACAATGCATGCACACTTGTGCACTTGTCTACATGTATACATCAAATTGTCTTCTGTATACATTAGGTAGACCTAGGTTATTAATCATGTGTATTGTATATAGGCTGCCCTGCTTACATTGTAATTTGGAATAGCATCCAGCTATTACTACCGGTAGTACCGTACCTTTAAAGTTGCATTTCCCGTGCTTTTTTTTTAGTTGCGTCCCAGCAAATAGATTCATTTTCTAAAGTGCTATTTTTCTAGCAAAAGTTATTACCTTTAGAATGAGACATCGACCGGCAAAACAACAACAAAAACAGCCCGACAATAATTTTGTTCTCACGGGATAGACTGGTTCCCATCCCACAATCAGTACTGATAATGTACAGAACGTGTACCACAGGCATGCAACTTGGAAGAAACCAAAAAAAACCAAGGGAACTCCTATCTTTACAAGACTTTGTACAGTGTCTTTCAATTTTTAATGGCATGAGTCAACCTCGTTCCCATGGGTACGAGATCTTGCTGCGCCATGTTGTTTCCCATCATGCCTTGCGCGATCTCAACCCCTGGAATTGTGTAATTTAAATGTGTCAAAATACGGCACATTATAATTAGGCTGCAGTTTATCCGTTTCACGTGCTGACGCCATCTTTAAAATGTTGAAAGTTGTGTTATAGAAGAATCAATGCTTTCAAACATAAGGTTTGGACGTTGCAATTTTATCAAAGAATTGTATTAAATGTACGTACCCCTTTCGTCCCTTTACAACCGCAGATACAGGTTTTTTTTAAGCGAAAAACGAGGCCACCATAATCCATATCGTACAGGCATCGCGCAGTTTTGAATAGTCGTACGTGACGTGACGTGCAAAGCACGCGAGCGCATTATGGGCGCGCCCGGCGTGCAATCTTCGAAATGCCCGCGCAGTACGCTCTGAATAGCCAGTCAGCATCGTTTACGTGTACATCACGGCCAGGGGTTAGTGAAGGAACGCGCACGCGCCCATGGAGTCGAGGCTGGGCATGAGTGTGAAGTAAAAAAACAAGGAAGTCAGCTGATCCGAGGAAAGTTGCACGCCTGGTACAAAAAGCCAGTCTGCTGACAAGGCATTCCCGCCTGTGTCAAAAAAAATTTTTTCCCCCTTCCAAATGGTTACAGATGCCTCCCTGCTCCCACTTAGGTTTGGAATAAAACATGCCAGTTAATAATTTATTAAGAGAGAAAAAAACATTGAATTTTTTTTAGGAGCACATGGAACACAACTTTAAAGATGGGACTAGCACAACTCTATTTCTGTGCTTCCTGTATACAATGCATTGTTAAATTCCATCTTTTAACAAATGCACAATGTACAAAACATAAAAAAAATCCAAGGAATGATGTTGCAATCGCAAGTGAAAATGATGCAAATGTGTTCACATTGTGACCCATGGGTGGTGATGGCAGTATGGGTGGGGGACCGGGGGTACATGTACCGGTACAGTGGTTGGAATTCCACCCCAAAACCCTCAAGTCAAACTGTCCAAACTTTGATGGAAAATTTGATGAGGATTCATAAACTATATGCAAACTCAATATTTTCATCATTAATCCTTCCTGCCAAGCCAATTCTACAAAATTGCAATTCTTTTAAAATATTTTTAATGACATTTGCGCAAAATAGTTTTTTTGCTAAAAATGAGTTGACTAGATATTCCCATGCATAATTGGAATTGACTGCATTGACGAACATGGCTTTCAAGAAATGTATAATTAGTCTTACGATGACTGACTAAAAGTTACATGTAATTGCTCTAGAGAGGCCATGAAGACAAAAAAAAATAAAAAAAATATGTAATTACATTTACATTTGTTTAATAAGTACTGTATTCTCACTTGTTTTTTTTTTCTGTTGCAACATATGGATGCCAAGCTTGAGTAATTAAAAAGGACTGACGCTCAACTTATACAATTTCTGGGAGATGTGGTGATATCACTGGAGTTTGCACATTTATGTCATGGACTGAGAAAAGAAGCAACGACTCAATACTTGCTCAGGTACAGTAGCACCCAAAGAACACCTGATTACCAGCATTTGCCGAAGAAATCTCAAGTATTTCGGCAATCTAGCCAGAGGATGCGCTAGAAGAATTGGTGCAATGATGTTAAAAGACAAAATAGAAGGAAAATGATCAAGGGAAGGCCCACATTCACTTGGGAGGACAACATCAAAAACTGGGCTGGACTCTCTATCCATACAGCACTTCAGCAAGCACAAGATCGCTCCGTCTTGAGATGCTCATCAGAGAGGGCTGCCACCTCCATCCGAGGACGGCATAGGAGGAGGATAAGGATGATGATCCATGGCATGATATAAAATCAGACAGGAAAAAATCTACAAAGCCAAATGATGAAGATAGATAACATTTTGTATTACAAAACATAACATTTTGTATTACAAAATGTCCATGATTCAAAAATGGACCGAAAAATTACCTAAGAAACACAAAATGCTAACAGAAACCTTCACTACGGACAAATGATACAATAACGGACACGCACAAACCCAATTAATGCAAACAAAATTATCACTGTTTCATAATACACATTTGGAAACCCTTCTTGACATGTAAAACAACTTGGATAATATTATTATGCCTGCCGATGTACAATTAGGCTATTTCCATTTGTCCAGTGAAGCACGTTAATGCTATTAATTTTTCATGCAATCTACACGTGTGCAGTGTATCTCTTCCTACGAGTGCAAGTCTGTATAATTTACATTTTTGCCATGTGTAATAAGTTATTCTTCTCAGTTTACACTCATGCTGTTATTTTAACGCTAGAATTTCTCCTGTATATCAACAAGCTTGTCTTTTTATGGTTTTTTTCCTAGCTATCTAAAACTGAGCCTGTAGACGTACATCAATGTAAAGTACACATTGTCATAAATTTCTCGGGACATTCTCTTCTTATGTATCGTATGTTTAAATCTCCACAAGTATTAAATATGTAAGCATGCTTTATTTAACAAATTTGGAGAAGCGCATTTACATTTGAAATTTCCCCCAAGAATAAAAAATTGATCCGGAGAGAGAGTTCAGAACAGGCTGCATCTCATACCACAGTTGGTTGAGCACTGGAATGGCAGTCAGGAGGTTGCAGGTTCACATCCTGAAGCAGTTTTGTTTATTCAATTAAAATCTTGCAGTAAAACAAAGGAAATCCTGCCTGACCAGCAGTGCATCTTTGGTTGAAGTCAGTTTCAATTTGTGGATACTGGACTTAGTCAGTTTGTCTTGTGCGGAACTGCAAAAAGGGAGCAATGGTACCCCCAAAGAGCTGTATTAAGGGCACTAACTCCTCATTCTTATGCGCAAAGATACTTTGAAGCCATCCTGCGCAAAAATTTTGAATTCATGCGCGTGTTTGTAGAACATAATGAAATTAGATGGAGTGAATTTTGAAAGTTGCTCTAAATGCAACAAGCAAGTACAACGTACGCAAACAACTGACGGTTAAAAAACGTCACGGCAAAAATCAACTTAAGTGGATACATGCACGCATTGTTTGCGCAGAGCAAAATGAAACGCTTCTTTACTGATCCCGTGTTTCGGTCTGGAGCGTATCAGCTTTGATAACGCACCTGCATAGAATACAAACACAGATATGCAAATAGCTGCACAAATGCCATACAAAAAGTTTTTCATAGGTTTGTGCACAAATATGGATGCGCCCAGCAGGAATCACTTTGTACATCGAGTCAGCGCTCTGGTAATTTAATAAAGCTCTATGGGTACCCACAAGTTAGTTTTTATCTGACTGTATGTACTAACATGACTAACAAGGGAAAATCTGAAGGAGAACAATTCAAGTACCCCTCAAACACCATCCGTAAGGTTGTGTGGGTGATCCTACTATCCATTACGTCTCAGGACTTGGAAAAATGGGTTACCTGCAGATAACAACGACCTTGAGGACCTGAGCCAAGTCCTCGAGAAGTTGTCGCGTACAAACCTTATGGGATATTGTTGAGAAAACGTTAAAAGTCCAAGCAATAGGAACGAAAGAAGGGAACAATGAGGGGTCCTCATAAGTATAGTAAAACATGACTAGGGTGTGTGCAAAATGGAATCTTTTCGTGAATAAAAATGGTTTTGAGGTCTGCAGGCAAAAAAACATTACAGTAAAGTATGCTAATTACATTTACAAGTGTTTACTGCACTGTATTGTGAATTTACCTACTCACCACTGAATTCTTGCGGCAGGAAAAAGGCGATTAAATTTGAATTTCAATTGCAAATACTTGGCCTTATGGCGCTGATAAATAATTTGGGTAATGTACAACTGTGTGGACTAACCTGAGCTTTACAATGTATGTTGTGTTTATGTTTATGTTGTACATGTGTACCGGGGTATGTTGAACTGTTATTTAACACACATCTGTATGCAAGTCGGAAATAAAACAATTCCCATCTATGACACGTGGAAGCACACTTAAAGATCTATTCAATTTCTCGAATATACATGTAGGAATAAAATCTATTTCAACTGAAATGCTTTTATTGAAGTTTTCTCGTACAAGAAAACAAAAATCACTGTCCCTGGACAGTCATAAATAACCAATTCAGGAGCTCTGCTGGGCATGACGGTAACGATGCAATGACTCCCTACAGATACCGCCCACAATTCCTAATGAGAGGAATATTGGCATTATTGGGGGACACAAATACAATCATAAAAGTCCCTAAACTGCGTACCCACCAAAAAATGAGAGCTGGTTATTAGTCGTCAATTTAATTTTCATAGAACTGCAAACATATGCCTTAGAGATCAACAAAATCCATTTCTGTTTGAAAATACCACTTTAATAAAAAACAAATTTACAACAAGCACAAAACTACGGTATATGTAGACAATATACAACTGTAGGTGATTGAATCAAAACTGTTTTACAGCGTACGGTGATGATTTTCATGTTCATGTACACACATGTTGATAACTTGAAAGTAGACACATTTGAAGAAAAAAAATCAACTTTATAGTGTGACATCTAAATTGCACATATTATTGAAAGCAATGTTCTTTCTCAATCCTAACTTTCCCTCTAAATCAACTCAAAGGGAAAAATGGATTATAAAATATCACATAATTGTTGCACACACCCACTGTGAACGGTAACCCCGTCCCCATAGCTAGGATGTTGTGCAACAGTCCTACGCTCACTTTCCAGTTGATAGTATCACTAACAAACTGAAGACTTTTTGCACACCGAGACGCTGCCCTTGAAGTTTGAATGTCAAATCACTCAGCTGCCACGGGGTAGCCTAGGGATCAGTCACGGGCCTTTTTATAGGTAGAATTATAGAGTCAATGCCCAACAGGATAGGAACCTTGGAGTAGACCGTCAGAAAACTGAACATGGATGTGATTTGGGGCTATGCATGGTGGAGAGTACGATTTGTGGAAGAGGTTTGTGGATACCCTCCATGAGGTGAAGATCTCTGAAGAGAATTCTAAAATTGGGTTTTGCCCTTCATTTCTGCCTGACTAGTTAAAATGATACAGCACATGTATCAACCTTTTTTAAATTGTGAAGCGTTTGTTGGCAGTGTCATACTTAGCAAAGGGGGCTGAAGTTGGCAAACATCAACAATCTGGCCAGAATCCCTGAAGGCTATAAAGTCTCATCTTTCAAAAACAAATTTTCTTTGCACTTTTTTGTGGGGGGGGGGGAGGGTGAAGCTTGATCAAGCTCATATTAAAACAGACTCGAGTGTTGACTTGTTTTGTTACAAATGATCTTGAGTCTGTTATCCAATTCTTGGCCGCGATTGCGAGTATTAAAGTCTATCGATGATGAGGAGTTGATTCTATCTCAGAGTAGCACTCGTCTCTCTCAAACACTTTAAGCTGAAGCGCCCCCTCTTCTTTTTGTACTTAATCTTCCATTCACTAATGCTGGGTGATTGACCGCAATAGAATAAAAAAAATAACACCTTTAGTAGTTTTTTTTCCTTCCCTTTTTTTTCCTTCTTCCCGAGCCCCAACAGCCTCCGGCAATCTTACTGACACACTAGCAATGAAGATGCTAGCTGATGATATTAGTTTCCTGTCATTCCTGAAAATAAACAACATTCTCCGGACACGCGTCCCACTCATATTCTAGCCGATCTGTATTTATCTGTGTGTACATTATGATATTAAGTACGCGCTGATCACGTATCGAGCCAGGAGCAACCTTTTGTCTTCAGTGTTGGTTCTTGTCTGTATTTTCAACCCCCCCCCCCTTCTTTTCTTTCTTGCATAGGAAGGCCCCGGGTGAAAAAAAGGTACGATAAAGGGATTATGACAATAGTGACAATCAAGTTAAGATGATTGTGTCCACAGTTATGGATCATCTGCTCTTCCATCTTAATTTTTAATTTCCTTCTTGCCACGAAGACGGAGCCGTTGGCTCTGTAATAATGACAAGTAGAGCTACTAGCAGAGGTTTGATAACATCCAACTTTGATTAAAAGGTCTTTACAAACCTGGGCTTGTACACATGTGCACACTAAAGGCTTGGTTATTGTATCAACGCAGGAAGGCGCTCGTGACCAACACAAAATGTAGGCAGGAAAAAAAGGCATTTTCTGGGGAAGTTTTTTACGATGAGTCAATTTCTAAATGCAGAGGACACTATGTTATTTTGAGCCAAGTGCCACGCTGTTGTGTAGTTTTCAGCCAAAAGACAGCCATCCCAAAATGTTGTTTGTTATTTTTGATTCATACAGTCATATTCACGATGCCGTTTTCTCAGTTTTTGAGCCAACAGAGTCATCATTTTCAATATTAGGTTTTGCCCTTCTGCCGACCTATAAACACTGCATACTCAGTGTGTAACCTCCCAAGTGAAAGTTTAAAAAAAATCACTCGGGTGGGACTCGAACCCACAACCACCTGCTTTCTAGTGCAGACGTCTTACCACTCAAACACCGAGCTTGCTGGTCATCATTTGTGACTCAGTCTCTAAAATCAAGGCCAAAGTCACTCAAAATTAGAAACACCTGCTTTTTACACCACTGCATACTCTGCTAAAATAAAAAAACCTCATAACTATTTTTGCACATTTCGGTATGGACTCAGCGTACGTGTTCATCTTTTCAAACCGTGGACGAAAAATACCTGAGAACAAAAGAGAACAATATCGTCCACGATTCCCAGCATACGTCCGCGATTGGGGTCCTGTACAAAACCTATGGGAGTCTTCCTAAAAAGTTATGAGTACAAACAAAAGAGGGGCAATAGGACGTCCACGATCGACGGTGAACACACGTTTGTGTGCGCAAGTATCCCTCTCAACGGTTACAAAGGGAAAGTTGGGGGAGACCACTGGGAGAGAAAGTCTGCAGCGCACGTTGTGTGCGACGCTGACATGCAGATGCTACATGTTCAAGCACATACAGAGTAAAACAAGCGATGTAGACTTTGTAATATGGTGTATATGCATGCTGACCAGTGGTGCAACCTTGTTCATTGAAAACAAAAAGTTGGGAACACAACAATGACTACGGATGTGAATCGAGAGCATTTAGGGAACAGGTTTTAATTTCTTGTCTGATCGGAAGAACCATCTAGTGTGGCAGTTAGTGAAATGTCGGCAACTGCAACCAATCCCTCACTGGCATTCTGTTTGCCCGTGAGACTGAGATGAAAAAAATCTCCTGAAAAGAGACAGGCCAACAACTGACGAACAAAGAGAAAAAATGACAAGCGATTCATCAATTTAATTAAAACTAACAAGCAACGAGCCCCATGGCAAAATGACAAGGCTCTGGCTGCGTGCAGACGACGCGACAACCTGATGATTACTGCTTAATTTGATCAATTTCAGAGACTCGTAAAAACTCAAAGTCTCAGAAAAAACCATAGCCGTTATGTTCTTCATTAATCAGATTTGTTGAAAAGAAAGAAAGACAAAAAAACCCCAACTTTATGATTTTCACTTGCCTTCCTGTAAAATTGAATCGCATTCTATAATTGCTGATGTCTAAGGTACACAAGAAACGCGATACCACATTATGAGATATCCGAGACTGAAAATTGATCCAACACTTCGCACTTGGTGACATTGCGACGGATATTGTAGATACAGGTATACAAACTGAGAGATAGATAGAGAGAGAGAGAGACTAGCGAAAGCACCCGGTCGTTATCGTCAACATCGCCGGAAAAGGGGGGTGAATGACTTACGCTGACATGTTGGAAACAATAATACAAGTAATTCGAAAAGGTTTTTTTTCCCCCTACTCAAGCTGTTATTGTTGGTTCCCTTAGGAGAGGAGACATCTCGAGTGAGTCGTTCTACATCGCTAACTCTTGTTTATTAAGACTGCTGCGTTGCAACTGGCAATAAAAACAAATAAACAGCTTGGCTTGATTCCTCTTTTTATTGATCCACACCTACGTGCATAGCTATGCATACATGTACCGGCAGCATGAGTTGCATGACTGCTTTTGGTACAACACTTTATTATTTTGGGAGAAAGTGACAGCAAGCTGAAAAAGATCGAACAGGAAAAAGACAACTTGCCACTCCCACCCCCACCCCTTCCCCCACAAAAACCAAGGGACGTAAAAACAAATTTGTTTTAAATCACATTTAATTAATAACGTTTCATCCACGCCCCCTCTCATCCAAAAACGCTGGATAATCAAAATAAGATTGTTCTTTGAAGTTTGAGTTCGTATTAAAGGGAAGATACAACATTTGCAAACATCAAAAAATTAAGTGATCAAATTATCACGACAAACCTTACTGGATTGTTGGGGTATGACAGCCTAAAGCATCGTGTAAAATCGTGTCTCCTGGTGTGCTGACATTTTCAAGAAAAATTGTATTTTTCCAGACCAGCGTTGGAGAAAACTGGCTTTTTTCAAAAACCGCTCCGAAGTTTTCATAACAGTTGTTCCCACGCATTCTCTTTGCAATTGATCACACACCTGTGGAGGGGTACAAGCCTGCCAGACTGATTCTCTGACCTTACAATTTCCAAAAAGTCTATAAATTTCTCTGTTTCATCTTAAGTGGGGTCACGGAACCAGACTACAAAAGCATGATCGGTTTTCTTGGTTTTTCCAGCATCTACAAGCCCAAAACGTGAAACAAGTCAGTTTAAAAATATTTGCTATAACATACTAATCCTCCAAATCCATTTATTTCTGAAACTTGCATCAAAAGCAAATGTTGTACATTCCCTTTAAAACTCAATACTTCTAACAACACAAAATAAATATCCCAACGATCAGCTTTTAACATTTGTAAACACATTTTCCTAAAACAATTTGTTACATCGTCCCGTAAACGTTGACAATCACCAAATGAGTCCTGAATTTGCAAATAATGAACCGATGGCATGCTGACGAGTATTTCAATAACTGAACAAGCTGATGTACAGAAGACAGAGACTCTTGTTTAATTTCTCAGAGATGACAATTAAGAATGATGAGAGATCATTATCTCTCAAAATCCCATCCTCTCAAGGCCTAACATCCACTGTCCACCGTCTCATACAGACAATTATCATTGAATGTATCACGCATGAAATATGTCATCTTCTTAATTGAACAATCAAGGCTTGGCATCTTCAAGTTGCTTCCCTGGCCATTATCAGAAATGATATTGAATCGGCGCTATATTAAAGCCGGAAAGCTGACATTCTGGATATGAGATTAATTCAATTTACAAAGAAACAAGTCAACATCGTGTGCCTTGATGTGTATCTCGGGAGAGATTCTACAGTGGATGATCGCAAGAACTAAGACTAGGGTGGGACAGGTAATAAACCATCAATGTCTTGAAAACTGCTCCACTAATGCGGGTCGTTCTACAGCAAGAGTGCGTTCACGTCAGCCCCTGCCGTGTATGTATGAGTAAATGGTCAATGCCCTGACGAAAACAACATCACCCAACTATACACACAAATCAATACAGCCCCAGCACGGCCAGGCTGTTATCTCAACCCTTGCGTGTTTACCTAAAATCTAATATTTTCCAAATTATTTGAAACTGGAGTCGAGGTTAATGTGGTAGGCCGAGCGGCTGGAGAGCTGAAATTGACTCAGAAGAAGACGAACGCAGGAAAAAAAGTGCAATTTGTGAAGTGCTCGCTTTGCTTGTCAACTGCCCGGTCAATTAAAGATGGAAGTTCCTTCACTGCGCATGCAAAAACATAAGGACCTGGGGTTCTGAGGGGCCTCGAGTGTTGGGGACAATTTCGCTCCGTGATTCGGTAAAAAAAAATGCGCAGTCCGCCAAACAAGTGGTGTTTAGTTTCACATAGGGGGAATCTTGGGCCAATGGATGCGCAGCTGTGGTGGATACAGACACTTTGCAGGGGCACTTACTTGAAGGAAAGATTGGATCATTGATTGTTTCAAAAACTCACACACCTTATGGCTAAGCTTAAAATCCAGGTGACAAAGATCACTGTGATCAGCTTAATAAGTCAGGAGGAATGAATGTTTTTAAAATGCAAACTGGTGACAATTTAGACAGGTTACTTAGATCAATGAGATAGAAGTATGAAGGAATCTGATAGCACTTTGTCACAGAATGCATTATTAACATCCAAGTACAGGTAATTTATTAAAGAAGGAACTTGAGAAACTAACAATTTATACAAATGAACTATGAATAAAACTGCTGCAAACTGCTAACTCCCTGGATTGATATGAACTGCACAAATCAACAAAGTTAGATGTCCTGACATTTTAGACCCCGGCAGGATGTTTACAAAGGCAAGATCCTACAGTAAGATTTCCTTTTTTTTACTTCAAAAATAAACCCAGTGCAAAACCCAGTGATAAGATCTGCCACAATGAAATAAAGGAATGATGCACTTCTGAGCTCTCCATTTAAAACATCACATTTGCCCAACATTTTTCACACAACAGACCCTTATAAAAATACTACTACTGACAGTCTGAAGCCCTTTCCAAAACCTTTAAGGCGAAGACCGGAAAGAACTGAGCAGATTATTACCCAAGATTTTCACGAATTTTCTTCACTAATGATTGACTAACAAGCCTATAGCAATTTCATGTCATCATCAAAGTTTTTGCAGAGTGAAAAAAAATACAAGCATTTTCTTAGAAAATAGAATTTTTCAGTCCAATCTCATAGGGTTTGTACACATGGTGTTGAGTGAACTTCGTATATGGAAAGCTTTCCAGAACAGATAGTTGTAAGGTTTAATACTATTATTAAAGTTTTAACAGGGTCAGCAGGAGCCATCTGGAATGACCTAAGGATTGTCAAGACAGCACTTTTTGTCGATGAGAACTTTCAAGTCCGAATTGGTCTGTGTTTGTGCCTTGGGAGGAGGTTTACATTTGTAAGAAAAACTTGAACCGAGTTGTGGGGACTTTCAACCGTCTCAACAAAGTTTCTGGTCCTCGTTCAACCGGTGTGTGGTCCCTAAAACCCTGCAACAAAACTACTGGACAAGCACAGATGATGATGTACTTACACCTACCTGTTGCTGCTGCAAGTACGACTGCTGCTGCATGAGCAACTGCAACTGCTGCGGCGTCAACACCTGCTGCTGTAGAAGCTGCTGCATCTGCTGCTGGGACAGGTGCTGATGGAGCAGAAACTGCTGCTGTTGCTGCTGTTCAGCTGCTGCGGCCGCCGCCGCGGTCTTCTCCAGGCTGGAAGGACTGGACCTGCTGGCTGCTGGCTTCTGGGTCTGGGAAGGGTGGAAGTGGAGAGCATTGTGGTGGTGGTGGGGCGACCGGCTAATCTCCTGGAGAGTTTAGGAGAAAAGAAAAGATAAAAGGCACTCTTTAAGACAAAAAAAAGGAAAACAGAGACCATTGATTTCAGAACTTCAAGAAAATTTTCATAAGATGGAATTTTGCGTCGGGGTGATGTACATGTGTAAATCAATATCAGGTTTTGCCCTTCACCGACCTATAAACACTGTTTACCCAGTGTGTAACCTCCCGTGTGAAAGTTGGAAAAAATCACTCGGGTGGGACTCGTACCCACCCGACTTTCACTCGGGAGGTAACACACTGAGTATACAGTGTTTATACCTCGGTGAAGGGCAAACTCTAATATTGATTTACATCACCCTGATGCAAAATTCCATTTTATGAATAGTTGAATGTAGTACCCGCTGCTACATGTACCGTATATCAGATTTGAACCAGCCAACCGATCATGTACATATGTAAGCTCGGTGGTCGAGTGGTTAGACAGCTGAACTAGAAAGCAGGAGGTCATGGGTTCGAGTCCCACCCGAGTGATTCTTTTCCAACTTTCACTCGGGAGGTAACACACCGAGTATGCAGTGTTTATACGTCGGTGAAGGGCAAAACCTAATATTGAAACTTTTCACCTGAAGTACAATTTCTCAAGTTGTACATTGGCCTAGATTTACATACATACATGTATGTACTACGTAAATTGTTGTAATATTTACTAAGAGTTTCTTTTCAAAGTCATTCAACTTTTAAAAATTGAAAATCAACCCAGTTGTTTGAAATTGAGCTTAGATTTACAGTTTCAATCAAAAGTCATTCAACTTGAAAAATGGAAAATAAGGATTGTTTTCAATTAAATAGTATTGTTAGCCGATAAAATTAAATGGAAGTGTTATTGAAATAAAGTATTTTTCTTTTGTAGAACACAGGTCTAAAATATGGAAAAACACATCAACCGACCAAATCCTTCAAATTATATGCTCAGAAAATTCAAAATTCATCGTATGCAGCTTTTTTTTTTCATATTTCTGTGAATAACTACTTTGGGATTATATCCAACATGATTTATTTATGCCCGGAGGTTGGAGTCAATACACAGCACATAATCAATTGGCCTGTGATCAAAGTAAACAATGCAGCCCTGCTTCACAAAAGGGAGGGGAGCGCGCATGTAAACACGCGACTGAACGGCACATCTGGAAAACAAGAACTTTCCATGGCTTCAAACGCTGTTATTTTATTGCATTCTAGGAGTGCCGTCCCCAGGCTAAAAACAAAAACAAACATCTGTTTAGAATGTTGACAAGTCCGGTCAGGTGACTGCGCCATGGATAAACAATTCTGGGGGCCCGCATATCGGTATGAAAATAAACGACCAAATTCTGTGCTGCAAAATAATCGCAAAGCGGATCCGTTCTGCCGGCTGTGTGTTGACTCTTCCATATTTTTGGGGACAAAAAATGTGCATTATTGACATGTTTATACAGTATCCCGCCATTAATGTACAGTCTCTAGAAAAATATCAAACTGTAGAACTGCAGTTATTATCAACAAAATGGATATAAACGTATGGTGTAAATTAACTACAGTTTAAAAAAAAAAAATTACATTCCGTATGGAAAACACTTCAGGGAACCAACATGCATACATTTGTACTACAATGTATACATGTACTCTTAAATTATACAATTTAAAATGTACGTTACTTTTAAAATATAATTACAGGTCTTTTTGTATCTTATTGAGAACATACAAGTACATGTACATGTATGTATCATAGTAAATGAAATTTTGATTAATGTACATGTACTTCACTGAAATGGTTTCACATTTTCCAAAATTCAAAGTGCAAAATTTTTTGAAAGTATCATTATACACAAAATGGCTGACACTTAAGACTCCGGAATGATTCTAGTTCAGATTGAAATCACAAATATTTGATATCTCATTGAAAGAATCATTTAGGTTTTTTTTTTTAAATAAAAATAGTAAATCAGGTTCCTTAGTTGGGGGGGGGGGACAGGTGGAAGTGCGACTCACCACAAGGCCACGCAAGCTTACCTCCGACGTGCAATGCCCATCCTCATCAGCCGATGAGTTTCGTCTCTTAGTATCTGGCGGGCTGGAGCTAGCGAGCGCCGCTTCACTCATGGAGACTACCCCTTGGTGTAAGCCACTTGTCACACTGGAAAAGTACCTCTGCGTTAAGTGAACGACAGGAGGGGGAGAAGAAATGGTGATCTTTGTCATTGCAGAAAGGCTGAATGTCACCCAGGAGCCAGATGGGCAAATTCACACACAACAGATTTTTGTTTCACAGGCTACCGACCTTTCAGCACTATCCTATATCTCAGGATCGGATCCTTATCGAACTCTTTCAAAACTTTTACTCCGTTCACACAACATTTTAAATCAGATTCAAAACTCGAATTTAAGGTGTTTTCGATTAGCACTGAAAGGTTGAAAATCTTAACTCTGCTAAAAACAAATATATGACCATATTCCAGATTGAATGATAATGATAATCCTTTTAACCCAATGTGAGTGCAAACAAACCAAATAAAAATTGTGATTTCCCCAATACAACGTAACATTCATTGCAGTCCCCGTCGGAATGGAATTGGTGGGTGAGTGGTTTTAAGATGTCTGCACTGGTAAGCAGGAGGTCATGGGTGCAAGTCCCACCTAGCTCAAAATTTCATCTCTAGTAGGGCTATCCCGAATATACAAATATTTGATCATCAAGCAAATATTCAAATAGCTTTTTGCCGGTTTCAATATTCAAAAAGAAAAAACTGTGCACATGCATACAAGTTGAAGTATGACTGTAAATAATTGTAAAAATGTGTTTTTATATTATCAGATGCCACTTTTTTGTCGAGGATAACTTTTTTGTCGACACCTTTTTATTGGTCCCATTATTTTAGCTGGGTAAAGTCCCTTGACAGTTATAAGTAATTAGTGCAAAACACTCCAGTGGCTCATAATGTCCATCCCTGCATGCAAATTTTAACAGGCGCGCTTATTTATGCAACTTTTGACCAGCTGCAGCTGCCGTGTGTAAAACTTGACTGGCGAGTTTTGCATATTTGAATATTCAGTCAAGTTCAGATTCGAATAATTGAATACTAAATTATTCAAAAATGGACATCCCAAATCTCTAGCATCCCAACTTTCCATATATGTACACTTGGTTCATCCTGATCACCTTGAAACCCTTTGTCGCTATATTTTTTCTTTATTCTCATATTTGTGCCAACCTCAGTTCTCCGCAAGGAATAAGCAATCATCCCCACAAACATCCAACTACATGACTGATTGTCGAACAAGATGTTTGAAAAAAAAATCCACTCTTTTAAAATTTTTCGAAATGCTTTTAAGTAGCTATCCCCACGTGAAGCTGATCGCAATCAGCCTTTTATCCTGGTTCAATCAGTACAAACTCTCCAAACATTGAGAGGGTGTCATGTCATTCACTCATTTTTCCAGGAAACGTTTTTTTACAGCACATTTAAGCAACCAAACAATGCAATATCTTCAGCATTCAGACCGGATAAATTTCCGAGCAAAAGATGCGCAATATTTATACACGGCAACTGCAGCGGCGCACCGATTTTTATGTAACCCTCCCCCGAGCTTTCCAGCGTTACATATGACAGCCAGAAGGCTAAGCTGTCTATTTTCATTGTGTACTACACCTTGAGGAGGCAAAATGCTATGGGGATGAGGTTTATCGCAGCAAAGGAAATGGAAAATCTATACAAAGTAAACAGGTAGCGGGTGTACGGGGATACATGTGTATACGGCTACAGGTGTGTTGGCCTGCTAAATTGATATTTTTGCCCCCGGCTTTTTGGACGTTGAAAAATAATCTTGTTTGGGCTTTGTGTTGGGACTCAACAAATGATACGAGAGGCACGCAGCAGCCTCATCAGTTTAAGCTTTAGGGGGAGGGGGGTTGTGAGAAGCGCAATACCCCAGGGCAGGGGGAACAGACAATGCAGGTGGCCTGTTCGAATGAGTTAGATAATCAAGACAAATTGGAAGCATCACAAGGAGTGTATTCTTCCGATATGAAAATTTTGTTGAAATAACATTTCTTGTGGACGTTACTCAACGATGGTGCCCGGAGGCCGCGCAAAGCTGCACGCGGTTATTACGGTAATAACCAAACGTCCTAAAGCACTGTGTGTAATGACCATGAACCAATGGGAATACAGAGCCACATCATGAATATGTATTAAGTGTCACACCTATTTTGTTTTATTTTCAATTATGGAAACATAGAAAGCATCACTAAGAATGGAGACTACTGAGCTTAGTGGACACACTGCTTTGAAAAAATACCAAATTCTGTCACCAAAAAAAACTTTTGACGACAGGCAGAGGAAATCAACACCACACCTCAACATTAGAGGCCAATGAAATGACAACTGCGCTGGCCTTGAAGTTTATTCAACAGCAAAGACAATTGTGCGTACATGGAGATTTCTATTGTTTTATCACTACTTCAAGCAAAATGTGCCTCCTACATGTAAGTTTACATGCTGTATGCTATGCTTACTGCACAACAGAGCAACTACCGGTATATCTAGGTTCTGATGGTCACAAAAAAAGGGCATTAAAGAAATTGGCCTTTGTCAAAGAGCATTTAATCAAACAGGCAAAAATGTACAAGTTCCAGTACCAGTGCTGACTTTATGGAAAGATCTTTCACACGATTCCAGGAAAGTCCATCGGAGGTTACAATGCTAGGGTTGTATACATTTTTAAAGTGTTTTTCATTCTTACAAATATCTGCTTCCTGTTACATTGTGTAGAATTGTTATGCATTTTTACAATTTAACAAAAGACCTTTTTGTATTTTACCTGCATTCTGTCTTCTTGTTAAAATGGGTTAGTTTTTTGGGTTGGATAATTCAAACTAACTTCATTTTTAAATTTCATTTCTCTTGTTATAAATATGAATGATTTTTAATGGTTTTTAGTAAATCCACAACCAATTTAGCCTATGGGTCTTTGTGAAAAAAATGAACCAACAACTCGATTCCTTCACAAGAGAAAGATTTTCTCTAAAACTGATCCGTCAAAGATGTGTTCCCCCCCCCCAAAAAAATTAAACCCATGGCAAATTCTAACATGGAACCATCTTAAAAGAAAGTGGGTAACATTGAGGGTAAATAACAGGTAAAGGAAGGGGGTGGGGAAATACTGGCGGGATATAATGGATAGTGAAGTCGCTGGTTTCCTAGCAGGGGACATTGGATAACGAGAAGTGAGGAAGAACTGCATTTAGAATGGGCAGCTTGGAATTAAGCCAAGTCCTGTATGTCGGATGAGATTCATATCGCGATTCTCTAACACAGTTTTCTGGCACTTAAATGGGAGGAAATTCATTTAGTGTGTACATAATACATGATACACGTACGTTACTTTTAGCACACAAGAAAATTCCATGAAATTGTATTAATTCTGGGCAATCATATGTGTACTTATACATGTACCTCCTTATACATTTGTGCATCTTTTAAGGCTGAAAAGATTCAGTTGTCATCAAAATTTGGTGTAGAATTTTTAGACTGGCCCTTCTCAAACAAACGTCTTTTTGTACTCCGAGGCATTTATTTTCTTGTTTTGAAACATGGACATTTACAAGGTTATTATTCATGTACGTGTAGCTTCTCACAAACTGATCACGGTTTTTCTTGTTTTCCCTTGTTTTTAATGGTTCTATTCTTTACAAAAGTTTGAACAATGACATGTTGTAAGCTCAATATCCATTTGAGATGCATGTACATGTATCACAGAACAAATTTAATCAAGCTGTTTAAAAGTAACATAAAGCATGCTGCTCTCCGGGCATTAGACAACTTTCTATTACCAACTTGCAGATTCTTTCTTTCAGATTTGGTTCCAAAATGCATAAACTATGACCTAAAGTTATGAAGAAAGCTACGAGACAGTTGAACCTTTCAAAATTTGACAGACATCAACAAATCACTCTCGCCACCAATTTAACATACCGGGTAAATGTAAATGTACTTGCTCACTCACACGTTCTGAGAGAGAATTGAAGTTTGTAATAAATTGACAGAGGGTTTTCCTAAATAAGTTGTCCTATACATTCTCTGCAAATGAACAGCTGATAACACAGTGTCTAAATTCTTTACAGGGTAACAAAAAAGAAACATGTACCTACAGCTGTCCAAAACCACATACTCAAAAGACAGAAAGGAGCAGCACCTTTAAAGGGAAGATGCAACATTTGCAAACATCAAAAAAACGAAATGATCAAATTATCATGAAATACCTTACTGGATTGTTAGGGAGTGACAGTCTAAAGCATCCTGTAAAATCGTGGCTCCTGGTGTACTGACATTTTCAAGAAAATTTGTATTTTTCCAACACTGGTCAGCCGACCAGCGTTGGAGAAAAAACTGGTTTTTTTCCTCAAAAAACTGTTCCTATAATGTTTCATATTTTAGTTATTCTGCATTTCTTTGTAATTGATGGCACATATGTGGAGGGGTACAAGCCTGCTAGACTGATTCTCTGACCTTACAATTCCCTAAAGTCTATAAATTGCTCCGTTTCATCGTAAGTGGATCAGGGAACAAGACTACAAGAACATGATTGGTTTTCTTGGTTTTTCAAGCATCTACAAGCTCCAAACGTGAAGCAAGTCAGTTTAACATTATTTGCTATAACATACTAATCCTCCAATCCATTTATTTCTGAAAATTGCAGCAAAAGCAAATGTTGTACATTCCCTTTAATTACGACCGATGTAAGGCAGTAAAACACAAGGGCCCCTAAGAGACTAGCACCCAAGCAGAGCCAGAAGCAGTTTCCCATGACAAAACGGAACCGGCACAGACAATTTACATACAGTCCAGCCCCGTATGGGACTAAACACAAACAACTCGAGCTGGCAAATAAAAACAAAGCCAGGTGCCAAACGGAACCGATCATAAACAAGATTGTCATGGAAACAGTCATAAATATGGCCCGGCCAATAATAATCACGCACGCTGTGTGGTTGTGTACATGTACGTCTGTGTGTCAGCAATGAGGCCAATTTATGGACTTTATTATGATTGGAATATATTTCAAGGGTAAACGTGGGAGTTTTTTACATATTGGCCTCGTTGCAAAGGTTCCCTGACTGGTGAAATATGGTAATATATACAACTTGAGTGGGGTAATAACTAATACTTTTTGCCCAGTACGAAATTATCCTTTAAGAAATTCTACGAGTCAATGCCACATTAAAAAAAAATTGGAAACACCTGCCTGATATAGGCCTACATGTAGTATTGAAAACAGGATTCTCAATAGGCTTTTCAATTTTAAAAATCTTGAAAATTATTATACATTGACCATTTGAGTTTCAATGCACGACATTTGCAGCCGTTTTGAGAAACACACGTAGTGACCACAATAGGGCACTATTTTCGGTTTTGGTGCACTTTCTTCTTTTGTATTGACCCAAATTCACCAACAGCAAATAGTGCCCTCCTGTTGTGTCCGCTATCTCTCAAAAAGGCCAACACCTTGTGAAGAAACATCAGTTGGCTCAACACAGATAGGTCTACATCAAAGTACCAAGAACACCAGTACATGTACAATGTATCATAGAAAAGTCAGCTGCCCTTATGCAACAGTGAAGTACATCACAGACAAAATCTGTCTACCCATGCATTCCACTTTAACATTACTTTCACCAAATGAGGTCAAATGAGGTCACTCAGTGGACATGTACATGTATGTAATAAAATACCGAGTTTTTGCAAACCTACATGTATGATGCCATCCCATCGGACCCATTACAAGGCTGTACGATGACAAAGTGGCCCAACATCCACACACGCACAATGATCACAATTGATAATACGCCTTCTGCAGTTATGGCTATCAAAACCAGAATCAACGATGGATTTCCAATTTTCTTTTTATGACTAAATACACCGGGGGTCATCTGAAGACTTACCTGATAGCAGTTAGACTCCATGACATAGTCGGAGTGGATAGCGACCGGGACGCGAGGGTAATACCATTCCCCCATCATTGCACCGACAGGGAAACAATAACACTGCCACAACCGATTAATTATACACCTGTCATGCCTCTCTGCTGGCGCACTTGAAACAGGACAGTGGGATCCTCACGTGTGTACATAAACACAAGTACGGACTGGCCGGCTGTACGTCTGCCTTTTATAAGCAGGGAGGAAAACTACTTACAATCTACTCATCATACTGTTACAGAATCCAAACTTTGGGAAATCACACATGTATATAGACATAGAGAGACAGTTTCATGTGATGTCACTTTTTTTTTTGTCCGACGATCAATCACCAGCACTTAGTTTGATGAGATAAAGAATTCTTATTCCTGGAGGAATACGATTGCATGATACGGTGGGGGCTGATTTGATTGGGACTTTTCTTGCCATCAGGGCACTTGTCACTTGTTTTCAAAGACAGGCCTAGCCTGCAATCAAGCGTGAAGATGGACAATAAGTGGCTAACAAAAGATGACATTAGCCATTAACAGACACGTCTTTTCTTCAGTCTGTATTATTCGCAGTCCGCCGTCACCCGCACGGAGCAAAAAGCTTACTGGGAATCAAGAGTGAAAGAGTAGTTAAAAACTGGCAAAAAGGCACACCTACTACTGGCATCTCCATCGAGACCAACAAACCGAATTATCTGGTTATTATCTCACCTCTTCCACGGTCCAAACTGACAGAAGGTTCTCAACTTAGGAGTAATTGCTGCAGAACAGCTTTTCATATTTGCAAAGATGAGCACGTTCGTTGACCACGCTCGTCACTTGAGGTGTCCAGGCGATGAACTTGATTAAATTTTATCGTGAGAGCTACTCTCTCACTCTCTCTCTTTCTCTCTCTGAAGAGCTAGCTAAGGAACTTGAGGTAATTATCGGTTGTTTTGGGAGCTGGGGGCCGCAGAGGTTAGGACAGTGTGAGCATCCTGACTTGAGTTCCAACCAAGGAGATGATGAGAAGATCGTGGGGAGGAAGTATGTTCCAAGGAAAACAGGTGGTAAAAACAGGAAACCTTAGATTATGATGCAAAATTAGGCAATAGAAGACGCCTGGCAATAGGATGCATTGTAACTGACAAACATTCACGCCGCAGGCTTGTTTTCTTTCTGTACTGTGCCTTGTCAAGACCCTTGGAAGAGGTCGTAGGGACAGTCTTTGACAGCCAATGCTACAAACACTCTCTGTTTGTAGGGGGTTATTTTTGTCCAGAGCAGCCTCCAATATGCAAATAGAAACAGGATCGTCTTGAAAGACTGCCACTTCCACACAATATTTTCAGAGGAAATCGAAGATGTAAAGGAAAATATTTGTATACTATTTGGCCTTGTCTCCCAGCCCTATCTGATGAAAGCTTTTTTTCCCACAAAGTCACTGCCTGCCTTGGTGCAGAGCACACAATGTATGAAGACAGCACTTTTAAGAAAAACAAAAAACAGACTCCCCTGAACCAAGTCGCAGTTACTGATTTCAGCTTCCTGACAGATTGAATGAAAACAGATCATCACTGGAGTAAGGATGTAAATTCCCTCCAGGGTCTAGAAGAAAACAGCACTTAAATGTAAAAAAAAAAAAAAATAGAAGTAAAATCGTACTTTACTCTTAACTATAAGTCAGCTAAGGTTGCAAAGTTGTAATTTACATACATGTGTGTGTGAACTGATCAAATCAAGATTTGAATTTTTTTTCATTTTTCATTTTTTTTTTTTAAAGAATTTCATGCAAACTTACTGTACATGAGGTCTTAACCAGTTCACGTCGGATGATTTGTATACACGCAAAGGTTTTGCGGTTTTTATAACGGATGACGGATAAACACGCAACGAGCAAGGCCGGAATTATCTGTCTGCGACCCGCTCCCAGCGAGCGAGGCTGGAAATATCAGGGTGTGCTACCCGCAGACGACGGCCTAAACCCGTCTGGCATCGAGGTTCGCCTGGGTCCGGTCACTGTCAAAATTATCCAGGCGTGAACTGGTTAATTAAGTATTTAAAATTCAGTATACAACCCCAAATAAAATTTCAAACTTAAAAACTGCAAGAGAAAGACCAATTCAACAATTCAAGTAAAACGGCCAGGACTAATTGTTTCTGTCTCAGTTGAAAATTTACATAAAATTGTAATCAAATAGAGAGCAGAGTGGTAGTTTCTGAGCAGAAAATGTTGCTAAGCACATTTTATGTGCTAAGCATAAACAGCACAGCACCAGCCAACAGAAATGTTTATTAGATTACATTGTCACTGGTAACCAGTTTTTGCCAAGCAAATCTTTTATACGCTTAGCCAAATTCTGTACCCGACAGCTTCTTGAAATCAGTGGCAACAATAAAAAGTCTTACACTTGTACAGTAATGTTCACAAGATTCCCTTCAAACATTTTTACTTTAATGAACACAAAGCTGGGAAGCAATACTGAAGAGAAAGGAATTGTCCAGCGTTTCCCAGAGCTGGGATTTGGGGTTAGAAACTCCAAAGAAACCAAGCAAAACAAGTCACTCTGATGATCATTGCCACTAATTATAGCTTATGGCTCTCTCCAGGGAGGCTCGGGAGAATTTTGTGGTTGAAAACGCGTCATAATACTGCACGTATGTTCTTCAAGGCTGGTCTTTTTTGTAATGCTCAGATGTGCCTGAAACTATAGGACAAGTACGGAAGACCGAAGTTAACACAACACTAGCTGAATTATAGGGTTTCTCTTAACTTTATATTTTCTAGATGGCCTGACCAATTACATAAAACTCAGTTTTAAAAAAAATCAATCAGTATTTAAATAATTAGTCCACAATGGACGTTTATTACCTTCAGATATTTGTTATTATTCATTTTTTTTACATTCTATATTTATTTGAGTGACATACCGGTACCTCATACGATTGAAGAAATGACGATCCCCACCCAATTTTTACATTTTACATTATAATATGGAAGTGACAAGTTACTAAAGCGAACATTTTCCGAGAAAACACAGTAACTATAACCCCACTTGTCAGATTAGGCCTATTTGGGGAGTGTACTTACTGGTCCATCACACTTTTGACGGGTAAAATACATGAAGCTACCGGTAGTACATTGTACACCAGCGAGAAAAGTAAACCCAAGGATTATGATGAAAGCACAATTTAAGCTGCCTCCGAGCTACTTTTGGCAGAGCAGGATGAGATGGGTAAAAACTGATGTCTCCTTTAATGTACGAAGAAAAAAACCCTAAAGAATACCCCAACAAGAATAAAAGTTTGAGTGGAAGCGTGATAGCTTTAATGCCCCTTGCTGAAAAATCCACCTTGGGATAAGTGTCGGCAAAACGTCTTCAAGGGAATCCTCCCCTCCTCAACGCCCCCTTCTCTTCTCATCCACACAATCCCCAACACCGCCCCTCGTTGACTCTCGCCTCTACAAACACCTTCCAACAAGGCCCCCCTCTCCCCACCCATCCTCCCCTCCCCCCCTACCTTCACTCTCATCTCTCTAGGACAGTGCCGGAATTTCCTCCAATTATGAGGCAAAGTTCTAAAAATGAAGAAGACTGTCTGAGAGCAACGGAAGGAGACTGACAAATATGTGACACGCAGAGGAGGAAATAGAATGTAGGGGGCTAATGAAATCAAGCCAAACTCAATATAGTTGAAATCCTGACATCAGGGAAAACATCGTGTAGATCAGCTCCATACACGAACATGAAGGGGACTTCAACTTAGCGGACACCACCGGTAATTGGCCAATTATTTTCACAGTGTTTTAAGACTGACCCCCTCCGAGGATCTGAAAAACAACCGCGGGTAATGGCGCATTCCCAGCACACAAACAGGCAGCACTGTCAGGAACAGCATCGCCGGCCAAACAAAATTCATCAACTGGGATTGATTAGGAAACTTTTTTTTCTGCAAACTTCCAATTTTGGATTGTATCGGTTCAGGGAAGCGCTCGTAAAATAATCATTTGTCATCGTTTGTTTGGAAGCTGAAGCATTGGCACTACAGCCTGAACATTATCCAGGTATACTCATTTCTACTCACCTGGTTATGTCTCTTTTTCGTTGAGCCGGCCAACGAACCAAAACCAAAAAACACTGTCGACTCTGTAAGCTGCCCATTCTTATTTACTCACACACTGTTCGAACAATAAGTCGAAGCCTTTTTGACCTTACACTCAACCAACACAATTAGGACTGTGTCACTAAGTTGTATGGAAAATCAGTCAGCTCATTTTTTTTATCACTTAAATTATATTGATTGCTTTAATGAGTAGGTCCACTTTTGGTTACATTTTGTTTTAATTCACTGGAAACCCGATACAATGCTAAACTGTGACATGTGAAACTGAAATGTTGACAATTAACTCAACAAAAAAAATCATCCATCAATTTTTTTTCAGAGTTTGGTTTTCCTTTTTTTTTTCTGATTGCGTTTTTTACAATTGTCTTTTTTTTTAAAGGTAAATTTATGGATGAATATAAGTTGCAGAATAGTATTTTTTTGGTTTTAGTGTGTGTGTGTTTGTTTGTTTGCTTTGGCCAAAGGAAAACATTCGCCTATAATATAAAAATATTTTTCTTGGAAGATTGACCGAAAGTAAAATCAATTTTATAGCCGGGATAATATCTCAAAGTATAATATATCCCTCACTGCTTTTAGTGCTGTTTAATCGCAAGTGCAGCGCATTATGTACGAATAAATTTACTTGGAGAACTTTGTATACACAATGGCAAACAGCAGAGAAAACAGACCACTTCCCTCTGACATTTATCTAGGGAGTTGTGTAAACAACGAATGCATTTCTTGTTTAGATTCCCCTTTCCATTAATCTTCAATACACTTGTTATTATGCTAATGTTGTTGGCTTGTTTATCCAAAGCCAGCTACATACAGAGGTCAGTAATTTAATCTTGGTGGGACTGTTCCATCGTGGCGGGATGGGTGAGATATTGTTTTTGAGGGGGACAAATAAAGTAAAGCTAATACAAACAATCAATCTATAGACATTGGGGCCATGTATGGGGTGACTCATATTTTAACCTAGTAATACCTACATATTAAAAACAGCAATTTTTCTTTTAGAAAACTAACATCAGATACATATTTGATTCAAATTTGAAACCTTCAGAATTCAGGCATTCAACGTGAAAAGTCCCCCTACTCCTTAAGGACATTCCAAGCCAACCACAACAAAACTTTCTGCGGTGTTGTTATGTTTTATGGTGTAAACGGGAAGTGAAATGAAACAGGAAATGGGACAAAAAATTACAAGTCCAACTATTAAAATACTTTACTTGTGGCACATCAAAAACATTCATTTTAAATGTTTTTAACAAAAAATATATGACAGTCTAAGCCAGAATTTCAGGGGGTGTCCAATGAACCATACATGTATGGCATAATCTTTCAGAATAAAACAAGCATCTCAAAAAAAAGTGTTCTCCTTTCTTTCATTTCAAGTTTCAAAACTTCCAAAATTTACAAATAGGTAATTAAAAAATGAATATTGTACTTAGTTGACTAAAATCTCTGGTACATGCAACAGTTTATCATAGAGCTTCCTCAAAGGTACATACATGTATTCCACTGCAAGAATGATATTTCCTTCAAGTAAGGTTTACTAGTATGTAGAATCCATGTCACCTGCACAGGGCTACTGCAGTGACTCATTGGTTGAAAGTTACACAGGTGCTAGCCAATGGGGAGGCTTGTATGCAAATGAAGGGGATCCATTTCATATGACATTGGCACCACCTTCACACAGTGCTAGCCAATGGGGAGGCTTGTATGCAAATGAAGGGGATCCATTTCATATCACATTGGCACCACCTTCACACAGTGCTAGCCAATGGGGAGGCTTGTATGCAAATGAAGGAGATCCATTTCACATGTCATTGGCACCACCTTCACACAGTGCTAGCCAATGGGGTGGCTTGTATGCAAATACCTGTGTTCTTTAGACCCATTTTATAGGAAATGGACACCACCTACACGCTGGTTGGCATTCATGAGGACATTTTGGTTGCAAAGCTTTTATTGCATGAAAATGAAGGTTTGAAAATTTGATTTATTTGAAAGTTCTCTATTAAAGCTGTTTGCATTTTTTATTCATGCTCACAACAATTACATGTATAAATAAAGTCAAGTTATTGTGATAACATTTGAAATTATTTAAACTTTAATTATGGAATGGTTCAGGCCGAGCACATTGGCAAAGACAGCATGTCTGTTCATTGTGGTTAACAGTCTACGACAGGCCAATTTACACTTGAACCACAAAGAGCTTTTTCACAGTGGAACAATAGCAACCCCACACATAATCCATTCTTTCAAAAGTAAATGGCACCACTTTCCCACCACAACAACCATCCCCCCTTCCCCCTTGATCAAATTGGATATTCAGCGCCGAGAAAAGCCAGGATAAATAATAAATGGGGCAAGAACCTCCATTGCACAAACAAGACTAACGGCAGGTTGGCAGCTGTGCATTCAAAACCTTGTTGTTATATGCGAGGGCAAATGAACCACCTAGGCCCGGCCATTTTACTATGTAAACAACAGCCAACACAAAACAAGCAACGGGTAAACAAACACACACCCAACCTCCGCGCATTTCTTTTTTCCTTTCGGAGGAGAAAGCTCCTTGGTCGATGCCACTCGGGGAAGAGAACCGAGCAAGTGTATTATTCTAAAGACTAGGCAGAGCACCATCATTATTTTATTTGGGCTATTATGTTTCACTCGCTGGCAAGCAAGAAGACGAGAAGCAACATCTGAGTGGCCATTATTAACGCGATTACCATTTTAAATGGCTCTGCATCATTGCACGGAGCGCGACCCAAAAAAATTGAACCAAGAAACCAACGGAATCAGGGACTGAGGGAGATGTGTCGGTAGTTATGCAGGAAGCAGGAATTTACAGCAGGAAGTGTTTTGCTGGGAAATTTGCATAAATACAGTTTTTGTGAGAAATTCCATGGAAATAAAATCAGGGAATCAATATTGTTAACTCAAAATTTAGCGAAATCCTGAAAGCTCCGATTTGAGCAATTCAGAATTACCGATTTACCATCGTGTTATTTATCAACAGAGCACATTCATTGTCAGCTAAAATTTGGCATTTGCGGGTCGCAGTGATTCCTTTAAAGACTGTGAATTCCATTTTGAATTATCGCCATTGGGAACCGCACAGGATTATGTGCCTCGAGGCTTTGTGTTTGTAGTAAACAACAGATGGTGGTCATATTGTGAAGTGGACGCAACGTCACAACTTAAAAGCATCCTTAGTCCTAGTCCAAACACGCGCCTGACAGCGAAAGATTCTTCATCTAACAATTCTTGAGATTTTGATAAATGACACAATAAAAATCACACACACGCATTGAATCAACAATGGATGAGGGAAAAATATAAAAAGCAACAGAACTGGTCCTATTAACTTGATGCACACCAATGTTGGTGGCAATTCACGAGTACTTCTCTGATTTCAAGTATTTATCATGCATGTTGTCTCACAAAGTAGGAAACACAGTCCTGCAACTTTGGTCCAGCAATTACATTATCTTCTCCCCCCCCCACACAATCCTTGACTTGCTGCCCCCTAGAAATGTTTCAGGAGACAGCTGGAGTCTGAGATACATTTGCCCTTGAACAACGAAAAACTAAAATTACCTTGCCAACCAATGCTGGAAACTTAACCAGGGTGCATTGTCAACAAAATGTCTTTTATTTTTGCCCATTATTTATAACCACCTTTTCTTCAACATTTAATTGTGGTGTCTATTTCTTAAAAAGCCCCAATAAATAAATGCCAAACTCAGGCATGCAACTGGAAATTTAGAAGAAAAAAAAGGAAACTCCAAGTCACGCAAGACTTTGTTCATTTTTTTTTCAATTTGTAATGAGAATTAATTTTTGTTTCAATTTTGTAATGAGAAGTTAAAAACAAGGAAATCAGCGGATCCGAGGAAAAGTTAACTGCCTGCAAACTTAATGAAATGGTTTTAAGTTGCATTCCCATGCTACTTTCAAATTTTATCTAAAATATATATTCTTTTGTTAAACTGCTATTTTTCTAGCAATATAACTTGGTAATACTTTAAATGAGACATCGACCCCAAAAAAACAAAAAAACAATCGGCTCATGTTCAGTTATTGAATTATTACTTTACAAATTTTTGATTACTTGCAGCCTGACAATAATTCCATTCTCATGGTTAGGATAATACCAATCTCCTGGTTTTAGTTGGATCTGTTTGTTTGTTTTAAAACAGGGTTGAAGATGGCCCCCCCCCAAAAAAATTATATATATATATATATATATATATATATTTAAAAAGTTGGGTTTTTTTTTGGTTAAAAAACATACAAGTTGAACAGGAAAAAATAGAATTTTCAGGGAATTGAAGACTGCAAATTTCATTTTCAGAACTTCAGATCTCCAAGAGATTTAAGAAAATTCAGGATTGAGGGAGGTACAGCCCAAATACTCCAATTTTTTTGTGCGCATGAAGAATAGATTGCCACTTGTTAAATTATTGTATGATCGAGGAATTTGGAGTATTTGGCCATTTTGGGAAGGTAGTACAATGTATTCTGTTTTAGGATAATTAATGAAAAAAAAAAAGCTATGAAAGTGATAAAATGGGGTGCTTGGAGGGAGTTCTTGTTAAATCATATGCAAAGTCCTTACCAGTTAAGTGTCAAGGTCAATAGACAAACTATTCACATGAACTGGGCCAGACGAAGGCATTCCCTTTTCAATGTTAAAGGTGTTACTTGTAGCCTGACTAGTGATCTTGACGTGTGATAGACTTACCATGGAGGAATTTATGAATGTATGCCTCCGTGGACTCACATCTGTGATGTGAATATGTTGGTAACACTGGGGGCCCCTATAAATGACTTCACCATTTGTTGGATATGGGTACAGTCATTAGAAAGAATTGGCAACTGTTCAAAATCCTTGGTTACAACAATTTTTAAAATTGGCCTACTTTACAATACTTTGCCTTTGGTCTGACTCTAAAGGTTCCAAATGCATTGTAACGTGTTAGAGTAACACTTAGAGGACAGGACATGACAGTCTATCAATCATACTAATGATTGTGATGCGAACACCAATGACATGTACCTAATGAAACTCTGCTAGAACTTAATTTTGAGATAAAAAGTTTAGTATCATAATGAAGAGAATAGTTAATGAAAATGAAATAATCAGTCTAACAATGGTGTAGGTGTTCCTTCCTCCAAGGTCCAAACACAGACATAGAGCTCTATGACAATGACATGTTCCAATTAAGTTACCCCCCCCCTTTTTATAGCCTTTTTAAAGGTTTTGTGTAGGCCCAAACTTGCCAAAGGCCAAGATAAAGAGGGAATTCAGTCGATCTTCATTCTCAAAACGACACTTATTCACAGCAAATTGTGTCAGAAAATGCCACCCTAGTCGATAGTAATGATATAAATCTATTCCTCCACTACAATTCAGATCAAATCATGCAAGCTAATCATCCCTACTCATAATGGCGTTATATTCAGATTTGGACGGTCAGGGTCAGTCACAAAGATCGAATAAAATAAAAAAGACATAGGGCCCAGTAATAGGGGCCTAATTTTTTTCGACAACAGTAGAGCCTAAACTTCTTTTAAAAACGACTCCAACTATAAATTCATGTTCTTCATCTCGTCCATTTTGGCCATTTATTGTACGTGCTTCAATCGAAATGGACCACAATTTGCCTCAGCAACCCCTACTTTTGCCGTCGGTAAGTTTGCTCTCTTTGCGAGAGTCCATTCGGAGTCCGGATGTATTGTAATATCACAATGCACGTTGTATGCATGCATCGCGCATGGCCGGTCGCACACATGTAAAGCTAGCTAGCTGCAGATTGTGTTGTTCACTATGCAAATTTATTTATTCCACAGGCAGAGAAAGACTTCCATTGCCACAAACAACAACAAAAATACATAATAAGAACCAAGCAGTTTATACAAAATCGAGCTAAGCTTGCAGCAGAATCACCCTTGATTTGTAATGCTTAGTACCTACCTTGGGATTTTCTTGCGAGAATCGAGCCCAGCGCGGAACAGGGTTGTGAAATTCTCTTGATTTAGAGACGAGACTGAGACATCGAATTTTGTGTACAGCAAATGTAAAGGCGCATCTCGATAAACAACGCTGATTATCGGTCCGCCCCTAGCCGGGACAATTCCAACTTAAACTGTCAAATAAATTCCCCTTTCCTTCGAATATATGTACCAGTGATACGATATGGTATTTCTGTTCAGCCCTGTGCCTTGGTGATTGCGACAAAATCCACTTCACGATGAATTTCGGACTATTTCAGATCCAGAATTCATTGTTGTTTCTAGTCGCACTGTGTCCGATCATGACGTCAGCTTAACCTGCTGCGTAAACAAGCATGGTGCACGATGGTGTGAATGTTTGAGCGCCGTCGACTGCAACTCAAGATTTCGGTGACAATTTCAATGTGTTTGTCAGTTTTGTTCGTGGTTTGTGGAACGTTGTTTGTTGTCAATATAGCCATAGTAAAAATTGCAATACCTGTCTTTATAGCATTGTAACAATCGATTTTCAGTGCACATTGATCACATTTTTTGGATCAAAATTTACTGTTTGCATTCGGTAGTGATCATGTGTACTGTGTGTACACTGTCAATGCATTGTGTGCACTGGTTCCATGGGGCATATGCTGTCTGTACTCGGTTGGTGTGGGGACCAGCGATTTTTAGAGTTGCATCAGTCTGTGTATTAAAATTGCAACAGTTTACTGCACAACTGCACTAGAAAAAAGTCATGATCAGCTAAGAACAAACATATCTTGTTACACAAGTTAAATTTGTCATGAATCTTTCTCTTTTTTAGTCGTAAATGCAATGAAGAGGGCATCCAACGTTGGCTACTAATAGTAATAATAATATAAAGTAAACTGAACTGAAGCACTTATTTTTTTAGATCATTGAAGGACTAGTTCAGTTGTAACATGAGCATGATACTGTGAGGGCGCTCTGTGCACGCTCTCTATTGTTTCCCGACCAGTATTTTCATGTTATATGTACAGAGCTGTGAAAAGTAACCCATGATCTTTCACTGTCATATTTAAACAACGTGCATTCAAAAAGGCGTAATGACAAACTTCACGTTCATGCACCCAGCTTCCCTATAACTTGTAATTACTGTTACAAGGAGAGTGCACAAAGTCTATGGAGAGTCAAGAAAATGTTCTAATCTAAGTATTTCCTAAGGAAAGAATGTTGCAACCTGACGCCACTTCAGCAGTTGTGTACAAAGTCTATGGAGAGTCAAGACAATTTTCTTAGTATTTCCTAACAAAATTACAAATGTTTCTCAGTCCCAGATTCATGTCTTATCATCATTTCTGCAACGACTGACCTTCATTGAGATGATACAAAATGTATACTAAAAAAATAGCGTCAGGTTGCAACATTTTTTCCTTTCCTAACATTTAACAACATTGGAAATTTTTCTCAGTCCCAGATTCATGTCTTTTCTACATTTTTGGTATGACTGACCTTCATTGAGATAATATATGATGGAAAAATTGTCATCGGGATGCAACATTTATTCCCAAATCCTCCATTTATACCATAAACAAACCCCTGTGTGTATGACTTTGTTGCTGCTTTCAATAGGGGACATTGAACATTAGAGGACGATAGGGGCCCCAATTCCCGAGAGGTCCCCAATTTGGATTCGTGTACAAAACGTATGGGAGGTCTTCCTAAAAAGTTACTACAAACAAAGAGGGACAATAGGGGTCCCCGGTTGCAGGCAAATACACACTTGTGTGTGTTGGGAGGGTGGGAGTGGGGGGGGGGGCTGAGGGGGTAGGGCAAACAGGAAACCAAGTTCCATCATATTTGAATACATTTAGCTGCTGCGAAGTTATGACGTTGTGCGTGGTGGCCATCTTAGAGGGCATCTTTTGTTATTTGAATTCAGTAACAATGAAGATACAAAAGGTTTACTCATACATATCAAGGCAAAACAAAGGCATTGCCCTCTAAGATGGCTGCTACGCATAAGATATATTGATACAATTAATTATTCATTATTTCAATGTGGTTTTTTTTTTCATTTTGATGCAGGTGCTCTGTGCTGTAAAGACAGCTTAGCCAGTCTTAACCTGACCCATGTGTTGTGATTGAGAAAAAATCCTGATTGAGTAAAAAAATTACTTATATAATGTAAGTATAATTAACAAGAGGTCATGTTGCATTTTGATTATTAGGCTATGTCTTGGCTGTTAATTGTTTCCTCTCAAAAAATGCACATTAGCAAAAACATTACTCTCTCTTTAAGCCGACAAAATTCTTCAAAATTGTCATGAGGCAACAAGGTCCTCGGTATTTCACCAACCAAGTTTGAAGTCCCAATTCAGTTTTTTTAAAGGAGACTTTTCTCCAACATTTTGCACCTGAGAGTGAAGCCAAATGATTTCAAGGTGTAGCCTAAGAGTAGACTGGCACACGTCCAACGGTTTGAAAAGATTGACGTTTCAGTGGTCTCGTGGTGGACTATGGAGACTGCATACCAGATGTTTCTTTTGACACAGTAGTCGGGGGTCTTAGGGATATTTTGGTTCAGATTCTTCCAAAAGCACCAAATTTGGCACAGATGTCGACCATACTATACTATTTCGATTTTTGACGGGCGCCAAGACAGGCGCCCCACGGGGCCGCCATATTGGCAAAATCCAATATGGCCGCCAACCGGGTCAGAGGTCAATCAAACTAAACAAGCTAGAATCATAAATAATACCACTTTTCAGGTATTTTCGGGGTCGAGCAATCTGAATCTGATGTAATTTTAACGATTTAAGGCAAGACAGATGCCCAAAGGGACTGCCATATTGGCAAAATCCAAAATGGCCGCCACATATATCACAGTTAAACAAATAACGAGCTAAAATCTTAAATAATACCACCTACGTATAATGGGTTTTCAGGGTCACAGAATCTGAATCTGATGTCATTTTAATGATTCTAGGCAAGACAGATGCCCTGGGGCCGCCATATTGGACAAAAAAACACAATATGGCCGCCACCCAGGTTGGAGGTACTCGCAGTTAAAACAATACAACTACAGGTTTTTTTTAATGATTTGAGGTCAAGTTTACCACTCGAGATCATTTGGGTTAAACCTGGTGTTTCTGGTGCGTCATTCCATATGAAAAACGTTTCCTTTTAGCATATGTCGGAAACTTTGACATCTCTACACATACCACATGAACAATCTTAAATTGGAGCAAGAAAATTGTCCTAAGTTATTGTAAGGATGTACAGGCGCATGTTGTGTGTGCCCGCCATGCTGAGGATGGGTGGTGCTATCAACCAACTGTTGTTTCATTGTCTTCACCACCCAAAATCAATGCTGATCACAGATAACCGAGGCTCAGGGCAACCTCTCACTTGGTGAGTTCCAGTGATATGCCCAAACCGTAAATATCCATTTCTCGCATGAGAACCCTGCAGTGAAGCGGGCTCATCAAGCTTGACCTCTCCGACACATCAACTCCAAAGCTACCTGACTTTTACATGATCCAGCCTCCCCCAAATTGAACTCATGTCTTTGCACCCAGACTTGACAAGCGAAGTTACCCATCCCTTGATGTGCGAGTTGACAAGGTCAAGAAAGGATAAGGCTTCGATTGCACATGTACAGTCGACTCTCGTTAGTACAAACTCTATTAATACAAAATACTGGTTATAACAAACATAAAGCCTTGGTCCCGACTGTGCCGTTATGTAAACAATGAATGGGACTGATGTTCCTCTTTATACAAAATTCTGATATAACAAACAATTTGGCTAGGTCCGAACGAGTTTGTTATAACCAGACTCGACTGTACCAGCTTACTGAAGCAACGCAGGCCTGCAGATGGTGACATCATCACCTGATTGGGATACAATTAACTCAGTGCTAGCAAACGAGTCAGCGAAGCCCCTTGCCGAAATCGGCATCTACGCCCTATTCCTACACAAGGCCACATCCACATCTTCAATGTTCAAGCACCTGATGGAACTGATGATGCAGGGCACTGAATTCCTCAAACCAGGCCAGACCGGCGTGTTTGGATCAGTCACATATCATCAAGCTGCTCTCAAAAGTCAATACCGCCGATTTTCTTTTTAGGAGAAGACAAGTTTGTACATGAAGTATGATGGGCGTGCAGCGTGCTGCACATTGAAGACATTCATCAATGTGTTAGGGAAGAACCTGCCTCACTCTGGGCATGGAGGATGGGAGGACCACTGTCCTTTCTAAGGCTGAGGTCCTGACATTCGCTCACAGTCTGAACTCAATGAGCATCACATCAGCCGCACGGGTACGCCCATCAAGTCTCTCTCACGTCACTTTACCTGGTCAAGCAGATCGCCTACTCAGAGCATTGTAAGAATTTAATGGGTACACCGGAGTAATTCGATATGCAACCCACTAAGCCTGAAGGATTGAGAGTCACTGCGATCACTTCCGAGATCATTTCAAGCTTGTTTTGGAGATCCTCGGCCTATTGGAGCTCTGGGTGGGCTTCCGAAATTGTGAAAAGTACAGTGACACTAGTCCATAGCATCTACTTCGATCTTGGTCCGACAAAGTCCTTGGCACCACCCTTCTTCCAAAGCCTAACATGGTGCGACACGACTTGCTTCGCCATGTCATGCAGAGCAAGGGGTGTGGTCAAATGGGCCAGACAACGTTTCTTCACTACTGGAAGCAGCTTGTCGGAAGCATCCCAGCTACCTGCCGTGCTGTTTTGTTAACATATAAAGCAACCGCTCAGGCTACTGCAGGCCACCTCGGTCCAGCAGGAAATTCCTGACTTCATGGAGTGGGGCTGGCACAAAGATGGTACCAGCACATGGCAATCACTATGGACCACACTCTCAATGATGCCTCAGTGGCATGCGCCATTCTCTTGCACTGCGGCTGGCTCATGCAAGGGAAGGTAGAAATGCAACCACACTGGGTTTCTATATGCAAGGTCCTATACAAATTATGGAGAAATGTGCATAATTGGACGGTGGTGATGACCAGTACAGTACTCATTTCTGGCCGGGCATCATAGAGGGCGGGCCAGAACGTATAGGTGGTAATATCATCAATCACTGGTTCATGTGCATATTGTAAATAAACAGCTCCATTCAAATGCACACAGCGGCATATAGCATTTTGTCACTGTAGATATCATCTCCAAATATTTTAATAAAAATAGTTCAAACAGTAATCTTTATTGAAAAGTCTAATCCCGAATGACCTTTAGGGCAAAATGTGACCTACAATCTTGACTGGCAGCCATATTGGATTTTTTTCCAATATGGCGGCCCCCTGGGGCATCCGTCTTGCATCAAATCATTAAAATAACATCAGATTCAGATTCTTTGACACTGAAAACCCCTCCAAAGTTGAATTACTCATGATTCTAGCTTGTTTAGTTTTTTAACTGTGGTGTGTGGCGGCCATTTTGGATTTTGCCAATATGGCGGTTCCTTGGGGAATCTGTATTGCCTTAAATCGTTAAAATAACATCAGATTCAGATTGCTCGACCCCGAAAATACCTGAAAAGTGGTATTATTTATGATTCTAGCTTGTTTAGTTTGATTGACCTCTGACCCGGTTGGCGGCCATATTGGATTTTGCCAATATGGCGGCCCCGTGGGGCGCCTGTCTTGGCGCCCGTCAAAAATCGAAATAGTATGGTATGGACGACATCTGTGCCAAATTTGGTGCTTTTGGAAGAATCTGAACCAAACAGCCCATATAACGCCCTAACATCCCTGACTACAGTTGATTGATGCAGTACTAAAGGGTTGTTGGACTGGGACTCTCATACATGGTATTGAGAGTCCCAAATTTTCGGACTAAAAGTGGAGGTGATAGTTATTAATTTGAAATCATGACTCTACACTCAGACTGCAGCTCCTGACTTCAATAATAACAAGGATATCACTGTTGGAATGCAGCATTATGCTGTAACTTTTTTGCCGGGCAGGCTTTTGATTATGGCAGTCAACGGAAACAGAGTATAGAGGACTCCCACTGACCCATGTGACCCGACCTACGTCTGGGTACCGGGAAGTCAGCTCCACCATTGTAGTAGGCAAAGCTCTTTTAGCACCATGCGTCGTAGAAAGTAGGCAAGCCTTCAAAGCTGTGATGGATGGCAAAAACTGTGAGAAAAATACAGAGGGGTGGTACTTTGAAGCTGTATGATTGGAATCTGGTATAGGTTCCATGGATGAACTGTAAGAGGGCGCTTTCAGATTACTTGGCTGCAAGCCTGTTCGGTATGGCGATATTTCACGATATTTCGATTATATTTTCATATCGGAAATCGTATCGATCTCATAAAAAAAAATCGGCACATCGTGAAATTCGATATGCCGAAAAATATCGCGATATTCTTTTGAGGTACCGCTTTTTGTAACCAAAGTCAATCCCTTACAGTTTCAAATCATCGCTAAAGCGCTCCCATGAAAAACCGCAAACGACAAATTCACCGCATTGTATTTACCGCGATAGGTCTTACCTATTCAGGGGCGGAACCAACTGACTGACGTCACGTGTATTGGATTTTGCGTCTTCCACGCTGCGCTGCACGTGGTGCAGTACAAACAACACAATTTCACCCGACGTACCAAGTGCCAAAATCGTAATCACGTGCGTGGAGTTAACCGAAGGGAAACGAAGTCTCTGACATTTCGCAAAGAAAATACGGTGCCTGTTTTGTTTTGACGGAAATGTGAATTTGTATAGACAAAACACCACAAATACATGTGCTTGAATTGTAGATTACGACGTTGAGAAGTGAATGTTTCGTTTCGGCACCGGCTCGAGGAGACCACGCCGATCCCGCAAATTTTTTTTCCAGCACCAAACGACATCCGCATACGCACGTTAAGCGCCCTCTACGATACTTTTATGATACGTGGGCACTATATATTGATTAGTTTTCCACTTTCGAAGCGAGCAATGTGACAGCTCAGTCGATAATTTATTGTGGTTTCATACCGCGAGGTTGCGGGTTCGAATCACGGTGTTGCACATGATTTTTTTATTATTATTATTTTCTAACCTGAGGCTTGGGAGGATTTTATTAAAAAGGGAAATAAAGCCCGAATTTCATATATTTATATTTTTGATTTTCTTTCCATGTTTTTAGAAAAGTATAAAGTCCAAAACGTCATAGCGTATTGCGGATGTCGTACGCGTCTGGGAGCCGGAGAGAAAAAAAAAATCGCCACAGGCTAGGAAGACTCCGCGCATGGAGCTACGCGCAGGCGAACTAGAATCAAATTTTCCTGCACGTATTTTTGCTGACTCGGAACGAGCTTCTCTTCCGTGGTTGTGCCTGGGCACTTACACTTGCTTAGTGCCAAAGCTGTCCCAAACTTATGAAATCTGTTCATATTTTCAGCAACAAAAAACGTCGAAAACCAACTGTTCAGTCGCGGCTTTTATTTCGTTCACAGAACAAAAAATGCGTCACAAGAAATTGGACTGATCCATTCATTTTTTGTAAAGGGGTGTTTCACCCTCATTTTTTGAGTTAACATCGTTTTTCGACCAAAATATTTAGAAAAAAAAATATTTTGTTAGTTTGTAACGATGAAGAACTTTTTCTGAACCAGGAAATATTTCGGACTCCATTAAAAAAAAATATTATTTGTAATTCTGAAAAGATGGAAATACTGGTAAATTGTTTTCAGTGAAGCACACCCTTGCCGCAATGGTGTGGGCTGTACTATGCGTGCGCGCACGTGTAGATCATGTCAATGCGGCGTGCAATTGCGTGCTTGTGCTTCGTTATTTCCTCGATTTGTTTTTCTAATAAATTGCACATTTTTATCCAACATTTCAAGGTAATTTTGTTTTCGATGTTTGAATGTGGAATTTGTTTTCTACCTAAATTGGCAAAGAAAATGAGACTCTAGTCAAATAAACTTGACGATTTTGTTCAGGACAATTTGGGTCTTTTTCGCGGCAGTGGACATGGTGGATCGTGACTTCGGTCGTGTTTTTTTTTTGTTTTTTGTTTTTTTTGTTATTCCATTGTTCCATGAATGGAAAAATGACGTCATCACGATAATATCGCGATATCCGATATTTTTTTCACGATATGCCGATTTAAAAATACATGGATATCGAACAGGCTTACTTGGCTGCAGTTGGGAATAACACATGTATGTGTCAGCCGGAAGTGGTTTCAACGTTTCAATTAAAAGCCCTAGACAAGTAAATTCGGATGCAGTGTCAAAGTAAGGGCTCAAGTTTCTTGCCATATTAATACTTTTGTATGAAATTGTAAGGATGCAGTAAGTGACAACATTTGCACCAAGATCCACTGTTGTGATAGTGATTTGAATGTTAATTTGAGACGGATCCATTTAATTTCCGGCATTTTTGAAAATCAGAGCTTGTTTCCTTCTGTCCCCTTGCCCAGTCTTGCCAACTTCTCTGTCTCTCTATATCGGCAAGGTAGGTTTTGCCCCTTAAGGGTAGATCCAAAATCTGAAAGCCAGTGTTAATCATGCATGAGGTGTTGGTAAAATACTTTTTTGTGTGTGACAGTAACCTATTTAGGAGTCTGTTTCCCATTTTTTTTCCAGAAAAAATGTCATCCACGTGCTCCTGCTGTGAAGAGGATTGTGAGAAGAAAGTGAGTGGAGTGGTGAAAGGTGTCCACGCCAAACTCAGAAAGAAACTCAAAGAAGGTACGGTGGATTTGAGCTGTGAAACTCAACCGTGATGGACCCAACAAGATCCAACAGCACAAATTGGCTTTTGGACAGAAAATCTATTCCTGTAGCTGTTGGGTACGGTTGGATTCAGCAGGGTTGTCTGGAAAGATTTCCAAAGTAGTTGGAATTATTGAAACAGATGTCACAACGTCACTAAACCGAACCATTAGGCCTGGCTTACTGCACACAATGCGTGTGCCTCACCAATGCCACACTGTGTGTTCAAACTACGTGCGTTACGTGCACGTACACCCATACATGTAGGACTTGCGGGGACGCATGTAGGACATTAACCCTAACCACCCCAACTCCATCAAAATCCATCACCCCATTTTGGTGGATTATGGGCGACTTGGTCCATAAGGCCTGGGGTAACTAAATATTGATGGAGTATGATGGACTAGGGCCAAATGGCCTGAAGCAGTGCTAGGGGTATCCGATTGATTAAGCCTAGCTTCCTGTACTGCTATTGTGATGAAAGCCATGTGTAGCAAGTCCATGAATGTCAACCGGTGTGTCAGTGGTGTATTCCATTATGTCATGTACAGTTTTGTATTAGACGAACAGTGATTGATAGATTTTGATGGAATTGGTCCAGTTCCTAGTAAAAGACGCTAGGGCGTTAGGGTTAATGGCTGTGATTGGTCAAAATGCCATTGGGCGGGGCGTAATGAATCAGTCTATTTGATCCTTGACTATGAGCTCCTGAGAGGTCCAGTATGTGGGACACATGTAGCGTGATCGATTACTTCCCCACGATTACTTGTGCAAGCTCGACTGCATTCGATTTGACTCTCACGTGACTTCTCCCACTTACTGGAGCCTGCCCCAAGTAACTGACACACTGAGCCGGTTACTTGGGTAAGTATCTCATAAAGCCATGCTAAAACGTGGCTGTCACGTCCGGCAAGAAGCCAGCAGTGGGAACTTCAAAAACGCAAATTTGTTTCCAGATAACTCTGGACGATGGGCGGAAATTCAACACATTGTGTCTGAAGCTGTGTGGCTACAGTCAAGTATGTCACCTTCAATATAATTATTTTAAAACCAATCTACTGTAAAAAGGGGCTGCGATATTTAACATTTATTATTCATTAGGGCTGCGTACGTCACTCGTACGTCATCAAGTAACCCGAGATCGCTTACTCTCACGTTATTGCGCATGTGCAACTTTCCACGATTTAGAGGCACGAGTAAGCACTGGGAAGTAATTGAACACGCTCATAATGTACATGCACCTGTTTATGTGCATGGCCGCCATTTAGGGGGTACTTGTAGATGGAATTTTGTCATGACGTCACAATCAAGGCGTCTTGATTTTTGCATCAAATTAAGTGGCATTGCAGTAAAAGGATGAGCATGTACAAGTATACATGTAGTGCACAGGCATGGGCTGAATGGCACCTTGCCAAAGTACATGAGGCACATTGTGTTCATTTTTGTCGACAGACGGCGGCATTAACCCTCCTAGTGGGAAGTTAATAGTTAGAGTAATAGTTAAAACCCTTTAAAACCCTGCAGGTTACTTTCAGGTAAAGGGATATGGACTGAAAAGTAACTGTGTCACACAGAGAGGCACTTCGCAAAAAAAAACAGCACTGTGGAGAACAGTGATGTGTGACTGAATCTGCCTGCTTGCCCTGAGCTTCCATTATTTTTTGTATTAATATTTAGGCCTTGTCTCACGCTTGTCCTGTCTGTCTCACGTATTGTTTTGTTTGTCCCTTGGTCGTATGTTTGTCCATAGGCAAGGGCACAAAAGCGTTCTGCTTAACCTTATACCTAAATGTTGTCATTTGATTTCACACTTTATAATTAATCACTGTGTACGTAATAATCAAATATTATACTAGTGACTTTTTCTAATGTCTACATGTTTGTACATAATTGTAATGAATGACATCATTGAAATAAATGTTACTACTACAGCTTAGGTACGTGAACGAATTGTGCAGGGATGTGAGGTGTTAACGATACTCCACAGAAGATTACCTCTAAGGGATTTGAAGTGTTGGTGCTAACTCTATAGGTGGGTGCGGACATCCGGGAATTTAGCTCCTAGATTTGTGTTCTTGAAACTCAACGGTTCTTGAGTCTGGAGTGCTGAATGCTAACACTTAGTATCCGATGAAATCTGGTGTGCAAATGAGTAGATGTTTTCATTGGATGACGTCACTCTGCCCCAATCTATGGGAAAAAGTGCTTTTGCAAAACTTGAAGGGATGTAAAGTGCAGAAGACTAAGCGGGTTCAAATCCCAGGTCAGAAGGGGGTGTGATTAACTCTCTCCCCCTCAATCACAATTTCCGCGATAGCTTCCTTTTTGACAGTGGGATTGTGTTAAGAATCCCAGAGCTTTTTTCTTGTGTGAATTTTACATTTTATCGATGCTTCAGTGGCCGGACAGTTGACAAGCAAACTCTTGGATGCATAAAGTCTGAGTTGTAATGCTTTATTTGTGATAGTTGTGCTGTGTTTCTTCCTTGTGGTCTGGTGTTCAGAAGTTGGGATTTGAGGGTTTCAGTCCAGCTTTGTAGTTTGGAGATACAAGTGGTTGAATTGGAAGACTCAGGACAGTCACAGTTCCTGGTAGAAATGGCTTTTTCTCTAAAGGCATGAGATTTTTTTTAAGACTTTCATCTGAAATCAGACTTTTTCAGTCTGATAAACCAGTATGCCCCTTTGAGATCTTCCATCCCATTTTCAGATTTTTTTTTTTAAATTGGCAATCTCATCCCTATCTCTACCGAGGAGTAAACAATTCATGTTGACTCAAATTTGGTTGATAGATTAGTCCTGTTTAAGTGTACAGCATTGTGACATTATTCAGGGGTACACTCCCAAGAGAAATTAGGGTCTTATGAATGCTTCATTGGCTTGATGATCAGGGGTAATAACAGTAGGTTCAGAGGGACCCAAAATGAGACCCGCTGAATGAAAATGGAACTTTTGCTCTTAATAGTAGACCATCCTACAGTGGTTTTATATTTAAGCTGTTGAGATGAACAACTCAAAATGATTGTGGATAAGATTATATCATTTAGAGTCTACTATCTCAGCTCTTGTTGCAAAGTTCCTATCAAAGAGATTCTTGGCAGCAAGCCAAAAAACAAAAACACTATCAAGAGTGACTAGAGTCCGATCCTGTGAAATTTTTTTTTGTAAATACATGTAGTTTTCATTCACTAACCTACAAGTAGTGACAAAGAAAGAGCCTTAAAAACTGATATTTCCTTGCTTGAAATTGTATTGTCTATTATACACCCGGTCATATTTTTACCAAGTAGAAGATGGCCAGAATCCAGCACAGAGAAAACACTCTGTATCGCCCACTACAAATTAGGAGTTTGAGAGCTTCTAACGTAATTAAGAGAATGATTGAAGGTCGTATGTTGCAAGGGTTTTGATCAAGAGTACCTGGATATTATGACGCCCTTCCCAAATCAAGGAAGGAACAAGCCGTCTGTTGCCTTAAGCACATATCCTTACCCTCAGAGCAAATAACCAGATAGAAAAGAAACTTACAGTAAATTTGTTAGTCGCCTGAAACAAATTGTCATTCCCTAGCATCAGTTGTCAGATTTCTCATTCGGTGTGACACAGATTGATGAGCGTTGTATTGAAACATTGTGCATCAAGCCTCGAGCGTAGGGGGAAGGCGGGGTTGGGGGATTTTTGCTTCTTGTTTTTCAGCTAAAGTACACCCGCTTGATTTGTCATCTTGAATGGATGGTTGCAGACAATGTTGCAATTAATAATCTGACATGTTTTTTGGTTTTCACATGAGGGCAAGTCTATGGTAACTCCGTTACCTTTGGGTATTCTATCAACTTTGCACTGTTATTCGATAAAGTCAAAGAATTTAGAGTGGATTTTTCTCACAGAAATTGAGGCGCTAAACTACAAAAATTGCTAACAAAATATACTTCTGTTGGTTTGGCAGTATTTTTTTTATCAGTCACTCACGTTACACAGAATGGACATGTAATACCTTGCATTTGAAAGTTTCCTCATTCTTTGAGCTGTTGGAAAAGTCTTTTCAGTGCCCTTACATTAGTAGGGTGAAAGTCATGCTACCATAACAATAATACAAAAAAATTCAATCATGAAATCTCTGCAGGGATATATTTTGGTAAGTGAAGTTGCAGTTTGTCAACCCATCTTTGGTACAAGACAAAACATATAAGAAAGTTATAACCTTGCACCAAAAAAATTAAGTCTTTTGGCATAAAATATTACCCTTTCTCTCAGCCAAAAACCAAAAAACTCACAATAACACATGCTCTTTGCATGAAATTAAAATCCATAATAAAATTTTAAAAAAATGAAATCCATAATTTTAGGGGCCCCCCTCAATTTTTTGAACAAAAATCACATTTAACCATATCCCATCTGACTGGCACACCACTCAGTTGAAAACATGTTGTTCCTTTTAATTTGATACCACATATGAGGTTGTGATGATTGTAGTCAGGACTGAAGATTTCATTAAATTGTCCACTTTTCAGCCATGTCCACATTCTCGTGGAAAACCCTCAACTTATTATGATATGCATTATCATAATTTTAAAGTTGAACAAAGAAATTGACTGGAGCAGGGTTTGAACCTGCGACCTCTGGATTGCCGTTCCGGTGCTCTACCAACTGAACAGCCCTATATTCAACAAAAACATTGACAAAATGGGGAACCGCCAACATAAGGCTGGATAGCTCAGTTGGGAGAGGGCCGGAATGGCAATCCGGAGGTCGCAGGTTCAAACCCCGCTCCAGTCAATTTCTTTGTTCAACTTCTGTAGTATAGCTTTGGTACATATTCCTGGTTGCAGCGATGTCAAGTCTTCACATTGTTTTAGGGTCGTACATCGGAACCAGGTACTCGGGGACCTGACCGCAAATGTCAGGAACCGGTTCCAGATTATGGGATCGGGTACTCGTAACCAACTTTGCATATTGCTTAGTAACTTCTCAAACAATGAAAAAGGAAGGTTTTAAACAAATGTCATTTGTGAAAAATTGTCAAAATGAAAACCAGGCTAAACGGAAAAACAAAACAGATTTGCAAAAATGTGTCAGGTGAAAAAAAAACAGGGTTTTCCCAACATTTTCTCCATAAATGTTAGACATTTAAGGAAACCCAGGCCTTTGAAGAGCACAGCTTGAAGCCTGAAATCTGTAAGAATGCTGCCCTCTGTTGGTCGAAAGTAATGCTTTCATTATTGAACCAAAAAGTCCAACAAATCATCTTTTGTCGCTTGGCATGTTTGAAAGTAGGATAGCAAATTGAACCTAACCATACTTAATCTAACTCGCCTGGCTTCACAAGACAGGCGAGCTATTTTGATGAAAACTGACACAGGATGATTAATTTATGTCGTCTGCAAAACGTAACAGCGAGATGACTTGCAGTTTAAGGACACGTATTTCCAGTCCAAACAAAACAATCTGCAAACGATAGAAAATGCCCTGAAATAAATTAATTGCAAGAGTCAACATGTTTTGCACAAATTCTTCAATCAACACAGGCACACTGATGTAAGCAGTGTACAGAGAGAAATGCTGCTCCTTTTACATGAATGCTGCCCTCTTGTGGCCCATCATAGCCAACTTGCCATGGTGATAGTTCTCATAACTTTTATCCAATCTACATTATATAGGGAAGTATATGAACTTTAAGAACAAAAACAAAGAGAAAATCTGTCAGTTTGTCTTTCTGAGAAGCAGTGACATTAAGTCTGTGAAAAAATAGTAATTAAAGCTTTTATAAATGATTTCAAACATTTTACAGGTTCCTTATAATGATTGCATACAAATGCATGTAACATTTTGTAAGATAACATTTTTAAACAGCATGGTGTGTTTACCTCTCAATTCTAGTGAGCATGGTTCGAATCTCACTTGGTGCACAATGTAAAATTGGGGGTCATAGCCTCCTTTTGATCATGTGGGTGTTACATCACAATTATCCTTCACTGATGTTAAACTGAAAGATTTCTTGGTTATCCCTTGTAAGATGATGAAACTCTGTGGGCTCACTTTCAGTGGCTGAGCAAAAAGAAAGCATTTCGTGATTCAAACCCCCTCCTCAGGATAACCCCATCTTTCCACCCCCTCCCATGAGTAAATCTGATTTGTTAGGCATTGGCTTACTATAGGGCTGTCCAGAATATACCGACTATTCAAATATTCGATCATGAACCGAATATTCGAATAATTTTTTGCCGGTTTGAATAATCGAAAAGAAAAAAACTATGCACGTGCACACACAACTGTGGTGTCGTTTTAATCGTTAAGTTGCATTTTTTATTGTCAAATGCCACTTTTTTGTTGACAGATTTTTTTGGGGCGACACCTATTTATTGGTCCTATTCTTTTAACTGGGTGAAGTCTGGGACACTGAGACAGTAGGCCTACTTACTGCAAAACACTCCAATGGCCCATAATAACCATCGCCGCATGCAAAGTTTAACTGGCGCGCTTTGTATGCAACTTTTGACCAGCGAGAAAGGCAGCTGCAGCTGGCTTGTGTAAAACTTGATCGGCGAGTTGCGAGTATTCAAATATTTGGTCAAATGCAGTTTCGAATAATCAAATACTAAATTATTCGAAAAGGGTCAGCCCTAGCTTATTGTACAAATAGGTGCAGTAAAATATCTCAACAATGTCAAGGTTTGTCCAGTGCATGATTTTCCATATTGCCCGAGAAAACGAACAAACCTGTATCATTTGTAAAAATTTTCATTAAACAAAACTTCTTTAATTAAATTGTGAAATAGCTTTAAAAAAATGGAAGTGAACTGTTCAGGTATTACATGTAACTGCTATCAAATCAGTTTAAAGGTAATATCCCTTTATGTAAAAGTTGCAAGATTTGTATACAAGTTGCAAGATTTCTCCAACTTTGGCAGCTTGCAGTCAACTGCCACCACAATGTTATTTACCCTAAAACCCTTTTTTAAACCTCCATTCGATGACACTAAAATCTCCGAACTTGAGTTTTGCAACTTAAACTCTAATTTTGTGATAATACCCTAGGTCACATTTTTTCCTTTGTGTTTAAGCTAGGTGTCTTTGACCTTCTTGTAGCTTAAGGCCCATGGCAAGTTATTTGTCGTCTTGTCTTTGTTTCTAATCCTCTGGGGCTTAGTACGCACGTCAGGCAGGTGTTGTTGATAACGCAGATGACAAGACAATGGCGGCCCCTGACCAAGCGAGTTTCTCGTTCATGGTACCTCGCAAAACATGAGTGACTCAGTGATACTTGTTGTGTACAGGGTACCTTCAGCTACTGCTATTTTGACTTGATTTAGATTTTTGTCTGCTTCTTTTGCGTGTCTTTTCATGATGTGTGGACAGAGCCGTTTATTGGCAGCATTGCAAGGAAATTGATGTTTGCTGTGTGTGCCGTCAGTTGTTAAATTGTTAAACATTTCTCTCTTCTCCCCTCCCGCCCCCCAGGAGTAAATGGGTACCTGTGAGGGTAGCAGGGGCGGATCCAGGATTATTTGCAAAAGGGGGGTTTTCATCAACAAATCAATGCTGAAATGTAGACAGGTTTTTTTTCTCAGGACACTTTGCCTCTGTAAAATCAATAGGGGGAGGGAGGGAGCTCGGCTTGTACCATACTTTCAATGGGAGCGCTGTTCAAATTAGAGGATCATGAACACATACTTCCGTACCCAAGCTGGCTCAGTCCAAATGTTGTGCACAGGCGTAAATTATTACAGGTATAATTGTCATAATTTGTGTGTGTGTGGGGGTTCACATTATTTTTAATATATTTCTATGAACACAAAACATTGAATCAGAGATGGGGGGGGGGGGGTTGCGACCCCCAAAACCCCCCTCTGGATCCGCGCCTGTGCAGAGATGGTTATTTTGACTGATTTTAGCTACTTTGCACCAAAATGGCAGCATCGAGCTGTGTACTCCCCAGGGAGCTGAGATAGACTTTGAATTGATTCAATGGCCCAATGAGCAGGGTAATAATGATGTAACGCTTCGAGCACAAATGCTGGTCTATATCTGCATTTCTTAAAAAACTGCATTATTATGTTGTGTTGGCCATTTTGGCGCAGTAGCCACCCCCCCCCCCCTTTTTTTTGGCCATTTTACTTGTGGGCTCAAGTTCACATGTTTTTCTCCCACAATTCATTACTTTTTTCTTGCAGATTCAATTCAACATTGATCATCTGTGCTATGTGCTCTTCTCGCATTGCTTACTGATCTTAGCTGTGAAATTTGTAAACTATCACATTTTGCAAGAGACACCAATAATAGGCCTATTACTTGAAACTTTAGGTGTTAGTGTTACATATTTTTTTTTTGGGGGGGGGTATTTTTTTTGGGGGGGGAGGAAAGGGTGGGTGGTTAATTAAAATCTTTTTGTTCTCTGTAAATTTGTAAGTGTACGGTAGCAACACTGTGACATTGACCTTTGGAAAAATAATTTCCGTAAAAATTCCCGGCAGTTAATTTGACATGCAGCCTGCTTGACGTCAAAGCTTGTCTTTATTGTGATGTGTATATATGACATCCTTCCTGCCATAAATTCTCTGTGATTAATTTACTTCTACTCCACCTGGTTAGTATTGCCCGGATATTGCTATTATCTTGGTCCCTGTTTTGGGCTTCAAAAGATTAACCGCAACCTTTATTTGTGAACCTGCATCTATCCATCCAGTGCCTTCTCTGATGCGAAAGTTGGTCGCTGTGGATCGCCATGATGCTCTGTCTCTGGCCCGTTTTAATCAATCTTTCACCGAGAGATTGGTCCATACTCTGATTCCATCAGTCTGCTTTCTCCTCTGTCTCCTCAAAATGTGCAAAAATGTTTGAAAGGGAATGCGATAGCACATGTGGACAATACCCCCCCCCCCCCCCGGCCCTCCACTAAAACAGGACCCTCAGAAAATCTATCACCGTGTTCCCACTTGAATTGGAAAAAGGTGGATCAAGATCCGGCATTTTGGTGTGATCGTTATCTTACCGCAACGAAACCGCAAGACGCGTTCCCACTTATGCTTGATCCACCTTTTCGTACGGAAATGTTGGGTCCGAAAGGTCACCGAGTTCGGAATTACGCGCGCTCTGTGGGAGTGCCATTGTTGCATGGTTGCATGCTAGGCCAGGATGGGTCAGTTTTCAAACAGCACTATCAGAATTTACAGACAAAAATTACGCGAATTCACCAACATAAATCACGGATCCGTAGAGGATCCGTGCGTGCATAAATTAACAGGTGAAATCCAACAGAGCCGCTCATTGTGTGACATCACGGCAGAAACCAATGCATCGATAAGGGATTTCCTGGTTCTGAAGCTTCTCATTGGTTAGAAACGGTCACATGATGTACTACGACATCATTTTCCAATTTTCTATAATCAATACTTCAGATTTGTCACCTCCGTACGTACCGCGTTATCGGCACTATTCTCATCGCATACTCGTAAGCTTTTCCATGATTCTGTGCCAAAGTGAAGTCTTTTGGTGAGTGCGGACTCAGAGTCATTTATGGATGGAAAAATAAGTAAAATTTCAGGAATGAAAAAGGTTAAGTAATGGACGAACACGCAACAAAAATAATAGTGTAGTTTTAGGACACCACGTGCGCTTTTGCATGCGCGGTGCTAGCCCGTAGTTCAGCGGTTGTTTATTGTGCATGTTGAATACGCTGGAAATGTTCACATGAGCTACACGCCTGAAAACGTGTTTCTTCGTTCATGAGACCGCAACATTTTCGCGCCACTCGTGCACCGGGCGGATGTTAACAGGTCAAATTGCCGGATCAGATCCACCTTTTGCGTTCCCATCTGATCGTGATCCGGCAATTGCCGGATCTGATCCACCAATTGGGGGATCTGTATCCTGGTCCAGAGGTGGATCAGAAAAGGTGGATCTGATCCTGATCCACCTTATAACGGTTAGCGTTCCCACTACACACAATTGCCGGATCTGATCCACCAATTGGGGGATCTGATCCGGCAATTTGGCAAAAGGTGGATCAGATCCCCCAATTGGTGGATCAAGTGGGAACGGGGTCTATGCCTTTTAGTATTCTACATCGAAGTTCACACCTAAAGAATTAGTGTCAAGTCATCTAGTAAGTACCTTAATCCTTAGCAACACGCAGTTGGTGTCGGCTGCCCTGCCCCGAGGAGTGTTTATGGAAATTGATTAAGCTTCACACGTCTGCAATGATTAATCACCTCGCTAACTATGTGTTATCATTTAGTTTGTGGGAAACCAGCCCCTCCCTCATTTCCTTCTTTTAAATATCTTACAGAAGCTGGTGTTTGGTGACTTTGCAGTTTGACGTAAAAAAAAAAGACCATTCATCAGACGGCAACATTTTCCACACCTGAAATGTGTTCTTTTTGCAAAATTGCCACAGCTGAAACCTGTTCAACTTTTACAAATTTGTGGTGTCGCATGCCGTAACAACACTAATTTGTGTTACAGTGTACTAGTGCACCAAGCATAAAGCTGGCTTTAAAGGTAGAGTATCGGTGTATCATTTGCAGCTATCCAAAAAGTAACTGACAAAAACTTGTTGTTGAAAAGCTTACTTGGTGTAAAGATGGCAATGGTATGAAGCCCGGGAAGGGACAGGGTGGATTTTTTTTTGTAATTTGCTAATTCGTTCCCACGAATTACTAATTCGTTCGCACGAATTGCTAATTCGTTTGCAAGAATTGCTATTTCGTTCGCACAAATTGCTATTTCGTTCGCACGAATTGGTAACTCGTTCGCATGAATTGCTATTTCGTTCCCACGAATTGCTAATTCATTCCCACGAATTGCTAATTCGTTCCCACAAATTGTTAATTCGTTCCCATGAATTACCAACTCGTTCCCACGAATTACTGACGCGTTCCCGGATGCGCGAGTAAGCAATTCGTTCCCACGAATTAGGAAATCGTGCGAACGAAATAGCAATTCGTGGGAACGAATTAACAATTCGTGCGAACGAAATAGCAATTCGTGCGAACGAAATAGCAATTCGAGCAAACGAAATAGCAATTCGTGCGAATGAGTTAGCAATTCGTGCGAACGAATTAGTAATTCGTGGGATCGAGTTAGCAATTCGTGGGAACGAATTAGCAAATTACAAAAAAAAAAAAATTCCATCCTGTCCCTTCCTGGGCTTCATACAATGGCAATAATCTCCCTGTGAAATAATTCTTTCTGGCATGCTGGCATTTTGAAGAAACCAATAAAAGGTCATTTCCAAAGATGGGTCAAGTGACGGAAATTTCCGTTAGTAGTTGGATTGTAATTCGGCGAATCTGTAAATGGTTGCACGCAAGCATTGACATGACGCACACGCGCACGCAGTTGCTATTATTCAACGGTTCAGTGCGTGACATCAAGTAGCTGCAATTGGCTGAATGAGAACATGTCCCGGACGCTGATTTTGGGCGCAATTCAAAACATGACCCGGCAACTTTTGAATTGAAATCGAGATCCTAGAATATTGTTTTCTCGGAATATTACAGCATTCACAGAGCTAAACTTCATCAGGTTAGTTGTTAAGCACTTTCACTGCTTCAAACGAAAAAATGCACAAATGACAAATGATCTACATGTACCCTACCTTTAATAATAGTGGTAGGCATACGTTACCGTACAAGAAAAGCCCTTCTCATTCTGTTTCGCACTCAGTTGCAAAGAGCCTACAAAACTGCACATGTACTTTAAGACAAAAATCTGGGACAGTCCTCATATTTTCATTACATGAAGTTACTAGAAAAAAGACTAACCCCTATACACAGCTGGGGAATTATTTTCAAGCATGTTGCTCAATCATTCAGGATGTTAGTTAGTTAGTTGTCTTAGGCTGCCTCACGGCAGTACAGAGGAAACTGTCACAATTTCCTTATTGATGTCAAGGATGTAAACCCTATCTTCACTCCACGTGCAATTTTGCTAGGAAATTAAAAAAAAACCGTACTCTGTAGGAACCAGGTTGCACATTTTTGGCGCTTCAACATTTTGAGGGATTTAATTAAGCCCTGTGTACAGTAATAGTAGCCTGACTCTACCTTCCTCAATGGACTTCATGCATGAAAAATAGATGGTGTTTTCCGACCACTATCGAGAGCTTTGTGGGGACATATGGTGTATGGGTTTCTGGTTTGTGCACCTATGGCGCGAAGTACGCATGACAAATGTTTATTCTGAATGTGTGCAAACTTGTAGTGTCTTCGTGTGAGCGTCAGGCGCCGTCAGCAATGTGTTTAAATGGTGTCTCCCCCGTGGTCTCCCCCAACGGTCGCCCCCAACTCTCCCTTTGCAACCGTTGAGGGGGTACTTGTGCACGGAGCCCATCCTTCAAAACCTGATCTTGAGGGGTATGATTTTAGTTGATGAAACCATCTCAGACAGCTTTCTTAACTTTGTGCTGGACAGCCTCATGGCACTATAAAGCTGAGATAACACGAACCTCTTATGCCACGCATACAAAACAGACAGGTATAACTGTGGAACAAGCTCTTCTTTATTCTGAAATCAGTTACAGAAAAAAAAAATCTACAGGTAACACCCAGCCACTTTTGTCAGTTATTTTATCAAATAATTTTTCTAAAATATTAAAATTAGGGTCTTGCTCGTCATTGATGTACACTCAGTAATCCTAAATTACTTCGGTTATGAGAAACACAAGACCCAAGAATTACATTTTTATTCTCCCACAACAAAAATTTAATCCAAATTCATGTCTAGAAGTGTATCTGGACACCAGGCTAGTTTTTCTTTTCAGCTGGCCCCCACCATTTTCTTTCCAGGGTCTGGCCACGACCGGCTTGCCTTGATGCCCCCCTCTAAATCGCACTTCCTGTTTGAAACTTGTAGTTGGTGATGAGTCATGCCGGCGGTTTGCATCAGCTGATTTCAAGGCTGCTAGCACGCTTCATGTATGCCTGTCAGAAAAGAATCTTAGGAGAGCTTGAAAAGTTCACTGTCAACATTTTTAGAAATTTACTTCAAATATCGCTGATGTCACAGTTGTGGTGATCTTATTCGATGTTACCAGTTTGTGATCTTATTCTTGTTTGGTTTTTCAGGAGATGGAATCGTTTTTAAATTGGAGTACGGTTTCTTGATATTTTGAAAAATAATTTCCTGTCAAAAAGATACCTCTCTGCAGCCGTGGAACATTTATGATAGCCTTTTTGCATTTGAAATAACCTTAACTTCATTAAAAATGTATCAACATCCACACACAGGTTTTGCCCAGTTTGACGTAATTTTCTTCTCTTACTCACATCCCCTATTTGGACCTGAAAATTCTTATGTCATTTTAGTCTAGATCTAGTCAACAGCAAAAACGTTCATCATGTGAGGAAACATTTGTACATTTACACGTACATGTACTTTACAGTAGGTCAGTACAGTCAATTATGGCTGTCTTACAAGAACATCTTTTTAAAAATTACTTAGAGGAAAGTGCATGTAAGTTTTTTTAATTTCTGATTTCCCATTGCATTCATTTTTGTCCGATTTGTCATCCTTATTCTTTCTAATATCGAATTTCTATAAATATGAGACATTTCCTAATTGACACATCCTTTTCATATGCACGTGGATTCTGGGCGGACACACCCAAGCAAGCCTGTGATTCTTTTAATCCATTTTTCTGTTAGCATGGAATATACAGTGCGTATATAAATTCGGTGGAAGGAAACTCGGTACTAAAAAAAGTCAACAAAAGTGCTGTCAAATGAGTATTCTTGATTTCTGGAAATTTTAATCTTAATGTGACCCAGTGCGAAATTACAATTTATTTTTGGAATTTTGATGAATGTGACAGTTATTAATAAAGTAACTCAGTTTGAAACCCTATGCTTTTATACACTGATTAAAAAAAAATGCATTGAAGTTTTAAATATTATATTCCTTCATAAAAACCAAAGGGAAATCAAGCAAGAGTTATAAATTCTGCATGTGCATTATTAGCATATCAAAAAGATATACATCAACTTCAAACAATTTGCAGTTAATTCTAAAATTCCAGTGCCCAACTTTTCCCCCCTGTTTCGGAACTAATTGAATACAAATACATGTAGACTTGAAATGGTTGGCACTATACATGAGATGGAGTGTCCATGCAACCTATCTTGGGCTGTAATCTGTAATGACATGCAGGCAGCCCCCCTTGTAATGGGCAAGAGTGTTACACCCACTACCGGCACATAAATCCTGACCGGCTAATGAGCAATGATTGAATAATTCAAGACATGGGAGGCCTCCGTGTCAGGTGTGCATCGATAAGGAGAGGTACATGTACCAACGTGGGGTCGTTAGGTCACCAAGCAGTGGCCTAGTTATGGGGGGGGGGGTGCTCTTGCCCCCTCCCCCACCCCCCCCCCCCTAGCAGATGTCCGTGTTGCCCCTGTGCTCTTTGTCAACTTTTGGACAAGCGCTGGTGCATGCAAAACTCGATCGGTGGCCAGTCCAGGCTGGCGCATGTAAATCTTCATCAGCCCATTTCAAATATTTGATCAAGTCCTAGTTAGAATAATTGAATATTTATTTATTCAAAAATGCACAGTCTGCATCTATGAGCTCTCATTGGATAGACACAGCTTATACTTCTGTGTACAAATGGTGTGTTCTCGAAGGATGCATTGATTGTGTCAGTAAGCTACCCACAATGCTTAGCATTTCCTTCACAAAATGTAAGAAAGATGTGAAATGTTTTTTAATACTTTGAAATGGCAAAGAAAGTCGAGGCTGTTCTTGTGATTGGAAAATGTTTGTCTTTCTATGATTTTGCTTGTATCGCTGCCAGTATAATCTTTGGGTATTGAACACCAGAAGGTTTACTTATGATGCAAGCCGTTTCCATGCCAATGCAAATCACTGCACATTGATGATGCAGTACTGCGTGGCTGGCCATCCGCACTATCATCATTACATATCATTCACTCAGACTTGAAGAAGGGAGCACATGTCTTATCCAATTTCCCCAGGGTGAGGGGGAATCCCCCCCCCCTACCCCTCGAGCTCTCCCTAGCCAGTATCAATTTGCCGATGTAAGTCTCAACTGTTAGGGCTGTATGTCTCTTGCTATCACGACGGAGCTACTAACAATATGATAAGTACTAATCCAATGTAGATAGAGCTTATTGGATCATTCAGCACTCTCGCCCAGCTGTTACCACTTGAGCTGAGTTGCTGGAGGAAATCGCCTGATGGCGCGGATGGCGCTAAACAGCAGCATAAGATGGGGCCCTTGTTTGTTCTTAAGTCCAACGGCGCGGACCGTTGCTAAGACCAGACAAACCGTGATTTCTCAAAAAGTCTGTGAAGAGGTCACGTTAATGCTGGTTCACACTTCACGTGAAAGCGAAGTGAATGTCATTGCCAACAGTTGAGGTTTCGCTGTGACGTTCTCCATTACCCTAACAAATTGTCTTCGCACTGAAATCTGGACTGGTGGGAACGTGAAGTTCGCATGTTGATAAACGCGGTTATGCAAGTCTTTGGTTAAAAACTGCAATTTCATGATGGAGGAAAAAAATTGTGATAAATTGTAATGAACTTGTCTTGGTTCTGAATGGGAAAGGAACTACAAAACTTTCTGCTTATACATGCCTTGAAATTGTGTGGGTCTTGACTGTATGTACAAGCATTACATTCACTGTGTGGACTTCCGAACAAAAGAGGTCCACATAAACCAGGTAGCAGCGACGTTGTGTGGACTTGCCCACGTCCACACAGTGTTTCCCCCTCTCTGGAAAACAGGTTTAGAGGCATTTTGGGGTTAGATTTATCTGTGGCAAAATGAAAAGAAACACTAAAGGGAATCATAGAAAAAAATTTGGGTTAAAAGAGTTTTCACAGTGTGAGCTTTTTCACAGGTTTTTCCTAACTACACGAAAACAAACGTATGTCCACACTAGGTATGTAACGTAAACATATGTGATTATTTCTGGTATCTGGCGTGATTGCAGAGACACAGTTTGAACAAAGATGGTGTTGAGCTATGAGGGGTACAGTTTCAGTGTAGGGGTACACACGCCGGCATCTTTGAAACTTTACAGCATTGTGAAGAAAGTCATTGTAAAAAAATGTTACAAGAACAAACAAGGGCTGAGGCCAAAAATATTGCTTCTGTGGCAAGTTTTGAAACGATGCCAAGTAATATATATGGACATGTACATCAAATGGCATTCGGGTTCGTAACCTGTTGTTTTCCAAATGAAACTTTCCTGCGCCCTGATTACGGTGACCTCTGATATATTGGTCCCTGGGCAACAACTCTCTCAAGTGCAACTTGCTATGGCCAGCAAAGCTTGTTATTTTCTTGAGTTGTGACTAACATGTTTTTTTGGGTGGGGCAGTATATCAAATGACCTTGTCTTTTGTTTCTTGACGCTGAAGGGTTTTGATATGGGTCATTCTATAAATTTGGGGTCTACTTTTTCCCTGTCCCTGCTACATCATTTTTGCTTAAAATTCATATCTCCCTAAGTTTGTATAACATACATATTTGACATTTGTTACAAAATGGTTTCAAAAGCCACAGAAAACCTCTAAGGGGAGTTTTAATTAGGTGATTTAGTTTTCTTCAAATGTCAAGCTCCAATTGAACACTTGCCAAGTTATTTATAGATCAAAGCGCAGTAAGACTTTCATGTACCTGCTCCCCGTTGAAAGTAAGCACTGGTTGACAACATATGGCAGTTATTTACTTACAAACTAGAACCAGGTTTCAGTACCCTGGGCCCTATATCAGTTCATCTCGTTCCCGTCAACTGTGGGACTCACATAGTTAGCTCTCCCCAGCGAGCTCCCAGGTCCCCCTCTCCAGCCCCCCCTCCCCCCACCCTCCCTCCGCTTGCCCTGAATCAAACAGGAAACCTGCCACTTTGCTGTATTTAGCATAATAAATGTCCCAGCCTTTCCCCCTCAAGAAAAGCTAAGTAAAAAAAGTTCAGTTATTACTGGGGGATAAGTGTGGGAGAACCTGTTGTGGTGTGTATATATAGACCGGTGGATGGGGTGATATCGATGTGTGGGCTGTTGGGTCTAGCACTGCCTGAACTCGTAGCTCGTGTGAGCGGCAGAATCATTCTAGTCAGTGGCAAGATGTTGAGCTGGATATCCTACATTTGCCCTCGTAGGGTCACCTATTACTTCGAACGTAAGTTTCTTTTTAAACATTTCTGTCGGAGGATGTGCTTGAAGTTTGGCTTGATTCTGTGATGTTGAGGCTTGTAAGACCTTTCTGTTCGAGTATGGAGACGGTTTGTCTGAGGTGGCAAGTGCAATAAACAGAATGGCAGGTGGGGCCCAATTTGATTGGCGCTGCTAAGCAAGTGATTTTCTGCCAACAGAGTTGGGTTTCGTTTGAAGGAGACTTTTATTAGGAAGCGTTGCAAAGAGCATGCTAACTCTGATGAAGAATGCGTGTACAAGTGTTAGCTCAGTGTTTGCTCTATGGGCTCTGTGCACATGTACCTCTTCAGTGGTTTCAATGAGAGAGTTAGTTAGTTAGGACCCGTCGGCCTTACGTCTGGCGCTCTTGTGATGATGATATGACTTTACATCCATATGCACTCTTCAATGGAAGAAGTCTGGCATATTTCGCGCCATGTACTTGAATCATTGGGCACACTCAATGTGTCCCCATACACAGTGCTGTCACCGATGGTGCTATCTGCTGTTCCCGCGCAGAGTCCATGGGCCTTATTCACGAGTCGGCCATATTGAATTGAAAGTTAGGTAAAATCATAATTTTTTGAACTTGCGAAGATAAATGAAAGCAACTTAATTTATAATCAATTCCAGTCTGCCTCAATAAATGATTTGAAAATTGTATTAAACATTCCCTAATGTTTAAAGCCATATTAAAAAAAAAAAAAATGACAGTAAAATAAGGCTGCATTGTGCCTGCATATATAGTCTGGTGCCATCCCATTCAACAGTTAACAATTAATTAAATACATTCAGGGAACTCGACAAAAATGGCCAACTCCTGAATAAGGCCCATAGTTAATTTTTTCTGATAACTGTTAATAGTTCCACAAGTGTGTATGTTGTGTTGGCGTGGCAGATTTTGCTGTGGAGTTGAGGCGAATCAGCGGGGAAAAGTTGGCTGCATGTTGGTCATTCGTCTGAGTGTCATGCTTTCATCTATGGGCTTTGTGCACAAGTACCTTCTCAACGATTACCAAGGGAGAGTTGGGGAGATCACTGTCTCCCGGAGACATTTGAATGCATTGCCGACGACACCAGGGCCCAATTTCATGGAACCCGTAATGGTTAGCGAGAAATCGCCGCTAACTATAGCGGAAAATTCCGCGCTAACGGTTAGCTTATTTCACGGGTTAGCAAGGAATTTTGGCTTGTGCGCATGTGTACTTCCCGTAACTAAGGATTCTGTGCTTACAAGGTTAGCGCAGAATTTTTGTGCTAGCTCGGTTAGCACAAAATTGCGGGCCGTTAGCACAAAATTCGGCGTTACGGATTCCATGAAATTGGGCCCTGATGCTCACGCCAAGATGGCTTTGTGCACACTCAGAAAGAAATAAGTCATGCGTACTTGGCCGTATATGCGCATGAACCAGTATACGCACACGGTGTGTCCCATCCATGGGGTTCTCGAAAGTAATAAAATAGCACACCCTTTTGTTCACGCACGGAACCCATAGTATTCAGCACCTATAACCGGTGGATCCATGGTTCAAATCAATCTGTGGGCCTTGTAGTGAATTTTTTCTTATTTAAAAAGATGAACATTGCCTCCATCTTGGATAAGAGTCAAAGTTTGGCTTGTGCGTTTTTACCACGATGACCTGTAGTGTGGGACCCAGAAACGTGAATGCGTAAATGTAGGTGCTACATGTTTATCTAAACTGCTAATAAGGGAATAAATGTGTGCTTGGGAGGTATTAAACACTCTGTTGAAGACCTGTTGGAGTCTGGATGCTTCGACTCGGGTCATTATTAGCATCCAGACTCCAACTGGTCTTAAACAGAGTGTTAAATACCGACCAAGCACATATTTATTCCCATTCATAAATACCTTTTGGGTCAAAAAAATCTAAACTTTTCGGTCCAAAAGTCAAAATTATAAATTTTCAATGATTTTGATCAACAAAACACCCCTCTAGCTATACTGTGGTAAGGCCCTCTGGTAAACAACTCCTTACAATTATGGAGATTGACGCACGCGTACTGTGTGGTGTGGTGCACAACGCAGATGTACCGGTGTAGTGTGAATTTAGGACTATGAATTACTGACTCAATGGTAGTATTGCGCATGCCTACGAGAGGATTGTGAAGGTTCAACCAATAAAACTGTGCTGGTACCGGATTTCATAGGAGTCCAAATTTCATGTGACACTGTTTAAAAAATTTTAAGACATGACAGCCTCTCGACCAATAGGAATGGGTAAACTGCCTTAGGTAGTTATGAATGTCAAATACATGTCGCAACCAATGTAATCACTGAAGCTGTACGTTGCATGTTGTCATTCAATGAGGAGAGGGCTCCAGTCTAATTTTATGTAACACTTATGAGTTTGTGGTCACTTTGGGAGTAGTATACATGTACATACATGTACATGAAAAACCCACGTGCACACTAGTCCGGTGTCATATAAAATTTGACTCCTATGAAAATCAGACATTTCCCTATTATTGGTTAAATAATCCCTCACACGTGACAGGTCACTTTCACTAAAAATAACATATTATCGTACTTACGCATGCGCAATACTACCAATGAGTCCGTATTTCATGGAGTCGGATATTCATGCTTCACTGGCATGGTGGCAGAAACTCTGTTGCTGCTTATACATGTAAATACTGACTTCTACAAGAAGTTTTCTGACTTGAACAAGGAGATTCAGCAAGGTTCCTGGAAATACTCCCCGGAGAGTTGGGGTTAAGACCCTTTTTTCCCCAGCAAATTTTCTCTACCACTTTGAAACTTCCCCAATGTTTATTTCACAATTTCCTTGGAACACTCCACCACTTTTGTGTGACTAAGACAGCCTTTCATCATTACATGGATGTCGCCACTTTAGCGATCATAAACTGACATCTACCCACACTCATTTTGCAACCGGTAAAGGCTATTTCCTAATGCCAGGAACTGACCTTTCACTGAAACGTCCTGCGAATTCTTTTGGTAGATTTCTTGTTTCAGTTCAAATTGAGTTAATACATTGTAACGGTTAATAAACACATGTGGAGGATATTAAACATGCTCAAATATTTTGCTGTTTTTAGTTCTTAAGGCTGTCCCGAGTTTACCGAATATTCTAATGTAAACAAAATATTCGAATAGCTTTTTGCCTATTCGAATATGCAACGTACACACGACTGTGATGCTGTTTTAATCATAAAGTTGCAAGGCCTTTTAGTCAGATGCCATGTTTTTTGACAATGGTTTTTTGTGTGTGAACAGTGGTTCATTGTTCAATCCTATTAGGCCAAAAAAAAAGTCTCCGGTTTCTGGTATGGAGCTTGCCCCAAAAGTGGTGCGGCGACGCGGCTTATTTTTATTTTTTTATCCTTTTTTTCTTCTTCAAATGTCGGCTGATGACTGCAAATGGTGCCAAACTAAATTTAGTGCAAAATACATGGGAGTCCAGAGAGGCCACATAAAGCTTATACTCGATTGTTACCCCATCTAAAAACACGTTAAAATTGTGCAGCAGCAGGATTCCAGTTAAACCAGTGAGTTGGGCGGTCTTGAAACATCATCTTTCATTGAAAAAAACTTTTTCATTTTGCCGACGTGCATGGCTACGGCGACGCGCGCGCATACCAGAAACCAGAGACTTTTTTTTGGCCTTAGCAGTTATATAATGCTTATTGCAAAACACTCCAGTGGCCCATAACATCGATCGCTGCACGCAAATTGTAACTGATTTGCGTGCAAGTTTAACCGGCACGGCATGCAGTTTACAGCAAGTTAAAACTTGTTTGGCGAGTTTTGAATATTGATTATTTGGTCAATGCAGTTTTGAATAATCGAATACAACATGTATTTTTCAAAAATAGATGTGAATTACAGTAATTGGATTAATGACTGACAAGACTTTGCTTTGTATCAAAATTTTGTTTGACAGAAATAAACAAAACTTAAAAAACTGATGCAAACTGCTGAAGGGGAGAATGCAAAATTCAACAGGCGGTAACCAGAGGTTTACCGCAAGGTTTTACAGGTTACCTTGTGGTTTAACCTCGAGTGACCGCTTGTTTAATTTTGCATTCCTCCCATTAATTTTTTAAAAACAACTGATGCAAACTGCTTAGGGAATGAATGCAAAATTAAACAGGTGGTAACCAGAGGTTTACCTCGAGGTTTTACAGGTTACCTTGTGGTTCATCAGGTTCAACCTTTACAGGTTACCTTGTGGTTAAACAGGTTCAAGCTCGAGTTACCGCTTGTTTAATTTTGCTTTCCTCCCTTACTGAGTCTTTCAATAACAACTGATGCAAACTGCTTAGTGGGTGAATTCAAAATTAAACAGGTGGTAACCAGAGGTTTACCTCGAGGTTTTTACAAGGTTGTACAGGTTACCTTGTGGTTCAACCTCGAGTTACCACTTGTTTAATTTTGCATTCCTCACTTTAAATACTAAATCTTTCAAATTTGAGAAAGTTCTGCCACGATCAAAACATCAGGCCCTCTAACTGTTAAAATTTGCAGTATTATTCCATCAAAATCTCTTTTCAAACTCATCAAAGAAAAAAAAAATTTTAGGTAGAAGTTTTTTTCTTAAGGTGCCTTTAAATTCACACCTGTAAAGCCCATAAATATCTGAATTCAAACGCCCTGTACAGAAAATTGTAGACAGTAGTGAGGCCTTTTGCTGTCGGGCCATCCTGTTCAACTTCCAGTCGATGTGTGTATCTTGAACATAGCTCATGTAGCCACATGGTAGACATTACACTCCCATCCTTTTCCTGTTAGGGCAACATTCATCTGGAAGTGTCCGTTGCTTGGTAACGACCCCAAAATGTCATGTGCTACCTCATAGCCTGGAATCCATACATTTTGCATTAGTGGGAGGGTGGGACGTGCTGTGTGCTACATTGACTCAGTATGTTGTTCATACTAACTTGGAGTCAAACTTTGTATTTTCACTTTTTTTTGAAAAATTGTGTCCAAAATTGTGTCCAAAGGGAGCCATAACCCTTTCTACATACATGTAGCTACAATTTTGTGAGAAACAAATAAAAAAAGACAATATACTGACAGCATATTTACAAAATATATTGCAAATTTATGAATTAGAAAAAGGAAATGGGCGGGGATGAGAAACTATTTTTTTTTTTTACTTTAGTCTCAATTCAAGTCACAAGCTATTCAAATTAATTGTAATAACAAAGGCATGCCTTACTTGTGATGGACTTGACTGTAACACTGATATTTGGTCATTTCGGATGAACTCATCCAACAGTTCTGCTTGGACAAAATAATCTAGCACAATAGTTTTTGAGCTTTTACCTTCACAAATTTCAAATGACATAGAATATCTGGATTAGGTTCAGACAAAAATGGTAAATGGTCGTCCAAACTCCCAACGTCTGACCCCATGGTCTGTTGACTGAAGGATACTTGAAAGAGTTACTGTCGGTGCTCTTCAACAAATTTGATTTTAGCTCTCCCTAACGAATTTTTGTAAAATTTACTTTTTTTCTATTTTGGCCATCTGCAACCCTATGAATCAGGTTTTCATTTTGGGTTGATTTTGCACACAAACAGTTCCACCCTGCAAGTAGACTGGTTCCCAATCCCTGCATTATCCGACCGCGAGTCCATGAACCTATGGAACGATGATTGCATGGTTGGGTGTGTAACTTGAAATATAGCATAGACAATACATTTTTAAAGTCTACAATGTGTGAAATTTTATATGTTTGATTTACAGCTGATGGGGACTATGAGCGCATTTGGTTGGAACATTGCGAGGATGAGGCTAGTCTGGATGAGTACGCCTTTGCTATGCAACATCTGGCCACGGAGCATTGGTCTAGCAAACATCCCGACGACCGCATCAAATGGTGCCATCACGCCTGTAGGGATTACTTCTTCCGTGGTGGTAAGGAGACAACCAAAATGTCTTGAGTTCTGAACATTGAAAGCGTGACTGTTTTGAAAAAAAAATCAGTAAATTTGGTGGAGCATTACGAAGGATGGTTCATACTTGTGAATGTGAAGTGAATCATTGTCACAAACTATTAACCCTAACACTCCTCAATCCTCCAAAATCAACCAGGCGGTTTTGGAGGATTTTGGAGGATTCAGGCTGAATGGCAAAAAAGCGTTGGTTGATTTTGAAGGATGCATTGTGTTTACACCAAGTACATGTATGAACAGTCTTTACAGATCAAGCTACTGATGAATCCATAAAACAATAGAATGCTTGGGCGGTTTGGAGCTGTACAGGGAGTAACAGGCAGGGTGGTTTGGGGCAGTGCAGGGAGTAACAGGCAGGGCAGTTTTGGACAGTACAGGGAATAACAGGCAGGGTGGTTTGGGGCAGTACAGGGAGTAACAGGCAGGGTGGTTTGGGGCAGTACAGGGAGTAACAGGCAGGGCGGTTTGGGGCAGTACAGGGAGTAACAGGCAGGGCAGTTTGGTGCAGTACAGGGAGTAACAATCAGGGTGGTTTACGGTACGGGGAGTAATAGGCAGGGCAGTTTGGGGCGGTACAGGGACTAAAAGGTTAACTCGGCTTTGCCAAAACAAATACATTTGTGCAGAGTCACAAATGCACTTAAAAATCAACTTTTTATCTTGCCACTTTCTAAAAACATTTCTCTTCCCCCCCCCCCCCAGGTATGAGCAGAGCCTTAACCAAAGACAAACGACGGAGACAGCATGATCAGGTGAAGCTGCCACCTTTGACCCCAAGGTGTGACCCGACCTACACAATGAATGGCAACCTAGTCAGTGGATCAGGGGATTGTGATCACTGTATACCGACGTCTGCATCGTCAAATCAGTACAATACAATGTGAGTTGGTTTATGAAGGACATTTTCTTCTAATTAGCTTTAACAAGTTAGATGATTTAACAAATTCTGAGCTAAAAATAAAATAATTAGGTGTTTTTCTTTTCCCTGGGATATTCAACCTCCAGTATTTGTTCCAGTAAACACCTCAAATAACTTTCTTTGCTGACTCATAATTTTCTAAAAATAGCTTGACCCGACCCTGTCAGTTTGGGCACAGTTCACATTCGTAATGACCTCTGATGACACGACCCGTGTCCCAGGTGGATTGTATGGCATGTTGACTTGTGAACGACGTGAGTGCTGTCACGCCATTCCAGTGTTTGTAGCTAATAGTGTTGTTAGCGTCAAGTTGGGCCGTTGACATCTCGTTGACAAGCCAGACCAGAGTCACGGCCAGAAATACCAGACACTCACCGTCCTGAGTCAGAGCCTTAGGGACAATGTCTTAGGATTGTAAGGATCTAGTATTGGTCTTGAAGTGTTTGCTCCCGCAGCAATGCAAGTCACATTCAATACATCACGATCACAAGGAGTTAGGAATATCAAGTGAGACATTTGGTACGATCGAGGAAAGTTGCATCTACCGTTGGTGTACAAGAGAGGGATTGTCTGAGGTGTCTGTAGCATAACTCAAGAGGGCGCTATGCTGCATAGGGACGAGGGGAACGTGGATGGGGTCTAATCTGATGTGTAGTCGAGTCAATCACAAGTCATCTCAAGACTTTAACACATTGTCACAAGTCAATCACAAGTCAATCGCAACTCCATCACAAGTCAATCACATGGCAGTCACAAGTCAATCACAAGTCATCACAAGTCAATCACAAGTTCACTCCTAAGTCAATCACAAGTCAGTCACAAGTCAATCACAAGTCAATCACAAGTCGATCACAAGGCCTCAAAAGTCAATCACAAGTCAATCACAAGCCAATCACAAGTCACAAGTCGGTCACAAGTCAATCACAAGCCACAACTCAATAACAAATTCACTCCAAGTCAAGTTGTCAAGTGGTCAGCCTCAAGTCAGTCAAAGTCATCACAATTCTACAAAGCTTTTCAAACAAATTATGACAAAGGCATTGATAATCCCCTGTTACTTGCAACCCTTCTTGAGATTTGGAATGTGTTTGACTCATGGCAAGTTTGTACCTCAATGGAATGTGTATCTAATTTTATGGCAAGGCAAAATGTGTTCAACGTCTGTGAATTCCTAACATTTTAGTACTGTGTCATTTACACAATGAACTGGTCTTTATGATGGACTCAAGTGCAGGCGCGTAGCTAGGGTTGCAAAATAGGATTTCAGCCCCATTTAATCCATTTTCACCATCCCGATTTTGCTTCAATTAGCATCCCGATTTTGCTTTTAAAATCTGAATCTGCAATCTGCCAATCTGCGCCCTCACTGGCTATTGGCTATGCCACTGCTCAAGCAAAACTCTTTGGGATGTGTGATCAAGTCCAAAGTCTTAAAATAAAAGAGTTGCATGTGAATTCTTGTCCTGTGTTTCTCTGTATGACAGATCCTTACCGGTGCCAGGCCCGTTGAGATTACTTGATGTTGGTTCGTGTTTCAATCCTTTCTTGCAATATGAAGAGTTTCTGTCAGTAGGCATCGACATCTCACCAGCAGTTGATGTGAGTATAGACCAATCACTGTACACTCAGGAGGCCCCCTTCAATGGCGGAAGCATTGTGCTAGCTATTGTTCAGATAATCCATCACAAGGCAGTTGCTTTGTACCATAGCTTGTGCAGTGGTTCCTCCAGTGAAGGGGGCCTCATAGGTGTATGGTAATCACATGCCATATCATTAGGCAATAAACCTAATTAGAATGTGCATGTTAGGATTTAAAGGTAGAGTAGACCATTTGCAGCTATCCAAAAAAGTAACCGACCAAATTATTGTTAAAAATCTGACTTGGTTTAAAGATAGTAATGACACCAAACTCCCTGTGAAATTATTCCTTCTGGCATGCTGTCATTTTGAAGAAAACAATAAAAGAAGGTCTTTTCCAAAGATGTGTCTAGTGACACATTTTATTTTTTTGAAATTTCTATTTGTAATTGGGCGAATCTGTGAATGGGTGCAAGCGTTCACACGATGGACACGGGCGTGCACCCACTATTATTCGTCGATTCAGTAGGTGACATCACGTAGCTACAATCGGCTGAATGAGGATCATGTCCTGAAAGCTGAGTTTGGGATTGTGTCATGAGAGGGCGCAATTCAAAACGTGACTCTTGAACTGAAATTGAGATCCAGAATATTGTGTTTTCTCAAATATACAGCATTCACAGAGCTAAAACTTCATCAGGTTAGTTGTTACGCACCCGTCTTTAGATTTTGAGCACTTTTTGCTTCAAACGAAACAAATACACAAATGACAAATGGTCCATTCTACCTTTAATTAATGAAGAAAAAAAATATTTGTACACAAGCCTATGCATATGGAGCCACTGGCAAATGAATCTAAAACTTGTTGTTTTTGTACAATCATAGAAAAAAGAAAAGATTTGTTATTTTGATTCGGGATATAGTTAATTTTTGGAATATGAACAAGTATTTTAAAATCAGAGAGGACGTTACAAAAATGAAGCTTAATGATTGAGTCATTTTGTTCTAAGCAGAGCCTGTTATATCAAGAAAAAAAGAAGGAATGTTTGTCATGTTCATTTTAATGAAATTGACCGGAGCGGGTTTTGAACCTGCGACCTCCGGGTTGCTGTTCTGATGTTCTCCCAACTGAGCTATCCAGCCTTTTGTTGCCCAATTTGTCCATGCTTTGTTCAAGGGGCGCTAGTCAGAAGCCAATTATCAATTTTATTAGATTTCTAGTATACCAGGTTGTCGAACCAACGTTTATTTCCAGTATATATCATAAAACTTAAATGTCTTTTTAAATATTTTCATTTTTTTTGTTTCTTTACCTTTGCCTCCAGAGTGTACACAAGTGCGATTTCTTGAATTTGCAACTCCAGCCATCTTTAGAATGCGCGCCGGACACTGTGGACACTTATCTGAGAACGTTGAAGAGCCCCGTAGAGACGCTGCCACGTGAGACGTTTCACGTGGTCGTCTTCTCTCTTCTTCTCTCCTACTTCCCCTCCCCCTACCAACGCTGGATCTGCTGCCAGAAGGCCCATCAGCTGCTGCAACTCAACGGTTTGCTCTTGATCATCACGCCGGATTCCTCGCATCAGAACCGCAACGCTGCCATGATCAAGAGCTGGAGGCAAGCCGTGGAGAGTCTGGGGTTCCGACGCTGGCTCTACGTCAAGGACACCCACCTTCATTACATGGCCTTCAGGAAAGTCTCCCAGGAGCTGTCCCTGGCCATGAGCGACGCCGGACCGGACTTGCTGTACATACCCCAAGACTTCAACGAGGACCTTGAAGAGAGCGTGTTTGATGAGAACTACCAACGAACGGAGGAAGAGGACCATGTGATCTCAGAGAGTTTCTTGGAGTTGCCTGGCGGAGCGGGGAATCATTTCACCTTGGAGGACGAAGAGGAAGAGAACGTGATATGCGATGACAGTTCTGAGGAGTGGTGGCAAGATTCTCAGTGACCTTTGAACCTTGGGGCATTTCTGAAACCTTGGCTTCCTTGTCAGCTTCGGGCTCTGCCTTGTTGACTTCAGGTCTTTAAGTTTGGAGCTACTGGCTTATGGGCCCCTTTTCTGCTGCAAGAACATCAAATGTTATATTTCATCACAAACGACTTGGCTCCATTGACTTACTCACCTCTGTTTACCCTTTCTTAATAATCAGAGCAAAACTTACTGAAAAACTTGTCCAAGCAACACCCTCTGTACCCACTGCATGTCCCACAAGAGGCCCTATGACACAAAGGCTCTTCCAGAAAATTGTTTCCAAAATTGCAGAGATAAGTAAACAGAAGAGAGTGTTTTCTTCCTGGAATTGAAAGTCCCTTCATGTTTTGGCATTTCCATCACAGAAAACAGCTGTGCTATGCTTGCTGGTGTCATATAAAATTTGGACTCCTATGAAATCAGGTCTCTTTTACCTTATATGGACTCTAACCCTCACACATGTCCAGTCACTGCCTTAACTATCTTCACTTAAGCATGCGCAATACAACCGAGTCCGTATGTCATCAAGTCCAAATATCACACTACACCGGAAATCAGATTTGCAAAGTAACTCTCTGGAGCTCAGTAAAGGAGGGCAGGGACATGCAGTGGCATCCAACAAAAATTCTAAGACAAGATAAGTTTGCGGTAGCACCATGTGAATAAATCTCTTTTGTTATTCACATGGTGCTACCGTCTCTCCAGTTTGCATCCTTCTCACGCCTCACCGCACCCATCCTTATAACATCGCATCGTCGTTGGAATCCCTCATTCTCCTGACGATGGGCAGAGCATAGTTCGAAACGTTGAGTCCCTCCGGTTCTTTTCAGAACCACACATACTCACAAAAGAGATTTATTCACATGGTGCTACCGCAATCTTATCTTGTCTTAGTATCTTTCCACCATGCAAACCTTCAAATCTCATCAAACAAAAATTCTAAAAGTGGGTGAACAGAGCTCGTGTTTTCTTACTAGAATGGAAAATCCATTCAAATTTTGGGAAGTTAACCCTAACAGCACAGAATCCTCCAATTAACACCCTAGGGAGTTAGGATTTTTAAAGGCAAAGTTGACAAATTTTCCCATGTTGGTTCCAAATCTAGAGGCAAAACCAGTAGAGTAAGTGAAGTTGAGGTTTTAGAAATGTGCTCGATCTTGCAACAACCTTGTTGGTTGTTCTTCATTGTGTCGTATCAACTCTGAAATAGGTTTAAAATTAGCTACAGCTTTTATTAATTGGGATGAATATATATATTTCATCTATTTGTAATAGCATTTATTGTGCATTTGAAAACAAATTGAAAAACAAAAAAAAGTAATCCTGGTGCTTTGAGAACTATTTCTGTGCCAGATATTAAAACCTATCAACTGGTTGTTCATGATGAATTTGTTTTGTTTTGACTCGCAGTTCTTAGGGCGATGTCACATGAAGCAATTTATAGGCAACTTGTTCCAGGCTATCTCCAGGAAGAAAATGACTGGCAACATTTAATTACTTGTAATATTCTGAGAAAGTAATAATAAATTGTTTGAAAAATGTACTTTTCCTCACAGGGGCTTCTTTAGCTGATTAAAGTTGCCTCCAATTTACCTACGAATATTACTCAGAAAATTTGAATGCAGATTTTACTTTCTTTTAGCTCAAACCAAAGAATCTTGTACCAAAAGAAGGAGAATAACTCAAATTTTATAACAACTATGATAATATGGTCTGATAGATTTTGTAATAAGGGTCTAATAGGTGCTAAAAGACTAATTTTCTGGTACCGGTAACTAGTTTTTAGGACGCATCTGAATTCCTTGGCTGCAGCACTAATTAAAAAGTAGGAAAAAGAATTAAAGTGCCAACTTGTACTTTGTAAGGGGAGGGGTGTTCATCAAGTGCTTCTAGGAATTTGAGGTCAAGAAGATTGTTTTCTCATCCTTGACCACCCAAACATCTCCCCATTCACCAAAACACACCGTCCTAGGGGGTCATGAACATTTGTTTTCTTAAACTGTGGAGCCCCCTAGTCAACTGTAAATTTAACTAAGTTCATATTGCAATCTGTTTGCTTTGGTGAAAAGCCTTATAGTAGCACATCATGAAGATTTAGAAAGCAAAAAATAAAATTGTATTACTCTCGCATTTGTAACGTGGAAACATTCCCGTGTCATTTATTGCGTTTTACCCGCGTTGACCCTTTTAAGACCAATTTACATACCGGCAAATTTTGTCACGCATCCTTATAAATACGCACAAAACAGTTAGTGCGTTTACATTTACATGACCTGCATATTACCACCGACATGGTTTTTTTTTCTTTCTGTGTTTTGAAGAGGAATGATTGGGGAATTTTATCCAAGGATAAATTTACTCCCTACTGACAGCCTGGAAACAAACATTTGCAGGTGATTTTTATTATTGGGTTTTGAAGGAGAGTTTGTTTTAGCGCAAATGACCACCAATTTAATTTAAGCCGCTGCTATATCAGATTCCAACCAGCAAGCCGATCTCGGCAAGCTCAGTGGTCGAGTGGCAAGACGTCTGATCAAGTAATCACTGGGGACAACACTGATAATACAGCATTTATAAAATACATCAAAGAAGACAAAAACCCAATATTGAATTATTTGATCAAATTCAACCCAAACATGGGCGTCGCCAGGATTTTTTCTAGAGGGGGGGCAAAACATATTTTTGCCAAAAAATGCCTGTATTTCTCAACACATTCTCGATTTATCAGTTTTAGAGGGGGGGGCAGGGGGTTTTGCCCCCCTCCCCCACCATTAAATTTACACCACTATGACTTCGCCCCTCTTTTTCTTTTCTTTTTTCTCTTTTTTTTCTTCCATTTGTTTTTGTTTTGTTTTTTGTTGTTGCTTTTTTCCCCCTTGCCCCCCCCCCTCGCGTCGCCCATGAACCCAAAGTAATAAACAACTCAAATTATCCCCTTCCCCCAAAAAATAGTCGTACAGAAACTTTTCCAAACCAAATTGTCAAAATTGTTTACACCAAAACAGCAAATCAATTTAAATATATTAAGTCATCGGAAATAAAAGTTCAGGGAGAAATAAATCAGTCAATTTGATCACGCGACATAAAAAAAGACGTTTTTATTATATCTCATTTTTTATTGAAACAATCCATGAACTATATTACAAGGATATGTAAAGACCATCTACGCAATATTGCCTACTATATATAAAATCTACGTTGTAATAAATAATATATAAATACCTTCGTCTCTCAAAGAATGACACTTGTCAGAAAAAAAGTACTTTCTTATACAATTGAATAGAACTGATAAGATTTGTAAATATTGATCGGCCAAGATGTGAAATGAATATTTGTACATACTGATAACGAGAGGCTCTGTTTGAATGTCACTGGATTTGTTTGAAATAGTCTGTGCATTTTACGAAAAAATACTGTATTTGGTATTCGTATTTACATATGTGCAGGGACGCAAAATGTAAACCAGATATGATTCACAGGCGTCCAATCAAAAGCACTTAAAAGCGACATGCCCACTGGAGCACAGCTCGTACAATTTCATTGGCCGATTCAAATATGCTCATATACTTAATGTGGCATGTGATGTCTGAAGCCAGCTGTGAGCGTGAAAGACAAATATAACATAACCATTACAGAATATGTGTTATGCGAATCGACTCAAGCAAAACTGCAGAAGTTAAATGTGAAAAAGGCAAGCAACATGCATAAGATTTCTTTAGCATGCCCTGAAATTTCAAACACACAAACTTGACAACCGTATTTCTCTCTTGCATTCTTTTCATTAGTAACACCCGGTTTATTTTGTAGGATGGGCAAGGACAAGTCAATAGTAAAAAAAATAAACACAAATACCTTTTGAGGTGAAATAAATTAGCATGGCCTATATCCATGGGTGAACTTATTGTGAACTTGATCAACAAAAACAAAAAATGACTTTCAAAAATGTGCATTTCAGTGTTTTTTCAGTATTATTTTTGCCGATATCTTAGTTAATATAGGACAAGTGCATAGTGGAGAACTCACGACAAATAAAGTAGGCAAAACAAGTGACAGGGTAGAAAAACCAGGAGGTGCAATTTTTTTCATTTTTTTCTTTTCTTTTAAGGGACACTTCAAAGTGGGAATATTTCCTAACAGCAGCCTTTCTTAATCTCAAATAATCGGGGGGGGGGCACATCAGGGGCACCATGGGAACAAGTTTCATTTTAGGGCCTGCCCTTTTCAGTTATTAAGGCCTTTGTTCCACAATTAAAATTTCATGTACATTTTTAAAAACAAATATGAACATTCAGCATGCACTGTCAAAATGCAGTCACATGATTGAAATTATGAGTTGATTTGAGCATAATACACAGACAAAACATTTCAGAGATTATAATGATATATATTTTTATATTAAAACTCCCCTGTACATTAGCTTGTGAAGAACTGCTTGATATTTTTTTTTTTTTACGTTAAATAAATAGTTGCGACTTTGGGCACTTAGTGGCATACAACGTTCCAAGTTGTAGGCATTTCAATTAAGCCATCCATTCTCACACTTCGAAGAAAAGAAATAAATAAATAAAAGATCACATTTGTAATGTTGAGTCCAGCTCATAGCAAACATTAACAGACCTGAAAAAAAATCAAACAATTATCGTACAATCACCGATTGTTTCGAACTTTGTTTTTTTATACACCCCTGCATACTATGGTACAAGATTGAGTACATATATGTATAGGAATATATATAATACCACATGTACTTTGGGGTTAATTTGAACATCGAATGGGCACTTATGTTTGTCAGATACGAACCAACTGAAACGTTTTTTCTTCACAGAAGACATGGCATACTCATGTAAATACAGGAATCGTAGCTACAAACAAAAGTTCAGCCATAATCTCACGCCTAAAAGGGTACGTTTACATGAGAAGCGCCCACTGCATTCTGTTAAGCCTAGGTTTTCACTGTTACATGCTGAACTTAACCCAATCACATTAATGCGAAACTACTAAAATATCTTACAAATGGCGGTTGACAGTTTTTTGGGTGTCTGATGCAGAGGAAATGCAAATTGCTGCAGATGAATGCCTTTTCAGACAAGATACTTTTATATAATTCGAAAGCAAACATCACAAACTATTAAAAAAAAAAACTAAAAAAAAACTGCACACTCCCAAGCTTATATCCAATACCTTTTGTTAAAAACTGTAACCATTCACTGTAACTTGATACTTTTATTTGAGATTGCACAAAATCGATATTTTCAGTTTCGCTTCAGGGCAGTGGATATTGAATTCAAATGCTCCCGAATCCTTTGACGTGAATTCTAAGCCTATTCTGAACATTCCATTCAGTCCAGCTTTTCAGTAATGTTAGCTTTGGCAAGAATCGGGTTAGATACAATGGCTGTATTACTCGTCACGGCAGGTTGGGAACAGACAAAATACAGTCAACTAAAGAACTGATAAAAAAGTACACCACATGAAGAAACTATTGCACATAAATAGAGTGAGCTTACGGGTATATTTTTTTTACCATAGCCACATTCTAGAAGAGGTGCCAAATACGTTTAAACTGTTTCATCTTTTGTACTATTCCCCTAATCCCGTCAAAATTTGCAACACGACAATCTTACAAAAACAAATTTGGTTAGTCTTCAGATTCTCTCTAGAGTAAAATTAAAAAGATGTAGTTTCATTAACCCAAACAGTTGAACAACAATAGATGAGCAATTTCATTATAACGAAACACAGGAATGCATAACAAAAAAAATTAGGACTCTCCAAGCTTAATTTGCGTGACGAGTGAAAGCATTACCACTGTGCCAACTTGTGCAACATCAACTCCAAAAAATTCAGATTATTGCTGATAAAAAAATTAATTTTAGTCAGCGCAAGAAACAATTAAGTGCCAACATTGACTGTTTTTTTCTTGTTTGGTAATAACTAAGCATATCTTTGGCAATGAATCCAAGTAACGGCCAAAATGTCTGAACTTGGAGGTGACCTGATGATTGCTGAGTTTGATACACGTGGCTCAACATGAGGTACTTCTTGGAAACATCTTGGAGACACTTACTAGACTTGATGTTCGGGGAAGCACTACGGACTAACATTGGGAGTAAATTTATCTTTTAAGTCAAGCACGTGATATTGCAAGAGTCAAGTTCATGGGGTTGCGAAGGAGTCGCCTCGAAAATAATTCCAGAAAAATTGGCCGGAGAATTTAATGGATTGGGTTCATTTTGACTGATCGAAACACTGAAGAAACTCTTGGATATTATGATGAAATCTGTTCCGTTCTCTATGATGCAATCAACATTAAAGCGGAAATTTCATGACGTTTCCAGGATTATTGAGACAACTCCTACGCAATCTGCTGTTCTGAGGAGGTTCTTGTGTACTTCAAATGAAAAGAGCAGAATGTGCCAAAAATGGTGGCCCAGTAGAAATCTACAGCGTATCTTTGCCATGAAATAAACTTTGTTGCATATGGGTCACACCATATAGTTGGGGTCCACTTTACACCACCATCTTGGATCTACAATCCCGGCCTAATTGGTTGGGGACACTTCCTGGGCCTGCCACGGTCACCCACTCCCCCGCTCCCCCGGTCAATGTTGTGTTCTCCAGCTGATGGAGCACACACCGCGCAATGAGACACAACACTGAACGGGGGCCGGGGGGTTGGGGTCCCAGCGAGAATTGGCCAGGGTTGTAGGTAGGTGAATAGTAGGTTTACATCTGCGTAAAAGGTCCGAATCAGCTGGTTTTGTCGCTGGTATACTGCAGCATACACCCGTAGCTGTTGACGAAATGCGGGTTTGGATATCGCATTATTTTCCAATTAATTACATGTCTTAATATGGATCCAAGATGGCGCTGTTTCTATGACAATACACAAAACTGGGGCCCCTCTACTGAACAAAATGGTTGAGACACTTCATGCAAATCCCTAGAGCTATTATCTATGGGAATCAGGTATATATGGAGAGGTAACTACAATAGTCACAGTAAACAATGCCAATGTCATCACTTATAAAATACTCATAATATTTTTCTTTGTTACACACAGCAAATAAAGTGGAATCAACACTGCATGTAGGCACCAGTGTATAAGTGTGCTGATTAAAACTACCAGCATTTGAAATAGATTAGCGTTGATAGTGAAGTGTGAAAAAGTAAACAAAACAGTGATAAATACAGTTAATTCATTTATGCTGGGCCTGATGCAAAAGTGTGGCATGCACAGTCATTTTTGTTATGGAGTGAAACCGATAAATTTATAACTTTAAAAAGTTGCAAACACAAACAAGTTCGACCGTGATACCAGGCTTATGTTGTCCATTACGGTGGTTTGAAATGGTTTCGTCAAAACGAGCCAGTGGTATCAAACAAAACACAACATGGCCAATTTCATTAATAAATGCTTTGAGCGTTAGTCTTTTCACTCTTGTAAAAATGTCCTCACGGTACAGTGGTGTTTCCAAATCTTATGGAGTTTCATTTCCCTTCTTAATGCAACGAGCAAGGAACACTTTTAACGGTAATAAAATCACAGATTAAATATTTTGTCAAGAATCTGTTTGAGAGAAGACAGTGTCTGCTTTAATTGCACAAGCAAAAAACACACGCGGTCGATAGAGATCGACAGACATGGGCGCGTGGTGGACCATTGCTGAGTGTATTTTTCTGCATTCACGGGATCCTACATGTGGCCGTGCAAGAACCTTGGTGAATTTCAAATGCAATGTCGCTGTCGGGGATAACTGCCTGTAACCATGGTGACAACTGGAGCGCATCGGCAAGAACATCTAATCCATGTGACATCCACAAATTGATGTTGTCTCAGCTTAAACAGCTGAAGTTGCCACGAAATCAAACAAATTTGACTGCTTCAAGTGTGATGGCTAAACAGCAAATCAAACCTAGAGATGATGTTTTTAAGAAGAGTTGACACAATACACTGATGCAGAGGAAGAAACAACAACATGACGGACTGGATTGTGAAGACGAGACCTCTACATGCTGATGAACAATCTCTCCTCGGAACTCAATGAACTCCAAGTCTAAGTCCAATAAAAAAAACAATTGCATTTATAAAAGACGATCCATCAGATACGGGAATCATCTAAGAAGTATGATACATCAGGTCAGCAGTGCGTGGAATAAAAACGCCAAGCCTGCTAGAGAGTCGTTACATAAACCATATCTCCTGCGGAGTCCTTAGGTTTGGGCGTGGCATCATCATTATCCTCCTCATCATCTTCAGTGTCATTATTCAGATTGTCATCGTCCTCCGGATCGCTACTGTCACTGTTCCGATGAAGCCTGCCCTCGTGGTCGCGTTCGTGTGGCGAGGAGCGCTGGGTGTAATCCTGCAGTTCGTAACCGCCCAGATGGTCAAAGTAAGGGAGGGGCGTCTCCCCTTGATTGGCTTGGATCAGTCTGTGGGCGGCTTCATCCATCTCTGATTGGCTCATATTGCAGGCCTCGGCAAGCTCACGCTCTACGGTGCTGATCAGGTCGCGATCATGGATAGGGGATATGCCTTCCTCCTCCAAGACCTAAGACGAAAGACAATGAAAACAGCGACCATTAATATGAAATCATCAGACCAGCGAGATAGAAAGAAAACAAAAATATTTGAGGCATTGACATCTCAGATTGATTTTAGCTTTTTATAACACAGAGATAGAGAGAGTTACCAATGAAAGATAAACAGAATCAGGATTCCACAAACATCAGAATAAAGTTTTAAAGAAAATCTAATTCTGCAGGAATTAAAGAACAATTTTGCTCGATTCAAATTTTGATTTGTAGTTTTTATATTTGCTTCTTTCAAATACCAAAAGTGCATCTGTCCATCTGTTTTATTAGTTCATTAACACTGCAATCAACATGGACAAATTCTTCAGAATTTCAAACTGGAAGTGGCATGCAGATAAAACGTCATGCATTTTGACTTAAATGCTGAAGTTATGCAAGAACTGGAAACATTAATGACTTAGTTAATATCATGTGCAAAGGCCTATGTTGGTCAGTACGTGCAAACTGTAAGGCAACGATTACTTTTTCTGTTCCATAGTCATAGCTACTTAGGAAATTTGAGACACCTTAAATATCAAGAAATTACAGTTCTACATGACATCTGAAAAAGACTGTAACAGAAAAATACAAAAGTCAAAGAGAAATTCTGCCATCACGTGACCAATCACATGACTTGTTTCTCTGATGTTAACAATCAGATATGCATCGTATCCAATAACAGGTTTCTATGTATAAATTTGCATAATAATGCATATTCATGCTTTGTCTTGAGTGACGTCGTGCTGTTTGCAGTAATGACAAACCACAAACCTGCCAGATCAATCTTGAAGATGACGGGTTAGACGCTGAAAATTTAAAAAGCAGTGCGGTTAGCGTTTTGCCGTCTAATTTGTCCAACAATGACACGAGCATCTTACAAAAGTAACAGAGTCAAGCTGTTTCACTCATCAGTGGATGCAATGTCTTAAGAGTTATCAGCAGAAAAATATGATAAACAACAGAACTGCATTGAAATGAGTATGATTTGATAAATATTACTTGTGTAATGGAAGCTTCTGGGGAACAGAACTTTGCATCCAGATAAAATTATCCAGAAATATTTTATAATGATTTTTTTTTATTAAATGAGTTGTCAAAAGTCTGCTGTTTAAGATTCACTCCAATGGTTTCATGCATGTGTTGGTTATTAAGTATGATACATATTCAGATGGCAATTTTCAGTTTTGACTTAGTAGTCACAATTGTTTTATGATTCACACAAATGAAGTCATGCATATTATGTAAGTTTTAGTCCCGTCTGGATGATGACAATTCCTCAGCATGCTTAATTGAATTAGACACCTGTTCAGCGTTTGAAAACACCTGTGGATATTTCATGCAGCTGTCAAGTGCAGAAATTAGCTAAGCACAGAAAATATTGGCTAAGCGCAAAACAGATTACCAGCCAAAAAGTCACGCCAAGTACATTGCTTGAGACTGGTTACCAGCTGAATTTGCCTCATAAACTTGCTAAGCATTTTTGACAAAAATTGGCGCGGCAACTTCAAAAAATGGAATGGTTAGGGTGTTAGTGTTAAGGAAACTGGAAGTTATGTCAAAGAAGAATGATGTTACCTGGGCAACTAGGCTCTCCGCACTCCCCTCCACGTTGTCGGGCAGTTGAGAGGATGTCGCCTTCGGACCTTTTGGTATCAGCGGCTGACGAACCTTTGGTTTGGTCAACGCTTTGAAGAACGCCGTGGAGGGATCTCGCGAGGTGCCTATCTCGCCGGTGGAATGTCGCAATGCCAGGGGCTCCTTGGTGTTATTGTTATCGGTCGGCATGAGAGTGTCCCCAGCCCGGGCCCGGCTCCGGGGCGGAGTAGGGGTGTGATAGGAGGAGCGGACACGGCGAGGGGAGGACGGTGGCGTCAACCATAAACGCGGGCGGCCATCGTCGCGTGGTTTGCCCTGCGGAGTCATCCCAGCGACGGCCATAACCTGTTTGTGGACAAATGTACTTCTAGTACAGTAGTCTTATATACGTATCAGAAACAAAACTCAAAAGAGATTAAAAGAAGCCGTGTGGTTTACAATTAAATAATCTAGTTATCACAGAAACGAAGAGTGACAAATCACAAACCAGGACGTATGAACATCATGCATGTTCTGATTTGCTGTAATACCAAGATGTTTGGCAAGAAGTGAAACACTAAACTTTCAAACTTTACATCAATTAAAAAAATCATGAAATGTAAAGTTGAAATGAGTGGAAAGGAAAACGACATCGATTGGTACAATGAGAGAATGAGAAGCGATTACGAGAATCATTACAACAGTCTACTACCGGATCACATACTAAGAGAAAAATTATGGGCAAAATAAACAGAAGGAGTATTCGATCAGCAAACTTCTTGATTGCGTTCCCCAAAAACCCACAATGGGTTTCTTAAATAACAATGTTTGTAGGAATTTGACACAATATTGGCATGCAGGCTTTTTTTTCTTAAAAAAATTAATTCATTACTGAAGAGCATTCCAAATTTTAAAACAACCAACTATGACATCTATAAAAAATGATAAAAATTAATGAGAGTCTCATAACAGTATATAGATAAGCCCACATGCTACACTGTCTGTTTATTTTACGCAATTCATCAAACATTCCAAATGTCACACCTGGTTTTGCAAAATTTGCGGCATTTTGCCCAATGGTTTTGTGTCCATAAATATATACCCATGGAACTAGCAACCTTCCATGTTGATAAAGAGTCGATCGTGCTAAGTGTTAAATGAGATTGAAAGGCATATAGGATCATTTGCATTTATCTCCATAGTAACCTACCAAACTTTTATCCAAAAAGCTTAAATAAAGATCACAGTGGTACTAAAAACCTGATGAAATTATTCCATCTGGCTTGCTGTCATTTAAAAGAAATGAAGAAATGTAGGTGATTTCCAACGATCAGTCAATTGACTGATTTTTGGAAAAAAGGAGTTCTATTGACAAAATCGTGTTTCGTGATCAAAAGGTTGTGCATGGTTTTTCACTGTTTTCTCGAAAAGTGTAATATCCACTGAGCTGAAACTTCAACAGGTTAGGTTTTGAACATTCATCCTTGGATTTTGAGTGGTGTTATTTCCAAACGATCAAAATGCACGAAAAGCAAATGATCCTATAAGCCTTTAAGCTTTGGATGATGGAGAAGTTTGCAGAGTTATCTTGTAAAGTGAATAACTTGGGAAAATTGTTCTCTGCTTCTTCTAGTTCTTCTCAGAGCAACTGCTCTCTCAGAAACAGTTGTTTCACAAGGCGTGTCCACAAACTTCCCGTGTTGTGACCCAATTGGCATAAAATTAATTTCTTTTACATTTTGCAAGCTACTGTACAAAACACAGCCAGAAATAATAACGTATTTACAACTCAATTTAAAAAAAAAAGGTATATATAAATGATTTGAAGCAGAAATATATACACTGAGTTCAAGATAAATGAGAAAGAAAAGAAGGTTGGGATACACTGCAGATGACAAGGATGGTTTGAAGGTCTGATGGAAGGATCCAAGGTTCTAGAGGAGTACTAAAGACCGAGACTAAGACAATGAGGTGATGGAGAAGGCATCCGTTTCATCTCTTTACCTGTGCCTGAGCTAGCTTCAATGGCACAGCCGTCTTTCTCTCGGAAGCCAGACGTGGCTCCGGTTTCCCCACGCAGGACAGCAGTGAGGAACCCGAGGTCCTGTGCGTCAACGCCGGCACCTTACGATTCATGGGATAGTTAGCGACGCTGTCGCATTCCCCGCTTGGAAGACTTGACTCATCACCGGGGTAGTGGGAGGAAGTCGGGAACTCAGAGGAGGTGTGGGGAGAGGCGGAGATGCTACGCGAGCCGGAGGAGCTACGGGAAGGTGACGGGGTGTGTTCGTGGCTCAGGAGGGGCGAGGTGGGTGGGTGGGAGTTCTCGGAAGAAGTATCACCATCGTCGTCTTCATCATCGTCATCCTCGTCGTAACACTCGGTGGTTAGCGTAGGAGGAGGCTCTCTGGGAAAAGGATTGAATCAGGAAAACAAAAAGCTTTCAATTTCATTTCTGATCAAGGATAAATCTAATTTCAGAGTCGGTAGCACATTCAGGATTTCAGCAGAGTGCCGTAAAATAGGCACTGCTCTAGATTCTATCAATCATTTCTTAACGTACCCATTTTTTGAGGGACTTGTGGTTGAAACGTCTGGATATCAACTGTTTTGTACAAAATATTATCACCGTGAAATAATGACACAAATTTTTTTAAGGGCAACGGAATATTTCTGGATGAATTTATCCGCTACTCAAGATCAAGAAATATACCTGACAGTAACTTTAGGAGTGGTAAGGGAAATGGCTGTGGATGCATCAAAACAATAAATTGAGTTTCATTTTTTTTCCTACTATATTAGTTCTTGAAACATGCAAAATTGGGGGGAAAAAGGAAAACCTGTATACATGTAAAACTCAATGATTGAAATAGACTTTGGGATAATGCTTTTGTTGTACCACAAATTTGGGGAGAATCATCAGAGCTAAGTTTGGTTTTTGTCTTGATTCTCAATCTCTTTACAGAAACCAATCTGAGGGCTTGCAAGGACCTGACAAGTTTTGTCATTTTCTCTGCCAAACATTTTTTTTAGGATGATATGGTTCTCTGAATGTGCCACCGGGTCTGTCTGATTTCATTATTAGTACACAACCATTAGGGAAACAAATCACTAAAATAAAACCTGTTACAAAAGTTTTCCTTGTTAGCGGATAGTCCAAGACATTAGTCATCACGTGATTGCTATTAAGTGTACTACATGATTACTGTTAAGAAGGGACATTTAGAAGATTAGGGTCCTATACAAGGCTTCAGAATACTATTGCACAAAAGATATTTTTTAAATATATATCCAAAGGATCAATTCAAGTGAACATTATTCACAAGTATTTCTACCATCAAATATCTCGTAGTCACCCACAATAAACAAATCTCAAACAACTAAAATTTCCTGGCAATAAGTCACAAAGATGAAAATTCATGAATTCAGGAACGATTAACATTATTCTGCCAAAAAAAATTGGCACCGATTCCATATCACAAAGTCTTAGTCATTAAGGTATTGTAAAAAACAATCAGATGAGCAGATAAACCAACAGATTTCTTTTACTGAATCTTGTCTAAATGTAACAGATTTAATGTACAAGTGTTACTTATAAATATTTATTGATATGCCAAATTTGAGGTTTTCAAACAGAATTTTGTTCAAAACATTTCCTTCTATAGGTAGATTTTTGATCATGCAAACAATATTTTGGTGTTTTTTTTTGGAGGTTGACTGAGGCTAATCCTATCTATCATAATCTCTTAAATCCAGATTAAGCATCGCGAAGATTAACACCTCAGAGAGATAAGCTGATTAATGACTGTGGGGCATGCTTGAACTGTTAACTAAGCAATCTAGGGATTAAGTTATGTCATGGGGGGTAACTGACTGGTTAATCCCATGAGCTACCAATCAGAATACAGTATTATTCACATGGTCCATTCTGACTATCTGATTGGTTGACTGAGTACAAGTGATCACCCAATCACATCGCTGATATACTTCCAGGCTCTGTCATGATAACGTGATTGACTGTCAGTCTCCAACCATTTTATTTGATTAAATGGATCACAACAAACAATATGGGAAAAAAAATATGAAAACTTATTATCCAATAGGATTTCTTGGACTCACAAAAAACAATTACGAGTGATGTTGGTGGGGCATGATGGGACTGTTTAGGGGTTGAGCGAAGTGCGTGTTTGGACTGGATTGGATGACAATATGGGGATGTCAGTGGGCTTGGACATTTTATCAGGAAATTGGAGGGAATATAGGAGTAGTACACATGGTATTTGAGCCAGAAATGTTATCTGCAATTAAAGGAATCCTGTAGTTGCAGGAGTTCCTGCATGTAGTGAGGTAAAATAAGCAGGGACTCAGGATGAACACAGAATGGGTTCTTTACATCTTACCTGATTATGCTGGAAGTTACAGTAAGACAGAAAATAGTTAATTTGTCATTGAGCATTTGGAACAAAATGTATCAAAGTTAAATCCCTAATGTAAAATTGTAGATAAAGCTATGTATGTTTATAAAGGCAATATTTATCCGTTGAATGTAAAAAAAAAAAATCAAAAAAAATCTTGGTTAACCTTCCAACTTTGAAGATTCCAAAGGCAATAATTTGCAGGATTTCTCTAATTCAATAAAATTAATTCACGATTATACAAACCTGTCTGAGGCTTTACATATTTAAAAAATAACAACCAATTGACCAAGCGCGGTTCTATGCCCCCCCTCCCCCCCCCCTCCCCCCCCCCCACTTGATTTTCGGAGGCCTAAATGTGCGGGGGGAAAAAACGGTCTACATTTCAGCATGCCTACCTGCACAAATTTCTGGATGCACCCCTGCTAGCCCCCCTATAATATAGGCTCTAGAACCGCGCCTGCAACTGAGACAGCTAACTTTGTTTGCATAACAATGGATTCTTTGCAAACAGCGCCCTCTAGTGGGATGAATTAGGTAAGGGTCCAGTGCTTTATCCGCTGTGCACCTGTGCTCAGGTTTATGCACGATTTGAACACACGTGGTAAAAAAGATGCGAGCACGCACCATGTGCAATTCACATGCATCTGCTCAAATTTGAAAAGTGTAAACTGCTGCTGCGTATTCTTTATATCACATGGCTGTCGTAACAAAAGCGCCCTCACACAGCGTTCTATACAATTCCATATAGTGACCATGTTACAACTGCACAAATATATTAGTTAAGCTAACAAGCTGCCTACATATGATAACCAGGATGAGTTGAAAGCAAAACACAAGATCTACACAAAGGCTTGACAGCTAACGCAGAATCAGCAAAAAGCTCGCATGTTTTTTAAGTGGACATAGCTTCACTGAACACAAACGATGGCAATTGCCGACCGGTACTAAAAATATCGTAAAGATGAAAAAAGCAAACAGAGATTTTGAAAGATCTACAAAAAAAATACTTCTTGTCCTTTGGAAACAGCGGCTATACATCAAGAAGTAAAATTTGACATTAAGATTGACAAAAACACCAATTTTTTCGAGAAAGCACCACATTTACATAAGCAGACTGTACGGATTAGATAAAGGATTTTGAGCTTACAGCCAGAGTATAAACAGTGATATTGAAATTTACACTTCAGAAAACTCATTGTAAAACCAACATTGATTTCTGTTTTTAACACCTTTTCGTGACAAATTATAACTATTTTATCTATGTTTCATCTTTTATTTTATAATGTTTTTTTTTTGAGGGGGGGGGGGTGTTTTCACGGTACCCTCCTAAAAAACAAATAAAAACAAAACCAAAACAATTAAATAAAAATTAAAAGAAATTAAAGAAATGAATTTGTTACAAAGAGTTCTAATATTTACATATTCTAATTTTTTGTTTTGCAGCCTTAGAACTCAATGACTAAACACTAAAACATAAACTAACAAAAACAAAAAACAAAAGAAGAAAAAATATGAGATTTGCAGTTAGTTGGCTATCTGTTAGAATAAGAGGTTTCTGGAAAAGCGAGTGAGTTGTTAATTTTGTAAGAAGCACCAAACAGTCTTACCTGAGTCTGCGGGTAATCCTTAAGATACTCTTTGGTATACTAAACTCATCCAATTGTCAACGGAAAAAACAACAAAAGATGTGTCAAGCATCGTCAGTCGAGACCAAAAGTGTTTAAGAAAAGGACAGTGTTTCTCAAAAAACATCCCTCGATGCTTGAGATACGTTCACTTGGTGCCTTAGTGAGCAGTGATTCGCTCCAAGCTAAGTGAACTGAGTCTCTGCTCTCAGACTTTTAAGTCATTAAATCTTTTTTTGCGGAAGGGGAGGTACCGAGATTCAGTTTACAATTGTAAGTATTTTGCCGCTGGCTACCCTCGATAGATGAGCTTTATTGTCCGATTGCTGTATTGAATTTTGTGCTTAATATCCTTGCCAGGAAATTGGGTGATTCCATTCTTAGTAAGGGGGGTTCCGGATCGGATTCAGTGAAGAGTTATAGCTTGGCGATAATGCTGACGGGGAAAGTGGCTTTTTTAGATAGCGAAGAACAAATAATTGGCAGCATCTGAAACAATACCGGCGAGACCCATGTGATTTGAGGACCCTGTTCCTTCCAAGATTTCCTGAAACATTGTTTTTCCACCTATTAAAAATGACACGTTCAATTAAGGCCTACATTTTTTTATTCTTCTGCGAGCTGTTATATATTACAGTACTTTTTCTCTCTTTGAACGATGTCAACACAGCTGAACTGAAACAATGCTTGACATAAGTTGTGAACATTTTAACCTATTAGTCCCTGTATTGCTCCGACCTGCCCTGCCTGTTACTCCCTGTACTACCAAAACCACCAGAGTACTTTACGGATCGATGAATTCTTCAAGGAAAAAATGCAATGTATTAAAGACAATAGTGTGGGTGCTAATGAGTTGTTTTAAATTACATATGAAACTAATTATTGCTGACTCAAAGTGCTCAAAGTTGACTTGTTATTTGCATCAATCAGAAATGTTTATAGCATTACAGCAGCAACGTTGCTTCCAACTGCTTTTGTTTTTTTCTTCATGCATGTTTCATTTTTTAATGGATTGTAAATCACTTTAAAAGGACACCAACTTTGCGTATCGATTTCAATCTTTTTTAATCACGGTGCTGCGAATTACTTGCATATCCCAGACAATTTCTGAGGACACAAGATAAGTGAAGACTAAAGAGCTACGCATATCAATGGAATATTTGAGACTCTCATGGTTTTTGTTTCTGGACGTAATAATGCACTCCATATTCCACAAAAAGCTGAACAAACACATTCTTGCCCGTGGTCATTTTTCCAGAACAATTAGCATTTTTCTCTACACTTTCCTATTCAGACAGAATTGATTAAACAAGTCATTTTAAGAGATTGCTTGATAACTCAACACATTATTCTGGTTGAACAAACACCAAGGCACACTATTTGCTTGAACAAGTCCAATTTTTCATTAAATCTTAATCGGTCTTATTTTGATTTCCGACGAGGCGTTGGGAATGTTCATATTAGCACCTCGGGTAACGAGGGCTCGGGCAGATTTATGGGAATATAAAAACAGTGTTTGTTTATAAAGTCAATAGTCTTCGGCAATTCCATGAACTCCAACGCATGGGTAAAAATTACATTAGAAAATTAAGCCCAAACCGTGTGATTTCTATCAGTGAATGCCTGAACACTTATTAAAAAGTTTTGCAGAACCTAATGTATTGTTAGCATTCCTTTTTATTTATCTATATATATTTTTTCGGTCGTTAGTTTCCCCTAACCACTAGGCATATTTTAATACAAATTTTGTTGAATTAACCACAATCTAACACTATGCAGTAACATCAATGGTACATTAGCATATTCTTTGTGCTTCAAAGGCAGCTGATGTTTTGTGGTGGAAATAATTTTGTTATTTTTTTCTGGACTAAGAAATAAGTTGTTTTACGCTGACCCTAAATAATTTCAGTCATATTTCAAGGCAGCTTTATTCAGAATAAATTAAAAATTGGAAAACAATTTCAAAACACAAGACTTCTTCAAATGACATGAAGATAAATAATGTCAGTATTACAAATTTCAATCATCACGTTGGGTTCCTTTTGAGATATCATCAATATAAATGACGTATTTCAAGAGAGTGACGAAAAAAAGCCACACCATTTGAAGCTTAAGGATTTCCAACTTACCTTTTAAACCATGTGCAATTTCTTAAGATTAAAATGATGCAAGCCTTAATTTGTCACAAATTGTTGCAATCATGCAAACAACTTCTTCAGGCCTTCTGAACATTTCATTAAATTATTTAATCTTTCAAGAAAGCAGAAAAAAACCTTTTTAGCAGTGCCTAAATTCAAAAGTGCATGAGACTATCACAACATTTCATTTGACGTTCAAGCATGTTCAAGTTAGCCAAAGGACGAAAACTGTTTCTAAAAAAACCCCAATTTTCTCAATAATAAATAGCAATTTTTTTTTCAAACCAACATTTTTTTCCTCAAAAGAAATATTGCAGTTGTATAAACAATAATAAATATCAAGTCTTCAAACCCACAATTTGTTTTCCATATAAAATTTAAAAATGGAATTTTTAAGGCAATATCTAAGCAGTGCTAGAAGAGAATCAATAACACACCGATAGTAAGCAAGTCACAACCTAACTAGAAAACTACAACTATTTACAAAATATATAATGTATATGGCTCTACGAAAAGACACATCATTAATTCTTTCTTCTGACTAATTGCTCGAATTTACAGGCAAACTTTACCAGATTTAGAATGCCAAGAAACCTTTTAAAAGCAATCATAATAATATTGGTCTATACAGGGAATTTATCATCAAGAAAACTTCAACATGAAATTTGTGGAAATTCTGTGGGTTTGCAAATTTTGCATCAGTATTTCAGGTATTTTTCTTTTTATTTTATAAAGCTTTACAAAAGACTTATTAATGAAATTATTGACGTAAATAAAGCAATACTCGCAATTTTTTCCCAAATCTTCTGTAATCTATTCTAATTTATTAATGAAAAAAAAAGCTGAAATCAGTTGATGATGTCTGTGGTTTATGGAGCAAAACAAATTGTGCTACTTGGCGACCAAAAGCACTAAGCCTCAATTGTTGATGATTTAGTCTCAAAGCCAAAAGTACGAGAGGCAAAATGTGCATAAATTGAAGCTGGTTTTACCCAGAATCAATTTTTCCCCACAGAATTTGTCCAAAATTGCCATGTCAACATTCTTTAGTGGATTCCTCAAGTCAAAGTTAAAAATTCCATAAGTCAACAAAATAATGCAAGTTCATTCTTTCATTTACTTTTGTTCTATTTGATTTCATTGCCTCTTCCTCTACAAGCCGGCTTCAAATCCCAACCCAAGGAAAACAAGTGATTCCGTTGGTTGACTTTACATATTACTCCAAGTTTGCCTCAAACCTCTAAAACTGAAAACACCTCAATCCTCTTCCAAAAAGCATTCTTCAGGCTTTCAATCCGCAATCTTATAGAGTGTGCAAGTCTTGTCAGTTCACAAGATAAAGATTTACGGTAGCATCATGTGATAATCTCTTTTATAAGTTTGTGAGGTTCTGGGGCACTAAACGTTTCGGACAGAATGCTTTGCCCATCATCAAGAGACTGACGACTTGTAAATGTTCGTGTTCACTAGTAAAAGACTCTTATGGTTGTTTTCACCCAATGTTCATGTTCATGATCACCTTTATCATTTTATGATGGCCATTATTTTGAAATTGTCCACAATGTTTTAAATTGTAAATAGTTCGATTGTTTTTGTTTGTTTTTCACAGAAATTCTCCATTTCCATTCCCTGAATAAGGCAGGTCGGGAAAAAATGTCACAAACACATAAACCCAGAAGTCGTATACTACCATAAAATCACGCCGTTTTTTTAAGGCCAACTTGCACAATCTACTGGCATTTTCAAGGAATCCTTATAGTTTTGGCACTGGAAAAGATAGATTTCTGTTTCTTCTGCAGAGTTTTATTCTTACCGACTGTAATCCCTGTAGGGTTCCCTGTAAGGATCCTGGTACGGTTCTCTGGAGTCTCCCGCGTTATGTTCTACTTCTTGCCTTCCTTGTCCTAAGGTTCCATAGTTCTGATCATCGCCATGGTTACCGTTACGGTACGGGTGATCTACATGGTGATCTTCTTCAGCGAGTAAGGGTTGCATGGCCTCACGACTCTGGCCAGAACTGGGGATGCAAAGAGGGGCAGTATTGCAGTTGGAGACAAGTCAATCACAAGTCATCACAAGTTAATCACAAGTCAATCACAAGACATCACAAGACATCACAAGTCAATCACAAGTCAATCACAAGTCACCACAAGTTAATCACAAGTAAATCACAAGTCAAACACAAGTCAATCACAAGTCAAACACAAGTCAATCACAAGTCAATCACAAGTCAATAACAAGTCACCACAAGTTAATCACAAGTCAATCACAAGTCAATCACAAGTCAATCACAAGTCAATCACAAGTCAATCACAAGTCAAACACAAGTCAATCACAAGTCAATCACAAGTCAATAACAAGTCACCACAAGTTAATCACAAGTCAATCACAAGTTAATCACAAGTCAATCACAAGTCAATCACAAATTAATCACAACTCAGTCACAAGTCAATCACAAGTCAGTCACAACTCAAATAACAAGTCAGTCATAACTCTGTCACAAGTCAGTCACAAGTCAATCTGAAGTCAATCCCAAGTCAATCCCAGTTACTTTGAGTAACCATTCATAGTTTCATTGGAGAATGGCAATAAATGAAATCCCAGACCGTCTGCGCTTGCCTACAAGAATGTTTTGCGTTATGTACGAATACGGAGAAGGAATAGTCATGCACTTAAAAGTTACATTATGTTTGACATCGCAGAGTAAACAGAATAAACAGTGCAATAATCTCATGAAATACCATCGAATTTAGGACCAAAAAAAACCCTCAAAACTATAAATGGGGTAGAAAATCACTTATAAAATTGAAAGGACATGCTGTCTGTTTCTGTTGCAATGCAAATAAAATCGGGAACACACATGATCACATGATCTTATTATCTTTGGCCAATAGAGGGGAGCTCTGGGTTGATTTAATCAGTCCATGTATTCCATAGAGTGGCAATTATCTTGTTTAATAAATCCCAGGCACTGCTGGAGTTCAACACAATATCTACGCACCTGTGTCGATGGTTCCTACCAGTCACGTTGTTGGGTGAGTACCGCTGGGCACCGACCGGCGAGAAACCAGTGGAGTTGGGAGACGATATATGTAGCGAGTTCCCTGTAGGGGGTCTGCCACCCCTGAAGGACCCCCCACCGGACGACATGCTGTACGGCGACCGGCTACGCGGCGTGTAGCTGTAACTGTTCAACGAGTTTGCTGGTGAGAGTTTTCGATGTTGATTGGACGGAGAGACGGCGAGGTTGTTGGCGAGGGGGATGTTGTGGGGGTGGGTGGCGTTGGTCTGGGGGGCGGACTGGCGACGATTGTGGTACATGTTGAGCATATTGCCAAAGAGCGAATGACTCCGCTGAAAATGGAAAAATGAAATAACATCCATCGATACACACTTATTGTAAATTGATTTGCTCACATTTGTGGGTCAGTACTGAAAGATTCTTCGGCCAAAATGGGTCCTTGGCTCAAATCTTGTGCTAAGAGTTTTTTTTCCCAAGGAATTTGTCAAAAGTACCAATTTCAGAAGAAGAAATACATGAAACATATTGGACTTCTGTAAGGACCTTTCTGATGTTATGATAAACATTGATTAACCTTAACTCATTTGTATGAAAAAAACATATTAAATTGGAGGATTCGGGACTGTTAAAGATTTAAGAATCAACCAGACATTTTTCCATGAATTCTGACAAAGTTGATGTTGAGGAATGTTCACTCAACAACCAAAAAGCAAGATAACAATGTTCAACAATGTAAATAAAATCAAGGAGCATTTTCAGCTCCAAAAATACTATCGTCTACCATCACAGAACATGATTGAAACAAAAGGAAATTTTCATGATACTCAAGTTGTACATGTACCAAATTTCTTGCAAGAGACTCTTGTTAAAAGTCTCTGACTTGGTGTAGCAAATAATATAACAAGCATCATACCCTGTGTGATGGTTCGTCTAGTTCCACAGCTTCACTGACTTCATCATCCATGTCTTCTAGGTTGCCTGAGATGGCTCGCCTGATCTGGGGACCTATCTCTTGTAGCGTTCGCAGACCAGCCTGAAATGAACAAAAAAAGGGGGAGGGATTTGTTAGTGTGGAAATTATTTCAACTAAAAAAAAAACGAGGTAATGGTGTGTTTTAAGTTCATATCGAACCTGGTTAATACCAAATATTACAATGGGTCTTGCTAGAGATGTCAATATTTGTTATTCTGTTTAATTACAGCAATTGATTCTGTACTCAAAGTGTTAAGGCAAAATGACATAGTGAACAATTATACAAATATAAATTACTTGCATACACACTAATGAATATGCATATCTTATGAATATGTACGAGTGCTATTACATGTTACGATGAGTTATTTATTCATTGTACATAATCCAGTCATTTATTGGACAATTCTTCGGAGGAAGAAGATGTGATTAAGTGGGATGAATGGAATGTTCTAGATTTTGGCCATAAGCCCCGCCCACTTTTCACATGGTTGTGCAGCGACAACTGCGATTGGTCCAAACAATCATGGGGCGTGGCTTAATGGATAGGGCTCTTCAGAGAGAGTAGGTGGGCTGTCACAGCGTTATGGGGAAGTTTTTAATTGTTAGGCAAATTAGGACTGAGTTATGGGGACTTTCTGCTGTCCCCACAGCGTCTTCGGTCCCCATAGTACCATGGGACAACTCGTGCGTAGTCCCCACAACTACAGAACAAGTCTGGGTGTACCTGCAGAGCTACCGTGCCCTGTTCATGGCCTTGCATCTTGAGCTGGTCGTGCTTGCGTTTCTTGAAGCGTCGGAAGTAATCCTGAATCAGAAAGGTTGCATAGAATTTGCCCACTGTCACGTCATCATCGGCTGAAGAAACAATAAAAACAAACAAAAACATCAACAAACCATTCCAGCAAATCACTACTTCAACGTGACTTTACGTCAGCTGTGTATGCTCAGTGAGAACTGTATTAAGGCAAAATATACTTGAAGGCACCTTGTCTGACGTTGATGTAACTTAATCAGTTTTGTAGTTGAGTCACCCACAGATTCTGTGTCTTAATTGGCCGAGAGTGAGTCACATGATACTTTCTATTTTGCTATCTTTCTGTGCATGGCCAAAAGTACTATACCCGTAGCAACCAAAGTACTATACCATGGTGCGGTATTTGTGTGGAAATGCATGCTAGTGTGCGCGTTGAGCGTTGCGCGTATTGTTCCAAAGACAGCGCGCGACAGAGTTGGGTTCAAACATTTTGTGAAGCGGTGGTTTGGAAGAGAGAAAGACATTTCCCACCAATTTTGTATTGAAATTCAAGGGTTTTTTTTAAACTGCGTTCAGATTTAAATAATTAAAAATATAAAAACCAAGCCGAATCTGTGGGTGAAGTGTTATAAAACAAATATTGAATGCTTTATCTCGTGGTGACGTAAAATTAGTCTCCCTATCTCGGTGATCCATGGAGCATTCTATTTTCCCTTGGCTTCGCCTCGGGAAAATAGAATGGGGCTAGTTTTACTACAGCACTCGAAGCATTCCATATTTATATACTTTCACAGGACCAACACAACTAAATCTCAAGGCCATTCACAAGTCCGGTTACAAGCAACTGGGGATGAGCTTGAAGCAATGCCTTTGTTACAAGATCACTTGTGATTGAGTAGTGAAGGAATTGTGATGAACCAGACTACAACACTGAAATGAACTATGTCAAATATGGGTCAAACACAAACAGCACGCCTGCACTTAGGCTTTGTTACTCGTCCGAAACAAGACCAGGCTTTTTCCCCTGCAAGTTTCATTTTTTTTCCATGCATTTTGTTCATTTCCAAATAATGAAACCACTCAAAATCCAAAGAGGAATGTTCAAACCTAGCCTGTTGAAGTTTCAGCTCAGTGGATATTACAAATTATCCAGAAAACAGTGAAAAACCATGCACAACTTTTTGAACACGGAAACGATTTTGTCCACAGCACTCTTTATTTCAGAAATCAGTCAACTAATTGATGCTTGGAAATCACCTACATTTCTTGATTTCTCGTAAATGACAGCAAGCCAGACGGAATAACTGCACGGGGTGTTAAGCACCAGTGCAATGTTTAATCCAAGTAAGGATTTTTGTTAATAATTTGGTGGGTTACTTTTGGGATAAATGCAAATGATACTATATGCCTCTTAGCACTGGTACGCAATAGAAATAGATGCTGTCAGAAATAGTCTTCAAGTATTCCTACCTCCAGCCGGGGGAACTACTTGGTCCAACATCTTGGTACTCGTCCGCTTCCAAATCTTCCTAATGACTTGCCGCAGCTCGTCATTAGCCTTGTCTATGTTACCTGGGGGTAAAAAAGGACAAAAAGTAGACTTGTAAGCAAGTTTAATCTAGAATATGATGGAATGATACAGAGTTATCATCGAGCCAATAAATGATGCAGATTCATCAGAGTAGCAGATCAAACACTGACAACGATGGCTCACAAGTCCATATTTCATAGAATCGAACTTTACAATACACCAGATTCGCCTAAATCAGGGGCCTAAAATCTCCTAAAGCTAAGGGTGAAGGACATGAAATGTTTCACCCCGTGATGTCTTGTATATACTCACCCTCAGTTTTGATTTTCAGCGATGTTCTGATCAGAGCAAAGAGCGTTGCATTAAACATCACTGTGCCGTCGCTGTTGAGAGGCATGTTCATTGAGACTAATCTCTGCGTGCCAAGAAAACCAATAAAAAAAAACAATAGTCAACTCATCTCATCAATGGTCATGAGTCGCAATCACCTAAAAAAAACACACTTCTACATGTAATGCTCGAACGTCTCTGCAACAGTCAAAACGTCATCTTGAAATTTCTCGACCCTGACGTCTGCTGTGCGTAGCTATAGGTAACCAACGAAATACCTAACCCCAAAAGGGTGGGCTGAATAATCAACTAAACTAGTTCAACTTTAGTCGACTAGCGAAGGCTTGAAAGAAGTTAGTCAAAATATGGATAACTATAGTTCTTTACTCAAGCTGGCTGGTTCTCGCTCAAACTAACTACAGTAATTGCTCAAACAACGCCCTCTGTTGACTATTCCTGGCGATGTTTCTTACCTTGCATGCTATTCTGTACGGGCAGAGTTTGCCGAAGCCTAGAGGAGGTGAGATCTGTCGCAGTAACGCCACCACATCTAAATGCTTGATCTTTCCACTGAATAAAAAAGTGAGGAAAAAACAAACAAAAAGAACGATAACCATCAGCAAAACCATCAGCAAAACCATCAGCAAAACCATCCGCGCCTTCTTATTCAGACCTTACTAGTGTTTTCTTGATCTGACAACAAATGAAGTAAACTGAAAATAAAAAAATTAATGAGTATATTGTCCAGCAAATCATACTTTATGTTGACCAGGATATTAAAATTGTGTCTTGAACAGGAAGTCAAGTTTTATGCACGGACAGTAAGCACTTGAGACAAACCAGGATAGCAATTTACGGACATGTGGACGAAACTAAAGTCAATATAATATTATTGACTGTGCAATATTGTAATATAGCACCAGAGGAAATATCTATATATTGACTGGGGACAAACTTACGTGGCTTCCGGGTCATACTCGGCCCAATTGCGGACAAACTCGTCCAGGTGGTGAGGGCCCAATATGGACCAATCCCTGGTCAGATAGTCAAAGTTGTCCATGATGACCGCAACAAATAAATTAATGACCTACAAATGGACACCAAAAAGAAAGAATGAAACGCTGATATAGGATGACATCAATCCAAAAATCACTGGTTCATTGCCGTAGCGACTGATTCATGCTAATGGCCCTGAACATCCCGTGGCAGGATCACCTGAGGAATGTAGACCTCTACGCTGGCTTGCCGAAGGTGACGAAAAAGATCCGGGAACGCCGTCTCAAGCTTGCAGGGCATTGCGTCCGTCACCTGGAGCTGGCCGCTAGCCCAATCATTCTATGGGAGCCCACATGGGGCACTGCCTCATGTGGGAAAAGAAATGCTGAAACGGCTTGACCACCGCTGACCACCGCTGACCACCGCTGAGGAGCTGCGCTCCTGCATGCTGGACCAGGACATCTGGACCAAGATCATTGGGCGGGCTCAAGCTGCCATATAGCCTCGACTTGATTGATTGATATAATGGGGATTGTAACATATGTTAATCATTTCAAAACAATTCGCTGATAATCTTATGAGGAAGTTGATTTTTTGTTGTTCTTAACAGTCTTTTCAACAAACTCTATACTTGTCACTAGACGGCAATCTTACCAGGAAAGAACAGAAGCTGTAGAAGGTCAAGAAGTAGACATAAGCAAAGTCATTGCCACAATTCTCGTCCATGTTGTTTGAGGCTTTCTGGACATTTTTGTCACAAACAGCCGCCGGTGAATAGGAGCATGCCAACATGACCTCCTGCCATGCTTCACCTGTTGCTGACCTGAGAAGAAGAAAAAGGAACCCCCCCCAAAAAAAATTAAGGATAATGTCAGATACGATTTGTAACAAACATTTGTTAAAGTTGAACAACAAAATTTGCCTGGAGTGGGGTTTGGTAGAGCACTGGAATGGCAATGCGGAAGTTGCAGGTTCAATCCCCACTCCACTCAATTTCTTTGTTCGTCTTTTACAAATTTAAATGCCTTAAACACTTGGTGAATAGCGAACTGATTATATATCTGCTCAAAATGGCGCTTATTGGAGATGACAAGTTTATATATTGGGTCAAAGGTCACAGCCCATTGTTTTAATTCTGCCTATAGACCATTATCATGTTGCAGCCATTTGATTTTTTTCCATTCCGATCACTATAACCAAAGCGAGGCTGGAAGGAAAAATAGTCTGGTTCCTTTTTGTACAAAACATTATCATTCAGTACTGTTATTGGACACAGGGATCATGACTGAAATGGTGGCAGCATGATAAAGGCCTATTGAGGCACATAATACTGTATTCAAAGGATTAAGGTGTTGTGTAGAGATTTTGTGACCAGGTGTGACATGTGTGACACGTGTGACATTTGTGATGTGTCACACATGCGATGTGCGCGACACATAGGGCATTTGTGACATGTGTGTGACATGCGACACATGTGACATGCTTGACACATGACATGTCCGATACATACGGCATTTGTGACAGGTGGCATGTGTGCAGTCAGAAACATGTGACATGTGTGACATATGACACACAAATTTAAACCGGGGGTATTACTAAGGAATGTCAATGTTGCCCCTTTTGTCCACTATTTTTGCCTTTTTTAAGTCAAATTTTAAAGCTATAGTCGATCATTTGCAGCCATCTGAAAAGTAACTGGCGTAATTATTGTTGAAAAACATACTTGGTTGAAAGATAGTAAGGGGACTAAACTCCCTGTGAAATTATTCTGTCTGGCAAGCTGTCATTTTGAAGTAATCAACGTAGGCCTTTCCAACGGTGCTTCTTAAGACGCACCGTAGGAAAATTCAAATTAGTAGTTCGTTTTGTTATTCGGCGAAGCGCGCGCAAGCATTGGCACAACGCACACGCGCGCGTGGTTCCTATAATTCGTCGGATCAGTGGGCGACATCGCATATAGCTGCAATCGGCTCAGTGAGAACGCGTCTCGGACGCTGAATTCAGGCCCAATTCAAAACATGATTCAGCAACTTATTGAGATCCTAGAATGCTGTTTTTCTCGGAATATACAGCTAAAGCTGAGCTGAAACTTCATCAGGTTAGTTGTTCAGTATCCTTCATTAGATTTTGAACGCTTTTGTTGCTTCAAACGAACAAAATGCACAAATTACAAATGATGGACTATATCTTAAGTCAAAGGACTTGTAATATGACTTGTGATGGAATTGACACATTTCACACAGTAACACTATAGCTTCTTTCATGAAGGATAATGTCCAGACAATAAGTCTTCAAACTAAAATAATCTTATTTCACTGAGGAAGCAACCCTCACCTGAACAGCACAAGAAGTGCGGCCACAAATGTCTGGAAGTTGTTGTTTCTATTAAGAGGTCCGTCAAGGGACGTCGCTATCTTGCCAAACATCTGCAGAAAAAAAAATGACATTTTTTTTTAATTTGCTGATATTGTGATTCATTGGGTATAGGTTTAGGTAATAAAATTGAGAGAATACTATCTTTTCATTCGAGAAGAAACAATGCAATACTTGAATAAATAATTGAATTATCATCAATTAAAATGTGTCTGCTGTAATTTTCAGAAATGGATGGATTTTTGGGATTAGTATTTTATAGCAAATATTGTTACACTGACTTGTTTGAAGTTTTGTGTTCGTAGATGCTGGACAAACCTAGAAAAACAATCATGTTCTTGTAGTCTGGTTCCCTGATCCCCCTTGAATTGAAATGGAGCAACTTATAGATGTCGGGGAATTGTAAGGTCAGGGAACCAGTGTAGAAGGCTCGTACCCATTCACAGATGTGTAATCACTTGTAAACAAAATTCAGACTAACTAAATATGGTAAATTGGGGGCACTATAAGAAAAAAAAAGCCAGATTTTTTCAAACGCTGGTCGGCTGACCAGCTTTGGAAATTGATACAAAAATACAATTTTAACAGGATGCTTTAGACTGTCATTCACTAACAGTCCAGTAAGGTATTTCATAATAATTTGGTAGTTTTGTATTTTGATTCTTGCAAATGTTCTATATTTCCTTTAAACTGAGTTGAAGATAAGTTTTTAAAAAAAAGGTACCTGCATGCCTATTACAGCATAGATGAAGAACAGCATCACTATCAACAGGGCCACATACGGAAGTGCCTAGTAAGACAACAAATAGATTGAATTTGGTTAGAGCATACATGTTGCTAATAAAAAATTGCACAAAGAATCAGACAAAAACCTTGACCCCTGGTTAATGAAGAAATTCTGGACTCCAATCTAGGGGCAGGTTCGAACCCCACTCCCCTTGCCAAACCTCAAACCCTGATTAATGGAGGAAAAAAATGTACAAAACTCTAGTGCAAGGTTCGAACCCTACTCTCCTTGCCAAACCTCCTGCCAAGATCCATAAAGAAATGTGTGACTGGTGTCTCGGGCATGATTCGAATCCGTCCTTGCTAAACCTCATCCCCCGATTATAAATGTTGATTCAAATTTAGGGGAAGGTTCGAACCCCTCTCTTGCTTCACCTCAACCCCTGATTACTAAAAAAAACCTTTGCAAACATCAAGGGCATGGTTTGAATCCATCCTTGCCAAACTTCATACCAACTCATCCCCTGATTAATTACTTTAGAAAAATTTGACCAAAAAAATCTAGGGTCGGGTTCGAATCCAGCTTTCTCTGCTTACCTGGAAGGACTTGATAAATGTCCAGAGTAAGGTTCGAATTCCCTCTCCCTTACTTAGCAACTTGACCAGTCTCATCACTCGGAACAATCGAAAAAAGTTGATGCTAAATCGATTTTCTGAATCCTGCAATGACACAACAGACAAACGCAAAGCTTGCTTACATTGACTTGGTTTTTCTGGTTTACTTGTCTCGAATATATGCCAAGTAAACTACTTTGCAAGAAATATGTCTTCAGTGTCGGAAAGACTTTACAACAAAAACTTACCTTTTTTTTCAAACAAATGGAAACAAATAATATTAAAAAGAAATTTGTAATACAAAATAATATATTAGCAGCAAATAAAAACTCAATTTAGATTATACAAATTTACGTCTTTTAAACATGTTACTCAGCTGCAGAAGCAAGTCCATGCTGCTAGTTCTTTCAAATGTTAATAAATGCACACCTCTGTGTCCCCTACATATTTGTTTCTGTATCACTGTCATTTAGCGGTGAGAAATGTCTTGCTAATAAGCAAGTACGGTATTTCAACTGCGCATGCGCAGAATGACTCGGGTCACGGGTCGTTCAGGATAATTAAACGCTCATCAAAGGCACATAAATGCGCAAGGGAATGGTCGCACGATGCTCGTGTGTTAATTAGAAGCAGAACAGGCATGCATGTTATACCACGTAACACCGCGTCAGCAATTTTATCCTGAAAGACCTTTGAACTGGACCACTTCATCGAGATACCGAGCTGGCTTATTAGGCCAAATCTCTTTGTTGTACTAATGTTAATATATTGTTTACCTCAATGTTTATAATGTGCCCTTCAACATATATGACAACGGGAGCACCATGAATGGAGGTGATTTAAGAAGAATAGAATTCACAGACTTGAGAAGAATAAAATGGATTTAATGACAACATTATGTCATTCATAAAAAATAAGTGCTTGAAAATGAATGTGCCTGTGACAATATTAAACAGACCAACACATAGTCTACTGACTTTTCAATCACAAAGCCACAAAAATGAACTGCAAGAAATGTGTTGATAAAACATAGTCCTCAATGTTTAAAATTGTTGCTGTGCAATGTATGGATGTTTATTATTTCATGTTCAACCAAGAAAAATGTATACAAGGGTTTCTGATGTCATTTATTCCTGAAAATATATTCAAAAAAAAGGTGACACAAGCGAGAACAACGAACAAACAAAATTTGCACATTTGACATCAACAAAGAGTGATTGAAAAACGAAACGAAAATGGAAGTTTTACCGTTTGTGAGGCCTGATTTACCGAGTAAGCGAATATCAAGCGAATCAGGGAAGAAAGGAAAAAAAAGGAAGTCAGAAATTATTAAAGAAAACATATGTGCCCATTTAGAGATGGAAACAAGGGAGGAGTTATCAGCCACAAGTGCATGCTGGGATACTAGTTAGTTGTAAATTATATGAAGTATCGATAAAGTATCTAAAAGGGGGCGTGGCACAGGCAGGGGGCGGGTTCAGGCAGGGGGCGTGGCACAAGCAGGGAGCGGGTTCAGGCAGGAGGCGTTGCACAGGCAGGGGGTGTGGCACAGGCAGGGGGCATGGCACAGGCAGGGGCGTGGCACAGGCAGGGGGCGTGGCACAGGCAGGGAGCGGGCTCAGGCAGGAGGCGTTGCACAGGCAGAGGGTGTGGCACAGGCAGGGGGCGTGGCACAGGCAGGGGGCGTGGCACAGGCAGGGGGCGTGGCACAGGCAGGGGTGGGTTCAGGCAGGGGGTGGGTTCAGGCAGGGGGTGTGGCATAGGCAGGGGGCAGGCTCAGGCAAAGACTGAAGCAGCAGCTTTTAGAAATTGATTTTTTTAAAATAAAGAGTGAGGAACTGTATGTTAGTGTTGTTGGCATATTTTCTACACTTAATCATATTCTCATGTTTAGTGAAGACAGAACAGACCATCATAAATTCTGGTATCCTCAGTCGGTCACCATAGTTTTTGCTATGAAAATGGAAACAGCTGCCACAATGCAATCCGGTTCGTAAGTGATTTTGTCATACACGCGTATGCAGCACTGACTACAAGCGCTCATTTGCTAAACACGCATATTTGCTCTACCTCTGGTTTCAATGGTTCCAATCTTATTAATGTGCAGCAAGCATGGTTTAAATTTAAGTGACGTCATGCTCACACTTATGTATCTATATCTACTACTGCATCTACCCTTTTTGTAAGTGACTTTGTCATACATGCGCATGCACCACTGATTACAAGCGCTCATTGGCTAAACACTCAAGTTGTGGCTCCAATGCTACTCAATGTGCAGTGGGCGTGGTTTAAACTGACGTGACGTCACACTTACGAACCGGATAGACAAAACTGCTGAGTAGAATACTACTATACACGCAGCAGAAGGTAGGTTTTCATTTTAATAGGTTATTCAGTTAACGTGAGATTACGTCAGGCGGGTCACAAAACAGAATCAAATTAGATTGTGTTAAACATACCAAGGTTGTGTTTGAATCGGCTGTCCTATGACTACAGCTTCCATTTTGACAAACTGCATCTAAGATCTTAAGCCATAGACACCGTTTTGCCCAAGACACAACCATGTGTACTAACACTTCATTTAGGAATAGTCAAGTTATAAGCGTTATGTTGAGCAAAACCCACATTGCAGCTACAGGAGCAAAGAAGCCACTGAGAACCATGGTGTGTGAAGGGGATTCGAACCAGGGTCACCATCGTGCCAATCAGAGAACCATACTAGCCAACTAGTACTCACACAAGTAAGTTTTCATTTATTCCTTTAAACAGTCTGGGTAAATATTTTAGAATGAAAACCAATAACATTTTGTTTTTACGCGAATGATATCATTTGTAGCAGAGTTCATATCATCCATTCTCTGTGACTGTACAATTCTAATGCTTCATGCAAAATAGCAAATTTTGTGTTGAAATTCCAGGTCAATTGAGACAACACAAAATTTGCCCGACACACAATTTCATCTTATGAATAGTTTGGTCGCGGCACCCGCTGCTGTATCTGATTCGAACCAGCCAGCTGACCCTGGCAAGCTCTGTGGTCGAGTGGTAAGACGTCTGCACTAGTAAGCAGGAGGTCATGGGTTCGAGTCCACCAGAGCAGTTTGTGATGTTTTTCTCACAATCACTCGGACAACACTGAGTATACAGTGTTTATAAAAATACGTTGGTGACGGGCAAAACCCAATGTTGTATTTGCGCTTTGAGGACAAATGGTTTCATTCTTTGCTCACAGTATAAAATCAGCATACATTGTATCATCAAGCTAGCAAGAGATGGCAGACAAATCTACTTGATTTACTAATTTTATGATATTAATTATGTGTAACGCCACAAATTAGTAACAAAGTATGCAAAGGGTTGAAGGGATTAGCGTGACTCGGGTCCAATTTGCAGGAGGGCGGTGCTTAGGGGCCCTCATTTTCTGGAGGGCGTACACGCTGGGTTTGGTCATAGTTTTAAACAATACAAAGTTATTTTGGACCTTCTCAAAACTCTAAGTAGGGGAGGCACAAGGGGGGGGGGGGAAGGGCGTGCCCCACCCATGTAGGGTAAGTTCCAGCAAGATGATTTGATAACGTTGAGACTTTAATCCAATTTTTTCTGAAAACATGCAGGGTAGCTGACTGGAGTAGCAAAGCACAGATAATGTTTGCTAAAGAAGGAAAAAAAAACAGGTTGCAGCCAAAATGTCATGTGATATACATTGCTCATGAATGGTTCCCTGCAGGGTTTGAATGTCAGCTTGCTTAGGACTATTTTCTACTTTGAAAATTCATGAAATTGGGCCATGTTCCGCAATGAGTCCAGTCTGTGTGTAGATATGTAACTGTCCCATCACATTTGAAAAATATTTGCAATAGGCCATTTCAAATTATGGATTTTTTTTGCAATGTCTTTTTAAGTGTGTATGATACCCTTCATAAAAAGGATCTCGGATAAGATCTTTGGTTTAGAAATACACCGTTTCCAATGTTGGTGTTCAAAATTTTCAAAGATTAGGAAAAAGCAAAAGTATGATCAGGAATCAGGTAAAGAAAACAAAGTAAAATCTTCTGTTATGCTATTTTCAACAATTTCTTGAATCGAAAGTTAGTTTTGGAATATTCACACCAGGGTTTTTTGGAAGATGTATCTTATGGATTAACCCTACATCTCCCATATCCCTTGAAAATCCACCAGGTTTTGCAGGTGTTTGTAGGAATAAGGACGGTTAAGCCCAGTCACCATTAAACTACATGGGGCATGATGAAACGTGAAAGTGTAAGCACAAAAAAAAGTTTCTGCACAGCGATCAGGTGTGAGATGGGGGGACAATGAAAAATCCATGAAATAATCGGCAGAGGGTTTGAGGGCTGCCAAGGGCCCTAGAGCAATGTAGGGCGTATGGTGGATGCTTGTAGTTGTCTAAAGGCACCCCTTCAAATACCTCTTATTTTTGGTCTATAAATACTTGTTTACATCGTAAAACCTCAGGGATTAGAGATTTCAAATGGGATTCTTGAAAAAAAAAGTCCTGAAATCAGGGCAAAATCTTGTCAATAAAAACCTGAATTCAGGTTTACATCCTGACAAATCCGAGCAGTTGATGTTGGGTATTTAGGAAGATTTGGATCAAAACGGTGTCCGGATTTAGGGTTAGACATGTTAGAGAATGCATGTTAATAATAGAAATGCTGGGTGAACCATTGTAATGGATTTCAGCATCAAGCAGATATCGTCATGCCACATTATTGGGATTTTTTTGGGAAGGAAATTTTCTCAGCAAAGGTATGAAAAGGATAGGATGCAAAAAAGGATGGAAAAAAGAATGATTAAAACCTCAAACGGCAAACCCACTACCATCTACGGACATAAATATATACATACGACGCAACGAAACTGACCCTCTGAATATTCATGAGTTGCATCATGGTGTACAATTCAAGCAATGTTAATAGAAGCAAAAGAATAAGCAAAAAACACAGAAAGAAAGTGTTAATATGGAAGTTTATAATCAGCAACAACAAAAATTTGACCTTAAAGATACTGCTGACATGTGACAATTTTTTTTCATGGTTTTTATAAGAAATGGTTGACGTTTGTTCCGTGAAATCACTACTCGACATTACCGTTACGCACTGACATTACTGGAGACGCACTTTAAACTAACGCACTGACAGAAATCAAGATGCAAGAATGATGATGACAAAAAATTGAGAAAAAAACACACCAAATGTTTTACACAAGCGAGCTACTGAACAAGTGAAGTTGCTCATTCTTAAATTTGTGCCGAAACTTTAAAAAGTGCTGCTGTGGCAATAGGTCCAAACTTAATTTTTTTTTTAAACATATTTCACAGTATTGGAATTTACCATGCACTCAATATTACAATGCACAGACATTAATTCAAAAATTTTGTAAAAATTAAAATGAAGTATTCTATATTCTCTTGATCTCTTTGACAATTCGCAGATTGTACTCAACAGACCATAAAATCAAAAACTTGCGAGTCAAAAATGATGCAATTAGTAGCTTGCAAAGAATGACATTTACTTTTACTTCTGACAAACTGATGTCTATGATGCTACCCACGACAATCACAAAATCAAACACGTTCCACAAATCTCGAAGATAATTCTGCAAGAAAGAAAGAAAAAACAAAGTTAGTGTTAAAAAAAAAGATGACTATCTGACTTTCACAAGAAAATTTTTTTTTTTAATGAGTTATATCACATCAAAACCCTCCTATGCAAACATAACTTTTGGGCAAAAATGTCCTTTCAGTCAAAATATGTCAAGTGACTGTTTTCAACTGTTAAGAGCTCCCAGCATACATAAAGCAGGTTTGACTGGCTGTGACGGTTTATGTAACTTGATACAGCTATGCTTTGACTGTAGGTGATTGATAAGCCAGCTGTGCCTACCATTTGCCTGCTTTTGCCTGTTGACTGAATTTGACTAGTCACAGTGCTTGCTAAAAATATGATCTGACTGTTGGTGACTAGCCTGTGTTAAAGGCATGGCAGGGAAAGAGGATTGATTGTTTGACTGTCTGTGACTGTTCAGATAGCAGGAGGGTTAAACTACAATAAATATGCTTAGTCCTATCAAGTACCGAATTGTGACGTCATTTAGAACCAGAAAGTGTAGTGCAAACGAATGGAGTACGCGCGCGTAGGCGCGGTTCTACGGGGGGGGCTAGGGGGGCTGTAGCCCCCCAAAAATTTTGTCTAGCCCCCCCAAAATAAATTCCGTAAAAAAAATAAAATTGCATTAGCAAAAAGAAGGATTGTGATGTACATGCGAACGGTCCCCCCTAAAGAAATAGTCGTGACAAGGGTGCATTAGTTAATATAGTGTGAATGATTTTAGGATTTTATTGGCGCTCCGGCATTGAAAATATGGCATGAGCCCCCCCCCCTCCCCCCCCCCACCACCTATTGATTTTCGGAGGCCCAAGTGTCTGGAAAAAATAACCGGTCTTCATTTCAGCACGCCTCCCTGAAAAAAAAATTTCTTGATCCACCGTGTTAGCCCCCCCAAAATATTGGTTCACGGGCTGAATCACGCGCTTATGTCTTTTACATGCATTTTGTGCGCGTGATGTATTCACTTCGGTACTCCATTAGGAGAGAGCCAGTCGCGTGAGTGATTTCAAACCACCCTTTAAACACTGCTAAATCTGTAAATGGCAGCGTTCAAAACCATTCACAAGGCCCGGCTTTACATGCACGCAGTATGCATCGGATACAACAGAGTGTTTGGGAACATCTGATATGATCTTCATATAAGGAGAGATATGGAGCACACTGCATGCGCCACGCGCTCTGTTGAAATGGCCCCAAAATGAAGTAAAAATGGTAGAACAAATCCATAGCAAGTTTGTAAAGCTGGTAAAGCTGGTCAGCTTTTAAATGGGGATAAATAGTGCAATGCAGCATTATAAAATGTGATTTTCAATACCAGTTAAGGGCCTAGCCACTGGTAACAGTCCTTGCCTTTGGCCTAGGCCTTTATCGGCAGCCAGGCCCTTGACCGGTTTGAAACCACATTGTGTCACTAGTTTGTTCATGGTGAAACGTTCTGCAGTTCAACGCCCACTTTTTCGAGATAACTATCTTGACATTAAACCCAATGCCACCTTCACCTACTGGACAAAAAACCCACCCGGGTACCCCAAATTTCAAAATGCAAGCAACGAGACGCTTATAGGGCAGCCTCGGTAAGTGAGAACATTGAACGAATATTGGGATCTTTCTAATTTTGCTATCTTTCTGTGTTTCTCCAAAGTAATATCGTCGCAAAGCATACGCATAGCAGTTAGCATCGCAAAATACTATGCCAAGCGCAGTATGCCAATGCAAATGCAGCTGCTGCAAAATGCGTTGGCGTATTGCGCGGTGGCGTATATTTGTGCGTAGCAGCAAAGCGAGCGCAGGGTTGGGTTCCCAATAAAGGGTAGTTTTAAGAGTTTTTAAGATTTAAGAAATACATTATTTTTGTATTGAGTGAAAAATTGAGTTTTTTTTTTCAAATAATGATAAATTAAAAAATTAAAAATCAAGCAGAATAATGAATCTAAGTGAATAAAAAATGAAAACAAATATTGTGAATAAAAACTGGCCTCCCTAAATGATCGTGATCCATGGGATATTTCTATTTCCTCGCCGCGAAATAGAATGTCCATGGATCACCTCGGGAGGCTAGTTTTACTACACCACTCGAAGCTTTCAATATTTGTATAACATTTGATTGGTCCAAAAATGTCAGTGGAACATTTGATTGGTTCATAAGGGTAGCGGATGAAAGACAGACTAAAACAAAAAGGTCAAAGGTTAATCTCCCGGTACTGACCTTTGGTTTGAAGGCAATGACTTTGAGAATACATTCCACTAAGAATATCGCGGTGAAAACTATGTTGACTCTATCTAGCACTTTCGAATACTCGTCTGACTGATCGTAGTACTACAGGCAGAAAAAACAAACCATCATGGCGTCATTAACGACGTTCATGGCCAAAAATTTTGTGCAGCATAAAGCCCGGTTCATACTCAGCGTGAAAGCGAAATCACGAAAGCAAAAATGCGAATTTGTGACGTCGTGGCAAGTATTTGCGCTGCAAATTTGTAAAAGTTGAACATATTTCAATTCGGGCGATTTTCGCATCGAACGATTCATGACGTCAAATTCGCTTCGTATTCGCATTCGCATGAAGTATGAACTGGGCTTAATGCCAGTCTTTGAATGTTGAACAATGGTGCATATTAGTTTGAAGCTCAGTTATTTCAAACTTTGTACCTTTGCTGATGATTTCACAAAATTTATAACATATGGAAACCTGATCTTTAAATAGCACTACCTTTTAAAATTACAGACAATTTAGGGACTAGCTTTTCAGGACAAAGTAAAAATGAAATTGTCATAGCCTTAGTTAATTTCAAAAGTGTAAAGCCACAATTTGATAAATAAACGTCTACTGATTATTGAACTGTTACGGTCATCAGGTCACCGCCGTTTTGACAAAAATTGCGTAACTATTTTTTCTACCTCAAACAGCCAAATATTTGAAAGTTGCAAGAGGAATGCAAACTCCTTGTAATCGGTCTTACCTTCATGGCCAGGACTATGGTGTTGACCATGATAAGCACGAAGATCAAATACTCAAACGGTCGAGAAGTCACTATTTTCCACACTTTCAACTGCTTTGAATTCTTTGGAATGTACTTTCGTTTCGGCTTGACTTTCAGAGCAAACTCGAGGCACTGACGCTGTGGATCAAAAGGTTAAATCAAATCATCTTATATCATCTGTGTCACATATATCTTTTAAGGAGTGGACACTACGCACACTGAACTAATCTCAAAGTACGTACCACATGAAAAATTGCTATCAACGAGCCACTGACCAATCTTAGATAAACTGTTCGGTAAGCCTTGTGACATCACCTGACCAATCGTGTTCCAACATATGTTCTGATTCTACTCCAGCTCAGGATTCTTGACTGCATTTGGCCAATCGTGAACTGTTAAGGAGGTCACACGATCTCATTTGACAAATCACATTCAGCCTAAACACTTGTGTAACTCACAACTCTTCATTAGAAACTGGCCAATCGTAACTGAATAAGGTCGGTCATGTGAGCTCATCTGACCAATTATACCTGATTCTTGTCCAGCTCACAATTCTTGAACTCCTGTTCTCCTTCGTTCTGGAAGGTGACGATGACGAAACCCACGAAGATGTTGACCATGAAGAAGGCCACGGCGATAATGTAGATGAAGAAAAAGATGGCAACGCCCAGCTGGTTGTTCATGATTGGTCCGTGGTCTGGCACACTGGCTGCATCTATGGCTATGTACAACAGCCTGTAGATGGGGACAGGAGGGAATTCCACTCATATGTACTGCCTCATGATTGACATGAACTACATGATACAATTCATTCGAAAACGGATAAAAAATGCGATCGCTTAAAAAAACCATACCCTTGCACACAAGCGTCTATGATATGCGTGCAGATTCAGCAATTAATTATGCAAAACAAGACTGCGTCTTGACCTCCAGATTCTGGCCATTAATTTAGCGGGCGCCTTCTATTGGGTCTTCCATAACCTGCTGTTGTATTACAAAATCATGGTAGCCAAACTGATCAATCAACACCCTAGTCCACATTTCTGATTGAAATGACGTCAACATTTCTAAAGTCGACTCCCATTGGCTGGGTCGCATAATATTTGCATGCTCGCATATATCAGACTTCGAGCCCTTTGAAATCTCCATCCAAGGCCAACCGCTGGAACAGGTTACCCGTTTCTGTTATCTTGGCAGTATCCTGAACTCGAAGGGCAACGCTGATGATGATGTTAGTAACAGAATACGAGCCACTCATGGTGCATATGGCCGTATGTACCATCGAGTATTTGGGCAACATGGTCTGAAGCCCTCCACCAAGCTCCAGGTCTACCAAGCAGTTGTTGTATTGACCCTCCTGTACGGTAGCCAGAGTTGGACTCTCTACCGACGTCACATACGTGCACTTGAACAATTCCACCAACGGAAACTCAGGGCTATTCTTGGTATTAGCTAGCAGGACAAGGTCACAAATTCTGAAGTCCATGCTCTTAGCAACATCCCAAGTATTGAGGCCATCGTAGTTTGCAATCAGCTCAGATGGCTTGGTCATGTCCAGAGGATGGAAAATAACAACGTTTCCAAAGCAAGTGTTCTATGGCAAGCTGACGACAGGGAAGCGACCACGCGGTGGGCCTCGGAAACACCTCAAAGATCTATTCAAGAACACCCTCAAACGGTGTGGTCTTAACAACTGGGAAACCCTAGCCGCCAACCGCTCCTCCTGGCGTAGCAACATCCATGCTGGTGTTCAGCACTTTGAGCAGTCCAGGATTGCCTCACTTGAAGACAAATGTTTCAAGCAGAAGGAAAGGGCCAGCATCCCCAGATCACCACCTAAGCTGAACTGTCCTAGATGCGGCCGCCTAATCCGCTCACATCTGGGGCTCTACAGCCATATGCGGACCCACAAAGGAACCTGAAGAGAGATCTTAGCGAATAACTCCTCGTTTCGAGGAAAGCCCGACGACGACGAGTGTGGCTCTGCACACGTGAACGTCTGATGTATGTGAGCATGCAAAGTTTATCAAACAGAGAGCCAATTCATTTAAAAGCAGACAAAAAAGGCTAAGGAAACCAACAGATATAAACAACGTGATGATGTTAAGGGTATACCCCACTTCATGCATTGCCTTACAGTTAATATGAACAATATGATATAGAGACAAAATTTATTCAATATAGAAGAACAGAAGATCTTTTTTTATTCCAGAAAATAAAAGACCACTTACTTTGGCCAGCCCTCAAATGTGCAGATAGTGAAGAGGGTCAGCATTCCACTGCCAACGTTGTTGAAGTTGAAAGAATTCAAAATCCAGTGTCTGGGCTTGACGATTGGGTCTAAATAGTTGCCATCTTTATAATCTATAAAAAAGCCCCTGCAAAGAAAATGTTGTCAATAAATCTTAAATCCCTGCAATACTTCCTCACTCCTCCAAACTCCAAACAATTTGCAGTGTCTGGCAGGTGTAATTTATGTACCTATCACAAAATTTGAAAAGTGTTGCCCAATGTAAAGTCACCGTGGCTGAGCTGTACAGTAGGAAGACTAAAATTTGACGGATCTGGCTGCATAAAATCAAGTCAAGTCTGTCCCGAGCCAATATGGCCCATCAGGCCGGCGTTTATCTCCGGTTTCCTTGGCATGAAACGACTGAAAATATTTCCAGTCCTGGATGGGATGCTAGTCCATCGCAGGTTACTCCCCAGCTAATGCCAGTACCTATTGATGCTCCTGGGTGGAGAGAGGCAAGTGGGGTGAAGTGGCTTGCCCAAGGACATATGGCCAGGAGCTAGATTCGAACCCCTGACCCTCTGATCACAAGTCACAAACCCTAACCGCTACACCACATTCTCCCCCCCCCCCCTCCCCCGACTGATCTAAGACTGGTTCGTACCTGGGGCGAAAGCAAATGCAAACTGTGACATCAGGGCAATTATACATGCTGCAAATTCGCAAAAACTTAAAACCCATTTCAGTTCCGGCAAATTTCACAGCGAAGGTTTTCTGACGTCAAATTAGCTTGGCATTAAACTCACCCACATGTTCAATTTACTTGATAAAAGTCAGAATCACGTGAACAAACATTCAATTTTTCAAAATCAAATTGTTACTTACTGGCATTCTTCCTCGGTCATTTTGGATCCGTCCGTGCAAAAGTAGAACTTGCCGCTGAAGAGCTGAACGCCGATACAGGCAAACATGAAGACGAGGAGTAGCATGACCATCATGATGTTGCCGATGGTCTTGATGGCTACAAAGACGCACTGGACCACGTGCTTCAAGCCTTTGGCTCGGTTGATGGCCCTCAGGGGCCGGAGGACTCTCAGAACTCTTAGGATTTTCACTGCCGAGATGGCATCTTGTCCTCTGTGATGCAGCAGAGGGAGCGCAAAACAGAAATAAACAAAATCACCAACAGTTGGAATTATGTGGTAAATTTCCAGGGTGCGTGGTTCAAAATAATTAAATGAAGTCAGACACTTGGCGGACACATTCAATAGACGGAATAATTTTATAAAATGTTTAGCACCTTCACAATCTCAAGTCCAAGTAAGCTTTTTGAAAAATAATTTGGTAGGTTACGTTTGGGATAAATGCAAATGATCCTACATGCCTTTAACTTCCCAAAATGGAGCACGTCTTGTAACACAAGTTCAAGCGGTCTATATATTTCACTTCCTGAAGTGTGATGCGATCAAGCTAAATGAGTCGTTTGTCGGCAATTATGTTTTTTTAAGATACAGCCCAAAATAGGTCAGTAGGGGTGGAAATTTAAAAATTGACTTTTTTGTAAAATCGGAAGGCTACATATGTCCTCTTTCATGGCAACTATTTTCTTCCGAGAAAAACTCAAGATAAAGTAGTTAAAATGTGACAATTTTGCTAAGGAGTTAATACTCAATAACCTGAAATAAACCATGTTTATTTTCGCTTAATAAACACTTCAAATTTGAATTGTTGATTTCTCTGTTTGATTTCTCTAAGGGCCGACAAACAATAATTTGATGAGGGCCGACAAATGACTCATTTAGCTTGATCGCTTCACAAGTGTTAAAAAAATATCGGTGAAAAGGAACTGTGCCGAACTTACTGTGCTCGGAGCGCGATGGAGATATAAGACACTGTGACAACTAACAAGTCCAAGAGGTTGAAGGAATTACGACAAAAGGCACCTTTGTGAATGACTAATCCAAACGAAACAACCTGCGTAGAAATTACAGAAACACGACGTCGTTATTCTAGTGACACTTGGTGATCTACGGCTGCTAAAAATTAAAATCGTGGGATTTTCCTGTTCGTCTTGGAATGATTTGTTTTGAAAATGTTGAAATCTCAGGGGGACAAAGCATTGGAATAGACAAATGATCCAATCTAGAAATATTTGCATTTCAGGAGCTGTTCACAATGGGCTGTTTCGGATGTGGCCATTCAGTCCTGCCAACTGCGCACATGGGCGTAAACATGTGCATCTCCTAAATGCCAAACTGCATGTGCCAGCAACTCACAATTGGCAAATATTCTGTCTACTTCCGGATCAAATTTATTGGAAAAATCAAGGCAGATTACTTTTTTGTTAACGATGATTCTAATTGGCTACATTGATGTTAAGACAGCTTACCTTTAAAAGAATCTCTATCGTGAAGGCTACAGTGAACCCATAGTCAAAATTGTTTAAAATCTGCAGGGAGAAAAAAAACCCAGGAAATACATTGATAACTCGTTCTTACATTATTTTGCATGTAGTAACAACACTCAGATTGTTATCAAAAAACCTTCTACAATAGACCTTATGCATAGCAGCCATCGAAGAGGGCAATGCTTTTGTTTTACTGAGTGAATCTTTTGTGCATTCATTGAATGCCCACTAAGATGGCCGCTATGCATAAGGTCTATTGAGTCTCTTGCAAACAAATCATGCACATCTACGTGTGTTTGCTTGACCGTCGACATTTCTATCATTCCTATGTTTTAATCGGACTTTAACTTTTTGCAAACTCCCCAGTAACAAAATTCCTTGTTACGAGTCACTGTTTGCGGTATCTGCTGCTGTATTGTATTCAAACCACCCATCCAATCTGAAGCAAGTTCAGTGGTCAAGTGGTTCAGACCTCTGCACTACTAAACAGGAGGTCATGGGTTCGATTCCCACCCAAGTAAACTCATGAATTTTTTTTCTCAAGATCTCTTGAACAGCAAATAAACATACAGTGCTTCCAACATGGTGAAGGGCACGACCCACTACAGGCAATATTCTTAAGCAAATGAGGGGTGTAAAAATGCACTTTCGGGACTACAAACAGACGTGAATTCCATCTTATTGGTGTAAGGTGTTTTTTTGATATCAGTAAATTTTCCAATTTCTTTAGTAAACATGCTATTTGTATCATTTGTAACCAGAAAATGGCATTTTACAAGAATAGATGGAATTTACATTCGGGAGAAGTTTTTTTTCTTTTAATTGGGTTTATTACCCTAATTCATTAAAAAAATATGGCTAATTCCAACTATACTTTGACTTACAATGTTTAATAGTTTGTTGATATCTCTGGGGTCTTCAGCTGCAAGCATGATACTACTGACCAGAATCAACTAATAACAACTTGAGCTTGACTTACAATGTTTAATAGTTTGTTGATATCTCTGGGGTCTTCAGCTGCAAGCATGATACTACTGACCAGAATCAACTAATAACAACTTGAGCTTGACTTACAATGTTTAATAGTTTGTTGATATCTCTGGGGTCTTCAGCTGCAAGCATGATACTACTGACCAGAATCAGCTAATTACAACTTGAGCTTGACTTACAATGTTTAATAGTTTGTTGATATCTCTGGGGTCCTCAGCTGCAAGCATGATACTACTGACCAGAATCAACTAATAACAACTTGAGCTTGACTTACAATGTTTAATAGTTTGTTGATATCTCTGGGGTCTTCAGCTGCAAGCATGATACTACTGACCAGAATCAACTAATTACAACTTGAGCTTGACTTACAATGTTTAATAGTTTGTTGATATCTCTGGGGTCTTCAGCTGCAAGCATGATACTACCAGAATCAACTAATAACAACTTGAGCTTGACTTACAATGTTTAATAGTTTGTTGATATCTCTGGGGTCTTCAGCTGCAAGCATGATACTACTGACCAGAATCAACTAATTACAACTTGAGCTTGACTTACAATGTTTAATAGTTTGTTGATATCTCTGGGGTCTTCAGCTGCAAGCATGATACTACTGACCAGAATCAACTAATTACAACTTGAGCTTGACTTACAATGTTTAATAGTTTGTTGATATCTTTGGGGTCTTCAGCTGCAAGCATGATACTACTGACCAGAATCAACTAATTACAACTTGAGCTTGACTTACAATGTTTAATAGTTTGTTGATATCTCTGGGGTCTTCAGCTGCAAGCATGATACTACTGACCAGAATCAACTAATAACAACTTGAGCTTGACTTACAATGTTTAATAGTTTGTTGATATCTCTGGGGTTTTCAGCTGCAAGCATGATACTACTGACCAGAATCAACTAATAACAACTTGAGCTTGACTTACAATGTTTAATAGTTTGTTGATATCTCTGGGGTCCTCAGCTGCAAGCATGATACTACTGACCAGAATCAACTAATTACAACTTGAGCTTGACTTACAATGTTTAATAGTTTGTTGATATCTCTGGGGTCCTCAGCTGCAAGCATGATACTACTGACCAGAATCAACTAATAACAACTTGAGCTTGACTTACAATGTTTAATAGTTTGTTGATATCTCTGGGGTCCTCAGCTGCAAGCATGATACTACTGACCAGAATCAGCTAATTACAACTTAAGCTTGACTTACAATGTTTAATAGTTTGTTGATATCTCTGGGGTCCTCAGCTGCAAGCATGATACTACTGACCAGAATCAGCTAATAACAACTTGAGCTTGACTTACAATGTTTAATAGTTTGTTGATATATCTGGGGTCTTCAGCTGCAAGCATGATACTACTGACCAGAATCAGCTAATAACAACTTGAGCTTGACTTACAATGTTTAATAGTTTGTTGATATCTCTGGGGTCCTCAGCTGCAAGCATGATACTACTGACCAGAATCAACTAATAACAACTTGTGCTTGACTTACAATGTTTAATAGTTTGTTGATATCTCTGGGGTCTTCAGCTGCAAGCATGATACTACTGACCAGAATCAGCAGCAAGACGACATTGGAGAAGTAATTGTGCGTGCAGATGAAGTAGCAGCCTTTACGGAACCTGTCAAGATGTAGAAATAACAGTCAGCAACATTCTTAGAATTCCCACACTCTAACCCCACTGAACACCACATGTGGTGGGGGCATGGGTGGCGTAGTGCGTGAAGCGCTCGCCTCTCACTGATGTGGCCTGTGTTCGATTCCAGCCTGGGTTCGATTCCCGGCTCGGGTCATTTGTCACCACAACCAGTCAGGCAATGAACACAACTTGGACACATTTCACAAGGCGCACCCATGCCTAACTGGCAAAAACCTTTCCCTTCTGGTGTTGCCTGATTTTCGGTTCCCTGAGAGTTCCCCAACTGGAAAAATGGAAACTCCTTTTCAAGGTTTTCCCCAATATCCAGAGTGGCTCTGAACCCTGCTTAAATGCTTTCTATTGAATCATGGAATGATGGAAGAATGATTAGCTGACCTGTTTTCTGGGCCAAAGATAAAGAGCGAGCTCTCTCTAGGCATGGGGTTCTTCTTGTTGGGCAGATCCAGCTCGGATAGACGTCTCGGTCTCGCTGATTGCGTCGTCAAGGATTCCTCTTCTTCCTCATCCTCGTCCTCGTCTCCTAGGCAACAAGACATCACAAAGAGATGAAGTTAAATCTCAGTGGAAGAAAAGTAACTCGGTGGGGGAGGAACTACGGAGCAAATGTCTCAGCTAACAATCAATTTTGAGAAACTTCAGTTCATCAACCAGAGTAAAGTTTGAAGACACGTAGACAGCTTACCTGGTTCTTTGAGAGCTTTCTTAGCCTCATCATCATCGATGTGCACTTGCTGAAAGAAGAAAGAATCGAGAAATGTCAGAATGATTACTAAAACTATGTTTACCTCTTAAAGATAAGGATTTTTTTTCATTCGGGGTGGGTGGAATGTCAAGTGGTGGCTTTAGACAAAGTTAAGGGTAGGGAAACTTTTTTGTAAGGGTTTGAGACTCTAATGTCTTACCTTCTCGCCATCTTCAGCAGCCCTGGATTGAGAACGAAAAACACAATGAATTTAGCTTGTTTCTAACATTGTAAAAATTGTGACTTGGACAAAATCAAACAGCTTAAACACAAATCATAGTGCATGGGACAATCCTTTAATCTTCCGTCCTTCAATGTTCATTCTCTTTTTGCATTTTGTTAGCCACACATAACCGGTGACTCAAAAACTTATTCGATTTTTTTTTCCTGGAGAAATTTCAGTTGCAATGTTAAATTTTTGTGTAAAAAACCCCACTTTTTGGCATCTGCAACCCTCTGAAAATGGCTTTTGTTGTGGATTGCTTTGGCACACAACTTGTTCCACCGTTTGAGAAGACTGGTTCCCACTCCCTACATAATCGATCCAGATACGTAGGCCAGAACCAGTCTACCTTACTGAATTATTGTCAGGCCAAAAAGAATTCAAAATGTGCAATTATTCCATAACTAAACAAAGGCCATTTTTTTGGTCTCAATCAAAAGTAAATACATGTTATGTAGCTAGAAAAAATAAAAATTTGAAAAATGAATCTATTTTTCGGAGTGGAACTCGAAAATAGAAGACAGTACATCTTTCATAATAAAAAACCCCCAAAGATTTACTAAAACCGATGTTTCCTTATTCAGAGCTTTCTGCTTCCAATGTAAACTAAAGGACCCTGGATTGTATTTAGTTGCGTGTTTGTCTGCTTCTATCTGTTTGTCTTTTTCTATCCGTCTGTCCAGTTTGTTGGTCTCTTTGTCAGTCTCGAAAATCACTTGTCATTATTATCAGCCAGTGTTTCCTTATTCAGAAATTAAGGCTTCTCTTCTGAACATCTTAGGACTTCGCTTTGTATTCAGTTGTCTGTTTGTCTGCTTCTATCCGTCAGTCTGGTTTGTTGGTCTTTCTGTCAGTCTTCCAACTTACTTGTGGTTATTGGCAGCCGGCGCTTCTTTATTCAGTGCTTTCCTCTTCTCCTGTAACCTCTTGGGTCCTCGGATCACGCCCTTCGGATCTACTCCTGGTGGTAGCTGCTTGGACAGGTCCAGCTCGTTGGCTCGCCGGATGGATTTGTTCCTCTTCTCCTCCTCCTTCTCTTTCTCCAAGGCTGTCAGGCTTTCGGCATCGGCCAGGTTGTCGACGGCGATGGCCAAGAAGACGTTCAGAAGGATGTCTGGTGGAAAGAGGGCAGCTCAGGAAAAACCCCCAAACAATGGTGTTTGGTTGTCCACGAGGGGACTACTTACCTGTTGGACCTATAAATGCATATTTCCTTAACTATGTAAATTAACCGCTAAAGTAAAGATTTGCTATAGCGTGCCACAGCGCCCTCCTGCGCCAGCGCCCACAATGGTCAGAGCCCCCGCCATTATCGTCCTCTTTCTTTAGCGCGAGTGAATCACACCAAAGGAGGAGCCCACTGTGGGGAAAGGCTGGCGGGACGGTCCAACAGGTAAGTAGTCCCCTCGTGGACAACCAAACACCATTGTTTGGGGGTTGTCCACTTCGTGTCCTACTTACCTGTTGGACCTATAAATGCATAGACTGGCACCGAAATTGGTGGTGGGAGTGGGCTGCAATTGAGTCAAAGAAGGACACACAAATAAGGAATCCCCTCATGGACTACACAAAGGCACATTACAAACTACCATGAGCCTTACTCACCCTACTGTTGAGTTGTTGGTACAACAGCCTGGGTTGAGACCTCTTTGGAGGGTTGTCTTGGGGCAGCTGATGGCATGGTGGCTGACATCGTCACCCGCCCAGTCCGCCCCTCTGTTAAGAGGACATCTCTCAGGTAACATGACGAAAAAGTCGTTGCTGTTTTCCAGCATGCTGCCTGCATTATTTCTTCCACAGGAACACCCCGCAATAGTGCCCATGATGTTGTGACCGCCCTTGTATCATGAGCATGAATCGTCCGACGGGATTCGTTCCGAGGACTGTCTGGCATTTGGGATCGGATAGCTGTAACTATCCATCGAGAAATTGTGTCACGGGATGCTGGGCGGTGGGGAGGAGTCGAAGTTATAAACAGTTGAGACTCCCCACCGCGGATGGGTTTTGTGCGAGCTATGTACCATTTTAGAGCTCTAACTGGGCACCATTTCTTATCTTCGGGGACCGAAGACAATGATTTCAACTCAGGAACAAAGATGTCCGGAGGCTGGAAGTTAGGAGACTGGTTTTTAGTAAGGAAAGTACTTCGAGGGATGAGACGTACTCCGTGCGGCTCCCATCTTATGTGTCCCTTGTCCAGGGTCAATGCATGGAGCTCGCTCCGTCTCCTAGCTGTTGCAGCAGCGAGGAGGAAAGCTACCTTGACTGACAGATCCAACAAGGGTACCGTCGCAAGAGGTTCATAGGGCGGGTTTGCCAGAGTACGTAGGACCTCTCCTAAATCCCATGCTGGGATAAGTTTACGTTGAGGAGGACGCTTCGTAAACATGCCTTTGAGCAGTTGACCTAGTGCCAGGTTGTTTGATACAGAGGAGCCATCTTGAAAACCTTGATGCACTGCAGCAATGGCCGACTTGTAATTTTTTACTGTGGCCAATGCTAGCCCTGTATTAAACAGGTGGAGGAGGAAGTCCCCAACGATGGTTACAGATGCAGAGAGGGGATCCACGTCCCTCCCGTCGCACCACCTAAAAAAATGTCGGAGTCGGCTATCATATGTCTTCCTTGTAGACGATCTCCGGCCACAGGCTGCCAAGGCGGCAGCTTCCTCAGAAAGGCCTGCTGTTCGCATGGAATGCTGGACAATAGCCAACAAGTCAGGCGTAGTGACTCCGGATCCGGGTGGTTCAACTTGGGCCGGGTCTGTTTCAGTATATCTGGTCTTTGCGGGAGGATGATGGGCTGATGAACCAGCAACCTGATCATCGTTTGGAACCAGGTTTGGCGAGGCCAAAATGGAGCTATGAGCATCACCTTGCAGGGCTCCTTCCGTATCTTGTGCAGTACCCTCGAGAGAATTGAGATCGGTGGGTATGCATATGCGTACATGCCTGTCCAGTCGATTGTTAAGGCATTGACTGCCCAGGCTTTTGGGTCCACGACTCGAGTGCAGTATACCGGCAATTGGTTGTTCAGTGGTGACGCGAATAGATCTATGTTGGGACGATCCAGTAGATTGAACAGTGTTTGGACAACTTTTGGGTGTAGTTGCCATTCTGTTGGAAGGATCTTTCCTCTGGACAGCGCGTCTGCAGTGACATTCAACTCGCCTGGTATGTGACATGCCACAAGAGTTACGTTGTGATCTATGCACCAAAGGAGTAGCTTCCAAGTCTGGAAGCACAACTGGGGGGAACGTGTTCCTCCTTGGCGATTTATGTAGGCCACTGCAGTTGAGTTGTCGGATTGCACCATTACAACCTTCTGTTTGACTAGGCTGATGAGCTGGGATAAGGCTCTGCGAACTGCAAGGAGTTCCAGAACATTGATGTGGAAAATCAGTTCGTCTGATGTCCAAAGACCTGACACTTGCTGTGACTGCAGATGCGCACCCCATCCCATGTTGGACGCATCTGTCGTAAGAGTCACCGTGGGAAGTGGAGGAGGAAAAGGCAAACCTTGACTCAGGCTGCTCCAAATTGTCCACCAATGAATGTGGGGGATGATTGGCTTCAGTATTGGTATGCTCCTTGACAAAGGATGTTGACTGGGCCGAAAATGAGCCAAAAGATGCATTTGAATTGGCCGCATCCTCAGGCGACACCATGGGACTAGATCGACCAGACTGGCCATTAGGCCCAGCAGTCGTAGCCAGGCCACCGCTGGTGCTGATCGAGCCGTCAGGAACAGTGTGGCGCACTCCTGGACATTGTGTATGCGTTCGCTCGAAGGGTAAGCGATCCCTGTTACCAGGTCGATTTCTGCCCCTAGAAAAGACGGTGTCTGGGTGGGGACCAGATGAGACTTTTCCAAGTTTATCAGAAACCCTAACCTTGTCGTCAAGTCGACGGTTACCTCTAAGGACTGTTGAACTTCCTCTTTGGACCTGCCTACGATTAACCAATCGTCCAGGTAGAGGAATATCATTATATTCGCTCTTCGAAGTATTGTTGCCAGGGTCTTTGTTACTCTGGTGAAGACCCTTGGTGATGTTGACAGACCGAACGGAAGAGTGAGGAACTCGAAAATTGTATTTTTGTATTGAAAACGAAGGTATTTTCTGTGTTCCTCGCAAATGGGTACGTGAAGATAAGCATCCTGCAGATCTATTGATGCGGCCCAGGATGGTGTTGGGAGAGAATTTAAGACGGTGCGCAGGGTCTCCATTCGGAACCGCCGTGGACGAATAAACCTGTTCAACGGCTTTAGGTTCAGAATAGGACGCCACTCGCCTTGCTTCTTCTTGGGTGTAAGGAAGAATGTCGACATGAAACCTGATGTTTCTACTGGGCTTTGTACCGGTTGAATTGCTTGCTTTGATAGCAGGGTTTCTATTTCTTTCTCCAATACCTTCCGCTGTTCTCTGTCTGATGGAACAGGGGTGGGACGTGAGAACATTACCGATGGAGGAGTGCTCGTAAACTCGAGGCTGTACCCCTGTGTGACTGTCTGAAGCACCCACCCATCGGTGCAAAAGTGGGCCCAAGTCTCCCCGAATTGCCTTAAGCGGCCCCCCACGGGCCCAATCTGGGGGGCCGCGGATGGAGAACCAGCGTCACCGACGCCACCCCCGACCCGCTCGAGAAGAATTCTGGCGGGAGGGAAACCGTGTGCCACGACCTCTTGAGGTTGGCCAGCCAAAACTTCGTCCGGAAGTTGTCTGTGATGTTGTTGCGGCTGCTGCTGGTGTTGATCGAGCCACAGTGGTTGATTGGGTAGACTTGGGTGTCCGAAAGGAGGGCAAAGGTTTTCTAAACCCCTTGGGCCTATTCGAAATAGTCGGGACCTTAGCTGTTGGTTGTGACCTCTTCCGAGGGGCCTGTAAATTAATACGGTCTGTTGCTTCTAGACGTTTGGCCTCGGCCTCCATCATCGTCTGGAACTGATCCGCAAACAAATCCTTGCTCCATAAAGGAAGGGCCTCCATGCGTTTTCTTGCCCCTTCTGAAGGGAAGAAGATCGTTTCTAGAACATTGGAACGTCTGGAGACCGTGGCAAGCACCGAGACCCTAGCAAATTGGTCTAGGATGATGCGTAATCCATCCTCCAGACATTGAAAGGCATTGACAGCCATTGTAGGAGAAACACTGGAACCGGAATCACATGCAGTAACCAGGTATTCTGACAAAAGAAGCATAAATGAAGTCGTTTGCAGACCCATGCGGGATGCTGCATCAACCTTATGTAATGCCTCTTCAAGCTTACTCCGGACAGGATCGGCAAAGGGAACTTTAAGTGATTGTTTCCCTGTATCTGCCGCCATCTTGTCCTTTGCATTGTCTGGGATAACCGGAACTGTCAAAAATTCTTCGGTATCCTGCTTTGGAACCCGAAAGGGATGACATGCTGCCTTGGCAAAGGGTTGCCATTTTTTCTGACCAGCTATTGTTTTAAGACGGTTAGAAAAAACCCTGTCCACCGGGAACTCCGGAAAGGTTGACTTCGGGGAATCCCGCTCTGGTACACCTGTGCGTTTTTTAAAACTAGGCCGTGTAGCTTGTGAAGATTCTGATTGTTCGGGAATGGGAACCTTTAATACACGAACCATATCCCACATCACTTCACGAAATCTATTATCGGTAGTCTCATAAGGATGACTCCCGGTAGAATCCACGTCGGACGGCCGATCCATCGAAGATGGACCCGGCCGGGACTCGAGGTTACCCTTGGGTGTTGCCTCGTGTGTATCTACAGCTGTAGAATGAGTAGGTGAAGGTCTCTTGGCGTCTCTGCGCGTAGCGCGGTTGACGTCGGAGTCCGACTCTTGCAATGAATCAGATGGGTGAATAGAAATAGCGCCGCCTGATTCCCGGTCAAATTCCCGATCTTCGGCCTCAGCTTGAGGGAAAATTGGGAGTTGTTGTGGCGCCAACGCCGCCAACTGAGCCGACAAAGCCTGAAAACCTTTCAGCAATAAATCCGATGTATTGTCTCTCCGCCCGCGTTTGCGATGACGTGGGGGGTCCGATGACTGGCCAGAAGTCGGCGACGTACTGGCACTGTCGCTCGTTGAAGAGCTAGAATAACGGCGGCGGCGGGATTTATGGGCCCGGCGCCGTTTATTCTTGGGCCGTGATCGATGTTCCGATCCACGGTGACGAGCCATTAAATCAGAAATTCCCGAAGGAACGTCCGAAAGAGCCCTGGGTGACACCTGCACGCCGGCCGCAAGACCGATAGGGCCCGCTTCCTCTCGGTTCCCCAGACCAACGATCGTGGCCGAACGTAAACTCGATGGGCCGATTGGCTTTTGATTCTTTGGTTTTGCGCCCTCAACCGGTGGCTGAAGGCAATCCGGGGAATTCCCTTCGGAGCAATCTGCCCCCTGGGAAATCCGGTGTCGGTCGCCGGGATTGCCGACGTGGGCCGATGTTTTTCTCGGTTTGCCGACTCATCGGCCCGGAGCTCGCAGACTTCCGTCTGGCCCCGGTTTGAACCGAGTCAGGGCCGGTGGTTTTCGGCGCAGCGCGCCACCACAGTCCTCTTCCTTCCCTTATGGGGACTGGCCTGCGACACTTCCGTGCCCGAAACCTGTCCCCGGGAAAGACTTGCGGCACTGGAACCCTCGGCCATCGGCCCGGCTCCAGTCCGCGAAAGCCCCGCCGCGCGTCCGGTAGGATCGGTAAAACCAATACCAGGAACGGACCGCGGTGGCTCTGTACTTACCCGCTTCGATGACTTCTTTTTCTTTCCAGAAGTGGTCGAAGCTTCACTTCTTGCCGAGTCTGTAGATTTCGCTAGCCAGGTGTCAATCTTCGTCCACATTTCGGAGCCCCATGGCTCGCAAATGGAACACCTAAGAGCTCTAGAACATGGCCTACACTTAGGACATAATTCGTGGGAGTCGTCTAGGCTATTCGGCAAAATCTTGTGACATTTATCACAAGTCACGAAATTTTTGGGAGGCATTTTATCAAGACCCCAAAAACCAGAACAGTCTCAGAACTATAGTAGGATTTTCTTCAAACTGTAAGGATAAAAAAATACAAACACATACGTATCCTTTAATGTACAATACAAATACAAACACATACGTATCCTTTAATGTACAATGTATACACGCAAAAACACGAGGTCATAAAACGAAATAAAAACGTTTATAAAACTCGTCTAAAAACAAACAAATGTAACCAGAAACACCTAGTGCTTCCGAGAAACAAATGTACTGCAAATCTTGAGAAAGTTAATAACAAATAGCGATTAAATCCAGTAAAAACGTGCATGCTACTGTGAGCATTGAAAAACACGTCCTACCGACACGAGCGCTAAAGAAAAGAGGACGATAATGGCGGGGGCTCTGACCATTGTGGGCGCTGGCGCAGGAGGGCGCTGTGGCACGCTATAGCAAATCTTTACTTTAGCGGTTAATTTACATAGTTAAGGAAATATGCATTTATAGGTCCAACAGGTAAGTAGGACACGAAGTGGACACAGGGGGACGAGTGAGTGAATTAAATTCTCTACTGCTGACAAAAACTGAACTGAAATACGACCGCCTCCTGTCATGTGACCAAGCTTGGTCATGTGACGGGTTGTGTGAGGGCCTCAACAACGCCAGTTGATAAGACACCGTGATGGTGTCGCAAGCTCCTGATACGAGCTCTGTAACTAAAGTCTCAAAAAGGTTTCTTCTTTTTTACTTGATTTAATTATGGGAATGAAACAAACTTTCATGCTCGAAATACTGAACTTTTTTCAATCACTGGTGTTTCATCTGCTTGTAATGAGTTGATCTACTTTGGTTTATATTTTTAATGTAGGTTTATAACACTTTTTCCTTTTTATGAATTTTATAATCAATTGTGTACATCTTACTTTTCATGTTTATGAGGGTTTCCATGTATTTTCTTACGGATAGATTCTAGTAGCACCATTGTGGATTATCAATTTATAAACTTTGAATTTTTAGAAAATAATTTTAAAATACGTAGATCTTAACTGAACTTTTGATGATTTTTGGGCTGCTATGAAAAGATCCAAACTTTAGCCTCATCCAGTGACAGCTTCCATGAATATGATAAAAATTTAGGTCCTTACACTTGTATTCCACTGATAATATATTTTCAAATACACCTGAGACATGACAACGTCATGGAATCCTGGTGGTACTCGTGCCCACCTGGCTACCGTAAGAAAGCGCACATGTAAACAAAGGGTGAAGTCACTATGTCTTCGGGCTATTAGCAACAAAGGCCTAGCGTTGTACGTCAGTACCGAGGGTAGGCATTTGTGCCTCGGTGATCGGCACGAGTAGCAGTCTTGCACATTTATTGTTAATGATCTTAAATGACACAAATTGCTCTCAGCGATAGTTGCAGGTGCGAGGGTATGGAGTCCATGGTGAGGGGTTGATGGGGCTGATTTGCAGACTGTCTTCAGGATAACGTTGTCCTGTCTGAGGCAGACCAACAAACTGGGAAGCAAACCGGCTGCTGTAAAAGCAAAAGGGATGGGGCGAGGGGATATCATGTGACATACGGGACGCTCTTCAATGCGTAATCATTGGACAATATCTGACACTAGATGGAGCTATTCATGGCAGCATAGAGCGCGCTCGGGCGTGAACTAGTCCGACCAACTTGGCTCAAACAAAAGATGCTTGGACTACTCTAGTCGACTATTTGGAACTGGAGCCTGGGGCACGGTTGCATCACTGGTTACCCATAGCCGCGGGCATCGTAATGCACAGCGGGGAGCCAGGACTTTAGACCATCGTTTGACTAGAGGCGTTCGCACGTTGCTATAGACCTTTATCATGCTGCCACCATTTCAGTCACGTTCCCTGTATCCAATAACAGTACTGAATGATGTTTTTTGTGCATAAAGGATCCGGACTATTTTTCCTTCCAGCCTCGCTTTGATTACATTGATTTGAATGGAAAAAAAATCCAGATGGTCGCAACATGATAATGGTCAATTAGTGCGCAGACGTAAGTTACAACAAAAATCAACCACTAGCCAACTAATGGTCCTTACCTAAACTTTTACACAAGGTTTTTTTTGCCAATAAGGAGTCTAATTACCAATTTTAAAAAAAAATATGGGGGGGGGGTGTCACATAATGGAAGGATACAGTTGCCACAGATGTAGAGGATGAAGAAGTAGATGCTAGCCATGATGCCGATAGAATGAACGCCGCCGTAGGCCGCTATCCCGTCATACATCACTTCGTTCCAGTCCTCGCCGGTTAGAATCTGTCAAGCGCAGTGGGAGACAAACAACAATTTGTGTGAAGTTACAAATGAAGCTGTTTTGAACACAAGGTTCGCAGAATTCAACCCTAGTTCTATAATGCGTAATAATGCGTAATAATATCGCATGTTTTTAAAGCGCACGTATCCACCAGGAATAGTGCTCAAGGCGCTACATCATTATTACCCCTGCTCATTGGGCCAATGAAACATTCCAAATACCATCTCAGCTCCCTGGGGAGTATACAGCTCCATGCTGCCATTTTGGCGTAAAGCAGCTAAAATCAACCATAATAACTATACCTGCCCTCACAGGTACCCATTTACTCATGGGTGAGAAAAAGCAATGAGTGACAAAGTGCCTTGCCCAAGGAACACGCACCGTAGCCGCAGGCTGGCCTCGAACCCACAACCTGCAGAATTACCCGCAGAACGTGAATTCAATGTTCCAGACCACGAGGCCATGGCATTCCCACTGAATCACCAGAATTGTAGTGAGTCAAAAGTGAATCACAAGTCCTTTCTCAAGTGCAGTCACAAGCACCAGGGGATGAACAATGACGAAGGATTGCTGTTGTCACCGTGATGGACTTGTGATGGACTTGCGATGAACTTGAGATGGACTTGAGATGAATTTGTGATGGACTTGTGATGGACTTGTGATGGACTTGAGATGGAATTGAGATGGACTTGAGATGACCTTGAGATGAATTTGTGATGGACTTGAGATGAATTTGTGATGGACTTGTGACGGACTTGAGAGGGACTTGAGATAGACTTGAGATAGACTTGTGATGGACTTGTGATGGACTTGAAATGGACTTGACACGGACTTGAAATGGACTTGACACGGACTTGGGATGGACTTGTGAGTGCCTAGTGATGGGTTTGTTAAGGACTTGTGAGGGAAATGTGATGGACTTGTGGGGGACTTTTGAGGGACTTGTGATGGATTTGACCGTAACACTGCCAACCCCACGCACCTGAAACACAGTAAACAGTGACTGCCAGAAGTTGTCAAAGTTGCTGCGCGGCTTGTCCTGGGTCTTCTTGAAGTTGAAGCGGCCGCCGAAGACCTGCATCCCGAGCAGAGCAAAGATGAGGATGAAGAGGAACAGGAGGAGGAGGAGACTGGCGATGGATCGCATGCTGTTAAGGAGAGAGGCCACGAGATTGCGCAGAGATGCCCAGTATCTGAGATGCGAAATGGGAGAGAAATTAAACTATTGTTAAGATGAAGACTGATCGGATTATCTTCATTTGTGACGGACCACCACAAATTGAGCTTGAGGTCAGAATTCTTTTTAGAACTGAGATATTGATATTTTTTTTGCATCTGCAGAACAGTGGATTTGTTTGGGCATTTGGAGGGTGACAAATGTAATAAATCTGGGGACTTCACGTCTTTGTTCTTCCAGAAATTGTTGTGGAAATGAAAAAGACAAGAGATAAAATGGGTGAAAAAAAAATTGCAGAAATGTACAGGAGAGGGTAAGGACTATGGTTCGCTGACATTTTTTTTTAAATTTTTTTTTAAAATGTCCACCCCTTTAAATTTTGGCTTTGTCCCGCCGCACTGCAAAAATGGCAATTTCACAACTTTGCAACTTTCCAATTTAAAGAAATAAGTGTTTCTGTCTGATTGTTCCTCCACTATATTTGAACCGTAAGAGTCAGAGGGTGTGACTTCCAATCCTAAAAGAATCTTTCTTAAACAACGATCCTGCTGAGAAGCTTCTGCTAAAACTTTTACAAGTTTTGTACATTTCAGGTCAATCCAATCAGTAAGCTGTTTACAGTAGTTGTGTCATTTCTATATTAGATTTGAAGACAATCATTTTTCACAGTTGAACAAAGAAAATTGACTGGAGCGAGGTTTGCACCTGCGACCTCCGGATTGCCGTTCCAGTGCTCTATTAACTGAGCTATCCAGCCCTATGTTGGCAGTTCCAAATAAAAACATGGAATGCCAACATAAATGAAAGGCTGGATAACTCAGTTAGGAAAAGCACTGCAACGGCAATCCATAAAATGGGGAACCCCAACATAGGGTTGGATAGCTCAGTTGGTAGAGCAGTGGAATTGCAATCCGGTGGTCGAGGTTCAAACCCTGCTCGACTCAAGTTCAACTCTAAAACAGTATTATAATGCAATTATTCAGTTTCCATTTGAGGTTTATTTGTAGATTTAAAGACGTCGTTTCCAGCTGTTCATTAATTTCCACAAATGGTATCCCACCGAGTTCCTAATCCTCACCTGGTTACTTTGAAGACTCGTAGTAACCTGACGCACCGTAGTACGCTGATGCCGATTGGTTGGATGACACCGGCGTACATCAGGACAACCTCCACCATACTACTACAGACGACGAAACAATCAAAGCGATTGAACAAGGAGACGAAGTAACCTTGGAGACCCAGACTGTACATCTTGATGATCATCTCCACGGCAAAGATGACCACGAAGAGAAGATTGCCGATATCTTGGGGAAGGAGGACAAATTAAGACAATGATGATGAGAAGAGTGTTATAATACTAGCAGGCCTGACAAATCTCATCACTATGTAGACTAATTTGCAGAGAAATTCCCGGAAACTTCTGCAATTCAAGTTTTTGGATATTTTGATATGTCTTTTGACATGTTTCTACGATCTCCTTCCAATTTTTTTTTAACAATCGCTACAAATCCATCAGTAAGTGCAATAATGAAGTTATGAAGTCAATGGCTGAGATAATTTTATGAGCAAACTTCAAAATCAGGGATCGGGTTGGCGTAGCAGTACTTTGCTCGCCTTCCACCGCTCTGACCCGGGTTCGATTCCCGCTTGGGCCAGTATGTGGATTGGGTTTTTGGTCCCTGCCTGATTCCATGGGTTTTCCCTAGAATATCATTCTGGTGTTTTTTCCCCACCACTCAAACTGTAATTTCCTCCCACATCTTCTACCAAGTCTCATCCATCCTGTTCTGAAGCTTGCGCTGTTGGATGTTGTCGAAATAAATATATAAATAAACAAACTCAAATCTACCTTGGAAGTACCCAAGCCAAATCGGTTGCCTGTAGTGTTCAGAGGCGAGGATGATCGTATTGAGGAACACCATGATGATGACTACCCAGTAAAAGGCTTGAGATTTGACCGCTTGTCGGCAGAGTCTTCGACACCTTCGATTCCATCGTCTTAACTGCCGTCTGTAGGTGAAAGGTCGCAATCAACAGTCCATATAAGGAGCCACTCATGTCACGATATGAATATTCAGTGGAGTCAAACAACATGAATATTCATGAGCTCCACTGAAGTTGTATGACATGAATATTCAATAGAGCTTCAGTGAAGTCATATGATTTGACTATTCACTGTGCTAAACTGAAGTTATGTCACATGAATATTCAATACTGGTCAAATGAAGCCAGTTGACATGAATATTCATTGTTGCGCTACTAAAGTTATATGACATGAAAATTCAATCTGACATGAATATTTAACGGTGCTCATAACTATTCATATCATCAATAAAAACAAATATTCAAATTATTACAAGTCCTTACAGACAATACTGTATTCATTTTGTATGCACGGATGTTAACAAAAAACAAAACAAAACTTGAATTTAATTCAATTTACAATTGAGAAATACATCACGCTACAATATTTGTTTATGTTTCCTGATCAGATCACAAGCTTGTTGCACCTTCCAAAATAAAATCTAAATTAAATTTAAGTTGATCATTAAAGCAGGTACCCTCCCCCCCCCCAAAAAAACCCAACAAATTGGAAGGAGCAAAATTGTCTGGCATCTTTTTCCAAGAAGGAGAAATCCAAATCCGATCCAATTCTCTTGGGAACAAGATGCGTAGGAGTGTTTGGACAGTATAAATCACAATGTACTACAGCAAACCGAATCTCCCCCCCCCCCCCAAGCCTGGCGACCGAGACGTTAAATTTCTCACTTTTTCCTCTGCATCCAGGACTGCTGTGGTATGTCCCCACTTCCGAGCTCCTCAGATTTCTCTGAGGAATCCGACTCACTCATCGGCTTCGGAACTGCGACAAGAAAAAAAAAACAACAACCATAAAAACGACGTCAGACAAGCGTGAACCGACCGCGCAAATTTATTTCCCAGAGTCCCTTGCTGTCGCCTCTTTGAGTGGAGACAGGGCACCGGCTAGCCGGTATTCACACCTTCGGTTTACCAGCCGAAACGGAAATCCTAAACCGTTCCCTAACACGCCATGATATGCCGACTGCCTAGAGATTTTGCAAAAACTCCAAGGGAACAATTTTGTAACCGGAATTTGTTCGGCACCTTGCTGAGGTGTGAACTGTATGTTAATAAATCAAACGCTTGGCTTAGATTACCTTTGCATTTTTCAACAGGTAGCTGGTGTCAAGTGTGGTGCTCTGTGATGTAGTATCAAAGATTCTGACAGTGCATGGTGCAATGGCATTCACAAATTTATGAAACAATTTGTGATCGACGTTTAGAATTTGTTTCCAGCACTCACATTTGTTTTCTTTCATTTTCACTAAGCTTCAATGCACTTCTTTCCTCAATTGTCTGTGAAAAATTTATTCAGTTACAGCTGAGGACATCAATTTCTGTCTCCAAAGGTTTAAATCAAACACTTGACGATCCATATTCACTGTTCATATCACTCAGCCGAATGTAATGGAGCCCTGTACCGGTAGTTTAAATTATTCCACAAAAACAATCGTAGAAGATTTCATATTAAAAAGCGATTGTGGTTGGTTCTGCTTCTGCTTCTATTGGTTTCTGCACTTGCATCAGGAGAGTCGTTCTCTATTTCATGGCAAACCTTTTCCCGAGCTGAATAAAGTTGACTAATGGTTTATTCCCAATGTGCAGGCGCCGACGGTTTTGCGTTCAAATGTCCATTCCAGTTGTCTCTCTGCCCCCCCCCCCCACTCTCTCTTTGTAAACGTTGACATGGCACTTTTGCAAGGAGTCCGTAGAACTCCAGACCGTTTTATAGTAATCTCACATTCCAAATATATCAGTGTGCAAATGATAGTAGCTCTCAGGTGTGCAAACAGTCTTCTTAGAACATACTATTTACTTCCCGTTGAAACTAATTCGGTCATTTTCATGCAAAACTAAAATTAGTTAAAGCATGCATTAAGTGTAAAAAAAGGGCCTAAAACATCATCAGTACATCTTCATCAATGTGCATGCAAACTTATGAGTGGATTCTGCCTGACGAATTCCATTTGAAAAAGAATTATTATTTCTACATTTATACTTATAAAAGTAAGGAAAATATCTTGCCTGCATTTATCTTTGTTTTTTTTTTCTAATTTAATTAACACTGTGCAATTATAGACACTTATCATGCATTATGTGCATTCTAACAAGACTTAAACCACACATGACTACCAAAGTAACAACTGACGACTGAAAGAAAAGAAAATCATTACAACAATTCAAATCAATCACTTGTACAAAGTCAACATTTATCCAAAAAAATAAGTTACTTCAGAGGAACATAATCTACTGTGTCTACATTACAGGCCATGTCAAGTGTGCTGTCTTGTTGGCTGCTGACGGGCAAAAAGAGTCTCCCATACGTCTTTCTTGATGTGTCTTCCTTACATGATCTTTTTAACTCCCCCCAACCCTTACACAGAAATTTCACCTATCCTTGGGATGGGGGGAGGGGACTAAACCTACACCCCTCAACTGCACGTTTCTCTGATTTTGGTTGATTAGCCACGCCCCCCCCCCCTGTCTCTCAAGCTTAAAGTTGTGTTCCCCGTGCTCTTCAACAATTTTGATATTTTTTCCTATTAACATACTTTCAACTTTTATGATTCCATTCTACCCCACAAAACCTCTGTTTTCCTTTTTGGGACGTGTGCAAACCTCTGAAATAAACTTTTTGGTTTGGGACACAAACAGACCTGCTTTACAAGCAGACTTGCGCCTTGTCCATACATTATCTATACTGACTGTTGGGTGGGAACAAGCCTACACCGGGAGAACGGGAATTATTGTCCGGCAGTACAGTAACAATTCAATAACTAAACATGGGCCAATTTTGTTGGGTCGCTGTATCATTGAATAGTGAATAACTCTTGTATTGCTTGAAAAATAGCAATTTAGAAAAGGAATCTTTTTTTCGGGATGAACCTCGAAAATAGTATTGGAAACGATCTTTAAAAAGTCAGCCAGACCCCCCCCCCCCCTTCTGATTTCCGGAATAACCCTTTACTGTTCAGTGCAACATCAGCATTTTAAAACCTACCCATATTTCAAGTAATCATGGCAGTGTAGAATAGCGTTGTTCATTTTTAAACAATGAATGTCGACGTCATGTGCCAACAACATGCAGTTTTGTGGAAAAACTAAAAGTGTGACATGGTCCATATACATGCAACAATACAACTGACTGACATGCACAGACATCTCAAGTGAATCTGTATTTTAAATTCTGTTGCCTTTATGCCAAAACTTCTTCAAATAATCATTCTGGGAATTGATGAAAAATCTAAAAAAAAAATCCACAATGTATATATACTTCGGTAAAAACCATCAATATAACCACCTTATTCAAATAAAAGAGGCAGCATGTTACTTTTTCTTTTTCAAAAATTCTCCATTGAAAAATGGGGAAAAATGGGAAGTGCTTTTTCATTTTTTTTTATTTTGGGGGTCAATTGCCTGTAATCATTTTTAACAGATAAAATAAAAGTTAATCATCAAAATTCACTTGAGACTGTTGTTAAGACAAAAAAAATATGCTGAAACTTTCCACTTATATAATATACAATACCTTTTGTGTTAAGTGTGCCAAGTCGTTTCCATAGGACTGTTAAAGCACCCAGGATTTAGTTTTAAAACAAATATAATTATTTAAAACAAAAAAACATTAATATTCGAATGAAAAACAAAGCCTTTTTCCTCAACAAGTTATTAGTTGCTTGGGATTAACAAATAAACAAAAATCCTTCAGCAACATCTTACAAGTTTCTGTAAACTTCGAAAAACAACACAAGTGAAAACATCATTAGTTTTCAAAGCCAAAAGGAAAGAAACAAAGGGTGGTTACGTAGTTTTTATAGCCTTCTTTTTATTGCAGGTTAACTTTGCATAAGTCAAAGGAAAAACTAATTAACTTTGCATTTACAGTGTCACTGGCTTGCTCTGACACAAAACCTGTCTGAAATCGGGAATCTTAAAATACTACAGGGTGAGTAACAAAATTTCAACGATGCAAAGGAGCCATCTGTAAGAATGACATAATCGTTAGTAACCTTGTGTGAGTTAATTGCATTTATCATTTGTCTTTTATGAACCTTTTTACTGCAGTACCCGATCTACATTTCTGTCCACGAGGCAACGAGTTTTGCATACAAGCTGAAACGGTACAATAGACAACACTAATTTAAGCTGACTGAACCTTAGCTGCTCACAGTTTATTTTTCTGTTAAAATTCTTTGTGTTTATGCAACGTTTCTCTGGGCTACACTGTGTCCTTCATTGTTCACACAATTGCAGCTCTGCCCTCTACTTGGCGACCCTGCAAAGCATGCATGTCTCAGCTTATAAAAAGAACGGCTCTGGGGACACATTTTGTGCTCTTATGCAATTGTTAGACGCCTCGTGGACAAAAACGTCAATCTGGTACAGCAGTAAAAAGGTTCACGAAAGACAAACGGTAAATACAATTAAGGTCATTTTTTTTTACACAAGGTTACTAACAAATGTCATGCTTACAACGTTCAATATTTCAAAACTTCAATTGAATTTTGAAAAAAAGATGGCTCTCTTGCATCATTTCAAGTTTTTTTAATCACCCTGTAGTAGCTGTAATTAAAGTGGGTTAGAGGTATGTTTTTTCCCGCAGAGCAATGGTTTTTGACATTGCATAATAACAAGGATAAAACAAGTTCTGCAAGGATCTTTAGTTTATAGGACAAATCCGTATGTTATGCATGCATTTTGTTTTGTTTTGTCCTAACTTTTGTCTTTAATATGACAAAATGTTATTGTAACCATTTCAGAAAAAAAAAGTTCACTATTTTTTTTTTTTAAATATATATGTTTTGAAATAATGTTCCATACCATACTTGCATGCACACTTTTCTTCTCTTTGCGTGCTACCTGAGGATTTATTTTACTGGCCTGTGAAAAGTTGCAACTTTATTAAGCCTGAATTTGTTTTTTCCAAAACATGAATGAATTATGCCAGTAGCCTGAAAACAGGCATCCCCAAACAAAAAAAGGAACAAATCTAGAATTTGGTTCTGAAATAATGATGAATACATGAGAAATAAACCTTTTTGAGTATTTTGGGCTCCAGTAATTTAACAAAACGTATCCACAAAAACACTCCTTCCTGTCAAATTGAGGCGGCAAAATAACAAATTAATTGCCTGGCCTAAGGGCCAGAGTAGCATGCAAAATCCACAGTGTTCAAAGGCACACAGATCATTTGCATTTATCCCAAAAGTAACCTACCAAATTATTATCAAAAAGTTACTTGGATTAAAGATCGTACTGGTACAAAATACAACGTGGAATTATTCCGTCTGGCTTGCTGTCATTAGGAAGAAATCAAGAAATGTAGGTGATTTCCAATGATCAGTCAACTGACTGACTTCTGGAAATGAAGAGTGCTATTGACAATATCATGTTTCGTGATCAAAAGGTTGTGCATGGTTTTTCACCGTTTTCTCGAAAAGTGTAATATCCACTGAGCTGAAACTTGAACAGGTTAGGTTTTTATCATTCTTCTTTGGATTTTGAGTGGTGTTATTATTGGAAATGAACAAAATGTACGAAAAGCCAATGATCCTATATGCCTTTAAAACTGAAGGGATGGGTAAACTATTTGCTATTTTGCCAATTTGTATTTCTCTAGACCTTCAAGAAAGATGAGATCATTTTGATTCCTACCGTGTTTAGGAGGTTCCCCTTGTCTCTCTATCTCGTTGTCTGGATCTATATCCTCTGCAACGACAAACAAAAATTGGAACAAATATAAAAATCGTCTGTTTCGGAATGACGTAACAAAACCCTTTGAATGCAGTAGCCATCTGTGAGGGTTTTGGTTAGTAGCAATGAATACATCAGAGTTCTATTCTAGGGTCATGCCATAAATTTGGGTCCAAAAGTGTGACATTTTTGTGGGTCCCTGTTACACCTGACCTGTGTAATTTGCCATGAAAGTATCACTAAAATTGACTTCAAACTATTTTTGATTTGTTTGGCAGGTACTTTGCTTTACATAATTCCTCTTGGAGAGAGAAGGCATTAAAGAATGTGTCCTGAATTACAAAATCTTATATTAGACGTAACAGGGCAAGACACAAAAAGAATTGGACTCTTACGTATAGAATGACCTTCTTAGTGGCTGCATTGCAATGAATTTGTAACAATTTAAAGCATATTTGGAGTTTTTCGAGATCCATACTTTTCAGCATTATCACAAATTTTTATGCCTAAATGTGGACATTTTATCTTGCTATGCTACTAACAGCTCTGAAACATTTCAAAAATTGAATAAAAATGGTAAAAACAAAATATAAAACTTCCTATCGCAAAATCTTTCCGCTACAAGTCCGCACTTTGCAATGATCAATTACATAAAAGTTTCAAATTTTTTTTGGTTTTGCATCACACAACAATAACTTGAGCTGTAAGACAGTGAAGTTTGCCATCTTATTCCATATTTCCATCTTATTCCGTATTTTTTCTTATAAGAGACGACTACTACTGATAACGTCCAGAGTGAGTCCAGCAGGAAATCCCACTCCTACAAAATGTCAAGTCGGAAGAAAATGCATTATGCATCATTGCATCTTGGAACGGAGCCATCACGAAAAAGGGTTGCGTTTATCGATGTATGCCAGGGCATACAATCGAGATATGATAGCAATTTGAGATTCTTCGGGTTTGGAGGGGCCAAAATGGAATTAAGAAGTAGTTTTATCAATTTTGTTCAAGATGTTGTCATCAATGTACATTTCCCAAAAATGCCATGTCAGAACAAATTGCATTATAAATAAATAAATAAATAAAACATACATCAAGATATAAGAGCAAATTTGGATGGGATACACTGCATGCGCACCCACTCTTGTTTTACTATACTCCAGAGGACAATGCTTTGTGTTTTCCTTTGTATCTGTAATATAACACTCTCCCATAGACTAAGCACACAAACCTACTACAGAGGACCGTTTTGAACAAAAGACCCAAATCCCGAGGACTGAAAGGATCTGTTGTTGTCCCTTTGTGTGTCGGTCCTCGGGGGTTATGTAGAACAAGTACACGCTGGTTTATTCTGAATGTGCAAAAAGCCATAGTGTCTTTGCGTGAGCGCCAGGCGTTGTTGGCAATGTGTTCGAATGTCTCTCCCAGTGGTCTCCCCCAACTCTCCCTTTCTTACCAATGAGGGGGTACTTGTGCACTGAGTCGATAGGCCTGACCAGCAGGGGTAATAATGATGTACCACCTTAAAATACTTAAATGAAACGACGGAAGGAAGATGCGGAAAAAACAAAAATCCTCTTTATATCTGCTGAAGAGAAGACTACTTGATAAACTTCGGGTTTTTCTGAACGGGCCAAGGCAATAAAGGATGAATTAGGTACAACAGAGACTTGGTTTGCGTGGGCAGAACTGCCCAAATTGCTCAGGGAGAAAATGGATGTTGCCTCCATAAAGAAATCCTGGCAAAAGGGTACAGGTGAACGCTAATTGGCATACATGTACATGTATGCCTGCCATACATGTAAATGTATGCCTGATGGTTTATCTCCTTCCAATTATGTAAAGAAATTTGAATTATTCTTGTGGAAATATTTACAAAATTTAATTTTTTTTGAAGATTTTTTTTTTTTTTGGGGGGGTGTTTCAAGTTTTGGAAAAGACTTAGACATAACCATATGACAGGGGTGACATTGGGAGAAAATAAACAAAGAATCCATGAAAAAACTTTCTTTTCTTCACTTTTTTAAAATGCAAAAATCAGAAAAAAAAATTGAAAAATCTCACCCCTGGATATAAACACTGTAGTACAAACAAACCAAATGTCAGTAAAATATTTTGTTTTTGTTTTTCGTCAGCACTTATCAACCAATTCCTGCAGGTGGTTTGAGACTCAACGGATACTCTCCAACAAACCAGCCATCATATCGCCGGTCGTACCTCAGAGTGACGTATCGTGTGCACAAAGGCCAAAGAAAACACGTCACTTCGTGGTGCACCCGATGATATGACCCCAGGTGCAGAGCATAGAGAGCAAGTGGCATCTGAAACCTCAGGAAATAATCCTTCCTCCACAACGGAGGTGAGAGTCTCGATTCAAGGTTGTCGCTATGTGCAGCATCTGCGTACTGCTCGGTCAGTGACCTTACGGTCTTGACGATGTTTCAGAACATTGCCGGCACAGCCTAGGGAGCTTAACATACCGGGAAACGGCACTAATGTGCAAGGATGGGTTTGTGCTCAAGCTGATTATGAAAAGCTGTGAATTGCAGAGTCAATGTCCTTGATGGATGAAATGGAAAACAAGAATATCCCGTAGATTGTCATCCGTCCATGGTCAATAAGTAATTGTTTGTGACACCTTCCAAAGTCATCTCTCTCCTGATTGTCTATGGAATACCCGATTGCACACAAGCGTCTATGATATTCGTGCAGATTCGGCGATTAATTATGCAAAACAAGACTGCGTCTTGACCTTGAGATTCTGGCCATTCAGCGGACGCCTTCTATCGGGTCTTCCGTAACCCGCTGTTGTATTACAAAAACATGGCAGCCAAATTGACCAATCAACAGCTTAGTCCAAATATCTGACTGAACTGAGGTCACAGTTTCTAAAGTTGACTCCAATTGGCGGACCCGCAGGGTCGCATACAATTTGCATGCTTGGATATATCAGACATTCGTATAGTGCAGCTCTGCACGCGGGAATGTCTGATCCTCAAATCATCTCAACATGGGGTAGTCTATAAATTTAGGGTCCAAAGTGCGACATTTTCCCTGTCCGCGTTACCTTGGTACCTTGTAATTTGCCAATCTAGTATCATTAAGAATGACTTCAAATAATTGTTCATTTGTTGGGTAGGTAGTTTGCTATTCATAATCACTCTTGGTGGACGACTGCATTTAAGCAGTGCGTCGGCATACTGCAAGCAGTGTGTCTGATATATTGAATTCACGTTTCACGCCAGCGCACGAATGTACCTACAAGTGTCGACACATAAGTACGTGTACTTGCATGCCGATATTAAAACCGCGCTATGAAATAATAATAAAGTGGGAGGCGGAACATATTTTGCTATCATAAATACTGAATATGGCAGAGTGCTGAATAAAATAATCAGTCAATATATGGGTTCAGCATCTGCACTGTTACATTACTAACCAATGCCTCGGGGCATGTTTGACGCCCGTCATGTAGAGCTACACATGCAGGGTTATTGTTTAGCTAATGAATATGCATGCTCACCATTGATACATGTTATGTACATGTAACAATATTGATTTTGCAACACAAGTCCGATAGATACATGTATCAAAAGTAAATTGCATTGTTTTTAATGCCAAAGAAAATGTAATCTAGAAGGATAAATCAATTTGAAATCCACTTTTGGTGGGACCAAAAAAAAATTTGACTTGATAGTGAGATTCTAACCCCGGACCTCCAGAAAATTATACTAGTTGTTAATATTCGTAGAAAAAAATGACGGCTTACAGCCAGTGTCTACAAAATATCATCAGTGAAACTAATGAGGCCATAGTGCCTTGTATAATATGAGTACGGTCTGCCAATCTGTACAATGGATGCTGACTTCTCCATGCAATGATGCATTGCATGCTAAGCAAAATTTACAATAGCAACCACATATTTTCAGTTTTGTGAATACAGTGCGCCACCAAGAGGTTGCCAGGGAGAGTCCATTTTTCAAGTTTACGGTCAACAAAACATGGCCGACTTGCCGCGATTTTAGGACATTTTTTGTAAATCGGGGTATGGCATTACTGCCGCTTCACAAAAAAGACCATCTTGAAAAGAAAAAAAAAGAAAGACCGATACTTGAATCATTCGCTTACAAAACTACTGACCGGACAAACTAACAATTTAAGAGTCCTGTGTTGGTGAATTTTTTGACAGTCTCCCACAATGCACTGCTAAAAAGTGGACTCTCTGTGGCAACCTCTTGGTGGCGCTCTGTTTTGGGAATCGTCCGTATTGCTTGTATTGAAAATTTTGACCCCCAAAAATTGTCATCAACAATTTCTGTGTGGACCCAATAATGAGCCTCATGCGAGCACAAACATTCTAGGTCGTATGGTGAAGTGATAAATGGCATATACCCTTTAAGACATGTTTCAAGGAGGGGTTGGGGGTACATGTAGTTCTTTACAGCCAAATTTTTGCTTGAATACATTCTACGATTTCATATTTCATGAAAATATTTCCCACTTCCTGTAATATTAATGTCTCTCTTGTCTACGAGTCAATCACACACCCACGACTGTGATCTTAAGGACATGCAGTTGCATGTCTTTGAAAGCAGCCCACTTCACTACTTCTGAAACTTGATCTTCTTGCAAAAAGCCGCTTTATAAATAATTTCCTTTACTTTCCCATTAGCAGAAGCCAAGCATCAGTTTCTTGTTCAATTATTCACAACCAGCAAGAGTTTGCGTTGGATGGTTGAGCCAGGAAACGCTACAAAGACACCTTCAAGAGGTTTGAGAGCCTTTATCTCAAATCTCCTGCAAACGTTGATTTACAAAACAACTGTACTTTCTAAATAATGAACCCTACAGTACCCAACCAACATGCACTTCCTAAAATTGCATCAATTTTCAGAGCTTAAAAACAATCCTACTTTGGCAAGTAGCAAATAGTCATTATCAAAACTCTTTATCTTTAACCTTTTGAGATATTTCTAGCCAGATTTGAACAGCATTTCTACTGCACTTTCAAAGATGTGAACCTAGAACCTTCTAATCCTAGGTCATACCACTCAACCAATACCACTGTCAAACCCATTTTACATGATCCATTCCAAGACATAACTCAAAGCTCAAAATGCAATTCTGAATTATAGTTGCACTTAGGAGGTGGGATATGAACCTGGAACCATCTCATCCAAAGCCCAGCTTTTCAGCCAATCAAGCAGCATGACTTAGTTCAAGATAAGCATGTGGCATGTGAACCTCAAACCATCTAATTCAAGGTCCAGCCTCTCAACCATCACTGTCTTTTGAACTGATCTGCTTCCACGAACTAGCTAGCGACAGAACTTTGAAGCTCACAAGCAAATTTAGCCCCTGCTACATTGAGCAGATGGGATGTGAACCTAGAACCGTCAAATTTCAGGACCAGCCTCTCAACCCTGTCTGTTAACTACCCTGCTTGCATGATCCGGACATAACTTTTAGATCACAAGTCAATTTAGCAATTACTATGATCAGCAGGGGGATATGAACCTGGAACCATCCAAACTCAGGTCCAGCCCTTCAACCCTCTGTTAACTAACCTGCTTGCATGATCAAAACAAAACTCGTAGATCACAAGCCAATTAAGCAATTACGATGATCAGCAGGGGGGGATATGAACCTAGAACCATTCAAACTCAGGTCTAGCCTCTCAACCATCTCTGTTCACTAACCTGCTTATGATCCAGACACAACAGTAAGATTACAAGCCAATTTAGAAATTCAGCAGGTGGGATGTGAACCTAGAACCGTCAAATTCAAGGTCCAGCCTCTCAACCCTGTCTGTTAACTAACCTGCTTGCATGATCCGGACAAAACTCTTAGATCACAAGCCAATTTAGCAATTACTATGATCAGCAGGTGGGATATGAACCTAGAACCATCCGAACTCAGGTCCAGCCTCTCAACCATCTCTGTTCACTAACCTGCTTATGATTCAGACACAACAGTAAGATCACAAACCAATTTAGCAATTCGGCAGGTGGAATTTGAACCTAGAACCATCCAAACTCAGGTCCAGCCTCTCATCCATCTATGTTAACTAACATGCTTGCATGAATGATCCGGACACAACAGTAAGATCACAAGTCAATTTAGCAATTACTATGATCAGCAGGAGGGAGATGAACCTAGAACCATCCAAACCCAGGTCCAGCCTCTCAATCCTCTCCGTTCACTAACCTGCTTGCATGATCCAGTCCAGATACCCGCGTAAATCCTCCTCAATTTGTTTCTTCTCTCGGAACTTCTGGAAGGCCCCTCGTGCTTTGGCTTTTTCTCTCTCTTTAGAAAACTCTCTGAGGCAAGGGAACAAATAAAGTGATATCCCCTCAGAATTGGGTTATAAGAAGTAGCTATAGCAACCAACAGTAAAACAAAAGTATAAAAACACCACATGCTTAATAAGCTGGTTTATTTACATGCAAAATACAAATTCAAAAACAAGTAAAAGTGTCAACACAACCATACTAATTACCATTCATAAACACCTAGGACAGTTTGAACATTCCTATTTGTCAAAAGCCCATCACGTGGGTGGTTTTAAACTGCTGGTAAAACACCGCTAAGAGGCACTGCGTTCTGTGCCACATCACGCAGTATACACCGAGCGCACGCCAATCTCCATATAAGGAGGTGTTTAACACTAAGCACGCGAGGCACATACCATACACATGGCTAGAGGGTTTCCACAAATCATGAAGCAAAATGGTTGATCAAAAATTGTTAGAAATTTGTCAAATCTCAACTTGTTTTGACTTTTGGGCCGAAAAGGTGTTTATGAATGGGCATAATAGTGTGCTGGAACATTTTTAAATTAAATGTGATGTTTAAAACCGGCTAGGGGTCTGGTCGCTGGTAACAGCCCTCGCCTTCGGCTTGGGCCATTATCAGTGACCAGTTCCCATGCCGGTTTTAAACCACACGTTTAAAAACTATTCCAGCACACTATTATCCCCTTATTAAGATAAAGATATAACTTTGGAAAGTTGCATTGCAAAAAAAATTGTATCAATATACAGGGTGAGTTAAAAAAAAGTGGAGCCCAAACCCTTCAAAATATATTTCATATTTTAAAAAAATATGTAGCACCAAAAATAATGACTGGAAGGCCAATTTCGTAAACTACTTTTATACGACAAAATACTGAAATTGCTTAATCCGTTCAAAAATATCGTCATTTTTACGCATTCCTTTTTTGCCCACCCTGTAGGCCTATTTGCTGAGTGTTCAGATTGACTTGGTCTAAACCATTTTTTTTATATTAAATTTTATACTTTTGTTTATTGCATCCATTTATTAGCCTAAACAAAATATTCCGTTGACAATTACAGTACTTTTGAAAGTTTATCAAATAGTTTCTTCAGGTACTTGTTTGTGTTAAACAATTATATGTATTCTTATTTTAAGTTTGATACACTTCATTCGTCCTCTTGTTTCATTTAAATAAACAATGGTTTAATGCTTGTAACAAATTTTATTTTGCTAATTTTCATGAATGTCTTTCATAAATAAATTGACATTCCCGCTTAGAGTATTAACAACTTTGTTTAAGAATGGCCAAGTTATCCTCATTCCAATCCTTGGATGGATTTTATTTCTGTCCTTCCAGCCTAGTCCCGCCAGTCATGTGATACCCGCAAATACTGACGTTATCATGTTCCGACATAATTTCATGTTGGGACATGTAAGCTAGGCCCCCTGGGCCGAATAATGACTACAGCACGGCTTCTACACCAAAGCAGTCGATCCTACAGTGATGCGAGTCTGGCTAATTAACATTAGTATGCTGTAGTCTCGGTTTAAAGGGAGATGCCATTGAAGTCACGTGACTCCATGCCACAAATCGCCTTTTTCCAATATAATTACTTAGCATCGTTATAATATTTCTTGCATTTTTCCACAAAAAGGGTATGCAAAAAGCAAAAAGTGTTGAATTGAGTTATATGCAGTTAAATTGCGTCGTACAATGTAACACAATTTTTGACACATTTACATTTGGTAGCCCCTCCCGTCTCTGGATACTTATTATATTTACATATTATTTATTTTTATTTTACTTTGAATTAAACAATTGAGAAACAGAAAACAGGCTTTGCTTTAGGCTGGCTTTGTTGTAGAACAACAGAATGATGCACACAAAATGGTTGTTTTTTCCACTTTGTTCATCAAAATCAACATTTCTGTGAATGAAACCTGAAACTGTAAGTATTAAAGATGTCATTCATGATAAAAATTTAAAATCACGTTTTGACTTAATGTTGAGCGGGCCATTACACAATAATGCCCAATGCGACTTACCATTTTTTGTGGAGCCTGTCACATTTAATAAGTTTAGTTTAAATCGCTGCAAATCGGGAAACTTTCAAATGGCTTTGTGTAAATGAATCTTGAAAGCCGTCTTCGTCCCTGCCCGCTTCCTTTTTCCTGGCAGTTTATTTATTTTTTTTTCAATTCCTACCTGGAATGCCTGCCTCCTTTATTTTTTTAAAACACCCAGACGAAAAACTACTTAATTTTTTTTTACTCAATCTTATATAAAAAATCATTCAGAGCATAGTGACCATTTGTAAGTAGTTGTAAAGAGTACGCTAGCTTATACGAAACAACTTTGTAAAAATGCAACAATTTTCTTAAAAAATTTTTTTTAAAGTACATGTAGGACTCAGATTTTTCTCCATCTCAAGATTTTGTAGTTATCCTCCTAATGCTTTCATGCGTGCAATTTACGAATTAATCACATGTAGTTTGAGAACTAAATGCCAGGGTTCTGCATATTTCCTGGAATGCATGTTCAAGTACAAGCCAGTTAAACCCGTCGAGTTGGCCATGCAATTTTGCCGGAAGCGGTAGAACGTGATTCTTACTGCTTTCCTGCAAGTGCCCCAGAAGATCTCCCAAGCTCCCAAAGTGCCAAGATCGCTTAATGAGGCGTCCATGTGTGGGAGGGCTTTATACTCATTAGAAATAGCGTGAGAAGCAAACAGACAGAGCAGGCCCAGCTCACGACCGGCTAAGACTCGCATCTATCAATCGGGGGGGACCTCAATCTATATCGGCCCTGTTTCCTCAGCTGCAATTTACAGCTCCGACGGCCTTCGATGGAAATGCCTGTCGGTGTCAGGGAGACATTTTTAAGTCGTTTCGGCGCGTAAATGTCAAGATTACAGCCAACACGGCACCTGGGTTAGGTTCATCTCCTGCGGGGAGGGAATTCCGGGTGGGACGTGTCGTCGGAACTCTAAGATAATGTGAGAAACGCACGTACAAAACTTGAAGTTGGGAGAATATGATGCAAGAGCCCAAAAAGGACGACTATGTTGTCTCTTGACGCAAAAGACAAGGGCTTGAGGGGGAAAATGAGAAAAGCAAAAGCTCAACAGATGGGAAGATAAATTGTTGCCTCTCAGCACATTTGATGAGTAACAAGACATTGGGATTGTATTCAAGCCAGAGTAAAATTCTAAACTTGTTCTAAATCTGAAAGTGAGTTCAGGAGATGAAACCCTGTACACTGACTACTTTTTTTGGTCCTTGCCACATTTGAATTTATTGTCAGCAATTTGCATGCAACGGTTCACAGAGATTTTGTACTTTTTTCGGCATTGCGGAGGGATGGTGATTGTTGATGTATGTTTGCACGTGTAAAATTGTCATTCTGTGATAGTCATTAAACCCCCCCCCCCTTCATCTGAATGGATTCAAGCATGCTCAACAAAGGATTTAAGATTGCGGCACAAAAGAGTTGGGAATTTCCCATCGGAGGGTAGCGAGAAGTTATCTAGAGTCCCAGTTGGCTTCAAAGAATGACTTGCTCCAGAGAATGCGATTCAAAAGATGAGCGAGTTGATCAAAGATTGGGTGGGTGGATTATGGTCCGTAAAAAGGGTAGATGATATTTTCATCAAAATGTAAAAAAATAAAAATCACAAGAGAGCAAAAATAGAAAGGTTTCCAATTTCAGAGATTGAAAAAAAAAAAAATTGGCACGTTAAAAATACAGCGATTGACATTTTCAGGATTCGCTTGACAGAACTATTACGGTGCTCTCTGATTGTTCGGAAATGTCACGTCGAATGCTTCGGGGACGCGTGTGGTATTCTATGGCAGAGCCTCTGATGTTGAATTATTGAGTGAATTACCACACGAAGCAACAGGGATAAACCGTGCACGGGTCTATTTTCAATACTGCAATGTGGTCAGCTTCCCTGAAGGCATAACCAAGATTACCATGGAATGAGTCACCATATCAAAGTCGCCAGTCTACGTGGCTTGGTTTCAAAGAGAATTCTTGGCAATCTTTTAAGAACCACCATTGAGCATCTTTGCTGTGTTGTGTGCTTTTTTGATTTTATGTTGGATCAATGATAAATTAGTACTCCAAAATGTTTAAGAAAATCTTCTTCTTAAACAAAGGGATTTGTATAAATGTGTATGTTGTATCGGCCTAAAATTCCCTAATGCACAATACAAATGTGTATGCATTTCAACGTGAATTTACTATAGTGAGGCTAACCAAACTGGTACTAGACTGGTGCCTCAGATCGAGTATGCCTTTTCTTGATTCTGGCACGTGGAAACTAGACCATGATGGATTTCTCATGAGGATAAAATGGCCATTCATTAATGAACCCACAAAATTCATTCATGCAATAACTGAACCTGACAAGCCCAACATTTTATCAATCTGAATTAATTCTACTATTTTTTCAACTTTTCAGAGCTTAACAAATGTATGGAGGTAAATTTAATTTTAAATTACATTAATACAACACCACCAACTACATGTGATATTTACAAATTCGAAAATCACTAAAACATATTTCTATAATATTTACATCAAACAACCATGCCAACACGGAATCATCTATAAAAAAAAAACATGCATTTGTTGCTATGGCGACCACACCATTACACACACAAAGAAATACTGCAAACTGAAATCGTTTCATGTCCATGCACACCACAAGCGCATCAGCCTTTTATTGAGATACGGCAAACACAATAACGGGACGCTAGTTGGAGTGAATAAATGTGGGTAAATACGAAAGAGTTTACCGACTCTAAATGGGCTCTGTGCACAAGTACCCCTCACGGTAAGAAAGGGGAAACCACTGGGAAAGACACTTGAACGCATTTCCGACGACGCCTGGCTACACGTGGAGACACTATAGCTTTGAGCATATTCAGAATGTAATAAGTCGTGCGTACTTTACGTTATATGTGTGCGAAGTGCGCGTGAAGTACGCACAATTTCCTGAATGTGCAAAAGCTATTAGCCTTCGCGTGAGCATCAGGCGTCGTCGGCGCGTGAATACGTTTGAATTCAACTTGCGATGGTCTCCGAGACTAATCCCCGCCTCCAATAACTTTGGATACATTCGAAATACGCAGTGGTTGGATCGGGAACCAGTCTAAGTCACCCTCGAATCTCCTTTTTCTGGTCGTTGATGGGGCACTTGTGCACGGAGCCCATAGCGCCCTCGTATTGTGTCCACCGTCTCGAAAATGGCTAATGACCACTTACCCACTCAGAACACCGAGAATGAGATTGAGTACAAAGAATGAACCCAGGAGGATGAGGGTGACAAAGTAGAACCATGGCCACCAACCCTCTATGGCATAGTTGACCTGAGGGGGACACCATGCATGGGTACACCACAGTAGGATACCATGCACCATGGATAGGGTATACAACGGGTATATAACGTAGGACACCATATGGAAAACCACAATATGGGTATACCATACAGAACACCATAGAAAAATGGGTTTACCATAACGTACACAACAGTCCCACGGTAGACAGTGGATATACAGTACAGAACAGCATGGAGTGCACCCGGATACGGTAGACAACGGATACCATGCAGAACACCATGATACCAAGGTAGAAACATGGAAATACCATAAAGAACACCATGGTACCAAGGTAGAAAAATGGGTATACCATAAAACATACCATATACCACAAAAGACAAGTGACAACAATACCATGAGTTGTATGAAGGTTGCCAATAAATATAAGACACAAGATGCCATGGGATGTACATGTACATGTACCACGGTAAATAACGGGTATACCATACAGCACGGTACCAAATGAAGCAACAAGAACACAATATAAAAAATGTGGTGCCAAGTTAGAAAAATGGGTATAACAACGTAAACAGAGGAGGCGGGAGGGGCACAGACATTGAAGGAGGATGTACAGATGCGGGGAGGAGACACCAAAGTGAAAAGGACGGAAAAGGTAGAAATAGAGAATAAGAAGGGGAGAGTGCACAAACAAAGACGGGTACACGATACATTGATACATAATAGACAACATGAACGGGGATCATGAGATGAGAAGGTGGGTAAGAAAAGAAAAGAGAAAGAAGCAGACCCTTACTGAATAAAAATAAATAAAGTCCAGAAAGGAGTAGGCCAGCGATCATAAATGCCACATCAGATCAACTGGATACTATGCCAATTATCGTCACGATTCCGAGTCACCCAGCAAAGCAAGCAATGCCAGATCCCAGAATCCATCCTTACTCCCCGGCAAGACGCGCGCCTTATCAATATTTCAGCCGCGCGCGATCAAGAAAGATGCCAAAATGCGTCGGGCCGTGAAATGTGGAAGATTTAATTCCTAATGATGTCAGAGTAGCGGCAGTAATTCATGTCACCCCATTTCTCTTTTTCCGCACGCTGTTTTATTCATCGGGGAGAAAACTCCTGCTGCCCAGGAGTGCGTCGAAGCGCGACGGCGATGTGTCAGTTGTATTAGTATCCAATCGCTGATGCGCTTGTCGTTGCTTGCGCGATCTGGGGCACAGGCAGGTATTGATTACTGAACGCCACTGCGTGTGTGTCTGATGAATTGACTCGCACTCTGGTGAACTCGGAGAAAAAAAAGTGATAATTGGCGTTTGCCAATCCATTTGTACAATCATGCACGGTTGCATCAAAGTGGCAAATCAATTTAATGTCTGTTTTTAATTTCTTCCATTCGGTTCCTTAATTCACTCTTGCTACGTCACTATTGGGACAACAAAGAATGACAGAGCACTTGAAACTTTCATTTTCTTGAGAATTCTGACTCTGAAAATGCAAAGTTTCAAATGCTCCACTGAAACACCACACATATATACTAACAAAATAAGCCATGCTATAAACACAAGTGTGTACCACCAAGACTACATAGATGCATGTGAGGCCATCTACAATCTGATCACTCTTTCCCAGCGGAGTATCGGATACTTACCCACTGAGTACACCAAGAACTAAGTTAAGTACAAAGAATGAGCCCACAATGATGAGACTAACGAAGTAGACCCAGGGCCCGGGGCCTACTGCATCGGTTATCTGATCCCAAGGAAGGCAAGGTAGAGATAGAAGGAGTAAGGGTTAATACGTTAAGAATGTCACACTTCCGCTGCTTTAAAGTTCTGTTTCAAAATGAGTTTTCAGATGATCCCTGCTGCTTATGATTCAAGCAGTGGTGAGCCTTCTTTCAACCAAGGAAAATTGGACCACAGAATGAGATTTGTTTTTTTATCAAACTCCTGAACTTCAGATAAAGATACTGAACCTACCAAGAACCAAAATGATACTAATATTAAATTCCTAAAAAAAGGTTTTCAACAGAACCGTTTAACCCGTTAGCACCTGAACTTCACAGATCCTTGTCATTTGATTGGTTGAATTCACATCACCTGACATTCATTATTGCTCCCATTCACGCCGGGGCTCAAAAAGTCCCATCCGCCCATGGTGAATGGGATTTACTCTTCAGTAACCGGTAGGATCATTCTTTTTGTTCCATAGCGCAGTATTTGTGTGCAAATGCATGCTGGTGTGCGCGTTGAGAGCTGCGCGTAATGGTCCAAGAGCCAGTAGCTACAGAGCTGGGTTCAAACATTTCCTGAAGGGGTGATTTGGAAGAGAGAAATACATTTCCCACCAATTCTGTATTGAAATAGAAGTTCATTTTAACTTTAAATCAAATGACAAGGATCTATATGTCAGTTAGGCCTATATAAAACAAATATTGAGTGGCTTTAAATTGTGAAATGGGAGGGATACTATAATCTGGACTTTAAATAAAATCTGGACTTTTCCATTTCATTCGACTTCACCTTGTGAAATAAAAAACGTCCAGATTTTACCTTGCGATAACATTCCTCCCATTCCACTCTGAGCCAACATTGCGTTTATTCACTGAAGAATCAATAAAGCCACAGAGTGCTTGGGCAGTTTGGGGCGGTACAGTGAGTAATAGGCAGGGCGGTTTGAGTCGCTACAGTGACTAACGGTTAAGGACTGAGTAATTAGGCTGAAAAAAAGTATTATTTGACCAGTGTACAGTCACCAGACTTGTACTCACACACCCGAACTTTGAAAGCACTCAATGCTCAAGTTGAGTCCTTTATAAAGTACCTTCTTCACACTTATCAACCTATAAGCTTCTTGTTCATCCTCTTTGGCACCAATATTTTGTGTACATTTATACTAAGCATTGGCAGTCAAAATTGATAAAACAAAATATAAAAAAGGCACCCACATTACAAAACAACCTCTTGTGGACTTATTTTATAGTACTACTGTAGTTTTAAGTCTCCTTTTTTTCTCCTATAGCCAAAGTTGCATGTAGCCCTCACCTCAGAATCACACACAACTCATACCAAACTTAGTAGTGGATCAAGATGGAGGCGATGGGGGCACTGCCGGCGCATGCCCCCTATTTTTTTAAAGGCACGCCTTGCCTTTTTCCCCTGTTTCATCTGGTGTCAACTGGTTATTTATCACTTCAAAGACAGACTTTTCCACCCACATGAGCAATTGCCCCACTTGTATGTTCTAGTTTGGCCTCCATTCCCCCCCCCCCTTCCATAAATTCTGGATCCACCACTGAACTGACTTTCACAAACCTCATATTGTAATTTTTCCATCATGTAAATATTTTTCAATACCGATAGAAACGGTCTCACATTTTGCATCAACTGTGGTCAAAAACAACGAATGATCTTCTATTTTATCCCAGGATATGAACTTCCACAAAAATGAGCTTATTTTCAAAGCTGTGCATATCCACCTTTCTTTAAAATTCATCCCTCAATCTTTTCAATGATTAAGATAAATCCCTCCATTATCCGTTAATAATTCATTAATTCTCTCCATTTCTACAGTGCTTTGTATGAATAATATATATGGATTCCTCTTTTCTCTGAAAAATATGCACAAGCCAGATTGATTTTTATACTCATCCCTTGTTGACGCACGGGATGTCCAAATATGACCCCGTACTGAAAATGTCAACTTTATCCGTAATCACTCCAGATTCGGTCATATTTTCCAACAACTGAGGATGTTTTATCTACTCCATTATAAAACAGACGTGATTTCAAGCTTATTGACGTACATTGTCTAACAACATTTAAAAAAAAAAATTCATTTATATTACATTGCTTCATTATGCAAGGCTTTGGAACTCACTACCCACTTCTGCTGTGTTAGCTCCATCTAGTCAATCTTTTAAATCAACTGTCCATAATTTGTTCGTTTAACATGCCCCCTGCTCATAATCTATGAACTTTAGCTGTGGTTTTTCTACTAGCTTTATGTTCTCTTGAGGAGGGCCAAAATAAAAAATGTAAAAAAATAAAATAAAATAAAAAAAAACCCCAGATTTTTCCACTGCACAGGGTGGTCTGAAAAAAAAGTTTACACTTTTTCAGAGGTGGATTTCTCAAAATTGAAGAGACATGTTGAAATTGTTTTAAGCTATTCCTAAACTACAAGATCTTGGTCGTATATGGCGAAAAGGGCGTTGAAAATAAAGCTCAAGTAAAGAAATAGCAGCCATTTACAGGAAAATTGTCAAAAACTAGTTGGTTCTCATCTATGGCAGTCATGTAGAGCTAATTACAATTATTGCCGTTCTTTGTGCATGCAATGCTATTGTGTTGACCATATCTCATAGACTTGCCTGTGCACAAACTGTTGTTTGACCGTCTTTCTTTAAACCATCACCATTTCATAATTTGGGCTGTATTTTCAGTGCAGTTTTCACCATTTACGTTGTATATACCACAAAGATGCTGTAGTTTAGAAATATCCTGAAACAATTGTAACACGTCTCCCCAATTCCAAGAAATCAGCGTCTGAAAAAAATGTAAACATTTATTTTCTGGACCAGGCCCCGAATCGGTCCCAATCGCCCCAAGTTTTTTACCTAAATAAATAGTTTCTTTCATCGCTTTATTCTTCACATGGATCACAGTTTGACATTTTAAGTGCTTCAAAGTTTAATGATGTTGTATAATGAGATCTGACGTGTGTACGCACGCCCCTAGGAAGTCAGCATCATCAATTCCGTCATCAATTCTAACTCTCATTTTGTGTCTTCTTCAAGTATCTGTTATCTAATGACGTCAGCCCTTTTTGTAATGATGTTTATCTTCAATATTTTTCCCCGTCCAATTACTGCACATAATAGCTTACTTGGTCAGCTCCAACAAGAGGTTTTGCTAAATTCAGAGCAGGGATGCGATGCAATGCATGTAGGCACAAAAACATGAATAGGTGCAGAGTCGTAATTTCTTCTAATGGAAATGACATTGTTGATTCATTTCATACAATTACTACAAATTCACGTCACTCTCTTCTAAAATCAATACAAAAATTCTTCTGGCTAATAAGATGTACTGCCCGTGCTACTCAACAAATTCACATTGTTTTCTTCCCGTCGATGAATATTCACTTTGTATGTTATATTTTGACCCCCATAAATACTTTTCTTTCTTTTTTTATACTTTTCTTCTATTTGGGATATACGTTGCAACCCTCTGAAAAAAAGGACATTTATTTTGGGTACATTTTGTGCACAAATCCTCACTGCGAGTAGACTGGTTCCGGGTCCGCACATTATCAATTCTGATAAGAGGACGGAACCAGTCTACCCTGCAAGAACTGAATTATTCATAATTTGTAAAGTAATTATTTTATGACTACAAGTCTGGGTCAATTTTTTTGCTCAATGTCTCAGTCAAAAGTGAATAACTTTTTTGTTGCTCGATGAAATAGCAATTTGAATATAAAAAAAAAATTTTCTGGGTGAAACTAAAAAAAACCCAGCACATCTTTACAAAATGTATTAAAAAAAAAAGGCATATGGTCGTTCTCAATATCTACACCTACGCCAATCGACACCCTTTGTATATCCCATGTAAGGAACCAATGTTGACACATTAATGATCCCTGAGGATTGGCTCGGGGGTTGGGTGATGGCAGGCCGGCAAGCATTAGGGGGCGGGCGGGCATGGAGCCGACAGAACTTTAATGAGACGGAGTCCAGACAAACAAACATGGGGAGACGGAAGGGGGACGTAAGTGTTGTCTTGACAGATGATGACCTGTCAACGGTCAACACAAACTAATGAACTGACCCGACATGTGAATGAATGTACACAGACAACAGACAAGAGCGAACTGACAAGTCACACAACACTGTACAACATGTGAACTTCCGAAACTTCAAATGGGCAGAAATTTGCCAAGCCAAGTCGGTCTTCAAATAAAATGAAACCATCATTTCAAAGAGGAAAATCAATATTTCAGTATTAAAAAAAACATATTTTTTGACGAGCTATCCAGACGGATCTCATATACACGTAGGCAAGTGAATAAAGTACAATGACGCCATCTGTCTATGGAATTTGAGTTTTAAGGGATTGCAGACGAGGTTGATTGACAGGGGCTTACATGTAGGAAGACTTGATGTGAATACTTGCAAAAAGCGGATAAAGATGATGACGCAATATCACATATTTCTTTTACAGTCTCGTAAACTACATGTACCTTAAATATCCTGTACAAACGCTGTACTTAAGCGTCTTATTTTACAGAAAAGATGACCGGTTACCATGGCAATGTAATTTACACCTTTTGCCATACTATACTTGGTTCCCAGGTACATGGTAACCAACCAAATCTTATTTTGTGTGACCAACAAAACCTACTTCTTATCACCTCCTGCCTAAAAGTCTTTAAAAAACAAAATCTTCAAAAGAAATGAACACATTAGTTGTCTTACTACTCACATTATAAAGTACATCTGTCCAGCCTTCCATCGTGATACACTGGAACACCGTTATCATCGCTAGACCGATGTTATCAAAGTTTGTGATGCCTTCGTTGGGCCCCTCCCAGTATTCGTCGCAAAATGCGTCTTCCCGTAACTCGCTACAGTTGAAGCCCCGATCCCCGCATGGATGTGGGTCCTCCTGGGCAAATTTACCTGGGATAGGGTAACACAGTTGAAATTTAACTTCAGACATTGAAGGTCCTCAGAACAAGACCTCAGTACAAGAGGGTCCTCAGACATTGAGGGACCTCAGTACAAGACAGTCCTCAGATATTGAGGGTCCTCAGTACAAGACCTCGGTACAAGAGAGTCCTCAGAATGTGTTCAAATCAAACTTGCGATGTTCTCCTGGACTAATGCCTGCCCCCAACACCTTTGGATCATTCAAATTACGCAGTAAAAAAAACAGAAACCAGTCTACCAGTAGGTCTCCCCCAACTCTCCTTTTCTGGCCGTTGAATGCGTACTTGTGCACGGAGGGAATAACGGTAAGTTTACGGTTGCACCATGTAGCAAATCTCTTCGGAGGGTTTGCGAGGTTCTAAAGAGATCGGGAAAACTCAACGTTTCAGACAGTATGCTCTGCCCGTCGTCAGGAGAGCATATTGTCCAAAACATTGAGCACTGCACACATGGGCAAAAACACTTGGGCCTCTCCGATACCACACAATGTTCCAGCCCCGTTTTGTGGGAGTTCAACTTACGTATACCGCCCTCGTTGATCCAGCATGTACTGTGCAGCTTCCCTATGAAGAGTTCTAGACCTATCACGGCATAGATGAGGATTACAAAAATGACTAGAAGAGCTATGTGTAGCAACGGCACCATGGCACGAAAGATGGAATTCAGGACGACCTGCAAACCTACAAGCAACGAGAGGGAGAAACAATATAGAGCAATGGCAATGTGGTACATAGGATGCAGTGGGACAACAATCCATGTCTGGATGTCGACGGTGTTTTCACGACGTGACAAAAACCTCAATATCCTGCAAAAGGGTCATCCAGAGCTAATTGCATTTGAAGTTAGCCCTTTTTTCAAAGTACTTTCGACTAGTTTGTAGATATAGATGAGGGAAAATTTTGCAATGTCAAGTAACGTATATTTGTTCTTTGATAATTCAAAGTTGTTTGTTAAAAGTCTCTCTTAATTAAACGGTAATTCAGTAATAAAGATACTCTTCACTTCGTGAAAACAGTAAAACGCAGAGGCCTCACTTTTTTGTCCCATTACGTTGCACACACTCTTTGTCACTTCGTGAAAATAATAAAACGTTCTAAGAAATTGTTACATTTGCGCGTCTGATGTCACTGCAGCGTGCGCGCGTCTGTTCTTTATCGACATCGTTCATGGTGCGCGCGCCCACTCCCATCCTAACGCGTGTGTAGAGAATATGCATTATTCCTCTGGCCCTGCTAACGAGGTAAGTTTTTGTCACTTCGTGAAAACAAAAAAACACGGATTTCAGGCTTTTTGTCAAATTACAAAAGTAAACAATATTTCGCTTTCAAACTTGGTCAAATTCTTCTTTTTGTCAAGTGAAATAAATTAGCCAGAAAATCTCAAAATTGAAAAATTATCGATTTTCCAGGTTTTTGTCACTTCGTGAAAACATCGTCGATGTGTTCAGAAGTTAGGGTTTTTACCGGTAGATGACAGAAAGTAAAAATTGTCAGAGTGCATAGCAACCTATGAAATCTCAGGATTCTGTGAGGTCCAATCTGCAGTCTATGCTAAAAAAGAACTCATTAAGCTTTCGTTCTAGATTACAGAGGCTGACATTGACTTACACTGGATTGGCTTATGCAGCTTACGCTGCCTTAGTGGACATGTGGTTTGCTTTCATAGTTCTTGCCATGGCTAAAAGTGGCTCATTGCGTTTTGTTATGGCTCACAATGGCTCACAGTGGCTTCTAATAGCACTCAGTTAATACTCAGAGTGGTTTTCTGTGATTTGCAATAGCACAATGTGTCTCACAGTAGCTTTTCTAGGTCACAGTCACTCAGAGTTGCATGAGTCTCACAACATTCTTTCTGTGGGTCACAGTGGCATACCATGGCTCTCAGTGACTCAAGGTTGCTGATTGTGTCTTTATGTACCTCACAGTGACTCAAAGACTTTCAAAGAAAAGAATCAATGTTGCTCATATGAATCTCAAACTGTAGCCACTCAGAGCGGCTCACAGTGAGCATTTAGACTTACCGGTATTTAAGCTACACTTTGGCTACTGGCTGAGTACATGTACATGTAGTTAACATTAATGGCCCATTGATCTTAGCTTTAAAACTGGCTAGGCTTTGTTTTGTGTCCACGGGCAAGGCATTTAACCCAAACTCTCCCACTCGACCCAGGTGTAAACTGTGTGTATTGCCATCAGTTGGGGAGTAAGCAGTGATCAACTGGGGAATAATTTCCAGCTTTATCATGCAAAAGAAACTGACAGTACTAAAGTAGCCAGATTGCCTTGCACTTTTTTCTTCCGGCAATTTTATTAAAAAGCCCGACAACTAAACTCCAGTGCTGCTAAATCTCAGAGGTACCGGTTAACTCCATACCCGGAGAACAGACTTTAGTAAAAGGATGTCTTCTTGCCTTGAAGGTCTGTGAATGTTTTTTTTTCCCTGAGCTCAATCAGCTGTAAAGTTCCCATCAATTTGAAAACCCACACTAAAGCTGAATTATCCCCAAAGAGTGAGTCGAAAGTCTTGCCCATCGCGGAATAACTCCCAAGTAAAATGGATTCACCGAGCGAGGGTAAGTTGTTTCATTGTCAATGTGCCCCTTGGTATTCTCCCGAAAGGTGTAGGGAAGGAAACGGGGAGAAACAAAAGCAGCTACTTACTTGGCACCCCAGAGACGAGCCTGAGCGGTCTTAAGACGCGAAACGCTCGTAGCGCTTTCACATCAAAGCTTGCTGACCCTTGGGCGGTGAGGGAAAGTATCGTGCTGACCATCCTGTGTTTAATACGAGACAGAAAATAGAGGGGTTGCACTTTATTCGGCTCACTGCAACACAAAATATTCAATGGCTGATTCTTCCAGTTGACTGTGAATTTGTAAGCGTTTAAAAGCTCTTTAGAAATGCTGAACAAAAGTGCACAGCAGCAGTAATAAAACCCAAGATTTTTTTCTTCTCTGAGATACCATTTTTTTTCAAGCAGACCCATGTGAAAAAGTAGGAGAACAGTAGGATCACAATTTTCAAAAATAAAACAGGACAAAAGTTGGGCTTAGGATGACAAAATCAGGATAAAATTAGGACTTTTGCGGGCTTTCAGGAGTAGTTTTCGCTGATACTCGCCCATGTCCACAGCATCATAAACCTCATTTGGCGCCCTTTACTCACAACACTTGTGCTCCATCCTCAAATAAGCTCTTGGAAGTACAGTTGCAGTATTCCTGCGTCCAAGCCCTTCACTGTGTGATTTACATGTGACAGTGTGTAACACTGTTATGAAAATTATTCATTGAGATTTCATTTTAGAGTTGTGCGACCAAAATGTAGGAGAAAGTAGGAAGAAGTAGGAATTGCAAGAAAAAAGTAGGAGCAAGGAAAAGAAAACTAGGAAAAAGAAGGAAAAGAAGGAATACTCTGAGATGCTCACCCTATAATTACTATAATAAAGTCCAGGAAGTTCCAGGCATTTCGTAGGTAGGCGCCTGAGTGGAAGAGGAATCCCAAGGCAACGATCTTCAACAGGGCTTCTAATGTGAAGATGAACAGGAAGATATACTCTACATTTTCCTGCAGTAAATAAAAAAAAAGAAACATTTGCTGAATATTGTGACAGTTTATGTCTGTGCCCCGCGAGACACAACCAATAATAAAATCTTTTGGAGGCAAAGTTGAACGCTATTTCTCTATGGGAAAATAATTCAAGAAAGAAAGGAACATGACAAGCATAATTTGAAGTAAATTTGATTCAGCAAGTATGATTGTTTACTGGTACGGTAGGGCACCGGCATACAAGTTTCAGGGACATCGTCCAAATCCTCTCAACATTCAAATTGAAATTCAATCAGTAAGACCAAAAAAGAAATTTAACAAAAATTCAGCCAAGGAAAAAGGAATGCATATCATGGATCAGGGTTTTGGCCAGCTGCTGTCCTGACATCTTTTGGATACACCATTTTGCTTCTCATTGTATGTAAAAGAGTGGATCTTAAGGGTATATAGGATCATTTGCTTTTCAGGCATTTTGTTTGCTTCCAATAATAACACCACTAAAAATCCAAAGAATGTTGTTCAAAACCTAACCTGTTAAAGTTCCATCTGTTTGAGAAAACAGTGAAAAACCATGCACAACCTCCTGATCACAAAACACGATTTCCTCAATATGTACTAATGATGTACTTTTGAGTTTCCTTGGGCTGTAATTACCTTACTGAAAAGGTTTAATAACTGTTATCCCCATGGTAGATAGAGAAGACTTAGACCTACCTAAGCACCAAAGATGACATCCAGAAAAATATGTTATGTATGATCAACAAGATGCACAAAATCGGTAACTCACGTTACGAAAATGTAACGTGAGTAACCGTGGAATTGCCCCTCCCACTAATCACTGAGCTCTCTGTGGGTCGGCTGGCCAGTTCGAGTCTTATATAGCAGCGGGTAGCCAGGTTCTTTTTTGGTTAGAAAAATTTCATCTTTGCTTAGAAAAATGTCTGCACTTCTGAGAAATAAAAACCAGATTCCATTGAAATCACCCAACTTCCCTTTTAATATTGCATCTCCTTCTTAGAAGGGATTCAGAATAAATATCACAATCTCAGCGCGCTTCAGTCATAAATCAGAGAAATGTCTTGATCGTCAAATGGTCATCTCGAAGGAGCGGGGTAATAATTTTGCAATTAGAGCTGGCTTGTATCAACTGCGGAGAGACCCTGTCAGGTCCGGCCCTACTTGCAGGCCAATCTCACGATCAATCAACTTAATCAATCAAGGTCTTGGGGGGGGGGAAGGAGGGGGGGGGGGAGAGATGTCCAGAGAACCTGATAAACCGAGCGTGTATCAAATCAAACTGCATCACACCCTGGTCACCCCATCAAATTATAACATCACCTGCAAGTGGCTTGCCCGATATATATGCTCCCGATTAGATTAGCTTGGTCGGTCTTGTCGGCAGCTCTTTGTGACTGACCCTAGCATATAAACGACCAGGTCAAAATCTGTTCACTTTACAGGGGGAATTTTACCGCCGAGCTCAATAAACATCAGCTTTGTGGGCGGTGCGTTTTTACCAAAACTAATAATCATGAAGGCTTACCAGTCCATTTGGATATTAAAAATGGTCGGCACCCAACCAGTACCACAGAAATTTCATGAAGTAATCAATTTAAAAGGTTGACTGAAGAATTTGCTGATGCTCTTGTAAAAAAAAAAAGACACAACGTTCAGTTTATGCTCTGTACCTAGTTAAAATAACAATTAGTGCATTTTGTAAAATGCAACTGATTACTGATTATTTTGATTGGTTGCTTTTGAAAGGAGTATCATTCACAAAAACCACACAAACAAAATATTTATGAGCATAATTTTCAAGGCATATTCGGATGATTTTTCAGAAATTGAAACTAAATTAATCTTTGGGGGAAAAAAAGTTTTTTATGTGATGTAATACAAATGATAATTGTTCACTACAGTGTCGCTAGTAAGTAAAGATGCAAATTTCATAAGAGGTTTCATAAGTTGGTCCTTCTGTGCATAAATTTAGTTACAAATGTCAAACACGTGACCGATCGAAATGTCACACACATGACCACAGAACAATTACCATTTGGTAAAACTAAAGCAGAGGGTGTACACTGTTTATGCATTCTGTCAATCACAACAGACTAGTCTTTACTCCAAAGTTAGTATGGGTGTGTGTGTCCTCAGAACTTTGGAGAAAAATGTGAATTTAAAATATGGGCCAGATAACATATTTACATCACACACGTGACCAAACTTTGATGATTCCTCCTAATATTTGGACACATAGAAACTATACTCTGAGGCAGGGAGTAAAAGTACTAACCTGATGAATCAGTGAAAGTAATATGTCAGATATAGTTAACAAGGGGTAAAGCTTCAAAAATCAGACGAGCCCAATTTTATATCACACGGTGACCAAAGAATTACCCAATCTCAGTAATAAAATAAAAAGCCATTTTTTTTCACAGCTTAAATCTCACTCTATTATCTCTTTAATCATCTCATTTTTTTGGGGGGGGGGGAAGATTTAAAAACGAGTGAATTTTCTTATGAAGTAAACATGTTTGTTCACACAAAAAATGATAAATGAATTGGCCGAGTAAACTTGTAATGCTGAAGAGAAACAATAGTAACATCACTAGCTCTTCTTCATTATCATCGTTAGTTTCTTAATGAACCACAACTGCAGGATTGAAGGCTCTCCAGTACTGTCCCGGCTCGGACTAACGACCTCACAACAGTCGGCAACAACCGTAAAAAGACCATTAACGTGCCATCCCCCTCCAACGGATGCCGGTTGGCATCCGCCATCTATCAACAATTGTGCCCAGAGTACGCGCGTCTCTCACCAGCAAAGCGGCATTTTCAGAATCTTACACCTGCTGGAGGCGCGGAGCGGCAAAACAAACGACGTGAATCCGGCAGTTGCTGATGTTCACCTCGTGGCGCTATGGCAACTGCTATAAGATTACCAGTTCTATTGACATGATATCCTTGTGTCTATCGCAGCTGGCGTGATATTATGATCTGGCCAAACCAAGCTTCAATAATCTAGCAGTCACTTGGATGTTTATGACACCGAGAAAGGCCAGACAGATAGTATGACATGGATGGTCTAGCTGACGTTTCAACAAACGTTGCTTATAGCAATTATTCTAATTCTGGCTGCAAAGTCCTCATACATGATTCAATTACATCTGAAGTCTATTTTTATACTTAACGACGTGTGTTGTGTTTATTAGCTTCGTGCCTGCATGACAGAACATGAGGTGTAAATGTTTGCTGTCCTTGAAGCGAAAAATTGATCGAAAATGTATTATCAAGAGAACTTGGGAATTTTATTAATATGGATGCATAAAGACCAACCATGTGAATGAAGTACAACTCACACTGATATGCTACATTGTGTACAACTTTAGCAGGGCACTATAGTGAAAAAAATGGTGTATACTCCAGAGTGGAGAGAGGCAATTGTAATAAAGTGTCTTGCCCAGGAACACAAGTACCATGTTTCTCATCAGGGTTTGAAGTGAACACACTGTAACCAATGGACCATGGTGTTCCAATGGCAAGAGAGATACAGGGTTCCCAGCACTTTACGGAAACAGTTTTCCCTGAGTTTTCCTCGATAGTTCCCTGAGAAGTTTCCATTCCATGAGAAATATTTTCACTTTATAACGAGGTTGCTGGGAAGTCAAGAGGTGGTGTGTAGCACAGCCAATTGTTATTGTCTGGAGAGGTGTGTAATATTCACACTGTATTAACACTAAAAAGCCACCATAGCCAGTCAGTCAACGGACACAAATTGGACAAGACATGCACATGCACCAAACTGAAGAAAAAAAAATTCCCTCCTCGGTAGCTATCATTCCCGGAGTTTTCCCTGACTGGGAAAAAAAATCATCTACAAGGTTTTCCCTGATTTCCAGAGTGGTTGGGGAAGCTGTCGATAGGATTATGACTATATCTACCGGAAATACTTGTCTCTATGCCGGACAGGTGTTTGGTACAAATTGCTCAGTTTACACAACGTGTTCTGATTCAGTCAAGTAAGATATGGCTTATTATTGTCACGCATAGCAAATGAATACAATAGCAGTATGTGACAAGTTCATCCCATTGATAAACTGACCTGCCACACTACATTGTAAACACCCTGCTTCATTTTCGTCCAACACTTATTTATAGAGCCCTCTCACTGACCCATGTGACCCGGCCTACATCCGGGTACCAGGTCACCATTGTAGTAGGCAAAGATATTACAGCGGCATGGGCAGTTACGCGGTAGTAGGCAAGCCTTCAAAGCTGTGATGGCAAAAACTGTGAGAAATATGCGGCGCCAACTCCGAATGGCGGGTCGGTATAATTATGACAACCGTACACGGTACAGATAATTATGACCATTATGCCATTTGATAACGCATTTGTGGGTATTTTACGTTAAAATAAGCCCTGATGTCTAGTTTACAATGCACAAAGTGGTTGCTTAAACCAAATGTTTGCCTACTGCAATGGTGGCCAATCAGGGCGAAACTGGATGGTCACATGGTACTTGGACGTCATAAGATCGGACCATATCCTCTTCATTTTGATACTGTCCAATGTATCGCTGGGTTTAACATGCTGAATGATGTGCAGATTACATGTACATGTACGTGCGTGAAAATGATGAAAATTTCATTTTGATTTCCATTATGACCTACACAAATGTACATTACATTTTATCTTGTCCGAATGGGTCGCATGTGTCATGTGGTAGGTTTTCCTCCTAGGGCTGGTAAAAAAAACGAAAATTTCCCAGAACACCATTTGTGAACAATAATCTTTCAAACTAACCCAACAGATTGGTACGTCTTAATTGCAAACAAATACATACACAACACGCAGACATCTTAGGATCAATATCCCATATTTCAATTTGATCAACGGGCAATCACGAAGCTGGGCCCTATATTATGAAATCCAATTACAAGTCCCTCCCTCCTTGATGCAATCATTTTGCCGTTCGTCCCACGAATACTTCAATCTTCCAGGTCCTCGCCTGTTTCTAGTAACTACACGATGCTGTCATATCGCTGACAAATCCGGTCAAGTCGTCAAATAATTGATCCAGACATCGCATGCCAATAATCAGGGGAGGGTAACCTTGATATATATTTTTTCTTCATTAGAGGGTGCCCCCCGAGATTGCCGACGACTGTGTGTGTTTACGGAGCTCTGTCCAAAATAACTTGAGACTGTCTCAATCAAACGCAGAAATACGTATCACTTCTGGAGTGGCAAAGTTGTGGTCCGAGAAGCAGGGCAGGCTGTTTTATCAGTTTTAGAGGGTGACGCTGGAGCAAAAACTGCTATGATCATGACAGACTATCGCTATCAATATTTAATTAATGAATGAAAGGTTTGCGGAAACACCATATGCATGCGAATAGTTTCTCAACTAAGAGAATGGTTCTGAAAAGAACCAGAGGTATAAACTCAACGTTCCAGTCAGTATGCTCTGACCGTCTTCAGAAGAGTCTTCAGATCCATTCTCTTAGTTTGAGAAATTATTCGTACCGGTACATGGTGTTTCTGCAAACCTTCCATTCATTAGTATCTCCACCATGCAAAGCCTCAAATCTTACAATATTTAATTGTCATAAATGTACTTGGCATGCCCTTAGGACTGCAGTACAAATTTTGACTAAACATTATGTCCACGGTGTCAACGGGTCATTCCATAAATTTAGGGTCCACAGTAGGACATTTTTCCTGTCCCTGGTACTTTGTAATTTGCCATCATTGATTTTAAACTGCATTTTTTGTATTTGTTGGATAGGTAGTTTGCTATTCATAATCACTCTTGGAGGATGATCACATTAAAAAACACTAACCCCCTAGGGTGATTTACTAGGAACCTTCCTCAGTGGTATGCCTCAGTGGTAACCCCATGTAAAGCATAACCAGTTTACTTGTGCAGTACTCATCCCAACAGATTCCAACAAACCCTGGTGTTGGAGTTTGACTGGATGGGGATCGTTAGAGTTAATGGAGTGCATCAGAATTATACAATTATAGATGTTAGATGTAACAGGGACAGGAAAAAAGACTACGTGGACCCAAACATTTCTAAAATGACCCATATAGATTTGTTTTATTCAAATAGGGTAAATTAATAAAGTAAAGTCTGTCCCGAGCCAATATGGCCCATCAGGCCAGCGTTTATCTCCAGATTCAGTGGCATGAAATGACTGAGAATATTTCTATTCCCCCTGGATGGGATGCCAGTCCATCGCAGGTTACTCCCAGCTAATGCCGGTACCCATTTATACTCCTGGGTGGAGAGAGGCAAGTGGGGATGAAGTGGCTTGCCCAAGGACACAACATATGGCCAGCAGCTGGATTTGAACCCCTGACCCTCTGATCATGAGTCACGAACCCTAACCGCTAGGCCACACTAGGGTAAACAATCGGTAAATATCCGATATCTGACCATAGTTTCACCCTCTACCAGTTAGTTGGTATTATACCAATATGGTATTATCGAGGACACAGGTTCGATTTTCTTTGTTCACCCTGTATAATTGATCTGCTAATCTGAGCAGATAATCTTTTGATTTATTAGATGACATATGGTTTGCATACTAATTCGAAGGTTACACTGTAGTACAGAGTGATATCCCTGGCTACAAGGCATGTACAAGTTCGTGACTTCTGACTAGTGTCCCTTGCACAACGACAGAAGCTAAAAATGCATTCTGACATCAGACATTTTTGATCAGACCAATTCGAATGGGAGAATGTGACAACAAATGCTGACCGTCAGATCACTCCATGCTGGAATGTAGCCAGGAATTTTGGTTTCCGGTCACTCGACCACCGCATATTGGAAAGGGGGTGGGGGTGGGGATGGGGCATGGAGGGTGGGGCCACTGCTCTAAGTAGACAAGAATGGATGGTCACTATTCATAGCTTACGTGCCGACAGACACACAATTTTGCCGACAGGACAACAATTTTACCGACAAAAGCCCCTCCCCCACACCCCTAGCGATGCCCCTGTTTGCCGTTTATGTTTGAACCTAAAAATGGGCGTGATCAGTCAAATTTTGTCCAAGTGTATTCTCAGTTGGTGAAGGAAATTGACACTCTGCCAATGCGGCAGCTCAAATATGTATTCTGCTGATTAGCCAAGGACTATAGAGGGCGCTGTTGCCCTTCTCGCACATGTCAAGGAAGGATTCTCTCCCGTGAGTGGACCGATTTGCGTGTGTGAATAATGTAGAATATGCGACCATTCTTCAACAATTTGTTCCATTTAAACATATGTGACATATTTTTCAAGTGACTGTGAGTGTGTATAATTTTTACAATGTAGCTAATCTGCTAACACCGCTGTCAATAACAGATATATTTTCTCTTTTTAGGGCTGAGAATGTTTTTGTGCCCAAACGTCTATAGCCCTACATAGCCCAGTTGGTACCAGTAGGATACCGTACCTGTAGTAATATTCACAACAATAAATTTTCTTGGTTCATTAGACAATAATATTATACCTGTACGTGTACAAATCCTAAGTAAATACATCGTATTTACTTAGGAAACTGTCTTCACAAAAGAAACTGTCTTCACAAAAGACAAATTCAAAGCAATTTCCCTGAAATAAATAAACAACAATGAATAATACAGAATTTATAATGTGAAATATTAAACACATCTGCTCATACACGACAGAAAAATCAATGTACACATAAAAAAAAAAACACCCACGCATCCAGACAAAACTAAAACACAACACTGGAGAGGTCAACATGACTAAAGTATTGATCTACTGACATATGTCCATTCAGCATCGGGAAATCCCTATCAATTAAAGATGGAATCAATTGTGCGGGACAAAAATCAATAATTCCGACAAACAAACCCATGAAAACACCCACTCACTCCGCGCCATAAACAGCCCCGAAAAAAAAAGACATCAATTTTCATGGTTTTTCGGAAAACAAAATGGAGCAGGCTCTAATCTGATTTGGAAGGGTCAGTTTTAGCCGCACAGGCTAAAAAAAAAAGGGGGTAAAGATTGATAAGCACTGAGCTTGGCCTTACGGGCAAGGGTTTTAATTAATTTGTCACAAAACGGAGGATCGGCGTGCACCCTCATTTGATGGACTCGCAACGACAGCAAGTTCGCATGCACTTTGGATCACGGCTTAGCCTTAATGCCAACCATTGATACGCATGACCGTCTTTCTCGATTGATCAGGTTTTCGCCCCGGTGTTACAAGTTGCGGCAAACATGATGTACTTTTGGCGTAACGCGGGATTACATGACAACCTTCAACGTTTCACACCAAATCCATCTTTGACATCTACATGATGTCTGGGTGACAAATCACTTTATTTATCAATGGAGATGTCTGCAACAAGTCTCCGGGATATTATTGCTGGAAAAAGCAGCTGCCATTCCGTCTCCAGCCTTTTTTCGTGGGTAGAATTTATTCCACCACAAATAACTGCCTCTTTTCAACATTTTTCCACAGATATTTACGGTCGGTGTACTTCTTCAGTATTGGAAGGAAAGGATTTTCCACAGTGGTATTAAAAAAACTATCCCCCTCCCACATACCCGCACGCAAAGCATCTTTTTCTAGTTGGAAAATTCCAGAAGATTTTTCAAAATGAAAGCAAAACTTTCGCAAACATTTCTGAAATACCAAGCATGTTACAGTGCTAATGTCCCAATTAACTTCCAACGTTATTATTCTTCCAAAACAAGCTTGATCGGATCTCGCAAGCTGCGGGCCAACAAATTCGTGTTCATGCATGAGTCACGTGATTGTGCCATGTAATTTCTGGAAGGAGTAGTGTTTTTTAGTTTGAAAAAAATTCAGGTTTTTGACCCCGGTGACCCCATGATGACCTTTGACCCCAGTTTGGTCATGTGACATGTTGGGGCTGGGCTACTGATAGTTTTGACAAAGTTTGGTTGAAATCGGTCAAAATATGTAGGAGCAGTAGACAATGTCAACGTTTGTTACTAACTAAACTCACTAACTACATGTAACTAACTAAGTAACTAACTCACTAACTCCCCAACTAACTAACTAACTAACTAAATTACTAACTAACTAACGAGCTGAAATATGTCTGAAATACCAAACATGTTGTGCCAAAAATGTCCCAATTAACTTCAAAATTTAAATACTTCCAAAAAGATCTACATTTTGTACAAACACAGCTTTAGTTTTGCTCTAGATAATTTTGCAAATTTAAGAGATTTTATGTTTTAAGGACCAGTTTGGCGCACATGTGTAAAGGTTCCTCCCGCATAGTCCTACCAACTTTTAAAAAAAAACTACGTTCATATTGGGAGCAAATCTAAAATGGTTTTGTACACGCTACAAAAAGGAATAATTCATTAGCTGGTTGGCTTTAATGTCATTATGTTCCTAGCATCCATTCATCCAGCCAACAAATGTTAATTTTGCATTACGGTGTTTGAATTTTAATGGCAAAGTGGAAGTAAATCAATTTAAACTGAATTTGTCCCTAACTCAATCAAACCAAGACATCAATAAACAAAGTCTATTAGTGCAATACAACAACAAGCGATATTACAATACATATGGATTTTTACGTAAACCATATGTTTTAATCTTGGACATTTACTTTCGTAACTAATGAGAAAAAAATTCAAAAGAAATTACACCGCGTAATTAAAAAGGAACTCCATCATAATGCCCAAGGACATCATAATTACCCCTGCTCATCGGGCCCATGGAACCTCAGCACGGTTCCCTGACAAGTATAATGCTCAAGGCTGCCATTTTGGGCACCAAGCAGTGACAAAGTGCCTTGCCCAAGGACACACGCACTACAACCCCTCAGGCTGGACTCGAACCCACAACCAGCAGAGATACCCCGACATATCTTGAGTTTGATGCTCCAGACCACGAGGTCATGGCACTCCACAATTTTTACCCAGAATTTTCCAGGCAAAAGAGTTAGCATCAATAACTTGTTATCTCGGACACAAATCTGCCCGTCTCCAATTTCACTGTTTATTTTTTTTTTCTTATTCATTTTTTGAGTCACGGTTTCTGGGAGAGGTTCAACAACACGTTGGACCCAATCAATTCAGAGAAATGTGTAACGTCGGCTCATCCGCTTCCGGCAATATTCCAAGATAAATCCCATCTTGGGTTGTAGAGTCACATTCCTTAGGTCAGTGACTCTTTCCAAGAGTTTACCACTTCAACAGCCTTCATGGCCTTCATCTTCAATTCAAAGACCCACACATAGAAACTTACAAGACTGGGCTTTAGTTTATAGGACATTTTTTTTTTTTATAATCAGCAGGGTGATTCAGAAACAATAAGAAATTCAACATGCACACGTTGAACACTGACCAATCGGTGTGTTGAAAACTTCATTAACCCTAACTCCCTCGGCATTTTTGCTAGGATGCAACCTCAATCCTGCATAATCCTCAAACTGCCTTCATGTAAATATTGCATACAGCCTCAATCCTGGAAAATGCTCTGTTAATTCTAGAATGTGGTCCTTGGAGGGGTGACCACTGCCTCAATCCTGCAAAATGCTTCAGCAATCACTGTCAATATGTTGAGGCAGAGCCAGTGACATCCTGGAGCATCGCAGTGGATTTCAAGTATATCTAGGCCTAAATTTATGCACGGCTGAGCATAAACAATACTGGGTCCGGCCCAATACATTGACACAGTATATCCTCTGAAATCAGCAACACATTTGTGCCATATAACGTCAATCCTTCAAAATCATCCATTTTGCAAAGACTATTTTGAAGGATTTGGGAAGGTTAGGGTTAAATGTATTGATTAGCAATCCAATGGTGAATATCAACGTAACTGATGCAGCAAATATACGGCAATGAAAATAAAGGTATTCAGATTTTACCTATGTAAACTTGTTATTAAACTGTCAGCTGTTTTCAATCAGAACCTAATTCTTAAAGTTCGCTTGAGAAATATGGAATTTGTCTCTTCATGAAAACTGTGGCCAAATAAAGGCCTTCATCCTCAAAAGCAGTTCCAGTTTTACCCTTTTGGCAAGGTTGCGCTTGATGAAAAATACTGTCAGTAATTATGTCAGTATTTAAAGCCAATAATTTACCATTTTCCATGGAAGTCTCAAAGTCAGTCAAATATTCACCTTGCTAAAGAGTCTCTACAGATATCGAAATAAAACGCTAACTTAGATGTACATTTTTTTTTTTTTAAATCAAGATTTTTAAGAGAACTTTGATGGATTTGGAAATATAGATTAACAAAGAATATGACATCTACTGGCTACAGAGAGTTAGGTTTTGGAATAAAATTCTCAGCGAGTCAGACATGAGGAACCAAATGGGTAAAATTTATCAACTGCGTCAAAATTGGGCAACTCCGGCTACCCTTTTTGCTGCAATGAGTATTTAACAGTGCCTAGCTACAGCAACAGACCAGAAACTTACATGCAGACTCCACAGCTAAGTACAGCTAATAATACGCTAGTAAATACACCTGCGGTTCTAACTTATTTTCATTAATTCCCAATCATTCCAACTGCTTTCTGACCTTTACTTTTTATCCACTTTCAGTCCATCGGGAGGAGACATACCTAAATACATCCACTCTCTTCATTAAGTGACTTGATTACATTTTGAGCGAGTCCTTCTCCAGCTAAAAAAGGGGTTGCCTTTTCGGTCAAAACACGGCGGCTACAATTTAATTAAGGACCGGTTAAACGCAATCCTCCTTGCTATTAAGAAATGTGCTCTACCAGAGTTAGATTGATAGTCTGAGTGGGCCGAATCAACAATCTGTATTTAAACTCAGTTACTGTTCATCAGTGACAGACTTGGAAGTCATTATATCTTTTTGTAAATTGTTTTGATCTAAAATACAAGTCTGAAAGGATTTGATTAAAACTTTCTCCCAAAACAAACACTGCTTTTTGTGATAATTTTTGTATTGAATGTTCATTTAAGATAAATATTCTGTAAGCAACTCCGGCTCTTTTACGTTGTGTGTAAAATTCAGCAATACATATAGTCAACTGATAGTCTACAGATATAGACATTATCATGTTGCGGCCATCTTGATTTTTTTGCCATTCAAATCAACGTAACCAAAGTGAGGCTGAAAGGAAATATAGTCTGGTTCTGTTTTGCATAAAAAAATTATCATTCAGTACTGTTATTGAATACAGGGAACATGACTGAAATGGTGGCAGCATGATAAAGGTCTATTGAAAACTGAAAATCAGCCAGCTCAGTGGTGGAGTGGCAAGACGGCAACACCAGACGGGCGTGGGTTCGAGTCCTACCTGAGAAAGCTTACTACTTTTTTTCACAAGACTTCGGACAACACTAGGTAAAGAGTGTCTATGAAGTTATGTTGATAAAGGGCATATGATGTACATATTCACCAAATTCATTACAAATATCATACATAGTACATGTAGAAGTATATTATGTGTATAAAACAATAAGTCAGTTTTTGCCTACATGTTGATGTAGAAGGCACACGCTTTGCTGATGAATTTTTACCAGAATAAACCAATTATCATCACTAAAATTAGTTAAGCATCCAGTGAGAACCTGTGTGTTTGATATAAATAATTCTGAAATTGTTTCCATTTCAATTCTATGTACTTTCACATTTGACGCTGAAAGTTATTTCGAATGTGAGCACAAAAAAATTCAATCTTTTACATTAACCCTAGCCCCCTGGTCCTTTTGGCTAACCATCCTCAATCCTGCAAACTATTCAAATTGCCACCATGTAAATATTCAGCCTCGATCCTTAAAAATCATCCGTTGTTTCTTGAATTTGTTCAGTGGAGGGTGCCCATTGCCTCAATCCTTAAAAATCCTCCAGCAATCACTGTAATGGGTTGAGGCAATGCTGATGACATTCAGAAGCAGTGCGGATGATAATGAGCATAATGCAGGGCTCAATTATGCATGGCTGAACATAAACAATGCAGCGTACAGCCTACAAACTCGACACAATCAAGCGATCATTCCTTTTTATGCCATTCAGCCTCAATCCTCCAAAATCCTCTCAAACCGCCTGGAGGATATTGGAGGATTGAGGAAGATTAGGGTTAATACCGACAAAATGCATCTGATTATGTGAATTTTAGAATGATAAACATGCACTCTCAAGTTCAAACAAATCTTACATGGGCATGTAGGATGATACAGAGTCTGTTGGTTTTGGTTAATGTTTAATGGTATGCGCAGGAAAGGCAAGAATGCCAAGCATGTGTGTACGTTCACTCAATTGATGGCACGGGGCATACGGCCAGACATGTAATGTCAAAATGTTAATAATCGCTATTACAACATGGCCGGGCCGTCACAATAAATAGATATTGAGGATGTCTGGTCTTGGAACGCGTGTCGTAAAATATACAGAGTTGGGGGGGGGGGGGAGAGAGGAGGCAAATATAGTATCAACAATCTGAGGGACCGGGAAGGGAAATTCTTGAGCGGGTGAACTTGCAACAAGCTCAAGGTTCATAGAACCATGTATAGCTCCATGATAAAACTAGTACGACCTATGACTTGTCTATTTGGAACTTCAAGGCTGTAAATAAATCTCTGGTCTAGGGATACCGGTTTTGGACACAACCTAATGCTGAGGTTGAAACTACTGGCTTCAAGTCGATGTCCAGCATATGTGACCTGTCTTCACAAGATGAGCTTCAAGTCAGACTTTTTTGAGAATTGACATTTTTAGTTATCTGGATTCTGCAGAACAAGAGCTATCCAATGGTATATAACATTAAGGGGTACTGAGTTCAGTAACGGAAATATAGACCACCAACTTATTTGAAGTTGTAAAACTGATTCTTGAGAAAAAGGCATTTAAAAATCCTGCAGTTGTGTAACAGTGAATGCACAGTCAACTCATAAAATGGGATGAAAATAGATTCTGAAAATGTTTGACAGAACAAAAAATTGGGTAAATGTAAAAGAGGATTGACAAGATTAAGGGTCACCTAAAAACTAAAAATTTACCACCTGTTCAAATGTGGGCTTTGCCCACTGTACAGCAAAATGGCAATTTCCAAGTTTTAAACTCATTTTGTGATGACAGGTCATATACTGACATTGTAAAGTACACAAAGCCTCGATGGTAACCATCTTTAAAGGGGGTTGGAAAAATATAATATATATGTTATGACTTTTTTTTTTTTTTTTTTGTTTTTTAATGCTCTAAAAAAAAAAAAAAACAATCATTTTCCTGTAGTCTCCCTCCCTGACTCCTATAAAGAGAAAAAGAAGACAGTTTATATACATTGGGGAAGGAATTGAAGGTCAGGGGGTCCAGCTGGCTCCTGGCATGCGTTTGTAATGTTTTGCATCGATTGCGACAAGTGCGATGGGTCGATGGGTTGAAAAAAGAAAAAAAAGCCAGTTTTTTTTTCGCTGAATCAGCCGATCAGTGTTAAAAATTGATAAAAATTTTTTTTTTTAAACAGTATACCAGATGCCATGATTTTTTTTTTATGCTTTTACACACCATTCACTAACAGTCCAGCAAGGTATTTTAAAATGATTTGGTAGTTTTATTTTTTGATGTTTTCAAATGTTGTATTTTCCCTTTAAGGGCCATCAGAGTTATGCCTGGCAATGGGACCTTTCTTTTTTAACCAAAAACATTAACAATAGATGCAGCTTCAAATTTTGAACTATCAAATCCATACACACGAAAACCTCTCTGAATTTAATAAACTGAGGGGTTAAAATACAGCAGAGGTCAATGAATGTTGAAAACACAATAAATAATCTACAATTAAAATAATATATTGCCACAGTCCATAAACAAATTATACCTATGTGATGTATACTGTACAAACTACATAAAACTAGTCTATGGTCACACTTTGTACATTATAGCAAGAACAACTCTGAGTGTGCTTTTATTTTGGTATAGAGGGGTGTGAAGGTCAACAAACTTTCTGAAAATTGTGATGTGATTGGTTAAGAACTTTTTGGGTGAATACATTAAGTTGTGAGGGTTCCTGGTTGGAACAGTATTGATTGGTTTAAACTGTTTAGGAGATTACATTATTCTGATAGGGGCTGGTTCTGGATCATCCTCTCATGGAGGGTGAGGGTGAGTGTGTTAGACTGAAAAAGTAAACGTCGGAATGACTGATGAAATGTTGGAAAGAAGAGCTCGAGGAATAAGTACAGTGAATAAATCTTTATAAAACTGCTAAAATCGAAAGGGTAGTTCCATAGGGAGACAGGATTCTAAAAAAAAAAGAAAATGGATATTCCAAGGCACTATTGTAACAGGGTTTAAAAAGTTGTTATCGCAGAATTATGAATTAAAGTGTTGAAGAAATCTATGTTGTACATACATGTACTTCACCAAATAGACTGAAAGAGATTACACACACAACTCAATAACTCCATGGAAATTAATATGAATTTCGGCTCTTATAAAACAAACCTAGAAAAATTGTGTAATTTGCAGAATTTTTGTAATCTCATGAATATTTCAACTTCAAGTTCGGCATTATTATTTCAGATTTGGGTGTCAGATGGCAATGAAGCAACAATGAAATGTACATCCTTCAAAACTTTAAAATATGGCAGCTTGTCAGAAGCTCTCTGATGTGACATGGACAGACACGACACACATTGAAGTGATTCAGACACATTTTAGCTATCAAGCTGTTCCATAATCTTCACAAATCATCTCAAGTAGATGTCAAGCACACTGTATCTGCACTGACATTTTTGACTTGATAAAAATCAGCGACTCATAAAAAAAGGTCTGGCATATAAAAAAAAAATCTGGCCCACTGATCAATATAGCACAATGCCTGAAGCAGAAAGAAAAAAAACAGTGGACAGGGAACCAGTTTAATTGCTTGGGCTTAAAACCTGCAGTACATGTACATGTAAATAGACAAATGTGTCATTCATTTCATGCACAGACCGGCACGTGGGTTCAATTTTAATATGTATGCCAGTCACTCCGAGACAAAGCACCGAGCCCCTATGAGATGCGGAAGGGTTGCCAGAGCAACCGACAATCCACACGAAACATTCCACTCAGTTTGGGGGTGGGGGTGGGGGGTTGGAAGGAAGATGTTGCATGAATTATTCAGTTGTTCTAATTGAGACGTATATGTCTTGGCCTGTGACCGTATTTGGCCCCCGGCCTATTACAATCCAGCTTCCGAGGTGAACGTTTGTTGTACAACATATACTAGGAACATGATCCCTGGATTGTACGGAATATTGTTACTGGCTGAATACTAAATCGCCGTTACGTACCGTCAAATATTATCACATCTTGCCAGAGAGGGGATGCTTCCTTAGTCATTAAGAAAATAAATTGTGTTCGTGGATGATTCATCCCCCTGAGAAAACTCAGCTGATTACAGCACGGAGCTCTGGTCCAAACAGCAAGAAATCACTTTACAATCACACATGACAGAGTAAGCCAAAATCCATGTTGGGAAAATTGCTACAATGTATTGATTTTTTTTTTCTTTTCTAAAGATTGATTTAGTAAGTGGAACATTTAAAGCATTGTCCAGTCTGCATCAAGTAATTTATTACAAGGACATGAGGCTATTGTCATGTTGATGGAATTAACCTTTGAAAATTGATTAAAATTCTTCCCAGGGTAGAATCTGCAATTTTCAATTGTCGTCTTCGGAGTAAGTGGTTGCGCGGCGGTTCTATTTTAGTATGGTATTGGATGGTCTTTGAGGAATGTGGGTTTAGATCCAACAAGGGAACCATTTCACTTAATACCATGGGAATAGATACAAACTGCATGTACATGTATACGGGTCATTCTATAAATTTAGGTCTGAAATGTGACATTTTTCAAGTCCCTGTTACCTTGGTACTTTGAAATTTACCGTTCACGTATCATTAAGAATGTTATGTAGGCCTAATGTCCATAACAGAGCTTTTAAGAGCTCAGTGAATAAACCTGCAAATGTGTTTTTCAAATCTTGTCCATCCATCATCTAGTAATTGTCAAGGAGATTACAGACCAGGAGTTTGGGATCATTTCTCTGAATCATGAACCCAAACCCCCTTGGCTTTTTGTAGTGGATGCAACCTCAATCCTGTAAAATCCTCAAACTGCCTCCATGTAAAAATTGCATACAGCCTCAATCCTCCAAAATCATCGGTTCTTTCTTGAATGTGGTCATTGGAGGGGTGACCACTGCAAAATCCTCCAGCAATCACTGCCAATACGATGAGGCAGAGCCAGTGACATCTGACGACAGCGCGGAGGATTTCAAGCATAATCTTGGCCTACATCTATGCACGGCTGAGCAAACAACACAAGGTCTGGCCTAAGACCTTGACACAGCACAATAATCCTCCAAAATTAGCCACACATTTTTTTCCATATAGCCTCAATCCTCCAAAATCCTCCATTCTGCAAGAGGATTTTGGAGGATTTGGGAAGGTTAGGGTTAATTAGATATCTCAGTTAATTGGCTCTGCCATGGACATTACACTTCCTTTCGTTACGCTGAAATCTTTTAGTGAAAGCTACTTACCAGGTTCTTGTTGGTAGTGTTGGTGTCTTCATTGGGGAAAGGCGTGTAGATGGCAAGCGCAAAACAGTTGGCAAATATCGTCAGTAGAATCAGGTACTCAAACGGCGTAAGATGGAGGGAAAATGGTCAGTTAAGGAACATAAATACAAAATGAGGACAGAAATTTACAAAATGATTGATGAAAAAAAAGAATGCATCTTTCTCTGAAACGACATACCAATCTCTTTAAAATTTAAACAAATTACATTTATCATGTTTATACAACTTTGCCATTCCCCCCCCCCAAAAAAAAATTCTAAAGGTTGAAAGGAAATATTAAGCAGAATTAGTTGAATTTTTTTTAATAGAAAAAAAAAGAGGCATTTTATAATTAATCAATAGTTACAAACGTAAAACAAAAAGATTATGAACGTATTTACAAGTTACAAACGTAAAACAATCCCAAAATTAACTTGATTACAGGTTATGTACGTTTAAAAAGTCACCCCAACTGAGAGAGTTTGTTACATCTGCTCCCCCTCCCCCCAGAATACAATTTAGATCAGTGAAAATGATTATCAAGTTCAGCTCAAATGTTACCTAAATATTGTAAAGCCCTCATTCGTTTCAATATTTGAGAATAAACAAATCAGCTTCTGAAAAACACATTAACGTTCAAGCAATTTTCCTAGCGCCTCCTTCAAAAAAAGTCTTCCAAGCATCATTTGCTGTGCAGTCAGGCACAAAGCAGCCAAAGCTTCAGAAAAACACTGACAAAATGAGTCTCAGATAAGACGCCCCAAAAAAATTACAAAATTCATCCCTGTTTACACGGAACAATTAATTTAACACAAACACAGCTAGCATTTCACAAGCCTTATTACATGAATATGTTGCTTCATCCAAAAACATAAACACTGTTATTTAATCATCTATCATTTTGTTTTTCCCACAGACCTGTGATAATGTCCGAAGGGTGACAAGCCCCTGCCCTTGTTTGCGACACATTTTGGGCTCAAAGAGCACAAAACATCGCAAACCTTGGCAAGGATTCAAAAAAAAAAAAAAAAGAGCCGGGATTGACGTCACGAGAGTTGAAGACAAACACTCCTGGTTTAGCCATTACAGTGTGAGCACTACGCAATGATATACACTCAATCTTCGTGACATTGAGGGCCGATGGTAATGGTCTAATTGCAGCCAGAGAAAATTCCCCCCAAAAAATAAGATTACTGGCAATGCTTTCTGACCTTTTTCAATCACAAAATAAAATAACGCAATTTTCATTTCCTACAATGGACTTCTAGAGTGCTTTAAAATTAAATTATGAGATTCTCAACTGAATAAAATCTGCCGAACAATTGCATTCGATACATGTGATGCAGATATTTAAATTTGACTTCTTCACTATAAAATTTTAATTTAAATAATGCAAATATGTATGCTTATTGATGTATCTTAATCAAAAAAATCTAGGGCTGTTTCAAAATATCCCCCAGAATTATTTTAATATCAATATTCCATGATTATTTTCTTTCTTTGTGCATTATATTAATGTCCGCTTCGGTAACTTTGTTTTCAGACCACGGCACCATTTAAAATTTGGGGTCAATATTTATGTACATGTTTAGTGATTAGATCTCATTGCGTGATACATAATGAACGATGACATTTAACAACACAGGCAAAATGAATATACACTGTCATTAACCGAGATAGTAGTTTCATAATGAATCTTATAAAAATGCACTTGTGTTGTACATGTACAATATAGGTAGCTATACATATGACTTCCTTTTTTTGGCACCATTTACAATTTTAATTCTCAATGCTGGTCAGACTGAATTTTATTATCGCGTGCCACTGATGTCCAGATTGCAGCAAGACACAATAACGGGGGCTCTTACATTAAATCTTGATGTGGGAGATTGTTGCTACGGAAACCCACCGTGAATAATTACCGCCCTGAAAGGGCTTTCTCAATGTGTAGCCAGTTCTATAGCTATAACAACTGACAACCATTTGGCCTTATCGCCAATTAAACTGGCATAACGGGAGAAAATAACAGGGTGGATTTTCTTGGGAAGATTTGGGGGACTTTTTTTTTGTTTCATCTGTTCGGCTTCGCCTCAAGAACTAGTTCACATCCAATATCTCGGGCAGCTAATATTGATATATCCACCGTCAAACCAATATATTTCTGTATCATTTGTCGAGCTCAATATCAGGTCTACAGCTATCACCAATGTATACAATTAGACAAATATTTTTTTTCTGCTCACATTGCTGTAACAGATGAAAAAAAGTGTATGAAGAGAAGTCAGATCTTAAATTTGAATAATTAATGAATAAAAAATCATACTTTGCTTCAATATCTATACCTTTACAATTATTTTTGTAAGGAGTACTTCTTCTAACCCCTCCCCCTTAACGCGGCACTCCGTACATCAAGTCTGCCTCTAGCTCACCCCACAAATGAGCTGCCTGTAATGTGTGGCACGTCTGACGAAAACAATAACCTTAACACAAATTAGAATTCTGATGGTTTGCCTTGAACATTGCCATGGTTACGATGGTTTGAGATGAATGAAGTAGTGACAAACAAGGAAAGACGACTATTGTTCAATGAATAATGTGAATTTACAAATTTTCATTTTTTTGCCAAATAGAAGGGATGAAGCGAGAGTTGTTAAAGGGAATATACAACATTTGCTTTTGCTGTCATTTTCAAAAAAGGATGGATTTGGGAGGTTAGTTTTTTATAGCAAATATTGTTACACTGACTTGTTTGAAGTTTTGTGTTCGTAGATGCTGGAAAAACCAAGAAAAACAATCATGTTCCTGTAGTCTGGTTCCCTGACCCCACTTAAGATGAAACAGAGCAATTTATAGATGTCGGAGAACTGTAAGGTCAGGGAACCAGTCTAGCTGGCTTGTACCCGTTCATAGGTGTGTAATCAATTACAAACAAAATGTGGTCTAACTAAATATGGTAAATTGGGGGTAGTATTTGAAAAAAAGCCAGTTTTTTCCAACACTGGTTAGCCGACCAGCGTTGGAAATTGAACAACAAATACCACTTTACTTGAAAATGACAGCACACCAGGTGCCATGATTTTACAGGATTTTTTAGACTGTCATTCACTTACAGTCCAGTAAGGTACATTTCATAATAATGTGGTAGTTTTTTGGGTTTTTTTATGTTTGCAAATGTTGTACATTCCCTTTAAAGGTAATGGGAACATTTGAAAAATGTATAAAGTAATTATTTTCCTGGGTAATAACTTTAAGTCAAAAAGTTCCCCACTTGTTCCGTGAGCCCAAACCTTTCACCTTTTATTAATTTTGCATTCTTTCTCTTAGTTTTCCAAACCCTTGAAGTCTGACAAGCTTGATACATTAAGAGCGCCCAAGCCTTGTGTGTATGTACATGGAAAAGGCCTGTCTCTGTCCTCATTCTTATCTTCGAATCGTCATGTCCATACATGCAGCTCAGCTCTGACAATACACGAAATCCTCCGGAGAGGGTTACTGCGGACACCGTCAATAGAGGCGGCGCAGCCCTGGTTCGCAGATGACAGACGAAGAATTAATTACCGAGGCATCATGGGATACGTAGGGAGGCGATCGCAAAGCGGCATCACACCTCCTGTGTGTATGATTACACCTGCTGGTACGTAGGTGACAAGAATCCAACGACAGTGTCAACAGGATATTATGAGATGTCTGGATATCTAGCCGTACAAGATGTTTAAAGGTACCGCATGGAACCAAGTCAGAATCACACGAGTCGCTAGACCGAATTGAAATTGCTTGTTGTGACAACTACGTACTGGTAGCCTAGAATTTTTCACCGTCACACAGCCGCGCAAAATTTTCAAAAAAAAAGGGGGGGGGGGAGGTGCCTGGACACCATCTGACTAACGGGGCAAAGTTCAAAATGGATATATTTGAAAGTATCGGACAATAGGTGGCGCTTTTCATTGTGGTATACTCGCCAATGACCACACGATATGGCTGACAGAACAATTTCATCATCAAAACCACATAATTAGGGGCGTCAGTCTGCGTCAAACCCCGTCACGCCCTGTGGTCAAAATTATATTTGAGTTGCTCAGTTTTCAATATTTCTGGGTGTCCAGTTTTGACAAGAGCTGTGAGGGTTTGGACTAGGGGCAGAGTTTAAAGAGGGGCTGGTGGGAGGTGTAAAATTGACAAACGAAGAGGCCCTTTCCTATGGTGACAGATTTTTGTGACATAAATAGTTTTTTCGCCATTGCTGAATATTGGTCTAACATGTCTTACAGTAAGAGTGTGAAAAGTGCAAATTCCAAGTAAATACACACGTGTAATGTAAATAAGTTGTCATGCAGGTATCTGTACATTACGTACAGCACCCCTTCCACAAAATATGACAAATCAATATACATATTGGCAAGTCAAGATAAGCTTTCGAATTAATTTATGTAAATCTTCAATATACCGGTACAGGCATACAGTGTTGAAGTAAAAGCTACGTACAAAATTATCTCTAAGCAAAGTTGTAATCAAGCCCAGCACAAATATTTTCTTTCAATTTATTTTTTACTTGTAGGTTTTATTTCAATCAAAATATCTCCTTGTTTTCCTTATCAGTTGCAACCCTGCCCAACTCGAACAGGTCTACATGTATGTCAATCAAAAATGCCAGAATTTCAAGACAACACCTGTAGGATAGAGCAGATTAAATCAAACAAGGACATTGTATACTGGCTCGTTTAGCCTTGCTGTAAAATCATATCAAAACACCTGCTGTACACACCTGCTAATTATAATGAGTACAATGTGTGCACATGCAGCCTACATGTGCATAAACATGTATGAGTCAAAAAGTGAGTCCAAACAATGTCTTTGCGCACTAAACTTTCCATATGTAGGATTACATTAGAAAAGACATACTCTGTTTTCATTTTGATTTGGTCTGTCATTTTGAAATAATTATAATATGCATATTATGAACATGATTAATAAACATGATTAATTCCCATTGTGCAATATGTAAAGCACAGTTTAAGTTATAGCCAAAACGTGATATATACGCCATTTTGTTCCCTTTTAGAATGCTGCTTTCTCCTAGCTTTTATATGCTTAAACACAACTTATTAAGAATGCAACAAAGCAGAAAATGAAGTTTGGAAACAGCTACATTAAACTATTTCTATATTCTTAACCATGCAAACTTTTCACATGGATATGTCGCATTTTGGAAATAAACTCTTCAATTCGGGCGATTCACAATACAGTGCGCCACCAAGAGTTTGCCACGGAGAGTCCATTTTTCAAGTTTACGGTCGACAAAACATGGCCCATTTGAATGAGTGTCAGTAGACAATTTGAGCTAATTATGTTATGTATTGGGGCATAGCATTCTGCCGCCTTACAAAAAAACACCATATTGATAACAAGGAAAGAAAAGGGCAAACAGATCCTCAAATCATACGCTTACAAAACAACTGACCGGAAAAACTAACGATTTCAAATGTCCCGCGCTGCGACTTTATCGACCATTTCCCACAATGCACTGGGAAAAATGAACTCTCCGTTTCAAACTCTTGGCGGCGCACTGCATTGTGAATCGCCCGAATCCTAGCAACCTCTGAATTAATTTATTTGAGTTAATTGTCTCAAAAGCAATTCATTTAGGGCAATTCTGTAAAATCTGAAGGACGTCCGACCACATGCTGTCACATTATTAGTGTAATATCATATTCACTTTTCTAACAGCAGCTCATTAAAGTGTCTGAAATCAGTGTCATGTTACGTCTGAATTTACGGAATTGCCGTTTGTAACACTCATGCCTAATATTCCATTACACAGTGCCTTTTCAGTTCAAGCATGGAACATAAAGTAGGTCACGAAGCAACCTATTACCTGTCATTCGCTTGAACAACTTTTCTCATTTCGTTACAGTAATGCGACAGCAATCAAATTTGGTCACATGGAATATTCCGTAATTTCCGTACATTGGCACGTACATAAGCCGTAGATCACATTACACACATAGTAATTATATCATGTGCATTCGTCATGCTTCACTTGGCGTTTTCGTCAATTGATATCATCAATTTAAATGTATTCAATTACTTTCACTTGACCAGCAAAGAGGGCATAAAATGTAATAGTTTAAGCGATAGGAAATAAGGGCTCCGTACCTGAACAAGAGAGGGCGCTTTTTAACCACTTTCGAGAGCCAGTGGACAGGCCACACCAAATGAATACTGAATAACACCAGTTGACAAAGACACCGTGATGGTGTCGCAAGCTCCTGATACGAGTTTCGTGATTAAAAGTCTCAAAAAGGTATCTTTTATTTAATTGAATACTGAATAGTAGTGTCAAGTGACACATTTTTTTGGGAAATTTTTGTGAATACCGTGCTCAGTTGGTTTGTGATTGGGCAAATCCATGAATGGGTGCGTGCAAGCACTGACACGACGCACTCGCCGTTGCTATATTATTAGCGCAAATCCTCGGTTCAGTGTGTGACATCACATACATGTAGCTACAATCAACTGAATGAGAATCATGTCTCGAATGCTGATTTTGGGATTGTGTCACGAGAGGGCGCAATTCAAAATATGACTCAGCACCTTTTGAATTGAAATCGAGATCCAGAATATTGTCGAGATATACAGCATTCACAGAGCTAAAAGTTCATCAGGTTAGTAGTTAAGCACCCGTCTTTAGAGTTTGGAAACTTTTGTTACTTTAAACAACAAAAATGTACCAAGGACAAATGGTCCATTCTACCTTAAAGAGGTTGTGGAATGCTCGAAGACATTTCCGTCATTTTTCGGGTATATGTAGCCTAAGGTGTGATGAAATAAAAACGACTATTGTTTCTGTCATGAAATGACAGTACAAAGGGTACTTTTGAGAGCTATTTTTCAGGACCTGTTTCGATCCGAACGTGCAATTTGTTTAAAAGTCGTCGTAGCGGGCAGCAAACAAAACACAGTAAATCGTGACGTAATAAACAGGACTCCCGATGCAGAGTAGCATAAACGAGTCCTGTTTATCACGTCACGATTTACTGTGTTTTGTTTGCTGCCCGCAACGACGACTTTTACACAAATTGCACGTTCGGGTCGAAACAGGACCTGAAAAATAGCTCTCAAAAGTACCCTTTGTACTCATTTTTTTTTTTTTCATGACAGAAACAATAGTCGTTTTTATTTCATCACACCTTAGGCTACATATACCCGAAAAATGACGGAAATGTCTTTGAGCATTCCACAACCTCTTTAAAGAGTTCCTAACATGATGCACAAATCAGCACACGTAACGATTTGATCAATCCAACAGGATTTTTGCCAAAAACTTGAACAGTGCTCCATGTACTGGCTCATTAATTTCATTGTGAATCAAATAAAATTTACAACTTTATGAAATTGAAAATTAATACTTTTCAAAACCAGGGAAAGCTTGAAAGCTTGCATTGAATTAAAAGATTTTTTTTAATGAATTCATGTGTTAGGGAGATGTTAATGTTATTTTGTCCTTCACTGATAAGTCTGTTTGGTATTCGAGTGGGCAATAAGCATATTAATGAATATGAATATAATATGAATATTATTAATGAATAATAAATAAGGGAATAAATACATGTACCGGTATGTGCTTGGCCAGATCTAAACAAATGTGTTTACAACCAGCTAGGGGCCTGAACGCTGATGGCCAGAGCAGATAATGGCCTTTTGTTCAAAAAGTCAAAACAAGTAAAAAAATTCACAAATTTCCAACTATTTTGTTCAACAATTTCATGTTTTGTGAAACACTACTCTGGCCATGTCTATGGCATGTGCCTTGCACGTAGTGCTAAAAAATCTCCTTATATGGAGATTGGTGTGCATGTGGCGCATACTGCGAAATGTAGCGCAGAACACAGCGGAGTTTTACCGGCGGTTTAAAACCGGGCTCTCAACCGATAGGAATGGGTAAACTGTCTCAGGTATTTGGGAATTCAGGATAAAATCATGAACTGGTATAAAAAAGGACCATTATTTTTTTCACACAATCAAAAGAAAGATGGAAATATTGCTCAAACAATAGTTGGAGAATAGAAAATACTCAAAAATATTATGCAGTAATTTTGTACTTAATGCATTTTGTACTCTACAAAATAAAACTTTATATGATATCTAAAAAAATGAACGTCCAGTCCAAACTAAATTACATTGTAAAATTCACAGGATGAGAGGGCAGTAAATGTGTATTTCCAGAACCGTTTCTTCTCAAAGTAATTGTAAAGTGTGGAGTACTCCCTCAGGGACCACTCAAATTGGAAGCATAAAATATGAAAGTCTTTCCCAATTATGCAAAGAGTGGCTAAATTCCATCCCACCAAATATAGTCGGAAGCAATTAGTGATTGCAATATGTAATATGTAAATGTCTTGCGTAAGGTCTTTTGTTAGTACACATGGCCAGATGGTGTAGGCTGGTTGCTAGATGGCATTTCCTATAGATGCATGATGATCAGACCGACCCCAAGGTTTTTTAATCAATGCATGTACATGTATGTACTGTATGTACATGAATGGCTTATTAAAATCACAAGCCCTGTGTCTATACCAATATGTTGTTACATTGTGAATGGGGCTCAATAGGCGGTGAATATACTCGTTAATTTCAAAACTGTACTACCGATGTATGGCATGATTACTATTGTAAACCTGGATAATTAAAAGGGCATACATGTGCAGTGTAGTACATGTATGATGTCCATGGAATGTACTGTGCAAAGACATGCACGTGTTATACATGTACGTACACGTGCGTATTTAATGTACATGTACAAGTACCGGTATATATCCAAACAATATGTTAATATTACTTCAAACAATCACTGTTAGTACAAAACCAAAGTTCTGTGGCATTGCACGTGCAGACAACAGTATATATGCACATGTGTGTTTACACCAATTTTTTTTTCTTTTTTAACTCAAACACGTTCAATAAAAGACAAAGCAGGCACTGTTTTTGAAAAAAAATCCTTTAAAGGTAATCTACAACATTTAGTTTAGCTGTAATTTTCAGAAATGGATGGATTTTGGGATTAGTATTTTCTAGCAAATATTGTTACAGTGAACTGTTTAGAGTTCTGTGTTCATAGATGCTGGAAAACACAAGAAAAAAATGCTGTTCTTGTAGTTGGGTTCCCCGGCCCTACTTCGGGCAAAATGGAACAAATTATTGACGTCTGGGAATTGTCAGGTCAGGGAACCAGTCTAGCTGGCTTGCACCAGTTCACGGATAAACAGATTGCAAACAAAATGTGGTCTAACTAAAGTTGGTGAATTGTTGGGGGGGCAGTATTTGAAAATAGTCAGTTTTTTTTCCAAAGATGGTTGGCTAACCATTTTTGGAAATTGATACAAAATTCCACTTTTCTTGAAAATGACAGCACACCAGGTGCCATGATTTCACAGGATGCTTGAGACTATAATTCACTTACAGTCAAGTAAGGCATTTTGTTATTAATGTTTGCAAATGTTGTACAATGCACTACCTTTAAACAAATCAAACACATTTGCCTTTGAATACAATGTACCGGTATAATCTGGTTGACTCAATAGATATTTGCTGATCTTTGAAAAGTGTATTTAAGTTAAACTTCCCGGATGTGATCAAGTATTATAGTGCTTCCAATGATTTGTAAATTAAATAGGTTAATAGGCATCTTGGATTCTTTGTCAAATATACGTCACATCCTTTGTAGCTGAGTATAATCAGAAATTCTTCATAACACTCTCATGCTTTCATGGGCACCAGTTTACATGCACCGCAACAAACTAAGTTGTTTCTTCTTAAATTAAGTCAACAGTTCATGCAAATGGCAATTTAACAACGACAGTGCTTCAGCGTAAAGAGCCATCGTTAAGACAATCTACACAAAATTGAGACTCGATCTACATTAATTAAGGAGCGCTAACGTTTAAAATACACAGTACACACTTGTCACCCGAGCTGACTCGATAAATAATTGATGGGTGTCACAACTGAAATGAATGAACTGCGTACAACTGTTTTATCATTTGTTGATGAGTTTTATAGACATCAAAATAAACCCAGCACTCCTGTGTACACACAGATTGTGTGATGAGACACGGGTTGGGATTCCAAACGAATGATTTTGCAGACAAAATTTAACTGCAAGCGTCACCAGAACTACAGAAAAAATCTTGTATTAAACATTTTAAAGGGAATGTACATCATTGGCTTTTGCTGTAATTTTCAGAAATGAACTATTTTGAGGGGTTAGTATAACAGATCAAATATTGTTACACTGACATATATTTGAAGTTTTGTGTTCGAAAATACTGGAAAAACGAAGAAAAACAAAACTTTCAAGTAGTCTGGTTCCCTGACTCCACTAAAGATAAAATGGATCATTTATAGATGCCGGAAAATTGTAAGATAATGGAACCAGTCTAACTGGCCTGCACCCGTTCATGAACATGTAACCAATAGCAAACAAAATTTGGACTGAAAAAAATTGGTAAATTTGGAGCAGTAGTTGAAAAATAGTTAGGTTTTTCCAACGGTGGTCGGCCGACCACCGTTGGAAATGTATACAAAACACCACTTTTCTTGAAAATGACTTCACACCAGATGCCTTATTTTTACAGGATGCTTTAGACTGTCATTTACCAACATCCTTGTAAGGTATTTCGTAAAAAAATGGTAGTGTTGTTTTTTCGATGTTTGCAAATGTTGTATATAATTCCCTTTAAGTATCAAATTATATAAATTATTGTACGGAACACAAACCATTAAAGAATACTCTTGATATATGGAGCACTGTGGTCCCATGGTTAGAGTGCTTGACTCATGGTATATGTGTTTGAATCTTGAAAGGAACAAGGTGTTTGTGTTCTTGGGCAAGAGACTTTACTACAATTGCCTCTCTCCACCCAGGAGTATATATGGGTAACTGTGACAGCAGAGACTAGACTGATCCGATCTGGAGCTGCTGTGACAGAAGATCAGTCTCGTGGCCTGATAGGACTGTGCATCTGAACCGGGTAACCGTACCCGACCGTCGATGTCAGGCAAGGGCATTAATCGCTTCTCAAAAGTGGAAGGGACATACCTTGATGAGCACTAATGCGAGCGCGAAGCTCTAACAGCGTGGGGTTCTTGGCCCGCTTAAATTTTGGATTCTAGATGCTCCGTAGTGTGATCTGAGGCAATTTCTGACCAAACCAATTTTTTTTTGGAGCAAAAGATCATCTTTTAAACATCATTTTCGAGTTTGGAGTCATTAAATCAGCTATTCTGAGCTCTAGAATAATTATACTAGGCTACAATTCCCCCCCCCCCCCTCCATCACCGGCCGAATGTCAGGAACCAGTTCCAGATTATGGGATTGGCTACCTGTAACCAACTTTACAAAGTACTTAGTAACTTCTCAGACAATGAAACATAAAGGCTTTGAATGTCATTTGTGGGGAATTTTCAAAATGAAAACCAGGCTACATGGAAAAACAAAAGTTAACACATTTCACATTTATGACGCTCGCGAAAGTTGCAGTTTACACCGTAAAGCTATAAAGCTCACTGTATACAGTAGTATCTTTGTACTGACTCACAGATGTGGTAGTATTATCATGTGGACCTTTATGGACAATCTGAACAGCAACTTGCCAGATTTAAAATGTGGGGTAAGGTTTTTTAACGGGTACCCAGGTACCCATGTTTTTTTTTAATGGGGAACCTAGGCCTGAGGAACAGGGGTAACAGTTAAGAACTTTCAAATGTTGGTTGAAGCACTCTATACGCACCACAGAATTGTTATTGTTGTACATCTATTAGTACATCTACATGTATGCAGAAATGTATTTGAAAAGGAGCGGCAGAAACTTTTGTTTTTATCATCCGCCCACCAAAAGTTAGATTCCTAGCACTATATTCTTCACAAATATGGAGTTAACTTGTATGAACCATGCATTTCTACAACTCTTCTTGCAAGACCTCAATGTTTCCAGAAATACCTGGGAACAAAAAGTAAGAAAATCTGCATATTTGACAAGATTTTACCTTGGTACATGTACATCCAGTTTGAGAATTAGTGTAAGGTAGAGCTCTATGGTTCAAGATTATATGTACATGTACTGTAAGTTAAAGCAACAGTCCATCATTTGCAGCTATCTGAAAAGTAACTGACGTAATTATTGTTGAAAAACATACTTGGTTGAAAGATAGTAAGGGGACTAAACTCCCTGTGAAATTATTCTTTCTGGCAAGCTGTCATTTTGAAGAAATCAACAAAAGCAAGCCTTTCCAACGGTGCGCACACGCGCACGTGGTTGCTATAATTCGTCGGATCAGTGCGCGACATCGTGTCGCTGCAATCGGCTCAGTGAGAACGCGTCTCGGATGCTGAATTCAAGCCCAATTCAAAACATGATTCAGCAATTTTGATTTGAAATCACGATCCTAGAATGTTGTTTTTCTCGGAATATACAGCTGAAGCTGAGCTGAAACTTCATCAGGTGAGTTGCTCAGTACCCTTCTTTAGATTTTGAACACTTTTGTTGCTTCAAACGAACAAAATGCACAAATTACAAATGATGGATGATTACAAACGATAAGCAGCGATGTAAAACTCCAAAGTAAACATTCACTTTCGAACCGACATGACTGTGAGGAGCCAATCACGTTTCCTACGTGTACATGTACACACATCCACCATGTGCCAAATTATTTTGGTACAATCAAGAGACATGTAGCCTGAAGCAACAACCACCACATTTTGTCTCACTTCAACACAGGCTATGAACGTGACTTCTCTACAATGTTCCCAGCTTGTCCCACATCAAACTGGCTGTTTACATTTAGGATGGCATATGTCACATGGCGAGCTTTGAGGCCATTCAAAATTTTCAATGTTTTTAAAATTTTTAACTTTTTTCGAAATTGTGGGTGGGTGGGTCAATGTAAATAATTGAAAATCGAAATTCACTTTTCATAGAAAAAGCAGAGAAAAAGCAGAGAAAAAGCCAAAACAAAAAAAGCTAGATCTTGTGACCTGCTGGAACTACCCGCCAGCATTCCGATGCTTGTTTCTTTATAATTGCCCATTTACAGACATAATGACCTGTACTGTTTTTTGTTTAATTAAGAGTTATTGTGTGATTTGGCAATTTCCTCTTGTTTCAACTTCAAAGTTGCATGCTGGAAAAAGTGGAAGCCTGGAAAAGCCAACAGAAACTCCCGAGCTGGGAGAGCATTGACCTAAACTGCATGTATCTGTTTCATATGAATCATTACTTTGATCTTTGGTGTATAGGATATATTGAATAGCAATTCAACGTTTACAAAACGAAATTTGGAGTGGGTGGGTGGGTAAAAACAATTTCGAAAAAAAAATTGAAATTTAAAAACATTGAAAATTTTGAATGGCCCCTTAAACAAAAAGAATAACTTTTTTTTTAAATAACTATTTTTACCCTCAAGTAAAAATGTACTGAAAGGTTTTACTGTATTTTCGAGGAGGGCATTTTCTGTTTCCATATGGTACTTTATAGCCAATTGCATTGAACGCAATGGTAACCCATCCACGGCATATACCTCACCAAAAATGTTTTGTCATAATAGTTTTAAGATAAATCATCTCTTCTTTACAATGATAGTTTCATATTTGAAAACAGACTTCTTTAGGAAAAATTATGAATCAATATGTAACTAGTAAATTTATTCAGCGGTTATCTTATCAAGATAGCCACATATGAGATGTGTTTCTTAAAATGACACACATCATGCATGAAAAAAAAAAGGACACATTAACGGTGTAAAACAAACTACATGTTGCTTGTTTATTTGAGAAATATTTAGGATCATATGTTTACAAAACCCTGCACATCATTATTTGATCATATACCACCATTTCAATCTCTGCACAAAAAGCATCAAGTTTAGACAGACCACATCACAAATTTTTTTTTTTTAAATTCAATATTCAAATTTTTAACAACAGATATCCATAAATTCACAGTAACCAAACTCTGTTCCCATAGTTATCGATGTGAAGATATTTTAGCCCTACCTAACACTCCTACCGATACATGTATACAGACTTGGAGAGACACACGCTAATGGCGTTTCTCTGCGCTTCTCTTTATCATTTTCCGCTCAAATGGAAAATCTCATACAATAGGACCGAGTCCTCATGCCTGGACTGATGACCAGGGCAGCAACGGTTGCCATGGCAACTCATCAAGCCTTTTTAAATGGTGTGGTTAATTTGCTTCCCCGTTCTGCCATTTCCAAAAGATGGAGGGAGAATGAAATGCACGAATACAAAGTACATGTACTTTGAATCTATGGGTATGAACCATGTAATATCCTGTGATATCTTGACGAGACTTACATTATTCATCCATTGCACACTGCACATTTTCTATTTCAAGTGTATTTTCAATGTCTTAGACTTTTCAGATTTTAAGAGCATGCTGAAAGAAATTTGCATCTGAATATGTTTATGATCAGAAGAACCAAAATCCCCATTTTGAGTCTCTTACTGAAACGCAATAGCACTCCAAACTACTTGTCAAGAAAATACTTCAGAAATGTACAAACAATATGTTATGGTATTAAGGGGACTTTTCAAAATATTAATACAATGTTATGCATGAAAGATCTACACATACCGGTACATGTACATCTTATACACCATGTGTACACTGTACATGTTATTATTCCATGTACAAATGTACAACCAAAATAGGTCAAAATTGACGCTTAAAGCATTCTTTACAATGCAGAATCTAAAAATTCAATAACAGTTTTGCACCCGTGCACATGAACGTACATGTAATGAGCAAATGAGCATGACCATTATAATATTGTGTAACGGCCAACGTGATTAAACTACTCATTTTAGAGACAGAAAACAACTAGTGCCTCTTAGGCAGGGGCGATGAGTATGACCTGTGATTAATTTGCCCTCCGAGTTGTCGTTTTTTTTGTACAGAGCCTTGCAATTAAAATTTCATTACCAGTGCCAGGTACATGTATTGTGCACTGGGGCTGACATTATGAGATTCAGACACAATTTATGGCATTGCCGTGGAAGTGGCTAAGTGAGTTGTTTCGGTGCTTTTAAAAAAAGCACCTTATTTTGATGATCAATGGTAAATTTACACTGTAAATGATTCCACTACATGTAGCATGTCATTTTTTTAATCCAGTTATTTTCATTGAAATTTTAGAAGGATTTTTAAGCTAATTTTTTTTATTTTATTTTTTTATTTTTTATTCATCTATTTTTTTATTTCATTATTTTTTATTTTTTATTTTTATTTTTTTTTGAGGGGGGGGCGATGTCCAGAGATAAATTTATATACATGTAAGTCCACGTCCGAATTACTTGGTTACGGTTTGAAATTACACACTTGTCTAAGGTAGTGGCTGCAGCTACCGGTTCTCCCATAGAGTCGTGTGTAATTTCAAGCAATAGCCACGTAATTCAGACACGGCCCGAGATGGTTTGCCATGATTAATGTCTCTAGCTTATCTGTCAGATGTCATTTGAGATACACTGTCAGTGCTATTTATGAGTTTAATCCTGAAAAATAAACTTCTGTTTTAAATTGCTATTTTTCTAGCAATATATTCTCTTTTAAACTGACATATATAATGAAACAATTACTGTTTAGATATGCCATAATTACTTTAAAACTTTTGAATTATTTGTGGCCCGACAATAATCGGTTCTCGCAGGTTAGACTGGATCCGTAAAACCTATCAAGATCAATAATGTAAGGACCAGGAACTAGTCTTGTACCACGGATCTGTTTGTGTGCAAAAGCAAACAGGAGAAAAAAAGAAAGAAAATCGAACTAGGTGAAGAGCACGGACATATACAAGCATATTTATTTCTAATATTACCCTACTTCCTCTGTTCCGTATTTTGTAAGGAAACTTTCTGAAGCCTTGCAAATCTTCCACTCTGTAGGATACTAAAGTCACAGTCTTTGTAGTTAAACTTCAAGGGGCATCGAGCCATGTGTGAAGTAAAAGTGACAGTGTCTAGGTTGTGCATGCACCATCTTTACTCCTTAAAAAAACAACCTTCAAATCCTTCTGGAGGACTTTGATCTTGTTCATGTCATAGGGCTGTGCCAAATATTCGATCATTTACTGAACATCCGAAGAGCATTTTACCAAATAGAACATTCAAAAATGGAAGCAGCTTCTCGAGAATATGAGAAACATATGTGATGTAATTTCACTAGCTGTTTCAGCAAGTGTGCTGAAACAGCTCTTGTTTTCCTTAAGATGGAAATGTGATGTCATGATGACGTCATCAGCTGTTAAGTTACATCACATTAAAGGTGCATATTTTGGAGCCCTATATCTACATATCCATAGGTTCAATTGGGTTGATACTTGGTATGCAGATAGACAGGGATGTGTTATGGACGAAAATTGATGTGACGTCATGATGACATCATCAGGTGTCAAGTTACATCACATTAAAGGTGATTATATGAATCCCTGTAGGTCTACACAACTATTATGGTTCAAAGAGGTTGATAGTTTCCATAAGATGGAATTTGCGTCTGGGTGATGTAAATTCAATATTGGGTTTTCCCATTCACCGACGGTTGATACTTGGTATGCACATTGACAGAGACATGTTATTGATGAAATCTGATGTGACGTCATGATGACGTCATCGGCTGTCATGTGATTGACATGTGATTAAATGCGCATTCTTTGAACCCTATATCGACTGCAACAGAAGGCCGATTGGGTTCAAAGTGTGTACATACATAGACAAACACAACACAAGACACTTGCAAACAGCCGAAACAGCTGTGTTTGTCCATATGACAAACATGTTTCTGGTTTGTATGTGGTTTTATTTCTTGTCAAATACCACATTTTTGCCAAAAGCCACTTTAAACACATGATTTGAGAGTTAAGATGAGGAAAATTAGCTCTAGTTTGCATCTTCGAAATCCATCCAATATCAGCTGATCAGCTACCTCGAATAATATATCAGTGCATGAAGACATGATATTCATGAAACGTTTTTACCTCAAAGTCAATGTTTAAACATTCGATCAAATCCAAGTTCCAATAATCAAATACGGAATAATTTGAAAAATACACAGCACTTCGTCTTTCGCCCAGTTCGCCCCAGGTGGTCTAGACCCTTTCCCCGTCGTTGATGACGTCAAAGCCTTGGCTATGATGGTGAGCTGTTTTGAAACACTTCCTTCAACTGCTTTAAATTAACGATCGACGAAAAATATCGGAACAATTGAATAATGTAAAAGCAAACCAAGAGTGGAAAGATCAATGATATGTGCAAAAATGGCAGTTGATGGCCCATGCTACATTGGCGTGCATGCAGGATGCTAGACTATACCACGCTGTTTATTAACAACAAAAGCGCACCACGGAAAAGGAGTTACATAACTCCGGGTCAACTGCCCTGTCTAAAACAGGAAGCGTTTTAGCTAAAACCGTTCAAACATCGTAGTAAAATTTAAAACCGTCCTGGTTAGCACTAAACCCACCCTCCAAGGTGTTTTAACTTACCATTTTAGGGACAAGATAAAACCGAAACAGTGTAACTTTAAAACCGTTCAGACACCGTTTATAGCAGAAAAGTTACACTGAATCGAGTTCAACTAGTGGTTTAAGTGAATTTAAAACGGTGTCTGAACGATGCCTATCTTGTTGAAACCTCAACTGAAAATAATAACGTCAAAAAATTCTTTAATAAATCTTGCATCATGTACATGTACACATAAATAGCATGTACTCATTGGCAAGCAAGCTTTTACTTCTTTTGGGTCAGTGTGAGTCATGTCTAAGAATGAGAGATATTTCAGAGAGAGGAATCTGCACGTCTTTATAGGCATTTCCTGCATTCTATGCATTCTTGAATGCTAGAAAAAAATTGACAGCAGAAAACATATCAGATGGCTTATCAGCTCAGACTGTTTATAGATTTGATAAGAAAATGTAATTTAAGTTCCATGGTTGCCTCATAATTAAGAATACTAAGTCTGACAAATACTCCAACTGTCACCATGTAAAAATTGGATTCAGCCTCAATCCTCCAAAATCATCCGTTATTTCTAAAGTTTGTTGAGTGGAGGGATGACCATTGCCTCACTTCTTCAAAATCTTCCAACGATCAATGTTAATGTGGATTGAAGTAGTACCGATAAAATTCAGAAGCAGTGCGGATGATATTGAGCATAATCGCAGGGTTCCATTATGCATGGCTGAACATAAACAATGCAGGGTACAGCCTACGAGCTTGACCACATTGCATCCTCCAAAATTAAACGACACCCTCAACCCTCCAAAATCATTCCAAACCACCTGGAGGATTCTGAAGGATTGGGGTTAGGGTTAAGGTTTAAGGACAAGACAATTTTCAATATTAGCTTTTGCCCCTCGCTTACATATTTTTAAAAACTGTATACTCAGTGTTTGCGAGAAAAACTCACAAACTTACTTGGGTGGGGTTCAAAGTTCAAACCCTGCTCACTAGTGCAGTATGACACAAATCAACATTGGATTTACATCTATCTACAATTTGATTCTGAATTCATGTGAACAACTTCATGGCCACATTCCTAACCACAACCAGCATTCTTGGCTTTCAGTTGAAATACATTGCCCTCTTCCCGTGGACTGAGAAACTCATTTCAGATGCGCTCACTCAGAACGTCCTATGTCTAACTAACCCTGACTTGTGATTTGAAATGAAAATTAAAGAGATTTGACAGTACAAATCCACCTGGTAATGAGTGCTGTCTGTTTCACTGATGCTTTCCACTACAATTAGATAGACTTCCGCTAATCACCCTTTTATTTGAAACCATAGTGGTGAGAGTTGGCCTGCTCCAAAAAGGTTAACAGCAGCTGTAATATGCCAACATTTTCAGTCTTCTGTTTTAAAGGTAAAGTGTACAAAGTTTGCAAACATCAAAAAACAAAACTGCCAAATTATTATGAAATATCTTACTTAACTGTAAGTGAATAAAAGTCTCAATTAAGGGTCCTGTGAAATCATGGCACATGGTGTGCTTTTTCAAGAAAAGTGGAGTTTTCAAGATAATTTCCAATGATGGTCGGCCGACCATCGTTGGAAAAAAAACTGACTTTTTGCAACACTGCCCCAAATTTGCCAAATTTATTTAGTCCACATTTTGTCTTCAATCAGCACATCCGTGAAGGGGTGCAAGCCAGCTAATCTGGTTGCCCGAAGTCTATAAATTGCTCCATTTCGTAAAAGTAGGGTACCCGTTACAAAATTAACAGAGAAATTTTATTTTGGCGTGATTTTCTGATTATTTCTTCTTCTTTTTTATGTGCACAATGAATCCTTTTAAAATGCGCCCCTAAATATGAAAACAGATTGCTGACAAACTTGAAGTTGCGTATGGGAGTGAAGATAATGATGATTTATCAGAATTTGTCAGCTTTAAAGAAATTCTTAAATGCTAACTTGGGATTTTCCAATGTTCAAGTGCGCCACGTTGGAACACTCGGACAATTTTGTGCTCAATTTCCGGACACTACGGTTTTTGATTTCGGCCTTGCCTGCTCTTGACATCTCTGATGTTACGTTGTACAAAATTTGATTATTTGAAAAAAAAACTCACATTTTCCTCAAAAGGATACAGATGATGAGTTAATAATTTACACGAAAAAGGACTAATTATACATGTAATTTGCCTGCTTATTCTTTCATTGTTTGCTGTAGTAGGACTGTTGCCATTTCTGTTTTTACATTTACGACAACTTCAAATCAAAAGGAGTTGAATGGCATCTACGAAACTGTATCCTAGAGTGCACCTTTAAGCCTCCAGCTGTTGAACCTATACAGTGTTTCAAGCTGCTGTTGATGAGTTGGTATTTAAGAGAAGTATCTAGCCCCTTTAAATATTTAGTTGACCGATCATACGTTTGCCCAATTAAGTAAAGCCTTCGGATATTGAGGAACTGATGCACATGTTCATTAAGTCTCATCCAGCTAGCAGCTGACTGCCTCAATGGAAATCATCACCGTGACAAGTGCGCCTTAAATCCGACACATCAAAAAGGTGACGGTATGTCTCTTTAATCTTCTAGGAAATTCTGCCACAGGTGACACTGTGTCTCCATAAACTTGTTTTGTTGAAAGCAACATAATTGCAAAGAGAAGGATGCATAACTAATTAGTCGAAGTTTCAGCTCAGTGGATACTATACATTTTGAAAAAACAGAGAAAAACCTATGTAAAACTTTATGGGTATCGTAACTGGGTTCTGTTGCTAACGCACATTTTCTTAAACCACCTTCAATAAAAGTCTATGTAATTATATGCAAGCAGATTAGGTGATTAATTATGCAACAAGGCTGCGTACGACCTAGAGAAACTGACCAATCAGAGGGAGCCTTCTATACGCGTGTCATGCGAACTCCCCGTGTGCGTAAACATCACGCCCACGATGAGTAGCATTTTGCTAACAGTTTTGAGAGCCAATGTCGTGTCGAGGTACAGGGTGCTGTATTACAAAAACGTGGCATCGAAATTGACCTATCAAAATCTTCATCCAGATTTCGGAGTGAAATGACGTCACAAAGTTTTTTTTGCATGCTTAGATCAGACATTGGACCGGAGACAGAGAGGGCTTAATAAAAAAAAAATTCACAGGGTATTTGGTTCCAGTCCTATCTTCACTTTGAGCAAGGATTTTATCGTTAAATGATTTTACTTAAATCGGTAGGTACATGTGTACGTTTCCAGCTCTGCTAATTGCAAATGTACTCGTCATCTCCAGCAAATAACAGACTGTCCCTTTAACTCTCACACTACCAGCAAGAGAGAAAGTGTGTTCCTTTAATCTGACACCTCCAATCATGCACAAGATGTTCCCCTTTAAAATCCCAGCGGTGACACAGTGTGCCCCTTTAAGTCCCCAGCTGATAATAGACCCTTAGCTGCCTCCATCTGCTGGCAGCCTCCTCGGAGCCCTAGCATGAAGTGAACTTTACTCTTTACATCTCCAATCACTTAGCAACAGGATCGGCATCCTTCATGGAAGGGTCGTGTGTAAGATTGGCGTTATATTTCCCACACATCACATTACGGCCGTGGGCCATTTTCCGCAGCCCGCCCTGATCACAGTCATGGGACATATGCGGATACAAAAGTCGAAACCGTTATTTAAAAAAAAAAAAAGTGACATTTTTGCCGCCACCGGGCATCAGCTTTGCATCTGGGCTCGTACGAATGCATGAATTTTCAAATCTTGCATACAATTTCCCTCTGTAAAAATCCAAACCCAAAAAAAATCCATTGAAAAAAAATATTTCTTTTTCTTTTCACAGATTGCAATTACGCTGCACTCCATCTTGCAATTTCAAAGGCCATCGCAACTCTTGAACGACTACGCCGCACACTGGCCATTTTTTTTTTACAGTCGAGTTGGCGTCTGACACTCTATATTAGGCTAAACTAACATTGAATGTGTTGGGCCACTCTTCTGTTGCCATGACAACTGTATAACGGGAATGGAACGCCGCAACCTCTGAGCAATTACAAACTTGATGGGTGTAGGCGGCTTGAAGGTGTAAAATCAGATACTAGATGGTGTAGATTATCGGAGGCTTGATTCATTAGGTACACGTATAGTAGGATTCATTACAATCATTGGAAAAGCACAATTAAAGTGGATGTATTTTGTGCAGCAGACGTAATTTATTTCTCATTTTATACATATGAAGAATTTGTTTCCAAAACTCGATATGCGCCATTTTGTTTCCTTTTAGAATCTGCTCTCTTTTGCCTGCCTAAAATCAGTTTCAACGGCTGTTATACAGGGTGAGTCAAAAAAAGCGGAACCCAAACCCCATAAAATATATTTCATATTTAAAAAAATATAAACTACTTTTAGATGAAAAAAATTACTGAAATTGCTCAATCTGTTCAAAGAATATCACCATTTAAACACAGTGAGCTTAAAACCTGTCTCGTCCAAAAACAGCAATTCATTGCGTGTTTTGACTGTTTGGAACAACAAAGAAAATGACACAGAATACTTGTTTCAACAACTGTCACCAACTGTAGTACACAATATCTTTATTAACAACCCTGGTAAGGCAAACAATATGATTTATAAAATCTACTTTTTTTTAAAGGACGGGCCTTCAAATGGATTCTGTTGAATACTTTTAACGTTTAAACTGAGAGTTTATCGCTGGTGATGTTTGAAGACAATTGCGACGATGATTGCGACAACGATTCTTGAAATTGCATTTTTTTTTGGACGAGACAGGTTTTAGGGTCATTGTGTTTAAATGGTGATATTTTCTGAACAGATTGACCAATTTCAGTCATTTTTTTCATCTAAAAGTACATTATGAAATTGGCTTTCCAGTCATTATTATTTTTGGTGCTACATATTTTTTTAAATATGAAATATAATTTTGGGGTTTGGGTTCTGCTTTTTTTGACTCACCCTGTTTAGTTAAACACAATTTAAGAATACCCTAAAGCGAAAAATGAAGTTTAGAAAGAGCTGCTAAAGGCCTTCTGTTGCTTTTTCTCTAAAGTTTCATTTTAACCTTTTTTTAATTAATTTTTCACTTTTTTCAAACCGATATAACATGTTTTGGAAAGAAACTCTTCATATGCTTGTTATGAAAACCAACCAAACATAAACTTTGGTTTTTCAGGGTTAATATGCATCACACAAAAAATCATTAATTTATGTCATGTGTATATGGTTTCATTTGTGTCTTTGGATTTTTTTCTTTTGTGGTGATTTGTTTCTTCACCTTTTATCACTGGGACACCGGGAAAACAATAACAAATATGATTTCTACCATGATCAGGAATTGATTGAATCTTGAATATTAAATCTTGAAAATGGATGAATTAAAAAATAAACTGTTACAGTTTCAAGTTAGGAGTGGCATGAATTAATGAATATGAATCCCAGATAATGGCGATTACAATCCTATACAAATCAATGAAGAGTTTTTGTTTAGAGAGCCTACAAAATATAGTCAATTTAATACCCATACAAACTTGATGAATTTACCACGACAGCTCTGACGACTTTAATGTTAACACTGACTGGGGAAGCTTGGTGCAGTACGTGGAGCTGGCATTTGACTCAACCACAGTCATCCCAATTGGGTCACGTAACTCCAAGCTCAGCCACACAGCAGCCAAATATGGTGCTGTAAGCAAACCCATCGCATCGTGCCCATAAACAGGCTTTAGGTTTCCTAGCATTTAGCCAAACGGCCATTCCTGGGTTTAATAGACGTTCTGCCCTCCGTTTTTCAGGATTATAAAACCCATTTGAGAACGGTACAATCTGGATGTAATTACCGGTAACCAAGGCAACTTGTGGTATAGAAATGGAAATGGAAGAAGATTTGGGTTAAAGACAACTACAAATATTCACCATTAAAGTTAAGTATCGGGTCACTGGATGCAACGTGTTTACTAAGATGAATAAAAGGGTCATCCTATAACTTCAGGGTCCAAAGTGTGACATTTTTCCTGTCCCTGTTACCTTGGTACTTTGTAATTTGCCATTCAAGTATCATTAAGAACGACTTGGACAATGTTTTTTATTTGTTGAGTAGGCAGTTTGCTATTCACTCATAATCACTCTTGGAGGACGACAGCATTAAGGAGTGCATCAGAATTATAAAATCATAGATGTCAGATGTAACAGGGACCGGAAAGAAATTGGACCCCAAATATACAGTACATGACCCAAAACTAAGTATCACAAAAGAATTCATCAAAATCTTAGAATAGCAGATCATATACCCTACACGTACACGTATCGGTATGATTAAGATTAATATGAAGGTTTGAACTTGGCCTTGGTGCAATACATGCATTTTTATGTACACAAGCAGATGTGTGTGCATGTACTTAAATGCTGTATCAGACCGATTCATCATATGTACGTTCTGCAATTTTTATGAATAAAATCAGATAACGCATATGATTACACATTGTTTATGTCTAAAAATAGTAAATTCAATGGTCTAAAACCATATGTCAAGTTTGTAAATTATCGACTGTTTTAGTGTTTGCATAAACAAATAGTAAATGTAGTACAATAATGTGCATGTGTATACGTCTGACACATATTTTGATATACTACAGTACATGTACATGTGGATGTCGGATAACATTTGTATCACATAACTCATCACAATGGATGCAACTGCAAGCTTTTGATAGGTGCAGTGCATCAGATGTCTCACTAATCCTTCAGAGTTGCTTATACTACATGTAGTTCGCTGTCATTGACAAGCAACTACTATTTTTCACACTTAGTTTTTCAGCTTCCTTGCCCATAACAAAACAACTGTTGCCTGTTGTGATTTTCAAAATGAGACTTTTTTTCAATGTTTCTGGATGACACGCATGGCAGTTTTACCTTAAATGTGAGGCATCCCTCTTGGGTAAAAAAGAAATGTCTAACATTCTATCAGATACCAAAATTGTTACAAATATGTACTTTAAAGTAAGCATTTCCAATCACATGTACATAAAGATACTTGTGCATGTTGTTACAAATTTGAATCATCAAAATAAAACAATAGGGGAAACTGACTCAGGGGCGGATCCAGGAATTTTCGCAGGGTGGGGTTTTTATCGGCAAAAAAAATCTGAAATGTAGACACGTTTTGTTTCTCCGGACATTTTCACTCGTCCTCCGTAACATCAAAAAGCGGGAAGGGGGGGGCGGGGGGGGGGGGGGGGGGGGGGGGGGGGGGGGCGCGTACCATACTTTCAATGGGGGCCCTGTTCAAATCCGATTATTAACACTATAATAATGTACATATACCCCGTAACCAAGCTGGCATACATATTTCGTGCAAGGCAGACATTATTACTAGCAAAAGAATTTTGGGTGTCGGACCAGGGGGGTTCGCATTTTTTTTTCAGGAATTTCTATGGAAAAAAAATAATAAATTGACGGAGCTGAGGGGGGTTTTGACCCCCAGAACCCCCCCTCTGGATCTGCGCCTGTGACTAGGTTGACTTTTAAACAAATATATATCTTCTGCTAACGGCTCCGAGAAATTTGCAAAATGACAGATGTTCAGTAATGACAACCATCCAACCATACCGTCCAATTCTCCATTACAACCTTGAATTGGAAACTTCTAAACCCAAAAGTATCATTACATATCATACAAACTACTCCACGTGCACATGAATAGTGTCAGTCAGAAGTGCAAGGCCAGACCATGTGGGGGATATTTTTAAAGGTAATACAACATTTGCAAACATACAAAAAATTACCAAGTTATACCTCACTTGATTGTAAGTGAATAATTACTGTAGTCTCAAGCATCCTGTGAAATCATGGCACCTGGTGTGCTGTCATTTTCAAGAAAAGTGGAATTTTCGTATCAATTTCCAACGATGGTTGTCTGACCATCAAAACTTAGGCCTACCGGTACTGCTCCCAATTTACCAAATTTATTTAGTCCACATTTTGTCTGCAATCGGTTGCAACACATCAATGAACAGGTGCGAGCCAGCTATAGTCTGGATTCCTGACATGACAATTCCTGACGTCTATAAAAATTGCTCCATTTCACCTGAAGTAGGGCCAGGGAACCAGACTACAAGAACAGCATATTTTCTCAGGTTTTCCAGCATAGACACAAAACTTAAAACAGGTCGGTGTAAAAAATATTCGCTTCAAAATACCAACCCCCAAATCCATCCATTTCTGAAAATTAGAGCAAAAGCAAATATTGTAATCACCTTTAAGACTGATTGTCCAGTTCCTAAGCCATACGTTTTATTGTCTTCTTCAAATCAGAAACCAGAATTTATACTGCAAAAGTAAACCGGCCACATGAAATCATGCTTTTCTTTATGCCAGGGAAGGGGGGATTTCAGATGACACCCTTGGCCTGACAGTGCACTTGATTAACGACTTGGGCTGGAACAAATATTGGCCAGCACCCTCAGCCGACCAATGTTATTTTATCCATTAGGGAACGAGGGGGCTACATGCTCATCAAGCAAATGGGCCTCCACAGTCCACCCGAGTGGAACCCAACGGATGGCATCTTGACTGAATGAAGCCAAATGCAGGTGAAGCATGCTGCGGTATGCTTGGGCGCAGCATTTAGTCATGCAAGATGCGTCTGTCTGTTCTGTTTCAGCGTACGCCTCTCACTGCCCTTTTGGTGTGTGTGGGTATGATTTGAAGAGTAGGGCAATTTTCATTCCCCTGAAGAAATTTCAGGGTAAGAAATTGAATTTAGCTACCGAGGCAAAGCCTGGTAAATAATTGACAGACTCAAAGTACCATAAGGGAGCTTATTACAAAAATGGCTAGGTTTGACGGTTGTGGTGTGTTGTTAGCTAAAATAATAGTTTTTATATTAGGCGAGGGATGTATACGTGTTACACACCAACTGTGAGGTCTGCGCTATGTGGAAAGTAATGGCTCAGAATGTTTAGCTTTGTTGTTCACTCAGACTGCAACTAGTCATGAATATATTCATTAGAATTCATTGACAACACTTCACTTTAAAACCTGCTAATGGTACTTTACTTGCTAATTAAGTGTGTGTGCACTCAATACGACAACAGCCATCATTAAATTCTTGAATACGCCACACTTTGCCATCAACCCTTATGAAACAAGTCCCACGATGATAAGAAAGGTTTTTAGTGTTTCAATTGCAATACACGGAAATGACCACTGTGCCTTGAGCAAGGCAGAAATTGCTGAACCCAAAGGCCAGGGCAGGCCAGTCTACTGCCGTCTGACTGACTGACTGACGGACAGACTGACGGACCGACAGACTGACAAAATCCTCAACTCAGAGTTTTGGGTCCAACTCCACAACCACAACAGACCGCAAAGCAATCCTAGTTTGTTTAAAGCTACAGACCAAAAAGTAACTGACGTGATTATTGTTGAAAAACATACTTGGTTAAAAGATAGTAAGGGGACTAAAATCCATGTGAAATTATTCTTTCTGGCAAGCTGTCATGTTGAAGAAATCAATGAAAGAAGGCCTTTCCAAAGGTACGTCTAAAGACGCACCATTGGAAATTTCCGTTAGTAGTTCGTTTTTTTTATTTGGCAAAGCGCGCAAGCGTTGACATGATGCACACGTGCGCGGGGCTGCTAAAATTCGTCAGATCGGTGCGCGACATCGCGTGGCTGCAATCGGCTTAGTGAGAACGTGTCTTGGACACTGAATTCAGGCCCAATTCAAAACAAGATTTAGCAACTTTTGATTTGGAATCGAGATCCTAGAATGCTGTTTTTCTCGGAATATATACAGCTGAAGCTGAGCTGAAACTTCATCAGGTTAGTTGTTTAGCACCCTTCTTTAAATTTTGAGTACTTTTGTTGCTTCAAACGACAAAATACACAAATTACAAATGATGGACTATACCTTTAAATGCTTAAAAAATATAACATTATACAACCATTATGCTTAAAAAATATAACAGACACAATGTCACCAATATCTACAAAGGCAATATTGATGCAAAGTCAACCAATACAACTACCGGTACATTATCATTTGCAGAAAGGGGGGGGGGGTCCTGGAACAATATCACAGTGGGCCTGTTATAGCAATTACTTTCGTTCTAAGCCAATAAACAAATTCAAGCGCTATTAATATATCACCACTTTCATTTCTTCCACGTCATATTCACAAAACAAATCCAATTCATTGTAATTAGCCGATGATTGTGATAACACGCACCGCATTTATGCATCTTCTCATATTAGTGTCAGCTACAGGGCAGCTAAATTAATGGGATTAGCATTGGCTACTTTCTCAACTTCAGAACATAACTCAAATTTGTTACTTTTCTGAAGTCTTTCCGATGTCATTGACCATTTAAATCCCTAATAAACATACACAAAGCCAAATAATTTGCCAACAAATATGACAAATGCACCTGGATGACATGAAATGACCCAAATATTAGGGGTTTTCAGTTCCAATTTTGAACCTAAATATTAACTTTTTGAAAACATTTGTGGGAAAAGTTTGCTCATTGGCTTAATCCCATGTACCGTATTGGCACAACTACAAATCACCAACGAAAATGTGCAGAAATTACAGTTTTGACATGGGGGAGGAAAACCCCAGACGAATTTTCCGAGGAAAACCCATGGAATCAAGCAGGGACTAAAAACCCTATCCGCATATTCGCCCAGGCAGGAATCAAACCAGGCGAGGAAATTAACGCTATGCACATGCCAACCTGACTTTTGAAAAAGAAGAGATTTGCATATATGCAAATTGTCACCTGTACATGTACAGCATCACACACGTACATGTACATGTACTAGCACATTTTTTTATGGTGTTAATCAAGGACTTTCTTTTGTTCCTCTTCCCTTTTCCTTTGTTTGTACTCATAACTTTTTTGCAGCTGCTCTCATTGGTTTTGTACATGTTTCCTAATCGAGGTCATCCTCGATTTGGTTCCTGTCCTCGTTTCACCGACGATGTTGCACATGTGTGTCCTCGATTTACACAATAAACAAATGCAGTAAATGTTGTGTGCACTACAAGAGAAAACTAATGCTTTAACACTAACCCCTTGGGCTCTTTTACAAGAGATTATCCTGAATCCGACAAACTCCATCAATTTTGCCATGATGCCAAAAAAATGTTGGTAGCCAGTGAGTCCATCAGAATCCACCAGTTAGGCGGGAGTACATCTGTTGAGATCCTGAATCCATCAAAGTCCCCCAACAGCTCAATATTGAGGTATCCTGAATCCATCAAAATCCTGCTGTTCCGCTAGGCTTACAATCCTGAATCCATCAAAATCCCCCAGTTTGGGCAATATGGAGGTATCCTGAATCAGCCGAAATCCCCTGAAACAGGGGGGTGGATTTTGATGGATTCAGGTATCTAAGGGTTAAAAGTCTTTTTTCAATGGCAGCCTGCATTAAAAACAAAACCTCTCCCTTGAGTGGCCTTTGCCCTATTGGTTCGTAAATGTCATGAAAAAAAAGAAGAAAAAAAAGAAAAGGGTCTAGAAAACAAAACGAAAAAAAAAATCAAACCAAACAGGCAAATTAATGTATTCGTTCACATATTAGTACAGACACTAGCCCTCGTGTGATTAATTCACGTCCATAGCATGTATTCATTGTCCGTCGGCCACAAACAATAATGGAGTATTTAATATTCATAATATATGTGGCATTTGCTGTCCGCCGTGTTCAGATGGGGATAAGATCCAATCTGCATGTAAGTGCATGCACGGGAAGCCTCAACTGTCACATTTTATTAGAATTTGTTTCAAATTTTGATTTATAACAGACACGTATAATGTGTAGGTGTACACATGATATGCGTCTGATGTACAGGTTCATTTAATAGCATCAGGAATATACTTAAGTTATTTTTCAAATTGTCAATTAATTATCTTTTCCAGCTAAAAAGGATTTGTCTGTATCCGGGTGCAAATCTTTAACAAAAAAAGTAAAAAGTAAAATCCCACAAATATATCTGTTGCAATTTAATTGTAGTCACTGATCCTGGAGTACACTGCACATTAAACAGCGTATAGCAAATTGGGTTCAAATTCGGTGATTATGAATAAATTTGTGACATAATTTATGCGCATTACGGACACAATGGACTTTATTATCAGTTTTAATAGTTTTACATGCATGTCAAATGTATTGGTAATTCTCTTTTTTGAATGAAATGGTTTATGTCTTGCACAACACTATACAAGGTACTACACACTTTTCTGCAATGTACATTGTACACAGTACGTGTGTGGGAGTACATTGTACAGTACATATGTAGAATTAGTATCTGATTCCACCAAAGAAAATGTTAATTTTGCTAAAAAATGCAAATCTTTGCTTCATTATTAAGACCTTGAGGCTTGGCCTTGAGAGAGCGTCTCAATTGCTAGGCTGAATTAAAAGAGGTTTTCCTTAATAATCACAGAGATGCAGTCACGTAATCCTGAGCATTTCCAGCCCGTTTTGTGTCTGTTACATAGTTCTGCCTTTAGTCTGAGGATCAGACATTTACGTGTGCAGAACCACACTATGAACGTCTGATATATCCGAGCGTGCAAATTTTATGCAAACCTGCGCACCATGCAGCCAAACGGAGTCAACCTTATGGAGATTGGCGCGCGCGTCGCACATACTGTGCAATGCGTCGCACATACTGTGCAATGTGGCGCAGAACGCAGCTGTGCCGGTCTCTTGTAAATTTAGTGCTATGAAATACTGACTCATTGGTAGTGCTGCGCATGCCTACGTGAGGATAGTGAACGATCAACAAATAAATCGGTCGAGTGAGTCCAAATTTCATGTGACTGTTTAAAACCACCCACGTGATGGGCTCTCCACCATAGGAATGGGCAAACTGTCTTAGGTATTCATTGCTAATGAATTAACATTTATAACATAACGCACCTTGAATGTCGCTGCCGATGTCATCGATCTATTTGCATCAAACACAATGCTCACACAGAAAGTGCCCTTTAGGTGAAACAAAATCAACTTCTCCAACCACACTGTATAGCAGTATAGTAAAATATCACGTGTACCTACAATAAATGCACTGTTTCCAATTGTTTTACTTATCTGTAAACTCCATCGCATAAAAGATTTCAAAAGGATATTTCCATTCGACGATGCTGATGCACATCCGCCGCACGGGGTTGTCCAACGTAAGGCAAAACAGCGCCCTCGGTGGGCGCAGCGAAGTTCCTGAGTGTTGTTTCTTCTTGTTATACGTATTCCTCCTCCGACTCATTGTGGAGACCGTGGTGGTGGCCGCCAGCGTGGTTTTCCAGGCGGAACTAAGCGGGGTGACACCGGTAGGCGCGCCGGAAGGGGTGGTGGCTGTAGGGGTCGGGGTACTAGCGCTGCCACTAATGTAGGTTCCACTGCTAGGTGTGGCAGCAGCCACATTATTATGGGCCCCTGCCATAAAGGAAAAAAAGAGATCAAATTAATCAACACAACTCATTTAGTATGGGGTGCTGTGGTGCAATGGCCACGGTGTTCGACTCGTGTGCCATGGTACATGGGTTCGAATCCTGACCGTGGGAACATGGTGCTTGTGCTCTTGAGCAAGGCACTTTACCATTATTGCTTCGTCCTTCGGATGGGACGTAAAGCCGTAAGTCCTGTGTGTTGTGTAATGCACGTTAAAGAACCCAGTAACACTTATCGCTAAGAGAAGGGGTTTGCCCCGGTGTTTCTGGCAGTGGCTGCAATATGCGCCGCAGCACCTTGTAAACCCTTATAAGGTGCTACATAATGGGTCTCATATTTCTCATAAACTTCATTTACCTGTCTTTAATAATAGACATAATTTCCAGCGCCTTGAGTACCTAATTGTTGGTAGATACGTGCGCTATATAAGACTCCTGTATTATAAATATGAGAACGTTCAGTGCTTCCTTAGGGATGCTTCCAAAACCTTGAATTTAAATAGCAAGTAAACCAGTAAGTAAAGCCAATGTGGCCCATCAGGCCGGCATTTGTCTCTGGTTTCAGTAGCATGAAACAACGGAGAATATTTCTACTCCCCCTGGGATGCTAGTCCACCGCAGGTTACTCCCCATCTAATGCCGGTACCCATTTAAATAGTGATGGGATTTAAATCCGGATATTTTTAAAATTCCCCTTGAATGACACTATTCGGTTTCAATTTTTAAAACCGGATATAAAAAATTCGAAACCAACCTGTAAAAATTTAAGCCTTCTTTTTTTTGTGACACAGGCTAAAGAAAACAACAGGAACATCCCCCAATTTGCTCCGTGGTCTCTGATTGTAACTGCATTCACTTGATACATGTAGTGGTCTTCTTGGTATATAAGTAGCCTGCCCAATCGATCTATCAGAGAGTTCCCATGGGTCCATTTTTTGTTTCAATATTACAGCATCTGTAGTGTTTTTGCAAAGGCCCAGTGGTCACTGTATCTTGCAAACTATGCCCCAGCAGTCATAGCCTCATAGGGAGGGCATTTCATGCAGCACCTCACTTGTCACAGAGGATGTGACGATTACACGTTTAAACGTTTAAACGAAAACAATTCTAAATCCGTTTACCAATTTTCCAAAAACGTTTAAACTAAACCAGAATTATACAAAAAAGACCTACGTTCACCGTTCACGCTGTCTTCTTTTGCGTCAAAAATGTAGGAACAAGTTACCTAAAATATACACTTTTAATATTTGCTTCCTTTTAAAATTATTTTTTTAATTTTCTATTCTTACAGTCACACGTACATTGCACTTCAATTAGGCCTGAAAATGTTGACCCAAGTCTCCCAAAATATAGTCATGTCAACACTTTGCGCTCAAAAGTAGTGTTTTTACATTCGTTTTGTTGTTTTGTTTTTATAATTCTGATAGTTCTGAACATCACAAGGCTGACTCCAAAGCTTCACCATATTGTCATTTTAGACAGGAACAAAATGAACATTTGGATCTGTGGTGCTTTGAAGGGCAAGGATTTTAGACATGAACAAAATTAACATTAGGGTATCTGTGGGGTTTAGACGGCAAGGTCACGTTAACACCTTGCCCAGTCAGATACAGCGATTCTGATTGGATGAAGCAGTGTGGATTTTAGCACCTCCAGCCAACCACCTGTCTCCTCTCAAAGATAATGTGATTAGCTCCTACATTTTTTGCCTGCCGACAGCACTATCTGGGGATTGATTCAAACCCGAGTATCACCCTTTGGCAACGAAATACACTGCACCTGTTTTCGTAGAAGGGAAAAGCTGTCTGGATTTTATGGGCTTCTTTGGCTTCGACTATGGATAGTCCCAGCAACACTGAAAATTGTAGCCGTAGCAACCCCCCCCCCCCAAAAAAAAATTTACATAAATAAATGAATAAATTGCCAAACTGCCAGGGGCTGATTTCACGGAACACTAAGACGCATCTGAGGAAAGATTCTCGTTTTAAATCCCAACTCGTCCTAGGATCGATTTCACCAAACTTAAGACGCGTTCAACACATGCTAACTTCCTTAGCAACGCGGCTGTACTCGTCTTTACTTTGCGTGCATTGATTTGTATCTGGAAATCATTGTCGTTAAAAGACGAGTGTCGGCCAAGAGAATATAGTTTCAAAGAAGAAAACTGCTGATGAAACAGATTTGAAAAGATTTCTGATACGTGGGTACCTTTAATAAAAATAGCTTTTTACAAAAAGTAATCAATACGCCACCTTGTTCGACTTTTTAATATAGAGTGATGTAACGGAGAGCAAGTATTACTCTTCTGTATCTATTGCAGAACCACCTATCGTGTGAAATATATTGAGTAGAGTAATTTTTTGGGCTAAAGTTCGTGTTCTATGCACGCACGCGGGAAGTTGGTTTTGCACGTTTTTTTCAATGACTCTTTCGTCAAGCGGTACAAACAAACATGAAACAGCCATCAAATTGGTAGCTTTGATGCATTTTGCTCAAGATGGATTTAGTGAAATCGGTCTAGGGATGCGTCTTAGCTGAGATCAATCTTAAAGCGGGGACTCGTCTCAAGTCTGAGTTGCAAGATAAGACAAATTTTGTGAAATCAGTCCCAGGGCCTACAGAAACTAAGTTCAGTGATTGTTACTGTGCATGCAATCAAAATTTGCCAATTCCTAATTTCACATTAATTACAAATATTATTTCAGAAATCTAGGGGTCTAGGTACTAAATTTACAATACAATTTTTTTTTTTTTTTTGTAAAATCAAAAAGAAGATGAAATTACTCCTCACACAAATAGTCTAAAGTTTGTGTCATTTTGGACTAAATGCTGGGGGGGGACTAACATTCAAAGACATTTGACAAAGTTGTATTGTTATTTATATGTTATCATCCAATCTCCACGATTACACAAAATATGATTATAAGTAAGACGGAGAAGGAAGGATTCTTTTGACATGTTTGATGACGATTGCATGTACTAATTCACGATGAGTGTTAAAACACATAATACACATAATACACATTTGAAATAAATCACGAAGTACACAATATAAATCATTTAAGCTTCCCTCCCAGGGATCCCCCCCCCCCCCAATGCTTTTAGAATTTTTTAGAGCCACTCCCCGTCATCTTGTGTCCCCCACCCACCCCTTTCTCCCCCAAAAAAAATTGATCCGTCAGTAATTTATCAAGGAATTCAAATACACAAGCGCAGTATGAAGTACCTCAGTTTAACATTTAAAATAAAATTTACACAATTTATAATTTTAAACAATTTAAAATTAGATGCAGATTTGAAATACATGTATACAATACATCTCATTCAGTCATTGAAATCCGAAAAGACACAGCTGAAAAACAAACTACATGACAATAACCAGCTCAACAAAGAAATCACAACAAATACGAAAACTGTTTACACAGCATCGTTTAAAAATACTCACGAATAGATCCATGATATTAATTACACTATAGACATTGACGTGGCAACAAACCATCTCACAGTGCGTTATCAGCCCGTCCGTTGCGGCACACACAAACCGCATCAATGACATCACCAATAAATAACCTCGGGAAAACACCCTGAATCGGCCCAAAATCGTCTCAAAACCACAATTCAAATCACTGCAACAAACACAAACACACAGATATCACTGACAAATTCTTTACCCGTTCGGAACTTATCCATGGCGTTGATCTTTGGGATCGGAAAGGGATGAAAAAGGTTGATAATTCCACCGTATTTTTGACAGTAATTCCTTCAGCGACACTCCATGTTTACATGTTGTGTACGTTGAACGTTCGTCAATGTGCACGGCAAATTACAGGCGCAATTCAACGTGTATTATGGCCACATCCGGGCATTTTGCTCCTGTCATTCCAAGAATACTTGAGATTGATGTTGCCAGTGAGATGGGTGCAGAGTCAAAGGTCAAGGAGAATCATTAAAAAAAGGAAGATAATTGGAAGACTGCTCATTATTCTGGTTCAGATTGTGGGGTAATTTTTTTTATGCTGCTACTTGTCCTGTTTATGATGATGATAGTGACATATTTTAGTGGCTGTGGTGACGGTCGTGGTGAAGCTTAAGATAGTGATAAGACGCGGAAGTGGTGAATTCGGATGCTGATGATTATAATGATGAATGGTGAAACTGAAGCATTCTACTGCAAGCTTATTCAAAACAAATTTTGACTTGGAAGTATTTTAGATGAATTTAGTATTTTAGACAAATTTGAGAAGGCAATTTTTCGTCATATAATATTGAAAAAAAGTTAACGAAGTGTAACGTCCATTAAATTATGAAGATTCGATCATGACATTTTTTTATTTCAAGAACATCCACTTCATGGATTTTATCACGAAGGGAAATGTGTACGTAGAGTGCGCTTCAACCTTATGTTTCATTGCATAATCCATATTGTCAGCCAGAAGCCTGCTCAAGTCTTTTCCATTTAGTTAGCGTTGTGTATAATGTTCAAGGCGTTGGAGTCACGTAGTCGATATTTGCAGCTCCGTCACCTCCGATCCTCCCAGTCATCATAGCTTGGAGGCATTGTCATTATTGATGAGTCCATTTTCTAAGGAGTGGTCTGTGTGAAGTGCGCCACCACTTCTTCAAAACCGATGTTTCATGGTTTCATTTTTGCCGAGAATCTTAGGAACGAGAACTTGAAAAGACGCCAATGATAATGGCACATCTTAAAGTAGAGAAGAAAACGACCAACGAGAGGCCGGAAGAAAAACGATTTTTTTTTTCACTCAATCAGATTCGGTACTGTGAGTTACCTCAGGAAAAAGACTTTTTTTTTTTACCCTAAAATCGTTTTTCAAGAACAGCTTCACCGAAAGAAAAAAATGTTGGATTCGATTTGGTACCCATTTTTAAACTCAATTATCCATATCTTTTCCTATAATGACGTACTTCTGCCTTCTTTTCACAAATCCGTAAGAAAATATTTCATCCCTATCACATTTCCTCAACAAAATACGGACTCGAGTCGAAATTGACTTTGAAGGTGAAAATGGATTTTTTTTTTAATGGGTTTTCCGGCTTTTTTTTTGGTCCTGTTTTCTTTTAGTCTTGTTTGTTTACTGTGTTGTTGTTTGGTATTAATTATGTTAATTATCAACAAAATATTATTATAAAGAAAATTTTCCTAACGAACGTGTTAAACAACGCTTGCGCCACTTGCATGACTTGGCGCGCACGTGCTTTTGTTTTGAAAGAGCGCCCTCTTTTGAGTGTGATTAATTTTCACCAAGCAAACAGAAAAGAAGCAAGATGGCGGCCGACAGTAAAGCCGAAGATCGTATGAATCTTGCAGCGTTGCAGCAGTGCGATCCGTACATTACAAACATCGTGCAGACGGCTAGTCAAGTAGCCCTGTACACGTTCAATGCAGAGGGAAATGAATGGGTAAGTTTGAGTGAAGTGTGGTTTGAACTTGGTATCGATAAGTAAGCGTTGGCAAACGTAGCATTTCCCATTGCATTGCATTGCATTGCATTGTCAATGTGACAATGCCGCTCGCGATGCAGTCACTGTGACTATGCATGCCATGGCGAATGAATGGCTAAAAAGCTGCACATACAGTACATGTACAGCAAATAGTAAAGTCGGTAAAGTCTGCAACATATGTACGGATATTGTGTTAACATGGTTAAATACAAGCTTGCAGATTTTTGAAGATTTTGGTAAGTAATATGGGTGTGATTTGTCAGATTGTACTATTTGTAGCCCACAAATTTACAGGACTACCTCCATAAATAAGGCCACACTTGGAACATGTACCCGAAAATGTAGAACTTTGTCAATTTTTTATTTTAATATTTAGACTTTGTAGTTTATTTATGCTTTAGAAGCACACCCACCCTCTAGGCCTCTTGAAAGCGATAGAAAGTAGTCCCCTCTTTTTCAGACATCTATATTTCGTGTTATTTCCAGGTTCGTTTGCACACGTTTGCGTATCTAAATTCCAACACGAAATTACACGAAAAGTAGATGCCTGAAAAAGGGGTAACTTACTTTTCTATCGCTATAAAAGTATAAAGTGGGTGATCATGAGTATGCTGCTAACTACAAATAAAGTCTAAATGTGAAAATCCAAATTTGACAAAGTTCTACATTTTCGGGTACATGTTCCAAGTGTGGCCTTTATTTATGGAGGTAGTCCTGTAAATTAGTACATTTATGGGGCTAGCTATGGCCAGATTAGGGGGGCGTACAGTTAGGGGGTGAAGAAAACAGTTCGAGAAGCAGCCTACAAAACACTGATTCGACCACAGTTAGAATATGCAGCCACAGTTTGGGATCCCCATCAGTCAAACCACATCAACAAACTGGAAAAAGTACAGCGGCAAGCATGCAGCAAGATTCGTAACGGGTGACTACCAAAGAACATCAAGTGTCACAGACATGCAGCAAAAGCTGGCCAACCCTCCAACATCGCAGAAAAGTCAGCAGGCTCACTATGCTTTATCGTTCCATTCATAAAGAAATTGCCGTTGACATCCCATATTACATCACCCCAGTAGAACGACCACAAAGAAATAGATATAATCGGTGCTACGCCTCCTTGCAATGCCGCACACAAGCATACCACAAAAGTTTCTTCCCAAAGAGGATTGTAGACTGGAACGAGCTCCCTCATGAACTTATCCATCAAGCATCATCATCCCAATTAAGACAGCCCTAGGAAAACATCTTGCATCACAATCTTAATTTCACGCTTGCACAGCACCGGCGTGAAGTCAAACTGGATGATGATGCGATGTACAGTCAACTTTCTGAGATTCTGAGATTCAGACTTGAGATGGGACCTGGAGTGTTCTGAAACATGCAAACTAAATCAGGCCAACTTTATACTCACTCTTTAACCAGCAAATTTCTCAAAAAAATCCATTCACAAAGAAAAGGTCCTCAGTATTTCACCAACAAAGTTAGCAGACTCAGTTCAATTTTTAAAGGAGACATTTCGGAAAGATTGTTGCAACCTGACGCCACTTTTTTCTTCATCCCAATGAAGGTCAGTCATTGCAACAATGGTGATGATAAAACATGAATATGGGACTGAGAAACATTTCCAGTTTTGTTAGGAAATACTTCAAACATTTTCTTGACTCTCCATAAACTGTGTCCACAACCACTGAAGTGGCGTCAGGTTGCAACATTCTTTCCGACATTTCTTCAATATGTTGCACATGAGAGGGAAGTCAAGTGATTTCAAAATGAGGCTTAAGGCTAGACTGGTACATGCCCTACCATGGTCCAACTATTTGAAAATACTGACCTCTTCATTCAGTGTCATTAGTCTGGTGGCTTTACTATGGAGAAATGTGTAGTAAATTGAGACTAGTTCCCGCTTCATGCCACATGTTTCTGAAATTCTTTTGGCATGGTTGATAGATGCAGTACTGAAGCTGTGTTGGACTGGTTGTTTCAGATGCCAGTCTTTTTTCTTGTATTGCATGTTTTCAAAACCTTAAAGTATGAGAGTCCCAAATTTTCAGGCTACCCTAAGGCCATGAGAATGAAAGTTTTAAATTTGTGTCCGGATATTTTCCAGATGTCAGGAGGCTCTTTTTTTCATTCTTCATTATTCATTATTTTAGTGAAAATTCAATCTCTGAACCATCTAAAATGTTGAACTTGAGATTAAGTTTCCATTGGTTGACTCGGTGAGTGCCACAATCAAAGGGCCAATCAGATCTAGCAATAGAAGCAGCACTTAAAACCCGACGAAAAACCAATGATTCGCACACTGGCACACAGAATGTGTGTACAGTTTGTGCATTGCACTATGCAGATGGGATTGACGATTGCGAAGTTGTGGTCTGGACGTGTAGGTCTCTACTAGCGTGGTGTCAAATATGCACACCATACACCATAGTATGTGGAAATAGTATTTCATTATCATACGATAAAATTAATTTTTTTGGGGTGAAATTCTCAATTGTAATTGAGAATAGTTTTTTTTTAAGTAATAAAAGTTTTTCAAAGTTTGCGGGGAGGTGGTGGTGGACGCAAATCTAATAGCTTAATTCTCATGGCCTAATCACAATTCCACATTTTGAAACATTTCTGAAGATGATAAGATCTGACTGAGTCGATTGCATGGGCGTCGCAAGGGAGATGTTCGTGAAAATACTGTAGTTTACATTGTAGGGGTCCTTTTCTCTGGGGCGCTAGTGCGACCGACCAGAGTCAAAATTTGAAAAAAAGGAGTTCTAGCGCCCCAGTTACTGGGTCTACCAGTAAACCTTATTAATGTACATGCATGACAACATTGTCACAACAACAACATCTAGCTGTGATTGCCTCAATGCGGTTATTTCTCATTCTGGGGAATTCCCTAGCCTTGTTATGCAGCAATTGAGTTGTCACAGTTTATGACATTTAAATTCAAGGGAATGTCACAATAGTTGGGGCCATTGAGATGGTTGGGGGCGTAACATGGACTCGCAGGAATATGTACTTGGTACCGTACCTGTCGTTCATTGTCACAACAAAAGCATCAAACTACGAGTACCCTAACAAGGTTATTTCTCGTGGTGGGGAATACCCTTAGCTTGTAATGGAGTAATTGAGTTGTAATTCATGGTAAACAAAAACTCGGTGTACTGCTTTGTAGAAATAAATGCCATGGATGCATTTTTGTTTTGAATTGTTGTTTTTGTGTACATACATGTACTTTCTGGTGCTGATAACAATGCATTCCCAATTCAGGTTGAACCAGTGTACCGCCCAATACCCTTATTTGTCAAGTAGTGCTGTGTACTGGTTATGATGTTAAGAGTCATGCAGACAAAGCATTGTCGTTAAAAAGGACTTGATCAATGATTTTGATGATCTTAAGTATACACAAACAGCATTTAAAATGGGAAGTCTGTATTTGTCGGGGTTGAGATTTGTCAGGATTTTTTCCTGATATCAGGATTTTAACAAAATCCCTGTTGAAATTTTTGAAATAGGATATAATAGATTGTGATCTATATAGTCTAAAACATGTGTATCACTTGGTTAAAAAAATCTGAAGGAGTTTTTTTGAGGGTTAAAAGACACATTTTGCCCGTAAAACCATTTGGGCAAGTATGAGAACGTGGACATATGGCTGAAAAATGGAAAATTTATTAAAATCTTTAAAATTACAAGCACCATAACCAGTACTGCCATAACCTCAAATGTGGTATCAAATTAAAGACGGCCTTTCATTTCATTGATGTGCCAGTGAGTTGGAAAATGGTTAAGTACATTATTTGTACCAAAAAAATGTATACAATTATGGATTTTAGGTAGGCATTTTGGCACTTTGTTTTTACATTCAAAATACAAGTGTTATTGTGAGTTTTTTGTTGTTAAGGAAAAGGAAAAGGTTTACATGACACCTGAAATCTCTCTTAAAATGCTTAAGGTTCATGTGCCACTGTAGACAGTTCGTTAAAACGTTGTCAAAAATAGGTGTCAAAACTAGCCGACAAAGTTGGTGTCCAAAAGATGTGCATACACCACCCAGGTTAAAATGGCTCGGCAAGGTTTAGCTAGTTTTAAGAAATTAAACATACCAAACATTAATTTGGCGAACAGTGCCATTTTACACCTTTGAATGCAATTTTTTTTTTAGGGGAGGGGGGCTCAGTTCTCCGTCTCTTTTGTACAAAATGTATGTCATTATAATCAGAATTTGTTTCCATTTGTTTCTTCTTTTTTCCCAGGAAAAGACAGACATTGAGGGCAGCCTGTTTGTCTTTGCAAGGTAAGTTTGGTCTATTCACAGTTTATTCACATTTTGTGCACATTATGAAGTACCGGTACATGTACAGGTACATGTGATTTTGCATTTACATGTGTCATAAAGTGTATGGCGCCCTCTATTGAGCAGATATGCTCAATGTGACTGTCTTTTGTTTGTTTGTTTGTTTGTTTGTTTGTGTTTTTTTGTTGTTGCTTTTTTTCTATATATTTTTTTTCTTATATTTTGGTTGTTGTAGACATGGCCTGTAAGTGATACTTCACATTGTACAAAGCAATGTTCTTTTTGCACAATGATGTTATGTTCCAAAGAGTCTAAGAGTTGGCACAGAAATGTGTTAAGCACAGAAAGTATATACTTAGCATAAACAGGTTACTGCTAGAAAGTCTCGCGTTGTATACAATTGTGAGTCCTCCAATTGTTTTCTTGGCAAATTTATGCATGTAAATTTATTAGGCAAAACGTTTTGCACAGCATCTTCATTAAACTCCCTACTTAGTTTTACTAAGTAGAAGACCATGTCTGTCAAAATCCATCACTTATTCTGCATCACATAATGTTTCAGGACCAAATCCGTTGAAATCCACCAGTGGTGCTGGTGGATTTTGATGGACTTGGTACACATGGCTTATCTGCCAAAATCCCCCAAATGGGGGAGGGGGGGGGTGGATTTTGATGGAGTTGGTTAGGTTAGGGTTAAATTGGGCCAAGTTCTAATTCACACCTTGTCGATTGCAATCTAGGCAAAATGTTGTAATAAACAATGAAAAGTAAGATTTGAGGCTTTGCATGGTGGAGATACTAAATACATGTAATGAAAGGTTTGCGGAAACACCATGTGCGAATAATTTCTCAACTAAGAGAATGGTTCTGAAAAGAACCAGAGGTATAAACTCGACGTTCCGGTCAGTTGCTCTGACCGTCTTCAGGAGAGAAAAGTCTTGTTTGGGTTCAAAGTGTCTGTTTGAAATGTCAAAGAGTTACTGCTAAGAAGCAGTGCCTAGTTCAAGCAGCTGCCAAGAAGACATACATGTAAGTGACTGTTCTGGCTAAGCGAAAGTCAGTTTGGGGGACAGTCTTAAGCTGTAGGCCTATATTGCATGATATTTTGGCCAGTAGCCTCATGTTGCTGAACTGTGGTAAGCACATTTGTGTGCTCAGTCTCAGTTCCGTGAAATTACAGACATAACTAGACATGTGCGTAAACCAAAGAGGGCGCTTACTGACCACTTTCGAGAGCCCAATGGACGGGACACACCACATGCGAGTAGTGGTTTACGCGCGTATAGCGTGAAGTACGCACGGCTCATTTTAATCTGAATGTGTCATATGAATGTCTCTCCCAATGGTGTCCATCACCTCTCCTGTTCTTACCATTGAGGGGGTACTTGTGCACGGAGCCCATGGCATCCTTAAATCATTTAACTTCTTCTGAACTGCGAAGTTAATTGTCCTAATAACATGGACTTAAAACAATGTGCAGTGATGTTAAGCTAATAAAACGGCTTGTCATCTCCAGTGGTTGCCATTTCAAGCCCCTTGTATATTAACTCACTAAATAAGTTCGAGATGTACAGAACTGTCCAAGCTGTTTTTGAGTTTCATCTTTCTTTTTTTTTTTTTCTAGAGAGAAAAATTCAACTGTTATTTAAATTTGAGTGATATTATCGAAGAAAAAAAAAATCAGCCCATATTTAGTTGTGGAATTATCACTCTACATATTTAGAATTATTTACAGCCTGACAATAATTTAGTTCTCACAGGAAAGATTGGTTCTCGCCCCCTAACTGAATAGAATAATGTTGGGATCGGGAACCAGTCTACACCAAGGACGCATCTTGGCCCAATTTCATGGCTCTGCTTAACATTAGCGAAAAATCCCTGCTCACTATAGCAGACAATTCCGTGCTTACGGTAAGGCCGAACAAAAAAAATGGTGTGTTTACGGTAACGGCCTGAAAAAAATCCAGGTAGGTAGGTAGGGAAATAATTTTATTTTGTAATTTTTTTTTTCATTTCAGTTCTGCATGCCCATGCGTGTTCTTTCGCAATTTTTTTTTATAAAACCACTATTCAAGCATTGAAGATATTCAATCGATACATTTCAATCCAAATTAATTTGTATCGTCGGCCAGGGTTCTCCCCAGGATTTTTTCAAACATGTGGGGGAAGATTTGCTGTGATTCAACAACCCGAAAATGTTTGAACTTTAGAAGCTCTCTGGTGCATTTTAGAGCAAATCTGGGGGTCTTTATCTTAAGATTTGTCCTTGAAATTCAGAGGAGATCTTGTAGGTCACTAATATTTTTTTGTAATTACCCGGTAAAGAAAAAAAATCAAAATTGTTAACTTAACAAAAAATTAACATTTCACAACCTGTGTTTCACTGCTTCCTATAAAACTAGAAAAGTATGAATTACATTTACATGTAAGTTTCAAATTAAGAAATTAAGGTGGAGAAAAAAACAACTTTTGTTTTTGATTACATGCCTTTCAAAATAGCGTCAGTAGGTCGGAAAATTATTTCCCCGTGGGTGCTGATTAATGGAGCATCATTCGTACTAATCATAGAGCAAGGAATCATGTTTATTTTGTGCGTGGATTATTTCCATTTGCGCCACGAAAATTATCAAGACTGGCTATCAAAAGTGATTAAAACTTGCCTCACCTAATTATAAATATATTTGAGGTCGGTGATTCCACTTTATGCTTAACATACATCACGGCCGCTGGCACCGCCAACATTCCGCCTGGCTGGCCGAACATCGCGCCGTGCTCACGGCCCACGTGGCCGAAAATCTTGCACTACTGCAGAAACACGCTACGATGTTTCGCCACATGTTCGAGCTTTGCAATCTCGTCATTTTAATGGAAAACACATACACAGAATGTAAAGATCACGTTCTGTGAATTAATTCGCAGAAATTCTCTTTCTCCAGCGATGGTTGTTTGGTAATATTTTTACGATCCAACTTCGGCCCACTACATCATCATGCTTAATGATACGAAGTATGGACCGGAGAGAGGCAGTAGTCACTGGTTCCGGTCCTTCATCATAGCATTGATTCCGTTAGCTGGCGAAGGGAACCAGTGTACCATGCTGTATGTTAGCTGGGTGCTGCAGTCGACAGAACACGTCATCGTGTGCATTTTGATCACACATGCATCGGAAAAACAGGATTTTGGTCAAGACTTTGCATGTCAAGATAAAATAATGGCGTATGTAACGATCAAATTGTGCATTTTAATGACGTGTTTGATAATTATATTGTGCGTATCAGGGGCTAAAAAATGTGATCGGCATTTTTTTGTCGGCGTATCGGGCCGGCTGCAATTCCAGCGTATCGGGCCGATACGCAGTACGCACGTTTGTACGTGGGGAGAACCTTGCCGTCCGTCGGCCAGCCAGGCGTACCGGTTCACCCTGGCCCGATGCGTTTGTGCAAAAATAATCGTACTTCGTAGTTTGAGAATTCAAGTTTTGAGATCGTCGCGATTTTCGCACGTTTAACACAGGTATGTTTGTGTCAAATCATGGTCAGATTCAAGTGTGGAAAATGGTTTTTGTTCGTGGCAAATAATTAAAAGAACTTGAAATGTTTGAAATTTGTCAATTATCAACCTTCAAAATGGCAATAAAAAGTTTGAGGTCGGCAATTTGGCCGAAAAAATTCCAGGTCGGTCGGGTTACCGTAAACACACAATTTATTTTGTTTGGCCTAATTGATTTCATGGGTTAGTGAGGAATTTTGGCTTGTGCTCATGCGTACATCCCGTAACTAAGGATTCTGTGCTTTTTAAAACAGGGTTAGCACAAATTTTTTTTCTGCACACGTTGCGCTGTTTGCATAGAGCAAAATGAAATGCTCATTAGCTGATCATGCATTTCGGTTTTGGGCGTATCGGCTTCGATGACGCACCGGTATGGAATACAAATGCAGATATGCAAATAGCCGTACAAAATTTCAAGTTTTCCTTAGGTTTGTGCACAAGCATGGATGCGCCCATCAGGCATTACTTTGTACATCGAGTTAGCGCTCTAGTAATTTAATATATACCTTTATGGCCCTGGTAGAGTGCAAAAGCAACTAAGAATAAAAAACGTGTTTTTTTTTCAGAGGGTTGCAGATACCTAAAAATTATTTAAAAAAATAAACATTTGTTGAAGAGCCTGGACAGTACATCTTTAAATGTCAGTCCTATATTAAATTGAAATCCAAGTTGTCTGGGGAAAAGAGAGAAAAACCATCGCTCTGATGGTTGGTCTTATTTTCTCTTCTGATATGCCACTCCCTATAACACCTGCCCGGCTACAACCCCCGCATCAGGTAATAAAATAGAAGATGAACGGGAGGAAGGCACAAGCCATCCTGGTGAACCCACACGTACTTGAAGGTGATGCATTGTATTGACACTACATTTGGCATTGATTCACCCGTTCCTGTCTGTGTTAAACACCTGTGTTCGGAGCACCCCGCCAAATTTCTCCATCGATAGACATGCCTGCAAATATTGCAGGTGATAAAGAAATACACATATTTAAGTGGTTTATTTTGCCTTCATCTCTAAATTTGCACTGAATCCCACAAGTCCGTGTCTGTATGTTTGCACTATTCCGATGAAGTGATTTAGGATCACAGAACCTTGGAACTATTTTTTTTTTTTACAAAAAAACATCATAGCTAATGATGTGCACTTCACATACAACAGCCAAATGTGGTTTACAAAAATGATGAACACAAAATAAATTAGACAAAGTAATCAACATTCGACAAATTACATGTGATTAATTAAATATTCACTGAATTAAGTGGGGCAAAACGTGATGTGATTTCTGACAGAACATCTGGAAGCCATCCTGATGAGGTTGTCCCACGGTCTGAATTGGGAGACCATTCCAAACAGGGATAGTGGCAGGCAGGAAGGATCTATCATGTTGATGCTGGGACCAGTGGCTACACCCTGTCCTTCTAGTCAGGCACTATAGTAGGCATGAGTGCCCATATTCTGGCTTCTCCCCATTTTTTTCTTTTAATAAAAGTTGAGTTAGTCGATCATCGTTAGGCCTTTAGAAACGCCACACTAAATGACAGCTACAGGTATACGAAGAGGAGAACGAAAAAGGAGCACATAATTTTTTTATTTTTTTTTAAATTTATGAAGTGCACAGATCAAGAACTTATGTTAGGTTTGAATTGGGAGGATTATACTTGTAAGTGGCAGGTATTAAGAAGGATGCTGGCAAAGAATTGCAAAGTGAAGCAGCTTTGGGGGGGGGGGGGTTGGATGACTGCATGTACATTGCAGATTTTGCTTTGGGGACAGTGGCTTATACATTGATGAGAATGAACTGAATCCTCACAAATCTGTCAATTTCATTTTTCTTTTAAACCCAACAAATTTGGGACCCTAATCTACCAGTGTGATGGTGGCTAGGCTGTGCCATCTTGAATCAATTAAAAACTTCAAAATGGTGGGGGGATAAAGGCCAACTGTCCATACTCTGCCTGAAAGTGAACACAAATTTGTGATGTCATTTACAGTTTCTGCGCTGCCAATTTTGCACAAGTTGAACACATTTCAACTCTGATGAATTTTGACACGAATGTTTCCTGTTGTCAAATTTGCTCAGCGTTGGCATTTGCTTGAGGTACGAACCGGCAAGAAATTGGCCGTAAGACACGTGTTGGTGTCTTGAGGATGTGTACACAGTGTGTCACGTACATGTCTGGCTAAAACTAGGAGTGGATTTTGTTTAGGTTCTAAGAATCTATGAATTGTTTCACAGTGAACACCAGATGTGACATTTGAAATTCTATTGTGCATTTTTTCTTTTACTCACTGGTCCTTTAATGTGGACAAAGCCGCTTGAAAGGTCAAAATTTGTTCAAAAGTTCGGGGAAGTCAAAATGTCAAAATGTAGCCACATTGTGATTTTTTAAATATTTATTTGATGAGTGGGTGTGCTGGTAAAATGGCACTTGTTTAGTTTTTGTTGTTTGATCAAACAAGAAGAGGATTTACCCTCTAATGCAAACAACATTCTGTGCAAAGTTGTCCTTTCAGTCCAAATCTATCCAGTGACTGTTTTCAACAGTTAAGAGCTCCCTGCCTACATAAAGCAGGATTGACTGGCTGTGACTGTTTATGTAACTTGATACAGCTATGCTTTGACTGTAGGTGATTGATAAGACAGCCGTGCTGACAAGTTGCCTGCTTTGGTCTGTTGACTGAATTTGACTTGTCACAGTGCTTGCTTGAAATATGATCTGACTGTTGGTGACTAGCCTGTTTAAAAGGCATGGCAGGGGAAGAGGATTGATTTGTTGGCTGTCTGTGACTGTTCAGACAGCAGGAGGGTTAAAGTAAAGCATGCATGTACAAGAATTTTGTATTTTCCCAAATATTACACATCTTGCATGTTTGTGAATGCAATAAACAATTCTTTCCCATATCTTTAGTTGTAATGTCAGGACTGATTGAAAACTGTAACTGTTAATTGGTAGAACTATTTTGTGTTACTTGATTGAGGGATATATACGCATCTCCATATGTGTTGTAATGTCTTTAATTCATGTCCAGCCTGCCAATACACTAACATCTCCTCGGTAGGAAAAAACACGCAATGGCCCCACTTCAAATAGCGTCTGCACCGTTCTGCAAAGTCATATTTCAATTTCCATGGAAAAAAAACCATATATTAATTATGAAAGGTACATGTGACGGTATTGATTTGCGAAACCACAATTCTATCCGCTCGGTAATAGCGAGTCGCGTTCTAAGTAGTTACAAGATTACGGGGGATAGTGCATTTCAGCAGAGGCCATTTACATTAGTCATTCCCGGCGTAGACACGTAACCTAAACCCCGCGATGTTTGCACGGACTGGTCCGTGCATCGACTGACGATATATGATCAGGTGGCATTCAATTGATACATTAGGGTAAAAGAGCACGTCCTTTTTTTTCCTTTCTTTTTCTGTTGGCGTCCCTCTTTAGACAATGTCGAACCGAGTCCCCCAGATATCTATCTTAATGCCACGGCCCCGGCCCGAGCGGGGCTTGACGTGAGTGGAACAAGGAGCTCGTGGGTAGAGAGGAATCTCGTCAGAGCCACGCAACAACTCAAATTTCCTTTGATGACTCTGGCTGACATTCACTGACCTCTGAGTATCGGAAAACAGGCTTCTGTCTGTTTGGCGACATTTTGCGCTCTTGGTCGTAAACACCTTGGTTATGTCATCTGTGGCTAAATTTGTTCCCAAAATGGCCATTTAAAAGTTTAATGTTCATTAATAAGAATCTACAGGAGATTGCTCAAATTCAACATTTAAAAAAAACAATTGGTTGAGTAAGATTTGAGGCTTTGCATGGTGGAGATACTAAATAATGAAAGGTTTGCGGAAACACCATGTGCGAATAATTTCTCAACTAAGAGAATGGTTCTGAAAAGAACAAGAGGTATAAACTCGAAATTCCGGTCAGTATGCTCTGATCGTCTTCAGGAGATTGGTTGTAATAGTTACAAGCTTAGTTAATATTTGGAACAAACCATTGATATCACAGTGAGAGCGGGAATAGTCTAAATCAAAATTATAATATCTGTCCTGAAAATATAAAAACTTGCACATTTGTTGCATGTTATAAATGTTCTGTTTACTTTTTTTTTAATCATGTATTTTCATCAGCATATTTTATGAACAAGTTATGAATTACAATAATTAAAAATTTCCCTGAAAACCCACAGACATCCTGAGATGGTCCAGCATTGTTATCTTGATTGGAATCATATTCTTTTACCGGTCGATTGATAACCAATCCATCATTTCTTTCATTTCAAACAAGAGCAAATTTATCCTGAAAATCCCCCGGACAACCGTTGGTGTGTTCCTGATTGAATAGCCCTCAACATACTTGCATAAATTACTGATGTTGACTCTCAAGGCCCGATCAATTGTCCAAACAATTAGTATTTCAATTCCGAGGAGCAGTCATTTCATATCCATATTACCAGCTGGCTCGAGTAGACAGCTAGGATGTGGGTGTGTGTGGTTATTGGCTTGCGCCGACATATTACTCATGTCATAGCAAGATTGGGATATTGCCCAATAGACGTGGATTGACTCATCCTGGAACTGCATGGGATCGATTCCATATTCGGAATCGAAATCAGAATCTTGATTGTGGGATGTTGCCCACTGGACTTTAGGCGTGGGATGACTCCATTCTGGAATTCGGAATCGAAATTGTGAATTCCCATTTTTGGGAATTGACTTCCTATAATAGTCAATGCCATTTCCCCGAGATGTTCAATTTGGACAATTCAAGGCAAAAGTTCTTCGGTAAATTGTCTTATTTTTGGAGAGTGGTTACACGTTTTTAATAATGACCTTTGATGAACAGTTTACCAGCTGTTATTGGTCATTAAGGAGGTTTTGATCCATTTAAAAAAAAAAGAAGTATTTACTGAGTGAATTCGAAGTTGTTCCCAAACAGAATCATGACTCCTGGACAGAATCGGAATTTATTCTAAAATGGTGGAGTTGCCCAAGAATATTGAAGTTTGGCTACTGAATTGTGGGAAACAATTGATTTCACGTGATCAGGGAACTGTCAATGTATAGATGTTCAGTAGAACCTCACTAAAGCAAACATGGTGTGGTCCTCACAAGAATGTTAAGTAGAGTGGTCCTATGTTATAGCTATAAGGGTCTTTCTTGCTATTGTCCCTGTCCATGTTACGTCTGACATGTACCTTATAATTTATAATTCTGATGCTCATCCTCCAGGAGTGATGGTGAATATATCTAACTATCTACCCAACAAAGAAAAAGTAGTTTGAAGTCATTCTTAATGATACTTACATGGCAAGTTACAAAAGTACCAAGGTAACAGGGACAGGAAAAATGCCACACTTTGGACCCTAAATTTATAGAATGACCCATCGCTGCCATATGGATGTTCGGTTTAGCACAGTGTTTTGTATTGTGATGATCATTGTAATGGCATGTTTGTATAAGTTGCAGTTAGCTTCATTGTATCCATTTTATTGTTTGAATTACTTTTTATTTTGTTGTTCCACTTTTTGTATCACTTTTTACTTTGTTTGTTCAATTGTTTTCCTTTTTATTTCCTTGCATATGCCCCCCCTCCCTTATGCTTCATAATATTTGATTGATCGCTTGCGTGCAAAGATACTTAATAATCCACACGTATACTTCACTCCTTAACTTCTGCGTTGTTGTGTTGCTCATGAAGACGTTATTCTTGCTTCGTCATTCAATTAAATTCCCTTCTTTGTTCCTTTCATCTCCCCCCCCCCCGCTTCGTAATCCGCATGTTTCCATGCTTCATTGATTGTTCTCATGCTTGATTGAAGCATTGTTTCGTTCTCGCTTGCTGTAAGTATTCGCCGAGAATTTATCACGCAGTAACTGTGTATCCATTTGACTCGATAAAATTCAAATGAAACGAATATTTTTTTCCCTAAGGATTAAATAAAGCTGGAAGCGACACACACCAGGGTATTTTATAGTAATTTATGCCGAATTGGAATCGATATCCATGTACTTTCATATTGCTACTTTCAAACCCGCTGACATTTAGGCTTGGACTGTATTTCAATAATACCCTGTAGTGACAATATTTGTTTGTTACCGAATGATGTCAGAATACCCAAAGGCTAACAGCCTTGGTGTGGAATTACATTTATACCGGTAGCCCAATTTTCCCTCTTAATTAAAATGGAGTAGAATGTGTGCATAAGCCCTTGAAAACAAAGGAAACTGAACAATACCGAATGATGTCAGAATACCCAAAGGCTAACAGTCTTGGTGTGGAATTACATTTGTAGCCAATTTTCCCTCTTAATTAAAATGGAGTAGAATGTGTGCATAAGCCCTTGAAAACAGAGGAAACTGAAATAATGGATAATTGATTAAATTCCTTGTGGTTGTATCTAGGTTCGTGGTTGTACTTACTAGCAATCCAGCTAGGCATTTAAAGTTATAGGCCAGTGGCCTCGGTCCAGAATTTTGGCCACCGGTATCAAATGAGGGAAATAATCATCATAGCGATTTTTGGCAAGGGGTACACCTCCAGAGTTGGGAAATATGTGATAGCATTGCAGCGGTGGCAGCTTTTTGGGTGTTATCACCCTTTTTTCAAAATGTCCATCAAAATGCTTGTTACCACTCTAGGGGCGGTATGCCTTGCTCATGCGCACTATAATAATTTATGCCCTGATTTGATACTGACCAAACCCCCAGGCTAATGGCCTATATTAGTTCTGACCATGCTGCCTGTTAACAGTTTCCCTATTACCGTGGGTATTGTATTTTGATGATATAATATTTTGTCAGAAAAGTACCTGCTAATACTCAAAACCACGATATCTTTGTGACGCATACTACATGTGGACTCTCAAAATCCAGTACAGCACAAGCCAACCGACGTTCTCAAAAATTGACCTGAACTTGACAAAACAAGAGGAAGGAAACATGGCCATCAGAAACACCTGCGAAGGAGGAAATGTTGACGTTCAATTCATTACTGCACTTTGTGTTGTTGCTTGCGGGTGCGTTAACCCGACCGTTAATATCGCTAATCGTGTTTTCACTTAATAGTCAACTTGATGTATAAGCTAAGGTTTATTTCTTCAAAGATGCCTTGCTGTGTGTACAAATACCGGTATGTATGTGTGATCTTGACTTTCTACAAAAAATTTTTAATTTTTTTTATTTTTGTAAAAATATTTTATGTGAATGATCCGCAGTTATGAATTTCAAGTTTGGTCACATAATGAGATGTTTTTTAGTTGGAAAAATATAGCCAGATTATGACAAAGTATATTACTTATGGACACAAGGCGCATGATTGACATTCATGATAGGAGATGATGAGGTACAAGACTCTTTTCCAGCACTTTCACTGTGAATGAACTCGCACCTCGGATGACATGTTTATTGATTCAAATCTATAACTCATTTGTCTTATCTTGGTTGGACGTCATGCATTCGGCCCCCCATGCCCGCGATATATGGATTGACAAATGAAAGAATAAACAGTCCACTGTGCAGAGGAAATGTCGACATTCTGATGAGATTTCTGCGTTTACACTGTGACGTCCTTTGGGTCCGTAGCCCCGCGTGCTTTGATGCAGGGTCCACTATTAATAACTTCGGGGACATGCTTAAATATCTTCTAATGGACTCTCAATTTCTGGCCGAATTTGCAAAGGGGGAAATGTTGACTCTATGGCCGGCTGCTGTCTGCGAACAACATGCCTGTGTATTGTGTACTGTACATGCCTCTGCCTTCGAGAAATTTTAATGAAAAATTCTTGTGTTGACTAGATAAATACAAATTGAAATATCGGTCAGGGGTATTTACCTTCTAATGACTTCATTCTTGTTTAAGTGATATTTAAGAGACGAACTGCGACTAGTCTGATGTACGAAACAGAAATCTGATATCGCATGTCAGTATTTTAATTAACGGCAACCCGGTGGCGTCAAACGCCATGCCCTGTCCCGAAATCCTGAGGGTGCGTTTCCCCTTCTGTCTCGCTCCACTCAGCCTCCCTGTCACCTCGTCAGATTGTCCGCTAATTACAGCACTACTCTGACCGGTTCTCAGTGCCGCGGTAACCGGTAACCTCCGTCAGTGCAATTTCACAGACTTGCCACGCTCTTTAGTCGTGCCCCCTCGCTGTCACCTGTACTATCCGATTAAATCTCACATCGTTTTGCAAATGACGCCGTGATTTTTAACGCATGGTGTTGCTACCTGTTTTCAAGTGCGGCACTTCGGGACTCTCATGGGTTAAATTGGAGTGAAGAAGGAAAGGAAGAATTGTAAATTGTGAAGACTTGAAGACTTGAAGCACCAAATGAAATCTTCTTGTGTTTTTTCTTATATAATTTGTTATGTTTGTGTGAGAGGAGGGTAGTGGTTAATAATCATGTTATTTTAATACAAATGTACAGATCTATGTTTGAACCAGAAAACATTGACTGAAAGATAAATAATTTGCTGAATAATAATAACGGGTTTTTATAATAGCACTTTTAACTATGATCAAAGCGCTTTAGATTATTATTACCCCTGATCATTGGGCCAATTAAACATTCCAATTTCAAATACCATCTCAGCTCCCTGGGGAGTATACAGCTCGATGCAGCCTGTTAGGTGCAAGGAAGCTAATTCAATCACAATAACCATCTCTGCCCTCACAGGTACCCATTTACTCCTGGGTGGAGAGAAGCAATGAGTGACAAAGTGCCTTGTCCAAGGGCACACGCACCGTAGCCGCAGGAAGGGCTCGAACACACAACCTGCAGCTTTACCCTACCCGCAGACCACGAATCCAATGCCCTTAACCACGAGGCCACAGCACTGAAGATAAATTAGTATGTTTTAGATAAAGCCGTATAATCTGTGCTCTTCTGTAAGAAAATTGTCGTGAGGGATTTCTTCTTGCTTGTCAGTCAGTCAAACCAGTCAGTCAGTCGTTTACTCACTCACTCACTCACTCCCCCAGAGGAAAATGGGCTGGCCCTTTATCCAGCCAAAAATTGCAATAAAAGAAACAGAAGACATTTTGCTTGAGCTGAAATAAATTATAAACAATTTGAAAATTGGACTGTGAAAGAAGAAACTTGAGGAATACTTTCTCGGTGCACTGCCTTATTTTGATGATGCAAGAATCATTTTTTTCGTCCTCCCTTTGCCTCCTTGAGGTATTATAAAAGGAATCCGAGAGACTCCCTTGCTGTGGGGATTGTCATCCATCTTGGCACGGGTTCTGAGGTCATCCCAACATATAACATGACAATCATAGCAACCCATGGAAGGCTTGCGATGGAATAATATCAGTCAGGCTTCTTTAGTCAACCCTTCACACATCCCAGTGTTTATCCAGTTGCTCCGAGTGTTGGACTTGTCTGGCTTTTATTTTGTACATTTCTCACGCGATTTTAATTTTTTTTTACACATTTCTCACGCCTTTGCAATTTCTTCCCAGAGGCTGAATGATACTTCATAAACTGATAATTAGATGGATATATTGAGAAGCACATGTGTAGAAAGCACAAAATTATTTGGAATTGAGCAATGCAAAAAGAGTGTTTTGGGAAAACCTGGCATATTTCCATCTTGAAACAAATTTTAGTCGTCTTTCATTAAAACAGATTTTACCATAGTAAGCTCTGTATAAAGAGTAGCATTTCACTGTTCCATCTTTTGCAAATTCCCAGAATTTTTTTTCCAAATTTACTTAAAGTTTTTACATACAAAGGTACATGTACTCTGATGAAAATGAATGTCAGAATATTTAAAACATCCCATGGCAATTTACTAGTAGAGATATTTATTTAAAAGTGGATCGCAAACATACACGAGACTCTAAATACTGGGCTTTCCTGCATGTGCTGAATATTATGGACATGTCAGTTTCAAATTCATTGTGATCGTTACTCTTCTCTTGCTTTATGGTTTTCAACTAGATCAGATTCGGTAAAGCATCGGTGAATTTCTGAATACTTAGGGGGTAAGAATGCAAAAAATCTGTGGCTTAAATTCATTGAAAAGGCAATATTTATGAAGCTTTCATGGTGAGAAATGAAAGTTGACTAACAACTCACTGCGTCCTTGCCCTGTGAAATCAACGGGTCAGCTTTTATGCACCGTTGGGAGTTTCTCACCCAGGCAACTGCTGTATGCGTGACAGGCCGCATGTGTGCCCAAAATACGGCCATTATTCAGATTGGATAGGTGTGTGTAACTCTCTCAGTTTCGTTGTCATGTCTGTACTCGCAAATGTAACTTCTACAGTGCAGTATTCATGCATTCATGAAGACTGGAGAGTGATATGGTACACATGAATTATATTTGGCTACCCTGGATGAAATCAAAGTTAGTCCACTCCAGCATTGTAGTTTTGGCTACCCTGGATGGAGCCAAATCTAGCTCTTCAAGTTTTGTGTTTTACCTGCCCTGGATGGAACTAAATCTAGCTCCTCAAGTTGTGTGTTTTGTCTGTCCTGGATGGAACCAAATCTAGCCCTCAAGTTGTGTGTTTTGCCTGCCCTGGATGGAACTAAATCTAGCTCCTCAATTTTTGTATTTTGTCTGTCCTTGATGGAACTTAATCTAGCTCCTCAAGTTCTGTATTTTGTCTGTCCTGGATGGAACTAAATCTTGCCCCTCAAGTTTTGTATTTTGTCTGCCCTGGATGGAATAAAATCTAGCCCCTCAAGTTTTGTATTTTGGCCACCCTGGATGGAGCCAAATCTAGCCCTCAAGTTTTGCATTTTGTCTACCCTGGATAGAGTAAAAAATAGCCCACTACAGTGTTGTATTTTGGCTGCCCTGGATGAAGCCAAATCAAGCCCCTCAAGTTTGGCATTTTGTCTACCCTGAATGGAGTCAAAAATAGCCCACTACAGTGTTGTATTTTTGGCTGCCCTGGATGGAGTCAAATCTAGCCCACTCCAGCGTTGTATTTTGTCTACCCTGGATGGAGTCAAATCTAGCCCCTCAAGTTTTGTATTTTGTCTACCCTGGATGGAGTATAAAGAAACTCCACTACAGTGTTGTATTTTGGCTACCCTGAATGGAGTACAAAATAGCCCACTACAGTGTTGTATTTTTGGCTGCCCTAGATGAAGCCAAATCTAGCCCTCTCCAGTGTTGTAGATTTGTGTACCCTGGATGGAGTCAAATGTAGCCCCTCAAGTTTTGTATTTTGTCTACCCTGAAAAACGTCCACCTACAGTGTTGTATTTTTGGCTGCCCTGGATGAAGTCAAATCTAGCCCCTCAAGTTTTGTATATTTTTGTCTACCCTGGACAGAGTCAAAAATAGCCCACTACAGTGTTGTATTTTGGCTATCCTGGATGGACTCAAATCTTTTAGACTGGACCTGACTTATGACCAGAATCGTGACCAGACTCATGATAGACTAGGCCAGTTTAGCACCCACTGTTGCCCTCCAGTCGAGGGTAGCAGGTGGAATCAACCATGTTGCCCAAGGACACAATAGATTAGCCAGCGGGTGCAACACACTCCATGGTTCTTAGTTTCTGAGTCACTTCGATGGTGTGTGAAGTTATACGAGACATTGGGCTGTTGCCAGAATTATTAAGTAAAATGGCATGCAGTTGACTTTCAAGAAATCTAAAGAACTCACTCACAAACGTTGAAAGATACTGGTCTTGTGAGTTATTAAACAAACCTACTCATACATGTACTGGTAAGTTTAATGCTAACCAGCTTAAGTAAAAGTGTTTTTTATTTATGCATGATTGTATCACGGAGAATGATAATACAAAGTTGTATGCGTGTCGTCTGCACATTTAGCGGATAGTGAGTGGCGTATGACGTCATACGTGCAGACGACACGCATATCTCGCTCACTACGCGTAAGTAAAAAACGGATACGGATAGCTAAACGTAAGTGTAAGCGTATCCGTTCGCTTGCGAAACCTTCCTATTACACAAACTTACTCATACATGTACTGGTAAGTGTAATGCTAACCAGCTTAAGTAAAAATATTTGTTGATTTATGCATGATTGTACCACAGAGAGTGATCATACAAAGTTGTAACTTGCGTCAGCTTGTTAAACAGCTAGAAAATTTCAAGCATGATGTCTGCCTTTTGCTATCAATTGAGAACCAACCTGGTGTCTATATTCAAAAACTGGGTCCACAACCAATTGACAGCTGACCAGTTCACCCCACTGTCAACGGTTACAGATACACAGACACACAGCAAGATACAAAAACAATAGTACTGTCGGTTACATGCTAATATCATTTTGTGCGTCACCTATTAGCATGTGTTTTGTCTTGTCGTGTCCTGTCTCACGTCAGCGGCATTTAATGTCATCGAATCCTTTTGATGTGATGCAGTCTGTGCTGGGGACTTTTCAGAAACGCTCACACGGTTTGGCCCGTGACATTTTGCATTACGTTGTCACTCATGATCAATCTCCACAGGGGTCTTATGCATACTTAATTCACGCAGTGGATCTCAACGGCACATATGTTGAACATGCATCAAAATTTAACCAATTGATGACGAAATAATAAATCTGGAAAATGATGGTGGTAATTTCTCTTCTTTTTTTGGGCAAAAAGCCAGCATTCCAGGTGCAATGGTTTTTCAGGATGCTCGATCCTTACAATCAAGTAGTGTTTGACAAATTGACAGTTATACTTTAAAATTTTACTTTAACATTATATATCTTCACCCAAATTGGTCTGTTCCATATTTAATCCCTCTTTTGTGTTTCTCCTCCCAACTGTGCATGCTTCTGAGTTCTTACATATTTGTTTCTTGTGCCATTGTCATTTTGCCTCTGAAGAAGTTGTTGTTAAGATCGCAGTGTCAGGCCGTCTTAATTTGTTTTTTAGTTATGCTTGAAAACGCAGAAGGTGTATTGTGTAGGCCTATGTGTTCAGGAGTTGTTCACTGTCACCCACAAAGTAGGTGTTTGCCTGCAAAGTGCAAATGCTGTCCACTACCTTGAAATTAAAAAATGGTAAGGTTCACACTTAAAAATTAAAACAAAAATTACAGCATGTAATAGTTTTCTTATTTTAAATTGCAATACTAGTCCAATATGTCGCCCTTATTCATTTGAAATTCCCTTCATGGCACATAATTATAGCATAACAAAAATTGAAGCATATGTTTTTGGACTGTAGTCAGACTAGGCTGGGGATTATCTGGATAACGGAATACTTGAAACGGTACAAATGTTGGCTCGCAAACATAACAGAGTTAACTGGTACATTTCATTCACCTGTTTATATACCAACTGTAAAAATGTACATTGACTGGCAATACCAGCATAAATGTGACAAAATGTATAAAAAAAACGTAGATTCTTTATGTTGGAAAAGAGCATGCAGACATACATACCGGTACATATACACATAGCTATTCAAGAAACAATTGGTTTTCAAAAAAATAGCAGACAAAGACCTTTTTTAATCGCTGTTTTTATTCATGTGACCATGTATTTGTTTGTTTTTGTAAAAATGTATGTTGTTCTAGCAATACAAATCGTAATGAACTTTTGAATGAAACATGTAAGCATTTAATTTCTAATTATCTGCAGCCCGACAATACTTCTCGTTATAAATAATAGCATATTTTTGGAGGGGTAAAAAGTCCAAAAAAGAAACAAGGTAGTTTTCCTTGTAGATAAAACATACATAATGAAACTTAGTGAGGAGAACAAATAGAATGTATTAAAGAGCACAGGGAGATCAACGTTAAAAGTGGGTGTTGGGGGATTGGGAGTGGGTGTTGGCAAGAAATCAGCTTGCCGTTTTTGCCCTCAAATAAAATAACGTTTCCATTTTGTATTCCAGTGGCCTCGGATAGCGTGACACAGGTCTTTAGCCAGCGTTACCTCTGGTGGAATATAAAACGGTATATTAGCAGAAAAATGCCTCCGGGCGAAAAAACTCAGGAGGAATCAGAAGCGTAAAACATGGTTATAAGCCGCCTGGTCCGCACCCACACACATATCACCTATCGAAAGGCTTTTTTTTTCTTTTCTTTTTTCAATCTTGCCGTGCCGACGTGATCGGTATAATTGCAGTTTGCAGGCGGTTCGGTGGAGGAGGGGTTGGTTTTATGCAACCACAGTCGCCGTGATGATTCACAATTTTTTTTGAAAATTAATCCCCTTTTAAGGATGAAAAGGATTCGTTGTGTTGGATGTTGTACCAAAAGACTAGACACGGATAAACAACTGACCTGGTACATTTTGCATAAAGTTTGAGTAATTTGAATCTGGCAAAGAACATAAATTTAATCATATTTTGAGTGAGATGTTTGTTTGAAGGATATGTACATGTACAATAAAAAGTGAATTTCTTTTTTTTTATTTGCCACTTTGCAAATTCACCAAACAGTAGTACCGGTAGGTAACGTATTTTATATTGCTCTTGGGCTGGAAATTCCAGGTTTATTTTTGCATCAATTATTATTTCTTATTAAATCTTAAGAAAAATATTTATTTATTTATTTTAATCAACATTGTAAATTGCCAACACTCATATACAATTGCAAGTTACCAGACTTCCTTTTTTTAAATTTGATTTTGAGATATATTGATATCTGTATAAAGTGTTTTTGAGGAAAAACAATTGGCATCTATCATTGTCTTGACTACAAAACTAGAAACTTTAAGGCCTTTATCCCAGTATTTTACTCTTTTTTTTCATATCGTTTATGCGAACTTTAGTAGCCATAACATGTCAACGGAATGTCTGATTAAAATGCAGCAAACAGTATTGTAGGGACAATTTTATTCTCTTTCCTAATACTGTACATGTAAACCCTCATTTTGACCTCCGCTCAATTCTATCTCATCTTGCCAGAACGCCTCACAAATATATATAATCAGCGTTAACCTCCAAAAGGTTTGTGATAAACCACTTACTGGCATCGTTCCCCGTTGCCCCTTACCGTTACTATGGCCTCCCGGAAGTTGGATTTTCCAAATTCAATTTGATCCAATCCGACAATTAAAACGTCTTTGCAATAGCCTTGCATTTCACCCTGACACTTCGGAATTGACGAGGGGTGCGCTTCTAATGTGATTTCAGTTGATAGTTACTCTTGGCCTGCCACCATTTATTATCGCATGTTTGGAGTCGTGCAAGAGAAGTCTCTGAAGTGGATGTCTACATTGCTGGTCAAAAAGGGGGGGGGGGAAGGGGGAGATGCAGTCCCTTCTTTACATGCAGTCAAGGATGGTAAATGTTTTGACGGCCGAAAAGAGAGAGAGAAAAAAGGGGAAAGGTTGATTCCTTCTTTACATGCAATCAAGGATGGCGAATGTATCGATCAGTTCTTACAAGTTACAAACCGAATGACAGTCATATTGTTTTCATCTACCTTAACAGAAAAAAAAAATGTCCTGAGTTGGCGGTGATGCGTGATACATGCAAGCCCAGGTTCTTTTTTTGTTGTTGAAGGCCAGTTCATTGAACTTCACGCACATTTTATAGGACAACGACTTCGTTGGGATAACAGCAACTGTCACCATGAAACTGAAATTGTTGACAACATAAAAGTCTCCTTGCTTAACTTTTTATTCTGCACATGCACCAATCCCTACACTTTCTGTATCGCTGTTATGATCAACACTTTACATGCAACTTGGAAAATCGGCAAAACAGTCGGCAACTTTAATTACTAAGAGTATCCAAAACTTACAGAATCGTTTGTAATCTGACCTACACTCTTTAAAAGACCTGAACTGCCTCCCTGAGCTACTGAGCTATGAGGGGGTTCTTTTTGAGGTCTCTGTAAGAACTTCTTCTCGATTGCTGCATGTTTCCTAGGGAATTGATTTTAAGATCGGGCAGGCAGCTTTAAAATCACGTTTCTCAGAGCATTCCTTCCTCCATGCTCGGAGTGGCCAAAGTATTGCTTTCACTGCCTGTGGTGGAATAAAATAGGCACGCAGTTGCCTCTGCTCATTCCCAGGCCTCCCAGCGAAATCTGCTGAAGAAACAGACGTTCTTTCAAGAAAATTGGGACTGGGTTTTCTAAATGCCGTTGACCCCTACTGAAATATAAAATCCTTTTACTTGCGTGTTAAAATCGAGATCACGGTTGCCTGATCAAAAAGCTATCAAATTTCCATTGCGTCACAGCCAAAAATATGTATCTCACGTTGTACCTTTTCATTGCACATTCACTTTTTCACTGGTGAATATGAGGTACTTTTTCATTACGTTAACTCCTGAAAAGCACAATTTCACTAGGAACCTGGTTTACACCGAGTTCCTTCACAGTTTCTGGGTAAAAAAAAGAGGAAATTGTATTGAAGGAAAGATACCGGTAACACAACGGTTTTCAAAATATGTATAAAAAAAAATCTAGGAATCCGTGTCTTTGGGGTCCATTACTCAACCGTGTGCATGTACCGTGGTATGGCCAGGAAGTGAGTCAAAAGCATTTTTAACAAGTTTTGCCCAAACGTAAGGCCAGAACCACTCAAGGTGTGGACCGTCTGTTTGCTTGCCTCAAGTCCGTGATCCAGGGCTATATAGCTATAGACTGGAGAGTAAATCTATTCTGCACTCTTCTTCAAGTCGTGGATATTTTGCCAATGGATTGGTTTAGAGTCTCGCACTACATAATTTGTCATTCTGTCAGCATCACCCCCCCCCCAAGATTCAGACTGATTGTTTGAACAAAAATCATATCCTCATATTTAAGTCGGATTTGTAATTTTTGTGTAAACATGTATCCCTTCACTTAAAAAAAATCAGTCAAGTCTTTCGGGAAAAGGTACATGCATTCAATGTGTTTATCTTTCATACTTCCACTTTGAAACACATTGAGTGAGGGCACTTGAAAAGATAAGGAAATCTGCACATGTCTTCTCTGCTAGCCTACATCCATGAGAAATTATCAGCTAACAGTGGTTGGCAAGATTGGATAGTGGCTGTGACTGTGTAATACATTTTTGTCCTTGGGCAAAAGATCAGTTCACGATATGACTGGATATGACTGGATCGGTGAGTTGGCTAGTCTCACGTTGAGAGGGACAGGTTAGGGATGCGTTCAGCTGGCTCCCTCTCCCAAGGCCTAGGATCAGGGTGTTGTTCAAGGGTGTGTCGTCGTCGTGTGGTCTCCCCTGCATGTCAAGGTGTTAGCATCCAATCCCAATCCTTAAGGGGTTTGGGATCAATGGAAGGAATGGGTTTGTGATCTGGGTTAGGCACTGAATCCACCTGCCCAGCCTTGAAGCAGGTGGATTTGCAGTGTCAGGCTAGATAATTGAAATGGTAACCAGAGACTGGAAATGGGCACTCAGCGCTCGCCTGCACTGCTCAAGGAATCCTGGGCTTTGAGTGCTGGAGAGCACAACTTGGGAGAAGTTTGTGAGAAGTGACTGAACTCGAAAGTGTTTCTGAGGAGAACCAAAAGTGTTGACCAAAATAGTGTTTACATTCCTATGTTCTACATTACATTGCTCTGAAGTCTATAGGAGACATTCTATTTTAAGAGAGGAGAATCTTTAAATGCATTATGGGAGAAAGATGCAGTGAATATCACAAATCCTTAATTGAATTGTACAACAATAGCTCCCTATGATATCTTTTTGCAAATTTATGTACGTACATGTACAACTGCCGCATTCTGCTCTTAAAAGTGGCAGAACACATTTGTATACAAGGCATTTTTTTGAAGCATTCACATTTTTTACATGCATGTCTACTAATACAACCTCAGTCCGCATGTTCATGTATGTAACGGTATGTCGACACTTAAAGAATGTCGTCGGTTTTTAGTATGGTTCATGTCAACAAGACGAAGCTTGCATTACACGCACATTCACAGACTGACAGATTGTTCTGGTAATTCCGTAGCTTTCAGCGTCCGGGTTTGCATCTCATGTCAGCTGTAACGATCCCATTCCGTCGTCGGTTGTGAGGGGGGGGGGGACGGATAATTAATATTGATTTGTAAAAGGTGAAGTCGGAATCAATGGCCAAGGAGTCATAAGTCATGTTGGTGGTTCGTCAGGGTGCACACGGACACGCAGAAATCAATCAGAGATCGCGTGTTGTTAATTACCTCACAGAATTGGCAAAGGGTTTGGCGTCATGCTATATTTTTGGACATTCTTTCGGATGATTTCTTTTTTCTTTTTTCGGGTTTTGGGAGCCGACAGTGTAAATGGCAAAGCATCGAGTACATATCGCTGAAAAAATGGGTCAGGTGACAAGAAAAGGCTTATGACTATTCATACCTACTATTTGAAATTTGAAATTTTACAGAGCTCTTGGTCATAAGAAAAAAATTACACATCTGTAAACATGATTTGTAGGTGACCGATTTCTGACCAATTTCTTACCAATTTCATACCAGCTCACTGGCAATAATATCAAGTTATGTTAAAAAAATTTGCTTTCAAAAAAAATAGAAACCATATTTGTATATATGTAGAGGGTGTCTCCAAAAAATGTAGCAGTCCATCTAGGAATATTAAGCATACTAGCGCTCTCTTTTTGCAAAACTTATCTATAGAATCTGAAGATGTATTAAATACTCTACACAATGATCTTTATCCCATCTCATTTGGGCACCTCAGCCCAGAGATACAACTAATTAAATGACTATAATTGCATGTTGGGCCGCTTTGTATCTAATGAAAGGCATTCACGTACCAAGAACGTGAGGAAAGTGGCCCAAACAGTTATCGACAATCTTCACAAGCTTTTGCCGTAACATTTAAACAAAAGGTCCAAATCACACAGAACATAAAATCATGTCATGGGTAAAAAACACTTTATCACCTTGTGGTAAATTAATTAAAAAACTGATTTAGTTTCCTCAGAAAAAAAACCTGTTGTTTGACTGTTATTTTTTGGAGACACCCTGTACAATTTATGTTGAAGTGACATTCCTTACACTTCGTGTACAATGCACAGCTCCTGCATGAATATTTCCACTCGTTCAGTGCAACACCTTAAATTCCGTTATTCTGTTTAAAAATTCTAAAAGTCAAAGTCCTATCCGGATATGCTTTCTATGCTACGATGATTATGCTGCAATTATGACGCCTGAGTGTAGGATAAGCAGCTGTGCATAAGTGCAAAGGCGCAGTATTGATTACGGACAGACGGCCACACTTCTAGTTCTAACGCTTTTACGTTTTTCGTTTTCTGTTTTTTTGCCTGCGGAATATGCACACAAAAATTGAATTTCCCAGAGTGAGGCGAATGGAATCATAGCCACATGCCCTAAAAGAAAGCTGCAATTTAGTGAGAATGCTGTAAACGGAAGGCAGATTTTGTTCGTGTTTTTTTGCAATCGCTTTGCAGTGGGTTGGCGTAAAAATAAATGCGCATTCTGATGTTAGATGTATTATTTTATCATTAAAGGAATCACATTCTGTATGAGAAATTGAGGTTTTTCTGAATGTTAAAAACAGCATGTTCTAATAAAAAATACCTTCTTAGGAAATGAATTGTATGCTACATGCCTTTGTTGGAATCTTAACAAAGAATGCACAGTACACATCTACAGTTATGTTGCATTTAAACATGTTGTGTTCAGGTTTTGTATTAATTCGATTTGATCAGTCACAGACAGTCAAACATTTCTTCCACTTCCCCTGCCATGCATTTGTATACAGACTAGTAAAAGCAAAACAGTCAGATCACATTCGTGTACCGGTACAAACACTGTGACTAGTCATATTCCATCAACAGACTAAAGAATAAACTGTAAGGTACGGCCAGGCAATCAATCACCTCCAGTCAAAGCATGGCTGCATCAAATGAACATGGGAATTCTTAAACTGTTAACCCTCCTGCTATTTAAACAGTCACAGACAGTCAAAATTCACTTCCACTTCCCTTGCTATACTTTTAACTATGACTAGTCAAACTTGAACAGCAGACAAAGCAGGCAAGTTGTGGTCACAGCTGTTTTATCACTCACCCGGAGTCAAAGCATAGCTATAAACAGTCCCAGCCAGTCAATCCTGATATGTAGGCCGGGAATTCTTAACTGTTGAAAACAGTCACTTGTTTGATTTTGACTGAAAGGACTAATTGGCACTGAATGTATGTTTGCATGGGACGTTTGACTTGATTGATTTTGACTGCTTTGATGGCGTAGCTAAATTTGCCAGCCAGAGAAGGAGAGAATGTAGAAGAAGCAGTAGTGTGCTGCATTGATACATGCGTGCAGGGACACTGGTCTTTAAAAAAACCTACCAATACATAACATGTTGAATAATTCTTTGATTCATACACCTCGGGGATAATTTAAATTTAGTTTTACACAACCTTATTATGATCGTTTACAAGTACCCTCCACTCACGGTATTCTCCTTTTTAAAAATGTAAATTCCAGTAGCCTACGACTTGTTTTGTAACATTTGTATTCATTATGTTGTGTCCTTAGGGGGAAAGTAATTCGTTATCAAATGTCAAGATGGCAGGAGTCAGTCTTGGTGTAATGAGGATGATTAAAAACTACCGCTTAGGGCAATAGTAACCAATTGCTAAACCCCCGCGATGCATTTAAGGTGCATATATTTGAATATATTTCATCCTGGCTTGGAGCATTGCAGAGTCATTAAGATGCTCTCGTGTTGCTCTCCTCGTCTCCCAAACATCACACTCAAGTCAAGCTCCTTAAAGAAGTCATGATTTAAGTGAATTCAGACGTCAATATTTGCTGATTTTTTCCCCCTCCCTAAATTCATAACAGAGGAGGTAAAAGATGGAGTTGGCTTATAGATAGAAGCACTCGGATGAATGCATTGTGAGCATTCAGGCAGAATTTGAAAGAAAGCCCTTGTATGAGGTTCACTGCGGGCTGCATTATTATGTGGTATCGTCTGTGTTTATCAAGTGATTCAGGGCAGTTTGACAAATGTGCAAAATAGACATACCTATTTAACATTCAATTATTTTGTGTTGTAAAGCGCATTGAGACATGGTGTAATGCACTATATAAGAACCGTTTTATTATTATTATTATTATCTCAAACGCACGTCATCTCTCATACATGTGCACTCGTGCAGAGAACATGTAAACCTGTACATTCACATTACATGCATTGTTCGTTTTCCTGTGCACATTCGTACATGTACATGATACCATGAGCAGACATGACACTATCCAATGTATATATCGCAGTAGCATTCATCAACAACTAAAATATTGGTTTTCAAAAAAAACTTGACTCGAATTCCCCTCAAATTCCCTGCCTCCCTCTCCCTCCTCCCCCCCAGCACTGAGTATACCACTTGATGCATTGCTCACAACAGCTCGTTTGTGAAGGGCAAAGCCTATTAAAAAAACCTGGAGCATAATTGCTATCATAAATTTATTTTGGAACACAGGAAATAAAAAGCTGCCGAAAAGTGCTTACATGTACCAACAAAGTTTCAAGTGACTTCACCTGATATTTTGAATATCTGGTCCAAGTTGACTTTTCCTAGGGAGACATTCCATTTTATTGCAGTGGTGTTGAAATTTTAAGAGCACGATATTTTTGTCTTAACTGGATGAAAGCAACCAGTTTAGCAACTCCAAAATTGGCGTAATTGCTAATAAAATGCTTAGTTAACGAGGAGATGCTTCGTGCAGTAATAGTCTAGCGAGGCCTCCGTGGCCTATTTCTCGCTAAAGCCAGACGCACACAAACTGCGCACTAAACATCATTTCTTGGCCAATTATCCTGGACGGTAGCCAAGTAGTCATGGAGTGGCGATCTCATTGCGATGTAATTACCCACGGAAGCACTCGCAAGGAAGGAAATTAATAACGCAAACGACCAGTGTGCAAAATCCACTCTGCGTAAAATCCACTCTGCGTTAACAGTGCAGTTGAATTCTATTTGTCATTAAAATATCCACAGAGTGTCCGAGTTGATCATATCTGTGTATATGCGGATGATAGATGCTTACATTACGTCGTCATGATAACAACGATAGACGAAGCGTGTACGTTGGATTTACTGTTATCGTGCGTTTCAGAAATGTTGGTTACTGAATGCAGGCAGTGACAATGTAGTAGTGCTACAAATGTATACTTGCTCGGAAAGGGATTCCATTGAATGATAATTTGCTAAATGTATTTTCAGTCTCGGTGGGACTTTGTGTTTTTATTTTGGTCCTGTTGTTTTTGTTTTGGTTCAGTTTCAGTTAGTTTGTTTGTATTTTACATAAAATGTTAAATGTATGCTTTTGAAGAATGAAGCTCTGTAAAATCCTTTGGAGTGCTCCTCTTGGCATGAATTGATGTAAGAAATAATATATACTTTGGAAGAAAACTATTAAATTTTTTAACTTTGTAATTTGGATTGAATAATTAAAAATTGTTTTGTTTTGCTTATTCAGTTTAACATTATCACTTTTCTCACAATTTTTGAATAAAATTCAGGCCGTTGCTTTTTTTCAGCATAATGTTAAATTGTTACCACAAGTTTGCTCAAACTCCTCCATGTTTTTATGAGGGGGAAGTTATCAGTACAATTACATATTGTCTCATGTTTAATGGCGGGAAAATGTTTGGAAAAGAGTAGCCGGGACATTGTTGAAAGCTGAACCTCCCCCCCCCCCTCCACTGCCAAACAGCCAATGTCTTTAATAACTGTGAAAAAATGAAAACCCTCCAAATATCTAACCAAGTTAAGTTGGTACAGCTATTAAGTGTTTACTCAATAAACATGTATGTCTGGAGACACATGTTACATTGTAATCAGGCTTGCAATATCGTTTAGCAAAGTAAAATATTCGTCAAAATTTGGTGTTCAAAATTTGCATTCCATTTTTCCCTGTTAAGGTTGGTTGGACACTGTAACAACCGCACTGTAGAACATAAAGTTTATATTGAGTTCATATGATAATTTAGATACCAGTAAAAATCAGCTTATATTTTTTCTGCATATTTTAGGGCATGGAAATAAACTTTGCAGTACATGTATACAGAAACTAGGCTAATGTAATACGTACAGTTTATGAATTCAGCCATATTTACTAGTAAAGTTCGTTTTATAGCAGGAGTAAGTTTTTTTTCCATCCATGTTGGTCAGTTTTACTTTTAGTGTCTATTTTCTTTACAGTTTATTTGACTGTGCTTTTGGTTGAATATTGAATATCTCATGGCTATTTCATGCAAGCATTGTAATAACTCATCAAAATACAAACCTTATGAATTGAATCATATCGCTGCTGTCGTCAGGCCCCACATGTTGCGTACATAAACACCACTTGAGTTACACAGTAAACATCCAAATGAGTCCCTGACTCGGCTCAAAATCCAACGCAGAACTCCCGGAAGAACCCAACGGATGTCCCATGGAAATATTCCCCTCGGAAGAGAAAAATACACACACACATGCACAGAGCTGCGATTTTAATATATCCAAGCCTGTCGGGAGAGATGACCAACGTTCATCCAATTAAAAGTAATCAATGCTTGGGATGAAGAGACTCTGACAGTTAGTGTTGGTTGCTGCGAATTTAGCATTTTAATCCAGTGTGTAATGTCAGCCGACGACATACACGTCCGTGCACTACTTTAATAATCACACTGGACTCACGGGGGGATCACCATCCCGTAGCTAGGCAACTGAGTCTCATGTACGGGGACCTGAGCCTTTTGTAGTGTTGCGGACGACACAATTGCACGGCCCATTGTGGAGAGGACGGGGGGACGGCCAGTGATTGGTCCACGGGTCGGGTGAATGGTGTTGATGGGATTGCAGAGCTGACCGTGAACCTGAGTGTTTTTTTGACGACACACTTCAAAGGATTTCATTATTCATAGAGTTCCTGTCACTTCACAATGATAGTAATTACTCTATCGCATCATGAACACAGCGTGGAATTTTATACAAGAGAAGTAATATGTTGCAGTATTTAAACTGGCAAAGCTCATTAAAATATATTGATGCAGTTCACGTAGATAAAAATATGACATTGTGCTTTTATGCTGGTCTATTTCTTGTTTTCTTTTTATGTGTGTAACATACATGTATCATTGATTTTTTTTTAATACAAATTCTCTAATTCGAATTGCTAATCATGACAAATGCGGATATATCATTTTATCTATAAATTTGCAAACCTTATAAATCACCCAAATGCTGAAGAATATTTTACCAGTAGTGCATAAATTGCCTTTTCATTTGAAATCATTTTTAAATTTACATATTAATTAATTTTTTCTTGTGAAAAATAAACTTGTCGTCCAATAAAGTGCATGGGCCTTATTCACGAGTTGGCCATTTTTGTCAAGTTCCCTGAATGTATTTCATTAATTGTTAACTGTTGAATGGGATGGCGCCAGACTATTTATGCAGGCACAATGCAGCCTTATTTTACTGTCATTTTTTGTTAAATATGGCTTTAAACATTAGGGAATGTTTAATTACAAATTTTAAATTATTCATTGAAGCAGACTGGAATTTATTATAACTAAAAGTAACTTGCTTTCATTTCTCTTCGCAACTTCCAAAAATTACGATTTTACCTAACATCCAATTCAATATGGCCGACTCATGAATAAGGCCCATGGCATTTGAAGCCAGGCTTTACAGATGGGTTGTCCAGATTTTCTGTTACTTGAAAAAGACTGGAAAACTTTCAGCTGCACAAAAAATGTACTTTTGCATTATGTCTGAACTGTCCAAGCCTCAAAACGAGATATCCAAAAGAAGCCTGGATATTCCTCCAACTCAAATCGCGCTGGGATTTCAGCATTTAACAAGTAGAAATAAAAACATTGAATATTGTTACTTATCACTGACTATTCTCTATTGATAATAAATTGATAATAAAATCAGAGGTAAACGATTTGTGATTTCCGTAAGTATGGATTTCCAGAGATTTATCCACAATACGTGTCACGACGCGCATATATTTGGGCCTGTTCTCTGCAATAAAGCAGGAGTCGTCGAATGTATGCATCTCCTGAAAACTTAGAACAGTGTTATCAAAACACGTCAAAGACCCAAGAACCCAACCCTTACATTCTCTTGTCAACCTCATCCCCAGGAGATTGATGAGGAGTATCATATCTCTCATGATATCAGCGGCATATATTGCTGTTCAGCCAATCCCAGCCTCCTGTTGCCCGATGTGATCTGTCCTAGAGTGACCCGTCAGTGACCTGTTTCCTGTGTGGTCGCTGACTCTTTGGTATTTCGGTGGCTTTGAAATATGAAGATAAATGTAATTGAAGAGGATGGTTAGGGGATGGGCAACATCAGGTGCCATCTTCACAGAATATATCTGCTTAGCAGAAAAGGTTTACCAGCCAAAATATCATGCAATGTGTATTGCTTGCGACTGGTGCCCCGTTTATTTCTGCTAAGTGCGTAAATTTGCTAAGTGACATCTTCAGCTACCTGAAATGTACCCTGATGATCAGAGATGTCTTCAACCGTTTGCTTGTTTTTTTCTTTCTCTTTTTTTCTTCAATTTATGGTTTCATAAAGATTGGCCGAGGCCGAAAGCGAGTCCGATTTTTAATTTTTTTTTTCAATTTATGGCTTCATTAAGATTTGCTGTTGCAGGATTCGAATCTCAAACCACTGGAATACATTGTCAGTGCTCTACCAGCTTGCTTATTTAATTGGTTTGCTGATGTTTGTTTCAGTTTTAATGTTGAATTTTTTCATTGTCATAGTCAACATGCTTCTTTAATTTTACTTCTTTATTACAAAGAGGCATAGATGACAGCCAATTTCTGAGTTAGACCCTTGGATTTCGGTCTTTTATTTTTGTTTTGCAAGACGTAGGACAAATCTGACGTAGGAGTTCGGAGCCTACTCTCAGTCCAAAAGCAGCAACTGTTCGGGATAAACCTGTGCACACGTCTTAGAATACAGTCTCCCAGACACATGTGCAGTCAGCCGGTTTAAGGTGTCCCCGGTATTCCTCAAATATTGATAGAGCGAATCTGGCCGCAATTCCCCCGGTGCCCCGCCACTGGCTTGCAGTATTCATGGGGTATAAATGACGGATGTTTTGATGCGCCATTAGCTTCACGGAAAGATTGGCGAGAAGAAGGGTTGGTTGTTGCTCATAGGCAATTTGCCATGCATAAGTCATACACTTGGGTCTGGCCTGAAGATTAAATATCCTAGGTAAATATCCTAGGTGCCGGGGACTGTTTGGTTAGGTACGAAGGTGTGGAAGTAATGGATTGGAAAAGACATCTAACCCCCCCACCCCCCAAAAAAATGGAAAAGTTTGTGCAAGTTCTTTATTTGAAAAGCACTCAGAAAATATTTCGGGTTTTGTTTGTTTGTTTATTTGTTTGTTTAGCTTCCATGGCCACTTGATGAGATTAGGCCCACTCAATTTTTGTTTAAATACAAAACTTACAATCCTCGAACAAATGAATAACATCGGCTTTGTGTTTATTATTTTTGTTTTCGTCAGGTCTGCTACTCCGTACAACGGTTTCATGATCATGAATCGTCTGAGTATGAACAACTTAACGGAACCTGTCACCAAGGAGCTGGAGTTCCAACTGCAAGATCCATTCTTACTGTACAAGACGGCACAGTGTGAGTCAGGAAACCAGACCTAAATCCATGAGTAATCCCCAGCGTTGTAATCCATTCTGTCACAAGTAATTCACAAGTCAAATCACAAATCAAAACACAAGTCAATCATAAGTCAATCACAAGTCAATCACAAGTCAATCACAAGTTAATCACAAGGCAATCACAAGTCAATCACAAGTCAATCACAAGTCAAATCACAAGTCAATCACAAGTCAATCACAAGTCAAATCACAAGTCAATCACAATTCAATCACAAGTCGATCACAAGTCAATCACAAGTCAATCACAAATCAATCATAAGTCAATCACAAATCAATCATAAGTCAATCACAAGTCAATCACAAGTCGATCACAAGTCAATCACAAGTCGATCACAAGTCAATCACAAGTCAATCACAAGTCAATCACAAGTCAATCACAAATCAATCATAAGTCAATCACAAATCAATCATAAGTCAATCACAAGTCAATCACAAGTCAATCACAAGTCAATCACAAGTCAATCATAAGTCAATCACAAGTCAATCACAAGTCAATCACAAGTCAATCACAAGTCAATCACAAATCAATCATAAGTCAATCACAGGTCAATCAAAAGTCATTGACAATTCAAATCTCAGTTCGAATCCCAAGTCAATCACAAGCAAAACCACAGCTCAAATCACAAGTTAAACTAAGTCAACTTGAGATGGGATGAAGTCGAGATTGACATGTGTCAGTATTGTAGTTTAGTCCATCAAGAGTCATTCACATGTCCATTATAAGTCCAGTCACAAGTAGATCATAATTCAGTTTACAAGTCCAGTCACAAGTAACAGGGGATGGACAATAACAGTTGATTTCAATCGCTTGTGATTTGACGTGGGAGTGGATGACTTGTGATTGACTTGTGATGTCCTGTGATGACGTGTGATGACTTGTGAAGACTTGTGATGACTTGTGATGAGTTGTGATGAGTTGTGATGAGTTGTGATGACTTGTGATTGACTTGTGATATCCTGTGATGACCTGTGAGTACGTGTGATGATGTGTGATGAGTTGTGATGGCTTGTGATGACTTTTGAGGACTTGTGATGACTTGTGATGGCTTGTGATGACTTGTGATGACTTCTGAGGACTTGTGATGACCTGTGATGACCTGTGAGGACCAGTGATGACGTGTGATGACTTGTGATGATTTGTGAAACTTGTGATTTGTGATGACTTGTGATGATTTGTGATAACTTGTGATGACTTGTGATGGCCTTGACTACAGCTCAGTTAAATCATTGTGGCATTTAATACGGAACCTATCTTCACCTCCTGTTGTATTATTCATCAAGTCAATCAACCACAAAAAAAGAAAGAAATGCCTTTTTACCAGTTCATTTGAATAGCTTGTCACGTGTCTGAGATTGGATGTCTTGTGATTGGCTTATGAATAGGGATCTCTCACTGACCAATGTGCCCCAGCTTACATCCGGTTACCAGAAAGTCAGCGCCGCCATTGTAGTAGGCAAAGATCGTATAGCACCGTGCGCAGTAGGTAGTAGGCAAGCCTTCAAAGCTGTGAGAAAAAAAAAACTGTGAGAAAAGTGCATAGCCAACACTCAGCGCTTGGTCGGCATGATTATGACAACGAAACATGGCACAGGTAGTGATCATTATGCCACTTGATAAAGAATGGCAGCTATTTTACATGAAAATAAGCCCTACTGTCGAGTTTACAACGCAAAAAGTGGTTGCTAACAAAACGCTCGCCTACAGCAATGGTGGCCGATCACGGTGAAACTTTGACGTCATACGATTGGACCCTATTGACTTTTAATGGACTTGCCACGGACTTAATGCCTTGACTTTTGATGGACTACACCACAGCTGTGCCATGTTCACTGAAGCATTATTGAATCTATCCAACCCTCTTGTATTATTCATTGAGCCAATCACAGAGTCTGTTCTGTCCCCCCAGCTATCTATGGATTGTGGTTCTATGACAAGACTGAGTGTCTACAGGTTGCTAGACTTATGGAAAGGTAACTATACAACTCAGATCTTTGTGTGACGTTTATTCAGATTTGTCAGTTGAAAATGCATTGTTTGGTGTTGGCCATCTCAGTTCCGATGTTACATTTAGAACAAATTGAGGAAAGAATGTTGCAACCTGACGCCTTTTTTTCCTTCATACGTGTATATCACCTCAATAAAGGTCAGTCATTGCAAAAATGTTGCAAAGACATGAATCTGGGACTGTGAAACATTTCTAATTTTGTTAGGAAATACTTAAAAAAGTTTCTTGACTCTCCATAGACGTTGTACACAACCACTAAAGTGGTGTCTGGATACTACATTCTTTCCCAAATTGATTAGATTCATACAAAAAAGGTTCTAATCTAGAATAGACCTTATGCACAGCAGCCACCTTAGAGGGCAATGCCTTTGTTCTGCTGGGATATGCATTGGTGAACCTTGTGTGTATTTATGTTACTGAAGTAAAATAACAAAAGATGCCCTCTAAGATGGCCGCTACGCATAAGGACCATACTCGAGTGAGGATTCAAAGCACGTTACTGAGATGAAACCGCATTTGCATGCACATTGTATGCTTGAACTCATGCTCCTCAATGAATGATGTATCTACTTCTTTTGCTTGAAAAAAAAACCAGTTCAGCTTGTGGCACTGCATTTCAGTTTACAGTTCATGTATTCGTTTTTTTTTATAGCAACTCAACAAGTCATCATGTCTCTCTGTTAGTCTGTTTAGTTAGTAACAAGCGTTGACATTGTCTATTGCTCCTACATACAGGCGCGGATCGGGGGGGGGGGGTTGAAAAAACCCAGCTCTGTCAAAAATGTGGGTTTTTTTTCCATAGAAATTCATAGAAAATTTAAAGAAAGAGATAAAGGAGAGAGTAACAGAAAAATTGAAAAAAAAAAAACATTTTTTTTTCACAACAAATATGAGGTTTTTTAAAAACGAAACTCAGCAAATGGGTTCACCACAAGCACTTCCATGTAAAGTTCACCTGCTGCAATTAACAGTAACAAAATTAATTAAAAAGAAAAAAAAGCTTTGGGTGACCTTTCACCTCTATCTTTCTATTTTTTATATTTGATATTAAAAAACATTGAAAAATAAAGGGCAATATCAAAGTAGTAAAGTGTGACCATATTGTTCCAACTTTCCAACTTGAACACAAGAGGGCGACATTTACAAAAATTGATCTTGGCAGCCATGATTGTACTAATCCTGGATGGTATTTGAAATGGTGGCATCTACTTGGTTTGGGCTTCATCCTTGGTTTTTGAATCATTTTGAAGCCAAACAGTAGAATGACTGTAACCTTTGACCTCTTGAACTTGATTCAATGTCTTCAAAGCAGAACATGGCTGTCTCGAATCCTATGTCTATCATGAATAGGACACACACAAGGCTTATGGCTGTGATGATTCTTCTTGAAACTGTTGTAAGTCAAGCTGTAGTTTCTGTTGCCAGTGTGTAATAATAGACTGTTACATTTTTTTAATGCAATTGTCGGGGGAAGGTGGATGATTTGTTTAGCCTGATGATCTAATCACATTCTGAATCCCCACATCGTCTCCACTGGTTCATGGTGTGATCCACCTCTTACCCCTCTTTAAAGCTACAGTTCCCAAATTCTGACTTGACAAGATTGACCTCATCATTTAAAAGGATTCTCCTCCAACACCGCGTTCCCACTTGAATTTGGAAAAAGTGGATCAAGATCCTGCATTTTGGTGTGATCGTTATCTTACCGCAACGAAACCGCAAGTCCCACTTATGCTTGATCCACCTTTTTCGAATGGAAATGTCGAGTCCGAAAGGTCACTGAGTTTGGTATTACGTATGCGCTAGCTTGCTGAACTTGCGCTGTGTGGCAGTGTTGCATGCTGGGATGGAGGAATATGCAACGAATTGTAAAAGGCCTAGTGTTGTATTAGGATATGTACACTTGTGCTGCATGCATGCATCCCGCACACAATTTCAGGATCTGATCCACCAATTGGGGGATCTGATCCGGCAATTTGGCAACAGGTGGATCAGATCCCCCAATCGGTGGATCTAGTAGGGTCCTTAAATTCCACTAATCTTTCCCTGTCTTAATCTCGTTTGCAGCTTGGTCTACAAGGCCAAGAAACGAGCTAAAGGTTTGGCCCATCGTAGTCGCAGCGTCTCCGAGAGTGACGCTGGTCCTTCAGCCATGGGCCAAGCACCGGAACAAGTTGATATCATGCAGATGCTGTCCAGAGCTCAGCAGAATTATGACAAGGTACTTGTTTGTTCTTTATCCATGTGACCCTTGCCTCATGGGCTCCGTGCGCCAATGAAAGAGGGCGCCCTTTTACCTAGCAACGACGTCCCATGGGCGGGACATTTAGCTGGTTGATGCGTACTGTTCCTTATGTGTGACGCATGTACGGCCGTGCGTCGCGGCAAAATTGCAGTCAGGCAAGATGGCGTCGGTCGGTCACCCCCCAACTGTGCTTTCTTTGCCAGTGAGGGGTACTTGTGACCGGAGCGGATAAGCTTTGCTCTCTGTTTCCACAAAACCCCATTTACAGCTTTTGTCACGCCCCTTGTGCCAAGATCTTTGGTCAGTAGACTGATCCACTAATGCCCGTCCCATGATGCCTAAATGTCTGACATGCGTGCACAAAAGTCCAACATGCATGCACGTGTTTACATGTATAACGCTCATAGCCGGGGTATTTACTGTAGTATGGCTTTAGAGTGAGGGCACATGTTGTTGTGGGAGGGTTTAAAGGTAGAGTACATCATTTGCAGCTATCCAAAAAGTAGCTGACCAAATTATTGTAAAAAGCTGACTTTGTTCAAAGATAGTAATGGCACTAAACACCCTGTGAAATTATTCTTTCTGGCATGTTGTCGTTTGAAAAAAACACTAAAAGAAGATGCAGTTTTGCAAATAACCTTTAGTAGTTCGTTTTTAATTCGACGAAGCTGTGAATTGATATCATGCACACTATGCTATTATTCGTCGGTGCACTGTGTGACACCGCGTAGCTGCAATCGGCTGAATTAGAACGTGTCTTGGACGTTGATTTATGGTGCAGTAACTTGGCAACTTTTGAACTGAAATCGAGATCCCATAATATAGTTTTTCATCAGGTTAGTTGTTAAGCACCCTTCTTTAGAGTTTTGAGCACTTTTGTTGCTCGAAACGAAAAAAAGGCACAAATGACAAAAGATGTACTCTGCCTTTAATGGATCGATCTATTACCTAGAGCAGCTGAGCAAAAATAGCTGCTTATTGCTTACGTGCTAAGCATGAATCACTTTGCATACCAGTCACATGCAATCTACATTGCATGTCATTTTGGCTGGTTACCTGTTTTTGTGCTAAGCAAATTCTCGTGGGTAGAAGCGCCATGAAATCACTGATCCTCTACACAAGGATAAACGACTCCCCAAATGTCTATTTAGAGGCGTGATATGGCACTTGCGTTTCTTGCGTGCCTGTGCGCGAGACTCAGCAGGCAACTGCAGTCTTTCAGTGGTCAAATTTCCGTCATGACTCCAGCTGTCGGAGATCATGGCATGCACCCATTGTTCTACATGTTCTTTGCATTGTTCTATGCACAGACGCGAGATATCACGCATGTAGACAAACTGTTCAGTACATTTTGTACACAAGCTCAGATGAGTCGTTTATCCTTGTGTTAAGGATCTGCAATGAAACTTAGTATGTGCTAAGCATAAAATATAAAGCTTGATTACATTTGACTTATTATATTTCCTGTTCATAGATTAAAATACAAAATACCCTCACTTTGCTTAATCCCGGTGATATTTGTTGGTTGCAGAACCAAAAAGGAGACAAAGAACCTGAACGGACCAAGAAGTCCAAAAGCCCTCCGACCATCACTTCAGGGTCTCCCACGGTAGTCCGCCCGGTACCAGTCAAAGCAGAAGATGGAGGGACAGATCAAGATGTCAAGCAGACAGAACCACTGACCAATGAGGTCATGGGTCAAATGTCACAAGGTCGTGCTACCCATCCAGGGTTCCAGCGATCAGTCTCCATGCAAGCCGAACTCGGCTACTTGGCCGTTAACGCTGGGGCCAGTGGACAGTCTTCACCTGGCAAGGTGAACGACATCCTGCAGAAGCTTCTCGCTAATCCAGGAGAAGGAGCAGCCCAGCACGCCAAGGACTACCCTCTCAGCCACCGACAGATACAGACTGTTGAAAGCCTAGAGAGGAGACAAAGTCAAAAACAGGCCCTTGGGGAGAAGACTACCGATCAAGGATTAGGTCAAGGGTCGACTGTGAGGACCGTAGAGAGTATAGAGAAGCAGCACGCTAATGCGACTGTGATGGAGTCTACTGAGGAAGCCCAGGGGTATCCGATCCAGGACCTCTTGGCAAAACTGAACATAGCTCAGCAGAACCAACCGACTGGACAACAAGAGACAACAGAAGGCCACACCATAGTCACCCAACCGCTGTCCCAAGGTGGTCTAGCGCAGCTGCCGGAATTGATCCACAGGCAGAACATTGCTGGCAACGTGCCAAGTGGATTGAGGACAAGTATGGAGGAGGTTCAAGGGGAGTCGAACCCAGATATCAACCAGAAGCTACTGACCAATCTAGCGGCAAGGGCTGCTGTCCGAACTGCCCAACCGTCATCAAACATTGCACAGTTACAGCTGATCCATCCGTCGGCTATCCGACCAAACCCACCTATCAGACCCCAGGGCGGCAGGATACCAGTCAACTTCCCCGGTAACCAGCAGGTACCATCTTTACAGCAGCTTGCATCTGGTAGGCAGCAGCACGTTCCCGTGGTATCAACTCAAACAACAACCAATGGCACCACAGCAGGCGCTGTAAGTTTGAAAATTTACTTCCAAAGTAAACCCTACTCTTTGATACTTTATTTTCTTTGGTTAAATTCTCTGTAAATTCTTTTCAGTCTATTTCATTTTCATAATGTTGGCCTGTAGACACAGGCAAATGACAGGCCTAATTAGGCAGTAGATACAAAACGGTTGAAAAATGTACTCATAAAAATGTGGCATTATTCTGTTTTTTTTCCCCTCATTTTAGCCAACGTCTCCTCAGAAGATACCAGGGTCGTTACATCCGCCGACTTTACTCACTCCTCAGGCTTTCAGAAAGAGATCAGCTAGTGAGACTGTACAAATGACACACCCCTCCCAGCTCTTCCCCCCTGTCGCCGAAAATGTAGCCGTCCAACACGGACCACAAACCAATCAGCATCCAGCAATGGGCCACCCTGTCAGTAGCAGTCGGCACAGTCCACTGTTGAACAGGGTAGAAATAGACGGGAGGGTGAATACTGCAGGGGCGCTCAATAAGGAGCAGTTTAAACAAGCTTTTGTACATTTATTACAGGTAATATCACAATATTCTTGTCTTTTTATAGTGATTCCAGATTCTAGTTATATCAGATAAACCTTGGCAATCTCAGAGATCCAGTAGTTGAGACGTCTGCACTAGTAAGCAGGAGGTTGTGGGTTCGAGTCCCACAGGAGTAAACTCGTGAAGTTTTCTCTTGCACACTACTGACTGAAGCGCTCATAACAATTATGTACATGTATGTTAAGGGCAAAACTCAACAACAGTCAAGCCGTCATATGTTAAGCTACCTTAGTTCATTTGGAACACCAAACAAATGTCAGTGTTCTGTATGGCAAAATGCCAACAACTAAGCATAAAACATGTATGGGTTGAAGATGTTGCATTGTTTCTGTGTTTCTTGAGCAGGAGAAGAATGATAAATTTTTCATCAAGCAACTCCCTTTTGTGAGTCCTGCAGCCGATTTCACGAAACTTTACGTAATGGCATGAGTCCACTTGCACCACAATTTATTGCGTAAGTTGCGCAACATTCCACGCTGTGCAACATTTAAGTTATGAGGATTTCACAAAAGTTTCATAGTGCCTAAGTCCACGACTTGCGCAGCAGATGATGACGTAACTTGCGCAATCATTTTAGGCGCCATAAGTTGTGACGTAGTGACTGAAAACGCCTGTTGATACAAGACAGTCACAGCTTTGTGTTTGAAGTACATGAATTGCTATATAACTCGTGACCAAATTTTAAGAGTTGCCGCACAATTCTGAAGAAAGTTGGACAAAACTATTTTTCAAAATGGCGAGCGGAGTTGATTCAACGACGTTTTCATGAATGGACAAAATCAGTCACAAACAGCAGTCGTAAATGCTGTTATTATCCTTGTCCAAGATGTTAGATTATTAAAAACGTAAAAATTTGAAATCGATAGGAAGTTTATTGCGCAGCTGCATAATAAATTTGTTGCGTAAGTCCTACGCATAGTGTAAGTTATGCACTGTTTCATGAAATTGGCTGCATCAAAATTTCCCACCCACCCACAACCCCCAACCCCGAGAAAGACAGAAAAAACACTTTCCTGAGTTGCTTGAACCTTTATTTTGGCTGAACCCTGTTATTTTTTCCCTCCATTCTTTAGACTGACGGCAACTTCCTGAGCAGCTTACACAATGCCTACCTGCAGACGCTCCATTTAAACCAGTGATCCAACTAGACCAGGATGGATCGGGTGTCACCAACTACTTGACGGTGAGCCATTATGATGACATCATCTACGTGCTACATGGATATGTCATAGTGAGTCAGCTGTTTTTTCACACCAAACTTGAAGAAATATTCAACTTTTTGTAGACGTTGTTGTAACAATTCTCCATGAAAAAAAGTGAGAAAAATTGTTAACTTGTTGTTAACTTGTACACAACTGGAATGTACATGTGCCACTATCGTCAATTTACCTGAAAATTTATTTTTTAAAAATTGGTGAAGGAAATTCATGTAACCTTTCATACTTTATTTTCCATAACCAAATGTAACTGTCGAATTCTGACACATGCACCATACCAACCGTTCACTATTTATGATATTGTCAATGCTCAACAGCACCCGTTCAATCAAAGTAACGTTTCAACTTTTGATGTCTTGAGAATCGAAAGACTCCAGGGCCGAAAATTCACAGGTGTTTCTAATCGACTTTTGGATTACAAATTTCCTTTTCCCCACTTATATTCCAAAATAAAAAGCCATTCAGTGAATATTGAATGCAATATTTGGCTGAAAAGTTGAATTCGTAAAAAGAAAAAAAAGCTGACCAGGTATTGAAATAAAAAAGTGTCATCTCATGACTATAAGAGTAGGTCAAATCTTAAGGACATTTTTTGAATCACTTTTTTGAACTGAAATCAAGCAGTACCGACGATCACTGGTTCTGCACTTGTGACTTCGATTTTAATTAACTTTTACCTTGTTTAAAAAAAAGGATATTTTTCTTTGAAAAAAAAATGTAAAAATAAAAACTTTGTAAAAAATTGGAATCCGAAGGAGATACGCCTTTGACGTTTTTGATTTAAATTCTATTTGCCTTGTAAGAAAGCTGAAAGTCCCGTGTAGCAATTTTTTACGTTAAATTATACAAAGTGGTAAAAGAAGTGAAGAGGCAATACTTGTATATGATGTTGCTTACTTTAAGTAATTTGCTTAAATTTCATATTTTTTTGTGTGATTTTTGTCTGATTATACCATCATGAATGGTATGCGTAAAGCAAGAATGCTTACACTTTAAGCACATTCGGGGATAGAAATCAACTTATGAATGTGCTGTGAAATTTGCTGAATTTGTTTTTGTGATTTTCAATTGATGTTTATGTTTTTTTCGTGTGAGAGTTTGGGATCAGGTTTTGTAAAATAAGAAAAGGCGAAAAAATGAAGGAAGGAAAATGAGGAAAGAGAAAGATAGAGATGTGGAAATAATCGTTTGGTCTAAATAATGGTCAAGATGTAAGTTTCGACTGAAATGGTTAGCTGCTTTAATTTCTTAATTGTATTGTAGGATTTTTTTGTTCAGGACTGAAGCAACTTCGCGAAGGTGTAGTTGTCACAATTCGTTTTGAGAACCAATTAAACACTACAGACGTCTTTGTATTGTTTAGATGGTAATCTCAGTTCATGTTGTTGTATTTTTCTAGATTTAAGGTGTTCACATGATAATGTCTTCATCAAGGTTCGTTAGGGGAGCGTTTCCTTTGTGTTATGATAGAGTGTTTGTTGGTATATTGTTGATGTTAGTAGGTGGGGGTAGGTAGGTGGGGGGGTAGGTGGGGAGACACAGATACAGTGTATTTCAAAGTGTTTGTGTGTTGTCTAGAGGGTATTTAGGGACTCTTGGTGGGTTTTTTTCGGGAACAAAAAGGTTTCTTTTGATAACTGTTGATAAATGTTGCAGACTGACCAAGTACACAAGAGTCCTTTTTTTTTGTTTTGTAATTGGCCAGTCAAATGACTTGATTCAAGAGTACCGTTAACAAAAGGTCATTCAGTAAAATGGTACAAGAAGTTTGATTGGTCAGTTGAAGTCTATATAACTACTATTTATTATGGGTGCTTTATGTGGTTTTGGGTTTTATTATTTCTATAAACATATATATATTTATTTTTTTTTGGGGGGGGCTGTTCTCTCTTCTTTTTTTTCTGGTTCTTTTTTTTTTTTTGGGGGATCTTTTTTGGAGGGGGCTTGGGGGAGTTTTGTTGTTGGGGGGGGGTGTTGTGTTGGCGGAGGGGGTTTGAATGGGAAATACTTTATTTTGGAAGGGGAGATCTGAGGCATCGAGCAAGCCTACCCTTTTTGCCATTTTCCTGGTAGTCTTGCATAAGAAAAAAATACATATGAATATTACTTTTGGGTGACAAATAGGCGAGACTGATTTCTCAAATGTTTTTGGAGGGTTTTTCCCTCTTCCTTTTGGAGGAAAAAAACCTAATTGGGGCATTTTCTGCAAAAAGATACAATTTCATGTTTGTCATAGAAGTATAATATGTAATGCTATCACTGGTTATGGATCATGTTTTACATGCAGCAACTGATTTTGCCATTTGTACATAGCAACCATCCACAACAAGTGGCTGCCATCTTGGCTGGCGCATGATCCTGTTGCCGTGCCAACGCCCCCGATTACATATGTATTTCATGACAAATTACCAGTAGGAAAATGGCAACCAACTTCAGGACCATTGTGATTGTTATTGGCCAGATGATGTACAAAACTTTGGCAAACTATAAGGCTTGACGGTTATTATCTGGCCAGACAATGGTTTTGATAGTAGGTAGAACATCGCTGTAATGAACACAAGGTAAATTGGTACAATGTACATGTAGTTCATTATTGAGATATTCGGCCACCGATGCCCAGTACCACTATAGATTTACACTCAACAAAAAAAGAAAGTCCCCCCTTGATACTTTTTTGTCTAACTCAAAAACCACTGGGCACACCTTTCTCAAAACCTACGACTAATCAGTACAGAAATTCCTTAGCAATCCAGGCATACTCTTTATTTGACCCAAAACAGTGATAATGTGTGCGAATTTTATGCAATTTATGACAAATGATACCGAAAACAGTTGTACTTTTGTATACGTGCAAGTTGTGGTTCACACTCACCTTGCACGTACACAAAAGTGCAACTTTTTGGGGGTACCATTTGTCATAAATTGCATAATTTTGTACACATTATCACTGTTTTGGGCCAAACAAAGAGTATGGCTGGATTGCTAAGGAATTTCTGCACTGATCGGTCGTTATTTGAGCAAGATGTGCCCAGTAGTTTTTGAGTTGGACAAAAAAGTATTAAGGGGAGACTTTCTTTTTTGGTTGAGTGTATTTCAGGAGCAATAGCAAAGTTTGTTATAGCCATATTTTGGATATAATGGTGTTCTTTATAGCGATGTTCTACTGTGTGGGAGAGTTTTCACAAGATGCCAGATGGGAGAACTGGGCTCAGTCTTGTGGAACCTCTAAAAAGAAACATTGAGTTGCCAGTCTCAAGCAGTCTACATCGCTTCTCATTGTGGCTGGTAACCCGTCCATGAAACTGGTCCCAGTCTGTAGTCCAGTATGGCAACCTGTGGTTTTTTCAGTAGTAGAAGTGTGTCGCTGAGCAAGCATTCTTCAGTGGCAAATCTGTTTAAATCAAAAAAAGAAAACCCTTAATTTTGGTTTATGATAATTAATTTTTTCATTCACATGTACACATCGAACTGGTCAATATTTTTAGTCAGTCTTTCTAAATCGGAGGACTCAAATTTTTTGTGCATGTTTTGTTGTTGGAAATTTTCTATATATGACATTGTTTTGAAATTGTTGATAATTTCAGGCCACTGACGTTTTGCTTGCTCACCGACATAAAGAAAATCCTTGTAATGTTTTAGTTACCATGGTAACAGAATGACATAGGTTTGTGTCACAAAAATGTATTGCCTAGTCAGTCTGTTACCATGGATTTCTGGTGGTTTTTTTTTTTATATATTTGTTTTTATATTTTAAAGAGCTTTCCCAGTTGTACAACCTATTACATTTCACAGTTTGTCAAATTGTTAGTAGGCATTTCTAACTAGCCAGCTCCATCTTGTACAACTGATCAGCGAAAGATACCGCAAAGCAGATATACTTTAAAATTCTATTAAAATTTCAAATGACATACTTATTTTAACAGAAAGCCAAGTTGTGTTTTACTGTCAGCAGTTTTTTAACTCTAATTCTGAGTCGTAACTGGGAAAGTTCTTTAACCCCAACTTCCCTAAATCCTACAAAATCTGATTTCTTATTTATTTTGTAAGATTTTCAAGGATTAAGCACGGCAGGGCCCTGTCACTGGTGCTTTGCATGTTACTTGGTTTCTCAATTTGGATTAAGCCCAAAAGAATGTGCCATGTGCTTATTGCTTTTGTTAGATTTTGAAGGATTTGGGAATCTGTCCAATGATTTTCCATGGAAATCTTACTTGACAGATTTTGTTCCTGCAATGCATTCATTGCATGCCTGTTATTTTATAAGAACAAAAGGCAGGGAGAATCTTTTGATGAAACTTGTCACCAACTATAAGTTTCCGTCGAAGAAAAAAAAATTATCCTACCTGTGTTAAAAGTTTGGAATTAATAGCATCCGTGTTTCATTTGCTTTTTTTTTCAGTGACTGTGGAGTATCCCATTTGAATGTGATTTTGGGTTCTTTTCATTCCGACTGAGTTAATGAAAAAATTGCTGGTCAGAATTGATTTCCGAGAAATTCAGTTTGTAACTTAAAAGGTCTGTCAAGAGAGGGCGCTGTTTCTGAAGTGACCAATAATGGGCAAGTTGGATGAAAAGCCATTTAGTCAAGCAGTGGCTTGGTTAGTGATGTACCTTGCGTCTTCGAACCACCCTTCTGGTCTAAAACTTGAAGGTTTGTCATTTTGGAAATTCAACCATGTTATGTCATTGCCCGACCAGAAAACCAAGGGTTTTAAGTCCAGAGTTGTAACAAGTCCTTGTTTTTGTGACTCGAGTTGAGTCATTTTAAAGAAGTTACTTGAGTCGATTCAATAGGTCAAGAAGGTCGAGATGAGTCGAGTCAAATATTTAGCAAGAGTCAATTTGAATCTTGAATATTTGAACACTATTTACCAAAATGTATAAAAGGAGGGCATAAATGTAGCCGGTGTTCGAACCCAAGAGCTGTATAAGAAATCACCCAAAGCCAATGATGAAACAACGAATTGGAAAAAGTGTTTAAATTCGGGTTCCTGGATAGTATTTTGTGCGTTTTAGAACCATGAGGTGGGAGTCTGTGACACGTACGTTTGTAAATGAACCTAACATTTGCAGCGTAAGTCATTGCAATTACTTTTCCCAAAATGTGCTATTATATTTGGGACTTGAGTCTTAGTAGCCTTCGCTCGAGTGAGTCAAGTCTTTTGACGAGGGACTGGACTGGAGTCATTTACCCATGGGGACTCCAGTTGAGTCAAGTCACCAAAAAATGGGGCTCGAGTCGGACTCAAGTCATTGACTCAAGTCATTACAACTCTGTTGAAGTCGCTAAAAACTATCGTGAAACCGCCCTGTTCGGGCTTTTTTACTGTGGCTAATGTGGTTTGGCAGTCTCTTTATGCATTTGCTCCAATTTTTGGTGGGGAAAATGCCTTTTTTTTAACCATTTTATTGGTAAAAAAAAATGAAAATCTGCCAGTCACAGGAGTCAGGAGTTTGGAAGTTGGGTCATCAACCAGTTCGTTCCAAGGAATGTGCTATCAACCCACTTGATATGATTGATTGCTTTTTTGTCTCGGTCATCAAATTTCCTGAGAGATAAAGTTCGGAGAACTTGATTAGCCGAGTTTTAACTGATAGAAGTAGTGTGCGAAATTGACCTTTTTGATAGTTGAACGACCGTTTTAGTCTTTAAGTTGGTTTCTCTCAGATTTTAACGCCCTCTGTTGACCAAGACGTGATATTGTTGTGGATATCACCATAGCAACAATTTGACTGATGAGACTGCATTAGATGCAATCTTGGATTGTGTTTTATATAATCACACAAGTAAATGGTGTCAAGAGAAGTAGAAAAAGCAATGGCTTAGGATAATTATAAATCTTGAAGGCACTTTGTGCAAATTTGTAAAATATGCGATGTCGATATTTTGCACATGCAGTGCATGATGGGTAAAGGTCATAGGTCAGCTATGTATCACTGGTTCCCATGACAGCTCAACTTGGTGTCTTGAATAATTAGTCGGCATCAAAATATCAGACTATCGGCATCGCTTATTTGATTCGTATGAAATTCTTTAATTGTAATGTTAATTGTAACACAATTGTAATCACATGATTTTTTTGTGTGATGAGCCACTTTGACCAAAAGTGAGTTTGCCTCTTTTAGGGGTGGACCCAGTTGGCCAGAAAATTTTTTGGGGGGGGGGTTGTGTCGGTTTAAAGAGACCTTGAATTTTGTAGGCATTTTGTACAGAAAAAAGAGAAAATTTGGGATCTTTTGCTGGGAATGCAAATATAACCAGCACATTGAATGGGCTCCCAACTTTGTTGTTTATCATTTAAAAGTGAGAAAAATGGCTGCTATCTTAAACGCAGTTTGTATCGTGTAAACCGTTTTAGATTTCATAGTTTGATGTTTTGAATTTTATTGTCGAGTTGTACACGTATTGGCCATCAGTTGGCAGTGAACATAAGACACATGGTGTACGTTCAGTAGCTGATGTTTCTCATGACCCCAATCAGAGCTGCCTGGTGGCTATTCAGCAACCATGTAGGCTCTGATCGTATGACGTCAAAGTACCACATGACTATCCGGTGTCCACGTGATTAGCCACCATTGCAGTAGGCAAGCATTTGGTTAGCAACCACATTGTGCGTTGTAAACTAGACAGTAGGGCTTCACGTAAAATCGCGTGGTGACTACCTGTGCCATGTTCGCTTGTCACCTAGCACTGGGTGTTGGCTCTGCATTTTTCTCACAGTTTCTGCCGTCCATCACAGCTTTGAAGGCTTGCCTACTACCTACTGTGCACGCCGCTATACGATCTTTGCCTACCACAATGGTGGTGCTGACCTTTCAGTACCCGGATGTAGGCGGGTCACGTTGGTCAGTGAGAGATGCCTATCGGTGTCCTTGTCTTATGGCAAGGTTTTCTTTCCTAAACCTTGGCCTAGGCTTGAGATGATTGTAGGCTTCTTTCTGGAGAGACTGGCTCACTTTATGTCCATGTTCCTACTTTGGGAACATCAAAACCATCAGTATAAGGTTTCCCAGCAATTTATGACAACAAAATGTCAAAAATTTCATGAGGAATATTTTCCACTTTAACGAGGTTGCTGGGAAGTCAAGAGGTGGTGTAACACAGCCAATTGTTATTGTCTGGAGAGGTGTGAGATATTCACACTGCATGAACACTAAAAGCCACCATAGCCAGTCAGTCAACGGACACAACTTGGATACACGGCACAAGACGCCACATACGCCAAACTGGTGAAAACCTTTCCCTTCTGGGTCACTGTTAAATTCACTGAGTTTTCCCTGAATTTTGGTATTTTCTTGAATTCATAGTGTTTTCCTTGAGTTTTGGTGTTTTCCAAAATTTCCTAAGTTTTCTTGACTAGAAAAATAGAAACTAATTTTCAAGGTTTCCCCTTATTTCTAATGGAGTACCGTAAATACGTCACGCTCACAACATGTGTGTGAAAGACATCAGCACGTGATTCAGCCCGTGAACCAACACGCGTGCGTACCCCAATCATTTGCACTACACTTTCTGGTTCTAAATGACGTCACAATTCAGTACTCTATTGATATAAATATTCAAGGGCCCTTTTTTTATTTCTGAGCCAGAAATGAAAGACAAAATCAGAGGGACAATTGAGGTTTGCCCCCCCCCCTCCAAAGGAAGACAGGATTGGTTGTCATGATGTTGCATGCTGCTAGGCATCAGTACAGAATAAACCAATTCATTAAACTCCGCCCAGGAGTGTATTGACCAATCACAGCCGTGATTGATGTCCGACCTGCATGCGTGCACGTATGAGGCGCTCCTCCGCTGAAACACGCCATGTGGCATTGGGGCAACGCACATGCGCATCAGGCGGGTCTAATGGATTTCTGTTGGCACAGGTCCAAGTGTATTTCCTGCCAACTTTAAATCAAGCGTAGTAACAAATACTTTAACGGAAAGGCATGATTATTAATTTTTTTGTAGGAAGTTTTTTACATTTGGATGTTTTGTTCACTTCCTGGTGGAACCGTTACAGCTGAACCATTTTTGTTGAAGGTTAAGACATTGGGCATTATGTTGTTTTTTTGTAACGTCCCTGTATGTTTTTGTTTCATTGTTCATGTTTTAGGGCTGATAGGGTGAATCAATTTCAATTTTCATTGTATGATTTTTAATATCTTTTTTTTAGTTGAATATGATTTTTAAATTTTGGAGATTGGCAAATGTAAAGAACCTAGCCATTAGGAATTTTGTCGATTCATATTTAAATTTGTCCATCGTAAATATTGACAGTCCTTAAAAAATTTTTTTAATTAATGCTTGTGACATAGCGTTCGGCTTTAACGTTTGTGCAGTGTTGTAACTTTGAGCTTTTGTCTTTGTATTTTAATGTGTCAGCCTTTTTAATATTTGTTGGGTTTTTATTATATTTTTATTAGGGGGATACTTTTGCATTGTTCATTAGTTGATGTTTAAAAAGGGTGTTAGAATATTACATTTTTATTATTTTGTTGTGAAATGTTTTAGTTTGGTTCTGGGGGGGGGGAGGGAGATTTGTTTAAAAAAATTATGTAATTTACTCTTTGTACAAGGATAATGTTACTCTTGCCCACATGTACAAACTCATAGGCTAATAATGGAACTTCATTTGATTATAGTTTGTATAAGCCAAGACTTTGCAATTTCAGCTTGCAAACGTTCAAGGAGTTCGGATTTGAATTTGGAGTGTCATTCACCCGTAAAATCTTAGAGTAAGTTGCTTCAACCTTAACTTGCGACTTGACAGATATCCTCTCCCTTAATCAAGTTCAACATTTGAACGGTTGAGGGAGGAATAAAAATGTCCACAATGTTCACTTTGAACATTCATTACTTTGGTAGCTTTTATTTTTTGATAACAAGGTTGTGATAAAGCAAGATAAAATTTAGCTGCTTACTGAAATCTTTTGGAGGTAAAAATGATGGAATTTAGGTCTGCAATCTTCAAGATGGTAGATATTTCATCAGGAAGAGAACTGATAACAGTTGTTCATGGATACGTTTAGTGATAACAGTTTTGAGGTTATCTTAACAGTTTTTGCAAACAGTACCTAGGAATTGGAGCTACAGGTTGTTGTATCAATTTTGTTGACCGTTTTCCCCCGATTTTTAGGTTTGCCGGGAATTTAAAGTAGTTTCTCTAGAAAACATTGACTCCAGGAACATCATGCTCGGGCTTTTTACGGGGAAAAGAAATTGTCTTAGAATCTTTGTTATCATCTCGACAATTTGTTGAAATCAAAACAAATCCAGATAGATGATGTTCTAGTTTTTTGGTGTTTTTTTTCAGAATCCATTTGAATCATTGCCAAGTAAACTAGGCCAAACACGTCGGAATGTCGGCTGAAAAATGTTTCAGTTTTTCGCGCAGATGTTCGCGGTCAAAGAGCTTTATATTGTGAAATGTGAAATTTGTCGCGAAACGAGCCATGCCAAAAATCTGTTTTATTGAGTAATAAGCTGAACTTGTGAGAAAATGGTAATGATGTTGGTAGTTATTTAAAGGAAACTTGAGAAATGTTAGATTTGTTTTTGATTGATGTAGATCTCATCCAGATAGATGATGTTCTAGTTTTTTGGGGTTTTTTTTCTTCAGAATCCATTTTTTTTTTCATTTCATTTTCATTTCAGAAACATTTATTTCCACATGAATAAGCACTTTAGAAAACAAAACAATTGTTACATGAAAACTACTAAGTGGAGGCATTACACAAGAAGCCGAAGCTTATAAACGGAATGCCTTAAACACACCCAAAAAAAATATATAACGGAGTGGACATAAACTTAATAAACTTTTCAGACGGACATACGAAACATACTAGTGATACAACGACACAGTTTATAAAATGGATGATGCAAGCAAAAGAAAGCACAATTAAAGCGAACGGTATGAATGTAGAAAAAACAACAAAAGACAAAGCAAACTATGCTATATACTGGGAGATAAGATGGTTCTTGGAAGTGGTTTTGAATTTTGAATCATTGCCAAGTAAACTAGGCCATACACGTCGGAATGCCGGCTGAAAAATGTTTCAGTTTTTCGCCCAGATGTTCGCGGGCAAAGAGCGTTATATTGCGAAATGTGAAATTTGTCGCGAAACGAGCCATGCAGTGTTCTTGCGAGAACCCAATTGCATTTTAGCTGCTTTTTAATAGCAGAATATATTGAAGAAGCAAATTACGCAGAGAGCTACAAAACATCACCAAAAGTTTGGCTAATGGCGATACTGAGACATGTTTCCGCTCATAATCCACATTACATATTGACTGGCATTGAACTTTGCAATAAAGGCACTAGTGCTTGCCTGAGTGAATTGGGTTATCCTTGAACAAATACTGCAAAAAAAATAGTGTTCTAAATGTGATGTGTTTATAAAACACTGCAGTTAACATTGCTGCAAGCTGTCATTTCAAAGTTTCCAGTGCATATCAAGTCGGGAAAATAAGCATAATTGCACTATGAAACTGATGTTTAGCACATTAGCAGAACTTGTAGAATCTTTGTGGGTTAAAATTGTATGATCAACTGCTGTGTCATACCAGTTCGGTAACATCATTGTACCTTTTCATGCGTTTTTATACTTTTACCATTGTAACAGTTTCACATCTTTGTTTTGGCTTCTTCTCTTAATGGTAGATTAGACCATTTGTCATAGTGTTTCATTTTTGTGTTTGAAGCAACAAAAGTGCTCAAAATCAAAAGACGGGTGCGTAACAACTAACCCGATGAAGCCTTACCTCTGTGAATGCTGTATATTTTCAAGAAAACACAATATTCTGGATCTCCATTTCAATTCAAAAGTTGCTGAGTCATGCCACAATCCCGAAATTTCGGACATGATTCTCATTCAGCCGATTGTTGCTATGTGATGTCACACACTGAACCAACAATTCACGCTAAATAATAGCAACCGAGCACGCGTGTGTGTCGTTTGAACAGGCTTGCATCCAATCACAGATTTTCCCAATTTCAAACCAACTGCCAACAGAAATTTCCAAAAATGTGTCACTTGACGCATCTTTGGGAATGACCTTCTTTTATTGTTTTCTTCAAAATGACAGCATGCCAGAAGGAATAATTTCACAGAGAGTTTAGTGTCGCTACTATCTTTAAAAGGTTAAATCAAGTGAGCTTTTTAAAATGATTTGGTCAGTTACTTTTTGGATAGCTGCAAATGATGTACTCTACCTTTTATAAGACTGTCTAATCCCAGGTTTTCTTGATCAAAACTATCCGAGGCCAAAATTTCCTTAGATTAAGATGTATCAAGAAACAAACTGAAAATTCTGGATTTTTTTCATCACTCATAAATCAAAAACAAAATCTATGTTGAAGAGCTGTGCCTCATCTACTTAAGCATTCAGTATTATTATTATTGCCCCTACAATGAATTAATGAAATAGGTTTATCAAACTAGATGAATAACAATTGTGCAATCGATTGTGGAGAAATTGCCTGTAATGTTTTAAAGATTTTTATGGTTTGCTGTAAAGTTATTTAGTATTTGTAGACATTCTTAGTTCGATATTGTGTCTGTGATCAATAAAAGTTTACACTGTTAAGTAATAGTCATTGTAATTAAAAGTCATACAGTTCAAACGAATATCCACGTTTGTTTCCAATTTGGCCGACACAAAATCGACCAACCACTGCTATTAATCACAAATTGAATTATCATCGTTTTATTTTTGATCATTTCAACTGCATTTTTTTATTTCCGGAAAACTTGTTTCTGATTATGTCATTGTTAATGTCATTGTACAATGGCATTGTTAAATGGCATGGCAGTGTAAAACCCACTAATTATTGAAGACCTTAGTTTGAAAAGAGCATATTATTAACAAATATTGTGTTGAACTTTGCTCGTAATTACTGTCATATTTGCTTTTCCAAGTTTGGGAACAGGATTAAGGTCTGTGACGTTCATGTAACTCGTAGACTATAAAAATCTGAAATTCAGCCTAAGGATTGTATGTTAATAGTCTGGTTCCCATGACAAGGTGACCATCTTTAATGATATTTTACATAAGGAACTACACAAAGATGGCCGCACTATGTCTCAAATCTCAACATTATGTAGACTTCTTTCAGAACTGGGAAAACTAATAAGTTTTGATGTCAAACAGTCGACTCTTGTTAGTACAAACTCTGTTAATACAAAATTATGGTTAAAACAAACATACATGTAAAGCCTTGATTCCGACTGTGCATTTAAATGCACAATGAATGGGACTGATGTTCCTCTTAATACAAAATTCTGATACAACAAACAATTTGGCTGGTCCGAACGAGTTTGTTATAACGAGACTCAACTGTACTCATATCACTAGTTAATTAAGCGTTAAACAGCATTTTGCATTTTGATATTGGATTTTACTGGAAATCAGTATCATTACATGTGCAATTTTTCATCAACGAATATTCTGTTCACACCCCGGGAAACCTGTAATAAAGTTGTCATTGTCCAAAAGTCACCGCGTTTACACTGTGTTGATTTGAAGATTTTATTTCCAAAATGCAAAATATCCATTTGACAAAACGTGAAACATGTGCACATTTATGAAACATTGAAGAATGAAAACCAAATAAACAGTTTTAAACCTTTTTGCCTTATTGTATTCTTAAATTGTGTTTAAACTGGATACATGTAACAGTCGTAGAAACTGACTTTGGGCGGTCAGAAGAGGGCAGGCTTCTCAGAGGTAACAAAATGGCATTTATCATGTTTGGAAATCAACTCTTCATTTTTATTCAAACGGTTTCAGGTGTTTTCGTTCAGAAGACTATCAACTGTATATATTGTTTTGTAAGAAATTGGACTGATGATTAGTGAGATTTTAAGACTCGGAGGGTCATAAATCAATTTGTTTTTATTACAAAAACATGTTCTTTGCAAAAGAAAAACTGCATTATTCATTCAAATGATACTTTGAAGAGTTTTCTTCACCGAAACACATACCTACTTCCCATTCAAAGAGTGAAATTATTTTTCGAACCTCGGCGATGTGAGGGATTTGTGATTGTAAACACGACCAAAAAAATCAAAAGTCAGGGTTATCCTCAAAAAGGAATTTGGAGAGATACTTTAAAATTTGGCTGAGGCACCGAGGTGTCCAAACCTTTGGTGTATACAACTACATGTATTAAAGGTGCTGCTGTGCCAGTGAGGTTAAAGTGTCACCTGCTGATGCTGTGAGGTTGTATTGCTGGCACAGCTACATGTTAGTTTGAGGTTCTAGGGAGACTTTGAGATGATTTTTCTTCCAAGATCTTAGAAAGGGGAATTTTAACTCAACATAACTAGCTGATACAATCTGACCATCTTGATGAGGCTGGAGAGACTTGAAGAGGTGTGAGGTTGCAATGTTAGGTTCCGATGTTGGGTTCCAATGTTGGGTTCCTATGTGAGGTTCCAATTTGAGTTTCCTATGTGAGGTTCCAATTGGAGATTCCTATGTGAGGTTCCAATGTGAGATTCCTATGTGAGGTTCCAATGTGAGATTCCTATGTGAAGTTCCAATGTGAGTTTCCTATGTGAGGTTCCAATGTGAGATTCCTATGTGAGGTTCCAATGTGAATTACAATGTGAGGTTCCTATGTGAGGTTACTATGTGAGGTTCCAAAGTGAAGTTACAATGTGAGGTTACCATGTGAGCTTCATAGGAGGTTTCCGGCTGTGAGGTCTCTGCAATGCTTTGCGCGGGTGAGATGCACAGTCCCGTTCAAAAACCAACACTGTGCACAACGCCTACGCAACACCTTACAGTGAGAATGTGTCCTTTTGTCCTTTCCGTCCAACCTTTCTGCACTGATGAGGATCACTCCAAATTGAAACTTGAAAGAGGAAGTTATAATGCTTCTTACAAGACCTACATGTACGTTTAAACTGCAAAATGGATAAAATTGAACCATTTCTATCATGGCTATGTACAACTATAATGACAGTCGGCTACTACATCTATGTTAAAAAAAAAAAATGAATTTGGGACTGAGAAACATTCAAATTGATTATATGAATTTTTTTTTTTAAATTTTTCATGACTCCCTTTATATACTTGTACAAAACCATCAATGTGATGTTAAGGTACAGTTCAAGACTGTGTGAAATAAATTTTTCAAACACTAACTAGTTTTTGAGGACCAGAGAAGTAATTTATCAATCTAAAAATAGAGAAATTTCAAAATGTATCTGAAGTTCTTGGGGGAGGGAAATGAATTCAGTTCTTTTGTAATTTTAGGTGCTGGGCTGTTGACAAAATTGGACTTGAATGCATTTCATCAGAGTCTTTAAAATGTAAACTGAGATGCACCTGTCCAAAAAAACCCCCAAAAATAGATCGGGATTGAAATTGGCACGAAGACCAGAATCAAGTTAGCCTACTTCAACCTAAAAACTATGAGGAACATCATCCACTAGAAACACTCACCTATAAACTCTTCACATCAAGTACTTTATAACAAAACTTGACATTACATAACTTCAAAATTATTAATATTTTACCATAAAAGAACATGTCAAATAAAAAAATAACCAGTCTATAAATGTGTCACATATACTACAGACATGGACAACTTTCAGTTCTCTGTTCAAAACTCACTCTGGATTTGATACAAAAAAATAACTTGAAAAAATGCCAACAAGTATTCCAACTAGTTTTGTTTATATTTTGATAAAAAAAAGATTTCAAGAATTCTTTTGGGATTTCCAGACACAACATACAGGGGTTAGGAGTTGGGTTCTACAAAAAAAAATATCAAAAGCTTGACTCTTGTCAAACTGATAGCCTGGTGAATTGTTCCAGTTTGTAATTGTAAGGCTTGTGGTTCTACATTAAATTCACCAGTTTTTACTGTCTTGATCAACATTTTATTTTAAATTTCAAGTTTCAACTATAAGTTTATTTCATTAAACTTTTGATTTCATCAGAACGTTCATTCTCTTTACAACTTTCATTTGAGCTCGCATGCACAGCGCCACCAGTTGGTGTCATTGAGAAAATGACAGGCAAGAAAAAAATTAACGTTTTTGGATTTTTCTACGGAATATCGATTAGAAAGTATTAAACTATTATAGTATTATTAAGTAAAGAATATATCTACAGTGTAAAAAAAATACATTTCTTTTACATAGAAAACTGAAACATGGAGAATATTTTGGCTGGTCTAACGAACGAAAAAGATCGGGTTTTTTGTGTGTGTAAACTGCCCAACGAACTGAAAAAAGTGTATGGACGTGCGCGCCCAGCGCCTACTCGTATCTCGTTTTGTGGCACGCATTAATGGATGGAGCTCTACGATACTCGTACTACCGATTTTTTTTTTTTGTCGAACCTCTCAAGATGGTAAGTGTAGTCAATTACTCACCTTTTCATCCATTACGTAACTGTGTTTGAGATCGTCTTTTGTCTCTTTATAATTTCACCAACAATGACGAAACTGCTTCTAAAGCCGCAGCTGACGAGAGTGCAGTGTTCATTTGTACTCTATAAGTAAAAAGTGACAGACCGCGTAAAACTTGCGCGTCGGATCGTCACATCAAAGATTAAAAAACGTCACAAGTCACGTGACTGGATGTTTTGCCATAAATATTCTTATTAAAAATATTTATAGCAAAACATCCAGTCACGTGACTTGTGACGTTTTTTGTTTATTTCTGACTTGAACATTATTATAGCAGGTGGTTGGAATTAGTCTATTGTCAACCAAACCTCACAAATCATTATAAGTCCAAGTTAAAAAAGGACTATTTTAAGTACATTAATTGTTGGCATTAGACTTTTCGACTTTTCGATCAAACTAACATTTCAAACGAAGCGGTCGAATGTAATGTTTCTATTTAATTTTAGTTGGTTTTTTTTTTGTTTTTTTTTAATGTAAACCACATCTCGCAGTCATTATAAAATCGCCGAAAGTAACTAATTTCTTTCAGTTCTTTTTTTTTTTGGGGGGGGGGGGGGGGGGGGGGTGGAATTCTAGACTTTTCAATTAAAAAAAAAGGTGTATTTCAGACGAAGCGGTCGAGTAAAATGTCTCTATTCTCCTTCTTTTTGTTTTACCATGTCAGTGTTCACATTAAAATTCGGTCATCAGTTTGGAAATACCAGAGAAGGAAGGATTTTGTGGTGAGAAATCTTGCTGCATCGATACCGATTGAAATCTAGAAATATGAACGTGAATACAACTGCGCAAACTGCTTGCTGGCGCTGACTGGATTGACCTGAAATTTTGCACAAATTTTAGCAGAATTTTTGAAATTGACAAAAGGCAAATTGACAAAGGCAAATCTACAAACATGTCACAGAAAAATGCTCATTATTCTAAATTTATCTCAAATAGGCCTATTTCTGAAAGATTTATTTGCGCTTAGGTACAGTACATAAAAGACATGCAGGATAATAATAATAATAATAATACCGAAGTCTTTATATAGCGCACGTATCTACCAACAATTAGGTACTCAAGGCGCTGGAAATTATGTCTATTATTAGAGACAGGTAAATGAAGTACATAGGTATAGTCCCCTTTACCAAATTATTGTCAAAAAGCTTACTTGAATTAAAAGCTCGTGATTGTAAAAAAGAAAAATGTAAAAAAAAAAGTGAAACTATTCCGTCTGGCTTGATGTTATTTAGGAGAAATAAACTAAAAAGTGCTCATTGACCAAAGAGTGCTATTGAATAAAGAGTGATATTCATAAAAATGTTGTGCATGGTTTTTCACCGTTTTCTCAAAAAGTGAAGGCCCAAATATCCACGGAGCTGAAACTTCAACCGATTTGGTTTGAACATATTTCTTTGGGTTTTGAGTGGTGATATTATAGGAAACAACAAAATGCATGAAAAGCAAATGATCCTATATGCCTTTTAAGCTGTTCAATTACACCATGTATACCTTATGACGCGATCGGACCAACCGTCACATCACAACCTAGAATAGAAAGGGGTAATCAATAATGGTATCTACTCCCACCGCTTTGTCGGCAGGGGATTAACCATTGTCCCCCGTCCCAGTCCCAAAATGTCACATGCCACCCTCTTTGGAGGGACATTAATTCCCCCCTCCTTTGAGTGGTCCATGTTTCTGGTATGTTGGCGGGAATCATTCCTAGTTCGGTATATCGACCGTAGATCGGTGTTTTGGGATGGATGTTTTGGCGGAATGTGTAAACTGTTTGATGCTTTGCTTTGGGTTCGCTTGACCTTATGTGCGTTTCCCATGGAGTTTTTGCAAATAAACATACACGTGGTTTCGACATATATTTTTTTCTAGATCAAGCCCTGACGTGCATTTGTATAAAAGTTTAACGTTATGTCGGGGTGAATTAGGTAAATGCAAACTGTTATGCACTATTGCAACAGGCTTTTTGTAATATGCAGAGTGTCATTCTGGTTTTTGTATCGACTTCGACTTCACACTTTTAAACTTTTTTTTTTTTTTACAGTTGATCAGTTTTCTTCTTGTTCATTTACTGCACCCTGTCATCATATTGTAATGTTATGACCATTACTATTTTTTCCCGTGGATTTTATAGTTCTTTTTTTTAATGACAATTTTGTGACAATATTGAAATACAACCTGGCTTTATAGAGATGTTCAGATGCGTGAGGTTCTCTTTTTATTGGAGAATCGCACACAGTTAGAAAGAGGAAAAAGTGAAAAGAAAAAAATGATTGGAAGATGATAAAGAGGCCGCATCATACCTCTAATGCTATTGATGCTTGTTGCAGTATCTAATTTCATACCATTTTGTTCGAAATCCCGTCCTTATAATTTTTTTTTAATTGTGTTGAAATCAATGCAAAAATTATTGGGCAGTTAACAATGCCTATAGGCCTAGTATCGTAATTCCTCACATGTGGGTTACTGATAATTATGATTACACCAATACATCGAAGGAGCTCTTACCTGAAATATGGAAGGCCTTCTACCCCCGAAAGTGAAGAACTTGAGAGTTGCGGGGAATTGCACAAATGTCTTTTTTTTCCGCTGGGACGTTTTAAGTTGGAGCAGGGATGGGGAGGGGAATGTGTCGAGGTTTCTTCCTTCTCTGTCGTCGCGAAGTGAGATGAGCGATTCCTGCAGTGAGTTTCACGGATTCGTCAGCCGTACTGCCACCCCTCTCCGACGTGGTTCGACGTGAGAGTGAGCCGTAAACTTACTGGAGACACTCACGGTCTTCTTTAAGGTCTGAGAGACAACGGTCTCGATTGAAGGAGCACGTCATTCATGAGAACACCCATACCTGTTCCGCCCGAGGGCTCTGTGAGAACACCTCGTTGTTCGTTTGGTCACCTTGTTCCACTCCATCTCTCTAGTCCCGGGGTTGGTGCGAGACCCAACACCGTAGATTGTCATTAGTTCACAAGTCATCCGTGCAAAGTAACACCGAATCACCACATCAACTGAACTTTTTTTTAGCGTGCGTGGTGGATTTTGGCGGCACCCTTTTGCGAAGTTACGTACTAGGTTTAAGAGTAACTCGATGGCATGTGGTGAGTGTAGTCTTTCGAGGTAGGCTTGCAGTTTTCAACTTGACTCTCCGAGAAAGAAAACGCACGGCCGCGATGTTGCTTCGTTGGTTCGAGAATGTTCAGCCTCGCCGCGTCGTGGCATCGGAGATTCTAGAAAGGACGCCGGAGTTCGGAAGAGGCTGTCTTCGAAGGTGATAAGAATCAAACGGTGGAGTGCACTAGGTGGAATGCAGGTGTTGGCGTGGAGCTGTATAGTGTCTGGTTTCTCCTTATGTATAGCCTTCTAAGTGGTGGGCATGGGGATTTCCGGCATGGGATATTAGGATTTTTATATGTATAGGTGACCCCATTTGTGCGTATGTGAAGAGATGCCTATTGAAGCCAGTGAGAAACCTAGACTTACCGCACACCTGTATCATCTTGAAAATGCTGGAACAATCTCCCGCAATAAGCTAGCCTCTTCTCACCATAACCTACTTAAGTGGTTTCAAGCCTGCGCTGTGGCAGAGCGGAAGATTCATCCGTCCACACCTATTGTGTCAGGCCATTTGTGCTTGTTTGTCAAACAAACTAGCTTGGAGATGCCCCACTCTCTCAAGATCCTCCCACCACAAAAGGGGTTGGACTTTTCTTGGTCAATTTATTTGGGATTATCGTGGCATTGTGTGCTGGGCTAGCGTTCCCTGAGGGTCGTATTTGCCCGGTGAGTGCCGCTTTTTGTCGGTGGGGTTTGTCTGCCCTGTCCGGTCGGCAGATGATGACGTTTTCCGCGTCGGTATGGATTTTAATTGTAAGACAAAGGTTGCTGGATACAGTAGCCAAAGCTAGGAATTCACTGAGAGTGTTGGATGAGTGGATTAGCAGCAAGGGAATTAACACCACGGGCCTTTTATGTCGGCCTAAAAGGCCGGTTGGTGAAGCTCTCTTTAGATGATGATGGCTAATGACTTGTGAAAGGAATGGGTGGGTTTGGCGGTTGGTGATAGGTGTAGCTCGGTATCGATCCAGTTATTAGGCCTGTTGCGGAGCAGAAATCGAAGCTGCTACTCGGCGCACTGGGCTTGGTGGAATCTTCTTTTGAATGATGCATAAATCATGATGTTTGAGCAATTATCTCCTCCTCGTGCAGGGGGAGTGACTGTTATCTCTGCTCGGAAACTCGAACGAAAAATGTAAAATCCGAAACGTCGCCCCTTCCCAAATTCAACTTCTGAACAGGAAAAGGGAGTACTTTATAAATCCTGAAAGGAAAAAAATTCTGGACTTATTCGACCTTCTTCTTTCGTTTATAACATTTGCGTTGACCACATGTTTCTCGGAGTTTCCTTTTGATAAATGACAAAGGTATTGTTCATAGTATGGGGGGAAATAGGCATGGATTTTGTCTGTAACCATCGAAAATGCATCGCACCCGACCCAGCATATTGTAGCAATGAGGTCTCGAAGCCCATGCAGTACAGTGTGAGTGATGCCCACTAAATTTTAGGATTATGAAATAATGACTTCAGCAACATGCACTTCAGAACTAATGAACTATTCTCAAAGATAGTCATGCTCTTAGTGTACGGGTAAGATCTTTCACTTTGATTACCCAGATTTTAGTCTGTAAGTATAATTATGATGCATTTTTTTTGTGTGTCCGGAAGAATTTTATTTAAAAATGGAACCAAGACCTCTTGCTTATTTGTGCCTCTTCACGCGATCAACGAGCTTTCCGGGAACAGTTAGCTGTTCGGAATCGTCTGCTGACAAAAGATTTCAGTCGTTTTGAAGAGAGGCTATCCTCAAGTACAGCAGAAAATGTTCACGTAATGCCAAGGTTGCTTGCGGGAATAGGACTACAGTCGAGTCTCGTTATAACAAACTCGTTCGGACCTAGCCAAATTGTTTGTTATATCAGAATTTTGTATTAAGAGGAACATCAGTCCCATTCATTGTGCACATAAATGCACAGTGGGGACCAAGGCTGATGTTTGTTATAACCAGAATTTTTTATTAACAGAGTTTGTACTAACGAGAGTGGACTGAACTTGCATTTATACTTGGGCAAACGTCGTGTTGAAACGACGCAGTGTGCCTAAAACCGGCATTGTGACGACATCGTCGCCGTGTCGTGTGGGGAAAGGTTTCATGACCTTAATCTGTTAATTTCAACCATGCACGTTATTCACGAGTCGGCCATATTAAATTGAAAGTGAGGTAAACCCCTCATTTTTTAGGAACTTGCGAGTAATAATGAAAGCAAGAAATAAAAGTTCATTACAAATTAACACCAGTCTGCTCTGATGAATAATTTAAATTTATGATTGAACAAACCCTAATGTTTAAAACTACATTTAAATAAAGGTGAAAGTGAGGCTTGGCACGCACTCCAATCATAAAATAGTCTGGCACCATCCTATTCGATTTGAAACAGTTTACAATTTATGAAATAGATCCAGAGTACACGATCAAAAATTGCTTCTTCGTGAATAAGGTCTTTAGAGCAAAGAGACAGAGTGTTTTGTTCCCTGAAAAAAAATCCATCTGTGTACACATTTCCAAGAAATGGTATGCGTACATGATGTAGGCCCTATCGGTGTATTTTAAGCCTGTGTACCAACATTTTCCCATCCAAATAAGTAAATTATATCATGCATTTACCTCCAAATTAAATAGGGGCCTACAAATCCGAATTGACATTGCTGAAAATGTTTTGATAACCAGAAATGTATTATTTACACAAACGGCAATTATGTTGTAAAGTCTATGTGTCGGAAATGCTTGTCAATACCGTATAGTGTCAGATTAACACAGTAAACAGGGTGAGTAAAAACAGCAGAACCCAAACCCCCAAAAATATGTTTCATATTAAAAAAAATATGTAGCATCAAACATAATAATGACTGGAAAGCCAATTTTGTAAGCTACTTTTAGATGCAAAAAATTACTGAAATCACCATTTAAACGCAATGACCCTAAAACCCGTCTCTTCCAAAAACACAAACAATTTAATGTGTATTCTAACAGTTTGGAACAACAAAGAAAATGACACACAATATTTTCTGAACAATTGTCAACGACTGTAGTACACAGTATCTTTACTAAAAACCCTAGTAAGGCAAACAATATGATTTACAAAATCCACTTGTTTTAAGATGGGCCTTCAAAATGACTTTAATTGTTGCATAGATCACCAACGATTGAACTGAGGTTTTATCGTTGGTGATGTTTAAAGACAATTGTGACGACGATTCTTTAAATCGCATATTTGGACGAGAATGGTTTTAGGGTCACTGTGTTTAAACGGTACTATTCTTTAAACGGACTGAGCAATTTCAGTATGTTTTTCATCTAAAAGTAGCTTATGAAATTGGCTTTCAAGTCATTAATATGTTTGGTGCTACATATTTTTTTAAAATATGAAATATAATTTTGGGTTCCCCCCCCCCCTCACCCTGTATTTACAAGGAGTCATTTTTACAAGGTGTTCCTTTTTTTAGGGGTGGGGGCTGTGTATTTTGTGATCGCGTGCCTTGGTCTAATCGTACATGGGAATGACAAATTACCATTGTAAGTAGGTGTGAAAATCATCAGCTAAACAGCTGACAAATCCTCTTAAATTCTTCCAAGTAATCGCCGAAAGCACTCATGGCGTGTAATCGATTATTGATTAGTTCCTTAGTTTTTTCCCCTCCGCCATATGTTTAATCCTCTCCTCTTTTAATCCCTGCCACATACTGTTTGGTCTGTCCTGCCTTTTGAGAGTTCAGAGCGAGTATTGACGAAAGTCTACCCAGTGGTCGGCACACGTGGGCCTGTATTCGTTGCTAAATGATCAGTGCATAACACGACTTAAATTATTCATGGAGTTCGATCGGCCGATATTAATAACGTGGTCTATTTGGCGGGCTTTTTAGTCTTTGTCATAATATAAACGACTGAATGCACAGTTGTTGAACATCAAAACAAGAGAGAACCTTAAAATGAACCAAATCTGACGGTTACTTAGTCTGGTTTAAATCGAAGTCCATTCTCTAAAAATATAAGGACGCTTTAGGCTGAACAAGACGCACAGACACTTAGGAATTTCAAAACGACTTCACTTTTTAAAACTTTTTTTAATTCGAATTCACAAACTGAAAAAAGTTACACATTTATTCTCTGATGATCATTGTTAAAAATGTCCTGAAATGGTAGAGGTCTTGTGTCCTCTCCAATTAAACAAAATACGACCCCATAGTCGGACAATTAGTCTGAATTTCAAATAATCAATGTAACCTGTAAATAGTTTTAATAGAGTAATTATCGTTTTCATTGTCACAGTAGTAAAGACAAACATGTCTAATGTTTGAACACAATCCGTCAAAATACACAGGCCTACCATGACCATTGTGTCATCTTTCCTTGGATACGACGTCAGATATGCATTAAGGCTATCATTCTCGTGTTAATTAACAGAACAAACATTAGTGAATGGTTCTGATAGCTACATTTTCACCAACGTATACACCTTTATAATCAAGTAAGCTACCTATTCAATCAATCAATCAATCAATCAAAATCTTTCATATTTTACATGTACATATACAATTACTTAACATTCGAATTATTGTGTATGGGTGATGGATGGAGGTCTCCACAAAGCATAAGAAACTTGAATATAATTTCAAGTCTTGTTGTATGAGCTTGTTGGAATTGGTATCTAGGCTTACAAACAAATGAAAGATATGAGCAAAGGTTAGTTGCCCCCCTCCCCCGCTCAGAATTTTAGGGATGGCAAACGAACAACGTGTATTTCTGGGGGAAATTAAATGAATTCTTTGTGAAAATGTAGTGGATCATTTTTGCAATAAAGTGTATCATCTTTCGTTGTTTCAAAGTGGTAATGACTTAAGGACACCTTTTAGGGTGACCTTAAAAAAAGAGTCGCTTCGTGCGCACGTAGAAGTACTGACTCTATCCAATGAGAGCTCATAGAAATTAGAAGTCGACAGCGCTGTCTGGATTATGCATGGTCCGGTGGAGACGAGCGTAAATTATAAGAACTGATAGAGGGCGCTATTACCGATCAGGGTGGGGAGGTGGGGGCACGTGTAGTGTATGTAACAAATTCTCAAGCCTAACTTTCCAGCAGTGAGAATGTGGCTTGAAGTTTCGAGTTAAGATATAGGCAGATTATGATTTGGAAACACGTCAGGACGAGAAACGAACACACCATCTCTCCATTTTTTTGTTAAACAGCGCCCTCAGACGTTCGATATTTGATAATGCCTCGTCCCATGCAAAGGTCTTCTGTCTGAGGGTTTTGATATTTTTTTGGGGGGGGGGGTTGTTAAGGCCATAATCGGCATGCAAAAATGTGGCAAAAACGTAAATAGGCCTCGTCTTTGATTGAGGAGGCTAAAAACAAAAGTTCTTTTGCAGTGGCGTATCCAGCTTTTGATGTCGGGGAGGGGGGTGGGGGGGGGGCAACCGCACTCGCACATCCGCGCCGAAATGTAGACGTGTTCAAGTTTTTCTTCAGACCCTTGGCCTCTGTATAAAAAAAGGGGTGGGGAGGGGGGTTGGGGCTGGTACCCATCTTCCAAATGGGGGCGCTCTTCAGAACTGACCATCAGCATGGGCGTCGCGGGGGGGGGGGGGCAAGGGGGGGCACTTGCCCCCCCCCCTGGAAAAGTAATAAAAAAAAAATTAAAAAAAAAGGAAGAAAAAAAAAAGAAAAAAAAAGAAAAGAAAAAGAGGCGCGAAGACAAAGTGGTGTAAATTTAATGAGTTGGGGGGGGGGGGGCAAAATGTCCCTGCCCCCCTCTAAAACTGATAAATCGAGAATGTGTTGAGAAATACAAGCATTTTTTTGCAAAATTTTGTTTTGCCCCCCTCTAGAAAAAATCCTGGCGACGCCCATGACCATCAGCATGCATACTGGAAAATATATGCCGATTTTCACGGCGCAGTGTAATGGTTTTGGAGCTGGTTTTCTCTTTCATTTTTTTTTCATGTCAGAACTCTCTAACCATTATTGAAATAGTTACTGAAAAAATATGTTTTACAAAAATCAGCCGGGGGGGGGGGGCAACGTACGTGCCCCTGCCCCCTCCCCTCTAGATACGCCACTGTTGTGTTGTTAATTTTCGTTGTGACTAATTTTCAAGCTGAAAAAAGGAACACATCAAGTATCACTTTCGAAGTGACTTTTTTTTAGTGTTTTCATAACGGAAAAAAATACATAACACTTTAGTTACTTACTAAGGAAAAAAAAGAAAAGCATTAGCTTGAGGTACATCGTCAGATTATGGATCCGGGTGAATTATATATGTATTCGCGAGGCAGTCCTAACTTTATGTCAGGTCAGGTCCCTTAGAATTTGGTCATCACTGCTCTTGTACAATAGAGCCTATAGCTGTTACGAATTTCTACCAAAGTTGACCTTTCACTCAGAGGTCAAGTATACCGTGAGGATAATGGTTAGTCTTTATAATAATAATAATAAAGGACATTTATATTGCGCAAAACCTATATGGATATACTCTTCTGCGCATTACAAAAAACAAACAGAAATGCAGAAAAATACAAAATACTAGAAATACTTAATTGTGAAATAAATGTGTTTTTAACCTGGACTTAAATACATTAAGTGAAGAAGATTGTCTGATACAAGGAGGGAGATTGTTCCATAGTGTAGGAGCAGCGTTCACAAATGCCCGATCACCGAGGGTAGCCTTTGATGTTCTTGAAGGGTAAGCCAACAATGTGTGGTCTTGCGAACTCCTGAGACAATAGGTTGTTTTAGAGAGTGATTTCATGGTTATGAGCTCCTGAATGTACATTGGTGCTATACCATTAATGGCTTTATAAGTTGTTAAAAGAATTTTAAATGCTATTCTTTGTCGAATGGGTAACCAATGTAAATCATGTAACAATGGACTGCATCGAGAATATCTGGAGGAATTACAGATTAATCTAGCACAAGCATTCTGAACCCTTTGCAATTTGTCAATCTGAGTGTTAGGCAAACCAAAGAATAAGCTGTTACAATAATCTAATCTAACCTGCTAGTCACGAAGGCATGAATAATTTTTTTCTGTACTTGTAACCACGAGTTAAGTATTTACGGATATGCCGAATATTAAACAGAAAGTAAAATGCATTCTTACAAACTTCAGAAATATGCTTATCAAATGTCAAGTGTGAATCAAACCAAATGGCTAAATTCCTTACTGAGGTGGAGGGTGATATTTGTGATGTAACGACCTTGATACTCTCTATTTGTAACTTTGATGTTTGCCTAGGAGTACCACATATCAGAAATTCAGTTTTCTTATCGTTCAACAAAAGATTATTCAATGACAACCAAGTATAAACATGCATTATGCATTCTTAAGCTTCTTATTGGTTAGTCTTTAGCTATAGCTCCGAGTCACAGGCTGAGTTATTCAATTCAGACATGGTAACTTGGCACCTTGCAAATTTGTCAGTATCGAGGAATATATTTTGCAGAATTTGTGGGTATGAAGCCGGGCCACGCGCTGAACAAACAGACGGCCTTGTGGACTTGCTGTTTTCCAAGTTCAAACCTTCCTTTTTCAGCATCACACAATAAGTTGAATTAAGATTATTAAGGGATCACACGTAAAAGTGCTTTCAAAGAAGATACCATAGGTCCTGTGCATTTATTTTGTCTGATATTTTTCCTTTAAAAAAATGCTTGTCACAAAATATTAGCATGCTGGGATGTTCACTAAGAAAGATCGCAAGGGAGACGGCCTACACTAAAGGGGGGGGGGGCGTTGCGGCCTCATTACATGAAATCGGACGAGAGTCGCACATAGTTCGTACCAAATGCGATGTGTTCATTTGGGGAGGTCCAATATTCCACCCTTCGATAAGTTGTTTATTGCATGCACTGCAACATTGATGTGTTGGCGTGAATTCTTTGATTTATACAAACTACAAATGCTTTCTGTCATATTCAGGCCAAGTACAACCAAGGCATTGCTATAGGATTTACGACACACCGTGCACTGGTAAATTCAGCGAACATTGTTCTATGGATGCCTCAGGGAATTTTACCCCTTCAGGGACAAAACACTTTGAAAAACTTTCTGAGTTTTGGAGCACTTCCAAGAATAAGCCGGAGGCAAGCCTAAAATTTCGAGTCTGGGACTCCTTCATCGAACTACAGATCAAGTGTTATTTTTGAGTTCCATAATAAACTTTTGATTTGAAATTGCATTTTTTTCTGGCAAAACAATTTTTTCACTTTTAATGAGACATCGAGGAAAATAAACAGGGGGCAGTGGGAGGCGGGGGGCGTGGCCCCCGTTGGCCCCCTCGATCCGCCAATGTTGGTACCCGGCGATAATTCAGGCGGTGCGTTGTGGGACAAAAGCAACCCCCAGAAAGAATTGCAAAAAAACTTCGTTGGGGGAAAAAAATCTAACATGCTAACGAGTTTATAGAGCACCTTGAGCTGGGAACGAACATAATTTTACTTGGCTATTATAGCATACTCGATGATGAGTGTTGCCTCAATCAATTTAAATCTAACGGTATACATTTATTGCGGTAACCTCCGCAATTTCCCCCTGGCCGTTAAAAAGACTCGCTCAAAACACAAAGTAAACATTATAACTACATTCATGTCGAACTTTTAATGAATTCGAAGTTTGAAATGTGCGGGTTGCAGCTAGCTGGTGGCGGCGGCTCATACTTTATGCATAGAGGAATAAATATGTGTTTTCCTTCATGAGATGAGATGAGCAGCTGAAAGATAACTAACATTTTTGATATCGCAAACACGACAAAAATATTCAACAATTCATACTCAATTGGACCTCAACTGGGAGAGCTTACTTGAGTCGTAAGTTATTTTTAGCGAAATGATCTCTTTTGGGTCAGCCTCTTTTCCTCCATTCATCCTTTGTTATGGAGATGTCATCCATTGAAATCATTGAAATCATCATTGAATGGATGGACCGTTGGGTCTGGCGTGTGTGGGAACCCAACGTAGTGTGTGCACAATGTACATACGTGTACGCTGCATAATAAATAGCGTGTGCAGTACCTGTCTGTGACATCGCCTAGCAGTAGGTGTACAGTGCAGCGCTACTCTGCTTAAATTCACACGTCGTCATCATCAAAATATTCATATTTTGTTGGACTTTGCCCGGAGTCTGATTAACCCACATCTACTGCGATTGGACAACTTTGAACCCAAGCCAGCTCATGACCGCGTCACCACTCCGAAACCAGATCGTTTTTCTTAATCCTTTTATTTGCTCAAAATTCGCTCATGGTGGGTCGACCATTTTGAAGGATTTATTGAAGATTTTGGTGTGGGAGGACGAAAACCGTTTTTCATTTCCGCAACTCGCAGAAATTTACAGACACACCCAGTAGCTGAGTGCAAATAAGGATCGTATTTTGTGGCACAATGTAAGCAGATTTGGGGGTAAGTTGGTTGGATCATCAAATAAAGGCATTTATGATGGCAAATTTACTCTGTAGTTCAGTTGCTCTTGACATGCAAACCATGGATCCATCCCTATCATCAGATGGAAAATATGTACTACACCTGTCATGAATGTCAATGCATGGCACGTGTCTGTTAGTGCGTGCTGACAGTTGAATGCTCTTGGGGCAAAGGGGGTTGAATTCAGAATTTATGCCCGGTACCAAGAGCAATGCCCGAGCTTTTCTGGGGTTAATCATCGGGTCAATTTCACTTCAAGATGTTGTAAACAAGTTTCTTGACGGCTTGGCCTGATCACCTGTTGTTTTCCAGTATAATCGAATTGTTTATTTTCTGCTTTCACTTTTCAGATTGGAGACTGGGAGAATGCATTTGGTAGTCATTGATGGACTGGATTCAATGTATGCAGAAAAGAGTAACTCCCTCACTATGTGATGTGAGAACTGCCTAGCAAACTGCTCATTGATTGGACAACAAAGAGAAAATTGCCAGAAAATTCGGCTTTCGGAGAAATTGAAGGCGACATCAGTGTCTCAATATGAGTAACGCTTTGAAATTAACCAGAGCCTTGGCGCTCAACGATGCCGGAGGAACGCAACTCTTTACCTTTCTCCTTTCCATGAACGATTTGGAAAGTTTCTTTGACAAACCGACCAAATCGTCGCCCATTTACTACGAGGGCCACGAATGGTACTTGACATGCGGTGGCTACCAGTCTAAGGAATCGGACGACATTTACTTGGGCATGTACCTGTACTGGGACAACAAGGCAGCGGGGGAAGGTGTTAGCTGCCGAGCAGACTACCGCCTTATTGTCCGTAACGTCAGGGATGCTTCTGAAAGTGTGGTCTCCGAAGGTTCACAGGTGGAATTCAGTGCACCGGATACCTTAGGTTGGGGCAAGCGAGAGCTGGCGCCGCTTCATGAAGTACTTGCTCCGGGGAATGGTTTCCTGGTGGATCCAGGAAGGACGGTTATCGTCGAGTTGGCGGTGCGATACTGTCGAACGATCTACCAACAATTGGTAGACTTCTCCCAGCTCCCGGAGCACATGAATCAACCCTATTCCTCTTACTTCACGCCAAACTTCTCCCTGTGTGGGTTCGACTTTTACATGTCGTTCTATCCTCTTGGTGATCGCAAGGAAGCAGAGCGTCACGTCTCCATGTACCTTCACCGGTTCAACAACCCACAGATCCCGGAGTGTCTGTGCTGCAGGATTCGCTATCGCTTCTTTCTGGGCGACCTGGTCTCGCCGACCGGAGACTCCAAGACTTTTGAGTTCTCCTTCAAGACGGATCGCGGATACGGTCGATTCAAAGCGTTTGAGCCCCTTGCCAACACAGAAATGTTCCGGAAGGGTCTGGTACCACTTGGGGTGGAAATTCTCTCCATCATCCCCTTTGCGTTCGTGGAGGTTCCCCTGGCAACCAGAGGATACTACCACACCGATAACTTTGTCTTCGATGATGTCATCTTCCCAGACCACCGCATGAATATCTGGAAACTTGCAGCCAACAATTCCTCCAAGTACTTATCGTTTCGGCTCGACGTTGAAGACAGGAACAAGATTTTCCCTGTCAATCGTCAAGGAACGGGAAGAGAGCCTCTCTGCACCAAATTTCTCCAGTGGAAGGCCTACCTACTTTCCCGCACGGACAGGAACTACAACGTGTCCGTCTCCGATGTTACCATGTCTGCTTACTTCTCTCCAGCATTTCCTGAGAAGCTGTTCAGTATGGCAACCAAAGTACCCATTCAACGGGTAAGTAAAGATGATGTGCCTAAAAAGGAGGGGGAGGGTATTGTCATGGAAACGGATGAAAAAAATAGTACTGACTTGATAAAGTTTGTTGATATAAATTTATTTTACAATTCAAACCAAATAAAAGTTGTACCCGGATGAAAATAATACACTGGCCAAATCACAAACTCCAAGCCTCACAAATATTTTGAATTTTGAAAAGGACAAAGTTTCTGTTTTCTAAATAAGTTCATATAAAAATCAGAGGAATTTGAAAAAAAATTAAAGGTTAAAGCAAGAACTTCCACTACTAGACATAAGTCCAACTCCAATGTTTACAAACATACATAACAATAACATCACAATTTTGTAAGTTATTACTGCGTCATGCCCGCATGCTGGGCTCCCACCAGTGTTAAACCACCAAACTAGGACTTTCATAATTCGTTAAATCGTGACCCAGCTGGGTACAATGACTGCAGCTCTTAGCAAAGTTTTCAGAATCACAGGGGTGTACTCTAATTTGCCGCAAATCAAATTCCTTGCTGTTTTTTTTTTTATCTTGCCAGCGAACGTTCACATGTGGGTGTCGCGTTGGGTTCAAACCATTTGACCGACAATGCTCGGCATCCCATAATAGTCTCGCTGGGAGGTTTTCATTTCAACTGCTCATGTTTTTGGTCGTAAATTTATAAACGTTCAGTGAACTTGACTTGGAACATGTCCAATTCCCCCATGCTGTTTTGATTGGAAACCTGAAAGTTTAAAGCTGCAGTTGAAATCCTTAACTGAAATCAGCTTACATGTTACAATGTAAAAACAATTTTGACTGTTCACTGCTCGTTGATTTGAAAACAGAAAAAACATGGATACATTTTCAGAGAAGTCAAGTGGATTCCAGTGTAAAAAGTCCATCATGTTTATACTGTCATGCTTAACCAATCGTGGTCATTATTCCTTTAGATGATAACCTTTTAAACTACATGTACATGTATGTTGATTTACATGTAATGACTAGTACTGTACTCTTTTTGATGACTAGGAATGCTCCTTTAAGCTTTTTGATTCCCAAACGCATTAAGCACTTGCGTAAATCAATATGACATTTGATACAGGACATTTTTCAGGTGATGACATCGATGTTCTATTCGTCCATATTCTAGAAATGAAATGGTAGGCCTATAATATGTTGATTCAGGCTGTTGTTTTTTTGAGGGATGTGAATCATCCTTTGAAAACATTGAACCCATTAATTTAATTAAGGCTGTTTGTGATAGAGTAGTCAACTTTGAACTAGTAATTGTTTTGATCCCAAGAAAGAGCAGTAACATTAAAATATTATTGAACAAAACTAACATGCAGTTTAGTAGGTATGAAGACAGAAACGTTAGAAGACATTATGTTGTTAAATATTTTACAATTTTTTTTTACAAAAACTACATGTATAGGGGCCTATTTTGGGATATGGTTTTGCCCTCCGCCAGTGTATGTTTTATAAACACTGTATACTCAGTCCAAGATAAAATTCACAAGCTTAGGCCAAAAAAAAAAATAGTTCTGCTTCCGGTTTCCCTACCTACCCTATTCTGAGAGCCCCTACCCTATTTTTTTTATGGGAAAAATGAGAAAAAAACACCCAAAACTATCGATTTCTACCTGTTACCCTTGACTACACGCAGACGCCTCCATATGATCGTACACAAAAAAAAATTGGCAAAAAAGAAAAATTTTCCCTACCTACCTACCCTATTTTCAAATGCCATGTAATCGGAAGCAGAACTATTTATTTTGTTGGCCCTACTCGGGTGGGACTTGAACCCATGACCTCCTGCTTACTAATGCAGACATCTTACCACTCAACCATCGAGCTTGCCGGTGTCGGCTGGCCGTTTGAGTTTGATGTAGCAACCAAACTTTTATAAGATGGAATATTAAAAAGATAGGACTTCATGACGAAAATTCCAGTTTATAAAAAGACAATTTTCTCCCCCCCCCCAATTGAAATGCTTAGTTTTTCTTATTTCTTGATGGCATCTCACTGTTACGATAAAGACAACATATTTGATAGCTTATGCAATATTGGGTTCTTAGACCGTTACTTAAATGTACAGGCAGTTTGTGTACATAAAGAGCAGAAATACCAGCAATATTTTAATAGATTTGCTTTGTAAATGAATCAACATCAGCACAATGACCAATCTCTATCATTCCAAGGCTGACTCATATTTTAACAATCCTAACCCCAAAACATGTTTGGGTTTTAGTTACTTGGTGAACCTTTTCATGACTTTGGTCACGCTTTGACTGACATTGTTTGAACTAAATAAAACATTTCTTTTGCTGTAAATGGTCCGTGGATCAACCTACATAATGATACTAACTAGTGCAAAGGTAATAACTAATGGGGAGTTACATGTAAGCAAATCATTTTACTTTGCTAAATCATTGTGGTTTAGATTGAAGCCCATCAGATGGAATTTGCGTTGGTTGAGTAACACACTGAGTATACAGTGTTTACATATGTCAGTGAAGGGCAAAATAAATTCAAGGTCTTGCAAATAAGTGAAACTAGAGTTAACTAGACTTATGTTTGTGGACAAACACAGGGCTGTTTTGGTAACTTTTTGTGGCATGTGACATGTAAAGTTTAAGTTCCATCCAGGAAGGATGTGTAGTTCTGTTTATAATAAATGGTGGCATATAATATGTGATTACATTCTCATAGGGCTTTGAATTGCATCTAATATGTGATTACATTGCATATAATATGTGATTACATTCTCATAGGGCTTTGAATTGCATCTAATACGTGATTACATTGCATATAATATGTGATTACATTCTCATAGGGCTTTGAATTGTGATGTCACTTGATGACGTCATGACGACGTCACATCAATGTTCATCTATAACTATAATTTTTGTGTGTGAATAACAATTTAGGCAGAGCATACATCGTGAAAAACAAGTTCACATCTTTCACCAATTTTAAATTACAAGGCACTTCCGGTTTCAACCGGAAGGAATCGTCACATGATTTTGCACATCTATCAAAATTAAAGACCATAGATTATTCTATCGATTTCCGAAAAAGTCATGTTCAGGTCTGTCACAGTTGATTTTATATTGATTTTCAAAGATTAAATCTATTAATCTTTAACGTGACGTCACGTGACCAATGATGACGTCATCATAATGCCACTTCATTTTTCATCTATAACACATCCTGGTCTAGGTACATACCAACTTTCAACCCAATCGGACTTGTCCTTCTGTAGATATAGGCCTCAAAGCATGCACTTTTAATATGACGTCACTTGTCACGCGATGACGTCATCATGACGTCACTTATATTTTCATCTATAACACATCCCGGTTTAGATACGCACCAAATTTCAACCCAATGGGACCTGTCGTTATGGAAATATGGGCCTTTAAAATATTCAGCTATATTGTGACGTCACGTGACTCGTCATGACGTCATGATGATGTCAATGTTCGGCGCACATCCGTGGGTGGTGGTCTAGTATTTTTCTTCAGTTTTTTCCTATACCTTGCTAAGTTGAAAGTGACTAGGACAAGACAAGACAAAAGATAATACCTTGTTTTGTTTGAGAAAATAACAGACATCTTTTCTGTGTGATACGTATGTAACGCGGACAGACACACTGCTAGGAAAAGGGTGCTTAGGACAAATTCAGTTTCTAGTAAGCACTTCCAGTGACATTATTAAGCCATTTTACATTGTTATCAATAGAAAATAGAACAGTTTCCACACTGGCTTCATATTTACGATGTGATTAGGGTTACTGGTATGTGCGAACAGGGACAGGCATTTTGTGACAAATGTCCAGTCTGTTCGTACGTATAAATCCTGATTATAAAATATCAAATAATTCTTTACACTGACTCTGAGTTTTCTAGGTTTAGACTGATTATAAATAGCATTCCTCCACGGTACATCTTCTTAGATAAGTCAACATTAGGGGATCATTAAACTTTATGCTTACTTTGTGACTTTATCTAAAATGTCTGTCCTTCGTTACATACGTGATACTTTTTAAAACAATATCCACTATATTTTCTATAATGCAAAACATGTTACATGTACATCATTTGCAGGTGAGGACATTTGTTCAAAGCTTGCAATATTTACAGCAAAAATTGAGAGACCAAGATCGCAATTTTATCTTCAAAACTTAAAGGTCTTCTCAAATGTCACACTTTTGGGCCCATCAGTGTGGAATTGCCCAAATTTTACTGGGACACAAACATTTCAACTAATTAAAGATGAAACCTTCAGTTTCTCATCCCCGCCCGCCTCCATTTTGTCCCATTCTTGTTTTATTCATACCGGTACATTATTTGCAATAAATTCTGTCTTTTTACTTGTTGCCAGCAAAATGTTAAATTATTGTCAAAGTTCAAAATCTGGTAGAAAGGCTGAGAGCTCCTTTGGATACAAAAGCATCAGCAAAAGAATAAAAAAAAATGGAAGAAGCCATTCCTCCATCTTTGAAAATCTTGAGCAAAAACAAAAGGCCTCCTTTAATTATGAGAATTGTACTATTGTTTGTATTTCCAGGCTAAGGCGTTGGATGGTGATTACTGTACTAATGAGGAACCGTCGCTCCTACTTCGCATCGAGTTCTTCAATACTCAAGACCTTCCAGGAGTCATGCAGGATTATCCAGTCTTGGAGTTTGAGCGATTCAGACTCTACCAAACCAGGTCTGTATTAGAGAACACCATCATTCCTATCACTTGAAGACGTTAAACTTTAACACTATGTGCATTTTATGCTAGGTGAATTCTCCAATATCATCCACTGTTTACTATATTGTGAACTTTTCATGCCAATATGCATGGTTATAAAAATGAATAACCCTCCTATGCAAACATACATTCTGTGCCAAGTTGTCCTTTCAGTCAAAATCAATCAAGTGACTGTTTTCAACAGTTACCTTAAGAACCCCAGCCTGGAGGCTCCCAGCCTGCATAAAGCAGGATTGACTGGCTGTGACTGTTTATGTAACTTGATACAGCTACATGCACATGTGTGCTTTGACTGTATGTGATTGATAAGCCAGCTGTGCCTACCATTTGCCTGTTTTTGTCTGTTGACTGAATTTGACTAGTCACAGTGCTTGCTGGAATATGATCTGACTGTTGGTGACTAGGCTGTGTAAAAGGCGTGGCAGGGGAAGAAGATAGATTTTTTTTACTGTCTGTGACTGTTCAAATAGCAGGGAGTTCAACACTTTTTTCATGAACCCAATATTACCTGTGCTACTTTGTATTACATTGTGTTTATGCACTGAAGACTCATGGCGTGCTTGATACATAATACCATGGTACATAATACCATGGAGTGCTTGGGGCGACTTTGGGGGCTACAGTGGGTAAAAGGCAGGGCGGTTGTGGGCGCTACAGTGGCTAAAAGGCTAATGCTTCAAAGAAAACAAATTCTGAAATCATTTAATTTGGAAGTTTCTTTTCTGATAACAGAGAAGGGTTGCGTCGCTGCCTTGACGTCAACGGTTCATTGAGGAATCAACTGACTGAGCTACGTCAGAGACTGAACGAAGTCATGAACATCAGCGAAAGCAGCGGCGGCAGTAGCAGCAAACAGCAGTTGATGCGTGAATTCAGGAGCCTGCTGCAGGTACATCAATACGATTTCAAAGTCTCTCCAACAGCTGTTTGATGTGTCAATTTAAAAAAAGAAAAGAAGAAATCTTAATTTAACTTAGGGCTGTCCCGAATGCACTAAATATTTGAAGATTCGATCATCAACGGGATATTCAAATAGCTTTTTGCCGGTTCAAATATTCAAAGTTTCAAAACAAAAATAAACAACACACGTACACACACAACTGTGATGTTATGTTAATACGTACATTTAGCTGCGGAGAGAGAGAGACAGCGGAAACCGTATTGCCAGTTTTCTCGGCCTTCACCACCGAGTCGGAGTTTTATTTCTCCTTCACTTTTCTGCACCCAGACTACAGAGGTCATATACATGCAGTTACATTTATATATGTGTAATACAGGAATCTTTCCCGAAACTTGCAAAACCACCACCTTCGGCAAAAACACTGGCTGCCACTCTAGCAGGAAGTTCTTTTTAAATTCAAAACTCACACAATTCACTTGAAGGTGGAACATTTATCGTAACTGACTTAGTTAAGTTCCCAGTAAACATGTACACAAGATGTACCATCACTTGCATGTAACTTGAAGTGAACATGACAATAAACACACACTTCCTCTAAATATAATGTATATAGGACCTTTCTTGTCCATCGACAACAACATGAATGCAGCCAAACTACATAAGAGCACTTAGTATTACAAGTGAAATAAACCATTCACAACCCCGGCAGTCTACACGCCAAGAGTGCAGCGCGAGTTTATGGTTGGCAAGGAAATACCAACCCCCCTGCGGAGTTTGAGACTGCGTGTGCCAATCTCCCAAATTGGGCTCCGTCCCCCTGTGCCAGATGTGGGGAGGGAGGCCCCGGAAAAAGGTCCCAAGTTTGTCAAAAAAGGCAATTAACCCGTTTACATCTTCAATTTCTCACCAACAGGTATACCTGTATCTCTCCCTATCCTGACCACACCCGATAACCATGGAAAAACACAAAGCCTGAATTACCCAGGGTCACCCGCTGTATGCCATGCGGGTCTTAAGACCCATCCCACATGTGACTTAATTGAGAACCTTGGACATGCACCCAGGCCTGAACCGCCCCAGTATTATTCACCCAACTGGGGGCTAGCCTTCATGTCCCCTTCACAATGTGGGAACCATGCAATGACAGTTACCCAGGCCTGACCATCCCAGTTTAAACCCAACTGAGAATGAGCCTTACACAACTTGTCGCGCGGATGAACAGGATGGACAAGCCCCAGACCTAACCCACCCCAATTTGTTTGAATTTAACCCAATTGGGGATAAGGCCTTCCTAATTCTTGTCCCACAGCGGCAAACTGTCAACGGTGGCAAACACCCCCCATTTGAACCCAACAGGGGACCCCCAACCGTTAAAAACTTGTATTGCCTGAATACCTGTCTCTGTCATCCAATCAAAATTCTCTGACCCATGCCAAACACTCTAAAGGCAGTAAGACCTACCAACTCCAAGGTAATTCATTAGCTCTAATGGGTGGGAGGGAGGGAATTTTTTACAATGTCTCCGGTGGTGAATCCGAAGAAAAAGTGAAGGTTCCCGCCAAGAGTGCGCGCGCCGCGAGCCAGTTCTTCCTTGTGATTGGATGCTCACGCGCGCACCAAGCATAAATGTTAATGGAACAACCGTACTCCCTCCCCCCGGAGCTAAAGTGCGTTTTTCGGAGACAAGCTCCGGAAAAACTGTATTAGCTGCGGAGAGAGAGAGAGACAGCGGAAACCGTATTGCCAGTTTTCTCGGCCTTCACCACCGAGTCGGAGTTTTATTTCTCCTTCACTTTTCTGCACCCAGACTACAGAGGTCATATACATGCAGTTACATTTATATATGTGTAATACAGGAATCTTTCCCGAAACTTGCAAAACCACCACCTTCGGCAAAAACACTGGCTGCCACTCTAGCAGGAAGTTCTTTTTAAATTCAAAACTCACACAATTCACTTGAAGGTGGAACATTTATCGTAACTGACTTAGTTAAGTTCCCAGTAAACATGTACACAAGATGTACCATCACTTGCATGTAACTTGAAGTGAACATGACAATAAACACACACTTCCTCTAAATATAATGTATATAGGACCTTTCTTGTCCATCGACAACAACATGAATGCAGCCAAACTACATAAGAGCACTTAGTATTACAAGTGAAATAAACCATTCACAACCCCGGCAGTCTACACGCCAAGAGTGCAGCGCGAGTTTATGGTTGGCAAGGAAATACCAACCCCCCTGCGGAGTTTGAGACTGCGTGTGCCAATCTCCCAAATTGGGCTCCGTCCCCCTGTGCCAGATGTGGGGAGGGAGGCCCCGGAAAAAGGTCCCAAGTTTGTCAAAAAAGGCAATTAACCCGTTTACATCTTCAATTTCTCACCAAACAAGTTTACCATTGGGAAAACTTGCCAAACCCCCCCCCTTTTTTTTTTTTTTTTTTTTTTGCAAACCGCACTCAACCCCAGCAATGAGGTAACTTAACCGAACTAGTTGGGTAAGCCTAATACTTGTTCCCGAGAGGGTAGAGGAGGGCCTCTGGTTCCAATGCAAAAAAGGCCAGCGTTAGAATGTTTTCACAAAACAACATGTTGCCTGATGCGGCCAAGTGTAGGCCATCTCGCCAATACAACGAATGTTGCAGGGGATTTATGTTATGAGAGTGCACGATGGCGTGAGCGTTACCCAGGTGTTTACACAAGCTGTGGGCGAACTTGTTCAGGGAACGCACATTCTTTTTACCCACACCTGGTTTTACCTCTCCATAATAAAATAGCCTTAACAAGATGTCAGACCACACGATCTTTGTGTTTGGCAGCAAATGCCGAATGCTACGAAGGCCCTCTTCTATCTGGGAACGTAGTTCTTTAACCGCGTAACAAATAAAATGTTTGTCCCTAAATGCCCGACGACGGTGTAGGGGCCGGTTCTTGTTTAAGGTGGCTGCTGATAATAGGAACCAATGCAGAGATCTTGGCTCCCCGAACACCGTACCACCTGAGGCACCTGGAGGAAGCGCACCGAGGATCAGAGAGAGCTGCTCGGTAAACTATGCTGTCCCCAACTACCCATGTACGAGTCGTGCCTGCAAGAAATACAAACAAAGAAAAACCAGAGCCAAAAACATTCCAGCAAAATTAGGGTCTACAGGGTTGGCGATAAAAGCTTAGCGTAGCATATAACCTATCTCTTACATGGGAAACCAGACTTTGTCAGGCCGAATGTATAAGTTCACAGCAGACGATTTCCACCGCCCCAAAGACTGAATGTCTGAGACCGCAATGCCATTTAATGCAGCCGATGTGGCTGCGCCAATGCGAAAGCTGTGTCCGCTAAACCCTAGTGTGGGCACCCCCAAAGCCTCCAAACACTTCTTTAGCATGTGTCGGAACTGGTATGCGGTCATTGGAACCCCATCCGCATGCATCAACAGGGGAAACCCCAAGGCCGGCCGGATCTGGAGATAACGCAACACTGCTTGAACTGGACACAGGGGGGAATCAAGGATTCTATGGAACCGCAGCGTTACTGAATCACCCCGCTGGTCACTTTTTGAGTGCCTAAGCATGACATTCATGACCGACGCATCGTTACCCTCAAACCAGACATCATTGAATCCCAATATTTGTGAGCAGTCCGCAGATTTGTTCCTAGCAGTGATTTCTCCCACCCTAAAAATCCAAAGAAGGCTAGCAAAAAGGCTGCTTTAAATAGTCGCGCCTCCAGCTCGGATGCGGCAATGGAGCCTACCATGTGACAAAGTTTCCCCAGTAAGTCCGCCGTAACCGGGCGCCTAGTGTCAGGCTTGCGGTGTGCTCGACGACTTCCTTCCCTGAGCTTTCTTATGATAAAATTATCTGAGGGGTCGGGCCAACCATTCAATTTATGAACAAAGGCGACTGCTGAGATGTAAGTGCTAATTGAGGATGGAGCCATACCCATTATAGACATGTGGGCAAGAAATGCCGCAACATGTCCACTGGAAGCGGGCCAAGAGGACTGTAATCCCGCTTGTTGGCGAAATTGTTGAAAATGGGACACCCCCCTGTGATAGCTCACCCAAGTGCTGCTGGCCATAGAAGCCCCCAAGAGCCGCTCTGTCTCAGCACCTATAGCTGCCATAGAAAACCCGGAACCTCCCGGCCCACCCTGTCTGCTAATGGGGCTAGCTGTCTGAACCGTGCAATCTGGGAACGGGACAGGGCGTCAGCGATGTTATTCTCGACCCCTGGAATATGCTTGGCCTTGAAAGAAACATTTTTTCGAAGACACTGGAGCACAAAATACCTGACTAGTTTCATAATATGGGGGCATTTGGAAGTCTGATTGTTGATGATGGCAACCACTGCCTGGTTATCGGACCGAATCAAAATACGCTTTCCGGCCCAACTATCTCCCCAAAGTGTCAGTGCCACGACTATTGGGAAGAATTCCAACCATGCAATGGAACGTGCTTCGGAATGGACAGACTGAGGCCAGAGGTCGCGAAACCACTGCCCCCCAAGATACCCCCCAAACCCGATTCCGCCACTGGCATCTGTAAACAGCTGCAAATCCGTATCTTGTATCCAGAACTGATTTGGAATCAAGGTCTTCCCATTAAAGTTTTGCAAGAAAACCTGCCACATGACCAAATCCGCCTTTGCACCTTGCGAAAGAGGAATCAGGTGCCAAGGTTTCTTGACACCTTTCGTCAGGTCAATTAACCGTCGTAAAAATGCCCGACCTGGAGCCACAGCTCGGCAAATGAATGACAGTGAACCAATGAGGGATTGGAGCGTTCTTAATGAAACTTTCTTGGATTGAGCTACCGCCAAAACTTTCTCGGATATCTTATGCAATTTGTCCCCAGGAACTGATACCGTTTGAGATACCGAATTTATTTCCAGCCCCAGGAAGGTCAGCTGAGTTGTTGGCCCCACAGTTTTGTCCTCTGCCAAGGGGACCCCTAAGTCCGTACATACTTTTCTGAAGCAAGTAAGAATCTCCTGACAGGGAGACCTCCCCCCTGGACGTTCCCTCCCAGGAATAGGAAATTATCAGCATAATGACATATGCTATCATATCCCGACTGCTTTTCACGGCCCATTCCAAAAAAGTGGAGAATGTTTCGAACAATGCTGGGGCGCAGGATGCCCCCATGGGCAAGGTCTTGTCTACATAGTAATTGTCACGCAACTTAATGCCTAGGAGACAAAAGTCTTCAGGGTGAATTGGTAAAAGGCGAAAAGCCGATTTTATATCAGCTTTGGCCATCAATGCCCCAATCCCCGCCCCGACTACCAGATTAACTGCATCGTCAAAATTTGTATACTGCACTGTGCAAAGCTGTTTATCAATCCCCTCGTTTACAGAACCAGACTCTGGGTAGGACAGATTGTGAATTAACCTGAAGCTGCCGGGGACCGATTTCGGTATGAGCCCAATGGGGGAAATTCTGAGGTTTGCAATCGGTTTCTCTGAAAATGGCCCTGCCATGCGGCCCAACTCGACTTCCTCATTCAACTTTTCTGCTGCTGCAGCAAAATTTTGTTTAACTGACTGAGGATTGGGAGCGTCCGCACTGACCCGAGGCCCGCAAAACCCTAGTCTAAAACCGTTTGAAAACCCATCCCGTAAACACTTCGCAGCCGCAGTCTTTGGATATACTTCTAGCAGGGGCAGCAATGCTGATACTTTCACTGGTGTATGTGCTAAGCAGCACACGCAATGATTTCCCTTGGTGCAAGGACTGGTCAAGTTGGGCGGTAAAAAAGCCCTCATGCTACCGGCGGGACGCGTTTGTTTTATTGCTCTGGAATTTGCAGGTTGCCCCCCCATGTTCATTAGATTGGCAGACGGAGCACTTGTGGGAATATTTGCACTGTGTGTTTTTACACCCACCCCGATTGAAGGCAAAGCATATGCCGCTGTTGCGGGAGAATGTGCGAAAGGATCGCTGCTTTGTTGGCACAACTTGCCCACCCCCTTTTTGACCTCCAAATCCTGTGTGAAATGCCCCTGGGGCTGACAGAAATAGAGCCCAAAGCTCGCTATCTATGGTGGCCCAAGATCTGTGGGGGTGGAGTTGCTGGCGCATCCTAAATTGCTTATCATATTCCATCCACCCCCGCCCGGCAAAGCGCGCAGCCGCCATCCTGACAACATGCATGTATTTAAACATCTCCTGTGCTCGCCCCGGGTGTGCCCCTATGAAAACTGATGCTAAAATGAGAAAGGCATCGGTCCACCCCATGATGGAATTAATCTGTTGCCTTTTTTTCACATCTTTCAGCAGTAATTGCCCAGTATTATCTAGACTCAATGTGAAGCTAGAGGAAGGGGATGGGATATGACGCTCTAAAAGCAAATCCAACTCGATGTACTCGCTTTTCACTATCTTTTCCCTTATATTAGCTGGTACGGTAGCACCTAAGGGGTCGCAAACAGAAGCCAATAGGCCCTCGTTCACCTCCGTGCTAGGCATAAGATTAGGCCTACCTAAAGTTACCCCAGAAGTACAGGAGGGTCCAATTGACATGGTTGATGAGGGGGAGGTAAAACATGTAGTTGATGAAGGGAAATTACCCAAGACCGGCCAGAAACCGGCGCTCAACTCACCGAGCGGGCGATGACTTGGACCTGCCATCGTTGAGCCAGGATAACAAAGGCCCACGCCTGCGCCTCCAGCATGTCCGGGGTGTCCGGTCGCCGCCTGGAAGGTTGGTGTGGACTGGGTTGCCGCCAGGCCGCCTCCCAATACAGCCTGTTGTGGGTAGGGGGCGTAAGTCGATCCACTGGCCGCCAGAGTGGTGGACACTGGCCCTGCTGTGGCTGTGGGCGCCGAAATGTCCGAAGTCATGCTGGCCGTCGTTGGGTTTGACATGTTTGACGTTCCCCCCATAGCCACGGTGGCCGCGCCGGCTGCCGTAGATGGACCGCCGATATCATGTAGGCCTACATCATGATGAAGAGGCCCAGGTGTGCCGACCGCTAACGTTGTCCCACCGCCGGCGATGCTTGATGCTGTCGCACTTGCAGACGATGCCGGTGCGTGGAAACCGCTCCTATCCCCCGGCGAAGACGGCCGAGTTGCCCGTGGCCGTTCTTGCGTGCCTTGTGATCCGCCATTAGTAATCGAGTCTCTTGTCGAGAGAGGGCGTCCTTCGGCAGGGCCGCTGGCTGGGTCGGCCGTGTGCAGCAACGAATGCGGGTCGGTTAACGCAGACGCTCGCGCTTGAGCGCGGGTTTGACTCGGTCGCTGAGAAATTTCTCCCGGACCACTCGCCGCTCTGCCCGAACCTGCGACGGCCCCTGCGTCGTCCCGTGCTTTTCGTTTTCTCCCCCGACCTCTCGGCATCCTCGCGTCAGTGACGATTCACACTTGGAGGTTTGGAGTCGGCGTAAGGCCCGAAATTTTTCGGAATTTGTTGACCAAATTTTTTACAATGTCTCCGGTGGTGAATCCGAAGAAAAAGTGAAGGTTCCCGCCAAGAGTGCGCGCGCCGCGAGCCAGTTCTTCCTTGTGATTGGATGCTCACGCGCGCACCAAGCATAAATGTTATTGGAACAACCGTACTCCCTCCCCCCGGAGCTAAAGTGCGTTTTTCGGAGACAAGCTCCGGAAAAACTGTATTATGGTGCTTTATTGTCAGATGCCACTGTTTTGTCGATGGTAACTTTTTTGGTAATGACGGTTCATTGCTCTGCTCCTTTTAGCAGGTTATAGCCTTTGACAGTTAGAACATACTTAGGCCTCCTGCAAAACACTCCAGCAGCGCACAATATCAACGCAGCACACACATTTTAACTGGCATGCTTTGCGCACAAAATTTGACCAGCCTGACACGCTGTTGCAGCTGGCAAATGTGAAAATTGATCAGCGAGTTTGGAATATTCAAATATTCAGTCAAATACAGATTCTAATAATCAAATACTAATTTATTCGGAAATGGACAGCCCGTATTTAATTCTGTGAAATATTCTCAAGAAAAGTATTTGGTAAGAAGGACAGAAGGATATCTTTGTTGAGATCCTTTTGCATTGCAGCCTTCTTCTGAGGGGCTTGCTTTTGTTACACAGGAATATGCTTAAGTAGACCTCATGCATTTATTGCTTCTTTCATCGTTTAATATCTTTTGGTCTCGTTTTCATCCAGGCAAGTGACGAAACTGATTCATCCAGCCAAGCTGCCTATAAGTCCATGGTTTCCACCCCAGCATCAGACAACTTTGCCACCGCCTTCACCTTCTCCGGCACCTCATCCCTTGAGACGCCCGCTGCTGGAAGGATGTCTCCCTACGTGACGTCGGGAACCAGTAGAGAGCCCCCTAACAAGATCTCGCAGCTCTTCAGTTCACGTCCTGGCACCGTTTTGCCTGATTTTGGAAGCGCGCCTCCAACCACGTCAGCGGTTGCCATGCCGTCACCAGCAAAGAGCAAAGTAGCGAGTCTAGGAGCAGCTATGAGAAACTCCAAAGGAGGCCCGGCTTCGTTTCTGCGAGGAACCCAGGCCAGAGAGAGTACAGCATCGTCATCCTCTGTCAGATTCTCAAAAGGTCCAGTTGACTACAAACCGATGTTGGGCTCGTCGGCGTCTCAGTCCATACTCAAAGACGGGCAGTCCAAATACTCCGGTGGAGCCATCCCTTCTCAGAAATCGACTTCTTCGTTGGATAGGAAGCATGCTGGTAACAAGCATTATGGTGCCTCTGCTGGCAATGCACCTGCCACTCACCCAACAGGAAGTACCAAGACAACACCTGAGCAAACAATTTATGCTTCTCTCTCCGTGCCATCAAATACTGTTCCTACTGTCAGCTCTCCCGCATCAAATACCTTCGCTGTCGTCTCCAAACAAGCCCCAAGGTATGACCCTGAACCAGCACAAGAGTACGACACAACAGCCGAAGCAAGGAAACCGAAATTCAATCCAAACATCTTCAAGTCGGTTCTCCCCAAGTGGGGCTCTTCCGGTTCAAGGGAGAATCTTTCGTCAGGAAAGGCCAGCACTCTTCCAAGAAGTTCACAGCCCGGGGAGCGAGGCACAGACTTCTTTGGCAACAGAAGCGTACAGAGACCAGGACCTGGGATCTTCAACCAGCCTGCTTCAAGAAGCACTTCCAATCTCACAGCCAGCCACAATCCTGCCCCGGCGGTCCAGAAAGTTGTTCCCACCCAATCTCCGAGCTCAACCCTGACAAGATCTGGAGGTATCTCAGGCCTCAACAATCCCGGAAACTACTCAAATCCTCCAACGACAATATCAACAGCAATCGTGATGCCTGTCCAAGATGTAGCTTACACTGAGCCAGACCGGATCAGGAAACCACCCGTGCCAGCTCCAAGACATGGTTTACTGAAGAAGCCATCAGATGATGACAAGATGGAGAGTGATTACCCAGATGACTTCAAAGCCTTTGACATTCCAACCAAGGACCCATCTCAATACTCAGAGATGTCCAAACCAGAGTATCCCCTGTCCTCGAGCCAGACTCCCTCTGAAGAGAAGGCTGCTTTCTCCCGGGCTTCAGTCGCATCCATAGATGATCCCATGTTACAGACTGAGGTCTACTCTCTCTTTGCCCAAGCTGCCAGGGATGGCATCAAGCTGGTTGTGGAAGCTCCTGAGTTGGATGACCCTCTTGCCTCAGCTGCATCAGAGCCTACTTCCAAGCCGAAGGGAAGACCCGAACCAGCATCAAAGCCTGCCAGTACAGCTGTCCCTGCAGTCATCGTCACAGATTCTGCTAGTGCACAATCTGATGTACCAAGGCGTTCTGTTGGTCCTCCACCGCTCTCCCCATCCATCTTAAAGAAAGGAGACTCCTTCTCAAGTGCCCAGGTCCCCAGTGTGAAGAAATCACGGAGTGCCAATAATGTCAGATTCAGTGAAGACAACATCAGCCTGACCAGTCAGTCTTCATCAGTTGAGATGCCAGGACAAGCTCAGCCAGTCAACAGTCAAGCAGGGAGGTACAAACCAACAGGCTCATTTGATCAATATGATGGTCATAATGGTCAATATTCAGGCGTTGGTCAGTCTTCACAGCAAACTAGTCAACAGTACCAACAACAAAAGTATTCAGGGTTTCAGGACTATGAACAGAAGTTGCAAGAACAGCAATACCGTACCCAACTACAAAAACAACAGCTTCAGCTGCAACGACAGCAGCAGCAGCAGCAGCAGCAGCAACAGCAGCAGCAGCGGCAACTTGAGTTACAGCAGCAGCAGCAGCAGCAGCAGCAGCAGCAGCAGCAGAAGCAACTTCAAGTACAGCAGCAGCAGCAGCAGCAGCAGCAGCAGCAGCAGCAGCAGAGGCAAGTTCAATTACAGCAGCAACAACAGCAACAACAACAGCAGCAGCAGCGACAACAACAACAGCAGCAGCAGCAGCAGCAACTTCAACTACAGCAACAGGAGCAGCAGCAGAAGCGACTTCAAGTTCAGCAACAGCAGCAGCAGCAACAGCAGAAACAACAACAACAGTATAAATCAACAGAACCTGAACTGCCTCAAAACCTGAATCCAGATCAAAAGCAGCAATATCGACTGCAGCAGCTACGCCGCGAGCACCAGGACTATGTGAATCAACTTCTGCAGCAGCAGCAGCAATCTTCAGTCACTCAGCAGCAGCACCTGCTGCAGCACCGCTCTGGACCAAGACCCGACGCGAGCCTGCCCAGGACAAAATCGGGAAGTTCAGGGGTAATGCAGACATCGATGTAAAATAAAGCCTGATGCTAGTTGCTCATGCTAGTTCCTTGTAGTTTTCTTTAAGTTTGAATGACTGTCTCGTGTTTAACATTCCTGAACTTTCAGCTTGAACGTCATTACCCAGTGTTTTATCTGTACAGTACTATTAAGGCAAGTTGTTATGTACTCATAAGTTAACATTTCTGGATACAGTGCACTGAAAGTTCTGAATATACAGCAACATGTATTCATATCTATAATGCCATTCCAACATGTTATTGACTTAGTACTGTCTTGTGTAATAGACCTTTTGCGTTACGGGGGAGTCAGAGGGCAATGGTTTTGTACTGCTGGGATAGGCATTAGTAAACCTTTTGTTGTTGATACATTTAAATAACAAAAAATGCCCTCTGAGATGGCTGCAAGGCATAAGGTCTATTTCTGGCTTTGGCAATCCTTGTAAATACATGTATACAATGTAGTAGTGCTGTGCATTTAACAAAATATTTTAGTATTCAGCTATTAAAACTTGGATTTGATCAGATATTCAAATATTCACAATGCACAAATCAAATTTTACTTGTGCTGTGTGCCAGCCTAAATTGAATGTGCTGGTTGAAGATGAAATGGTCTGCCCTTCGGGATTTGCGTGCGTCTGGCAAAGATTGACAGTAAGCTTATTAATAATATCAAGAGCATTGTGTATGCATTGATATATTTTTAAGGTAGCTGAGTAGCTGATAGTTGGAAGATTATAAAGATGCGGGTAGAGCAAACAGTTCTCAATGAAGCTCTTAAGTCATCTGTGTAAAGTAATTGTCAATAAAAATGTAACATTTGACAGGCACGCAACTGGGAAGTAACTCAATAAAGACAAAATGCCAAGCTGAAGAAGACTTTAGGCCTATACAGTGCTTTTCAAGTTTTAATGGCATAATTGTGAAGTGAAAAACGAGGAAATCAGCTGATCTGAGGAAAATTTGCTTGCCTTACATGTATGTGACAAACTATAAATCGAATTGAAAAAGTACTTTTCGGATATTTTGTGGATCGAATATTCAGTATACACGTATACGGCACAGCCCTTATGTAAAGTGAAACCAAAAAGATTGTCAACATTAGGAGCAAATCATGTCACATCTTAACCAAGAGCTTTAGATTACAAAATTTAAGCACAAATTTAGTTTATTGTTTATCGTAGCCAAAAAGTATTCGGATGATTTTGTGTGTATATCTTGTGTTTTTATCCACTGTACATATTCCTGGATTTAAGAAAAGAAAGGCGTGTAAATTTTTCGCTGTCTGTTAATATTCGCAAAGTTGTCGGCAAATTATCAATATCGTGTTAAACCTAATAATTATATTAAACGTTTGTGATAATATGACCATAATTTTACACACCATCGCTTTTAGTAATTTAAGCCTAGCTATTTTAATTGGAATATTATTCAGATCTAGAAACTATTTCACGCTGACGTTTGGCGTGTGGCTGTCATGTATGTGTGTAATAAATAACAGTCAAGCATGTATATTTTGCCATTGCAGTTGCGATATAGAAAAACAGACGTGCTGATTTTAACACAAGTTAGAAAATAATATTTGCACAATTTACTTAAAGGCATTGACACCATTTGCAAACATTCAAATACGAAACTGCCAAACTAGTACGAAATATCCCTCTTGATTTTTAAGTAAATACAATGTAATAGGATCATGCATCCTGTGACATCATTGCGCCTAGTATGCTGTCATTTTTAAGAACAGAGGAATTAACATCATTACCACAAGAGGTTGCAAGTGAAAAAAAAAGGATTTTAATGAACAGTTTAAAGGGAATGTACATCATTTGCTTTTGCTGTAATTTTCAGAAATGAACTATTTGAGAGGTTAGTATAATAGATCAAATATTGTTACACTGACATTTTTGAAGTTTTGTGTTCGAAAAGGTTGGAAAAACCAAAAAACACACAAAAGATCAAGTAGTCTGGTTCCCTGACTCCACAAAAGATAAATTGGACCAATTTATAGATGATGGAAAATTGTAAGGCAAGGGAACCAGTCTAGCTGGCCTGCACCTGTTCATGAACATGTAACCAATAGCAAACAAAATTTGGACTGAAAAAAAGGTAAATTTGGAGCAGTAGTTGAAAAATAGTTAGGTTTTTCCAACGCTGGTCGGCCAACCACCGTTGGAAATGTTTACAAAAATACCATTTTCTTGAAAATGACTTCACACCAGGTGCCATAATTTTACGAGATGCTTGAGACTGTCATTTACCAACATCCTAGTAGGGTATTTCGTAAAAACTTGGTAGTTTTATTTTTCGATGTTTGCAAATGTTGTATATTCCCTTTAAAAGGGAGGGATTTCAACGGAACCCTGGATGTTAGTCGAGAAAAATGAAGATTCATTTTTACAGTTGTCTCAGAAAGTATGTCTACTGAATGTCGACAGGTTAGTTTCGTAATAACCTGCTTCAAATTTATTGTTTCGTTATTTCTTGAATCGGCAAAAATACACGTTTTGCAAATGGTGTTCATTACCTTAAGGATTTGAATAAATTTCCATAAGTACTAACTACTTGAAACTTTTAGAGGAATTATGTGTTTTAGATTTTGTTGTGAAGTGTTGCGATACAGTTTTAAAGGTCAATGTGTTGGCCAGGGAAAAGTCACATAGATCATGTTTATTTCCCAAATTGGCTTCGAGATGCAAGTTATCCTATGTATGTCTCCTGTTATTACTATTTGATCCTCAAATATGTCTTGGAAAGTGACTCTTGGTTATGGACATAAGGATTCATCATTATAGGTTTTACAGCTTTGGTTACGTTTTATTAGTAAACATTTCAATTTGGAACATTCATTTACCGGCACTTTTAACACAATATTTTTGTAGTGTCCATTGTCATGTGGAGTTTTTATTCAGGTTTTTTTTTTGGTGGGGGGATGTTTTTGGAGATGTTTTTAAATTGACGGCCAGTTTAATGTAACAGTTTAACCATTTTTTTGGTTGTGGCAATGACGTTTCTGAAAGTCGGGTATATGGGGGAGGGGGAACAATCATCTTTAAGGGGGGGTGTCTAAAATGGGGGAAGGAAAAAGTCTAAAATGGGGGAAGGAAAAATCCCGATTATTTAAAGGTTTGGGGGGGGGGGGGAGCCCCCAGTAACCTGTGCTTATTCCATCCATTCATTTGTTGCAACAAATGAAAGAAATTATGAAATTATGAATTATGAAATCTGCCTGTACATGTACACAGATAACCAAAGATCAACTGTTTTCATCATTGGTGTTCATGTGTAATAGCTTAGCACTGTCATGAAATCTGAATGTGGCCAATAAAAGCAACAGATATGTACTTCATTTCTCTTTTTGCATACATTTTAATTGTGTTGGGGTTTGTGCATGGTACTTTCACGGTTGTAAAAAGGGGCAGGCTGTTTACCTGAAAACGAAGTTATTTTGGAGACAAATAATGCATACCATTTACATGTAGGATTTTTTTTTAACCAGAGATGTTCATATTGTTTTAAACATGAAAACTATAATGCATATGAAATATAAAATCACAGAGCATATAGTATAATTAAAATTTCCCGAGAGGGGAATTTCTTGGGTTTTTTTTTTTAGTCAAGGACAGAACTAAGGTCCTGAAGCTGGATTCGAACCACTGACCCCACTGATTGTGGGTCTTAAACCCCAACTACATCTTGGCCACCCGCCCCCACAAATATGGTGAAACAACACAACAAATAAAGTCCAATAGCAGACACAATAATAAAAACAGTAAACTATGCTTTATTTCAAAATACTTTAGTTCAACCTGGGGGAAAAAAAACAAAAAAATGCATGCCATGTGATTTGTACTGAGTCAAGCTCTATTAATGAAATGCATTATCATTATGTAATACAATGAATCCATCTATTTCTACTATGAACGATTCTGAACTGAAGAAAACCACGTTTGAAGAATTGTTTAAATGAACCATAGATGACAATATGTGGCTTATTCACATGTGGAAAGGCGAGTTGAAATGTGACCTGTCATCACAAAACAAAAAAAAAGTTTTTTTTTTTTTTTTTTTTGAGGTTTCATATATATCTCTCTTCTGAAAAAAAGGGCTTCAAAATGGATACATCATTAAGGGTACTGAGTTCAGTAACGGAAATGCCAGACCACCGACTACTTTGAAAGTTGTAAACTGATTTCTGAAAAATGGCATTTAAAAACCCTGCCGTTGTGTTAGAAAGGTAGCACAGGACTAACAGATTGAGGTTCTGAAAAAAAAAAAAAAAAACACGACGCTCATTTTTTTGCTTTTGCACTGTACTACAAAAAAAAAATCTCCTGACTTTCAGCTCATTTCGTGGTGATGACAGGTCACAAATCATAGAGCAAGTTCCGGCGAGGACTATTAGTCGACTAGTGGTTGATTTGTGATGTAACTTACGCCGGCGCACAGATAGCAACATGCAAATGCCTTAGCTAATCACACACTAGTCAAAACTTCATCACGAAACTTCATGGTTGGCTCCCCGTTGTGCTTTATGATGGGCACGGCTGATGGTAACCAGTGATGCAAATGTGCCACGTGGTCCGATTCCAAATAGTCAACTAGAGTAGATTTCAATCATTCTTAATTTGAGCAAAGTTAGTCAAAGTATGATTATCTATAGTTGGTGCCTGAACTGGCTCAAACATGTGCAAAGTTTCATGCGTGCAATGGTACAGAATTTGTGCAGTGTTCAACAGAATGTGCCCAAAACCGTGGCATTTCTGTGTGAAAGGAACACAATTATTTTGTGAGTACATGTACATGTACATGGTGAAAAGAAGTGAAGATTAAAAGAGATTTTTGTAAAAGCTTTTGTCACATTAGATTGCGTGAAATCACAGCCTTGTGCATGTATTGCAATCACACACAAAACGCTCACGGAATCAACACAAGTACCAATGCTCCAATACGACATCTTGTTCACCAAGTCGTGGGCAATCTGCATTATTAACATTCATGTATAAACAGTAAAACTAGCGGAAATGTTATCAGCATTAACGCCTCAAATTATACAAATACTAGCATCAGCTAGGCATTGATGATGCACAGGTACATATTTTTTTAAGTAGAAAGAACTTTGGTCAAAAATTGAACAAAACTGAGCCTAAAATGGCAACCAAACAGGTATCAATCTCCCAAGATATTAGCATTAACGAGTAGCACTAATTATGATGAAACTGAAGCAAAGTGATCAATAGGATTTACTAAAAAACAGTGGGCCACGTTAGGAAATGCAGAATGCCCTTTTCACTTTGTTTTTAAGCCTTTCCAATGAAGTGCACCAAAAAAAGTCAAATATTCGAAATTCCCAGATATTCTCCCAAAAAAAACGCACATCAATGTGTTTACAAAATGGGTAAAAAAAAAAATTCAGAATCTACTCTTTCAATTTCTCTAAGCATAAAATAGACTTGAAAAGTTACACTTTATACCTCTGCCAATTGCTAATTCTTTACAAAACAAATCTGTCTTCAACATGCAACTTGAAAACTTTCATCAAAAATTCCAGTAAAATTTAAATCTTGTCTATTTAAATGTCCTTGAAAAAAGTCCAAAGTACCGTTGAAAAAAATAAAATTGCAGGAAAAAAAATGGAACTTCGTCCATTAGCATGTGCCAGTCACATATGGAACATTTTACAGAACAAAACAGGAGAACCTAAGAATTCCAGGCCGCACTGGAACAGTTTCAAAGTTCCTACAGCAAACACAACCTTTTTTCTCGCTATACATTATCTACAATGATATTTTAACAACGCTTCATAATAATCGTATAAATATATACAGCCTCTTCCAAACCAATATAATATATGAGCCCTTATTAACACAATTATTCACATTCATATCATCAAGATGTAACTTTGTGTGATTCAAAGAAAATTGGCAAGATTTGTTAAACACATTAAAATAAAAAGGTGATTAGTTAGAATCAAAAAGGGGTTTCCACTAAACTAATACGTATGGACTCCCTGCACAAGTACCCCCTCAACGGTGAGAAAGGGAGAGTTGCGGAGACCACTGGGGGAGACATTCGAATGCATTGTTGACAGCGCCTGGGGCTTATGCAAAGACACCAAAGGTTCGTGCAGATTTAGAATAAAATTAGTCCTGCGTCGGCGCGGTGTACGTGAACTATATACACCCAGAGGACAGACAGACAAAGGGAGAACAGGTTCTGTGTTGTCCTCGAGCATCTTTTACTGGAAACGGTCCTCAATTGTGAGTGTGTGTGCTTAGTCTATGGGAGAGTTTTATGTTACAGGGATGAAGGGAAGACAATACCTTGTCCTCGAGTGTTATGTAAAGTACGACTTTGTGCACGCACCAGTATGTGAACGCGGTGTCTCCCGCCTACTGGGGCTTTCAAAAGTCGTCACAAAGTGCCTTGAGTCCATAGACAGGTTGAGGACAAACACTACAGAATATGTTGTTGAATTCTACAGAATGTAATTGCTAAAGAATCACAAGCGTGGCTGTGTGTCAAACACTGTGACTACAACAAGAAACAACAGAAGCATTGGCTGAAGGGCTGTAAGAAAAAAATACTGGATAAATATAAGTACAAGGTTTGTGTTTAGCACATTTATGGTATTTTTCAAATTTACTACTTGTGATGTTGCCCTCTTGACCTGTAATCATATTCACGGTGTAAGCATTGTGACTAGTGTGAATAATTTGTGACAAATAATACATTTTTGTTTATATTACAGCACCAACAATTTGCCACGGAGATGATGATGAAAATCATGATAGTAATGATGGTAGTGATTATGCATCATGATGATGATGATGATGACGGTGGTGGTAACTATGGCGATGAAGGTGTCAACGAGGACAAGGAAAATGAAATAAAAGAAAACAGGATGCAGATAACAACAACAATAATGCAGAAGACATAAGACATAATATACTATATTTTTGGGACAGCCAGAGCTGATTCAAAGCCTCGGTCACAAAGATGGAAGGCAAAGATGTATGAATTGCAACTCAGACTCAAACTCAAGTCCGACTCAAGTACCATTTTTTTGTGACTCATACTCGGACTTGAGTCACTCTTAACAAAGACTTAACATTGACTCAATTAGACTCTATGCTGGTGACTCGGACTTGAAACAAAATGACAAATATGTTCTTTTCTTAAATTGCAAATTGAAGACTCTCTGTTGCAAAATAATAGTGTATGTTAAACAATAAATTTTATATAAAATTGTAGTTCAGGGACCAATTTCAGTAGTTTATGTAATAGATATGTGAGCAGATTCACCGATTAATTGTGCAAGACAACCGCCTCTTGACCGTTTTCTATATCAGGTCTTCGGTCATTCACCCGTTGGCGCATCATAGACATGGATAAAAAACAACTAGACATAGCAACAAAGGCTGTGGTCACGCGCTCTTATGTTACGTGATAAGCGCAAGCTTATCCAGGTTTTATCGATCTATATGCCCGGCCGTAATTGTTGTATTACAAAGCACTGCATTCGAATTGACCAATCAGACAGATAGTCCTGATTTGGGAATGAAATGACGTCATGATTTAGTGAAGTCGACTCTGAAAAGTTGAGGCGCGGGATCGCATAAATCTGCATGCTTAGATATATCAGACATTAGACTGGAGACTGGGCTCCGTGGATAACGGCTGGTACTCAGACTACCATTTCAACTGCTCTCTGCCACATTATTGTAAAATTTGCTTCCTTTATTTTACTCATCCACTGATCAGTTTTAAATTTTTATTTTTGAGTAACTTGTTTACTGGGACTGGATACTGAGGACTTGGACTGAGACTTGGAAGGTAAGGAAGGTTCAGAGCACCAAAGTTGATTCTTTAAATAATGAGTATGGGATGATGACGACACTATTGGCGATTACAATAATAGTGTTCATGATGATGATCGTGTGGTCGTGTGGTTATAAAGATGTTGGTGGTAATGATGGTTATGACATCATGAAGAACATTACATGAACGCGACGATGACGCAACCGAAGAAATCCACCGCATAATGCCAACTTTCTGATGAGTAATTAAAACACTTATCCGTCGCTGCATTAGGCACAGCCGGCCTGTATCGACTTACAGAAATTTCAGCACATACACTATTGCAATAAGTGCTCCTCATATTATAAATATAATGCACATCTTAGTGAGAACTTAACTTCAATGGTCGACCTCACCCCACGAAAAGTATGTACAGATTTCCTCAACTCTTGAGTACAATTTGCTTTCTGTACTCATAACTCTTTATTATGTGAAATTAATTTGTTAGGTTGCTCAAAAATAGCACTTTAAAAACACAAAATCTACTTTTTGTGGTGTAACTCGAAAATAGCACTGAGAGTACAACTTATACCCGCTTGAAGGCTACTTATTGAAGACTAAAACTATTTTAAAAAAAAATTCTATGTTTCAGCGCACTTTTATAACTGATGGGCCGTGCGTTCCGCGGCATTCACTTTATCAATCGTCCCCATAATTGATACTGTTCACTGGTTCCACAGTTGCCTGTATAGACGTGTTGTTTGACATCGGGTTACCGATGACAAGCGGGCCAAACGTGATGGTAGGCGACTGGCCAAACTCGGTGCTGTTGTAGACGGTGGGACTGATGCTGATGGGCTCTTCCTTGCCTGAGGTACTGTAGGAGCTGGGCAGACGATGGACCTCATCTTCGGCCTCGTCTGGGTTGTTTTACGACAAGAGCAGGGGCTGTTTCTGCTGCCTGTCGGAGCAAAGTGCGTGAGGAATGATTACTCATTGTGTGGTTGATAGAGCACAGGGGTGTTAAAGGTCAAACATCAAAATCCAAAATGAACAAATTAGTAGGAAATACCTTACATGAATAATAGTCTCAAGCATCCGGTGAAATCATGGCATCTAAGGTGCTGTCATTTTCAAGAAAAGTGTACTTTTTGTATCAATTTCCAACGATTGTCGGCCAACACCCATTGGAAAAAACCTGGCTTTTTTTCAAATACTACCCCTAGTTTAATAAATTGCTTAGTCCACATTTTGTTTGCAATCTGTTACACATATCTGTGAACGAGTGCAAGTCAGGTAGACTGGTTCCCTGAACTGACAATTCCCCGACGTCTATATAAATTGCTCCGTTTCATCTGAAGTGGGATCAGGGAACCAGACTACAAGAACAGCATTTTTTTTTTTGATTTTCCAGCATCTATGAACACAAAACTTTAAACAGGTCACTGTAACAATATTTGCTACAAAATACTAACTCCCAAAGTCATCCTTTTCTGAAAATTACAGCAAAAGCAAATGTTGTATAATTTACAAAATCTGTGAAGTCTGTTTCTGTGTGATTCAGAAGCTTATTTATTTACAAATTTATAACTATAAATATATAAATTATTTAAATCCATGTTGGTCCAAAGTTTCTAGCTCTGCTGTTTCATTTGGAGGGGAAAATGTGTGTTCAAGGATTTCGTTTTTGCCTTCTAGACTCTAATTCGGCAAGTGAAAATTTGAAGTTGCCTGATCTTCATGTCACCTTCACGTTGTACAGCGGACTGGGAAAAGAAGACAGCTCTGAAATAACAAGCCCAAGACTAAAGGCCAAGCAGTTTCTGAACAGTTTTCTTCTTGTTTTGTTCATCTAGTCCACTTGGCATTCATACACTTAATATTCATGATTATGGATCGACAATTAAAAAGTAACTCACCGAAAGAATTTGTGCAGGAACGTAAGGTAGATTAACGGCGCAAACACGGAGAAATATACAAAAGATGTGACGTCCACAACACTGAGTGTGTTAAAGAAAGAAAGAAAGAAGAAAAATTAAAATACAATTTACAACATGGTTGAGTTAGTCCTGTGTCCAGATAGCAGTATGCAGTGCTGTAGTCGAGTCCATCACAAGTCTGGTCACGAGTACATCGCCAGTAAATCTAGAAGTTCAGTCACAGGTCACAGAGAATGAACAATAACAAAGGACTGCCTTTGTCTCAGTTTATTTTAATATCTCGTGAGTTGACTTGGGACTGGAGGACTTGTGATGACTTAAGACACTCAGTTTCAACACATGAGGTAGGCAAAATCAAAATCAAATGCAACAGTTATATCTGATTTTTGTGTGTGTGTGACATTATTCTTATTAACTAACTAAAAGTACAATGAATATAGCTTAAAAAAACCTGCCCAAACTGCTTACTGATTTAACTGACCTGAAATTCATAAATCCTTAAAATCAGCAGTAGGGTGAATCAACCCTACACAAATCTTTCTCAAAATGAAAATTACAAGAGATCAAAATAAGAAACAGGTGTGGAAAGTCTAAACCTACTCACCAAACTGCAGGTGTTTTGTCTGCAAAAACGAGGCCGCTAGCTACGGCCTGCACCAGGTTCAGAAGGGCCAGGAATGCCACGTATAGGTAAAAGGACTTTTTGACTGAAAAAAATTAAAGGGAAAAGTTGAATTTTGTGTGATTCAAACCAAGGCTCTTAAGTATCACTGACTAAAATGTTTCCATCTCTTTCAATGAAGTTTCTCTGCACTTTATGTTAGGCCAAAAAAAAAAATATTCGGTCTCTGGTCAGACCATAGTTCCGGAATTGACGCGGCGACGTGGCTTTTTTTTTTTCCTCAAGCTTGGATTGTACAGACAAGGTGGGGTACTACTTTTCTTTTTTGGTGTCCTCGTGTACATTGGTGTCCTCCATAATTTGCCTCGGTGCTCTCGATCAATTGCCTCCATTCCTTGGTGGTCTTTGATAAAAAAAAAATTAAGGAGGTACGGCAGGAGAGGGCGGTGTTGGAGCTACCGCGGAACATTTTGGAAAAAAAAAGATTGACGCGCATGGTTAAAATCGACGTGCGCGCTGACCAGAGACCAACTTATTTTTTTTTTTGGCCTTATACATAACAAAATGGGAGCACTTCTTTTTGGGAGCACTGAAGTTTCACGTATTTTTCCAAAATGTTCGTAGTAGCGTAAAGGCCAGTTCATACATGTACTTCAGGCGATATGAAATTGACGTCACCAAGCAAAATTTGCCAGAGTTGAAATGTGTTCAACTTTCAATATTTGCCCGGACGTCACCAATTCGCGTTCGATTTCTCGCCGAGTATGAACCGCCCTTCAGGCAAGTCTTCAGTATCTGTGCATAACCTCGACCTTTGACCTTTGAAAGCATACTCACCAGGAAGCTGTATTTTGTCCTTGATCTTTGTGTAAGGCAGAATCAAGATGATGAAATACGCCTGCAGAAAAAAATTATAAGTTGTACAACTTGGAACTTTGAGAAAAAGAATGGCTGAGACATGGTCACAACAATAGTACTATGTGCACAAAGAACTGCAAAAACAAGAACCATATCTCATACACGCGTGTGGAAAAACTGGTTTTTGACCATTTGTCTGCAAATGGTCGCCATTTCTTAATTGAGGCTTTATTTTGAACCCGTAATCACCATATACAACCAAGATCTTGTAGTTTAGGTATATCTTAAAACAATTTCAACACGTCTCCCCAACTTTGCGAAATCTGTGTCTGAAAAAGTTTCAAACAATTTAGGACCACCCTGTTTACCTGTGTGTACTCCTACATGTACAAGTAACTAGACTGCTACATCAACCATTTACTTTTTCACTGATTCATTGGAAAAACCAATGATTATCTTCAAATATGCAAACTTACCAAAGAAAATAGTGATGAGCTTATGCACCAGAACAGCATACCGCCATGGGCATAGATGTCGTACTTGTCGGGTGCAATGTAATGCTTGTCTGGAAACTTGATTTCAAGAACACCCTGAATTAAAATGAAACAAAAACCAAAACGAACATCAGTTGCAAGAAAAATGGTGGAGAACATGATTAAGAAAGTGTAAGCAACTACGTGCTTAACCTTAAATCTTGTCACCTTTTACCAGAGCTACTGATAAAATTTCTTATTTCAGAAAAAAAAATAATTTGCTAATCTTTGTTTTGGCAGTATTTAGTCCCGCCCACTTCCAACCTTCTCGTGAATATACATGACTGATATGTAAATGAGTGAATTTGACTTTTTGCTGTAAGTGTTAGGTGACAGCTATAGACTCAGCATAATACACCATTAGCAATGTAAATACAAAAGACTACCTTCACGAAGGATAAGCGAGTTGTGTTTGATTTGTGCACTTTAAGATGAACATCAGTTTTTGCAAAATCCGTGCATTTATGAGCGTGAGCACGCCGGCTTTCAGAAGCAGTGACTCCGAACACAAAAATCTCTGTGTTGTGGAGTTTTGAAGAACCCTTTCACACTAGCACGAACCCAACACAGTTTCTACATGCAGGGGCCAGAGCCTTACGTGAATAAAATTCAAGACCAGGCTAGAGGGGCTCTACCCGGGTTGATTTTCCAACCCGCATACACAGCAGTGACAGTGTGAACGGTATGCCTTATCAACTGGTGTGCAATCGGACCCACAGTTCCGGTCAAATCTCGCTGGGCCACCCTCCCCAGCCCCCAGTCAATGTTGTCTCTCATTGCACGGTCTGTGCTCCAGACTGGAGATAACAACATTGATGGGGGAGAGGGGGAGAGGGGGACCAGGGTAGGGTATGGTTGTTGTCATGTGTCCCAACCATTTCGGCCAGGATTGCAGTTCAACACATGGTGGGGCCGTGTTGTTTTTCACATGGGTAGACGAGATAAATGTATGAAAAGGCAAATAGTATGTCCTTCACTGGCTCCCCAGATCCAGACATCTACGGACTCTATACCAAGTTAAAAAAATATGTTAAAGTACATATTTGCAGCGATGACGTCACCATTTACTGCATGATCCATTCTATGAGCGCAGTTTCTGTCTTTAAAAATGCACAAAATGCTTACCTGTGTGACTGAGTAAGCGAGTGCTATGGCCGACGTTCCTAGCACGATTCGCTTGATGATTGCTTTACTCTCAATATACAATATGATGACACTCAACTCGATGGAGATCAGAAAAAACTTGACGATAATCCACAGCACCTGTGGGGGAAAAAACTTTAGTTGAACAAACGTAACACTCCTAATTGTTTCCAACGTCAAACTTTTCTTGTACTTAACCCTAGCCCCCTAGACCCTTTTTGGCTAGGAACCATCCTCAATCCTGCAAAATCCTCCAATTGCCACCATGTAAACATTGGATTCAGCCTCAATCCTCCAAAATCCTCCGTTATTTCCTGAATGTGTTCAGTGGAGGGGTGACCATTGCCTCAATCCTTCAGAATCCTCAATCAATCACTGCAATGGGTTGAGGCAGTGCCAATGACATTCAGAAGCAGTGTGGATGATAGCGAGTTTAATAGAAGGGGTCATTTATTCATGACTGATCATAAACAATACAGGGTACAGCCTACGAGCTTGACATAATGCCTCCTCCAAAATCCACTGACACTTTTTGCCATTCAGCATCAATCCTCCAAAATCCTCCAAAATCACCTGGAAGATTTTGGAGGATTTTGGAGGATTGAGGAGGGTTACAATTAATTCAAATCTGGAAATAATTTGGTTGAGGGTGCCTCAATACTGCCTGTAAGACTTTCATTTTAATGTCAAACGAGATAAAGAAAATGAATGATCAGAGTAAGAGAGAGAGAGTGACCAACCAACTGACCGTATCTACGATATCTCCGCTGTTTGTGGATGCGTTGACCATCATTGAGACCACTGCTCTGGCTACGCTGATGATTGCTACGGTCAACACCTAAACAAGAGACAACAAAGATGAAATTGAAAGTTGGTAGTTTGCCACTGGTAGACTTGTCATCAAATCCTTTCAGGCAGCCCTGAAGTCTAGTCCATCATAAGTCGAGTCGTAAGTAAATCACAAGTCCAGTCACAAGTCCAGTCACAAGTAACAGGGGATGAACAGTAACAAAGGAATACTTTTGCCTCAGTTCATTTTAAGAGTTTGTGACTTGACTTGAGACTGAAGGACTTGTGAAAAACAATAGAAAATAGCAATATTGATACATTTTCATTTCATGATTAACTCATTTTCATCATCCAAACCTGGCACATGAAATTATTTGCCGTTTTTAATTTGCGTTCATTTGAATGATTTGTTTGGCGTTGGGTACCGGCAAATTACATGTACATGTATGCATAATTCTATTCTCTGTACTTGCACCATGTACATGTACGTACCATACCAAAGCTCAAATACCATAAAATATGAATGCGTCCTGCACTAGAAGCATTAGTATCCATGCATGTGTGAAAACAAATAGAGAAATATCTAATCTACATTGTGTCAATGGGTGCAATCATTTTCATTTCTGGCAGGTGTTTCATTATAAATAATTGTCTTTCATGAATATTGCACATAAGGCACACCATGGACAAAATGTACATGTTTAATGCTTTCAATACTGATTAGTGTTTTGTTTTTAATAATTTACATAGCTGAGTAAAAGCATATCTGAATTATAATTTATAAAATAAGAATAAAAAAACTGTAACCTGTCATGTTCCTGATGTTTTTCATCTTTTCTTCATGCCAACATAAAACAAATCCTAAATAGTGTACAGTGTGTCCAAAAGACACTCGAAGACTCCTCTGGCTAAAACCTTGATTTTCTTTTTGATTTTTGATATTTTTTTATTAAGATCCCTAGCATTTTACTTTATTAAAGGGAACTTGTCTGGACACATTGACTCACCATAGCATAGAAGGCAAAGAAGATTGCACTACTCGTCTGGCGTAGCTTGGTGATGGCAATCTTGCATTTGAATATGAGGAAGATCAGGAATAGTGTGTTGGGAATGAGTAGAGCTAGGTCCCATATACGTACACTGTCGTAGGAGTAAGAGAAAAATGTCATGGTTTAGAGTTTATTATACAACGCATGAATAAATCCCCGTCATCTGATTGGCGAGCCGTTGATCACGTGTCATTGTGCTGTTACACTTTTGGCGGCTCCGACCAATCAGATGACGAGAATTTATAAAACAAACAAGGACTGTTTTGCAATGGAAAGAATAATTTCAATGGAATGTTCCATTTTCACCTCAAAATATGGAATATTCCAACTGTCACCTCATGAAATTATTTTTACCATTGCACTCAATAAACATTCATTATTTGTATACCATTCAATGCTCGATGCATTCTGAGTTAAACCATTGCTATGACGTCACACTATTGTTAAAAGTGTGGATTCGGAACTACAAATCTGTCACGCTAGTCACAAAGTGTGGATTCGGAACGACGAATCTGTTACGCTGGTCACAAAGTGTGGATTCGGAACGCAGAATCTTTAGTAGAGTGTGGATTCCGAATTACGAATCCACACTTTGAACACGTTGGACAATTGTTCTCCATAATGAGCATTAATAGGACCGTATGCGTGAAAATTTCCTTCTGAAATTACCAATGCATCTTCACTCTCAGATTTTCCGCTGTCACTGGGAAAAATGTTGCAACCTGACGCCACTTTTTTCTTCATATATCATCTGAATGAGGGTTATTCATTGCAAAAGTGATGATAAGACATGAATCTGGGACTGAGAAATATTTCCAATTTTGTTAGGAAATACTTAGAAAATGTTCTTTACTCTCCATAGACTTTGTACACTATCGCGGAAGTGGCGTCAGGTTGCAACATTTTCCCCAAGTCTTTTCATCTCCAATCACTGTTAATGCCAATACTTCTTTTGACGCAATGGTTTAAGTCGAAGAATACTCTTGCAAGTGTGGATTCTTAAATGACGAATCCACACTTTCTCGTGTATTCTCCTTAACTTAATCAAGGAATCTGACAACATGCATGTGACAGCTGATAATGCTGGTTCATTTTGAGTGAACAGTTTAGCATCTTATTTTAACCAATGCAATGTCATGAAACTTAAAAAAATTTTTAAAACAAATTGAAGACTTACTTGGACGAACCAATGTCTGCATAGAGAACATATAGGCATGGCTGGATGTTCTCAATGGGCGCTGCTGTTGAGTGGCTACCATTCATGGTAGTGAGCATGTCACTGTCCGTGACGTTACTATAGGTACTACTACTATTACTGGGATCTTCTGTCATGTTGAGATACTCGTCAGGAGGAGGTATGACGTGGATTAGCGTCAGGTCAACTGGTACTGCTTCAGAGGTCATTCTGATGAATATTCAACTGTAGGAATAAATTACTATGATGTTATTATGTATTTCTGGTAATAAAATCTAAGATTCCTCAAAAGCGCCCTAGGCACGGTAGCTCGCAAGGCTGAAGAATCCTGTAGAGAAGACAATGAGAAGAAATTACAGTTTTAGAGGTGGGAAGAATGTTCTATGGAAAATCCACAGAATCAAGTAGGAACTGAAAACCCAACCCACATATTGGCCCAGGCGGGATTCGAACCTGGGTCACAGCGTTGGAAGGCCAGGAAAGTACCGTTATAAATGCCAACCTGAAACCCCTACCCCCATGTTAAAACCATACGTGGCTTTACAGTTTACGCAGCAGTCTTTTTCTTTTAATATCAAATGAAGAAAACTATCGTTGGTCAAATACAAGGAACTGGACCGAAAAATTCAAAGAATAATAAGTTGAAATGATTTTTTGAGAGTATTGAGTGGTTGATCAATGTTAGCTTGGTCATGTTGAATGTCTGCATTTTTATTATTATTTTAACTGCATTTTGACTGACAATACTCAAACTTGATCATTCAAAAACCATTCAGAATCGAATGAATGAATGCATGATGAATTACAAGCAGGAAATTATTCAACAGACTGTACGAACACTGCAAAGCAAACAGCTTTTGCCTTGTAAGATGCAAGATCAGATTTCACTTCCTGGAATCAGTTTTGACTTTTGAAAACTGGCAAGTCATAACAAAGAGCAACCAAACAGATACCTGAAACTCAATCATGGTTATAATTATTTTGAAAAGAATTGAAGGTTAGTTCCTGATATTTTGTTTCATAGTTGGGATGAGTCCAAGAAACAACAGACTTGGTTTATACAAATCTCCGTTTTTGACATTTGGACATGATCAGGTATCCCATCCAAATTTTCAAAAAAGCAGCTTGTAGTGTCCGATCTCGGACCATGAAGCAAAATGGTGATGATGTTCAATGCTTCCAAATGAAATAGTTTAACTGGAAAACACAACGAGAACCTATTAAAGTGTCTTCCATCCAGACTGCGTGATAAATATGTTAGGGTTCGTGATGTGATTGGTTAAAATATGATGTATGCTGCAGGAAATTAAAAACGCTGGCAGGAAGACCGGAGCCATATCATAAGTCTCAAAGGTCCGAACCCTCATAAGTCCGAAATTTCGGACTTATGAGGCGTCAGACTTATGAGGCGTCAGACTTATGTCCGACGCCTCATAAGTCCGATGCCTCATAGTCCGACATCTGAAAAACAAGGCGTTTAATTTGTCGGACCTACGAGGCGTCGGAGCTATGAGGCGTCAGCGTCCGACGTGTGAAGCACGGACTTATGGGCCTTTATTTGGTTAGGGGATGCGATTTTGTCGGACTTATGAGGCGTCGGACCTATAATGAGGCGTCTGACTTATGAGCTGACACCGGAAGACCGTAATACCATGTTAAAATTCTGCTAAATCCACTGCCAAATCACTCAGTATTGCTGCTCCACTGTGCAAGGGTAAACTTATTTCAGGGTTCTTTTAAAAAATGAAGCACCGTTGGAAAGGCCTTCTTTCGTGACGTTGATTTCTTCAAAATGACAGCGTGCCAGAAAGAATAATTTCACAGGGAGTTTAGTCACCAAGTATGTTTTTCAACAATAATTACGTCAGTTACTTTTTGGATAGCTGCAAATAATGGACTGTTAAAAAACACGTAACCGTGGCGCTGGTCATGGCCATGGCAGAAGAAGGAAGATAATTTTATTCATCCATGAAAATACACACAAACTCGATTTCCTATCAACTATGCACAATATTGTTGCACTGTTTAGAAACTGTGCATGTGATGATGATGCTTGCAGTTGCACTGTGCAGTGCAGTGCTATGGACCAGTGAACTGTGTACGGCCATATACAGATACGGCATAGCCCTGGTGGACTCCCTTTCCTCCCTACGTTACGGAGGGAATGAAGACTTCGTCCAACCTGGGCTAAGATACGGCACAGCACTCGACTCACAGGGCATAGGGGACGTGAAAATGAATGATGGAGAGAAAAAATAAGTTGACTCACTTGCAAGTTGGTTTGTACATTGCATGTCACTCTGTCGATTCAAGAAGCATGCGGCGCAAAATGTCGGCTGCTTTAGCAGTTTGATGATAAACAGAAAACAAAGCTTACTTGCAACTACCGAATTCCAAAGAACTTCCTCAAAAACTTCCCACACATTAGTCATGCACAACACAATCTTATCACGCCATGTTTATTGACGTCAGTTAATTTGTGCGAGGTCAATGATATGAATATTCATCATTTAAAGGCCGATAGTGTGAATATTCATTTTGACCTTTCATAGCCTTGGTATTTCGCGCGCTTTTCGATCACGGGTACGTTTGTGCGGGATTTTTATTCGACACTGCGAGAATCAGTTCAGCATGGCGGTAAGTGAATTTGTTCTAAAATATCGCACTTTTTCGTATTTAAATGTACGACACACACTGTCCTGGCTTTTATACCATAATTTGAACACAGCTTCTTGACTTTTATTAAAACATCTATTTGAAACGTCCCGTTTACAGGATTATTTCTGATGCTGCGTGCCACATGACTTTGTTTTGGTTTTGGGCATTTAAATTGTGCATGCCGAATGGCGCAACTTAACTGGGTAACATGTGTGTGACATATGGTCCAATATTTGTCGCAGGTTTGGACTAACAGTAAAAAGTGTTCTTAATATTAAAAATTGGTTAATATTTGTGGTTTGTTGAATTAAATACTTGAATAAAAGGAGCAAAAATCCGGGGTGTTTATTGGCTTTCACTTTTCAGTAAACTGTCCTTAGTGTTGACTGGTTCAGCATGACTGATGTTCAGTGGTTGAACTTAAACTAAGGCTTGAGCTCGATTTGGAAAGAATGTAGTATTCAGATGCCACTTCTTTGGTTGTGTGCAAAGTCTGTGGGTGCATTTTCAAAGTCCTAGGCCCTATTTTCTAACAAAATTGGAAATGTTTCTCAATCTCAGTTTCTTTCAGATTCATGTCTTTTCAACATTTTTGCAGTGACTGAATGATTCATTGAGATAATACGCCTATCAAATGCCCCCCCCAGCCAGGTTATAATAAGCCTACACATTGATTTCATAAAATCACTTTGTTTTATTTTGCCCACTTTTTAAACACAACCGATTTTGAAATTACAAACAGGAACCAAGCTCACCAGGACCTTTCTCTGACACGACGAGCCATGATCGCTCCATTGGAGCGCCCTCTAGCAGCCCTGGACGCAGCGACCTTCCTCCGTTTGAGGATGAATCGGAGATTCGTGGCGAGGAGGAAATTGTTCAGGAGGAGGATGAGGAAGGGGAGGAGTTGTTTGGTGATGGAATGGAAAGGTAGACTGGACATTTTACATAGTTTTACATAAATTTACATAATTTTACATAATTACATAATTTTTCAAAATTCCATAGTTTTACAAAATTACATAAGTTTCATTTACTGTATTTTCAGGATGTAATAATATTGATAACAAATAAAAGTCAAATTGTCAAAAATGTAAAATCTGCAAATAATATAAAAGGTTGAAAATAAACAGCTCCCGAAGGATGGGCTCCCCTGACTGAGTGGCCTTACATAAAATAAATACATGTAGAAGTATTTTAATAACCAAAAAAATTAACAGTTACACAGAATGGAAAGAATGTTGTAACCTGACGCCACTTTTTTATCATATATTATCTCAATGAAGGTCAGTCATTGCAATAATGTTAAAAAAGACTCGAATCTGGCACTGAAAAACATTCACATTTTTTTAAGAAAATAGTTTGAAAATGCACTTGATTTTCCCTAACAGAACACACAAAAGTATCATTAAAAAATGCAAAATCAACATTAGAAAGAAAGAAGTCTATAAAAAAACACATACTTAAGAGTACATTTTATTTAAGGTAGAATTTTTTGTTTACAAAAACTCTATTTAAAAAACCGTAACTACAGGCAGAAAGGAATACAAAAGAAAAGAGGAAAAAAACATTTTTTTGGGCCTCTATGTCCTGTATCTTGAGAGTTCCAAAAATTTAGAAGGCCACTTATTTTGTCCTTCACTGGAAAATGGAACGAAACCTAATTTTCGAAATCGCACTGCTCATTTTTCCTAAACTTTTGCATGTGACAGTCTAGTCATGATCCAAATAAATCAGTTGGCTCACCTCTCTGTTTGACAAAGTTGAAGAAATCTTCCTCTAGCTAATCCGTCCAAAGCAATGCCATGGTCTGGAAGTTTGACTAAAGATAACGGTGATGATTATTATACAGAGATTACCGCGTGATCCCTGAGCTTGATCGCTATGATGCGGATCATCTTGACGAGGAGGACTATGACTCCATGGCGCCCGACGAGCGAGCAGAGGCCGAACGATTGATGCGGAAGAGGGACAGAGAGGAAGCCATAGCAACGGGTCGCATGAGACCCGGACTTCTCTATGGTAAGAAGCAGTTGAAATCTTAGTCTGGAGACCAGAACTTGTTTGCACATGTGTAGAACTGGCAAGCTTCTACAATCTTATTGGTCGCTTTATGTGCCATGACGAATATCCAGTTTCATTTGTAAGAAGTAAACTTTGCGGCATTATGATATCAATCAGGATCTGTTTGGGTTTTTGTTTTCATCAGAGGAGAGTGATGAAGAAGACGAAAGACCGACAAGACGTCGACGTCTTGCCGAGAGGGCAGCTGAAGGAATGGAGGATGATGAAGAGGTAAAAAGCAAGAGGTCTAGGGAAAGTGGGTCATTCTATAAATTTGGGGTCCACTTTCTCACTGTCCATGTTACATCTGATGTCTGTGATGTTTATAATTCTGATGCACTCCTTAATGCAGTCGTCCTCCAAGAGTGATTATGAAAAGCAAACTACCTACCCAACAAATAAGAAATCATTTGAAGTCATTCTTAATGTCATGACTTGTGATGGACTCCACTACAACAATGGTTTGATTTTAGTGTGAAAATCAAGGCCTTCTTTATCAAATTTCATCATTTTGGTCTTCTTTAAGATGATTGAGAGTATTGAGAATCTTGAAGACATGAAGGGTCACTCCGTCAGGGAGTGGGTCTCCATGGCAGGACCCAGGCTGGAGATCTACAATCGATTCAAGAACTTCCTACGGACGTTTGTTGACGACAAGGGACACAACTTGTACCGGGAAAAGATCCGTCAGATGTGTGAAGGTAATGAAATTATGCATTTTTATTTTGAGATAAAAGCGTGAAATCAACACGAAAACTGCTCCAGCAAAAATGATACATCATGGTCAGATTTAAGCTGTCAAATACACTTAGAATGCACCTACTTTTCAAAAAGTTTTCAGAACAAGTACAGGGTACATTACTTTGATCTTTCCCGCTGTTGAAAGTGTCTTTTCAACTGCGTTGTATTATATTAGTATGACTTTGAGTATGAGGTTGTAGCTACGCTGGTACAACGTATATTGATGTATGTTACTGTGAGATGTGCCATGGGGACAATGAAGCACTATTTCTGCTATGTCCGCCATTGTTGTTTACATCGTTTGTCAAAAGCGCCCTAATTGTTCGCACACAGAGCCCATATCAGAGTAAGCTTGTCAGCTGTCTTTCCATAAGCTCTCAGTCTGCAAATTCCAATATCAAAATTGGGGTCAGCCTGGGGCAAAACTGCTTTAAATAATGATCATTGTCTGTTATCGAATGTGATATTATTGTCCTCACTTAGCCAACAAGGAGAGCCTTGTAATTGACTACAACATCTTAGCATCCCAGGAGCAAGTCCTGGCCTACTTCCTCCCCGAAGCACCCGCCGAGATGCTCAAGATCTTCGACGAGGCGGCAAAGGAAGTCGTGCTGTATATGTTCCCCAAGTACGAGCAGATAGCTAAGGAGATTCACGTCCGCATCGCCGAGCTGCCGTTGGTAGAGGAACTCCGTTCACTAAGGTAAGGAAACTGCTCTCCAGTGTCGCCCTGGAAACAGAGAATGTTTAAGATGCTTGTCAATTTCTGACTAAAGAAACTTTTTGTCAAAGTGTTATTATCAATTCTCTCAACTCCTTCGGCATTTAGAAAGATTTGGAAGCCTCCTCAAACCTCCCAAATCCATGCTGTTGAGGAATTCAATTTGTTGTATTGAACTTACCAAGCAGAATCATATCCCATGTAAAGTAACAGTGGCTGGGTCTGCCTTCTTGGATCCTTCAAATTCCTTGTCACTTCTAGATGGAGTTTGAAGGAACTAGGAAGGTTATAGTTTGAGAGGCTATTATGGACCAAATTTTAAGAAGCTACTAAGAACACAGTGTGACAGAGCAAAATTGAACACATCTTATAAGTTCCCTGTGATCTGAATTTAAAGTTTTTGTTTCAAAGAATTACAAACTTTCCCATGCAGAATTGAAAGAACAGTGAATGCAGTGATCAGTAAAGACGTTTACCCTAACAGAACTCAACCCATCAAACCCCAACGGCATGTTTTGTTGGAATCTGTCGGGATGGGTACAGTACCCCTAAACTGACAGTCTTTTACATTGGGTTGGCACACCTCCAGAATCAAAGTCGGAAATATGTGTGTGCAGTTTCCCATATGGTGTTGGAATTTGCCAGGATGGGTATGGTTCCTAGTAAATCATGCTAGGGAGTTAAGGTTAAGGCCACTCATTCCTTGCAAAATCAAATAGTTTGGGTCTTCTCTCTTTCTAGACAACTGCATCTAAACCAGCTTATCCGGACGAGCGGCGTCGTCACATCCACCACGGGGATCCTACCGCAACTGAGCATGGTCAAGTACAACTGCCCAAAGTGTGGCTTCGTCCTGGGTCCCTTCTATCAGAATCAGAATCAGGAGGTCAGGCCGGGGTCGTGCCCGGAGTGCCAGTCTGGGGGACCATTTGAAATCAACATGGAAGAGGTAAAGGGGTATTCTCTGCTAAAAATCGGAATTCTAACTATACGTGTGTGCGGATACCGGGACTTTTTTACATTGGCTTGTCTAGCTCCCAGACATATGTACTTAAAACTGGATGGTTCTTGCGTCAAGGGTGCTGAATGGTTACACATAGCAACCAATGAAACACTTGCTAATGAGAAGATGTTTTCATCGGATTGGTTGATTATGACGTAATGCCGCCCACGCCTATTGCAACAGAAAAAGAACCCTGCTGGAAATCAATTTAAATAGTAGCTTGGGCCATCATGGCAGAATGGCAAAGATTGATTATAACAAATAATCATAAAAATAATAGTTACGGGCTGTGGGTGCATGTAGCACTCATTTGTGAAAATGAGAAGACAGTGCTGTCATTGTGTGAACACAGAGTTGCAGTTACGTCCTTCCGCCATTACATTGATGTAAATGTTGGTACAGTAGGAGTCAGTCCGTAGTATTATGATTGTGACCGAGAACTTCGAATGAGTAGGAATAATATTGTACTGTCACACGACTTAAAGCCGATTTATACTCCGTGCAAATTTAAGTGTGAAGTGTATTTGTTTGGGTAGTGGCAAGCGTCACAATGAAACTCCAATCATTGACGTCATGAAAATCACTTTGCTTTCGCTTTCGCATGAAATATGAACCGGCCCTCGCATGTATTTGGTGTTAATATGATCAAACGACATGATTCCTATTCCCTCTGTAATTTTTCAGGCATTTTAGCATACCTTTTGTCAAAATTCTTATCCTCAACTAAAACCAAAAAACCTGACCACATTGCTTAGCTCTCAAGCTTAGGTCCATCTTACTCAACCTTATATTCCAGTATACTTGTCGGTCTTATAAAATAACTTGACTCAAACTTTGCATGTTTAAGGTCTATCCAATCATTAAGTAGTTTGTTGTAGCTTCGTATTTCTCACGGTTGATTTGTGAAGCACTAACTTTCTTTTGTCTTGTCCTCGGCAGACGTTATACAAGAACTATCAGAGAATCACGATTCAAGAGAGCCCGGGCAAAGTTGCCGCTGGTCGTTTACCACGATCCAAGGACGCCATCTTGCTAGCAGATCTTGTCGACAGTGCAAAGCCAGGCGATGAAATTGTAAGTTTCACTAGAAGTAACAAATTTACCCTAACACTCTCGGATCCTTCAAAATCTGCCACACAGTTTTGGAGTATTCTGCAGGACTGATAAAGGTTTACCCCAGCCACAGTTACTTCACGTAGGTCTTGATGTGTCTTAAAAGTACAAAGAATATGGCATTGGTCTGCACAGAGGAGGGATGGGCAGGGCAGTGCATGTGGTGCTACCCTATCGACGCAGGAGACCGGGTTTGATCCCCGGCTCAGGTCGTGTGTGAGTAGAGTTGTTCGTTGATTCTCTCCTGTGCCACGAGGGTTTATGTCTGGGTTCTCCGGTTTTCCTCCCTCTGCAAAAGTCAACAATTTTGATCTCAGTCTGACTGTGCCCGTGGTCACATGGGTCGTATGGCAGCTGCTGCTACTTGTGGGAGAAAACATTTGATAAATATTTTGCTGTTTTGGTTTTTTTTACCCAAAAAGGAGTTAACGGGCGTGTATCACAACAATTACGACGGTTCTCTAAACACGGCCAACGGTTTTCCAGTCTTTGCCACTGTCATTCAAGCCAACTACATCACCAAGAAAGATGACAAGATGGCCGTGGGAAGCCTGACGGACGAAGACATCAAGGCCATCGTGGCGCTGTCCAAAGATGAACGCATTGGAGAAAGGGTAAGCATCATATAACCATTCAACTTCATTTTGTTTTTTCATTTTGTGAAAGCTCTCAAAAATATTTTAGTACCAAGGGGCAACTTTGCACAGTTGCTTGACATGAATTTATTAAGTTAAAAAATTTCTCTTTATTAATCATTTTCACAATCATGAAATGTAAACTGCTCAAGCCCAGGATTCTGCTCAATCTATTTCAACCCCCCCCACCCCCCCCCAAAAAAAATGGTGAGAGAATAATTTTTTTGCCTGAATTTTACACTAAATTGGCTCCAGGAAACTGATTTACTACAAAAAGTAACGTCCTCAAACGGAAAAAATGTTGCAACCTGACGCTGCTACAGCGGTTGTGTACAAAGTCTATGGAGAGTCGAGAAAATTTTCTAACAAAATTGGAAATGTTTCTCTGTCCCAGATTCATGTCTTATCATCATTTTTGCAATGACTGACCTTCATTGACATGATATATGAAGAAAAAAATTGACGTCAGGTTCCAACATTTTTCCCCCTAAATCTTTTCATTCCAGATATTTTGCAGTATTGCTCCTTCCATATATGGTCATGATGATATCAAGAAAGGTCTCGCTCTGGCGCTGTTCGGCGGAGAACCCAAAAATCCAGGTGAGACTTTCACAGAGTGTGACCTGCTCTTGAAGCATGATGGTGGTGCTAATTTGCCAGCCAGAGAGGGAGGGTTAATAAATTAACTCTTTGATAATAAAGAATTCTGTCTTTTGTTCATCCAGGTCAAAAGCACAAGGTCCGCGGTGACATTAACATCCTATTGTGTGGTGACCCCGGCACAGCCAAGTCACAGTTCCTGAAGTATGTCGAAAAAACAGCAAGCCGTGCGGTGTTCACGACCGGTCAAGGGGCTTCGGCCGTTGGTCTGACGGCCAACGTCCAGAGAAACCCCGTCTCTAGAGAGTGGACGTTGGAAGCCGGGGCATTGGTTCTGGCCGATAAAGGAGTCTGTATTATTGACGAGTTTGATAAGGTTGGTTGGTCTGTTTGTCTTACTGTCTGTTTAAGTCGACTTGAAACTTCATGACGTCACACCTTGTTTACCTATTTGCAAGCTCTTATGGAGCCAAGGTAGGACAATGTCTCATCATCCACACTCGACTCTGATAAGAAAGAACACTCGTAAACAAAGTGTGAAGTTATTAATTCTCTACTATTTTTAGTGGCTTCAAAATCTGTGAAACATCTCACAGTTTACCGGCACTCGAATAGATTTGTTTCCTCACTTGCAAAAATATCAAGTATGATCAGTGTTTTAAAAGTTGCAAAAGAATGCAACTCATTAACTCATTTGGTGTGATGGATTTTCTTAGTTCATAGAATGGCTGCAGGTATACAAAGTACGCACCACCATCCAGCCCAAAATATTGTTAGATTGGAATCTTGTAGGAAGAAATGTTAGAAAAAGTTACTCTAAATTTTGAAACTTAAACTTGATTTTTATCCCAACATGAAAAGTAATTGATGAAATTCTCAATTTGATCACTCAAATTGATACTTAAACAAAGACATTGACAAATTGGGGAACCGCCAACATAGTGCTGGATAGCTCAGTTGGTAGAGCACCGGAACTGCAATCTGGAGGTTGTAGGTTCAAACCCTGCTTCAGTGAATTTCTTTGTTCAACTTCGATTTTTTTTTAATACGGCACTGTGCATTTGTTTTGGTAGATGAACGACAACGATCGTACCAGTATCCACGAGGCCATGGAACAGCAGAGTATCTCAATATCAAAGGCTGGAATTGTCACCTCACTGCACGCTCGATGCTGCATCATGGCGGCCTCTAATCCAATCGGAGGACGCTACAATCAATCCATGACCTTCTCAGAAAATGTGAGTCAAAGTTCCCCAACGCTGGCAGGCTACAACATAAGCCATGTACTTTTTGTTGGATTTTTTTTTCTTGACTAGGTCTATCTGGTCAATGGGAACAATAAGTCATCCTGTGAAAAAAAGACACATTAAAATTTACAACATTTCAAAAAATTCACAAAATGATAAAGCGACAAAAATTTAAGTTCAACTTCCAGTTAGTCGTGCCCATAACTATGGACAAATACTAGAGCATAGAGCTGTATTTAATTACTAGAGTGCTAAATCCTCATTCTTGCGCGCGGAGACGCTTTGAAGCTGTCCTGGGCGCAGACATTTTGAATTCCATTACAGAAAATACCTCACCTCTGTTTACCTACATTTGCATATCAGCGCGCATGCGCACAAACATTCGCTGAAAAGAATAGCGCCCAAGCCACACCCTCATTGTCCACTGCATGCCCCACACCCACAAAGGACCCTGTAACATAATAGCTCGTCCTAGTTTTTTCAGCGACGCGTAGTGTGAAGACGTACAATTTTAGCTGTTCTCGCTGTGATTATAAAATGGCGGACTCCGCCAAAACCAAAAGAAAACTGTCTCAAGCCGTTCTACTGGAAAGTCACCCTCTACCCAATCCAAGCGTGATAATTCTTCTGCTACGACTGGGTCCATGGGGAAAATAGGCATGGATCCTAACCATCGAAAATGCATCGCACCCGACCCAGCATATTGTAGCAATGAGGTCTCGAAGCCCATGCAATACAGTGTGAGTGAAGCCCACTAAATTTTAGGATTATGAAATAATGACTTCAGCAACATGCACTTCAGAACTAATGAACTATTCTCAAAGATAGTCATGCTCTTAGTGTCCGGGTAAGATCTTTCACTTTGATTTCCCAGATTTCAGTCTGTAAGTATAATTATGATGCATTTTTTTGTGTCCGGAAGAATTTTATTTAAAAATTTGGAAACGAGACCTCTTGTTCATTTGTGCCTCTTCACGCGATCAACGAGCTTTCCGGGAACAGTTAGATGTTTGGAATCATCTGCTCACATAAGATTTCAGTCGTTTTGAAGAGAGGCTATCCTCAAGTACAGCAGAAAATGTTCACGTAATGCCAAGTTTGCTTGCAGGAATAGGACTACTTCATGCATTTATACTTGGGCAAACGTCGTGTTGAAACGGACGCAATGTGCCTAAAACCGGCATTGTGACGACAGCGTCGCCGTGTCGTGTGGGGAAAGGTTTCAGGTTAATTTCAACCATACACGTTATTCACGAGTCGGCCATATTAAATTGAAAGTGAGGTAAACCCCTCATTTTTTTGGAACTTGCGAGTAATACTGAAAGCAAGAAATAAAAGTTTATTACAAATTAACACCAGTCTGCTCTGATGTATAATTTAAATTTATGATTGAACAAACCCTAATGTTTTAAACCACATTAAAAAAAATTGAAAGCGAGGCTAGGCATGCACTCCAATCATAAAATAGTCTGGCACCATCCTATTCGATTTAAAACTGTTTACAATTTAGAAACAGATTCAGGGTACACGATCAAAAATGGCTTCTTTGTGAATAAGGTCTTTAGAGCAAGGAGACAGGGTGTTTTGTTCCCTGAAAATAATCCGTCTGTGTACACATTTCCAAGAAATGGTATGTGTACTTGATGTAGGCCCTATCGGTGTATTTTAAGCCTGTGTACCAACATTTTCCCATCCAAATAAGTACATTATTGTATGTATTTACCTCGAAATTAAATAGGGGCCTACATTTCAGAATTGACATTGCCGAAAATGTTTTGATAACCCGAAATGTATATCATTAACGAACGGCAACTATTTTGCAAATTCTAACCCCCTCCCCCAAGTCTTTACCAACGCCCCGCCCCAAGTCCCAATGGTCCAAAGAAAACTATATTATTTGGAGACACTTCTGCATTTCTATGGAGACTGTTGAAATTATGTCTCCCTTTATTACACTGGAAATCGTAGTGTCAGATTAATGCATCAATATTAGGTTTTGCCCTTCATTGACAAATGAACACTAATTTTGTTTTGTGTGTGTTACCTCCCGAGTGAAAGTTTGAAAAAAATCACTCGGGTGGGACTCGAACCCACGACCTCCAGTGTTTATACGTCGGTGAAGGGCAAAATCTAATAATGATATGCATGCATCACCCTCGCAAAATTCCATCTTTATGAACAGTTTAACACACTATATTTACAATGTGTTCATTTAATACACCGCTTTTTGGGGGGTGGGGGTGGAGGAGGCTGTGTATTTTGTGATCGCGTGCCTTGGTCTAATTGTACATGGGAATGACAAATTACCATTGTAAGTAGGTGTGAAAATCATCAGCTAAACAGCTGACAAATCCTCTTAAATTCCTCCAAGTAATCGCCGAAAGCACTCATGGCGTGTAATCGATTATTGATTAGTTCCTTAGTTTTTCCCCTCCGCCATATGTTTAATCCTCTTCTCTTTTAATCCCTGCCACATACTGTTTGGTCTGTCCTGCCTTTTGAGAGTGTGGAGCGAGTATTGATGAAAGTCTACCCAGTGGTCGGCACACGTGGGCCTGTATTCGTTGCTAAATGATCAGTGCATTACGACTTGAATTATTCATGGCGTTCGATCGGTCAATATTAATAATGTGGTCTATTTGGCGGGCTTTTTAGTCTTTGTCATAATATAAACGACTGAATGCACAATTGTTGAACATCGAAACAAGAGAGAACCATAAAATGAACCAAATAGATATCTGACGGTTACCGTAGTCTGGTTTAAATCGAAGTCCATTCTCTGAAAATATAAGGACGCTTTAGGCTGAACAAGACGCACAGACACTTAGGAATTTCAAAACGACTTCACTTTTGAAACTTTCTTTTAATTCCAATTCACACACTGAAAAAGTTACACATTTATTTTGATGATCATTGTTAAAAATGTCCTGAAATGGTAGAGGCCTTGTGTCCATTTCAATTAAACAAAATACGACCCCATAAATCTCGGACAATTAGTCTGAATTTCAAATAATCAATGTAACCTGTGAATGGTTTTACACTCAACAGAGTAATTATCGTTTTCATTGTCACAGTGGTAAAAACAAACATGTCTAATGTTTGAACACAATCCGTCAAAATACACAGGCCTACCATGACCATTGTGTCATCTTTCCTTGAGGATACGACGTCAGATATGCATTAAGGCTATCATGCTCGTGTTAATTAAGAGAACAAACATTAGTGAATGGTTCTGATAGCTACATTTTCACCAATGTATACACCTTTATAATCAAGTAAACTACCTATTCAATCACAGGTGTGTAATCAATTGCAAAGAAAAGTCAGAATAACATAATATGAAAGAGTAGGAACAGTTTTTGAAAAAAGCCAGTTTTTTCCAACGCTGGTCGGCCGACCAGCGTTGGAAAAATACAGTTTTTCGTGAAAATGTCAGCACACCAGGTGCCACGATTTTAAAGGATGCTTTAGACTGTCATTCCCGAACAGTTCAGTAAGGTATTACGTGATAGTTTGATCATTTCGTTCTTTGATGTTTGCAAATGTTGTATCTTCCCTTTAAGGACACCTTTTTTTAGGGTGACCTTAAAAAAAGAGTCGCTTACCAAAATCAATTTATGCGCATTTTGTGCGCATGGATCGTGCGCACGTAGAAGTACATGTACTGACTCTATCCAATGAGAGTTCACAGAAATTAGAAGTCGACAGCGCTGTCTGGGGTGCGTTTTGGCGGTCATAACCAAGAATTGGTTCGGTAGTTTCTTGTCGGTGAATTTCTTCAGCAATTTTAATTGGATAAGAATTACGCATGATCATGTAATACTCAAATCCCCAAACAATTAACCAAAGAGAAACCACCGAACCAATTCTTGGTTATGACCGCCAAAACGCACCCCTGCAGGATTATGCATGGTCCGGTGGAGACGAGCGTAAATTATAAGAATTGATAGAGGGCGCTATTACCGATCAGGGTTGGGAGGTGGGGGCACCTATGTAACACATTCTCAAGCCTAACTTTCCAGCAGTAAGAATGTGGCTTGAAGTTTCGAGTTACGATATAGGCAGATTATGATTTGGAAACACGAGAAACGAACACACCATCTCTCCATTTTCTGGGGTTAAACATAGCCCTCAGACGTTCGATATTTGATAATGCCTCGTCCCAGTTGCTCGTCCCATGCATAGGTCTTCTGTCTGAGGATTTTGATATTTTTTTTGGGGGGGGGGGTTGTTAAGGCCATAATCGGCATGCAAAAATGTGGCAAAAACGTAAATAGGCCTCGTCTTTGATTGAAGAGGCTAAAAACAAAAGTTCTTTTGCAGTGGCGTATCCAGCTTTTGATGTCGGGGGGGGGGGGACCGCACTCGCACATCCGCGCCGAAATGTAGACGTGTTCAAGTTTGTCTTCAAACCCTTGGCCTCTGTATAAAAAAAGGGGTGGGGGAGAAGTGGGGGAGGGGGGTTGGGGCTGGTATCCATCTTCCAAATGGGGGCGCTCTTCAGAACTGACCATCATCATGCATACTGGAAAATATATGCCGATTTTCACGGCGCAGTGTAATGGTTTTGGAGCTGGTTTTCTCTTTCATTTTTTCATGTCAGAACTCTCTAACCATTATTGAAATAGTTACTGAAAAAATATGTTTTACAAAAATCAGCCGGGGGGGGGGGGGGGGGCAACGGGCCCCCTGCCCCCTGCCCTCTAGATACGCCACTGTTGTGTTGTTTGCAGAGCTTGGGTCTAATGACTCTTTCTAATAGGAGAACGTTTTTAAAACCAGTTTTACCACGAAACTTTTAATGTCTAAGAGATTGGGTTTTATGTCGGGTTTTCTTCATTTGTTCCAAGTTAATGTTAGGCACCCAGACATGCTCACTTTCCATCATTTAAATCCAAGGACTGATGCGTACAAATATAGTGCTGCTGTTCGCTTTCCTAAAGTAATCTCTGAGCTTGATGCTGAAACCAGGAACATTTTGTTTTTAGAGGGTGTGGAGGCTTTTCGTTCACATTTGAGGAGGGATATATCCGACATGTAACTGGGAGTGTGTTTATAAACTAGCAGACATCAAATATGTTTATTTTTTTCTTTTTGGGGGGGCATTCGTCTCTATAGTGGTTGTTTTTAATACTGGTCTCTGGGGCGTTCGTTCGTATTTACAGTTGTTTAATTTAGTATAATATGGTTTTTATTTCATTTTTATTTCTTCAATTAAAATTCATTGTTTTAATTTGAACAGGGGTCTGGTCAAACACATCGTTTGATGACAGTTTTTATGCTTTTGTTTGTCCTTGACAGCCCCTGTTCATGTGGTTTTACATTTCCTTTTAATTCAATTTTATATTTATGTCTAAAGATGTAAAATAAAATAAATAAATAAATAATTTTCGTTGTGACTAATTTTCAAGCTGAAAAGAGGAACACATCAAGTATCACTTTCGAAGTGACGGGTTATTTAGTGTTTTCATAACAGGAAAAAAAATACATAACACTTTAATTACTTACTAAGGAAAAAAAGAAAAGCATTAGCTTGAGGTACATCGTCAGATTATGGATCCGGGTGAATTATATATGTATTATACACCGCAACTCCGCGAGGCAGTCCTAACTTTATGTCAGGTCAGGTCCCTTAGAATTTGGTCATCACTGCTCTTGAAGTACAATAGAGCCTATAGCTGTTACGAATTTCTACAAAAGTTGACCTTTCACTCAGAGGTCAAGTATACCGTGAGGATAATGGTTAGTCTTTAGCTAGCTCCGAGTCACAGGCTGAGTTATTCAATTCGGACATAGGAACTTGGCACCTTGCAAATTTGTCAGTATCGAGGAATACATTTTGCAGAATTTGTGGGTATGGAGCCGGGCCACGCGCTCAACAAACAGACAGCCTTGTGGACTTGCTGTTTTCCAAGGTCGAACCTCCCTTTTTCAGCATCACACAATAAGTTGAATTAAGATTATTAAGGGATCACACGTAAAAGTGCTTTCAAAGAAGATACCATAGGTCCTGTGCATCTTATTTTGTCTGATATTTTTACTTTAAAAAAATGCTTGTCACAAAATATTAGCATGCTGGGATGTTCACTAAGAAAGATCGCAAGGGAGACGGCCTACACTAAGGGTGGGGGGGGGGGCGGCTTCATTACATGAGATCGGACGAGAGTCGCACATTGTTCGTACCAAATGCGATGTGTTCATTTGGCCGGGAGGTCCAATATTCCACCCTTCGATAAGTTGTTTATTGCATGCACTGCAACATTGATGTGTTGGCGTGAATTCTTTGATTTATACAAACTACAAATGCTTTCTGTCATATTCAGGCCAAGTACAACCAAGGCATTGCTATATAGGATTTACGACACACCGTGCACTGGTAAATTCAGCGAACATTGTTCTATGGATGCCTCAGGGAATTTTACCCCTTCAGGGGAAAAAAAAACACTTTGAAAAACTTTCTGAATTTTGGAGCACTTCCAAGAATAAGCCGGAGGCAAGCCTAAAATTTCGAGTCTGGGGCTCCTTCATCGAACTACAGATCAAGTGTTATTTTTGAATTCCATAATAAACTTTTGTTTTGAAATGGCATTTGTTTTTGGCAAAACAAATTTTTATTTTTTCACTTTTAATGAGACATCGAGGAAAATAAACAGGGGGCAGTGGGAGGCGGGGGCGTGGCTCCCGTTGGCCCCCTCGATTCGCCAATGTTGGGACCCGGCGATAATTCAGGCGGTGCGTTGTGGGACAAAAGCAACCCCCCAAAACCCAACATTTTTCTTTTAGAGGACTGTGAAGAAGTCTAGAACAAAATATATTTCTTAAAGAATTGCAAAAAACTTCGTTGGGAGAAAAAATCAAACATGCTAACGAGTTTATAGAGCACCTTGAGCTGGGAACGAACATAATTTTACTTGGCTATTATAGCATACTCGATGATGAGTGTTGCCTCAATCAATTTAAATCTAACGGTATACATTTATTGCGGTAACCTCCGCAATTTCCCCCTGGCCGTTAAAAAGACTCGCTCAAAACACAAAGTAAACATTATAACTACATTCATGTCGAACTTTTAATGAATTCGAAGTTTGAAATGTGCGGGTTGCAGCTAGCTGGTGGCGGCGGCTCATACTTTATGCATAGAGGAATAAATATGTGTTTTCCTTCATGAGATGAGATGAGCAGCTGAAAGATAACTAACATTTTTGATATCGCAAACACGACAAAAATATTCAACAATTCATACTCAATTGGACCTCAACTGGGAGAGCTTACTTGAGTCGTAAGTTATTTTTAGCGAAATGATCTCTTTTGGGTCAGCCTTTTCCTCTATTCATCCTTTGTTATGGAGATGTCATCCATTGAAATCATTGAAATCATCATTGAATGGATGGACCGTTGGGTCTGGCGTGTGTGGGAACCCAACGTAGTGTGTGCACAATGTACATGTACGCTGCATAATAGCGTGTGCAGTACCCGTCTGTGACATCGCCTAGCAGTAGTGTACAGTGCAGCACCACTCTGCTTAAATTCACACGTCGTCATCATCAAAATATTCATATTTTGTTGGACTTTGCCCGGAGTCTGATTAACCCACATCTCCTGCGATTGGACAACTTTGAACCCAAGCCAGCTCATGACCGCGTCACCACTCCGAAACCAGATCGTTTTTCTTAATCCTTTTATTTGCTCAAAATTCGCTCATGGTGGGTCGACCATTTTGAAGGATTTATTGAAGGTTTTGGTGTGGGAGGACGAAAACCGTTTTTCATTTCCGCGACTCGCAGAAATTTTACCGACACACCCAGTAGCTGAGTGCAAATAAGGATCGTATTTTGTGGCACAATGTAAGCAGATTTGGGGGTAAGTTGGTTGGATCATCAAATAAAGGCATTTATGATGGCAAATTTACTCTGTAGTTCAGTTGCTCTTGACATGCAAACCATGGATCCATCCCTATCATCAGATGGAAAATATGTACTACACCTGTCATGAATGTCAATGCATGGCACGTGTCTGTTAGTGCGTGCTGACAGTTGAATGCTCTTGGGGCAAAGGGGGTTGAATTCAGAATTTATGCCCGGTACCAAGAGCAATGCCCGAGCTTTTCTGGGGTTAATCATCGGGTCAATTTCACTTCAAGATGTTGTAAACAAGTTTCTTGACGGCTTGGCCTGATCACCTGTTGTTTTCCAGTATAATCGAATTGCTTTATTTTCTGCTTTTACTTTTCAGATTGGAGACTGGGAGAATGTATTTGGTAGTCATTGATGGACTGGAATCAATGTATGCCGAAAAGAGTAACTCCCTCACTATGTGATGTGAGAACTGCCTAGCAAACTGCTCATTGATTGGACAACAAAGAGAAAATTGCCAGAAAATTCGGCTTTCGGAGAAATTGAAGGCGACATCAGTGTCTCAATATGAGTAACGCTTTGAAATTAACCAGAGCCTTGGCGCTCAACGATGCCGGAGGAACGCAACTCTTTACCTTTCTCCTTTCCATGAACGATTTGGAAAGTTTCTTTGACAAACCGACCAAATCATCGCCCATTTACTACGAGGGCCACGAATGGTACTTGACATGCGGTGGCTACCAGTCTAAGGAATCGGACGACATTTACTTGGGCATGTACCTGTACTGGGACAACAAGGCAGCGGGAGAAGGTGTTAGCTGCCGAGCAGACTACCGCCTTATTGTCCGTAACGTCAGGGATGCTTCTGAAAGTGTGGTCTCCGAAGGTTCCCAGGTGGAATTCAGTGCACCGGATACCTTAGGTTGGGGCAAGCGTGAGCTGGCGCCGCTTCATGAAGTACTTGCTCCGGGGAATGGTTTCCTGGTGGATCCGGGAAGGACGGTTATCGTCGAGTTGGCGGTGCGATACTGTCGAACGATCTACCAACAATTGGTAGACTTCTCCCAGCTCCCGGAGCACATGAATCAACCCTATTCCTCTTACTTCACGCCAAACTTCTCCCTGTGTGGGTTCGACTTTTACATGTCATTCTATCCTCTTGGTGATCGCAAGGAAGCAGAGCGTCACGTCTCCATGTACCTTCACCGGTTCAACAACCCACAGATCCCGGAGTGTCTGTGCTGCAGGATTCGCTATCGCTTCTTTCTGGGCGACCTGGTCTCACCGACCGGAGACTCCAAGACGTTTGAGTTCTCCTTCAAGACCGATCGCGGATACGGTCGATTCAAAGCGTTTGAGCCCCTTGCCAACACAGAAATGTTCCGGAAGGGTCTGGTACCACTTGGGGTGGAAATTCTCTCCATCATCCCCTTTGCGTTCGTGGAGGTTCCCCTGGCAACCAGAGGATACTACCACACCGATAACTTTGTCTTCGATGATGTCATCTTCCCAGACCACCGCATGAATATCTGGAAACTTGCAGCCAACAATTCCTCCAAGTACTTATCGTTTCGGCTCGACGTTGAAGACAGGAACAAGATTTTCCCTGTCAATCGTCAAGGAACGGGAAGAGAGCCTCTCTGCACCAAATTTCTCCAGTGGAAGGCCTACCTACTTTCCCGCACGGACAGGAACTACAACGTGTCCGTCTCCGATGTTACCATGTCTGCTTACTTCTCTCCAGCGTTTCCCGAGAAGCTGTTCAGTATGGCAACCAAAGTACCCATTCAACGGGTAAGTAAAGATGATGTGCCTAAAAAGGAGGGGGAGGGTATTGTCATGGAAACTGATGAAAAAATAGTACTGACTTGATAAAGTTTGTTGATATAAATTTATTTTACAATTCAAACCAAATAAAAGTTGTACCCGGATGAAAATAATACACTGGCCAAATCACAAAATCCAAGCCTCACAAAAAGTTTAAATTTTGAAAAGGACAAAGTTTCTGTTTTCTAAATAAGTGCATATAAAAATCAGAGGAATTTGAAAAAAATAAAAGATTAAAGCAAGAACTTCCACTACTAGACATAAGTCCAACTCCAATGTTTACAAACAAACATAACATCACAATTTTGTACGGCGTTATGCCCTCATGCTGGGCTCCCACCAGTATCAAACCACCAAACTAGGACTTTCATAATTCGTTAAATCGTGACCCAGCTGGGTACAATGACTGCAGCTCTTGGCAAAGTTTTCAGAATCATAGGGGAGTACTCTAATTTGCCGCAAATCAAATTCCTTGCTGTTTTTTTTATCTTGCCAGCGAACGTTCACATGTGGGTGTCGCATTGGGTTCAATACATTTGACCAACAATGCTTGGCATCCCATAATAGTCTCTCTGGGAGGTTTTCATTTCAACTGCTCATGTTTTTGGTCGTAAATTTATAAACGTTCAGTGAACTTGACTTGGAACATGTCCAATTCCCCCATGCTGTTTTGATTGGAAACCTGAAAGTTTAAAGCTGCAGTTGAAATCCTTAACTGAAATCAGCTTACATGTTACAATGTAAAAACAATTTTGACTGTTCACTGCTCGTTGATTTCAAAACAGAAAAAACATGGATACATTTTCAGAGAAGTCAAGTGGATTCCAGTGTAAAAAGTCCATCATGTTTATACCTGTCATGCTTAACCAATCGTGGTCATTATTCCTTTAGATGATAACCTTTTAAACTACATGTACACATTTTGATTTACATGTAATGACTAGTACTGTTCCTTTAAGCTCTTTTGATGACTAGGAATGCTCCTTTAAGCTTTTTGATTCCCAAACGCATTAAGCACTTGCGTAAATCAATATGACATTTGATACAGGACATTTTTCAGGTGATGACAACAATGTTCTAGGCGTCCATATTCTAGAAATGAAATGGAATTAATATTATGTTGATTCAGGCTGTTGTTTTTTGGAGTGATGTGAATCATCCTTTGAAAACATTGAACCCATTAATTTAATTAAGGCTGTTTGTGATAGAGTAGTCAACTTTGAACTAGTAATTGTTTTGATCCCAAGAAAGAGCAGTAACATTAAAATATTATTGAACAAAACTAACATTCAGTTTAGTAGGTATGAAGACAGAAACGTTAGAAGACATTATGTTGTTAAATATTTTACAATTTTTTTGTACAAAAACTATAGGGGCCTATTTTGGGATATTGGGTTTTGCCCTCCGCCAATGTATGTTTTATAAACACTGTATACTCAGTCCAAGATAAAATTCACAAGCTTAGGCCAAAAAAAAATAATAGTTCTGCTTCCGGTTTCCCTACCTACCCTATTCTGAGAGCCCCTACCCTAATTTTTTTATGGGAAAAATGAGAAAAAAACACCCAAAACCATCAATTTCTACCTTTTACCCTTGACTACACGCAGACGCCTCCATATGATCGTACACAAAAAAATTGGCAAAAAAGAAAAATTTCCCTACCTACCTACCCTATTTTCGAATGCCATGTAATCGGAAGCAGAACTATTTATTTTGTTGGCCTTACTTGGGTGGGACTTGAACCCATGACCTCCTGCTTACTAATGCAGACATCTTACCACTCAACCATCGAGCTTGCCGGTGTCGGCTGGCCGTTTGAGTTTGATGTAGCAACCAAACTTTTTATAAGATGGAATATTGAAAATATACGACTTCATGATGAAAATTCCAGTTTTTAAAAAGACAATTTTGCCACATTGAAATTCTTAGTTTTTCTTATTTCTTGATGGCATCTCACTGTTACGACAAAGACAACACATCATAATGATACCTAGCTTAAATGCAGTAATGGGTCCTTGCGCTGTTGCTTAGTTTGTGCATAAAAGAACAGAAATACCAGCAAAATTTTAATAGATTTGCTTTGTATAAATGAATCAACATCAGCACAATGACCAATCTCTATCATTATAAAGCTGACTCATATTTTAACAATTGTAACCCCAAAACATGTTTGGGTTTTAGTCATTTGGTGAACCTTTTCATGACTTTGGTCACGCTTTGACTGACATTGTTCGAACTAAATAAAAACTTTCTTTTGCTGTAAATGGTCCGTGGATCAACCTACATAATAATAATGATACTAGTGCAAAGGTAATGGGGAGTTACATGTATTAAGCAAATAATTTTACTCTGCTAAATCATTGTGGTTTAAATTGAATGCATTAGATGGAATTTGCGTCGGGTTGAGTAACACACTGAGTATACAGTGTTTGTATGACAGTGAAGGGCAAAACCTAATATTGATTTAAATTCAAGGTCTTGCAAATAAGTGAAACTGGAGTTAATTAGTTTAGACTAGGGCTGTACATCGGAACGGAGTACCCGACTGTTGATGTCAGGAACCGCTTCCACATTATGGAATCAACCAGCCAGTATGCGTCTTGTGCCATGTGTCCAAGTTGTATCCAAGTTTTGTCCATTGACTGACTGGCTATGGTGGCTTTTGAGTGTTTATGCAGTGTGAATATTACACACCTCTCCAGACAACAACAATTGGCTGTGCTACACCACATCTTGACTTCCCAGCAACCTCGTTAAAGTGAAAATATTTCTCATGGAATTTTTGAAATTTCTGATAGAAATATCTGGGAAAACTCGGGGAACTATTTTTCATAAATCGCTTGAAACCCTTGAAACTCATGTGCGCCTCATGTGTATAACATTAAAAACAACAGGAATATGATTAAATTTTAGAAGTCCAGGCAAAGAAATATAAAGAATCTAAAATGTCTTATAAGGTAAAAGGAATTTGCAAATTTTACTTGGACACAAACAAATCAACTGATGAAAGATGAAATCTCCAGTTTCTCATCCCCGCCTGCCTCCATTTTGTCCCATTCTTGTTTTATTCATACATCATTTGCAATAAATTCTGTCTTTTTATTTGTTGCCAGCAAAATGTTAAATTATTGTCAAAGTTCAAAATCTGGTAGAAAGGCTGAGAGCTCCTTTGGATACAAAAGCATCAGCAAAAGAATTTAAAAAAATGGAAGAAGCCAAAAATGGAAAATCTGCCATCTTGAGCAAAAACAAAAGGCCTCCTTTAATTATGAGAATTATACTATTGTTTGTATTTCCAGGCTAAGGCGTTGGATGGTGATTACTGTACTAATGAGGAACCGTCGCTCCTACTTCGCATCGAGTTCTTCAATACTCAAGACCTTCCAGGAGTCATGCAGGATTATCCAGTCTTGGAGTTTGAGCGATTCAGACTCTACCAAACCAGGTTTGTAAGAGTACACCATCATTCCTATCACTTGGAGACATTAAGCCCTAACTCTTTGTGCTTTTTTTGCTGGGAACCCTCTTTGAATTATTCTCCAATACCATCCACTGTGTACTTAACAAATACCACATTGTGAATTTTTCGTGCCAATATGCATGGTTATAAAAATGAATAACGAACATACATTCCATGCCAAGTTGTCATTTCAGTCAAAATCAATCAAGTAACTGTTTTCAACAGTTACCGTAAGACCTCCCAGCCTACATAAAGCAGGATTGACTGGCTGTGACTGTTAATGTAACTTGACTCTACATGCACATGTATGCTTTGACTGTATGTGATTGATAAGCCAGCTGTGCCTACCATTTGCCTGTTTTTGTCTGTTGACTGAATTTGACTAGTCACAGTGCTTGCTTGAATATGATCTGACTGTTGGTGACTAGCCTGTGTAAAAGGCGTGGCAGGGGAAGAAGATTTTTTTTTACTGTCTGTGACTGTTCAAATAGCAGCGAGTTCAACACTTTTTTCATGAACCCATTATTACCTGTGCTACTTTGTATTACATTGTGTTTATGCACTGAAGACTCAATAATACCATGGAGTGCTTGGGGCGACTTTGGGGGCTACAGTGGGTAAAAGGCAGGGCGGTTGTGGGCGCTACAGTGACTAAAATGCTAATGCTTCAAAGAAAAAAAATCTGAAATTATTTAATTTTGGAAGTTTCTTTTCTGATAACAGAGAGGGGTTGCGACGCTGCCTTGACGTCAACGGTTCATTGAGGAATCAACTGACTGAGCTACGTCAGAGACTGAACGAAGTCATGAACATCAGCGAAAGCAGCGGCGGCAGTAGCAGCAAACAGCAGTTGATGCGGGAATTCAGGAGCCTGCTGCAGGTACATCTATACGATTTCAAAGTCTCTCCAACAGCTGTTTGATGTGTCAATTTAAAAAAAGAAGAACAAATGTTAATTTAACTTAGGGCTGTCCCGAATGTACGGAATATTTGAAGATTCGATCGTCAACCGAATATTCAAATAGCTTTTTGCCAGTTCGAATGTTCAAAGTTATGAAACAAATGTAAACTACACACGTACACACACAACTGTGATCTTATGTTAATACGTACATTTATGGTGCTTTATTGTCAGATGCCACTGTTTTGTCGATGGTAACTTTTTTGGTAATGACGGTTCATTGCTCTGCTCCTTTTAGCAGGTTGTAGCCCTTGACAGTTATAACATACTTAGGCCTACTGCAAAACATCCCAGCGGCCCATAATATTGACGTAGCTCACAAATTTTAACTAGCGCTCTTTGCGTTCAGCGTTTGACCGGCGCGGCATGCTGTTGCAGTTGGCAAATTTAATGTAAAACTTGATCAGCAAGTTTCGAATATTCAAAAATTTGGTCAAATGCAGATTCGAATAATCGAATACTAATTTATTTGGAAATGGACAGCCCGTATTTAATTCTGTGAAATATCCTCAGGAAAGTATTTGGTAAGAAGGACGGAAGGATGTCTTTGTTGAGATCCTTTTGCATTGCAGCCTTCTTTTGAGGGGCTTGCTTTTGTCACACAGGAATATGCTTAAAGTAGACTTCTTATGCATTTATTGCTTCTTTTCATCATTTAATATCTTTTGGTCTCACTTTTCACCCAGGCAAGTGACGAAACTGATTCATCCAGCCAAGCTGCCTATAAGTCCATGGTTTCCACCCCAGCATCAGACAACTTTGCCACCGCCTTCACCTTCTCCGGCACCTCATCCCTCGAGACGCCCGCTGCTGGAAGGATGTCTCCCTACGTGACGTCGGGAACCAGTAGAGAGCCCCCTAACAAGATCTCGCAGCTCTTCAGTTCACGTCCTGGCACCGTTTTGCCTGATTTTGGAAGCGCTCCTCCAACCACGTCAGCGGTTGCCATGCCGTCACCAGCAAAGAGCAAAGTAGCGAGTCTAGGAGCAGCCATGAGAAACTCCAAAGGTGGCCCGGCTTCGTTTCTGCGAGGAACCCAGGCCAGAGCAAGTACAGCATCGTCATCCTCTGTCAGATTCTCAAAAGGTCCAGCTGACTTCAAACCGTTAGGCTCGTCGGCGTCTCAGTCCATACTCAAAGACGGGCAGTCCAAATACTCCGGTGGAGCCATCCCTTCTCAGAAATCGACTTCTTCGTTGGATAGGAAGCATGCTGGTAACAAGCATTATGGTGCCTCTGCTGGCAATGCACCTGCCACTCACCCAACAGGAAGTACCAAGACAACACCTGAGCAAACAATTTATGCTTCTCTCTCCGTGCCATCAAATACTGTTCCTACTGTCAGCTCTCCCGCATCAAATACCTTCGCTGTCGTCTCCAAACAAGCCCCAAGGTATGACCCTGAACCAGCACAAGAGTACGACACAACAGCCGAAGCAAGGAAACCGAAATTCAATCCAAACATCTTCAAGTCGGTTCTCCCCAAGTGGGGCTCTTCCGGTTCAAGGGAGAATCTTTCGTCAGGAAAGGCCAGCACTCTTCCAAGAAGTTCACAGCCCGGGGAGCGAGGCACAGACTTCTTTGGCAACAGAAGCGTACAGAGACCAGGACCTGGGATCTTCAACCAGCCTGCTTCAAGAAGCACTTCCAATCTCACAGCCAGCCACAATCCTGCCCCGGCGGTCCAGAAAGTTGTTCCCACCCAATCTCCGAGCTCAACCCTGACAAGATCTGGAGGTATCTCAGGCCTCAACAATCCCGGAAACTACTCAAATCCTCCAACGACAATATCAACAGCAATCGTGATGCCTGTCCAAGATGTAGCTTACACTGAGCCAGACCGGATCAGGAAACCACCCGTGCCAGCTCCAAGACGTGGTTTACTGAAGAAGCCATCAGATGATGCCAAGATGGAGAGTGATTACCCAGATGACTTCAAAGCCTTTGACATTCCAACCAAGGACCCATCTCAATACTCAGAGATGTCCAAACCAGAGTATCCCCTGTCCTCGAGCCAGACTCCCTCTGAAGAGAAGGCTGCTTTCTCCCGGGCTTCAGTCGCATCCATAGATGATCCCATGTTACAGACTGAGGTCTACTCTCTCTTTGCCCAAGCTGCCAGGGATGGCATCAAGCTGGTTGTGGAAGCTCCTGAGTTGGATGACCCTCTTGCCTCAGCTGCACCAGAGCCTACTTCCAAGCCGAAGGGAAGACCCGAACCAGCATCAAAGCCTGCCAGTACAGCTGTCCCTGCAGTCATCGTCACAGATTCTGCTAGTGCACAATCTGATGTACCAAGACGCTCTGTTGGTCCTCCACCGCTCTCCCCGTCCATCTTAAAGAAAGGAGACTCCTTCTCAAGTGCCCAGGTCCCCAGTGTGAAGAAATCACGGAGTGCCAATAATGTCAGATTCAGTGAAGACAACATCAGCCTGACCAGTCAGTCTTCATCAGTTGAGATGCCAGGACAAGCTCAGCCAGTCAACAGTCAAGCAGGGAGGTACAAACCAACAGGCTCATTTGATCAATATGATGGTCATAATGGTCAATATTCAGGCGTTGGTCAGTCTTCACAGCAAACTAGTCAACAGTACCAACAACAAAAGTATTCAGGGTTTCAGGACTATGAACAGAAGTTGCAAGAACAGCAATACCGTACCCAACTACAAAAACAACAGCTTCAGCTGCAACGACAGCAGCAGCAGCAGCAGCAGCAGCAACAGCAGCAGCAGCGGCAACTTGAGTTACAGCAGCAGCAGCAGCAGCAGAAGCAACTTCAAGTACAGCAGCAGCAGCAGCAGCAGCAGCAGCAGCAGCAGCAGCAGCAGCAGAGGCAAGTTCAATTACAGCAGCAACAACAGCAACAACAACAGCAGCAGCAGCGACAACAACAACAACAACAACAGCAGCAGCAGCAGAAGCAACTTCAACTACAGCAACAGGAGCAGCAGCAGAAGCGACTTCAAGTTCAGCAACAACAGCAGCAGCAACAGCAGAAACAACAACAACAACAACAGTATAAATCAACAGAACCTGAACTGCCTCAAAACCTGAATCCCGATCAAAAGCAGCAATATCGACTGCAGCAGCTACGCCGCGAGCACCAGGACTATGTGAATCAACTTCTGCAGCAGCAGCAGCAGCAGCAATCTTCAGTCACTCAGCAGCAGCACCTGCTGCAGCACCGCTCTGGACCAAGACCAGAGGCGAGCCTGCCCAGGACAAAATCAGGAAGCTCAGGGGTAATGCAGACATCGATGTAAAATAAAGCCTGATGCTAGTTGCTCATGCTAGTTCCTTGTAGTTTTCTTTAAGTTTGATTGACTGTCTCGTGTTTAACATTCCTGAACTTTTGTACACTGTACAGTGAGCAGATGTATCGGCAGAAAATGTCGCAGAAAACGTCATAACTCAGTGTTTTATCTGTACAGTACTATTATGTACTCATATAAGTTAAAATTTGTGGATACAGTACCCTGTAAGTTCTGAATATACAGCAACATGTATTCATATCTATAATGCCATTCCAACATGTTATTGACTTAGTACTGTCTTGTGTAATAGACCTTTTGCGTTAAGGGGGAGTCAGATGGCAATGGTTTTGTATTGCTGGGATAGGCATTAGTAAACCTTTTGTTGTTGATACATTTAGATAACAAAAAACGCCCTCTGAGATGGCTGCAAGGCATAAGGTCTATTTCTGGCTTTGGCAATCCTTCTAAATACATGTATACAATGCAGTAGTGCTGTGCATTTAACAAAATATTTTAGTATTCAGCTATTAAAACTCGGATTTGATCAGATATTCAAATATTCACAATGCACAAATCAAATTTTACTTGTGCTGTGCGCCAGCCTAAATTGAATGTGCTGGTTGAAGATGAAATGGTCTGCCCTTTGGGATTTGCGTGCGTCTGGCGAAGATTGACAGTAAGCTTACTAATAATATCAAGAACATTGTGTATGCATTGATATATTTTTAAGGTAGCTGAGTAGCTGATAGTTGGAAGATTATAAAGATGCGGGTAGAGCAAACAGTTCTCAATGAAGCTCTTAAGTCATCTGTGTAAAGTAATTGTCAACAAAAATGTAACATTTGACAGGCACGGAACTGGGAAGTAACACAATAAAGACAAAATGCCAAGCTGAAGAAGACTTTAGGCCTATACAGTGCTTTTCGATTTTTAATGGCATAATTGTGAAGTGAAAAACGAGGAAATCAGCTGATCTGAGGAAAATTTGCTTGCCTTACATGTATGTGACAAACTATAAATCGAATTGAAAAAGTACTTTTCGGATATTTTGTGGATCGAATATTCAGTATACACGTATACGGCACAGCCCTTATGTAAAGTGAAACCAAAAAGATTGTCAACATTAGGAGCTAATCATGTCACACGTTAACCAAGAACTTTAGATTACAAAATTTAAGCACAAATTTAGTTTATTGTTTATCGTAGCCAAAAAGTATTCGGATGATTTTGTGTGTATATCTTGTGTTTTTATCCACTGTACATATTCCTGGATTTAAGAAAGAGAAAGGCGTGTAAATTTTTCGCTGTCTGTTAATATTCGCAAAGTTGTCAGCAAATTATCAATATCGTGTTAAACCTAATAATTATATAAAATGTTTGTAATAATATGACCATAATTTAACAAACCATCGCTTTTAGTAATTTAAGCCTAGCTTTTTTAATTGGAATATTATTCAGATCTAGAAACTATTTCACGCTGAAGTTTGGCGTGTGGCTGTCATGTATGTGTGTAATAAATAACAGTCAAGCATGTATATTTTGCCATTGCAGTTGCGATATAGAAAAACAGACGTGCTGATTTTAACACAAGTTAGAAAATAATATTTGCACAATTTACTTAAAGGCATTGACACCATTTGCAAACATTCAAATACGAAACTGCCAAACTAGTACGAAATATCCCTCTTGATTTTTAAGTAAATACAATGTAATAGGATCATGCATCCTGTGACATCATTGCGCCTAGTATGCTGTCATTTTTAAGAAAAGAGGAATTAACATCATTACCACAAGAGGTTGCAAGTGAAAAAAAGGATTTTAATGAACAGTTTAAAAGGGAGGGATTTCAATGGAACCCTTGATGTTAGTCAAGAAAAATGAAGATTCATTTTTACAGTCGTCTCAGAAAGTATATCTACTGATTGTCGACAGGTTAGTTTCGTAATAACCTGCTTCAAATTTATTGTTTTGTTATTCCTTGAATCGGCAAAAATACACGTTTTGCAAATGGTGTTCATTACCTTAAGGATTTGAATACATTTCCATAAGTACTAACTACAGTCGAGTCTCGTTATAACAAACTCGTTCGGACCTAGCCAAATTGTTTGTTGTATCAGAATTTTGTATTAAGAGGAACATCAGTCCCATTCATTGTGCATATAAATGCACAGTCGGGACCAAGGCTTTATGTTTGTTATAACCAGAATTTTGTATTAACAGAGTTTGTACTAACGAGAGTCGACTGTACTTGAACATTTTAGAGGAATTATGTGTTTTAGATTTTGTTGTGAAGTGTTGCGATGCAGTTTTAAAGGTCAATGTGTTGGCCAGGGAAAAGTCACATAGATCATGTTTATTTCCCAAATTGGCTTCAAGATGCAAGTTATCCTATGTATGTCTCCTGTTATTACTATTTGATCCTCAAATATGTCTTGGAAAGTGACTCTTGGTTATGGAAATAAGGATTCATCATTATAGGTTTTACAGCTTTGGTTACGTTTTATTAGTAAATATTTCAATTTGGAACATTCATATACCGGCACTTTTAACACAATATTTTTGTAGTGTCCATTGTCATATGGAGTTTTTTATTCAGGTTTTTTTTTTGGTGGGGGGATGTTTTTGGAGATTTTTTTAAATTGAAGGCCAGTTTAATGTAACAGTTTAACCATTTTTTTGGTTGTGGCAATGACGTTTCTGAAAGTTGGGTATATGGGGGAGGGGGAACAATCATCTTTCGGGGGGGGGGGTGTCTAAAATGGGGGAAGGAAAAAGTCTAAAATGGGGGAAGGAAAAATCCTGATTATTTAAAGGGTTGGGGGGGGGGGATCCCCCAATAACCTGTGCGTATTCCATCCATTTATTTGTTGCAACAAATGAAAGAAATTATGAAATCTGCCTGTACATGTACACAGATAACCAAAGATCAACTGTTTTCATCATTGGTATTCATGTGTAATAGTTTAGCACTGTCATGAAATCTGAATGTGGCCAATAAAAGCAACAGATATGTACTTCATTTCTCTTTTTGCATACATTTTAATTGTGTTGGGGTTTGTGCATGGTACTTTCACGGTTGTAAAAAGGGGCAGGCTGTTTACCTGAAAACGAAGTTATTTTGGAGACAAATAATGCATACCATTTACATGTAGGATTTTTTTTACCAGAGATGTTCATATTGTTTTAAACATGAAAACTATAATGCATATGAAATATAAAATCACAGAGCATATAGTATAATTAAAATTTCCCGAGAGGGGAATTTCTTGGGTTTTTTTTTAGTCAAGGACAGAACTAAGGTCCTGCAGCTGGATTCGAACCACTGACCCACTGATTGTGGGTCTTAAACCCCAACTACATCTTGGCCACCCGCCCCCACAAATATGGAAAAACAGCAAACAAAATTAAGTCCAATAGCAGACACAATAATAAAAACAGTAAACTATGCTTTATTTCAAAATACTTTAGTTCAACCTGGGGAAAAAAACAAAAAATGCATGCCATGTGATTTGTACTGAGTCAAGCTCTATTAATGAAATGCATTATCATTATGTAATACAATGAATCCATCTATTTCTACTATGAACAATTCTGAACTGAAGAAAACCATGTTTGAAGAATGTTTTAAATGAACCATAGATGACAATGTGTGTCTTATGCACATGTGGAAAGGCAAGTTCAAATCATAGAGCAAGTTCCGGCGAGGACTATTAGTCGACTAGTGGTTGATTCATGATTTAACTTATGCCGGCGCACAGATAGCAACGTGCAAATGCCTTAGCTAATGACACACTGGTCAAAACTTCATCACGAAACTTCGTGGTTGGCTCCCCGTTGTGCTTTATGATGGGCACGGCTGATGGTAACCAGTGATGCAACTGTGCCCCTTGGTCCAGTTCCAAATAGATGACTAGAGTAGTCCAAGCATTCTTAATTTGAGTAAAGTTAGTCAAAGTATTAACTATAGTTGGCGACTGTACTTGCTTAAATATGTGCAAAGTTTCATGTGTGCAATGGTATAGAATTTGTGCAGTGTTCAACAGAATGTGCCCCAAACTGTAGCATTTCTGTGTGAAAGGAACACAATTTGTGAGTACATGTACATGTACATGGTGAAAATAAGTGAAGATTAAAAGAGATTTTTGTAAAAGCTTTTGTCACATTAGATTGCGTGAAATCACAGCCTTGTGCATGTATTGCAATCACGCACAAAACGCTCACAGAATCAACACAAGTACCAACGCTCCAATACGACATCTTGTTCACCAAGTCGTGGGCAATCTGCATTATTAACATTCATGTATAAACAGTAAAACCAGCGGAAATGTTATCAGCATTAACGCCTCAAATTATACAAATACTAGCATCAGCTAGGCATTGATGATGCACAGGTACATATTTTTTTAAGTAGAAAGAACTTTGGTCAAAAATTGAACAAAACTGAGCCTAAAATGGCAACCAAACAGGTATCAATCTCCCAAGATATTAGCATTAACGAGTAGCACTAATTATGATGAAACTGAAGTAAAGTGATCAATAGGATTTACTAAATAACAGTGGGCCATGTTAGGAAATGCAGAATGCCCTTTTCACTTTGTTTTTAAGCCTTTCCAATGAAGTGCACCAAAAAAAGTCAAATATTAGAAATTCCCAGATATTCTCCCAAGAAAAACGCACATCGATGTGTTTACAAAATGGGTTAAAAAAAAATTCAGAATCTACTCTTTCAATTTCTCTAAGCATAAAATAGATTTGAAAAGTTACACTTTATACCTCTGCCAATTGCTAATTCTTTACAAAACAAATCTGTCTTAAACATGCAACTTGAAAACTTTCATCAAAAATTCCAGTAAAATTTAGATCTCGTCTATTTAAATGTCCTTGAAAAAATTCCAAAGTACCATTGAAAAAAAAAAAAACAATTGCAGAAAAAAAATGGAATTTCGTCCATTAACAAGTGCCAGTCACAAAACAGGAGCAGAACCTAAGAATTCCAGGCCGCTCTGGAACATTTCAAAGTTCCTACAGCAAACACAATCTTTTTTCACGCTATACATTATCTACAATGATATTTTAACAACGCTTCATAATAATCGTATAAATATATACAGCCTCTTCCAAACCAATATAATATATGAGCCCTTATTAACACAATTATTCACATTCATATCATCAAGATGTAACTTTGTGTGATTCAAAGAAAATTGGCAAGATTTGTTAAACACATTAAAATAAAAAGGTGATTAGTTAGAATCAAAAAGGGGTTTTCACTAAACTAATACGTATGGACTCCGTGCACAAGTACCCCCTCAACGGTGAGAAAGGGAGAGTTGGGGAGAGACATTTGAATGCATTGTTGACAGCGCCTGGGGCTTATGCAAAGACACCAAGGGTTCATTCAGATTTAGAATGAAATTAGTCCTGCGTCAGTGTACATGAACTATATACACCCTGAGGACAGACAAAGGGAGAACAACAGATTCCTTGTTGTCCTCGAGAGTTCATCTTTCGTTGAAAACAGTCCTCGATTGTACGTTTGTGTGCTTAGTCTATGGGAGAGTGTTGTATTAAATGAACAAAGGAAAAGACAATGCATTGTCCTCGAGAGTTATGTAAAGTACGACTATGTGGACGTACCAGTATGTGAACACGGTGTGTCCCGCCCACTGGGGCTTCAAAAGTGGTCACAAAGTGCCTTGAGTCCATAGACAGGTTGAGGACAAACACTACAGAATATGTTGCTGATTTCAACAGAATGTAAATGCTAAAGAATCACAAGCGTGGCTGTGTGTAAAACACTGTGACTACAAGAAGAAACAACAGAAGCATTGGCTGAAGGGCTGTAAGAAAAAAATACTGGATAAATATAAGTACAAGGTTTGTGTTTAGCACATTTATGGTATTTTTCAAATTTACTACTTGTGATGTTGCCCTCTTGACCTGTAATCATATTCACGGTGTGAGCATTGTGACTAGTGTGAATAATTTGTGACAAATGATACCTTTTTGTTTATATTAGGGCAGCCTTCAAAACTGACTTCGCGAAGTGTTCGCGAACTTCGCGAATATCCAAAGAGCTAGCCAGTTTGCGAACTTCGCGGAGCTACTCATCCATCCGTGGTCAAGTTAATGAGGTAGCGCGAAACTTGCGCCTTTGTTATGTTAATGGTCGTACTGAATAATTCACAGCACTTGCCCGTCTTATTATCATAACGCGAAGTCAGCGAACATGCGTGCAGATGTATTTTCCAGAGACTGTTCGCAATCAGTGTCCAGAAGTAGCATGTGAAATGTCGATTTTTTTATTGCAGGAATTAGTCAAACAACCGAACGGATATTTGGACAACTTTCTGTTTTGGTACATTGCGAACAGAGACTGTTCGCAATCAGTGTCCAGAAGTAGCATGTGAAATGTCGATTTTTTTATTGCAGGAATTAGTCAAACAACCGAACGGATATTTGGACAACTTTCTGTTTTGGTATTATTTAGATGTTTCCGTATTATATAATGCAATCATTCAATTGTCAAAAATAAAGTTGAAGGAAACACCAATTGTCCAGAAACAAATTAACGTAAAAACACGAAAGATCGTTTTAAAAGATCGTTTCAAAAACGTTTCTCTCCATTAAGTGTAATAATTATTTTAATACTTTTTTTACAATACTACCCGGGAACCTAAATTACGGTATTATGCTTAACACGGTTCATTCAAGTAAATGAAACATTAAATGATTGAAATACATTGTACATGTAATTATTTTTATTACCTTCGGTTTGAAAATGAACCGAAACGAGTTTGGAAAGAAATGCGAATAAACTGAAGACAACTGTTGATCAACTCTCTATCGGGAAGTACAGAAACTGTCACTCATGAATTTTTACGAAGCCCACACGTCACTAAAATATCCTTGGCAACATTGTTACTATAGATATGCCTTGCGCAAGACAACCTATATATGGGATGTGTGGGCGGGTCTTATTGTCTATCAATCAAATCAGTTTGGCGCGAACGTTTCCCAGCTCATCTCATTGGTGGTGAAATGTCGTCATGACGATAAACCTGTCTGTCTTGCGCAGCGCCGGTGACAATTTCAAGTTCCCACGCCCTTATATTTTGGCGAGTAGCCAAACTGACCAGAATCCTTTTGCACCACATGCGGGCGTCGTTTGGAGCTGCCGACGGCTGTTTACTGTACAGGTTGTATCAGGCTACGCGGAGTTCGCGAACCTCAGCTGTGCTGCCGTCGTGTTCCCCGTGTCAACATACATCGACCAACGTATAAAGGTTGCATGGGACCTGACTTCCAGCGCAACGTGTGCTCAGATTAATAATGCCCGTTCCTTTGGAACTACTGACTGCGTATATTGGGCGCCGATATCAAGGCATTCCGAAGGGACGGCTGGTCTGCGCAGTGTGAAGGGGAAAAACGGACGGTTGGCCATAAATTGTGACCATTTGGATTTTTTTTTTCCCGGAACAGAATTAAGATTTTTAAAACATGCTTAAAGTATACAAGTATAATGTAAACCTCACTGAATTGAAACTCCAAATTCGGCCATTTAAATTGTTGTAACTCCAAAATGCAAACACCTATGAAGCTAGCTGATTCAAACTCCATTGATTTTGTTGTGTAATTTTCATCATGGTGATACAAAATAGGATAATTTTATTTTTTGCTAAAAATGATATTCGTCGGACGCCCAAATCCAACATCTTTGAAGAATAATAAGTGAATTTGAAATAAAAAATAAAACCGCTCCCATTCATGGAAGTCTCGAAAAAGAAATGGTTTCGTGAATTTTTTTTTTAACCATATTACCCATGTTGATTAAAACAATTATTGTGAAAAAAAGTATTATTTTATTAGATTATTTCGTTTACTGTCGGTGTCGTACAAAACAAAGCCGTAAAAATATCAAGACCTTCATATGACTTGTGCCCACTTATAGTAAAAAGAAATGCTGGAGGATTCGACGACGAGAAGGGGAAAAAAAGTAATTACATTTGTATTGAGCCTTCAGAACAACATAAACAAGTAGTGAAGTACACGCATAGCATGCAGTGGCTTGGACGGTACACAATAGATAGTCTACAAGATTAGTGTGCGCATCTGTGCTGCAGCATAGCACTAGAGTCAGTTCCCCCTGCGACCCTTACACGTTGGTTGATGTATTGATGCAGGGATCACGACGGTAGCACAGGTTCGCGAAGTCCGCGGCGCCGTAGCTGTCAACGAAATCAACCGGCTCGACGCATCGTAACCATAGAGAAGCACACAAATACTAGTTGATGTAGTTTGACACAAGACGTAAATAAAAGAACAAGTTCGTCCTTGCATTCCATGCTCTATGCTCCTTGGTGCAGTACCACACCATGGATGAATTTTCTGGGCTGCTTCCAGAGGTTGCTGATTTCTACAAACCCCAATAGAAGTTATCCAAACACGCACTAAAGTCCTTTTCATTTCTTTGATACAGACTCATACTTTTCAAAAAGTGAAGTCGGACCAGGGAGGTAGTTTCAGATCAGTTGATAAAAACCTTTGTCCATTAAACCCCTTTATCGGCACCACATTTTCAATTGACTCGACTGTACATTGTACCCATATTAAGTGATCGTACTGTTCAGCAGGCATGGTGATGCGATTCTGCAAATTTCTGGATTGAAATAAGAAGTTGATAAGACAGTTTTATAATTTTTTGTCACCAGATCTAGTATATAGATGAACATAAAGGCATCCGCGTTCTGATCATCCTTTCCAAACTATACAGACCAATTCCCGGTGAATAAACTCATGGGAAATTCCCGCGGGAGGTTTTCGCCCCACCGCCACCCCAGCAACCGTGCACACTAGACACATTTATAATAGCTCCCGTGAGCGAGAAGCAGTCGTTCCACCCTCGCAATCCAACCCCGGGAAATGTGCCAAAATGTTTGTGGGCGGCCGGACGCACTCAGACAATTTCGAGAAAAAAACACCCTCACGTTTCTCGTAGATGATGGATGGCGTTGAGAAAAACAGCTCACTCGTGAAATTCACCACAGTAATAGTTTCGTGAAAGTAGCTGTTCAACTAAACTTACCCATATTCAGTACAGTATATTTATTGTGGAAAATATTCGCAGCTTTTTATTAGTTTATTTCGTTTACGCTGTCGGCCTGAATGACAATAATTCATGTACATGAACAGCCATGTAAATAACTCGGGACTTTCCCATTTTGAGCACGCAATGCATGAGCACGCAATGCATGAGCACGCACCGTTAATAGTCAGCTCCAGGCTGAACAATGCACTGAGGTTATGGGAACATTGTGTGATAGGGCTCCCGCGAACATTGCAGAGTCCATCACCAAATGCAATGAAGCACCCGTATCCAGTGAGAAATGACACGAACGAGGTGCAGAATTTTGCCTTCCTTGGCCGACTGAGTTTTCACATCGTAGATCAGATGAGGCTACATGTTGTTGGTGTACTAATCATCTTGCCTATATAGTACTGTAGCAGTAGCAGATCAACTCTGCAGCCGCCCATGATACGTGTAGTGCCTACATTCCCATTATTATTATGCCCAATTCACTTCGATGTGTATCAATTATCATACAATTTAAGGTAATCAGTGTATATTACAATAATTATAGTTTTTGATTCTCGTTCATAAATCAAAACCCTGCCGCCCAGCTCATATTCAACATAATATCTTGGTGAACTTTGAGTTCGATGATGCAATAATAAAGTAACTTACTAATTTCATATTTATTTACTCATTGAACTTCAGTGTAAAAGAGCAATCATATTAGAAATGTATAGATCCTAATGGCGATCTTTGACGAGAAGAAAGTTGTAATAGGATTTGTGTATAAGTTTTATTTTCAAATTCTTTAGATAGACTGGCATTTAAATTAACAATTCTGAGATATTAAAAAAAAAAGATAATAATAATGTACAAGCATGCCAAATCCACACCCCCCCCCTCAAAATTGCTTTATTTCAGACTTATGAGTTCACCCGAACACAATAAAGAAAACAAAAAGGCTTCAGAATTCCATGGGGAGTAAAAATGCAATCATACATGATATAGAACAACATAAACGTTCAGTACATAACTACATGTAAATGCACATGTACATGTATGTACATGTACACGTTGTACTGTACAATCGCGCTTGAAGTCAGCTCCCATGCGACCTTTTACATGTTTGCCCATCCATTGATACAGGGATCACGACGGCAGCACAGCCAGCTAGCTAGCTGAGCATGAGGTTCGCGAACTCCGCGTTACGTTTCAGCCCAACAGCCTGCACATTAAACAGCCGTCGGCAACTCCACACGATGCCTGGCGCGAAACTGGTCTGGCTGGTTTGGCTCCTTGCCCAAATAAGAGCGTGGGAACTTGTGTAGCACAAGACGGACAGGTAGATCGTCATGACGACGGCGTGTCACCACCAATGCGACGAGCTGTGAAAACGTTCCCGCCAAACTGGAGTTCGCTGATAGGCAATAAGACTCGCCCAAACATCCCATATATAGGTTGACTAGTGCAAGGCATTTCCATAGTAACATTATTGTCAAGGATATCTAGTGACGTGTGTCGGCTTCGTAAATATTCATAACACAGTTTCTAAACTGCATGGTCAAAGTTGATTTAACCGTCCTCTTCAGTGTCTTACTATAATAATTTCTTTCCAATTCTGTAACGAAATGTTCATATACATGTATGTTTTGAAGAAACGGGAAATGATTTATTCTATCCTAATTGGACGCTTTTTATTATTCCTCTAAAATTACGGTTGATTTTTTAATTGTTTTTACGGTCATTAAGCATAAAGATTACTGATTGTTCGGCTAAAATATTTGCGTTTGGGTGCATTACCTCCTTCAAAAGAAAATTTGTTATTTATTGCTATGGCATTTCAAAAAAGACGGAAGTATTTATTTTCGGGGTGAAACTCTGAGCATGGCTGGGGAGATCCGCAGCAACTTGAAGTTGTTTTATTGATAACGTATTAGGCCCGATATACTCCTCTTCAATTCTACCTTGGAGGAAAAATAGAAAGGGCTACATGCAGACAACATCTCCAGTAAATAAGTTCTACAAAATGCGGAAATCGGAAGCCATGGATAGTACACTTTTCCGTATCACGACAATCGGTGCTTAATTATATAAAAAAGTGCAGTTCATATACAAATAATATAGATCGTATTTTGAGGCGAAACGCTTTCTGAAAATACATTTTTGCAGTCTTTGTGCTTGATGAATACCGCAGGTGTGAAGTTAAAATATTACCCAAGAGCCAAGAAACTTGCGGCAAGGAATTTTCATTCCGATTTCAGGAAGTTGATTTCAAGTTGTCAACATTATCAAACGATGTGACGGAAATTTGCCACTTATCAAAAAATATTCGGGAACACAGCGCCTTGCTAGCTCCTGGTTTAACAAATACCGCCGACGCAACTAAGCCTGAATATTACCGGAGCACTGACCGGTAGCTTACGCGAACTCCGCGTACGCCAGTTTCGCGCACTTCGCGAACTCGGCAGCTGTAGCATATTAGCATAGTTTTAGCATAACAAAGGCGCATTGTCATGCGATGCAAATGAACCTGCACAGCTCGAAGTTTACTCCTAACTTGGAATCAAAATTACTTCGCGAACTTCGCTGACTTCGCGAACGCTCAGTTTTGAAGCCTGCCCTTACAGCACCAACAATTTGCCACGGAGATGATAAAAATCATGATAGTAATGATGGTAGTGATTATGATAATGATGATGATGATGACGGTGGTGGTAACTATGGTGATGAAGGTGTCAACGAGGACAAGGAAAATGAAATAAAAGAAAACAGGATGCAGATAACAACAAGAATAATGCAGAAGATATAAGACACAATATACTATATTTTTGGACAGCCAGAGCTGATTCAAAGCCTCGGTCACAAAGATGGAGGGCAAAGATGTATGAATCGGACTCAGACTCAAACTCAAGTCCGACTCAAGTACCATTTTTTTGTGACTCATACTCGGACTTTAACAAAGACTTAACGTTGACTCAATTAGACTCTATGCTGGTGACTCGGACTTGAAACAAAATGACAAATATGCTCTTTTCTTAAATTGCAAATTGAAGACTCTCTGTTGCAAAATAATAGTGTATTTGAAACAATAAATTTTATATAAAATTGTAGTTCAGCGACCATTTCAGTAGTTTATGTAATAGATATGTGAGCAGATTCGCCGATTAATTATGCAAGACAACCGCCTCTTGACCGTTTTCTATATCAGGTCTTCGGTCATTCACCCGTTGTCGCATCATAGACATGGATAAAAAACAACTAGACATAGCAACAAAGGCTGTGGTCACAGGCTCTTATGTTACGTGATAAATGCAAGCTTGTCTAGGTTTTATCGATCTATATGCCCGGCCGTAATTGTTGTATTACAAAGCACTGCATTCGAATTGACCAATCAGACAGATAGTCCTGATTTGGGAATGAAATGACGTCATGATTTAGTAAAGTCGACTCTGATTGGTTGAGGCGTGGGATCGCATGAATCTGCATGCTTAGATATATCAGACGTTAGACTGGAGACTGGGCTCCATGGATAACGGGTGATACTCGGACTACCATTTCAACTGCTCTCTGCCACATAATTGTAAAATTTGCTTCCTTTATTTTGCTCATCCACTGATCAGTTTGAAATTTTTGTTTTTGAGTAACTTGTTTACTGGGACTGGATACTGAGGACTTGGACTGAGACTTGGAAAGGTAAGGAAGGCTCAGAGCACCAAAGTTGATTCTTTAAATAATGAGTATGGGATGATGACGACACTATAGGCGATTACAAAAATAGTGTTCGTGATGATGATCGTGTGGTTATAAAGATGTTGATGGTAATGATGGTTACGACATCATGAAGAACATTACATGAACGCGACAATGACGCAAGCGAAGAAATCCACCGCATAATGCCAACTTTCTGATGAGTAATTAAAACACTTATCCGTCGCTGCATTAGGCACAGCCGGCCTGTATCGACTTACAGAAATTTCAGCAGATACACTATTGCAATAAGTGCTCATTATATTATAAATATAATGCACATCTTAGTGAGAACTTAACTTCAATGGTCGACCTCACCCCACGAAAAGTATGTACAGATTTCCTCAACTCTTGAGTACAATTTGCTTTCTGTACTCATAACTCTTTATTATGTGAAATTAATTTGTTAGGTTGCTCAAAAATAGCACTTTAAAAACACAAAATCTACTTTTTGTGGTGTAACTCGAAAATAGCACTGAGAGTACAACTTATACCCGCTTGAAGGCTACTTATTGAAGACTAAAACTATTTTAAAAAAAATTCTATGTTTCAGCGCACTTTTATAACTGATGGGCTGTGCGTTCCGCGGCGTTCACTTTATTAATCGTCCCCATAATTGATACTGTTCACTGGTTCCACAGTTGCCTGTATAGACGTGTTGTTTGACATCGGGTTACCGATGACAAGCGGGCCAAACGTGATGGTAGGCGACTGGCCAAACTCGGTGCTGTTGTAGACGGTGGGACTGATGCTGATAGGCTCTTCCTTGCCTGAGGTACTGTAGGAGCTGGGCAGACGATGGACCTCATCTTCAGCCTCGTCTGGGTTGTTATATGACAAGAGCAGGGGCTGTTTCTGCTGCCTGTCGGAGCAAAGTGCGTGAGGAATGGTTACTCATTGTGTGGTTGATAGGGCACAGGGGTGTTAAAGGTCAAACATCAAAAACCAAAATGAACAAATTAGTAGGAAATACCTTACTTTACAGTACATGAATAATAGTCTCAAGCATCCTATGAAATCACGACACCTGGCGTGCTGTCATTCTCAAGAAAAGTGAATTTCTGTATCAATTTCCAACGATGGTCGGCCAAACAACTTCTATATTAGTGATGCGTGACGATGGTCGGCAAAACAACTTCTATATTAGTGATGCGTGACGATGGTCGGCAAAACAACTTCTATATTAGTGATGCGTGACGAGTAAGGTTGTGTACTATCCGCTCTCCCTCTTTTTACATAAATTTTGCGTCATTTTGAAAGAAATATTGCCACTACTGCTTACAGTCATTTTAGATAGACACATCTTACCATGACTGACAAGGATCCAGCAACTAAAGCACCTCGGAGTCGCCGAAAACCCAGCTCAAAAAAAGATCTCCCGAGCCCGAATGACAGCGACCAAGATGGCGGCTATGTTGCGTCATGCGTATGCAGTGACAAGCTATCGAGCATTGACGGCAAGCTTGACAAGGTTCTGGCATCAATCACTAACATCGAATCACGACTGACCTCCCTAGAGCTTAAGCACCAACAGACCCACCAGCAGGTGTCTTCAAATGCCACAGACATCGCTGAACTCAAAACATCTGTAACGTTTGTCCAGGAAAGTCATGACACCATCAAAAAGCTGATCAACACAAAAACCGAGTACAACCTGCGGATCATCAGGAACCTCGAAGACAAGATTGATGACATCCACAATCGAAGTCGCCGTAACAACGTTGTCATCCAAGGCATTCCTGAGAGATCTGAGGCCGGATCGGAATCGTGCGAGGACTTCGTCCATGAGCTCTTGGCCAATCATCTAAAGCTCCAGGGTGCCGACGAGATCGAGATCGACCGGGCACATCGCACGGGTCCACCACCCGGTACAGGCTCAGCTGCAGCACTCAGCTCACCACGCCCAAGACCAATTCACTGCCGGCTTCTTCGATACAGCGATCGTCAATACATCCTAAAGAATGCAGCAAAACATCTGAAGAACAACAAGTTCAAGGGCAACAACATCTTCATAACGGACGACGTCACACCCAAAGTCAGGGCCCAACGCAAGCAGCTGAGGGAAATGCACCTGCGACGCATTCAAAGAGAGGAGCGGGTCCACTTTGCATATATTCCTTGGTCAGTACCAGCCATGATCAGGTACAAGATCCAAGATGGCCCGTTCAGATCATTCCGTCTTGAGGGAGACGCCTGAAGTCAACAATGCATCACAATGTACACTTACATTTAATCTTCACTACTCTATTCATGTCCTTTGTTTTGTGTATTTATGTGTGTGTATTTGTGCCTCAGTGTGAGACAAGCCGACATCACAAGTTTATCCTGCTTATTCTGGTGAGTTATATTTCGTGCTTGATATGTTTTGATTCTGTTTTATTAATTAACCAATAAACATACCCTATTGAATGACTTCTGATATAGATCCAGATACAAATTTTGATATTCCCGACAAAAATTGCTATTACTACGATCAGGATGAATTCAGTGATAATTTCATTACGAACACCGACATTAAATTATTACATTTCAATGCTCGTAGCTTACGAAAAAACGTATCAAGCATTAATCAGTATATTAACTTACTACGGAAGGATTTTGCGTTTATTGGAATATCGGAAACCTGGTTAAATGATATTCATGACCCTCTAATACAAATCCCAAACTATGTCATTGAGGGAACCTGTAGACAAGACAAGAGGGGTGGTGGGGTTGCACTTTATATACAAGAGGATTTGGTATATAAAGTTCGCAACGACTTATCAATTAACAATTCCGATATTGAATCATGTTTTATTGAAGTTATAAATACAGGTAAAGCGAATGTTATTATTGGAACTGTCTATAAACCCCCCTGTGTTTTAACCAACAACTTTACAGAATGCTTTAGTACTGTTTTGTCACTTATATCTAGTGAAAATAAAAATGTTATATAATGGGTGACTATAATATCAACTTACTTGAGTATGATATTGACAATAGTGTGCAGACCTTTATGAATACTGTTCTATCTCAATCATTTTATCCAACTATTGACAAACCAACAAGGATCACTGCCGATAGTGCAACTCTTATTGATAACATTCTAACCAATGACCTTTCGAATCTTTCCTCTGGTGTTTTGATGACTGATGTCACAGACCATCTCCCGTATTCTTAGTAATCAACAGTGTCAAAGAAAGTCCCCGAACCAGCAACAAATTCCAAAAACGTACTTTTAATACCAGTAATGTTGAAAACTTCATTCATGATCTAAATATGATTGATTGGGATTCTGTAATATCAATTAACGATATACATCGTATGTATAATAATTTCCTATCAAATGTCCAACAACTTTATAATAAAAACTTTCCTTTACAAGATGTTAAATGCCGATACAATAAATGTAAATCCCCATGGTTATCTGATGGTATTTACATTTCTATCAGACGAAAAAATCATTTGTACCGAAAATTTACGAGGAACCCGACTGCGACTAACAAATCTGTTTATACTCTGTATAAAAACAAATTGAATTCTTTAATCAAATTTGCCAAAAGAATATTTATACACAAAATTTAGCGAAGTGCAAGGTAATATCAAGGGTACTTGGAAAGTTATTAATTCCTTACTTAACAAGCGCAAGCAAAATGTAAACACATCTTACTTCTTTCAGGATGGTAACGAAATTAACAATGACAAGGAAATTGCAGAAGCATTTAACGACTACTTTGTTAACATCGGCAGTAGCCTCTCCAGTGAACTCCCGTTATGTAACACTTCCTTTGATTCATTTCTAAGCAACAAATGTCCAAATTCACTGTTTCTTACACCTACTACCAAGGAAGAGGTTGTTGATTATCTTAACAAAATACCTTCTGGGAAAGCCCCTGGATTTGATGGTTTAAGTTCTTTTGTCATCAAACAAGCACGGTATTCTTTAGCTAAGCCTTTGTCTGACATCTTTAACAAGTGTTTGACAGCTGGAGTTTTCCCCGATGATCTAAAAATAGCCCAAGTTACACCGATATATAAAAAAGGTTGTAAGCATAATATTACCAACTATAGACCCATATCAGTCCTATCTACATTTTCAAAACTATTTGAAAAGCTTATTTACAAACGATTAGTATCTTTTATCACTAAAAATAATATTCTTTCTGAGTCTCAATTTGGATTTAGACAAAATCGTTCAACTGAATTAGCGATATCATATGTAGTTAATAAATTATGTAATGCAATTGATCAAAATAATTTCTCCATAGGCATATTCTTAGACTTATCAAAAGCATTTGATACTGTAAATCACGATATTCTTATAAGTAAATTAGATCATTATGGAGTGCGGGGAACAGCTTTGGACCTTCTGAAAAGTTATCTGTGTAACAGAAACCAGTATGTATCGTTTCAATCTGTAACTTCAACTAGCCGATTCATTACGTGTGGGGTACCTCAGGGTACCGTATTGGGCCCTCTACTATTTCTTCTTTATATTAATGATATATGTAATACTTCAGACACTGTAACATTTTGTTTATTTGCAGATGATACAAGTTTGTTGTACACTCACGATAATGTAGATGAAGCAATTAGTAACCTAAATATGGAACTTGAAAAGATCAGTACATGGCTTCTCGCAAATAAATTATCTATTAATGTCGTCAAGTCAAATTATATGATTTTTTGTGCCAATCAGTACAAGTACACACAATCTGTTCCTCTGAATTTAAATAACTCAAGGCTTAATCAGGTTAAGACAACTAAATTCCTGGGTGTAACTATTGATGAAAATCTCACTTGGAAACATCATATTGATGAAGTAGCGACAAAAATATCAAAGAACGTTGGAATAATGAATCGTTTGAAATATTATCTTCCGAGTAAGATTTTATTAACATTGTATAATTCATTTGTTTTACCATACTTAAATTACTCAATCTTGACCTGGGGCAGTTTGCCATCTAAGTGTAACAAATTACTTACTTTACAGAAGCGAGCAGTTCGTGTAATTTCAAATGCTGGCTATCGTGATCATTCTGCTCCGTTATTTGCTAAATTAAATATATTACAATGTAATGACTTATATTACCTTAATTTAGGAAAATTAATGTTTAAATTTAAGCATAATCTACTCCCGTCCTGTTTTGATTCTTGTTTTACCTTAGCATCTAATGTTCATGTATATAACACCCGAAGTAGTGCTAAGGGAAATCTGTTTGTCCAATTTAACAGGACGTCAATGTCAAAAAACAGTGTGATTCATCGAGGCACCTTGTACTGGAATAGTTTAGATGACTCTCTTAAACTGTTACCCTCACTATCTGTCTTTGTCAAAAATTTAAAAACTCATTTTATCGAATCATATTCATAAATTGAAATGTTATATGTGCATTAATATTTAGGCCTTGTCTCACACACTTGTCCTGTCTGTCTACCGTTGTGTTTTGTTTGTCCCTTGTTGCAGTACTTTGGTGTATGTCTGTCCATAGGTAAGGGCACAAAAGCGTCTGCTTAACCTTATACCTAACTGTTGTCATTTAATATTACACTTTTAGTATTAGTAATCACTGTGTACATAACTGTCATATATATTACTACTGACCTTTCTTAATTTATACAAGATTGTACATAATTGTAATGAATGACATCATTGAAATAAATGTTTCCAACCCAACACCCATTGGAAAAAACCTGGTTTTTTTTCAAATATTACCCCTAGTTTAATAAATTGCTTAGTCCACATTTTGTTTGCAATCTGTTACACATATCTGTGAACGAGTGCAAGTCAGGAAGACTGGTTCCCTGAACTGACAATTCCCCAACGTCTATATAAATTGCTCCGTTTCATCTGAAGTGGGATCAGGGAACCAGACTACAAGAACAGCATTTTTTTTCTTGATTTTCCAGCATCTATGAACACAAAACTTTTAACAGGTCAGTGTAACAATATTTGCTACAAAATACTAACTCCCAAATTCATCCTTTTTTTGAAAATTACAGCAAAAGTAAATGTTGTTTTATCCTTTAATTTACTGTCTGAGAAGTAACAGTGACTTGCATCCAAGAGACCAAGCTTCAAACCCTACTCTGGATTTTTTGTTTGTTTTTATCTTAGAGAACATAAATTGAACTCTATTTTTTATGAAATCTGTGAAGTCTGTTTTCTGTGTGATTCAGAAGGTGATTTATTAGTAAATTCATATCTATAAATTAATAAATTATTTAAATCCATGTTGGGCCAAAGTCCCTATATTAGCTCTGCTGTGTCAATTGGAGGGATACAAGTGTGTCCAAGTATTTTATTGTTGCTTTCTTGACTCTAATTCGGCGAGTGAAAATTTGAAGTTGCCCAATCTTCATGTCACCATTAATGGAGTACAGCAAACTGGAATAACAAGCCCAAGACTAAAGGCCAAGTAGTTTCTTAACAGTTTTCTTCTTGTTTTGTTCATCTTGTCCACCTGGCATCTATACACTAAATACCAATTACAGATCGACAATTAAAAAGTAACTCACCGAAAGAATTTGTGCAGGAACGTAAGGTAGATTAACGGCGCAAACACGGAGAAATATACAAAAGATGTGACGTCCACAACACTGAGTGTGTTAAAGAAAGAAAGAAAGAAGAAAGATTAAAATACAATTCACAACATGGTTGAGTTATTAGTCTTGTGTCCAGATAGCAGTATGCAGTGCTGTAGTCGAGTCCATCACAAGTCTGGTCACGAGTACATCACCAGAAAATCTAGAAGTTCAGTCACAGGTCACAGAGAACGAACAAGAACAAAGGACTGCCTTTGTCTCAGTTCATTTGAATATCTCGTGAGTTGACTTGGGACTGGAGGACTTGTGATGACTTAAGACACTCAGTTTCAACACATGAGGTAGGCAAAATCAAAATCAAATGCAACAGTTATATCTGATTTTTAATTTTTTTGTGTGACATTATTCTTATTAACTAACTAAAAGTACAATAAATATAGCTGTAAAAAAATCTGCCCAAACTGCTTACTGATTTAACTGACCTGAAATTCATAAATCTTAAAGTCAGCAGTAGGATGAATCAACTCAACAAAATTTTTTCTCAAAATAAAAATTACAAGAGATCAAAATAAGAAACAGGTGCGGAACATCTAAACCTACTCACCAAACTGCAGGTGTTTTGTCTGCAAAAACAAGGCCGCTAGCTACGGCCTGCACCAGGTTCAGAAGGGCCAGGAATGCCACGTATAGGTAAAAGGACTTTTTGACTGAAAAAAATGAAAGGGAAAAGTTGAATTTTATGTGATTCAAACCAAGGCTCTTAAGTATCAGTGACTAAAATGTTTCCATCTCTTTCAATGAAGTTTCTCTGCACTTTATGTTAGGCCAAAAAAAAAAGATATTCGGTCTCTGGTCAGACCATAGTTCCGGAATTGACACGGCGACGCGGCTTTTTTTTTTTTCTTCAAGCTTGGATTGTACAGACAAGGTGGGGTACTACTTTTCTTTTTTGGTGTCCTCATGTACATTGGTGTCCTCCATAATTTGCCTTGGTGCTCTCGATCAATTGCCTTGGTGCAATTTCCCATTCCTTGGTGGTCTTTGATAAAAAAATATTGAGGAGGTGCGGCAGGAGAGGGCGCTGTTGGAGCTACCGCGGAACATTTTGGAAAAAAAAAGATTGACGCGCATGGTTAAAATCGATGCGCGCGCTGACCAGAGACCAACTTATTTTTTTTTTTGGCCTTATACATAACAAAATGGGAGCACTTCTTTTTGGGAGCACTGAAGTTTCACGTATTTTTCCAAAATGTTCGTAGTAGCGTAAAGGCGGGTTCATACATGTACTTCAGGCGATATGAAATTGACGTCACCAAGCATTCGCTGCAAAATTTGCCAGAGTTAAAATGTGATCAACTTTGAATACTTGCCCGGACGTCACCCATTCGCGTTCGATTTCTCGCCGAGTATGAACCGGTCTTCAGGCAAGTCTTCAGTATCTGTGCATAAATCTCGACCTTTGACCTTTAGACGCATACTCACCAGGAAGCTGTATTTTGTCCTTGATCTTTGTGTAAGGCAGAATCAAGATGATGAAATACGCCTGCAGAAAAAAATTATAAGTTGTACAACTTGGAACTTTGAGAAAAAGAATGGCTGAGACATGGTCACAACAATAGTACTATGTGCACAAAGAACTGCAAAAACAAGAACCATATCTCATACACGCGTGTGGAAAAACTGGTTTTTGACCATTTGTCTGCAAATGGTCGCCATTTCTTAATTTATCTGAGACTAACTTGGGCTTCATGTTTAACGCCATTTTCACTACATACAACCAAGATCTTGTAGTTTAGGTACATCTTAAAAACAATTTCAAAACATCTCCCCAACTTTGAGAAATCTGTGTCTGAAAAAGTTTCAAACAATTTAGGACCACCCTGTTTACCTGTGTGTACTCCTACATGTACAAGTAACTAGACTGCTACATCAACCATTTACTTTTTCATTGATTCATTTGAAAAACCAATGATTATCTTCAAATATGCAAACTTACCAAAGAAAATAGTGACGAGCTTATGCACCAGAACAGCATACCGCCATGGGCATAGATGTCGTACTTGTCGGGTGCAATGTAATGCTTGTCTGGAAACTTGATTTCAAGAACACCCTGAATTAAAACAAAACAAAACAAAACGAAAACGAACATCAGTTGCAAGAAAAATGGTGGAGAACATGATAAAGAAAGTGTAAGCAACTACGTGCTTAACCTTAAATCTTGTCACCTTTTACCAGAGCTACTGATAAAATTTCTTATTTCAGAAAATTTTTTTTTTTGCTAATCTTTGTTTTGGCATTCCTAGCTATTCTGACAAAGGAAATGGCAGTATTTAGTCCCGCCCACTTCCAACCTTCTCGTGAATATACATGACTGATATGTAAATGAGTGAATTCGACTTTTTGCTGTAAGTGACAGCTATAGACTCAGCATAATACACCATTAGCAATATAAATACAAAAGACTACCTTCACGAAGGATAAGCGAGTTGTGTTTGATTTGTGCACTTTAAGATGAACATCCGTTTTTGCACAATCCGTGCATTTATGAGCGTGAGCACGGCTTTCAGAACCAGTGACTTCGAACACAAAAATCTCTGTGTTGTACCCAGATCAAATTTGCTTTTCTCATAGATAGGCGAGATAATAGTATGAAAAGGCCTACGTACAGTGTGTCTTTCAATGGCTCACCAGATAGAGACATCTACGGATTCTATACCAAGTTTACAAAATATAGAGTATGTATTTGCAGCGATGACGTCACCATTTACTGCGTGATCCATTCCGTAAGCTCAGTTTCTGTCATTATAAATGCACAAAACGTTTACCTGTGTGACTGAGTAAGCAAGTGCTATGGCCGACGTTCCTAGCACGATTCGCTTGATGATTGCTTTACTCTCTACAATGCTGGAGCACAGGCCAAAAATGATGACACTCAACTCTATGGAGATCAGGAAAAACTTGACGATAATCCACAGCACCTGTGGGGGAAAAAAACTTTAGTTGAACAAGCGCAACACTCCTAATTGTTTCCAACGTCAAACTTTTCATGTACTTAACCCTAGCCCCCTAGACCCTTTTTGGCTAGGAGCCATCCTTAATCCTACAAAATCCTCCAATTGCCATCATGTTAAAGTTAGATTCAGCCTCAATCCTCCAAAATCCTCCAAAATTGCCTGGAGGATTGATTTTAGAATGAGGGTTACAGTTAATTGAAATCTCTGGATAAAATTTTATTTAGGGCGACTCTAGAATGCCAGTCTAAAATTGGCGTAAGATTTCTATTTGAATGTCAAACGAGATAAAGAAAATGAATGATCAGAGTAAGAGAAAGAGTGACCAACCAACTGACCGTATCTACGATATCTCCGCTTTTTGTGGATGCGTTGACCATCATTGAGACCACTGCTCTGGCTACGCTGATGATTGCTACGGTCAACACCTAAACAAGAGACCACAAAGATGAAATTGAAATTTGTAAATAATGAAAGGTTTGCGGAAACACCATGTGCGAATAATTTTTCAACTAAGAGAATGGTTCTGAAAAGATATGAAAACTTGTAGTTTGTCACTGGTAGACTTGTCATCAAATCCTTTCAGGCAGCCCTGTAAGTCTAGTCCATCATAAGTCGAGTCGTAAGTAAATCGCAAGTCCAGTCACAAGTCCAGTCACAAGTAACAGGGGATGAACAATAACAAAGGAATACTTTTGTCTCAGTTCATTTTAAGAGTTTGTGACTTGACTTGAGACTGAAAGACTTGTGAAAAACAATAGAAAATAACATTATTGATACATTTTCATTTCATGATTAACTCACTTTCATCATCCAAACCTGGCACATGAATTATTTGCCGTTTTTGAAATTATTTGCGTTCATTTGAATTATTTGTTTGGCGTTGGGTACCGGCAAATCACACGTACATGTTTGCATATCTCTATTCTCTGTACTTGCACCATGTACATGTACGTACCATACCAAAGCTCAAATACCATAAAATATGACTGCGTCCTGCACTAGAAGCATTAGTATCCATGCATGTGTGAAAACAAATAGAGAAATATCTAATCTACATTGTGTCAATGGGTGCAATTATTTTCATTTCTGGCAGGTGTTTCGCTATAAATAATTGTCTTTCATGAATATTGCACATAAGGCACACCATGTACGTGTTTAATGCTTTCAATATTGATTAGTGTTTTGTTTTTAATAATTTACAGAGCTGAGAAAAGGCATATCTGAATTATAATTTATAAATTAAAAAAAAAAAAAAAATCTTTTCTTCATGCCAACATAAAACAAATCCTAAATAGTGTACAGTGTGTCCAAAAGACACTCGAAGACTCCTCTGGCTAAAACCTTGATTTTCTTTTTGATTCTAATTTTTGTAATTTTTTTACTAAGATCTCTAGCATTTTACTTTATTAAAAGGAACTTGTCTGGACACATTGACTCACCATAGCATAGAAGGCAAAGAAGATTGCACTACTCGTCTGGCGTAGCTTGGTGATGGCAATCTTGCATTTGAATATGAGGAAGATCAGGAATAGTGTGTTGGGAATGAGTAGAGCTAGGTCCCATATACGTACACTGTCGTAGGAGTAAGAGAAAAATGTCACGGTTTAGAGTTTATTATACAACGCCTGAATAAATACCCGTCATCTGATTGGTGAGTCGTTGATCACGTGTCATTGTGCTGTTACACTTTTGGCGGCTCCGACCAATCAGATGACGAGAATTTATAAAACAAACAAGGACTGTTTTGCATTGGAAAGAATAATTTCAATGGAATGTTCTATTCTCGCCTCATGGAATGAAATATTCCATCTGTCAACTCATTAAATTATTCTTACCATTGCACTCTTAAACATTCATTCATAAATACCTCAGACAGTCACGTGGCCGGTCTTAAACGGATGATAAAGACATGGCTAGCTGGTCTTAAACACTTTTCCAGTGTCACAATAAAATGTGGACTCCTAAAAATCCAGTGCCTCTTATCGTTTCATTGATTGAACGTTCACAATCCTCACGTAGGCATGCGCAACACTACCAGGGAGTCAGAATTTTATAGTTCTAAATTCAAAACGCAACGCGCCAGGTGCGTTCTGCGCGACATCGCACAGAACATGCTACGCGCGCGTCAATCTCCATAAAAGGGTTGTTTACCTCTTACTCGCCAGCTGAACACTCCATTATTTTGCAAGAGGGATGTTTCAAAAAACATAAAGTGAATTTGTTGAACAAAATCGGGATGTTTTGAACGAAGTATATGATTTTTTTTTACCGAAAAGGTATTTATGAATGGGAATAAATATGTGCTCCGTCGGTATTTATCACTCTGTTTAAGACCACTTAGAGTCTGGGTGCTGATAATTACCCTCGCCTCCGGCTCGGGTAATTATCAGCACCCAGACTCTAAGTGGTCTTAAACAGAGTGATAAAAACCGACGGAGCACACATTTATTCCCTTATTATTTGTATACCATACAATGCTCAATGCATTCTGAGTTAGTCAAGGAATCCGACTACCTGGACATGACAGCTGATAATGCTGGTTCATTTTGTAAGAGCATCCTATTTCAACCAGTGTAATGTCTTGAAACTTAAAAAAAAAAATTGAAGACTTACTTGGACGAACCAATGTCTGCATAGAGAACATATAGGCATGGCTGGATGTTCTCAATGGGCGCTGCTGTTGAGTGGCTACCATTCATGGTAGTGAGCATGTCACTGTCCGTGACGTTACTATAGGTACTACTACTATTACTGGGATCTTCTGTCATGTTGAGATACTCCTCAGGAGGAGGCACGACGTGGATTAGCGTCAGGTCAACTGGTACTGCTTCAGAGGTCATTCTGATGAATATTCAACTGTAGGAATAAATTTCTATGATGTTATTATGTATTTCTGGTAATAAAATCTAAGATTCCTCAAAAGCGCCCTAGGCACTGTAGCTCGCAAACCTGATGAAACCTGTATAGAAAAGACAATGAGAAGAAATTACAGTTTTAGAAGTGGGAAGAATATTCTAGGGAAAACCCACAGAATCAAGCAGGGATTGAATACCCAATCCACATATTGGCCCAGGCAGGATTCGAACCCAGTCCACAGCGATGGAAGGCGAGGAAAGTACCGCTACGCCAACCTGAAACCCCTACCCCCATGTTAAAACCATACGTGGCTTTACGTTTACACAGCAGTCTTTTTCTTTTAATATCAAACGAAGAAAACTATTGTTGGTCAAATACAAGGAACTGGACAGAAAAATTCAAAGAATAATAAGTTGAAATGATTTTTGAGAGTATTGAGTGGTTGATCAATATTAGCTTGGTCATGTTGAATTGTCTGCATTTTTATTATTATTTTAACTACATTTTGACTGACAATACTCAAACTTGATCATTCACAAAACAATTCACAATCGAATGAATGAATGCATGATGAATTATAAGCAGAAAATTATTCAACAGACTGTACGTACACTGCAAAGCAAACAGCTTTTGCCTTGTAAGATGCAAGATCAGATTTCACTTCCTGGAATCAGTTTTGACTTTCGAAAACTGGCAAGTCATAACAAAGAGCAACCAAACAGATACCTGAAACTCAATCATGGTTATAATTATTTTGAAAAGAATTGAAGGTTAGTTCCTGATATTTTGTTTCATGGTTGGGATGAGTCCAAGAAACAACAGACTTGGTTTAAACAAATCTCCGTTTTTGACATTTGGACGTGATCAGGCAATCCCATCCAACTTTTCAAAAAGGCAGCTTGTAGAGTCCGATCTCGGACCATGAAGCAAAATGGTGATGATATTCAATGCCTCCAATGAAATAGTTTAATTGGAAAACACAACGAGAACCTATTAAAGTGTCTTCCTTCTAGACTGCGTGATAAATATATATTCATGTTAGGGTTCGTAATGTGATTGGTTAAAATACGATGTATGCTGCAGGAAATTAAAAACGCTGGCAGGAAAACCGGGGCCATATCATAAGTCCGACGCCTCAAAGGTCCGATGCCTCATAAGTCCGAAATTTCGGACTTATGAGGCGTCAGACTTATGAGGCGTCAGACTTATGTCCGACGCCTCATAAGTCCGATGCCTCATAGTCCGACATCTGAAAAACAAGGCGTTTAATTTGTCGGACCTACGAGGCGTCGGAGCTATGAGGGGTCGGACCTATGAGGCGTCAGTGTCGGACCTATGAAGCACGGACTTATGGGCCTTTATTTGGTTAGGGGATGCAATTTTGTCGGACTTATGAGGCGTCGGACCTATAATGAGGCGTCTGACTTATGAGTGGACCCCGGAAGACCGTAATACCATGTTAAAATTCTGCTAAATCCACTGCCAAATCACTCAGTATTGCTGTTCCACTGTGCAAGGGTAAACTTATTTCAGGGTTCTTTTAAAAAAATGAAGCACCGTTGGAAAGGCCTTCTTTCGTGACGTTGATTTCTTCAAAATGACAGCTTGCCAGAAAGAATAATTTCACAGGGAGTTAAGTCCCCTTACTATCTTTCAACCAATTATGTTTTTCAACAATAATTACGTTAGTTACTTTTTGGATAGCTGCAAATAATGGACAGTTAAAAAACACGTAACCATGGCGCTGGTCATGGCCATGGCAGAAGAAGGAAGATAATTTTATTCATCCATGAAAATACAAACAAACTCCTCCCAGACGATTTCCTATCAACTATGCACAATATTGTTGCACTGTTTTGAAACTGTGATGATGATGCTTGCAGTTGCACTGTGCAGTGCAGTGTTATGGACCAGTGAACTGTGTACGGCCATATACAGATACGGCATAGCCCTGGTGGACTCCCTTTCCTCCCTACGTTACGGAGGGAATGAAGACTTCGTCCAACCTGGGCTAAGATACGGCACAGCACTCGACTCGGCAGCAGGGGACGTGAAAATGAATGATGGAGAGAAAAAATAAGTTGACTCACTTGCAAGTTGGTTTGTACATTGCATGTCACTCAGTCGATTCAAGAAGCATACGGCGCAAAATGTCGGCTGCTTTAGCAGTTTGATGATAAACAGAAAACAAAGCTTACTTGCAACTACCGAATTCCAAAGAACTTCCTCAAAAACTTCCCACACATTATAGCATGCACAACACAATCTTATCACGCCATGTTTATTGACGTCAGTTAATTTGTGCGAGGTCAATGATATGAATATTCATCATTTAAAGGCCGATAGTGTGAATATTCATTTTGACCTTTCATAGCCTTGGTATTTCGCGCGCTTTTCGATCACGGGTACGTTTGTGCGGGATTTTTATTCGACACTGCGAGAATCAGTTCAGCATGGCGGTAAGTGAATTTGTTCTAAAATATCGCACTTTTTCGTATTTAAATGTAAGACACACACTGTCCTGGCTTTTATACCATAATTTGAACACAGCTTCTTGACTTTTATTGAAACATTTATTTAAAACGTCCCGTTTACAGGATTATTTCTGATGCTGCGTGCCACATGACTTTGTTTTGGTTTTGGGCATTTAAATTGTGCATGCCGAATGGCGCAACCTAACTGGGTAACATGTGTGTGACATATGGTCCAATATTTGTCGCAGGTTTGGACTAACAGTAAAAAGTGTTCTTAATATTAAAAATTGGTTAATATTTGTGGTTTGTTGAATTAAATACTTGAATAAAAGGAGCAAAAATCCGGGGTGTTTATTGGCTTTCACTTTTCAGTAAACTGTCCTTAGTGTTGACTGGTTCAGCATGACTGATGTTCAGTGGTTGAACTAGACTTGATGGCAAGTCGTTAGACTATAGTGGTTTATGTCCGTCATCAGTGCCAGAATCCGCATACCGGCCGGCCATGCCACCGCCGTTCACGCAACGTGAGAGACAACCAGTCATGAAAAAGTCATGTACATGTACAGTACATGTACGATGTACATGTACATGTACATACACGTACACCGCGCGGCATGGTCAGTCTGTGTCTAACGACTTGACTAACACGTTTTCAAGCGAATATTCATATATGCAGCCACTGCAATGCATATGCATGTATTTTCATAGCGCGGGCCAATGGTAGCCCATCTGGCTTACGAAGAAACATCCATTATAAATATAGGGGTAATTATTACACGATCATTTGAAGTTTCCATTTGATTTGGCAGTCCTAGTTTTAAAATTACGGTAAAAAAGAGTATAACATTGTAGATATTATTAGTACTTTTGCAATTGTCTTTGAATAAAAAGGAGTAACATTTAGTGTAATTATGGAACTTGAAACTGTTACGAATAATTGTAAATCCCCTTCAAAAAATGAAGTGCGCACCGACTGTAAACGTAAGCTCCTTTTGGCCCATGTGGTATATCAGGGATTTCCCGTACCCGGTGGGTAGATTCACGAAGGTGTCGTTGCCGTCAAGAAAACTTGTGATTGCCTCAGTTTGTTGGGGTTTCAGAGCACTGGTAATCCCCAGTTTTCGCAACCCATGGTCAATGGAACCTCTATACTTTTCGGTGCCAGCTTCCAACTCCTCCATTTTAACGGTGGGCGATAGGAAATCCGAAGCGATTGAGAATATTTTGTGAAGACGCCGCGATAATCAGGCGTTGTGTGTACATGTACAGTGTACATGTACGTGTGTGCGTGTCGTCGCGTCGTGCAAGCCAAAACGCATCGGCTAAGAGATGCCTGTTGAATATTCATATTTTCTTGATTCTTAACCAATCAGACTGCTCCGTCCAATTTTGGTAGCAAGTCTCATTGCCTGTGCACAAACTGACAACGAGTTATTCAAGTCTGTAATCAGTGTTCTAGCCAGGGTGAAATTATAGCGTAGGGGTAATTTTGGTTCGGCGACTAATGCGAGCGCGGAGCGCGAAGCCCTTACGGCGTGGGGTCCGGGGCCCGCTTAAGGGCCCCGAAAAATTTTGGACTCTAGATGCTCTGTGGTGCAATCTGAGGCGATTCCCTTCCACTTTCCCCTGATTTTTTTTGTAGCAGAAGTGTTTAAAATTATAAGAAATTTTGTTTTATTTGTTTCAATGATTAATACTCTTGCTCCTGTAAAGTTTCTTCTGTTTTCAAATTTTAGATTACGTTTACAATGTATAAGCTGTTCCAAGATCGATGCTTTCTGATGTTTAACCATTTTTAGTAGTTCCTCAATGTTTTATAAAAAATTGGGATTTACTTTGTCAATATTAAGTGTGAGAACAAATCGCATGAACATTTCATATTTCAAGAAGCCTTGTGTTGTGTAGCGCTGCCGTAGTAGCAGTAGTTCCGATTTTAAATTTGTAAATAAAACCATCCGATCGGCAGGGAGAGAAATTGTAAAACCATGGAGGTCTCAGACATAAAAAGTCGTCGGCGATTGCAATTTCAATATACTTCAACACAATATGAAGGAGAAATATATTTGTTATGTTAAAAAATATAATTGTAGATAATGACGATGAGAAATAATCACCGGGAATTGCTTCCGGGGCCGGCCCTGGCCGGCCCGGCGTATGGGCGCGGCGCGGGCCAGCCCACACCGGCTACGCCGGCGAACTACGCGACCAAATTTCCCTCAGCATTTGAGAAAGCTACGCATTCGTGGAGCGCTAAAAAACTTGTTTTGTTGCAATACTTGCTGATTGGTTTTGTCCTAAGAACAAACAGATCTGTATTTACTACCAAACTTATTGAACTGTTATTATCAGCAACGAGTAGTGTAGTCAAAAATCCAAATTTTCGACAGCGACATTCTTCGAGAAGAATTCTTCACATGCGGCCATCTTTGGGGACGGATCCATTGATATCGTAGGGGTGCTTAACCTTTCTTTGGACATCGTTTCTCGAATAAATCCTTTACGAAAATTATGTTCTGACGTTGAAGGACTTATTTTCAAACAGTTATATGTTTCGGACTTGATAAAAAGTATTATTTATAATTTTAAAACAGTTGAAATGCTTGTAAATATTGACCTTAGGAAAGCACACCCGATAGCGCAAAATGGTGTGGTCCACGTACGTCCGTACGGAGCGCTGTATCTACGCAGCACAAAACAGCACGTGCTTATTGCTATCATAGCGAATGCGTGTGGCGCAGCGTCTCGGTAGGGGTATCGTACGGGGTACGTGCGGTGGGATTGTTGTTTAGTTTTCGCTGTGTCGTACGGCCAGTGCGCAATGCTCAAAGTCGCTGCGCTGGTATACGAACAAACGGCAGATATTTTTTTTCGCAACCAAAATTTATAGCGTAGTGGTAGCGTAGCGGCGCGATTTAAGCGTAGCGCTTATTTCCGAAAGCGTAGCGGGTGCTAGCGCTATTTGATGCCTGGCTAGAACACTGTCTGTAATGCAGTACACGCATGGGATCGCACACGCATGGGGTCGAAAATGTACGTACCGTCCCCGCTACTAGGACAGCATGCGGTATGTCGTACCCCCGGCACAGAGCTTGGCAGTCGCGCGCGGCGGATGCGATTAAAACCACTCATTACAGACTTGATTTCAAGTCTATGGTTGAACTTAAACTAAGGCTTGAGCTCGATTTGGAAAGAATGTAGTATTCAGATGCCACTTCTTTGGTTGTGTGCAAAGTCTGTGGAGACTTTAGTCTGTGGGTGCATTTTCAAAGTCCTAGGCCCTATTTTCTAACAAAATTGGAAATGTTTCTCAATCTCAGTTTCTTTCAGATTCATGTCTTTTCAACATTTTTGCAGTGACTGACCTTCATTGAGATAATGCGCCTATCAAATGCCCCCCCCCCAGCCAGGTTATAATAAGCCTACACAATGATTTCATAAAATCACTTTGTTTTATTTTGCCCACTTTTTAAACACAACCGATTTTGAAATTACAAACAGGAACCAAGCTCACCAGGACCTTTCTCTGACGCGACAAGCCACGATCGCTCGATCGGAGCGCCCTCTAGCAGCCCTGGACGCAGCGACCTTCCTCCGTTTGAGGATGAATCAGAGATTCGTGGCGAGGAGGAAATTGTTCAGGAGGAGGATGAGGAAGGGGAGGAGTTGTTTGGTGATGGAATGGAAAGGTAGGACGCAAGTCTGGACATTTTGAATAATAAACATATTGGGCAATTCCATGGTTAGTCACATTACATTTCTAGCAAGTTACCATTTGTTATTTGACTCTTACATCAAGATGTAAGACTTTCAAGTCCCAGTTATGTTACCATAAGTACATCCTACATAGGTCTACTATAGAGTAAGGAATAACAATATTTTAACATGCACTGGTGTTGTGATTGTTACTTTTAATGTCGGTTAGTAATGTTACAAAAAATGGACATTTATAAAAATGTAATTTCTTTGCACAAACAGTTTCCTCAAATGGGATATACTTTGTTTGTACCTGAAACAAAGTGTCATATTTATTTTACTACTTGCTTGATGGGAAATGTTTTGGCAGAGACATGTGTAATTGTTTACAACCAGTCTCTTTATTAAGTTTGATCAAAGATAACCGTGATGATTATTATTACAGAGATTATCGCGTGATCCCTGAGCTTGATCGCTATGATGCGGATCATCTTGACGAGGAAGACTATGACTCCATGGCGCCCGACGAGCGAGCGGAGGCCGAACGATTGATGCGGAAGAGGGACAGAGAAGAAGCCATAGCAACGGGTCGCATGAGACCCGGACTTCTCTATGGTAAGAAGCAGTTGAAATCTTAGTCTGGAGACCAGAACTTGTTTGTACATGTTTAAAACAGGCAATGCCCCTCAAAGCTTCTACAATCATATTGGTTGCTATATGTGCCATGACGTTGTGAGAATTGGGGGGGATAGTTTGTTGGCAGTTTCAGGGGTGTGATTTGTCAGTATTTTCTTGATGTCAGGATTTCTAAAGAATTGGAATGAAATCTGAGGTTTGGTCTACCTCTGCTTTTGCACAGTTGAGTGCTAACTTCAATTGAGTGCTAACTTCATAATTGAAGACTGTGGTGTGATTGATGGGGATGGGGTGTGCAGGCAAAATTTAAATGCAGTTGGTGCTGTGCTTGGATGATGGATTATAGCAAGAAGACATAACAACTCAGGATCAGAAAGAAATGACATCTGGTGTAGTCTCGAACTGATTGATGAATGCAGTAAGCCTGAGAATTTTCTGTTCGTGTGGGGTTGCTATGGTTCTTGGAAGACAAATATTTTGAGATGTCAATTGTAGCTTGTTGGTTATTAAATAATCTTATAAAACATAGCCAGCCTTGCAACCCTGCATCTCTCGCCTCGAGTCTGGCATGAAAGCTCTTGCATCATGGTCCCATGGGATGTGGCTACCGACAGCCCAAGAAAGAGTTAAAGGTGTTTTTATGTGTAAAGGTTTATCTAGAACAAAATGAATTGATATTTAAGGGATGCCATGAAGCAAATTTATATAAACATATGCCATAGACTGTATGTCGTTCTGGGTCCTTCGTAGACCCTCAAATACTCTGCTGATTATTTTTTTGGAATATTTCCAGTTTAATTTGTAAGAAGTAAACTTTGCAGCATTATGATATCAATCAGGATCTGTTTGGGTTTTTGTTTTCATCAGAGGAGAGTGATGAAGAAGACGAAAGACCGACAAGACGTCGACGTCTTGCCGAGAGGGCAGCTGAAGGAATGGAGGATGATGACGAGGTAAAAAGCAAGAGGTCTAGGGAATGTGGGTCATTCTATAAATTTGGGGTCCACTTTCTCACTGTCCATGTTACATCTGATGTCTGTGATTTTTATAATTCTGATGCACTCCTTAATGCAGTCGTCCTCCAAGAGTGATTATGAAAAGCAAACTGCCTACTCAACAAATAAGAAATCATTTGAAGTCATTCTTAATGACGACTTGTGATGAACTCAACTACAACAATTGTTTGATTTTAATGTGAAAATCAAGGCCCTCTTTAACAAATGTCATCATTTTGGTCTTCTTTAAGATGATTGAGAGTATTGAGAATCTTGAAGACATGAAGGGTCACTCCGTCAGGGAGTGGGTCTCCATGGCAGGACCCAGGCTGGAGATCTACAATCGATTCAAGAACTTCCTCCGGACGTTTGTCGACGACAAGGGACACAACTTGTATCGGGAAAAGATCCGTCAGATGTGTGAAGGTAATGGAGTTACGCATTCTTGTTTTGAGATAAAAGCATGACATCGACACGAAAACTGCTCCAACAAAAATGAGACAGCATGGTTAGATTTAAGCTGTCAAATACACTTAGAATGCACCTACTTTTCACAAAGTTTTCAGAACAAGTACGGGGTACATTACTTTGATCTTTCCCGTTGTTGAAAGTGTTGTTTCCACCAAGTTGTATTGTATTAGTGTGACTTTGAGTACGAGGTTGTAGCTACGCTGGTACAACGTATATTGATGTACGTTACTGTGAGATGTGCCATGGGGACAGTGAAGCACTATTTCTGCTATGATTGCCATTGTTGTTTACATTGTTTGTCAAAAGCGCTCTAATTGTTCGCCCACAGAGCCCATATCCAAGTAAGCTTGTCAGTTGTCTTTTTGTAAGCTCTCGGTCAGCAAATTCCAATATCAAAATTGAGGTCCGATCAACCTGAGGCAAATTTGCTTTAAATATTGATTATTGTCTTTAATCAAATGTTATTTTATTGTCCTCACTTAGCCAACAAGGAGAGCCTTGTAATTGACTACAACATCTTGGCATCCCAGGAGCAAGTCCTGGCCTACTTCCTCCCTGAAGCACCCGCCGAGATGCTCAAGATCTTCGACGAGGCGGCAAAGGAAGTCGTGCTGTATATGTTCCCCAAGTACGAGCAGATAGCTAAGGAGATTCACGTCCGCATTGCCGAGCTGCCGTTGGTTGAGGAACTCCGTTCACTTAGGTGAGGAAACTGCTCTCCAGTGTCGCCCCGGAAACTGAAAATGTCTGTGATGCTTGTTGATTTCTGAAACTGTTTGTCAAAGTGTTATAATCAATTCTCTCAACTCCTCGGCATTTAAGAAAGATTTGGAAGCCTCCTCAAATCTCCCAAATCCATACTGTTAAGGAATTCAATTTGTTGTATTGAACTCACCAATCACAATCATATCCCATGGAAAGTAACAGTGGCTGGGTCTGCCTTCTTAATTGGATCCTTCAAATTCCTCGTCACTTCTAGATGGAGTTTGAAGGAACAAGGAAGGTTGTAGTTTGTGAGGCTATTATGGGCCAAATTTGAGGAAGCTACAAAGAACACAGTGTGACTGAGCAAAATTGAACACAACTTACAAGTTCCTTGTGATTTGAATTTACAGTTTTTGTTTCAAGGAATTACAAACTGTCCCACGCAGAATTGAAAGAACAGTGAATGCAGTGATCAGTAAAGACGTTTACCCTAACAGAACTCAACCCATCAAACCCCAACGGCATGTTTTGTTGGAATCTGTTGGGATGGGGTACAGTACCCCTAAACTGACAGTCTTTTACATTGGGTTGGCACACCTCCAGAATCAAAGTCAGAAATACGTGTGTGCAGTTTCCCATATGGTGTTGGAATTTGCCAGGATGGGTATGGTTCCTAGTAAATCATGCTAGGGAGTTAAGGTTAAGGCCACTCATTCCTTGCAAAATCAAATAGTTTGGGTCTTCTCTCTTTCTAGACAACTGCATCTAAACCAGCTTATCCGGACGAGTGGCGTCGTCACATCCACCACGGGGATCCTACCGCAACTGAGCATGGTCAAGTACAACTGCCCAAAGTGTGGCTTCGTCCTGGGTCCCTTCTATCAGAATCAGAATCAGGAGGTCAGGCCCGGGTCATGCCCGGAGTGCCAGTCTGGGGGACCGTTTGAAATCAACATGGAAGAGGTAAAGGGGTATTCTCTGCTAAAAATCTGAATTCTAACTATAGGTGGGTGCGGACATCTGGGACTTTTTTACATTGGCTTACCTAGCATCCAGACGTGTTGGGTTAAAACTTGATGGTTCTTGAGTCTGGAGTGCTGAATGGTAACACATAGCAGTCGATGAAAATGCATGTGCTAATGAAAAGATGTTTTCATCGGTTCGGTTGATTATGACGTAATGCCGCCCACACCTATTGCAACAGAAAAAGAACCCTGCTGGATGTAAATTGAAATATTACCTTGGGGTCATCCTGGTAGAATGCCAAAGATTGATTATAACAAATAATCATAAAAATAATAGTTAGGGGCTGTGGGCGCATGTAGCACTCATTTGTGAACATGAGAAGACAGTGCTGTCATTGTATGGAACGCAGTGTTGCAGTTACGTCCTCCTGATTACATTGATGTAAATGTTGGCACAGTAGGAGTCAGTCCGTAGTATTCTGATTGTGACCGAGAACTTCGAATGAGTAGGAATAATATTGTACTGTCACACAACTTAAAGCCGGTATATATTCCATGCAAATTTAAGTGTGAAGTGTGGGTTTTTTGTAGCAGCGAGCACCGACAAAATCAAACTTCAATCGTTGACATCATGAAATTCGCTTTGCATTTTTGTGTTGAGCATGAACCAGCCTTTGCACACGTGTGCAAGATGTCTAAATATGAGCAAACAACATTATTCCTATTCCCTCTGTAAATTGTTGGGCATTTTAGCATACCTTTTGACAAAATTCTTACCCTCAACTAAAACCAAAAAACCTGACCACATTGCTTAGCTCTCAAGCTTAGGTCCATCTTACTCAACCTTATAGTCCAGTATACTTGTTGGTCTTATAAAAGGACTTGACTGAAAATTTGCATGTTTAAGGTAAATCTGATCAGTAAGCAGTTGTAGATTCGTATTTCTCATGGTGATTTGTAGAAGTGAATTACAAATTTTGGTTTTGTTTGTCCTTCGCAGACGTTATACAAGAACTATCAGAGAATCACGATTCAAGAGAGTCCAGGCAAAGTTGCCGCGGGTCGTTTACCGCGATCCAAGGACGCCATCTTGTTAGCAGATCTTGTCGACAGTGCAAAGCCAGGCGATGAAATTGTAAGTTTCAATTGAAATAACAAAAAAAACACCTCCCGAATCCTTTAAAATCTAATGCAAAATTTGGGAGGATGTTACAAATCAACACTTTCAATCTGGCTGTGCCCCGTGTGAGACATGGGTCGTATGGCAGCTGCCTGAGGCGCCTTTATGTGCCTTCGGCCCAGCCACGTAGTAGCTGTGTCCTTTGCAATTCAGTTCCTGCTGCGAGTAAGGATGATTATATATTTATAATTCGTAAAAATGGAAGAAATTTTCAGTAAATGAATCTTTCAACAAATTTAAACATAACATAGGTTTGTTGTGTTAAAACACTCAATGATGGTTGCCACAAGATTTAAAAAAATAACGACTCAAGACATTTGATAAATATTTTCTTTTCTTTTTTTACCCTAATAGGAGTTAACGGGTGTGTATCACAACAATTACGACGGTTCTCTAAACACGGCCAATGGTTTTCCAGTCTTTGCCACTGTCATTCAAGCCAACTACATCACCAAGAAAGATGACAAGATGGCCGTGGGAAGCCTGACGGACGAAGACATCAAGGCCATCGTGGCGCTGTCCAAAGATGAACGCATTGGAGAAAGGGTAAGCATCATATAACCATTCAACTTTCATTTTGTTTTTCATTTTGTAAAAGCTCTCAAAGATATTTTAGTACTAAGGGGCAACTTTGCACAGTTGCTTGACATGAAATTATGAAGTTAAAAAATGTCTCTTTATTAATCATTTTCACCATCATTAAAATGTAAACTGCTTAAGCCGAGGATTCTGCTCAATCTATTTCAACCCCCCCCCACTCCACCCTCCCAAAAAAATGGTGAGAGAATATTTTTTTTTTGCCTGAATTTTACACAAAGTTGGCTCCAGGAAACTGATTTACAACAAAAAGTAACATCCTCAAACGGAAAAAATGTTGCAGCCTGACGCTGCTACAGCGGTTGTGTACAAAGTCTATGGAGAGTCAAGAAAATTTTCTAACAAAATTGGAAATGTTTCTCGGTCCCAGATTCATGTCTTATCATCATTTTTGCAATGACCGACATTCATTGAGATAATATATAAAGAAAAAAATTGAAGTCAGGTTCCAACATTTTTCCCCTAAATCTTTTCATTCCAGATATTTTGCAGTATTGCTCCTTCCATATATGGTCACGATGATATCAAGAAAGGTCTCGCTCTGGCGCTGTTCGGCGGAGAACCCAAAAATCCAGGTGAGACTTTCACAGAGTGTTACCCGCTCTTGAAGCATGATGGTGGTGTTAATTTGCCAGCCAGAGAGGGAGGGTTCATAAATTAACTCTTTGATAATAAAGAATTCTGTCTTTTGTTCATCCAGGTCAAAAGCACAAGGTCCGCGGTGACATTAACATCCTATTGTGTGGGGACCCCGGCACAGCCAAGTCACAGTTCCTGAAGTATGTCGAGAAGACAGCAAGCCGTGCGGTGTTCACGACCGGTCAAGGGGCTTCGGCCGTTGGTCTGACGGCCTACGTCCAGAGAAACCCCGTCTCTAGAGAGTGGACGTTGGAAGCCGGGGCATTGGTTCTGGCCGATAAAGGAGTCTGCATTATTGACGAGTTTGATAAGGTTGGTTGGTCTGTTTGTCTTACTGTCTGTTTCAGTCGACTTGAAACTTCATGACGTCACACCTTGTTTACCTATTTGCAAGCTCTTATGGAGCCAAGGTAGGACAATGTCTCATCATCCACACCCAACTCCGATAAGAAAGAACACTCGTAAACAAAGTGTGAAGTTATTAATTCTCTACTATTTTTAGTGGCTTCAAAATCTGTGAAACATCTCACAGTTTACCGGCACTCGAATAGATTTGTTTCCTCACTTGCAAAAATATCAAGTATGATCAGTGTTTTAAAAGTTGCAAAAGAATGCAACTCATTAACTCATTTGGTATGATGGATTTTCTTAGTTCATAGAATGGCTGCAGGTATACAAAGTACGCACCACCGTCCAGCCCAAAATATTGTTAGATTGGAATCTTGTAGGAAGAAATGTTAGAAAAAGTTACTCTAAATTTTGAAACTGAACTTGATTTTTATCCTAACATGAAAAGTAATTGATGAAATTCTCAATTTGATCACTCAAATTGATACTTAAACAAAGACATTGACAAATTGGGGAACCCCCAACATAGGGCTGGATAGCGCAGTTGGTAGAGCACCGGAACTGCAATCTGGAGGTTGTAGGTTCAAACCTTGCTTCAGTGAATTTCTTTGTTCAACTTTTTTTTTAATACGGCACTGTGCATTTGCTTTGGTAGATGAACGACAACGATCGTACCAGTATCCACGAGGCCATGGAACAGCAGAGTATCTCAATATCAAAGGCTGGAATTGTCACGTCACTCCACGCTCGATGCTGCATCATGGCGGCCTCTAATCCTATCGGAGGACGCTACAATCAATCCATGACCTTCTCAGAAAATGTGAGTCAATGTTCCCCAACGCTGGCAGGCTACAACATAAGCCATGTACTTTTTGTTGGATTTTTTTTCTTGACTAGGTCTATCTGGTCAATGGGAACAATAAGTCATCCTGTGAAAAAAGGCGCATTAAAATTTACAACATTTCAAAAAATTCACAAAATGATAAAGCGACAAAAATTTAAGTTCAACTTCCAGTGGCTCGTGCCCATAACTATGGACAAATACTAGAGCATAGAGATATATTAAATTACTAGAGCGCTAAATCCTCATTCTTGCGCGCGGAGACGCTTTGAAGCTGTCCTGGGCGCAGACATTTTGAATTCATGTGCGTGTTGTAGAACATAATGAAATTAGATGGATTGAATTTTAAAGTGTACTCTAAATAGATGTACGCAAACAATTTAAGCGTGTCATTACGGTTTACAACAAACGACTCATATAGCTTGATCACATCACATATTTTAAGTAATTGATGAAAATGTTTCCAAGCCTTTCTCTGTAAAGATTCTAATGACTTGGCGACTCCCCCCCCCCCCCCTCAATTTAAGAAAATGGGTCTATGGGTAGCATCAGAATTTGATTTTGTTTTCCAAACTTTTTCCACAGGTTGATCTGACGGAGCCCATTCTCTCCCGTTTTGATATCTTGTGCGTTGTGAGGGATATCGTGGATCCAGTGAAGGTAAAACTTGAAACTCCAGTATCTTTAAATCTGGAAACACCTCAACTTTTTTTGTATGTAATTTTTCTTTTTCTTTTTTAATTTGAAAATAAGTTTGGAAGCTAAAAATAAAAATAAAAATGGGAGGCTTGATGTTTGTTGCAATGATCATGTTGGTTCTAAATTCATTTTAAAAAAAATTATGAAATTTTAACGAGCAGAAAAGAATATAGTTAAATAATAGTTAAAAATCTATTATGAACCCTAATGAACCTGATTTAACGCTTTCCAGCAACTTGAGGTTGAACTTCTGGGAAAGTACAGCAAATAAGCTTTATATTAACTAATTCAACAATCTAAAATAGGAGCCATCTTTGAGTTGGATCCAGGCTCATGCTCTGGTAGTGTGCACATCCTCTGGGCTCCTTGGACCAGTAGGGTTACCAAAATGAACGTGCGCCTCGTCTTTAAGAATGCCTGTGGCATGCGTGAGAACTTTAATTCATCCTCAGAAATGGCCTCTTATTTGTTACACCAAATTAGTCTATAAAAGAATTGGTTCTGAGGAGACACAAAGATGTTAAGGTTTCGGTCAGTATGCCCTGTCATCGGGGGAATGTCTCAATTTTTGTAGAAGAAATCAATTAATAGGTAGTGTCCATATTGTATGCCTGCTAGTGGATTTGTCAGCCTTAAAGAGTGACATCGCCTCTTTCTTTCATCCCAATCTGCATATTTTATTTAGGATGAAATGTTGGCAAGGTTTGTGACCAACAGCCACATTAGACATCACCCATCCAACAGTGGTGAATTGGAAGAAAACCTCCCGGTAAGTACATCCAGATCATCGACCAATAAAAAGGAGGCATTAAGTCATGTGAATTCCAAATGTTGTTGCAGAGCACTGCATAAGTAACTCGAAACATCTTTGAGGTTCAGTGCATATTGGATCATTTGCAAGCAATGAAAAACAAAACCACCAAAATATTAAAGTTGGTATATATGTGCTTTTTTCAAAATTTTGATTTTCTTTTCTGAACAAAAGTTAAAGGAATATAATGTCCTGCAACAAATATATTTGCGTGTTTATTTTTGCAGGCCTTTATACAGTTTTAAAAAGTGCTTTTAAATGGCGTGCTGCAGTTCAGAAATTGCGCACACTATTCAGCACGAACAAGGAGCATCCCGCTCTGAATTCAAAAGTTGAAAATAATTAGCTGATTTTTTTCGTGCGATGTCTCATTGGAAAGCTCATAACTAATGTAATGCTGGAAAATTGTAAATTCAATTTCAAAAAAACTATTTTTCAAGGTGCCACACCCAAAAAGCATGTATACACCAACTTTAAGAAAAAGTCCACTTGATTGCAAGTAAATAATGGTATGAAACATCCTGTGAAATCGTTGAGCCTGGTATGCTGTCATTCTCAAGAAAAGAGGAATTTTGTATTAGTACTAACTATGGTTAGGATCTAACCATTGCAGAGAACTAACAGTTTTGAATAACTCGCCGGAAGGGAAAATGCGTATAAATGATCCGCCATACCTACAGAGAGTTAATGAGTTGTTGGTAGTATGAGTATACAAAAGGAAATGTAATGTATTCAAATGCTTGTCAAGGATATCACCTAATTTCTCAGTTTTGTTGATGGAATTGATTTCTTTTCTTCCTATTTGACGTCCAGGAGCTTCCAACTACATCCGGGTTAGAGAAGATTCCTCAAGAACTTCTCAAGAAGTACATCATCTACGCCAAGGAGAAGGTCCACCCGAAACTTCATCGTATGGACCAGGACAAAGTGGCCAAGATGTACTCGGAGCTTAGGAGGGAATCTATGGTAAGATCATCAATCGGTTGTGATTATAAGCATGTAGGATCATTTTCATTTATCCCAAAAGTAACGTACCAAATTATTATCAAAAATCTTACTTGGATTAAAGATCATACTGTTACTAAACACCCTGTGAAATTATTCCGTCTGGCTTGCTGTCATTTAGAAGAAATCAAGAAATGTAGGTGATTTCCAACGATCAGTCACTTGACTGATTTTTGGAAATACAGAGTGCTAACGACAAAATCGTGTTTTTTTTATCAAAGTGTTACGCATGGTTTTTCATTGTTTTCTGGAAAAGTGCTATATCCACTGAGCTGAAACTTCAACGGGTTAGGTTTTGAATATTATTCTTTTGATTGTCAGTGGTGTTATTATTGGAAATAAACAAAATACGTGAAAAGCAAATGATCCGATATGCCTTTAAATGAAATGAGGTAAGTTTTGATGTGGAAATTAAATGCGTTGCAGACACTGAGAAAGTTGTTTTGGTTAATTTCAAGTTTAAGTCTTTTTTTTCCATGAAATTAATTTTGCAGGCAACTGGCAGTATTCCTATCACAGTACGACACATTGAGTCTGTCATTCGTATGGCGGAGTCCCATGCTCGTATGCACCTTCGAGAGTACGTCAACGAAGACGACGTCAACATGGCCATTCGCATCATGCTGGAGAGCTTCATTGATACACAGAAATACAGCGTCATGCGCAGCATGCGAAAGGTATGGTACAAAATCCAAGTGAAGACAGTGAAATTATGAGTGATAACCTAAAGGGGCTGATTGGATGTTACCATGGGAACAGATAAGCTGGCTGTAATAAGTAGTTGGCCACAGTAGTCGGCTTTTGCTTTAAAATCAAATTTAATGTATTTCTAAGCTTTGGTATGGATGTCTTTTTTTCTTCAAACAATATCTTTATTCAGAGAGGACCATTAGAAAACTATTTGAAAATGTAAAGTTGTAATTCTGCAACTTCTTTATTTATGTTAAAAGATGCATTGACCCATACAAATGATTGTTTGGGGAAAAAAGCCATTTAGAGAATTAGAAATAAAAATGGGTAATTCCAGCATTATGAAAGGACGTGTAATGTCCTTGAAAGAGCCAATTAACCATGACATCTAATTAATTATTCAGAGAAATGATCCAATACTCCTAGTCTGTAATCTCCTTGACCATGACTAGATGATGGATGTACAAGATTTGAAAACTACATTTTCAGGTTTATTCACTGAGCTCTTAAAAGCTCTGTCACGTACATTGCATAAGGCTTGAATTACCCAAATGTGTTTCTAGTAAGGAACTTATGGACCTCTTGTATATGCTCCCCTGATTGTTAAAACATATGCCTATCACACATTTAATTTCCAATATACCCTTGTCCTTATTTGTCACCTTTCTGATAAATTTCATTCACGTTTTTGATGCAGAACTTCGCAAGATACTTGAGTTTCCGTCGTGACAACAACGAGCTGCTGCTCTTCATCCTGAAGCAACTTGTGACCGAGCAGATGACATTCTATCGAACTCGCTATGGCTCAGACCAGGACGTCATTGAAATATCTGACAAAGATCTGGCTGATAAGGTAAGAATGTCTCTCTTGAACAATTCATAAGATGGTTTGCGTCAGGGTGATGTAAATTCAATATCGGGTTTTGCCCTTCACCGACGTATTTTATAAACTTACTCAGTGTTTTCCCGAGTGATTGTGAGGAAAAATCTCAAACTACACGGGTGGGACTTGAACCCACGACCTCCTGCTTACAAGTGCAGACGTCTTACATCTCAACCACTGAGCTTGCCGGGGTCAGCTGGCTGGTTCGAATCTAACATAGCAGTGGGTACCGCAACCAAACTATTCATAATATGGAATTTGCGGAGTGATATAAATTCAATATTGGGTTTTTGCCCTTGGCCGACATTATTCTCTTGAACAAGTTAAAGGGTGCCCCAGCTAAATTGCATAGTGTGATCATAGAGAAAGGTGGAGATAGATTAGTTTTTCCCACGTTTTGGCAATAAAGGTCCTGGGAAGTATGTCGTCACACATTGAGTGTTTTTGTTTTGTCCATTTTTTGTTGGTCACAGACCCAGACGGTTTTATATTACAAGTAACTTCTAATACACATTTTCTAGAAACTGATTTTGGGTGAAAAATCATTTGGTGCTGTCTCAAACATCAACAATTTGGGAGAATTCATGTCTTAACTCTCTCACACTGTTTAAAAACAGTCCTAAAACTGTGTTGTAAAAAACAAACGGTGTCACATTCTGTGCACATCTTTGGAAAGCAAGACCCATGTTAAATTAACCTGAATGTGAATTTATCTTTTAAAGAGAGAAAAAAAACCAGTCTATGAAAACTCAAAAATGCAGTAGCCTATCTAAAAAGTGAACAATACAAAGATGTTATATTTGTCTTGGGGAAGAATGGGGGGAAATTGAAAAACAACAAAAAACTGTTCATATTTTCCACCATAATTACAACTTGTCGTCTTTTTGTGTGTTCCAGGCTCGTCAGATCAACATCCACAATTTGGCCCAGTTTTTTGAGAGCGAGATCTTCAAGGCTCACAAGTTCACCCACGACAGTAGGAGGAAACTCATCATTCAGACGTTGTAGGCTCAAAAGAGGAATGGTTGGCAGAAAACAGGACATAAAACAGGACATAAGGAAATCAAAAAGTCTCTTTCACAAGTCCTGTCACGACTAACGGGGGATGATCGATAATATAAGATATGCCTTTGTCACAGTTCATTCAAATGGCTGGTGACTTGAGTTGGGACATGAGAACTTGTGATGATGGACTTGAATTGTTGGGAGCACTGACTGACAACAGGTTATGAAGCAAGACGAGTAAACATTTGAGAGATGCCATAAATGTAGCCTTTTTTGTACTAGGGATTTTTGGAAAGAATGTTGCATCCTTACGCCACTTTTTTTCATCATATATTATCTCAGTGAAGGTCAGTCACTGCAAAAAAAAGTTGAAAAGACATGTATCTGGGACTGAGAAACATTTCCAGTAATGTTAGAAAAAAACTTTGAAAATGCACTTGACTCTCCATAGACTTTGTACACAACCATAGAAGTGGCGTTTGGATACTACAGTTATTCCGTATTTTTCATAAGCATTGAAAAAAAGCAAACACAAACAGGTCACAAGGAAATGAAAAGAACGTCTTTGTCACAGCTCATTGGAGAGCTTGTTCCTTGACTTGAAACTGGGTAACTTGTGATTGACTTTTGACTGATTGTGGTAGCTTAAATTCTAGTCTGATATCCAAAGTATTTTGCTCGTAACTTTTTTTTTACAAATTCATTTAATTGAGAGCATCAAAATTCCATCATTATCATATCTTGTGGGAACGTATGTTCAGACAATGGCTCAGAGTCAGACTCAATATTTTAGCCTTTAAGGTCCGTTTTGTTGGGATAAAAACCAACAAAGTTGGTTGTTCTTCACTCTGGAATTTTAGCTTCTTCTCATTGTGCTTGCTTAATTCAATTCACTCTATATGTGAATGACAATTTGTAAGGAAGAGGAGGAGTTTAGGAGGGGAGGGGGAGGAGTTTTGGAGGGGATGGGAATGGGAATGGGAAAACTGAGTTTCAGTTTATAAGAATGTAAATATTGTGGCAGGGGTGAGTAAAGATTGTTTTGGCCTTGCACCAGGACAATGTAATTTTATGGACGCCATTTGAATGGTTTTCAAAGTTAGATATTGAAATAACTTACAATAAAAAAGAATTGTAAAATTCCAAAAGGTAATTTGTAGTTGGTGTTTGAGATAGAGTTTATAGCCATAATAAAGTTGTTTACTCAAAAACAAAAGAAGAAAACTAGTGTCATATTTCTTGTACTTTGAGGACTCCACATATTCCTTGTACAATTTTAACAAAGATAAAAAGCTTTTTATCTGAAATTCATGGATGTTATTGTGCCAGTATAACAAGATGATTCAAAATGTTCGTGTGTGTGCATTTGGCAACTTATAAAGATGTGCAAAACGAGAGTTATAGATAGCGAAGTAGGTAGTGAATGATTGTAATAATCAAACATTTCTGGACACTTGTCTAACACTCGGGCAGTGGAAGTGCTGGACACTACATCACACTAGGTGACACTTTAACAATATAGTATACACTATTTGGGTTTGTGGCAGAACCCCCCACCCCAGCCCTTTCCAAAAGTAGAAGTAATTACCTCTTAGTACTCGTGATAAACTTGCCCAGCCAGAATATGTTAACCCCACTTACGTGAGCTGTTGTGATTTACATAAAAACCACTTTATAATGTCGATTGGCAAGCCTAATTAATTAAGTTTCTAGCTGTCTAGACTTTCACTATCTTTAATTTCCTCAAACCTTGTATTTTTTTCTCGCAGCTTTTGCTTTCCTTTTGCTAAAATGCAAACAGAAATGTAGTTGTCGAGGTTTATATTTTACTTGATTTATCAGACCTAAAAGTTTCTGGGCATTTAAAAAATCAAATCGTGTCGGATCGGGAAGGCACTTTCGCGCGTTCTTTTTGAGAGATTTTTTTGGGAGTAGGGGGTTGTTTTGGTTTTTTTTGGGTTATTTTTTAAGTTGGAACGGTGACAATTTGCATTTTGTTTGGCTCAAATCTCGTCAAGAGTCGATACTGATTAGCCTAATTGCTACGTCAATGGTCTCGAAAGTAGGACACTGCAATCGATAGTGTCAGCATCGATACCAATAACGAACCCTAGCAGTATCCTGTGCAGGTCATTAAACTACTATCACTGTCCTGCAGACCTGGGTAATGTTTCCTGCGCGAGTCGAAAGCCTCGGCTAATTTTGTCTTGTTTACCTGGATTGTTTTCGTCAGATTGCAGACCCGATGGCGCCAAGCAGCGAAGTTCCCGTGAACTTTCTAAAATTAAACCAATTTTTTCCCCCGTCATTGCCGCGTTTTTAATACAGCGCCCTCTCCTGTTGTCAATAAGGCGGGGAAATGTCAAACTTTTCACATTGTCACGAGGGAAATGTCCAACGTTTAACATTGATGTGCTTTCCGATATATCTCGATTTGTTGGTTCCATATCATAAATGGACATGATTTTTCGCTCTACATTCAATTCTTAGTACCATTGTCTTCAAAATCGAGGGGGGGAATGAAATGCCAAAAAAAAAGGATTCTGCTGGGCTTTAACGCCAGGCTGGAGAATGTGGCGCCAAATACCTCTCCAGATGGAGTGAAAACGTGGAATCTTTCACCTCTCGCGGGCAAAAGAAGAAACCTCTCCTGGATGCATTCCGTTTCTATAAATGCAATCCCATTTCACCCTCTCGTCTCCGTTGCTGCTCGAAAGTGATATCGATTTTCGTCAAAGATGGAGTCAGCAACTACCGGGAATGACTACCGTTTATACACATCGGTTGCATTTCAGCTGTAGTCTGCTGACTTAAACTGCGGAAATAGACGCGACTACGTTTTGATAGCTCAGTCAAACAATTTTGTCTTGTCGTACTTTTTCACAAAGCAGGCCTAATTGTCTCCCTGATAAGCATTTCAAGTTGTGATTTCATGCATTTACAGTGAACATTTGCGTTATACTGGTCTATAAAGGAGAGAATAACATCAGATTTATTGCTTAGAGCACAGTCATTTTTTTCTATGTTAGAGATATTTACCGCCATTCTGTTGGGATATTGGTCGTCCTCTGAGCTTGAATCGAACAATAATATTGCATAATTTTTTTTGCTCTGCCAGAAAACAATCTAATGGCCATGTTTTGCTTGAAATTAACAATTTGAGTGAGGTAATTTCGTTTGAAGCTCGACTCGCACGAAGCCCGACTCGCACGACAGATATAGAAGCTGAAGTTCTAGAGGAATTGTATCGACAAAGTGATAGATAAATGACGGTCGACTATAAGGTCGACATAATATGGCTGTGAGTCATACCTAAGAAATGACCCAAATGAGACACCGTAGTTGAAAGAAGTTCTCAACAATATCGCCATGAAACCAAAATTCATAATCCACGGAGATAAGCGCATAGATTAGCAAGGGAAAAGGAAAGGAAAATTAAGAAACTGCAGGTTGAAAACTGTTCTAATGACTCATCTCTGGTCCATTCTACTGATGAGCCACATAAGAGGTGAGCATCTTTTATCCCCGGATCGACTCGGTGGTAAAAGGAACCAAAATTAGCGGTTGGGTGCCCTTCGTTCGAGTTGGATGTTTTCATAGCGGGTTGCGGGCTAAGTTCCATTAGTGTTATGACCTGCGATACTTAATACGCCTACTCCGAGCACCTTTGACAGCGAAATCCCCCGTTGACAAATCTGCACTCACAGATGGTCGTAACTCGAGAAACTGTGTTGAGATTATGAAAATATTTTTGTGGAGGACAGAGAAGAGAAAGAATGGGGGAAACTGTGCCTTTTACTGCCCGGGGCTGTTGAACTCGAGGTATGTAGGCCAGAAGACTTGACGGTGTTTGGATGCTGAGTGGAGGCCAGGGAAGACAGAAAAGTTTTGATGGATTTGGTTTCGAAATTGACATCAGCAATCGATAGGTGGTCGGTGGCAGAGAGCACAACACGGTAGGAGGAATGATTAACAGGTGCGGTTTCGGTTCAAACTATTGAAGGGGAGGGGCAATGGGGCGTTGTTTTGGGGGAGGGGTATTTGAAAGTGGATCGGGATATTTAGTGATAATTAGGTCTGTGGTACATTTAAAAAATATATATACTGGTCATGTTAAAATTGGGGATGGGAAACCTTTCAATTAAGAAAGGGATAAGATTAAGAGCCCGACTCACTAACCCTCGCCCACTTCTAAGTCTGGATTGCGAAGAAATTAGTGTCAAATCGCCACATTTTGGAGGTGTGGGGTTAAATTTTGCTTTTGTGAAACCTTACCAAAGTACCAAAATAATTACATTGCAATTGAAAGTTAACACTGTGGATGGGAGTGGGCAATTTTGTAAAAAGAATTCTAGTACCTATTCGAATACACATATCCCATTTTCGTGAAAATGTGGTGTGAAAATGTTTTCCCACACGTGTGAAAAAGCGTGAAAAGCCGTGAAAATGTTTTTCCAATTGTGTGAAAAGAGTTGAAAATGTTTTCCTAATTGTGTGAAAAGGCTTGAAATGTTTTCCCACTTATGTGAAAAGACTTGAAAATGTTTTCCCACTTGCGTGAAAAGGCTTGAAAATGTTTTTCCACTTGTGTAATGTACAAATAACAACGTCGTGCCTGAATGGCCAAGCGGTCTTAGACGCCAGACTCAACTTGGTGATAAACCTTCACTGTCACAATGATTCCATGGTGTTCTTCCGAATTGAGGCGTGGGTTCGAATCCCACTTCTGACTTAATTTTTCTTGACTTATTTTCCAGTTGTGAAGCCATCAGATTTTAATTTGAATCCTGTTCATGTCGTGTCAGAATGGCCGAGCGGTCTAAGGCGCCAGACTCAATAACCTGCAGGCTGTTCACGGTGATTCCAGGGTGTTCTGGTCTCCAATTGGAGGCGTGGGTTCGAATCCCACTTCTGACACTTTTTTTCTTTATTTTTATTTTCAGTTATGTGACATGAAGCCATCAGATTATAATTAGCATCCCGTTTGTGTCGTGTCAGAATGGCCGAGCGGTCTAAGGCGCCAGACTCAAGGTCATAAACCTTCACTGTTCACAGTGATTACAGGGTGTTCTGGTCTCCAATTGGAGGCGTGGGTTCGAATCCCACTTCTGACACTTTTTTCTTTATTTTTATTTTCAGTTATGTGACATGAATTCAGATTATAATTAGCATCCCGTTTGCGTCGTGTCAGAATGGCCGAGCGGTCTAAGGCGCCAGACTCAAGGTGATAAACCTTCACTATATTCGTTGAATGCTGGGTGTTCTGGTCTCCGAATGGAGGCGTGGGTTCGAATCCCACTTCTGACACTTGTTTTTGTTTTATTCTCGAAGAAGATGACCTTCAGGGTTCGAACAGATTATTAATTATTAATAACACCGTTCTCTTAAGTTCGGAATAATCGCGCTTTTTGTTTCCTGTAGGCATAATAGTTTGATGCAGACACTGAATTTCATAAATTCAGGGATTCACTGGACAGTGGGAGACTTTTGAGACTATTGGTGGCAGCAAACACACTGGTTCTTTTTTATGGTTTGCGTCATTTCGAACATGCGGACATTCGCTTAAAAATGACGCAAAGTACAATATTGAAAGGGACCGTTGTCTTTGCTGTCACTAAGAATCTCAGACGTCTCCATGCATGACCTTCTTTTTTCCTCGCTAGAATGATTAAAAAATGTGGCAATTGATTATTAGAGTAGGCCTAAGTGTGATAAACGACTCCAAAAAAACACCAACAGATATTTTGCGATCTGAATGAAATTAAGGTGATCTCTTAACTTGGTAAATCAAAATCGCAACAGAATTGTCAAAAAATCTTTGTTACTTCTGAACTCCTTTAAAAAAAAAAAGAAGTTTTAAACAATAAATACATTTCTCAATTCGCAAGAGATGGACATCTGAGTCCGACACAAATTTATTCGGTGTAAAAAGAAACGTTCAGTCTATAGTTAACGATCGTGCCCATAATCTGCGACATTCGACATCACCATATCAGGTAGCTGCCAAGAAACCCGGCGGTTGAAAGGCGGTGGCGTCGCGGCCAAGTCCGGTGTAGTTTGACGATCAGGATTCGGCACGGTAAAGAGCCCTCGTGTCTGGGACAATTGGCTCTCCGCCATCGATCGCTGCGCCAAATTTCCCGCCAAATTTTTGACCCGGGCCAGTTTTGGCGCCAACAGCCGTTGCGCTTGCACGCCTCACTGTCCCAAGTTTGTTGTGGCAACCACAATTAAGAACCAGTATTTAGCCCAAAGGAAAGTGCCCGGGCTTGTGAATAAACAAGAGAGAACTCCGAAACAAGCCATTCGGAATGACGATTGTTTTCCTTTCGTGGAAATTTAAATTCCAGTTGAATTGCAGATCAGAAGTAGGGTAGACCCTTGGAACAACATCGCACTGAGGCTGCAGTGTTTATGCTGATAGATTTTGTAGGCAATACTCGTATACAGACAATACGTGCAGACAAATTGAGACAATACGTCTAACAGTGGGGGAAGCTGCGACAGAATGCAATCGCTTGAATATTGACGGAAATAAACGCCAACTCAACGGTACTACCTTAACCAAATGATCGAAGCCTTCGATAGTCATTAGTGCATAAACTAGAAGGAGCAACGGATACTTGAGACAAGCGTGCATCGTGAGGAGAATTAATTCCTTAGACCATTATAAGGACCCAAAACGTATGCATTTCTTGTATAGAGCGAGCTTACAGATGAGAAGTAGCCTTTCTTTGCAATATATACAGGGTGACCTTCTAAAAATGCAACCCTGAAACATTTGCCTTTTTTTCAAAAACGTGATCTGTGAATTTCCATGTTTTGGATATCAAATTCAAACCGAGAGTTTTTTCTTTCAAATACTGAAAAAATAATAAAAACAGCACATTGGGTTTCAGAGAATATGCCAATCATGTAACACAACTCCTGTTTGGTCCATTCCAATGACACCACAGTATCATATTAGTGTGTCAAAATATTAATGAAATTGAACATTAATGACGGCCCCATTGGAAAGGATGAACAATCACTTCTTTTACAAAACTGGCTTTTTCTCAGCAATCCAACGTGCTGTTTTCATGATTTTTTTCAGTAGTTGAAAGAAAAACTCTAAGTTTTAATCTGATATCTAAAACATAAAAATTCACAGATCACGTTTTTGAAAAAAAAAAGACAAATGCTTCAGGGTTGCATATTGTTTTGGGTCACCCTGTACACTCTGTACACACTTTGTATTTCATTGTCACTGAATTTAAATCACAGATAGCCTGTCTTGAGTGAGGGCGCCCTTTGTAAGTGGTCCATAACTGCCCGTAACCCACACAGCGCAGTGTCGTGTGGACTTCAGCACTAGAGATGGGGAAATACTTCAAAATCGGGTTGTTTTTAGAGGCATGTAGGATCAGTTGCTGTTCATGCATTTTGTTCGTTTCCAATAATAACACGACTCGAAATCCAGCGTTTAAACTTGTCATTCGGTTGAAGCTTCAGCTCAGTGGATACTACACATTTCGAGAAAATAGTAAAAAAACCACACTCAGTTATCTTTTGAAAACACGAGTATGCCTACGGTCACTATAAACTCTTTATCCCAAGAATCAGTCAAAGTTGGAAATCACCTGCATTTCTTGATTTCTTCTCAATGACAGCAAGCCAGACGGAATAACTACACGTGGTATTTAAATCCAGTAAGCTTTTTGATACTAATTCGATCGGTCACTTTTGGGATAAATGCAAATGATCCTGCCTTTAAAAACGAAGACTCGCAAAATATTCACTTATAAGATGACCGGAATTTTATTGTCATACTTGATCGTGGGAGAATGGGCCACTAATATACTTTTTGACCTACACTTGAACTTCATTTATTGCTTTATTGGCATTTTATTGGTTTTTGACCTAAATGACCTTTTCTGTAAGTATGGCCTACTTGTCTACAGAGTTTTAGGACAAAGGGATCACCAAGCGCCAATGGCACCAATCGTGATGGCAGTCTTGTTCCAAGGCGTAGGGACTTGACAAAGTCATCTAGTGTTTGCAAGCAAATTTAAAATCCAGAGGATCACCACCAATTTACGACTTCACGAGCGCAAGAGTCCATCGGGTAAAAAAAAACGGAGCGAAACTTTGTTTTTCGTCCATCCATGATCTGATGAAGCCATTTTTTTTTATTGAAATGGGGGTACAGCAGCGGCGCAATTTGCTGTGTACTAAAAGATGAAAACCACGTTTATTGACAGACGTAATGTAGCAGAATTACTTCAATTTATTTTAAACAGTTTGTTAAAGTGTATTTTTGGAATTGAACTAGCATGTCAGCCCACGGGATAATTAGCTTGGATTCACGTATCTTTGTGCCAGGGTTTGTACCTTCAAAGTGACGGCGTTGCGGCGCCCCCTGTTGGTCAATATGCCCTATTGTTTTGTGGTTCACCTTCGATTTACTCGATTACAATTCTGGAGACAAAACCAGGCTCGAATCAAGTCTATACATCGACACAGGCGATGGTCACTGCTGATAACTGCTCTAAATTAATTTCTGTTCATGAGTAAATAATGCGTGAGTAAATAATCAGAAAAATAGTAACAAAACGTCTCTCGAGTAGTCACTGTTCTACATAAATGTTGTTACCAAAAGATACTGTACACGGTTGGAGAGGCAGCGAAAATCAGTACATGTACCTATAGGAAATAAAAGAACTTCCGAACAATGACTATGGAAATTAAAAATGTCACACCTGCGTCTTTTGTGTAATAATAAAACACCTCATAAACTGTTGGACTCAAGAGGTCACAGGTGGATGACAAGTGGTCGGAGATACCACTTCAAACGGAGCCTACACACCCAACTCTCCGGAAACAGAGTCAATTTATCGCAATAAACCACTTCTCCCATTGTTGATCAATGCGGGATTCTATTGTCTGAACCCATGTCTCATATTTTTTATGAGGCTCTGTTACCAGGTAGAGATATACCCCAGTCGATGCTCTTTGAGTGGTTTTCCGAATAGTAACGAGCTAAACAAAAAAATACCATGGAAACCATTGTTATTTTGGGCTCCAAAAATCGGGACAGGATTTTACTGACATAATCTATATACAGGGGTAATAAAACATTGTGAATACCATGCTTGCAGTACAACAAAAGCCATTTGAAATAAAATTACCGAATTTCGCGGTTACAATGTTACGATTTAAAATGAGAGATTTGTCAGAAGTGGGATTGGAACCAACGCCTCAAATTGGAGAGCAAAACAACTTCGAGTCTGGCGCCTTATTAGACGACTAGGCCATTTTGACACTATGGAATAACTCCTTAAACCTAAATAATGACGTGATAGCCTAGTAGGCATTGTAACTAACTTGCAAAAAAACACCCATTGTCAGAAGTGGGATTCGAACCCACGCCTCCATTCGGAGACCAGAACAACCAGATTCACTGTAAACAGTGAAGGTTTATTACCTTGAGTCTGGCGCCTTAGACCGCTCGGCCATTCTGACACGACATGGCCAGGTCTCAAATTAGAATTTAAAGATTTTCGATATGGAAAGAAACTGTTTACAAAAAGCATGTCAGAAGTGGGATTCGAACCCACGCCTCCATTCGGAGACCAGAATACCCGGAAATCACTGTGAACAGCGAAGGTTTATCACCTTGAGTCTGGCGCCTTAGACCGCTCGGCCATTCTGACCCGACATAATCAGGTCTCAAATTAAAATCTAAAGACTTTAAAGGACCCATGTAATGTAGTTTTTTTTTTAAAGCATCCTTGAAAACGCACCTTTGTGTCCCATTTAACCTTATATTCAATTTGAATTTTGCCTTTTTTAAAGGGCATTTTGGTGGGGCTTTGTAGTATTTATGCAAATGATAATTTCCATATTCATGAGCAAAAGTGTGATGTCATTCAGGCAGAAGCATCCATGTTACAGCTATATCGGTACCAACATTTGCCCAAATTTTGTAAATTTTGCTGTCGTAACTTTTCTTTTCTTTGGTGATTAGTTGTTGTTTCGATACATGACAGTAAGACAATGAGCACAGTTTTCTCACAAATGTTTTCAATGTGCAAATTTTCGGTTCACAATTTGAACAGAAAACCCATAAATAGTCTGGTTCCCTAGACCTGACAATTATTCCCGACGCTCACGTCTAAATTGTAGGTCAGGCAGCCTCCGTGGTTAAAAATAAACATGACGACATTGACGGCCCTTTTTCGAAGCTCGGATTCGTTTCCGATTTCGCTTTATCACTTATAGATTTTAATGTTCTGATCAAATTTGTAGATAAATCATTTGCTTCGTAATATCATACAGTTATGATAATACAGTTTGATATTTCTGTTAGATAATATTGACTAATGTTGATCTGGAATCATGAATGTTGTTAAGAAGAAAAAAACTGTCAGAAGTGGGATTCGAACCCACGCCTCCATTCGGAGACCAGAACACCCGGGAATCACTTGTGAACAGTGAAGGTGCATTACAATGTACCTTGAGTCTGGCGCCTTAGACCGCTCGGCCATTCTGACACGACACATATGAATATTAAAATGTTGATACTTGAAGAATAAATGGCTCACCGTCAGCTAGCTCAGACAAAGAGTGATTTTAATTTATCATCTCTGCGGCGTTGCGGCATAAGTATGTATAATTATGGAGTTATGTTTTCATAACCCAAGTCAACTCCATCATTTCTGAATAGATAACTCTCTTATAAATGAAAGTTCATAACATATTTTGTTTTATTATTCAAACTACCCGAAGGTTCTGCTTTGAAACATGCAATTCTCACGCTCGTAAACCGTCTGGTTTACATGAGTGTTTCATCCTCTCATTGCATGGTTTTTAGATATCTCTACAAGTAAAAGACAGAACACGTTTTATGGAAAATTATGCGTCGTGGATGGGTCGGTATAAAATCTCCTTTTCAGAGATTATTCAGTCATTTATTCTCCACTAATTTCAGGGATAGGCCCTAATAAACCACCGGCTCGCACCGTTAAGACAGGATTATATACACGACAAGGGTTTGTTCATTAAAACCTTTTTTTCCTGAACAAATTGCACAATAATTTCTGTTGCAGTGCAGTTGCAATTTTTGACAAAACTCTTGCCGTAAGAAACGATAAGCACTTAGCCTATACTAATCCCTCGACTGCACGAGATGGTAAGCTTTACGAAACGAAGTATCTTTCAACGTTTCTAAATGGGTTGTAAATCTTTGGAACGTCAAGCGACGGCTTCATTTGTAGAAATTACCGACTGGGGTTATATTTTGTCGTGTTGGGATTTTTTAATCCGAGCAAACACCTGCGTGTTCTTGTCTGCAGAGTGCAGACGAAACGTTACTCGCGATCGTGAACTCGCTGGACGATTTTGTGAATGAATGGTTTTGTTCTAGAGGGCGCTATACAACGCGACGTGGGGATCTGAAAGTCTCGGCATCAAAATGTTGGTTTTTTTTTGGTCAACCTGAAAAACAGCACGTGGACACAAAATGGTCGCGATAGACGAGGAATCAATTTCGATCGTGATCTCTGTTTGTAAACTGTTAAATGGGATGGTGCCAGACTATTTTCTGATTGGAGTGCGTGCAAAAACTCACTTCCTATTTTTTTTTTAATGTGCCTTAAAACATTAGTGTATGTTTAAATCACACATTTTTAAAATATTCATTAGAGCAGACTGGCATTTATTTATAATGAACTTTTATTTCATTGCTTCTTTTTCAACTCGCAAGTTCCAAAAATGAAAAGTTTACCTCGCTTTCAATTTAACATGGCCGACGCGTGAATAAAGCATATTGGTATTCGTGTTGTTTGTGTCGTGTCAGAATGGCCGAGCGGTCTAAGGCGCCAGACTCAAGGTGATAAACCTTCACTGTTCACGGTGATTCAAGGGTGTTCTGGTCTCCGAACGGAGGCGTGGGTTCGAATCCCACTTCTGACACTTATTTTCTTAACATTTTTTTCCCCAAGTTTCGAAGCCATCAGATTTTAATCGGAGACGTGGTCATGTCGTGTCAGAATGGCCGAGCGGTCTAAGGCGCCAGACTCAAGGTGACAAACCTTCACTGTTCACAGTGAATCTGGGTGTTCTGGTCTCCAAATGGAGACGTGGGTTCGAATCCCACTTCTGACAATTTTTTTCTTAGCATATTTTTTTCAAGTTGCGAAGCCATCAGATTTTAATTAGAATCCCGTTTATGTCGTGTCAGAATGGCCGAGCGGTCTAAGGCGCCAGACTCAAGGTGATAAACCTTCACTGTTCACAGTGAATCTGGGTGTTCTGGTCTCCGAATGGAGGCGTGGGTTCGAGTCCCAATTCTGACAGCATTTAAACTCTTTTTGGGTCCTTCTTTTTCTTGCATTAAAACAAACACCTATTTTTCGTTTTGGTCCACAACTATAATGACAGATTAAGGAGAGTCTGTCTGACCTGTTTTTTCCCTTAAACAATTTGTATTTCCGTAAGATGATCCAATTTTCATGTTCTCGAAATACCGATCTTAGTTATGAGATCACCAAAAGGTTTTGCGTAAAATTTGTGTTAGTGAATTGTTAAGAATATTTTACCTTCTTAACCTAAAGGTAGGTACGTACACAATGCTTTGATGCAAATCCCAAGGCGTGTTTACCAAATGCGGGGGGGGGGGGGCTTATGTTATGTACCCCCATTTTTAGAGGTCAAAAGAACAATTCAGGCACGTCTTTTGTGGCTTCACTGCCTCATTTTACCAATGTTCTTCAAATTCCCTTGTCAAAATTTCCACCACTAATCAACTTATATCACATACTTCACATATAGGCCTCACCTGCAGTCGTCGCCTAGTAACGGTACCACGTTGCGCACTCCCGGCCAGCCAAGGCTAACAGTTTTTAGGTCGGTGTGAAAGTTTCGGCCGCTGCATGAGTTCACGCGGAAATTTGAACAAACTTTTCATTCAACATTCATGTAACTTTCAGTTACTTACCGTAAACAACATAATGCACACACACTTCTATTCCATTGAATCAAAACGCTATGATAACAACCCTTTTCTGTGTCCCGTTATCAACAAACTGTTATGCCGAAATTTTTTTTCGTGATAACAAAAAAGTACTGTTGTTATAGCGAAAACTTTTCGTTGTAACTTAAAAAAATCGTTGCAACGAAAAACTTTTCGTTATACACGACAACACTTCTCGTTCAATTAGAACAGATTTCGTTAGAACGGAAAAACGTTTCGGTAGGCCTATAAGGACAAGTGGTGGCCAACTTTTTTTCTTACTTGGCAGTATCCACTGCAGCCAAGAGATGCGGCCTTGAGCCGGTCGGCTGAGGAGGTTATTGCACGCTATACGAGGTGTGAACGGGACGGTAACCGATACGGCGGTGGTTCAGCGGGGCAGCCACCCCCAGCTCATGGGCCCACGCCGGGCCCAGTTGTGGTCGCCGCACCGGTGGCTTGCTTTGAGCAGTCTGGTCTTGAGCGCAGTACGACTCGGTGTTTTCTGTTTTTCCTCAGCTATGTGGATTCAAAGTGTGGTTAAAAATGAATGTTTTGTGAATTGTATGATAAACATATTTTCGGTGCTGTTTGACAGGGGCTACGGTCAAAGATCAACACACAAAAAAACCTTTTCCCCCACAAAACTTCGAATTTGACTTCGGAGTCAAAAAATTCTAGTTCCTTACTTTGGTGTTTTCGGCTAATTGTTTCATTTTGGCTTAGACATCCACAGCTTCTAATTGATCCTGCAGAGGTGAAGCAGCCAAGAGACGAGTCCGAGATTTCGAAAATGATGACTCCGATGTTGCAGACCACAGGGAAGGGAAAACTTGGGGGAGGCTTATCTTCTGGAGGGGGCACTCATCGTTGTCTTTTTTTTTTGTAATAAGACAAAGCTCGTGTTTTGTTTCTCCAAATTCGGATTGGTATACAGCCCTTGCCCACTATATGCAACACTACAAGGTCCAGGGTTCGATTCCAACTCAGGCAAACTAACAAAAAAATGTTGTCGTAGTTAGGCCTATACGGAGAACTACTGTGCGTTTCAGTGAAAAGTCATCCAGTGCATTAATTAATAGCTATATATAGACGCCAGTATTTACTATATCTCTGGTAAAAGTTACTTCTGCCTAAATTACGTTTTTTCATTATAATACTGTTGCTTTATATAGGTCAAGACGATTTACGATTTTTCTCGGTTGTAACAGCCTTGTTCGATGGCGCATCGTTTTCGCGTTAATAACATCGACAGCCAGAAACTGTATATACCAAAACTGTCACATACCCAAACTAGAAGCTAATAAGAACTTCTTATTGTCAGCCTGAAAATGAAGCTCATAAAACCAAACGTATAACATTGTCAATATAAGAAATTTCAAGCCTGTAATTGCAAACCATACGAATTTCTTCTAGACTATTCTCATCCTCCAGTCGTTATTTGCTTCAGCCGTCATATACCGATATTTTATTGACCGTGTAGATGGTGTTGAGTCGCCCAGCTCGGGCCCCTCCATCGAAGGTGGGCCCGGGGAATTTTAATGTGATCACATGCCTGACTGACCTTTTCAACACCTTACCGCGGCCCAGAAAATATTCCACGACTGAGACTTAACAAACGCCGTGTTTAGTGTATGCGCGGCGCAGGGTGCGAGAAAACCCATTAGAAAGAGAACCGCCGCGACGTGCAGATAGCGCGGCCCCTGTTGACATACTTTTCAGCGGCCGTCCGATCGCGAGCAAACACGAAAAAAAAGTCTTCCGCCTCTTGTCAAATAGTGAGCCTATATGACACGAGGTACAGCTTAGAAACGTGCAAGGACATGGGAAGAAATGTGAATATATAATTGCGGACAGGCCTCCCTGGCCAGACTGTGCGAATAGATAGAGGATCAAACGACTGTACCGCCTCACTATAAGAGAGGCATACCGGTCGGTTCACTCGATCTGTCCGCTGTCAAGATCGTCTAATCCGCCGTCAATCGTGAACTTGGCCCGGGCCAAATCACCGGGTCTTAACCCGGTCCTGATGGGAGGATTGGTCGCGGTCCGTCCCGCCTGTGTGTCTGCATCTCAGCATTGACGAACGGATTTTTATCCCCTCAAAAACGAGAGACTCAGTGTCAAAACATCCCGGACTGTTTTATCGTCAAGGGGTGAGCTAAAAGCAGACGAGTCCGAAGTCTTGAATAAAGAAGCGGAACTAAGTCACTGTGGCGAGCCTCATTTCCGACACCTTCACGCCAGCCACCGTGTCCCCGACATCCAGCCTACCGTCATCAGCCGTCTGCTTACGGTCGACACGCTCTGTTACCCCCGCTCAACCATCTCCTCGTCATTAAAAAACACACACAAATTCTCGGGGTAAGCTGCACTTCTTTCGTGCCTCAATTTCATTAGCCAGTGTATATTTCTCACACGGAAACAAACTGATGAAATTTAATTCAATCATATTTTTTTCAGTGAGCGGGCGCTTGAACTATAAGCGTCCGTGTTGCTGACGGTGGAATTTTCGATCGGGTTGCAAGAAAATAAATCTCACTTCTTGTAATACAATTTAATTTTAATTGTCGTCAACAGAAAATCTTAATTGCATTAATGAAGCATTATATAGTAGATTTTCTTGCAATTTACAGAGACATTGATTTTATTAAGCGTGAGAGTTAAGTTTGGTGTAATGTCTTTGAAAGCAGCAAGTTTTACTTTGTTCTGGTGATGTTCATCTTCAAAAAGACGTCGCGATTTTATCCGTTGTGTATTTTATGTAACCTCATTCACTTAATGTGGTCTTCCCTACTTTTCAAAGCGTCCTTCCTTGAATATTTCCACCATTCCAAAAACAAATATGGGCAAATTGTATTTTGCCCACTGGTCACTATACCAACTGTATACACTATGGGAAAATCTTTCCCCCAAATTTGGTCAATTTGTCCACAAACTAACCAACAACTGACGTGACTTCGTGCTAATATATTTGTTTTCACACGCACCGTATCACAACATTTCTAGCATTATTCATGTTTCCCAACTTGAGGCAGTGACAACATTATTTATTATTTCTAAGAACCTTTTGTCACGATTACCAAGCTCCAATCCATCATACCTTTTTAGTATGGAAGCTGTTTCTTTTGTGCCTTTTCAAAAGGTAAGTCGGTCTGCCAAAAGTCGACAATCATGTTCTGAATAATTTGATCGGTTGACCGAGTCAATTTAACGGTTCGTTTCATTCGTCATCACGCGGAAGTACTTCTTGGGACAGGCAGTGCGCATTTTCTCGCATGTACGTAAATGGTGACGTGATCTTCCAATAAATTTTTTGTGTGTTGACGATTGTCGTTTCCAGTATTCAATAGGCCTACAGAAATTATAAAACATTTTAAATGAGAATTAAAAATACACATCAAAATTTTGTTTGGAATTTGTTTCAAATAACAGAAATACCTTGTAAACTCTGTATCTAATGCTTGGATGTTGAGGATGACTAATTGTCCCATAAATTTTTATTCAAATTGGTGTAAATTTAATTAATGTTAAAAATTGTACATATAATTTCTACACCCATAAGTAACTATGTACGCCTATATAAAAATGGTTGGGTAAACATTTAGTAAGGGATAAATGATTTTGAAATTTAACAAGAGGTTTTTTTTTCACTGAAATGAAATGTTATACCAAAAATTCCATGTACAGATGCTAACTTCTTGTGGGTATAATTCTATATTTGCGTTAAACCCACTTTATGAGCAACAAAACCCGTACGACCCTTGTTTGTCGTGTGCGTGTATAATGCCGCGTTGGGCCCGAGGCGTGAAACCTGCATGTGCAGGTTAGCCGGATTATTCTGCGAAGAACGCGCGCCGGGCATGCATTGCATTGAAGATGCTCCATATAACGCCGTATGGCTAATGAAATGCACTGTTCAGTACATGCACAAATCTTTACCTGGTCAGCAAGCATAATTATAATGTTGGGAAATTAAAACAACGGACCAATTTCAGAATTTACACTGCAGATTTATCGCAACTCGGAGTTACAGGTTTCGTTAAATACTAAGACAGGTGACGCCTGATTGTGCATAAAATTTATTACGGGTGCTTTTATAAGGTCTTAACATTTAACCTAAGAATGTGTACGTTGCACTGTGAAGTTCGGCCGATTGATTAAAACTGTGAACTTGAATGAAATGAGGTTTGTCACTTTGTTGTGAACGAGCGAAATGAGTGCCTTAATTGGTCAACATTGCCATATTTATCAATTATTTCAACACTTTGGTTATGGGTTATGTCAGTGTAAAGTCAAATGAGTATCACATTATTATAACGTTAGGCCTATACTGTCCAAAGGAGACAGAGTTAAATGATTTAGAATAGATGTTTTGAAAAATAGAAATATACATTCTCAATGATTTCGATTCTTGAGAGTGAAAAGTTGCAAGGAATCTAAACCCAACCCGACAAGCGTGTGGCGTGCAAAAGTTAAAATGTATACTTCGACTTCTGGGCTAGATGTTTAGTTTGCACGCCATACTAAAGTTGTTGTATACCACCAGTGCTGTTCAACATAATTAATTCGATTTGTTTCTCCCATGAAGATATAACGTCTTTACAATTTGTGTTTTTGTTCAAACGGACGTTTTTAACATTAACATCCGAAGGAAAAAAAAACACTTTTATTTTGGGATTGCTGGGTACTCATTTTTGCCAAAATAATCTCTTGAAAACATGAATCCTTTGTTTTGGGTCGGGCAGTGCTCGCTGTGACCTTAGGACACGGTGCCTCGTGTCATCACCGCCAGACGCAACGGGTGAAACGACGCATTTCTCCCGCGGGGACTTGTCAATCTAAAGTGACAGGAGACATTTCACCTCGGTCCTCGTAAAAAGTGACGTGTGATGGTTTCTGTCCGTAAGGTTGCATGTTCCTTTAACAGGCTAATTAGAGCTGATTAATTGATTAGGTACCAAAATATATACTTTTTAATTCAATGAACTTGGAAGACCGCCAGTGATTTATTTATTCATTTATTTATGTATTTAGGCACACCATAATTTCGCTCCGTTTGAAAACCGGAGAGGTCATTATGGCCTTCTCATTTCACTTTACTTGTTTTCACCTTATCCACAAAAGTCTTCAGAACTTTTCCTTAATTTAAAAAAAAGGAAATACTCAAGAACAATTCTCGGAACATTTAAGGATCGTTTTGAGTTTCAAACGTTTTGTAATAACAAAAACATGCATAAAAGAGCAACAAAAGACGTTTCGTTTGCCACACGATTCCCTCGTATTCCAAGAAATAATCAGTAATTGCTTAGTGGTCAAAATGAACACCAGGCTATAATCCACAGCCACTGATGAGAGGTCAGGTGCCAGCCTCCTCCAGGTGTTTATTGTTGGGATTACCTGACAACTATCATCCATTGACGGGTAAGCTGGCCGTGCGGCCATGGAGACCAGTGGGGCAGGGCAGGGGGCCAGGGAAGCGATTAGAGGTCAAGGGTCAAGTTGAAAACCGGTCAGTGACCGAGGACAATCCATTATTACGTGACTCATCATTTATCATGGATTTAAAATCTCCAAATTTTACCAATGGGGTAATTAATATTGGTCCCAGGTCAATTTTGTTGACTGAAATATATGGTTTGGTAATGGTATTACTTATTATACAATGTATATCATTATCAGTACGGTGTAATAATTGTTTCACGATACATGCAGGGCGGATAGCCCCTGAAAATATTGTAGCTTTCGCGTGAAATAATTATTTTTGTTACTAATTACAGTGTCAAGAATAGTGGCCCGAATTCTTCTGGAAATTCTCCATGTGCTTCATTTTCAACACCAACGGGGTTTATCAAATTGACCATACATTAGCCCACTTACAGGACTCCTGAACTATTATGATGCTTCGTGGATGCTACAGAGAAAATCCTACTTCGAAAAAAAGATGGAAATTATAAATTGCCGGGATTAATAAGAATATGACTGTGAGTCACTATTGTAATCTCATTACTGATTCCGACTAAAGCAAAAAAGAGGGAACGTTTCAATCTCAAAAAAGCGGGGCAAAAAATGGTGATTAGTCGGCGGGGAAAATTGGATTTTATCGTATCTTGGGATTATCGTTGGGCGGTTAATTTTCTTGGGGTATTTGTAAAAGGAAATTAAGATTTTTGTTTGGATAAAGTCGATTTTGTAAGGTCTGTGAACTCAAGATAGGTTTCTACAACAGACTACATCGAGTTGTTTTGTTGGATATTTTGTGCGCCTGCTCGCGATTGCTTGCTATAGCATATAGCACGCTGGGGCAATGATTCGGTGACTGCTCTATGTTCCGATACCCCTATAATTATGTTCCGACACCCATATATGTTCCGACAACCCGCATATAAAATTGTGTTATACTCCCGGTTAGGGTTAGGGTTAGGGTTAGAGATAGGAATATGTGCAGTCGGAACATAGGTGTGTACCAATGATTCAACTCTAAAACTGTGGTTTTTGCCCTCAGATCTAAGCTGTAAAACGATTTTAATTGAATTTTACTATGCTTGTGCATGGAGGCATGGCCATGCACATCTGCAATAAAGCCCTTGTCAAATTAGACGAAAAATGAATTGTAAATTTCGTCATGAAATTCCTCACTACGCGTCCATGAATGAACGCTGTTTCCTGTAGTGTGTCACGGTCATTGAAAAGAAATTTTATGGTGAATATTTGTCGGCACCCTTCAACGAAAATTTGACGTTTGTGCGTGAACAGGGGTTCCGAATCTTAAAGATATTGGTGTAAACACGTTCTCAAAACATCAATCGAAACACTCATCAAATATTGGGATACAAACTAGCTAGCTCTCTGAGATTGTTGACTTTCGGTAAGTCATTTGTCAAGAGAGGGCGCTCTAAATGCCGACAGTTCCCGACTGCTATTCGCACCTACAGCGCAATGTGAGCAGGTTTGACGTTACGCCCAGATATGACGCGGGAATCAGTCTGTTGGTGTTTTTTTTTCTTCACTTTTATTTTTTCTTTGCCCAAGGAACTTAAGGCTTGATCATCACGCTAACTGGAGCAGACAGCTGCCAGTGCCATTCACATTTTTGTATTTGGGTCAAGCGCGTATTGATTCTGTCTGGTCCCACCACTTCTCTGGGCTTTCCGACGGGGTTAAAGGGCTGCAAATTTGGCGCGAAATTCGTTAAAATTCGATCCGCTTGATGAAAAACCGCTGATGTTTTCACCAACGTTCGGTGTTCCAAGCAGTACAGTTTGCCAAGACAGATCAATAGTGCGTGTTGGGACTGACTAAACCTTTGATGGTCTGTGTTTAAAATGAGTTCAATTGTTCCAATTTGACCCGTTTCTGAGCGCCAAAAATCGAAAGTTAGGTGATCAGTAACTTAGGACGTGCGCCAGAGTAACACGTGCTACTCTGCGGCACTCAGCTACAAAGTAGGCCGCCACAGTATTGAACCCAAATGGGTTAGGACGTGAAGTTGACTGTTCTTTTCTAATGGTTTTACAGTTATTATTGAAATGTCGATATTCTCGGAAAGGAAAGTGATTTTTTATATGAAATTGTATGAGTGACGTTAAATTTCTATATAAAGGCCAGATTGCGATACAAAATTATATACATTTTGTAAATCGTGGCTAGAATCGCGCAAGTTAGTGTGTATAGATGCCGAAGTGGAGGACATTGGCGAATTTACAGGATTGTAATGAACAAAACTTCAGTTTGTGTTTCTTGTTTTAGAAAAGAACTATTTAAGGTTCGTCAGTTTTTCGATGTTGTGTATAATGATGACCTTTTGAGCCAACCTGTTTTTTTTTGTACGACCTTTGAAATGAATGGAAATCCAACATTGATCCAACTTGTTCTTCAGCAATAATTGATTGATTGATTATTGACAAATTACTTTTGGATAAGAACATCTGTTGACGAAAACTGGCGCCGGACCGTAGAATTAACCGGCTGGAAAGATGCCCATCTTCACGCAACACTCAACACCATTTTGGGCGGGTGCGTAATGAGATTTTACTCAACACTTCCTCAATTCAATTGAATTCTCTCAATTTACGTAACCAATTACCAGGTCAGCTCGCATGCAGCGAATTGGGAGGGGCATTGTCAAGGGCAAATTCTCCCCACCCAGTAGATAATTATTGTTGAAATCTTGAACGAGAAGATTCTCTCCTCCTTTTTCTTGTCCCACGAAGAGAAATGACTTCTTGATTTATCGATAAGGGGGACTAGGAGGAAGCAGGGTGGACTCTTGGGGAATGACGGGGACACGAAATTACCCCGGGGAAACATCCGCTTCTTATTATCCAATTGACTTGTGATGGATGCCTTGCCACACCTTAATACAAACGTAAATGTCAGACATTGCAATACTGTAATTAAGTGCGACCGAGAGAGTATAATCTTGTGCGAATTGTACAATTGGGCATCCTAAAATAACCCATTTACTGGGGTGAACTTATTGCTTGAACTTTTTTTGCAAGAAAAAAAATCATCTTCTCTGAGTGATCCCCGAGTGTAATTTCACAGCGAGAATTGCGAGGTCGCTATCAACAAGATGAATGAAATCCAGCCTTGGCAATATTGGCAGCGCTACCCAGGAAATTCCGATCATACCTCACGCGCGCTGTATTCAAGCTAATGCACGCGCGTGAGGTATGCTCGGAAGTTCCTGGGTAGCGCTGCCAATATTGCCAAGACTAGATTTGATTCATCTAATTGTTGATGGAAACCTCCATCTCCGAGGCAACTGGCACCGCGTTTGTCATGGGACTGGCTGCAAATTAGAGGAATAAACCTCAAGATTCCATGCGTATTGGCGTCTGACTATAGTGCCTTCCTTGAACAATGTGCATGGCAAATTGAAACACTGTCAATAGGGCTAGATAGTTCAGTTTGCAGTCAACTATTCACTCCATAGCCTGGAAGACTGATTGGAAGAGACCCAAGTCCGATTTCCATTGTTGCTCTGCGCATACTCTTCAGGAGTTACAAAAAATATTATTTATGTATCATATTAATTTCTTTATCGTAATGGATATGGCCGATGTTTACAAAAGAATGCAATTGCCCAAGAATATTATTCATGCTGTTCATTCATTATGTGTTCAAACTTCCATGATAAATGTGGTAGAAGTATCTTTAAGAATGATATTTGCCACAAACCAGACCCCAAACATCCATTTTCTTTCCAAATCGTGAGATAAATCGCATTCATTGTGCACTTCTCTGAAGTGGAGGACATTGGCGAATTTACAGGTTTGTAATGAACAAAACTTCAGTTTATGTTTCTTGCTTTAGAAAAGAGCAATAAGGTTCGTCAGTTTTTCGATGTTGTGTTTAATGATGACCTTTTGAGCCAACCTGTTTTTTTTGTGTACGACATTTGAAATGAATGGAAATCCAACATTGATCCAACTTGTTCTTCAGCAATAATTGATTGATTGATTATTGACAAACTACTTTTGGATAAGAACATCTGCTGACGAAAACTGGCGCCGGACCGTAGAATTAACCGGCTGGAAAGATGCCCATCTTCACGCAACACTCAACACCATTTTGGGCGGGTGCGTAATGAGATTTTACTCAACACTTCCTCAATTCAATTGAATTCTCTCAATTTACGTAACCAATTACCAGGTCAGCTCGCATGCAGCGAATTGGGAGGGGCATTGTCAAGGGCAAATTCTCCCCACCCAGTAGATAATTATTGTTGAAATCTTGAACGAGGAGATTCTCTCCTCCTTTTCTTGTCCCACGAAGAGAAATGACTTCTTGATTTATCGATAAGGGGGACTGGAAGGAAGCAGGGTGGACTCTTGGGGAATGACGGGGACACGAAATTACCCCGGGGAAACATCCGTTTCTTATTATCCAATTGACTTGTGATGGATGCCTTGCCACACCTTAATACAAACGTAAATGTCAGACATTGCAATACAGTAATTAAGTGCGACCGAGAGAGTATAATCTTGTGTGAATTGTACAATTGGGCATCCTAAAATAACCCATTTATTGGGGTGAACTAATTGCTTGAACTTTTTTTGCAAGAAAAAAACTCATCTTCTCTGAGTGATCCCCGAGTGTAATTTCACAGCGAGAATTGCGAGGTCGCTATCAACAAGATGAATGAAATCCAGCCTTGGCAATATTGGCAGCGCTACCCAGGAAATTCCGATCATACCTCACGCGCGCTGTATTCAAGCTAATGCACGCGCGTGAGGTATGCTCGGAAGTTCCTGGGTAGCGCTGCCAATATTGCCAAGACTAGAATTGATTCATGATCTTGTGATGGAAACCTCCACCGCCGCTTCAACTTCACCGCGTTTGTCATGGGAGTGGCTGCAAATTAGAGGAATAAACCTCCAGACTTGGGACCAAGATTCCATGCGTATTGGCGTCTGACTATAGTGCCTTCCTTGAACAATGTGCATTATGGCAAATTGAAACACTGTCAATAGGGCTAGATAGTTCAGTTTGCAGTCAACTATTCATTCAATAGCCTGGAAGACTGATTGGAAGAGACCCAAGTCAGATTTCCATTGTTGCTCTGCGCATACTCTTCAGGAGTTACAAAAAATATTATTTATGTATCATATTAATTTCTTTATCGTAATGGATATGGCCGATGTTTACAAAAGAATGCAATTGCCCAAGAATATTATTTAATGCTGTTCATTCATTATGTGTTCAAACTTCCATGATAAATGTGGTAGAAGTATCTTTAAGGATGACATTTGCCATAAACCAGACCCCAAACATCCATTTTCTTTCCAAATCGTGAGATAAATCGCATTCATTGTGCACTTATCTTGTTAATTTAATTTCAAATTTGGCATTTCTACACAAGAGGCTTCGTACGTAACCGTTTTCGTCATGTCGTGGATATACAAAAAAAAATATACGACCCAATTATGAACGATGGGGGCGCTCTTATATACGGCTCTGGTGGCTACGCTACCGGGTCCGTTGCACAATTCACATCAACTAAAAGCGAACTTACTCCCATGCTCCCAGTTACAATTTTTTATCCTTAGTGCAGCCGGTATGCCTTTGTCCAATATTGCGGCTCATACTACCTTTATAGGTATATCTCAGAGACTGTTCAGTGTAATTTTTCATAAAAATGAATGTATACAAGTGTTTTTTTTCACGATATCAAAGCGATATCCCCCCCCCCGCCGTCTGACTCCGCCCTTTTTTTTTATAACGCATAAGGCCTATTTAGATATACCGTTCGGGCAAGACAAGTGTGTAGGAATGACTTCCGGTAAATGCAGGGAAAACAGTTCGTGCCGTTTTTGAATGCATGGCACATTTTCGGGAAATAGCTGGAAGTAAGTGAAATTTTCACGGCGTTTTCGGTTGAGCAAAGTTGGCACGCTTGTACCTTGATGAAACTGGGACGATTGTGAAGTCGACCCGGGCCTGACATTTTCAGCGTTATTAGGAAGACCCTGGCCTTTACGACATGCTTGGCCAAGTGTAATAATCCTCCCTGCGGTTGCCCTGGAAACTCGACCAGAAAAACAGGAGAAGTAACCATGAAAATGCGAAAGGAAATGGGAAAAGGTCAGAAATTGATTTGTGGCAAAACTCAGTACCAAAGGGATTGGAGATTCCAATCTGGGCCGATTAAATATTAAAAAAATGATGTTCAAAGAAAATAGGTTTAATTGCCGTCTACGGAATATATTGATGTTCCATCATTATTACAAAAGTACATAACTCACATGTCAAAATTGTTAACTCCTCAAAGTCTAGTTAATTTTTTATTGGCCTGCATTGTATTTGGTACAACAGGTCAACATAGGACCTTTATTGGTTCGAAATTATCTATGCCCTAAATGTGGTTGATGCACGCTTTCTATAATTTTTGGGTAGGTTCAGATGAAATCATTTTTTTTCCACGCACGATCATGAATTATGAGTTATATTCCTTCGCTTAAGATTAACCGTGAAAGGCTCGAATAATCACATAATCATGTGTCTTTTATTCAGTCGCTAATCGATGTGTGGCTGGCGATTGATCGTCGAAATCTTATGTTATCTTTGGCAAGTATCTGCAGTTCTCCCGTTTTCTCGCGCCCTTGCGCATTTCTGATTTCCAGGCCTTGCGTCATACCGCGCGTCAGCATCGCCGCCGCGGCTCCTTTTTATTGGATTCCATTTCATGCGCTTGGCTTAGACCCTTGATTTTTATCTCAAGACCAGTACCGTTGCTCGTGTTGTCGCATGCCAAAATTACCTCCAGGTGAAGTGCGCATGCGTGATTAATGAAGTCAGGCTGAGAGGCCACCTCGTCCTAAAGGATTTTTTGCAGTGTACGCACCCACCCATAACTGCATGTGAGAGGATTCTGAAGTATGGCCCAGGCGACAGGGTTTCAAAGGAGGTTGAAAACTGCGCGGCCGTGCGTATATTTGCCTGAAAGTAATTCTAACTCGGGGTTAAATTGAGCACGGGAACGGGGCCGGTCCGCGCACCAGGCAAGCATTGTGAGCGTCCGGTCGTCTGTGAGCAACGCGAGCACGGACACACGGTAACTTGACCGCTATAAGTATCCCGGTCTGATGCAAAGATTTATTATCCACTCCGAACGGAATTCAATTTTGATGTGCTGACCGGCACATGCAGATATATAGCACCACATTAAAATCGCAAACCATCACAATTCAATATCAGCTGAGAGAATGAATTAAAATTGTATATGAATTACAACCAGTCGTCGTTAAAGTGGGTGATGGAGGCTAAATCTGGATTGATTTATTTAGAACGCATGCCATACTTGAAAAGGGCCCATTTTATTCCAGTTGCTTAATTTTAAAGGGAAAATACAACATTTGCAAACATCAAAAAATAAAACCACCAAATCATTTTGAAATACCTTGCTGGACTGTTAGTGAATGACAGTGTAAAGCATCCTGTAAAATCATGACACCTGGTATACTGTCATTTTCAAGAAAAGTGGTATTTTTGTATCAATTTCCAACGCTGGTCGGCCGACCAGCGTCGGAAAAAAACCTGGCTTTTTTTCAAATACTGGCCCCAATTGACCATCGCACTTGTTTGCAATCGATTACACACCTATGAACGGGTACAAGCCAGCTAGACTGGTTCCCTGACCTTACAATTCCCCAATGTATGTAAACTGCTCTGTTTCTTATTATATGGAGTCAGGGAACCAGACTACAGGAAAATGATTTTTTTTTTCTTGGTTTTTATAGCATTTTCGAACCCAAAACCTCAAAAAAGTCAGTGTAGGGCCTAACTATTTTTGCTATATATTTCCAACCCCCCAATTCCATCCATTTCTGAAAATTACAGCAAAAGCAAATGATGTAATATATTCCCTTTTTTCATTAGCACAATGCCTGAAAAAATATGCGAAACAAAAGTCCGCTGTTTGAGAAGAAGTCGCAAGTAGCCAACATCACACGAAATGTTGATTTTTATATATTTTTTTGCATTGCCAAATTTTGCTAAACAACATTTGCATGCTCTTGGACATGCACACAAGACCCTGTAACTGTAAGTCAAATTTCAGTCTGTTGATCTTTTTCTTTTAATTTTCGGAGCCAAGTCTGCTAAGATAAACTTCTGTGTTTTCCAAAGTTAGAAAATTTGGAAATAATCGTTCAATATAATTCGGAGGCTGCCTAATTCCAAATATTTTTCTTGGAATGTTGAGCACTTGAGTTTAAACTTTCACAGTATGCCTACATCAATGTGAAAGGGCCCATAATGTAATTTTTAAATGCAATCCTTGAAAATACACCTTTGTGTCTCATTTAACCTTATTTTCAACTGTCATTTTTGCCATTTTCAAGGGTTTTTGGTGCCTTTTTGTTTTAATGCTAATGCAAATTTCCATATTCAAATCTGTGATGTCATTCCGGGTAGGAACCTAATATTTCAGCTACTAGGCTTATTTCAGCACAAAAAGCCGCAAAAATGTTGGATATTTTGCTTTATTGTATTTTCTTTGGTGATACGTTGTTGTGTCAACATGGCAGTAAGCCCATGAGCAAACATTTCTCACAAATGTTTTCAATGAGAAAATTGTGGGTTCGCAATTTGAACAGAAAACCCCTGAACAGTGTCTTCCTGGAATGACATCATAGCAACAGCGCCCTCAGTTGTCCAGAAAAGTATGGACAATTTTAAATGTTTAAAGAAGTGCACTTTTCAATAATATCAACCAAAAAGGGATGTCAAATAGTTTCCATACATTTAACTTGTTGCATAAAATGTGTTCCTTAGAAACATTCACCACATTGCCTCTTTAATTTAAAGATCGTAAATGTATACCGGTACGTGAATGTTTACTCCAATTATTACTGCAAGCGACCGTCATTCTAGAGGGTGATTTAAATCACAAAGCTTGGGGATTTTTTACAGCGAAACTGGGGCAATGGGAGGCGGAAAGCAATCATTTACGATTCCAAATTTAAACTGTACTTTCCCAGCGCGTCGGCTCGTGTCGAGAAAATGATTGTGCGGGGCTCGTCCATCATCGTCCGTTGGGTTGCCGACTTTGCGTGCCAATAATCCTGAATTATCATCTGTGTCATGGCCGCTGGTCCTGCATCTTTTGTGGCCGTCACAGGTGCAGCTTAGCTTCGTTTCTGATTATCTTTCTGCTCGGGCTCCGTGACTCAGACCTAACAGCAATCCGAATCGGCCTGCAAGTCACGAACTCACTAATCGACCATCTTTGTTCCCGGCAAGTGGACGTGTCGCAACAATGGACAATTCGGCGTGCTCGTTCAAATTACTTCCCTTCATCGCAAATTCACCCACATGATTATCTGAATGCTTTGTCAACATCTTCATTAGTATTCTACTCTCATATTTCATGACACGCTCTAAATATCGCTGCTTTATATGGGAAAGGGTGTAGTTTACTGAACCGAATTGACGTATAAAATGGTCTCGCTATGCGCCTTGCATTATTCAGCGAATAAAATGTGCGCTTACAATAATTTTACCCAAGTTGAAGTCATAACTTTTCACCCCCCCCTCCTAAAAAAGGGGGAATTTGTTATTTCAAAACTATTTTTTTCGAGTCTGTATCTGTGTTATTGCACGGTCAGTTATCTTCCTTCAAATAGCATGCAATTCTTTAACAGAAACACTCTTCAACGAAATGATCAAATACAACATTAACTCTCCGTGGTTTTCAATTTTTGGAAACAAAAACACCAGCCCTCGAATTTGATTGTTTGAAGGCATAGCCGTGTGTCCCATAAAACATGTGGTGTCACCTTGGTGTTTTAGCCATCAACTTATTTTGTCATCCCATGGCCGGGTTGTCTCCTAATTATTGATCCCATAAACGCCAATCATACTCACCACGGCGACAGAGCCACTGACCCCCACTGTTTCTAGCACACCTGCAAGGTTCGGCCCAGCTCATTGTTCCTAACATTTGCATGATCAAATTGCTCTTTTTAAAGCCCTCTTCAAAAGAACACAATAGGCGGCTTTGCCGCCTTTATGCTGCCCATGCATTTCCATTTGTTTACCAAATTCCGAGGTGTCAGGCGACTTAAAAAGACCCCGGTGGTCACTTTTTTTTATTTGATCAACACCTGAGCGTCAAAAGTGCCGAGGATTCGAAACTTTACCGTCGATTAAATTGCTTGAACATTTTTGTGTTTCATTCAGAGATAACTGCCATTTAGTTGTATTAATCTGGAATAATCATGTGTAAGGAAAAGATGGTTAAAAGCGAAGTGTTAAAAAAGTATGGGCAGTGAATATATCAACAAATTATCACGGATTTTTAGTTCATCATTATTATGAGTTAATTTGAAAGTTTTTTTTATAGAAAACCACCGCATTGTTGGAGTTGGGCCCCATATTTTCTATTTTCGTTGAAATCGCCAAACATGCACCGTCTTACAGTCATAGTTTGAAATAAATTTTCGGTTTTATCTCAATTTAGCTAAACGTGGGTTACTAAAAATATAATCTTAAGATCACTTTTATTTATTGGGAACTGACGTAAATTTATCATCCTTGTCGTTATTATCTGCGAACCGATTATCATTCGCGAATGTAGGTAACAAGTTTATATTTTTCCATGGCCTCGATGAAATAAAACTTTGCATATTGCCGAACGAGCCTAAGGCTAATCTTTGGGTCACTTTCTATCCAATCGGCATCCTTCTCATGTGTTGTGGAATGTGAGCTTTTCGTAAGACAGCGTCGTTGATTGGTGCCTCGAAAAAATATATAATGAAATCAATATTCATGAGGAGATTAGGCCATGGCCACTCAAGTGTACGTGTGTGTTGAGTACACGGTACAATTCTATACGTACGTACGTACGGTACGCGTGATGCACGTACACACAGTCTATGCAGTCTTGGCATTTTATGCGTGTTGTGTCTCAACAAACCCTCTAAAAGGCCAGCTTTCTTGGAATTTTCTGTGATATTTTCCCCGTGTTTACATCCAAGGATTATTCTCTAACACTAAGATGTATCTCTTGGATATTTCAGCTTCGATACGGACTCCAGTAGGTGAGTGAGAAGCGGCAAATTTGTCGGATTTTTTTCGTCGTTGATCAACCTCCGCTGCTTGTGTGGTGCCCGTGTGCGCAGCTCGCCCGTGGGTTAGCGACGGGGGCCAAGATGGCGTCCGTGCCCGCTACCACAATGCAGCAACTACTCATGTTTTGGTGCTGGATTTGCGGTCTTTTCGTAATCTTCGCTGCCGGAGCCGTTGGTCAAGTTCAAGCTTCACAATTCGTCAGATGTCCTGAGCCGTGTGCTTGCCTGGGAGACATGGTAGACTGCAGCAAAAGGCAGTTAACAACTGTTCCACCGGACATACCGCACTGGGTTAAAATTCTGTAAGTAAACACATTGTCATTGGTAAACGTAGTAACATACACATAAAGTTACATGTCACTGTCACTGTCAAGACGGGTAGCTGGGAAGTAGGACCATATAAAACCTTGATAAATTGGCCAGTCATTGTAAAACATGTAAAATATAATTCATCATAGTGCCTAATTCATATTTAGCTAGAATAACTCCAGCTCTAAATTCTATTTTATCCAATATCAGTGTGATAAAGCATTAGAGCTGGAGTTACTCAAGCTTATTCATATTGAGAAATCAGGGAACAGGGGAAAGAGTTTCAGGAAAAAAAATGGTGCATCCTGACGCCACTTTTTTCTTCATATCATCTCAATGAAGGTCATTCATTGCAAAAATGATGATAAAACACGAATCTGGGAATGAGAAACATTTCCATTTTGTTAGGAAATACAAAAATGTCCTTGACTCTCCGTAGACTTTGTACACAATTGCAGAAGTGGCGTCAGGTTGCAACATTATTTCCGAGTTTCATACCGTAACGTGAATTGCGCCACAGATATTGGTGGCGCTATTTTCATGCTTAAAATGACCTAATTTTTTGTGACCGCCTTTTTTGAAAAGGTTTGACATGGAATATCACAGTTGTGGATTCTCCAAAACAGCGATGCCGTTATTTGTGTGTGAATTTCCCATACGTTTGTCACATAATCAAATGACTTGGTCACGTTTATTTCAACCAAATCGAGGATCATTTTTAGGCCCAAAAAAAAGAAGCTTCAAAATTGCAATTATTTTAGAACTGCTTGCCCTATGATAAAGCTAGGAGACCACTTTAATTGCATTTTGAAAGCTCTATGATAAAGTAAATTCTACTAAACTATCAATTTTGAAATTTGATGATTCTACCTAGCGTATGCCTATCTAACCTAGTGCCTGGACATCATATCACTGGACACCCTGTTCACAAACCATATAAGACTGGTCTGAAAAATTCCAGGTGTTTTCTCAGTAAATGCTAATTTCCCTGCTAAAGTTGACTTTTTAGGACAATAGTTATCGCTTTCTGATGGCCGATACATGTAGGTCATGTAGGTCACTACAGGGAAAAATTAGTGATTTTGTCCGTGTATGGAATTCTTCCGGAATTGAAATAATTTTGTTAACATGGTCAATCTTTGTCAGACTCAGTCAGAGAATACTTACAAGATTATCATCATTCCCCAAACAACCTTTTTTTCACAGCCACCCAAAAAGTGACGTCGGCATAGGCCTACTAGTACGGTTCTACCAGTACTACAAAGTACAAGTAATACAGACAAAGTACAAGCTTGAGAAACTAAAGCTCCAGTGCTCATCACGAATTCAACATTTAAAGCTGGAGGCACATGGCGTAGGGCGTGAAATTTGGCCTCAACTAGAATGTTCCTTTTTCCGTATCCAAACCCAGTTGAGATTAAACTCACCTAATATCATGCAGCAGTCATTAACCCTAACCCTGCTGAATCCAACAGGATCCAACTAGATCATGTACGCGATGGAGCCTGTTGGATTGAGCAGTAAACCCCTTGTGTAGTTTATGTGTACATTCCTGATGCAAAATGTTGGATTCAGTAGGCAACTGAACCGCATTAAAACGCAAAGTTGGACTCTGATGGATTCAGCAGACAACTGAAAATATGGCACAGTGGATTGAGCAGGAAACTCTGATTGGACAATGTTGGATTTATCAGGGTAGTCTTGAGGAACTACTAGGGGGTAAGGACAAAGCAAACGAGCGACTTGAAACAGAACAACAGGGACTGAAATCAAAACAAAATGTATGATGTCTGTGGCTTTTCAGATTATTTCAAGACTCCATACTGAGACTGCAAACTCACAAGTATGATTGCTAAATGTGTCCAGAATATGTTAAGGTGTGGTAACAGAAATTAGTACAGCTGCCGTCTGCCTGAGAACAGCAATGTTGATCACATGACAAGCCTCTTTATGAACAAGAGTCATACTGTATGAACTTGCCAGAAATATAGTCCCTGATTAAACCTTTTTTTTTTAAGTCAAGAAAATTTCACCATGTAACATGTAATTCTGGATCAGCCCGATTGCCCCTGTTTCACCAGAGTCTGTTTAGTTGATCCATGGAAGCCCTCCATCCATGGGCGGTTGAAGGTCAAATTTTAGGTCATCGGCTTCTGTTGGTTCCCTAAACACCAAAGTCTAAGCTACAGCTGAACCTGTGTATTGTGCGACATTTGCTGAACTAAAATGCTAAAATGTATACGAAGCATTCATGTGGCAACCATAGCATTTCTTTCTTGAATACACAATACACCCGTAAGTCATTATGTGTAGATACATTTCTACATGATGTAGGAGCAGCAGATGAGCAGAAATATCATATTAGCAGACATTTCTACTGAATTTCTTTCTAATCAGGTAATTTCTAGCTACGCACACAACTCTTGTGTATTAAATCTCATACATTTACTGGTAGTTTGAAATAGTTTTGTGTCATACCTTTGGTTGAATTTGTGGTCTTGAACCAATTGGACTAGTAACTTAATAAGCGATGGATAACGAGGTTAATCAACATTGATCAGAGAGGAGGGGTTATATGATACACATAATTAGGTTCCACACATGAATAGAAAAAAAAACGTGTTCAAAAAGAAATCAATTTTTTAACCATAGGACTCTATTTGAAATAGACAACTCGTGTCTTGGAACAATTTAAGTTTTAGTTCATAATCTGTGTTGCTAATTGGTAGTACTAAACAAAAAGAAGAAATTTAAGAAGGGCTTCTTGTCAAGATTCAAATGCTGTGATTTAATTAAAAACATTGAAACTTTCTCATAACCACAGTTACTTCCTGACAAAATACAATTAGTAATTAAAAACTATGATTGTTTTTAATACTTGATATCTTGCATATAGTCCACAGTGGTTCTGATTATTCATATCAGAAAGTTTTAACTGACAATGTGTTACGTTTGGAAGTAATTGACACAATACGTGTACTACATACATACATACATGTAGATGTACATTTACGAAAATGATACCACAAGAATTCCACACTAGTTGATGACTTACAAATGAATGTGGGGCGAAACATGATACAAGCGAGGCATTGCCCATGTTCCTTCCTTTGCCTAACAGTAGACCAGGATCCTGACTAAATCCCTCCCCGAAATCAAGCATCACCATAGGTCAATAGCGGCTGACCCTGTGACCCTCATTTCCTAGGCTGCACTTCCATTGTGTAGAGGTGGGGCAGCAATCTAAAAAACCCTAAGGTTTTTCATTTGTGTGAATCATGTACTTGGGCTGCAATTACAGCAAGCTATACAACCCCACTTGAGTGTGTAGGCACACAACCGCTGGTTTACGGAGCGCCGCTTTTATGCTCGCTGCCCTAAATTCCACACTGCCCTGCAGAAATAGTTTAAACAGGCCGCTGCTTTGATTCCTTTTTTTCTTTGTTGAATACCAGAAGTTGGACTTTCACCCCACAATGGAGTTCTTGACATATTTGGAGATCTAGATTTCAGCAAGATTTAACACCTTCGCGGCATAAATTTGGCTGTATTTTTTTGCACAGATTGTGTGAAGTAATTTGCTAATGCTGTTTGCATCCAGACACTAGTGCTATTGGGTTAGTAAAAATGCGACATACATGTAATGACCATACATATCAGTAATAAAAGTTTTTATGTGAAACACATTTTGGTCAAACCTTAAAGTTACTGCACGTTTACGCATAAAAAGCCACTCAAAAAGAAAGAAAGAAGTTTCAAAAAAAAAATCTGGTTTAACATGAAAAACAAAACAAAAACCCTCAAGAAAGCTTGAATTGGGTCAAGTTTTCCTCTATTTTCTTTATATGCACAGTTCTTAGGAAAAAAAATGGTTGACCTCTGTGCTTGTATGTTTATGAAGTTAAAATGCAATTGAACTATTTTACTGCCAAAGTCATAAAAAAGTAGCATTGTGGTATCATCATAAATTCCTATGTTGAAGTTTTAAGGGCATAAATACACCAAATTTAATGCTTCTGTTGACGATAAACAAGTTGTAATAAAACAAGTCATTAAATTTGTAGCCCTCAGGTCAAGAGACTTGAGAGTTACATATAGACCCATCTTACAAAAAAATTATTTTCATGATTTTTGAAAACCTGTGTCTGGTAAATGTTGTGTATCACAAAATCAGTCTCCACTTTTGTAGAGTACATTGTAAAAATGAATCTGATTAATTCACAAAAAAACACACATGAAAGTCCAATTTTTCTAAAGTACATTGTAAAAATGAATCTGATTAATTCACAAAAAAAACATACATGAAAGTCCAATTTTTCTAAAGGTTGTTTCCATGTAATCAGAATGTATGCTCTATTTGAGCCTTGAGGTGTAGTTTCCAGTTCTGTACTACAGCTTACAACTTTATACGAGTTACCATAAATTGCGTGCGGGTGTCAGGTCGAATTAACCATTGTCTATGTCTCCTGTCTAAAAAACGCTTACTGGAACTGACACTCCGACACAGCCGAGTGATCTCAGAAACTGCAATCACAGACATGACACTGGTTTTTGTCTTCTCATGATACACTGACCAAAAAGGGAATTAAATTAATGTAATTACCTTCAGATATATCTATTCCACTCATGGTCCAATTCCAAGGAGCTGCTTAAGCAGAAAATATGTGCTTAGCAAATGTGCACTAAGCAAAAATAACTGGGAACCAGTCACAAGCAATATATGTATTATATGACCCTTCGGCTGGTAACCCGTTTCTGCTAAGCAAATAATTTCTGCGCTTAACAAATTTCTGTGCTTAACATAAAATTGGCCTCAGATCGCATGTAATGGATTTCAAACATTATACATGTATCGGTATGTAAGTAGGTTACATTTACAAGTGTCGGCAGTGCCACAGTTTCACATCTCTGAAGTTCACCGAGAGTTTTTCATTTTCCCTTTTACTTTTCGTTTTGGAGTAGATGCGCATAAACATGAGCCATTAAATCATGTTGGGGTACCCTCTAACTTCACCTGAATAAACCATGGGCCGACGGTTAATGGTGCCATAATTCACCCAACCCGTATACATTTTGTCAGATTCATGCGGCGCACACCTTGCTTTTATTGCCGTAGCGACTGTACATGTACTTCCCTCCTCCTTCTTTCAAGTCTCCGTTTCTCTGATAAACCATTCGGTGCAGAGTTTCAAGTGTAGCTTGGCTCACACCCGCAATGCCAAACGGTATTGATTTATATTGCAGATCTGCATTTTGATCAGACATTCAGGCTGCGTACATGTAGTTTTTTTCCCCCGCTTCTCTCCTACAATTTAATGTGATGTTGTACATGTACCGTATGTTGCCAGTATTCAGGCATGCAAGCTTTCACTCAGATCAGCTGATAACCTCATTTTTCCACTTTTCTTGTATGCCATTAAAAATTGAAAAACACTGCAGCTAGCCTTGTGAAGCTAGAAAATTCTTCTTTGGGCGACTTCCCAGTTGCCTGCCTTTAATTAATAGTATTGTTACATGTTTGGGATGTTTTTGAGATTTTGGGTAAACTTGGTTGGGATTTATTTCTAAATCTATCATGTATATAATGCATCGTCATATCAAAATGTTAGACGTACTAACTGTAATATCAATTCCAATATAATTCAAATTGGAGTTTATTTTACATGAAAGTAAGTTTGTTCAGTCTATTTCGGAAGAGTTCAAATTCACACTAAAAGATTGAAAATATACTTCAGTTGAGTGAAATTGTACCCCGTTTGAGTGAACTTGTACCCCATTTGAGTGCAATTGCACCCGTATTTAAGTGAAAAATTAATTGATTGGTATTAGAGGTAATTTACTACATGATCTGACTGAACCTAGGGACAAGACAAATTTAGAGTGAGAGAAACTCATTCAATGAATTCATCATGTACATGAAGTAATCACTTGAGGATTCCACTTGTAGTGATTCTTTGTTAGAGTTTTTAAGTTTACATTAGAGTGATTCCTTATTTCATTCTAAAATTTGATTTTAACAATCCAGTTCTAACCGCAACTTCCGATGAATTCTAATAATTGGTATGACCAGTTTAATCACACAGCCTCGGCATGCACATTAGGGCCTGCATTTTTAATGTACCTTGGCCTTTTCACACCTTGTGACTGAATGAGGCAATTCAGGGGGGCTACAAAAAATGAACCCATTGCCTGACATAAAAATCCCACTGAAGGACTTTGTTTGTTTCACTCTGGGTTTGTCAGGGAGTCTCTGACTTTAATCTTTGCACTTTGGTATCCAACAAGTGCAGTCATGCAAAATGCGTACATGTATGTATTAAAAAGAATGTAACATAATTTCTCACCAATGTTAATGTGGTGCTGGATCCACACTAAATGCATTGCAATGTGAGGAGTATCCAAACTTCATGTATGAAGTCCAACGAAATCAAGCAACAGCATAATTTTGAAAATCAGTTGGGGAAGAAGTCTTTAGAGATATTAAAATGCCATCCATTCTTTGATGTAAATTACTTTGTATAATGATTCATTTGTAGACAGATGAAAAACTTTAAAGCGTTTCAGCTTTGTATTGATACCCAAAGTTTTGAATCAGTCCTGATTCAAAATTGGCGCTCAACACACAAAAACGACAGTCGTAAATGAACTGGAATCCCAAGCTATCAAAATGCAAAATAGGATCCACCTAATAAATACCCCTGTGATAAGTACAAGTATACGCACATATGTACAAGATGAAATTTTCATCAAGGTGATGTAATTTAGGTTTTGCTTATCACCGACGTATTTTACGAACACTGTATACTCAGCGTTTTCTGAATGCATGTGAAAAACAATTCACCTACTACTAGTGTCACGGTGTTGGACTCGACACTAGTAAGCTGGATGTCATAGGTTCGAGTCCCACCCGAGTATTCCTGAATTTTTTCCTCATATGAGCACTTAGACAACACTAAGTATCCATGTTTATAAAATACATACATGTAGGTGACAGGCAAAACCCAATATTGAAAGTATCATGATGTACATGTACATGTCAACGTCAAATCTTCATGCAGATGTAGAGCATTCGTAAAAGCCTGCCACTTTTAAACACCTAAGTATCAAGATGAATATCTTTACTGGGCAGGAAGCCGCTTAAAAATGAGCTAAGCAATTCCAAGGTCAATCGTGTTACCTGAACACTACAGTTTTCCCCGGCATACTACGGTACACTGTGTACATGTACTGCTTGCATAGTAAATGATTGAAGGTACCAACTAGCACGGCTTGTTAGCCAGTTCCTGCACGGTCCAATTTCTGGCTGCGCGCGTCAGTCGGGCCGGTGAAAGCCTGTGTTGCCTGGCGGCCCTTCCTGCCACCCTGCTCAGGTCAGGTAGATCTGTGTGAATTCATGCAGAGTATTAATATGATATGTTGGACCATAGCGGGGCCAGGATTGATAACGTGCACTGACTGAGCCGGTGCTCAAGCAGGGAGGCGTGTGGGGTTAGGATTGGAAGCAGTGGAAAACAGATCGTGGAGGATTTCGCCAACATCATCACGCCAAGCAAATGTTGTCTTTTGAGTAGACAATCAAAATTAGCGGTACATCTTGCAAATTAAGAACATGATTGTGTAGACGACCGGTACATACATGTACATGTAGGTGTCTGGAACCTCTTTACATGTCTTTCCAAAGGGTGTTAATTTTGCACGAAAACTGTAAATATTGGAATATATACATGTATCCATCAGAAATTGTTGAATATGTAGCTAAAAACCCTGTAACCTGTATAATACTGAAGATAACTTTTTTTTCGGTGCCATGAAATTGACTTCAAAGCTGATATGATCATGCAGTGTATTTAAGGTGAAGTTTTTGATCAACACCACACATTATAGTGCGCTAAACATTACGCAATCGAAGCTTTTGATATGCAAAACCTTTACATTTCAACGTTGGTTGAACAAAAACATTTTTGTGAGTACCGTACTTTTCACTACGTCCTTAGCTTGAAAGTTTGAAAATCAACCCTGATCACGTATTGGTTGTATTTAAAAACCTGATGTTTTAAGTGGCAAGCCGATGAACACAAAGCATATTTTCTTTTAGCCAAGAATTGCCCAGACTTAAAGGGATACACAACATCTGCAAACATCAAAAACCAAAACTGCCAAATTATCACGAAATACCTTACTGTACTGTCAATGACAGTCTAAAGCATCCTGTAAAATCATGGCACCTGGTGTGCTGACATTTTTAAGAAAACTGTTTTTGTATCAATTTCCAACACTGGTTGGCCGACCACAGATGGAAAAAAAACCTGTTTTTTTTCAAATACTGCTCCCAATTTGTCATATTTAGTTAGTCCGTATTTTGTTTGCAATCAATTACACACCTACCGGTATGAACGGGTGTACAAGCCAGCTAGACAGATTCCCTGACCTTACAATGCCTCAACGTCTATAAATTGCTCCGTTTAATCTGAAGTGGGGTCAGAAAACCAGACTACAAGAACATGATTGTTTTTCTTGTTTTTTTCAGCATCTATGAACCCAAACCTTCAAATAAGTCAGTGTAACAATATTTGCTATAAACTACTAACCCCCCAAATTCATCATTTCTGAAAGTAACAGCAAAAACAAATGTTGTATATTCCCTTTAATTTCAACTTCAAATGAAAAATACTTTCAGATCTGTGGTTCCTTCAATTTGTGCCAAATAACTGTTCTTTTTTTCTTCTTCGGCTTCTTTTCATATTAACTGTTCTTCCCCCTTGATGAGGCAATAGCAGCTGTGAAAATACTGCGTAACTCGTCACCTTTTGCGGCGCTCTCAGAGCAGGGATTCCAATTCCCTCATCGTTCGGATCGCGTTTCGTTTCCACTATTCCCCCCTCTATCTTCTAGGCTCAACTTCCCTCAGTTCGGTTGCCCCAGCTCAGGTCTCAACTCCTGAATAATGCGAAAAATCTTGGACACATGGTCCCCACATTGCACAATGTGGGATGCCAAATAGAAAACGAAACCACATGAAAATGCATGCACGTGTTTACATATTGAGTGCATTTTGACACCGTCCTGTTTTTTTGTTGGTTGCTTGTGATTTTTCGCGTGAACTTTGTATTCGTTGGTAAGTTCTGTCAAGTTGCGATCAATTACCTGAAAAAAATTGGCTTTATTGAGAAATGTAACTTTTGCAAAAAAGGCCCTTCCTTTAACCGCTATACATTCATATACATTTGAGAAGTTAATATTTATATTTACGTAAAATAGAAATCAGAAATAAAGGGTGCTGAAACAAATAGTGCATTTTAATGAAAGAGAAACACTCTTATGTGAAAAACTTTGTCCTCAAACAGTGACCCACGCTCAGCGTACTTCAAATTCCCATGGAATTGTATTGGGTTGTAAATATTTGATTGGTATGCAATGATGTGTGGCCAACTGGCCATATCTTGTTTTTTTTTCTTTTACAAAAGTTCAGGTGAGATGTACGGCATGATGGATGACAGAAATTAAGCCCCATTTATCATTCGGTCGGAACAGAAAAAATAATAACAGGCAGCAGCCAGCACAGAATTTTATTCATGTTTCTACATCCATTCCCTTCCCCCAAGCATTTGAGAATTTATGAAAACAATTACGAAAGAATGATGAAAGATTTCTAGTTAATTTAAGATCTTGCTGGTAAATAGTTGTGTCTCATATTTGTTTTATTTAGAAAGAAGGGAAATTTGCAGGTGCACAGAAGGTGTTGATTTACGGTGTGTAGGATCAGCTTAACAGTAAAGTTAACATAAGATTTATGAACTGCTACAGTTTGTATCTATTTCCACCTGCCCCTTATACATGTAGATCATGTGACTTGTGCCCATGAGGCTGACAAGAAATACAACAAAAGTTTAATTTAAAAAAAAAGAAGTAATGTGTGCTACACAATAAACCATTGTGAAAAACTTCAATATTGGGCTTTGCCCCTCACCAACATTATTTCATAAACGTATACTCGGCGTTGAGGGTTGTGAGAGAAAAATTCCACAAGTTACTCAGGTGGGACTCGAACACATGTCCCCCTGCTTACTAGTGCAGATGTTTTACTACATGTACTGGACCATCAGGCTTACAGGGGTCGGCAGGGTGATTCAAATCTGATAGCAGTGGGTACCACTACTGATCACTTTCTTTTATGACATACATACATGTAAAAAGTGATGATTGTGAAAAAGGCTGTTTTGAAAATGTGCAATTGCTTTGGTTTTTAAATAATGAAAGGTTTGCGGAAACACCATGTGCGAATAATTTCTCAACTAAGAGAATGGTTCTGAAAAGAACCAGAGGTATAAACTCTGCTTTGGTTTTTAGAATTGAGTAGAGCAGTCTGCAAAAATGTCAAAACTATTCTTATTTTGTGTGTGTTGAGAAGGCCTAGGGTGCCTTGCATTGCAGACAAGTTCCCTCATTTTGTCGTGGGTCCCTCTGACGATGACACTTGGAATCTAAGGGGGTAACAGTTCGTTGGGGAGGGGGGGGGGGGGGGGGAGGGGCGTGTTTTCATGCATTGGAGTCAGTGTCACACAGTCTGCACAGGCTGTCAAGATGTTTGAATTGGGCATCGATTCTTGCATCTCAATGTGTGAAGAAAATGTGATTGTGATTGCATGTGGACTCTGAATCGTGACTCGGCATGAAAATGTTCCTGATTAAATGAGTTCACCTACCCTGACAACCCAGTTCTTACATTTCTTTTTGTATTGAAAAAAATGTTGACTTGTTTTTTACAGTCTGCACCAGGCCCCTTTGAGGATGTTTTTTTTCCATAATTTTGAACTAAATCAACAAAGTACATATGGCAAATACAATTGCCACAAAGTTGATTTGTGCAGCATTGATTATGGCAAGATTATTAAAGGATATAAACATTTTCATACGGTGACTTTGAACTTTTTAAAATTTCACATGGCCTAGTTATCTGCTTTGAGGAATACTTCCAAGGAACATGAACATGTACATTTCAAGCAAAAAAAAAAGGGGGGGGGGGTTATGGCCCAGCACTTGCCCATAGATTCATTAGTTATTCATGGTGCATGTGTAAATCTGTATACCAAGCCTTCCTATTATATTCTTATTGACAATCCACTCCGGTGTCCAACTCACACACAAACACATTGTGCAGTGCATATGTGCATCTACTGTTGTCACCCCCTGTCTTTGTTAGGTCATGTTTGGTGCCAAAAGAATAAAAAGAAGGCAAACTTTCATCGTCTTGTGTTGGAGCAAACAAGAGGGCTTTTGCAAGCAAATGAATGCGGGCCCACGGACTGGGAGAGCCCTTCGACAAATTCAAAGTGGCACACCTGTGCACATACGTGCACATGTACATAAATCATTTATTAGAGGTTGGCTAAGTATGACAGGGGGCTGCGGAATGGCATGCATAATGCTCGGGTATTTGCCTGAGAATTTTAGATTTGGCCTGCGAGATGCAGTTTATTGCATATTGCTGTGTGGTACTGTGTGTGCTTGCATATTGCTGTAGTGGATGGCTGTATTGATTAACACAGAAATGGTGTGCATCTTGCCTATCCGTACATGTAGTGTCTTTGATCTCAATGAAATCAGCCTTTTTAAACTCCAAAAAAAATCAGGAGTAATTTTGAATAATGAAACATTAAAAGTTGCTAGCTCTTCATGTAGTGCATAGTAGAAACAAGTACTTTACCACAATGCAACACTTCACAATGATCACATTGTTAAACAAAAACTGATAATACTTGTAGGTAGGAAAAGCTGAACAACACTGAAAAGAATAATTGAAAACTCATTTTTTTCAGGACCCAGCATTACAGGTATAACATAGTTTTGATTCATTTCCCCATTAATTTGACTATGTAGGCCAGTTTGCCAGCATGTATACATATTTTGCACTGGCAAAATGAAGTGGCAGAAAATGTATTGAATGAAATGTACAATGAAATACATTTGTATTACATTGTATAAATCACTGGACAGGACTTGTACTGGTAACTGGCATCCCAAAGTAGGGTATCTTTGACCCACCACTGGTATTCAAACTTCATAAGAAATGTATACAAACTCTTACCTTGGATTTAAGCAAGAGTGATCCCAAGTTCATTTGATCAGGTATATTGCTGGTAGGAACACCAGCTTTGATGAAACGTCAACAGAACACGATCTGAATGCAGAATACATTTGGTTTCCAAGGCAAGGAATATTACAGTTCTCTGATACGCCGGGTGTTGTGAGTGAAAACACGCCAGTCGTTTTGGTCTCGTTATCGCGATAACGCCGCTTGGCCCTCAGATTAAATGAAAATAAAAAGAACATAACACCAAGAGAGAAAAAAACTGTTGAGATGTTCTGTGACAAGGGGAATTTTCCGTTAACCCTAACCCACCTCACTCCTTTAAAATCCTCCTGGCGGTTTTGGAGGATTCTAGAGGATTGAGGATGAATGGTGATTGAATCAAATGAGGATTCTGGAGGATTGAGGATGAATGGTGATTGAAGCACATGAGGATTTTGGAGGATTGAGAATGAATGGTGAATGAAGCACAAGAGGATTTTGGAGGATTGAGGATGAATGCATTTTGGGGCAGGACTGTCTGATGATTTTGAAGGATTTGGCGTTGGTTATCCTTCATTTAAACACGAGTGCAAAGTTTTGGGATGAGGAGGATTTTGGAGGATTGAGGATGAATGCATTTTGAGGCAGGACTGTCTGACAATTTTGAAAAATTTAGGCGGAGTTGAAAAATTTTGGAGGATTTTGGAGGATTGAGGATGGTTGTAAGCAACAAGGGCCTAGGGGGTTAGGGTTAACAGGGTTGAGCACAATAAAATGGGTTCCCCCCCCAAAAAAAAAAAATTGAAAAAATTGTGTCTTAAACTGGTGACATTGTACTTTTGGACATTTTGCAGAATTTCTCAATTTTACTTTCTCGTACCTTGTACTTTGTACCTCGTTGAATATACCAAAAAAAAACCTTGTGGGAGTATAACTGGAGGCTTGATGAGAAGAACATTTTTAAGTCTTTTTTTTTTATTTGTAGACAACAGGCGAAATTTGGGCATATCTCACTGGCTTCTCACTTCGAATAATGAAAACTAAACTTAAATGTACATAGGCCATGACTAGGCGTTTAGTGTTCATGACTATACATGTGTCACACACTGCCCAGGTACATGTACATGTGCAGGAAAAGGGACCACTTGGTGAGCTTCCTCGATTGAGGAAGGTTTTCCCCTCCACTCCAGTGAAACTATGGATTTGCTTTGCATTTCACTCCCTGTTCTGAAGCTAAACCCACTTTATAGCCAGTGGAATTTATCTGTTTAAAATACTGTAATGTACTTTTTGTTACTGCAAAACGGTTTACAGAATTTAACCTTTAGTGTACATGTACAGTTTGTATTCCAACAACCCTAACCCCAATTCATAGTGTGAGTGCCCGTACAGTTTCTACATGTGAGCACCTGGGCGACTTCTCTCCTTGGATTGCCCCCAGAATTGGGAGCAATTGTCCTGCCCATTGCTGCGGACCAGCCACCATAGTGTGTGCCACACAATCAAGCCAAAAGATTAATTGTGAAGCTAGTAGGGGAGCTCCATTGTCCGCCTTGATCGCTTTTCGCGCCCTGCAGCAAGTCCCCCTTTTGTCCCCGCTCTGGCCCCCAAGTAGCTGGAGGGTGTATTTTGTACACCCCTCATGAAGGCCGACTCAAGCGGTTATTTTTGTTGTCCCTTCAACAACTCACTTCTCTTGAAATTCTTGTTGGTGAATGGAGCCTCTGGAGTGTTCTATTGCTCCTGAATCGGTCCGGTGATTTTGAATGGTCCGCTTCGGAATGCACTAGCTCGTTTTTTGTCAGTGTTTGAAACGCCATTGAAACGAGACCAAAAAAGTAAACGTGTAATTCGTTTCCCAAGCATAAATCAGGTTGTCAGTTTTCCAGAAAGAAAAGTTGTTGATGTACATATGAAACTGCGTGGTGGTATGTACATATACACAAGCGTAAATTTGTGTAAAAAAAATAAATTGGGCTCCATCTTTTTCTTTTCTCAGAGACAGTTTTGGACCTTGCAGACATTTTCGGTTGTTGAGGAAAGTTCGTTTGACCCCACTGAACCAGTATCCGCTATCACAAAAAATGCATGCAACTACTGTACAAATTGCCATGGGCTTTGGGATTGAAACTCGGTCAATCCGTAGGAGGAAAAAATAATAAATAGATGCTGGAACTTGGGAACTTGCTCCTGTAAAAAAAAAAAAAGATCACCGTACAAAGGCTGGGCTGCTAATGAACAAAAGAAAACATTGAGTCCCGCCAGACTGCATAACTTAGTGCTTACGCATGCCTACGTGTGCAGTTTCCGAGTTGACGAGCACTTTTTCCCCCCTTTCCCTCGGAACTCTAATGTCCAACAAAAATAAATGAAATTCAATTTCTCTGGAACACAAATCAAATTAGACAACATAAAAATGCAGTGATATACCTGCCTGTATCAATCATAGTCTGCCCATCAGGGGGTCAGTCGAACTATTCACAGGTGTTGTACATGTAATTGACAGTTATGCTGCACACCACTTCTCTCCCCCCCCTTCTGCTTTCAATCTCAGGTATTGTGGGGGAACCTATTAGCAGGATGGCAGGTGTGAAAAGTCTCTGCAGGAACAAAACAACAGAAGGGCCGCCAACTTAAGTCGGCCCGTCTTTTCCTTGTGATCAAATCAAAAATAGAAATAAACCTCCCTGCTAAATCGGATTATGCATGTTTCTAGGTTGTGTGTTTGTCGTCGGCATATTTTTTTTTTTTCGTCTCCGTATTTTGGCGATGTTGCAAATATTTTCGGCCGCACGCCTGCTGGTGTTTCGGAGAGTGTTTTGGCATTTTTATTTAATAAAATATTAATGTTACCCCTCTGAGGTTGACACACTACCGTGACACTAGATACACTGGGAGAATATATTTAGAACACTGTACTTCAGACAGTATAATGATATAGAGCATGTAGTGTGCAGTAACCCAGAATATTTTCTTTGTGTAAATGTCGCAAGACCTAGTCCAATTAGAAATGTCCTAAGTGTCAATGAAATCAAAGTTTCCTAAAACAAATTCTTTCCATTTCCGTGTTGAAATGAGAACTCGTTCATCCTAATATTGAAACTGATAATCTTCCTGACTTAGTTCTATTTTCAAAGGTTTAAAGGCCTTAAATCATACTAGAGAACCTTGGTTAGACCCTATTGAAAATAATTCTCATTTATTTGTAGGAACCAAGATTTTCAACTTCAACCTGAAGTAGATGCTCACAAAAATGTGACACATGCGAATATTTCACTAAATTTCAGAAACATTTTGACTTCTCTGCATTTTAGCTTCAAATGTTTACTGTCTGTTATGTAAAACGTCTTTGGTCTCTGCGCATCATTCCCTCTACATGTACACTGTAATTACACTTGACAAATCTAGGATCAATAATTACAATAACTATTTTTAACTAACATATTAACCCTAACCCCCTAGGCCCTCTGCCTAGGATACAACCTCAATCCTGCAAAACCCTCCAATTGCCCCCAAGAAAAAATTGGATTCTGCCTCAATCCTCCAAAATCATCCGTTATTTTCTTTGTGTGGAGGGTAACCACTGCCTCAATCCTCCAAAATCCTCTGCCAATTTACTGCTATGGTTTTAGGCAGTGCGAATGGCGTTTAGAAGCAGTGCGGATGAAACAGGAGAAAAACACAAGGCTGATTTTTGCATGGCTGAACATAACCAATGCAGGATATGGCCTACTGGCTTGACATAATGCATCCTCCACAAACATCTGTGCCATTCATCCTCAATCCTCTAAAATCATCCAAAACCGGCGGGAGGATTTTGGAGGAGCAATAAGGTTTTTAGCACTTGTATTACATTGTACTGCACTGGCATTTCTCCTTGATGAATTAATAAACCATGATGAGCAGGATAAGGAGTAACATGCAGAGTGCTTTGGGGTTGGTACAGGGCTGAATGGGTCAATGAACGGAAGCTATTGCTGTTTTGACAAATCATAAAAACTTGATTAATTCAGTGATAATATCTTGATCCAAACCGGAGCCTACCTAGGGGGAAAAAGCACAGGTGTTAACAGCTCATTTCGCAGAGAGATTCAAAATGAGCCATCTCAGCTCTGTGGAAGCCCTACTGCAAACACTGCTGTATCTGATCCCCCCCTTTACATCTCAATCATGTAGCTGCCTAATAAAATAACAGTGGCCTACCACCTAATTAACCAGGGCCTTCCATTGAATTATTGACCAGAGATCAATCTCCAGCCTAGTTGATTGTATGCCACAGCAAAGGGATTTAGTGTTAATCCTATTCAGTGAGCACACAGGATGTTTCACACCCATCTTTTATCACTGGTTATTGACTGTATAGATTCGGATTGATTCTTTTATTGTGTTGTAAGGAGGAGGGAGGTAGAGAGAGGGGAGGGGGATTTCAAGCATTGATAGGGATATGCAAATATTCTGAAGACAGAGTTTGACACCTGACCAAACAAGAACAAAATCTCCAAACTCTGATCCTTTGCAAGTGTATTGACAGGATAGTGTTCATTTGATCGCAGACAAAAACAACATGGTGCGCGGAGACAAAATCATGATTACATTTTTGGCACCACAATATCCCACAAATGTAGAGAAATGATGTTAAATTCTGTTACTACCGGTATTAGTGACTTTCGCATACTGCATGACCCGCCATGCTTCAACCATACAGAAAATTCCAAGTTCCATGCCAGTAACTTGTTGGACATGTGTTTAGAAGCATCTTACGCACCATAATGTTGTGACCAAAAACAGGGTAATAATATCTTACATAATTACATAGGGTTTAGTGGTACAGATTACACTACGGTATTTATCTGTCTGTGGAACTCTCTGTATATTACAGGTGGTACAGTGTGGTAGTAACAGTAAAAGCTGCATGTAATTTACATGTATGCTCATGCATCTACCGGTATACGGTATTACTGTATCACTATAGATCCTGTTCATGTATATTATTTATATAAAATAATAAAACAAACCTTTGGGAATTGGTTATTTGTTGAGAGCAGTATGGCCTTAGTACGTGTACATGTTCAGTGTGCAATTACATACCATTCATTTATGCTCAAATTCAGTCATATGGTTGGTAGTAAGCCATATTGCGAATTAAATTCCAGTAACTTCTGGAACCCTGACTTGCTCGCATGCTTGGCACATTTTAACTTTGAATTCTCCAGACCAAAGAGAATGTCCTGGTGTCTTTGTACCATTCTCACCAGTTGTGAACAATGTATTAATGCTGAGCATCTCTTACATAAAATGCAACTTTGCAAGAGTTTGCCCCGAATCATGTGAAACATGTAGGCCTATAGCAACAGTGTCTTTGGTTTGGAGAATTTAAGTTAAAACGCATTATGAGCAAGTTAGTGTACCAGATGTTATTCAAATTCAACTCGCAAAGGGTATTTATTCGCAAATGGCTTAAAATCATGTATTGTACGTGTACATGTGGATGTACAAAATAATGTACATGAGATGTACATGTATGTGCACATGCGAAAAGCACATTCTGAGGTGGAAAGTCATGTGAAAAGCCATATCCTGGGCACACATCTGTTCAATCACTTAGAAGACAAAATGTGATCCCAAGAAGATCTGGAGTGCGAGTGTTGTACACATGTAAAATCAATTTATGTTGAACATGAGCAATTACATGTCCCTGCTTTTCCTTTATGGCCCACATGTCAGAATCAATTGGCCATCAAACACACTGCCTAGCCACTCTGACAAAGCGTGACACCACCGGTTTCAATAACCGCACAGCACATGTGATCAATCTCTGGTCCCCCCTCGGTTTTCTTTTACGGTTGAGATTTTGTTGCCGAATTGTTCCCGCAGCTGCTTTTTAGGGCCGACTCCTCGTCCCTCCTTTTGGTTCTCCGTTGAGCTTAATCTGGCACAGATCTGGTCGTCAAGGTTACCGATGTCATGTGATGAGGTGCGAAGGGACGCAGCCTGAATCCTCCATCTGAATATTATTGGAAACAGATGTTCCACGGTGGCCGTTACATTTTGCGTGCATCCTTCTAATAAAAAAGTGTTTGTTGTGAATGTGATGTTCGGGAGAAAGACTTTGAAAGTTTGAATCAGGCGAAAGATTTTATGTGGACTTGAATCGGGTCTTTTGGAAGAAAGTGACAGTGACATCTTTAGTGTTATAGGCCCCTACTCCTTGTTGCAAAATTTGTGCTTACCAGTAGCTTGTGTTGAACAAGAAAAGGAAAGTTACAAGTCAATTTTGTTTAGTTTTGAGTTTTCACAAAATGCACGTACTGTGTAACGATGTTGTTAAATTTTAACATTGATATCATTAAAAATGAGTAAAAAATTTGATTTAAAACTACATTGATGTTTTTTTTTGGATTTATTTTGACTGCAGCAAGTTTGTTTGTGTACAAATTCAACTACAGTGATTTTTGTTCCAGATTCGAATAAGGGAATAATTCCATTGTATGTTTCTGTCAATTTGCTTGTCAAAACTTTTATATTGCCAACTTGTTCATAAAAACCAGCAGTCAATATGTTGTTGTATGATAAAATTGATTTTCCACTTTTTTTCTTCATTTTTCTGACTACAGGGACGTCAGTAAGAATCGCATTCAGACACTACCCAACCACTGGCCCAGCACACGCAACCTGACAAGGCTACTCTTGTAAGTACTATCACAATTTTCACCCTTTTCACCAAATGCACCTTTAGTTTGTTTTGGTCAAGTCTTGTAGTTAGTATTACCCATTTGACCAAGTACATAGAAGTCTCCCTTACCAGAAAGAACAGCTTACCAAGCCTAAACCTCACATAGTGTTTATGCTGCTTTGTGACAGCATCAGCAATCGCGCGGTGGGTTGACGCGGTAGTAATGCACGCAGTACCGGGCACAGTGACTCTGCAATAATATTGCACAACAGAATTCCAAACTGGTTTTTTTTTTCCCCCCGGTTTATTTCGGGTTTTTCACAAGGTGGCTTAACCAACCGCAAATGCAAAAGTGACACTAACCCGACCTGATTCAAATGATGGAAAAACCAGCCTGTTTTGAACCGAAGTCGGTTTCGGGTCAGGTCGGTTTCGGTTTCGGGTCAGATCTGCACAACATTGACCCTAACTCCTAACTCCCTGCTGTATTTTTACTAAGTACTGGACCAAGCCCGCCAAAATCCATCAATCACACTGCTTAAATAGTCCATCGTACTCCATCAATATTTAGTCAAACCAGGCCTGCAGAATCAAAATGGGGGATGGATTTTGATGGAGTTGGGAGGTTAGTTTTAGCAGCTCCATAACAGTGGGCCCTGCTTAGCGTGAAGATTACGAAACAGTATTATCTGCTTTGCAGTTCAATGAAATCAAGACGTGGTAGTGGTAATTGTCGCCAGCCATCCCATCTACACCTTGCCCGTACTGTCAGTGAAATGCTATTTATTTGCCTTGTTGCATCTCCCATATTTATTGTTTACAGCCCAACACCTTCTTGTTTAGCGGCATGCCTATTATCACCACATTGGTGTTTATTTTTATGAGAAATCGACACCCTGGCCTGCCGACAATACGTCTGCAGACATCTGGGCTAGCATTGACTTACATACGTACATGTATCGTCACCTCTTTGAATCTGTGTACATGTATGCAGTTTTGGCACTGTAGCCTGTTTGTCATCATGGCCATCGGTGGAATTTCATAAATTTGATCTTCAAATTTGTTTGAAGTTGATACCTGAAATGCCTGATTGACTAGAGGAAGGACTGTACGGGATGCAAGTGTTAACTTTTTCGTGACGATAGCAGCAAGGAAAATAGGGTTGACAATCCCCCCCCCCAACCCAATAAAAAAGCGCTGACTGAGGGATTATTCAATAGTTTACTGTTTTGGGGTTTTTGAAGATGGTTGGTACGTGATGCAGTTTGGCAAGTTTTTTGTGAATTTTTTTTCCACAATATCCGCTGCCATGACCTTCACCTATTAAATGAACATGTGAAAGAATAAGCGCCCATTAGCCAGCTCACTGTTCACTGTTATTGGAAAATTTACAATCTCTTTTTTCACTCTTGTATTGAAATTTCCCGAATCTTCAAAAATAAACCATTTTGTGCAGTAGTAGCCCTTGCCTCTTGTTCTTTTTCATACTAATTTATGTATTCTTGAAGTATTTATTTTAAAATTTGTATTCATTAATTATCTCAAACATCTTGACCGAAAAAGTTCATCTGATCCTTACCAGAAATCCAATTTTTCTATCTTTGATTCCAAATCTCTTTTCTGCCTTCTCCAAATTTCAATTTTCGTGCCTAAGAATTCAATCACGCTGGTCCTAAGGGACGAGCCTGGATTATAACAAAGCTCTCCGATCTACCACAAATGCCTCAGAGTGACTACACAGCTCAACCTGCACTTTCCTGGTTTTTTTTTGCCTCATCTTTTTCCTTCATTTATTAAAACCATTCAGGTTAATTAAAACCAGCCTGGCCTCCCTTAGCATCGTAAGAGCTGTTCGCTTGCTGCATTGTGCCCAGGGGGACCACGAGGGACTCAGGATGAACCTTTTTCCCCCTGTTTTTTTAATCATAGGCAGAGATTATCATAATGTTACGCTTGGGGCATTAAGTGGTGTTGGGGGGGGGGGAGGTTGGGTATGTATGTATAGCACGGTACCTCCGCCTCTCTTGAGCCATTGTTTATGACCCTGCACTTTAGGGGACAGCTCTATGAGCTTCTAATTTAAAAACAAAAAAAAAATCCGTTAAGCCCGAGATTATAAATGTACACGTACACGTAATACTGACTGTGATTAAGGATCTGCAAGGAATTTGGAAATTGGGTGAAAAATGGTAGTTTGCTATTCCTTTCCAAAAAAAAATGAATGTGAAATGACACAAAATAGCTACATTATTTTTTTAAATTTTAGATAAAAACCTGGACAAGAGTTTCCACCTATCCCTGACCCTTGCACGGGCCCATGGTTTGTCTTAATGTTGTCATATACGTATATATCTGTTTTTTCCCCCTTTCTGATGGCAATAATACAAATGCATACCAGATAATTATGGTACAGTCTGAATAATCAGTGAAACTGATTTGAAATGAATTACATTGACACTGACCAGTACAAGTTTGCATACATGTACGGTACATGTATGTATGTGCAGTGTTTATTGAATGGTGTATATTTTTTAGTCTTTGTTCCAATGCAAAGTGCACATGCACATGAACAAAATATTTGGATTACATGTATGTGCGACTGACTGTCCTACATGTACCGATACACATGGTCAGTGTTGCATTTCTGCCTACAATATGGCGATCTTGGACAGTTTCATTTTTATCATCATGCACAATATTTGGATGCCGTTTTCCTATGCACATGTCGACATGAAGAATGCCATGGTCCAGTGGTTACGGTGCTTGACTCCTGTACGATGGTGTGTGGGTTCGAACCCTGTCAGAAACATGTTGTTTGTGGCTTTGGGCAGGACACTTACATGTACATGTACATGTACATGTACATGTAGCTACAATTGCCTCTCTCCACCCAGGAGTATAAATTGGTACCTGTGCTGTGAGGGTGCTGACTGAATGTGCGGCGCTGATATCGGCTGCCGCGTGGCCTCATGGCCTGATGAACAGGGGAATAATTGTAAAGTGCTTTGAGATTGTCGATACAATGGATAGCGCTCTATAAGCATACATGCATGTATCCATGTACATGTGTATGCAATATGGCCGACTTTCATTTCAGCAACACCCTGACTGCAATGAACCTTTGGTCACAGTTCTCCCTCAACAAGTAATCAGAATGCAATCACAGAGTCAACAACAAAGGTGGCAACAAATAAGAGTTGATTCTTATCAATCCAGCCAGAGTCCGATGATAACAACCCAAACCTTGGGATCAGCTAGGGATGCTGTACAGATAATAATTGATAAGCCCAATCAGTATCAATGATTAATCTTTAGGGAGGGTGTTGTAACACAGTACTAATCGGTGATGGAGGTCAATACAGGAGAATAGCCATGCTGCTACCGGGCTTCATTAAAGAGGCACTGCTACTGGGCACAGAAAGCATTAAAGGGGCACTCTCATGGACCTGCAGCCATGCTGAATTTAATGAAAGAGATCCGAGCGATTTCCTTCAAATGTGTTTTTTTTTTCCAGGCCTTTTTAAAATAGATATGGCAGCATTGAAATAAATGTACGATATCTACCGGTAACTCTCTAGTTGAAATATTTGTTAAATATTTTTTTTATGAATCTAAAACCCCTTGATAAACATTCTTTAGCCACATTAGTATGGTAATTTTTTTTTTAGTTTCAAAATTTATGCCTACATGTTCAGATTCAAAAATCATGTGAACTTGTAAATGTTCACCCTTCTTGGGCCGATTGTGCATCCTTCGGGTACCAGAAAACTGTGAAAATGCTGATTAATTTCCACTGGAAAATTGAAAATCCAGTATCTGGCCTCCTTGCATGTACACAAGAGTGCATCAGAGAACTCTTCAAATGTACCCAGCGAGAGTAGTTCAAATAATTGGAAAGTACTCACTGAAGAAATACATGTACATGTTCAAGCGATTCCCATACACTAGCTCTTTACATATGACTCATAATCTAAAGGGACAGATATGGGCTGCAAGGTAGTCAAGTTTAAAAGTGAAAAACGATCATCCTTTTACCCTCAGGAATTGAACCATTTACTGGCCAAGTACAGTTGTTTACATGTATGCCCAACCCATAACCCAAATCTTAAAAAAAAAAAGAAGCTTTCCCCAAAATAACACTTATCATTAAAAATTGATTAATTTGGCTGAGAACATAAAGGGCAAGAGCATGGATTAAGTCAGCCACTGCACGCAGTGCTCCGTATTTAGAGAAAGGGAAGTGTAATTATAAGCGCGTACAGTGTCTGCATGATAAGGCCAACTTAGCGGCGCGAAGACGGGACTTCTAAGCCTTTCGCCGTTCTCTGTCTCTTTCCTGTGACTGGTTTTTACTTGGGGTGGAATTACGATCAAAGCCTGCAGAGTTTTGAAATTTTCTTTCAGTTTTCAATCTTTCCTCTCTGGATTTTCGGGGTGACTCCACTCGTAAATCAGTCTAGGAGTCTGCCAGGTCGTTCCTCTGGGTTTAAATGTTTTAAGACAGGGTGTCACTTCCAGGGCAAACTTTAGACTTGAGAATTCTGTACAAAATAGTGCCTGCCTTCATTTTGGGGTTTAACATGGACGAAGGCTGTCTCTGAGTGATTAAGAGAACATGGCTGGTGAATTAACCAACTTCCAGACCGAACCTAAATTCTAGCGCAGTGTCTTGAGAACTTTGAAAGGAACTCTTCGATCCAGCACTCAAAAGCCACTTTACATGTAGATTGGTCTTCTTCAAAGTACTTCTTAATGAGATTGGAGCTCAGATGCGCTTAACTATAAAATAAACTACAGACGTTTCAGCTCAATATGCCCTGACAGGCTGTGGAACGTTACCAAATGGGCATTTAACCTGTCCCTCAATTTGGTAATGATTCCAAAAGCATTAGTAAAAATGAAAAAAGGCAAGAAACAGCAGAAACCTCTTAGTTAACATTGTCAATCAAAAAAATAACATTAGACGATGATTACCCAGAGCACTTACTCCAAGGAGAATGCTATCGCCAAATATGAGCACCACCAATCTTGCAGTATTGTAATGACATCACTTTTTACAAAATGTCTGATTATTGGCATTTCAAAGTATCATCAAATTGACTCCTCCAAGTTGCCAGGTGCAGCTGTGGACCTGCCTGTTGTCCGTACTGTCTTTCTAAGTGATGTCTTTCCACAATGTCAGCCACCCTAAGTTGATTGAGTCATTTGGACATGTGTGTGTGAGAGACAAATGCTTACTGGACAGCTCAGAATGAGTCTTTGAGCATGAACTTGTTGAGTCCATAGCCCGTGTGATATCCATTGCGAGACTGCCAGTGTACCATAATCCTTGTAATTTTTACCCTGTGGAAAACATGGAATCAGGGGGAAAGAAAATGAAACCAAATCACTCTGTCTCACCCTGACTAAGCAGTTGCCATAAAATGAATCGCCAAAAAAAAAAAGAAGAAAAAAGAAGGAAAGAAAGAAAGGCACGGAAGCATGTCAATCATGCACACCAGACATGTCCCACAAGAAAACCCCGAAGTCCCTTTTTTCCAGTGAAGATAACAAAAAAGCTTGGCACGCATTGGGTCTCAGATATCCAACTACTTCTTGAAACAGGAAGGTTTTGGAAGAACTTGGCACCTTCGACATTTGGAGGGTTTGCAGTCCCTACCCCCCCCTTTCCGTCCCCCCCCCCCTCCTTTGATAAATGTAGCTAGGGGTGTGAGGGGGCTTAAACCCTCAGTCGCACCTGAGGAGTTGTTTCCCCTATCAGGGAAGAGGGGCATCCAAGAGGGGTAAGAGTTGTCATCACCACGCCCCTCTCTCAACGCTCCATCTGGTGTTTTGACCTATAATCCCCCAACACTAGCTTGTTGTGCATGCTCCCAGAAGATATGTGGTGTCTAATTCTAGCTTGATACTTTGTAAAAGCATGTATGTGGAACTTCTTTATTTAGTCTTGAAATCCGGAGTCACTTGTAAAAGTTTACAGTGTTCGTGTTGGTGAAAAGCTACAATGAGATGTATTTCGCTGCAGCGTTGGTGATTTGATTCCTGAGTATGTCTTCGTACAGTGTGAATTTGCGTAGCTTCTATAGTCTAAATGACCCTGTTATTTTTAAGTGGCTTTCAAAACAAGGGATATTCTTACTTGCCGAATTTCTTTCACATCAAAGGCTGTTAACAAAGATCTAAGGGCGTACAGAAAAGTGATTTGTAATGCTAGCCGAAAAAAAAAATGCTTAGGACTTTTTGCCAAAATGCTAATGTCCGGGAGACTCTAATCTGCCAAACCGCAGGTAATTTGCTATACACGCGATATTTTGTTAGTTTCCGCCCTCCGTATACTTCATCTACCCTCCCTACGTAAAGCGGTTTTATTTCTGTATTTGAACCCAAATCTGATGTGAGTGTGGTTGACCGTAATTTTACTTCGGCAAGTCAGAGTTACGTCTTATCAGCTCTGGGCAGGCCTGATTGCGGGAGGTTGCGTAGTCAGAAAAAGGTGTTGTGGGGGTGGGGGTTGGTTTGGTCAGGGTAGCGGTTTTGGGGAAAACGACAAAATTGAAATTCTTCCAGTGAATTTCAATTTTTTATCTCTGAGTCACAAACTGACACCACCAAGGGAGAGGGCAGACACTTGGCAGAAATTTGTAATGTCAGAGTTTTGTTCAGCTGCAAACTAATGAACAGTAATGGACTACATGTGCAAAATGCCCCCCCCCCACCCCCATCCCTAAGGCCTACCCCCAATCTCACTACAGATTCATGCCCTGTTACCGTACTTGTGAGTGGAGAATGTGAATTGACCGTGTGATGATTATAAACAGAGTAAAGAGATCCACAGGCAATACATGAAAAGAAACAAGGAAACTATAAATAGTATGGCACATACCGGGGAACATGTGCATTCCAAGTGATAACATCATACCCACTCAAGTCTAGAGAAATCAGAACTCTATTACAAATGCAAGAGAACCACCCTCCCCCTTCAGCGATCCTATTTCACCCATCCCTACATCACGCCGGCCAAGATTCCGTGATCTTATCAAGTATTCACTGCATTACCCATTCTTCCAAGACAAAAATAAACAAAGAAGAAGAAGGAAAAAAAATTGAACGCATGAAAAAAGGTGCTCCAGAAAAACTCATGTTGCCATCAGGGATCCTCCTCCATCGTGTCACCATCAAACGCCCGTCCTTGTCACCGTCCGTGACAAGCCGGTGATCAAGTACCTCCAAGCTGGGTCGGCAATGATGAGGGGGAGAATAGCTGATGGGGACGGGGAGAGAAAGGAGATGGATCCTGAATCCCCTGGGGGAGGGGGGGGGGGTGGAGGAAAGTGGAAGAAGGGATGTTCCAAGTTAACCATACTGACCCAAATACATATTGATGAGCCTCACATCGGTGACAACTCGGGGTATCAATTACAAGTACAGTGAGGATACCCGCTACACATACACAGATACTCTCTCCCTACACATGATCAAATATGTAAGCAATGTCATCAGGCCGGCACAATACATGCACATGTACCGCTAAAGCCCTGATGACTGACGTGTCACTGGAAATAGTATTAAGCGGCCTCGTTGACCTACATCCATATCATTGAGCAGGGCGCTGGGTGTTAAGCCTGTGAATATCGATTGACGGGCACTGGGTATCGACAAGTCCCAAAGGTTGCTGATTAGTCTAGATTTTGTGTGTGGTTGTTGATACTTGATAGGTTATCAAAAGTGATTGACAGCTTTGGCGCTTTGGGGCAGTGTGTTTCAAGAAAACTGAGTATGCCGCAAGTGCCTGTAAATTTCCAAAAATAATTTCCCTTCATTTCTTTCTATGGTTCGTTCAGCTCAAATCTGCTGGGTTAGAAATAAGTGCTCGCTCCCTTAAAAAAAAAAATTCAAAGTGCCTGAACTGCCGGTGTAAAGGTAATTGCACTGAATTCTAAAATGGGAACACTTGTACAAAACACCAATTCTGAATTGTTTTTGCTGTTGTAGTGAATGGGGGTACCTGTATTAACATTGTTATCACAACGGGGTAATGGACAGACAAATTGGAGCGCAGTGTTATTGCAAGACATCAAAAAGTACATGTACCTGCATGGAATGGCACATCATTGGTTTTTCGTGGCGACTTTCCCATGGACTAATTCATCATATATTTATGATGCGTGCTCACATACCTTGATGACTCACTCATTGACACAGGAGAAAGCGAACCCGGCCGGTAAAAAACAGAATTCAGCGCGGGTCGATACAGCGTTACTTTGCCGCGGATATGGTTACAATCCTACGTGGTGATTTTTTAGATCAGAGTCTTCAGTTTGACCAAAGAAGAGAGAAAAAAAAACCGGTTTCGTCCTTTTTGGGGCAATTCTGTCAGTTTTTTTCCTTCTTTTGGTTTCCTTTTCCCCCCTTTGGTAAGAAATTGCGAAGGAAGACTGGGTTACAAGGAGTGCAGGTATTACCAGACGGCAAGGGTTAGGTTACAGGTTTTAGGTGAAACCTGATTTGGTATTTGGAGGGGATAATCCGTCGAATGTGGAACACGGCCGATGGGCCAATGGGCACAGTCCGTGATTGGTCACGTGACGGCAGCCCAGCGTTCCCATTGGTGGATGGGCTTCAGGGAGTGGCAATCATCATGTATCTGGGTCACAGAGTGCCAAAAAGGCCCTTTGCAGCTAGAAAGACTTTATTGCTTTAGCTTGATTCTTGAAGGTGCAATAATGATTTTCAGGCGTGCCAGTGCTAGTTCGCAATTGGTCAATAGTGTGCCGAGAAAGGGTGGACCGGCTTGCAGTAATGTACTAGTTATTGCTTTAAAAATAACTCGTTATCATGTACATTTATCAGTATCTCTACAAACCAGAATTTGTCACTGACCTACCAAATGTCCTCAGTAGTAAAAAGTCGGTAGATATCCTTAGAAGAAGATGACACAAGCTGAACTATTATTAATTTTTATTAATATATCCCAGCCACTTCCTCTGCAGATGTGTGTCTTGACACTTGTTTACCGGTATTTAACCCAGACTATTGTAGGTCTTTCCATGAGTATAGATTGCAAATTGAGTGTGTTAAACAGCAGTGATATGGGTGTTATCAAGATCACATCTGAGAGGTCAACTATTAACCCTCAGGACCCTCCAGGGTGTTCCTCCCTTCCGCCCCAGGTACCCTGGCACCATCATTGTAGCTTAAAGCCCCACTGATCTCTGCTGTTTAAGTGTTGCCGCATCGTTGCGCCTGATATTTATAATGGGGATGGGCACAATCATCCCAAGACAGCATTTCATCACCAGAATTAGCCGTGCATTTCCGTAGTGGTCAGTCCCAGCTTTACAGAGGTGTGAAGGTTCCAAATAGGCTGCTCGGACTTTTCCCGAGCACGCGAGTGTGTAAACGGCTTTAATCCAGTCCAGCCTGGGGAGTCAGTGGATGTGCTAACAGGTACTTGCGGTCTAACTTGGCCAAGTGACTCATCTAGGTTCTCTTGCATCACCCCCCCCCTCCCTCCTCCTCCCAAGTCCCTTCCCAAGTTTATACCTGCCCTTACCTGGCACTGATTGACAGATTTTTCGGGCAGAGAGAAAAGTGCAGTCCCATTTTCTCTGCCTCCACGTCTCGGGCTCGTGGGTTGCTCGTTGACACCCTTCCTCTGTTGCTTGAAGACATTGTGATAGAAATCAAATGTACGGGGGTCGAGTCTTTCAACAGCGCGCCCCTGAGAAGTTACCTCAGCTGGCCACACAAATGTCAGAATTCTGTTTTTAGATCTTGCATTGTACAGTTGGGAATATTAATATATTTTTTTAGGCTACACTTTTGGGCTGCACAGTTTGGATATCTTGTGGCCTTAGTTTGAGCAGGTGTGCTGTAGCTTACTTACATGTACTTACATGTAAACCCATTTATAGCACTTGTGTTACATTGTACTACACCGTATTTACTCCTAGATGAATTAGTAAAACCATAGAGTGCTGGGGTGTTTTTAGGTGGTTTAAGGAGTAACAGTCAAGGCGGTTTGGGGCGGTATAGACTAATTCGGCAACATCCATTTTCTGCGGTGGCGCCAGCCTTGTGCGAGTCACTCTCGGGTAATACGCACACACTCCGGGCTCCTTCAACCAATAGGGCTACCAAAATGTGCGCACGCCTCGTCTTTAAGATCGCGTGCTGCATGCACGCGGGCGTGGCACGTGGCACCACGGCAAATATGGCTTCAAAATTTGTTTGGCGAATTACATTGTACACTACTAATGTGTTAATGTACATCATGTACTTACTTGTGTACAGCAAGAGAAAAAATAACTGTGTAACACCTGTGTTTTGTGAAGGATTTCATGAGTCTTGGTTGTCTTTCAATCTTGGTTGTTTGTTGCACATTGGGATTCTTGCTTCTAAAACAGACATGAAATAAGTTCCACTTACAGCCAAATTCAACTATGACAAACTAGGTTGAAATGTTTTTTTTTTAGGACTTTACTATGTTTACATGCACATTAAAAAATGTAAATATTCATTGTTAAAAAAACTGACATGTTATTCAAAAGAATTTAGGTCATTGAAGATGAGATTAAAAGAAAAGTACATGATCCTTTTGTCTCGACCCATCACCCAACCTTTGGTGTATACTCCCATCCCTAATTTGATCATGGAGCTAGCAGACCAAATGCTCCTCTGTTGGGACTACCCTGACCCACATACATGTAGACCCCTACACGTCAACGCACACTCTTCCATGAATATCATTAACTGGCCACCCCCCCCCCCCCACCCTCACCCCATCCTACTCCTTCAACCTAATCAACGTAATCCCCTTAGAAAAACTCTGCCGTCAGGAAATGATGTGAGCTGCATGGTTTCCCGGCAGTGTGGCTAGAGCGTCCTATGTACTGTTTCTGTAAAAATATTGAGTTTTTTTTTCCTCAAACAACCCACACATTACACAGAAGTAATGCATTTAAAATATCCACTGCATATTCTCTCAAATTGTTTTTTTTTCACTTCTGTACTAAGCACAACTTAAATTTGCATACCCGTGATCTTCAAGAAATACATGTAGATCTTTTTCTCCTCAAGATTTTCAATTTGTATGCTTTGTTGTAATGGAAAACACTCCTTTTTTTTCAAATTTTGGGCATCTGCAACCCTCTGAAAAAGGGCTTTTATTTTGTGCACAAATGAACCCGGCCTGCAAGAGCTGAATTATTCCCTCGCAGCCAAAAATTTAAATTTTGTGAAAAAATAATTCAATAACTAAACGTTGGTGGATTATTCAAAAGTGAATAACTTCTATATTTCTATTTTTCGATGTGAAACTCGAAAATAGCATTGGGAACCAGTTCAGGTATTTTCTTGTCATCACCCTGTATCAATAAGACCTGGGTTTTGCATTTTTACGTGTAACTGAAGAGTGCTCCTTTGATCCTGGGACAATTAGGGGGGTCATAAATGTGCTATCGCCCCTTTTGTTTGCGTCCAAGACTCTTGAATATGGTGACAGAATAATTTGGGATTACAGGGACATCATCAGATATTCTGGCCTGATATTCAGAGTTTTCAAATGGGATTCTGTGGAATTCTCGTCTGTTCAGAAATGAATGTGAAGAAATAAGTGTCAATTGCTTCATTGCTGAAACTGTACGTTCCTATTTGTCAAGAATGCCTATTTAATTATGAGTCCGAACTCGACGCTACATGTGCACCACATGCCATAACGGTTATGACTGTAATTTATTGACGTGGCACGTCTTTTCCAAAAGATCATCGCCAATTTGCAACCGGTGTTATAGACAGAGGTGTCAAACTGCAATGAAATGTGACATTTATGGTTCAGGGCCCTGCATTAATCATATCATATGGAAATATGTACACTGTAGGGGCTCAGCCTCAGAGTATCAACAGAAAAAGGTAAACTCTTTGAGTGTGCAATGGTTATCTTTACTGAAACTTGTCCATTATGAGAAATGTCATTATGAAAATATCTACTTGTGTCTGCCCATAGCCAGTGGTATACGCATCCAGTTCATACATCTACATATGCGCATAAATGGACGCACTCGCTGCTGCTTGTGCAAACCCTAAAGGTTATGAGTGGAAAGAAAAAAAAAGAAGTGAGAAATCCTTCTCCCAACAGGTCACGAAGAAGGTAAATTAAATCCGAGCACTATGATTGACATCATGATAATACTGCGGAGGGACCGGCCAGTGGCCCGAGAAATCAGCAAGCCTCTCCTAGATTTCATGACTTGACTCAGGCTGAAATCCAGCTTCTAATGTTTCAATGAATTTGACGGACTTCTCGGACAGCCGACACCCGGGAATTGTGCACGTGTGCGCACGCGTGGTTTCGCTTCACAAGTCACATCTTCAATTCTCGTCTCAGCGGTGACTTCATTGGTTTTCGGGAGACGCCGCAAAGGAGCGCCAGACTTCCTCTGTAGAATGTGCTCATGTCGTTGTCACTTGGATGAAATACTGTATCTCAAGTGTTCTCTCAGTTACCTGACGGTGTCCAGTGTACATGAAGGATCTTATTTTGTAACTGTTTTATCTAGATCAAATTTTGATCTAACTGCATGTCTTGTTATTGGGTGGAGGGGGGGGGGATATTTGAATCGACCCCTTTCATTCCTCCCAAGAAAGATAATTTTGAACTTTTTTATTCAACCTTGGGAAAAAATGGCATTGCCTCCTCAACAATTCCTTTCCATTCAAATGATTGAAAAATCCCAAATGTTAACAAAAAGCTACACAGATGTACAGCTGTCCTCTTCGATACAAGTTACCCCAACTTCAGGATCCATCCTGTTTTCCCTCACTAATCCTTTTTTCCCTTGTCATTCGCACTTTTGCAGTTCCATCAACATCACCTACCCATTTCGTCTGAGCTCGGGCAAACCAAGAAAATTGACAGTTTCCTTATCCCGCAATCGAATTATGATATCACACAAATTGTTAATTAGGAGAACACGAGCTGTGGGAAAGTTTCATTAAGAAAAAAGTAAAAAACAAATTTTGCTTGTCATTCTGGTCTCAGACTCCTCAGCCGTCCCTGATGAGCTGGAGCCGGCGTATATTAAGCAAATGTTTGTACAACTAATTGGCCAAGTTTCCGTTTTGAGGAAGCTAAGACCGGTTCATGCCCTCAAGCAAATGAACGTTCCTCGGGCCCTGCCCTGCTCGGTGTGTGCGCAGATGATGATATTGCTAAATTCATGTTACATATTTCTAGCAATTTGGGTACATTTATTTTGATATGTTAATTTTACATAACTTGTACAAATCTTGCAATTTAGAATAAAGGTTATAAAAACCTTAACCTAACCATTTCCTCCAAAATCTTCTTTGGAAAATGGAGGAATTTGCAGGATTGAGGCTACATGTACCGGTATGTACACGTATGGCAAAAGTGTGTGGCTGATTTTGGAGTATGCACTGTGTCTCTGTCAATGTATTGGGCCGGACCTTGTGTACATGTACATGTAGTTTATGCTCAGCCGTGCATAAATTTAGGCCTAGATTATACTTGAAATCCTCTGCACTGCTCCAGGATGTCACTGGCTCTGCCTCAACATATTGACAGTGCTTGCCGGAGGATTTTGCAGGATTGAGGCAGTGGTCACCCCTCCAGGGACCACATTCAAGACATAACGGTAGAATTTTGGCCGAATTTTTGGAATTTTGGCTGCATGCAATTTTACATGGAGGCAGTTGGAGGATTTGAGGTTGCATCTTAGCTAAAATGCCTTTAAGTTAAGAGTATAGAAATATTGTTTGCCTCCTCCATGTATCCAATTTTAATTAAATATATATCCCCTTCGCCACAGCAATTTTGGTCAGAAAACCTGTATCATTTCTTGCATCATTCATAATTTGTCATTCTGTTTCGATAAACTTACAAATCTTCCTACAGTAGTTTCTAGATTACCGTATTTTACATGTTCATTGTTTGAAGATTAGGTGCAAGTACATGTATGTACTTGAACATTTCAACCTTGAGTTAAGTTTAGGTTACGTTATGATGTCTCACCTTAACCTTGGAGGAAAACGGAATCATTGTAAGTCACTTGAAAGGAACTTTGTCAAAGTTTCTGTACCACTCACAGTCACAGCCTCCTTCCATTTCCCCGGATATGTCTGTCAACCCTCAGCATGTTGGCCAGTAGGTGTTAGAAAAGCTACCTTGGATCTGTGCAAAAGGCCAATCCTGAAATGATTCATGACCTACATGTAGACTTGCTTTTATCCAGTCACAAGGCCTTTTGAGAAACTATGTCTTTGTCTACAGCATTGGCTCATAATATCCTTTTATACAATCAACTTACTTCCCAAAGTAAATTTATGAGCCACACCCGGACAAAAGAAGCGAATTCATTTGGAACTCTCAGAATAAAGGCGTCTCAAAATGTTTCACAACCTTTGTAGACTCAGTCGTACATGTAAGTCATGTGCGAAACCTAGGCTGCACTCCAGCTTCAGCATCACAATATCCTTCACAGTCATCTTCCCGAAAAAGATTTTGAGTAACTGAAAATTCATGAGCCACACCCTGGCGAAAGTAACAAATTCATTTGAAACATTGAGAATAATGCCGTCAGGCTGTATTTCTTTAACCTGGCCACTTGTATGTCATCCTGATAATAAAACGTGTTTGCCACGTCTCCTTTCGCAAACAGGCACGCTACCCCTCGAAGCTCCCCCATGTATGATGATGGTTGCAAGCCTTCGCCCACAAGCAACCTCATGCATTCTTCATTGAATGTCATCAGTAGGTCCTTTTTATCCCCTCTTTCATTCTTACTTTTCGAGAGAGGCCATATTTTTGAAATTCAGTACAAGGTGCATCAGCGTGCCGGAGAGATTGTCTCAGCCGTACCTGGAGGGTCACCGTCAAGTGCGCGGTTAGTGTCGGCTCGCTATTAGCACCCTGCCAAAAGGTTTTGTTTAAAACATTTCTGAAGTGCCTGTGCATATTTGCCAGCACGGCCATATCTTACAATGCTGACTCATCCGCGCACCTGTAAGAAGTACTTCACTGTTTTTTAAGTAAAACCCAGCAATCGTCTGTCTTTTTTTCTTTTCTGTTTTTTTCTTCTCTTTTTCCTCTCGTAATGCATTTACTTTCCCGCGGCCTTTTGCGCCGTTCTCCCAAGTGCTTGAGAAATTGTAACGTGGACTCCTCAGATGTTTTTTTTTTTTATTGTTGATTTGACATTTTCTGAGGATTGGTACTTCTGGCGATATGAATGAAATGTCATCTGAATGTGGCACTAGCGAGCTGTGTCTGTCCAGTACTCAGGAGTGGCTTGTGGCTTGAGGGTGGGGGTACAGAGTGGCACAGTCACCGGCGCTAAAAGGCTAGAGGGAACATGGGAGAAGTTTGTGCAGGCATAGCGGAAAAACAAAAAAAATGCATTGGTTTTCCACACTAAAAGCCACTTGTACGGAATGGATTTAAAGTTGGCATTCCATTGCATGGGAGTTCTAGATCGATACCATATTAATGTTTTATACGTTCATCCATCTTCTCTCTCTCTCCTCCCCCCCCCCCCACCAAGCAATTGAAATCCTTGATGATTCACAGCAATGTCCCGTCCATTATTCAAGTAAATACATCAATGAGTACATGAATGTTGAGGATTTTTTTTATGATTCCAAGGTCGAGATAGGACAGTCTCCCTTGTAATTTGATGTTGGAGAGATGTCACAATCGTATGATCATTTATTTGAAAATCAAATTGATAGGGGTGTGCATTTATGGGTAGTACGGGAATCAGTTACTCGATAGAAACAAACACGGGTACCCGGGTACCCATGAAAGAAACCCAACCCGAAATTCAAATCTCGGAAGTTGCTGTTGAGATTGTTCATAAGGTCTGCACGATAATACTACCACATCGGTGCGCCAATACAGCTAGACACAAATGTGTACAGTGAGCTTTACAGTTTACGGTGTACATTTGTAAATTGCAACTTTCACAAGCGTCATATATGTGAAATATGTTTTGTTTTCCCATGTAGCCTGGTTTTCATTTTCAAAATCCTCCACAAATGACATTCAAAGCCTTTCTTTTCATTGTCTGAGAAGTTACTAAGTAATTTGTAAAGTTGGTTGCGGGTACCTGAATCCATAATCTGGAACCGGTTCCTGGCATTAATGATCAGGTACTTGGGTACCCGGTTCCGATGCACAGCCCTACAAATTAAAATTCAATATTGTAAACTACAAAGTCAAATTTTTATAAAAAAAAAAAAAATATCTTCTCAAACAATGCACCTTCCTATACTATGTTCACCATTCATCATGTGATTGCTGTACCGGTAGGCCTATATTCTGTTAATTTTAATTGTTCATTATTATAATTAGGATGTTTGGAAATAAATCAGATCAAATCAAAGCATATAATCAGCAGCATACGTGTATGGCCTACATTAAAAAAAAAATAGAACACGTTTCAGTATATTACACACATTTCCATTTTCACACATTCACACATTATTACATTGTGCCTGTAATTTCCACAAGAAAATTGATGCACCTATTAATCTGTATGTATCGTATCCATTCATTCACGTAAAGTCAACAGTTTAACGCCAAGTGTTGAGAAATCTCGTCAACAAAAACCGATCTCTCTTCCTCCCCACTTGTATAGTACAAGCCTCATGGCCCCCGAATGTGAATTGTATAGGGCCCCTGAATGTGGATTGTATTGGCCCCTCCATTCATAACGAGCTGCACAATTAATCTTGCTTAATGCATTCAGGGAGGGTGTCTAAGTTAACACACCATTACGGCCCCTATTCGGATAGTGCACTCTCACACCATGAGTCCTGTACCAACAGAACAACATTAGTCAACGGGACGCGTTTGTTTTGTTGACGTCCCAACAATAGACTCCCATCAAGTATCGATTGGCAACAGTAATTTTTCTTTCCAATTTGCCCATATTTTTGACAGATCACATTGTGATGTGGTTTTATGATTTTTTTTCTTCGTTGCTTTTTCCTTTAAAAAAAATTTATTATTATTTTTTGATTTTCATATCCTGGACCTCCTTCACTAACACACATTAATTCATGGAACAGGCCGGGTTTGGCCGAGGATCAATGCACTTTTACTCCATACACTTTGCACCATATGGGGGCGGAGTGTCAATCGGCCATGGAGGGGAAGGGAGGTCTTTGTGTATTTCCACATGGACGCACAGGCCATTCAGTCAGTGCGTTGGATGCGTAAACCAGTTATTCTGGTCCAGGGCACCGGTACAAGGAACATTCCGAGATATGATTGACTGGATGGTGCCTTGTCTGCGATTCACATCAAAACAGAAGAAAACTAGAGTGTTGTCGCTTGTTCATTTGGGAAATTGGGAGAACAACGCCTGTTGGTTGTGAACTGGAATATAATTATTCCAGTATACTCCGGTTCAAATCCCCATAGAAAAAAATAGGGTTTCAAAGTTTGAATAGAAAATTTATCAGAGTCCTTTGTCAATGCACTTTCCCTTCACTTAAAATATTACATGTATAGTTTGCATGTTGTCTTGGAGGGATTTGTGTCTATCGTTTTTAAAATAAAGTTTCTTTAGTAAAAGAATCCATTTTGCATGATGTGTTTTTCAAAGTGGGGGGGGGGGGAAATTATGTCGTGTATCTTGATGTGTGTATGTTCTACATGTATATACTGGTACTTGCCTGTGTAATTTGAACTTGGAAACGTGTCTCATAGCTTTGCTATGGATTTTTGTGAGCACTATAATATCCATTTCGTATCTCGTAGCTCAGCGTGTTTTTTTTAAAGAGTATATTGTCTACATCTGGGACAATACGAGTGAAAGGAGAGCAAAGTGCTGGGTGCGTGCAGAAGGTATTACCTGGGAGGGCTAGGGGGCTTTCGGACTTACTCCGAACCCCTCGTCAATCATGACTGCACAGATGGTATCCCGCTCCTGCACCGTTCCTCCTCACTCCCAGAGCCTTAATCCCCTAGCATTAGGGGTGTAGCAATTACCGAGGCCCGTAGTGTGAGTCTTTGTGGGCGCAAAAATAGAGCATGTATTTTGGACTTGACAAAATGGAGTTGAACTATCAATGGGAGTTGGACATAAAGGGATCCCCTAGACATTTCTGTTAAATTCAGGCTTGTAAATTTTTGTCTCCTTTTTGTCTTTTATGATTTTGTTTTTGTATGCCATTAAAACTAGAAAAACACTGTAGAAATTCTTTGACAAATTTTGTTGTTTTGTAGCTCTTCAGTCTGTAAATTTGAGCAGAGTGAAGAATCAATTTTGGTGGGTTTCAGGTTATCCCGAAATGGGATCTGGCTGGTACCCGAGAGGATATCGCACAGTGAACATACACAGTTTGCCCGGTACTAGGCAGACATTTGACATTCGGCAAACCTTTGACTTTTCAAGCTCAGTGTTCCTTCAGGATCTGTGTTCCATTTTTTTTTAACACCCAAGCTTACCGGTACATGTATATTGATTATGAAAGATTAAACAATGTACATGTATAGCCTATGCATGTATTTTAATATTGCCCAAGTCCTTCATTATAGACCTTGCATATTTGCTCCTATTTGTATTATCAAGCAGGAGACTGTCCCTTTTCATGGCAACACTGTACATAGTTGTCCACATCACACAGAGCAAGCCGCAGGCAATGTGTAAGAATAGACTGCTAGGGTCAAGCCTACGCAGCGGGGCACAGGGTAGATAACAGTGACCTTCCATTAAAGCGGGGCCAGAGGGGAAACATGGGCTCTCCTTTCTCTCCGGACTCCCTCTTTTTTTGGTTGCTTAAAGGTACTCTTTTGTCCGGAGATCGCCACAATTTAGTATTTCATAATTTCAAAGGTCTGGGACAAAGGAAATCCACATGTAATTATTATTATAATTATTACTTAATTGTTAATTTAGAGACTTTTGCAGCCAAAGGCTGAATTACAGTCAATTAACAATTCACTGAGACAATTTTGGGAAACCCTGCTTGTTTAGATCTGATACGGCAACAGTTTTTTGCACTTGTCTAGGCCTATAATTTCAAACATCAAATTTTTAACAGTCAACAAAAGACTGGCGCCGCTTGTGACAATTCGCAGTGAAATATTAGGTCCCGTGATAGCTTCAGAATTGTACACTTGGAAATCCTAGCACACACCTGTTTGAAGAACATTTTGAAAAGGACAATGTTTGACCGGAATGACGACTAGTGTTCAATTTTTGAGGACCAAAATGTTGTATAAAGACATTCCTTTGTGCAATGATTACAAGAAAAAAGCAAATTCCCAAAATATAGTTATGGGAACTGTATTCTGCTATTTAACAATCTTCCAGCTATTACCATTTCATGGTGAATGCATTTTTGAACCAAAAAAAGAGAGCTTTCTCTCAAAACTGCTCCTTTAAGATGGATGCTTTCCCATGCGCCATAGAAAACTTTTCATATTTATGTTGTGGCCCCACAGGTTCCTGTCCTCCTTGAGGTCGTAACTCGATTCCCTGACAGGAGATTTTTTTAGTGTTCATCAAATGAGACTAGTTGGTCAGTTTTTTTATTGGCCAGTGGTCAGGCAGGGAGCCAGTGTCCATACTGTGAGTGACAAGGTCGCGGTCTGGAACTGAGGACAACGACTCGTCCAGTGCAAACACTAATTAAAGTCTGGTACCTAGGGATCTCTGCATAAACAACTGTGCTTACACCGTGCTGTCTACCAATCATCTCCGACAACCTTTTTGCACTAGATTTCTCCCAAAGTTGGTCCCATTTAACAGTGGAATTTATGGGAGTAGGTTTCTATGCTCTTCTGGTTTCCTTTGACTTTTTTTGAAATGAATTAAAAAAGTGATCCCGAAACTTCATGTTGAAAATGTGCGTATCAATCATATCAATCTTACATCATTGTGGTATTTTAAGTGTGGTAATTTTGTCACACATGGAGCCTGTTGTACTTTTCAACAGAACAAAAATCTTCAAAGTCTGAAAGTTCCATAACCAGAGGCATTTAATACCTGTACCCCTTTCAACTTGTCAGCACATACTAAGGTATTGTGCTGTTTCACAGAAATGGAAGCGCAGAAAATCTGGATGTCATGTGCCAAGCAATAAAGGTGTGAGTCCCCTGGTGGCTTGTAAGTAGAGCTGCCCCCCTCGCCCCCCCCCACCCCACCCACGGAACATCAAAGACATTTCTCTATTGTGGTCATGAGACCTTTCTCCTTGCTCTATAGTAGTCAAGGGCATTGGGTCTGGGACTGCAAAAAAAAAAACCCACGGAGCTGGTGGAATTTTTTTGCCTGGGCCACAATATGACAGACAGATGTCAGGTAGTTCAGCCTGTAATTAGAGCAGCACTTTCGGCTCATTTTTGCATACCAACAGGGAATCGGAATTTGTTAGGGGAAAAACCACCACAAATTTGGATGTGTTAAAATATTTCCCTTGCCCTCCTCTGCTTGTAAAGTAATGCTCAGGTTTATTTTTATTTTCGGGAGGCCTGATTTCCATTTAGAATTTTGAAGATTTGGGGCTTAAATTCCACCAAAGTGAAAATTGCGCTTGAATGAAGGGTTTTCCAGATTGACGTTTGATTTATGTTGTCCCAAAATAAACTTGAACTCCGAAGTGCACAGAACTTGATTGAAAGATACCCCAATACCAGTTTCTTTATTATTTTATATTTTTAGAGAAAAATAGGAAGTATCTTAATCCTCGCAATGGGGGGTTATTATAGTGTCCCAACGCTGCTGCCAGATAAGGTTATTTGGCCCGTCAGTCGTTAGCTGAAATGTGTTCCTGCCTGTCAGCGCCATTCCTGTTTTGCAGATCTCATTGGGAGATTTGTACATGACGAAATGCACCAGTCCGCTCCTCACTTATCCCCTCTGGATGATGCTGCAGAAAGTTCTCGTGATTGATCGAATAAATATCCCTCAAATCGCAGAGGGGCATTTGCGTATGTTGTAGTTACATGCGTGTCACCGATGTTCAGCTAATCAATCATTGAGTTCGAAATGAGCAAGGCAACGGATACCAAGGAAAGGGAATATTTCTCTATCCAGGAACTTTTCTTCAAAGTTTATATTTTTTTTTGGAGCTAAAACTTTATTAGTGGCCTGTTAAAGGCTGTCTATTGACTTAGTGGATGAACACTAGAGGGCGCTTTGTGACCTCATTGGAGAGGTCCAGTGGGAGAGGCAAACTTGCGTGCGTGCACCGGTATGCGCTTATGGTGCGAAGTAGCTCAAGTAAGTTTATTCAAAGTGTGCACGAACACGTATCATCTGTATGTGAGTGCCAGGCGCCATCTGCAATGCGTCCCAGTGGTCTCCGCCAACTCGTCCTTTGTAACCGTTGAGGTTACACGGAGTCCACACTTGTCAGTGCATGGAGTTACTAATTTTACATGAATATTACATGAAGTTACTAACTTTGGAAGTGTCAAAAATAGTGCCTTGCATTTTGCAACAGTGCATTGACCATTATATCAATGTGGTGCCCTCAAGATATCATAGCACACATTCATAGCTGAAACTTGGTCATCAGTATGCAACAGCAATTTTGAGTCCAATTTTGGATAACTTCTTGGAGCGTGAAAAAGTGTATCTTGTTTCTGATTAATTCCGGGGAGAAAATGGAATCAACGGAGTGTGCGGTCGTGATCCTGTGTTAACTGAGCCTGGGACGTGACACCGTGGCAAACGCTCAGCGGCACTTAAGTATGCATCTAGGGTCGTCATGATGGATAGGTTAGCAGAGTCTCTATTGTCCAGCCGCGGACACAAAGATGGTCTAATGTCGCAAGGGGAGATTGGTGTTTAGGATGACATATTCAACATCAGGAGATTCGGTGTGCCAAAGCTTAAGCGGCATTTTGATTAACGTGCCGCCGTTACCGCATTTTACCCGCGTCACGCGGGCAAGCTGAAGAAGGGAGGGGAGAAAGAGGCCGAAATTAGGTCAATGCGAAGTGTCTGCTGAGGCGCAGGCAAGCCTCCACTCCCCCAAGGAATGTGGTTTTCCCGGGCCCCAATATACATTAATTGATGCGGCTGTTTTGCATTGTTCTGCGGTTCAGCCGCGCAAGACGGTAAGCTCCCGTCCGTCACGCTACAGAACCGATCCTCGCTTGCCACAGAGTTATAATATTCCAGCATGGTTTTTTTATTCCCGTGCTAAGCGGATCAATGGGACAGATTGTGTTACAGGGTTTGGGGCCCTGTTTGCTCCATATATTTGATGAGTTGGGGGGGGGGGGGGAGGGGGGGAGCGTAGCATAGTCTGGAGCGCCCCATATATTGAAGTGTGCCTTGGGTTGAAATGACTACTTAAAATGCACAAAGTAAATTTATGTGCACTCCATGTGCACTTTGTGAGCTGGCCAATTGGGTCGGATACTACAAAGAAATGTCTCGAAGAACTTGCATATAAACATGCAGAATGCATTTGAATAAATTTGGTTTGCTCGCTGGAGCTGTAGAAACATTTACCAACTACATTGTACATACAATGTACACACTGGTATACATGTGTAAAAATGTGTAGTGTACATGTAGTACATGTACATGTACACGTACATGAAAACTACACATTTGTGTACATTGCATGTTGCACACAATACACAACTGTAAAAGCCACCTTCTTCACATACCGGTATGTGTACATGTGCACATGTAAATTTTTGCACATGTATGTTCGTAATTCCAAAATAAATACATCATAATTTGTAAAGTCAGTGATTCCACCCAGTCCACACCTAGCCCTTGATGGAATTCAGTCTTCCTCCAAGCACTGCGTATCAACATACACATAAACTCTCTACTCGGTCCGAATATTCCACGGTCCTAGGTATTAAAAGCGACGCTCGGAGCGCCACACTCCCCTTACTCAGCAAATCTGAATTTCCTAACCAACATTGATTGATACTTGTACTGTTCCATAACCCGGAGGAACGCACGAAGGAGGAGGAACAAATTTAGCAGTAGCTAACAAAGCCATGGAAACCCAGTCCTGCCCTCAACTAAAAAGAAAGAAAGAAAGAAGTAGCGCTGATTTCACCACCACAAAAAAAAAAATCTTGGTGTGTGCCAAGGCAGAGCACGCGGGGATCGATTCAGGTCAGATTTCGGTGCTAGTTTTCAAATTAACCCTCGGAAGGCCTCGGGGAAGCTCGTATACCAGGGTGGGTTATTTGGAGGAACAATGTGCCTGAGAGAGCCGCATAAACTCAGTCGAGAGTGCAGGTGCTGATTGGATGCTGATAACACCTCCATTTCCCCCCCCCCTCTTTTAATACATTCCATCTGAAATTAGGGAAGAAACCATTGCACAGTTCTACTTTTTTTTCAAAATGGTGGGAAAGATTTTCTCTTCGGAATGGGAACATTTGCAGATAAACGGGTCTGCCACGTCCAACCCTTTTGAAAGGAACACGGGTCATGTTTGAAGGTTCCCAAAACCTTTTTGTCCTGCAAAATTTTTTCACCGCCCCGTTTGATCCTGTCTTTGTGCGGTGTAAAGCTGGGTCATTTGGTTCCCAGCACGCAGTGTCCACAACTGGGGCGTCATTGTGCCGTAAAATGAAAAAGGAAAAAAGAGGACGAAATTAGGTTATAGATTGTTCTTGTGAATGGACGTTTCTTTGGCAGTTCTGATCGACTGTTGCGCTTTATGAGCTCTCTATTCAGTCTGAAAAGCTAGAAGTTTCCACGGTGATTATACCGAGATCAGATTTCTTGTTATTTCTGTGATTTTTTTACCCCCAAAGAAAATTTACCAGCATCCCTGAAATGAAACATTAAAACTTGGCCCAAAAAACCCCCAAATTGAGATGTCCAATGTTCATTTCGAATTTATTGTTCATTTTACACCAGAATAAAATTAATCCATGTACATGTCTCAGTAACATTGTGTTATTACCTCCGCCAAGGAGGTTATGTTTTCATCAGGTTTTGTTTGTTGGTTAGTTCGTTGGTTAGATACTGGTAATTCAAAAAGTTATGGACGGATTTGAATGAAATTTTGTTTGGGGGTGGTCCTTGGTACAAGTACAAATTGATGAGATTTTGGAAGTGATCTGGATCTGGGTCTTTTGGGTACACTGACAACATGGCAGGGAATTGTTTAGCCTTGGCGGAGGTTTGCGCTCTCTGAGTGCTTTCTAGTTTTATTCATCTGCCTGTTCATGCTAAACTCTGATTTGGTTTTTAATTCGAAGAATTTATAAAATTGTGACAAATATGTATCTGCATGTAACATGTTCATGCACATACGTGTCCATATGAACGTTGCTTCTTACAAAGTTTAAAGATGTGCACAAATCAGGCTCAAATGCAACAGCTTGTAATTTTGTCCCCTCTCATCAGCCCTCTCCCCTCCCCCCCCCTCCAAAAAAAAGAGTGGTCTTCAAATGTATTTTCTCAACCCCTCCAAATTCCCCTTGTTCTTTCCCAAATTGTGTTTAGCCAGGTGACCAACTCCTTGCCACAAAGACCCCCACTTAAAACCAAACAAAAGCTTTGTTCAACATGGTCCAAGGCTACATTGTTTTCTGGTCTGTCCGGGTGACCGTTGGTGACCAGTGTTTAAACCAGTGGTGACCATTGGTGACAATCCGTGACCGTTGATAAGGAACGGAGTGCTATTGTTGCTGTCTAGGTCCTTCTAGTCTTGGCAGTGTTTACCAAGACTCGTCCTCCAAAAAACCCAAAATTTCACTGGACTTTTCAAGGTTTTGTAGAGGATGGTGGATCTGATTTCAGATTTGGATGACTGGGATGGCAAACAATTGGTCAATTTTGTTTGATAATAGCCTTTAATTTATGATATTTCAATGAATCTTGCATCTGGGTACACCCTTTTAGAATTTTTACGAAGTACTTCATTTTCATGAAACATTGACAAGGATTTATCTATAGGCCTACTTCTATGTTTTGGGGTGTTTTTCCTAACTACGTGTACAGTGTAAAAATAAAGGTTCTTTTGTTTCATTGAAGCATACAAATTATGTTTGCATGTTGGGAAAATGAATAATCTAGTTGGAAAGGTCTCCAGTTTTCGTGTTTTTTTTTCTTTCCTGAACATTTCCCTAATAACGTTGGTAGTTTGTCCTTGTCCGAATTCTTTTGTTTTGGCTCGCAATTACTCGTGCACCTTCGGAAGTATCTGAAGCCCCTCCCCATAGAGGCGTGTGTTTGTGTCAGCTTTAGCCAAGATGCGGCTTACTCGCACTTCTGAAAAAGAAAAAAGAATTCTCATAGTGTCTTCATTTGTGCTTTCTTTCTTTCATTCTTTATACAGAGACCACAATGAGATCGAGCACATCCCACCAGGCTCCTTGGAAGGTTTCGTCAGCCTACGTAAGCTGGACCTCAGCTATAACAACATCATGAACATCACCACCAATACCTTCCCATCACAGACAAATCTCCATCATGTGTAAGTCATTTTGTTCTCTCTGCAGTCAGAGTTGTAATCAAATCATAAGTGACAGCAAATCATCCCAAGTTGTTGCAAACAATCACAAGTCCATCACAGGTCAGGTCATAAGCAGTCGTAATCAAATCAAAAGTGACAGCAAATTATCACAAGTTTTCACAAGCAATCACAAGTCGATCACAAGTCAGGTCACAAGCAGAGTTATAATTAAATCATAAGTGACAGCAAGTCATCACAAGTTTTCACAAGCAATCAAAATTCGATCATGAGTCAGGTCATAAGCAGTCGTAATCAAATCATAAGTGACAGCAAGTCTTCAGAAGTTGTCACAAACAATCACAAGTCGTGTCACAAGCTATTCCGAACTGTAACGAAGGCATCTCTTTGTCGCTGTTCGTCCTGGTTATTTGTGATTGGGTTGTGACTGTGTTGTGACTGGCTTGTGATTGGCTTGTGATTGACTTGTGATTGACTTGTGATTGACTTGTGATTGGCTTGTGATTGGCTTGTGATTGACTTGTGATTGACTTGTGATTGATTTCCTCTCTGCAAGTTCTAGCATATTCGCATGTATTTTTATGCAGAGCTCCACTGATATTAATTTTCCAAAGTAACTACAGTAGTAACACTAACAGTACATGCACGGTATGGTTTAAAAAAAAAAGTAAAATATAAAAAAATAGCTTTCTTCACAACTTTGAAAAGTACAATTTTATTATTGAAAGGATACATTTTTGTTTTGTGTCAAACATTAAGGTTTGGTTACAAGAAATTTGACTTTAAAGAATATTCCTTTCACTTTCGCAGATTGAATTTTCTGTACAATGTACACGTACCGGTATTATCCGAAATCCTTCTGGGAACATGTACGTGTACATTGTAAGCAAAACCACAAGCGTGACAGAAGCTTGTTACACAAAAAAATGCGTCAAAGAAAATCACGCAGGTGTTAAATAGAATTTTTGGCAAAAATGCATTTTGCAATTACACGCATGAGGTGCTATCCAGTGCCAAGTTCATTCATTGTTGGGGGAAAAAAGGCAATCATAACTCTGTTCTGGATGAAGAAAAGTTATTCATGCAACGAAACGGTGCTTGGATTTTCTTTTTAATGTCTGATCATGACCGAGTGTGCAAAGAATGTTTTACAACTTTGAGGAAAAGACAGTCCTCCCATGTAATTTTGTTTTGCAATACTGCAAATTTTGCAAAAGCAGCTGCAACTGAACCTAAATGTTCATGTACATGTACATGTGTAGCTACAGGCAGTGGTCATAAAATTAAAGCATTTCCATCCTGTATTGGAATACATGTATACATGTAATTGAAGTGTTTTTCTTAAATTTCAGTACAGTTCTGGTTAAGAGCTTTTGATTTAATTTTTTTTTATGTATGTTGCTTTTTGTCTGATTGAAAACAAATTCACGTCATTTGAATCATGAAAATGCTCAAGGCTTTATACATGTATAATACATGTATGTATGCACAGGGAAAAGTATGGTCACCAAAGGGTTAATTCACCTTGTGAATAAAAGCATCCGGATGTTATTTTTGAAAAAAATAGATTTGGAATTTTGATAATTTCCAGTGTTTTTGTAGAACCTATCACTAGTGTGGTAACAAGAAAATCACAAGTCAATTCACAAGAAACAGGGGATGAACAAGTAATAAAAAAGTGCCTTTATCACAGTTCATTTGAATAGTGTGTGACTTGGGTTGGGACTGGATGACTTGCGATAGACTTGTGATTGACTTGCGATGGACTTGTGATTGAGATGTGATGGACTTGTGGTGGACTTGTGATTGAGATGTGATGCACTTGTGATGGACTTGTGATTGAGTTGCGATGAACTTGTGATGGACTTGTGATTGAGATGTGATGGACTTGTGATGGACTTGTGATTGAGATGTAATGGACTTGTGATGGACTTGTGATGGACTTGTGATTGAGTTGCGATGAACTTGTGATGGACTTGTGATTGAGTTGCGATGGACTTGTGATTGACTAGTGATTGAGATGTGATGGACTTGTGATTGAGATGTGATGGACTTGTGATTGAGATGTGATGCACTTGTGATGGACTTGTGATTGAGTTGCGATGAACTTGTGATGGACTTGTGATTGAGATGTGATGGACTTGTGATGGACTTGTGATTGAGATGTAATGGACTTGTGATGGACTTGTGATGGACTTGTGATTGAGTTGCGATGAACTTGTGATGGACTTGTGATTGAGTTGCGATGGACTTGTGATTGACTAGTGATTGAGATGTGATGGACTTGTGATTGAGATGTGATGGACTAGTGATTGAGATGTGATGCACTTGTGATGGACTTGTGATTGAGTTGCGATGAACTTGTGATGAACTTGTGATTGAGTTGTGATGGACTAGTGATGGACTTGTGATTGAGATGTGATGGACTTGTGATTGAGATGTGATGGACTTGTGATGGACTTGTGATAAATTTGTGATGGACTTGATTACAGCAGTGTATGGGATGTACTATACTTCAAGAAAAAAAATGTTTTCAACACTTTTATTGATGATTATCATGGTTTGTAATTCTTGTGATGCCTCATGATCTCTTTCAGATTCCTAAACAACAACCAGCTCTCTCTGCTGGCCGCAGGCTGCCTGGACAACCTGACGTCGTTACAAACGCTCAACTTGGAGAAGAATCGCATCAGTTCCATCCCCATCGAATTGTTCCTCAGGCTCATCAAGTTAAACACACTGTGAGTACACATGGGTTTAGAAAAACAACCCATAGCAAGCCTTTTGATGTCAAAAAGTTTTTGAAACCAAGGTTATGCATCCAGCTCCCACTTCATCTCTAGCTGTAGAGTCAAGGTGAAGCTGGACACAAAACCGAGGTTTGGAACATGCTCTACTTTTAGAGATGAGCATTAAGAAGTGTGTAATTAGCATGAGCTGGGGCCAGCTTATAGACACGATAACCGAACTACTATTGGTCGGTATTTTTTGCCGAGAGTCCAAATGCATTGCATTGTTACCCCTGTTTGGCACGCCATCTTTCAATGTAGAATTCTCAAATCCAAATAAACTGTATTTAAATAAGTTGGAAGTAAACTTATCCAGACGCACAGTAGCTGCAGCCTCTCAGATGCCTATTTGCTCTAGGATGAAAAGAAAACTATTTCAGCTATGAACATCAGATTTGAACCAGCCAACCGATCCCGTTAGGTCGGTGGTCGAGTGGTAAGACATCTGCACTAGAAAGCAGGAGGTCTTGGGTTCGCGTCCCACACGAGTGATTTTTCCAACTTTCACTCGGGAGGTAACACACTGAGTATACAGTGTTAACACGTCGGTGAAGGGCAAAACCTAGTTTGATGAAGAAGACTATTGTAGTAAACTGTCTTGCCCAAGGACATACTGTATAAGGTCTGTCTATTTGCCTTAGCGTTTGTTCTGTTCTGAACACTGTGCAGTGCAATTCCACATATTTTTGTGCAAAATACCATGCATATGAGATCTGCACTTGTGAAATCGATAACCACATTTGCAATCTCCAAAAATAGTCTGGAATCGGAAAGTGTTCAGTTTGAGATGGATGTACACCTGATTTCAATTTCCTCGCGCACTCCATTGAAATGGTTGTGAAAGTATTAGTTTAGAGGTGAAATACAGACAATGGGTCACTTCACATACTCCTTGCTCACGTCTCACTGTCATGGCAACAGTGACCGAGTTTTCTGCCGTTCCCAAGCTAATGACAACCAGACCCAGAGAGTTCTGAAACTTGGTAAATGGGCAAGTGTGAAGATATGACCCAAGAGGGTTTGTAAGGTAGAGCAGCCAACCTGTCGGTGCCCTGACAGTAGTTAAATTGCATTTGACCTCTACTGATTCCAGAAAGAAATCTAGTTTCTCATCCAAAATTTGGTGCTATCAATGTTTCCTAATTTGTGTTACAGTTTTTGTTGTTGAGGTACGGTACCGGTACTTGTGAGTGATCATACATGTAAGTCATCGCAGGTCTCTCGCAAGTCAGCCAGTCCAAACTCAACTCACAATCTGTTCAAATGAAATGTGACAAGGACATTCCTTTGTTATTATTCATCTCCTGTTACTTGTGACTGGACTTGTGATTGACTTGTGATTCGACTTGTGATGCACTTAGGATCCATCGCAAATACACAGACTACAACACTGGGTTTTTGTGACCGAATGTGGCCCGCTCCATAGAAGAATGACACAAAATTAATTTTGTAAAAGTGCTTGCAACATCTGCGTCATTTTGAAATCTGAATTGGTGAAAGAAACTCATTTGTGAACATTCAGACAAGTTTGAAATCATGCTGAACCCATTGGATAATAATGATGTAGTGCCTTGAGATCCAATACTGGTGGAATACATTATTATGAGTTCATGTGCCACACCAAACCACCCAAGCACACTACAGCTTTATGGATTTTATGAGTGAATGAACACAATGTAATACAATGTAGTACAGGTACTGATACATGCAGGTCATTGTCATACAGTACTTCAGGCTTCAGAAAGGTTACCAGACTAGACTCGCTGTCACCCCGGAACAGTTTACAGTTATACTGCTCTGTTGGGAACAGGCGCAGAATGCATCACTATTCCGCAGCTGAAATGTGTAGTAGGACATATGTAGGGGCGGGCACGTAGCCTGTTCTCTGTCAACAAAGCTGTGTCCATTTACAAATAGGAGCCCCTGACTTTTGACCTCTGCTGAACCCCTCATGGACCCCATAAATGGCGAAGCCAGATGCTTTAGGGGGGAGGGAAACTTGGCTTGATTTTGGCAGCACAGCCAAGGGCAATATACAAGGCTGGATCTTAGATCAGGAGTGGAAGAATTATTTCTTTGTTGTTGGGTTTCGCCAACCCATAAGTTAAATGTGGAAGAACATGTAGAGATTTGCAATAGTGTCCGTGTCCTACCCCAATAGTGACGCACAATATTCTTCTTCAAGTAGAGAAATTTGTCAGTAGATCCCAGATCCCAACCATGCAGTCGTATTCACACCTTCAATCCTGGACGTCCTATTGTCTGCCTTTTGTTTGTACTCTAACTTTTTAGGAAGACTCCCATATGTTTTGTACACGACCCCAATCACGGACGTATGCTGGGAATCGCAGACGATATTGTTCTCCGGCATTTTTCGTCCACGGTTTGAATGCCTGAACATGCCCTTGTGTACATGTACATTACTGTCATTGAGACATTGTACATGCACACAGAGATTACATAGTACATGTACATTTGTGTACTGTCCAACATATTGCTCTATCAGTCAACTGTTGTCATGTACATGTACATGTTCTTTGTGGCAGGGTGTAGTGCACTCAGTGACAAATGTTGGAGTTTTGCATTTAGGGATGTAAATACATTGTATAACCTGATGGCACCTGTACTACATTGTATTACATTGTATTTATTCCGTGATGAAACCATGAAACCACAGAGTGCTCAAGCTGCTTTGGGTGGAACAGGGAGTAACAGGCAGGGTGGTTTGGGACGGTTAATATGGGTATTGATCCTTCCCAAATTTGTCCTTGACCTGCATTACCGTAAATTGTTCCCAATATTTATGTTTTTCCTTCCAGGAATCTGAGTCGTAACAAGCTGACCAGCATCAGAAGCCTCGCCTTCACGGGTCTCTCAGAACTCACCGTCCTCAACCTCCGTCGTAATCGCATCTCCACCCTCTCAGACGGAGCCTTCTACGGTCTGACCAAGCTGCGAGAGCTGCAACTGGACGGTAACCGCATCGGCAGCGTCAGTAAGGGCTGGCTGTACGGCCTGGACGACATCCGCCAGCTGCTGCTCAGCCGGAATCTGATCAACGCCACGGATCCCGGCGGCTGGGAGTTCTGCCAGTCGCTGGAGGGATTGGACCTGAGCTTCAATCGCATCCAGTCGCTAGAGCGCAGCGGGTTTGAGGGCCTGCCCGGCTTGCTGGACCTCTTCATTAACCAGAATACGGTGTCTACTGTGGCTGACGGGGCCTTCATTGGCTTGCATGCTCTGAAAGCCCTGTAAGTATATTAGACAGTTTGGTATTCAAACTAAATCTGTGCACATCAAGAATTGACCATTTTCCTTTTTGGGATAAACATTTTGTGATATGCATGTAAAATTGTAAACTAGAACCCTGCTTTAAGGAACACTGCTATACCAAACATTTACCTTTGAAAGTGGCAGTTAACAAATGCCCACTATACTGAACAATCTCTATTTGAAATTGTACTGTATAGGGTTATTACAAAATATATTTTGTTGGAAGTAAGTACAAAATTCCCCCTTCCCCCAAAAAAAACCCCATCTGACTATCGTGTTTGGAAATGATTACAATTTTAGATAAGTTAAAAAAAATGGTTCTGCTAAGAACCGGAGGTTCACTTTCATTCAGCCTAGTATCAGCTGCCACAAGCATTAAAAATAAATACCTTAATTGTCCCAACTTGCACCAAACATGTCATATGCACAAATGTACCTTTCATTTTGTGCACTTGAGTTCAAACTATCCTTAGGGATTATGAAGGATTTAGGAGGATTAGTGGTCAACCTTCTTGCTTTGTTGCTTCCTTGCATCTTTAGTGAGCTGAGCAACAACCGCATCTCCTGGAGCCTTGAAGACATACCGGGAGCCTTTGAGGGTCTGGTCTCACTGAGGCATCTCAACCTGGCTAACAACAAGATCCGCTCCATCCCCAAGCGAGCCTTTGACGGCATCGAGGGCATCAGAGAACTGTAAGTCTTTAAACCTTGCGTTCGAACAAAACTGTTGTCAACAATACTTTGAAGCGGCCCAATCCAGTTCCCATAGACATGAGTGTTACCGCCTACTGTAGTGATGTAATTCGGACCCAGCCTAACTTTTTTCAAACACGTAGTAGTCAACAATGGTTGAACTACAGTAGTTTACTTGACTTTTTGCGACCAACCCACTAGATTGATTTTGATGGTATCATTATCTGGTAGACTTTGGGAACTCCAGCAACTAGAGTTAATTCAGATTACATCCTACGGTTGGAATCGACTTATAATTTACAAAGCAAAAATGCATGGAGGAAACTTCTGCTTTAGGAACAAAGAGAATTGCATTTTTACCGTTTCCGTTGTGGTTTGATTGACTGAGTTACAAATAAGGAGATTATTCAGTTGAAAATTTAATTGACAGAATTTCTGATTTACTTATTTTGTCAGAAGATTTATTGGCTGACCTTTTTGATTGATTTTATTGATACGAACAGAGACCTGAGAGACAACAACATCACCTCCATTCAAGTCAACGCCTTCAACAACATGGAGCACCTCAGCCAGCTGTAAGTCTTCCCTTTGTTCATTCCCCATCCTTGGTTTTATCACGGCAGTGTTTTTGCTTAAGGCTATCTCACTGACTGACTGACTTACGTACTATCGCTTGTGATCCTGGCAGTGCTATTGTATAGGATAACCCTGTGGGACAAATCCAGCCAATTGTGTAGACCAGATGTATGGAAAGAGCCGTTCTGAATGCCGTGCCTTGTCTGAAAAAAATCAGTCCTGGTGACTTGCCATTTTTTTCCGGTTAGATGTCACCATAAATTTACCAAAACGTGGTACACTCCCAAGTTCAAGGGCAGAAATAGAAATTGTGAGAAATCCCAATTAGATGAATTATATCACTGCTGCAAATTTAATAAGTATAACAATAACACAGGGGAAAAAAAGAGATATTTTGTTGATTACTGTTGACACCAGCTGTCATGCCAGTGATGTGATCCACCTTGGGACGATGAAATATTTATTAGTTGAACAAGACTGGTGCTGACAAGCGGTCACAGACAATAAATTTTGACAGAACATTTGTGATGGTCACAATTAATCAATGTCTACGCCTAGTTCCAATTTCCTTTTGTCCGCTCCATTACCTTGGATGACGGATACGAGGACTAAATTTCTCGTCATCATTCTGAAATCCAAGGCCGTAAAACTTATAAAAATCTGACATCCACTTCCGTAACCAATTTGAAAATGACTTTATCGGAAACATAATTTTATTAGCAAACAAAGTTTATTCATTTTTTTACTCCTATTCTGTTATTTTAGATGATGGAAATTTGGACTGATGGTGATCTTTTTAAATTTTTTTCTTATTTTTTAGATGTCCAAGGTTATTGCATTTGTGATACTTATAAAAATCAGATCCCCATTTCCGTGACCAATTTGAAAAAAGACATTGTCAGACATATTAAGGAAACTCTGTCAAAGTACTTTCTGTGCATCTTGGCATTGTGGTTATATATTAAGGCAAATATCACTGCTTGACATCCTTAATTGCTTGTCTTTTTGAGCAAATTCTTGTCCTGCTAATTGCAGCGTGTTTCCACACTGTACAGGGTGTCTAAAACAAAATGTAGCCCTAAAATCCATAAATGTTAAAAACACTAGCACTCTTCTTTTTGCAAAACTATAGATTCTGAAGGTGTAGTAAATACTCCACACAATGGTCTTTATCCCACCTCAGTTGAACATCCCAGGTCAAAGATACAGCTAATTAAATGAAAGGACTTGAATTCCAAGTTGGGCCACTTGGTATCTAGTGGAAAGCATTCACATACCAAGAAGGTGAGGAAAGTGGCCCAAACAGATTTTGACATTAACTTTTAAACAAAGGTCCAAATCACACAGAACAAAACTCCTGTCAGGGGTAAAGCAAACACTGTATTATCTCATGGTAAATTTAAAAAAATGATTAGGTTTCCTTGCAGTAAAAAGTTGTTTTACTGCTGCATTATTTTGGAGACACCTTGTGTAAACGTGCATATTAACCAATCATTCTGCATTTTACTTCCTGTTTGTTAAGCAAAAACAGAGATGGGAACCAGTAAAACACAACACAATTCCATGACATTTTGGCTGGTAAGCAGTTTTTGAGCAAATGTCTGTGTTAAGCAGCTCGGTGATTACAGTTTCTTTTCCGTTCCTTTTTGTATGGATTGTTTCAGGTTGATCAACTCCAGTACCCTCTTCTGTGACTGCCAACTCTCCTGGTTCCCTAGCTGGGTGGACGCCGCTGGTTACCGAGGCACCATCGACGGGACATGTTCCCACCCTCCACCCCTGAAAGGCACCAACGTCTTCAATGTTGCCCCCGCTTCATTCACCTGTGGTAAGGACTGAAACCATTCCTAAACCAGTTCCATCTGCTTCTCAAAAGTCACTCTGCTGTATGGCTGTGCCCAAAATGGGCTTCCATATGGCTATGACTATTGTCAGCATGTTCCCACATAAGGAAATGAGTGAACTTTTTCTGGTTGATATTATCCCCCACCTCCACCCCACCCCAACACCGTTAGAGATGCATTTTACAACAAAATATTATCCCCCACCTCCACCCCACCCCACCTCCATCCCCACCCCTACCCCTATCCCCACCCCACCCCCAAAAGAAAAAAAAGATTTTGTTCTACAGTTTGTCCAAACGTTGTTGCCAAGCTTCATGTGACATTAAGTTTTTTAAGATAATAATCTGGAAAGTCCCCCACTTCAAGTGAACCTTTGCATTGCCATTGACTTGTGACTCACTTCCCAGAATCCGATCAAACTGTAAGATTAAAACAAGATATCATTAAAAAAGTTTAAGAATAGTTCACAAAGGCTGTCTGACATTCAGTACATAATGCTAGGGGTCAGAGATAGGAATTTATCTCTGGAAATAGGCCACGTGATTCACGGGCCAATTTCGTTTTCGCTGCTTAACTGTTTAAGCAGAATAGTTGCGCTAACTACAGCAGAACTCTTTCCTTAACCTTAATGCCGGTTCACACTTCATGTGAAAGTGAAAAAGGAAGCGAAATTTGACTTCATGAAACATTCTCCAAGAAATTTGGTGGCAGGCCTTGAATTTGGGAATTTTTAGGGCAAGGCCACTTTGGCCTTGAATGGAGCAAAATTATAGAGGGCACCACGGCCAGTTGGGAGGGCACCAAGGCCAAACTTATATCTGCAGAAGGGGCACACAGGCCGGCAAAAAAAAAATGCGAATTTATATCACCGATCATGTAGTTTAGGGCCCCCCTTTAGTTTCGAAAATGAGCCAAAAAAAGTGTTTTTATCGTTCAAAAAGTACCTTTTCAACCTAAAGCAGACTTCTCTCAGCTTATATTGCACCTGTTTTGTAATTTTGAACACTTTTTGGGGATAGAAATTACGTTTTAAAGCAGTTTTATGGTTGGTGACGGCGATCGCCATCTCTATTTTCACGTGTTATGGTCGTTTTCCCTCCAAATTCCCTCAAAGTCGAAACCCTTCCTTTATCTATAACCTACCTGCATGTTCTTAATGTGGATTAAAAGTTGATTTTGTTCTCTTAGGGAATCAGGCCCATAATAATACACACGATCGCCATTTCTGTCCGCTTTGACAATCGGAATTGAACGCCATGTGCACGCGTGTTTTGACTATGCCCCAAGCTCTTTGCCTTGTACACGAACATCAATGCTGTGCATATACCGCGCATGCAAGCACTGGGAAAAAAGAAAGTCGCTGCATCACGAAGATCTGTCGTGACGTACTCCTGCTGGAATGTGTGTGTACGAATACTGACATATATTTTTGCGGCGGGGGTGTCGCTACTTGAAGTAACGGCACATACAAGAACTGGAGATTCAGTTGTCAGTGTACGTACGTACGTGTGTACGTGTGTACATCGTACAGTGGGGAATCGCCGGTGTTTGGCCGGCCGGCCGGCCATACTGCGCGCATGTGATTGATTCAGCGAGATATTAAGACAACTGATTGGGCTGGCATGGCATCGAAATACATTGTCAATGTGTGGAAAAACAACTGGAATCGAGGATTGTAGTGGTTTTAATAGGCTGATGCATGTTTTTGCAAAAAGGGCACGACGGCCAAGGTAATTATGGGGCAAGGCAAAACTGGCCGTGAAGACAGGGATTTTTTGTGGGGCACCTCGGCCAGTAAGAAGGCAACGACGGCACTGGCCGTCGTGGCCGTCGTTCAATTCAAGCCCTGTGGTGGGGTTGAAATGTGTTCAACTTTTGCAAATTTGTGGTGCGAAAACTTGCTGTGACATTACAAATTCACATTTGCATTGGATTTGGCCGCAAGTGTGAACCAGATGTTAATAATAATTCATGGCTTGGGTGTGCTAATTGTTGTGCACATGGAGGTTTCTATTGTGAAGATACTAATTTAACCCCATTAGCACTGTACTACATTGTATTACATTGTATTACATTGTATTTATTCCCTGATGAATCCATAAAACAATGGAGCACTTAAATTGTGTGCTTTGCACCCCTGCGAAATGTGGCCCAGATTTTATAAAAACAAAGCCTGGCTACGATAATGACACTGTCCACCTTTTGTGTGCCTGAATCCAGATGATAACTCCAAGCCCGTCATCGTACGCAACCCCAAGACCACTGCCGCCCTGAGAGGAGACAATGTGGCTTTACTCTGTGAAGCCTCCAGCAGCAGTGAATCCACCATGCGATTCACATGGAAGAAAGATGATGAGGTAGGGTACCAGACCTAGGGGGAGACTGCTCTTGCTTGAGTTTACACAATGGTGTTTTTGAAATCTTGGAGTTGTCTCCAGCTTCGGATTCATCCCTTGGCCGCATATTACAGGATTTGTTGTTGCTGAAGCAAAGTCCCCAAGGGAAGGGCCTAAAATTTCATTGAGCCATAGCTGGACACATAGCCGAGGTTTCAGAAACTCCAAGAAATTTACTTCTTAAAATCGAAATACCTGTTGCTTCTGCCATATATTGTACTGGTTTCTAAGCCTGTTACCAGATCAAAAACCTTCCAGCTATCAATTTTGACTTTTATAAAAACTTTATAACAAATTTTATAACATGTATGTATTGAGGTAGAAAAAGTAAAAGTCAAGAGAACCACAGTAGACAGACACTAACAAACACTGAACTTTTATGGATTATTTTGCGATAAGGAATATCCCCTTTGCACCCAAAAAAGTTATGTACAACTAGTCATAGCATTTGCTGCCAAATATTGCTATAGCAACGGACCATTATACCAAAACAATCTTTGGTTGTCCCCATTTTGTTCATTAGAGTGAAATTCTTGTTCAGTTTTGTGAAGTTCTACTGTAAACATTTTAATGAAAAATTCAACAGTTGAAGTATTATGTATTTTATTTTATCAGTGTGTTCTATTTAGGGCTGATCAATAGAGAACTCATTGCAAGTGTTATTTTTTTTCCGTCAATCTTCGGCCAGGTGTTAGCCAATCCCAACACACAGGTCTTTGCCAGCCAGGGTGAAGGCAACTTGATCCAATACCGCAGCGTGCTGAACCTACCCAACATCCAAGACACGGACCAGGGAAAATTCCAGTGTGTCATCACCAATGAACTGGGATCCACCATGTCCAAGACGGCACGCATCACCGTGCATGGTCAGTTACTAGACTTTGAACTCCTCAGCAAGCAAAATCAGAAGCTATCATTGAGATGTAACCACACTCGTGTCCATGATGCACCAGTTTTTAGATTCAAATGTAGTTATTTCTAAATCTTAGAATGAAAGCCAGTCTGACACAGGGTGTTAATATTTAATGGAGACATCAATCAATACAATAATTGACAGAGGATTCCGTCTTGGATTTTTCAGTGTTCCCATCCTTTGAACTGACACCCAAGGAGAGCGAGGTCCGTGTAGGCGGTACAGCCCGTCTAGAGTGCTCAGCGACGGGCGACCCCAAACCTGTCATCGCCTGGCAAAAGGACGGCGGCGACGACTTCCCTGCCGCTAGAGAACGACGCTTTCAGGTCATAGATGAGGAATCGGAGACCTTCTACATCTCCAATGTCAAGGTATTTTTTTGTACCAGTATTGCCATCATCACAGGACGGGTCAAAAAGTGAATAAAAAAATCATTGGAAAAGTCCAGTCACAAGTAACAGGGGATGAACAATATCAAAGAAATGCTTGTGAATAACTTGTAGCTGTAAGACTTGTTGCTGACTAGCTCTACATTCCTCAACCCTACGAAATCCTCCAAAACCTCAGTTGAATCTAAAGTACCTGGAAAGTTGAGGGCATAAAAATCCAACTAACCCACTGTTTTCCTTGGTTTTGTCAAGGTGTCGGACATGGGAATGTACAGCTGCACGGCCACCAACGCGGCCGGCATGATCAGCGCCAACGCAACCCTAACGGTCCTCCAAGCACCGAGCTTCAGAGAGCGACCTAAGAACATGGAGGTACGCGCCGGCGAGGCGGCTGTCATCGAATGCAAAGTCTCGGGTTCCCCTCCACCCCGAATCACCTGGACTAAAGACGGAAGGGAATTTCACGTCGACGATGATCACATCTTGACTAGCAACGACGGGCTGTTGATCATCAAGAACGTCAGGATGGAGGACGATGGAACGTACACGTGTGAGGTGGTCAACAAAGTCGGTGTGGATAGGGGATCGGCCGCGCTCACTGTCCTACCCAGTAAGTACTGTGCTTTTAACTCTAACCCTGCAGGGTAGTTTGTCTAGAAACCTTGCTAAAGGCAACAACTTGCAACACTTGTCAAAATGGGAAAGTTGCCAAGTCTAGATCCATCAGGTCAAACTGCCTCAGAGTCTGTGGTCACCGAATGCAGCAGGATACAACTGTGGCACTGTTCAATGGGACTAGCTCTCAGTGTCTCAGAATTGGCTATTTATGCACTGGTATTGATGGCTCAATGCAGCAAGGTCCCACAGACTGTAAACCTGTTGCAGTGTGTTGCAAATGGAATGTCCAACTTCAGTGGTGCTTGGGAATTGTAAACATATATTGTATAAAGTGGTTACCATACAAGGAGGTTAATCAGAAAATGTCACAAATCTTTCGTGTTCTCAAATGTACCTTTTTTTTTACGTCTGCAGAAACCAAGTATTACAGCACTACCACCGGTATCATCATTATCCTTGTAGTGTGCTGCGTGGTCGGTACGTCGCTGGTCTGGGTGCTCATCATTTATCACACAAGGAAACAGCGAAGGCACTACAACACAACCCATGCAGGTACTTTCAGAATCGATTTGTTGTTTTTTGTAATTGTCTGTTTCCTTTGTGTACACTTCAATGTGTCTCTCTTCAACCAGCATGACATTGTAGTCAGCTTTATCCAACTGTTATACTGAAAATGTGAGGATTACTGTTTTAATACCGAGGTAATTTATTATTCAAAATGTCTGTGCTAGCGCTGTAAGCACAGAAAGGAGATCATGAGCACAGAACTCTGTGGTTAGCAGAGCCCTGACAATGGACGCAGTGCTTGATACCCTGAGATCCATGTCAATCTCAAGCTATTCAATTGAACTGTGACAGAGGTAGTGTTCTTGTTCGTCCTGTTACTTTTGATCAGACGTGCGTATTGGTTCGTGATTCACTTATGGTCGGGCTTCTGACTTGCCACAACCATCCTTGAGATAATGTTATCGTCACCATAGTTGAATACTAATTTGTTGTGTTCCCCACTTTTTTCACAGATGACCCGGCCCTCCCCCCAGAGATCCCCAGCTCCGCCTTCAACGGTTCCTCCGACGGCACCATCCACCAGGAGACCAGTAGCGGCATCTCCAGCGCGGCTACCGACAAGTTCCCGCCAGACAACCCCAGCGATTGCGACTCGCTGGACGGCGGTCTGATGATCCACCCAAGCCTCAAGTACAGCCATCGGTTGCAAGGATCCATGTTTGCTGGGGAGTCCAGCGACCCCATGGATATAGCTGTGGCAGGCGGAGACGTCGAAGACGATAAAGGTAAAGAAATGGATCCTGTCTGTCAATCAAGCAGTGCACTTTCACCAATTAGAGCATGCCTTTTGGTCAGGTGACCACAGTAGCTCCGTCAAACTGTATGGTTTTATGCTTTCATCAAGGAGTAAAAGCAATGTATTAAAGTCATAAAAGTGCTAATGGGTTATTATTTTCAAATACTGTTGAGAAGCACTAAGTATTAGATTACTGATTTGAGCACCAGTACAAGTAAAAAGCCTGGTCTTACATCAAGCTTTAAGCAACTAAGAAGCAATTTTGACGTCAAGAAATATTCATGTTAGAGGTTGCTGGCGATGAAATGTTTTCAAGTATTCAGACAGTTCAACTCACTGGACAACTAGGCCACGGCAATTAACTTTATTCATAATCTCTTCTACTATTACCTAGGTGATAGTGTACTAGACACCCCGCAGCATCTACACTATGACAGGGATCTGGACACGGACCCAGAGAGCTGCACCGAGCACAGCGAATGCCCGGCAGACTGCTGCCAACACCACGAGCCCACGGACCCCACCCCGTACCACCACCCCACAGACCACGCCCCTCACCACCCTTACTGCAGGCACTCGGAGCAAACAACAAACAGAGGCAGTGTAGAGAGGGTTTCGTCACCGGACGTCATCGATGGGACGTTATCGAGGCTCTTCCACCCATCAGTTCCACCGGGGTCCCCTGAGCAAGGCAGCGTTTGTAGGGGAGCGAGAAGTCCCAGGAGTGCTTCGCTGGGACGGCACACGCGTGGATACACGCAGTGTCCGGAAGGTGAGAAGGATATCAGTTATGAGGCTTGGTCGGGTTTTGGAAGTGATCAAGTGTTCCATAAACCTCAGTGTACAAAAAATCTGTAGGTAGTTTTCTTCCCATTCTTCTGAATGATTTGCTACAAAATTTAACAACCAAGTCTGTACAAAAACTGGGCTTTTTCCTACCATCAGTAAAATTGCAGTGTAGTGAAGAAAACAACTTTTTAAAGAACTCGGTTACAATTTCAAAATGTTGACAGATTTGTCTTGAGCCTTGTGTAATTTTGTAATTGAGGTTGTTCTTTAGCTTTAAGAGAATGGATGAAGTCAAACTTTTTTTTTGCCGGGAAAGAGTAATTTTTGCATGTTTTGTCACAAATGTCATGTAGGATCAATATAATGAAAAGACGAAGCTTTCATTTCAAACATGAAAGTTGAATTGAAAATTAAAATGTAAAATTATTTACATTTTTGTTTCCTTCAGATCAACCAAGCTGTGGGAGGCATCTGCACCCTCACACGATACCAAGGAGTAATCACACGGGGACCGGTGCCCAGCAGCAGCCGGTTCCCATCAACCTGTATGAGAACCCCACCACAGAGACTACCCACGTCCCCCCTCCCCACCCCCACTGTCGCAATAACGCCACAGGCAAGAAGTCCAACTGTCGCGACACACCGTCCAACCCCACCCCAACCCACCTCTCCCCCACCCACAAGACGAAACCCACGTCATCGTCATCGTATCACAAAGCGCCCTCGCTGAAAGTTCGGCGGCCCCAAAACAGGAAAGCACCGCCAAGCAATGTGTAGATATGGTTATATTAATATTATTAAGTTACTATTGACAAGCTGTGTATTATAAGTATAACAAAATTGTGGCAGAAACTTATTTTATTTTCCTGTTTTTTTTAATGCAACTTTCGATCAAACATTGCTTCAGCAGTCCCAGAATGCATCACATCATTTGGAGGTCATATCGGTCAGAGGTCATATGTGAAATTGAGGAAATTTATTCTGCAGACATTTTGGTTTTCAAGGGAGGACAGTTGTCCAGTTCTCTCTCAGAATTTGGACATGGACATGCGTGAAAACTATTCCGAACAGTATTGATTATTAAATTGGAATTCTGTGTATCATATTTTGTCCATAAACTCGTCTCATTTGGTGCTTGTAAAGAGTGGTGCATTGTGGGACTGATCTTGGTGTTAACGAGCATGTTATAGACTCGCATGGGCATTCGAGGTGAGCTTATTTATTATTGACCGAGGCAACACAACTCGAGCCTGGGGCTTGCGTTGTGCCACCTCCCCATTTGAACACCTCAAAAACTCGTCTTTTTAGGTTGGCCAAATCCAAAAAAAGTACAATCCACTGCCAGCATTTCCTTAGGCTGAATTTCCATAGGAGGGTGGACGCAATGGGGCTTTTACCATTTTATACCCTAAACCGTCCCAGATCCTTCAAAATCTACTAAACTGGAGGTTCCTTCAAAATCTACTTTACTTGAGGTTTTGGAGGATTTTGTAGGATTGAGGAAGGTAGAGCCCAGCCACTATCACTTCACATAGGGCTTGATGACTTGAAACTTGGTAGGTACAAAGAGTGTGCCATTGGGTTCCTGCACAGTGGAGGATTTTGTAGGATTCACAAAATGACGAAAAGCTTGGGGAGGAAAGGGTTAAATGTATCATTCTTCAGTATCTTAGCTTCTAGAATGGCCCCCCAAACAGATGAGTTTATGTCCGTGTTTTGAGTCTTTGTAATGCTAATGTAATTTTCTGCCTCACAAATTTGATGTGTAGCCTGCTGCCCAACGAAGTCAAATATTAATTGAATTTTTTTTCTTTGTATGTACAGAAAGATTGTAAATAATATATTATTACTTTTAAAAGAAAAGGCATGTTTGTTTCAACCCACCCTTCACATGTTTATTATATATAAATATAAATCGTTCCTCTAAATGTACTAAACGTTTTGTCATGATTTGTAAAATCGTGTTTTGGTTTTGTTTTTTTTTAATTTATTTTTTTGTCTTTTTAAGTTTGAAATAGATGAATTTGTGATTTTATAGATAGATGACCGAATAATGAATTTTTGTAAACGAGATGTCCTCAAAAATAAAAATATCCTTTCCATAAACATATACTGTGTTTCAAGTATTGTTTTCCATTGATGGCACTTTTCAGATAAAACTTCCTAAAGAAAGTTACAGAAAGTACATGTATGAAGAACCTTGAATATTCTAAAGGTATCTTTTGTCCCTTTTGCACGCCATAACTTGGATTGCATTTTGATGACCTTGCGTTAATTGTCCAAATAAGCAAAAATTAGACCTCCGTTTGAGAAACCGAGATTTGGGCAATTATTTTTCCAAACCTTAGAAACGATTTCTAGTTATCCTGCGGAATGCAGCTTTGAATCAAGTTCCAGTTTTTTTTAAGCTAAAATTACAAAAGTTTATTTTTGAGGACATCCTGAATTCACCTGAATACCTCAATCACTGGTGTAATTATGCTTAATGGCTGGTTAAATAAGGAATCTGCAGTGACTATTTGTTTGATAAATAGACATTGACAAATTTCATCCTATGTTAACTCTACGATATTGTCCTAAGCGTTTCTGCTGAGTGCCGAAACAATCGTGCTCCAATATTTCCATATTTTTGAGTTGCGAATTAGAAAATCTGAACATTTCCCACTTTTTCTTTATGTGCATCTTTATTCCCTACGTGTTCCCAAATAATTTTGTCAAATTGCTAGAGGAATCCTTCGAGTGTTTGAAGATACTGGGATTTTTTGAGAGATTTGTTCAAAATGGTTCAAATTTCATGCAACCTCGCGCTGTAAAGAGCATTTTCTCTACTTGATGTAAACATTCACTGAAAACTGTACATTTAATATGTGTGCCAAACAGCTTTTGATACCAACACAATTGAAAACAAATTTGGAATGAAAATTTTTACAGCCCGTCTTTTTCAAAATACTGTGTCCATCTGGATGAGATAAAATGGACTGGCTGCTGTACATAATGCACTGTTATACAAGTATGGATACAACTAAGTTAATGAAAATATCACAGAATATTGGGTTTTTATGTCCATGTCTCACTGTGGGCACTAGATATTGCTATATGGTCTTCAGTTACCGACTTTATGGGTGTGGCAAGGGGGGGGGGGATATTCGTTCTCGATGTTCGTGGTGCCAACTTTGTGAGTCCTCTTCGTGCATGTTGTTGTGAACTACATGTTTTTCATCCCAGAAGTTGCTAAAGTCAGATGAAACTTATGGACAAGATTTTTTTAAATTTTTTTTGGAAACTTTTTCAAGATTCAAAAAGGCAAATTCCAATATAACTTGGATTTGTAATATTTTCTCTCAGATCTTCTGTTCTTTCTCAGCCATCTGCCCTACAGTAAATTGGAAATTTAGGATTTCTGTTGCGAAATTAATTTTCGTTGAATGGAAGATGTTGTAATTAAACAATCCAGCAGTCTGTTATTCAGTCTTGTAATGGCTTTGTGACCGTGTGTGTGTTTTTGTGATGATGAGCAGGCATGGTTGTATCACTTTGTATGTGGCTTGGTCTGACAAAAGGCAAAAACTGAAGGAAAAAACATTTTGGTACAAGATTGTGCATTGCAGGCTGTTGGCTCTTTGCATTATATTGGAACAAACAGCAGACTGGGTTTGCAGTATGGCTCTTTTCTGTCAATTGTTGGTCATTGAAATGACCAAAGCTTTTCAGTGAACCTTCAGTTCAAAACTTTCATGCAATTTTGTATCAGGCATACGGGGGAAGTGAGAACAGTAGTCATTTAAAGTAATCACATTTGAAACCCCTGATCTAAAAGATTTTTTTTTAACTTGGGCATTGTTAAATCAGACCCGGTCACATATTGCTTACAGAAGAAATAAGGGATGAAGGGAAAGGAAAATAGACAAGATTTTGGGCTTACATCTCAATTTTACTTGTACCCAATCTCAACCCCACCCCACCTCCAACCCCAATCCCCTGCCCTATCCCCATTCCCCACCCCTGCGCTACCACATACCCCACCCAAATCTTAACTCCCATCCCTTGCCCCATCCCAACCATAAAACCCAATCCCCACCATAAAACCCCATCCCCACCCCAATACCCCACCCCATCACCCCACACCCCACCCCACCCTCCCACCCCACCCCCATACCCATCACTGCCCTCACCCCACCCAACCTTCCCCCAGCCTCACCCCACCACCTACCAACCTTCCCCCACCTCTATCACCGCATCACCCATCCCCCCACACTCCATCTCCCCCACACAACCAACTTTTCTAAACTGTATCACTTATGCAGAGTGAAAGAAGAAAAGCGAGTTGCTGATTTATGTCATTCAAACATAAGTCTGTGCATAATCTTAGAATATGAATTAGCGCAGAAAATGTGTTTCTCAGTGAAGATGATTTTTCCCAATTAAAAAGAAAAGGTCTTACAGTTGAAAACGTCGGCTTAAATTTTCTGTCAATCTTTGCACATGGTAGCTTTTGCATAAATTCTTAAAACAAATACTCTTTTCTGTCTGGCACTCTCTAACAAACTTGCCCCGATCATCAAGGTGCACAATTTCTAATCTTTGTTTTTTTCTCTCACCTTCTGAAATTGACTCTAAATATATAATCTACTCCTGTCATTATGAAATGTCTTTTGAGCCAAAGATTGTTAATATTCCTATTTATAACTTAATGTCCATTTCATACAAACCCAGGCCTTGGTAATATACAAAGATGTTTTGTAAATCTTGAAAACATTATATATTTATATGAAACGGGGAGTATTATAAAATGGAAGTTAATATGACATTCTATTTCCAAACCTTTGAACTTTTAAATTGCCCATTGCTGAAAATGCGTTTGATAAAAGTTTGTAATTGTAAGTGCAAGCAGAATGCCTTTGATGAACAGTATTTGCAAAATTGTGATGATCTTACAAAAACAATTCCATATCTCAGTCCAAGTTCATAAAGATTTTTTTGACATAATGTGATTGGTAATGTTTTTTTAGTACTCCATCTATAATGTCTCTCATGTAACACCTTATATTTCCCCTCACATCCATTCACATTACTTCTCGCTGATTGGTCCAATGTTAATTATATGCAGCAGTTGAACCAATCAGATGGCACTTTTTCTTTGTGTTAATCAACAGTCGAACCGATTAAAAATGTTACCATGGTCAGTCAGGGCTTCTAACGAATTACCTTGTGTATGTTTCAGGTTGAAAATAAAAACTTGTGTAACTTGAATTTCACTATGATCTTTGCGCTTTTGAACATATTTGAAATGGATTTCGCGCAATATAAATGTATTATTAATATTATTTGTAGCTTGATTTTCAAGTTATGCATGTTTTACATGTTCATGTGTGCATTTCGTCATAGTGTACACGTCATCTTTAAATGGTAATGTTTTCATTCTAAGGAAAGAGTGGAATTTCTGTTAAAAGTTGTAAAATACTGTAAAGAAAGGCAAAGAGCTTAGTAAAAATGCAAAAATGAAACATTTTGTCTCGTATTGTTTTCTTGAATAGCTTTTTAAACTCCAAAAATATTCTCTATTTAGAATCCTCCTCACAGACAGATACAAATGTCACTTCATAGTTACGAATAAACTTGCCCTTTGTTCCATATATCCCATATATTTCTTTATTTAGTCAGATAAAAAATAAAGAAAACCATTCATTGCCAAACTTACAATTTTTTTTTAAAGATAAACAATTGAATGCCAGAATACTTGGCTTCATTTAAAGGCTGGAATTCTATAAAATGAAGTCAGAATTAGATAAAAATTGAATAACTTCACTAAGGAAAAAAAAAATAGTAATGGGTATTTATATAATTTCTTTTTACAAATATAAGTTTTCTTTTTTTATCCTTCCTCATTGGACCCATAATATATTCCTATGCAAATTTCAGTCCTGCTATCAGTGACAAGTAGCTTGCCCAAGAACACAAGCACCACATACCCACTAGTCTGTACACAGACTCAAAATGGCAGATTATTGTGGACGGCCATTAAAAGTCTGATAAGGATGCACCCCTGCATTAAAATTCCCATAGACACCATTGCTAAATGCCCATACTTCTAAATTCTTTTAAAAATACTGCACAGAAAATTGATGATCAACATGTCATCTTTCATTTTCTTTTCATTTTTTGGTGGGTTGACCATTGACTTTTCGAGAAATTTTCACCCAAAGAAGACGACCCCTATTTTCCCCAAAACCGAATAGTAGACATCTTGGAAAACGATCACTCCACAACATGGCAAAATAGCGCCACTTTCGTGCCCAATTGCATCCAAAATGCTCAGAATTGGAAGCCCCATGTCCGGGCCAGAGGTTCATTGCCATATCTCTTCAATTCCCCAATTTTATGGCTCTCAGAACTCTCTAATATAGCATATTTGAGGGTATAACTTTTATTCATGAGTTCAGCGGATGGGTTTAGGCCTATTTACCGGTGTGCACCCATAACGGCCAGCGTGGTAATTGTCAGGTCGACCTATGATGTAGGGGTCAACCTGATTTTAATATCTTCTCTTGTACTAATAGGGTGCTGCATTACGCACGACGCATGAGTGTCAGGGGAAGTGGGCCAATCAAACTAAAGGGAAGGCAGTACAGCCAAGGCGCATAGCAGCCAATCAGATATCAGAAGCATGAGGCTGTACGTTGCCTGTCGTCGTATACACGTGTGTTATGAGGTCAGGTGTCCTAGGCTTAGGAGCACTTGGAGGCTGTGGTCAAATGGTTACAGTATTCGACTCGCGTACCGTGGAACGGCACATGGGTTCGAACACTGACGGTGAACATGGTGCTTGTGTTCTTGGGCAAGACACTTTACTACAATTGCCTCTCTCCACCCAGGATCAAGAATGGGAACCTGTGAAGCTAGAGACCAGAATGCACTGATCTCGAGCTGCTGCAAAAACTGGTCTCATGGCCTGATGAACAGGGCCCAATTTCACGGCGCTCCTTAACAGTTAGCAGAAAAGTTGTGTTTAGCATAGCAGAAAAATTTGCTAACCTTAAGCACTATTTCATGGCGTGGACGTGCTAACAGTCGCGCGTGCATGGAGATTTCTATTGTTACGTCACTAAGTTAAGCAAAGTAAGCGTGCCTTTTGCTGTGCTTATGCTTACTCCCCGTGAAATAGACGGAGGCTCTGTTAGCAGAAAATCGTGTGCTTAGCAGCGCGGTGAAATTGGGCCCTGGGGTAATAATTGTGAAGCGCTTTGAGACCTTAGGTATAAAGCACTACATGTATACAAGTAAGCACATCCCAACAGGCTGGACTCGAATCCACAATCTACAAAATCACCAACAAAAGAGTTGTTGAATTCAACGCACCAAATCATGATAAAAAACTCCACACCACCACTGATGCATCACATCATCAGAACAATAATCCATTATGAGGTCAACCATAATAGAAGTTCGCCAAAGTATCCGGATGGATGCCGATGTGGTAACCCAACACCATGAGACAATTAATAAACGTTGCCTGAAATAAAGCAAAACAAAACAAAACGAATTACAAAAGGATTCATTTAGAAACTTCTAACAAAAAGTGTGTGTTGGGGTATGTGCCCCCCCCCCAATACAGTAGGGTATGCGTACCTTCCATACTCCTTTTTTGATGAGACGACGAGCTGACGCTATAATAAACACATCTTGAAGTATCTTCAAATGCCCGTACCTCTGCAGTTTCAAAGCCTTTGTGAAAAATAGAACAATTTTTGAAGCACAGTTTTATTTTTCGTCACATTTTGGATACTTATGTCCACATTTTCTACAACATGGTAAAAGCATTTAGTCTGCAGTCTGTTTATTTATGCAAATTAAATGAAGGGTCTCAATCCCGCAACAATTTTCTTTTACAAAATCATTGAAAATTTGAATCTGTTTTTGTCTGCAGTACTGTGCTAAGAAAAAAAAATCTCAAAAGATTTTCCATTCAACTGCTGAGCTTGCTGGGGTTAGTCCAAAGAAAGACGATGGAAATTCATTAAATGAGGTCTCCAAGCCCCAACCGTTTCCCACATTAGAAAATTCACATTCTGAAGAGGATTCTCAAAAAAAGGAAACAAAATCTAACCATTTCGTAGTCTTCCATGAGTCGGTATGGAGGGAAGTGGCCAACTTTCTCAAAGATTTTCCTGGACATGAACATCCCTTGGTCTCCGTATGCAGTCTCTGTCAGCCAAAAATAAATAAATAAAAAATACAATTTAACAGAAATCTGAACGAAGACAATGAAACTGAAGCAGCATTTCTGACATTCAAAGTCTGGAAAACTACTATTGAAGTTTGACAAATCAATTTTTGTAGCCCTGCTAAAAAACTTGACTTCCACAAAATATAATTTCTAGTAATCTCAGTGAACATGTTTAAGCCACTAGTCCCTATACCGCCCCAAATTACTACCAGTATCAACTAAAACCATCTGAGCACTCTATGGTTTTATAGGTTTGTCAATGAATAAATACAATGTACTACAATGTAACACAATGTACTACAAGTGCTGATGGGTTAAAATAATACTTCAGTATGGCTCGCTGAACTGACATAAATCCATATTTTCTGATTTGATTTTCCTTACCTGTGAATTTATAGCAAGCTAAGTGCAAGAGTTGACCCAATTGAAGCTGTGCACTGATCAACCGGCTACAATCATTTCTGGGAATAAAAAAGAACGCCATCTTTTTGCAAATAACTTGAAAACTCAAGCAACAACCAACTTCAATTTGTGTCAAAGCACTCCAGGACTTTCAAAAAAATTTCTGCGGCCAAACTCAGTGCAAATACACACACATTAGTACTATCAGTGAAAAGAAACACCCATTGTTACTATTGTAAAATACTTTAATCACACAACTAAAAGAGAAGCATCCATGAAAACAAAATGTGTACCTTTTGTCTCCTTGTAAAACGTCCCAGCCTAAATTGAAAGCCCCAGCGATGTTCCCCGGTTCGGCCAGAGTCAGTAAGATGTGTCGATCAAACGCCAGAGGAAGGCTGCCGTCAGCGTGGAGAAACAAGATATTGACTCCGGTAGCTTCGCTAGCGCCTGCGTTTAACTGCTTGCCTCTACCTAAAAAATACCCCAAAAAGGTAGAATTGTAAATAGCCCACTTATGAATTGGACACAAGTTTTAAGCGGAAACTTTCGATGTCGTCAAAGGTATTTAAATTGTCCCATCAGTACTTGTCTTACATTGCATCACAGTGGATTTATTGACTTTTGAATCCATAAAACCATACAGTGCCGAGGCGATTTCGAGCACTACTGAGCGTAACAGGTAGGGCTGTTCTGGATTAAAGAGGTTGTGTAATGCTCGAAGACATTTCCGTCATTTTTCGGGTATATGTAGCCTAAGGTGTGATGAAATAAAAACGACTATTGTGTCTGTCATGAAATGAGTACAAAAGGTACTTTTGAGAGCTGTTTTTCAGGTCCTGTTTCGACCCGAACGTGCAATTTGTGTAAAAGTCGTCGTTGGGGGCAGCAAACAAAACATAGTAAATCGTGACGTAATAAACAGGACTCCCGATGCAGCATAGTATAAACGAGTCCTGTTTATTACGTCACGATTTTTCTCATTTTACGAAGAACCCGACGACTGTTGATTTCAATTATGCGCTCGCCGACCAACAAATTACTCGATGAATTTCAGTTTTATAAACATATAAATGCACATTACAAAAGAATGGGACTTTGTCATTATGATATATATGGGTCTACTCTACAATAAAAAAATATAAAAAACAAAACGACTTTCAGCATTCCACAACCTCTTTAACCCATTTACTCCTTGTACCGCCCAAAGCCGCCTGAGAACTCTGTGATTTTTATGGGTTCACCAGTGAATAAACACAATGTAACAATTAAATAAATTAATGAAAGCTAAATGACACAATCTTACCTCGACCTCCCTGCACGGTTTTGATTCGTAATTCTGGATTGTTCTGAGCAAACTCGTCCACTATTCCCAGAGTGCTATCGGTACTCCCGCCATCCGAGATGATAACTTCTATATAATCAATCCAGGAACTATTCTACAAAAATATACAAATGAGGTGATTTTATGAAGGATTTAGAAATGGATCAGTTAAGTCACAGGTTCAGAAACGGATCACATTGTGCTTTGATCCCAACCTCCTACTCTGTAATTTATATAATGTTATATTCTGGTAATGAAACCAAGGATTCCATAAAAGTGCCCATGGCAGTGTAGCTCGCAAACCTGGAAAAAAACTGTAGAGACAAGATGACAAAAACATTTTCAGTTATCGAGGTGGGAGGAAAACCCCAGGCAAATATTCTGAGCAAATCAGGTAGGGACTGAAAACCCAATCCACATGTGGACCAGAGTAGGAATAAAACCTGGACCATAGAGCAGGAAGGCAAGGGAAGGAGCACTGCACCAGCAAGATGATATTCTCGAAAACTGATCATTTTGAGAATTTTATACTCTCATTTGTGGCAACATTTAAAAAAACCCAACAGATACAGCTAAGCTGAGCCCAAGCCAAACATTTTTGCAATGGCTTCGGCTTTGTGTCACTGACAATCTACCATATGACTATCAAATAGCCATAGCCCAAAACGCCAAATTATAAAACGTAGCCTACAATACAAACCTCTTTGATGGACCGTAGAGCGCCCTCTATGTTTTCCTCTTCATTCAGCGTTGGTATCACTATGGAAAGTACAGGAGCCTTCAAAGCTGTTACACTTACTCCCACCGATTTCTCAAACTCTGGCAGGTCATCTGGGGTATCCTTATTTTATAAGAAGAAAAAAACACATTGAATTGTGAGACAACTATACCAGGAAAGGGAATAAGGTCACTTTTGTAACAAATGTCAGGTTGAACGACAACACTGACAACCTGCAACTGCGGGTTCAGAAGTTGAAGGTTCAACATTTGCTCCGTGCATTTTTTTGTTTTGTTTTTGTTTTGCTTTTTCTGATACTGAACTATTTGAAATGCACTTGTTTCTTTCAAAATTACACCAATACCACAATTTGAACATTGGACCTAAAATTCTCCCACTGCCCAAAATAAACTGAGTGTGAATTCCTAAAAACCTTGACTAGAGCCAAGAGTTGTCAAGTCTTGCCAAGTTCTCACGAGTTCATCAAATGCCCTTCTGTCTCAAGTCAAGTCACAGGCAATTAAAATGAAACTGCTTCTTCTTTTTTTCTTCTTGTAATTTACTTGTGATGTGACCTGTGACTTGGGCTTGTGATGGACTTGTGATGGATTTGTGATGGACTTGTGATGGACTTGTGATGGACTTGTGATGGGACTTGTGATGGACTTGTGATGGACTTGTGAGGACTTGTGATGGACTTGTGATGGACTTGCCATGGACTTATGATGGACTTGCGATAGACTGGTGATGACTAGTAGAACGCTTGTGAGTTACCATTGATAGCCTTGACTACAACACTGCCACTGTGCCTTAAACCTGATTTTTTGTCTAAATACAAAATAATAAGGCTTTTTTTCCAGTCAGAATCTCACCACATCTTGCAGAATCTGTGGCATGAGCTGCACCTTGACCCCCAGCCCGGTAGCTATCTCAGCCTGCCGGTGACACACGGTGGATGTACTCCATTCAATGCCTTCAAAGATGTCATTCAGGACCCCTGCAAAGAAACAATAATCACTCTTTAAAGACAAACCAAACTGTGCTTAAAGACCAATGCCAGTAATAAATGCAAAGGTCAAAGACAACTGTTCTTTATTTTTGACTCTTAGAAGTAGTTTATCATTTTTCATGTTTGTACTCTTCTGCTGCAGAATTCCTTAGTGGTTATCCTCCTTTCTGACTTGTAGGTTTTGTATTTGAGAAAGATCCAGTGATTATCCGGAGAATCAAACCCTGCTCCAGTCAATTTCTTTGTTCAACTTTTAACAACATTTTATTTTACTTGTGAAAAGAAATTGAGAAGTCACATTCTTTCAATGCTCCTAAAAATTCAAATAGATATTTTATGATTTGTTTAGATTTGTCAAAATAGATTTGACATCGTAGTCAGACCTAATCTCTCCTTGACCTGTCTCCTGAAGCCCACCAAGTAGTAGCCGCCATCTTGGGCTCGGCCAAGGATCATCTCACAGTCAGGGCTGCGTAGTTTGGACAAGGCAGTCTCCAAGATGTCAGCACTGACGGCAGGTGTGTCACTACCAATCTGAATGGGAAAGTAGCATAAATAACTGCGAAAATTTCCCTTATTAGGGTCTTGAGTTCTAGGCAAGTAAATCTGCTGGTCCCTCTTGTACCTATCTCACTGACTGACTGACTGACTGACTGTCACTTTGAGCTGGGCAGTGCTTTCTTACAGGATTACCCCATAACATGAATGAATGGGCTAATTCTGGCCCATTTTGGGCTGAATCTGTCCCATTCATTGAACGCATAACCTCTATAGAGAATACATGTAGATTTCAGATTCGGCTTTTGATATACCTTACTCACGCACTACTGAAGAAGTGTTGGACTGGTTGTTTTAATGCACTAGTCTATTTTCTTGTGTTTTTTTCACTCTTTCCATATTTGGAACTCCCAATGGGCTACATTAAGTATCCTAAATTTATGGACTGTGACACCTCATACTTACAAGAACAGCAAATTCGTTCCCTTCATTGAAGGCACTATTGAGAGCATCGGCCATCTTGATCCCCAAGTGGCCATCGCATTGAAAGGACCAACTGAAGCGTTGCCTAGGAAACGGTTTCCTCCCTAGCCAGTACTTGAATTGATCTGCTGAACCTCCAAATGCCTTCACTTCAACTGTTATGCCAACTCGTTGCCGCTGAAACTCTGATAGGACATCGAGCATGTGGTCCGACTGTACAAACAAGAAAACAAATAAGAAAACGAGTTCTGAACATCATCGTTACTGATTTTTTCTTCTTCTTGAGTATCACCAGTAAGTATTTATGCATGCACATACTCAGGAATGCAAGTGTGTAGGCCGTGAGGGGTCACAGTCGGGTTTCAATCCATAATAAACAGAGTACAACAACCCGACACCCCAACAGACAAACAAAATTTCTAAAAGAAATGTCCAATTTATATACAACTGTATAATCTACAACCATGAGATTGTCCACAGGGCCAGGGAAAGGGTGAAGTGGAAAAAATGTTGCAACCTGACGCCACTTCAGCAGTTGTGTACAAAGTCTATGGAGAGTCAAGAACAGTATTTCTTAACAAAATTGGAATGTTTCTCAGTCCCAGATTCATGTCTTATCATTTTTGCAATGACTGACCTTCATTGAGATGATATATAAAGAAAAAAGTGCGGTCAGGTTGCAATATTTTTTCCGAAGTAGTTTCTGGACAACATGTTGGTGGCTGTGTACAAACCCTTTGGGAAGTTAACATTTCAAAAAGTATTTTCTCACAGTCTTACAGAATTGGAAATATTTCTTAGTCCCACATTTTTGCTTATCCCATTCCAATATATCTGCACAATTGGCTGGCTATGTCAGGATACTGTGTTTAACACGTCAATTTATTCTCTACAGCTTTAATTTGCAAAAACAATTCTAATTTTTTTCCCTTGCAGTTGCACTCATTTTCCAATCCCCCACCAGACAGTGTTACTGACCATGTACAGCTGTGCGCGTGCTGCACCTGCTTCTCCGAGTCCCGGAATAAGTCGAGTTTTCACTCCGCCTGGCCTTGGAAATTTACACAATATCACGATCCTTTCCTTGGACGAAGTCTTACTCACAACCCCTAAATACCACAGAGTGGCAAAAATAACAAGAAAGCATATAAGGAGCAAAATTAACCACATTTTAAAAACTTTCTCAACTTCTGTTGCTAAATTTGACGACTCCTGACGCTCTGAACTCCAGACTCCGAATGCATCTTCGCAGCGTAATACGACAATAACATAGCACCAGTCCATATTGAAATCAGTTCCCTTGTATGGGGTGCCAAGTCTGTACAAAAAAAATAATCAGGCAATCTCAAAATATTTTTTTGATATTTTTCAACAAAATGGAATAGTAATGTTTTGATGTTCAACTAAGATAGATTTTAACGATAAATTGTTTTCATGAAATCATTTTGCACCAATAGTTTAAGAAAAAAGTTCTGGAATATTGTTTGCCGATTCAGAACACCATTGGCGCGCCATACAAACATATCTGGGGCCGCTTCCGGTTCCGTTGACGTTGCGGACTGACTGCCCGTCGACAGCTTAAGTCTGGTTATCTAAGTCATAAATACAGGTAATACTTGCGTTGAATCATTTGTTAATGTCATAATGTGTTATAGATTCATCCTAAATTACTTTTGTGTGATGTCGGCGCGATTTTAGGCCAAAAACTTCCTCGCTAGTTAGCAGAGCGCCCTCAATAGTGTGGACAGATTTCCTCTGGTTCCTTGATTATTCAACTTCAGAATCTTGGCTCTTGTTTGCTCGTACCCCGCCCTGCAAACAAGACGCTGGGAAGGGCTGATGTCTTTAAGCTCTCATTGGATAGATTTTGCTAACCTGTGACGTACCTTCACACAGACGCGGGTCACCAGGTCACAATTTTGTCCCCGAAAAAATCGAGCTGTTCAGTGCTAGTTGTGATCCAGCTGCATAGTGGTTCGCATTTTGTGGATGTGTAAGAAACAACATTTGTGTATTTGAAATGTGTGTATTACACACACAATGTGTATGGTGCATTGAATAGACAGACTTGAAAAACGTATGTCAGTCGCATCCGATGTAACGTCATCTTTTCTCGGGAATGGTATGGCCAAAAAAAAAGAAGCTCTGCTTCCGGTTACCCTTCCCACCCTATTTTGACAGCCCCTACCCTAATTTGTTTGGGGGGAAATATGAGGGAAAAACAGAAAATCATCAATTACTACCTTTTACCCTTGACTACACGCAGACACCTACATATGATAGTACACACAAAAAATTGCCCCCCCCAAAAATGTCCAACCTACCTACCCTAATTTCAAATGCCATGTAATCGGAAGCAGAACTATTTTTTTGGCCCGAGACACTAGGTTTGTTTCCTTTCAACCAGACCTTTGAAATAGTAATAAGTAAACAATCCAAAACGTGAAATCTTTCCAGAATTTCAGGCTGTAGTGCTCCTTCAAAGTAAACTATTAAAAGAAAAAAAAGAATTCTTGCATCGCTGATTCGATGCCGTGACCTTTGACATGGTAGTCCAACATTTAACCAGTGGGCAGTTATTAAGGGGCTGTTCACAATTATCAACATTATCACGAGCGTACAAACCGTACGCTGGGGGGGAGGGGGTTAATGGCCACCGTACGCTTTTTTTTTTTTTTTAAATGTCGATATGTTTTCTCGCCTGTTAATGCCCGCCTAACGCTTTTTTTTTTATTTTTTTAAAGTCGATCTGTTTTCTCGCCCGTCGCCACAGCCGACAGCCGCAACCGATGCCGATCGAGCACTTGCCGAGCCGGTCGCGCCCCGCGCCAGGTCCCGCATTGCATCCCATGAACGTATTGTGTACAGCATGCGCGGCATTGTCCTACAAACGTACATGAAAATGAACTGTACATGTACATGTATAGTCCGTATCCACTGCGTGTTTTTAATGGCCGGACAATAAATATTCTAGCCGCGCTGTTGACTTGGATCAATTGTTGAAATTCCTCATTCGACAAGGATGTATTGTCCACAAGAAGTTTGTAAATGCTTTTGTGTTTGTGAACGACCAACGCAAACAAGCAGATGTCGTGTGTGAGGGCCAGAGATTGTGGCGGAATGCAGACTGTGAAAAGCTGTTTGACGAAGTCACATGCAAGTGTCTATATATAGACTTGTGTGAAAAAAAATCAACATTTTTTTCGTACACTTATGGGGGGGTCTTGAAAAAGTGTACTCTTTGTACACTTGTAAAAATGTTGATAATTGTGAACGGCCCCTAATGTGATATAGATTCGCAGTGTTTTTTTTTTGCAATGCCGTAACAATAGCAGTTGAAAACAGCATAACGGCTGCTGTAACGATAGCGACTATGTTTGTTAAAAAGATGGCGTGCACAACATGTGAAACTTTTACACACAAAATTACTTTAACCGCCTCAACTTGAAATATTTGACTTTCTCAGTTGCCTTCTGGTGCTTAAATGTATAAATCATCATCAGCATGGCAGCTTACCGTCGACGTAGCGAGAAGAGTGAAGCCTTTCTGTGCTGCAAAACCGGTGACTTGGCAAAACTGCAGTAAGTATTTGGCATCCGTATGGATATTGGGTATAGGATTGGGGAAAAAAATATTGCATCCTGACGCCATTTTTTTTAAAATCATATATTATCTCAATGAAGGTCAGTCATTACAAAAATGTTGAAAAGGCATGAATCTGGGACTTGGAAACATTTCTAGTTTGTTTGAAAAAAATACTCTTAAAATGCACTCAACTCTACATTGATTTTGTACACAACCAAGGAAGTGGCGTCTGGATATACTACATTGTTTGCGGATTGGGCAGTGTTATGTTAGTGTTTTGCTAACGATAGCATCGTCCCATAATTAGGGCCATTGCTATCGTTGGGTGTATCATCAAGCAATGAATACATGCATTCATTCATTTGCATGCAAATTTGATTTTGAGTTTTGCCTGTAACTGATGCAAACATTCATCTTATGAATCATTTGCATGCAAGTTTGATCGAATGTTATTTTATACCATTCAGCTCTCCATCTAAGGACATTTCAGATGTTCCTGGATGTTATAATGCACACTTTGGACAGAGTTCTGAATCAGAGTATTAACTTTGGGTCCTACAAATTATCTTTTGTTGCCTTAAAAAAGGTTTCTTTACATGCTTAAAACTTAAAATATTTGAAAATTATTTTCATTTTCCTCTTTTATCCATGTTGATTTTCAGGTATCTGGTGGAGACAAAAGAAGTTGAAGTAAACATAAGGGATGAATGGGACAGTACTCTGTTGTGAGTTGTTACTGTTTTCGTTCAGCTTTCAAGAATATTAAAGTCACTAGATTTATATTGCACTTGTCATTCGGATATTTGCCGCTTTAGGTTCAGAAAGGCAAGACCTAACATGTAGGAAAGTATCTTAACTTTTGCGTATAACGGGCTAACACGGCCATTAATTTCATTGATTTTGTCTATGTCTTATTAGATACTACGCTTGCCTTTGTGGCCACAAGGAAGTAGTGAGCTACCTACTGGATAATGGTAATGATGAATTTCTCCTTTTTTTTAACATTCCCCCCCCCTTTCCCCCCCCCCCCCCCGACGTTTTGAAAGTTATGAATTATGCTCCTCCCCTTTTTGAATCCCCTCCATGCAGTGTTGGTGAGTCCATCACGAGTCATGTCAAAAGTCTAGTCACATGTAACAGGGGATGAGTAATGACAGGGATGTCTTGTCAGTTGACTTATGCTTGACTTGTGATTACCTTGTGATGGACTTGTGATTGAGTTGTGATGGACTTATGATTGACTTGTGATGGACTTATGATTGAGTTGTGATGTACTTGTGATTGACTTGTGATGAACTTCTGTTGGACTTGTGATGGACTTGTGATTGACTGTTGATTGACTTGTGATTGACTTGTGCTTGAATTGTGATTGACTTGTGATGGACTTGTGATTGTCTTTTCTGATTGACTTGTGATTGGCTTGTGATGAACTTATGAGGGCTTTGTGATGGACTTGTGCTTGTCTTTTATGATTGGCTTGTGATGAACTTATGAGGGCTTTAATATAACTCATTCATCATTCTGACGATGTAAGACATTTTCAGTAATAAACAGGTATACCATTCCAACAGTCAAAACATTTCCAACAGTTGGTTCAGTGAAGTGACATTTAGACTGAACCAACTTAGGATTGGTGACCATTTGATGCTATTTTCGAAACCATGATTTCATCCACAGGTGCCCAGTGCGAAGCCAGAACGTTTGATGGTGAGCGCTGCCTGTATGGCGCCCTCACAGATGAGATCAGAGACATGTTGAAATCCAGGAAGGCAGTTACCACAGGAAAGGCGCGCCGGGACGGCTACCAGGAATTCTTACGAAGGTAGACTGGCCTAGTCTCACACAGTGATCATTGAACACAAGCATTTTCAGGCTCACTTACATTAAACTTGAATATCTAAGGGATATCTCAGACAATTAACCTTTTTGTGATATGATATTTTTGGGACACACTAAGAGGCTGGTATTTGGAGTTGGTAAACTCAAATTTGCCCGCTCCAAAAAGTGCCCTGTATTGTGTTCGCCATATCTCTAAGAGGCTCACGGACTCCGTACACAAGGGCTGTCAGTCACCGCCCAATTACCAGTATGCCCCAAAGCACTTCGCCCAATTACTACTTTGCCCCAGTCATGGTAGTACATTCATTTATGTTGTAGATAATTCCAGGCTACAATGAAAATAATTAACGTGTTCGTTTCAAAATAGCTCACGTTTTTTGCACACGTTTGAGTGCACTTTTTTATTTTACACGCTTCCAAAGGAAGATTTTATCATTTTGAAAATTTGGTCAGAAAATAATATCTTTATGTTGGAGTTAGAGACTGAGAGTGTTTCTTAGTAGAAAAAAAGTTATGCTTACCAATTTTGTGCAGCAAGCAAAAATCAACGGGGAACCAGTTCCAGGTAATACACATTGCATGGCATTTTGGCTGGTAACCCATTTTAACTTAGCAAACATTTTCAGTGCTTAGTAGATCCGTGAATTTGGCCCATTGTTTTTACCTAACATCTTAGGTTACTAGAAGGCAACTGTTATGAAGACATCGTCTTTGTGGTCCACGATGAGACGTTCCCAGCTCACCGCTGCATGCTGCATGCCAGGAGCCCATACTTTGCCGAGATGTTGGAGACAAAATGGCGGCACAAGAGCACCATCAACATCAAGAGTGCAGTGGTAGGGACGTCAAGCCTTGAGAGAACATAGGGTGTCCGAAAATTTGGTGCCAGAACAAATAGACATCAAAATGCTGCATGGAGTAATGTACGGATGATCAAATACGGCAGTGTTAGAAATGCGTTGCATGATGTAGACCAGTTTAAAATAATTGTCACAGCAGGCTTTCAAGCAGACCCAAGTGAAAAAGTATGAGAACAGTAGGATCAAAATTTTAAAAAATGGTCTTTCAAGGACAAAATCAGGATAAAAGTAGGACTTTTGCGGGCTTACAGGAGTAGTTTTCATTGATGCTCATCCATGTCTACAGCATCATAAGCCTCATTTGGCATGTTCTGTACTCACAACACTTGTGCTCCATCAAGGGCGGATCCAGGGGGGGGCCAAAGGGGGCCATGGCCCCCCCCCCCAAAACGAAACCAATTTTTTATATTTTTTATGTGACATCGCAATAAAGGCAGGCAATGAGTACACCACCATCTTTTCCTCAAAAAAACATTGGTTAAAGCGGTCAGAAATTGCCTCAGATCGCACCACAGAGCATCTAGAATCCAAAAATTTTTCGGGGCCCTTAAGCGGGCCCCGAACCCCACGCCGTAATTTTTTTGACCCACTTTTTTGGGGCACCAAAATTTTTTTTGGCCCCCCCCAAATTGTGTTCTGGATCCGCCCTTGTGCTCCATCCTCCACTAAGCTCTTGGAAGTACAGTTGCAGTATTCCTGCGCCCAAGCCCTTCATTGTGTGATTCACATTATGACAATGTGTAACATTGTTATTAAAAATATTAAATGAGATTTCATTGGTAGGAAAAAGTAGGAATTTCAAGGAATAAATTAGGAAAGTAGAAGCAAAGTAAAGAAAAACTACGAAATAGAAGGAAAAGTAGGAAGACTTGAAAACCTGCCATAGACACCAACGAAAAATACCCCCACTTTAGAGTTCGCCCTCTTTATTTGTATTGCAAATAAATTTAATTTTTGTTAAATTACTTCTTTGTTTATTTTTTTCATTTGACAGGTTCGGCCTCAGGCATTCAAGGCCATTTTACAGTATATCTACACAGGTATGTATACATTTGTGAGTATTTTGTAACGATGAATAAATTGCAACAAGGTCTGGGAGAAACCCACCACCTCACTCTCAAGGGTTGATATTTTAAAGTCACCTTGTTTTACTTTCTTTCCTCACTCAGGTTACTTGGAGGTTCATCTAGATTGCTACGAAGACTGCCGACGTTTTGCCAAACAGTGTCAGATGCCTGAGTTACTGGGTCAACTGGAGAGCAAACTGCAGGCCATCTTGGAATTCGGTAGGTGAAAACCACTCGGTTTAATCACATTTATTTCAAATAGAGTCCATCGTTTGGCAGAAATTTCCTGATGAGTTTAAAGTCAGGAAGGGAATGGGTGACAAGGGTGCACGAAATCGTGGCTTTGTCCCCAGCTTTGGCTGAGTCGGACTCCAATTTCAAGATTTCCCTGACTTGGGGGAACTCTGGCTCACTAATGGACCGTTGTCTGCTTCCGAAACATTGAATCCTATAATATGTGTCCATACTTTAGAGTACAGTGTATCTCTAATTGGTTTGAACAGTGTAGACTTCCAAAAACCGAGGTTTGAAAAACCTTCCAACTCAAAAAAAAGTCTTGCTATTGGTTGTTTTTCTAAACTGTGTGTTCTCACAGTGTATCCAACTTTATGAGTCTGCGAAAACTTGATGTTTTGAGGATGATGTTTTGTAGGGAGGTTCCAGACCTGCATGTTATTCATTTGCACATAGGTGAGCATGTGTGAGCTCCGTGCACGAACAAAGAGGGCGTTTTTTTAAACATTTTTGAGAGCTCTGTGGACGGGACACACAGCATGTGCATACTGTACTGTAGTGGTTTGTGTGCAAAATGCGCACGACTTCTATCCCGAATATGCCAAAGCTATTAGCCACAGCGTCTACGCATGAGCGCCAGGCATCATCAGCGCGAATACGTTCGAATTCAACTTGCGATGGTCTGCCAGACTAATCCCCGCCCCCAATAACTTTGGATCATTTGAAATACGCAGTGGATGGACCAGGAACCAGTCTAGGTCTCCCCCAATTCTCCTTTTCTGGCTGTTGAAGGAGTACTTGTGCACGGAGCCCATTCCTAAGAACAAAACTGTTTTGGAATCCTCAAAAAATTCCCCAAGTCAATCACAAGTCATCCAGTCTTAAGTCACTTTACAAGCTTTTTAAATAAGCTGCGAAAAATTCCTTTGTCAGTTTTCTCTATCATCTATTACTTCACCTGGCTTGTAATAGACTTGACTACGATGCTTATCAGAGTGTGGGTTAAGCATTAATGCAAAACAAGAACTGGTCCTTCCAATATATATTCCAAGCCCCTTTTTTTAAAAACTTTCTCTAAAGTACATTTTTAAATTAAATTCTTGTATTTATTTCTTCTTAATCACTTTTTGCCTCTCTGTATTGTTTAGTCCCTCAAAAACCTGGCACGCATGTTTCCATAGTAACCATCGAGCCACCGCAGGACTCGACACTCCTACAAGATGAGCTGCAGTTCCTTGCCGACATTGCCGTACCGTCAGTCTTTTGCCAGGTGTGTTCTTGAATCACAAAAGGCAGGGTGCCTCTTCTTAACCACTTGCCACCGGGATTATTGTTGGTCGAAAAACACTATTTTTGAAAAAAGACGAGATTCATGTATGTCGGCCAAATTTTAAAATTAAGTCAAAGACTACAAATACTGACTCTTGAGAGTCACTTGTACAATACTTTTATGATATTTCTCACCGTAACTTCATATTTTGCAACACTCCGAGGCCCTTAAGAGCAATACTTTTTTACTACAACAGGCTGGGTACAGGGCAAAAGTGGATGGCCCCATGGGCGTCGCGAGGGGGGGCAAGGGGGGCACTTGCCCCCCCCCCCCCTGGAAAAGAAAAAAAAAAGAAAAAAAAAAGAAGAAAAAAAAAGAAGAGAAAAACAGAAAAGAAAAAGAGGGGCGAAGACAAAGTGGTGTAAATTTAATGAGTTGGGGGGGAGGGGGGGCAAAATGTCCCTTCCCCCCTCTAAAACTGATAAATCGAGAATATGTTGAGAAATGCAAGCATTTTTGGCCAATTTTTTTTTTGAATCCTGGCGACACCCATGGATGGCCCTAACCTATTCTAACTTTTTTATCTCTAGTATCCAATCTATTCCTTAGTTCTTGTCCTGTTTGCCTTGTTTGTAGTTTTACGGGCCAGGCATCCTTCCGTTTTGTGGTGAGGTACCAGAGCAGTCGCCGTTCGCTGATGTCTGTTTTAACGTGGAAGGCCAGTACTTCTACTGTCACAAGGTAAAACCACTGAAAGGTTTGAAGGTTGAGTCTCAAATTCTGTGGCAAATCATTGTAAAGGGACGTTACTCTTCACACAGAAATGAAATATGACAAGACAAGACTAGCTTAGTAAAGCTGGTCCCAGAGTGCACAAAATTCTATTCAATTCATTCAAAATGGCTATTCACTGGGAGTCTTTTCATGCATCTGGTCTACACAATGGGTCAGATTTAACCCATTCATTGGTGTCAAGAGGTAATCCTGTAGGACAGCACTGCCCAGTCAGTCAAGCACAAAGAGAACTGTAAGCTGGCCCTCTGGGACCAGCACAAATATAAAGCAGGACAGTGCTTTTCACTTACGATTTGACTTTTGCTCCACTTTTTTTTTAATATTAAGAAGTAATTTTGTATTATCAGTATAAAAACATGTTTTGCACCGAAGACATCTAGATGTTGTCTTGAAGTAGTTGTCATTTTTTCCCCCAGGTTTTCTTCTGCTGTCGCAGTGAGTATTTCAGGGCCTTACTATCAGACCACTTCTCAGAGAATGTCCAGGATCCTTACTACTCCCTGCCGGTGGTGACGCTACACGACGTCACGCCACAGATCTTTGCCAAGATTGTCTACTACATCTACACTGAGAGAGTAGAGGTATGGGACCGTACTGCACCACGATGCATTCCGTGCACAAGTACCCCCTCAACGATTACAATGGGAGAGTTGGGGGAGACCACTGGAAGACTCGCAAAGGCATTGCCAGTCGTGCACATTCAAAACATAATTTGTTTTGACTTTCCACAATGTGCGCAGAGTGTCTCTCCCACTGGGGCTTTCGATGACAAAGCGCCATCTCTGTGCATGCACAGGGTCCATTAGAGCACCTCTATGTGCTCTGTGTGCAAACCAGAGAGGGCGCTGTTTGACTAATTTCGAGAGCCCCATGGACGGGATACACGACGTTGACAGGACACACCACGTGAACGGGACATGTACACACCACGTGTTGTACTAGCTTGCGTGCGTATATCGCGAAGCATGCACAACTTATTCTATTCTGAATATGCACAAAGCCATCTCCAATTTGACCTTATCCTACCCCCACGAATTTCGGTATTTTACTAATTTGACCATGAGCAATCGATCTAGCCTATTTGCGACACCATAAATTTGCCTCCAAGTAGGGGCTGTGGAATTATGGAGACACTAAAATGTCTCCCTAATTCGACGCGTCTCCCAAAGGTATAACTTAATATGACGCTACAGTGACTTCCAACGGGTTATACTTGTTATTATATAGCACTTTCCATCGTATCAATGATCTCAAAGCGCTTTACAATTATTACCCTGTTCATTAGGCCATGGGACCACGCGGCAGCCAATATTAGTGCTCAAATCGGTCCTCGACCCTCTTAGGTACCCATTTATACTCCTGGGTGGAGAGAGGCAATTGTAGCAATCAGCTGAATGAGAACGTGTCCCAGAGGCTTTTTTTCGGGCGCAATTCAAAACATGACTCGGCAACTGTGAATTGAAATTGAAATCCTAGAACATTGTTTTTTCCGGAATATACAGCATTCACTGAGCTAAAACTTCACCGGGTTAGTCGTTAAGCACCCATATTTAGATTTTGAGCACTTTTCTTGCTTCAAATGAAACAAATGCACAAATGACAAATGATCAACTCTACCTTTAACTTGTAGCTTACAGAAGAAACCAGCTACGACGTTCTATGCTTTGCCGATCTCTACCTACTGCCCGGGCTGAAGCGTATCTGTGCTAACGTCATCTCTAGGCATCTGAATACAGACAATGTCATCTCTGTGCTGCGTGTGTCTAGAATGTTTAGTCTGACCAAGCTGGAAGACCAGTGCACAGAGTACATGGCCAAATATTTGGATAAGGTAAGACTCTTTCCCGACCCCCCCCCTTTTAAACTACAATCATGCAAGTGTGTTACAACTTGAGGTTCATATTAAATTCTCAATTGTTAAAAGGTTAAAATACACTCGTATGCATCTTTTAGACAGTTTGGTTTGGTTTCATTGACTTCTTTGAAAATTTTTTTTCTTCATAGCTCTTGTAGTCCAAGTTCTTGTTGACAGTTAATAATATAATAAATGTGTCAACTTGTTCTTCCCATACATTCTGTGCCATTTTTGTAGAAAGTAACGTACAAAAGTTTATTTGGAAAATGTTTGCTCTATTTTGCATATCTTGTCTGCCATGGCATTGCATGGACAATTGCTAAATTATGTGGTATCAGAAAGAGATTTGTTTGAGAGAAAATGATCCAGCTTTGGCTGAAGTCACTCTAGGGGCCATCCTCGGGGGCTAAAATGTATCTGTACGCCATGTTGACTACTGCAGTCTCAGGTATAGCCTAATTGGCGGCAGCCATATTGGGGACCTCAGAAAAACAACTCATTTGTGCTTCACTTATTCAAAGCCTTTGCTCCAACACTGCGGCACATACACCCATATCCATGGGTGTATATCCAATTTGGATTCGAGATGCTCTGTGGTGCGATTTGAGGCAATTTCTGACCATTTTAACCGATGTTTTTTGAGGAAAAGATGGTGGTGTACTCATTGCCTGCCTTTATTACGACGTCACATAAAAAAAAAATGGTTTCGTTGTTTGTGTGTTTGTTTTTTTTGGGGGGGGGGGCATGGCCCCTTTTGGCCCCCCTGGATCCGCCCTTATCATCACGAATTGCTCGTTACGAAGAACAACATTTCTATAATTGCAATCAACATGCTCGCATAGGCCTACACCGTTTTATGACTGCACTGTATCTATTAAAGTATAAGTTCAGGTCTTCAATACGGTTTAACTGAACAAAATAATGATTTACTTCTATATTGACACACAATTCTCCCAAGTGTAACAAAAGGGGGATCCAAGAAACTAATTTGGGAAATTTGTATTTGCTGGCCCAACATGGTCAGAAATATCAGCATTATCTAAAACAGATACATGCAAATCTTTAGCACTTATCAGGGAGACATACATGTATACAACCAATCAGATCTATTCCATAGTTATATGCAATTAAAGTGATCATCTCATTAGCCCCACAAGTGTACGGAATATTTTTGTAGCAAATCTACTACAATGGTAACAAAATGTGATGCTACAAAAGTGGAAGTGTGCCAACACACAAATCTATAGGGTGCTTCCCTCCTCCATGGTACTACGATTAAAATGGTAACAGCAAAATTTCAAACAGATTTATCTGGAAAATGCAAAAAATCTATGGGCCTTGAAGAGCCTTGACTCAAAATTGCAAGGCCCTGAACCCTCAAGGCCAAGGCCAAGGCCAAGGCTTTTGCCCTCAAGCCTCGAGGCCAAGGCCAAGGCCCTAAAATCCAGCCTTAAGGCAGCCTTAAGGCCAAGGCCCAGCATCAAGGCACTACATCACTGATGTGCCGTCCACTCAGTATATAGATATCAGTAGGTTAGAACTTCTATTTAAGTTGTTGCATGTTTAATTATCCCATTTTCTGGGAACCAGATTTGGTGAACAAAAGTTTCCTTTTTTGGGTCACAGTTCATAGAGTCGGAAGAATTTGAGAAGCTGATCATTGAAGACGCGGCAGAGATCAACGACAGAGAAGAGACAGATTCCATCGTCGTCGTGGACGACATCCGCCATCACATCTCAAGACTCGTTGAGACGTTTAGCGAGATGGAGGAGGCACAGTGTTCACTGCACATGCTGGATGTGCTGCTGTTAAGGTTAGGGTTAGACTGTTAGGCTTTTCTCCAAATTACTCATTTGTCTGCAACCCTGTCCCTTCCACGTAATTTTTTTTACTGTATTGGCCTGTAATGTTCATCATGATGGAATTTTTGTGTTGGGAGATGTAAATTTGATATTGAGTTTGTGCCGTTCACTGACATGATTTTATGAACACTGTGTACTTGGTGGTATCTGAGAGCCTGTGGGAACAAATTCACAAGCGTAAGCAGGAGGTCGTGGGTTCGAGTCCCACCCGTGTAGCTTGTGAATTTCTTTCTCATGAGCCCTCAGACAACACCAATTATACAGGTTAGAAAACTCATGTTGGTGAAGGGCAAAAACCCCAATATTGAATATTCAAGTAAACATTTTTTTGTTCGAAGTCAATTCCTTGCATAGCAGCTCCATAGAAATTGGCGTGCAATGTAAAACAGGTCTCATGACTAGCATGTGACAATAATTATAAAGCCGTGCTTATGTAACTTTTTATACCAATATCTCAAAGCACTTCACAATAAGCCAGTTCGGTATCTGGATGACGTAGTATTGGTAAAGGGCCATTCGGGATAAAATTGCTGACGTGATGATAGGGGATGTTACGTGGGAACCCATTCTGGTTGTAATTAGCGCACGAGCGATTATCCCGAATGACCCTTGACCCATATCATTGTGCGCATGCGTAGTTGAAGTACATGAACTGGCTTATTATTACCCCTGTTCATCAGGCCATTTTCTGTGGCAGCTCAAGATCAACGCAATCTGGTCTGTGTCCTCACATGTACCCATTTATACACTCCTGGGTGGAGAGAGGCAATTGTAGTGAAGTGTCTTGCCCAAGAACACGAACACCATGATCCCTGATCAGGGTGTTAACTCATGTACCACTACACGAGTTGGATGACATAAACATTACACCATGGGGCTCCAAAGCAGATTGTCACGGGCGAGCGGTTAAGAGCACCGGACTCAAGCTCTGGTGTTTCTGATCAGCAGAGTGTGGGTTCGAGTCCCGGTCTTGACACTTGTGTCCTTAAGCAAGACACTTAACCATTATTGCTTCGTCCTTTGGATGGGATGTAAATCTGTAGGTCCCGTGCGTTGTATAATGCATGTTAAAAGAACCCAGTAACACTTATCGCTAAGAAAAGGGGTTTGCCCCTGGTGTTTCTGGCAGTGCGTTTGTCCTCATAAATATGAGGCTGCATTTTCAAGGAAGAAAGGATGGAAGGAAAGTACTAATAATAGATTGTTTGCACTGCAGCCATCTTTGAGGTCAGTGCTTTTGTTCAACAGGGACACGCATGAGTTGACCTCCAAGATGGCTGCTAAATGCAATCCATCTATAGATCAAACGAATCAACAGAATGGAATGACAATATCGTTTTACTTGTCCTATGCATGCACCGTTCAGGACTGAACATTTTTGGCAGATTTTGAGAAATTTCTATCTTGTAAATAATGATTCTAAAGAACTTGATGCAGTTTTTACTGTTGTAAATATTATCAGTGAAATAATATTTATACTAATATTTGCAGTTCACTGGGAATTCAATTGAGGAATATTAAACGCAATGTATTGTTTGAGAATATTTTAGATATATATGGATAGGGAACTAATGAAAAAATTGTAATCTATTTATGGTTAAATACACACTTTCTGTATATTTGTATCGCTTTATGCAATTATTGGCTTAAAATCTTCAAAGTAGTTCGTAATAATACTTTCTTTACTAGATTAGTCCGATCTGACCTGACGTATGTTTTATTCTGTCTGTTATAAAACACCTGTTAGGGCTGTCCACTTTCGAATAATTTAGTATTTGATTATTATCGACCGAATATTTGAATATTGGAAACTCGCCAATCAAGTTTTACACACGCCAGCTGCAGCTGCATTAAAAGTGCGCCAGTTAAAATTTGCATGTGGCGACCGATATTATGGGCCACTAGTGGAGTGTTTTGTAGTAAATACTGAGTAACTGTCAAGTGACTTTACCCTGCTAAAAGAATAGGACCAATGAACAGGCGTCGGCAAAAAATGGAATCCGACAATAAAAAACCCCAGAACTTTACCCTTAAATGACATCACAGTCATTTGTGCAATTGCATATTTTTTTTCTTTTCAAATATTGAAACCGGCAATAAGATATTCCAATATTCGGATATTCGGAACAACCCTGCTACCCGTCACAACTATGGCTGTCGGGATAGGTTTGGAAAACATACACAACATAATGTTTGTAGCAGCTGAATATTACTTGGAAGGAACAATCCACTCTAGGTTAAACTCACTTTATTAGAGTATTCTTTTATACTGATTTTTTTTTTTTTAAAGGAGCGTACTTAAGTTAACCCATCATGTGTTTTCTTACATATTAACTGTGAATATCTGAATCCAATTATCTGAATTAGTTACACAGAAACATTTGAGTTTTACAGTCTGACGTGAATTTAATCTTTTGTGCATTATTTACTAATACAATTTCTTAACAAAATTATAAAAGTGACAGTTAAAATGTGTAATGCTACAAGCATTAAACTTTCATAGACCATGTCACGTGGTTTCATACCAAACATTTTAGCATCTCTCATGCTATTTTCCCACATTAAACAGTTTGTCTACGCATAATATTTCATATTCAATATATCTCATTCATATTTCAATATATAAAGTGCAGTGCAAGACAGCATGGTTGACCGAAAGTTGGCACAAAAACAGCCACTTTTGTGAACAAATGTGACATGGTCTATACACAGTGATTTTACATTATGCAGTAAATGACAGAAATAGTATTTGCACATGGAATAGTTCTCCAAATGAATGTGTCGTTGAGAAGTACAACGAAAAATAATTATTTGACAAAGTTGAAAGTTTTTATTGTGCAGGCTTGCGAAGGGAACTGTAATGACACAACCAATATTGTTCGTTAGTGTCATCTACAGCAGCCAAAATTCCCTGAGAATTAGTGATTATTAGGGTTTTAACAAAAAGTTACCTGAACTAACTATTTAAAAGTGCCAGATTTCTCATAGACTTAAAATATTTGAAAACATCAAAATCACCCAACACCAACTACTTGACATTATTCAGAACTTTGTGAATTCACTATTAAAAAAGAAGGGATCTTGTGAATATATATATATGTGTTTTTTATTTTGTGTTCCGAAACCATAAAGTTACACATGATAACCAAAAATATAATCTATATATTTAAGTAATAAAACCTCCGTTCTTTAAGACACAAGTGATATTCAATGAAGTTAAATATATATATTTTAAAGGAAAATGAAAAGCCATTTGAATATGAGGAATCTTTGAAAAGTAAAATGGGGCAAGATAATACAATTCTTGTTATAGCTAATGTTCTAAATATCCTACCTGTTCTAAATAAAATATATTATCGGCTTCAAAATATTACATCTCAAAATACTTCAGTAATACTCAAAAGGAAATAGTAATACTCAAAAGGAATAGAAATACCCAAAAGGAATAATGATACTAAAAAGGAAATAGTCATATTCAAATAGAATATTAATACTCAAAAGGAATAGAATCCAGTTCAATAGTTACATAAGTATTACTGAACTATATCAAACATGTAAACCACTATTTCTTTGATATACTTTTGCAGTATACATGAAAATTTGTTGAAGAAAAAGTAATATATTTACACATGAACATTTGTTTAAAGATGCATCCCCGTGCTATATTCAAGTTTCATCTCGAAAAATAGAAGTGTTCTTTTTCAACTGCTATTTCCCTAGCAATATAAAAGTTGTTCACTTTTGAATAAGACATGGAACGAAAATGTCCACCTCCGTTTAGTTCTTGAATGATTTCTTCACAAAATTCAACTTATTGGCTGCCAGACAATAATTCAGCTCTCGCAGGCCGGGTTCATTTGTGCACAAATTGAAAGCCCTTTTTCAGAGAGTTGCAGACGCCCAAAATAGGAATAGATTTTTCGTTAAAACAAAACATGCAAACTAATAATTTGTCAGGAGAAAAAAAAAGCATGAGGTATGCAACGTTAAAAAGTTTTTTATACACCAGGTTAGAGTTAACATTTGTGCAATGACATATAGCAATTTGCAAAGAAAAAACTGATAAAATATGTCTAAATTGTGCAATTCAGATTGCATTTAGTGTCGCAAGGCACATGGAAAAAGTACATTTTGTTTGCATACACAGATACATTGTACCTTGACAAAAAGACTAGAGTTTGGATTACATCTTCATAGTTACTGTAGTTGGTCACAAAAAACTACTTTTTAAAAATTTTATCATCCATTCTTCACGTGAGAGTAAATATGAAGCAAATTTGACATTTAAGGCGAAGTTCGCTAGAGTCGAAATATGCTCAACTTTTGTGCATTTGTAGCAAGAATATTTCCCTGTACGTCATAAAATTCACATTTGCCATTAGGATTACTTGGCTATTCTGAATGAAAACAGCACATGTTTCCAACAGAACATTCTGAGTGGTCCGAGTTTGACATGCTTCCAGAGCAGTACATCCTACAGAAACAAATTTCAACCCCGCGTCAACCGTGAGATTGATTTCGCCCAGGGTTGAACTCAACCCTGCTCTAGACCAGGGTGGAGATTTTCAACCCGGGTGAAACTCTGGCCAGGGTTCAAAACAGTAGTAACAGAGTAAAATAAAGTCAGTTTGCATGAAACAAGTGTGAAACGATGCGTGGTTGAGTGCGGGGTTGAAAAATCAAAAACTCAACCAGGGGCGGCATGGGTTTGCCCAGGGTTGAGTTCAACCCGGGTTAAGAGGCTCTTGTGTGAAAAGGCCTTTAGGTAAATTGGGACTTGTCTCATTGCTTAGGCAGTCGTTGCAGGACCCAGTCTACAACTTCTTTTGTGGCTCTCTCTCCGTCCTCCCCTGGTTCCTTATCCAGTTCATGATAGCAGCCCTCGTACACCTACGATTTCATCAAGAAACAATCACAGATAAGAACTTCTACCCATATCAGACCGACATGCTACAGTGGCACTTAACCAAAAAGTTTTAAACACAACTGAAGTCAACCCAAGTACACTTCAGTTTCCAACAGGCAAACGTTGTGTACTAGTTCTCTATTTACTGGACTCTGAAGTCGTTTTAAATGACCGTTTTAGTCGGTCCTAATTGATTAAGCTTTGTAATCTTCGGAATAATTTTGTTTGGCTTGCCTCTAGAATATCAGTGTAATATGGGTGTGAGCGGTGTGTTGTAGATGATTATGACCATGTTTTATGAATATGAGCCAGGGTGTTGCTTTAACGAGGAAAATAATCAGAAACATTTCTGTGAGTACAAAATAATCAGAAACATTTCTGTGAGTACAACTCATGATTTTTTAAACTTCAATTTCGTGAACAGTAGCATTTTGCAGTTTTATGAACTATAGCATTCAAATTCAACACTAGACCCGGAAATGTAGCACTAACAAGGGTTTAAAATTACCTATCATTTGGAAATAAAGATATCTGTTCCTATTGTTCCTATTCAGGAATTATCTCTCAATGGGTGAAATGGCCTCTCCGTTACAAACAAAAATATATCTACTTCAATTAGTAAAGATCTCTTTAACCAAAACACATGTGTCTTCCCATGGGTAAATTGATGTGTCTCTATTATTCACACAGATATCAAAATTGATGTGTCTGTATAGTCACACAGATATCAGTATTATAACTGAATTAAATATTAACTTCAGCACGCCTAGAAACAGAAATATCCTCTTTCCACATTTAGCAATAATTATGCGCTCACAATGGACACAGTGCACTGTGTGATCTGAGAGTCAAGCTGTTCTCTAGTTTTCAAATGACGCTACCTTCCATATATTCACGACCATATTTTACTCATGCATCAAAATTAAATCAGTGAGCAGTAAACCAGTTGGAATTTATTTGTTTTTGAAGTTTTTTTTCCCGACTGCACCATAAGCATAATATTGAACATGTACATGTACAATATGCAAATCAAATGGGCACTACAGTTGAGGACAAATGATTAAAATTCCTCATTTGTCAAGAATTTAATATTAAATTTGCAATCACTCACAGTGAACTCACAGTGTGTAACCAAAACTGCTGCTAAGGTGATTGGTATGGATGTTGGAGACCTTCGTGTCATCTTTCAGGAGGTAACATTGAAAAAACTTAAGTCAATCATGCAGGACCCCACCCACCCAATTCATCACCTGGTAACTGTGCAAAAATCTGGGAGAGTCAGGCCTCCACGCACAAATACACAACGTTTTAGAAGATCATTTTTGCCCAACTCATGCCACCATTTTAATTCCACTTTTAAAAGATGATTTTATCTTTCTAAATAAATCATGCTTCCACGTACAAATACACAGCGCTTTTAAAGAGATCTACTTGCCCAAGTCATACCACATTTTAATTAATTAATGATCACTTTTAAAAGATGATTTTATCATTTTAAATAAGACTGTATAATGGTGTACTCGTTTGTATTCATATTGTGTTTGAATGTGATTGTAAGCTGTTTTGATAAATTGTTGTGGATTTGTTCTTGTCTTTTAAACTGTTTTTAACACACGGGGTGTTGATTTTCATGTTTTTAATCATGATGGTTAATAATAAATTGAATTGAATTGAATTGAATTGAGTGAGAACCATGGCCCCACACAACTAACTTCCCTCCCATCCACTTCTCGTCCCCTCCATACCCCCGTTCTATACTCACAGTGAATGTCTTGTCCTCACTAGGCGCCTTCTCATACATGAGTCTGGAGCCTGAGATCTCAGCTAGCTTGTCTTGGTCTCCGTGCTGCAGTAGGAACGGCCACCGTACGTCAGGCAGACCAACCTCAATCCTATCCATTGCTTGAAGGGTCTGGATCGCTAAACGCGCCATGACTTTACCGTGGTAGACTAAAGGGTCGTTCTCATAATCTTTGACCTATCAAAACACATTACAATAATCAGACCAGCGTTGTTGAAGTGATGGCAGAGTTTTAATTAAGCCAATCAGAACTTATTCACAAGTCGATAGCAAATCAGATTACAAGTAAGAGGGGATGAACAATGACAAAGGAATGCCTTTGAAGTTATTTGAATAGCTTATGAATCGATTTGAGACTGGATGACTCATAAGGACTTGTGAAGACTTGTGACTCACTCAAATACAATCTGTGTGATGGATTACAAGTTTTCATAAGACTTTCACAAGTCATCACAAGACCTTCACAAGTCATCACAAGACCTTCACAAGTCATCACAAGACCTTCACAAGTCATCACAAGTCCATCACAAGTCTATCACAAGTCTGTCACAAGTCCATCACAAGTGCATCACAAGTGTATCACAAGTGCATCACAAGTGCATAACAAGTGCATAACAAGTCCTCACAAGTGCATAACAAGTCCATCACAAGTCTATCACAAGTCCATCACAAGTGCATCACAAGTGCATCACAAGTGTATCACAAGTGTATCACAAGTCTATCACAAGTGCATCACAAGTGCATCACAAGTGCATCACAAGTGCATCACAAGTCCATTACAAGTCCTCACAAGTCCATCACAAGTCCATCACAAGTCCATCACAAGTCCATCACAAGTCCATCACAAGTCCATCACAAGTCCTCCACTTCCAAGGTCCTTAGTCAAGTCACAAGCTATTCAAATGAACTGTGACAAAGGTATTTCTTTGTTTTTGTTCATCCGCTGTTGCTCATGAATTTAATGAATTTACTTGTAACTGACTTGTGACCAGGGGATGGGGTGCATCAACATACTGGTACTCAACCCTAACAGAACTCAACGCATCAAACCCCAACGGCATGTTTTGTTGGAATCCGTCAGGATGGGTACAGTTCCCCTAAACTGACAGTCTTTTACATTGGGTTGGCACACCTCCAGAATCAAAGTCAGAAATATGTGTGTGTGTGCAGTTTCCCATTTGGTGTAGGAATTTGCCAGGATGGGTATGGGTCCTAGTAAATCATGCTAAGGAGTAAGGATTAATGACTAGTCATTAGAGTATAGACCTTAAACCATTAGCTCTTGTATACATTGTATCACATTGTACTACATTGTAATTATTCCCCGACGAATCCATAAAACCATACAGTGCTGGCGCAGTTTGGGGCGGTACAAGGAGTAACGGTTTAAGAAGATCACATTCTGTGACAATTTTATTAATTTTTAAATTTTTGTTGATTTGATTTCTGACTTGGTAGCACCTACCACCTCGGGGTCCCTACTCATATCTGAAGGTTCCAGCTTGCCCATCGGAGTGTGGGGAAGAACGTTGGCAAGCATCCTACCAAGAAACAGCTGAAATATACAAGAAACATAAGCCCCCCAAAAAGGACAATTAATATCAGTTATTAATATTTTCTAAAGCAAAGCAATGTTGTTCACAGTATGTATATGTTTATTTTTCCTTTTTTCACAAATCGTTATCGTACATGTATGCAATCAGTCGGCACTAAATTGTGTTATTGCACACAAAAATGCAACATGGCCAGTGGAATATGAAACGTGGATTGGAAAAAAGGTAGCAATTTCAAGACCCCATTATATATATAAAAAAGACAGACATCGTCAATAATTGACCTATCACTGTTTGCGAGTTAGCCACGCCCCTTAGACAACCCTGTGGAATTTGTGTACACTAAGTTTTGTTTGTCTCAGATTTTGCGCGTTCCTCGTCCAGTTGTACATTGGATAATATTTCACAAGCTGCGTTGACGCGATTCTAACGCGATAGCCGGTCAATTGTCAGTGTTATTACTCATTAGAACCCAGGATTAGAACCTACAATTTCATAATTTGGTTAAAAAAGATACAAAATCAAACATCTCAATATTAACCAAAATATGATTGAGGATAAGGGCATACAAAGTGGTATTTTTAGGATTTTTTGAACTACCGTAAGTAGACAACTCAAAGTCTGTTTTTAGTTTTTAAAACACTATAGATGTATGTCAAGAAACTTAAGCAAACTTTCGAAAGTTTAATTTGACCTACCTTAAACGGAGTGACAATGTCAGGATTGGCTTTGATGGCAGGAGCACACAGTATGACCCCTGAGTTGGCGAACAGTGACGGCCTTTCATATCCCACAAGTACTGCGATAGTTCCTCCCTATACAATAAAACAGACACCCACTTTTAAGACAATGTATCAAATGTTCGGGGTGCGTAATGTGTGTTTGAGTAAATAATGAACCAAAATGCAATGAACATATACATATATGTAAACAAGAAAAGCAGTGTTAAAAAACACAAATGCCCCGCAACCATGCCTATTTCCATCACATAACACCACTGTATTAACATTAACTCACCTGGGTCACATGGAACGTTCATTGACATCGTTATTGTTTTCAAACACACACGCATACTGAAATTTGTATTCTTGTGGAGACATTTCTTTGTTCTCGTGTAGTAAAGTTTTCGAGTTTGAAAGTGAAGTTTCAAAATGCTCTTATTTTAACCAGAATTAATTTCCTTGGCTAAAATTTGGATTTAATATCCCTTTTCTAAAACTCTTCCATTTGCGACGGATCAACCCACCTTGGAAATTCCTAGTTTTTGAGTAAAATCCATATATCTATTTCGTGAAAATCTTGTGGAGACGTATTCATCTATAGAAATTGTCCTGTGGAGACGTATACAATCTTTTGTTCCCTATTGTGTGCATGTCTCCAGAGGGCACGGTGTATCAGATCACACACGCACACGCACACGGAGGGACAAGGCAGAAACAGTATGCCCCTTCGGCTTCGCCGACGGGGCATAAAAAAAGGACTGAAAATGCAGCTTTAGGCCAAAACAAAATAGTCAGTCTCTGGTCAGACTAAAGTTCCAGAATTGATGTTGTTTTTTTTTGTTGCTTTTGTTTTTTTCAAGCTTGGATTGTACAGACAAGGTGGGTACTATTTTGCTTTTTTGTGTCCTCATATACATTGGTGTCCTCCATAATTTGCCTTGGTGCCCTTTATCATTTGCCTTGGTGCAATTTCCCCATTCCTTGGTGCTCCTTGGTACAAAAATTTGAGGTGATGCACCTATAGAGATCGCTGTTGTAGCCACCATGGAAAAAGTGAAAAAAAGAAAGAAAGATCGACGTGCATGGTTAAAATCGACACGCGTGCTGACCAGAGACCGAGTATTTTTTTTTTGGCCTTATACTGGAACTTTTGTACAGCTTTGTGGATTGCTCTAACTTACCATAGAATGCCCAAACAGGAAAATGGGTAAGTCCTTATATTTGGATCTCATCAAGCCAATGTGCTGGTGGCAGTCACGGACGAAGAACTGGAAATGTTTGACGTCCGCCCTTGGCCCTTCACTCTTGCCGTGACCAACTGACAAATCAACAAGACAGTCGTATCTCAAGATTGTTTTGCTGGAACTGACTTCAAAGAATTCCAATTAAATACTAGGAAAGAAATTAGTATGTTTATTTTTATTTAGTGTTTGATTTTACCAGGGTTGTTGATTTTACCAGGGTTGATTTTACCAGGGTTGATTTTACTGCAGTGGAATTTACCGGGGTTGATCTTACCAGGGTTGATTTTCCCAGGGTTGATTTTACCCGAACTGAGTTTGCCCGGTTAGCCTCATCAGTTATCAAAGAAGTGTTCTCCCTGGGGGCCCTGGGTCACCACTGTATAAATATATACATGTAAATTGTCATCTTACCTTGTTTCTCAGATAATACCGCAGCACCTTGTAAACCATTATAAAGGTGCTACATAATGGTTCTCATATTTCTCATGTACTTCATTTACCTGTCTCTAATAATAGACATAATTTCCAGCGCCCTGAGTACCTAATTGTTGGTAGATACGTGCGCTATATAAGACTTCGGTATTATTATATGAACACTGTCAGAAATGTCTTGATATTTCTCAAACGTAGTGGCTATTATTATGGTAACCGTTACCCAATTTTCAACAGCTATCGTTATGGCATTGCAACCATTCAATTTTTAGTCTGGTGCTGAGACCAAAAGATCGTGATGACAAATATTGTCAGGGAACCAGACGGTCGACTGCTGTAATGATAGCCACAGCGTTCTCTAAAACATCTTTTCAGGGAAGAATAATGCAGTTTGCAATGTTTACATCAATAAAAAAAGGCCTCCTAGCGACAGTGCAATCTTGTCACCAAATATTGTGATTTAAAAAAAAACCTTACACCATAACCAAAGTATGTACTAAGACAGGAACTTACTGTGATCATGGGCAAATACCAGGATGCCATGTTCGTTATAATGCTCAGCTATTTTGTTGTAGCGTTCACAATGTTCACCCATACCATGGATGACGTGAAGCAATGCCCTGTAGATTGAAAGCAGAACAATGAAAAACACTTGTCATGACTTGTATTTTGCAAACATAAATAGTGCTGCCATGGCTGGTCACAGGTCTAATCACATAAATTTATTGAGACTCAAAGTACAAAGTCAAGACAGACAAAAACAAATTCCCACTCGCCAAAAAAACACACCCCTTTTCACTCTAACAAACGTAACATCACCAGTAAAATGGCACATGACTAATTTCAAGATCACAAGCACTGTAGATCGACCATAACTGGGTACTAGCACAACCAACTAAAATTAAAATTAGAAAAAAAGAGTTTGACATGTAGAACTGAAGGTATTTTTTCTTCTTCATATTTTACTTTTAGTCAGTTTTGTTCTGTTTCAAGTTGATCTTTTGCATCATGAATCATTCTTGAAACAGAACAAAATTGGGAAAAAATGTTGCAACCTGACGCCACTTTTTTCTTCATATATCATCTCAATGAAGGTCATTCATTGTAAAAATGATAAGACATGAATCTGGGACTGAGAAACATTTCCAATTTTGTTAAGAAATACTTGTCTCGACTCTCCATAGACTTTGTACACAATTGCGGAAGTGGTGTCGGTTGCAACATTTTTTCTCAAAACTGACTAAAATATGAAGAAAAAATTATGATTTCGGCGGCTGTGTTGAGGCCAAATTTCAAGGCCTCTGACAATTTTAGACCGCTGGCTAAAAAGAAGATAAGATTGACCTCCAGCTCTACATGTCGAATTCTCGATGAGCATTGGAGCTGGAGTTTTTCAAGTTATAGCGCCCCTGGGTCTAGCACTGTGAGCCAGTCAAATATGACAAAAGCAGGCAAGTGGTAGGCACAGCTGGCGGAAAAAAAGTTGCAACCTGACGCCAGTTTTTTCTTCATACAGTGTCTCAATGAAGGTCAGTCATTGCAAAAATGATGATAAGACATGAATCTGGGACTGAGAAACATTTCCAATTTTGTTAGGAAATACTTAACTTAGAAAATTGTCTTGACTCTCCATAGACTTTGTACACAATTGCGGAAGTGGTGTCAGGTTGCAACATTTTTTCTCAAAACTGACTAAAATATGAAGAAAAAAATTATGATTTCGGCGGCTGTGTTGAGGCCAAATTTCAAGGCCTCTGCCAATTTTAGATCGCTGGCTACAAAGAAGATTGACCTCCAGCTCTACATGTCGAATTCGCGATAAGCATTGGAGCTTTTTTCAAGTTATAGCGCCCCTGGGTCTAGCACTGTGAGCCAGTCAAATATGACAAAAGCAGGCAAGTGGTAGGCGCAGCTGGCGGAAAAAATGTTGCAACCTGACGTGGCGTCAGGTTGCAACATTTTTTCCCAGCTGGCTTATCAAACATGTACAGTCAAAGCATAGCTGTGTCAAGTTACATATAAACAGTCACGGCCAGTCAATCCTGCTTTGTGTAAGCAGGGAGCACTCAACCGTTAAAGATATAGTCCATCATTTGTGTAATTTGTGCATTTTGTTCGTTTGGAGCAACAAATGTGTTCAAAATCTAATAAAGGATACTGAACAACTAACCTGATGAAGTTTCAGCTCAGCTTCAGCTGTACAATCCGAGAAAAACAGCATTCTAGGATCTCAATTTCAAATCAAAAGTTGCTGAATCATGTTTTGAGTTGTTTTGAATTGCAGCTATACGCGATGTCGCGCACTGATCCGACGAATTATAGCAACCGCGCGCCCCTGTGTGTCGTGCCAATGCTTGCGCGCGCTGCACCGAATAACAAAACGAATTAGGCCTGTCGAGCGCAATCTGAGTCCCACGCGCAAGTTTAAACCTGCGCGCGCAAGTTTAAACTTGCGCGAGTGACTCTCGAAGCACGCAAACTACACCGCGCCATTTTAATTTGTGCGCGCACGTTACAACTTGCGCAAAGGCGATCGCAATTTAAGACCCTTGCGCAAGTTTAAACTTGCGTGCGCAAGGTAAAGTGTACATGTACGTACAATGTTAGCAAATGGCAATCGCGGGCTTACGAAATTGTGACGGCGTTGTTGTTATCTAATTATCTAGTTATCTTCTTCTTTTTTTCCACCACGAACTTTCCATGACTGAGGGAGTTGAATTATGGACTAGGGTTTAACTATTAAGTATCTTGCACTCTCCTGAGTATTTGAGTGGGGGGATCTTAGTTCCATGGTTTCACTATCCTATTGTTTTTGTATGTACCGGTAATGTTGATTAATATGATTTTTTTCAACATTCTTTTAAAAATACAAAACCTTTATTCAGATAATCCCTCACAAAATGTAGGGATGTTGCTTTGTATAAGGGTGCGTGTTATTTCTGTGCGGCAACCAAGATGGACCTTATACATTTTAATTTGCAACTGGGTGAAATTAACATTAACTTTTTTTTAATAAAGAAAGACATTGAGTGCTCTACAAGTAAATGTTTGAACTTAGCTATACAGAATGTCCATGTTTAAATAAACCCTGCCACATGATTTGCGATAATGTACACCCAAAATTTCTGTTTTCCTTTTCTTATTTCAATTTTAGTTGAAATAAAGGTCATTGAAATAAAGTTCACTCTTTTTGCCCGGCCTTGTGGATTTCTTGAGGATTTTGTAATTAATAACAACAATCATAATAATTGTTTTAATAAATATTTAAGAACGCTCTTCGTAGTAAACTAAATCACAGCGCTAACAGTATTATTATTACCCCTGATCATTGGGCCAATTAAACATTCCAAATAAGAGCTCAAGTCAATTCCAAAAACAACACAAAACTAACAGAGAAAGTAAAAAAAGGAATAAAACATGAAACCTCACTGAATTCATGCAATGCTCTCATTATTTTAATGCCAAGACTTTGCTTTGTACAGTGTTTTTCTATTTTATGGGAAGTAAAAAAAGAGGAAATCAGCTGATCCGAGGAAAAGTTACATGCCTGGTTAATGTTTACATTTCTGTTTAATGCATGTCTAGTCTCCATTATTAAAATAATTCAAAATATTTAAAGTATATTAAATAAAAGGATTTTTAAAATTCAGTTCAAGTCTGGCCATAGTTTTATTCTTCACAGACATGACAGAGTTCTTCATTATGTCACATATTGTAGATTCCAAGGTCTGCATCGTCATCAGTAGGAACGACAATCAAAACATCTCCATTTACAGCAACAGCTGCAAAAAAATGGAAAAGGAAATGAAGCAAGATTAAAAACAATGCAAAACGCAACATTAAAATGTCTAAAAAATATATGACACAAAAATACATTGGAAGAAGGAATAGCCAAGTCATAATCACAAAATTTAATTTGAAATTGAACCAGTTTTCACATTTACTGCACAAAACCAAATCCCTGTTTACCCGCATATTACACCCAAAACTCGACTCCAAAGCGGTGCCTGTCACAAGCGATGTTTGTAGTGGGGTTTCGAGCTCGAACTCCCCGGCACGGCTGGCCTGCGACGACCACGTGATGCCGCCGAATGGCGTCAGATTTCTTCCCACGAGCATGACGAGTGCGGGCATGCAATGCCTGCCATGTCCTTTATAACGTGGTGTGAATGGAGATGGGAGGTTTCTTGACTTCGACGAGAAATAAGCAGTACATAATCTTCTATTTTGCTGCAAGATTTAGCATAGTTTTGGAACTCGTTTAGCAGCTTCCCAGTGTGCATTTCCTGATGCTCAACGCGTGTCACATGCGTTTTCAAGTTGAAATGTCATTCAAGGACGAAAATTCACGAAAAAAAAAATTAGCTCAGTTCCCACAATGAAGATTACACCCTCGTTCACTTCTTTTCAGAAGTTAAAATTCCGTAAAGAAAACCGACTGGCTTCGGCTTATTAAGGAGATTTTAGGCCCCAACTTCTGGAACTCCAGCTACATTGTGGTGCCTGTTATGCTTCAGGAACATTCAATCGGTTGATGTGAAACCAAAAATTGGAATATTTTTGTTTAGTTTGCCTCTCAGTGATTCAGAAGTCGAAGGCAAAGCCGGCCGAAGCCGAAGACGAAGCAAAGATTTCGAAAACCCTCTTAGTTTAAATTTGCGCGCGCAATTTGAAGCTAGTAAATTCCTGCACGCGCAAGTTTAAACTTGCGCGCGCAATTTGAAGCAAGTAAATTCCTGCTCGCGCAGGTTTAAACTTGCACGCGCGCAAGTTTGAACCTGCGCGCGCAAGCTTAAACCTGCGCACGCAGGTTTAAACTTGCGCGTGGGACTCAGATTGCGCTCGACAGGCCTACTAATTTAAATTTTCCTACGGTGCGTCTTAAGATGCACCGTTGGAAAGGCCTTCTTTCGTTGATTACATTGTACTTCAAAATGATAGCTTGCCGGAAAGATTAATTTCACAGGGAGTTTAGTCCCCTTACTATCTTTCAACCAAGTATGATTTTCAACAATAATACGCCAGTTACTTTTTCGGATGGCTGCAAATGATGGACTATAGCTTTAACAACAGTCACTTGACTGATTTTGACTGAAAAGAAAAGTGAAGGACCAACATTTGCAATTAAAATTAGGAACTTAACACTAACACTAACAGTAGTCATACTAACCTGACTGGGGTGCCAGCGGGTGGTTCCCAGTACTTACAGTAAATGCACTGCCCATCTGCATTCACAAAATGCTCTAAATCTGAGTAAGGCACGTTTTGAGGACTCAACTTTCCACTTTTCGCCATTGTTATTGTTCGCCGACCTTGGCTTGGTACTGGTCTTCTCGATTTTTGCCGGGCCGCGGGCGCCCTCTATTGGCAAGACAGTGACAGCTCTAAGTAAAGATTAGTCTCTTTTCGAGCGACAAAAAGAACTAAGACAATCAATGGGCGAATCACAGACGTTTGAGATTAATTGTGATTAATTAACGATTTCAACTACAAAATACGGACTCTGGGAAGTAAACTACATTTTGATCTTGGAGCATTGGCGAAAGGGATTTCGTGCAATGAGAACAGGTCTGTCAGAAATCCAATATTGAGGGGGAGGGGGGATTGTTACAAAATGTGGCGGGAAATGCCTACTTGCCACAGAAAAAGTTTAAATAAATAGCGAAAATATCCGAATAATCAATGTGGTCTAGAAATCAGCCAGTAAGGAAGGAGCTGCACATGTAACCTTTTACTATAAATTTATGGACGTAAAAAGGGATTTTTTGGGTATATTTTAGCAATATTAATATCGATTTCCACTGCTTGTCAAGGGCACATACAGGGAGGTTATGCAATGCGGACAAAAACTAAATAAAAAAAGAAATCATTTTTAAAATACTGATCAATTTATTTTATGCATCAGTTGCAATATTTGGCCTTATATATAATATTAACAATTTCAAATCTTGTCAACGGTAATTGATAATCACGTAACTATCAAAATACATTTTCTAAAAGGAAAAAAAAAAGAAACGATCCAAACCAACCAAATTAAACCTTGTTAAAACGTAATCACACTTATCACCGCATAATTGAAAATTGTCAAAATTTCTGCGAGAGATTTTTCACTCTTCAAAGTAAATTTTCCCAACAGATTTTAACACAAAAATACATCACATCCTTAAAGGTAGAGTAGATCATTTGTGCATTTGTTTTACTTTAAGCAACAAAAGTGCTCAAAATCTTAAGACGGGTGCTTAACAACTAAACTGATGAAGTTTTAGCTCTGTGAATGCTGTATATTCCGAGGAAACAATATTCTAGGATCTCTCGAATTCAATTCAAAAGTTGCCGAGTCATGTTTTGAATTGGGCCTGAAATCAGCATCAGGATCATTCTCTCATTCAGCTGATTGCAGCTATGCGATGTCATGTACTAAACCGATGAACAAAAGCAACCGCCCAATTGCAAACCAACTACTCACAGAAAAAAATACGTCACTTGACTCATCTTTGGAAATTACCCTCTTTGTTTTCTTCAAAACGATAGCATGCCAGAAGGAATAATTTCACAGGGAGTTTAGTGTCATTACTGCATGCATCTTTAAACCATGTAAGCTTTTATCACAATAATTTGGTCAGTTACTTTTTGGATAGGTGCAAATGGTCTACTCCACCTTTAAAACTGGAAATGGGTTTATCTGACTGGTAATATATGTAGTAAAAATAGATTTGACTCCATAATTTAATATTAGCCAGAGTTGAGTAAAGTCCTTTAAAGTCTCCAATCTCACATCAAGCCAAAAGGCCTTATTTCTTGGGTTTTTTTGCTATCATTCCTATTCCTATTACCTGTGAATAACTTGTGATCTGTATGATCACAGTTTTCAATTTTCATCCGTTGCTGAGAACAAAGGGTCAAATATGGTGGCCAATGAGTATCCAGTGCTGGCCACTTTTTGCCGCTACAGCCAAGAATACACTGATCTGTTTGGTGGGTGTTTGCTTATGATAACGAGTGGGAAGACTGTCGCTAGAGTTATGACTGTAGACTACCAACGACTTTGACGGCAGCGTCTTCAAAGTCCGTGGCCGTCTGGATGGGCAGACCGCTGTCTGAGATGATCTTCAAAGCTTGTACCACGTTGTAACCTGACGAACAAGAAATTGAACACATTAACCTTTCAAGAAACGAATCAATTGTTATTTCTAAGATGGAATTTAATCAATGGCTAATAATGTCAAATCAATAAGGACTCTGCAGAATAGTAGATGGTACTTTGTGCACTGGTTCCCATTACATGCGTGGCACGCATACGGCGGCAATGTGTTCAACAGACCCTCCCAATAGTCTCCCCAAACTCTCTCTTTGTAACCGTTGAGGGGGTACTTCTGCAAATTGACTAATTCAGCGACAACCATGGCCAAGTTCGCGCAAGGACTATAGTTGACCAATGGTTAACTAACGTTTGCCCGAATTCTGTCTAGTCGACGGTGGTTGACTACGCTAGTCGACTATTTGGAACCAGCCTACTGGGGTTGGTTGCTTCGCTGGTAACCAATAGCCACGCGCATTCATAACGCAAGCAGAGAGCCAGGATCCAGAAGTTTTGCTACGACATTTTGACCAGCGTTTGACTAGAGACGTTCGCTATCAGCGCGCAGGTGTAAGGTACGTCACAAATCAACCACTGGTCGACTAATGGTCCTTGCCCGAACTTTGCCCATTTTGTTGAGGTGGCATCAGGTTTGCACAGTCGCGCTCAGGTAGTATGCACGCACTCCGGGGTCCTTTGACCAATAGGTTTACCAAAATGCGCGCATGCCTCGTCTTTAAGAATGCATGTAGCATGAGTACGAATGTGGTGCCATCTCAAAAATGGCTATTTTGGTTCATGAATTGGTCCATTGGCTCATCCTCTGAATAGAGGGCGCCCTTGCATGAATCAGCCCTTGCATTCTTCAAACCAGAAATTGGGTTGATCCAATCAGCTGTGGAAACAGGAAGAGTCAGTTGGCATGTTTCTGCTTAATATTCCGTTTTATCCTAATTAATTATTTGATAGAATCTTGAGAATTAATGCCGATTTTAATAGAATTTTTAAAAAGTTATTCTCACCAGCTAAGCGTACAACTACGGGAATTCTGAGGTCCATTCCTTTGCATGCCGAGGTGATCCCCTTTGCTATAATGGAACAGTCTACGATGCCTCCGAATATGTTGACTAAGATGGCTTTGACCTGGAAATACATGCAATGATGCTGTTAGCGGAATTCTTTGTTGCTATGATTGTTGGCTTTAATTTTTCTTTGTAAAACACTTTGATCAAAAGCCGTCTCTTGTTCGCATACCAATTGACTCCAACTTTTCCTCAATTTTCGAGAGCCCAGTTTCTAGCGTCACTGTGCCGGGTAGCTAGATTAAATCGTAGGTAGGATTAGAGGCGTCTGTCTCTGGGAAAGATTGAGACATCACCGATGTCAGCAGGGTTAGGCTTAAGTAATATATTCTCCCTGTTGGCGAGACAGATGTATCCCCATACTGCGGTTTGACATGACTTTATTTATATATTATCATAATCCTTCTGTCTTTCTATTTATTATGGTGTAGTTACATTTATTCTGAACTTCTTTCATGACCAGTTCCAGTTCCCTTGATTAATTTTTCGTTTTTGTATTGATTATCTTCTTTAATCGATTATTATCATCTTTTGTAATATTCTACTCCCAATACATGTATACATCAGTCTGGATCGACAGAGTGGATGACTGATCCCTCGTCTTTCTTCTGAACATCTTTCATGACTGTTTTGTTTTCCTCTTAAATAACAGTTTTCCAGTTCTATTGCCTTGCCTTATTGTCTTCTTACATTGCTATTTATTGAATCCTGTGATTGTGACAATAACGTCCTAGGCTTTGTTACACATGTCTTGTTTTGTTAATAAAGACACGAATTAAAATATATATGATTCTGTAATGCACTTCTGATAATTTATGCAGGCTTATTATAAATTTTAATTTATCATTATTATTATTATGTGGACTGGACAAACAGCGTGTGCAAACTACTTAGCATCAGCCGTGTATGCATAGCGCAAAGTACACACAATTTGTTTTGTTTTCAATGTCTCAATTCTGTCTCAAAAAATGTTCTCCCTTCCTTACTGTTGAGAGGGTACTTGTCCACCAGGCCCGTACGCTGGTGGGGGTTTGGGGGATTCGAATGAACCCTCACCCCACCCCTCTTCCACTCGATGAAAAATTCCGCTCAATTCAAAAACTTAAATTTAATTACCCCCCCCCCCCCCAAAACAACTTTTGATGACCCACCCCCATCCCCCTAACAATCTCGCCTTCAAATTGTAAACACGAGCAAATTTGATTTAACCCCTTAAGGACAGGTTATAATGGGGACATTCCTCCACACATAGAGCAAGTGGCCCGCATGACTGCACAGCCTTTGTGTGGTAGCGGGACTGCACAAAAGCAGCAGCTGTGGAACTACCCACTAGCTGTGTGCCACTGCATACCACAGCTGGCAACTGCATTCCAATGAGGATTAGCGGCCGCGGCCATGACCGCTTCCCGTGCGCATGGGGTTAAAGAGTCAGAAGAAGTGGCCAGGAAATGTGTCAGATTGCACCACAGAGCATCTAGAATCCAAAATGTTCCAGGACCATTGAGCGGGTCCCGGACCCCATGATTGGAGTATTTGAATTTGGGAGAGGCAAAATGAGCTCCTGATTGTTAAAAACGCAATGAGTGACCCCTCCAAAAAATGAGGCCACCTTAAGTGCCCCCAGCAAACTGGACCCCAGTTACAACACTGTTACAAGATTGGATCACAGCACTATCATTCCTATGACAACGGTTTCTTTCACTTGCTTACATTTTCTTCAGAATTCAAGAGCTTGAATGCCTCAAAGACTTGTTTTTCTTGGACCCCTCCGCCGAGATCCAGAAAGTTGGCTGGTTCCCCACCGTGGAACTTGATGATGTCCATGGTTGCCATGGCGAGACCTGCGCCATTAACTGAGAAAAAAGAACAAAAGATCACATTGCATGAATTAGAATCTCATTAGTGTTTTCCCACAAAGCCATGTCCTTGCTTGCAGCAGTACACATACAAAACTATTTCAACATGGTAAATGGGTAAAACACACAATTTATACAGCAACACTACATCAAATAAAAAAATACTGCAAGTCAAACTTGCGCGATCCCCCTGGCATGCTGGCAGTATTTATACAGTCAGTTTATAGTAAGCACACTTTTCAGTGTACCTAACCAAAATCAACAATGACCTCGTTTGACACCTAGATGACCTTTGCCCTAAAATGTCTCAAATCATCTTAATTCCCCCTAACCAAAGATTATTGTCACCAAGTTTGGTTGAGATTGAGGTCTGACTTTCCATATGACAGCACTAAACAGTTATCCTAACCAAAATGGAACACACGGACACACATGCTTGTTCCATAGTTGTGGGGACACATACACTCGTCTGTACGAGGTACCAGTATTTGTAGGGACCGAAAACGCTGTGGCGTCAGCACAAAGTCCCCATAACCTCGGTCCTTATTTGGCTAACAATAAAGAATTTCCCCATAACACAGTGTAGGCCTACCCACACATAGACACGGACACACAGAAGGAATACACTATCGCAAGATTCCCCTTTCTAAATAAACTCCTTATCAGTATCAGTTGGTTTGAATGGAAAAAATCACACAGTTATCTATGCTTAAAATGAAACAAATATTCTGAAATAAGGAAAAATGTTAAAATTTTCAACAAAAAGTGTGTTAGTCAAGTCTCCACAAGTCCTCATAAGTCAATCATGACAAGTCATCCTGTCCAAAGTCATAAGCTTTCCTAACAAAATTTGCAAAAACATTCGTTTGTCATTGTTCAGACCCTGTTACTTTTGAAAATAGTCAAAGCTGCACTGATTTGACTTTTGAAGGACTTGGCTTTATTAAAAATTCTTAGAGCAATTCCACACTCCGTACCTAAGCAGCCAATGTTTCCATCCATGCCGATGTAGTTCAGGTTGTGTTTGGATGCTTCAACCTCCCGCGGATCGCTCTCCGATTTGTCATCCATGGCGAAGATTTCCTTCTGCCGATACTCCGCATTGTCGTCAAAGTTGACCTTGGCATCGAAGCATACCACTACGAAGAACGAGTAACATGAAAGAGATTGGTCAGAAATGCGCTAGGGTACAGAATTTGGGACATCACAGGATGCTTAGAGTATTGTTAAATAAAGAACGTGCAGAGTTGTTATAAGTAAATTACAAGTCAATCACAAGCTGAGCACAAGCTGATCACAAGATGTTCACAAGTCGATCACAAGATGAACACAAGATGAACACAAGATGTTCACAAGATGAACACAAGTCGATCCCAGGTCAAGTCACCAGTCAAACGAAAGTTAAATCCCAAGTAATTTTATCACAAGAAACAGAGAATGACTAAGACAAGCCTTTGTCAACGTTCATTTGAATAGCTTGTTGATAGCACTCCGCATTAATGCTAAAAATAGAAGCAAGTACCCGGATCTCACACAAGCATGCTGTACCAACTTCGCTTGCAGCACCGTATCTATGTGAAAGTATGCGGCCAGGTGTGCATGCATGTGCGCGAGTGATTGTTCTAAAGTTTGTCTGACATGCGCACGTTCGGAGCGGAGCAAAATTGAAGTCATTAGTGCTGAGTGCTATTGGGAGTGGACTTGGGACTGTCCCTGAGCCAGACATTTTACCCCAATACGCTTGAAAATGTATAAGCAATGTAACAGAGTTCCAATACAACTAAGTTTATAGTTGGTACCTATTCTTATTTTGTGACATTGTGGATGGTTATATCCAAGTTTTTTGTATTTTAGTTTGTTTGTTTACATGTTTATTTGTTTGTTTTCTTCATTTGCTCACCTTGGCCGTCTGGTGTCTCGCCAAACGGGTTGATCTCAACCTGCGTGGCATCCACGCCTAGGAAGAGTTTGTAAAGGTTCTTCAGCTGCTCAGCGGCCTGTTTCTGAAGGTCCCCTTTGAAGTTGAGATTGCCTGCCATCCTCATGGCTTGCTCGTCCGTAAACCCGGTGAAAATATCAATTGGCTCCTGGCATAAAAGAAAATACGAAATAAAAATGCAGGTTTCACAAATCATCTTTGTTTTGCTGGACTAGGAAGGCGAGCCTATTGTCCTCTGAAGGACAGAGTCACTGACTATCTCACTGACTGATTTGAGTCACTGACTATATAGACCATTATCATGCTGCCACCATTTCGGTCATGTTCCCTGTATCCAAAGATAGTACTGAATGATAATGTTTTTTGTGCAAAAAGGAACCAGACTATTTTTCCTTCCAGCCTCGCTTTGGTTACGTTGATTTGAATGGGGAAAAAAAATCAAGATGGCCGCAACATGATAATGGTCTATTGTCTCACTGACTGAGTCACTAAGCATAAATAATGTCCTTTCAGATCCAGGTCGACCAGGCAAGCCTGGTCATGTTAGTGTACCTCAAATGATTACATTTTTCTTCAACCACAATTTTTCAGGCCATTTTTATTTGACATGAGATGTAGTGGGTACACACCTTGAAGATAAGCTCTGGTGATTTCTCAGCCACCTCCTCAATGTCCATTCCTCCTTCCGGACTGCCCACCATGACCGGTCCATTCATGTCACGATCCATCAAGATAGCCACGTAGGTCTCACGAGCAATGTCCAATGCTTCAGCCACCATGACCTGCAAAGAAGAAACCATACTAAGACAGATGTCCACAATTCTGTTAAAGCCCGAGTCCATCATTTGCAGCTATCCAAAAAAGTAACTGGCGTAATTATTGTTGAAAAACATACTGGTTGAAAGATAGTAAGGGGACTAAACTCCCTGTGAAATTATCCTTTCTGGCAAGCTCTCATTTTGAAGAAATCAACGAAAGAAGGCATTTCCAACGGTAGGAAATTTATATTAGTTGTTCGTTTTGTTATTCGGCGCGGTGCGCACAAGCATTGGAACGACGCACAGGTGCGCGCAGGTGCTATAATTCGTCGGATCAGTGCGCGACATCGCGTAAAGCTGCAATTCAAAACAATTCGAAACATGATTTAGCAACTTTTGATTTGAAATTGAGATCCTAGAATGCTGTTTTTCACGAAATATAAAGCTGAAGCTGAGCTGAAACTTCATCAAGTAAGTTGTTCAGTATCCTTCATTAGATTTTGAACACTTTTGTTGCTTCAAACAAACAAAATGCACAAATTACAAATGATGGACTATAGCTTTAACCAAAGGGGCTCAACCTGTGTTCTGAATCCTCTGTGACCCATTTCGCAAAATGGTAATTAACTTCAGACAGGATTTTAAACACAATTTTGTTACCCATAAAAACAGAGCTGAGTGCGATTTGGGCGATAATGGACTTTATGACAATCATGATCAGTATTAAAGTAAAGTTGTCCAATTTCAATTCATATGTCAAAACTTACACCACTATGAAAGTTACACAGGTTGGGTCAATGATGTTGACATATTAAAAGAATACTGATTTTCATTGTCAGAATCTCTGATATCAGAGACAATATCATGACTGATATCAATATGTCAGACTCTTCGTACAAAGCGCCCTCTTTCAGGACAGGTATTATTATTTAAATTAAGTGACAATGAGGATTTCGGAGGATTGAAGGTGCATCCTAAAAAAAAGGGATTTAGGGTTAAAAAAAAGTACTGATTTCATTGTCAAAATCTCTGACATAAGAGGCAATATTTTGACTTATATAGACAATAAGACGCCTTGTACAAAATGCTCTCTTTTAGGACAGGTTTTATCACTCCAATTATATGACAATGAGAGTGTTAACTCATTCACATCACAGGGACACAAAGACCCATTGGGGGCGCTCTGTGCTAAGAGTCTACTGGCTTGGAGCATACCTTTTTGACCTTGACTCCATCTTTGGTCGTCTGTTTGGTGACAAGATTGTAGCCAATCATCTGGGCTACCAGGGGTAATAGATCATCAGGGCTGAAATATGATCAAGACTTTAATTATAAAGACTTAAATGATAATGACTTCAGTGATGAAGACTTCAATTAGAAAATTGAGGGCATAGAATAGCAGAACAAAGGCTTCCACACTACTTGACGATGTAAATCTCCATTAGTCCTAACCTTCCAAAATCCTCCCAAATCCTCTTTGCCAAATGGAGGATTTCGCAGGAATGAGGCCACATAGCAAAAGTGTGTGGCTGATTTGGAGGATGCACTGTGTCATGGTCTTAGGCCAGACCTTGTGTTGTTTATGCTCAGCTGTTCTCAAATTTAGGCCTAGATTATACTTGAAATCCTCCACACTGCTCCAGGACGTCACTGGCTCTGCCTCAACAAATTGACAGTGGTTGCCGAAGGATTTTGCAGGATTGAGGCAGTGACACCCCTCCAAGGACCACATTCAAGAAATAACGGAGGATTTTGGAGGATTGAGGCTGTAGGCTACTTTTACATGGATGCAGTTGGAGGATTTTGCAGGATTGAGGCATAAACAACACAAGGTCTGGCCTAAGACCTTGACACAGTGCATCCTCCATCCTTTGGAAAAATGCCTAGGGAGTAAGGGTTAGCGAACAGATTAAATTGCTGAGTAAGTTGTAGACTTTCAGTTGGTTTCAGCTTCCCTGTGTTAAAAAGTAATAAAGATAGTCATGTCATCTTTACATGATCTCAAAGTGCCACTTCCATATGATTTCAATCATGAGGGTTGAGTATTACAAGCCTCCTTGGTAGGATTTCCAACTGGGGTTTAGTATTAGGATTTAGGGACCAAAGTTTGAGTACTTTTCTATTCTTTGTACACCTCACTTTTTGGTCAGATGAACTCCTCCCTTTAAGCCGCTGGAGAATACGCCTTTGCCCCGCCCTCCTGCCAGGATCTGAGCTTTTAATACAATCTCCTTAGCATCTGCACCGAATATTCAAAGGGAAGAGAAAATGGAGAAATTGTTAACTGCCCGCGATTCTTGTCATTAAGGAATAAGGACATTATCTGCCAATGGACTATGATGACAAAATGAGATTTTATAGAGTTGCGAATTTCTATACGCCCAAGGACAATGCTTTGTGTTTCCCTTTGTCCCCATAATATAACACTCTCCCATAGACTAAGCACATAACCGTACGCCCGAGGACCGTTTTCAACAAAAGACCCAATGCTCGAGGACTGAAAAGATCATTTGTTCTCCCTTTGTGTGTCTGTTCTCTATCGTTAAGTCGTACATACACCACCACTGGTGGATATCTGTATCTGTTAGGCCAAAAAAAAAAATAGTCGGTCTCTGTTCAGACCGAAGTTCCGGAATTGATGCGGCGACGTGTTTTTTTTTTTTTGGGTGGCTTTTTTTTTTTTCAAGCTTGTATTGTACAGACAAGGTGGGTACTATTTTGCTTTTTTGTGTCCTCATTATACATTGGTGTCCTCCATAATTTGCCTTGGTCCCTTTATCATTTGCCTTGGTGCAATTACCCCATTCCTTGGTGCTCCTTGGTACAAAAATTTGAGGAGGCGCGGCAATAGAGGGCGCTGTTGTAGCTTAAGTGTTAATTTGAAGAAAAAAAAAGGTTGACGCCTATGATTAAAATCGACGTGCGTGCTGACCAGAGACCGTGTATTTTTTTTTGTTGGCCTTAGCTTCTGTACAAACGCCTGGTGTGGCTATCGCGTACAGCCTCATAGTGTATGTATGAGGATAACTGCCAGAAACACCGGGGCGAACCCCTTCTCTTAGCGATAAGTGTTCGCTAGGTTCTTTTACGTGCATTTATACAACACACGGGACCTACGGCGTCCCATCCGAAGGACGAAGCAATAATGGTTAAGTGCCTTGCTCAAGGGCACAATTGTCCGGGCCCGGGCTTGAACCAACGCCACTGTTGCCTCTGAAACACCAGAGCATGAGTCCAGTGTTCTTAACCGCTAGGCCATCTCACCCCTATTAATGTGAAGATGCTATTAGCTTGTGCACATTTGTAAAATCCATCAAAAACTTCAAGATATGCGGCTATAGCAGTAATTTCCCCAACCCTTTTTGTTTAACATTTGCAATCATTATGACTTACTGAGAGCTTTGGCCGCTTTGACGGCATCCGGGGGATTGTCAGCCATCTGAAACCTCTGGACAGTGACGTCATAATCCAACATCAATTTCTTGCTCTGATACTCCTGAAGATTTAGCCATCTTGCCGGCACTACAGAGGCAGCCGCTGACTGTAAAAGGGTTTGACAATACAAGCATTGGGATAAATGTACAGTCCGTAATGCATATATTACATTACACAGTCAAATTGAAATTACAGACATAAACACTGATCTTGGGGTGGGGGGATAATAATTAATTAATAACATTTAACATTTGGGATGGGGGGGTGGTGGGATGGGGTGGGCGGATGGGGTAGGGGATGTGGCGGGGTCACTTTTTTGTAGGGGGGGTGCCGATGGCGATATCTAAATTAAAAGTGTTAAAAGGCAAAGTTTTAAACCCATTTTTTTTCAAAAAAAATTTTTCAATTTTTTTTTCAAAAATTCAAACAGCTGTGAGCCTGGATATGTCTTCCTCTCCCTAGACACAAAAAGTGGCTTTTAAAACCCTTTAAAAGCTAAAAAGGTGTATTTAGATTTGATAGAAGTCTGCTTTAGGCTGAGAAAGTAATTTTTGAATGATAAAGAACACCCTTGACTCTAACTTGATCAAATCTAAAAAGGGGCCCTACACTACACAATCCTCTAATGTTCTTGATTACTACTGTAGAGCTATATTTAATTATATAAAATATATATAAATCGGCAATAATTTCAATAGTTAATTGATTTTCGGCTCCCTAGCAACGGGACCATCCGCACACAGGCCGTATGTGGCACTGTGACTCAATATAAAGAGGTAGTCCAGTATTTGAGTCACATTTATGGGACTAAGAAAAAGATGCACCTAGCAGGCATCACTTAATGCATTCAATGGAAAGATTCCCATATCTGGCCATCAATTTTTTTTCCCTTAAATGATTCACCATCAGCCATCAGAGAGTGATAATATGTCCGAAAATAAAAAGTCAAAAATTAGCAGTGACAAATTTTGAATTTTTGCTGAGAAAACGCTTAGAAATTTTCAGACCAGTATCATAGAGTGTGTGCACACTGCACAGGGTGAAAAGTGAGGGTACTTCACTGTTGTTTTAACAGCGCCAGTCAACCCCCCCCCCCCCTTCCCGCCAAAGTGCCCATTCATTGTTTTTTTTTATAGTGGACATGCCGGAGGTAATGCCGGCAAGCTAACATTTACTAAAGGTTTGTCGGCGGCAATCCAAATCAACAGAGGCCACTGTACTCTTTAAGATAGGGCTGAATTATAAGATATATTAAATTACAACCAACAGTTGGTGTAGCACACTTGGTCTAGTTTTTAGTGGATAAGCATTGATCTCATGAGCGGGAAGACCCAGGTTCGATCCCGATCCCCGCTGGCGACATTTTTAAGGTGTTTTTTTTCCCATCCCCAAACAATAAGAATATTCTTCTTTTAATAGGCCTAGGCCGATGTCTCAAACATATTATTGCAGAGTATTACATTTTCTTTTTCAGATTTGTGGCTCTGGAGTATTTTTTTAAAGGGAAATAAAGTCCGAAATTGAAAAATGGTCTGAGTGATTCCAATCTTGTCAATCTTGTGAAGTTACAACAATAATATTGGCATGGATCCAGACTAAAATTTGTCACCGGAAAATGTCTAAGTACAAAAAAATAGTAACTGCACATGTTCAGTGCATCTCCGGCAAGCTAACGTTTAAGCCTAGGTTTGCCGTCTCCGGCAAAATATCCATTCCTTTTTTTTTTTCGCAGTGGCTATTGCTACGGCAGCCGTAACGCATTTCCCATTTTCTATCGTTACGGTAGACTGCAACTTTTATTAAAACATGACAAGAAAATATAAAATAAGAAGAAAAAAAGTGAATTTGAACTTTATGAAATTCGGACTTTATTTCCCTTTTTAAAAAAATCCTCCAAAGCCTCAGGTTAGAAAAAGAAAAAAATTCGAGTGCAAAACTGAAATTCGAACCCGCAACCTCGCGGTGCAAAATCCTACCCTCTACCGCCTGAGCTGTCGCACTGCTCGCTGCAAAGCGTGGAAACAAATAATTATATACCTGCGTGCGTATCAAAAAAGTATCGTAGAGGGCGCTAAACAACGACTGCCGTAACGATAGCCACTTCGGTTTTTTTACCAGTTTTAATCACAAAAACAAAATTGAGTAAGTATTGGCATGAAAATACCCCTAGCATTTTGAAAGCACACAAACTCCTAACAGCGAGAATTAGTAATGAAATGGTTATGCATATGTCAAGAACTACCTGTTTCTGGAGGAGTGGCAGGGTCACAAATCCCGGCGAAATTCTTTGTAAAACTCGCGAAATGGAGGCGGCCATGTTGGGATGTTGGCAACTAGTCAGTTGCCTTGTCATTTTGTAGTACATAAAATGCACACCTCGAAAAGGGTGCAAGACCAATAGTGTTTGGGAAAAGTACGATGGCCTACAGTGGACCTCGTTGTCACGTTTATAACAGGTCATTGATATCTCATCCCATCTCATGACACAGATTATATTATGAGAACAGATTCATCCCCTCTTAAAATCAAAAGGGTACCAAACTCTCCTGTAAATCGTTGCATCTTTAACTTCTTTAATTGTTTATGTACATCATTAATAAACAACAAATTTACTTGGACTCTATAAAGAATGAAAACTTATGACTCTGCAATCCTCTTTTGCAACAATGAATGCTAAGCCTTTTATTTCTGTAAACCATCAGTCACTTCAATATAATTTCTAATAATTCACATCTTAAGGTTCAGAAGCACAACGCAGTAGCATTTTCAATACTTGCTTATTTGCCAATTCTTCTTCTGATGATTATTTATTCTTATGATTAATATTATTAGACCCTCATTGCAGAGTCCAATTTCTCGAAATTTTTCTCCTGAACTCCATGTTCCTAAACTCAGCAAATTTGAACAACCAGGCACAAAAATGTACAGCAACAAAGTCAGGATATAGGCAAACTGTTAATACGTACTGAGGGAGAATAATGGTCAAAAGGTGGCCTCATGACCTCAAATCAAAACAACTACCGAGTCTAGCAAGATGATCAATGTTGTTTTTTGTTCAAGTGAATAATGTGTACTTGGATGTACCAGCACTTTTTCACAGGTCTTATTAGTACAAGGTTATTGCAAAATCTTTAGTGTCGACAACTGTCAAATAAAAACTGTCTCTTAAAACACATTAGACGCTACATGACATTGAATTTATAAAAAAAGAAAAGGTTATAATTATTAATGAAGAATGCAAGGCATTTTACAATATCACATGTTTTTGAGAGAATTCTCCGAATTATCAGTGTGGCAAGCATAAGATATAGAGAGATTATTGTTTTCATTTATAGTTTTGCGTATTTCATAAATGAGTACCAAATACAATGGCACATACAATGGAGCTGATATGTATATGTACAGCATTTTCTGTACCCTGGTTGGAAGTAGAAATTGAATACAATGTGCACATTTGACTGGCAACACTGACACATGTTAATTACAACGATCGGAGCGTATTGATCGCAGCGTCAAGTTCCACAACCAACCGGTTCTTTTCAGAACCACACATCTTCTCAAAAGATATTCTTTCACATGGTGTAACCGCAAACCCTCACTAGTCTACACTACCACCATGCAAAGTTTCACATCTTCATGTTAATTTAGCAATTAATTTGTTGTTCTTTTGACAATTCTTTTTTTGTTGGCAAAGTATCCCTCATGAAAAAGGGCCATAAAGTCACAAATTTTACAGCAAGCACATTGAAGCTAACGCATTCACACAAGTATTTTACAAAATCCACAAAAGAATTCTTTAAATCATAGTCATGGAAGTACCGTGTTTTCCTATTAAGCTGAAATTAAAATTAATTTTTTAAAAAGGCAAGCCTAGTGAATTTGGTCCCAGAGTGCACAAAATTCAATAAGCCATTTGCGAAGTAACATCATCTGGTACCCTGACTTGCTCGCATGCTTGGCTTATTTTAACTTTGAATTCTCCAGACCAAAAGAGACTGTTGCTATATCACATGATTCGGGGCAAACCTTATGCTAGCAACCCCCAGCTCCGGCATGGTCCATTCTCACCCATTGTGAACAATGTATTGGTGCTGAGTGTCTCTTACTTTACTATGCAAGAGCTTGCCCCGAATCATGTGATATAGCAACAGTGTCTTTGGTCTGGAGAATTCCAAGTTAAAACGTGCCACGCATTATCAGCAAGTCAGTGTACCAGATGTTATTCAAATTTAACTCGCAAAGGGTATAGGTTATTCGTAAATGGCTTGTTGGTTCAGAATGGCTATTCCCTGGAAGTCTTCTCATGCACCTGAATATACAATGGGCCGGATTTAGCCCATTCATGGGCATTATTGGGTTATCCTATACAACAGCACTGCCAGACTCACAGGTGATAGCCTGTCAGCCAGACAAAGACCACACTGGCCCTCTGGGAAAGAGTTCCATACTGGGCCGCCACTCACATTCCATAATATGACCTGAAAAGTACCAAAAGTTGTAAATCTAATGAAGAAATTTATTTAAGGAGTGCACAAATTCTTAAAATACTTTTGACTTTTTCTGTCATGGCTCATACACTAAGTGCAGGAGGTCTGAGTGGAGGCCCAGTATGGAATTCTTTCTGCCCTCTGGGCTCTGGGACCAGCACAAACAAAAAGGAATTCAAATCAAGAATCGTTGTATCAAAAATGGTAACATCAACAATGAAACCTAAATTCTATACATGTACATGTTTTCAGTCAAATCCATTGTAAAACAAGACCATAAAAGCATCTAAAAAAACAAAACAATGAAAATATACATTAAAGTGGTGCTCACCAAAAAGAAGAACACTGCAAAACCATAAACACACTGTCTACATTTCCATTATCATAAGTGTGCATTTACCAAATTGACGCAAATGCAATGCTTAAAAACACATCTGAATCTACAAGATACTTAACACCTTTCCAGACAAGTAGTACAAATGTTGGCCAAGGTAATAATCTTTTTGGACGTCATACATACGGCAGTAGGCTTTATTCATGAGTCGGCCATATTAAATTGAAAGCGAGGTAAAATGTTCATTTTTGAATAGAAATGCAAGCCATGAAATAAAGTTAATGATAAATTAATACCAGTCTGCTCTGATGAATAATTTATAAATTGTGAGTAAACATACCCTAATGTTTTAAGCCAATTTGAAAAAAAATAATTTAAAGTGAGGCTTGGAAAGCAAAAATAGTCTGGCACCACCCCATTCAACCCTTTACAGTATTGATTTGAGAGTAGGTTTTTCAGGGTGGAACACCCACAAAATATAAACACACCAACTTGTAAACACTCTACACACAAACGCGTAATATGTCAGCTTTGGTCAGTAAAATAGAATCCTTAATCTGGCTACACTTATCTTTAATAAAAATCTAACCCAAAAAAATGTGATTTCTTTAGGAAAAACATGCATATTTTCCTTGAATTTACCTCCTATCTATGAAGCATCTTACAAAATAATGTAAAATTAATGTCATATTAGGTATCTAAAATACAACAAAAATGCAAAACCTTGTTTGTTTCATATTGCTCAGTACTCGAGTATTAGAAAGCTTTAATATTCAATATACGTATATACCAAATCATAACATATAGCAAAATGTTCAATATATAATAATACACAAACATGTATATCAATACATCGTAATATATCATAATATATACCAAAATACCAGAAGAAATATTACTGCGGAATCTAGCACGACTACAACTACAAGCTTTTAGCATTGAATTTGATACGCAATATCTAGGCCGGGAAGACCTCACCAACTCGTTGCCTTGTAAAATTACAGCGCTCAAGCTCCACAGAACCATGAATTTCATGTTCCACACAACTGCTATAATCACAAGGAGCATTGCAATTGCTCCCAACATGTTTACATTCTTTGCATACTTGCAAGCAATTAAGCTTGCCCATCCCAAATTCCATCAGAAAAAAAAAACTGGTAAACATACTTGGAAAACATACTTGGTTGAAAGATAAACTAGGGTAAAGGGGACCCTGTGAAATTATTCTGTCATTTCTTTGTAGTTTGAAGAAGAAGAAATCGAAGGCCTTTTCTTCGGTCGGTCTTAAGAGTAAAGTAGGAAAAATTTTTAGTTTAATTTTTGTTTTTACTGCAGCGCAAGCACTGCAGCATTGGCACGACGCACACGGTTGCTATAATTGTGGATCAGTGCGCGACATCGCGCATAGCTGCAATTCAGGCCCATTTCAAAGTTACATTCTCCATGCTATTTTCTGAGTGTCGTCCCGAGAAATGGATTCCTTTTCTGAATTGCCATTTTTCTAGCAATACAAAAGTTATTCACTTCTGAATGAGACATTGACTGAAAAATTTGGCCCATGTTTAGTTCTTGAATTGTCACTTCACAAATTGAATTGAACTTTGGATAATTGGTGCCAGACAATAGTTCTGCCCTTGCGGGGTACACTGGTTCCTACTCTTATTCAGTATTGATAATGTACGGACTGGGAGCCGGTCTGTCTGCAAAGCGGATCTGTTTGTGTCCAAAACAAAACCTTTCATTCAGAGGATTGCAGACGTCCAAAATGCAGGCATGCAACTGGGAATTTAGACAAAACGAGGAAATTCCAAACCACACAAGACTTTGTACAGTGTTTTTCAATTTGTAATGGCATTCATGAGAAGTAAAAAACAAGGAAATCAGCGGATCCGAGGAAAAGTTGCATGCCTGAAAATGGGGGGGGGGGGGTTAAGTTTTAGGGTTGGAATAATACAAGTTGAACATTTATTAAGAGACAAAAATATAATTTGTTGAACACGAGAAACACAGCTCTAATGTACACCCTCTTTGCAAAATATTGTACACATCAGGTATGCAAAGGAAGCGGGAGGCCATGTTGTAATTCAGTCCACCTCAAGTCCTCATCACAAACCCATCACCAGTCATCCAGTCTCGAGTCAAGTTTCAAGTCACATGAACTGTGACAAGAGCATTCCTTTGTTGATGTTCAGTAATTGTTACTTTTGACCAGACTTGTGAATTGACTGATTTACTTGTGACTTGACTTGTAATGGACTTGACTAAAAAACAACAACAGCGTTTTGTTGGACTTGTGTGGACTTGTGAGGAATAAGCCATTTGCGTGTTAAATTTGAATAAAATCTGGAACGCTGACTTAATACAATTGCTTTGCACGTTTTAACCTAGCATTCTCCCGACCAAAGAGACTGTTACTATATCACGTGATTCGGGGCAAGCCTTATGCTAGCAACCCCCAGCTCCGGCATGGTCTGGTGTCTTTGTGCCATTCTCACCCATTGTGAACAATGTATTGGTGCTGAGCGTCTCTTACGTAACTATGCAAGAGCTTGCCCCGAATCATGTGATTAGCAACAGTGTCTTTGGTCTGGAGAATTCACAGTCAAAATGTGCCAAGCATTCTGAGCAAGTCATTGTACCAGACGTTTTTCAAATGTAAATCCAAAGGGTATAGGTTACTCGCAAATGGCTTATTGTGATGGACTTGTGATGGACTTGCGAGGGACTTGTGATGGACATGTGATGGACTTGTAATGGACTTGTGAGGACTTGTGAGGACTTGTGATGGACTTGTGATGGACTTGCGAGGGACTTGTGATGGACTTGCGAGGGACTTGTGATGGACTTGCGATGGACTTGTGAGGACTTGTGATGGACTTGTGAGGACTTGTGATGGACTTGTGATGGACTTGTAAGAACTGTTAAGACCTGTAAGAACTTGTGATGGACTTGGTGATGGACTTGTGATGGACTTGTGATGGACATGTGATGGACTTGTGATGGACTTGCGTGGGACTTGTGATGGACTTGCGAGGGACTTGTGATGGACTTGTGATGGACTTGTGAGGACTTGTGATGGACTTGACTACAACAGTGTAACTGCAAGGGGGCACTCCTCAGAGATCTAGACATCATTGGGAACCTTCTCAGGACTTTCCGGCTGTCGTTGCTCCTGCCTGTTCTTGAACCAGACCGTCTCCTTTAAGACAAACCAGCAGTTGCCCAACCAGACCAAGAAGTTCAAGAAGCCAAAGATCTGTCAGGGGATAAACATTTGGAGGAACCATCCCTCAATAAATAAGGATTTAACGCCTTCTTGAATTGCATTTGTCAAAAGTTCAACGTGTAAATCAACATAAATACAGTTTTCAAAATAAGATATTGCCTATGATAAACACACAGGGTGTAATTATGGTCAGACATACCGTTGTACGGGCCGATTTACATAGCTCTGCAGTAAGCAAAAAACTAGCCTTTCACCAAGGCCATCGTGGCTTAACTTGCCCGCATTATACAAAGCGGCAAAGGCGCGAAGCGACTGGAGCGGGAGACCACACAAGCGAAGCCACGAGGGCCTTTTCCAACTTGTCAAGAAATTCTTATGTTTTTCTTTATAATCTTGATTTTTGCTACCCCAAAAGGGTAGCAAATTCCAGCCAATCATCAGCCTTTTCCTGCGTGCGTGGCTACTACCCGGACGCGTCGACGCGCCCGGATGCTTGCACAAAATTTAAAAACAAAAAATGAAAAAGTCTAGTTTTCCACGAGACCGTGACCGTGTGATTGTTCTTATATTATCTTATCTCAATTGTACTTATAGAAGTATTTCAAGAAATTATGTGAGTGTATGAACTTATTTTTTATCTGAACTTACAGTTATTTGCTCTTACGTTTTCCTTACTCACCCTTCTTTTAAAAATGGAAGCGACTAGGCAAAACCCGCGTTATGATTGGTTAACCCTCAGCACTCTTCTTATTTGCATAAAAACTATGAATAATTCAACAAAATCAAGTTGGAAAAGGCCTCGTGGCTTTGCCACTCGTGCGTGCTGATTTAATCTTTGCTCCAAAGGCTAGCAAAAAACCTGCTACCACCTGACCACAGAAAATGTTACATGAATAGTTTGTATATTTCACAATCTAGTCAGGAATTTGGCTTGTCCACTTGTAAACATGTGGTAAGACGTCTGCAATACTAAGCAGGAGGTCGTCGGTTCGAGTCCTATCCAAGTGATTTTTTTCTCACAATCACTCCGGACAACAATGAGTATATATTCTTAAAAAATACGCCGGTGAAGGGCAAAACCCAATATTGAATTTGCATGTGGTAAGACGTCTGCACTAGTAAGCAGGAGGTCGTGGGTTTGAGTCCCACCCAGGGTTTTTTTCCCCACAATCACTCAAGACAACACTGAGTAAACAGTGTTAATAAAGTATGTTAGTGAAGGCCAAAACACAACATTGAATTTTTATTGAATGTTATGAACGTGTACATCCTCTTACAAAAAAATTCTGTGCTTACAGAGTTAACAGAATATATGTGTAGAGCCGAAAGCACAGAATAGCAGAACTATAAAATTCAGCCCAAATTATTCACGATAACTGTCCAAAATAACCAGCTATCAGATGTGTTCAGTCAAAATTTGTACTATAAGTGCATTCAATTTAGGTAGAAGAACTTGTCACTCTTTTATGTGATGGCTCAATTTTATCCAAGGAATTTTTGTGTCAAATTTCAGGCTCTTGCAACGCAGCTATCACATTAGCTGCTTTTTGATGATGATGTCAGGAACAAAACAGGTTTAACAGGTTATCAATCTTGCTTTGATCATGTTTTTCATTATTCATGCTAAAACTGATTAAATGTGAACCATGCTAGTTTTGTTTATTTGAAGATGTTAGAAGTCGACAGAGAACCACAGAGGAAATAACACATGTTGGTTACTTACAATGGAGGCGTTTAAGGAAGCATAGTTGGCGGGAGTCACTCCAACGCATGTGTTCACAGGATTGCTGCAGATACTTTTGTAGAACTTTTCAATGAAGTTCTCGTAGGTCGTCCAGTACTTGACGGTATCGACGCCAGAGGCCCAGGCACAAGATGCCAGGAAGAAAAACAACGCAAAGGCTGCAGTCAGGACCAAGTCCTACGTTGGTAGAAAAAAAACACCCAACATAATCAAACTGTGTTAAAATTTAAAAACATGAAACTCAAGGTGCTTCCACTGAGAAAGGAAACCAAGTTCACTTGTGCCTTCCCAAATCTTTACTTTGCAAAAACATGCCTTTGTGAGCTTCAGTTGTTCCCTAAGTATGTAGAATATCAAAGAGTTAGGTACATGTATACAGGGTGGCCAAATAAAAACGGAGCAGCATACTTCCACTACCTTTAGCCTCAAACCACCTGTACCAATGGATGGAGAATCTTTTAGAAGAAATATGATACCAAGATCTCCCGATTCGGTCCAGTAGTTTCTGCTGCAGAGCCTATTTTGTGAAGCACAGATCCTTTATGTGGGTATTATTACATAACAATTAACCCCTCTACCCAATTAAGTCAAATTCGCGGGCGCAGTTAAGTAACTCATCGGGACAAAGTCACTCCTGACTTTGTTTCACAAAATAGGCTCTAGAACAAAAACTACTGGACCGAATCGTGCGATCTTTGAATCACTTTCTTTTTACAGAATTCCCCATTTTGTATAGTTTGTTTGAGTCTCAGGGCAGTGACGCACCCAAGGGGAGGGGGAGGGGGGGGGCTGGGCTCGGGGGGCCCCCCAAGAGGTTGTCAATTTTTTTTTGGGGGGGGGGGACTCAATTTTTTTTAGTCCCATGATTTGACCATGATAATTTGTATGTAGCCTATTTTCGAGTAGTATAATAGGATGTAAATGGTGCAACATATGTCAAAATAGTCCCCCTCCCCCCAAAAAAAATATTTTCTGCAGCCCAAAATTTTGGCAACATTTTGTAAAAACATTCAAACTTCTGAAATCATTTAAAAAAAAAATTGTGAGCACACCCCCCCCCCCAAGCCAATTCCTGGGTGCGCCACTGTTTCAGGGTAGTGGAAGTACGCCGGTCTGTTATTTTTTAGGGCCACCCTGTATATATATGCAGATCATGCAATACCAAAGCAAGAGGGTAGCCAGTGACAGTACATTGCTGGAATGCCATAGGACCAATGACATGGAGCTGTTTGGCACACAACTGTGCTTAGCACAGACAATGTTTGCTTAGCACAGGGATGCCAGTGGGTTTTTGCTCCAAGGCCGGAAAAACTTGCCACGATCGCAATCCACCATACATACGTCGCAATACTCGATTGTGTAGTAACGTCCTCTCTTTAGTTCTGGTCAAATAAGAGTAAAAGTTTTTGTTTTATCATTCCAATATGACTTTTTCAACCTCCTTTTTCAACCTTCTCTTCAACCAACCACAGACTTCTCTTAATTTTAATGACATAGTTTCTTGTACTTTTGAACAGCAATTTTCTAACGCGGTTAACGGCTGGTGCCATACGAATCGATTGCATTCAGGGTGCATCGCGGTGCTCTCCATCTTTATTTTGGTGTTGCGTTTTGTCATCTTCATCATCATTTAACCGCAAACTTTCCCTCAGAAATTCAAAACCCTGTCCTCTATCTACGGCATCCCTTTTGGATTAAGTCCAATAACCTACAAATGGATTTTTTTTCTCTTAGAGAAACAGGGCCTGTAACAACACAATCTCCGCAATACCAGTACCACACACATATTATGAATGTCGACAATGGACCTACAGTACATATTCGTGCATTGCTCTAGCAGTGTACATGGCGACAATCATGAAGCAGTGCATGCAGGCGCATTGATCCAAGATTCGCAAGTGAGTACACTTGGCTTTTAAACTGTCGTTCGCCACACAATGTGAATGCATTGAGTCTATACTGAAAACTTATGCTTGATCGAGTGCACTCGTACCTGGTTCAAGTCCAGCACATTGACAACACGTAGCGTGTAACCAATTTTCTAATTGGCTCATGACAACTATCAAACAACGCAAAACAAGTTTTTCTATTGGCTAGATGATGACATTTTTTTTCCCCCTCCGTGCACACAACATAAAGATTTATTCTACGGCCTGTGAAGGGATTGAATGCCAGAATTTTTTCCCCCAAAACATGAAAAGTCCGAATTCCGGCAATGGCCAGAAAACTGGCATCACTGGCTTAGCAAAATAAAAATCACCAGCCAAACATTCATGAAATGCATTTCGCTTGTGACTGGCCCCCACCTGAATCATGCTTAGTGCGTAAACGTGTTAAGCCATATTGTCTGTTTACCAGCAACATGACATTGGGACCAGATTGGCAAGAAGTCAAACTTATACTTACCGCGGCGGGGACGAGGTCAAACTTCATGAACTTAACCTCCAAGAAGACGTACCAGATCAGGGTCACGATGCAGTACAGCATGGCCAGGACACCGATGGCAACAAAGAATGATGCTTTCCCACCCGGGTAGTAATCGACCGTTGAATTGACCGGCGCGCACGCGTCTCCAAAATTGGGCATACTGTCAACAAACAAGTGGAACAAAATGGTAAAGGAAGCATCATTTCAAGTCGTCTATGCTCCTGTCATTGGAGACAACCTTAATGTTTTGAATACAACAAAAACAAAATTGAAAATTTAAGACTGAATTTCTTTCAATTCTCAAATATGTTAACACATTTGTTCCTTCTCTTTAACCAGTTCCCGCCGGGATTATTGTGACATTGATGAGACAAAGGCACAGGATTGTTTTTCATGCACCTCAACGCCAGATGGGTTCGGGCCGTCATCTGTGGAGAGCACACCCTGATATTTCTGACCTTGCTCCCTGCGAGCGGGTCGCAGACTGATTTTTTTTTTCCGGCCTGGCTCATTGCTTGTTTATCCGTCATTCTTTCTGAATACTGCAAAACCTTTGTGTGTATACATTCATCGACGCGAACTGGATGGCTTAGTAAGACTTACAACCATGGGCGTTGCCACATGGTTGTAGAGGTATTTTTTTCTAGAGGGGGGCAAAACACATTTTCCCCAAATATCCCTGTACTTTTCCGGCATTTTCTTGATTTACAATTTTTTTTGAGGATGGGTAGGGACATTTGCCCACCCCCCAACCCCTGAAATAAACACTGTGCACTTGTTTTTATGGCTGTTTTGGCAATTGCAGAAACTCTTTGTTTGTTTTGCTTTGTTTTCGTGGGGGGGGGGGGAGAGGGGGGAAGCACCCCTTTCCTCCTCCCCCCCCCCCCCCCCCTCCTAACGCCCTTGCTCACAACTTTTCTGTTGAATTATATCCCGTGGATATACATATAACTGAAGAATATACGTATGTATGTTTTTAAAAAGGGAATAATATTAGCTTGGCTGGTTTTAAACAAGTATGCCTAAAACCAGCTCAGGGTCGTCGACGCTGACATTGATCCTCACCTAGTACCATTGCCCTTCGTGAGAGGAACAAAATATGTCTGACTGATGTCACCATAAGGTAAGACAAAATATATATTGACAAATGTTTCTGATGATTTTCTAATTTTTTTTTTGCAACAATGTTACACAAAATAGCCTTTTTTGTCTTCTAGAATAATCTTCAGTCCTTTTGGACAACTTACTTGAATGGGTAACTAAAGTTGTATTTCTTATCAAAGACGTAATTGCCCGAGCAGGTGATTTTGTATATAACGCTGCTCTGGTAACCTGCTGTGGTAGCAAATGTAAGCACAGCTAACACCTGCAAATAAACAAAGAAAAAAAATGTTGTCAGTTTGCAAGCAAGGATTAATGGATTGGTCTATTCTGGGACGAGGTAAAGTGACTTATGTTCCCGTGCATTGAAAAAAAAATTATATGTGTATATTCAGATACTTCCATGATTACTGCGCAGCAACTGGAGGAAACCCACAATTTCAGACGCTTGGAATCTATTACCGTGGTGTAACAAAACAATTGTTGCCTGCTATGATTGGGATCCATGGGTTTTGTACGCCCTCAAAGGCAAATAAATGGCACCTGAGGCGAACATTTCCCCCCTCGGGTGTACAAAACACCACGGACCCATCACAACAGGCAACAATTGTACAATAACTTGCCTGTGTTCCAAAAAACTGTATTAGTGGAACTTTTGACAACTTTTGCATTAGGAGGTGATTCTGTTTTAACCGTCAAACTTAATTCAAAATCTTAGGAACAATTTGGTTTGGCATAACTGGAACTACAGTCTAAATATAAGCCCCAACCCTACAAAATCCAATTGCCCGTTTCGTTGGAATCTGTTGGAGTGAGTACTGCACTAGTACACTGATTATACTTCACATGGGGTCAGGCATACCACTGGAATCAGAGTCCAACAGTTTGGGCATTGAGTTACCATATGGTGTTGGATTTTGCAAGAGTGAGGAAGGTTCTTGGTAAATCACTGAAGGGGTTTGTCATCCACTCACAAATTCAATAATCCTGAGGAATCCTTTGGGTTCCAACAGCACTCTAAACCGGAATGGATCCTCCATCTTGTTCTGCAAGAGAGTAGGCCAACAAGTTGGAATTACAAACACGATTGTTTTGAAAACAAAACATAATTAGTGCAGTGATCGTGCGAGAATACACAAAACTGTATGACATGAAGTTTAGTTTTGCAGCATTTCTGTATTATGTTCCAAGTTTCTGTGACCTACATGTAGAATTTCCTATGACAAAGCATTAAGCAACATGTTGGATAGGCAGTGTATATTTGACTGTGAACCGGTTCCCATTTGTTTTCACTCTTGTTGGAATTAGCAGCACTGCTCTGAACATGCGCAGTGGACATTTTTTGAGATTTAGTATTTTTTTGCCCTGACAAATCTTGATCTGTCTTTTCTGGGAATGAATTTTCCATTTTCATGTATTTATTTGAAGGTCTTACCGCTCATACTTGAAGTGATACATGCCTTTTTATGAATATTCTGCTGCAGTTGCATTTCGCATGCGTGTGGTTTTACTTGGCAGTCCGAAGAGCTTGCAGACCAGTGATTAACAACCCCACTAATGTTTTGCAAACCCGACCCAAAACCGAAATCAACCCGACCCGAAACCGACTATGGGTCGGTCAGTTTTTTATCACTTCAGTCGGGTCGGTTCGGTTTCGGTTTTGAGTTTGAGATTTTCGGGCCGGGTCGGTTCAGCCAGCTTGTGAAAAACTCAAATAAATACCGATACAGACAAAATAAACAGACACAGTATAATAATATTGCAGAGTTACTGTGTCTGATAGGGTATGACCATAGTACGACCAACGTCAACCCACCGCAGGATCATGCGATACCTATCGTGCGTATAGGCCCACATGAGTCTTCACCCTACCGTACGGTATGTCATTCATTTACTGAGAGACGACAATTTTCAGGTGACGCTGCAGGCACAAAAAGCGGACAGACACACAATTGAAATTTTGTTGTATCGGGTCGGGTCGATTAGGGAAGTTCAGATCAGTTTCCGCTGGGATTCGGTTTGTTTCTTCAATGTTTTGAGTCAGTTTGGCCTGGTCAAGTACCCCTAGAACTATGGGTTTTGTTACACAATACCCATAGCTAGGCATATCAATGCAAACATGCTGCATACTCTACAATAATATACAATCAACCTGGAAATGAGTTGGCCGCCATTTTGTTTATGTGAAGCTAGCCATACTACGCATGAAGGAAGTGTACAGTGCCAACCCAAACAAGATGGCAGCCAGAAAGAATATGCCCTTTTCGCACTGAGCCAACCTGACACTTGAAACGTGCACGCACGCAGAATGATCGCAGTCATTTTCGGTTCGATCGCTCGGAGCGCGCCGCGGGGGGTATGGTAGGAGCGGAACGATAATATGCGCATGCGTACAAGTGCAAGTACGTACCCCCCACGGTGCCCCCCAAGCGATCGAACCGAAAATGACTGCGATCATTCTGCGCACGTGCACGTTTCAAGTGTCAGGTTGGCTCAGTGCGGAAAGGGCATATTTTTCATCATTTTTGCCGAAAAACCGACAGAATCCACCGATGTTTGTTTGGTGTACATAACGTGAGTATGTCATTGAGGTATTGTACAGAGTTTAAGGGCAAACTGTGCAGCGGTTCTGTGGGAAAAAGCTTGGTTGGGATGGACGTTTTTGTACTTAGTTGGTGTTTTGTATAGCAAACAGTTTAGCGGGGTGTAGTGGAGCCTCAGTCATAGTTCTAGGAGTAGTAAGCAGTGGTAAGCGCTTTATTGGATGCCTGGATGCGCAGATGTGCGGATGCAGAGTGGGAGGGCGCTTTATTGGATGCCTGGATGCGTGGATGCGGAGTGGGCATGAAGTAAATTTTAATCAATAGAGGGCGCTATAGAAAACCGACTGCGCATCCTCGCAGCCATGGATGCGTACTCCTAGAACTATGATGCTCCGCGTGAGCGGAGCCTCATAGACACAGAACTCCGCAAAATTGTTTGCAGCACAAAACACCAATTAAGTACAAAAACGTCCATCAACACAGAGACATTTCCCACAGAACCGCTGCACAGATTGCCCCTAAACTTCGAACAATACCTCATGACATACTCACGTTATGTGCACCCAACAAACATCGGTGGATTCTGTCTGTTTTCGGCAAAAATGATGAAAAATATGCCCTTTCCGCACTGTGCCAACCTAACACTTAAAACGAGCACGCGCGCGGAATGATCGCAGTCATTTTCGGTTCGATCGCTCGGAGCGCGCCGAGGGGGGTATGGTGTAGAGCGGAACGATAGTATGCGTACAAGTGCAAGTACGTACCCCCCGCGGCGCGCTCCGAGCGATCGAACCGAAAATGACTGCGATCATTCTGCGCGCGTGCTCGTTTCAAGTGTTAGGTTGGCTCAGTGCAGAAAGGGCATATTTTTCATCATTTTTGCCGAAAACAGACAGACATGACAGAATCCATCGATGTTTGTTGGGTGCACATAACGTGAGTATGTCATGAGGTATAGTTCGAAGTTTAGGGGCAATCTGTGCAGCGGTTCTGTGGGAAATGTCTCTGTTTTGATGGACGTTTTTGTACTTAATTGGTGTTTTGTGCTGCAAACAATTTTGCGGAGTTCTGTGTCTATGAGGCTCCGCTCACGCGGAGCATCATAGTTCTAAGACTAGGAGTATAAATGGATGCGCGGATATGGAATGGAGTGGCCCTGTATTCTATAGTTGTGCCAAGGTGATTTTTGAGCAATAAAAAAAACCATTTTCAACTCTAATTTGATCAAAACAAAACAGGGGCCCTACACTTCACGATCGCCGTAACAATAGCCACTGGCACTGCGAATGCGATTGAAATCAGTTGCCAAGAACATGAAGAACTGGACCGTAGACCAACATGCATCGAAACGTTTATAGGGCCTGTCACCCTAGGTGGCTTGCAGACGGCTACACGTATTACCTTACCTGACTTTGGCCTGTGGGGTCGGGGTTAGGCTGAACGGGATCCATGGCAATCAAGCAAGGATATCTTTTACCTTCAAATGTCGTCTGCACTGCCCAGTGCCTTTTTGACGCAGTGAAAAATTAGACTGGCCCCTTTACAATATGTTTTATGTTTTTATCACGTGAATAGCAGTATCGTCAAATGTGGCACTGGATGCCAGACAAGGGATGGGTCGCTTAATCTACGGAGGGTCAAAAGTGCCTTTTCTATTAATTATAAAACTTTTTCAGTGCTCCCTCAAAACTTGCTCAAATTGTCGCAGAAACTATTATCAATCGGGAAGAACGGGATTTCATCAAATATCTCATAATTTCCCGCCGGGAAGAACGTGGGGAGGGGGGGGGGGGCGTGGGGGACTATTATGGACGGTGAACTGTCATGCAGGGAGGCATTGCCCTAGTGCGGCCCTCCCATTTACCCAAGTGCTCCCCTTGCGGAGCCCCTCGAGCATTATGTTGCCCCTCGCGATGAAAACAAAACTGGCCCTAAAATTTCGGATAATTTGTTTTCAGTAACTCAAGGTCTGATATGAACGAGGAAGTTGAAACCAACGCTTACAGTGCAATTCGCCTAATGATGGGCACATAATACGTAGTTTGCATAATGGCCGGTTTTGAAGAGCGCCCCCTATTTTGGAATATGGTACCAGCCCGCAGCCACCCCAACCCCCTCCCCCTTTTTCATTTTACGGCGGCAAAGTGTCCGGTGAAAAAAACGCGTCGACATTTTAGCACAGATGTGCATCCCCCCTTCCCAAAAAAATGCTGGATACCCCTGTGCACCGACGGAAGATGCCTTTTACTAAACAAGTGTTTCATTTTTGGTGATGCCCCCTCCCCTTCCCCCAGTTTGAAACCGTTCCGCCGCCGCGCGCTGCGGTCATGGTTCCTTGTCTTATTTTATTGGCTCCAGAGACGGACATTCTGCGAAAAGGAGTTTAATTTCAACTCCACTTATTCTACCTCTTACAAAAGCGCCGCCGCACCTAGGGGTGGGGGCCCCCTCGGGGGCTTTTTTTTTGGGGGGGGGGGGGGTAATTTTTTAGTCCCGGCGATTTGACCGTGGTTATATGTGGCCTAATTTCGAGTCCAGGCGCCACCAAAGTCAAAATAGTCCGTCTCCCCTCCCATTCCCCCCCCCCCCAAAAAATAATAATCCTGGGGGCGCCACTGTTTAAAAGCGAATTATTGAACTCTAAATGCACACAGAACATGTCAGGTGTGTGATAATTGTGTCTGATAAGATATGCCACGATATTTATCTCAAAACATAAATACAATTACAGCAAATTTATGAGCTTAGAATAAATCCTTGGTGTTTTTTTAAAATGTGGTTCGGAAAACCTAGTTGCAAAATGATGATGCCTTTAATGTTTTTCCGCACCTGTCTGAATGGACTTTTACCGAACTTTTCAATTTCCTGCGTGGTATACTGGCATAACATTGTCAGAATGACTAGCCAACTGGAAAATCCGGTGTAATGTATTTATATAACCGTGAAGGTTAACACAAGTCACTATAACCAACAACACTTCCGGTTAGTTAAACTGTTCTTAACAAACTAAATACAAAATGAAAGTACATATGTATTACCATATGCAAGTGCACAGCTAGTAACCGTCATTTTACAACAGAAAACAAAACAAAACAAAACAGTGTATGTGTTTATTACGAACATCACTTCATCGTGTGCTTTGATTTTGCCTGTTCTTAAACGATATAGATTTTGAGGTGATGACCACATGATTGTGTGGGTAGGTTGCTGCATGAGATAAACAAGTGACTGGACATGTTTTATCCGCGGCAAGTTTCGCCATGGCTTCATTAGTATTGTAAGCAATTTGTAGACATTTCATCTGGTGACTTCACTTGGGTTTCAAGGAGAAAACGGATTCCATTGATAGTAAGCTTTCAACGCTGGCATTCATCGCCTGCATACATGTGGAGTATATTGCACCTCTAATTCAGTGCTGACTCCGACGTAAGTGTCACCGCTTTGCCAAAAGCCCGAGACAAGGATAGACTCCAAGAAGTTTCAGTCGTAAAGATGGCATGCTTCCTCCTTACCCGTGTTCTCCCACTGCGAGCTTTGGTTATAATCGCCACCTGGTGTCTTGTGATCCAGACTACTCAAACCACACACCTTTGTCATGTATGCAAATGTGAGAACAACTTCTTAGGTCCACCTTACCTCTCTGCGTCTTGCGAGATAAGCAGCCCCGTCTTCTTCTCGTACTTCCCCAATGTGACAGAATTTCCCTCCGAGGACTACGAGCTGGAACTAGGGAGCAACGTGCCTGTCAACCAGCTGGTCTCCATACCAGAAGGCGCATTCGCGTCTTTCTCAAATTCGTCCCCCTGCTGCCTTGGACTGTACAGATTTTACAATCTGGCACCGATTTCAAATGACGCATTTCGAGGACTTCGACTACAGCGTGTAAACTTTGCTGGATTGGGTCTGGAAAGTTTACCCGTTGATGCGTTACGTGAGCAAAGCACGTCACTGATCAAAATAGACATCTTTGATGTATTGACTAATAAGGGGGGTGCTATTTTGCCTCCTCGTGTTCACTCTTTTGAGGCACTCCAGACTATCACTATCACCAACACACCACTTAAGCACCTCCCAAACTGTTCCTTCTCCCACTTGCCTGTTCTTGTACACTTAAAAATCTCCCATGCGCTTCTGGAAGACGAAGACTTCCCTCGATTGGTCCTCCACGACGTTCCCCGCCTGGAAAATTTACAACTCAGCCACAACGGTTTCACAGAGATACCCGCCGCACTGACTGATCTTCCGAGTCTGAAACACTTGGACCTCTCTCACAACGAAATCAAGACTTTGGATGCCAGGGTTCTGAGAGACCTTCAAGGGTTAACTGAGCTGGATCTGCAAGGTAATCGAATCGAGATGGTTGATTCAGCGGGGGTGGAGGCCCTGAGAAACATGCCATCCCTTGAGGTGTTTCGTCTTGGAAGTGGTAGCCCCTTCTTATGCACGTGCCAGCTGCTACCCTTCGTTCGCTGGCTGCACCAATCGTCGATAGTCATCGGCAGCAGGAGCAACTTCGCTGCCTATTCGTGTAAAAACCCACCACATCTCTTAGGAGCTGAACTGTTGTCACCAGATCTTGTCTCCTACCTGGAGTCAAACTGTAGTGAAGATACGACAACTACCCCTACTGAATTGCCGCTCGTCAATACAACAAAGAAAAACGAAGGAGGCAATATCGTGGTTACGTTTTCGCCATATCGCATCATCGTACCCGTTGTGACCGTGTCGGTCGTGCTGAGCATAGTTGGTGTGATAAGCACCTGGTTGATGTATAAGAAACTGAGGAGGAGATGGGTGGGTTTGTTTAGACGTTTTGATTCCAGAAATCTTACCCGTCATGCCTCCCACCAAGAGACCGAATACAGATACGACGCGTACGTCTGCCACCACGAAAGTGCGACTGAGTTTGTCGTCAATGAGATGATACCGGAGATGGAAGGGGAGCAAGATGGCTTCCGTCTCTGCCTGTCGTTCAGAGATTTCCTGGTCGGAGCGGACCAGCTCGACAACGTGGCTACCGCCATTGATGCGAGCCGGGTCGTCATCGTGCTCCTTGACGCTGACTTTATCACCTGTGGCCACTGCATGTTGGAGTTAAACATGGCGTGTACACGGACGCTGGAGGAAGGCTCATTAGGCGGAGTTCCAGTCGCTAGTGCCGAGTCCCAGCACCTCCTTCCTGGAGGCGCAACTGGTCTTCTACTCGTGCTGCTCGACGCTCTACCTGTGGACGCCTTGCCGACCACACTGAGGGTCCTCCTAGACAAGATCACATGCTTGGAGTGGAGCACGCAGGATGCAGCAAGATGCTGGCAACAACTTAAATCAGCCCTTCATGATACCGCAGATAACCCAAACCTGCAACAAGAACATAATGTTGACATAACACAGCCACTAGTATAGACTTTCCTAGAAGCAATTTAAGCATGCAAATATAACATGATTTGAGGGAAGGTAGTGCAAAACTATGTTTCCGAGGTAATGCGGATTTGAAGCAATCCGGAGGGAGGAAGTATAAATAAGCCAACATCATAACATCCACAGGTACACAAAAGTCACCTAACTAAAATGGGAGGAATGCCTCCTTTTTCCGAAAATGTCCGAAGTTTGCCGAATTCATTTCGTCGACAATCTTGGATAGCGACCGGGTATTTCCGAGTATAAATAGGCTTTATTTACCTGCCCTGCTAGGCCTACATGTGCATGTGTATTTAATTTTTAATGGCAAATCATTTTTTTAAAATCGAAAATAGGGGTGGGTGGGTGAGTAAAAACAAATTGGGAAAAAAATCCAAATTTAAAAACATTGAGCATTTTGAACATTTAAAAATCTTCCATACTTTTCCGGACAACACTGAGGGCGCTGTTGCCGTTATGTCATTTCAAGTGCAGACACTGTTCAGTTCAAGGGTTTTCTGTTCAAATTGGGAACCCAAATTTGCTCATTGAAAGCTTTTGTGAGAAAGGTTTGCTCATTAGCTTCCTGCCATGTACTGACACAACGACGAATCGTCAAAGAAAAGACAAAATAGCTGTAATATTTAGATTTCTGCCTAGAATGACATCACAGTTATTCTCATGAATGTGGAAATTCTCATGAACATAACAAACAAAAAGGCACACATAAGGTTAGATGGGACACAAAGGTGCATTATCTAGACTGCATTAAAAAAATTACATTACATGTCCTTATAATGGCCAACACAATCGGAGAATAAAAAGACAGTCTTGAGGGTAGTGAAAAGTTGTAAGGTTAAAAAACGAATGGTCTTTTCCATGCTTTTTCCCCTGGAAGAACGCAAGCGGGATAGCTTGCGTTTTATATTAATATTCATTACTTTGCTAGTACTATCGTCAGCTTATACACGTTTGATTGCACTTCTGTGAACAATATTTAAACTCGAAACGTCATCAACGAATTCTTGGTCTTTTGAAGTAAACTCCCCGACTATGTTGTTTTTCATTTAGAGGGAAACATCACCCTCCCTCTCCCCAAAAAGGGGGGGGGGGGGGGGGGGGGGGGTAGAATGCCAAATTGCCTTAGAGTGCAGGAGCAAGAATCGAATATTTCATTTTTTTTTCGGGGGCGGGGGTGCCCCGGACCACCTAGCACTCACCACCTCATATCGTTTCCCGAAAGCTATAGATCCGCCCCTGTGATACGTCAAAGCAACTACTTATTTGCATTGTTACAATGAATGCCCATGATAGAATCTGTTTTCTACGAAAGCCCATTAGCGCCACTGCAAGTATATATGTTACAGATTATGTAATTCGTTATTACGGATTATTAATTCGTTATTACGGATTACTAATTCGTTATTACGGATTACTTAATTCGTTATTACGGATTATAAATTCGTTATTACGGATTATTAATTTGTTATTACGGATTACTAATTCGTTATTACGGATTACTAATTCGTTATTACGGATTAATTAATTCGTTATTACGGATTATTTAATTCGTTATTACGGATTATTAATTCGTTATTACGGATTACTAATTCGTTATTACGGATTATTAATTCGTTATTACGGATTATTAATTCGTTATTACGGATTATTTAATTCGTTATTACGGATTATTAATTCGTTATTACGGATTATTTAATTCGTTATTACGGATTATTTAATTCGTTATTACGGATTATTAATTCGTTATTACGGATTACTTATTCGTTATTACGGATTATTAATTCGTTATTACGGATTATTAATTCGTTATTACGGATTATTTAATTCGTTATTACGGATTATTAATTCGTTATTACGAATTAGGTCTGATGTTCTCACACGTGAAGAACACGTGACCATGGGCCTGTGTATATAGCGCCGCTAGGCGGCGCTATCTTTGCATACAACGTTTGCACTCCTGTGCCATACTTGCCGAGTAATGACTCAGAACGTATGAGTAATTCGTAATAACGAATTAATAATCCGTAATAACGAATTAAATAATCCGTAATAACGAATTAATAATCCGTAATAACGAATTAAATAATCCGTTATAACGAATTAGTAATCCGTAATAACGAATTAAATAATCCGTTATAACGAATTAATAATCCGTAATAACGAATTAAATAATCCGTAATAACGAATTAATAATCCGTAATAACGAATTAAATAATCCGTTATAACGAATTAGTAATCCGTAATAACGAATTAAATAATCCGTAATAACGAACTAATAATCCGTAATAATGAATTAGTAATCCGTAATAACGAATTAAATAATCCGTTATAACGAATTAATAATCCGTAATAACGAATTAGTAATCCGTAATAATGAATTAATAATCCGTAATAACGAATTAATAATCTGTAATAACGAATTAATAATCCGTAATAACGAATTAAATAATCCGTTATAACGAATTAGTAATCCGTAATAACGAATTAAATAATCCGTAATAACGAATTAATAATCCGTAATAACGAATTAGTATTCCGTAATAACGAATAATAATCCGTAATAACGAATTAATAATCCGTAATAACGAATTAAATAATCCGTTATAACGAATTAGTAATCCGTAATAACGAATTAAATAATCCGTAATAACGAATTAATAATCCGTAATAACGAATTAGTAATCCGTAATAATGAATTAATAATCCGTAATAACGAATTAAATAATCCGCAACATATATACTTGCAGTGGCGCTAATGGGCTTTCGTAGTTTTCTTCATTATTGTTCCAATCATTTCCTGGTTTCGTTTCATCATCTAAACAATAACAATACAAGCAGAGTCCTTCACAATGATGTTTCGTACAATAAGTGTATCCTTGTATATAATATGGGACTAGTGGTCGCGTGATTGAGTTGTTGACGCTTTCGAAATAAAAAGCGAGTTTCAATTTCACAATGTTGAACGATGCAAGTGCAACAAAGATGTATCGTCAAGGACGTAAAGTTGGTTCACAGATTTTGTTCTCGCGTTGAACAAAGCGTCATAAAATCACTAGTGTTCCGTGGCTAAATTGGTGCATGACGGTTGGTATTATTTGTGTCGTCTTTTCTGTTTACGGCTGGTAAGTGTTCTATGTTTTCGGGTATTGGTTTCTTGTAGGCAGTTATTTTTACCAACTATAAAACTCGATTGTAACCGACTCATATTGGGTGCGCAAGTGTGTGTGTGTGTGTGTGTGGGGGGATTTCCCGCCTTCAAGGGGGGGGGGAGGCTTGGCGAGCAATTGGTTCCCGGCCAACGGCAAAAGCCGTAAAAGCGTATTTTTGTATTCTTACGGCAGTTGGCACCTGCGAATATTTTATTTACACAATAGTACAGGGTACCCATTTTTCAGGCGACTTGAATCAAGGTAATAGGATTGTAGAGCGCCGCGCAGCGGCGCTCTACAATCCTGTAACCTTTTACCTACGCGCGCGCGCGTATACTCTCTCCACATGTGTGAAAGTATATAATTTATGAATTTCAAGGTTTCGTCGAGCACCGCCGTTGCCTAGTGGTTATGCAGACTGGCTAATTATTAGCGGTCCCAAGTTCGAATACTTGCTCTGTCCATTCACCTTTTGCTCTTTTTTTCAACAAGTCAAAGTCTTGTCTTAGAAACGTTATTTTTTCAGTCGGATACTACTTGTATATAGCAGCAATTTGCTTTTTCGTTTCTGATCCGAGGCTCTTGAGGAATTTTTTTTAAAGGGAAATAAGTCCGAAATCCGTACCAAGTTGAAAAAAAGTAGTCTCCACTCCAGCCTGGTTTTATTAAAATGCCCCATAGGAAAGCGCACAGGTACCTCTGATAGTTGTATAATAAAAAATATCGGGGCAGCACTCCGATTTCACGGTACACGATATTCACGTTAAAGGGAATGTACAACATTTGCTGTTGCTGTAATTTTCAGAATTAAATGGATTTGGAGGATGAGTATGTTGTAGAAAATATTGTTATACTGACTTGTTTTGGGTTTGTAGATGCTGGAGAAACCAACAAAACAAATCGTGTTCTTGTATAGTCGGTGCCCTGACCCCACGTACAATGAAACGGAGCAATTACAGACTTTGGGGAATTGTAAGGTCAGAGAATCAGTCTAGCAGGCTTGTACCCCTACACAGGTGTGTAATCAATTGCAAAGAAAGTGCGGAATAACTAATTATGAAAAAATACAAGCAGGATTTGAAAAAAGCCAGATTTCTCCAACGCTGGTTGGCCGACCAGCGTTGGAAAAAAGAAAATTTTACTTGAAAATGAATGTCAGCACACCAGGGCCCATGATTTTACAGGATGCTTTAGACTGCTTTTCCCAAACAATCCAGTAAGGTATTTCGTGATAATTAGATCATTTCCTTTTTTGACGTTAAGACAAGATAAGTTTGCGGTAGCACCATGTGAATAAATCTCTTTTATGAGTGTGTGTGGTTCTGAAAAGAACCGGAGGGACTCAATGTTTTGAACAGTATGCTCTGCCCGCCGCGTTGTCAGGAGAATGAGGGATTCCAACGATGATGCGATGTAATAACAATGGGTGCGGTGAGGCGTGAGAAGGTGCAAACTGGTGAAGCTCGAAACCGGTGAAGCTGAGAAGGATGAAAGTTGACTGAGGGATGCTGGATGATCACTGGAGCGTGTCAGTCCACAGTGAGGGGGCAAAGGGGAAGGGGCTCAGGGTATAGGTGACCATAGGCGAGAACTGAACCTAAGTTGTCCTAGGGTGTAGGAGACCCATCGGACTTGGACTTGAGGATGGGGCGCCAGATGTCTCGCATGCTGATGTAGAAACCGATGTCTTGGGGAACAGTGTTATGCTTGATGATCTCGATGGCTTCTCTGATGCGTCGGGGGTACCAGCAGTCGATGCTAGTGAGGAGTTCTGCTTGGCTCCTTTTGATCTGGTGGTCCTCGGTGTGGGAGTGTTTGACGATGGAAGATTTCTCGAAGTCTCCCTTCCTGCCATGGGCTGTGGGTTCATGATTCTGGTGGGGAGGTCCCTGCCAGTCTCGCCGATCTAGACCCCTACACTTTGCCACATTGACATGGAATCTTTCATCCAAGACCTCAACCTCCAGCCGGACGACATCATGGTCAGCTTTGATGTCGTCTCCCTCTTCACCAGCATTCCCACCTCAGACGCCTGCACCATCGCCAAGGACAGACTTCAAGCTGACACTACTCTCCAAGACCGCACCGACCTCACCCCTGACCAGCTTCGAGATCTGCTCCTCACATGTGTCAACTCATCCAGCTTCAGATGGCGGGACAAATTCTTTGAACAGTCAGCTGGAACCTCCATGGGATCTCCTATATCCCCGGTTCTGGCTGACTTGTTCATGGAAGAATTTGAATAGACCAACGCAAGGTTTGGCTCCGGTACGTGGATGACACCTTTGTCATCTGGCACCACGGGCAAGACAACCTCCAGCTCTTCTTGGAACACCTCAACAAGCTTCACAGCAGCATCCAGTTCACCATGGAACAAGAAAGAGATGGCAACATCTCATTTCTTGACGTTGAGATGTCCAGAAAGCCAGACGGAAGTCTTGCTCGCAGTGTCTACTGCAAGCCCACCCACACGGACAGATACCTGCTCAGCAACTCTTTCCACCACCCTTCAAGTCCTCCGTTAACCGAGCCCTCGTCCGCAGAGCGTACAACATCTGCGACGATGAACACCTACCTCAAGAACTCCATCACATCACCACAGCACTGCAGTACAACGGATACCAGCCCAGCCAAATCAAGACACAAGACCCAAGAACCATTCCCGGCCATAGGGTCCCCTATACCCAAAGCCAACTATTTAGGGCCCCTATATAGTTCCATCACCCTGCCCTACTTAGGCGCCACTTCTCATCACATCCAACGCATCCGATCCTCAAAAAACATGGCATTCGAGTCTTCCACACAGCCTCTCTGAAGATGCAGGACCTGCTGACTTCACACAAGGATCGGTGTGATTCAGAATGCAGGCAGGGGTGTACAAGATTCCAAGTCAATGTGGCAAAGTGTATATCGGCGAGACTGGCAGGGACCTCCCCACCAGACTCAATGAACACAAAGCCCATGGCAGGAAGGGAGACTTCGAGAAATCTTTCATCGTCAAACACTCCCACACCGAAGACCACCCGATCAACGGAAGCCAAGCAGAAATACTCAGTAGCATCGACCGCTGGTACCCCCGACGCATCAGAGAAGCCATCGAGATCATCAAGCATAACACTGTGTGAATGCTCAGCGGCATAGCCAGGGTTCACAGTGACACGATGTCGTCCGGCTGGAGGTTGAGGTCTTGGATGAAAGATTCCATGTCAATATAGCAAAGTGTATATCGGCGAGACTGGCAGAGACCTCCCCACCAGACTCAATGAACAAATCTTCCATCGTCAAACACTCCCGCACCGAGGACCACCAGATCAAATGAAGCCAAGCAGAACTACTCACTAACATCGACCGCTGGTACCCCCGACGCATCAAAGAAGCCACCGAGATCATCAAGCATAACACTGTGTGAATGCTCAGCGGCATAGCCAGGGTTCACAGTGACACCACACATGAGGGGGAGGTGGGGGAGGGCGGATGTTACAGTGGGGGCCGCCCAATTTCTGTTAAACCCGATAACCACTTATAGGCCTAAGGCCAAGTAAAAAAAAACATGCTTAGCGTCCTGCTTTTTGAAAAAAAGGAAGGAGGCGGCCCTTTTTTCCCCTTCCAAAATGGCCGCCCGACCGGGCTATTTTTCAAGATGGCCGCCAGCTCTCTTTTTTTAAATGGCCGCCACTTGGACTCAGGAATGACATACCAGCTTTATATGGGCTAGATGCAACAGACAAAAAGGCCAGAATGATGTCAATGTTTAAAATTCATACTAACAAATTTCCAGTGGGGGACGAATGGGGGCCATGATTGTTGTTATTCTTTATTACCACAGATTACCACTCCATAGCCATGTCTACTCAAAGGCATGCATCCGGCATAGACAACCTGGGGATGACAGGAGATGAAGCAAGTTCGAGGGAAGGATCCCGGATGTACATGTACTTTGATGATCAAGGCGGGTCAGTGTCGGCGCATTACGGCGGTTTGAGCTTTGAGGGAGGACCTGGGCTAGACAACAATGTCAGTATGCCTCGTACTACGTCAGTTATCTCTTTGGGGAATGACAGCGGACTTCCGCCCACTCCCTCACCGAGGGTATCACGGCAAGAAAGCGAGGCCAGTTCTTCCAATTTCCTTGACGTCGAATCACCCCGGTGTGACAGTATAGATAGCGCCATCGATGTGACTACTCATTTGTGGGCCAGAGCTAGAGCCCAGAGTATGCCAAGACGCCCTAATCACGAGTCACCCCGGTGTGACAGTATAGATAGCGCCATCGATGTGACTACTCATTTGAGGGCCAGAGCTAGAGCCCAGAGTATGCCAAGACGCCCTAATCACGAGTCACCCCGGTATGACAGTGTAGATAGCGCCGACGTGACTACTCATTTGAGGGCCAGAGCTAGAGCCCAGAGTATGCCAAGACGCCCTAATCACGAGTCACCCCGGCGTGACAGTGTATATAGCGCCAACGTGACTACTCATTTGAGGGCCAGAGCTAGAGCCCGGAGTGCGCAAAGATGCCCTAATTACGAGCCTATTGTGTCTGTCGTTATGGAGGACAGAGGAGCGGAGCCCAGTACCAGTGCCGAGGGAGTCCAAGAACTGCAGGTGCAATTAGACTGTCCAGATCAGCCGCAGCAACCCGCCCCTGAGACGACGTACATAGACCAGATAGAAAACACTGTCGACTCGAGTCGACTTCACCCAGCACTGCGGTTTATCCGAGGCATTCTGCGTTTACTGACCGTCTGCATTACATGCTCACGGGCAAGGTCCATCGGGGCGTCATGCAAAAATCAAGCACACTTGGAGGTTGCAGAAGTCATGGACTGCAGGTCAGCTAACCCGGAGAAATCTTCACTCCTGTCACAGTCCGTCGTGCTTCCTTTGGAAGCGGCACCGCCTTCACCATCGACGCCATCTCCCCAACCATCACCGCCATCTTCACCATCAACGCCATCTAGCTCTCCATCACAATTCAGCTGTGCCTTATCCAGGAAAGACGAGTTCCTCTCGTCGTTTGATCGAATATGTTCCAAAGCGAATGCTGCAGGCCTGTATGTGGTTGGGCGCGTAATTCAGGTGGACAACTTCGCTGCAGCAATGCTGGATAGTCATGGAGGCTGTCTGTCCATTAAAACCTTGGATGTCCATCTGTTCATTCCACCTGGGGCCATACCTGCTGATGAATCTCCCAAGAGAGTCTACATTTATGTCCAAGGCAGCTTGACTAGTGGCCGCAGCCACCTCACCCCGTATGTCTACTGTGGACCCTCGGGGTTCCACTTCCGCAAAGATGTCTTCTTGACCCTTCCGCACTGCGCCAAGGATGCACTCGACAAACAGTTCACTTTTGAGAAGTCTACATCAGAGGGAACTGAAAGCATTCAGGATCCCGAGGATGGGATTGTCCTTGTTGACCGCGACTCCCTGACTTTGTCGATGGATCATTTCTGCGGAATTGGAGCACTTGGAGAAATTAATGCGAAATCCATGCTGGTCTGTCCGTTCATTAAGCAAAGCAGTGATGCGGAAGAGGTGGACATCCATGTTCGGGTCTTCGACAACATGAAAGTCAATTTGCAGGTAGGTCCAGTGAAACGAATGATCCCTTGAATATTGCTTTCGTTCCTCTCTGTTGTTTGCCATCCTGATTATGTCCCCATGATTTTGATACTGGGTAGATTTTAGCGATGACTGGAGTTGCAAAAAAAGTGTTTGCTTCTTTAGTTGACGAACATTGCTGTGGAAATTATTGACATTGTTGAGAGACTGTCAACTTTTGTGTCCGTCCTGGATGAGGCTGGATCTTTTCTCCGTTTTGGGGGATATCTTAACGACCAAAAAACGTCCATTTATGCTGGCGTCTGAACATGACGGAACGCAAATTTTAGACTTTACCTTAATATGCAACTTTACCTTAAGTGTATGCTGGATGTGTTTTTTTCTGAGTTACTATGAGAGCGGTTCTTTCCTACACAGGAAGTGAAGAGTGCAGAAAACACCATGGGTTTCGTTTTAGCAGGCCCCCCACAAGAATTGGTGGTGCAAAAGACGGACCCGGCAGTTGTTGCCAAAATCAGCTCAACCGTGGAACCCTGGAAAATGATCTCTCATCCGGAGTCCTCATGTTGCGAACAGGTATGTCTACGAAACTACAGCACCGCGCTGAAGCCGATATGCATGAGTCACGAAAAATAAATACATCCCCTCTCAATACTAGTTGAAAATCAATGTTTCAATTATCCGTCTTATTACCAAAGATCATTTGCCAGCCAGAAAAATATACGGATTTGTGTCACTGAAAAGATCGGCTGCTATTTTCCCTTCTAATTCTCCGATTTCGTCTAACTAAATCAGGTCACAAGTAATAGATGCCGAATGCCCACAGTTCACAGCTTGTGATTTGACCAGAGACCGAACGATATCTGAATGACACGAGATGACTTGATTGCAACTGTCCTTATTCTTGGTTCCTTATAGACCATTCAATCCCAGTACCTGTGGAGGGTGTACAGTCAAGAGAACGTCCGCACCTTCCCATGCAAGCCGTTTTGTGCAAGAAACAGCTCGTCCTCAGTCCTTAAGCCTTTCAGAGCTGTTCTGGAAGTCTTCCCAGCCGAACGAAAAGAACACCAAGTGGCATTTATCTTGCGGGTTCCCACGAACGGCGGGTTCAAACAGGTGAGACTTTGTTATGTGCTGCATTTTTCTTTTAGTTATCTGGGCAACGGTACGAATTCCGAATTCAATCAGAGGATTTACCGACACTGTCTTATCTAAAGGGGCCGTATTAAACCTGTTATCGTTTTCACAAAATCAGTTTCGACTCTTTCGAGATTACTTGTCAAAAAGCCAAACTAGTTTCTATGTGATCTCCAGAAGACATTGGTTACACATTGATCATCTGTTTGGCGTAAGACTGCTAACGTCCAAAGTTGTGCAAACTTACTCATGATGATTATTGTTTTCCTCTATGTTCTCATTTAGAAACCATGTGAGACATTGGACGACTTGATGTGGAGGCAGATGGAAAGCCCAAGTACTTGCGACACCGGGCCATGGTTGGATCAAGATATCTGCGAGAGCATTTGCAACATGCTAGACAAGCCCAATCCCTTGGGAAAGGACTGGCGCCATCTCCCTGAACTTCTGTTCGGGGACAGAGAACACGGCCACAGCTGGGTAGAGGGAGTAGAAAAGAGGGCCTATCTTCAAAAATGCAGTCCGACAAAATACGTTCTGAACGCGTTTGTCACAGCTTCAAGAAAGAAGGGAAAAGAAACAACTTTGAGGGAGCTGGTCAAAGGTCTCTCCAAAATGTGCTGCTTTAGACCAGATTTAGAACCCATCAAGAAGCAACTACAACAGTGTGAGCAGAATAATAACAAAGATATTGTCGATGAGTGCCCCGAATTCGCGCTGCCTAATAATATTCGCGCAACCAATTTTCTCGGCACGTGTCTTCTTGCTCGCAATTAAACACGAACCGACGTAAATTCACCGTCGGTGATCGATCGTCGCAGTTTCTTCTCAGTGCAGTTACGTGGAAATTAAAAGCTTTTTCGGGAAGTAATTTGAAACAAAAGTCGACCTTCCGAAGGCGAGATGACGACTTGTGAGAAAATTCTCGTCAAGTCGACTTGCTATTGTCGAGATGACGATTTGGCAAGATAAATGATCTCGACAAGTGGACATCTCGATATCCGTAGCCTACGTCGACTTGGTGACTTGAATTGTATTCACAAGTCGTCATCTTGACTTCTGGAAGTCGACTTGGCTAGAAAGTAAATCTGTACAAGTGTTCACTTTGACTTCAGGAAGTCGACTTAATAACGAGAAAAAACCACTCGACAAGTCGTCATCGCGAATCAGGGATGTCGAGTTGTTGAGATGAAACATCCGACAAGTTATCATGTGGAATTTGTTAAGTCGACTTGGCGGGATACATTGTGATTATGCCGCCTTACTTTTTGCGATTCCTGGCCACTTTCCACTGAACATTTTGAGCAGAAGGTTTTGAATTATAAGGCGATTGTTTGCTGTATCTGTTTTAAAATGTACTCTTGCTCTGATTTATAAAGTTTCTTCTCTACTCAAAATTGAGAACCATGTATTTTCATTTGCATATTTGTTTATTTTTAAGGGATTTGTACCAGTATTCATCACATAATTTGTAAATTGTTGCGAGGATGCTGTTTGATGTTACAGTAGTACAACATCATTCATAATCATGTGTAATGAAATTTTATGGAATTATAATACAGCCAATTTTTTTGAGCTCTTCTCATTGACCATAATTTGTTTCGATTTCCTTTTTGTTTGTTTTCTAAAATATTTCGCTGGGGGGAGGGTTATACTTTGCTCCCTAGCAAGTATTTTTGGACAGTAACGTGACAACCGCCTGCAAAAGAATTGTGTTTTGATATCAGGAAAATGAAGCTTGACAAAATGGGAGAATATTTGGTTGTCTGACGCGTTTAAATGTTATTTAAGGCCATTTTTAGATCGCAAGAATAAACAAGACAAGCATGTATTTGGAGCAGTAATTAGAAATAGTCAAACATCTATATCTCCACATTTATGGAATATACAATATGTATTTGTAAATCATAGAAAGTGATTAAGGATTCGTGCGTGATGTACTGTGTAGCCTTAAAAAGAATATATCTTTGCAGTACAAAAATTAAGTTGTTCTCCCCACACCTTTTGACATTCAGCAATGTACCAATTTGAAGTCATGAATTTCCATTAGGCCATACTGGGTTTTTTTTTTAACATATAAGGGAATGGTCGATTGTCATGAAACTTGGTGGGTATGAAGACAACAGTACTAGTACTCAAAATCTGAAATGACGGCACGAAGACTTCATCGGTATATTTTTTAAGATTGTTTAAATATTTACAATTTTATTCTGCTCACACAATTTAAGACTTTTATTTATCTGATTGGCTTCAAACTTGATACTGACTATAACCACAATAAAATAATGAACACTGTCAAGTATTGTTACTTTGACGTCATCACGGGGCATGTGACGGCATCATGAATGTATATTTTTCTAAGATTTTTATTGAGAAAACTGTAATTCCGATTGTAGGTGAACCGGGATGTGTTATAGGTAAAACTTGAAGTGACGTCATCATGACGTCATCGTGCGTTTTTATTTCGAATTTTGAAGTTTTGACGATTATCACCATATCTGGCTAACCCAACATGCTAAATTCAAAATTCTTTATGTATTAGGTTTGTTATGAAATAGGTATCTGTCATCGAAAATGCGATTTTTAAAAACACTTATAAGGGTCAGTCCAATTGTCTTAAAAATTGGTGGGTAGGTAATACTGTTAATAGTGTGTAAATTGTGAAGTGACATCGTGATGACGGCATCACCTTTTTTTTAATATCAATTTATCAACCTTTTTAAATTTTCAAATACAAACACTTGACGTAGTATTTTTTGTTAAATTATTTTTTTACACGTATTATTTGTATAAACAAAAAAATGCGGAAAAGCCTATGTTCTATTCATCGCTCTAGTTTCACTTGTAGCTAGTTTCGTAATAGATGGAAACTCCCTGTCAACGTGCATGTTTTAATGGGTCGTATGTATAAAAACTAGCAAATGCTAGGAAGTATAACATGTTCAAATTTTGCATAAATGTTATTCAAAATACACATGTACAGTGTATGATATTTTATGTATAGTTTACTAACGTTTTGTATTAATTTTGGCGTGATTTATAATATCCCAGCCTTGAAAAATGACTAGTAAATACTTGAAATCTGAAGCATTTACTCCTTTTTATACATACGAAATGAAGTAAACACTTCTAGTCCAGCAAAAGCTAACAAGTAAAAAGTAAATACTCTTAGCTTCAGCAAATACTTTCCAGTAAAAGCATTTGCTTCATTTTTATTCATACAAATGCAAGTAAATGCTTAAAAATAGGTAGTAAAAGCAAATACTAGTTTTAGTACATACGACCCAATAGTTCACATGTTTTGTTTGTTCAATTTTTCCTGTCTATTTCGTCTGACCTACCGTTCCACAAACGTTGAATTTATCTTTATAGTTTGAAAAATACACATCGATGGACTATATCACAGAGTAACATGCTTGTTTAAAATTGAATATCAGACTTTTTTGAGCTAGAAAATCATCAAAAATTACTTCTAATTTCTGCGAATTTTATTTTTATTGAGAAAACAAGAAATACATGTAGCGTTCTTTTAAAAGCCTGCGTAAATAAGTGGCGCGTGTCCACTTAATAAATCAAAATAACATCGGGTCTTTCATGTAAAAAAAATAAAGAAGCATATTACTCATAATTATTATTCGAGGAAACTTGTAATAGCCAACACAATCAGAGTATTTAGCAGACAGTCTTCAAGGTAGTGGACAGTTTCAAGTTCAAAAACAAATTGTCTTTTCCATGCCTTTATTTTTGGAAGAACGCAAATGGGATAACTCGCGTTTTATAATAATATTCATTACTTTTCATGTGAACACTGATATACTGCTTACTGTAAACGTTATTTCCTGCTCAAACTCTCACAAAATAGCAAGGTATATGTAGTTTCGGTTACGAAACCTTCCAATCAGATCTGGTTTAGCTTTAATAGAAAGGAAACAGAAACAATGTGCACCTGTTATTTCAGTAAAGCCTGCATCCGTTCGGAGAGCACTGTGGATGCACATTAAAGTGGAAGATGATTAGCTTTCACTATGTTTGCAAACAGAGAAATCTCGGCGGCAATTCTGTGTTCACGGTGGGGTTACTAGCGTTAGATTACAATTCACGTTGGGTTATACACATGTGGGTGGGGCTCAAGAGAGTTTTTTGAGGTTTTAATAGTCAAATGAGGCCCGAGTTCCTAAATTTATTGTCAAACTGCCATAGAATGCAGGAGCAAGCATCGAATATTACTTTTTTTTTCAGGGGCATGCCTGAATATAAAGGAAACAGAACCATGTGCACCTGTTATTTCAGATGCATCCGTTCGGAGAGCACAGTAGATGCACATTAAAGTAGGAGATAATTAGCTTTCACTTTATGTTTGCAATTAAAAAAAATCTCGGCATCTACATGTGTATTCTGTATGCGTTTACGGTCGAGTTACCAGCTTACCATACACGTTTGATTACACTTCTGGGGTGGGGCCCAAGACAGTCCCCTCTTCACTCGGGACTCAACAAAATTGTAATCGGCACTCCGGTGAGTGAAATTTGATGGACTGCCATCCAATCAGGGCGAGGGAATATTCTCATCATTTCGTGCCAAGGAAACATCATAAACATTGTCTCAGGACAGACTTTACGATTAAACGGCACAGCGGAGATGACAGTTTATTAGTAGAAACGTCATCAACTCGAAACGTCATCAACGAATTCTTGTTTTTTTGAAGTAAACTCCCCGACTATGTTAATGTTTTTCCTTTTTTTTAATGACTCAACTTTTACCCCGAAAACGTGTACCATTTCCCATCATGTGTGATACATGCCCCCATACACACATGATACTGTACCTCCTAAATGTATTGTTAAATTGCCCTAAAATGCAGGAACAAGCATCGAATATTGCACTTTTTTTCAGAGGGCATGCCCCGGACCCACCTAGCACTCACCCCCTTCGTCCCCCTCCTGCAGCCTGTTGCTTGAAAGCTATAGATCCTCCCTGATGATACATCAACGAAATGATTTATTCGTATTGTCAGTTACAATGAATACCCATGATTGAATTTCCTTTTATTATATACTTTACCTATCATTTTCTGACTTCGTTTCACCATCTTTGATAAGAGAAAAAGCTTAAAGTTGCCAACCTGTCCAAAAAAAAAAAAAGACGGAAGTAACAGATTTTGTGTTGATTTTCGCAAACTTAATAAAGTAACCATCTTCGACAACGAACCCATGCCAAACGCAGATAATTTGATGGGACAAGTTGGCGATGCAAATTTCTTCACAAAACTCGATCTAACAAAGTGATACTGGCAGATATCGATCTCTGACCACGATAAGGACAAAACCGCGTTCATAACACCTCACGGATGATTCCATTTCACAGTTCTGCCATTCGGGATGATAAATGCACCGGCAACTTTTACGCGTATGATGAGGAAACTACTAGAAGGCCAGTCTAATGTCGTTAATTTTATTGACGATATTTTGATTTTCTCACATTCATTCGACGAACATCTCAAACTTCTCAGAGAAGTCTTAGATCGTCTCCACAGAGCAAAATTAACTGCAAAACCATCAAAGTGCAACATCGCGTGTAACACTCTCGAATTCTTAGGACACGTAATCGGCGAAGGTAAACTTGGACCACAACCCGAAAAGATTGTCAAAATTCTGCACGCGTCTCGCCCACTCACCAAGAAAGAAGTTCGGTCATTTATGGAACTGGTAAATTATTATCGAAGATTCGTTCCCAACTTCGCTGCGATCGCGGCACCATTAACCGACCTAACGAAGAAAGGAAATCCGACCAAAGTCAATTGGGGCACAGCTCAAGAACACGCGTTTACAACGTTGAAATCTCGCTTAGAATCGACTCCCATTCTGCACCTTCCCGATCATAGCCGTTCGTACGTTCTCAGAACCGACGCTTCGGACGTAGGAATCGGTGCAGTGCTACTGCAACCAGACGGAGATCAACTATTTCCGATCGCATACGCAAGTCGTAAGCTACTGCCGCGCGAGAAAGCATACGCAGTTATCGAACGCGAATGCCTAGCATTAATTTGGGGAATCGCAAAGTTTCATGTTTATCTCTACGGTAAACAATTTCTTGTTCAAACCGACCACCACCCTCTGGCCTATCTCACCACTGCAAAGGTTAACAATAGCAGATGCATGCGATGGGCTTTGACGCTGCAGCAATATAGATTCATTGTCAAGGCCATAAAAGGCTCTGACAACATTGGAGCAGATTTCTTGACCAGATGTCCAGGCAACGAGTAGAACCAGACAAATATAAGAAGTGTATACGATGACAAGTGTAAATATTATGGATGTATTAGTATTATTCAGAAAATGTAAAGTTTGTGGATGATACATCGTTCATGCCAGAGAGTAATTCACCAGAACACGAATTAGCAGAATACTGGAATTGTAATGTATCAATATGACAAGAGTACTAATATCAAAAAATTGTTCATTTTGAAGAGTCAATTTGTTCATTCTGTTCATCTTAAAGAGTAATTCGCTAGTAAGGGGTTGTGTCACAGAGTGACTTTATTTTAATAAAACGAATTTACACTTTATTGGTTGTGGAAACAAGACTTATTTTTATGTGGCCTGAATCTAGTACACTGGAGTTGTAGAAACAACATTTATTTTATGTGGCCTGAATCTAGTACATGGGAAGTTGGAATTTGGAATGTGTTTTATGTAGAGGGAAACACAATGTACTTTTATTGAGGCTCTAATACCCAACATTCCGGGGATAGGTGAGCTAGCCAAACCATGTTTTGTTGAGTCTGTGACGTTTAAATAATTAAGCCACACCTAGTTTGTTATTGGCCAATGGCTTACGTAATACTCAATGTGAATTTTAAATAGGCAATGAGAAGCCTGAGTGGACAGAATAAAATTATCATGTTAATTTATGCATAGGACCAATTTTATTTTGGGTATACAAGCGTGGGCAAATGTAAAAGAGGGGAGTTGCTAAGAGAAATTCTGAGTAGAGGGCAGTGGCCGGACTCGAAGTGGTTTTTTGAGACTAAGAAGCCAAGGGAGATAGGGCAATGCATAGCCAGCCTGCGGCAGAGCTAATGAGAGCTCATTGAGTCTGAACTAATGAGAGTTCACGAACCAGAAAATTCAGCAGTGTTTAAGCCAGGAGCCCTTCAATTCCTGTTAGTTTAACTATAAATGAAATTAGTGTTGTATTAAACTGTGCTTTTATTTATTCATTTTGTGGGGAACATAATATCACCTTAATAACTGGAGACTAATTCTTATGAGATTTTGGAAAGATTAAGCGTGAAATGTATTGGCTAGAACTTGGCATTAATTTTGTATAAAATACAATAAGGCTTATATTGCATAAAACCGAAAAGTGTTGGCCTACGAAGGTGCTAGTTGCGTTTGAGGAAATTTGGCCAAACAACACATAATTTTGTTACGCAGAAATGTTTGGATATTTTGGCGAACAAATTTGTTATTGCTACGTTTTCAGGGCTTTTAATCTTGGTTTTTGGATTGCGTCCCCGTGACCAGAGGAGTGAGGCCGGACCGCAGCGGCGGGACCAGAGGGACCGTGTGGACTCCGCTGGCCAAGTGGGAAAGCTACGGGCATAGAGCATTTTGCTGGACACGAGACAACAAGAGACACTCGGACACTTTTTTTCTATGCTGCAACTAATATTTGTGATTGTACTAAATACTGGAAGTTGCCCCTTAATCTGAATTCAATAAGGAATATAAATCGTGTGTATGATAAGTCTGTAAATAAACATAAATATTGTAAAGAGAAGAGTGAAGGCCTAGTTTTCTCTGAGTGTCAGTACTGTTCATCAGTGTTGTAGTCGAGGCCACAACCTCCGAGGCCGAGGCCAAGGCCGAGGCCACAACCTTCGAGGCCAAGGCCGAGGCCGAGGCCACAACCGCGAGGCCAAGGCCGAGGCCACCACCTCCGAGGCCAAGGCCGAGGCCAACTATCAAAACACGTAATAAAATATAATCAATAAAACCAGTCTAAGATTATGTTGGAGTTTTAACATCTTTTTAGTTGAATTCACTGAGTTTTGGAGTGCCTGGCTTTACAGCTTGCAATGGGTTTCCTCTTGTAGGGAGTCCGGCGAATTTTATCTTTTAAAGAAAGAAATCTAAAGTTTTGTATCACTGAAAGCAAATTACACAACAAAATCAATGGCGTTTGAATCAGGCTCATAGGTGTTTGCCCTTTGGAGATACAACAATTTAAATGGCCAAATTTGGAGTTTCTATTCTGTAAGATTTACATTATTTACTTTTAGCATGTTTTATAAATCTTATTTTCAAAACCTATCAAAATGCTTAATACCATAGGAATCCCCATTAAATAAACAACAACTTGATTTTTCAATCAGGTTTTTACCACACATAACCAAAAAGTTACGACCCCCCCCCCGACATTCGCACTGTCCAGGCGCGCGCCGAGCAAACACCGCGATACGACCAGACAATGCCAGACGGCCCGCCGTTACGCACGGGCAAAGCATAGTTCCAATCCCGCTCCACACAACGGTATAAGTGTCCACGCATTATCACTGTTAATACTGCGGTACCAGACAAAGTCTGGCAATGGCCAATCCCGCTCCAAACAACACGGCAACACGGAACATGCGTGCATGATATCACTCAGTTCATCAAAATGACCATGAATTCTCGGATCATCCGATTTGAATCCAATGGCTTCGAAGAATTTTAAGATCATGGCAAGAGGTAGGGAGTCCAGAGGTTTTGGCCGTATATATGTAACCACGCAAAATTAGTCAATTTCAAATCGTGCTTATACACGTAATAAGTATCAACATGGCTCTAAAATTTTTTTTTTTTTTTTAAAGTATCCTGGTACCACGAGGAATACTGACTCCTATTATTAAAACATTCATGCAGAACTTTGCATTTATTTGGATGGAAAAACGAATTCTGAAATCGCGCTTTCCATATCGACCATTTGCGCCAAACATTAACGTGTGAGCCGGAACTTTCATTTAAATCACCTTGTAAAAATAAAATCTACTTGATAAATCGTAAATGTTTTTATCATATCTTTATGAAAACAAAATGGTACGGACTAGTACACTCGATCGTACCCAGAAAGTTCAGACTTTTACTGAAACAGTGGCCTATAAAAAGAAATGATTAAGCTTGCTGCACCTTGCCGCAAATCATTTTTAAAGGTCGGGGTACAGAGGCGAAACGAGACAATTTTGTACAACACTGCAACCAGACTAGTCTACTACCACATGTTATTGTACATAAGTCTCGCACGCGGTAACAGTTATAACGCTTGCACGCACGTGGAAAGCTGAAGCGCAGGCTAGGCGAAGATGCTACCTACGCGAGTACGTTCAATGCAACCATTTCCAGTTCATTCGTGCGTACATATATGCGTTCGTTTCACGGAACCCACTGCAGCAAAATCTCGAGGGTTTGATACGGTAAAAAATTAAAATTAATTAGAATAGAAAACACATCAAAATGGGCGGCCTCGAGCCGGCCTCGACCGATTCGCCGAGGCCGGAATGCTCCGAGGCCAAGGCCAAGGCCGAGGCCTTGCACCTCCGAGGCCAAGGCCATGAAAATCGGCCTCGAGGCCGTCGAGGCCGAGGCCGGCCTCGAGACCTCCAACACTGCTGTTCATTGGATGGTGACTATAACCAAGGGTCCATTTCATGGGGTGGGCAAACCCTGGGATGTGAAAATTGGCGATCTTGCCAATTGCCAACCTGTCTTTCCTCGGGAAAACCATAGAGCGTGCAGCAGTTTCACAAACACCGTGTCCTCTAACTACTCACGATCTCGCAGGTAAAATGCAGTCAGCCTACCGTAAATACTGTAGTGTGGAAACGGCTCTTCTACGTGTTTACAATGATCTGCTGCTCGCTGCTGATAAGGGTCGAGAGGCCGTTCTTGTGCTTCTTGATTATTCGGCAGCATTTGACACGATTGATCACCGTATCATGCTACAACGCTTACATCATCGCTTTGGCATCAACGACTCCGCCTTGGAATGGTTCACCTCATATTTCGCAAATCGTCTACAATGTACTTATTAATAAGATCTCATCTCCCTCCCATAATGTCAATACTGGAGTGCCACAGGGGTCTGTCCTAGGTCCACTATGCTTCACATTGTACACATCTCCACTGGAAGATCTCATTGCATCGTATGGCGTCAGCTGCATGATCTACGCTGATGATATTCAACTTTACGTCACCATGACAGAACAGCAGCGTCCTGACGTCATTCAGCGACTGGAGTCATGTCTCACACACATACAGTCTTGGTCCACGGCCAATAAGCTCAAATTGAATGGCGACAAAACTGAAGTCATCCACATCACCTCTCAGTTTAAGCAACATACTCCAATTGAAAGTATCTGCATCCGACTCCTGCACCAGACCTGTCACTAGCGCCCGTGACCTTGGAACTATTATCACGTCAAACCTTAGAATGCAAAACCAGGTCAACAACATATGCCGCTCTTCTTACCTAGCTCTCCACAAGATAGGACACATTCGAAATTTCCTCCACCAACAAACGACGGAAAAGCTTGTCCATGCTTTTATCTCTTGCCGTCTCTATTTCTGCAATAGTCTCCTACACTGTATTCCTGATTCTCAAACCTCGAAACTTCAGCGCATCCAAAATTCCGCCGCCAGACTTGTTACACGTACATCATCCAGGCAACATGTAACCCCTATGCTTCGCACCCTTCATTGGCTACCTGTCAATGAGCGAATCGCCTTCAAGATTCTACTCCTAACTCACAAATGCATCCACGGCTCAGCACCAGCATACCTTCGTGAACTTATTCAAGTATACCAGCCAAAACGCACCCTCCGTTCTAGCTCAACATTGCTGCTCAGTACACCGGTCACTCGCACTAAGACTTATGGACATCGTTCCTTCACAGAGTTGCTGACTCGAGTCATGTGACTTGGACTCGAGTCGGACTCGAGTCGCTATTTTTGTGACTTGTGACTTGACTTGTAAATACCAGCTTTGACTTGTGACTTGACTTGGACTTGCAGGCAATGACTTGTGACTTGACTTGGGTTGGTAACAAGTCATTTTTTGCAATCCCAAGTCAGACGCTACTCGAGCGACCCAATACACTTTAATTAAGCTACTAATACTATACTTTTAATTAGCTATTCGGTTTACGCCTTACGTGCATTAAAAAACGGACTTTGGCTTGCGCGGTTTCTACTTCGCCCAGCTGCAGCTGTAGATCATATCAGTGAGCTGAGCTGTTACGTTGCGTAATGCCTGCCTGCACTTCTGGTTGGTAATTAAGAACAGCCTCCCCAGACTCTTTCCTCTTGCTATGAGGGTGCTGTCTGTTCCTGCTACGAGCTCCCCCATCGAACGTGTATTCAGTCATTGAGGAATAATTATGAGGCCACACAGAGCAAAGTTGAGTGATACTATGCTATCAAATCTTGTTTATTTGAAGTGTAACAGTTTGTACATGAAAAAATAGATTGTTTTCAATTGAAGTTGCCCAACACAAGGCCCAAAAAGGCCACTCAAGGTGTTTATAAATGCAGTTTATAGTTGCAGCGAGAAAGTTTCATTCCAGAAAATAGACTTCAGTGACTGAATCCAGTAAAATGAATAGTTCCCACTAGTTTCAAAAGTTTTCAATAAGACTGTCACAACAAACTACAGTTTTCAATGACCAAGTCTCTTGCTTAATGCAATGGTTGAACAAACTTTGAAAGGAACCTTTCATAAAAAGAAGCAGGCCTTTGTCAATTGCATGTAAAATACCGGATAGCCTAACCCATTGGTCGGCGTTTAGTATACATGAAAATTGAACAATAAAGTGTTAATATGCTACATGTAATCGAGTGAGTGAAGTCTTTTTTTTCATGCCATCTCAACATTTATTTCTACAATGTTAAGAAATTTATTAAAGTATACAAAGGGCTAATATCCGACATATATGTGATAAACTACAAGAATAGTAATTGCAACACATTGAAAGAAGGGAATTAAGGAGGCATGTTCAAAATAACTCGTAAGTTGACGCCAGGTTCTTTTAGCTTATTACAGCTGGACAAAATAATGTGCAACTTGACGTGTTCTCGGGACAAATATAAAAACTCGCTATATAAAAACTGTGTTATTATTATTATAGGTTTTCCCGGCGAATTTCCGCATTTTTCTAATCAGTTTCATTATCTGCCATTCAATTTCGCGTGAGTTTTGCACATGTGGTCCAATTGCGGTTTCTTTTTCATTTGGGGTTTATTCAATTTCATTTATAGGCAGCCAAGATTTTGCTGTGAATGTTCGTTTTTGTTTTCGAGCAGCCTATTTCGTTTTGGTGCATTCAAGACTTAACTTGTAGCAGTCTTAAATAAAGTCTTTGCAACCTTTTGACGGTTGACGCATTCAAATTAGCGAACATCTGTGCGCTAATAACGTATAACCATGCTTTTCGTTTCTTATTCGTTTATGGACAATTGCTTTCATCGTTTGGTCATTTAAATTAGTAAGATTTTTTAATATTTTGTTCCCCTATTTTTCTCCGAGGTTCACCCCCCCCCAAAAAATCTTGATGACTGTAAAATTTACAATGTTACAAATCAACTGACATGAGGGAAACAAGATGCAACGAAATAATGAATTGAAAGGGACTAAGATAATTTCTTTTTCACCGTTGATCTTTTTTACTTGTTTAAACGTTTGATCAAGGGGCTTTTTTACGTTGACGATTTCTTGACGTGTAAGACATCGGGACACGTATGTTTGGCAATGGTTGTACCGTCGGGAACACTTCTCTTGCGTTATTTCTTAAATGTTTTCTTGCGTATGTCTGACCGAACACTTACCATATTCACAGGGCCCATGCAAAGATTTCAATGCAAACCTTGAAAATACATCTTTGTGTCACATTTAACCTTATTTGCAAGTTTTATTTTCCATTTTGATGGGTGTTTTTGGTGCCTTCTCCGTTTTTATGCTAATGCAAAGTTTCATATTCATTAGAAAACACGGCTATTTCAGCAAAAAAAGTTGCTAGCATTTTGGATATTTTGCTGTCATAAATTTCTTTAATTTGGAGATTATATGATGTGTCAGTATATGGCAGTTATCCAATTACCAACCCTTTCCCACAAATGTTTTCAATTAGCAAATTTTGGATGAATAATTTGAAAGAAAAACCCTAAACTGAACAGTGTCTTTCTGAAATGACATCATAGTAACAGCATTAATAGTCCGGAAAAACATGGAAACTTTTAAATGTTTAAAGAAGTGGACATTTGCAATAAGATTAACCCAAAAAGTGTTGTCAAATGTGTAGTTTTCTTACATTTCACAGAGTTGCGCAAAAAGAATTCATGAGAAAAATTCCTTGCACATACCCTTTAATTAAGAAAGAAAGTCAATCTACGGTTTGAAGTCATCAAATATGATTTACGCTAAGGAATACGGACACGTATGGAGTCTTATGTTTGACAAAATGTAAAACATGTTTGCCCATTAATGAAAACGAATGCCCGATCAACCCCTTACTAATGGTTTAGGCGAAATTGAATGAACAACGCGATACTTTTAATATGAATGCATCTTTGATAGGGACGAGTGAAGCTAAAAGGCGATAGAATGCTCCGATAGTAAAATTGAATGATTCTTTTTGATTGTCGAATGCCGATCTGCATGATCTTTCAATTTCAATCTAAATCGAATGAGCCAGGCGTTAAATTGAATGAAAACTTGGTGAAATTGGCCGGGAAAACCTATATTATTATTAAAGGTACTTACACTATTGTCTCCCCCCCCCTTGGGAGCAGTGGTCACGTGATTGAGTTGTTCACGGAAGTCCTTTCAAAATACAGTTAGTTTTGATTTCGCAATGTAAAATGTAAAATTAGGAAAGTGAAAGTAAAGATATATTGTCAAGGACGTATTTCACAGTTTCAAGTTCATATCCTTGACGCATTTAATGCCGGAAAGTTGGTTCTCGGAGCTTGTTCCGCTGGCGTTGAACAAAGCCTTATAGAGTCACGAGTGCTCTGTGGATAACTAGTGTTCTGAGGCTAAATTGGTGCATGACGGTTGGTTTTATTTGTGTCCTCTTTTCCATTTACGGCTGGTAAGACCTTTTTTCTGGTATTGCTTTCTTTAGGTTTTTATTTTTACCAACTGCAAAACTCGATTGTTAAGGCCGGCTCATTCTGAGTGCGAATGTGCATTATATTCGCTGTGTGAATATAATGCTTCCGGACAAAAGATATCCACATAAACCAGATAGCAGTGACGTTGTGTACTTATGTGGACTTGCCTACGTCCACACAGTGTTTCCCCCTCTCTGGAAAACAGGTTTAGAGGCATTTTGGGGTTAGGTTTATCAGTGACTAAATGAAGGGAAACACTAAAGGGAATCAAAGAAAACAATGGGTTGAAAGAGTTTTCACAGTTTGAGTAAAATTAGTTTCTTCCAGAGGTTTTTCTTAACTACACGAGAACAAAGGAATGCCCACACTAGGTATGTAAAGTCAACATGATCTGGTACACGGTACCCTGTGGAGACACGGGTATAATAGGGAGCAAAATATTGTATACGTCTCCACAGGGCAATTTCTATAGGTGAATACGTCTCCACGAGGTTATCACGAAATAGATGGATTTTACTCAAAAACAAAAATTTCCAAGGTGTGTTGATCCGTCGCAAATTGAAATATTTTATGTAAGGGATATAACGTCCAAATTTCAGCCCAGAAAAATAATTCTGGTCAAAATATGAAAATATTGAAACCAGATTTTTTAACTCAGTTGTTTTAGTACACGAAAACAAAAAAATGACTCCACAAGAATACAAATTCCAGTACATGTATACTATGTGTGTGTGTGCGTGCGTGTACAGACACTGCCTTGTGGGGTACAGGTGTAGCGTGAATATCCGACTCCATGAAATGTGGACTCATTGGTAGTACTGCGCACGCGTGAGTACGATACTATGCTATTTTTAGGATCGTTTCGGGAGAGTGACCTGTCACGTGCGAGGGATCAACCAATAATAAGGAAATAGGGGTCCGATTTTCATAGGAGTCGGATTTTCATGTGACACCGGAACAATGGAGGGTACCCCACAAGGAATGCCCACCGACTTGCCGCGGGGGTACCGTTTTGGTACCCCACAAGTTTTTCACGAAATAGATTATGGATTTTACTCAAAAATTAGGAATTTCCAAGGTGGGTTGATTTGTCGCAACTGAAAGAGTTTTAGAACAGGGATATTAAGTCCGAATTTCAGCCAAGGAAATTAACTATGGTTAACATAAGAGCATTTTGACATAAGTGTGCGATGTTGCAACATTTTAGTACACGAGAACAAAGGAACTACCCCACTTCTATGCCTATGTAAGCGTGTGTGTGTTGGGGGGGGGGGGAGACTTGTGACGACACCTCCAGTCTTCGCGCTGGGAAATCGCAGCAGAATATGATAGCGCGCGGTTTTGGTTATCCTTGTCAACAATACAAGGTCAGGAGTATCTAGCCTGAGAAGCACACGTGAAGCAGAATGTTCATTGTCTGTAACTGAGTCTGCAAGAACGCCACTTTGTCTCTGAGCTTCCAAAACCGTGACAGTCACCCTTCTATGGGCATTTTACATGGGGTTGCCCTTTCTGTTGCTATAATTTTTGACAAAATGATTTCCAACCGTAATCACCCCAAGAAACAATCATGTTGGAATTTTATCTTGGCATTTCACAAGAAAAAAAATCGTACCTAGTCTCCTTGTTCGATCACGTTGGTTTTTACGTCGCTACTTGCGTGGGAACGAAAATGATAACGACACGAAGATTTACCTTACCTAATACATGTTCTTATCAACTGGTCATTTTAGATGTGTTTGTCAATGAGAATGAGTCTTTCAAGCTTATTTTAAAAATAATTGTGTATCTCAAAAGGCATTTTTAGTCTGATGCATATTGTCTCGTGAATTTATCCACAGAGTCAATGGAGGGCGCATCTGTTAACGTGCTGCTTCTGCTGTTTTTTCTACCGTCGACGTTTCCGTATGAAGACGTCTTGGACCAGCCCGACTGTCTGAACCCTCCCAAAGATTGTTCTTGTTCGTTCAAATCAATCTATGAGGAAGCTACCATTTTTTTCAAGGACGGCCTCTCACTCAGTTGTACAGTTGCCCCAAATGGATTTAACTTCTCGCAGTTCCACGGCCTGAACCTTACAATGAATCCGTGGTGGTCTCTTGAATTCAGCACTAAGCTCTATGATCCCAATCGGACTGCTTTGCCTCCCCTGGTGATCCCAAGAAACGCCATACCAGCCTCAGCCAGCGTGACGCCGTTCCAGTTATTCGTCTACAATGTTGAGCTCGTCTCAGTGGAGACAGGCGCGTTCACCGGTCGGACTCTTACAGATCTCCACTTCCGCGGGACCCAAATGACCAGTCTACCCTTGGATGGCTTCCGCGACCAGAGTGCCAATCTGAAATATGTCGAGGTCAACGGAGTGAGTCAGAAAAACGGCAAACCGATTGAACCTCCGAGCTTTCACTCGTTTCAAGCTCTGAGAACACTTGAGATCAAAGACACACCAATTGAGTATCTACCTGACCAGTTTTTGTATAACTTACCCTCCCTGGAAGAGGTTATCCTCATCCGTACGCAGACGACTCCAGGCGTATCACCCCGTGCATTCGAGGATCTTCCAACTCTGAAATCGCTGACGATCGCAGTTAACAAGTTGCAGCAGGTGCCAATCAATGTACTCTCCTCCCTCACCAAATTGACTTTCTTAGACCTCTCCTTGAACGACATCAAAATTGTATCTGCCGCTGATATTGAGGCATTGACACGGCTGCTTTCTCTAAATAGGATTTATTTGATCGGTAATCCTTTCAGCTGTACGTGTGACCTGCTGCCGTTTATTTACTTGCTGCAAGGTGAATCACCCTTTGACATAGTGTGTAGACAATGGTCTAGCGAATGTCGATGTGCGAGTCCTCAACTGCTTCGAGATAAATCTCTTTACGACTTGAGTCTTGTCAATTTTTTGGAACCAAACTGTGCTGCAGAAAGCACAGTCACACGTCTGTCTATCTCCATCATCTCGGCCGTCGTGGTGTTAGGAATTGCAGTAGTGGTGGTGGTTGTGATTGTGCACAGGAAGATGAAGCTGAGATGGGTTGGGTTATTCAGAAGATTCGATCGTCCGAATAGCAATGTCTACGAAGGTGATGGGGAGGGGTACGCATACGACGCTTACATCTGTCATCACAGCGAAATGGAAGTTTTCGTCTCCGAAAAGATGATACAACGCCTGGAAGGGGAGCCTAACAACTTCCGCCTGTGTTTGTCCTTTCGGGACTTCCTCGTCGGCGCTAACAAGTTGGACAATGTGGCGACTGCGATGACGTCTAGTCGGCTGATAATCGTTCTCCTTGACGCCAACTTTATTGCAAGCGGCCAGTGCATGCTCGAGTTGAACATGGCCAGTACCCGGATGTTGGATGCACCGGTAGGCGCCGCTCCAGTCGCCCCAGCGGCCGCTGGCAACGCTGCTATCATGGACGGTGCTGCTGGTCTCCTTCTCGTGTTGCTGGACGCTCTTCCAGTGGATGCCTTGCCAGCCACCTTGACGGTACTTCGAGACAAGATTACGTGTCTGGAATGGAGGCAAGAGGATGAGGAAAGATGCTGGCGTCAACTCGTAGCCTCCATTCAGGCTACAAGACCAAAGCAACCTCAGCAAATGGACATTGAAGACTAGACAGCACATCAAAACCGAGTCGGGAAAACATATACACAGACTGTATAGCCTAACAGCAACCAACCAACCAACCAACCAACCAACCAACCAACCAACCAACCAACCAACCAACCAACCAACCAACCAACCAACCAACCAACCAACCAACCAACCAACCAACCAACCAACCAACCAACCAACCAACCAACCAACCAACCAACCAACCAACCAACCAACCAACCAACCAACCAACCAACCAACCAACCAACCAACCAACCAACCAACCAACCAACCAACCAACCAACCAACCAACCAACCAACCAACCAACCAACCAACCAACCAACCAACCAACCAACCAACCAACCAACCAACCAACCAACCAACCAACCAACCAACCAACCAACCAACCAACCAACCAACCAACCAACCAACCAACCAACCAACCAACCAACCAACCAACCAACCAACCAACCAACCAACCAACCAACCAACCAACCAACCAACCAACCAACCAACCCACCAACCCACCCACCCCTTCCAAAATTTGTATCCTTGTGGAGACATTTCTTTGTTCCCGTGTAGTAAAGTGTTCAATTTTGAAAGTGAATTTTCAAAATGCTCTTATTTTAACCAGAATAAGTTTCCTGGGCTGAAATTTGGAATTAATATCCCTTTTCTAAAACTCTTCCATCTGCGACAAATAAACACACCTTGGAAATTCCTAGTTTTTGAGTAAAACCCATATATCTATTTCGTGAAAACCTTGTGGAGACCTATTCATCTATAGAAATTGCCCTGTGGAGACCTTTACAATGTTTTGTTCACTATTGTGTGTGAGTCTCCACAAGGCAGCGAATTTGTGGTCACCCACCCACCCACCCACCCACCCACCCACCCACCCACCCACCCCCCCCCATTTTCACAGGCCAACAAAAGTGTCCCTATCGCAGTGATAAAATAATGTGCCCCTCGAGATGAACACACGTATGAAAGCGCTACAAATAAAATTGTCTTCTCACTTGTAATGCAAACAAGCCCCTAAAACACAAGTCAAAAGTACCCCTCAACAGGATTGTGCACCTTCTCGAGATGTAAAACTACACCTCGAAAGCACAAAAGAAACCTCTCGCAATAATAAAATTGTGCCCCTGTCGAGTTAGAAAATTGGCCATCAAAAATACGGTATTATAATACCGTATAAACGGTACTAAGGAAATTAGTAGCTTTTTAAAGTATTTTCTGGACATTAATATACACACGTCTGCAAAGAATCGTGGTTTGATATCAGAAAAATGGTGTGTAATAATGATTGGAGTTATTGTGTGGGTTTGATTATGGTGTAAATCGAGGACACACATGTGAAACATCATCGAGCAATTGAGGACAGGAGTCAAACCGAGGATTCCTCGATTCGAAAGCATGTACAAAATCAATGGGAGCTGTTGCAAAAAAAGAGTATATCAACAAAAATCGATGATGAGGAACAGTAGAAAATCTTCGATTTACACCTTAAAACGTGTGTGATTGTGTGATCAAGATAAAAGATCAAGGATACATTTTTATGACTGTTTTAGACCGCAAGTATATACACAAGAAAGGCTCGTTGTTGTATTTTGAACTACTAATCAATTTAGGCACGCCTCTCCACATTTGTGGAATGTAGGCCTGCAATACAAAAAAAGTTGTAGATACTTTAGAAAAATGTAAGGATTATTGCGTGTACTGCTTAGACTTAACAATAATTGGCATTGAAAAACGTACTTTTTTAACCACTCTGTTTGGCATTACGTAATGTACCATGTAAAGTCGGGAATTTCCACTAACCCCGCATAATAATGTCGTTTCACTTGTAGCTAGTTTCGCAATAGATTGAAACTCTCTGTAAACGCGCATGTTTTAATAGTTCCAATGTTTTGATTGTTTTTCACGTTTTCCTGTCTGTTTTGTCCGATAACTAACCCGTTCCACAAATCTCGAATTCATCTTTATAGTTTGATAGTACACATCGGTGGCTATATCCAACGGCGGATCCGGGGGGGGGGGGGCAATGGGGGTCATGACCCCGCCCCATGACCCCCCCCCCCCCAAAGAGCCCTTTATTTAAAGTGACGAAGCCTTTTTCGAGGGTGATTCTTCTTAAGAAATCAATTTACCAAAAACAATCAATTTTTTTTAAATTTTTGCACGTTCAGTTTCAGTCAATGTGTTCCAGAAGCGCGCCACTCGGATCGGGTGAACGTTCAGGTTCTATTGCGGAGCGGACACTATTAGAAAATAATTTGGTGGCACTCTTCGTAGTCGTGCGAGAGCCACTCGTGAAATAAAGGCCTCTCGTGAAAAAAGGACTAGCGAATTCCCAGTAGGGGGGGGGGGGGGCCTGCCGACTGGGGGGGGGGGACTCATTGGTACGCCGCTGTTGCCGTGACGTTCGTGGTTGCGTTCGTTTTCGCGCTGAGTGCACGAACCGGCCTTTTCATGCATCTGTGTACACCATCACATGAGTTTATAGAACGGGGTAATCCTATACGAAAGCACTGCACGTCTCACAAGTGTCGGGGAGACAGTAAGACAGTGAGTCAGTGTGTCAGTGGGGGAGTGAGTCAATGAGTCAGTGGGGGAGTAAGTCATGAGAAAGTCGGGGAGTCAGTGGGGCAGTGAGTCAGTGAGTCAGTGGGGAGTGAGTCAGTGGACGAGTGAGTCAACACATCACACCAGGGGGCACTATTTGTGAATAGATGAACAGCTTGTGAACACTTGCGCGCTTACTCCCCTTAGCAAAATCCGTTTTCCAGTGCTATTAAATACATTTTCGTTGTTCGAAAAATACCGAAAAAGTAACGGGGGGGATCATAGACCGGCTTCCCTCTGGTTAAAAAGTATGTGGGGGTTTGTACTCCCCCCTCCCCGTATTTACGCCCCTGTTTTTGATTGATATTGGGGTTTTTTTTTTATAAAAAGGGCTACTCAACGACGAAAACGTGTTTCGCGACCAGAAGGTTAATTGCGCATGCTCTTTTCACTGTTTTTAGTGTATAGTATCCACTGAGCTGAAACTGCAAGAAGCTAGTTTTTGAACTTTGTTCTTTGGACTTTGAGTGGTTTTATTATTGAAAACGAAACAACATGCATGAAAAGCTGCAAAAGCAAAATTTACGATCCTATATGTATAGTATATAAAACATAAACAAAAAGTCCTCGAAATGAAGCTAGCTAACCAATAATGTGCACCAAAATATAACATCAATAATCTGATTGCTCATCTCTCAATGTTTGGAATAATAGGCCCTTATACAATTCCATTCAGTTGTTAAAGTTGTTTATTTTTTGGTACAGTTCGATTAGCTTTTTTTTGTTTTTATAAACAACTGTAATTCTTACTAAACATCTTACGTTACAAGAGGAAACAGCAAACTTTGTTTAACCTTCCCTTATTACGTTGGATTTTGTACAATATTTTTTCTTCAGATTTCGTTTGTTCGACTTGTTCACTTCTTACTTTGTTTATTCACTTTTTCAAAACTGAGTTTTATTCTGGCATGAACCGATCTTGTCAACAACAGTCGGAACTTCACAAATTGAGAAAGATGCATCATAATATACCGTAAACGATGCAATTATAATGAAATTCATCACAGTAATCACATTAATGTATCAATTAAGTTCTCTCACACAGTCGGCTGTTGTCATTAGGAACAATTTCAAGAAAATAATAAAATGGTATTTGCACACACTAAAATACACAAATCATGATGCAATTCTACGAAATTGATCTGTCAATAAAACAAATACAAAGTATAGCTTTGTGTTTTTTATTGTACGATGTGCACAAACAAATCCTATAAACTACGCACACTTGTTACAAGCTTAACTTTTTTGAAAGCTGAACTTTTCCCCACTGTCACTAAGATAAAAGTTACTGGAAAATATTTTCACACCGTTTTATCGTATTTTGGAAACCTACATTTCATAATAATAAATGGTTATTTACACGATACTCCGATAAATGTAATCATGGTTAAACTTTTCTTGAAACACAAATATGTCCATGTTATACAAACTTGGTGAAATAAAGCTGAGGTTGTCTTGCATCATCTGTACTCAACTCACAGGTGGTCAGTATTGCAAACAGAATAAGTGGAAACGTTTGTTGCATTTGTTTCATTTTTAAAGCAAGGTCTGAACAGTTCTAAATACATGTAGGTTTACCGTTAATATATCTGCGAATATATATAGAAAATTAACCTCGTTCTAAAACCTGAAGTTTTCTTTTATCAGCTGTTATATACAATAAACATACATTTATAATCATAATAGGGCCTACATCAATAATCATACAGGCAACATGAGTAACATTAACAATAACCTTCTCAAAAGCTACGGAATGGCCCGTGAATTATAATTGTATAGAACGTACAGTGCAGTATCGTTGAAATCTGCTTGGTTTTATTTCTCACTTTTTAAAAGGTACATGCTATAGTTACAAGCTACTGAATCCAGAGAATATACAAAGGAACCTCGCTCCAAATATGAAGTTGTCTGCCATTATCTACTGTCATACAATTATCATTTTTATTATTATTATTTATTCGGCCAACAAATGAACAAAAGTACAATGACAAAGCAAATATATATATATATATATATATATATATATATATATATATATATATATATATATATATATATATATATATATATATATATATATATATATATATATATATATATATATATATATATATATATATATATATATATATATATATATATATATATATATATATATATATATATATATATATATATATATCATAAAGTAAACAAAACTGGAAATTGAAAAAGTATGACCAGACAAGACTGATGGGACCGAATGATGCGAGAAGGAATGGGGGCGGAGTGTCGGGGGGGGGGGGTCGGTCAGGGGTAGGGTGGGGGTCGGGGAAGGGAGAGTGGACAGTTTGACAGGAGAGAGGAGATAGAGGGACAGCAAACAAGGACAATAAAACATTCCAAACCGGCCAGGGTAAGCAAAAGTGTACTTAAACACTGTAGCCCCAAGGCCTGCCTACCCATGCTAGAAATGTTTACACAATAATTGAAAAGATATTTAACAAAATGTGTATAATATAAATATAAATATATGAATGAAAACTAAATTAACAAAAATAAAAACAAAACAGAAATTTAGTTAGAACAAAACGGCAAGCAAATGTAATATATAAAAGGAATCCTGTCAACAACACGGACCAAAATATCAAGGTGCTACGAAATTGAAATATAAAAACCCAATGCAAGAGAGACACCACACGGGTAACTGAGCATGTCAACAAAGAAACAAAACCTAACAAAGACTACTATACAAACTGCCCAACAAATAAACAGGAAATGAGCAAACAAACAATACCCCAATAAAAGACAAACAAAAAACCAACAAGCAAACAAGTACCCCATCAGGCAGACACCCAAATAACCCCAAAATTAGCATAGTAGTACTATTTCATAAATTTTTGATCTGTTTTGTTCCGAGTACACATGATGTACAGCTAACACTTCCATTACAGGAAATATCCTATCCAAACACTTGTCTTAAAAGTTGATGTTTTCTTGCACCAACTGTTATTTACAATACAATCACCATAAAGGCACAGAGGACCATTTGCATTTATCCCAAACGTAACCCGCCAAATTATCAAAAAAGTTTACTTGGATTAAAGATCGTCATGGTAGTAAACGTCCCGTGAAAGTATTCCGTTTTGCTTGCTGTCATTTTAAAGCAAAATTAAGAAATATATTGATTTCCAACGACCACTAATAAAACTGACTGAAGTTGTGTAAATACGAAATCGTGCTTCGTAATCTTAATATTAATGATGTGTATATGGTTTTCACTGTTTTCTCGAAAATCGTCATATCCGTTGATCTAAAACTCAACAGGTGAGATTTTGAACATTATTCTTTGGATTTTGAGTGGTGTTATTTTTTGGGAATGAACAAAATGCATGAAAAGCAAATGATCCTTGTGTTTAAAGAAATCCTGCTAGGTTAATTTTCCATTAAGACAACATTTACAGTTTCTTTACACTATTGCAATTTACAGAAACGGAAACCTTTCAAAATCTGACGTTTTCCTTCTACTTGCTGTCAATTAATAAACTACAGAGCTCAGAGAAAACAGAGTGGGTAAACTTATAAACGAAAACTAACATTTATTTCTCCGCATGAACAAACCAAAATGTATATAAACCTTGATACAATTGTTTTATTTTTATATTCAGATCTACCTTCTGACAATTAAGAATTATTAAAAAAACAGTACAGTACAGGACAAAAACGTTTATTCTTGATCATTTTGAAATAGTTTCACACTGTTTATCCAGTTTCTTTTAGCAAATAAAGCTATATACAAATTCAAGGGCGGATCCAGAACACATTTTTTTTTTGGGGGGGGCGGGGAGGGACCAAAAAACAATGTCCCCCAAGAAGTGTGCCCCGAAAAATTACGGCGTGGGGTATACGGGGCCCACTTAAGGGCCCCGAAAAAAATTTGGATTGTAGATGCTCTGTGGTGCGATCTGAGGCAATTTCAGACCACTTTAACCAAAGTTTTTTTGAGGAAAAAATGTGGTTTACTCATTGCCTGCCTTTATTGCGAAGTCATCCAAAAAAAAATTGATTCGTTTTTTTTTTTGGGGGGGGGGGGGCATGGCCCCCTTTGCCCCCCGGATCCGCCCTTGTAACAAATTCCGCTTAATTTGCAGACACTGTTTCTACTTTCCCTCAAGAAAACAGGGCAGTAGACTGCATAGGCCTATACCCTGTCATTTTATTTTCTGTAATTACAGAAGATTGACATGTCACATTCAACTCGTGAAAATTCTTGTTGGAACTTATTATTTTCATGGATTATTCTTTCAGGCGGGACACACATTAATTTCGAACTTTTTTTCCCAATAGAGCTGAAAATATTCAAAGTTTTATTTGTCACAAAATTTTATTATTGTTTAAGAACAGCTCTGTGTGGTTCATTATTATGACGGTAGCAATAATTCAAGGTCTGATGAAGATATGCAAATGAGAAGTTGTAAACCTGGACGCTGGATTCTTTAACGGATGTTTGTTTTTAAATAATCCACAAAACCACATTTACATCCTCACAAAATGTATTTCATGTGATTGCCTTGGGTGCGTTTTGCATATTGTCTCTGGCAATTCTCAGGTGAAATATCAGAAGTGAGATACAAAATAACACAAGAGATCAAAGTTTGAGGAGCAAAAAAAGAATGATGCAAAAGCATTTGCCCTCGATGGGAATCGAACCGTAGTCAAAGGAATGTTTGAGCGATATAATGCAATTAAAGTACCCGTCTACTATCCAACATGTTCAATCCGAGAGACCCAATCTGACCAAAACAGCTGCGATATCCAGATTAAACCTTCAAAGAAACCCTGGTTGGATGTGAGTTCACGCACTATAGAAACTTGAGACAGGAAACGATCAAGTGATCTATGGATAGCCTGATTGGAGAAAAAATGCAGTAGCCCTGGTTGGGGCAATGGAAGTAAATATCACTACATAAAGCAGTGTCAATCCATAGCCTATAGATATGAACCGGGTACCGATTGTGTAGAGGCAAGCAAGCACTACAATGCTTAGTAAGTCAATGCAGTATCCTGACGGGATTTGAACCGTGGACAAGCTGAGATGATAGGGAAAGAAAGTGCATAGCACCATCCATAAAGCTGAGTCAATCCACAGCCTAGATTATTAACCGGGTACCGATTGTTTGGAGGCAAGCAGACACTGCAATGCTTATGCAGTATATAGCCGTGACGGGATTTGAACCCCTATAAGCTGATGTGATAGGGAAAGGAAAGTACATAGCACTATCCATAAAGCTGAGTCAATCCACAGCCTAGATTATGAACCGGGTACCGATTGTTTGGAGGCAAGCAGGCACTGCAATGCTTATGCAGTATATAGCCCTGACGGGATTTGAACCGTGGACAAGCTGAGGTGAAAGGCAAGACAAGTACATAGCACTATCCATAAAGCTGAGTCAATCCACAGCCTGGATATGTACCGATTGTTTGGAGGCAAGCAGGCACTGCAATGCTTATGCAGTATATAGGCCTGACGGGATTTGAACCCTATAAACTGAGGTGATAGGGAAAGGAAAGTACATAGCACTATCCATAAAGCTGAGTCAATCCACAGCCTAGATTATGAACCGGGCAGCGATTATTTGGAGGCAAACAGGCACTGCAGTGCTTAATGCAGTGTATAGCCCTGACGGGATTCGAACCGTGGACAAGCTGAGGTGATAGGGAAGGAAAGTACATAGCACTATCCATAAAGCTGAGTCAATGAACCGGGCACTGATTATGTAGAGGCAAGCAATCACTACAATGCTTAGTAAGTCAATGCAGCAGTCCTGACTGAATTTGAACCGTGGACATGCTGAGGTGGAAGGCAAGGGGTGTAGTATAACATTCCATTTCATAAAGCTGTGAATTCACGAAGCCATGGGATACGAACCAGGTACTAGAGGAGAGAGGCAACTAAAGATTCACTTTGCTAAGCCGAGTCGATCCATGGTAAAATTATGGATGTCATGTGTTGTGGTTTTTATTTTAATGTTCATCAGTTGAATGATCACCCATTGCTTTCACATTCTGCCAAATCCGCTTGAAGTCGGTTCCTCGTGCTCTTCAACAAATGCGATTTTTTGTTCCGTCAATACAACTTCAGTGTTTTATTCCAACCACAAAATCCCCCTTTTTTACCTTTTTACTTTTTTTTTTTTTTTACGTCTGCAACCCTCTGAAAAAAAATAGTTTTTGGTTTTGAGCAAACAGATCCGCTTTGCGAGCACATGGCTCCCAGTCTGTACATTATTGATACTGATTGTGGAGCAGGAACCAGCCTACCCCGCGAGAATGAACTATTATCTGGCAGCCAATAATTCATAATTGTAAAGTAATAATGCAATAATTCTACATGGGCCATTTTTGTTTCGGTCGATGTCTCATTCAAAAGTGAATAACTTCCGTATTGCCAGAAAATAGCAATTTAGAAAAGGAATCTATTTTTTTTCGGGATGAGACTCGACAATAACACCGGGAACACAACTTGAAACGAAAAATATATATCAAAAAAAGCTTGATCGATGGTGTACTTTCACTGGCATATGTGTCATCCATTTTTATTTCAACTTCGCAACGCTGTGATTTATATATCATCTTTCTTTATCAGTTAATTAAACATAGTTGACCTTTGGAAGATTTTGCTTGACCACCCGCTTGACATGCTCTGCATCGGGACCACTGTAATCAAGCCAAAACGTCCGTAGTTGAGGCAGACGCTGGAGATGAGCAGTAAGTTTCGTCACTCCAGACAAACTGAATTCATTTCGGGGAACAACAAGCCACCTCAATCCGTGCCCAGCAGGCAAGATGCTGATCAGGTCTGGGACGTCATCATCATTCAGTCCACATCCGTCTAATGTCAACGAAGACAAGGACCGAGAAACAAGCGAAGCTACCCCGACAAGACGCCCGTGGAGGTTGGTATTGGACACAGTTACGTCTCCCAACCTATCACAGCCATCCAATGCATTCGCTAGTCTTATGACGTCTTCATACGTTCGGTTACGCAGTGTGACGTCCTCGATCTGATTGCAGACACGGGACAGGGATGCTAACACAGACTCATCATCAAAGTGAGACTTCTCATTAATCTCCACTTCAAGCTCTATTTGATCACGAAGTCCCTCATTCATCCCTACAAGTGTTTCGTCTAAGGTCTGCATCTCTTCGTTTGCTTGTTCAGACATGATGTAAGTGACTCTAAATGGTTTCACCGCCACAATCCCTGTGATTGGCTTGATGTAACCACTCAGTAGCATCTCCCTCAGCAGTACCAGACCTTCATGCGATCTACAGGTGGCCCTAAACCTGATGCTCACTCTAGTGTTGTCACGAAGATGAACAGTAATATCCGTCAACACCGCCAAGTCTTCATGCGATCTGCAGTGGACAGAAAACTCCTCAAGTTCTACCAGTGGCTGATGCAGACACTTCAAGTAATAGCGCATGGCTAACAGATCTTCGTGACTATCACATTCTGCGTGAGTTGGTCGGTCTAGCTTATTAGCCATTTCGTTGTAACCAGACTCAAATAACATAAGGCGAACCAGTTTCTGCAGTTTAACCTCGTCACGCCATCTTCCCTCAGCGCGTTGTTTTTGTACGTGCTCCAGGATGATCCCAATAGTCGGAGATCCCGGAGATTGCGGCATATCAAAGGATGATATGCCGCATGCAAACCGAAGCAGATATTCCATTGCGTAGACATTGCCTGGATTGATCTGCTGCAACCTCCCATGAAACTCCGTGATATATCGGTGATACAAGTATTTGGCAAAGTAGTATGCCGCACAATACTCCTGAAACATCTTGTAAAGGAACGTGACTTTTACCGTCGAGTCATCTACAGGTTCCTGTTGTATGAGACCACTGACAAATGCGCAGTCGTCGAATTCTCTTTGCGTCAATACGAGTTCGCGATTATCAAGTAAGCCATCCAACGCGATACGTCCCAGAACTCTAAGTGCAGTCTCCAAACGCTGCTTCCAATCTTCTCCATAGCGGCGCCGAGCAAGTGCCTCCATGAATGTCCGGTACAGCTCCGTTAATCGGTCAGACGGTTGCCACACACCCAATTGGAAAGTGTCGCAAACTATCTGACAAACAACTGGAAGACGTCGAAGGCTTTCCATAGCCTTCATGATTTCAATTAATTTGCGTCCCTTACTCTCCTCATCTCTAAAATATTTACAGATGTATTGCTTTGTGTTTTCCTCTGTGAATCCGGATATTTCAACACACAAAGACCTGGGGTAACCTTTGATAATATCTTCGACCTTCTGAGGCCGCGTTGCTACTAACACGCGGCTTTGTTGTAAGACCTTCTTGTTCAACACATTATACACGCAGTAGTCGTCCTTCGAAGGTTCAAGAAAATTGTGTGGAAGTTCATCCAAACCGTCCAATAAGAAAAGACTCTTCTCTTCGTTGTCAGTAATTATTCTGATTAAATCATCGCGATCTGGCCGTTCATCTCGCAAAAAGCATTGGTCTAAAATAGCATCAATGATGCTTGATGTTTTCATTTTTTTCAGCTCGATCGAGAACAAAAGCTTGAAATTGGAAAGTTGTTTGGATGTTGCCCAAGTGTGTGCAATTTTCTTGAAAAGAGTAGTTTTTCCAATTGCAGCCCCGCCTAAAAGAATTATAATCAAATTCTTCACTTTTTCTGGATTAAGCAAATCTCTCCAAGAGTCTAGGGTTATTTTGTGGGGTTTTTGCACAGGCATTTTCCCTTTTCGTTTGGCTACATCTTCGTCGGCACTCTTTTCGATAGCTTCAAGGAGTTGTAACTCAGTATAAAGCTCATCAAATTCTGCTATCGATCTTGGGGGGTTAGCTTGCCCTTTTGGGAAAAACAGAGTCTTGTACACATATTGTAGCTTTTCCTGGACAGCTTGCAGTACAGCACCTGTTGATTAAATGATTATTATAACGGTTGATTTTATCTTAGTCTGAAAATTTGACCGTAGATTTACAAAACAGAACTCAGTCACTCCCTAATTGATCTTGTCATCTTGACAGGATAGGTCATTTTGAAACATGCTATTGCCACAAACTGCTATACCACTTTCAATCATGTCATTTAAAATAACATGCGTCTTGTCAGGCTTTATTAGTTAATTCATTTAATAACATATCATACAGGCTATTTATTCAGTAAACCTATTTTGAACATGGTCCTGTAAGTAAAAACAATATTAAATCATACAGGCTATTTATTCAGTAAACCTATTTTGAACATGGTCCTGTAAGTAAAAACAATATTAAGAACACCCAATATTATTCAAACATGAAAAAAAAATTCATTTTAATCAAAAAGTAAACTGGAAGCTTAAATACTGACAATCAATTGAAATCCATTGTAAAAAAGGTTCAAATTATTGTTAAATTTTTTTCAAAACCTATACATGATCGATTAAGATTCTCTGGAAAAGAAACTTTTTAAGCTGTTCTAATTTTTTTATTTTAACACCAGTAACATCTTTAAGAAAATCTGGTATATTGGCCGCGCTGTGCCACAGTCTGGGTCCGATATATGTCAGTAAAAATGTTTGCTAACTCCAATCTAGGCATAGGGTAATATAAATTCATTGGGTGAGAGCGGCGAGTGACAATCCTACTTTCATTAGCCTCAATTTGCAAAACAATATTATCAGTGTGATTTTAGTTAGGAGCCAGTCCATGGATACATTTGAACAGTAAAACCATATTGTAATAATCCCTATCGACTTGACCAGGTCTGTTCCTTCACAGCTCAAATAATCGACATTCTCTACCCAACAGAAATACAAACACTCTTTTCTTTTGTATGATTTTATCCTCCATCTTGTGTGTCAAATACATTTGGGTCTCCAATTTTAATCAAGGTGTTTTAAACATTTTTTCTTTAAAGAACACACAAACAGTGGCGCAGGTAATAACAATGACCATTCAGTCATTATCGATAGAGCTCAGAAAAGATTAACAAGTGTGACGACATGTTGTAGAAACTGTTACCATTACAATGTACTGTTACTGCGTTCCTCGCAATTTCAAAGTTCCCGTGATGTTAAATTATCATTATCGTGAAACACTGCGAAAAGCTTACCTGTGTCAGATTTCGATGACTTCAATTCTATCCGTTCATCTGATGGTATCCGTTGTTGCCTAGTTCCTGAAAACAGATGTACACACCAGATTGAAAAGAAACAATATCACTATAAACACGTCGACACGGTATATAGAATGGTATAGTTATTATACATGTATTTTATATTTTGGACAGAGGTGAGTTATAAAACACATATGGACTGGCATAATTCGGTCACTAGTGCACGTCTATCCCCCCCGGGGCTGTGAGTGATCAAAAGAGGGTCCTATAATCCTATTTCCCTCGGCCTACAGTCTCGGAAAATAGGACCTTTTTCTGGTCACATGCATTTTGTACGAATCGTCGCATATAATTTCCTTGGTTTATCGGCATAGACGTTTCATTATTTGAATTATCTAGAATGATTGAGTTAGTTATTTGAATTGCCGAAAAAAGAAAACAAATTGTGAATTAATTTCCAAAAATTAATTTTCTCTCTAATAATTCACTGAGATCCATACCTTAAAGGGAATATACAACATTTGCACACATCAAAAAACAAAACTACCAAATTTTTATGAAATACCTTACTTGACTGTTAGTGAATGATACTTCAAAGTCTAAAGCATCCTAAAAAATCGTGGCACTGTCCAACACTGGTTGGCTGACCAGCGTTGACCCTGACCTTACAATTCCCTGACGTCTATAAATTACTCTGTTTCATCTTAAGTGGGGTCAGGGGACCAGACTACATGAACATGATTATTTTTCTAGGTTTTTCCAGCATGTACGAACACAAAACTTCAAACACGTCAGTGCAACAATATTTGCTATAAAATACTAACCCCCCCCCAAAAAAAAAATCCATCTATTTCTGAAAATTACAGCAAAAGCAAATGATGCATATTCCCTTTAATATATAAATCTTCACATTTGCGTTTTAATTTTACTTTGTAATATATTTTTTCTTACCTCGGCTGTTTCTGCAGTGTTTGAGATAAAATCCCACTGTAAGAATGACAGACACAAACTTTCGTCATTACTTTTAGTTTAAAATATCAGACACTTGTAGGATAAAGCTTCAAAGCATTTAGTTGGGATATTTTCTCTATTGGAAGCGTGAATATTAGCAATTTGATATCGTTTTGCAGCATACATAGTTTGAGAAAGATGCACATCTCTAATTGTGTTCAATCCGGCTGCAGGAAGCATAAATAAACAAGATTGAATTGAGATGGCCTCCCTCCAATTTGACTTTCCCAACGCATAAATTCCACCATAAAAATATATAATGGTTGCAGGGCCAAATTTTAATAGTAATCTTTCATGTATTTTTATTTGAGTTTATAATTTTAGGAGTAAAGCTCCCCTTGAAAAAAAAAAAGATTAAAAATCATTTTAGTTTTAGTAAAGATGTCCCCCAAGTTCTTGGTAGTGCGTCCCTCTGTTTGTATACTTTTGCCCACAAGTTCCTTATTTACGGTCAAGCCACACTTTAGTTCATTCTAGCAGACCAGCAGCCGTGTGGTTGCAAAGGCCTACGCGTCGCCGTTGGGAAACAACTATAACAGAGCAGTGAAATTCATGCACCCAAGACAACATGGCCTTTTGAATGTTGTGTTTCTCAGAAAATATGCTCAGTATGATTGATATGTTACATTATAGCGAAAGAAGAAATTCTAAACTTCATGTCAGTGAAAAATTCGCCATCATCGATGCCGAAACGTCAATTCTGGTTACTGGTAAAGCTGACCTTAAAGTCGGGAAGAAATCGTTTGAAAACGTCCCCAAATCTATGTATTTATCTCAATTTCTAGGAATCCCCTCACGTTGTTATTTTTCATCTAAGTATATTCCAACTGAAATTTCAGATTAATCTGTTGTTGCAAACGCTTGTGTTACACTATGAACTATCTCCAAGGTACATTTCGACGAGGATATGATTTGTTGCCGGCCAAATTACCTCAAGTGCATGGTTGCCGGCCAAATTACCTCAAGTGCATGGTTTTCAGGTTGGCTGATTTTGGGGAAACAATGACGAAGCGCATACATGTACATTGTATAAGCATATTCCTTATCGTCACTCGGCGTGACTTCGCGTGGGTCTCGGTATCGACCAATGGAAGCCGGCAAAAAGGGCGATATTTATTAATTAATAACTCGTGAAGGAGGCTATTCTGCAAATGTTTACTGCACACCATAATGAATATGATTCTTATTAATATTTGTGAGGCTTGAAAAGATTGACAGATATTTCAAACACCAGTGTTACAACTTTTAAAAATACACGTAGCAAGGCCTACTTTTCCCATTTTAACAAAAAGTATAAACATAATCCAAACCATTTTTAGCTCATAGTTGGATCATTATAGGGGAAATAAACCCTGAAAGTTGCATGAAGATACGGTCTTCCAAATGGGAGAAATAAATTTTCAAAGATTTCGCCCGCCAATGTGAACATGTCTGTGTAGATGTTGTTTCATTCAAAATAACGTAACATTTAGATATCGGCCTTCGCAACCACACGGCTAAGCAGAGACTTGACGTTTACAGCATGTTCCTCCTAACTGGAGAGTGGTGTTCTGCTTGAGTTATGTCTGCTTGGAGTCATTGACTTTTAAGTCAAAGTGCATTCTAAGATCCACTATTACACACTTTGTTTTTCTTTAAATTGGTTATTGGTCTTTGGTCTTAGGTTTTGCTCTTTTAGTTTAAAAATGTTCGTCACTTTCACGTTTTATAGTTTCTGGTTTCCATTTTCGTTTTGGTTAAGTCCTGATCGACTTTCAGCCCTTGTGAATAAATTATTTTTGTCCTTTTTGGTTTGAAATCTAGAATTTGTGTCTGTGTCTCTATTAATTCAATTTCCTCGCGACCGATCCTTTCAAAGATCCTGAGTTTAGTTTAGTTTGGTTAGTTAATCCCCATAGAGTCTAGTCTTTAGTTTTTGAGCGAGTTCCCCCATATAGTGGTGTCTTTTTTTCTAGGTTAGGCCTACACGTTCATTTACATGTATAAGGGTGTCAATCTGCTGTAACTTTGCGAAAGTCACTCTTCACCGCACGGCGCACACATTATTTACGCCGCATGTTTTGTCTAAGTAATACGCTTTGATTCTTTGATTGTCAAGATGACGTACCCTGAAAAAGGTCCATTGAAGTTCCGCTAACTTTGAAAGTTTCTTGTAAGCCCTGGAACAATTGTGTACAGTGTTTACGCCGGTGAAGGGCAAAAGTCCCCCGCAAAACCCAATACAAAATTTGAATATCCTCCACACAATTTTAACAAAAAAAATCCATCATAAAACAAAAAAGAAATCGAAACGAGCAAGTATACGTGGACGAACATCACTCACATATTGCCACAAATACGCCCAACACTGATACAAGACCGGCAACAAGCCCAATGATTTCTCCCGCTGCCCAGCCAGATGTCTCGCTCTCACTTGTTGTAGTTGGTGTAACTGTAGTAGATACGTTCATACTTCCCAGCTCTGCCATTTCTAATCACAGTAACGGAACTTCCTGTGTAAAAAAAACCCAGATATATTGTGGTGAAATGAAACATGCTCTATTGTTCATCGATTATGGATTAATTGCTGATCATTTATTAGTACATTGTAAATGCCGCGTGTGCCCGACGCAAACAAGCGTTCTGGCACGAACAATTACTTCAAGAAAATTGCATTGAAAGGCTCCAATGCATGCAATGTCCCCCCCCCCCACCGCGTAATCACATATTGTGGATCTAATGTTTCCCATGCACACATATTATGAATCGTACACTTTTTTTATTTGTCACATGTATGAACCACATTTTTTGGAACAACTTGCGTTAATTTTCAATGAAAAAATTAGATTTTATGTAAATAGAGGCAGTTTTCTGCATGCCTTTTTGCTGGAAAGTTTTGGTGATTACGCGCGCATACGCCCTTCTGTCAGACACATTCTATGCAAAGCACCCGGCAGCATCACAGTATCAGAAGTATACCTATATAAGTAAGATCGGAATCCATAGATTCGGAATAAAAAAGACTAGATCGGCAGCTCGTACATAAACATATAAGCGTATGCCTATACGCCGTATATACATTTAGTTATTTTCGCTTTTTTTGACCAGTTCGCCCCGGTGTTCTAAAAATGGCACGACGTGTATATCAGGATGTGACCAAAGATATCAGAAAAAAACATTATTATTCTTTTGATATTATGAATTTGGAGCATGTTCTAAGAAGGATAGACTGGTTTTCGGTCCATTATATGACGCATGTGCATAAATGGGCCTGGCGTCAAAAAACGAAAGCGGTCCATTGAAAATATACAGGGCTTAGATTCGAGTAATTTTCTCTCAATTTGTCCAGGATTTGTCGCTTTTTTCTTTAGAAAAGCCCCTTAAGTCGCCATAGTAATTACTTTCTTGCTTAAGTGGGTCTTTCGTCCCGCGCGCACGAGGTCGAGGGAAATCAGCAGGGCTCCTTTCCGCACGCGTGAATGCATATTAACTCTTTGCTTCGGGGTACCATCCACAACATTTGGGGCCGAATCGCAGTAGTGATTCGCGCCGGGCTGAACCATGGGCTGATTCACGGGCTGTCATAGCTGTCAAAATGCAAATTCAACTAGACTTTGTAGGAACAACCACACGGTGTTGGGCCATGGATTACCGAAAACTTTGCCACACACATCAACTCAAAATATGCATGTTTAAATCCATGTTTGACTTTTTCAACAAGCCACCAGAGGGCGCTCTAACATTTTATGTCGTCACCTGTAAAATTTTTGTACAGTACTGCCTAGGCAGACACTCACATCGTTGAAAGAAGTTCGCATCTTCTGCCAATTTCAAATAATAAGACACTTCCGGTTTCGACTTGAAGGGTCACGTGATTTTGCACAAAATACCAAAAATTAAGACCCTGCAATATTGTATCGATTGCCATAAAAAAACAAAAACAAATCTGTAGCAGTTGATTTTATATTGATTTTCAAAGATTAAATCTAGAAATGAAATCTTTGATTGCTTGTAATACAATACTTGATGACATCATTATGACGTCATTACTAGAAAGTTCAAGAGCTATTTTAACTGTGCTATATACAGCCAAATCTTGATTATATCTATCACGGTATATTTTCTAGCAATTTTTTAAGGTTTAAAAGTCTTTTTATTGTAACCTCCGGTCTGATGACGTAATCAATTTTTTTTGCGCACAGGTGTTGTCTGCAATATGGTTATTATGTACATTAATTTTGAAGCGATTACCGCAAACTTCGCCACAGACAACAAGTGAAAATTCGTTTTTGACTTTTTTACCTGCCGCTTGAGGGCGCTCCACCACTTCATGGCGTCACCCATTATTTGTTTTGAAAGGTCAATCCAGGCAGACACTTAAATCGTTGAAAGAAAGTTCATATCTGTTTCCACTTTTAAATTATCGGGCACTTCCGGTTTCGACCGGAAGGAAGGGTCACGTGATTTTACGCGCACAAGATAAAATGAAGATCATGTATGACCATGTCGATTCCCGCATTTTAGGTTCCGGTCTCTCACGGTTGATTTTATATGGAATTTCAAAGATTAAATTTATTAAACAATATGTATTAACAATTGCAGTTCATATATGTTTCCAATTTTCCAAACAGTTCTGGAGAAGGAATTTGTATAGAAGAAAAAAAACCCTAAAAACCCTAGCAACTCTCACGGTTGATTTTATATGGAATATCAAAGATTAGATTTATTAAACTTTGAAGTGACGTCACGTGACCCGTGATGACGTCATGATGACGTAATTGCAAAAAAATACATCTTCAGTGGGTTGTGTTTTCATGTATTGACAATTGAAGTTCATATCACTTTTTATGTTGACAAACAGTTCTGCAGAAGAATTTGGCTGAGAAGAACAAAAGAAAAAAACAAACAATAATAGTAAACTCTTACAATAACCTAGCAAGACTCGAGGTTGTAGGAACAACCACACGGTGTTGGGCCATGGATTACCGCAAACTTTGCCACACACATCGACTCAAAATATGCATGTTTAAATCCATGTTTGACTTTTCAACATGCCGCCAGAGGGCGCTCTAACATTTGATGACGTCACCTGTTAAATTTTTGTACAGTACTGCCTAATAATAATAATAATAACAAAGCATTTGTAAGGCGCACAGTATCTGACAATAATAGTTATTCAAAGGCCATTATGTGTGTGAGAGGTCATTATGTGTGTGAGAGTGGGTGATTGAAGAGGTGGGTCGATAGTTGGCGTGTGAAGAGAGGTAATTGGTGTATTGCCCTTAACTCGTCTGGTAACGAGTTCCAGAGACGCGGTGCAGAGCTGGAAAATGCACGGTCTCCGTAGGTCGCCAAACGAGTCTTTGGGACAAACAGTATATTGAATGACGACGACCTCAGACCTGGTCTCAGTTGACGATGTTGAACCATTTCCTTCAGATACAGTGGGGCTAAGCCATGAAGAGCTTTGAAAGCAAGAAGGAGAACTTTGTAATGGATGTGGTACTGGATTGGTAGCCAATGAAGTTTGCGCAAGATGGGTGTTATGTGGGAAGATGATTTCGTTCTTGTGAGTGTGCGAGCGGCAGAGTTCTGGACAAGTTGGAGACGTTTCATCGTATGTTGTGGTAGACCTACAAGTAGGCTATTGCAAAAATCTAATCTGGATGATATGAAGGCATGAATGAGTTGTTCTGCGGCAGAGAATGTAAGTGAGTTTCTTACTGCTGCTATACGTCGTAGATGTATGTAAGAGGACTGACAAATAGAAGAGACATGTCGTTTAAGGTTCATTGACTTGTCAAAAATGACACCAAGATTGCGGGCTTCAGAGCAAGGAGCGATATGTGTATCTCCAATGTGTATGTCAGAGATGTTGACTTTGTGTCTGAGGTGCTGAGAACATATGACAAGGTACTGTGTTTTAGCTGGGTTAAATTTGAGGAGATTGGCTGTCATCCACTGTTGGATGTCTTTCAGGGATGTTTCAAGAAAACGGTGTGTAATAGTCTCATCACCAGGAGAACTTTGGACAGAAGGTGGCATAGAGTTGTGTGTCATCTGCATAAAAATGAGGGTGTAGGCCATGACGTCTTGCTATGCGCCCTAAAGGAGATATGTATAATGTGAACAACAGAGGTCCCAATACGGACCCTTGCGGAACCCCATGTCGGAGAACTGACCGATCAGACAACTCTCCAGATATGTTGACAGCCTGAGATCGATCTTGGAGGTATGATCTCAACCATGAAAGTGCAGATCCCTGTACCCCAAAGTGATACTGTAACCTATGTAGCAGGATTTTATGGTCAACGGTGTCGAAGGCTGCTGAGAGATCTAGCAGAACCAGGAGAACAACCCTTTTGTTGCCAACAGCGAGCATTATGTCGTTGTGAACTTTGACAAGTGCTGTCTCAACACTATGAAACTTAGTGTAGCTGATTGGAGGTTGTCCCGCAGGTTATGTTGAATGAGATGTGCATTCAACCTGGCTGCAACTACTCTCTCAACAACCTTCGACATAAAAGGCAAATTTGAAATTGAACGATAGTTCTTTAGATCATTAGAGTCCAGTGATTTCTTCTTGATGACGGGTGTGATGAGAGCTGTCTGGAAGCATGTTGGGAAGTGACCTGTGGCGAGTGACTTGTTGATGATCAGTGTTAATTATAGGGTGAATCAACACGTTGATGTGATCCTTTACCAACGATGTCGGTATTGGGTCAAGAGGGCAGGTCTTCCTCGGTGCACTCTTGACGATCTTCATCACTTCCGTGTCTGATGCAGGTGCTAAGGATAAGAGGGGAGATTGGCAAAATTCAAGGTCTGCCTGCGCAGGATTAATGCCGGGATCAATTTCTGCTAAGTCATTTCTGATCTTGGAGATCATGCTGTCGAAAAAGTCAGAAAAATGGGCAGCCATCACATAGGGTGAAGAAAATGATGGGAGTATGGGTGTTGTTTTCTTGTGCAGAAGATGGTTTATGACCTGGAAAAGGGCACGTTGGTCACCATCACAGCCTTGGATTTTCTCTGAGTAGTAATTCGTCTGGTAATACCTGTATTTGGATTTTACCAGATCTCTCTGCGATTTGAACATCTCACGGTGTATCTGTAACTTGGATTTTCGCCAGCGTCGTTCAAGTTGACGACGCTTGCGCTTGGCCTCTGCGATGTCATTGTTGTACCAAGGAATTTTTGGTTTATCTACAATTTTGCAGGGTTTGGGGGGAGCGTGAGAGTCAAGCAGTTTACAGAGTTGTACTGGTCGACTAAGGTGTCTGGCGTATCTGCAAGGCATGTGATGAGCGGAGATGTGGCAATGTCATCCTTACATTTAGTGGGGTCTATCGCAGTGATCTTCCGATACGTGATTTGGTGCCTCACATATCTTGGTTTACGCAAGTCCAACCGGCAATGGACAGCACAATGGTCAGACACAAAGTCCGATGTGTCCTAGGCAGACACTCGAATCGTTGAAAGCAAGTTCGCATCTTATGCCAATTTCAATTACTAAGGCACTTACGGTTTTGACCGGAAGGAAGGGTCACGTGATTTTGCACTTAAAACAAAAAATGAAGACCCTGCAATATTTTATCGATTGCCATAAAAACAAAATCAAATCTGTAGCAGTTGATTTTATATTGATTTTCAAAGATTAAATATGGAAATATTTATTTGCTTGTAATATGATACTTGATGACGTCATTGTGACGTCATCGCCAGAAACCTCCAGAGCTATATTTACTCTGCTATATATAGCCACATCTCGATTATATCTCTCACGGTTGATTTTTTAGCAATTGTTTAAGGTTTAAAGGTCTTTTCTTTATAACTTCCGATCTGATGACGTCATCCTTTTTTTTTCGCGCACAGGTCTTTTCTGCATTAAGTTTATCATGTATGTTAGGTTTGAAGCGATTACCGCAAATTTCGCCACATACATCAAGTGATAATGCGTTTTCGACGTTTTTTAAACTGCCGCTAGCAGGCGCTCTTAAATTTGATGACGTCACCTGTAATATGTTTGTACAGTACTGCCTATGCAGTCACTCACATCGTTGAAAGCAAGTTCGCATCTTCTGCCAATTTCAAATAATAAGGCACTTCCGGTTTCGACCGGAAGGAAGGGTCACTTGATTTTGCACTTTATACCAAAACTGAAGACCCTGCAATATTGTATCGATTGCCATAAAAAACAAAATCAAATCTGTAGCAGTTGATTTTATATTGATTTTCAAAGATTAAATCGAGAAATCTTTGATTGCTTGTAATACGATACTTGATGACGTCATTATGACGTCATCACCAGAAAGTTCAAGAGCTATTTTAACTGTGCTATATACAGCCAAATCTTGATTATATCTATCACGGTATATTTTCTAGCAATTTTTGAAGGTTTAAAGGTCTTTTTATTGTAACTTCCGTTCTGATGACGTAATCATTTTTTTTCGCGCATAGGTGTTGTCTGCATTATGGTCATCATGTACATTAATTTTGAAGCGATTACCGCAAACTTCGCCACAGACATCAAGTGAAAATGCGTTTTTGACGTTTTTTAACCTGCCGCTAGAGGGCCCTCCAGCACTTCATGGCGTCACCCATTATTTGTTTTGAAAAGTCAATCCAGGCAGACACTTAAATCGTTAAAAGCAAGTTCCTTATCTTTTTCCACTTTAAAATTATTAGGCACTTCCGGTTTCGACCGGAAGGAAGGGTCACGTTATTTTACGCGCACAAGATAAAATGAAGATCATGTATGACCATGTCGATTCCCGCAAATTTCAGGTTCCGGTCTCTCACGGTTGATTTTATATGGAATTTCAAAGATTAAATTTATTAAACAATATGTATTGACAATTGCAGTTCATATATGTTTCCAATTTTCCAAACAGTTCTGGAGAAGGAATTTGTATAGAAGAAAAAAAAACCTAAAAACCCTAGCAAAAACAATAGGTTTTGGGCTACAGCCCAACACCTAAATATTGAATTCTTACAAAAACAATAGGTTTTGGGCAAAAGCCCAACACCTAACTAGAGGTTGTAGGAACAACCACACGGTGTTGGGGGCCATGGACTACCGAAAACTGTGCCACACACATCAACTCAAAATATGCATGTTTAAATCCATGTTTGACTTTTCAACATGCCGCCAGAGGGCGCTCTAACATTTGATGACGTCACCTGTAAAATTGTTGTACAGTACTGCCTAGGCAGACACATCGTTGAAAGCAAGTTCGCATCTTCTGCCAATTTCAATTAATAAGGCACTTCCGGTTTTGACCGGAAGGAAGAGTCACGTGATTTTGCACTTAAAACCAAAAATGAAGACCCTGCAATATTTTATCGGTTGCCATAAAAAAAACAAAATCAAATCTGTAGCAGTTGATTTTATATTGATTTTCAAAGATTAAATATGGAAATATTTATTTGTTTGTAATATGACACTTGATGACGTCATTGTGACGTCATTACCAGAAAGTTCAAGAGCTATTTTAACTGTGCTGTATACAGCCAAATCTTGATTATATCTATCACGGTATATTTTCTGGCAATTTTTGAAGGTTTAAAGGTCTTTTTATTGTAACTTCCGGTCGGATGACGTAATCATTTTTTTTTTCGCGCACAGATGTTGTCTGCATTATGGTCATCATGTACATTAATTTTGAAGCGATTACCGCAAAATTTGCCACAGACATCAAGTGGAAATGCGTTTCTGACGTTTTTTAACCTGCCGCTAGAGGGCGCTCAAACACTTCATGGCGTCACCCATTTTTTTTTGAAAGGTTAATCCAGGCAGACACTTAAATCGTTAAGAGCCAACCTCGTACCCAGGGTGTCGAGCAGTACGCGCCCACCACTACCTGCTCTCTCACCTGGTATTGGATCATTTGCATGTGCAAGATTTTTGCAGACGTATGCAAATGAGGAACAGTCTGGTGCCTGGATATGCGTTACACATTAGCGTTTGTTTTTGTATGCGGTGTCTGGGGTAGAAACAGAGTCAATTCGTAGCAGCGCGAGCACGGCGTGAGTTACGAAAACACGATTTTTGAAATCAAACTGTTACGATCTTATCGAGACAACATGCAGTATCATTTTTCATATTAATATGAGCAAATTGGAAAGGAAATTAGTATTTTTGAGAAGGCGTGGACGAATGATCGCGAAAACACGTACTGCACGTTGTGAATATATAGCACCAAGTACACGATAAAAATCCATTACTAGCCAATTGCGGTATCCAATCAGGATACAGGAAGAAAGTTTCCTATCCAGGGTTTACTATTGGAAACGCGGTTGGAAATAAAGTAAGCACTGGGGACGAGGTTGGTTAAGAGCAAGTTCATATCTTTTTCCACTTTTAAAATACTAGGCACTTCCGGTTTCGACCGGATGGAAGGGTCACGTGATTTTACGCGCACAAGATAAAATGAAGATCATGTATTACCATGTCGATTCCCGCAAATTTCAGGTTCCGCTCTCTCACGGTTGATTTTATATGGAATTTCAAAGATTAAATTTATTTAACTTTGAAGTGACGTCACGTGACCCGTGATGACGTCATGATTACGTAATTGCAAAAAACACATCTGCGGTAGGTTGTGTATTCATGTATTGACAATTGAAGTTCATATATGTTTTCAATTTGACACACAGTTCTGGAGAAGGAATGTGCATAGAAGAAAAAAAACAACAGTAAACCCTAGCAAAACAATAGGTTTTGGGCTAAAGGCCCAACACCTAATAATAATAGTAAACCCTTACAATAACAATAGGTGTTGGGCTCAAGGCCCAACACCTAAGTCAAGGCCCAACACCTAATAACTAGAAGTTGTAGGAACAACCACTCGATGTCGGGCTATCATGTTTGTGATGATGGCAAGAAACTTGGAAGAAGTTTGTTAAAAACACTGACAGTCTAGAATGACAGTAAGAGAATTGTCAAAGTCAAGTCGATGCCCGTAAAAAGCAACATCAGATCTCTCTCTGTTGACTTTTTATTGATTCTCAAAGATTTATCACGTGGTCTCAACATTATGCACGCCTATGCTGCTGTATAGTGTAACTATGTGTGACTGGTGCATGTGACTGGTGTATTGACATCTGCAATCCAGTCTTTATAGAGATCAGTGTTAGGCTCGCAACCTGTACACGCGTGGCTCTGAAAACTGCAGTACGCACAGAAACGAGACATGGTTGTCGACCATAGCCTGACCCTAGTCTGGTTCCCTGTCCCCATTGTCCATTGTATGACTACTTTTACATAATTGGCATTTTCTCAGCAACCCAAAGTGTTATTTTCATGATTTTTTCAGTATTTGAAAGAAAAAGCTCTCAGCTTTAATCTGCTTCCAAAACACGAAGATCCATCCATCTTTTGTTTTTAAAAAGGCAAATGTTTTAGGGTTGTATCTTTGGGGGGTCATCCTAGGGCCACGCGCTAGGAGAAAATGCCGAAGTATCATAGCCTAATTACAACGAAAAGCATTGTAGTTTTCAAATTAGGCATTTCCTGTGCTATTTTCAAATTTCACCTCTGAAAATAGAGTTGTCTTAATTCAAGGCTTTTTTCCAATTATAAAAGTCATTCACTTTTGAAGTAAGACATCGATAAATAAAAATACACTCACGTCTGGTTATTGAATTATTTCTTCACAAAAGTTGAATTATTGGCTGCCAGTGAATAATTCAGCTCTCAGAGGGCGGGTTCATTTGTGCGCAAAATGAAAGCGCCATTTTGGAGGGTTGCAGACGCCAAACATCTGAATCCATTAGTTTTTTCCTTAAAACCAAAACATACCAATTGAAAATTGGATTTGTTTTCTTTAACTTACAGTTAAATGCCTGTAAATCTTGCATGCCGTACTTTGACTAGCCTCTGGTCATTTGGCGGCGATTTAGTGAAAAAAACACCCCTAAATTTCATCAAAAGCCTTAATGTTTCATATCTAAAATAATTGAGCATCATATAGATGTCAAAACGAAGCTAAAAATATTCTTTCTCTAAGTTGGAAATGACCGTTTTTAAATCAATGGTGGTCAGACAAAAATGACAGGAAAGCCGAAAAAACCGTAGATACTATAATGTATAGTGACAATATTTTTTTTTGAACTTAAAAGTATACATGCCTACTAAGTTTGGATTACAAACTGATTCAAGCTGTACAGGATTATTGACAAACAACCCAAGTAATATTACAAAAAATTAAATTAAAAGCCAACGTATACATCTACTAACCTTCACGACTTAGTTACACATAAAATGTTTGTTTTTCTATGTTATGATTTTAAGACTATTTTGCATTTATATTGTTCCTGATCAGAAGACCTCCTCATTGCTGATCAAATTTAGATTCTCTGAAGAATCGCATGCTTTGGCATTCAGCGTTGAACAATGAAATGATGACGTGCAAATACCTCTAGCGACCCAAATCAAATTTACCCAAATTCCCAGACTCGGCTGAATGCATGTCGTAATAACAAAGTATTGTGGTTACAATACTGGCATGGGTTTACATATAGGCACCTTACCCGGGCTACGTTCTTTACAGAACCGTTCAATATGCCCCTCACCCTGTATTGATATTCAAATTTTCAAACTACATATAGTTGGACCATATTTTGTGACCATACTTGGTTACAATTTATCATCGGGGCATTCGGAAACGAGGGCCCGGTTTGCTCATTGAATAGATTTTGTTGAGCAAACAAGTTCATTTCAAAATCGTCGTTTGGTTCCACGTGAAAAGGTTCCAGCAACAATGATTATAGACCAATATAGTGAAACTTGTACACTGTAACTTTGACTGTAAACTCCAATTTAGTGAAAACATAAGTGATTTTTCGATAACATATCTCAATCGTCTCCAAGACATTCAAAACAAAGCCGCTCAGCCTCTCATGCCACACCCCTAAAGTACTAGCTGAACTTCATTGTCTCCCAAAACGGGTTGTCTTCAAAATAGCACTTAACATGTACAAAACCGTGTCCAACAAGTTCCCATCCATACATTTCCGACGTTGCAGACCTCACACGACAAGGTCTCCGCTCGGAAGCCAATTTGGTCATCCCTCGTACTATCAGGAACACAGGGGACCGTGCTTTCTCCGTTGCCGGGCCCTGAACATGGAACTCTCTCCCCGTCACCATCCGGATTGCATCTTCTCTTGAACAGTTTACGGGACTCTTAAAGCATATTTGTTTTGATTTCATTTGTTCCCAATTATGTTGATTTGTTTACAGGGCTCTGAATGCTTTGGCAAAGGCACTTTGTAAATACCAGCTACTATATTATTGTTATTAAATACTATACGCGATCACATGATATACCAGCATTGGAAAATCAAAGCTTAAATTTGTCAGAACTGAGACAGACTGAAGGTCTGAACTAAGCAGCCAAAATCAATTTGAAGTTGCTTACAGTTTCAAAGGAAATGATAAAAACAAGTTTACATTCGCAATATAGCAAATGCTAAAACAGTACTATTCATTAAGATGATGTTCATTTCGCTGCAATTTTTTAACCAATGGGATGGGAATCGTTGATGTTGAATGTTTAAATTGACTGTTTGAATTTCTGATTTGGTTCATGGTCCCATTTTTCTGTCCGTGAATCTGTTTATCTCCAGTTCTTGTTCTTTGTCGAATCTTTCATAATAGATGATTGTCGGTTGGTCGGTCGATTGGTTGTTCATTTTTTCTCTTTCTCTTCCATTTGATTCGGCGTGATAACCACCCTCGATATATATTCCTTTAAAAAAATTTTTTTTACACTTTGATTGATCCATTGTGTCTATTTGACTGTTTTTACTTTAGCTTCTTGTTGCGAATGATCTGCCGTTAGTTCTTTAACTATTATGAAGTTATACTTGCTTTATTCTTTCTTTACGCGATACTCTGTACTGTCTGTCCGTTTGTGTCTGTCTCTTTGTGCTATCATCTTTTTTGTTTCCTCATTTTTTTGTTCCAATTCGTCTTTCCCTTCAATTTTAACTTGTGTTTTGTAAGGCATTTCTATATAAGCTCCGGCTTCTTGAAAATGCCTCCATGCTTTTTAAATTCATGAATGACAGGTTTGCAAAAGCACCATACACGAATAATTTCTCAACTAAGAGAATAGTTCTGAAAAGAACCAGAGGTATAAACTCGACGTTCCGGTCAGTATGCTCTGACCGTCGTCAGGAGAGTGCCTAAACTCTAAGAAAGTAAACACTTAAGTAGTGAAAAAAAATTAAATTCATTGTTGTATTCTTTTCGTTATTGCTAATTGTATATTCATATCATTCAATATTAATATGTTTAATATTTGAATTAATGGAAATAAACGTTTACTTTAAATAGAAATTTAAAATGAATAATTATCCCGATATTGTCCGCGTTGTGTTTAATTAAGCTGAACTGAATAGATTAAGGAAATAAGCATCAATATTGATATTTCCCTGCGAACGGATTAACTTCTAGTTCTCAAGATGATGGATGTTAGAATTAGCATATGACGTAACGTACCTTGCTAAGTCTGATTATTCTCTTTGCAAGACTTGGAGAAGCCCCTCAAGAGACGTCCAACACGTCACGGCGCTCAATCGCCAACCAAAATGCAACATGGGCAACACGACACTCACTGACAACAGTACTGTTCAGTTCGCCGGCTGTGAGTCGAGTACTGATCAAGTTCTATTTCTGGTCGCCAGAACATTTTCTGTTCCGCAGAAAAATGTAGGTCTTTACAGGTATACTCTCGGTTTGCCAAGTTTAGGCAAGTTGAAGTCAGCCCCTGATGATAATATCCCGTCTAAAAGCCGTCCGGGTGCCGGGCAAGTTATTCCAATCTCGAGGAACTATCAGAATTTGTTGCAGTTCGTTCACCATGAAGTTGGGTGAAGGGTTGGGAATTTTAGTCCAAAATTTATATGGAGTGAGTTGTACATGTATTCAGTTACGGGGCCTCACCCTTCGTGTACCAACGCTCTAGGTAAAATGGCGGGCACTTTACTTCCTCCAACTTTAACATCTCGATCGCCCAACAAACACCCTATTTTAAAGAACCATAGAAACCGTCCAGTATTGATCACTGTTTATCGCGTACCAGGCAAAGAGGGACAAGTTTAAGGGGGCGGGGCTTCCTGAGCAATGCCATTCATAGCTTTCAGGGGACCAATAAATATACGCAATCATGCATGCACTCTCTTTTATACCGAACCAAATGTAATGCTGGGGTCCTTGGATGTATTTGTATGTATTGAAATCAAAAGGGCAGCTAGCTTAGGCTGTTCGATTTAAAGTAGTGCATACGTATATTTAGGCTTGTATCAGCATCAAAAGACCTGACATTTTACTTGTAAAATTTGAGAGTTCTTTTTCCCCTGAAATGTTTTTCTCAAAGTTACAAAAACTTTACCCTTGCTCAAGTGCAACCCAATGAAGCTAAAATCGGATAGCTAATTTCCAAATCGTGTAATTTTACAGCCTCGTAGCCCTAGTACAAAAGTGACACGTCGAGTAATTGTTCATGACATTTTTCCATTCAGTAGCGCAGTATAGCAAACGCTTTTGAGTTTTGAAACTACAGTGAGGATATCATCACAAATAATTAATTCAGTACATTTATCAAGTAGAAATTTACGCAAATGGCATGGTGACAGAGACCCAGCAATTGAAAAGGAAACTTTTAGACTTCCAAAATCTTCCAACCTCGTGAAAGAGCTCAAAACTCAATCAACCAGATCGAAGGCAGTAAATTCAAAAGTAGTAAATCTTCGACCCAAACTGGTTCAAATCTGTGCGTAACTGTTACAGGTTCCAAGAAATCTCCAGACTAGTGAGAACCCTTGAAAACATTTTGCAGATCCAAGACAACAAAACATGCATCAATGTAGCTGTCATCAATTATTGTAGGAGGCACTGGATCACTCTTAAGACCCTGATCTTATGATAGGAAAAGAATCTTAAATTAATGAATCTACTTATCAGAAATCTTCAATGCAAGCTTTGCCGTTTTTCGCAAGAAAAATTTCAATGTTTCACAGATCATCCCACTTTTTCTTATTTTCATCTCGATATTTCACAAATCATCTTACTTTCCTTCGTATCATTTTGATACTGTTGAAAACATAGAGCAGACACATACAGTAACCGGTTTTAGAAAGAGGCAGAAATAGTCACAATTTCTTGTATGTGTCAACTATTCGACTTAAAAAAAAAGTGTTTTGACCAAGACGGTATTTAAGAATGCGGATAAAAAGTGTGATAACTGGTAGTAAACCTTTATTGAACAACCGTCGAATCACCGATTTTTGCATATGGCTTTTTAGCAGAAGCTGTATTAGCCTGTTACAAGGAATATGTACAGGGAAATCCGCACGCAGGAAAAGCGACCTCTTTACCCTGATCAACTTTCCTTGACCCGACCTTTGATATGATGGTTGTCATCAGTTTACATTCAACGAAATGTGCAATCAGCTCAGGAAAGTGCAGACAACGACGACACGTAGCCAAAAGGCAAAAACCGGTGTCAATTGAGAAATCTTTATATTGCTGTATTTTCCCGTTTTATTTGAACGAAAAAAACCCAAAACAAAACCCAGAAACGTTTTCTCATTAATACGTCTTCAGTGTTTTTTGTTTGTTTTGTTATTTGTTTACACTGAAAATTGCCTGGGTTAATTTTACCCGAGAAAGGGTGAAAACTGGAACTACCCAAACTTGGGTTGTTCTAGCCTATATATAACCAATTGTTTGGGTTAAAATTTATGTTAAATTCAACCAAAAGTTGTAGTCATACAAGACCAAATTAAATTTGGCCTTGAATGACCACAAGTTTTGGTTGAATTTAGCAGAAATTCTAACCTATAGAACAACCCAAGTTTTGGGTAGTTCCACTTTTCACCCTTTCTTGGGTAAAATTAACCCAGGCAATTTGTTAGTGTAGGTCTATTTAGTTTTAATTTACTAGGGGGATAGGGGTTGCTTTTTCGCACAAAACGATCCGTCTGAATCAGTGGTATTTGAGGGAGGGCTAATTTTGCCTCAAATTTTGAGTACACTGAAAAATTGCCTGGGTTAAATTTACCAAAAAAAAGGGTGAAAACTGGAACTACCCAAACTTGGGTTGTTCTATAACCAATTGTTTGGGTTAGAATTTATGTTAAATTCAACCAAAAGTTGTAGTCATTCAAAACCAAATTTAATTTGGTCTTGTATATGACTACAACTTTGGTTGAATTTAACAAAATTGTAACCCAAACAATTGGTCATAGAACAACCCAAGTTTGGGTAGTTCCAGTTTCACCCTTTCTTTGGTAAAATAACCCAGGCAATTTTTCAGTGTACTCTCTGAATTCCAAAGAGTGTAAAATCACTCCATTCGAGTGAAGATTCACTCTCATAGTCGGAAACTAGGGACTAGACGTTTTAGACTGAAATTCCTTCAATCGAAAAGATGGAGTTTTCACTCGAGCTTCGACTGAAGTCAATCGGTTTTTCCCCCGAGTATTTCAATCTAAAATGAGAGGCTTTTCTCGTCTAGTCCCTAGTTCCTCTTTTGGGATTTAGAGAGTTGGATCTCATGGGGGAAGGGGGCACAGGTCTCAAGCGGTCCTGATAGGCGGAGTTAACCCGGTTTTTGGTCAGGTCGATTAACAGCTATTCAGGCCTATTGTATTTTCGAGGAAATGTAAAAAAGAAAAAGAAAAAAAAGAAGAATAACACAAAAACTAAACAGCTTCCGACGGATACACGTTTTAAGATTTTAAGATCAGATTTCTCGACATCAGTGCTCATTTCCTTTGGTCTGGCACTACCGTGCTAGCTGGAATCAGGAAGTCTGGTAACATGATATTATTGTTTTAACTGAAGCAAAGCATATACCGTAAGGCTGAACTAATATTAAAGGACACGAGAGATCATTGCCCAAGACAAACGATGGAAAACGATGAGTCCGTGTTGAAGGGGCGAGTTCAGAATAATTGATAGGGGAGGTCGATATATCTACACCACTTTTTATCTGTTAGGCGACCACACCAGATTGGACGGTGTAAGAAATAGATTTAATAATACAATACAGGCAAATATTAGAGGCGAGGAACTTGGATTCGGTCTGGGCTCCGTGCATAAGTATACCCCTTAAACGATGAGAAATGGACAGTTTGCAGAGACCACTCCTGGAGACATTCGAACGTACTGCCGAAAAATGACGCCCTTCGCAAAGACGCTTTGTGCACATTCAGAATTTAAGTAAGTCGTTCGCCCTTCGCGCTATCCGGTTCGTATGTGTATTGCTAGGCTGACCCGGGTGAGCCCTGAGAATGACGTCAGAGCTAATCGAACGGCCCGGGGCTGACTCGTGTCGACCCGGGTGAGCCAAACGAACTATGATTCAAATTCCGTCTGTTGGTTTGATTCGTCTAGCATACATTGTCGTTAGTGTGTTTTATAGCTCCATGGTTGTTTGACAGAATTCGATCTTCTTAAGTTGCTCAGGACGCGTTCTTCAAAATTCCCTATTTCTCCTTACGAATTTTCAATTTGTATTTATCAGTAAACAATACTGGCGTCTGCAACCCGCTTCGAAAAAATCCTTAAATCTGTGGTTATTTTTGCGCCCGGCTCTTACGCACCAGCAACCCAAATGATTCGAATCTATAAAGTAATAACTAAACGGCGGCGGATTTTCTTGTTTCGTACGTGTGTTTCAAGCAAACGTGAACAAAAGTAGCAATTTACAAAAACTCTGGTTGAAACTCTTTCGAGATGACGATTTGCAATGGCGAGATGCATTATCTCGGTAAGCGGACATCTCAATATCTATAAAGTCGACTTGCCGAGTTAAAATTTCTTTATAAGTTGCCATGTCAACTGGAAGTCGCATTGGTGAAATAAAATATCTCGACAAGTCGTCATCTCGACTTTGCGATATGAAACATCTCGACGAGTCGTCATCGTCACTTTGGAAAGTCCATTGGAGACAAAACATCCAACAAGTTGTTAACATGTCCAGAGCAACTTAGGTGGATCGAACTCAGCTCGACAGTCGAGGCAACTAACTATATAGCGAGACGAGTCGAACTGACAGATGCATTTTGCATCACAATAGAGCCTGACAGTTGACCCCTGGTGGCGCGCTTCCGGACCCCTCGAATAGGAAAATACATGTGGACTAATGGAACTCGGAGCACTCTTACAAAGATAAAAACGTTATGAAATAATTTTGTGGTAGTCATAGGGTACAAACTGAAATTTAAATAGGAGACTAAAATGTCTTTTGGGACAAACAATTACGGTGTGTGATTAAAACTCATTTACAAACAAATCTAAAATGACACTTGATATAAGAACTGTATTCAAGCATGATTAAAGCGGCCCGGCTATCTAGAATCCATCGGATGTAGGTAAGTTAAATCTTCGTGTCGTTATCATTTTCGAGTCACACGCAAGTACGCGATGTGAAAACAATCGTGAACGAACAAGGAGACCTAGGTACAAAAATCCGGATGTGAACGGTCGTAAATAAAATTCGTCTTTACCAATCTCCATCTGATTTCTCGTCTTTTTTGTGTGTGAAATGCCAAGATAAAACACGAATGTTTCTTTGGGTGATTACGGTTAAAAATCTTTCTGTCAAAATTATAGCAAGAGAAAGGCCAACTCCGTGTAAAATGCCCATAGAAAGGTCGCGGAGGGCGAGGGTCCGAAACTCTTAATACAAAATGGCGTATACGTTCAGGCTCTAATGTTGAGGCTACTGATCAAAGTATGTGCCTGTAATATTTGTCTGGAATTGTTTTGTTTCTTAAACACGTAAGGGCTTTCTGTAGTTTCATCTTTTTGTTTGTATACATTTTAATTTAATTAGCTATGTTACCGATGAGCGGGTTGAACTCTTAGGCCAAAAAAAAAAGTCTCCGGTTTCTGGTATGCGCGCGCGTCGCCGTAGCCATGCGCATCGGCAAAATGAAAAAGTTTTTTTTCAATACAAGATGATGTTTCAAAACCGCCAAACTCACAGGTTTGACTGGAATTCTGCTGCTGCACAATTTTAACGTGTTTTTGGATGGGGTTATGATCGAGAATAAGATTTATGTGGCCTCTCTGGACTCCCATATATTTGCACTAAGTTTAGTCGGGCACCATTTGCAGTCATCAGCCGACATTTGAAGCCAAAAATAAAAAAATAAAAAAGGTAACTTACTGCCTTCGATCTGGTTGATTGAGTTTTGAGCTCTTTCACGGGGCTGGAAGATTTTGGAAGTCTAAAAGTTTCCTTTTTTGGGGGCAAGCTCCATACCAGAAACCGGAGACTTTTTTTGTTGGCCTTAGGTTATTCGTAAAAAAATGAAGGGCACAATAAGTTAGGTACATTTTAATGTTTTCCCAAATTTACCTAAGCTAAAAAAAAAGACCATTCTATTGTTTCCATCAGAAAGTAAAATCATTTTTGATTAAACTTAGCACGAAAAAGGTCTATATTCTAACATTTAAAATTAATTGTTTGAACACTTAAAAGAAGCATCTTACTCAGTGATATAGGCCACCGATGTGTAGGCCTACTTATTAATATGTAACTGTTTTTGGAACGGTAGTTATTAGACAAAACAGACAGCAAAAATAGTACAAACAAAATATTTTGAATTATTAAAACATGCACATTTACAGCTACCGTGTCATTCCCTATATTGCAAACTGGCTACAAGTCAACAGCATTATTTATAAACATTTTATGCGGGACTAGCTAGTAGAAATTCTCGTTTTTATATGGTACATTTACGTAATGCCAAAATGCGTGGGTATAGCAAAAAAACTAAGTTTCAAACAATTTTCTAAATTATATACAAACTTGACATATTAAACATTCCACAAATGTGAAGATGCTTGCCTATTAATTATTAAATTGTAGCTCAAAATACAGCAAAGAGTTCGTCTTGTTTATACTTGAGGTCTAAAACAGTATTAAAAAATGTATTCATGATTATTTAAACGCATCACACAACCACATATACGATCATTAGTACATGTAGGCTACACTCCATTTTTCTGATATCAAAACTCGATTCTTTTGCAGACGTTTGTACATTAATGTCCCAAAATACTTAAAAGCTTTTATTACGGGAATATTTTAAGGAGCAAAGTTGGCCCTATATCCCAAATCAATTTTGTTTAGAAACAGAAAAATACACTCTAAACAAATTTTATGTTCAAATCAGAAGAAATCTTTTTTTGTCTGTATTATAGATAGATCTGTATCATAGAAGACTAAAATCAATCATTGATGTGTTATACATTTCATGATGTACACTTGGTTGGTTGGTTTGTGGTTCGATTTGACAACACGTGAATGCTGTTGGGCTACTGTCTGTGTACATGTATATGTTTTCCCAACTCATTTTGACGTGCTGTCTAGTCTTCAATGTCCATTTGCTGAGGTTGCCTGGGTCTTGTAGCCTGAATGGAGGCTACGAGTTGACGCCAGCATCTTTCCTCATCCTCTTGCCTCCATTCCAGACACGTAATCTTGTCTCGAAGTACCGTCAAGGTGGCTGGCAAGGCATCCACTGGAAGAGCGTCTAGCAACACGAGAAGGAGACCAGCAGCACCGTCCATGATAGCGGCGTTGCCAGCGGCCGCTTGGGCGACTGGAGCGGCGCCTACCGTTGCATCCAACATCCGGGTACTGGCCATGTTCAACTCGAGCAAGCACTGGCCGCTTGCAATGAAGTTGGCGTCAAGAAGGACGATTATCAGCCGACTAGACGTCATTGCAGTCGCCACATTGTCCAACTTGTCAGCACCGACGAGGAAGTCCCGAAAGGACACACACAGGCGGAAGTTGTTGGGCTCCCCTTCCAGGCGTTGTATCATCTGTTCGGAGACGAAAACGTCCATTTCGTTGTGATGGCAGATGTAAGCGTCGTATGTGTACCCCTCCCGATCACCTTCATGGACATTGTTATGATCGTATCTTCTGAATAACCCAACCCATCTCAGCTTCATCTTCCTGTGCACAACCACAACCACCACCACTACTGCAATTCCTAACACAACGACGGCCGAGATGATGGAGATTGACAGAAGTGTGACTGTGGAGGTTTCGGGGCCCATAGGCTTCACCGTGCTTTGTGCAATACAGTCCGACAAATTGACATGACTCAAGTCGGCAAGTAGTTTGCCTAGAAGCTGTTCAGGACGTACACAACGACAGTCGTTATTAATATGTATTCCACGTCTTTCACATCGTATGTCGAAAGGTGATCCACCTTGCAGCAACTTAATAAACGGCAGCAGGTCACACGTGCAGCTGAAAGGATTGTCGCCCAAGGTTACCTGAAATAGAGAAGGCAACCGTGTCAATGCCTCAATATCGGCGGCAGATACAGTTTGGATGTAGTTTAAGGATAGGTCTAGGGTAGTCAAGTTGGCGAGAGAGGAGAGTGCATCGATTGGCACCTGCAGCAACCTGCAATTTACGATCGTTATCGAACTCAGAACTGGAAGATCCTGGAATGCACGCGGTGATACGCCTTGAGTCGTCTGCGCACTGTCGAGAATAAATTCCTCCAGTGAGAGTAAGTTATACAAGAACTGGTCAGGTAGATACTTAATTGAAGTGTTTTCAATTACAAGTGTTATCAGGGCTTGAAATGAGTGGAAGCTCGGAGGTCCAATCGGTTCGCCGTTTTTTTGACTTACTCCTTGGATCACGACTAGTTCCAGATTGGCACTCTGGTCCCGGAAGCTATCCAATGGTAGACTGGTCATTTGGGTCCCGCGGAACCAGAGTTCTGTAAGAGTCCGACCGGCGAACGCGCCTCTCTCTACTGAGACGAGCTCAACGTTGTTGATGACTAACTTGAACGGCGTCACGCTGGCTGAGGCTGGTATGGCGTTTCTCGGGATCACCAGGGGAGAAGAAGAATGCGCATCCGGATTATAATTAGAGTAGAATTCAAGAAACCACCACGGATTCATTGTAAGGTTCAGGCCGTGAAACTGCGAGAAGTTAAATCCATTTGGGCCAACCCTACAACTGAGCGTCAAGCCGAGCTCGTCACGTAACGGGCAGGAGCAATCGGGAAGGTTGTTGCAGGCGGGCTGTTCCCGGTCTATTTCGTATGGAGACGTTGACGATAGAAAATACAACAAAAGCAGCACGTTAACCGATGCGCCCTCCATTGACTCTGCTGTGGACAAAATCAAGAGACAGTATGGAATCGAATGTAATTATTTATTCAAATGTACATGTATTAATAAATAATGTATTTAATTTATAAATCACGTTAATCATATTGTATCTGTTTGAAGTCAATTTTATTAGATATGTTGTTGATAGCACTGACAGGATTTGCTCAGGATAAAGTTTTACATGTATGCACATTGGTGTTTATGACATTTTTGTGCAAAACAACCTATACATTCTATTGCGAACTAGTGAAAAGGCCCGCGGGCTAGAGTCTGGTTCACTAGTCCGGCCGCTGGCTGGTGAAAAACAAGTGTGAGTGCACAACAAGCTCTGGAAGTCTTGCATGAAATCTATTAAAATGATCCCTGCCAGAGCCAAAAATGCGACGCCAATAGCACATATGGAACACCATACTTTAGATTTATACCTAGATTTATAGCGATTTGTGATAAATACCATGTGTCTATAACATTACTGCATATATTTTGCCTCCTTTTACCAACTTTTCATAAACTTCTTTCCAAATTGTGACAAATAATTTTTGTTAAAGGTTGGTATATATGCGTGCTTTTTCACAATTTCGATTTTCTTTTTCGAACGAAATTTAAAGGAATACAATGTCCTGTAACAAAGAAATTTGTAACTGTTTTTGCAGGCCTTTATACACTTTTAAAAAGTAGTTTTTAATGGCGCGCTCCAGTTCAGAAATTGCGTACACTATAGGCCTAGCTGTTCAGAACGAATTAGGAGCGTCCAGCTCTTAATTCAAAAGTTGGAATTTATTAATGGATAACTTGTCGGATCGTATGCTGCTTTTTTCATGCGATGTCTCATTGGAAAGCTCATAACTAACGCAATGCTAGAAAATCAATTCAATTTGAAAATCTATTTTTCAAGGTGCCACACACAAAAAGCACGCATACACCAACTTCTATTTAGTTTATTTTGTTTGCTTTTTTTGAAAATTTAAATTTGGTAGTTATATTTTATGGGAAACTTTAAAGGGCTTATTTTGGTCGATTTTCCGGGGATAGACAGACCGACTACCAGATCACATGTAGAAGCTCCTGCTAGAGCTTAAAAAGTTAAGGGCGAACCCTGCTTTCTCTACCGTGTGGTATATGCTTGAACCGCCCAGGCCGTGCACACAAGTCATGTACGGTACCGCACTACCGGTGCATCGCATGCAGTGTACTGAGGGCTTGGACCGGGACAATGGGGTCAGGTGTGTGCGATAACAATGGGCCCCATGCTTCCTGAGGACCTGGGCGCTAGTCCTCGGGAGAATTTCGTGTACAAACCTTATGGGGGCTGTCGAGAAAAAGTACAAAAGGGGAACAAAAGAAGGGAACAGTGGCCGGTCCTTATGACTGTATAGTAAAACACGACTGAGGGTGTGGGAAGACTAGTGTGAGAAACAGTCAACATGGGTGTACGTGTATTTGGTGGGCGTGTTCATCTATTCAAACCGTGGACGAAACATTCCAGAGAACAAAAGAGAACACTCGCCCACGATTCCCTGCATACGTCCGCGATTGGGGTCGTGTACAAACCTATGGGAGTCTTCCTAAAAAGGTATACAAACAAAAGAGGGATAATAGGACGTCCACGATCGACGCGTCGGTGTGAACACGTTTGTATGGTGGCTTTAAAGGGACATCGCACATATATATTGACGCCAATATTGACGCCAATATTCACGACATGGCCCCCATATCGCAAATATTGACGCCAATATTGACGCCAATATTCACGACATGGACCCAAGTTGCAAATATTGACGCCAATATTGACGCAAATATTCAAGACATGGACCCAAGTCGCAAATATTGACGCCAATATTGGCGCCAATATTCACGACATGGACCCAAGTCGCAAATATTGACGCCAATATTCACGACATGGTCTCCAAGTCGCAAATATTGACGCCAATATTGACACCAATATTCACGACATGAACCAAAGTCGCAAATATTGACGCCAATATTGACGCCAATATTCACGACATGAACCATGTCGAAAATATTGACGCCAATATTGACGCCAATATTCACGACATGGTCTCCCAGTCGCAAATATTGACGCCAATATTGACGCCAATATTCACGACTTTGCCCAAGTCGCAAACCCACTCAGGCGTGAATTTTTTTCACAGCAACTTGGGGTGTCCGTTACCCACACAGTCTGGCACCCAGACACACCTATCTATGGCTGAACGTTCGTCGTGAGGCGCAGCGCGAGCCATGGATGTACCTGTACATTGGACGCAAGGTGACCGTTTTAGCCGATTTTCGGCTAACTTTGACAGAATTTTTGTAAAAACGAGAGTTTGACAGAAAATTTGACAGAATGGATTTTGGGGGGGGGGGCAGATTTCTGGCACTGGCAATTCTGCAAAAATGGTTGTCAATTTGATTTGATGAGAACAGCAAATTTGAACAAAAATTAACAGCAAATTTGAACAGCAAATTTGAACAAAAAATGGTACATATGTTTAAAAAAGCTTCAATCCTTTCAAACAAACCCTGGCATAATGAGACAGGTTGGCTGGTCTAGGCAAATACTTTTCGCAAAGTTGCGCTTTTTATTTTTGTGGGACTCGATCGAGTCTTATTAGCCTTCGCTCGAATCGAGTCGAGTCTTGTGATGAGGGACGAGTCGAGTCATTTGCTTGCAGTGACTCGAGTCGAGTCGAGTCGAGTCATTTGCTTTTAGGGACTTGAGTCGAGCAACCAAAAATTGTGACTCGAGTCGGACTCGAGTCCAGTAACCAAAAATTGTGACTCGAGTCGGACTCGAGTCGGACTTGAGTCGAGTCGTTGACTCGAGTCATTACAACTTTGTAATGACTCGAGTCAATGACTCGACTCGAGTCCGACTCGAGTCACAATTTTTGGTGATTCGACTCGACTCAAGTCCCTAAGGGTAAATGACTTGACTTGACTCGAGTCACTGCGAGCAAATGACTCGAGACGACTCGAGTCTCTCATCAGAAGACTCGACTCGACTCAAGCGAAGGCTAATAAGACTTGATCGAGTCCTAAAAATAAAAACCGCAACTTTGCGAAAAGTATTTGCAATGACGGTGCAAAATTGATGCTCACTTTACTTTGCAAATAGCAGTCATGTACAAATATACAAGTGTCACAGACTCCAACCTAATTTGGTTCTAGAATGCACAAAATACTATCCGGGAACCAGATTTTTAAACACATTTTCTAATTCACTGTTTCATCGTTGGTTTTGGTATACATAGTGTTCAAATAATCGTGACTCGGACTGACTCGAGCTAAATATTTGACTCGACTTGACTCGACTCGACCTTTTGACCTAATGACTCGATTCGATTCGAGTCACTTCTTTAAAATGACTTGACTGGACTCGAGTCACTTCTTTAAAATGACTCAACTCAAGTCACAAAAATCAGTGACTCGTTACAACTCTGGGTCTAGGTGCTGAAGTTCACTGGAAACTTCGTCGTGGCCGGATCCATGTTTTGCCCGAAATTAACGGGATAATTTCATAACATCTTTATGTGACTATAGATTGTTTATAATGTGAGTTGAACCTTAATTAAGGTAATACTACCAATCTACATGTGATTTTAAGTGTTTATAGTGTATTTCGAGTAATTCTGGGGAATTTGGCAGATTTTTGATAAATCTGACAGATTTTTATTGTGCATTTAGCACAATTTGGCTCTGACCTTACGGTCACACTGATTGGACGTCCGTGTCCTTGCAGCGAAGGAAGTTCGCGCTAACACAAACACAATATTAAAACGTGTGTGCTGTAGAGTAGGGTGCGCCAGACAAGGTGCTACCTAGGTTACCTGGAGTCAGTGTGAATAAACTGACTTCCACATTTCTTTGTTTTTTATTGTCCCAGCCACGTGGTAGCCATGCCCAGGTCATCTATCACTAGATCCTAGTATGGACCATGGTACATCCACTAGAGGGGTGTAAGTCTTGCGATCCTACTGGAGGGGTTGGAAATTGGCGGGAAAACCTAGTGTGCTTGTGCGCATTTACATAGGCTTGTGTACAAATGCATTGTTCACATAGGGATTACCTCGATCACCCCTGTGGCAAAAATGGAACTGTCAAATGGCATTGAGGAGGTTAGTGTCTGGTTTTATTGACTGTTTATAGGGCCTGAGGGATACCAGGGGTTAGTCTGGGTGAATGGTGGACTTTGAGGGCCGGGTAGCTCAAATTACATTGTGTCATGGATTTATTCCATGCAGCTGTCAAATAGCACAGCGCCAAAAATTAGCACGCGAAGTGAAAAAGAGAATATTCACGCCTGAGTTGGTTTGCGACTTAGGCCATGTCGTGAATATTGGCGTCAATATTGGCGTCAATATTTGCGACATGGAGACAATGTCGTGAATATTGGCGTCAATATTGTCGTCAATATTTGCGACTTGGGTTCATGTCGTGAATATTGGCGTCAATATTGGCGTCAATTTTTGCGACTTGGGTCCATGTCGTGAATATTGGCGTCAAAATTGGCGCACTGAATATTTGCAACTTGGAGACCATGTCGTGAATATTGGCGTCAATATTGGCGTCAATATTTGCGACTTGGAGACCATGTCGTAAATATTGGCTTTAATGTTGGCGTCAATATTTGCGACTTGGAGACCATGTCGTAAATATTGGCGTCAATATTGGCGTCAATATTTGCGACTTGGGTCCATGTCGTGAATATTGACGTCAATATTGGCGTCAATATTTGCGACTTGGCTCCATGTCGTGAATATTGGCGTCAATATTGGCGTCAATATTTGCGACATGGGGGCTATGTCGTGAATATTGGCGTCAATATTGGCGTCAATATATATGTGCGATGTCCCTTTAAAGCCACCATACGTTTGTGTGCGTGTAGGGCCTACACAGCTTTGACGAATATCGCAGCGAATGTTTCTGCCTTTCGCATTTGCGTGAAGTATAAACCGGCGTTTTTGTATGCGTGAAGGGCGAACCTTGCATTATTCATGTTGCAGATAACTTTCACAAAATGTTGAATAACGTTTATACTTTTTCAACAAGACAATGTAGGCCTAAGTCTTGTAAGGCCAGTCTAGCTAAAACCCACAACATTCTATTCATCAGCTGATGGAGTTTTCCCTGTGATGTGATTGCCAGTTCAGACTTTATGTGCTTCAAATTTGATGCCACGTATAGTCGATGCGAATTTCGCCGGAATCCAAACGTGTTCAACTTTTTTAAAATCGCAGTGCTTTCGGCTGCACTATAAGGCAATTTGAGAAAACAATAGTAGGAAGGGTATTCTATTTATTATTTTTGGCCCCATTTTATGAGTGTCACAACATTAGTCAGCAGCTGCAGGGGTCCCAAGGGGTGCTCTAGATCCGCTAATTTACGTCATAAATTAAAACAATGGAATAGAGTTCCTATATGGAGTCTCAAATTGCATGCAATGCAGGCGAAAGCGTCGTAGATTTCAAACCTTTTTCTGTGGGTATGCTCGAGTCCCTCACCAGATGACTCGACTCGACTCGAGCGAAGGCTAATAAGACTCGTTAGTCCCAAAAATAAAAGCAAAACTTTGCGAAAAGTATTTGTTCACGTAATTTTGCGAATTCAGTACGGTACAGCGGCCGCTCGTCATGTACAGACATAGAACGTGGTTCTAGAACACACAAAATACTATCCAGGAACCGGATTTTAAACACATTTTCCAATTCGTTGTTTCGTCATTGGCTTTGGGCGATTTCTTTTTGTTTTTAGTGAAAGCTCTTGGATTCGAACGCCGGCTAAACTTCAAGGCGCTCATTTTACAAATTTTGGTATATAGTGTTCAAATATCAATCTCGAATGACTCGAGCTAAATATTTGACTCGACTCGACTCGACTACACACTGTGACTCGACTCGACTCGAACTTGTTGACCTAAGGACTCGACTGTACCCAAGTCACTTCTTTAAATGACTCGACTCGACTCGAGTCACAAAAATCAGTGACTCGTAATACGGCTTGCATTTGGCACGCCTTAACCCCCCCACCCACCATTTCCTGACAGTTTGATCCCCCGACGTGACGTCACAAATTCGTGTTCGCTCCTCACTTTCGCACAGAGTAATATGAGTATATACATTATACATTAGCGAGTATTATAGATGGTAAAATGAGTTTGCCGAGATCAGACTGTCTATTAAAACGAAACCTGTACCAGAAAACAAAGAGTAACTTACCGTATACAGAACGGACGACACAAAATATCAAAACCAATGCACCACAAAATCGCCACAGAAGACGAGTAATTCTCATGTATACTTTCGCTTTACTCGTTTCAATTTGTGACATCCAAACTACGTGTATTGCGAAATCACTTTCTGGGAAACCTTAATCACGTGACCACTGCGGAAGTATATTGTAGGCTAGTTTCCGCTTTCAGGGGCGTCGCTAGAACATTTTCAATGGGGGGTGTCTGACCTAATTTGCTGACAAGTTTGCGTACAAACCATCCAACAAGCAAAAACAAAGAAAGGTCCTCAAATTCACAAATTTGCCGACAGAAAAAGTTATACGGGAGGTGTGAAAGTAAAATATTCCGACAAACTTGCAACGAAATATTTGACAAGCAAAGACAAAATACTCAAATTTCAAAATTTGCCGACAACAGTAAAAAAAAAACATAAAAAAGTCCCTCAATTTTACAAATTTGCTGATAATAATTATGCATTTGCCAACAGAAATTTGGAATGGGTATGTCAACCCCCCCACCCTACACACACACACACACACACACCCCCACACACATAGCGAGGGCTGCTTTTATTGTTATCTTTCTAGATTACTACGAAATCAGGAAATGATGGGTAACAACCCACGGCGGTTCAATCGCGAATTTTGCAATACAACAGTGGGGTGTGATCTAATATGCAAACTAGACGCATGAGCATCAGTGTCACAAAACTGCAAATATTCCATAGAAACTCACTGGCAAAACTGTGATACACGCGTGGCATGCAACCCACCCACCCACCCACCTACAAACATAAGCAGCTCAAGCCCACGGCGTGTTTCATACCGCCTTCGGGAAAAAGAAATTCTAACACGGTCAGTCATTGTAACTGTCATACTAAGGCCAAGTAAAGAATGAATTTTTTTCCTGTCGGCATCTTTTGTTTTAATTCATACATTTGCAAATATATTTTCATTGGGTTAGCCAAAGCGAGAATTTACATTTGAATGGAATCAGCGGAGTGTGACATTAAGGTGTGGTTGAACAGGCGTGTTCAAGTCACTGACCGAATTCACCAGCAAGCAGTACGCACGTCAAAATTTCATGAACACTTTTTAATGACTGATATTGCAATTGAATGCCTCTAATCAAGCCACTTGTTAGCCAGCTTCATTATATTGACAGACGCAGTAGAAGTAGAAGGCCGTCAGAAGATGATTCCAAATCTTGGCAGTCAACTTTCATCCTACGAGCACAGAGACGGAAACTCAAGAGCTTGAGTTCGGAAACTTCCGTCTCGACACAGCTTAAACTGTCTACAAGATAGCGACGCATCCTGAGCCTTGTCCGCGCAATGCTTGCCATCGAAGTTCGGTGTGTTTTATTCCAAATGGATTGCATTATTTGTTGTTATTAACCTATTTTCTTGCAGGTTGGGTAATACAGGGTGGGGCAATACCAGTGCTGTAGTACTCGTACTCGGTACTCGTTACTTTTTTGGAGTACTCGTACTCGTACTCAAATGTCAAAGTACTCGTACTCGAAATGACGGTACTCGTACTCGGGCAGCAACGTACTCGTACTCGACATGTCGAAATTGTACTCGATCATTAAAGTACTCGTACTCGAATAGCAGTACTCGGCCGGGGAAAATGTTATAGCTCACTTACCATGGCCTTATTTTATCGATACTTTCAGTTTGAAATGGTTGATTGGCTTGTGGAGAAATCGAGATTTCCGGATTTTCCTCTGAGCAAGTCCGGACAAACACATTTAACAGCTAGCCGTGAGTGGGTCTGTGTATCGGACTGACTGGGCCTGGGCCAATTACGCACAATGAACCATCTGCCGTATGGCCGTATTCGGAAATGCTAGTACTCGTACTTGTACTCGGAAGTACAAGTACTGGTACTCGTACTCGGAAGTACAAGTACAAGTACTCGGAGACCCGTTCGTGTACTCGGAGGTACAAGTACTCGTACTCGTACTCGGCAACCTAAGTACTCGGCAGTACTCGGTACTCGGAAAAAAGTACTCGACTACAACACTGGGCAATACGAGGGTAGGCGGCATTGAATATAATTTAGAAGTTTCTGAAATGTTACACAATTCCTGGATCCGCCCCTGAATAAAGAGTGACACTTGGGTGACTTGGGCAAAATTACGAATGTCCAACGTGTATTTACAAAATGACAACCATTAATTATCAAGATTAAAGCAAAATGAATTCGAATTACTTTTAGTTCACGAAATAATAATGGGTCATGCAAATCATTAAACAATATTTTTAATTCCGTGGATGTAGGTAAGGGCACGATTCGATAGATTTGTCAAAAGTCTCGTGGTAACCAAATGAAAATGTTGAGAATGGCCCTGGTATTCAAAGGGCTATTTAGAATCATTTTTGATTTCAACAAAATGGCTCAAATTTTTTTTCGATTCTTAGCCAAGTGTTAAGTAGCATGTTACTCTGTAATATAGGCCACAATGCATGACACGTGATGTACTTCCCCTTATCAAACCACGACATCGGATGTAATAATATTCTTGAAACAACGGTAGTTATCGCACGAATTCCAGAAAAAACGTAAACAAATGTGTTTGCATGGAGTTTCCTTCTATTGCGAAACTGGCTACAAGTTTAACATCATGTGTAAACATAATTTGCGTGATAAGGTCTGGTGGGAATTCATGTACATGTTATACATCGGCACAATGCGTAATGCAAAACGGATTGCGGAAAAAAACTAATGCAAAGATATACTGTCAAATGTTAGTGTAGCGGGATCCTAATGGGCTCTTGTCCGCCAAGTCCAGCAAAACGCAAGAAAAGGGGACACACAGACGGGATTTCTAACTCTGAAAGAAGATCTCATTTATTTCGCCAAGCGGACTCTGCGAGCAACTTGCCGCACCGCTACCAGAACTGCAACTGATCAATTCCCAGCATAAACGTACATGCACACAGTCTGAACAAATGTATACAATTGTAGCAACTATACCCAACCCTGGAATCCAGCCAAGTCCTACCCGCGAAAGTGAACAAAAGAACCCCACTTAGCCAACCTATTTATAGAGCCTATTTCCGGAGCACGCGCCAGCCAGACCCAAAACCAGGTCAGGTGCGCGCCGCCGGAGCCCCTCCACCGGAGCACTAGTGCTACAAAGCAATGACAAAAATTGGGCCTATTATCCTGAATAGGGGCACATATACAACACATTTTACATGAACTTTTTTTTCTTTAACCCAACAGTGGGTATCCTCAAAGGATGTGGAGCAACGTTGATCTGGTCTCCAAAATGGTTACTCAGATCAAACGTTAATCCAGCAATCCATGATGACAACCTCTTCAACCGGGAAATATTTTAGAAACAACATCAGAAATCAAACACTTTACTTTGTTTATCAATGGGTGTCCTCAATGGAAGTTGATCAGCGTTGATTCTAGCTGACTGGTGCACAGAATCAAACAATGATACAACAAACAGTGACGACTACCTTACAACAATTTCAACACATTCTTTTACAGTTTTTTTTCTTGTTCGGTTCACTTGGAAACTGTCCTTTATGTCCTCACTATTTCACTAAACAATGTCCATCCAAGAGAGAACTTCTCTCCAGTACGGTGGCCCTGGAACGACATTTTAATATTGACTTTTTTAATGTGAACCTTGTATAAACCTCTTAATATTGACGTTGTACCTTCGCAATATGCACGTTGCACGTAGCTTAATATCGCATTGTGGAAGTTGTTCCTTCTTAATGTGAATGTTCCAACTTGTTAATATTCACGATCGATCTTGTCAATGTACACCATCGGAAATCTCTCGTAACTATGATTAAAAACACACAAAAAATCTGAATAGGGCTTGAAGGATGTAAAGTATTATGATAAAAGCCTTCTTAACGTGATCACAGAATACTGTTTTGCATTATTGTAATTGACGGAGAGTATACCGTCAAGAAATTAATTAGTCTCATGAATTGAACACATCTGTTCTAGTGAAACAGCGCTCATTAGCCTGAACATGAATTATAAATTATTATGTTTTGGATATCAGATTAAAGATTAGAGGTTTTTCTTTCATTAAATACTGAAAAGAAAAACATGAAAACAGCACATTGGGTTACTGAGAAAATGCAAATTATGTTACACAACTTCTTTATGGTCCATTCCAATGGCATTACCACAGTTAAGGGAATTACACTGTACCAATTTTGTGCATGAAATACGTGTAGCGCGTTGTGTCCTAATCCTTACAAACAACACGGCACATGACAAGAGTACGAATGAATTTGATGGAAATACCTTTTGTTTTCCACCCGAACAGGTATCTTATCCTTTTAGTCCTATTTTAAACCTTTTCAGCATCATAAATATGTCCAAAGACTAAAGAAATTGCACAATTAATGAAAGACATATTAAAATAAATGTTTCTTAACTGTGGTAATGTCATTGAAATGGACCAGGAGTGGTGTTACTTAATTTGCATTTTCTCAGCCACGCGATGTACTGTTTTTATGACTTTTTCAGTATACAAGCGAAAAAAATCTCAGCTTTTATCTCATATCCAAAACTTAAAAATTCATAGATCACGTTTTTGAAAAAAAAGGGACAAATGTTTCAGGGTTGCATTTGTTTGGGTCACCTGTATATACTAAGCAATCATAGACACCGATATTTTGCCATCGGGAGACGAATATATCTTTAATTTCAAAAATGTATGTTTTGGTTTACATCTTGACCGGTTTTCTTTTTCTATGTATAGCCATCCATGCAACATTTTCTGGAAAGAAATGTAATCTACACCGTATAGATTACCTTTCTTTCCAGAAAATGTTCCAATTCTAGTCTAACCCCATCCTGTTATTCAACCACACCATATCGGGTTACACGTCCTCATCTGTAATTGGTCAGGTTTCGAGGAAGAGGCCAACATCGAAAGCGAAACGACAAAACATTCCGGAAATATTTCCGAGTAAATACCTAGGATCAATGCAGGCTTATAATTGACACCGTTCGCATACATCTATATATTCCCTTTAGTGTCGTTACGTTACAAGTCGTTTGGTCTAGCTTATTCACCAGCGAGTGTTGCTGGCCGAGTATATATATATCTGTGATAATTCACTTGATCACGCACTGACGACAAAGACGAGTCTGCAACGGACAGCTCCAGTTGAGATGAGATATTACGGAACCCAGCCAGTCACTGACTAGCCCGGTGAAGCTGCCATGGCGTGCGGCAGAGGACGCTGTCAACAGTTATATTGTCTTAAGAACTTTGGCAGCGCTACCCAGGAGATTTCAGGCATATACTCCGCGCACGCATTAACTTGTCAATACAGAATAAAATACAGCATCCAGCCTCTGGCAAAGACTACGGTATAGGTCTCGATCAGTTAAGTTTACATGTAAAATTAAATACTCAATGGTTCTTGATGAACACTTTTTTTCTCTCTGTGTGGTTGAAATAATTATATAGTTAACCACTATTTTGTATACGATTTTGAGCGAACTTTACAGTTGCAATAACTTGGCTCATGTGGACATCTGAATGTCTGCAAGCGTGTACACTTCACACTTGCATGCGGTTTCCATTGTGTCAGTTCATGTCAGCAGTGCTGCAACTCCACGATGCACGGCAACTTACAGCGCCCCTATCATAATATTTATGGAAACTCCCTGTATTACAATATTTCAATTAATATGCGCACACAGTGATCAACAATAGGTGTGAAATATATCAGAGAGCCTTGATTCATGATAAAAATCACTACAAGGTAGACCCAGGTTAAGTGACATTAAACAGCTGTCAGATTGAAACTCCGTCATAACTGGTTGTTTAACTATAGGGCTTGACAAGGACTTCGTACTTTTTAGAATGCATGATTCACATTGCGAAGGAGGACGGTTCAACAATGATATTAACAAGATGCAAGGTCAAACGTTCACAATGCGAAGGTACATGGTTCATATTGCGAAGAAGCAAGGTGCAACGTTGACATCAAGCATGATCAATGGTGTACATTGACAAGTTCGAACGTGAACATTAACAAGTTGGAACATTCACATTAAGAAGGAACAACTTCCACAATGCGATAGTAACCTACGTGCAACGTGCATATTGCGAAGGTACAACGTCAATATTAAGAAGTTACAAGGTTCATATTAAAAAGGTCAATATTAAAATGTCGTTCCAGGGCCACCGTACTCCAGTCTCTGTCTGTGTTGCACTTCGCAAGCTTGAGTGTCTTCAACCAAGCACACAGCTCACGTCGCTGTACTCCAGCCACCTGGTCGTTGACTCTCCAACCTTGCTTTGGCCCCGTTGTCTTCCATGGTGTCTGTCCACGCACTGTTGTAGTCTCCGGCGGCCTCGTCTTCTGTGGTGCACCCTGCACCGGCGGATTCCCCGTCTTCTTCGGCGGCTTCGTCTTCTTCGGCGGCCTCGTCTTCTGTGGTGCACCCTGCACCGGCGGATTCCCTGTCTTCTTCGGCGGCCTCATCTTCTGTGGTGCACCCTGCACCGGCGGATTCCCAGCCTTTGATGCTCCCTGCATCAACGGGTATCCTGTCTTCTGTGGTACTCCCTGTACCTTCGGCCTCGTCTTCTTTGATGCGTCCTGCATCGCCGGATCCGCAGTCTGTTGGCTTACCGTTCTTGTCCCTGTCACCTGCACCTGCGGTCTGAAAGTCAATGTCGTTGCTTGCTCCAGTGGGGCTGCTTTCGCCGGGGGTTAGTACCGCTCCGACTCGGTTGCCGTCACCTGAACATGAAGGTCAGTGTCTTGTGGTCGATTGTCCGTGGTCTGTGTTGCTGTCCCGGCAGTACGGCGGTCGATGAGTTCAGCGTGCTCCGGCTGATTGGCAGGCACCAGCGGAGCCGTCCACAACGGTGGATCTGTGTGCATCGATGGAGATGTCCGCAACGATGGAGCTATCGATGTGCAGCTGAATTTCTCCGCAGCAGTTGGATCAGGACTGGAAAAGTCGGTGCATCCACGAATCTCGATTCGATGGACAGCCGCCATGCTCACGTGTATCACGGGACGGGGCTCCACGTCAACAGCAGGGCTATCATCGCTCGCAGCGGCCTCCCTACTCGTGGTCTCCCCATACACGCGACAACCCGGCCTTACATCAACTTCTGCCCCCGGACCGCTGAACAGGCTTGCTCGTCGTCCATTTCAGCTAAAATCGCTTGTAATTTGACACCCGATGAAGTCATCATGACGTCAGAGTTATATGCACCACTTTGGATGTGGGTCAATATATATTGAAAGTTACAAGTTCATATCATGAACCGTTTAGGAGAAAACCCGCAGAGAATTATTGTCCGGAAAAAAAAGAAAGATTTACCAGAACAATAACAGAGAATGGTCGGGTTGTCCCCTACCACTCAACTAGATTTTCGCGTTTGTTGAGTTACAAACGCTGAGTGGTCGGGCGGACAGCCTTTTCATTATACACTGCCCAGTTTAGTTAGGAATATATGTTTATTTGGAAAAAGAGATCACGAAATTAAATCCCTTCAAGTACAATCAATGTTTCAAAAAGGTATCTTTAACGGTGTGATAAATTTCAGTAAACATTCTATGTCCACAAAAAAAGTTATTTCTGGTTTGATGACGTCATCAGTCAAAAACGGTTAGTTCGGAGAGGCAAATTTTTCATTGTAAAGTTAAAATAACGTATGAAAATATGGGAAATATAATTGTTTGTATTAATAACACCTAACTTCCGGTTTGATGACGTATTAATAACACCTTACTTCCGGTTTGATGACGTCACAGCATTAGAGATCCAAAGGTGAACATTGTAATGGATATCATTATTTGGACTTCGAAGATATGACAAGGATCAAATGATAGAATTAAATTAAAACTCTGATCCTTTTCAAATTCTCCTTAAAGTAACTTCCGGTCTGATGACGTCATGAATTTGAAACCTTGCCAAGTTATCTGTGGTTAATCATAGAATATCAAGGGGCGATTTGGTAAAATTTGGACCTATGGTTTTAAAATTAAAGAAGGAAAATTCTATTTTATGTGCCGATAGAGGGCGCCCTTTCGGATGTTGACGTCATCACACTGTTTTTTGCGTCTTGCATTCCTCACTAAACACTTTCATAATATATGTCTGTAGAAAAATGCTTCCGCTTTTGAGTTATATTCAGTTTTTATTGCACTTCCGGTAACACCGGAATTAAAGGTCAAGCGATTTTGCGTCCGGGAACACGAAATGTTTCTCACGGCATGGTCTACAACCTCACGAAAAAACGAACACGATACTCTATTTAGTTCAAAAGGTATAACGCAAACTATTTCGTCAAAATTTGCCCTTAAATCGCTTGTAATTTGATACCTGATAACGTCATGATGACGTAAAAAAAATGTATAACATCTTCGTAACCTGGTACAAGTTCACACAAGGTTTTGGGATCATACCGTGAACCGTTCGGAAGAAATGTTGCTTTGTTTTGATGTCAGGCAAACGTCTTCATTTTGAATTCACCTAACTTTGACCTACCGGTAGACCCGGAAGTAAAGATCAAGCGAGTTCACGTACACGACAAAAATTGTTTAGCGAATAATGGTCTATCTGATTACAGAATATAAACATCATTGATTGTTTAGTTCAAGAGTTATAGGTGAAAGTAATTGATCGCTTTTTCAGATATACATTATGATAGTGTTTAGTGAGGAACGCTAGACAAAAAAAAAGTGTGATGACGTCAATCTTCGAAAGGGCGCCCCCCTAGCGGCCCAGAACACAGTGTTTGCTCTTTCTAATTTGAAAACCATCCATTCAAATTTTACCAAATCGCTCCTTGATATTCTTTAACCAAAAATAACTTGGCAAGGTTTCAAATTCATGACATCATCAGACCGGAAGTTACCCCTGTGAGAATTTGAAAACGACCATATTCTAAAATTCGATTCATGTCGTATATCTTCGTAGCCCAAGTTATGGGTTCTACAAATAGGTTGGCTAAGTGGTTTTTTTTTTCAATTCCGCGGGAAGAACTTGGCTGGATTCCAGGGTTGGGTAAATGCTACAATTGTATATAATTGGTCAGACTGTGGGCATGTCTGTGCTGGGAATTGGTCAGTTGCAGTTCTGGTAGCGGTGTGGCAAGTTGCCCGCAGAGTCCGCTTGGCGAAATAAATGAGATCCCCGTTCTGTGAACCAGGTTCAGCTCAGCCAAGATCTCACGGAATACTACCGTAGAATCCGTCTGCGTGAGTTTTTCCTGGAGAGTGAACCGTGTGAGCCATAGCCTTTTCGAGTCAAGAGTTCATGGGTACCCCCCCCCCAAGAATCGTGTGCCAGCTGGCCATAGAGACATACGTTCAAGTTATCAATTCCCAAGTCACTAACCCGGACAACTTCCCCCACAGGACTCATGATAATCTCCCCAGAGAGGAGCGCCTGGCTCTCAACTCCTTGCGCTCTCGCACCGACATCATCATCAAGCCAGCAGATAAAGGTTCAGCTGTGGTCATCATGGATCGCCAGCAGTACATTGATGAGGCTCACCGCCAGTTGGATAATCGCACTAACTATACCCGCCTTGACTCTGACCCCACAGGCACTTTCTGTCGAGATATACAACAGGTACTTGACGATATGCGATTACGTGACCAGTTGTCCAAGAAAGCTCACAAATTTCTTTCTCCCTGTGATTGTAGGACTGCCAGATTTTACCTTCTACCCAAGATTCACAAGGCTGGCAACCCCGGTAGACCCATCATCTCCGGTAATGGCTCACCCACGGAACGCATCTCCCTGTTCATTGACAGTTTTCTCAAACCCCTTGTCCCACAGATTTCGTCATACATTCACGACACCCCAGACTTCCTACGCAAGCTTGAAGGAATCAAGGACCAGATTCCCAGCACAGCCATCATTTGGACTTTCGACGTCTCATCTCTGTACACCAACATCCCACATGAGGAGGGTGTTCGTGCTTGCTCCTTGGCTCTGGCCAAGGCAGTACACACGACTCCTCCCATCAGTGATGTTGGCACCCTCATGAGACTTATACTAACGAAGAACAATTTTTCCTCCCTTGGTGAACACTATCTACAGGTACACGGCACTGCAATGGGCACTCGCATGGCCCCTTCCATGGCTTGCCTCTTCATGGGTGACCCCGAAGAACGCATTCTTGCCTCGGCCCCATGTCGCCCTTGGATCTGGTGGAGATATATTGATGACGTTTTTTTTTCATCTGGACCAGTGATGAGGACAGTCTCTTGACCTTCACTAACCACATCAATTCCTTCCACAGAACCATCAAATTCACATCGGAGGTCTCGGCTCACCAAACCCACTTTCTGGATGTCACCGTCCGCAAGCAAGGCAACTCACTAACCACTGACCTGTATTCCAAACCCACAGACACCCACCAGTACCTCCACTCCTCCAGCTGTCACCCCAGGCACTGCAAAACTGGCATAGCGTTAAGCCAGGCACTCAGACTCAGAAGAATTTGTTCTAATGATTCCGATTTCTCCCGCCATACACAGATACTGAGGAACAACTTGGTGGCCAGGGGTCACAGCTCTCGCCAAGTTCATCGTGCCATTGCCAGAGCTAAAGCTATCCCCAGAAATCTAGCTCTCACGGGAAAGGCCCCTGATGCCATGGCCAAACCCATGATTCCCTTGGTTACCACGTTTCACCCTAATCTCCCTCCCCTTCGCAAAATCACTAATGACAATCATCATATCCTCCATACTTCAGATCGCCTTGCCCGCGCCATCCCCAACGGCCCCACATTGGCTTACAGGCGTCCTCGAAATCTACGGGACTTGATTGTTCGAGCTGAAGTCCCATCCTTAAATGCATCCCCTCCCACCCAGCATGGTACTTTCAAGTGCAGTTCCAGATGTGTTGTCTGCCAGATTCATATCCAGGAGTCTGACTCCTTTTCTGGCCACTCTTCTGTCACTACCCACAGAACCATTGGTAACATCACTTGTAACACCTCTAATGTCATATACAAATGTATCTCATTTCTTGCAGGGTCTGTGGAGTGCAGTATGTAGGTGAAACTAAGAATACGCTCAAGAAGCGTTTCTATGCCCACCGGTCAACGGTCAACACCAAGAAACTAGACACCCCTGTTGGTCATCACTTCAACCTGCCTAACCACTTCATTTCTGATATGATTTTGCAGGGCATTGAATCTCTTGGCCATCGCAAGGACTCAGTTCGCCTCAGCAGAGAGAAAGTGTGGATGAATCGTCTTCGAACTATTCAACCACATGGTCTCAACATCCAACTTGGAAATGATTAATCCTTTTCTTCCTCCATTGTCTTCTGTTACAGATAATCCACCTGGTCTTCCTTGTTTGTGTTTACCCATCTTCCCCCATCTTTCATCCCTTTCCACCTCCATACTGTTCCCCCCCCCCCCGCATCACTCTGACACACTCTTTTGTCCGTTCCCACTCCCTGTGACCTTTGATCCTTCCCCTTTCTGGTCCCTCCCCTGTTTACACCAGACCCCTTGTGGTTTGCTATCTCCCTTTGTTTCTTTGTTCTCTCATCCACCCTCCCCTGCATCTTTCCACACCTTTCCCACCTAATCCTCCTTTTGTGTTTCTTCTTTCAGCCCTGCATGTTTGTGTGCACCCCCATGTTAACGTTAACGTATGTCCCTCTGTCATTTCTGTTTTAGCCTCTGGCGAAGAACTTGCTAAGTTCGCAACGTCAGGCCACATTAATTTTTAGATTTATATATTTCAGGTCCATCCAGTCAGTTTTGATTTTGCGGAGACCAAGTGTCCGCAAAACAGAACTGTTTACCCCCATACATATTTGACCTTGGTACGCTTCTGGGTGTCATTGGGCAACACGTTCAGATATTTCACTCTGTCGTTACGAATGTGCAAACATAAAATTACGGCACCATGTGAAGAACATAGTCCATTTAAAAAGAACGAATTTCAAGAAAATGGAATTCTTTCAATAGAAAAAAAAACATGACAATACGTCAGCTAAACTGTAGGATCATTATTTATTATCCTTTTGATAATTGAACTGCTTTTTGCGAAACCCACCACCTGTGTACATTCAAGCACAATAACATTTCGTTTCAGACGGTTACATTTCAAGTGAGTCCGTAAATTTTGTAGTTTGATAATTTGGAGGAAAAACAAAGTGGCTGCTTTTTATGAAAGCGCAGAAAAATATGCGTTATTGACGTTCTCGTATTCAGCCAGAATGCAGGTTCTGTGACGAGTTTTTCTTCCCTATAAAGGCCATCAGGAACGAAATAAGAAAAACTATCATTATTCCGAACATCATTTTCCATATGCCACTACCCTTCAATAACCCATGAGTGGGGTGCAGTGGATCGTGGTGCAAAATAGGGACAACTGAAAGATGAACTAAAATGTAGCATCTCTGAATTCAAGTTGAGTCGGGTACTGGCCTGCATGTGGAAATTCTTCATGTGATGAAACCTCTATATAACTTATGTGTCCGGTAAAATGTCCCACGAAATGTATCAAGTCAATTAAAAATAGAGAGGAAAAAAAAGCTATATCAGCTAGGGATTGCCGACCCAGGAAAAAATCGTTCTGTTGAGTTAACAATAAGGCCACCACGGACACGCTTTTCTTGACAGGTGTCCTTGGCGTCTGCTGTCACGATGATTGTCACTGGACATCTCTCGTGGCGAAGGTCGGTGGGAAATTGCGCGATGAACTGCCGCTTGTGAAAAAAAACCCAGACAGTTTGAACCATAAGGATACGTCAGACTACGGTGGCCCACAACTGTCACGGCAAGCGCAACAGCGCCGCGGCAAGCGCAAAAGCGCCGCGGCAAGCGCAAAAGCGCCAAGGCAAGCGCTAAAGCGCCACGGCAAGCGCAAAAGCGCCACGGCGAAAGCAAAGGGCCACGGCGAAAGCAAAAGCGCCACGGGTTTACTGGGAAGGGGCGTAATCATACATGCCGCTACTACATCAAAAAATAAAATGGGAAGGAGAATGGCCGCCACCAGGAATTCTTATTAAGCACAGAATTTAATTCTTTGAGAAGTGATTTTATGGCTGAGAAAATAGCAAGGCCAAGGAAAACCGGTCAGTGCAAGCAACGTTCAGGAAATAAATCGTCGATATTAATTTGTTGTAGGATAATTCCAAGATTATTCCAAGAGAGTTGCTGCCGTGAATCAGAGTTTATAATGGAGTGGGACTCACTATCAGCACCATCAGGGCCGTTCCTCATTTCTTTACATTTCGTGGGATACAAAACAATTACGTCTAAAACTGAGAAATCGAGAATTTGTTCAGAAATACAAGAATTTGTTGGGAAAAATATGTTTTGCCCCCCCCCCTCTAGAAAAAAATCCTGGCGACGCCCATGAGTTCACCGGTGTGTATACCAGTGTAGGCACACAATTGAGCTGCCCAGAGTTTGGATATAGAATAAGAAAACAAGAAATTAACTTAGAACCTAGAACTCATTTTCCTACCCACCCCCGGCTAAAGAAACCAAGAAGCCGATCAAGACCTCATGATGCTTAGCGATAGTGATGATGAGTTGCCCTGTGGACAGTCTTCCACATCATCTTAGAATCAGCCTGCATGGCAGAATGAGGGCTTGTTTCCGGCATCAAACTAGTTCTGTATTCACTCGAAACAAAGCAAACGGCTCTTTTCAGAGCCACCAAATTTTCATAGAAGAGCTTAGAACTGTGCATCTGAACGATAACACTTCTCCTTTGTTTAGTGTCTCTCCCTTACCCCCCCCCCTTTTAAAGTTAATTTCTTTCTTTCTTTCTTATTCTATATCCAAAGTCTTTGCCTGTGTTATACGTTCCTAAGATGAAATCCACAGCCTAACCTCCTCTGTCGAAAGCGTTGCAACTGTCTAATAGAACGATCCATTTCTCGATTTGTGAGTGTTCTCTTCAACTCAGTCGTGTCTATTGGGAAGGGGCGTAATCATACATGCCGCCACTACATCTCAACTTAAATGGAAAGGAGTATGGCCGCCACCATGAATTCTTTTAATCACAGACTTTAATTCTTTGAGAAGTGATTTTATGGCCGAGAAAATAGCAAGGAAAACCGGCCAGTGCAAGCAACGTTCAGGGAAGAGTTTTGAAATTCCCGCTCTCTGGGAATTTCAAACCTAATGGGCCCGCGGGCGAGTTACGTGTTGACAAGCCTTACCCACCCACTACCGCAGCCCTGCAGAAGAGCCTAATTGACTTCGTAGATGTGTATGATATACTGAAAAAGAAAAAAAAACTTAACTCATACACTCTGGGCAGCTCACTTGTGTGCCTACACTGGTGTACACAACGGTGAACTAAGGCTCAAATTAACGGAACTCTTCTCTGCATGCTAGTCGGAAGGGAAAAAAACTCTTCAAAAAAATGCATCAGCTCACAGAGCCTCCCGTCCTCGTAATTGTTTGCATCCCACGAAATGTAAACGTCCCTGATGGTAGCAGACCAGTAAATAAACTTCCATAGACCCCAATGGTAAATGCTCCCACTTCAGAAATTCGGGAAAAATACTCAAAACTCTCCAAGGTGTTCTAGACACACATCAAATTAAAGCTTATTTCATCATCTTTCATTTTCTTTTCAATTTTCGGGGGGTCAACTGATGACTTTTAGGAGAAATTTCCATCTGAAGATGATCACCCCTGAAAATAGTCCTGAAGCCCATCGCCATTTTGAAAAACGATGCCTACACTCCATTGCAAAATAGAGCGCTTTTAGGGTCCAAATTACATCCAAATTACACAGAACTGCAAGCTCCAAGTCCTGTGCACGGCTTCCATCCATATTTTTTACAAACCCTCAAGTTCATGGCCCACAGCATGCTCAAATACTAAAGATTTTGAGGGCATGCAAATCGTGATTTGGCCGGCGTAGGCAATTTCGGACCGATTTACTGGTCTGCACCCTGATGGTGCTGATAGCGAATCCCAGTCCTTTATTACTCTGATTCACGGCAGCAACTCTCTTGGAATAATCTTGGAATTATCCTACAACAAATTAATATCGACGATTTATTCCCTGAACGTTGCTTGCACTGACCGGTTTTCCTTGCTATTTTCTCAGCCATAAAATCACTTCTCAAAGAATTAAAGTCTGTGATTAATAAGAATTCCTGGTGGCGGCCATTCTCCTTCCCATTTTATTTTTTGATGTAGTAGCGGCATGTATGATTACGCCCCTTCCCAATAAACTCGTGGCGCTTTTGCTTTCGCCGTGTCGCTTTTGCGCTTGCCGCGGCGCTTTTGTTTTTGCCGCGGCGCTTTTGCACTTGGCTTGGCGCTTTTGCGCTTGCCGCCGCGCTTTTGCTTTTGCCGCCGCGCTTCTGCGCTTGCCGCGGCGCTTCTGCGCTTGCCGCGGCGCTTCTGCGCTTGCCGCGGCGCTTCTGCGCTTGCCGCGGCGCTTCTGCGCTTGCCGCGGCGCTTCTGCGCTTGCCGCGGCGCTTCTGCGCTTGCCGCGGCGCTTCTGCGCTTGCCGCGGCGCTTCTGCGCTTGCCGCGGCGCTTCTGCGCTTGCCGCGGCGCTTCTGCGCTTGCCGCGGCGCTTCTGCGCTTGCCGCGGCGCTTCTGCGCTTGCCGCGGCGCTTCTGCGCTTGCCGCGGCGCTTCTGCGCTTGCCGCGGCGCTTCTGCGCTTGCCGTGACAGTTGTGGGCCACCGTATCAGACCGATCGGCAACAGAAGTTTAGACTGATGATGTGTGTTAATCAGGTGCTTAGTCATATAGTGGAGCTGCTAAGCGAAAAATCGTGCACTTTGTGGTAAAAGCATGAAATTTGGCATGTGGGGTCAAAATGGGCTGAAAATCATTTTAAGATCGGGACCCATCCTGGATCTTGCCCATTTTGGGGGCGGAGCTTGATTTTTCCAAAAAGGGGGTGCAAACAATACAAACTCATGAAAACTGTATTTAACATCAAATTTCCTTGGTTTTTTACGCTTTGAAATAAACTTAAACATGAAATAAGACATTCTAGCATTCTAACACCTGTTATTTTCCACCCATTTTGTGGGCGTGGTCTAAATGGTAAAAGAGGCGGTATATCTTAGCAGTTTGGTTCTAATATGGAAAACATCATTCAGTTTGGTGGTAAAATTCTGAAAATTGGCATGTCCAATTGAAATGGGCTGAACATAATTTTTAGAGGTGAACGCATCTTGGATCTTGCCCATTTGGGGGGCGGAGCTTGATTTTTCAAAAAGGGGAGTGCAAAAATAGAAAACTCAGAAAACTGTATTTTACATCCACTTTGTTTTTCATGCTTTGAAACAAAGTGGATGTAAATTCTAACATTCTAACACGTGTTATTTTCACCCTTTTGCGGGCGTGGCCTAAATATGTAAAGAGGCGGTACATTAGAGCAGCTTGATTCAAACGAGGGAAAATCATCTTTCTTCTCATTGTCTTCTCTCTACAGGTTTCTTCAGGCTTGCGAGCTACAGTGCCTAGGGCGCTTTTGAGGAATCCTTGGTTTCATTACCAGAAAAAAATTATTTATCGTTTATACTTTGTTTCGTATGAATAAAAAGGAGTAAATGCTTCAGATTTCAAATATGAACTTGTCATTCACAAGGCTGGGTTGGGGCAACCTTGAAATTATAAAGCAAATAATTATATGTTAATCGCGTAAAATTAATATTAACAAAGTTCATAGGGTACAAATGATACCATGCTCGTATGAATAAAACATGGCATTTGCTTTTGCTACCACTTTGAAGCATTTACTCGCATCTGTATGAATGAAAATTAAGCAAACATTTTTACTCAAAACCATTTGCTAAAATCTGAAAATAATTAGTTTTTACCTTTTAGGTTTTGCTACACTATAAGCGTTTACTAGTATGAATATAAAAGAAGTAAATGCTTCAGATTTCAAATATTTATTTGTCATATTTCTGAAGTCCTTTATCTACAGAACTGTAAGTCCGATTGGGTTGAAACTTGGTATGTGGCCAGACCGGGATGTGTTATAGGTATAAAAAATAAAGTGACGTCATGATGACGCCATCCTGAGATTTTATATGAATATTTGAATTTTTGGACCGTTTAGCCATATATCACGAACGCAACATGCAAAGTTCAAAATTATTTTTTGTATTTGGTTTTTTAGGTAATAGGTATTTGCACAACATTTTTGAAAAACTTGGGTAGGTAGATAATGGTACTAGTATGCCAAGTCCGAAGTGACGTCACGATGACATCATCGTTTGATTTTTTTAATGATTTTTTAAATATTTATGATTTTATTCTGCTTCCAAAATTGCACACTTTCTTTCATCGGATTGACATTAAACTTGGTTCAAACCAAGATCACAATGAGAAAATGTGTATTGAGAAGGGTTTTAAAGATGACGTTATTGCAGGGCATGTGACGTCATGTGATAAAATTATATTTTAGGAATTATTTTAAGCATTTGAACAACCTTTAACTGCATGAAGCACTATGACAAGTGACTGCAAAAGGACCAACGAAACATAACCATTTGTAAAATGCGAAAAGCCCTGTGTTCTGTTTGCAAACAGACATGGTGTCTTTTTTTTATTTCATCTTTTTATTTTTAATATGACGTCACGTGACATGTGACGCCATATTAAAATTGCATATTTTGAAGGCCAATATCTACAGAACCACTGGTCCGATTGGGTTGAAAGTTGGTATGTACCTAGACCGGGATGTGTTATAGATGAAAATTGAAGTGATGCCATGATGACGTCATAATGGGTTACGTGACGTCTCGTTAGAGATTAATAGATTTGATCTTTAAAAATCAATATAAAATCAACCATGAGAGACCTGAACATGATTTTCGTGGGATATGATAGAATTAACTTTTAAGACGGTGTTTGTGTTTAAAATTCTGTAACTTAAAAAGTACATAAGTGATTTGAATGATTCTTGTACTAAAACAAAGCTTATAAATTGGGCTTTCATATCTTGATTTTGATAGTGCTTCATGCAGAACTTCATTAAAAAAAATTGTCCTGCCATTTGGGTTTCCTTTTTTTTGACTCACCCTGTGTAAGTTACTTGTAGACAATCATACCAATTTAGATATGATTTTTTTTTTATAGCCGCCTACCTTAAAATGTAGTTCCACCCCTAAAGGGCAACAATTAGTCTTGCAACCGTTTAAACTTATCTTTACAGTGTATGGTAAACATAGTTAACCGATGGAAAAGTTGTGTTTTTACCAGCAAAAATTTACAGTTTTAGAGGTGGGAGGAAAACCCCAGAAGAATAGTCTGGGGAAAACACACAGAATCAGGTAGGGACTGAAAACCCAATCGACATGTAGACCATGGGTGCTGATGCACAGCGCATTGTGCGCGTAAACGGCATTACGTTCATCACGTTTGATGCGCTTTTTTTGTATCGGTCCTCCAGCACGTGACCCTCCCCAGTGCCGCTTTCCGTTTCGGTTACGATAGTTTTATTTTCTGCAAACCTATAAACGTGTAAAGCTTACATTTTGCAGGCCATTTACTCAAGAACAAATGATTTTCAGTAAAAGCCTTTGCTTAATTTTTATTCATACAGATGGGAGTAATGCAAATGCCAGTTTTTATTCATACGAACTACCGTATGGTATTATTTGTACTTTTTCGCAATTAACATTAATAAATGCAGTAATTTTTGCGCAGAATTATGTGCATTTATATTTTCAAGGTAGCCCCAACCCAACCTTGTAATATGACAAGTAAATATTTGAAATCTGAAGCATTTACTCCGTTTTATTCATAAGAAACGAAGCAAACGTTTATAGTGTAGCAAAAGCTTAAAGGTAAAAAGTAATTATTTTCAGAATTTAGCAAACGGTTTTTAGTAAAAGTGTTTGCTTAATTTTCATTCATACAGATGCGAGTAAATGCTTCAAAGTGGTAGCAAAAGCAAATGCCATGTTTTAGTCATACAAACATGGTATCATTTGTACTTTATGAACTTTTATTAAATGCAGTAATTTTTTCGCAGAATTATTTTACTTTATAATTTCAAGGTTGCCCCAACCCAGCCTTGTAAATGACAAGTGCATATTTAAAATCTGAAGCATTTACTCCTTTATATTCATACGAAACGAAATAAACGATAAATAATTTTTTTTCTGGTAATGAAACCAAGGATCCTCAAAAGTGCATGCCCCAGGCACTGTAGCTCGCAAACCCCGAAAAAAAAAACGTAGAGAGAAGACAATGAGAAGAAATTACAGTTTTAGAGGTGGGAGGAAAACCCCAGAAGAATAGTCTGGGGAAAACCCACGGAATCAGGTAGGGACTGAAAACCCAATCCACGTGTAGATCATGGGTGCCAATGCACAGCGCATTGTGCACGTAAACGGCATTGCGTTCGTCACGTTTGATACGCTTTTTTTGTATCGGTCCTCCAGCACGTGACCCTCCCCTGTGCCGCTTTCCGTTTCGGTTACGATAGTTTTATTTTCTGCAAACTTATAAACGTGTAAAGCTTTACATTTTGCAGGCCATTTACTCAAGAGCAAATGGTTTTTAGTAAAAGTGTTTGCTTAATTTTTATTCATACAGATGCGAGTAAATGCTTCGAAAGTGGTAGTAAAAGCAAATGCCATGCTTTATTCATACAAACATATGGTATCATTTGTACTTTATGAACTTTAATAAATGCAGTAGTTTATGCGCAGAATTATTTTGCTTTATAATTTCAAGGTTGCCATAACCCAGCCTTGTAAATGACAAGTGCATATTTGAAATCTAAAGCATTTACTCCTTTTTATTTATACGAAACGAAGTAAACGATTATTAGGCCAAAAAAGGCTCTGGTTTCTGGTATGCGCGCGCGTCGCCATGCGCGTCGGCAATGTAAGAAAGATGATGACTTTTAATGTAAGATGATGTCTCAAACCACCAAACTCACTGGTTCGACTGGAATCCTGCTGCTGCACAATTTTAACGTGTTATTTCTCATAAAGTTATTTCTCACGTCTAAGTTTATTTCAAGCATGAAGAACAAAGAAAAATGGATGTTAAATACATTTTGCACTCCCCTTTTTGAAAAATCAAGCTCCGCCCCCCAAAATTGTGCAAGATCCACGATGTGTTCACCTCTTAAAATTATTTTCAGCCCATTTTAACTGGACCTGCCAATTTTCAGGATTTTACTACCAAACCGAATAATGTTTTCCATATTAGAACCAAACTGCTAATATATACCGCCTCTTTTGTACATTTAGGCCACGCCCACAAAATGGGTGGAAATTAACTGGTGTTCGAATGCTAGAATGTTATATTTTATGTTTAAGTTTATTTCAAACCATAGAAAAACAAGGAAAATGGATGTTAAATACAGTTTTTATGAGTTTGTATTGTTTGCACCCCCTTTAAAAAAAAATCAAGCTCCGCCCCCAAAATGGGCAAGATCCAGGATGGGTCCCGATCTTAAAATGAATTCTAGCCCATTTTGACCCCATTTGCCAGATTTCATGCTTTTACCACAAAGTGCACGATTTGGGCCAAAAATGGACCTAAGCAGCTCCACTAATATATGTGCATTCATAAACGCACTAAGAAGCTTGTTTACGTGTTACCTTGAAGAACAAAACACAAGAGGACCTGGGCTCAAGTCCTTGGAAGTGTTCGTGTACAAACCACATGTAAACATGCAAAGTCCAAAGGATTAAATCAAAGAGGACAACCAGTCCAGGTCCTCGGTAGAGAAATGTGTGTTAATTCATGTCGCAGTCATGTGCTCTATTAGTTGCTCAGAGGCAGTACCTACTGTAAAGCAGCTCGTATGTTTGTGTTCATTATATCTGTTGGTCGAACTAGTTATCGAAAGATTCTTCAGAGTTTTATTTGCAAACGTTTGATGTTTGATGTTGATGTTTCCGAGGCAAAACCCATTCCCGCGAATTCCCACGTTCCCACAATTCTAAAATAAATGATTTACTTACTCGGAGGTCTCTCAGATTCACGTTTTCCTCAGGAAAAAGGCCAAGATTCACGTTTTCCTCAGGAAAAAGGCCAGGGTCGTTGTCAGTATCAGAACAGACTACCAGACCGGCAACCAGGAGGAAAATGATCAGAAATTTCAGGCAGGGCGGTCCCATCGTGGCCGAGCCAATTGTTAGCTGTTTCAAATTCAAACTATGACCAACTCAAACCCTCTTGTGGAGCGTGTAAGAACTCGGCAGCTCAAGTTCCTTGGGCACATACTCCGCATGCCAGACGATGAGCTTGCAAAAGTGTATGCCCTTTATACACCTACCCAGGGGAGAAGGAAACCAGGAAGACAACGCACATCATACCTGACTTATATTCAACGCTTGCTTGGAGATAGTGGTGGCATGCTGCGACCAGACCAAATCGCAACACTTGCCCAAGATCGCAGTAAATGGAAGAAGCTTGTAGTCGACTGCTCCGCAGCCGAAGGATGATGATGATGAACAAGCAATGGCAGCCATTTTGAAAAGTTATAAATTACTATTCTTCCTCATAGTTTTTCCAATTACAAATCTGCGATGGCCCTATAGCCAAATATTCGCAGTTACAATCCAAAAATAATTGAATAATGTCAGAACACAACTGAATGTTTAATCAATCACATTTCTCTAGAAACTAAGAATACTATGTGAGTAAGGCGTTACTGACACGGGATACCATTTCGAACGATCAGGCAGAAAACACAATTTGGACATCCAAAGGAGAGCAATGGAGAAGAAAACATCCGAGCCGAGCCGAACCAAGCCGAGCCAAGCCGATGTCAACCAAGGCAAACACGGCGCCACTGTCATACTCATTATGCATGGTCTGATGTCAGCTGATTGTTTTATGGTCACTGAGCTCACGTATTCAAACGACGATCAAACAATGAAATTTCTTTCCCAATATAAGTTCATCTTCAAAGCCTCCATATACCACTAGTCGCTTTTGGACGGCCGCATCAACAGTGCCTTTTTGCAAACCGGTACAGACATCGCAACTTTCGGAAAATAAACACGCTTTCTGAATTTGAAACAGCTAACAATTGGCTCGGCCACGATGGGACCGCCCTGCCTGAAATTTCTGATCATTTTCCTCCTGGTTGCCGGTCTGGTAGTCTGTTCTGATACTGACAACGACCCTGGCCTTTTTCCTGAGGAAAACGTGAATCTTGGCCTTTTTCCTGAGGAAAACGTGAATCTGAGAGACCTCCGAGTAAGTAAATCATTTATTTTATAATTGTGGGAACGTGGGAATTCGCGGGAATGGGTTTTGCCTCGGAAACATCAACATCAAACATCAAACGTTTGCAAATAAAACTCTGAAGAATCTTTCGATAACAGGTTCGACCAACAGATATAATGAACACAAACATACGAGCTGCTTTACAGTAGGTACTGCCTCTGAGCAACTAATAGAGCACATGACTGCGACATGAATTAACACACATTTCTCTACCGAGGACCTGGACTGGTTGTCCTCTTTGATTTAATCCTTTGGACTTTGCATGTTTACATGTGGTTTGTACACGAACACTTCCAAGGACTTGAGCCCAGGTCCTCTTGTGTTTTGTTCTTCAAGGTAACACGTAAACAAGCTTCTTAGTGCGTTTATGAATGCACATATATTAGTGGAGCTGCTTAGGTCCATTTTTGGCCCAAATCGTGCACTTTGTGGTAAAAGCATGAAATCTGGCAAATGGGGTCAAAATGGGCTAGAATTCATTTTAAGATCGGGACCCATCCTGGATCTTGCCCATTTTGGGGGCGGAGCTTGATTTTTTTTTAAAGGGGGTGCAAACAATACAAACTCATAAAAACTGTATTTAACATCCATTTTCCTTGTTTTTCTATGGTTTGAAATAAACTTAAACATAAAATATAACATTCTAGCATTCGAACACCAGTTAATTTCCACCCATTTTGTGGGCGTGGCCTAAATGTACAAAAGAGGCGGTATATATTAGCAGTTTGGTTCTAATATGGAAAACATTATTCGGTTTGGTAGTAAAATCCTGAAAATTGGCATGTCCAGTTAAAATGGGCTGAAAATAATTTTAAGAGGTGAACACATCTTGGATCTTGCACAATTTTTGGGGGCGGAGCTTGATTTTTCAAAAAGGGGAGTGCAAAAAATTAAAAAAACTCAGAAAAACTGTATTTAACATCCATTTTTCTTTGTTCTTCATGCTTGAAATAAACTTAGACGTGAGAAATAACTTTATGAGAAATAACACGTTAAAATTGTGCAGCAGCAGGATTCCAGTCGAACCAGTGAGTTTGGTGGTTTGAGACATCATCTTACATTAAAAGTCATCATCTTTCTTACATTGCCGACGCGCATGGCGACGCGCGCGCATACCAGAAACCAGAGCCTTTTTTGGCCTAATAATCGTTTACTTCGTTTCGTATAAATAAAAAGGAGTAAATGCTTTAGATTTCAAATATGCACTTGTCATTTACAAGGCTGGGTTATGGCAACCTTGAAATTATAAAGCAAAATAATTCTGCGCATAAACTACTGCATTTATTAAAGTTCATTAAGTACAAATGATACCATATGTTTGTATGAATAAAGCATGGCATTTGCTTTTACTACCACTTTCGAAGCATTTACTCGCATCTGTATGAATAAAAATTAAGCAAAGGCTTTTACTGAAAATCATTTGCTCTTGAGTAAATGGCCTGCAAAATGTAAAGCTTCACACGTTTATAAGTTTGCAGAAAATAAAACTATCGTAACCGAAACGGAAAGCGGCACAGGGGAGGGTCACGTGCTGGAGGACCGATACAAAAAAAGCGTATCAAACGTGACGAACGCAATGCCGTTTACGCGCACAATGCGCTGTGCATCGGCACCCATGATCTACACGTGGATTGGGTTTTCAGTCCCTACCTGATTCCGTGGGTTTTCCCCAGACTATTCTTCTGGGGTTTTCCTCCCACCTCTAAAACTGTAATTTCTTCTCATTGTCTTCTCTCTACGTTTTTTTTTCGGTGTTTGCGAGCTACAGTGCCTGGGGCATACACTTTTGAGGATCCTTGGTTTCATTACCAGAAAAAAAATTATTTATCGTTTATTTCGTTTCGTATGAATATAAAGGAGTAAATGCTTCAGATTTTAAATATGCACTTGTCATTTACAAGGCTGGGTTGGGGCAACCTTGAAATTATAAAGTAAAATAATTCTGCGACAAAATTACTGCATTTAATAAAAGTTCATAAAGTACAAATGATACCATGTTTGTATGAATAAAACATGGCATTTGCTTTGCTACCACTTTGAAGCATTTACTCGCATCTGTATGAATGAAAATTAAGCAAACACTTTTACTAAAAACCGTTTGCTAAATTCTGAAAATAATTACTTTTACCTTTAAGCTTTTGCTACACTATAAACGTTTGCTTCGTTTCTTATGAATAAAACGGAGTAAATGCTTCAGATTTCAAATATTTACTTGTCATATTACAAGGTTGGGTTGGGGCTACCTTGAAAATATAAATGCACATAATTCTGCGCAAAAATTACTGCATTTATTAATGTTAATTGCGAAAAAGTACAAATAATACCATACGGTAGTTCGTATGAATAAAAACTGGCATTTGCATTACTCCCATCTGTATGAATAAAAATTAAGCAAAGGCTTTTACTGAAAATCATTTGCTCTTGAGTAAATGGCCTGCAAAATGTAAAGCTTTACACGTTTATAAGTTTGCAGAAAATAAAACTATCGTAACCGAAACGGAAAGCGGCACAGGGGAGGGTCACGTGCTGGAGGACCGATACAAAAAAAGCGTATCAAACGTGACGAACGCAATGCCGTTTACGCGCACAATGCGCTGTGCATCGGCACCCATGATCTACACGTGGATTGGGTTTTCAGTCCCTACCTGATTCCGTGGGTTTTCCCCAGACTATTCTTCTGGGGTTTTCCTCCCACCTCTAAAACTGTAATTTCTTCTCATTGTCTTCTCTCTACGTTTTTTTTTCGGGGTTTGCGAGCTACAGTGCCTGGGGCATGCACTTTTGAGGATCCTTGGTTTCATTACCAGAAAAAAAATTATTTATCGTTTATTTCGTTTCGTATGAATATAAAGGAGTAAATGCTTCAGATTTTAAATATGCACTTGTCATTTACAAGGCTGGGTTGGGGCAACCTTGAAATTATAAAGCAAATAATTATATGTTAATCGCGTAAAATTACTGCATTTAATAAAAGTTCATAAAGTACAAATGATACCATGTTTGTATGACTAAAACATGGCATTTGCTTTTGCTACCACTTTGAAGCATTTACTCGCATCTGTATGAATGAAAATTAAGCAAACACTTTTACTAAAAACCGTTTGCTAAATTCTGAAAATAATTACTTTTTACCTTTAAGCTTTTGCTACACTATAAACGTTTGCTTCGTTTCTTATGAATAAAACGGAGTAAATGCTTCAGATTTCAAATATTTACTTGTCATATTACAAGGTTGGGTTGGGGCTACCTTGAAAATATAAATGCACATAATTCTGCGCAAAAATTACTGCATTTATTAATGTTAATTGCGAAAAAGTACAAATAATACCATACGGTAGTTCGTATGAATAAAAACTGGCATTTGCATTACTCCCATCTGTATGAATAAAAATTAAGCAAAGGCTTTTACTGAAAATCATTTGCTCTTGAGTAAATGGCCTGCAAAATGTAAAGCTTTACACGTTTATAAGTTTGCAGAAAATAAAACTATCGTAACCGAAACGGAAAGCGGCACAGGGGAGGGTCACGTGCTGGAGGACCGATACAAAAAAAGCGTATCAAACGTGACGAACGCAATGCCGTTTACGCGCACAATGCGCTGTGCATCGGCACCCATGATCTACACGTGGATTGGGTTTTCAGTCCCTACCTGATTCCGTGGGTTTTCCCCAGACTATTCTTCTGGGGTTTTCCTCCCACCTCTAAAACTGTAATTTCTTCTCATTGTCTTCTCTCTACGTTTTTTTTTCGGTGTTTGCGTGCTACAGTGCCTGGGGCATACACTTTTGAGGATCCTTGGTTTCATTACCAGAAAAAAATTATTTATCGTTTATTTCGTTTCGTATGAATATAAAGGAGTAAATGCTTCAGATTTTAAATATGCACTTGTCATTTACAAGGCTGGGTTGGGGCAACCTTGAAATTATAAAGTAAAATAATTCTGCGAAAAAATTACTGCATTTAATAAAAGTTCATAAAGTACAAATGATACCATGTTTGTATGACTAAAACATGGCATTTGCTTTTGCTACCACTTTGAAGCATTTACTCGCATCTGTATGAATGAAAATTAAGCAAACACTTTTACTAAAAACCGTTTGCTAAATTCTGAAAATAATTACTTTTACCTTTAAGCTTTTGCTACACTATAAACGTTTGCTTCGTTTCTTATGAATAAAACGGAGTAAATGCTTCAGATTTCAAATATTTACTTGTCATATTACAAGGTTGGGTTGGGGCTACCTTGAAAATATAAATGCACATAATTCTGCGCAAAAATTACTGCATTTATTAATGTTAATTGCGAAAAAGTACAAATAATACCATACGGTAGTTCGTATGAATAAAAACTGGCATTTGCATTACTCCCATCTGTATGAATAAAAATTAAGCAAAGGCTTTTACTGAAAATCATTTGCTCTTGAGTAAATGGCCTGCAAAATGTAAAGCTTTACACGTTTATAAGTTTGCAGAAAATAAAACTATCGTAACCGAAACGGAAAGCGGCACAGGGAGGGTCACGTGCTGGAGGACCGATACAAAAAGCGTATCAAACGTGACGAACGCAATGCCGTTTACGCGCACAATGCGCTGTGCATCGGCACCCATGATCTACACGTGGATTGGGTTTTCAGTCCCTAACTGATTCCGTGGGTTTTCCCCAGACTATTCTTCTGGGGTTTTCCTCCCACCTCTAAAACTGTAATTTCTTCTCATTGTCTTCTCTCTACGTTTTTTTCTCGGGGTTTGCGAGCTACAGTGCCTGGGGCATGCACTTTTGAGGATCCTTGGTTTCATTACCAGAAAAAAATTATTTATCGTTTATTTCGTTTCGTATGAATATAAAGGAGTAAATGCTTCAGATTTTAAATATGCACTTGTCATTTACAAGGCTGGGTTGGGGCAACCTTGAAATTATAAAGTAAAATAATTCTGCGAAAAAATTACTGCATTTAATAAAAGTTCATAAAGTACAAATGATACCATGTTTGTATGACTAAAACATGGCATTTGCTTTTGCTACCACTTTGAAGCATTTACTCGCATCTGTATGAATGAAAATTAAGCAAACACTTTTACTAAAAACCGTTTGCTAAATTCTGAAAATAATTACTTTTTACCTTTAAGCTTTTGCTACACTATAAACGTTTGCTTCGTTTCTTATGAATAAAACGGAGTAAATGCTTCAGATTTCAAATATTTACTTGTCATATTACAAGGTTGGGTTGGGGCTACCTTGAAAATATAAATGCACATAATTCTGCGCAAAAATTACTGCATTTATTAATGTTAATTGCGAAAAAGTACAAATAATACCATACGGTAGTTCGTATGAATAAAAACTGGCATTTGCATTACTCCCATCTGTATGAATAAAAATTAAGCAAAGGCTTTTACTGAAAATCATTTGCTCTTGAGTAAATGGCCTGCAAAATGTAAAGCTTTACACGTTTATAAGTTTGCAGAAAATAAAACTATCGTAACCGAAACGGAAAGCGGCACAGGGGAGGGTCACGTGCTGGAGGACCGATACAAAAAAGCGCATCAAACGTGACGAACGCAATGCCGTTTACGTGCACAATGCGCTGTGCATCGGCACCCATGATCTACACGTGGATTGGGTTTTCAGTCCCTAACTGATTCCGTGGGTTTTCCCCAGACTATTCTTCTGGGGTTTTCCTCCCACCTCTAAAACTGTAATTTCTTCTCATTGTCTTCTCTCTACGTTTTTTTTTCGGGGTTTGCGAGCTACAGTGCCTGGGGCATGCACATTTGAGGATCCTTGGTTTCATTACCAGAAAAAAATTATTTATCGTTTCGTTTCGTATGAATATAAAGGAGTAAATGCTTCAGATTTTAAATATGCACTTGTCATTTACAAGGCTGGGTTGGGGCAACCTTGAAATTATAAAGTAAAATAATTCTGCGAAAAAATTACTGCATTTAATAAAAGTTCATAAAGTACAAATGATACCATGTTTGTATGACTAAAACATGGCATTTGCTTTTGCTACCACTTTGAAGCATTTACTCGCATCTGTATGAATGAAAATTAAGCAAACACTTTTACTAAAAACCGATTGCTAAATTCTGAAAATAATTACTTTTTACCTTTAGGCTTTTGCTACACTATAAACGTTTGCTTCGTTTCTTATGAATAAAACGGAGTAAATGCTTCAGATTTCAAATATTTACTTGTCATATTACAAGGTTGGGTTGGGGCTACCTTGAAAATATAAATGCACATAATTCTGCGCAAAAATTACTGCATTTATTAATGTTAATTGCGAAAAAGTACAAATAATACCATACGGTAGTTCGTATGAATAAAAACTGGCATTTGCATTACTCCCATCTGTATGAATAAAAATTAAGCAAAGGCTTTTACTGAAAATCATTTGCTCTTGAGTAAATGGCCTGCAAAATGTAAAGCTTTACACGTTTATAAGTTTGCAGAAAATAAAACTATCGTAACCGAAACGGAAAGCGGCACAGGGAGGGTCACGTGCTGGAGGACCGATACAAAAAGCGTATCAAACGTGACGAACGCAATGCCGTTTACGCGCACAATGCGCTGTGCATCGGCACCCATGATCTACACGTGGATTGGGTTTTCAGTCCCTACCTGATTCCGTGGGTTTTCCCCAGACTATTCTTCTGGGGTTTTCCTCCCACCTCTAAAACTGTAATTTCTTCTCATTGTCTTCTCTCTACTTTTTTTTCGGGGTTTGCGAGCTACAGTGCCTGGGGCATGCACTTTTGAGGATCCTTGGTTTCATTACCAGAAAAAAATTATTTATCGTTTATTTCGTTTCGTATGAATATAAAGGAGTAAATGCTTCAGATTTTAAATATGCACTTGTCATTTACAAGGCTGGGTTGGGGCAACCTTGAAATTATAAATTAAAATAATTCTACTCCCGGGTTCCTGCATTTAATAAAAGTTCATAAAGTACAAATGATACCATGTTTGTATGACTAAAACATGGCATTTGCTTTTGCTACCACTTTGAAGCATTTACTCGCATCTGTATGAATGAAAATTAAGCAAACACTTTTACTAAAAACCGTTTGCTAAATTCTGAAAATAATTACTTTTTACCTTTAAGCTTTTGCTACACTATAAACGTTTGCTTCGTTTCTTATGAATAAAACGGAGTAAATGCTTCAGATTTCAAATATTTACTTGTCATATTACAAGGTTGGGTTGGGGCTACCTTGAAAATATAAATGCACATAATTCTGCGCAAAAATTACTGCATTTATTAATGTTAATTGGGATAAAGTACAAATAATACCATACGGTAGTTCGTATGAATAAAAACTGGCATTTGCATTACTCCCATCTGTATGAATAAAAATTAAGCAAAGGCTTTTACTGAAAATCATTTGCTCTTGAGTAAATGGCCTGCAAAATGTAAAGCTTTACACGTTTATAAGTTTGCAGAAAATAAAACTATCGTAACCGAAACGGAAAGCGGCACAGGGGAGGGTCACGTGCTGGAGGACCGATACAAAAAAAGCGTATCAAACGTGACAAACGCAATGCCGTTTACGCGCACAATGCGCTGTGCATCGGCACCCATGATCTACACGTGGATTGGGTTTTCAGTCCCTACCTGATTCCGTGGGTTTTCCCCAGACTATTCTTCTGGGGTTTTCCTCCCACCTCTAAAACTGTAATTTCTTCTCATTGTCTTCTCTCTACGTTTTTTTTTCGGGGTTTGCGAGCTACAGTGCCTGGGGCATACACTTTTGAGGATCCTTGGTTTCATTACCAGAAAAAAAATTATTTATCGTTTATTTCGTTTCGTATGAATATAAAGGAGTAAATGCTTCAGATTTTAAATATGCACTTGTCATTTACAAGGCTGGGTTGGGGCAACCTTGAAATTATAAAGTAAAATAATTCTGCGAAAAAATTACTGCATTTAATAAAAGTTCATAAAGTACAAATGATACCATGTTTGTATGACTAAAACATGGCATTTGCTTTTGCTACCACTTTGAAGCATTTACTCGCATCTGTATGAATGAAAATTAAGCAAACACTTTTACTAAAAACCGTTTGCTAAATTCTGAAAATAATTACTTTTTACCTTTAAGCTTTTGCTACACTATAAACGTTTGCTTCGTTTCTTATGAATAAAACGGAGTAAATGCTTCAGATTTCAAATATTTACTTGTCATATTACAAGGTTGGGTTGGGGCTACCTTGAAAATATAAATGCACATAATTCTGCGCAAAAATTACTGCATTTATTAATGTTAATTGCGAAAAAGTACAAATAATACCATACGGTAGTTCGTATGAATAAAAACTGGCATTTGCATTACTCCCATCTGTATGAATAAAAATTAAGCAAAGGCTTTTACTGAAAATCATTTGCTCTTGAGTAAATGGCCTGCAAAATGTAAAGCTTTACACGTTTATAAGTTTGCAGAAAATAAAACTATCGTAACCGAAACGGAAAGCGGCACAGGGGAGGGTCACGTGCTGGAGGACCGATACAAAAAAAGCGTATCAAACGTGACGAACGCAATGCCGTTTACGCGCACAATGCGCTGTGCATCGGCACCCATGATCTACACGTGGATTGGGTTTTCAGTCCCTACCTGATTCCGTGGGTTTCCCCAGACTATTCTTCTGGGGTTTTCCTCCCACCTCTAAAACTGTAATTTCTTCTCATTGTCTTCTCTCTACGTTTTTTTTTCGGTGTTTGCGTGCTACAGTGCCTGGGGCATACACTTTTGAGGATCCTTGGTTTCATTACCAGAAAAAAATTATTTATCGTTTATTTCGTTTCGTATGAATATAAAGGAGTAAATGCTTCAGATTTTAAATATGCACTTGTCATTTACAAGGCTGGGTTGGGGCAACCTTGAAATTATAAAGTAAAATAATTCTGCGAAAAAATTACTGCATTTAATAAAAGTTCATAAAGTACAAATGATACCATGTTTGTATGACTAAAACATGGCATTTGCTTTTGCTACCACTTTGAAGCATTTACTCGCATCTGTATGAATGAAAATTAAGCAAACACTTTTACTAAAAACCGTTTGCTAAATTCTGAAAATAATTACTTTTTACCTTTAAGCTTTTGCTACACTATAAACGTTTGCTTCGTTTCTTATGAATAAAACGGAGTAAATGCTTCAGATTTCAAATATTTACTTGTCATATTACAAGGTTGGGTTGGGGCTACCTTGAAAATATAAATGCACATAATTCTGCGCAAAAATTACTGCATTTATTAATGTTAATTGCGAAAAAGTACAAATAATACCATACGGTAGTTCGTATGAATAAAAACTGGCATTTGCATTACTCCCATCTGTATGAATAAAAATTAAGCAAAGGCTTTTACTGAAAATCATTTGCTCTTGAGTAAATGGCCTGCAAAATGTAAAGCTTTACACGTTTATAAGTTTGCAGAAAATAAAACTATCGTAACCGAAACGGAAAGCGGCACAGGGGAGGGTCACGTGCTGGAGGACCGATACAAAAAAGCGTATCAAACGTGACGAACGCAATGCCGTTTACGCGCACAATGCGCTGTGCATCGGCACCCATGATCTACACGTGGATTGGGTTTTCAGTCCCTAACTGATTCCGTGGGTTTTCCCCAGACTATTCTTCTGGGGTTTTCCTCCCACCTCTAAAACTGTAATTTCTTCTCATTGTCTTCTCTCTACGTTTTTTTTTCGGGGTTTGCGAGCTACAGTGCCTGGGGCATGCACTTTTGAGGATCCTTGGTTTCATTACCAGAAAAAAAAATATTTATCGTTTATTTCGTTTCGTATGAATATAAAGGAGTAAATGCTTCAGATTTTAAATATGCACTTGTCATTTACAAGGCTGGGTTGGGGCAACCTTGAAATTATAAAGTAAAATAATTCTGCGAAAAAATTACTGCATTTAATAAAAGTTCATAAAGTACAAATGATACCATGTTTGTATGACTAAAACATGGCATTTGCTTTTGCTACCACTTTGAAGCATTTACTCGCATCTGTATGAATGAAAATTAAGCAAACACTTTTACTAAAAACCGTTTGCTAAATTCTGAAAATAATTACTTTTTACCTTTAAGCTTTTGCTACACTATAAACGTTTGCTTCGTTTCTTATGAATAAAACGGAGTAAATGCTTCAGATTTCAAATATTTACTTGTCATATTACAAGGTTGGGTTGGGGCTACCTTGAAAATATAAATGCACATAATTCTGCGCAAAAATTACTGCATTTATTAATGTTAATTGCGAAAAAGTACAAATAATACCATACGGTAGTTCGTATGAATAAAAACTGGCATTTGCATTACTCCCATCTGTATGAATAAAAATTAAGCAAAGGCTTTTACTGAAAATCATTTGCTCTTGAGTAAATGGCCTGCAAAATGTAAAGCTTTACACGTTTATAAGTTTGCAGAAAATAAAACTATCGTAACCGAAACGGAAAGCGGCACAGGGAGGGTCACGTGCTGGAGGACCGATACAAAAAGCGTATCAAACGTGACGAACGCAATGCCGTTTACGCGCACAATGCGCTGTGCATCGGCACCCATGATCTACACGTGGATTGGGTTTTCAGTCCCTAACTGATTCCGTGGGTTTTCCCCAGACTATTCTTCTGGGGTTTTCCTCCCACCTCTAAAACTGTAATTTCTTCTCATTGTCTTCTCTCTACGTTTTTTTCGGGGTTTGCGAGCTACAGTGCCTGGGGCATGCACTTTGAGGATCCTTGGTTTCATTACCAGAAAAAAATATTTATCGTTTATTTCGTTTCGTATGAAGATAAAGGAGTAAATTATTCAGATTGTAAATATACGCGTGTCAGTTACAAGGCTGGTTTGGTGCAACCTTGAAATTATAAATTAAAATAATTCTTCGAAAAAAATTACTGCATTTAATAAAAGTTCATAAAGTACAAATGATACCATGTTTGTATGACTAAAACATGGCATTTGCTTTTGCTACCACTTTGAAGCATTTACTCGCATCTGTATGAATGAAAATTAAGCAAACACTTTTACTAAAAACCGTTTGCTAAATTCTGAAAATAATTACTTTTTACCTTTAAGCTTTTGCTACACTATAAACGTTTGCTTCGTTTCTTATGAATAAAACGGAGTAAATGCTTCAGATTTCAAATATTTACTTGTCATATTACAAGGTTGGGTTGGGGCTACCTTGAAAATATAAATGCACATAATTCTGCGCAAAAATTACTGCATTTATTAATGTTAATTGCGAAAAAGTACAAATAATACCATACGGTAGTTCGTATGAATAAAAACTGGCATTTGCATTACTCCCATCTGTATGAATAAAAATTAAGCAAAGGCTTTTACTGAAAATCATTTGCTCTTGAGTAAATGGCCTGCAAAATGTAAAGCTTTACACGTTTATAAGTTTGCAGAAAATAAAACTATCGTAACCGAAACGGAAAGCGGCACAGGGAGGGTCACGTGCTGGAGGACCGATACAAAAAGCGTATCAAACGTGACGAACGCAATGCCGTTTACGCGCACAATGCGCTGTGCATCGGCACCCATGATCTACACGTGGATTGGGTTTTCAGTCCCTACCTGATTCCGTGGGTTTTCCCCAGACTATTCTTCTGGGGTTTTCCTCCCACCTCTAAAACTGTAATTTCTTCTCATTGTCTTCTCTCTACGTTTTTTTTTCGGGGTTTGCGAGCTACAGTGCCTGGGACATACACTTTTGAGGATCCTTGGTTTCATTACCAGAAAAAAAATTATTTATCGTTTATTTCGTTTCGTATGAATATAAAGGAGTAAATGCTTCAGATTTTAAATATGCACTTGTCATTTACAAGGCTGGGTTGGGGCAACCTTGAAATTATAAAGTAAAATAATTCTGCGAAAAAATTACTGCATTTAATAAAAGTTCATAAAGTACAAATGATACCATGTTTGTATGACTAAAACATGGCATTTGCTTTTGCTACCACTTTGAAGCATTTACTCGCATCTGTATGAATGAAAATTAAGCAAACACTTTTACTAAAAACCGTTTGCTAAATTCTGAAAATAATTACTTTTACCTTTAAGCTTTTGCTACACTATAAACGTTTGCTTCGTTTCTTATGAATAAAACGGAGTAAATGCTTCAGATTTCAAATATTTACTTGTCATATTACAAGGTTGGGTTGGGGCTACCTTGAAAATATAAATGCACATAAGTCTGCGCAAAAATTACTGCATTTATTAATGTTAATTGCGAAAAAGTACAAATAATACCATACGGTAGTTCGTATGAATAAAAACTGGCATTTGCATTACTCCCATCTGTATGAATAAAAATTAAGCAAAGGCTTTTACTGAAAATCATTTGCTCTTGAGTAAATGGCCTGCAAAATGTAAAGCTTTACACGTTTATAAGTTTGCAGAAAATAAAACTATCGTAACCGAAACGGAAAGCGGCACAGGGGAGGGTCACGTGCTGGAGGACCGATACAAAAAAAGCGTATCAAACGTGACGAACGCAATGCCGTTTACGCGCACAATGCGCTGTGCATCGGCACCCATGATCTACACGTGGATTGGGTTTTCAGTCCCTACCTGATTCCGTGGGTTTTCCCCAGACTATTCTTCTGGGGTTTTCCTCCCACCTCTAAAACTGTAATTTCTTCTCATTGTCTTCTCTCTACGATTTTTCGGGGTTTGCGAGCTACAGTGCCTGGGGCATGCACTTTTGAGGATCCTTGGTTTCATTACCAGAAAAAAATTATTTATCGTTTATTTCGTTTCGTATGAATATAAAGGAGTAAATGCTTCAGATTTTAAATATGCACTTGTCATTTACAAGGCTGGGTTGGGGCAACCTTGAAATTATAAAGTAAAATAATTCTGCGAAAAAATTACTGCATTTAATAAAAGTTCATAAAGTACAAATGATACCATGTTTGTATGACTAAAACATGGCATTTGCTTTTGCTACCACTTTGAAGCATTTACTCGCATCTGTATGAATGAAAATTAAGCAAACACTTTTACTAAAAACCGTTTGCTAAATTCTGAAAATAATTACTTTTTACCTTTAAGCTTTTGCTACACTATAAACGTTTGCTTCGTTTCTTATGAATAAAACGGAGTAAATGCTTCAGATTTCAAATATTTACTTGTCATATTACAAGGTTGGGTTGGGGCTACCTTGAAAATATAAATGCACATAATTCTGCGCAAAAATTACTGCATTTATTAATGTTAATTGCGAAAAAGTACAAATAATACCATACGGTAGTTCGTATGAATAAAAACTGGCATTTGCATTACTCCCATCTGTATGAATAAAAATTAAGCAAAGGCTTTTACTGAAAATCATTTGCTCTTGAGTAAATGGCCTGCAAAATGTAAAGCTTTACACGTTTATAAATTTGCAGAAAATAAAACTATCGTAACCGAAACGGAAAGCGGCACAGGGGAGGGTCACGTGCTGGAGGACCGATACAAAAAAAGCGTATCAAACGTGACGAACGCAATGCCGTTTACGCGCACAATGCGCTGTGCATCGGCACCCATGATCTACACGTGGATTGGGTTTTCAGTCCCTACCTGATTCCGTGGGTTTTCCCCAGACTATTCTTCTGGGGTTTTCCTCCCACCTCTAAAACTGTAATTTCTTCTCGTTGTCTTCTCTCTACGTTTTTTTTTCGGGGTTTGCGAGCTACAGTGCCTGGGGCATACACTTTTGAGGATCCTTGGTTTCATTACCAGAAAAAAAAATTATTTATCGTTTATTTCGTTTCGTATGAATATAAAGGAGTAAATGCTTCAGATGTTAAATATGCACTTGTCCTTCACAAGGCCCGGTTCGAGCAACCTTGAAATTATAAAGTAAAATAATTCTGCGAAAAAATTACTGCATTTAATAAAAGTTCATAAAGTACAAATGATACCATGTTTGTATGACTAAAACATGGCATTTGCTTTTGCTACCACTTTGAAGCATTTACTCGCATCTGTATGAATGAAAATTAAGCAAACACTTTTACTAAAAACCGTTTGCTAAATTCTGAAAATAATTACTTTTTACCTTTAAGCTTTTGCTACACTATAAACGTTTGCTTCGTTTCTTATGAATAAAACGGAGTAAATGCTTCAGATTTCAAATATTTACTTGTCATATTACAAGGTTGGGTTGGGGCTACCTTGAAAATATAAATGCACATAATTCTGCGCAAAAATTACTGCATTTATTAATGTTAACTGCGAAAAAGTACAAATAATACCATACGGTAGTTCGTATGAATAAAAACTGGCATTTGCATTACTCCCATCTGTATGAATAAAAATTAAGCAAAGGCTTTTACTGAAAATCATTTGCTCTTGAGTAAATGGCCTGCAAAATGTAAAGCTTTACACGTTTATAAGTTTGCAGAAAATAAAACTATCGTAACCGAAACGGAAAGCGGCACAGGGGAGGGTCACGTGCTGGAGGACCGATACAAAAAAAGCGTATCAAACGTGACGAACGCAATGCCGTTTACGCGCACAATGCGCTGTGCATCGGCACCCATGATCTACACGTGGATTGGGTTTTCAGTCCCTACCTGAATCCGTGGGTTTTCCCCAGACTATTCTTCTGGGGTTTTCCTCCCACCTCTAAAACTGTAATTTCTTCTCATTGTCTTCTCTCTACGTTTTTTTTTCGGGGTTTGCGAGCTACAGTGCCTGGGGCATACACTTTTGAGGATCCTTGGTTTCATTACCAGAAAAAAAATTATTTATCGTTTATTTCGTTTCGTATGAATATAAAGGAGTAAATGCTTCAGATTTTAAATATGCACTTGTCATTTACAAGGCTGGGTTGGGGCAACCTTGAAATTATAAAGTAAAATAATTCTGCGAAAAAATTACTGCATTTAATAAAAGTTCATCAAGTACAAATGATACCATGTTTGTATGACTAAAACATGGCATTTGCTTTTGCTACCACTTTGAAGCATTTACTCGCATCTGTATGAATGAAAATTAAGCAAACACTTTTACTAAAAACCGTTTGCTAAATTCTGAAAATAATTACTTTTTACCTTTAAGCTTTTGCTACACTATAAACGTTTGCTTCGTTTCTTATGAATAAAACGGAGTAAATGCTTCAGATTTCAAATATTTACTTGTCATATTACAAGGTTGGGTTGGGGCTACCTTGAAAATATAAATGCACATAATTCTGCGCAAAAATTACTGCATTTATTAATGTTAATTGCGAAAAAGTACAAATAATACCATACGGTAGTTCGTATGAATAAAAACTGGCATTTGCATTACTCCCATCTGTATGAATAAAAATTAAGCAAAGGCTTTTACTGAAAATCATTTGCTCTTGAGTAAATGGCCTGCAAAATGTAAAGCTTTACACGTTTATAAGTTTGCAGAAAATAAAACTATCGTAACCGAAACGGAAAGCGGCACAGGGGAGGGTCACGTGCTGGAGGACCGATACAAAAAAAGCGTATCAAACGTGACGAACGCAATGCCGTTTACGCGCACAATGCGCTGTGCATCGGCACCCATGATCTACACGTGGATTGGGTTTTCAGTCCCTACCTGATTCCGTGGGTTTTCCCCAGACTATTCTTCTGGGGTTTTCCTCCCACCTCTAAAACTGTAATTTCTTCTCATTGTCTTCTCTCTACGTTTTTTTTTCGGGGTTTGTGAGCTACAGTGCCTGGGGCATGCACTTTTGAGGATCCTTGGTTTCATTACCAGAAAAAAAAATTATTTATCGTTTATTTCGTTTCGTATGAATATAAAGGAGTAAATGCTTCAGATTTTAAATATGCACTTGTCATTTACAAGGCTGGGTTGGGGCAACCTTGAAATTATAAAGTAAAATAATTCTGCGAAAAAATTACTGCATTTAATAAAAGTTCATAAAGTACAAATGATACCATGTTTGTATGACTAAAACATGGCATTTGCTTTTGCTACCACTTTGAAGCATTTACTCGCATCTGTATGAATGAAAATTAAGCAAACACTTTTACTAAAAACCGTTTGCTAAATTCTGAAAATAATTACTTTTTACCTTTAAGCTTTTGCTACACTATAAACGTTTGCTTCGTTTCTTATGAATAAAACGGAGTAAATGCTTCAGATTTCAAATATTTACTTGTCATATTACAAGGTTGGGTTGGGGCTACCTTGAAAATATAAATGCACATAATTCTGCGCAAAAATTACTGCATTTATTAATGTTAATTGCGAAAAAGTACAAATAATACCATACGGTAGTTCGTATGAATAAAAACTGGCATTTGCATTACTCCCATCTGTATGAATAAAAATTAAGCAAAGGCTTTTACTGAAAATCATTTGCTCTTGAGTAAATGGCCTGCAAAATGTAAAGCTTTACACGTTTATAAGTTTGCAGAAAATAAAACTATCGTAACCGAAACGGAAAGCGGCACAGGGGAGGGTCACGTGCTGGAGGACCGATACAAAAAAAGCGTATCAAACGTGACGAACGCAATGCCGTTTACGCGCACAATGCGCTGTGCATCGGCACCCATGATCTACACGTGGATTGGGTTTTCAGTCCCTAACTGATTCCGTGGGTTTTCCCCAGACTATTCTTCTGGGGTTTTCCTCCCACCTCTAAAACTGTAATTTCTTCTCATTGTCTTCTCTCTACAGGTTTCTTCAGGCTTGCGAGCTACAGTGCCTGGGGCATACACTTTTGAGGATCCTTGGTTTCATTACCAGAAAAAAAATTATTTATCGTTTATTTCGTTTCGTATGAATATAAAGGAGTAAATGCTTCAGATTTTAAATATGCACTTGTCATTTACAAGGCTGGGTTGGGGCAACCTTGAAATTATAAAGTAAAATAATTCTGCGAAAAAATTACTGCATTTAATAAAAGTTCATAAAGTACAAATGATACCATGTTTGTATGACTAAAACATGGCATTTGCTTTTGCTACCACTTTGAAGCATTTACTCGCATCTGTATGAATGAAAATTAAGCAAACACTTTTACTAAAAACCGTTTGCTAAATTCTGAAAATAATTACTTTTTACCTTTAAGCTTTTGCTACACTATAAACGTTTGCTTCGTTTCTTATGAATAAAACGGAGTAAATGCTTCAGATTTCAAATATTTACTTGTCATATTACAAGGTTGGGTTGGGGCTACCTTGAAAATATAAATGCACATAATTCTGCGCAAAAATTACTGCATTTATTAATGTTAATTGCGAAAAAGTACAAATAATACCATACGGTAGTTCGTATGAATAAAAACTGGCATTTGCATTACTCCCATCTGTATGAATAAAAATTAAGCAAAGGCTTTACTGAAAATCATTTGCTCTTGAGTAAATGGCCTGCAAAATGTAAAGCTTTACACGTTTATAAGTTTGCAGAAAATAAAACTATCGTAACCGAAACGGAAAGCGGCACAGGGGAGGGTCACGTGCTGGAGGACCGATACAAAAAAAGCGTATCAAACGTGACGAACGCAATGCCGTTTACGCGCACAATGCGCTGTGCATCGGCACCCATGATCTACACGTGGATTGGGTTTTCAGTCCCTACCTGATTCCGTGGGTTTTCCCAAAATATTCTTCTGGGGTTTTCCCCCCACCTCTAAAACTGTAATTTCTTCTCATTGTCTTCTCTCTACGTTTTTTTTCGGTGTTTGCGAGCTACAGTGCCTGGGGCATACACTTTTGAGGATCCTTGGTTTCATTACCAGAAAAAAAATTATTTATCGTTTATTTCGTTTCGTATGAATATAAAGGAGTAAATGCTTCAGATTTTAAATATGCACTTGTCATTTACAAGGCTGGGTTGGGGCAACCTTGAAATTATAAAGTAAAATAATTCTGCGAAAAATGGAAGGCATCGAATAAAAGTTCATAAAGTACAAATGATACCATGTTTGTATGACTAAAACATGGCATTTGCTTTTGCTACCACTTTGAAGCATTTACTCGCATCTGTATGAATGAAAATTAAGCAAACACTTTTACTAAAAACCGTTTGCTAAATTCTGAAAATAATTACTTTTTACCTTTAAGCTTTTGCTACACTATAAACGTTTGCTTCGTTTCTTATGAATAAAACGGAGTAAATGCTTCAGATTTCAAATATTTACTTGTCATATTACAAGGTTGGGTTGGGGCTACCTTGAAAATATAAATGCACATAATTCTGCGCAAAAATTACTGCATTTATTAATGTTAATTGCGAAAAAGTACAAATAATACCATACGGTAGTTCGTATGAATAAAAACTGGCATTTGCATTACTCCCATCTGTATGAATAAAAATTAAGCAAAGGCTTTTACTGAAAATCATTTGCTCTTGAGTAAATGGCCTGCAAAATGTAAAGCTTTACACGTTTATAAGTTTGCAGAAAATAAAACTATCGTAACCGAAACGGAAAGCGGCACAGGGGAGGGTCACGTGCTGGAGGACCGATACAAAAAAGCGTATCAAACGTGACGAACGCAATGCCGTTTACGCGCACAATGCGCTGTGCATCGGCACCCATGGTCTACACGTGGATTGGGTTTTCAGTCCCTACCTGATTCCGTGGGTTTTCCCAAAATATTCTTCTCGGGTTTCCTCCCGCTTCGAAAACTGTAATTTCTTCTCATTGTCTTCTCTCTACGTTTTTTCGGGGTTTGCGAGCTACAGTGCCTGGGGCATGCACTTTTTAGAAATCCTTGGTTTCATTACCAGAAAAAAATTATTTATCGTTTATTTCGTTTCGTATGAATATAAAGGAGTAAATGCTTCAGATTTTAAATATGCACTTGTCATTTACAAGGCCGGGATAGGGCAACGTTGAAATTATAAAGTAAAATAATTCTGCGAAAAAATTACTGCATTTAATAAAAGTTCATAAAGTACAAATGATACCATGTTTGTATGACTAAAACATGGCATTTGCTTTTGCTACCACTTTGAAGCATTTACTCGCATCTGTATGAATGAAAATTAAGCAAACACTTTTACTAAAAACCGTTTGCTAAATTCTGAAAATAATTACTTTTTACCTTTAAGCTTTTGCTACACTATAAACGTTTGCTTCGTTTCTTATGAATAAAACGGAGTAAATGCTTCAGATTTCAAATATTTACTTGTCATATTACAAGGTTGGGTTGGGGCTACCTTGAAAATATAAATGCACATAATTCTGCGCAAAAATTACTGCATTTATTAATGTTAATTGCGAAAAAGTACAAATAATACCATACGGTAGTTCGTATGAATAAAAACTGGCATTTGCATTACTCCCATCTGTATGAATAAAAATTAAGCAAAGGCTTTTACTGAAAATCATTTGCTCTTGAGTAAATGGCCTGCAAAATGTAAAGCTTTACACGTTTATAAGTTTGCAGAAAATAAAACTATCGTAACCGAAACGGAAAGCGGCACAGGGGAGGGTCACGTGCTGGAGGACCGATACAAAAAAAGCGTATCAAACGTGACGAACGCAATGCCGTTTACGCGCACAATGCGCTGTGCATCGGCACCCATGATCTACACGTGGATTGGGTTTTCAGTCCCTAACTGATTCCGTGGGTTTTCCCCAGACTATTCTTCTGGGGTTTTCCTCCCACCTCTAAAACTGTAATTTCTTCTCATTGTCTTCTCTCTACGTTTTTTTTCGGGGTTTGCGAGCTACAGTGCCTGGGGCATACACTTTTGAGGATCCTTGGTTTCATTACCAGAAAAAAATTATTTATCGTTTATTTCGTTTCGTATGAATATAAAGGAGTAAATGCTTCAGATTTTAAATATGCACTTGTCATTTACAAGGCTGGGTTGGGGCAACCTTGAAATTATAAAGTAAAATAATTCTGCGAAAAAATTACTGCATTTAATAAAAGTTCATAAAGTACAAATGATACCATGTTTGTATGACTAAAACATGGCATTTGCTTTTGCTACCACTTTGAAGCATTTACTCGCATCTGTATGAATGAAAATTAAGCAAACACTTTTACTAAAAACCGTTTGCTAAATTCTGAAAATAATTACTTTTACCTTTAAGCTTTTGCTACACTATAAACGTTTGCTTCGTTTCTTATGAATAAAACGGAGTAAATGCTTCAGATTTCAAATATTTACTTGTCATATTACAAGGTTGGGTTGGGGCTACCTTGAAAATATAAATGCACATAATTCTGCGCAAAAATTACTGCATTTATTAATGTTAATTGCGAAAAAGTACAAATAATACCATACGGTAGTTCGTATGAATAAAAACTGGCATTTGCATTACTCCCATCTGTATGAATAAAAATTAAGCAAAGGCTTTTACTGAAAATCATTTGCTCTTGAGTAAATGGCCTGCAAAATGTAAAGCTTTACACGTTTATAAGTTTGCAGAAAATAAAACTATCGTAACCGAAACGGAAAGCGGCACAGGGAGGGTCACGTGCTGGAGGACCGATACAAAAAAAGCGTATCAAACGTGACGAACGCAATGCCGTTTACGCGCACAATGCGCTGTGCATCGGCACCCATGATCTACACGTGGATTGGGTTTTCAGTCCCTACCTGATTCCGTGGGTTTTCCCCAGACTATTCTTCTGGGGTTTTCCTCCCACCTCTAAAACTGTAATTTCTTCTCATTGTCTTCTCTCTACGTTTTTTTTCGGGGTTTGCGAGCTACAGTGCCTGGGGCATGCACTTTTGAGGATCCTTGGTTTCATTACCAGAAAAAAATTATTTATCGTTTATTTCGTTTCGTATGAATATAAAGGAGTAAATGCTTCAGATTTTAAATATGCACTTGTCATTTACAAGGCTGGGTTGGGGCAACCTTGAAATTATAAAGTAAAATAATTCTGCGAAAAAAATTACTGCATTTAATAAAAGTTCATAAAGTACAAATGATACCATGTTTGTATGACTAAAACATGGCATTTGCTTTTGCTACCACTTTGAAGCATTTACTCGCATCTGTATGAATGAAAATTAAGCAAACACTTTTACTAAAAACCGTTTGCTAAATTCTGAAAATAATTACTTTTTACCTTTAAGCTTTTGCTACACTATAAACGTTTGCTTCGTTTCTTATGAATAAAACGGAGTAAATGCTTCAGATTTCAAATATTTACTTGTCATATTACAAGGTTGGGTTGGGGCTACCTTGAAAATATAAATGCACATAATTCTGCGCAAAAATTACTGCATTTATTAATGTTAATTGCGAAAAAGTACAAATAATACCATACGGTAGTTCGTATGAATAAAAACTGGCATTTGCATTACTCCCATCTGTATGAATAAAAATTAAGCAAAGGCTTTTACTGAAAATCATTTGCTCTTGAGTAAATGGCCTGCAAAATGTAAAGCTTTACACGTTTATAAGTTTGCAGAAAATAAAACTATCGTAACCGAAACGGAAAGCGGCACAGGGGAGGGTCACGTGCTGGAGGACCGATACAAAAAGCGTATCAAACGTGACGAACGCAATGCCGTTTACGCGCACAATGCGCTGTGCATCGGCACCCATGATCTACACGTGGATTGGGTTTTCAGTCCCTAACTGATTCCGTGGGTTTTCCCCAGACTATTCTTCTGGGGTTTTCCTCCCACCTCTAAAACTGTAATTTCTTCTCATTGTCTTCTCTCTACGTTTTTTCGCGGTTTGCGAGCTACAGTGCCTGGGGCATGCACTTTTGACAATCCTTGGTTTCTTTACCAGAAAAAAAATTAGTTATCGTTTATTTCGTTTCGTATGAATATAAAGGAGTAAATGCTTCAGATTTTAAATATGCACTTGTCATTTACAAGGCTGGGTTGGGGCAACCTTGAAATTATAAAGTAAAATAATTCTGCGAAAAAATTACTGCATTTAATAAAAGTTCATAAAGTACAAATGATACCATGTTTGTATGACTAAAACATGGCATTTGCTTTTGCTACCACTTTGAAGCATTTACTCGCATCTGTATGAATGAAAATTAAGCAAACACTTTTACTAAAAACCGTTTGCTAAATTCTGAAAATAATTACTTTTACCTTTAAGCTTTTGCTACACTATAAACGTTTGCTTCGTTTCTTATGAATAAAACGGAGTAAATGCTTCAGATTTCAAATATTTACTTGTCATATTACAAGGTTGGGTTGGGGCTACCTTGAAAATATAAATGCACATAATTCTGCGCAAAAATTACTGCATTTATTAATGTTAATTGCGAAAAAGTACAAATAATACCATACGGTAGTTCGTATGAATAAAAACTGGCATTTGCATTACTCCCATCTGTATGAATAAAAATTAAGCAAAGGCTTTTACTGAAAATCATTTGCTCTTGAGTAAATGGCCTGCAAAATGTAAAGCTTTACACGTTGATAAGTTTGCAGAAAATAAAACTATCGTAACCGAAACGGAAAGCGGCACAGGGGAGGGTCACGTGCTGGAGGACCGATACAAAAAAAGCGTATCAAACGTGACGAACGCAATGCCGTTTACGCGCACAATGCGCTGTGCATCGGCACCCATGATCTACACGTGGATTGGGTTTTCAGTCCCTACCTGATTCCGTGGGTTTTCCCCAGACTATTCTTCTGGGGTTTTCCTCCCACCTCTAAAACTGTAATTTCTTCTCATTGTCTTCTCTCTACGTTTTTTTTCGGGGTTTGCGAGCTACAGTGCCTGGGGCATACACTTTTGAGGATCCTTGGTTTCATTACCAGAAAAAAAATTATTTATCGTTTATTTCGTTTCGTATGAATATAAAGGAGTAAATGCTTCAGATTTTAAATATGCACTTGTCATTTACAAGGCTGGGTTGGGGCAACCTTGAAATTATAAAGTAAAATAATTCTGCGAAAAAATTACTGCATTTAATAAAAGTTCATAAAGTACAAATGATACCATGTTTGTATGACTAAAACATGGCATTTGCTTTTGCTACCACTTTGAAGCATTTACTCGCATCTGTATGAATGAAAATTAAGCAAACACTTTTACTAAAAACCGTTTGCTAAATTCTGAAAATAATTACTTTTTACCTTTAAGCTTTTGCTACACTATAAACGTTTGCTTCGTTTCTTATGAATAAAACGGAGTAAATGCTTCAGATTTCAAATATTTACTTGTCATATTACAAGGTTGGGTTGGGGCTACCTTGAAAATATAAATGCACATAATTCTGCGCAAAAATTACTGCATTTATTAATGTTAATTGCGAAAAAGTACAAATAATACCATACGGTAGTTCGTATGAATAAAAACTGGCATTTGCATTACTCCCATCTGTATGAATAAAAATTAAGCAAAGGCTTTTACTGAAAATCATTTGCTCTTGAGTAAATGGCCTGCAAAATGTAAAGCTTTACACGTTTATAAGTTTGCAGAAAATAAAACTATCGTAACCGAAACGGAAAGCGGCACAGGGGAGGGTCACGTGCTGGAGGACCGATACAAAAAAAGCGTATCAAACGTGACGAACGCAATGCCGTTTACGCGCACAATGCGCTGTGCATCGGCACCCATGATCTACACGTGGATTGGGTTTTCAGTCCCTACCTGATTCCGTGGGTTTTCCCCAGACTATTCTTCTGGGGTTTTCCTCCCACCTCTAAAACTGTAATTTCTTCTCATTGTCTTCTCTCTACGTTTTTTTTTCGGGGTTTGCGAGCTACAGTGCCTGGGGCATGCACTTTTGAGGATCCTTGGTTTCATTACCAGAAAAAAAATTATTTATCGTTTATTTCGTTTCGTATGAATATAAAGGAGTAAATGCTTCAGATTTTAAATATGCACTTGTCATTTACAAGGCTGGGTTGGGGCAACCTTGAAATTATAAAGTAAAATAATTCTGCGAAAAAATTACTGCATTTAATAAAAGTTCATAAAGTACAAATGATACCATGTTTGTATGACTAAAACATGGCATTTGCTTTTGCTACCACTTTGAAGCATTTACTCGCATCTGTATGAATGAAAATTAAGCAAACACTTTTACTAAAAACCGTTTGCTAAATTCTGAAAATAATTACTTTTTACCTTTAAGCTTTTGCTACACTATAAACGTTTGCTTCGTTTCTTATGAATCAAACGGAGTAAATGCTTCAGATTTCAAATATTTACTTGTCATATTACAAGGTTGGGTTGGGGCTACCTTGAAAATATAAATGCACATAATTCTGCGCAAAAATTACTGCATTTATTAATGTTAATTGCGAAAAGTACAAATAATACCATACGGTAGTTCGTATGAATAAAAACTGGCATTTGCATTACTCCCATCTGTATGAATAAAAATTAAGCAAAGGCTTTTACTGAAAATCATTTGCTCTTGAGTAAATGGCCTGCAAAATGTAAAGCTTTACACGTTTATAAGTTTGCAGAAAATAAAACTATCGTAACCGAAACGGAAAGCGGCACAGGGGGGGTCACGTGCTGGAGGACCGATACAAAAAAAGCGTATCAAACGTGACGAACGCAATGCCGTTTACGCGCACAATGCGCTGTGCATCGGCACCCATGATCTACACGTGGATTGGGTTTTCAGTCCCTACCTGATTCCGTGGGTTTTCCCCAGACTATTCTTCTGGGGTTTTCCTCCCACCTCTAAAACTGTAATTTCTTCTCATTGTCTTCTCTCTACGTTTTCTTTCGGGGTTTGCGAGCTACAGTGCCTGGGGCATGCACTTTTGAGGATCCTTGGTTTCATTACCAGAAAAAAAAATTATTTATCGTTTATTTCGTTTCGTATGAATATAAAGGAGTAAATGCTTCAGATTTTAAATATGCACTTGTCATTTACAAGGCTGGGTTGGGGCAACCTTGAAATTATAAAGTAAAATAATTCTGCGAAAAAATTACTGCATTTAATAAAAGTTCATAAAGTACAAATGATACCATGTTTGTATGACTAAAACATGGCATTTGCTTTTGCTACCACTTTGAAGCATTTACTCGCATCTGTATGAATGAAAATTAAGCAAACACTTTTACTAAAAACCGTTTGCTAAATTCTGAAAATAATTACTTTTTACCTTTAAGCTTTTGCTACACTATAAACGTTTGCTTCGTTTCTTATGAATCAAACGGAGTAAATGCTTCAGATTTCAAATATTTACTTGTCATATTACAAGGTTGGGTTGGGGCTACCTTGAAAATATAAATGCACATAATTCTGCGCAAAAATTACTGCATTTATTAATGTTAATTGCGAAAAAGTACAAATAATACCATACGGTAGTTCGTATGAATAAAAACTGGCATTTGCATTACTCCCATCTGTATGAATAAAAATTAAGCAAAGGCTTTTACTGAAAATCATTTGCTCTTGAGTAAATGGCCTGCAAAATGTAAAGCTTTACACGTTTATAAGTTTGCAGAAAATAAAACTATCGTAACCGAAACGGAAAGCGGCACAGGGGAGGGTCACGTGCTGGAGGACCGATACAAAAAAAGCGTATCAAACGTGACGAACGCAATGCCGTTTACGCGCACAATGCGCTGTGCATCGGCACCCATGATCTACACGTGGATTGGGTTTTCAGTCCCTACCTGATTCCGTGGGTTTTCCCCAGACTATTCTTCTGGGGTTTTCCTCCCACCTCTAAAACTGTAATTTCTTCTCATTGTCTTCTCTCTACGTTTTCTTTCGGGGTTTGCGAGCTACAGTGCCTGGGGCATGCACTTTTGAGGATCCTTGGTTTCATTACCAGAAAAAAAAATTATTTATCGTTTATTTCGTTTCGTATGAATATAAAGGAGTAAATGCTTCAGATTTTAAATATGCACTTGTCATTTACAAGGCTGGGTTGGGGCAACCTTGAAATTATAAAGTAAAATAATTCTGCGAAAAAATTACTGCATTTAATAAAAGTTCATAAAGTACAAATGATACCATGTTTGTATGACTAAAACATGGCATTTGCTTTTGCTACCACTTTGAAGCATTTACTCGCATCTGTATGAATGAAAATTAAGCAAACACTTTTACTAAAAACCGTTTGCTAAATTCTGAAAATAATTACTTTTTACCTTTAAGCTTTTGCTACACTATAAACGTTTGCTTCGTTTCTTATGAATAAAACGGAGTAAATGCTTCAGATTTCAAATATTTACTTGTCATATTACAAGGTTGGGTTGGGGCTACCTTGAAAATATAAATGCACATAATTCTGCGCAAAAATTACTGCATTTATTAATGTTAATTGCGAAAAAGTACAAATAATACCATACGGTAGTTCGTATGAATAAAAACTGGCATTTGCATTACTCCCATCTGTATGAATAAAAATTAAGCAAAGGCTTTTACTGAAAATCATTTGCTCTTGAGTAAATGGCCTGCAAAATGTAAAGCTTTACACGTTTATAAGTTTGCAGAAAATAAAACTATCGTAACCGAAACGGAAAGCGGCACAGGGAGGGTCACGTGCTGGAGGACCGATACAAAAAAGCGTATCAAACGTGACGAACGCAATGCCGTTTACGCGCACAATGCGCTGTGCATCGGCACCCATGATCTACACGTGGATTGGGTTTTCAGTCCCTAACTGATTCCGTGGGTTTTCCCCAGACTATTCTTCTGGGGTTTTCCTCCCACCTCTAAAACTGTAATTTCTTCTCATTGTCTTCTCTCTACGTTTTTTCGGGGTTTGCGAGCTACAGTGCCTGGGGCATGCACTTTTGAGGATCCTTGGTTTCATTACCAGAAAAAAATTATTTATCGTTTATTTCGTTTCGTATGAATATAAAGGAGTAAATGCTTCAGATTTTAAATATGCACTTGTCATTTACAAGGCTGGGTTGGGGCAACCTTGAAATTATAAAGTAAAATAATTCTGCGAAAAAATTACTGCATTTAATAAAAGTTCATAAAGTACAAATGATACCATGTTTGTATGACTAAAACATGGCATTTGCTTTTGCTACCACTTTGAAGCATTTACTCGCATCTGTATGAATGAAAATTAAGCAAACACTTTTACTAAAAACCGTTTGCTAAATTCTGAAAATAATTACTTTTACCTTTAAGCTTTTGCTACACTATAAACGTTTGCTTCGTTTCTTATGAATAAAACGGAGTAAATGCTTCAGATTTCAAATATTTACTTGTCATATTACAAGGTTGGGTTGGGGCTACCTTGAAAATATAAATGCACATAATTCTGCGCAAAAATTACTGCATTTATTAATGTTAATTGCGAAAAAGTACAAATAATACCATACGGTAGTTCGTATGAATAAAAACTGGCATTTGCATTACTCCCATCTGTATGAATAAAAATTAAGCAAAGGCTTTTACTGAAAATCATTTGCTCTTGAGTAAATGGCCTGCAAAATGTAAAGCTTTACACGTTTATAAGTTTGCAGAAAATAAAACTATCGTAACCGAAACGGAAAGCGGCACAGGAGGGTCACGTGCTGGAGGACCGATACAAAAAAAGCGTATCAAACGTGACGAACGCAATGCCGTTTACGAGCACAATGCGCTGTGCATCGGCACCCATGATCTACACGTGGATTGGGTTTTCAGTCCCTACCTGATTCCGTGGGTTTTCCCCAGACTATTCTTCTGGGGTTTTCCTCCCACCTCTAAAACTGTAATTTCTTCTCATTGTCTTCTCTCTACGTTTTTTTTTCGGGGTTTGCGAGCTACAGTGCCTGGGGCATACACTTTTGAGGATCCTTGGTTTCATTACCAGAAAAAAAAATATTTATCGTTTATTTCGTTTCGTATGAATATAAAGGAGTAAATGCTTCAGATTTTAAATATGCACTTGTCATTTACAAGGCTGGGTTGGGGCAACCTTGAAATTATAAAGTAAAATAATTCTGCGAAAAAATTACTGCATTTAATAAAAGTTCATAAAGTACAAATGATACCATGTTTGTATGACTAAAACATGGCATTTGCTTTTGCTACCACTTTGAAGCATTTACTCGCATCTGTATGAATGAAAATTAAGCAAACACTTTTACTAAAAACCGTTTGCTAAATTCTGAAAATAATTACTTTTTACCTTTAAGCTTTTGCTACACTATAAACGTTTGCTTCGTTTCTTATGAATAAAACGGAGTAAATGCTTCAGATTTCAAATATTTACTTGTCATATTACAAGGTTGGGTTGGGGCTACCTTGAAAATATAAATGCACATAATTCTGCGCAAAAATTACTGCATTTATTAATGTTAATTGCGAAAAAGTACAAATAATACCATACGGTAGTTCGTATGAATAAAACATGGCATTTGCATTACTCCCATCTGTATGAATAAAAATTAAGCAAAGGCTTTTACTGAAAATCATTTGCTCTTGAGTAAATGGCCTGCAAAATGTAAAGCTTTACACGTTTATAAGTTTGCAGAAAATAAAACTATCGTAACCGAAACGGAAAGCGGCACAGGGGAGGGTCACGTGCTGGAGGACCGATACAAAAAAAGCGTATCAAACGTGACGAACGCAATGCCGTTTACGAGCACAATGCGCTGTGCATCGGCACCCATGATCTACACGTGGATTGGGTTTTCAGTCCCTACCTGATTCCGTGGGTTTTCCCCAGACTATTCTTCTGGGGTTTTCCTCCCACCTCTAAAACTGTAATTTCTTCTCATTGTCTTCTCTCTACGTTTTTTTTTCGGGGTTTGCGAGCTACAGTGCCTGGGGCATACACTTTTGAGGATCCTTGGTTTCATTACCAGAAAAAAAAATATTTATCGTTTATTTCGTTTCGTATGAATATAAAGGAGTAAATGCTTCAGATTTTAAATATGCACTTGTCATTTACAAGGCTGGGTTGGGGCAACCTTGAAATTATAAAGTAAAATAATTCTGCGAAAAAATTACTGCATTTAATAAAAGTTCATAAAGTACAAATGATACCATGTTTGTATGACTAAAACATGGCATTTGCTTTTGCTACCACTTTGAAGCATTTACTCGCATCTGTATGAATGAAAATTAAGCAAACACTTTTACTAAAAACCGTTTGCTAAATTCTGAAAATAATTACTTTTACCTTTAAGCTTTTGCTACACTATAAACGTTTGCTTGTTTCTTATGAATAAAACGGAGTAAATGCTTCAGATTTCAAATATTTACTTGTCATATTACAAGGTTGGGTTGGGGCTACCTTGAAAATATAAATGCACATAATTCTGCGCAAAAATTACTGCATTTATTAATGTTAATTGCGAAAAAGTACAAATAATACCATACGGTAGTTCGTATGAATAAAAACTGGCATTTGCATTACTCCCATCTGTATGAATAAAAATTAAGCAAAGGCTTTTACTGAAAATCATTTGCTCTTGAGTAAATGGCCTGCAAAATGTAAAGCTTTACACGTTTATAAGTTTGCAGAAAATAAAACTATCGTAACCGAAACGGAAAGCGGCACAGGGGAGGGTCACGTGCTGGAGGACCGATACAAAAAAAGCGTATCAAACGTGACGAACGCAATGCCGTTTACGCGCACAATGCGCTGTGCATCGGCACCCATGATCTACACGTGGATTGGGTTTTCAGTCCCTAACTGATTCCGTGGGTTTTCCCCAGACTATTCTTCTGGGGTTTTCCTCCCACCTCTAAAACTGTAATTTCTTCTCATTGTCTTCTCTCTACGTTTTTTTTTCGGGGTTTGCGAGCTACAGTGCCTGGGGCATACACTTTTGAGGATCCTTGGTTTCATTACCAGAAAAAAAATTATTTATCGTTTATTTCGTTTCGTATGAATATAAAGGAGTAAATGCTTCAGATTTTAAATATGCACTTGTCATTTACAAGGCTGGGTTGGGGCAACCTTGAAATTATAAAGTAAAATAATTCTGCGAAAAAATTACTGCATTTAATAAAAGTTCATAAAGTACAAATGATACCATGTTTGTATGACTAAAACATGGCATTTGCTTTTGCTACCACTTTGAAGCATTTACTCGCATCTGTATGAATGAAAATTAAGCAAACACTTTTACTAAAAACCGTTTGCTAAATTCTGAAAATAATTACTTTTTACCTTTAAGCTTTTGCTACACTATAAACGTTTGCTTCGTTTCTTATGAATAAAACGGAGTAAATGCTTCAGATTTCAAATATTTACTTGTCATATTACAAGGTTGGGTTGGGGCTACCTTGAAAATATAAATGCACATAATTCTGCGCAAAAATTACTGCATTTATTAATGTTAATTGCGAAAAAGTACAAATAATACCATACGGTAGTTCGTATGAATAAAAACTGGCATTTGCATTACTCCCATCTGTATGAATAAAAATTAAGCAAAGGCTTTTACTGAAAATCATTTGCTCTTGAGTAAATGGCCTGCAAAATGTAAAGCTTTACACGTTTATAAGTTTGCAGAAAATAAAACTATCGTAACCGAAACGGAAAGCGGCACAGGGGAGGGTCACGTGCTGGAGGACCGATACAAAAGCGTATCAAACGTGACGAACGCAATGCCGTTTACGCGCACAATGCGCTGTGCATCGGCACCCATGATCTACACGTGGATTGGGTTTTCAGTCCCTACCTGATTCCGTGGGTTTTCCCCAGACTATTCTTCTGGGGTTTTCCTCCCACCTCTAAAACTGTAATTTCTTCTCATTGTCTTCTCTCTACGTTTTTTTTCGGGGTTTGCGAGCTACAGTGCCTGGGGCATACACTTTTGAGGATCCTTGGTTTCATTACCAGAAAAAAATTATTTATCGTTTATTTCGTTTCGTATGAATATAAAGGAGTAAATGCTTCAGATTTTAAATATGCACTTGTCATTTACAAGGCTGGGTTGGGGCAACCTTGAAATTATAAAGTAAAATAATTCTGCGAAAAAATTACTGCATTTAATAAAAGTTCATAAAGTACAAATGATACCATGTTTGTATGACTAAAACATGGCATTTGCTTTTGCTACCACTTTGAAGCATTTACTCGCATCTGTATGAATGAAAATTAAGCAAACACTTTTACTAAAAACCGTTTGCTAAATTCTGAAAATAATTACTTTTTACCTTTAAGCTTTTGCTACACTATAAACGTTTGCTTCGTTTCTTATGAATAAAACGGAGTAAATGCTTCAGATTTCAAATATTTACTTGTCATATTACAAGGTTGGGTTGGGGCTACCTTGAAAATATAAATGCACATAATTCTGCGCAAAAATTACTGCATTTATTAATGTTAATTGCGAAAAAGTACAAATAATACCATACGGTAGTTCGTATGAATAAAAACTGGCATTTGCATTACTCCCATCTGTATGAATAAAAATTAAGCAAAGGCTTTTACTGAAAATCATTTGCTCTTGAGTAAATGGCCTGCAAAATGTAAAGCTTTACACGTTTATAAGTTTACAGAAAATAAAATTATTGTAACCGAAACGGAAAGCGGCACAGGGGAGGGTCACGTGCTGGAGGACCGATACAAAAAAAGCGTATCAAACGTGACGAACGCAATGCCGTTTACGCGCACAATGCGCTGTGCATCGGCACCCATGATCTACACGTGGATTGGGTTTTCAGTCCCTAACTGATTCCGTGGGTTTTCCCCAGACTATTCTTCTGGGGTTTTCCTCCCACCTCTAAAACTGTAATTTCTTCTCATTGTCTTCTCTCTACGTTTTTTTTCGGGGTTTGCGAGCTACAGTGCCTGGGGCATGCACTTTTGAGGATCCTTGGTTTCATTACCAGAAAAAAAATTATTTATCGTTTATTTCGTTTCGTATGAATATAAAGGAGTAAATGCTTCAGATTTTAAATATGCACTTGTCATTTACAAGGCTGGGTTGGGGCAACCTTGAAATTATAAAGTAAAATAATTCTGCGAAAAAATTACTGCATTTAATAAAAGTTCATAAAGTACAAATGATACCATGTTTGTATGACTAAAACATGGCATTTGCTTTTGCTACCACTTTGAAGCATTTACTCGCATCTGTATGAATGAAAATTAAGCAAACACTTTTACTAAAAACCGTTTGCTAAATTCTGAAAATAATTACTTCTACCTTTAAGCTTTTGCTACACTATAAACGTTTGCTTCGTTTCTTATGAATAAAACGGAGTAAATGCTTCAGATTTCAAATATTTACTTGTCATATTACAAGGTTGGGTTGGGGCTACCTTGAAAATATAAATGCACATAATTCTGCGCAAAAATTACTGCATTTATTAATGTTAATTGCGAAAAAGTACAAATAATACCATACGGTAGTTCGTATGAATAAAAACTGGCATTTGCATTACTCCCATCTGTATGAATAAAAATTAAGCAAAGGCTTTTACTGAAAATCATTTGCTCTTGAGTAAATGGCCTGCAAAATGTAAAGCTTTACACGTTTATAAGTTTGCAGAAAATAAAACTATCGTAACCGAAACGGAAAGCGGCACAGGAGGGGTCACGTGCTGGAGGACCGATACAAAAAGCGTATCAAACGTGACGAACGCAATGCCGTTTACGCGCACAATGCGCTGTGCATCGGCACCCATGATCTACACGTGGATTGGGTTTTCAGTCCCTAACTGATTCCGTGGGTTTTCCCCAGACTATTCTTCTGGGGTTTTCCTCCCACCTCTAAAACTGTAATTTCTTCTCATTGTCTTCTCTCTACGTTTTTTCGGGGTTTGCGAGCTACAGTGCCTGGGGCATGCACTTTTGAGGATCCTTGGTTTCATTACCAGAAAAAAATTATTTATCGTTTATTTCGTTTCGTATGAATATAAAGGAGTAAATGCTTCAGATTTTAAATATGCACTTGTCATTTACAAGGCTGGGTTGGGGCAACCTTGAAATTATAAAGTAAAATAATTCTGCGAAAAAATTACTGCATTTAATAAAAGTTCATAAAGTACAAATGATACCATGTTTGTATGACTAAAACATGGCATTTGCTTTTGCTACCACTTTGAAGCATTTACTCGCATCTGTATGAATGAAAATTAAGCAAACACTTTTACTAAAAACCGTTTGCTAAATTCTGAAAATAATTACTTTTACCTTTAAGCTTTTGCTACACTATAAACGTTTGCTTCGTTTCTTATGAATAAAACGGAGTAAATGCTTCAGATTTCAAATATTTACTTGTCATATTACAAGGTTGGGTTGGGGCTACCTTGAAAATATAAATGCACATAATTCTGCGCAAAAATTACTGCATTTATTAATGTTAATTGCGAAAAAGTACAAATAATACCATACGGTAGTTCGTATGAATAAAAACTGGCATTTGCATTACTCCCATCTGTATGAATAAAAATTAAGCAAAGGCTTTTACTGAAAATCATTTGCTCTTGAGTAAATGGCCTGCTAATTGTAAGGCTTACACGTTTATAAGATTGCAGAAAATAAAACTATTGTAACCGAGACGGAAAGCGGCACAGGGAGGGTCACGTGCTGGATGACCGATACAAAAAAAGCGTATCAAACGTGACGAACGCAATGCCGTTTACGCGCACAATGCGCTGTGCATCGGCACCCATGATCTACACGTGGATTGGGTTTTCAGTCCCTACCTGATTCCGTGGGTTTCCCCAGACTATTCTTCTGGGGTTTTCCTCCCACCTCTAAAACTGTAATTTCTTCTCATTGTCTTCTCTCTACGTTTTTTTTCGGGGTTTGCGAGCTACAGTGCCTGGGGCATACACTTTTGAGGATCCTTGGTTTCATTACCAGAAAAAAATTATTTATCGTTTATTTCGTTTCGTATGAATATAAAGGAGTAAATGCTTCAGATTTTAAATATGCACTTGTCATTTACAAGGCTGGGTTGCAACCTTGAAATTATAAAGTAAAATAATTCTGCGAAAAAATTACTGCATTTAATAAAAGTTCATAAAGTACAAATGATACCATGTTTGTATGACTAAAACATGGCATTTGCTTTTGCTACCACTTTGAAGCATTTACTCGCATCTGTATGAATGAAAATTAAGCAAACACTTTTACTAAAAACCGTTTGCTAAATTCTGAAAATAATTACTTTTACCTTTAAGCTTTTGCTACACTATAAACGTTTGCTTCGTTTCTTATGAATAAAACGGAGTAAATGCTTCAGATTTCAAATATTTACTTGTCATATTACAAGGTTGGGTTGGGGCTACCTTGAAAATATAAATGCACATAATTCTGCGCAAAAATTACTGCATTTATTAATGTTAATTGCGAAAAGTACAAATAATACCATACGGTAGTTCGTATGAATAAAAACTGGCATTTGCATTACTCCCATCTGTATGAATAAAAATTAAGCAAAGGCTTTTACTGAAAATCATTTGCTCTTGAGTAAATGGCCTGCAAAATGTAAAGCTTTACACGTTTATAAGTTTGCAGAAAATAAAACTATCGTAACCGAAACGGAAAGCGGCACAGGGGAGGGTCACGTGCTGGAGGACCGATACAAAAAAGCGCATCAAACGTGACGAACGCAATGCCGTTTACGCGCACAATGCGCTGTGCATCGGCACCCATGATCTACACGTGGATTGGGTTTTCAGTCCCTAACTGATTCCGTGGGTTTTCCCCAGACTATTCTTCTGGGGTTTTCCTCCCACCTCTAAAACTGTAATTTCTTCTCATTGTCTTCTCTCTACGTTTTTTTTCGGTGTTTGCGAGCTACAGTGCCTGGGGCATACACTTTTGAGGATCCTTGGTTTCATTACCAGAAAAAAAATTATTTATCGTTTATTTCGTTTCGTATGAATATAAAGGAGTAAATGCTTCAGATTTTAAATATGCACTTGTCATTTACAAGGCTGGGTTGGGGCAACCTTGAAATTATAAAGTAAAATAATTCTGCGAAAAATTACTGCATTTAATAAAAGTTCATAAAGTACAAATGATACCATGTTTGTATGACTAAAACATGGCATTTGCTTTTGCTACCACTTTGAAGCATTTACTCGCATCTGTATGAATGAAAATTAAGCAAACACTTTTACTAAAAACCGTTTGCTAAATTCTGAAAATAATTACTTTTACCTTTAAGCTTTTGCTACACTATAAACGTTTGCTTCGTTTCTTATGAATAAAACGGAGTAAATGCTTCAGATTTCAAATATTTACTTGTCATATTACAAGGTTGGGTTGGGGCTACCTTGAAAATATAAATGCACATAATTCTGCGCAAAAATTACTGCATTTATTAATGTTAATTGCGAAAAGTACAAATAATACCATACGGTAGTTCGTATGAATAAAAACTGGCATTTGCATTACTCCCATCTGTATGAATAAAAATTAAGCAAAGGCTTTTACTGAAAATCATTTGCTCTTGAGTAAATGGCCTGCAAAATGTAAAGCTTTACACGTTTATAAGTTTGCAGAAAATAAAACTATCGTAACCGAAACGGAAAGCGGCACAGGGAGGGTCACGTGCTGGAGGACCGATACAAAAAAAGCGTATCAAACGTGACGAACGCAATGCCGTTTACGCGCACAATGCGCTGTGCATCGGCACCCATGATCTACACGTGGATTGGGTTTTCAGTCCCTACCTGATTCCGTGGGTTTTCCCCAGACTATTCTTCTGGGGTTTTCCTCCCACCTCTAAAACTGTAATTTCTTCTCATTGTCTTCTCTCTACGTTTTTTTTTCGGGGTTTGCGAGCTACAGTGCCTGGGGCATACACTTTTGAGGATCCTTGGTTTCATTACCAGAAAAAAAATTATTTATCGTTTATTTCGTTTCGTATGAATATAAAGGAGTAAATGCTTCAGATTTTAAATATGCACTTGTCATTTACAAGGCTGGGTTGGGGCAACCTTGAAATTATAAAGTAAAATAATTCTGCGAAAAAATTACTGCATTTAATAAAAGTTCATAAAGTACAAATGATACCATGTTTGTATGACTAAAACATGGCATTTGCTTTTGCTACCACTTTGAAGCATTTACTCGCATCTGTATGAATGAAAATTAAGCAAACACTTTTACTAAAAACCGTTTGCTAAATTCTGAAAATAATTACTTTTTACCTTTAAGCTTTTGCTACACTATAAACGTTTGCTTCGTTTCTTATGAATAAAACGGAGTAAATGCTTCAGATTTCAAATATTTACTTGTCATATTACAAGGTTGGGTTGGGGCTACCTTGAAAATATAAATGCACATAATTCTGCGCAAAAATTACTGCATTTATTAATGTTAATTGCGAAAAAGTACAAATAATACCATACGGTAGTTCGTATGAATAAAAACTGGCATTTGCATTACTCCCATCTGTATGAATAAAAATTAAGCAAAGGCTTTTACTGAAAATCATTTGCTCTTGAGTAAATGGCCTGCAAAATGTAAGCTTTACACGTTTATAGGTTTGCAGAAAATAAAACTATCGTAACCGAAACGGAAAGCGGCACTGGGGAGGGTCACGTGCTGGAGGACCGATACAAAAAAAGCGCATCAAACGTGATGAACGTAATGCCGTTTACGCGCACAATGCGCTGTGCATCAGCACCCATGGTCTACATGTCGATTGGGTTTTCAGTCCCTACCTGATTCTGTGGGTTTTCCCCAGACTATTCTTCTGGGGTTTTCCTCCCACCTCTAAAACTGTAAATTTTTGCTGGTAAAAACACAACTTTTCCATCGGTTAACTATGTTTACCATACACTGTAAAGATAAGTTTAAACGGTTGCAAGAATAATTGTTGCCCTTTAGGGGTGGAGCTACATTTTAAGGTAGGCGGCTATAAAAAAAAATCATATCTAAATTGGTATGATTGTCTACAAGTAACTTACACAGGGTGAGTCAAAAAAAAAGGAAACCCAAATGGCAGGACAATTTTTTTTAATGAAGTTCTGCATGAAGCACTATCAAAATCAAGATATGAAAGCCCAATTTATAAGCTTTGTTTTAGTACAAGAATCATTCAAATCACTTATGTACTTTTTAAGTTACAGAATTTTAAACACAAACACCGTCTTAAAAGTTAATTCTATCATATCCCACGAAAATCATGTTCAGGTCTCTCATGGTTGATTTTATATTGATTTTTAAAGATCAAATCTATTAATCTCTAACGAGACGTCACGTAACCCATTATGACGTCATCATGACGTCACTTCAATTTTCATCTATAACACATCCCGGTCTAGGTACATACCAACTTTCAACCCAATCGGACCAGTGGTTCTGTAGATATTGGCCTTCAAAATATGCAATTTTAATATGGCGTCACATGTCACGTGACGTCATATTAAAAATAAAAAGATGAAATAAAAAAAAGACACCATGTCAGTTTGCAAACAGAACACAGGGCTTTTCGCATTTTACAAATGGTTATGTTTCGTTGGTCCTTTTGCAGTCACTTGTCATAGTGCTTCATGCAGTTAAAGGTTGTTCAAATGCTTAAAATAATTCCTAAAATATAATTTTATCACATGACGTCACATGCCCTGCAATAACGTCATCTTTAAAACCCTTCTCAATACACATTTTGTCATTGTGGTCTTGGTTTGAACCAAGTTTAATGTCAATCCGATGAAAGAAAGTGTGCAATTTTGGAAGCAGAATAAAATCATAAATATTTAAAAAATCATTAAAAAAATCAAACGATGATGTCATCGTGACGTCACTTCGGACTTGGCATACTAGTACCATTATCTACCTACCCAAGTTTTTCAAAAATGTTGTGCAAATACCTATTACCTAAAAAACCAAATACAAAAAATAATTTTGAACTTTGCATGTTGCGTTCGTGATATATGGCTAAACGGTCCAAAAATTCAAATATTCATATAAAATCTCAGGATGGCGTCATCATGACGTCACTTCATTTTTTATACCTATAACCCATCCCGGTCTGGCCACATACCAAGTTTCAACCCAATCGGACTTACAGTTCTGTAGATAAAGGACTTCAGAAATATGACAAATAAATATTTGAAATCTGAAGCATTTACTTCTTTTATATTCATACTAGTAAACGCTTATAGTGTAGCAAAACCTAAAAGGTAAAAACTAATTATTTTCAGATTTTAGCAAATGGTTTTGAGTAAAAATGTTTGCTTAATTTTCATTCATACAGATGCGAGTAAATGCTTCAAAGTGGTAGCAAAAGCAAATGCCATGTTTTATTCATACGAGCATGGTATCATTTGTACCCTATGAACTTTGTTAATATTAATTTTACGCGATTAACATATAATTATTTGCTTTATAATTTCAAGGTTGCCCCAACCCAGCCTTGTGAATGACAAGTTCATATTTGAAATCTGAAGCATTTACTCCTTTTTATTCATACGAAACAAAGTATAAACGATAAATAATTTTTTTCTGGTAATGAAACCAAGGATTTCTCAAAAGTGCATGCCCCAGGCACTGTAGCTCGCAAACCCCGAAAAAAAACCGTATAGAGAAGACAATGAGAAGAAAGATGATTTTCCCTCGTTTGAATCAAGCTGCTCTAATGTACCGCCTCTTTACATATTTAGGCCACGCCCGCAAAAGGGTGAAAATAACACGTGTTAGAATGTTAGAATTTACATCCACTTTGTTTCAAAGCATGAAAAACAAAGTGGATGTAAAATACAGTTTTCTGAGTTTTCTATTTTTGCACTCCCCTTTTTGAAAAATCAAGCTCCGCCCCCCAAATGGGCAAGATCCAAGATGCGTTCACCTCTAAAAATTATGTTCAGCCCATTTCAATTGGACATGCCAATTTTCAGAATTTTACCACCAAACTGAATGATGTTTTCCATATTAGAACCAAACTGCTAAGATATACCGCCTCTTTTACCATTTAGACCACGCCCACAAAATGGGTGGAAAATAACAGGTGTTAGAATGCTAGAATGTCTTATTTCATGTTTAAGTTTATTTCAAAGCGCAAAAAACCAAGGAAATTTGATGTTAAATACAGTTTTCATGAGTTTGTATTGTTTGCACCCCCTTTTTGGAAAAATCAAGCTCCGCCCCCTAAAATGGGCAAGATCCAGGATGGGTCCCGATCTTAAAATGATTTTCAGCCCATTTTGACCCCACATGCCAAATTTCATGCTTTTACCACAAAGTGCACGATTTTTCGCTTAGCAGCTCCACTATATGACTAAGCACCTGATTAACACACATCATCAGTCTAAACTTCTGTTGCCGATCGGTCTGATACGGTGGCCCACAACTGTCACGGCAAGCGCAGAAGCGCCACGGCGAAAGCAAAAGCGCCGCGGCAAGCGCAGAAGCGCCGCGGCAAGCGCAGAAGCGCCGCGGCAAGCGCAGAAGCGCCGCGGCAAGCGCAGAAGCGCCGCGGCAAGCGCAGAAGCGCGGCGGCAAGCGCAAAAGCGCCGCGGCAAGCGCAAAAGCGCCGCGGCAAGCGCAAAAGCGCGGCGGCAAGCGCAAAAGCGCGGCGGCAAGCGCAAAAGCGCCGCGGCAAGCGCAAAAGCGCGGCGGCAAGCGCAAAAGCGCGGCGGCAAGCGCAAAAGCGCCGCGGCAAGCGCAAAAGCGCGGCGGCAAGCGCAAAAGCGCCGCGGCAAGCGCAAAAGCGCCGCGGCAAGCGCAAAAGCGCGGCGGCAAAAGCAAAAGCGCCACGGCAAGCGCAAAAGCGCCACGGCAAGCGCAAAAGCGCGGCGGCAAAAGCAAAAGCGCCGCGGCAAGCGCAAAAGCGCCAAGCCAAGTGCAAAAGCGCCGCGGCAAAAACAAAAGCGCCGCGGCAAGCGCAAAAGCGACACGGCGAAAGCAAAAGCGCCACGAGTTTATTGGGAAGGGGCGTAATCATACATGCCGCTACTACATCAAAAAATAAAATGGGAAGGAGAATGGCCGCCACCAGGAATTCTTATTAATCACAGCCTTTAATTCTTTGAGAAGTGATTTTATGGCTGAGAAAATAGCAAGGAAAACCGGTCAGTGCAAGCAACGTTCAGGGAATAAATCGTCGATATTAATTTGTTGTAGGATAATTCCAAGATTATTCCAAGAGAGTTGCTGCCGTGAATCAGAGTAATAAAGGACTGGGACTCGCTATCAGCACCATCAGGGTGCAGACCAGTAAATCGGTCCGAAATTGCCTACGCCGGCCAAATCACGATTTGCATGCCCTCAAAATCTTTAGTATTTGAGCATGCTGTGGGCCATGAACTTGAGGGTTTGTAAAAAATATGGATGGAAGCCGTGCACAGGACTGGGAGCTTGCAGTTCTGTGTAATTTGGATGTAATTTGGACCCTAAAAGCGCTCTATTTTGCAATGGAGTGTAGGCATCGTTTTTCAAAATGGCGATGGGCTTCAGGACTATTTTCAGGGGTGATCATCTTCAGATGGAAATTTCTCCTAAAAGTCATCAGTTGACCCCCCGAAAATTGAAAAGAAAATGAAAGATGATGAAATAAGCTTTAATTTGATGTGTGTCTAGAACACCTTGGAGAGTTTTGAGTATTTTTCCCGAATTTCTGAAGTGGGAGCATTTACCATTGGCGTCTATGGAAGTTTATTTACTGGTCTGCTACCATCAGGGACGTTTACATTTCGTGGGATGCAAACAATCCGGTTCGTAAGTGACTTCGTCATACACGCGCACGCACCACTGATTACGAGCGCCCATTGGATAAACACTCAAGTTGCGTTAACTTCCGGTTCCATTGGTGCCATGCTACACCATGTACAGTAAGTTGAGATGACGTCACACTTACGAACCGGATTACGAGGACGGGAGGCTCTGTGAGCTGATGCATTTTTTTGAAGAGTTTTTTTCCCTTCCGACTAGCATGCAGAGAAGAGTTCCGTTAATTTGAGCCTTAGTTCACCGGTGTGTATACCAGTGTAGGCACACAAGTGAGCTGCCCAGAGTGTATGAGTTAAGTTTTTTTTTCTTTTCAGTATATCATACACATCTACGAAGTCAATTAAGGCTCTTCTGCAGGGCTGCGGTAGTGGGTGGGTAAGGCTTGTCAACACGTAACTCGCCCGCGGGCCCATTAGGTTAGAAATTCCCAGAGAGCGGGAATTTCAAAACTCTTCCCTGAACGTTGCTTGCACTGGCCGGTTTGTTTTCCTTGCTATTTTCTCAGCCATAAAATCACTTCTCAAAGAATTAAAGTTTGTGATTAAAAGAATTCATGGTGGCGGCCATACTCCTTTCCATTTAAGTTGAGATGTAGTGGCGGCATGTATGATTACGCCCCTTCCCAATAAACACGACTGAGTTGAAGAGAACACTCACAAATCGAGAAATGGATCGTTCTATTAGACAGTTGCAACGCTTTCGACAGAGGAGGTTAGGCTGTGGATTTCATCTTAGGAACGTATAACACAGGCAAAGACTTTGGATATAGAATAAGAAAGAAAGAAAGAAATTAACTTTAAAAGGGGGGGGGGGTAAGGGAGAGACACTAAACAAAGGAGAAGTGTTATCGTTCAGATGCACAGTTCTAAGCTCTTCTATGAACATTTGGTGGCTCTGTAAAGAGCCGTTTGCTTTGTTTCGAGTGAATACAGAACTAGTTTGATGCCGGAAACAAGCCCTCTTTCTGCCCTGCAGGCTGATTCTGCGATGGTGTGGAAGACTGTCCACAGGGCAACTCATCATCACTATCGCTAAGCATCATGAGGTCTTGATCGGCTTCTTGGTTTCTTGAGCCGGGGGAGGGTAGGAAAATGAGTTCTAGGTTCTAATTTAATTTCTTTTTTTCTTATTCTATATCCAAACTCTGGGCAGCTCAATTGTGTGCCTACACTGGTATACACACCGGTGAACTCATGGGCGTCCCCAGGATTTTTTTCTAGAGGGGGGGGGGCAAAACATATTTTTCCCAACAAATTCTTGTATTTCTGAACAAATTCTCGATTTCTCAGTTTTAGACGTAATTGTTTTGCATCCCACGAAATGTAAAGAAATGAGGAACGGCCCTGATGGTGCTGATAGTGAGTCCCACTCCTTTATAAACTCTGATTCACGGCAGCAACTCTCTTGGAATAATCTTGGAATTATCCTACAACAAATTAATATCGACGATTTATTTCCTGAACGTTGCTTGCACTGACCGGTTTTCCTTGGCCTTGCTATTTTCTCAGCCATAAAATCACTTCTCAAAGAATTAAATTCTGTGATTAATAAGAATTCCTGGTGGCGGCCATTCTCCTTCCCATTTTATTTTTTGATGTAGTAGCGGCATGTATGATTACGCTCCTTCCCAGTAAACCCGTGGCGCTTTTGCTTTCGCCGTGGCCCTTTGCTTTCGCCGTGGCGCTTTTGCGCTTGGCGTGGCGCTTTAGCGCTTGCCGTGGCGCTTTTGCGCTTGCCGTGACGCTTTTTCTTTTGCCGCGGCGCTTTTTCTTTTGCCGCGGCGCTTTTGCGCTTGCCGTGACAGTTGTGGGCCACCGTAGTCTGACGTATCCTTATGGTTTAAACTGTCTGTTCTTTTTTCACAGGCGGCAGTTCATCGCGCAATTTCCCACCGACCTTCGCCACGAGAGATGTCCAGTGACAATCATCGTGACAGCAGACGCCAAGGACACCTGTCAAGAAAAGCGTGTCCGTGGTGGCAGTGGTGTTAACTCAACAGAACGATTTTTTCCTGGGTCGGCAATCCCTAGCTGATATAGCATTTTTTTCCTCTCTATTTTTAATTGACTTGATACATTTCGCGGGACATTTTACCGGGCACATAAGTTATATAGAGGTTTCATCACATGAAGAATTTCCACATGCAGGCCAGTACCCGACTCAACTTGAATTCAGAGATGCTACATTTTAGTTCATCTTTCAGTTGTCCCTATTTTGCACCACGATCCACTGCACCCCACTCATGGGTTATTGAAGGGTAGTGGCATATGGAAAATGATGTTCGGAATAATGATAGTTTTTCTTATTTCGTTCCTGATGGCCTTTATAGGGAAGAAAAACTCGTCACAGAACCTGCATTCTGGCTGAATACGAGAACGTCAATAACGCATATTTTTCTGCGCTTTCATAAAAAGCAGCCACTTTGTTTTTCCTCCAAATTATCAAACTACAAAGTTTACGGACTCACTTGAAATGTAACCGTCTGAAATGAAATGTTATTGCGCTTGAATGTACACAGGTGGTGGGTTTCGCAAAAAGCAGTTCAATTATCAAAAGGATAATAAATAATGATCCTACAGTATAGCTGACGTATTGTCATTTTTTTTTCTATTGAAAGAATTCCATTTTCTTGAAATTCGTTCAAAGAGTGATTTTATTTTTAAATGGACTATTTTCTTCACATGGTGCCGTAATTTTATGTTTGCACATTCGTAACGACAGAGTGAAATATCTGAACGTGTTGCCCAATGACACCCAGAGGCGTACCAAGGTCAAATATGTATGGGGGGTAAACAGTTCTGTTTTGCGGACACTTGGTCTCCGCAAAATCAAAAAGACACTATCAGACAATAGGTGGTACTTTTCAGGGTGGAACACTGCCAACGGTGGCGCGAAATTTCAAAAAGGGCACTCGTAAAAAGTTCATCCTGATCCGCACTGGTAGAATCATTGGAGCTGTACATCGTCCAATTCGGCGATCATTTTATTGATCCTCTGCAACACACCTACCGCTGAACCAGTTGCCTGTGGATTACGTCTGTCCGAGGAATGGGCTGATCCACAAATCTGCCGCTCCAAGGAGTCTCCCACCTTCCGAACGTCAATGATGACATCGTTGATGGCGTCCACGATCTCAACTGCGGCTCGGCTTTCCGTCATTTCCAGTCATTAGTCCAAAATCCCGTCAATATCCCACCGCTGCCACCATTTGTAGCGGGATCCTACTGGGCTCTTGTCCGCCAAGTCCAGCAAAACGCAAGAAAAGGGGACACACAGACGGGATTTCTAACTCTGAAAGAAGATGAAAAAAAGTAAGACTGCTGCAAACTGCTTACTGACTGGATGGACCTGAAATATATAAATCTAAAAATTAATGTGGCCTGACGTTGCGAACTTAGCAAGTTCTTCTTCAGAGGCTAAAACAGAAATGACAGAGGTACATACGTTAACATGGGGGTGCACACAAACATGCAGGGCTGAAAGAAGAAACACAAAAGGAGGATTAGGTGGGAAAGGTGTGGAAAGATGCAGGGGAGGGTGGATGAGAGAACAAAGAAACAAAGGGAGATAGCAAACCACAAGGGGTCTGGTGTAAACAGGGGAGGGACCAGAAAGGGGAACGATCAAAGGTCACAGGGAGTGGGAACGGACAAAAGAGTGTGTCAGAGTGATGCGGGGGGAACAGTATGGAGGTGGAAAGGGATGAAAGATGGGGGAAGATGGGTAAACACAAACAAGGAAGACCAGGTGGATTATCTGTAACAGAAGACAATGGAGGAAGAAAAGGATTAATCATTTCCAAGTTGGATGTTGAGACCATGTGGTTGAATAGTTCGAAGACGATTCATCCACACTTTCTCTCTGCTGAGGCGAACTGAGTCCTTGCGATGGCCAAGAGATTCAATGCCCTGCAAAATCATATCAGAAATGAAGTGGTTAGGCAGGTTGAAGTGATGACCAACAGGGGTGTCTAGTTTCTTGGTGTTGACCGTTGACCGGTGGGCATAGAAACGCTTCTTGAGCGTATTCTTAGTTTCACCTACATACTGCACTCCACAGGCCTTGCAAGAAATGAGATACATGTATATGACATTAGAGGTGTTACAAGTGATGTTACCAATGGTTCTGTGGGTAGTGACAGAAGAGTGGCCAGAAATGGAGTCAGACTCCTGGATATGAATCTGGCAGACAACACATCTGGAACTGCACTTGAAAGTACCATGCTGGGTGGGAGGGGATGCATTTAAGGATGGGACTTCAGCTCGAACAATCAAGTCCCGTAGATTTCGAGGACGCCTGTAAGCCAATGTGGGGCCGTTGGGGATGGCGCGGGCAAGGCGATCTGAAGTATGGAGGATATGATGATTGTCATTAGTGATTTTGCGAAGGGGAGGAAGATTGGGGTGAAACGTGGTAACCAAGGGAATCATGGGTTTGGCCATGGCATCAGGGGCCTTTCCCGTGAGAGCTAGATTTCTGGGGATAGCTTTAGCTCTGGCAATGGCACGATGAACTTGGCGAGAGCTGTGACCCCTGGCCACCAAGTTGTTCCTCAGTATCTGTGTATGGCGGGAGAAATCGGAATCATTAGAACAAATTCTTCGGAGTCTGAGTGCCTGCCTAAACGCTATGCCAGTTTTGCAGTGCCTGGGGTGACAGCTGGAGGAGTGGAGGTACTGGTGGGTGTCTGTGGGTTTGGAATACAGGTCAGTGGTTAGTGAGTTGCCTTGTTTGCGGATGGTGACATTCAGAAAGTGGGTTTGGTGAGCCGAGACCTCCGATGTGAATTTGATGGTTCTGTGGAAGGAATTGATGTGGTTAGTGAAGGTCAAGAGACTTTCCTCATCACTGGTCCAGATGAAAAAAACATCATCAATATATCTCCACCAGATCCAAGGGCGACATGGGGCCGAGGCAAGAATGCGTTCTTCGGGGTCACCCATGAAGAGGCGAGCCATGGAAGGGGCCATGCGAGTGCCCATTGCAGTGCCGTGTACCTGTAGATAGTGTTCACCAAGGAAGGAAAAATTGTTCTTCGTTAGTATAAGTCTCATGAGGGTGCCAACATCACTGATGGGAGGAGTCGTGTGTACTGCCTTGGCCAGAGCCAAGGAGCAAGCACGAACACCCTCCTCATGTGGGATGTTGGTGTACAGAGATGAGACGTCGAAAGTCCAAATGATGGCTGTGCTGGGAATCTGGTCCTTGATTCCTTCAAGCTTGCTTAGGAAGTCTGGGGTGTCGTGAATGTATGACGAAATCTGTGGGACAAGGGGTTTGAGAAAACTGTCAATGAACAGGGAGATGCGTTCCGTGGGTGAGCCATTACCGGAGATGATGGGTCTACCGGGGTTGCCAGCCTTGTGAATCTTGGGTAGAAGGTAAAATCTGGCAGTCCTACAATCACAGGGAGAAAGAAATTTGTGAGCTTTCTTGGACAACTGGTCACGTGATCGCATATCGTCAAGTACCTGTTGTATATCTCGACAGAAAGTGCCTGTGGGGTCAGAGTCAAGGCGGGTATAGTTAGTGCGATTATCCAACTGGCGGTGGGCCTCATCAATGTACTGCTGGCGATCCATGATGACCACAGCTGAACCTTTATCTGCTGGCTTGATGATGATGTCGGTGCGAGAGCGCAAGGAGTTGAGAGCCAGGCGCTCCTCCCTGGGGAGATTATCATGAGTCCTGTGGGGAAAGTTGTCCGGGTTAGTGACTTGGGAATTGATAACTTGAACGTATGTCTCTATGGCTGGCACACGATTCTTGGGGGGTACCCATGAACTCTTGACTCGAAAAGGCTCTGGCTCACACGGTTCACTGTCCAGGAAAAACTCACGCAGACGGATTCTACGGTAGTATTCCGTGAGATCTTGGCTGAGCTGAACCTGGTTCACAGAACGGGGATCTCATTTATTTCGCCAAGCGGACTCTGCGGGCAACTTGCCGCACCGCTACCAGAACTGCAACTGATCAATTCCCAGCACAGACATGTCCACAGTCTGACCAAATATATACAATTGTAGCAACTTTACCCAATCCTGGAATCCAGCCAAGTTCTTCCCGCGCAATTGAACCAAAAAAAAAAAACCACTTAGCCAACCTATTTGTAGAACCCATTTCCGGAGCGCGTGCAAGCCAGACCCAAAACCAGGTCAGGTGCGCGCCGCCGGAGCACTAGTGCTAGAAAGCAATGACAACAAAAGTGTGCATAGACTGTCCGTTACATTAGTTTCAAGGCTTATATATTATTAACAACTATAGGCCTACATAATTATTGTATACAGCGTATTCCTCAAATGTGGAGATGTGTGACTTTCTAATTTACTTATTGCTCCAAATACATGTGTGTCTTGTTTATACTTGCGGTTTAAAAATGCCTTTTCAAACGCGCGTAGGACAACCAAACATTATACAAGTACTCCGAAATTGTTAAGCTTCATTTTCCTGATATCACACCACGATTCTTTTGCAGACCGCTGTACAATAGTGTAAAAAAAAACAATTGTGAGCAAAGTAAAGGAATCCCGGGACATATTGACCGTTATGTCGTTTTACAGTTCTGTAAAACGGTCAAAGGGTAATATAAATACGGTTTCTCTGTTTTATAAGTTTGATAAAATTCATTACAGCATAACGATCAAAGATTTTTGTTTTACAGCTTTACGCATATAACTTTGAAAAACAGCAAAACGGTCAGTATTGAATACAGACTGTTTTTTTTTTATTTCAGTGTCATAGTGAACAGTCCGTGGTGCATGGTGGTGGGCAAGGGGGGTGGGGTGGAGGGGACCATGCTTTACATGAAAAAGTGTTACCTCGGCATAATGCGTGGTGTGATTCCTGGCGTGACCCTGACCCCCTTCTCATGCGATTCAGTTGGTGGGGCTTAAGAGTTGCAAGCAAAAATGGCGCTGGAAAACTTCAAGGAGGACATTACTTTTTACAATGGATACAGGAAATACGTTTGAAGAAGTTGCAGATATTTGAAGGGAATTGGAGTTCGGCGCGGCTCTTCAATAGTCAGTTCGAAAACTATGTCATGAGAACGAAATGTAAGGGGGGCAGTTTGGGTCCCGGACCCGGAAATGACTCGATCCCTAGGACGCATTAACATTCCTAGGTGCATTGCTTAATTGCCTAACCTAAATTTTAAAAAAATGGTCGACAGGACTATTGACCGTTTTTTCATTGTCATGTTCTTGTAAAACAACACTCTGAAATGGAGCAACTAACCGTTTATCGCTTTTAACAATTAGGAAAAACAACAAAAAGGTCAATGTTTTTTTTTACCTAATACCGTTTGACCGTTTTACAAAACTGTAAAACGACATAACTGTCAATGGTTTGTTTACTGTTTTTGTTTTTGAGGAAATCCAAAACGGTAAAACGAAATAACGGTATGTCCCGGGATTTAAAGGCCTGCTTCTATGTGAAATCTCTTCTTCTTTTTTTAGAAAACAGACAAATGAAATCGAAACAAATGTTTAAATCAAGAGTTCAATAATTGTTGCTGTGTTCTACATTTCATTACATTTACATTTCATTACACATTAATACTGGTTATACTTCTGTCTGTGTACATGTTTTCCCGACTCATTTTGACGTGCTGTCTAGTCTTCAATGTCAATTTGCTGCAGTTGAGGTTGCTTGGGTCTTGTAGCCTGAATAGAGGCTACGAGTCGCCTCCATTCCAGACACGTAATCTTGTCTCGAAGTACCGTCAAGGTAGCTGGCAAGGCATCCACCGGAAGGGCGTCTAGCAACACGAGAAGGAGACCAGCAGCACCGTCCATGATAGCGGCGTTAATACTAGCGGCCACTGGGGCGACTGGCGGCTTATCCAACATACATCCGGGTACTGTAAGAGTCCGACCGGCGAACGCGCCTCTCTCACACTGAGACGAGCTTGTTGGTGAATAACTGGAACGGTATCATAATACTGGCTGAGGCTGGTATGGCGGCGTAGCTACGGGGGGGGGGCGTGGGGGCGCACGCCCCCCCCCCCTAAAAAATTCCTGCCCCCTCAGTGCCCCCCCCCCCTGAAAATTTGGCATCCGGAGAAAAGCACAGCTATAATGAGTTACCATCGTTCGTTCGTGCGTGCGGTCGCCAACTTGTTCAAGAAAGCCAGTCTGCCGTGTCATCGTCTAGATGGATGATGCCTTCGAAACCATGTGGAGCCTGGTAGATGTTGCAGGCAATATGCTCGATGGTTTGTGATTCGCCGCACTCACAGGTGTCGGATGGCTCAGCCCCTTTTTTGTACAGGAAGTGCTTAGTACGGCCGACACCTGAGCGTATTCTGTTGAGATTAACCCATGACTTGCGGGGTTGGTCACAACCAGGTGGCTTGATTGAAGGGCTGTCGATATACTGTTCTAGCGACGATGTCGATGTGGTCCACTGTTCGGCCCATCTGTCACTTAGCTAGGAAGGCTGGTGAGGGTTGGCTAATAGTATTGCTAGCGTTGACACGTCGGTACCCGGTTGCAAGTGCCTACGGGAGATCCTCTGGTCTTGCGGATAGGTAGGTGGTGGGATCAAACTATGACCACCGACTTTGCAGGACAGCTTCAGCTTCATGAAGTCTCGGCGCAGTTCTGCAGGAGCTATGCCTGACAGGACAGGCAGGTTGTCAAGAGGGGTGGCTATTAATGAGCCACTGACAATTAAGTCTCATGGCAGAGTTGAGGACAACATCAATGTTCTTGGTGTGATTACTGTGGCTCCAGGCAGGTGCAGCATATTCTGCAGTTGAGTATGCCAGAGCTAAGGTCGAGGTATGCATGGTGTTGAAGGATGCAGCCCAACCAGTGCCAACTTGTCTACGGTCCAAAGTTACTACAAGGTACTTTGGGGTCGGGGTCGAAATTTAGCCTCTCGCCGTTGAGGATGATGTTCAGCGTCGTGTTGGCACAGCGATTTGCAGGTGGAACAGGGAGCAGACGGTCTTAGGCAAGCTGAGTTTGAGATGCCGTTGGTGGAAGTAGTAGCTCAATGTGACAAGATCTTTTTGTAGTGTGGACTCGATGACTTGGAAAGACTTGCTTAGCAATACCAAGAGCAGAGTTGTCTGCGTAAGTGAACTGGGCACCATGATTAGCTGGAAGAACATAAAGTCCATTTTTCCGTGATTTTGAGCATATTTTTCACAACTACTCTTTTTTTTTCTCAAGTGACTGTTCATTGTATTAGCGAATAGTTGTAGTTGTAGCCATGATAAAAACGTTTTGAACAGCACGCCCATGGGAAGATGGTGTCCCCATCATCTCGGTCGTCGTGGTGTTAGGAATTGCCTGTGTGTGTCCTTTCTGCACTGAAAAATTGCCTGGGTTAGTTTTACCAAAGAAAGGGTGAAAACTGGAACTAACCAAACTTGGGTTGTTCTATAACCAATTGTTTGGGTTAGAATTTGTGCTAAATTCAACCAAAACTTATGGTCATACAAGACCAAATTATTTTTTTTGGGGGGGGGAGGGGGGCTAAACAAGAGTTGGGGCTAAAGCCCCTCCCCCAGCCCCCCGTAGAACCGCGCCTGGCCTACTTCATTGTTTTTTGGAGGAAATTAAAAAAAAAAAAAAAAAGGGTCGACGGATATACGTTTTGAGGTCAGATTTCTCGACATATCGCGCGAACCAGTACGCCTTGCGTTGTGTTCCTAACATACTGGAGCTCAATGGGGTCAAAAGCGACCTCTCTTGTTCGCGTATGGAGCCCATAGCCTCGACAAGTTATCCGCTCCGTTCACAAGTACCCCCTCACCGGCAAGGTGAGTACAGTTGGGGATGACCGACGACGCCATCTTGCCCGACCTCAATTTTGCTGGATAGTACCAATCCCCTGGTGTACGTGCGTCACACACAAGGAACGGTGTGCGTCAACCAGCTAAATGTTCCGCCCATGGGACGTCGTTGCTAGGAAAAAAGGGCGCCCTCTCAGTTCGCGCTAGGAGCCCATAGGCCTATGATTCCCTTTCCGGCTGTTGGTTCAACCCGTCTAGCTTCAGTTAGTTGCTCGACTGTTGGACTGGGTTCGATCCTCTTGAATTGCTCTGGACGTGTTATTTCAAACGTCCACTTTTCTCCTGACTTTTCAATTTCTAGACCTGTGTTTTATCAGTAAGCAAAACTGGCGTCTGATCCGGGAAAAAAAAAACATTCTGGGTTTGCGTTTGGGCCCAGCTCCAACGTACCAAAACCCCCAAATAATTCGAAATTGATAAAAGTATTACAAAACGGAGGCGGATTTTTTCGGTCCGTTTTTTAAGAAAATGTGAAAAAAGCAATTTAAATATAGAAATTCTGGGGCAATTCAAAATACTGGAAGAGCAACTGCATGTATTGTCACTGATTGTCGGGCAGTCGTGTGTAGTTTTATCTCCACCGCTCGATGTGACGTGAAAAGGAAACCTGCAATTAAAGTCCTAGCCTCCGACTACCAGCAATAGTCCTCAGTCCCCAACTCCCAAGGGTATTACTCATACTTCGCTTTCCCTCAGACTTACCCCTAAGCCTAGCCTGGACTATTCCCTTCCCCAATAAATCCTGCACGATATCAGCTACTTTAAACGACCACACCCTCTTCAAAGGCTAAGAGTGCCCCCAGTTGACGTCAGGAAGGTAATAAGTACACGTAAAACTTCCAACTTCATTTTCCTTCGGAATATTCTCAACTGCGTGACCCGACATTTTATGCTCTGGCCAGTTCTATAAACCAGTTCTATTGACAAAACGTACATTTTAGACCTTGATGTATAAGGAGACTTTTTCAAAGTCATTTTTCGTTCTAATGTAGCAGACATGAACGGCAGTCGAGGATTATGTGTTTCCGTTCTAGTGGGATTTTTACTTGTTGCCGTGCCGCCATGTTTAGCAGGAGAACCAGACGGTTTAGTATCGGTAACGGAGGGTGAGTACAACTACCAAAGATATGTTTTTCCCTTTCTTTGAGCATGAAAGGTTCAGATTATAAACAAACTATTCTCGTCTTAAAGTTTCTCATATTTTTCTCATGCCTGTGCATTTGGTCTCATTTCCTATTTACCATTTTATATCATGTCTAAATAAATTCCCAGATTTTGCGGTGTTATAATTCAATAAAAGAAACAACTCATTTTAGAGCAAGATTGCGATATAGAAACCAAAAGTTACTCTGGAAATGCAATTGTTATTAGTGCGTTGTATATACTTGTAAGACATTTGTTGAGGAAGCATATTGTTAAATCTTGCTATCATCATTTAGATTTTTAAAAAAGAACAAACGTCGTGACGCGTACGTGTTTTGCTCTTTGTTTAGACGTTTCGTTCTTCCATATGTGACCGGGGTTTTAAATAAAGTGTAGATACGACACAGGCTGGTCTCTCTGGCTTGGATCCTTTTCTGTTTATTCTGTAAATTGACGAAGACATCAATAAGACATGTTGAGTTGTCTTCGTTAGAGTGTAATGTCTAATGATTAAAGCTAAATAACAATAATTACAAAACTCTTAAATCAAGTTCACTGGACAAATATCACGATTAATTTTAAACAAATATCAGCCATCCTAGCTAATCTCACATAATTGTTTACAGAAAATGAGGAATCAATAATTGAAAATGAAGAACAAAATCAGATAGGAATAATGGTCAAATGGACTTCGCGCCCAAAAGTCTGGACGGTTTCCGCCATCTTGAAAATCTCACTTAACTGTACCATTAATGTGTCAAAAAGCAGTGATTCATATATATTAATATTTACAAGCTACAGCAACAAAATATTGGAATCTTGGAGAGCACTATACTATTCAAATAAATCTTAGACAGTATAACATCTAAACATATGAAATATATTGTTGTTTCGTCTCACTTCCTGAGAAACAACATCGTGAGTCAAAGTCATAAAAACGAACCAAAGTAAATCAAAATAATACAGAATAGTTCAATGAATGAATATACAAGAATATCACTCTAGACAGAATATATTTAGACAAGTTAGGAATATTGGCAATAAATAAATCAAAGATTTACCTGTAAAATGACGAAGACATCAATAAGACATGTTGAGTTGTCTTCGTCAGAGTGTAATGTGAACCGTGGCGCGAAACTGAGGGTTTGGGTGCGCCGTACTTAATTTGAATAATAAAGGTAACGCAGGAGTGGTTCTATTACAATGTAAATTAACAGTTACTCATGCATAAAAAGGACTAGAAATAAATAAATAGAGGGGGCTATATTTTACACTTGTCACACATACCCTTTAGCCTCCATAATTTTCAAGAATAAATATACGTGGTAAAGAGCTGCATCAATGTAATTCAGAAAAATTCATTGCCATTCCCATTTTCCTTCAGTTCTGGGAGAGTACTGCGAAGGTTACTACGACGAGAATAAAGACTACCACGAAGGTTTCCAGTGCATGGTGACCCATGATACGTCTGACGAGCTCTCGTGCTGTGGCACAGCTACAGACAAGTACTGCTGCGAACCGGGGTTCTTCATCAACTCACTCACGTAGGTTCCATTCCCCAAACTTTGATTCTAGAGGTTTTTAGCTGGTTCCAGAGGGCCGGCCCTGTATCCTCTCTGTACCTGTCTTTATCACTGACCCTCAGTCACCTGTTAGCTGGGCAGTGCCGTCGTATAGGATTGACCCAATAAAATCCAGCCCATTGTGTAGATAACATGCATAAAAACTTAAATAGCCATTTAAATGGATAGCCATTTAATTGGCTATGGTCGATCGGCTTTACCACACTTGCCTTGTTCTTATTCTCTGTCAAATTAGCACGAAACACACATGGCATTCGTGAGTTAATAAGTTAAAACGGATCGGGGGGGGGCAACGTGGGCCATGAACCCCCCCCCCCCAAAAAAAAGAACCCAATTTGTTTGTTTAAGTGACGTCGCATTAAAGGCAGGCACTGCGTACACCACCTTCACTTCCTCAAAGACATTTGGTTAAAGTGGACAGAAATTGCCTCAGATTGCACCACAGAGCATCTAGAATCCAAAAGAATGTCGGGGCCCTTAAGCGGGCCCCAAACCCCACGCCGTAATTTTTGGAACCTAATTTTTGGGGGACCAAAATATTTGTTGCCCCCCCCCCCGCGAAAAAATTGTTCTGGATCCGCCCTTGTTAATAAGTTACGATTACAACCGACTAAGTATAGGGGGATCCAGAACCAAATTTTCGAAATTACCCTTTTTTCAAAAAGAGGCTAGGAAGGGGTTCAGTATCAGTTCCATTGTAATATTAATTTATTTCCTGAGACTTTAAGACAAAGGTGTCTTCAAACCTCCAATTAAAAAAAAAATCGTTTTTTGGGGGGGAGGGGGGGCGTTCCCCGATCCACCGATAGTTGTGGTAACTTCAGTCTTAAAACCAATTATTATAGGTTTGGCACCATCTTCCTCTGCGGAAATCGCACATTAAACACAATTATTGTCTGTCTTAATTATGTGGGCGGTTTCACGAATTAAAAGATCACCTTGCGTGTAATGAAGACAGGGAAACATACTTCCTAATTAAATGCAATCCCGCGAATTTTCATCCGCCCAGCAATGGCCTTCCCAGTATATTTGCTGCCCTAAAAAAAAAGTTCTGTGGATATTTACAAAATATTTAAAACGGGCGGGGTAATTTCATATCCTGTCAGCTTTTTTTGTACAGGATATTAAGATCGTCTTGTGTTGGCAGACGCCAAGTACAAAAAATCGAACCGCCCTTCCTCGTCATATATTTACAGTCATGCAAACCACATTTGAGGAGGCAAGGTATAAAAAGAAACACACTTTTTAACGTAGAGTCGTCCTGTTTTGGTACTAAGATATTAATTTTCTTTTGAACAAGTGATTGCACCCGCCCCTTGTATGTCCTGAAAATTATAATTCTTGTTACAATGATGATGACATTAACTTCCTATTCGTAAAAAAATTAAGACGTTTCAATAACTTCGTTACTCGTGTTACATTTTAAACTTTGTAGTTGTGTTATGCACCTTTTGATTTTTAAGATTTGTTAATACATACCGAGAAGCATGCAGTATGCCTCTTCTTGGTTGGAAGTATATTTCTAAATTTGAACTCATAAATACGAGCAACAGGAACATGACTCAACCTGCGGAACTTCCCCAAAATTCCTCAATTATTAAAGAGACCACAACGGTCGTTCGAGGTTCTGTATCCAAACGTCATGGGGTCGAATGTATTTTGAATTCACAAAACGTACATTGATAATTATAGGCCTATATACCTTATTACAGAAGTATATTATCTGGGAGGGGCGCTCAATTAATCATTCGTTATCGTTACAATATATATATACAAAGCTGTTTTTCCTTCTTTGATTTTGCCCAAGATACAAGAAGGTTTGTCCCGTGCTCCGTCCCGCCCCCCCCCCCCCAAAAAAAACCCGTTATAGTTACGCCACTTGCTAAAGATTATTTACTTTGCCTGAACGGCAAGGTATATAAGGGCTCAATAATCAGCAAAACTATACGCCCTCTTAGGAAGGGACCCTGCATCATTGTATAGATTACTAACACTAAAATGACAAATAATGTAGTGATAAAAGGTCAAGTTGAAGTCTGACTAGATCAACTATTTTGAGAACCATCTTTTGTAAGTGCCAACGATTTTAACTGATTAATCAATTAAGCATTTTCCACCCATTTGGTTGTCATAATTGGATTTCCTCCATCGCCACAACAAAACGTCGTCTGGATTCCTCCGAAATACTCTCTGCATGGACAGGCAACCTGTCTAGGGCGTATGCTAATAAGTGGAGATTGTCATTAAAATTTTGCCCCAGGGGTGGGGGTTTGGTTACTTCAAAAGTGACAATTCCCACATCTTGGGTGTGGCAACCCGGGGGAAGGGAGGGGAACGATTGATAGCCACACAGCGCCTGCACCGATAAAATCTTTCCATTTTAATAAATTCTTCACAGTCGCTTGGTGTCATCCGCAATTAATCCACAATGTAAAGCATCAACTAATTAGTTTACTAATTGAAAAATAGTAAACTAACGTTTGAAAAAGTTAAATAAATGTTAATTAGTTAATTGATTAGTAAGCTAACTGGAACATGTTGCGTTTACCTATCATGATTTACTAGGAACCATACCCATCCAGACAAATTCCTACACCATATGGGAAACTACAAATACACATATTTCTGACTTCGACTCAGGAGGTGTGCCAACGCAGTGAAAGGTTAAGGGGTACTGTATCCATCCTGACAGATCCTATCAAAACATGCCGCTTTGGTTTGAAGGGTTGAGTACCTTGCTCAATACATGATTGACCCAACACAACTAGAATTTGAACACACGAACGGTAATAAAAATGTCTTTTCTCACTACTTTGCTCCACAGTATCGGCAACTTGATCGGAATACTGATCGGCGTCTTCGTCATCGTATCACTGTGCGTCATCATCGGTTGCTGCTGCTGTTCCTGCTGCCTCTGTACCGGCAATCGCCTGTACGCCGAGCGTCACCACCCCCATCCCCATCACCTTCATGACCGGAGGAGGTCGGCTCGGTACATGATGTCGGCGGAGGGACTGCGGACCACCCTGCTGCGGGGGAGGAGGAAACGGAGAGCCCCCAATGCTGAAGGTGGGTTACGTGGTTAGTTGTCTTTCAAGTTGAAAGTACAAGTATACCATCTCAGCAGTCGGGATGGCACGAGGCGAGTCTAGTTTCAGACAGGCGAACTTTCAACTTTGTGTTAACATTTTCCATTGCCATGACACAGTCGGTTCCTTTTCAAACATCTCCCTTTTAATGGTTCAAATATTCGGCATTATTCTGTTAGAGTCTGGAACGGGTCTGGAACACCAGTCTTACAGAGATATACAATTTTTGTGTAGTGGGGCTTTTGCACACGAGTAAGAAACATCACTATTCCATGGAGGTTGCTAAGGACGTGGATGCACGTTAAAATAATTGTTGAGTTGAGTTTTGAAATTAGTATCCTCAAATTTCATTTTGTTTTATGCGCATTTACAGCCTCGCCAGCACCGTCATCAACATCAAGCCAACAGCTTCCTACTCCACCGCCTCGTCACAACCGGCCAGCCCCGACCCAACCACCCTATCCACCCCAACCCTACCCTTCAACGCAACCATACCCACCCCAATATCAATACCCACCCCAGCAGTATCTTCCCTACCCACCCAACCCACCAGGCTACCCGCCAAATGCGAACTACCCTCCCCAGCCCTACCCGCACCCAGTCCCTCGGATGGTGCACCAGGGGCCTGCTTACCCGTCCGCCGAGGACGCACCGCCGGCGTTTTCGGCACCCCCACCTCCGTACACGGAATCTATTGAACGCCAGAGGCAAGCACCACCACCGTTACTTGACACGCAAGCATCTTCCCACCCCTCATCGACAACAGAGGAGTATCCTTCCCCCTCTGCCTACCCACCCCCTCCTCCGTCCCCTAGATACCCACCCCCACCACCACCCTCTTCGTCAAGGTTCTCAGACACGGCGTCCTCCTCTGATCATGCCCCGCCATTGCTGGACAAGCAGGCTGCTTCGGCGAGACGGTACCCCGGAGTTGCCTACCCACCCCCGACGCCGTCGAGGAGGGGTCCCCCATCGGCACCACCCGAAGAGGACGTCTCGACACTTCCAAGAAAGATGTAACTGAGAAAAAAAAACTAACACTCTTCAAGACAATGCCGGTTTCAGCATACCTCCAATGGATTTACCAAGAATGCCCTATCCTGAAAATTCCGATATTGATTTTGAAGAACTTTCCCAAGCAATACTTTTTTGTGTTTTTTTTCTGGATGCTTTTCGGACGGACAGTATTGCTGGTATCCTGTCATCAGTTAACATATGAGAATATAAACTAAGAACCTGCGAATCTTCTTCCATATTGTAAGACATCGACTCTGATTCATAAAACACCCATTGCAGAGGAAATGTCTTACCTTTGTGGCGTTCTTAAGACAGTTTTGAGAGAAGTGTGTGCTTGGAAAAACAGGTAGACTAAAGTGTTCTCATGCTTTATCAACTGAGTAATTTTATGATTGAAAATTAGCTCTTTTTGTTACCAATTTTGATTGGCTGTAAGATTACCACGTGATCAAACCACGAGCGGCGCAATGTTTTGTCAGTGACAATCTGGCGTGTATACCAAATCAACAAAGAAGCCTGAAAAGAGAATCGAGCAGTTAAACCCCGAATTGTTGAGGATATTTTTCGCTTTATAATACAACCAACCAGAGACAGAAAATGAAGTTATATTGGAAGTTACAGATTCTATTAAAGTCGTTCTTGTGCATGACCCTTCCAGATGGAATGTATCACCTTTGATACGTCAATAATTTTAGAATTGTCTCATCAGTTATTTAATATATTTAAATATGTGAATATCCCAATCAGATTTTTTTTACTTACTAGGTTTTTAGAGGGCAGAAAAATGCATGTTGTATAGTTCACCAAATCCACAAAAGCAGTTGACAGACATAGTGGTTCATTTTGTAAATACGAGTATAAATATTAGCGAGATGAGTTTTAAAAGTCATGTCGTTTGCATGATTTTTCTTTTTTTCACTTAAGATTTTCGGTGTAAATTACGTGTATTGTGGTTTAAATGTGTACAGTGACAACTTGGACAGAAATAAATAAAATGCCAAAACACTCATCTTCACCCAGATGTTGTAATTTTATTCATTTGCATTTGAGTTTTCATAAGTGTCATCACATTTCAGATGTTGTTCTTAACCAAGATCGACCGTATTTTTCACATACGAAAGTACACTATTTAATAACTTTCAAAAACAAGCAGCAGCCATTAACTGGTTGTTTACCCAGAGCCAAAGGTAAAGAATATCACAATGAGGCAAACTCAAGGTTATTGGTACCAGACTATTTTGCCTTCGATTTTAAGGCAATCTTGGTCTCGTCCTACAAGGTATACATGGTGCAAACCACTATAAAGCGAATCCGAGGTATTGGTGCCAGCCTATTTTACCTTCAATTTTGCGGCCATATTGGTCTTGTCTCCCAAGATATACATGGTGCAAACAACGATGAAGCAATTTCTAAGTTATTGGTACCAGCCTATTTTACTGTCATTCTTGCGGCCATATTGGTCTTGTCTCCCAAGGTATACACAGCGAAAACCACTATGATATAGCTTGGTACCAGCCTGTTTCAATTCTGATTCTCGTTTAAAATGCCACAGTCTCCTTTACACAAACCCAAAGATGACCACTGCATATCGTTAACTCATGGGTTTTTTTTGTAATATTACAATTTTTATTAAAAGTACTGTTACGGTACGGCTAATTTCCATCATTTCTTTCCTGCATATAAAATCAAGTAGTGCTCACCACTACAGTGTTTTTCGTTTTATTTTGCATATCAAATTTACAGAGACTTTGCTCTACACAGCTGACTAAATGACCAACATCGCAGAACTCCTCAGCACAAAATGTTGCCGATCATTTTTTTTTAAAAAGCTAAATTTGCCGAGAACCCACCACAAACATTATTCACAACATGTTTCCCCCGGTGTCCTATATTTGCGTTCTGAAAAACCTTCTATGCTTAAGAGTTCCGTGATATCGGTTTTGAATTCCATTTTTGTTCATTCTGAATACAAACATCTTTACCTCTGCCATCTTCCAATAAACCCACAGAGCTAAGATTTGTGCACCATATACATTTATATTACTTCCTCCAGGGATTTATACAGAATCGTTTAACGAAATGTTTGGTTTTGGTCATGATAGGAATTTGGGAGTCAATACAGTATACAGACGAGAATAGATATCACATTTCTGGAAGGTTATGGACAATCTGAAACAAAATGTTAATCATGAATAATTCATGAAGTCCCCATCTGTCACGTTCTGTTACATGTTTATGTATACATATTCATGTAATTTACTAATGAAAAATTAATGTGGAATTACTAGAATATGCACTTACGACATCTGCAAATTGTCTTATCCTGTGACCAAAGGAAACTAGCATGAATAATTCATATCCATATATGAATAATTAAAAACTGTTGCCAACTTTACAAAAATCTAGAACTGGATTGGTGCTTCTCCAAAGTCCAACAGTTAAACTCCCTATGAATAATTCATGAATTTTTCATGTAAATGTGTTATTCAAAAAGTTGCTTCCAACTGCATGATATCTACTGCACATTGGCCAATCACAATGCATAATCAAATGTACATATTTCTGCTCATGAATTAGTCATGAACTGATGCTAATGGAAGATTCAGTATTCTATCTGACAATATTTCATGTTGATCAAAATGATGAAAATCTTTACATCGATTGATTAAAATGATGTTACATAAATATTTACGAGTATTACACACTGGATTTTGACACACATCATTTGAACACATTATTGTCATATCTTGCAAGGAATTTATTATAAGCACATGTTAATTTTGCTTAAGCAGTAATTCTGCGCTTACATACTTTAAGCAAGATTATTTTGCAAGCCCAGCAAATACAAAATGACATCATGTTTAGGTTATACGTGTATTTCTGGTCAGCAAGGGACCCTGATAGTGACTAGTAAATTGACGTGACATCAATACTCAACTTTCTTCTTGAAGTAATTTTTTCCTTTTCTTGGCTTCCCTCTTCTATCTCTTCTTTGTGTAGCTCTCGTTTTGAGTGGCCGTTAAATAGGGCCTGCTGTTGGGGGTTGACTAAAAAAAAAAAATTTAAAATAGAAACTGGCCAAACTTGTTCATTTGTATTTGCACTTACACGTCAAGCAGTAACTGCACGTTGTCCATGGCAAGACTGTACATGCTGTGATTACACAATTTGACTACACAATTTGATCTGTGGAAATCCTCAGGCGGAAAAGAATGCACATAATGTTGTTGAATTCCTGTTGGTTTCATGTGAAAGAAGTAGCGTAGCGAGAATTTTTTGGGGGGGGGGAATTATCATTAGCAAAAAATGTTCCCCAAAATTTCAAAATGCCGGGCGCAAGTTGATAGTTTCAACCATGTTAGCATATGTGCAGAAAGCACATTCAAAGAACTGACCATTATGTGTGCCCCCCCCCCCCTCCCTGCATTGCTTGACTTTCACTCACACAAAAATGCTATGGGTCTGTGTACATTCAGATTAAATTTGGTCATGTATACGTGTAGAATAGTCCATGCATGACCTCCAGCACACAGTGTGACCTTCACATGGAGGTATTGTGAGTGGCCACACAGCGCCCTCTAGTGTTCATGCCTGGAGTCCATTGCATGCAGATTGGCACGTGGCAAGTCTGTGAATGTCGCTATACTGCAGCGGCAATCATTGTTCAACGAAAAGTGGTGATATACTTATGTAAATTTAGCAACTTGACAGTTAACACCAGATGGGGTGGTTGGATTTTCTAATTTTTCACCTCTGCTAAAAAAAGGAACGTTAGCATACCACAGACACTTCAGTTCTCATTTGTCATATTATAACAAAATATGAAAAAATAACCAATTATAAAAAAGTAGATTAATTTCGTTGGGTTTGTCAATTCTAATGATACTCTTAAAAACAGTTTTTTTCACCAAAATTGACAAGAAACATGTAAAATTCTTCGGAATAATTTACACGTGTATGACTTTAACTCCCTCAATTCCAATAATTCTTACCCCCATATTGTGTACCACACATTTCAACGTACAACTAACTACAAAACGCTACCAATATCAAAAAAAAGGAGAGAAAATGTACATGTACACTTATAATTGATGTACAACACCAACCAATGTGGAATATTGTTGAAAAATTTACAACACGGCTCTCGCTAAACTGGCCGTGAATAAATATACCTATTTACAATACACTAAAGGTGTGCATATTTTGGATGCCATCGCATGTTTGTTTTTTAACCTTGTGTCTAATGTGTCTAATGAAGTTCACGGTCTTTTTGTATGGTCATACTCGTAGTTATTGCTTTGTAGGTTTACAATAAAAGGATGGCGAATTACAAGCATGGAAAACTGGGTCGTACATTTCAAAGGGAAACCACTAAATTTCAAACATCTTGGTTGTACGTGAGTGCTAGTGCAAACTAAAATGCAACAATTTTTACAAAAAGCAATGTTGAATACAGTTATAAATCCGTCGCCATTCCAATAAATTATCACCTAAATTTGCCAGATTTCTTAATTTGTCTATGAAGAAAACAAATGTGGATCAAAAAGCCAAAAAAGGTCAGCTCGTCCTACAGATAGTGGGTGCATAAATGATAGCGTAACAGGCCAAACGCTTGTGTCTTGCCCACATTTCAGAGTGAGGCTGCTTTCTCGTTAAAAGCAAAAAAGAAAATTTTGAGTACCAACAGAAGTCAACGGCAATCTCAAGAAGCTGTGCTGCATTTCCAATCCAAAATCATGAAGTGCAATATCTTGAAAGATTCTTAAATTGATTTCCTTAAAAGTGTTTCATCTTTTCTTGAAACGGTCGCGGGGCAGTGTTGTAGTCAGGTCCATCACAAGTCCTTTCACAAGTCCAGTCACAAGAACCCGGATGAACAATGACAAAGGAATGTCCTTGTCACAGTTTATTTGACTAGCTAGTTGCAGGTACATTCATTCATTCATTCATTCATTCATTCTTTATTATTTTTACCACATCTCATTTCATTATGTGACAAGGCATAAATACATACATGTAGTTTTGGATAATATAAAGTTCGAGCTTGTTTCACAAAAAATATTTACACACTTGGACGCATTATTTTCTAATTAGAGATGGTGGAAGGGGATCCCCAAAAAGCGGAGCTTGTCGAGTAGAGATCCCATTTAACATGGATTAAGACTTGAGACTGAAGGACCTGTGATGGATTTGTGATGGATTTGTGATGGATTTGTGATGGACTTGTGATAGACTTGACTACTACACTGTAACAGGTCTTTCAATAGATAAAATGTATGGACAGAAATGCCCCCTCCCCCCCCCCCTCCCGAGTCATAGTAAAGTATTAAAAAGCTAGATAAACCTGTAAGAGCTCCAAATTGTGAAGATTCGACAAAACTCATCTTCCGCCAACATGTATTGCATGATATGTAAGTAAGTAAAGTCTGTTACGACCCAATGTGGCCCAGCGTTTATCTCCTGTTTCAGTGGCATGAAACGACTGAGAACATTTCTTTTCCCCTGGATGGGATGCCAGTCCATCACAGGTTACTCCCCAGCTAATGCCGGTACCCATTTATACTCCTAGGTGGAGAGAGGCAAGTGGAGGTGAAGTGGCGTGCCCAAGGACACAACATATGGCCAGCTGTTGGTTTCGAACCGCTGACCCTCTGATCACGAGTCACAAACCCTAACCACTAGGCCACAAATTTCCTTGTAACCTCTTTTTCATACGGCTGGCCAAAATACAAATCGGCCGAGAAATTATTTCCAGCGAGCAGCACTATTTACCTGAATGCTCCACTGCAACTTTTGTTGCCGTTAACCATTAAATATGTCATCGGTATCATACTTTTGTATGGAAAACAAAAACAAAGTCTGTTTCAAGTTACAAACTGTTAATACCTGTACCCTGGTTCAGATGTCTAACAAGAGCCTAAAAAAAACTTAGAAAGAAACAAATAGGAAAATGGGAAAAAAACACAAACCTTGGTCAAATTCCGACAGAGTGCCACAAACTGCCCATCTTCTTGCCCTATAGTACTTATTTGTCATATACGACGCCATACAACGTCAGTTTAAACACGTGACGTTTACGGAAGAACAAATCCTATTTTGTGTGTACTGTACAAATCAACAGAGAGTTTTTTTAAGGTTTATTCCTTCGTGAAGTTGCACTTATCGTCATGAGTAGAGCCAGGGGTGTTTGAGGCACATGGCTGCCGTGGCTCGTTTGTTCGGATCAAACTCCAACATGGGTTCTAGGAAGGAGGCAAACTCGATGGCGGCACGCTCCACCCAGTCGTACTTTTCCGTCAGGACGTAGAAGAGGCTCCAGGGCTTGAGTTTGGTGATGTGACGCAGCTCACCTGAAGACGTAAGATCATTGGTTAAGAATGGGTCATTCTGCCATAAGCCCCGCCCCGAATTGGTCTGTGTACATTCCTCACAGTGCATGTGACCAAGTTTGACTGATATACCGTGGTCACCTGACCAAAACTCGTAATCTAATTGGTCAATGAGCACTGTTTAAGGACAGGAAGGGTCCATTTGGGAGAGGGATGTGCTTGTTGGTATGGAAGAATGCAAGTACCCTGTCAATGTATCTTACTTTTTGTTTTGTTTTAAAACACCGTGATGAGTTTGCCTGAGCACCAATGCTCACACAGCAATGCTCTATATAAGCATGTAAACTACCATAACATTTGCTTCAATTTTATGCTTACATGAATATGAAGGTACAATCATGTTTAAATTCTGATGAGTGTCTGGGACTTATTTGTGACAAATGATTCAAGTCTCATTTCTCTAGCCATAGACAAAGTACAAAACAATTTAGGGAAACCAAGAGCAAATTATCACATCTTTGATCCAATGTTAGGCTCCACTAGGCAAGCTTCCTATTGTTCTTACCTTTCCTGTTGAAAAATTCTCTGGAAAACTTTCCTCCCAGGGCAATGTGTTTGGGTATTGTACCCATCAGCTCTGAAATGTGGGCAATGTGATCTGCCGACCAAAACAAAGACAAGGTTATCAAAGATGGCTTTAACAAAAATAATTGAACTTAAAATAGGATTTCCTAGGTTTGCAGCATTGTTAGCATCATGACTTTGGGCTTCATGGCATAAACGGGTTTATGGCGTCTGACTAGCATCCCTTGAACAAGGACATTGACAAAATGGGGAACCCCCAACATAGGGCAGGATAGCTCAGTTGGTAGAGCACCGGAACAGCAATCCAGAGGTGGCAGGTTTAAACCCTGCTCCGGTCAAATTGTTAGTTCCACTTTTAAAACAATTCTTTAAAAAAACCACCAATTATGCTAAATGCAGAAAACTTTGGTTTAAAAATCTTGATTTACACAAGAAAACTAAAAAAAGACCAAAAAATACTAGGCCGAACTACGACAGGTCAAGAACAGCAAGCTAACATCATGTGGTTTCACGAAACCCACTCACCTTCATCCCTGCTATAGTTTTCACCCGAGTGCGGCTCAAACAAGTAGTCACCGCAGGCCAACTCAAATGCCTGGAGAGAAAACAGTGGAAAGACAGGATGTAGCAATAAACAGTAAGTCAAAAAAGGCTGGGCTTGTTAAACTTGTCAACGTGAAAACTAACAGGGTGGTTTATCATGTTTTATAAGTTTTCCATTATCTTACTTGCATCCCTGCAGTCATGGATGACTGACAACCACTGATATAAAAATGCTTTATTTGGGGCCTTTTCACACTAGAGCCTCTTCACCCAGGTTGAACTCAACCCTGGGCAAACCCAGTGCTGCCCCCGGGTTGAGTTTTTGTGAGGTGACTACGCGAGCCGAGTTGGATTTATAATGGCGTCCAAATTGATAGCTGTCGCACCTCTGTCTGTTTACGGTTCTCCGACTTACCATGCAAGCTGTACTCCAGATATCACTAGGGGTGTCGTACCCCGCCCCTATGATGACCTCAAGGGCTCGGTATTGCCTCGTTTGAATGTCTTCCGTGAAGTGATGATGCTGTGTGGAAGAAAAGAAAAATCAGATTCTGAATTCTCGAACGTCTTGTTGAAAGTTTAATATTGCAATATATGTTCACTGTCATTGATTACTGCAAGGAAAAGTGGACTACTTGTGCCAATTACAGAGACCAAAATCTGTAATGCCGCCAGATTTTCATTGTTTTTCTGCAGACAGTGCCACTCTCAGGAATGCCAAGTGAGATCCTAGCACAACATCCACATCTAAAGAAGGCACTCCATGTATCGCTGTCTCTATTCAATCCAATTTTTCTTCACTTCCAAACTCATTCCAAATTGGCTTACCGTCCAGCAGGCGTTCCCCAAATCGGCAAGCTTGACTTTCAGTTCGTTGTCGTCACTGGCTGACTGACTCTCAGCACCTGTTATAAAGTCATTGAAACAATTATACTAATTAATTCATCTGTTTAATTAGCGGTCACTTCAGCACTAGCGGGTAGGAGTCACATTTATAGCCATGTTTTAAATTGAACTGAATTGAAAATGGTTTATTTCAAAAATAAGCATCACAGGCTGAATTTCATGTATTTACACAAAACATCAAGACGACTTAGAATTAAACACACAACAGTTATAATACAAAACAATTACAATACATATCACTCATGGTACAATAACAATAACTTTAAAAAGAGAATCAGGAAATTAAATAGAGGAAAGGGTGATGGACATGGGAAGAAACCACACAATATTGCAAAGTTTAAAATAATACGGTTGCCTAAAAATATTATTAAGAAGGTTATTATTATTAAACATAAAAATGGGACTGATTTGGCTATTGTTATTAAGAATTTGAGTGAGGTAACCCATACATTTCAGTGATTGAAAGAACAGTGACAACATCATTGTCTCAGTAAAAAAGACAGAATCTCTTAATTATTAAAACAGCACAACAAATTTAGTTCTATCAAAATTCTAAAAACTTGCATCGATACTCTTGGAATAATGGTGATGTCACACATCCAGCATTCGCTCAAAAATATGGCTTATTAATATATCTGTAGCAGACATAACCTACCATCGTTTTGATTCTCCATCTTGATTGCATCCTCCTTACTGGCAGTCTCTGCATCTAGTATTGCATCTTGCTCCTCGGTATCCTTCTCCAACTCCCTCTTCTCTTGTCGCTCGTCTCCGCCTCCCCTCCCCGCTTCCTCCTCCTGTCTCTCCTCCGCCTCGGTCGTGTCTTGCCTCGTCTCCTCATCAACGCTCCTCAGTTCGACCTCTTTGCTCGGTGAGGCGTCGTCTTGGAGTCTGTTCTCCTCCAGCGTCGAATCTGCGGGACTTCTGTCTTTGACGAGATCGTCTTTAAAGAAAAGGAAGAAAAGATGTATCTTAAAATAATACATGGCTGCAGCAAGGTCAAAATGTACCATTGTATGGTACGGGGGCCAAAGGAAATTCTAAGAACAGAAATTTGCTAAGCATAGAAAAATATGGCTTAGCAAAAACAGCTTCCAAAATGCCATGTGATGTTTACTGCTAGTGACTGGTAACCAGATGATTTCTGCTTAGTGCATAAATTTGTTGAGCATTATTGCAGCTTCAAGAAACAGAGTGCCGAAGTGTATTGGAATTTGCGCTTTATAAATGAATAAATTATTATTATTATTATTATGTGTACCATATATTCTGGTTCAAGCGCATAGCGTAAGTGCGTGAAGACATCAGCACGCGAACCAGTGCATGAACCAGACCAAAGACAGCTGACCTCAGACTTCGGCACTGTATTGGACCCAGTTTATGAAACGCAAAATCTCTCTCATTCTCACCAACAAAATATCCACATTCATCGGGATGTCACACTGAGTAACATATCAAAATAAAGAGCTTTCAAACATATGTGTTTTCTGATGCATATAAACAAGTTACTTATGAACACAATGCCTTAACCCTGGGGGTGTGCAAAATCGTATTAAAATTGGAGGATTAAGGACTGTTAGGGATAGACTCATGTTGGATTTGCTGAACATACTAACAAATCTGGCGATCGCCATTAAGATTACTGAGGCCACACCACTCTCATGCGCATGTCAAACCCATCCTTAAGTTGAGGCGCACATGGAACTTGAAAACCCTGTTGGTCAAAGGAGCACCAAGTGCGAGTGCACCACCTGCGAGTGCGAGTGCACCACCTGTACCAACCTTACCATCTTTATGTGGACCTGACAACAAAGCTGGTCCACATAACGCAGGTTGTGTGGACGTTATGTGGACTAAGGCAGGTCCACATAAGGTCTCGCCCTCTCTGGAAAACAGGTTTAGAGGCACTTTTCGGTCGCAAAATGAAGAGGAATACTCAAGGAAATCAGGATAAAATATTTGGGTTGAGAGAGTTTTCACAGTGTGAGTAAAACATTTTTTTCCCTCCGGTTTTCCTTAACTGTGCAAAAACAAAGAAATGTCCACATAGGGTATGTAATGTAAATATGCGTGCGAGAGCGAGTACACTACCTCAGCGTGAAAGTGGTGCCACCTCACTAATGGCTTCTGATTATGGTAGGCGGATAAGTCTATGGTTACCTTGATGGTCGTCCCTATCCCCGTTCATCTTGCTGTGCTCCGTCTCGCCGTTCTGCAATCCCACGTTCTTCTCTCCTCCCTCCTTTTCCACTTTCTCCTCCCCCTCCATATCCCCACCCTCCCCTCCATACCCGTTGCAGAGTTCCCCTGTCCCCTGGGGCTCCACCCAGGGGCCGTCCCCCATGGACTCTGTCATGGGGTCTGTCATGGGGTCCACCATGGGCAGCGGTTGTGGTTTTAACCGCTGTGGACTGTTCGGTGTCTCTGATGTTTCGTCCTCTGGTTCCTGGGTGTCGGTGATCAGAATGTTGGTCTCTTTTGGGTTCCCGTTACCGTTTGTCGTTGGCTCTGTTACGTCTACGTAACGGAAAATATAAAAGCATGGTAATGAATGCATACTGATTACACAGTGGCACCTGTAAACACAGAAAGTTGAAAACTGCACATAGAAGAGGTGAAAAATGTAACGTCTTTTGGAGAAATTTAAGAGCGTGATGTAAATCCAGTACAGAAACCATTGCACCATGCAAATTCCAGTACAGAAACCAGACACCATGGAAATTCCAGTACAGAAACCATGGGCACCATGAATATTCCAGTACAGAAACCATGGTCACCATGCAAATTCCAGTACAGAAACCATGGCACCATGGAAATTACAATACAGAAACTACGGGCACAATACAAATTCCAGTACAGAAACCATGGGCAATGGGCACCATGCCAATTGAACAAAAGAAACCACACAGTTCCAGTTCGGACACCATGGAAATTCCAGCACAGAAACTATAGGCAACATGTAAAATCCAGTTTGAGCAAATGCCCTTGGAGATATCTTGTTAAATTAATAGGAAGATAAATTACAATTTGGAAAGAAAAATTGTGTCAGGGTGATGTGTATGTTCCTCTCTAGCACAATTCTACACAAAAATTTCAACACATCGCAGCTTTTGGAAAACTCGTCTTCAGGTATGGCTTAGGACTTGGGAGATGCGAGGCATTAGAGTTCCAAACTCACCTGTTTGGCATTCTGTTCCCTCTGAATCCGGTCTGTCGTTCCTCTCCTCAGACTCCACCTCCTCCTGTACCCCCTGCATGGCCGTCTCGCTGCCAATCGCGTTCACCGGCGTGACCTCGCTCCCTGGCGTGGTGGCATACTCGCTGCTCGGGGTGGTGGGATACTCGCTGCCTGGCGTTGTCGCTGTCTCGCTGAGCGGTGTCTGGTTACCGTTGCTGCTGCCGCTGCTGCCGCTGCTGCCAGCATGCTGTCGCTCTGTCTCCATACAGTTGGGTTGGTCCTTGTCTGGTGTGACTGTATTAAAAAAGATTCAAGATGTAATTTTTTTTAGACAGGTGGGATGAAAATTGAAAATGAACCCTTCAGAAAAATCACATAATTATAACAAATGAAAAACACAAGCCGAGTTTTGAAACTGGCTATTTAATTCTCATTTCTTTTGCTGGAAGCCGAACATTGAAGGCTTCATCAGAATGCAGTAACACTATGTTCATATACTCAGTGTTTCTTTATTAAGAATTCAGTAATTTTGAACAGCCTAAGATTTTACAAAGAGCTAGACATTGTCCAGAAAATCCTATGTAACAGTACATATAAACCTAATTTTGTGACGTCACATTTTGAGCTGCATTTAGACTATGCCTACCCACTAAATGCATACATGTACATGTATGTTTAATACTTTAAGGCTACTGTGCTGCTACTCTATTTGTTGTAACAATTGAGACGCTGTCAGTACACACAAGCACTATTTCTAGAATAGAAAATACTATGAAAATCATAACAATCTGAAAGACAATGATACACCGACCGTGTTATTGTCAAAAACAGTTTGTTCAATAAAATGATACCCCATGGAAATAGAACAGCCCTCTGTACCTGATACCCTTGAGTGTCTCTCTTTCTCCAGTTCAATGAGCTGTTGCTCTTGTTTTTCCAGGAGGGCGATTTGTTTCTTCTGCTTCGCCTTCAACCGTCTCTTCTTGTTTTTGGACAGTTTCTCTGGTTTCTTCTCTATAGGAGCCGTGCTCACTGAACAAGATAGGATACATCGAAATTAAGAGTTCAAACAACTGAAGAGACATTTCTTTAATAACCTTCTGTTCTGCATGGCGCTTTCCCGAGAGGAATAGCAAAGATGAAAAAATGGACGTACATGAAAATAATGTCAAAACCAATGTTCTACAAGGTGCCTGATTGATTACAGGGTTCGACCTTAGCAGTAGTCCGCTCGCCAATTGCAAGTAAAAACAGCGGCGGACTAGTCAAAACCATTCCCTAAGTAGCCTGCCTAGCGAGTCAAAATTATTGTAAATAACATTGTTGTATAATCTGGTGCAAAAATTTCAAAATTCTATTGCGGACTAATGAAAAGCCCGAGGCCTAGATAAAAGTCTGATTCACAACTCCAGCTGGATGTTAAAAAAAAAAATACTTGAGGGCAAACCCTGGATTAGACACTAAAAATTGTCAAAATCATCAATTTTTTTCCCCCAAGTTTGAAGGTTACCAACAAGCACTGTAAAGATGCTGTGTCTGGAGGATAAAAAAAATAATATCTACTCACCTGATGATACTGGCGGTTTGGCGTTACCCTGCACCCAGTCCTTGGCCTCGTGGGCCAGTTTCTTGATGTACTCATCGTTGACGCACATGAGAATATTCTCTGGTTTGATGTCTGTGTGGATGATGTGACATTTGGTGTGTAAGTAGTCCAAGCCTTCCAAGACCTTCAAGAGATGGAGAAAAGACAAAAACTTGTAAAGTCAATGAATTTCCAGGTTTTTTTTAAATGTTCATCTTCTATTTGATGTTATCCTTGATTCTGCCGCACCACTAAAGGGGTAATTTCGTCTGAAATATGCCCTTTGAGACTCTAAATACAATTCTATCAATACGATAAAGGTTAGACATCTGCACTAGAAAGCAGGAGGTCGTGGGTTCGAGTCCCACCCGAGTGATTTTTCCAACAATGATTTTTTTTCCAACATTGGGATCTGAAATGTCACCTGTTCATGTTTGCAGTGCCAGTCTTAATTAGGGCAGTGTCACACGAGGCAATTTGCAGGCAAGTTGTTCACAGCAATCTCCAAGAAGAAAACATCAAGCAAATTTGATTTCCATGTCAGGCTCTCAGAGAATCTTATAAACTGTTGGAAAAATGTACTCTGTTCTTCCGAAGGGTTTCTTTAGCTTGTAGTCCAAGCTGCCTGTGAAAATTGCCTCTTCTGACTTGAATAGGAGAAAGCCAAAAAAGCTGCCTCATCAGATGTAAACAACAGGCATGCAACTGGGAGTTTAGAAAAAACGAGGAAACTCTAAACCATGCAAGATTTTGTACAGTATTTTTCAATTTGTAATGGCATTCATGTGAAGTAAAAAACGCAGCGGATCCGAGGAAAAGTTGCATGCCTGAAACAAACAGGTTTCCAATAGTTTCAATGCAAAAGTAAGATGTGTATTTCTGTCACCCAGACCATTAAAATATGGCCTGTAAACGACACTCAGCAAAATTTTTCTTCATAAAGTCCAGATGAAGGTGCACATTAAAGGCTGGTCCATACATGGAGGGGAAATGGTGTGAAGTTTTATGTATCTCGGCTACAAAAATCCACAAAACCTGCAGAAAATGTCAGCAATATTAACGCGGACCTACCTGTCTTATGATGCTCTTGACCTGTTGTAGCTGCAGACCCATGTACTTGGACTTAATGATGGGTTTTAGCAGGTTATTACCGAGCACCTCGAAGACCATGCACACATCTGAAGGTAAATAGGAGTCAAGGAAAATTCTTCCAAAGAAAAATTCTTCCAAAATAAAAAAGAAGACATTTCTAGGCATTTTCACAACTATATACAGTTCAAAGTGAATCAACTAAGATATGAAAACTTAATTAACCAAATCAGACATAAAATTCAAACATTAAATGAAATTTCAAGGCATGAACAAAAATGTAGTTTCATATCCAAAATTGTGCTTGTACCACATACTTCTAGAGCAACTTGTGAGCATAAGAACAAAACTCATTCCTATCCCATGACTCAAGAAACAGAGTGTGCCAACAAGAAAAAAAAAACTTTGGCAGCATCTGAACCTCAAGCTATTATCTTGGTTTTCATCCATTAACACTACGTGGGGACATTCTAACAATAAACGCAGCTCTTGTCTCAAGTAAATGTCTAGGTCTTCATCCATAAAAACTATGTGGGAACACGCAGACAAAAGACATAGCTGTAGCTCTGAAAACATGTAGTCTAAAGGCCTGCGCACACCTTCTCGATTATACCTTCCCCATCACCCCATCACCGGTATCGACTTTCACCATTTCGGTTAGACTGAAACGTTACCCGCACACTTCCCTGATTCCGTCCTTTAATCGGTCACATGATGATCAGTCACATGATGACCAGTCACATGATGACAACCATGTGACTTCCTTCGTGAATCTGATAGGTTAACATAAATATTGCATCCAGTGAAATCGGATGCGGCGGCCTGGTACACGATCAGATCGGTCCAAATTTTCAGCCCACGCCAGCTCTGTACGATGGCCTGATGATCTGAGAATCGGGTAAAAGGATACGGGTTCCGTTGACGCCAGACACCTTGAAGTCATCGAGTAGTTGTACAACTCTCTCTCGGTTGGCATCAGAGGTGTCACTCTCTCGAACCTATCAAACAAAGTCAGACTTTTATGAACACATTCTTTTTGAAAACAAAACCATATTTGTGATTTTCAAAACATTCCTAGAAGAAATTTGACTTATTGGTGTGCTTTGCATGAAAAAGATTACAAGGTTTGCTTTGAAATCAATTGATATTAACTCTTTTTACATCACAGTAACATTCGTCTTGAGATATGGGGGAAAAAATTACAACAACCATGTAATCACAGAACTTTGCAGGAAAGTTAACATTTAATAAACAGAATATCAGCATTCCTAGGCTTTGAACACACCACCTTCCAGACGTAATTCAATGCACACTTACTGCTTTAAGTAATTTGATTTCATCCACTGCAGTTTCTGTGTAGTGTTGTGCACTTTTAACAACCTTCAGTGCAACATATTTACGACCCCTGCAAAGACAATGAAAAAATAAGGATTCTATTTTAAAAACATATTTTTTAACACTACTTCAATAAGCTAGGGTGTATTGTCTAAAATGTCAAAAGTTCTAGCAGTATTCATGAGAACCATTTTCCATGACACTCAAAATCATTTTTAAAAGCTGGCAGTTTGAATACCTTTTCAGCAGAATTTACCAGACTTGCCGATAATGAAAGTATTGCATATCAGTGTACATTACTAAACAAGACGTTAATTCTGCCTTTCATGGGCTTGGGTAAGGGTAACAAAACGTTAGCATCAAGAAAGAATTCTAAGACTTTCCCACCCACACGATCTTTACCGTGTCACTGCCTCGGGGTACGTACTCCTATTTTAAAGGGAATATACATCATTTGCTTTTGCTGTAATTTTCAGAAATGGATGGAATTGGGGGGTTGGAAATATATAGCAAATATAGTTACACTGACTTTTTTGAGGTTTTGGGTTCGAAAATGCTATAAAAACCAAGAAAAACAATCATTTTCCTGTAGTCTGGTTCCCTGACTCCATATAAGAAGAAACATAGCAGTTTACCTACATTGGGGAATTGTAAGGTCAGGGAACCAGTCTAGCTGGCTTGTACCCGTTCATAGGTGTGTAATCGATTGCAAACAAGTGCGATGGTCAATTGGGGCCAGTATTTGAAAAAAAGCCAGTGTTTTCCAACGCTGGTCGGCCGACCAGCGTTGGAAATTGATACAAAAATACCACTTTTCTTGAAAATGACAGTATACCAGGTGCCATGATTTTACAGGATGCTTTACACTGTCATTCACTAACAGTCCTGCAAGGTATTTCAAAATGATTTGGTAGTTTTATTTTTTGATGTTTGCAAATGTTGTATTTTCCCTTTAAGCAAAATGCTTTCAGAAGCACAGAAGTACAGAACAGGTTTTTTTCTGTTAAGTCAAGCCAGTGCTTCAGTGTAGCAAAAGCTTTCATTCAGTTGAACGGCGCCCTGTAACTGTGGCTGCACTTTTCATATCTTGCACCTTTTTGTTCACTGTAACCAATCTGTCTGGGTTCATGTGACAGTATCGTACTCAGTTTTTACAAACAAATATTTCCTCACTTTTATCGATACAACGGTGAGTAGGAAAGGAGACTGGTGATGGAATAAGAATTACAGAGTGCTTGAGGCCGTCCAACTTACGTATGAAAGGAAATCCATTTCTTATCAGTTAGTTTAATCTTTCTTGCAATATTGCAAGTACCAGTGCAATGCAGGTATACTGATATCTTTATTTAGCTTTCATTTAGCCTGCTGAATTGAAGAGTTTCAAACAGTATATAAACAAAAAGGTTTTTTTTTCTATTTCACACCGAAGAAAAAGTTACGCCAACATAACTAAAGCAGTTAGGGTGAAAAGCAAACATGAGTTTGGAATTAAATTTAATTTCCTCATACAATGGTAATTGATATCCATAAAAACAGGAAACTTTAGGGTAGTCACTCTTCCTTTCATGCTATCTCATCACCTTTTTTTGGAGAACTTTGCCTTCATAAATCAGGCATGCAACTGTAAAGCTGCCACCTCCCCCCCCCAAAAAAAATGTCCAAGACTTCAGAAGGTTTTGTACAGTGTTTTTCAATCTTTAACCCTAACCTCCTAGGGGATAAGAAAAAAAATATTAAAATTGGAGGATTCAGGACTGTTAATGGCAGACATGAGAATAAAAATTAAAAAAAAGGATATCAGCTGATCCGAGGTAAAGCTCCATGCCTGATAATTTGTGGCGGATTTATTAAACTTGTGAAGAAAAGAAATGAGCAAATGTGCAGTGTGTAAAAGCTGCTAGAAATTGTAATTTGTTGACTTGGACTATAAAAAGCTACACTAACTTACTTGAGGTCCCACGCCAGCCAAACGGTGGAGAAGTGTCCCCACCCTAGCTTACGGACGACGTGATACCGGTTATTGAAAAGGTCACCAATCTTCACTAAGTGATAGCCGCCTGCAGCGAAGAGGAAAAAAGCCAAAAATTATCAAGGAGGAATTTACATGTTATACAGATGCAATAATGTGATTCAATCAATTGATGAAAGAATGAGGTTTGACCTTTAAGGGAGTCTGTGGATGTGAGGGGGTCCTTGACTGCAGGAACAATGGGGTTACAACTTGGATGTGAGCCCTCTTGTGGTGAGTTTTGGTGATTTTGTAAATCAGGAAGCCAGTATCGTGAATGTGATTAACATTTGTTCAACTACAGTTCATTTGGAGTTTTATTTAGTAAACACAGCCAAGGGTGCATGTAAATATAACTCCAATCAGTATTTTAACTGCGCATGTGCATCACAAGATCTGAAGAATTTTACTTCGATATAAATGTGGCAGATAAATGCTATGGGGACGTGGGAACTGCAAATTCTGCAGTTTTTCATACAATCAGAACGATGGTGGGAACTTTCATTCATCAAAAAAGTTGGGGTATCTGAACCACCTCAAATCACATCACTGTCCAAACTTTTTGAAAATGTGCTTGCTTCAGAACAAGGACAATTTCTTTAATATTGCTGGTACCCACAATGATTTTGTACGCATACGACGAATTGTTCATCCCGAAAGGAATATCATCAAATTTTGATGTGTACATGTGCAGTTGAAATACCCAACCGGCTTATTTGTCACAAATCAAACTCGCATCCTGCAACTTGAAACTTGTCCTTGATATTTGAGATACAGTGTATGAGGATGATGATGTGCTGTACAAGATGAGATGCCTTCCCATGATTCTATCATATGTTAGATATCAAATGCTCCGTGGCCCAGTTTCTCAGGACTCATAAATGCACAATTCCACAGACATATGCATGGGCACGGACTGTGAAAAGCAACCACAGTTGAAGATTTAAACCTCCAAACACACCAAGTTCTGAACAAAATTCCTTATTCCTGCACCCACCATTTGAGATTCCAAATCAGCCACTCAATTGATTTTTTCACCAGCAGAATGGGCAAGCTTGTAGCCCACAAATACAAGTAACGGCAAAGTACTTGTCTGTATCCTGAGGTCAAAAGTTTGCCTTCTATACTTGGATGCAGTGACCTACTTATTAAAGACCTTGTCAAATGGGGTTCTATATTCAGAGGAAAGGCAAGAAATTGATTGCATACATGTACTTGCAGGTTAATCTGAGGGACGTATTCAGTCAGCTGTGACCAATTTCCTGTCTGAATTTTCGGGCAGAAATTAATAAAGTTTGTGTTGCAGTAAAGCTACCATGAACATGTACATGTACATAACACGTTTAATGATCATGTACATGTACATGTACATGTTTTCCTATAAACTATACATGTGTATATTGTACATGTAGTGATGTACAATGGTTGTCTTATTATGCAAGAGGCATTCTATTTATAAGCCAAAACATGATGATAAATCGCGTTATTCTTTTTTGTTTTGATGGCCCTCCCTCTCTCAGTGACAATCATGACAATCTAGAGAGAGTTACCCTTTACGTCAAAATCTATCAGGCGACAGGTTTTAACAAATCTGTAAACTGGCCTCATATTGGTACTTGGTAGTTGGTTCTTCTCCTAAGGACTTCCACAAGGGAGTATACAATTGACAGGCTGTGGTAGTTTTGTTAACTGAGGGTACCATGCCTTGACTGACATTGATAGATGTGGTGGGTCAGCGCTGGTGAGTGCCTGTCAATGATGGATTTAGCTCAGTAACAATGAAGGCACAAAAGGTTCACTCATGCATTCCAGCCAAACAAAGGCATCACCCTTTAAAATGGCTGCTACACAAGCTGTAGCAGTAATATTAATGGTTACTCATCACAGTTATGCGGTAAGGGATCTGGTAGTTGGTATCCTGTACAAAAAGTGTGGGACAGGATCAGTATAAGCGTTTTAAAATTGTTTTTGGTTTTTATTATTTTGTACCAAACATACATGTACGTATTTTCTTAGCAATATCGCCACACAAATTTTAAATTTTCTTTTTAGTAAAGACTTTACATGCACTGCATTCACTGTTCAAACCGTGAACCTTTGATGATTTTCACCGATGAATTTACCAAAAAAAAGTGCATTCCGTACATTTAGGAGGTCATCAAATTCTTCTTTTTTATTTGGCAAAAAAGAAAAGAAAACCAATACATGTACATGTAGCAGTAAAACACCTGCCTGTGAGGGCAACCTCCTTGAAAAATAATATTCCTCTCAACCCATGTTGTACAGAAAATGTTTATTTTTGAATTAAACAAACACAATGTGCATACAATGGTGCCTGTGACCTTCGTAGTCTGGTACACAACTAATATATTTACAGTTCCATTAAATTATTCAGGTCATTTTCCCAGGACAGCCTTGACCATCAATTTAGTCAATCACCCGCAAGAGTTCCAAAGTTGGAAAAGAACACACAAAAAATCATTGAAAAATCCATATTTGTTTCTCCTTGTGCGGAGAACCAGGAGCCAAAAAATCAACCAATATGTCTGCTAATGCTATGGGCTGTTAATCATAAACTTCATTTTCATGGAATGGTTGGTCAATCGGTCAGTCGACCATCTGCAACCAGCAAACAAAATTGTCTTTTTCTCTGCTTCTGTGGTAAAATGGGGAGCCGAAACATCAACAAAATAAGCATGTATTTCTTGTATTGAAGCTATGGGTTGCTAATCATAACAAACTTGTTGACAGCGATGGACTAGTGTATTTACCACTAACTACACGCACCTGTGCCGCGCAATGGGCCCCCGTGCAATGCGTGGTATGCTGTCTGTCAACGCAGCGGTTATGAAACTAAGGAGATGGTAAATCATTAACGTGGAAAGCTTCCAGGAATTTCCAAGAAGAGCAATATGGAAGGTCGGGGTGTGATGTGTAATGCCACTGAGGTTGCAATGCCGGTACGAGGGTGGCAAAAAATGCCAGCTGGAGATTAGTAGATCTTTTTTAAAATTCATTTTGAATTCCACTTTTCCCTCACTGTCCATCAGACAGGCTTTCTATAATTTTTAGGGATGTACATGAATGAAAAGGCAAGACAAGCATTAGTATAGTTTATGCCACAGCGTGAAGATTAAACAAACCATCAATCATGTCCAATGATTATGAAATTACCGGTAGGTTTAATGTCCAGGGAATGTGACTGGATCCATTCATGCGTAGGTGTATGTATCAATGCATGATTCACGCCAGCTGGTAGCCAGATGCAACCATCTTGGGTTAAATTTTTAAAGCAAGAATTCATACTCTCCAAAGAAGAACATACATGTATGTACCAATACATGTACATGTAAACTGTGCATGTACCGGTACATGTATCTGTTAGAATAGATTTGTCATGTACCAAACTGCAAATGATGGAAATTATGGAAGAGATTAAAGCAAGCTGGGTAGTCAATGAAGTTTTCACACCTAGCTTTCAGATAATTTCCCTTTTTCAGGGCAGTTACATGTACCCTGATATGTCACATCAAAATGTCAGGTATAGTGCATTTTCAAATTTTAATGTACCGGTACATGTACATGTAGAATGAACATTTCACGTACACATTTATAAATGTTTCTGTACACATTTATAAATAAGAACTGCACAATCTCATTATGCTGTCTACTTTAAATACGGTAGGTACTTAACTTTAAAAAAAGTGCTTTATTGGGTACTTATACAAATTCCTGGGGTATATACTTGGGGTATATTTTCACTTCCCCCCCCCCCAAAAAAAAAAGTTATACTATGCATATAAATTGAATAAAAATAAAATAATCACTTAATAACTTTGGAAAATTCAGCTGGCGACCCTGTGTACATCCAAATGTTTAGGTTCAGTCGGGTTACTGAAACACAGCATTTGTTTTAGTTTTGCCTAATGCCTAGCAAATAGATACCACCCCCCCCCCCCAACAAAAACCTGCCATTATAAAACACCAAGTTTCAGCACCATCCACTTAGCATACCAGCAGCAACCTCAGATTCTCTGCTAACATGTCCAGGACCGGAGAGATGCGTGACCCAAATGACCAACCCCTCACGTGCGGCTATTTTGGGGATCCCAACCCAGCGAGCGAATCATTCCATTCACTCTTGGAATCTCACGGCTGTTTTTTGCCCGACAGCTGGTCAGAAGACTGCTCTGCTCCTCAAGCAAGCACTTAGAGCTGACCCCATGGGTGCTTGACCTGATGTATACTGAAGGGGGGGGGGACCAATTGAGGCAGTAACAGTTATAAGCCATCAGTGAATGAACCTGTGCAAACTTCAGGTTTGCACAATGGGCTAAGTGCGCTAGCAACAGAGGGCGCTTTTTTTTACCACTTTCGAGAGCCCCACGGACGGAACACATGCGGGTAAAGCACGAAGTATGCACGATTTATTTAATTCTCAATGTGCAGAAGCCCATGGTGTACGGTAATTGCGTGAGCATCTGGCGTTGTCGGCAATGCGTTCTAACGTCTCCCCCAATGTCTCCCCAAACTCTCCCTTTCTTACCGTTGAGGGGGTACTTGTGCACAGAGCCCATAGTTATGGAATAATTACTTCAACAATTTGAACTTTTTGCAGCCCAACACTAATTCAGGTGGATCTTTCTGTGCATAAGAGGTGTAAAAGAAACCTAAAATAAAGCCTTTTTTCACGTGATTGCAGATTTGCGCACGAAACTTATGTGTACCGGACATGGCGGTAGGCTACCCATGATGCTTTGCTACTTCAGCATTTCCTTCACAACAGTGTTGTAGTTAAGTCCGTCACAAGTGAGTCATAGGCCCAAGTCCTGTCACAAGTAACAAAGGATGAACCATAACAAGGCCCTTTGTGACAGTTCTTTTGAATAGCCTGTGGACTGGATGACTTGTGATGGACTTGTGACGACTTGTGATGGACTTGTGAGGACTTGTGAGGACTTGTGAGGACTTGTAAGGACTTGTAAGGACTTGTAAGGACTTGTAAGGACTTGTGATGACTTGTAATAGACTTGTGATGACTTGTGAGGACTTGTGAGGGACTTGTGAGATCTGTAATGGACTTGTGAAGACTTGTGGGGACTTGTGATGGACTTGTGAGGACTAGTGATGAACTTATGAGGACTTCTAGTGATGAACTTATAAGGACTTCTAGTGATGAACTTACGAGGACTTCTAGTGGTGAACAAATGAGGACTTCTAGTGATGAACATATGAGGACTTCTAGTGATGAACTTATGAGGACTTCTAGTGATGAACTTATGAGGACTTCTAGTGATGAACATATGAGGACTTCTAGTGATGAACTTGTGAGGACTTGCGATGAACTTGTCAGGACTTGTGATGGATTCCACTACAACCCACCTTTGCAGTAATCCTTAGGATCCTCCTGTTCATCATCATCAGATCCCAGTTGTTCTTCTTCTTCATCATCCTCTCGGTATCTCTCCTCTCGTTTGTCTCTGTCCGCCTTGTCGTCGCGGTCAATCTCCTCCTCCCGGTAGTAACTGTTGTCTTGCTGCTCCTCCTCCTCTGAAGAGTCCAGGGGCTTCTGGGATTGTTTGCTGGGGTGGGACCTTTTGAAATAATAAAGAAAATGGAGTGTTTAAAAAAAGCTATAGCATCAGAGCCTAATGGTTCCTTCCAAAAATTGATCAATTAGATCATGACTTTTGGTCAGGTGACCACGCTCGCTTGGTCAAATGAGGTCACTAGGTAGGCGGGGCTTATGACTAAAACTGAAATGGTCCATTTCATGGCTCTTGTTAAGGTAAACTATGGGCAGTAGATGACAGTGTCTAACTGTTCATGAGTTATTGGTCTGCAGGATACAGTGTGAGCCTTTAAGGGTTGGCAGGCGTATTGGTTAAAAAAAGAACAACAATTTTTAATGTGTACTCTTTCGTTTTGTCTCTTCGTTCATTTCAAATTCTGGCGTGAGCATGTCCATGTTCCTACCAGCAAAGTTCCAAGTTTCAAATCCCACGAATGTGTCACCATTAATTAATTTAATCAATTAATTAACAATGTCATTGTACAAATGGGTATGTGCCAGTACATGCATGTGTGCTAGAAATGCACTGTCAACTCACTGGTTTGTGAGACAAAAAGTAATGTCATGGACCCTACTGTCATATTTCAAATACTCTGTGGGTTATGCATTATACATGTACAATGTACTTATTGCAAAACACTGCAGCCCACAGCTAGATACAATGTATAATTGAGCTGCAACAATATCTGAATTTCCACATACCAATCAAGCCAGCTACTGAATCTGTTTGCGGCTAGTAGCATACTTGGGTTACTACCCCCACCCCCCACCCCCAATCCCCTACCCCCAACCCCCCACCCCAAGTGCAAGGTCTTTTCATTCACAAAGTAAATTGTCCACATGATTCTTAAATCACCAGTGTAGTATCGGATATAAAAAAAAATCCAATCAACGTTCGTAGCATGAAACACGCTTCATGTAAGATCGCTCCAAGCCTATATTGGAAATTCTGCAAGCCATGTTGGAGATCTAGCTGTCAAAATGAAATGACAAGTATTTCACAAAATGACAGAGGAGACAGGTTTTGCTTTACAGCTTGGCAAGAATATGCATACCAGGAAACAATTTGTTATACCATGGGGCCTAGGTATTATAATATGGAATATTACCACTGCCTTTTGTTTACATTTACAATATCTAATGTTCAAATAGCTAAACATACATGTACATACAAAGTTTTAAATTTCCTGTTCAAAAAATTGTTTGAGATGAAATTAAATGAATTGGGACATAATTGAAAGAAGTGGAACAAAACTGACAGACATATATGTACTGTGTATTTTTTGTAGTGTGCATGTCATGTAAATGTATTGTTTACTTGTATGTGTACATGTACATGTAAATGTATGTTATTTGAAAAAAATTTACATTACAGTATCTGCATATAATATAATACAAATTTTCTGAATGAACATATGTATGTCTGTTAATTCACATGAACATGTATACAAGTAATGTACATGGAAATGTGCATGCTTGGTTAAAGAATTTATTGGCTAAAGAATCCACTTATGTGTCAAAACAATGAACACAGTTCTTTCTGAAATGAGATGATGTACATATTCTAAATGATTTTTGCATTCCAAGTACCGGCACTGTACTCTTGTGGAGAACATTACATGTTTCTGATGCATATTTTCAGCAAGCATCAAAAACAAAAGCAAACTTCAGCAGCTTAGAAGAGTCGTGTTTGTAAACCTGAACGGCCTGCTTCTGTCATACAAGACTCCTTTAATTCAAGAGGGTGTCTCGTGGAGCTGGTTTGGTCTCTAATGCACAGGCCGCCAGACTTTATTGACACCTCTCAGCCAATCACAGGACCCCCATTCTGTTTTCCCAGACGTCGTTACTTGCGCAAGAGTAATTTCCATAACATGAGCCAGCCAAATACATGTACTCCGCACATGAGAATTCCCACAAGCAATTGGGTCGGGGTGGGAGAAGGGGATGGAGGGGGTGGGGTTAAGGGGTGGGAGGGTAGGGGGATGAGGGGTGGGGTGGGGTAGGGGGGTGAGGGGGAGGGGTGAGGATTGAGGGTATGGGTTATGGGAGGGGTTAGGGGAGGGGAAATTGAGTGGAAATGGCTGAAGGGGGGTTTGAATGGGAGACAAGGGGGGGGGTGGGGGGGATAGGGGACGATGGAGGAGGACATGCAAAATTCAATCCCATTTGTACCTCAGTCAGAATATACATTACGTGTATGTCACTCAGAAAACAAAAATTTGGTACCGGTAGCTTGGAAAAATCTACTTTGTGAGCATCATTTCCTAAAACAAAGAGCGCAATTACATTTTGTAAATCTCTATGGATTTCTTCCCTTTCCCGAAGTGCACTCGAAGGAAGCTACAGTAGGTAACCCCAGCAGGTTTCCATGGAAACTAAGTACCCAAGACGCTACACATTTGAAGTGGTCGGGTATGGAGAAACATAAGTGGTCGCTGGTCTACTACATTGATGAAGTAGCAATGGAGTGATGTACCAGTACATAGAAAAAACTCAATTACTGTTAAAATTGCTCAGAGCAGGCTGGGCTACCTTCAGGCAATGTACATGATGTACTGGATTTATATACTACGGATATATTTACCATTCTACCTTAACAACTCAAGGTCATAACATTTTAAAATGCAAGAGTATGTACCGTATTTTCAGTATTGCACAGTTGGTGCATTACAACTACATGTACATGTACACTGTATCTATAGCCCATCCAACTTTATGACTGTGTTCATGGCCCCTTATTCACATTTTTGTGAGTGCTTCCAATTGTTAATGCTTGTACCTGAATATAATATAAATTTTGGACAGAAAAGGCATGCCTCATACAAGCTATGCTCTACTGGCCTCTATTATGCTGTTTATTGTTGCATACGTTTTTCATTTTGGGGGATGAATAGGAAATAAATGTTTCTTTACTGAAAGTATAATTTTCGGAATTTGGTAGAGAGAGGCAATGGTGTGCTGCCCAGGGACACAACACCATTTTCCCCATCAGGGTTGGATCCCATGTACGTGTCAAGAGTCCATGACCATGCACTCTAATGTACACACTGGCAGCCAGCCCAAGTATCATGTTTTGAATTTACACAAATCAAATCAATAAACTGGTATCCCGTCAATTTCAAGGGTCCCCCTTAATTTCTTGTGGTTTACCGCAGCGTGCTTGGGCCCAGGTGTCGGGTAATTTCAGCCATTATTCAATTGGACAGGCCGCAACGGGTGAAATGCCAAACCACCACGTGGAAAAGTAACAGCAAATGACATCCCCCCCCCCCCAAAAAAAACCTACAGCAAATAATTATAACTTCACAAATATGCATGGTTTTTGCTGATCTCAGAGGGCTAGCTTAGTGTCCTCTCTGTACCAATCATAATCTGACTGAGCCGGGCAGTGCTATTGTATAGGATTACCTCGTAACGCCAATGAATGGGCTACATCCGGCCTAGACCAGATGCATGAAAAGATTTGCAGTTAAGAGCATTCAGAAGCACTCTGGGACCAGCTTTACTAGCTTGTCTCGTCTTGTTTCAATGAGACTTCTAAATACATTTTTTCAATCCCTTAATCCTAATACCCTAGGCATTTTTGCTAGGATGTAACCTCAATCCTGCAAAATCCTCCAACTGCCTCCATGTAAAAAATAGCATATAACCTCAATCCTGCAAAATCCTCCGTTATTTCGTGAATACGGTCCTTGGAAGGGTGACCACTGCCTCAATCCTACAAAATCCTCCTGCAGTCACTGTCAATATGTTGAGGCAGAGCCAGCGACATCCTGGAGCAGTGCGGAGGATTTCAATTATAGTATAGGCCTAAATGTATTCACGGCTGAGCATAAACAACACAAGGTCTGGCCCAAGACCTTGACACAGTGCATCCTCTGAAATCAGCAACACACTTTTGCCATATGTACCGGTAACCTCATTCCTGCAAATCCTTCATTTTCGAAGAGGATTTGGGAGGGTCAGGGATAAAAGGTAATTATCATTAACAAGTATAGCATCACTCAAAACAATTTAAACATACAAAATAACCATTACTTATAAAATAGGCCTATAAACTTGATAAAATTTATTAATTTAAAACAGTCTGCACCAAAAACTGTACGACCGTACTGCAATGAGTGATTTCAAAAGCACTTATTCGACAACTAATTGCAGATTTTTCACTCATTAAGCCGAAACAGTGAAACCATAATTTGTTTCTGCCTTGCCGCGCCGAGTCCAAATATAGCCGAAGTGACACTTGTGATATTTGCACATTAGTGGGAATGCTCTGCCATCGAAGCCTGGGACTGCTAGCGTTAATGATCGGCCTCAACCGATTGGATGTACCCAGGAAGAAATTAGAAACTGTTATTAGTCATTTCAGGGCCCAACGCTAAGTGGAATACAAACAGTTGGTACCAGTGTGGACTTATCCGTTGAACACACACAGAAGGTGTTGCAAAGGTGGTGGTAGCACACTAGCGCGGCAGAGACGCGTGCAGGTCATAAATTTCAGGTGCGCGTGTATTAACGTGACCCTATTGGTCACAGGTGCATTCAATGCGCGTGTACGACTGCCTTGCGAGCGTGGTGCCCTCTCAATCATGGATATCCCCCTAACTCCTTGAGCACTTTTACAAGAAAGTATCCTGAATCCGCCAAAATCCACCTATTGTGTCATGCACAAAAATGTCGGTGTTGGCGACTGCTCAGTATGGAGGTATCCTGAATCCATCAAAATCCTGCACTACCGCTGGGCGAACAATCCTGAATCCATCAAAATCCCCATTTTCAATATGGAGGTATCCTGAATCCGCCAAAATACTCCCAAAACAGGGGTATGGATTTTGATGGATTCAGGTACGTTAGGGTAATAATGAATTCATAGGATAATGTGATCATATCCTACTAACAAATTTCCTAATAAATATACATGTAGAAATTTACTTTCACATTTGCCGGACACTCTTGGTCCATGTATGAACTCCAAGAGCTCTGCTACAATTTTTTATTTTAATTTTATTTTTTAGTTGGAAGAAAGATTACGAAGTACCGATACCTTCATTTTCACAATGGAAACATACTGATCCTGATTTTTCACACATGGTTTAATTATTAATGCTTAAATAAATACATGTACCTTTATTTCCTCATTTCCTTAGCCAGTAAACAAATAAATTGATGTCAAAACTACACACCGTACATGTGTGAGACATTTGATTAAGTTACGTTGAACCTTTTCAAATAATGCATCGGAAAAAGGGTTGTCAATTTGAGACAAAATACACTCTGGATTCATTTAACAATAAATTATGTCCATAAAACAAACAAAAACCTTTCAATCTAATGTTATCATTTACATCTAAAAGTATCACCGTGCATTTAGCATGCACCACACAAATACAATAGGTCAAACCTTCTGGCACGTACGCATCTACAGACAGCTTCATATTTCACTGAAACGTGTTAAACCCTCCCCTACTGGTGGAAAATCTCACGCCTCCAGTCCTTCTCCTTCCTTGGACCAGCCGCTCCTGTTTTCCCTACTCTCTGTCCCAGCAATTTTAGGCCTTTGTAAGAGACTAATGGAGGCACTGATTCTATGTGAATTTTGATCGTGAAATATTGTAAGTGCGAGACAACAGAAGGGAAAATATATCACAGATATATTGAGCAAGGAAACGTGTTGGACTTGGAGGCACAAATTGCAGATGGCTATTTTCATTGGAATATTTTTTATGAGTTGTTGGCCCTTTTGGGAGGAAATGGTTTCATTTCTGTCTTGGATTTCCAGCGTTTAATGCCCCAGACAATTTTGTTGTTTTTAGAAATGGAAACTATGGTCATATTTTACCGTCATAATGGTTAGTCAAGTCTGGACATCCGGTGGTGAGAATGCTACACTTGAGGCATGATTCAGTCCCTTGTGACTGGAGTCGGCTGTTATTTTGACAGATTTGTCAGCTTTTCTTTTTCTGCCTGTGGGATCAGCTGTCTATCAGTATCAATGGGTTTTTTTTGGGGGGGGGGGCAATACGACAATCAGTTGGAAAAGGTTTGTCGTCCAATTGTAATCTCACGCTGTGTACATGGGTCTAAAAAAAGCTGTGTACAAACGTAGATGTACATGTACAAAATGGGCATATAATGTTGGTCAGCTTAAACTATTCTATATTTTTAAACTAGATTCTTACGGTAAATAAAGGAATATATCACTGACAATGTATTCTAGCTGCCGATACAGCTACATGTAGGAATAGTCTGGTAATACCTGTCTGGTTCAGAGAGAGTGCAGCACACCGACTAATTGGATTGGAATGTTCTTCACACCTTGGCCAGCCATAAATAGCAGAAGACAGTTGGCATGGCAGGATACTGGAGGATGTGTACAGGTACATGTACTAGGTGCATCCACAGACTTGGGCCCAATTTCATAGCGCTGCTAAGCATATGATTTTCTGCTAACAGAGCGTCTGTCTAATTCACGGAGACCGTAAACAGGCAGCACACAAAAGATACGCTTACAATTACATGTACCTCTCCAGTGAAAAAAAAAAGTTGCTTAAATCAGTGACGTAACAATAGAAATCTCCAACCATACACATCCCCACCATGAAATAGTGCTTGAGGTTGGCACAATTTCCTGCTGTAGGCTTCGTGCGCCAACGAAAGAGGGCGTTTTTTACCACTTTTGAGAACCCCGTGGACGGGACACACCGCATGTGCGTACTGGTTCCCACGCGTATATTTTGAAGTACTACAAATTTTATTCTAAATGCGCACAAAGCCATAGCGTCTACGCCTGAGCATCAGGCATCGGTGGTGCGTTTGAATGTCTCTCCCGATGGGCTCCCTAGTCTGGTTCCCAGACCAAAAGATCTTTTTCGTAAGAGTCAGAAATGCAAGTCGGAATCTTTTGGGCGGGGAACCAGAATATGGTCTCCCCAACTCTCCCCTTTCTTGCCTGTGAGGGGGTACTTGTGAACAGAACCCATAGTAAGTACAACTTTTCTGCTAACTATTAACCCCTTTCCCCCGGGTTTTCACGCCTCACTGCACAGGCCTACACGCATCACTGCACAGTAGCCTATGAGCAGTAGCAGCAGTAGCGGCACTGCACAGCAGCAGCTGCCCACAGACACCATTCCACAGCGTCCAGGCAGCGGCTATAGCCATCAGCCGGCAAGGAGGGCTTCAGCAGCATCATAAAATGGGTCCTTGGCACAAAATCATGGAGCTAAGTGGAAAATCTTGCTAAGCAAAAATCAGCCAAGCGCCAGTCATAAGCAATATACTTTACATGTTGTTTTAGCTGGTGACCTGTTTTTTGTGTGCTTTAGCCCATTTTTTTGTGCTAAGCGCATAAGCCTCCAGCTCTGTATACAAGTGTCACGTACAAAACCTTTTCTGACAAATGACAAGTGAGTTTTACCGATACGGGCATGTAGAAATGGGTACAGTACATGTACATACGTACGTACATGTACATGTACTTTGTGAAGCAATCTACAGAAACAAAACCAGGAAATGATCAAGCGAAGGTAACACTGAACTGATATTTGAAGTAGGTAGATGCGGAAAACAGATTCAGGAAATTAGAACTTCCAATTGTACACACAATATTTGCAGTTATGAAAAACAATGAGGTTGCGAACATTTAATATTTTTGGGGGGGAGGGCGTTTTAAATTTTTTTTATTTACATCTACCGGTACATATTTATGCAGAGTACATAGTTTAATTAGGCCTCTATGTTGTCACTTTAATAACATGGGCAAATAAACATGGCAGTCAAAGTTTCACCAATTTCTTTTTTAAAATAATATGGGCCCATCACGTACACATGTATGCAAACTGCATGTATGCATGCTTTTCACAGATAAAGAGTAGGCTTACTATTTTACAATAATAATACGTACGCCAGCAAAATGAGCTCTTTTCTAATATTGCTGCTTCTAGCACAAGCCAAACATTGATTCACTGAAAGTTGAGAGATAGTCCTAAACATTCTAAAATTAGAACAACTGTCATGAATATGGCAGTTCTGGAATGACAAACGACATTGTGTATGAAAATATAAAGGAGAAAAAAATCCTCCTCTTCTATGTAAATAGAGTTCAATTCATGATTGAAACTCTAGACTCTGCACATGTCTTATTGGCCCAGTTCTTCCCAAGTGGTCTGCTTTGAAGACGAATGGAGCTTCACTCTAGATGAGAAACCTACATTACAACAAATTTACCCCGGGCGAACGGGAGAAATTATATTCATGGAAAATCAGGAGATTAACATCAAGACCTCACAGCTGACAGGGGGGGGGGGGAGCAATCACTGCTAGAAGCTATCATCCTGATAAGATTCAGCTTTTTTTTAAAATCCAATTATACGCGTGAATATGATGAGAATTTCGGATGAGCTTGTGATTTTTTCCCTGGCAAGCCCTTGGCGTCGGACAACATGACTGTTAGAGTGTTTATAAAATATGTCCGTGAAGGACAAACCCAATATAATATTTATAACTACCTGACATAAATTCCATCTAATAAAAACCTCAGTTCAGAATGTTGTAGATCTAAATATTTATCATTAATTAAGAAACAACTTTTTAACTAAAAAAAGCTGAAAAATTCTGATCCACTAGACTTCATGTACCACACTGGCCAAATTAAATCACACTGACAATGACATCAGGTATTTTTTATGTCGAAAAAAAAATCCATGACAAAATATGGTTTCCTCAGATAATGGTTGCCTAACATGTAAACTTGATGACTCAAACATTTACAAGAATAGAAACCCAAGGCAGGCAGACTTAGCCCAAATGTATCCACCTAAGGCCTTATTTTGGGAATTTCAATGGAAAACCACTTCCTGTACCTGTGCATCTACATGTACCTGTGTACTTTCTGTTCCCTTTTGAGATCAGATAATGCCTGATTCCACTCCATTTAATCATCCCACACATATTGATATATTCTTTTGTTACTGGCCTAACCCACTAGCACTATTGTTCACTTGCATAATTGTAAGGCCCTGCACGTGTACAATGTATGGGTATGTCCAACCATATATTTTATAGAGTTCTTACTCTATGGTCCAACAAAAGTGCGTTCAATGTGGACAACCACTTTTTTAAGAATGATTCCGAACACAATAAATGATCATCGTGCTTTCCAATTAAAAAACAAAACACAAAACAACAAATCATACAAAATGAAGAAATAAATTTGAAGAATGAGTATTAAGTATTTTCAGATGTTTGTGAAAATTGCATTTGTCATTTCAGCGACATTTACCACTACTTGTTGGTTTTGTGATATGCACAGGGCAAAACAAAAGTCTGATGGAAATGTTCTATCCATTTACCATATTTATCTCAATACAGTATGTAACCCTCAAACAAGTTTGTTACATTCTGTGGAATTAGTCTTGGTGCAACTGCAAGACCTTCTTAGTGGGGTAATTTACGATGTATACATGAAGACGTTAAAGCCTTTGCACTACGCAGCAGAATGCATGTTGCATATTGGCCTGATAGAGGGCGCTATGTTCCCATCCGTGAACCGGACTCGCGATCGACGAACTGCACGTGGCTTGTTGGCCTTTGTATAAAGCGCGCCCGCTTCAGTGAATCACTGCACAGTCCAAACCACAAGGATGTCTTTGAACCAAGACTAGTAAAGGAATTTGAAACACCGCATGTGATAACTCAAAATTTATTTGGACGCTTATTTTTGTCCAAGCAGTTGCAAGCATTTTTACATGTAGAGGATACCCATCATCAATATCTGCAGAAACCATCAAAATATGTAGACTTGTCCAGAAGCCATAATAACATGTAGAAGTCATTAATGAGGTTTTATGTCTTATGCACATGCTCAATCATTGCCAATGCACTTTTGACCAATTTTACACTGTAGTGTTTACAACTTACCAAATTCAAGAGCATGTGCAACGTGCACGCAACATGGGGGTTGTCACCTCCATAATAATGTCTTTTACATGTGTGGTCACCGGACTTGTCTATTAGAAATTCTGTTTAAACTGATGAGACGTGTTTTACTCACCCTATAACACAAAACGCATACATCATTCATGTCCCGTTCCAGACTCCTGCGCTGAAACCATTACACGTACTTGCTGATGACCAAACCCAAATCATGTACACAACCTCCAAACTAACTCATAATGCCAAATGATAAGTTTTTCAAAAACATGTACACAATATCCTCCAAACTGCCCTATCACGAATCAAGATAACAACTTCCCAGCATAACCCTTGCACCATGTGTTGAATGAATTTATGCATAGACTACGCAGATAAACACACATGTGTGTCTTTATGAACTGAGGATGAGTAACAATGCATGACACATGCTGGGAACCCCATATCATCAAAATCGCCTCTCCTATTGTTGGAGCTGTTGCAGGCCACAACTCCACCAAACAATACAACTGTAGATTCGTTGGGTTGGCCAGTCACAGCAGAGTTTAATCTAGAGCAAACAGAGACAGAGTGCCTTCATGTAGAGGAATCTCTCTCAATTTGTACAAACACAAAAATAATGTCTGCAGGTGTGTAGACCTGTTGTGTTTGAAGGTCGAAGAGGTCAATGTCCAATAACATTACAGTTACATGTACTGCTCCAATTTCCCACCCAGTACATGGTACACATGTACATACATATGAACATTTTTGTACGTAACTGTTCATGTGCAAATGGGCAATTCCACGAAAATGTAGACACGGCTGGAAAGTGGAAACTGTATAAAATCGTCCAAACTACAAGCATCACAACATCACATGTGGTGTCAAATTAAAGGGGACAACAAGATCTTTCATTTGAGTGCTGTGCCAATGAGATGGAATGTAGTTAAGAGTGATTTTGGGTCAAAATAAACCTGTTTTTTGGCTAAAATCATGGATTTTTGGTAGTCATTTTTGCACCTTGTTTTAACATGCAAAATGTGACTGTTATTGAGAGTTTTTGTGTTTAAGGCAGAGAGAAAGGTTAATTGTCAGAAAAGAGTTTCATTACATGTCTGTTGCAGTTCATCAAACTCAGATTTTATGCCGTGTTAAGAACCATGAAGAGGAAGTAACGTGAGTGACGTAATGTGAGTGACGGTACCTCCCTGTAATCTCATGTCCCTTGCATCTAAAATACACACTTATTTGATTCAAAATGGGTTTTTATATCTAGCTACCGGTATGGGTTGAATGAAAGGTAAAAAAATGTTACTTCTGTGTTGCAGACTACAGTTTCAGGAGACTGTAACAACAAAATTGCAGGACAATTGTCCATGTCATTTTTTGTAATGTGAGTGACGATCAACCAAACACCGCTTTCAAAAACTTAATGAATGGATAGAATGTTTCTTTCCATTTATTGGGTACCCCTTACCCCAAGGTTGTTGTATGGCTGGTTTGATTCAGCTTGATCAAATACTTGTAAAGCAGTGAGAGGTCCAAGAAGCCTGATGGCATATAAATGTAACGTGAGTGACGGTGGAATTGCCAAAATATGATCCCTCCCAAAATGTACGACTGAAGTGTCACTCACCCACATTGTAGCTTTTGTACAATGTACGGTGTACATGTACGGTACATGCATACATATGTACATGTATGTGCATGTTTGAGTGTATAAAATGTACATGTATGCATAGAGCAAGGAATATGTACACGTATACCCAGTAGTACGTACACAATTTTGTACAAATACCAGTAATACACAGTGTAGTGAGTTTTACAGTTTCTATTTACTACACGTTAATTGCACGGGTCTTCACCGTCACTTTAACCCTCCCATGTACCGTACAGTGCAAGTGCAACACACTTTATTTGACAGGATTGGAGGTATTGAATTATTGAATATGTGGGATTTTAAAAGCTCAACATTCTTTATTCCACAATTTCTCTGGGTTTCCGATTAAAGCACAATAAACACTTCCCAGTACAGGTGGCAAACATTCATGTACAAAAACATGCATACTTTAAAACAACTGCATGTGGCATTATTTGGAATAAGGAAGGCTTTCTTTTCCTTAAGAGGGAGAGGTTTGAAATCGTAGACTAAATACCAATTAGGAAGAAATTCATTCTGCGTATTCGTTTCTCTTGGCAGTTTTCTCACATGTTAAGAGTGGGCGTCACGACCACGACCTTTTCCTAAAACCGTTTCACACCCGGCCAGCCATGAAAACTTAATGACTTCACACAAGGATTGAAATGGATAGGCGTTTTGAATAAAAGGAACAAACATCTTTGTTGAAATGACGGAGGCATTTCTTGAAATAAGAAAACAAGAAGAGTCAGTTTGCAAATATTCTAAAATCCATCCATATTTACCCTATAGTCAGCGCTGTCTAAGGGCCTGGGAGAAACTCGAACCCACGACCTCTTGTTTACTAGTGCAGATGTCTCACCAGACGAGGTTGGCTACAGTATGTATTACTGGATATTCTGATTTTAAATATTTGTGTTTTGGGGCTTTTTTTGGGGGGGGGTAGATTTGCAGTGAAAACTACCTGCCAGAAATCACTATACATTAATACAGATTTCCAACTCATAACTTGAGGTGGAAAACAAGACATAAGAAAGAACAACATGAGAAAGAATGTAACTCCAGTCTCCATGTAAACAATCATCGGAATCCACAAATCACACATCCAAGATTCAAGATTTTGGCAAGAAATAAAAAAAAAAAAAAGGAGACATTATCAGTACCTGCAAGTCTTGAAAAGGCACAACCTCCCTACGGGCATTTTTTTTGCCACAGAGTTTGCAAAAAGTTTTCCAAGCTGTATGATCACAGGATGCATGAATTCCAGTAAGCAAGCAGTCCCATGCCACTCTCGACCTGCAGCCTATTTTTTGAAAATGATCCCCGAGTAGAATTTAACCATAATCCTCTCCAGTTGTTCGAACTAAGTCGGGGTCACCCCACTTCTTTCCAGAAAGCGGGTCGAGAAAGTTCAGGCACGGGAACGATGCTGAAAGGTATAACTCTGGGAGAAATATGTCAGTTGAACAATAGGGTTAACCCAAGAGGGAATATAAGACCCCCTCCATGCACCCCTTAGCAGTGGTGTCTGTCATCGAGCCTGCTTGCTTGGTTTTCAAAGCAGGTTTTGACTTGGTTTCTGAAGTGCATGCGGTCACCAGACGGTCCCCACTAGGTGAAATACGTAATGAAGCGACAACCTCTAATTGGCTATAGGCAGTGGTCACATGACACAGATATCATGAAAATGCTATTTATCAGCATCCAGAGTTATAATTTTATCCAGGCCTGCAACTAAGAGGTCACAAAATGTGAAAAATTCCACAATTTACAAGATTCTTGGCAATGGCATTCTAGGGAAGTAAAAGTGGAAGAAATCAGTTGATCCGTGAGGAAACATTGCAAGTCTGTTTATAAAAATTTAAGATTTTTTCATTTAACAGGTTGGAAGTGAGTTGTGGCTAGAATGAGATTGTTTTCATTCCTCTAGCATGTCACTCTGGTTGTGTACCGGTACATGTACATGTAAACACTGTATCGGTAACCATGCTTGTACATACCAGTGTGTGTACAATTCTCAACCTTGTACATGTGCAAATATTGTACATGTACATGTGCAAATATTGTTCATGTACATGTACATTGTACATGGACTTCATGCATGAATAAATAGTAGATGACGCTTACTGACCACTTCGAGAGCTCAGTACATGGGACACACTGCGTGCACATACTACAATGTACATGTAGCTTGCGTGAGGATGTCGCAAAGTACGTACATGTACATTGTACAACCACATTATAATTTTATTCTGAATGTGCAAAGAGCCATACCCTCTTTGCATGAGCATCAGGTGTCGTTGGCAATGCCTTTTTGAATGTCCCTTCTAGTGGTCTCCCCCAACTCTCCCTTTGTAACCGTTGAGGGGGTACTTGTGCACGGAGTCCATACAATATACATCTCCCTAAAAAGAATCTTACTATGAAAAGTCTGCTGAAATGTTTCCTGATGATCTCAGCTAAAGGAGCTACATGTAGTGTACCGTTACATGTACATGTACCAAGGAGTGAACTGAGTTTTCCCTTACAGGTTATGAACTGAACCCTTGGATCCGTGATGTTCTCATGTTTCCTAATTATCAGATCCCAGTGGGTCCTCAGTCAGTATCCCATACACAGCCACTTGGTGTAGACTGGCTCACATGACATGTACATGTTCAGTACCTTTGCATCCAAAGACCTTTTTACATTAGCGTCTCGCCTACCCGTGTTGATATCAAGACAGGGCTCACCGTAACATGGAACCGGGTTCCATTGAACACGGTCAGGGAAGGTGTACCGTTCACACTAGCATCATTGTGTACACAGGTCGGCTGTGGATTTCGGATTTTCTACCCGAGGTAGAGCCTCACAACCTGGCAGGGTCCCAAACAGGGATGGACATGTGTGAAAGGGTTCCTGCAAGTGTGAAAGGGTTCCCGAAATCTGCGTGTTGTACCTGGGTACATTTTTCAATTATTTTTCGATTATGTGAAGGGCCTGAAACAGCTTAAGCTACAATGAGGAGCTCAAATAAGATTAACTAAACTACAATTACTCATGCTCGAGGCCTACATGTATACCCCCTTGATTCCACTCCCCCCCCCCCTTCAGGATTTGGAGAAGGCCAAATGTCTACTTACATGTAAACCCCACAGAGTACCCCCTCCAGAATAAGACCCCACCCTCAATATGTCCCTGCCCTCCAAACAAAATAGGCCATATTTCTTAGCCCTGCAATGATAAATTTTTTGGTACAAATGTGAATCAAATGTCCACAACGTAATAGTGATATCTCTTAATTTTCAGATTCCAGTACAGTTACAAAATGTCTTTAATAAACCAGATACATTTCTACTGTGAAATTCCACTAAAAAATGGCCTAACTGGGTTTAAGCCAGACTCATATAAAAGCAAAGTAACTGTAACTGTATCCAGTTATGCATGCTTCCAGAACTAAATGCATCAACCAAAGAATTTCCAAAGAACAGTTCTTTTTGGAATCTCACAAACTCAGAAAAAAACTAGAAATTGTGGTTGTGAACAACCACAGAGCTGTTCCCAATATTGATTATCTGTTGGACCCATAGACATATAAGTAGAGATCTATGTCTGTTTGCAACAGAAGATAGGGCTTTCCGCATAATGATTTGTTTTTAACAACGTCCCTGACTATCACTATGCATGAACATAAAATCTGTCAAAGTTAGCCGGAAATCGGCTAAAACGGTCACTGTGGACAGGATTTGACCTCAGCAACACGTGCGCTGCGCGCGGGCTGACTGACATACGATATGTACAACGTACAATGTACGTGCATGTACATGTACATTGTGGACGTCCTGTGCATTTTTTAAAGCAGAGGTATTGTCAACCTGAAGTTTCAAGCGGGGCATGTCCGAGTTTGCTTATTGCCTCGAAGCTTTGAAATGTTTTAGACCTACCCTTAAATAGACAATTAAAGTAAAAACTAATATAAAAACTGCCATGGTTGATTTTTCAGGAATTTTCTAAGGAAAAAGAATCTTTTCATTATAACTTCCGGTCTGATGACGTCATACACCTTAAACTTCGCACACGGCTTAAGTGGGTCAAGGTCATTATATACACCAATATTTAAGCGATTCCGACAAACTTCGCCACAGACATCTATTCAAAATACATTTTTGAAAATTTTCAACCTGTCGCTAGAGGGCGCTCGAAGATTGCATGACGTCATCGGTAGATGATTTGAAGAATACTATCAGCCAAGAGACTAACACCGTTGAAAGCAAGTTCATATCTATTACCACTTTTAAATAATAAGCCACTTCCGGTTTTGGCCTTTTTCGACCGGAAGCAAGGGTCACGTGATTTCACGCACACTGAATGAAATAAAGACCTCAACCTACTCTACCACTTGCTGGCAACAGAATGCTGCGGACGCGTACGGTTGATTTCTTATGCATTTTTAAATATTAAAAGTGTCCCAATTTAATTGCCTATAAATAAACACCGGATGACGTCATCATGACGTCATTATTACACAATGTTGTTTGAGTAAGGGTCTTTGCTTGGACAAAGATTGGTGTAAATGAATTACTGGCAAAGAGTCGAAAATGCCCTCTGAAAATTGACATTTTTAAAAAAAATTCTGTGTACAAAGTCTATGGGAAAAATTAAATATTCAAAATTCTATAATAAATCACGTGATGACATCAGCATGACAAAAAGTTTCGGCATACATCCTCAAATGATGGTTAATAACTATGCTGAGTTTAAAGTTGATCGGATTTAAAATAATTGCCAAAGTGGCTTGTAGAATAAAAACGTGTACAAAACCTATGGGGAAAAGTGGAAAAAGAAAAAAAAAGAAAAAAAAAAAAAAGGAAAAAAAAAAACTTTAACGAAAACAAGAGCTGTTCCCAATTGAAATTGGGAACAGCTAAAAATGTGTTACATGGTGCAACTGTTAACTTAGTCCTATACTGGGGTAGCTATCCTTAACCTTTAAATCTTATCCAAAGAATTTTTTCCCCCAATAACAAAGATGACATGATGTAAATATCTGGCCCTTGTGCAGGGGAGGTCCAGCCATAAACCCTGTGACCTCTCGTGAACTACCCAGGAAGGTTAAGTGTCAACACTATGGTAAATGACATGGGCCATTCACTTGTCTTGTCCAGATCTGCACTCACTGTTTGATTCTGTAATGTTGCAAGCAAAGCTAAATATTTGCAGGAGAGAAACCACTGAATAAACTACACTGTTTATCTTGTTGGGTTACTGCAACAACTTCAACTACCCACAGGCTACTATAAATATCTTTGTGTGTTCAATACTTCTTGATTCTGTAACTGTTGTTTTTAACTGCTGGGCAATGATTCTTCTTGATCAACGAAAAAAAAAAAATTCAAAGAATTGCCCAGGTCCAACACCATGTGTAAAGACTGATTCATACTTCAGGTGAAAGAGAAATTTGTGACGTCAACAATACATTCAAAGCGCGCCATCATTGTTGACGACATGACTTTCACTTCGCACTTGCTTTCGTGTGAAGTATGAACCGGGCTTAACTGATTGCAAACAAAATGTGGACTAACTAAATTTGTTAAATTGGGGGCTGTATTTGAAAAAAAAGTCAGAAAAAGGCATGTGTTAATGTCGAAACCTCAGCCATACCCTTGGCAAACCCTCAACTTGGACACCCCAGTCCCACCGTTCTCAAAATTCCTGGATCCACCATTGCAATTTAAAACCCTCACCCTTCCAGACAAACAAACTATGTCTTTACATTTTTAAACTCCTTAAAAACTTTTCTGTAAATGTTTTCTCTATGTATACATTTGTATTTTGTACACATTTACATGTAGGCCAAAGAGCAGACATCTCAAAACAGTAATCATTTGATCGCATACACACAAAAATAGCCAAACTTACATGATTTCAGCGGAGGTAAGCCAGTAGTACGGCCCTTCCTCAGTCAGTATGTAGGGCATTGTGAAGTACCGGTCCACTGGTGCCCAACACAATGTCTGAAATCTCTGTTGCAAGAACAGGGTATTCCAAACCCTAAAACCACTCCAAAACCTCAAGATTTTTGAAAACTCTCCAGACAATGAAAACTAGATCCTATAGTCACAGGTGGACGGTGTTAACAGAAAACAGGACGATATGCCATAATGACTCCCGAACTTGATGAATAGGTTCCGTCCGTGCCCTCAACCTGAGCGTGACAATTTCACCTCTTGATCTAGCAACCAAACATGAATATTCATAGTCAAGTCTGAAGAACTTGACACTCTTGTCTGGCAATGGACCAATCACAAGAGACCTTACCAAGCAACCCAAAGAAAAAAAACCATTTAAGTTTACAAACAGTGTCATTCAGGAATTCCAATTGCAGGGTGCACGAACTCAGCATGACCTTTCTCTCCATTGTAATAAATTTCCCCCTCCAGACAAGTTTGTGACACAAAAAAAAAGAAAAACCAGATCTGAAAAGAACTCTCTTTTTTTTTGTAGTGAAAAAAGTTTTACAAGTCAAGGACTGGTTACAAAAAAGCTCCAAATAATTTGCTAGCCTGGTAATTGGTTTAGGATTGATTGCTACTGTTAATAATCTCATTATAAGGCTATCGCAAGGCTAAAAACTTCGCTTCATTGCCTGCAGTGTGTGTGTAGCTTGTCAGTTTTGTTGCCATCAAAAGATTGAGCTTTTGAAGGCTATCAATACCATCTCAACAATAAAAACTTGCACATACACTTTACATACCCAAAATTGTTAAACACAACCAAAACAACCCTTTTCTTTATCACTAAGATGTCAAAAAATGAATACAGTTACACTTTGCGAGAACTTCAGAGAGAAGTGACACAATGGAAGTTACATCCATGTTCTTTCCTAACAAATAAAAAAATTCCCGACTGACTATTTCAGTTTGATTATTTTTAGACACAAAATTCAAACAGGTCAACTTCTGAAGTATTTTAGGCCTACTCTGACAAGGGGACATTCCTATAATGGAAAAGAGATAACAAAGGTGTTTTCCACAAATGTATAATCAATACAATGGATAAATGTCCAGAGTACAAATACATGCACATTGGAATAGTTCCTGATATTTACTTTGCATTTTTATTTAAAGGGGGTGGGTTCTGGGAAGTCAAGCCTATCCTTCCACATTTGTGTCTCTTATTTGAATAATTTCGAAGCAAAATAGGTTACCAGCCAAAAGGTACATGTAGCATGATGCAGTGTCTTAGTACTTGTACTCTTACAAGAATAAACGTTTTGTACTCATTGTCATGAGAATGTACTCATACTCATAAGAAAATATGTGTACTTGTACTCGTACTCATGGCAAAGTATTCACACTCGTACTCGTGTCAAGGTACGGTACTTGTAAGTTGCACTCGTACTCATGGTAAAGTACTCGTTCTCTTAATCATGGAAAAGTACTCAACTATTCACATATATGTATCATGGTACAAAATTAGGCCAACTTTTTTCCACTATTTTACTGCTAACCAACCTCTAGTTAGCAAAGAAGGTTTTTCAATATTTCACCCACCAAGCTTGACATCTAAAATCAAATTGTTATGTACTGTAAATGCTTTTCTACAAATTCCGATTAAAATTAGCCGTGAGCGTACTTCGCCAATCAGTACGCATGTACGTATACATTGTACATGGTTGTGTTCCTCCCACTGGGGTTATGAGAAGCGCCACCTACTGTCCACAAGTAGAGATTGGAGATTATTTGCTGTAATGTGATTGCACCTGCCACTTCCCTGGGACAGGAAATGCTAGGGAAGTTATTCATCTTGACCATAATGGGTCCATGTATGTGTACAAGACATCCCTGTCTTCTTCTTCAGTTCCAGTGGTTAAAGGGAATACAACATTTGCAAACATCGAAAAATAAAACTACCAAGTTTTTACGAAATACCTTACTAGGATGTTGGTAAATGACAGTCTCAAGCATCTTGTAAAATTATGGCACCTGGTGTGAAGTCATTTTCAAGAAAATGGTATTTTTGTAAACATTTCCAACGGTGGTCGGCCGACCAGCGTTGGAAATCCTAACTATTTTTCAACTACTGCTCCAAATTTACAATTTTTTTCAGTCCAAATTTGGTTTGCTATTGGTTACATGTTCATGAACGGGTGCAGGCCAGCTAGACTGGTTCCCTTGCCTTACAATTTTCCATCATCTATAAATTGATCCATGTTTTCTTTTGTGGAGTCAGGGAACCAGACTACTTGAACATTTTTGTTTTTCTTGGTTTTTCCAACCTTTTCGAACACCAAACTTAAAAAATGTCAGTGTAACAACATTTGATCTATTATACTAACCTCTCAAATAGTTCATTTCCGAAAATTACAGCAAAAGCCAATGATGTACATTCCCTTTAATAAGACACGGCAGGCCTTGTAGAGCAGCTCCAAGATCAGTCTCTAATAAGTCACTAGTGACAGTCAGTCATAGTGTAGTACGCTTACTTCTGTTACACACGCAGACCCAGGAGAACAGTAGGATCAAATAAAAAATTTTAAAAATGGACAAAAGTAGGACTTTGGAGGACAAAATCTTGATAAAAAGTAGTACTTTTGCAGGCTTTTAGGAGTAGTTTTCGTTGATACTCACCCATGTCCACAGCATCATGACCCTCATTTGACATGTTGTGTACTCACAACACTTGAGCTCCATCCTCAACTAAGCACTTGGAAGTGGAGAAATTTTATTTCTCCATGGAAGTACAGTTTCAGTACTCCTGCGCCCAAGCCCTTCATTGTGTGATTTACACATGACAGTGTGTAACACTGTTACAAAAAATATTGCATGAGATTTCATTTTTCGAAGTTGTAGGGAAAACAAAGTAGGAATTTCAAGAACAAATAAGGAAAAGTAGGAGCAAGGTAAATAAAACTAGGAAAAAGTAGGAACAGAAGGCATACTTGAAAGCTAGATGTAGTGAATTAATTGAGATAGGTACACAAAGTACATGTACATGAACACTAGGCTGGCCCTCTCAGAACAGCAGAAATTTATATTGCACAAATAGTAGGGAACATGTATAAAAATTTCAGAAACTTTATCTGCAGAAACATCACGTACATAAATGATTGCACAAGCCGCAGTCCTGCCTTTGTTTAGGACTCGGTCAAATTGAAGCCACTTACATGTACACACTAGGAACACTTGCAATTACCAAGAAATGTACATCTACCAATTTAACAAGAAAATCCTTGCTCAAAGTGAAGATAGGACTCGTACCAAATACCCTGTGATATTATTCCGCATGAAATGGTCTCACTTGAGAGAAAACAATCATTGACGATGGTTTTCCGTTCCGTTAGCAACGGAATCCAGTTTAGAATTATGATTTCTGTTTTATCAAAACGGCCCGTTTGCTTACGTCATGGTACACGTACGGCTGAGCACTCCCACAAAAATCAAAGCTGCTTGGCCAGTATTTGCTTTCCACAGCATTAAATATACACGATGCGTGGAAGCTTCTTTTGTCGTTGATTTTCAAGCTTCCCAACATTTTATTAATTCTGCCAAGGAGACCTTTGCAAAAACTGTGCCTTTCTCCTCCTTTGTTAAATCTTTGAGACCAGACAATAAGCCTACATTGTTTCAATTCACGAGCAAATCGTAAATCGAAAATGATATAATGCATTCAATATGCGCATACATGTACATGTACAAGTATGTCGTTTGATTGTCGAGCCAAACCTTGACGTCATCAAAATGGGATTGTACTAGCAGATGCTCCCGACGGCTTTTGTTTTCCTTCTGGTCTTTAGCAGAGCTTTTTTACTTTTAATTTTTACTAAATTTTACAGCTGACACTCCCCTTATTTAATTATCGATGCTGTAGATTGTTTCAAAATTAGTCAAAGTTTGCCACAATAATGTGACTGATCTTAAAAAAAAAAACTTATCACGCCGCTGACTGTAAATACCACATTCTGTTGACCTTGGGAAATACCAGATGTACCTGTGCATTCCTGACATTCCATTCTAGTGAGGGGGTAGTGCAATCCTTACACTGCAAACAGATGTGTATACATCATGTGTACATAATGCAAACCTACAGAGCTACCAGTTAGTACATGGAATATAGAATGATCATTTGTAGGGATTATATTGTCAATTTTAAAAAGTCCAAAATTGGATGAAAGATCTGAGAGATGCAATTTTTTTCTAAACTGATAATGTCTGTCTCTCAGATTCAAAAGTCTGATTTCAGACAAAAGTCTGAAAAATCTCACACCTTCATTATTTTTTACTTTAAGTACAAATCACTGTAAGTTGTGTAACACAACATTATCCCACTGCTTAATTAATAAGCATAAATGTACAATAGCTTTTGAAAAATCGTTGCCGAGGAGTAGTAAAAAATATTTACCGGTATGGGTATAAATTCTATACATTTAGGGTCCAAAGTGTGACACATTTCCTGTGCCCGTTAACTCTGAACTTTGGAATTTGCCATTCAAGAGTAATTAAAAATGATTTCAAATTTTTTTATTTGTCGAGAAGGTCGTTTGCTTCACATAATCACTTTTGAAGGAAGAATACTTTTAAGGAGTGAATGTAGAATTACAAAATCATAGATGTCATTAATTGTCACATACAGCCTGATACAGGGACAGGTAAAAGTAGATCCCAAATTAGACATTGCCCCATGCTCCTGGTACATTTTGATAATATTGAAGACAATTGCGGGTTTAGAAAACTCCGAACAAAGCAAAATGGATAATTACATTGTAATATTTTAAGATACTTGAAAAAGATTTTCAGACAACCCCCCCCCAACAACTCTGAATTTATCTATCAAAATTATTCACTAAATATCAGGGCTTCATTGATTAAGATACATTTAGTAGAAAAATGCTGGATGAGAAACATAGCCCAATGTGAAATACATGTAATAAACCCTAATCCTCCAAAATCCTCTTTGCAAAATGGAGGCTTTTGTGAGATTGAGAATATAGGGCAAAAAAAATGTGTGGCTGAGTTTGGAAGATGCACTGTGTCAAGGTCTGATGCTGGACCTGGTGTTGTTGATGCTCAGCCGTGCATAACTTTAGGCCTAGATTATACTTGAAATCCTCCGCAATCCTCTGCACTGCTCCAGGATGTCACTCTGCCTCATGTACATGTATTGACAGTGATTGCAGGAGGATTTTTAGGATTGAGACAGTGGTCACCCCTCCAAGGACCATGAGGATTTTGCAGGATTGATGCTGTACATGTATGCTATTTTTGCATGGAGGCAGTTGGAGGATTTTGCAGGATTGAGGTTACATCCTAGCAAAAATGCCTAGGGAGTTAGGGTTAATAATAATAATAATAAATGAAATTTCAATTAGAAAGTACAAATTGCAAACAGTAACACACAAATTCTGCCTAGGGGTAAACTGATGAACATGAACATTATCAAAGGCTTAACAGCAAATCAAAGTTTTCTTCATTCGCCAAGCCAAATTTAGAACTGTTAAAAAACACCATCAGATTTGATCTAGTCATTTCCAAATTTTGGTCGCATTCCACATATCCCCACTGATGAATCACCAAAGTGTCTGAAATGAAAATCTCCTCGGCAGATTTTAAGTACATGCACCGGCCTGATGGCGTTGATGTTGACGTAGTCTGGGTGAATTTAACTGAATGAGAGTGTCTGACACGCAGCACAGGTATAGGTAACGCCCGGAGCTTATTACGTGTGCCCATATTATGTTACTGCTTAACCGTGAGATCTCGTTAATTCAATTATAATGTATTATGAAAAACGCTTAGGGCGGGACGTGTCTGTGTCTACGGCCCTGAGGAATGTACATAATACAGTTAAAACTGAACAGAAACAAGTAACTTATTAACAGGAATGTGGCAGACTTTGAATGATTGCATAAATGAATTAGAATTTCAATTTCAGGTTTATGTAGGTTAATGGATTTACACACGAGTTCACATGTGCATGACCATGCATTCCACTTACCCATCAATTGAGTTTACATAAAAAAATGACTTAATATAAATATTTCATTATCTGAATAACAGAACTGAAAATTAGGTCTATGGTACATGTATGTATATCCATTTTTGAAGGTGTAATATCAAACCCCCCTCCCAAAAAAATGCAAAATTTATGTACATGTATATATGTGCAGTTGGTTTGAACCCCAGATGGAGACTCTGGGGCTTATGTTCTTGGGCAAGACACTTTACTACAAGTTCCCTTCCCATCCGTGTGGATAAACCTGAGAGGGTAACAGAACAGAGGGTACTGATATGAAGCTGCTCCATGATAACTGTGAAGCGCTTTGTGATATTTATATACATGTAAAGCGCTATACATGCACATGTATGTGTATTTATTTATTATTATTATTATTACGTGTACAAGTTAAATACTTCAGAAGCAAAAATAGAATATTATGTTTCTTCCAAGTTCCTCAATTGATTCCAGTAACTACAAACTAGAAGCACTCAGAGAGCGCAAACCTCCGCCAAGGCAAAACAATTCCCCGCCACATTATCAGTACATCCAAAAAAATACATGCATAAATGGTTCCAGACCCAGATCTGGTTCACTTCCAAAATCTAATCGATTTGTACTTGTACCAAGGACCACCCCTTAAAAAAAAATGTGCAGATCAGTCTATAACTTCTTGAGTTATCTTGTTAACAGACAAACCAATATAACTAACCAATGAAAACATACATGTAACCTCCTTGGCAGAGGTAATAATGATGCATGGATTATGATGACCAGAAACCAACTACCGGGGTATATTCCCAAACTATCACCCGGTAAACATGCAAAGCATGGTCAATATATATTCCCACTTCACGCATTATGGATAACATGTGGGAGGCAAACACTGTATAATTCCGTCAACTGACTCACCGCTCTAAAAGTGGACGGGAACAGCCGTCATGACAGTCATACACAGAGTCAGGCTCAATCTGCACCATGCCGAAGCAGGACTGAACATGAGGCATGATTCAAACCACAGCTGACTCAAATCAAAATCCTTATCAAGCAAACTGTTTCTTCCCACATTTTTCTCCCCCTAAAAGAGGAGAAAGTAAAGAAGATTTCGGAGCGTTTTCCTGCTTTCAATTCTTGCCGTCCTCGTGATGCTGTCACGAGAGAGAGACACCGGCCTATCCCATAGGGTCCTCCTGTATTATAATATACCGTGTCTCGCTCGATTAAGACCAAGCAGCGACTGAGGCGGGTAATAATGTATGATATACTAGCGTGGCCGACCGAGTCCGACATACATTGTAAAGCACATCCTTCAGTGAAATCCTGACGGAACATTAATATTAGGGTACACCCAAACTTCAACTGAACGTCTCCAATCTGTGGAATGCCTCTCGGCAGATAAAGCTTGAATTTCAACATTGGTTATTAAAATAAGACAATTCAGCAGCCAGACTGGAACATACCGGGTATTTCTGTTCTCTGTGCGTATTCGAACACATCAACTGGTTGATGATTTATGCATGTAGCTCTCATGTAGCTCTATGTTAACTCTATTACACACACTTGTATTCAAGTTCTCTTTTCCAAATTAAAAAAACCCTGACTTAATCTCAGCTTTCTAAAATTTCCTGAACATTTACATAGTATGTCAATAAATAAGAGAATGGAAAACATAATTGGTAAAACATTTTGAAAGAAATAATTGGTACAACATTTTGAAAGGAATTTTTGTGTTGGGGAAATACATGTATAAATTGCATACATGTGTATTGGTTTTTTCCCTTTGTATTTTTGTATACATTATATGTACATGTATACATGCTGCTATAATTTTACAAGAATGTTTAGCCATGTACATGTACAACATACATTTTCTCCCTTCATACATGTACATGGTGCACATATTGTAATACAGTATACTGTACTGTACATGTCAATATTGTGATGTACATGTACATGTACTGTACCTTCAGCGCACATTGTACATGTACATGTACATGTAATTATTACAAGGGCAGACACAATATTGAGACAAGGATCAAATTCCTAGCTGAGCAATTAATTCAAAGAAATGTAAACAGTGGACAGTACTTGGGATAAGCATGGAGGAATATACAGCTACACGTACACGTCTAAAGTAGGGATTACGGGATTCATGTCAGATGATTTGGCAAAGAAGGATAGGAAAGTATGGGGAATGGATTTGTGAACAAAAATGTGCACAAAAAGTCAGTGTAAAAAGGAAAGAATTTAAGATTTTGAAATGGATATATCTGATAAAATACAGTCCATGTGTAAATGAAATTCTTTATTGGAACAAATTATTTTGTGATGGTTGTTTATTCCAAGAATGATTTATACATTTTCATCAATTTCATGGTTTTGTTTCTTTCGATTTTGATAGGAAAGTACATACGTGTGTTAGCCTTGGCATCAAAAATAAATTCATATTGTACAAAAATGTTACACATGTACATCAAATCTGTGTACTGGTAAGTACACATATATTATTTGTTTACAGTATTGTTTATAGACATGGCATTGATCTGAAATGACACAGGCCACTGCATTTCGAACAAACATCAAGTAATTACAATGAATACAAACGCCTACACATGGCAAGTTATGGCGTGTATTGTGAACTCAGTGTTCAGATCCTTGTACATGTACATGCATGGATTGCCCCAATGACCTCAAATTTTAATAAAAATTAGACATGTAAATTGTTACTTTGTATATTCATGGAGGAATTGCAATTTTTATCTTTACCCCAACTCCCTAATGTCTTTTACTAAGTGCTAGACCAAGTCTGCCAAAATCCATCAATTACACTGCTTCCAATGCACGCTTTGCTCTATGCCTCCAGGCCCGAGTCCATACAGTGAACACTCCATCAATATTTAGTCAAACCAGAAATGTAGGACCAAGTCTCCCAAAATTCCACCAAAATGGGGGGATGGATTTTGATGGAAATGGGGAGGATAGGGTTAAAACAGTGTTTCATTGCCAAGCATACAACGTACGTCTTTCATTACAAAATCATGCATAAATTCTACATTGTAAAGATTGTTCCAAAACAAAATACAAGACAGCCCAATTTGGTAACAATTGAACTGATGTTGTCCAATTCATCAGAATAAAAAAAAAGATATAACAAGCCTGTAAAGCTAGTCCCAGAGTGCATAAACTTCTATTCAAGTCTTTTCATGCTTCTGCTGTACTGGGTGTAGAGTACTCCTATATGAAAGCACTGCCCAGCACACAAGTATCAGTCAGTCAGTCAGTGAGGTACAAAAACGAAACTAGGCTGGCCCTCTGGGACCAGCAGAAACCGTCAAATCTCGCAACTCATCACATCATTCATGTGCATAGTCGACCATACTCTGTGTACAACCAAAACTGATAAATTCAAGGTCTTCTGTGATTAACCATGTAAGGTGTGGATCAATATGCTATGCAGTAAACCCAAACAGCATATAGATTGTATTCTGAAGCACTGTAGACCATAAATCCATAACATAGTCATATTGTAATTGCAAGCCGTGCTGGTACTTCAAAGGTCATTGTACTTTCCATTTAACCTTTACTTTCAGCTTTTGATCATTTGTGATTATTTTTTGTCGAATCAGCTGTTAATTTTCTTTGATTACATCGACATAATATGCAAACAGACATTTTGCTTGAATGCTAATTTAAACATTACAATGTATAAAAATTTATGTAGATTTTTTTTTTAAACTGTTCAATAAAATAATGGTCTATTTATAGTTGTGCATACATGTACATGTACAGTGAGCGTTGAATCATGTGTATAATTGTATGGAATTGAGTTGTTATTAAATATCAGTAAAGTGAACTCCAAAACGAAACAAGGAAAGCAAAGAGACTGTCCACAACTCCACATCCAACAAACCAGTAAATGTACAGGTATGTAGCCAAAAGGTTGAAAGAAATTGCAAAAAAATACAATCACATCACATACATACTACATATATTTTGTCATCTCCTATTAGTATCACATCAAAAAATCACACAAAAATCCTATTGTGGTAACAAAACTTAGACATGTAAAAACAATTGCCTCTGTCATGTGAAAATGATTATTGGATGCCAATTGCGCATTACCATATAATTTTCAATAAAAATTTGCAAAAAGGCAAAATTTACAAAGATAGTAAAAAGTTTCATTAGGTCTTCATGTATGTGAAGTCAGAATTCTTATCTTTGAAGAAAAACGAACGCTGTAATACTACATGTACATGTATGCATGTACCGGGTACATGTACATGTATGCATGTACATGTACATGTGTACAATTCAACTATCTCTAGATTCAGTTCTCAACTAGCATGGAAACTTGGCTCTGGTATTTCAGGAAAATACAACCGCAAGTACATTTTGTAAGTGTACAACCAGGAAATATACATGTACGTGCGAGTCAGAACAGGACAGAAACAATTCCTGTTTTGTTGATGGTGAGAGAATCTGGTTATTACTATGTTCCGTAACAACTTTGCTTGTTAATAACAAAGAGTTCAAAAGTAGGTTTTTTTAAGGAATGCTACCTAATGGTTAGGGGCACACTGTACACAAGACAAGGCTGAACATGGTTTTTTTGGAGGGGGGGAGGGGGAAGAGAGATGGGGGGGGGAGAGTTCCTAGTAAAGAACGTTACAGCCCACTATGATGCTACGAAAACACTGTTGAGATAAACAATTTGTTGTTCGTGAATTTGGCCAAAATACAGCAATTTTGAACAGACAGATTTCCTCTAAATGAACATGCAGTAAAGATGAGGCCTTTCACAATACTTTCAAGAAATAAAAATGAAATGTTGAAAGAGCCTTTTCACAAAATAAATAATTGTTGTGCGTGAATAACGCGGGCATCGTTACAGATGCTACTACATGGTAAAAGCTTTCACGCACATGGTCACATGCTGGATTCACTACTCAATAGAACCAAGTGAATAGGCCTACAGACTCTTTACTGGAACTGTTTTTCGATACTGATACATGTAGAACAAAAACTTAAATAACATTTGTAGAAACTGGAAAGTATTAACCCTAACCATCCAAAATCCTCCAAAATCCTTTTTGCAAATTGGAGGAATTTGCAGGATTGAGGTTACATGCAATTAAGTGTGTTGTTGATTTCGGAGGACGCACTGTGTCAAGATCTTGGGCCCGACCTTATCTTGTTTATGCTCAGCCTAGCATTAATTAGGCCTTGATTATACTTGAAATCCTCTGCACTGCTCCACAATGTCATTGCTTCTGCCTCAGCCTATCGACAGTCATAGCCGGAGGATTTTGCAGGACTCAGGCAGTGGTCACCTCGCCATGGCCCATATTCAAGAAATAATGGAGGAATTTGCAGTGATTGAGGCTATATGCTATTTTTCCCGTGAGACTAATTGGAGGATTTTGCAGGATTGAGGCTACATCCTAGCAAAAAGGCCTAGGGAGTTAGGGTTAAGATATTAATCTAATAAGGTTATTTCCTTTTTGGTTGCGCATGCCTCGGTTGTCAACCGCACAATACCGTCAACACACTGTCAACTCCTCCAAATTACATTCTAAATTGAAAAATGCCGTTCTAAACCACAAAGTACATGTATGGGCTAAAACAAGATTTTGGCTTAAACGGAATATATATACATCATTTGCTTTTGCTGTAATTTTCAGAAATGGATGGAATTGGGGATATGGGAAATATATATAATATAGTTATATACTGACTTTTGAGGTTTTGGGTGGGAAAAAACTATAAAAAACCATCAAAAAACATTTCCTGTATCTGTAGTCCTGACTCATTTAAGAAGAAACAGACAGAGCAGTTTACATATATTGAGGTCAGGGTCAGGGAACCAGTCTAGCTGGCTTGTTACCCCGTTCAAGGTGTGTGTAATCGATTGCAAACAAGTGCGATGGTCAACTGGGGCCAGTAAAAAAAAAAACCCAGTTTTCCAGCTGATCGATCAGCGTTGGAATTGATACAAAAAAAAATACTTTTCTTGAAAACTGACAGTATATACCAGGCCATGATTTTTTTGATGCTTTACACTGTCATTCACCAACAGTCCAGCAAGGTATTTCAAAATGATTTGGTAGTTTTATTTTTTGATGTTTGCAAATGTTGTATTTTCCCTTTAAACGGGAGGTTAAATGTCAAAAAAATATGCATCTTTTTTTGTTCACGAAAATGGGCCTCTCCGTGCAGCTCTGAAATCGGCAGGCATGTTGCCTCAGTGGGCAGTGCAGACCATACCATTATACCAGTAATACTAGGCAGGTATTTGTGCGGCCATCAAGGCAGTGTGACAAATCTGCAAAAGTTGAACACATATTTCAACACCAGCTGTTTTCACATTACAATTTTGAACCAGCCTTCACATTATTTTGCCATGCGCCACTTTGTAAAGCCAGCAGTGGATATTGAACAGGTGAACTGGTCCCAGGTTGTTTTCAGTATTATACTGGCACGGCACTGAACATGGCGACCGTGTATTTCCCGGCGCAGTTCCTTAGTATAAGGGAACAAAATCCACTTTTAAATTATTTGACCTACCGTACCAAACAAGTTGGCGACATTATTAACCCCCTAGGCCCTTGTTACTTACAACCATCCTCAATCCTCCAAAATCCTCCAAAATTTTGCAACTCCGCCTAAATTTTTCAAAATTGTCAGACAGTCCTGCCTCAAAAATTTTCAAAATTGTCAGACAGTCCTGCCTCAAAATGCATTCATCCTCAATCCTCCAAAATCCTCCTCATCTCAAAACTTTGCACTCGTGTTTAAATGAAGGATAACCAACAACCAAATCCTTCAAAATCATCAGACAGTCCTGCCTCAAAATGCATTCATCCTCAATCCTCCAAAATCCTCTTGTGCTTCAATCACCATTCATCCTCAATCCTCCAAAATCCTCATGTGCTTCAATCACCATTCATCCTCAATCCTCCAGAATCCTCATTTGATTCAATCACCATTCATCCTCAATCCTCTAGAATCCTCCAAAACCACCAGGAGGATTTTGGAGGAGTGAGGTGGGTTAGGGTTAGGAACATACAGGTATGTCATAGATAAAGGGCAGGGTTTTGAATTATTTGAGGGACATTTGGGGGTAAAATGACGATGACGAAGATGACCACGCGATGTACCGTGAATTAACGCGCAAGCACGCTGAATCGCACAGCACCAACTGTAAACCGCATAGGAAAATTGTAATTTCTACCCCCAAGAAACTGTTCAAAAATTACGAAAAAAGTGTCATTACATTCAGAGAAGTCTGCTTTAGGTTGAAAATGTCATTTTTTGAGTAATAATAAAAAGCTCTTGATTCTAATTTGATCGAAACAAAACAGGGGCACTACATGGGTCGTACTAATAAGCATCAACACAGCATCAACACAGCATCAACACATGATAGAAGCGTCAATACACCGTCAACATTGCCAAAACGCATTCTAAATTGACAACAAAGGCATATAGAACTGTAAACTTTAGACTTTTTTAGACGTTCAACATAGGATTTTGAGCCAAAATTTTATTTTTGCCCATACTGTACGGTTTGAACACTGGTTTTGTCAATTAAAATGCGTTTTGGAGGTGTTGATGCTGTGTTGACGCTGTGTTGACGCTTCTGTGTGTGTTGACGCTGTGTTGACGCTTATTACTTCAGTACTAGATCGCCCTGAACATGCGTGGTGGAAAAAATTGTTGCAACCTGATGCCACTTTTTTCTTCATAATTATATACATGTATGTATCATCTCAATGAAGGTCAGGGAAAAATTTCCGTACTGGATCACCACTTTTTCCAATTAATTTTCAAGCGCCAAAAGTTGCATCCTTTATGGCTATTCCCTCCACTTTCCCTCCTCTACTCTCGCCTTCTCCTTTCCTTTATTCCTATTTATTAATCAGTCACTTACTTCATCGAGATTCGAACCTCGGACTCTTGCTTGAAACACGAGACTTTTAACCGCTAGGCCGCGCACGATCGCTGTTGCAATGATCAATCTTTGGACGTATTTGAAGTATCCATTGAAATAAACTAAATATTCATGAGAAAATAAATATTCATAATGACATTTGCACTATCATTGGCCGGCTCATGCGTTGTCATGGTTGCCGATGTCATGCGTATAACGTACTGCTGTCTTCCAGACACTTCAATCAGTTTTGACCGGCTGCTTCAACTTCTGCCCGACGTGTGCATCCAAAATGTGCTCTAAAAACACATTTTGCCTAATTTTTTTCCCACATTTCCAGAGCTTCCTGGATTCCTCTTGGGTGAAATTACAAGGTGAGGTGAAAATTGATGTGTTTGGCAGCAGGTAAACTCACCGTAAAGTGGTGAGCCAGTATGGAATTTTGGCACAATTGCAGAATACCCCGCCACTCACCTATCCCACCCCGTATCCGGATACGCAGATACGGAGTCACGCTTGGATGCTCAACCAAAACCACACGCGTGTGCCACTCCGTATCCCCGTATCCGCGTATCCACTTCCCGGCACCTACTTTGGACTTGGACGTTTTTCCCCTGCTCCCCATTCAACTCACAAGTCACATTGTCTCTGCCTTCGTTATTTTCCAACATGGATATGGATGCTTCGTTCTTAAAAATTTTTCCTCCGCTAAACCACTGCTCCCTATTCAATTCACGTTGTCCCTGCTGGCCGCATTTCTTAATACTGGGAAATAGCGCCCTCTTTAGACCCTGCAGTGCTCAAATCCACCCCGTATATTGTATCCGCGTATTCACTTCCCGACATCTAGCCTACATCATACTTTGGACATTTCTGCAACATTTTCCGACTGCGTAGCCATTTATTTTTAGGGGGTGATTTTCGCGTGGCGGGGTATCCTGCAATTACTCCGGAATTTTTTCTGAAAATTTTCTTTATTCTTTGTAAATTGTACACAACCGCTGAAGTGGTGTCAGGTTGCAACATTTATTCCAAACCGTCAGTGACCGTGATATTGAAAACACACACATCCAAGCCGGGTACAAACACATTGTTTTAAAACAAAACCTTAACTAGCAACTTCACATGTGCACGAATACATGCACGAATACACGTAACACGTTGTCCATATCATTAACACACAACAGATAAGATCATTTTGTACGCACTTTGACATGGCCGCCGGTCCGCTCTTTTTAGATCCATCATGTTTCTGTCGATTCTTGGGCGGCTTTCGCTTCTTTCTTGCCTGTATCGCCATCACTGCGAAACAAAGGAAAACAAAAACATCAAGTAGTGTTCAATTTATAAAACTCTGAATTTCAATTGTGGAGAATAAGCTGGAAAAAGAGGTACCTTTTCGAGAACTCATGGTGAAAAAAACCGGTGAAAGTTCTTGACAATTGACACCCCGATTATTAACCAACGAGCTCCAAAATGCATGGAGCATGCATGCGTCATGGAAAGCGCCCTCATCGGCAACTTGAAAGTGTAGCTAGGGAAATGGGGATTTTTTTTTTAAATTCACCTCCAAGTAAAAAAAAAGAACAAACTTAAGGATCTAATTTGACTTCATTAAGTTCTCTTATTAGAATTTTCCAATTAGCAAAGCGCGTGGATCCTTACGTGTGGCATTATTTCACACACAAAAAAAGGGAAAAATTGTATAGTGGGGGTTGAGTGAGGGCGGTATTGCGATTTGTGAAGTCCCATAGACATCTTTAAAAAAAACAGTCGAACTCGTAAAGATCATTACCAAAAAAAAATTCATTTAACTTTTTCCCTCTAAAAAATGAACGTTTTCAGAAAAATGTTTGCAATACTTAATTTAAACATTCCCCATTTCATTAACAACTTTTATTATATCAATATCCCCCAATAATTCTAAATTTTGAGAAAACTTGGCACATTCACATTAAAGTGCTTTACTACCTGAAAAAAATTGTAGTAGCCGACAAATTTAGAAAAGGCGACCAAATTAATGTACCGAGTGATTTATTTTTCCCCCAAAAAATATAGTCATATAATTTAGTCATTATAATAGTGCCCAATATGATCATATGCGAATATTCAGACTCAAACCCCACAAATTTTGAAACAATATGTCCAACATCACTTTTAGGAAGTTAGGACAACTACGTCATTACAACAGTTTCTTCACATCCAAAAGAGTATGTTTAAAAAATGTACTTTCAAGACAACAAAGAGTCCAGAAATAAACTGTTTTTAACAAAACTTTTTCTTTAATATTTTATTTCACCAGCAAACAGAAATCCATTTAATCAGGGGAAGAAGAGGGGGTGGAATGAATAAGTACATGTACATGTAAATCACTGTTATTAATTGTTTTCGCGTTAAAAATCAGTTTTATTTTTCATGTTTTATTTTTGATTTGTCTTTTCACAATTCATGTCTTTTTTTTTCATCATATACATAGCAGTCAAATATCAAGGTTTTTTTGTTAACTCTTTTTTTGGTGGGGGGGTGTTTAAATTTTAATTTTTTAATCAAAAATTTGTATCCGATTTCTTTCCATAATGGGCAAGTTCATACAACGCACAAAATGTCCGCTACCTACAGAAACCTTATATTCTGAGTGAAAATGCATTGATATGTGCATACCAGAATGTTATGCAATACAAACTGATAGCACCCAACCAAGACTGACAGTCAAGCAATCGTTTCCTTATTCATTTCGGCCCTCGCAGTAAGATCTTATAAACTGATCAAGCGTCTTGAAGGAACCACAGCCAGCAGACTCTGGTCCCAGAGGGCCAGCCTAGTGTTCTCTTCGCTCCTGACTGACTGACTCACTGACCGACTGTCACTTGTGAAGTAAACTTGCTTCAGTCCCACCTTGGCCCAAATATTTGACTCCAATGACTACTAATCTGGACCAGTTTGACTAGATTTGTCTCGTCTTTAGCAATAATTCCATCCACTGGAATGGTAATGGCCGTCGTCTGACTATTGCACATGTTTTATTTGTGTTTTCATTTCTTGTTGGTTGAGTCTTTCTTCTCGCGACGCTTCATGGCCACCGTGCACTGCGGGCAGAACCATTTGCCCTTAGGGGGGTTGGTGATGCCCACGCAGCCGTAATGGAACCACTCAATCGGACACTGCAGAGAAAGAGAAGACAAACAGGTTTGAAAATATTGATATATTTGGACAGGTAATAGGTCTCTCTCAAATGAGGTCACTTGCTACAGATTGTGACAAGCATCGGCATTTTGGGCGTCACATTTTCATGACACGCATTGCCTGTGCCGTATTTCGAAGATCTTTTGGGCAACATGTGTGGGTGTTTAGAATATTTTGCACGCTGCTCGCACACGCACCTGATGGCATTGAACACGCAGTTAAAAATGTTTCTGTGAAGATGGCTGTCTATGAGAGGGATCTATATGAGTGTCTATTATCTGGTATGAAAGTACATCAAAGACGGTCCTTTAACTGGATAAGCAGTTCTGTCTGTGAAGGATAACAGTTTATGACATGAATAAAATTTTAAAAAAACACCAACAAAAAAAAAAAATCAAACAAAGTTCATCTTGGCCAATACAAGAAAAGTTCAGGCTTGTGTCTACAACGAGCAACCGAAGACATTTACAGCACATGCGACTCCGATACACAAAATGTTGCAAACCGGCTCAAAAATAAAGACACTCTACGGACTCTGTACAAAGGTACTCTATTTTTTTGGCAGGTCTCATAGGGCCAGCCTAGTGTTCTCTTTGTATCTATCTCACTGACTGACTGTCACTTGAGACTAAATGTAGACTAGTGAAGAGAGCTGGGCAGTGCTATCGTATAGGATGACTTCTCAACACCAATGAATAAATAGCCCTTCTGAATCCATTGACTAGAATGTTGTGCACTCTGGGACCAGCTTTGTACTCACATTTGAATTGTCGCATCCCACCATTTCCCCGTAAGACACCTGGTTGCACAGGCAGTAGCGAGGTTCATTGGGATCGTAGGTCCATTCAGGCGCTGGCGGGTTGGTGTCATCCAGGATACTCTCTGTCAGCAGGTCCGCCAGGGGTTGCGTCGAGGCTGTCGTCGGCGCCTGCGGCTGGACGTTTGTCACACTCGGGGTGGAGGCCCTCGAGTTTGTTCTGTAAAAACAAGAAATTTAAGAACATTGAAGTAAAAGATGAACAGCCATAATTACAGGGAGCTTCTAAGCAGATAATATTACTTAGCAGAAATCGACTGGGAACCAGTCAAATGCATTGCACATAGCATCACATTTTGGCTGGTGACCTGTTTTTGCTAAACAAATATTTTCAGGGCTTAACGAATTCTGAGCATAGCTGCTCCACTAAAAGTGACCCCTGCTCGACTTCCAAAGTTCACTGACCTTCGACCCCTGTGTCTGCTACTCTCTGTAGTTGTAGGAGTTGTTGACGTAGCTGCCGAGGTACTGGATGATGATTGGCTGGTATCTCTACCCATGCTTCCTAGTCCGCTGAATCCCCCTGATTTCAAGGCCTCATAGCTGGCTTTCAGGCTGGCCGTTCGCCTACCCTGTTGCATCTGTTAGAAAAGCAGCCAATATTCAATTGATTAAATCCTCTCAAGTTTTAAATAGATTATCTTTCGAGGGATACCCAAGGTCTTCTTAAGATTGTAACATTCCTTTCAAAATGACAGTTTGGACCCATGTACTTCTAGCAGATATCTTTTTAAATGAAATACTTAAAGGAATATCCATTCTGCCATTGTCTTTATTCTAAATTTGTATACACTGGCTTACCATGTTTCAGGGAACTTTTTGATTTTAAAGTATTTCAAATTTCCATTTTCACTAGAAAACAGGGATGCCATCTTAGGCAGAAGCTTCAGTTGTTACTGCTTCAGCATCAAATGTTGCCAGATTTAGGTTTTTGTTTTGTGTGTGTGTTTGTTGATTTTAATACAGCAGCCAGTCAAGTAGTAAACTTTATGCCCAAGTTTTTTTTCAGTGAGCTGCATACGAGAGCATGATTTGTACATTAAATCTCTAACCTGCTGAGTATGTATGCGGTGACATCACAGCAACATCATCCTCAGTTTTCAGGAATAGCCTGGAAAATTGTCTTTATTTTACATGTGCATGTTAAAAAAACATGGAATCTGCAAATGGGTGTTTCGTTGTACACATGTACATGAGTTACATTCACCCCGAGGACAGACGGAAAAAGGGAGAACAGATTCTTTGTTGTCCTTCGTCGTTCATCTTTTGTTGAAAATGGTCCTCGATCGTGAGTTTGTGTGCTTAGTCTGTGGAAGAGTGTTGTATTATAGGGACAGAGGCAAAGACAATGCCTTGTCCTCGAGAGTTTTGTAAAAAAAACGACTGTATGTTCCTGTCCACTTTTGAGGAATGAACATTTCAACAATTTGTTTTTTAAATTGAACAAAGAAATTGACTTGAGCGGGGTTTTGAACCTGCGACCTCAGTTCCGGTGCTCTAACAACTTAGCTACCCAGCCCTGTGTCGACGGTTCCCCAATTCGTCAATTTCCTTGTTCAAGGGGCGCTAGTCAGAAGCCATAAACCCGTGTATGCCGTACAGCCAGGGATCACGCGCCCAAAGTCACAATGCAAACCTGGGAAATAGCAAACGGGAATCACTCAGAGAGGATACAGCTTTTTTGAAATGGATCTTTTAACCTTCCTACCTGTAGCGTATTAGAGACAGCCTGGGCAGCTGCTAGGGCTATGGCGTTGCTGCCGGCGCCGACATGCCCCAGGTTGTAAGACAACGCGGGCTGAGAGGTACCAGACTCTCGGCCTTCTAGGAGGGAGGAACTGCCCTTTGTCGTCAGGCTGCTGGAGCGGAAACTCAGCATATCCTGAGTCATGTCAGACGGGAAGCTGGTCAGGAGTTTCTTCTCAGTCAGGGCTTTCTTGTCGATGTGGTTTTCCATATGGTTTTTCCTCTCTGTGAGGGGGGGAGGGATACAGAGGGGGCAATTGGGGGTCAATACAGTCCAAACATTTCAACATTTTTTCTTACTTAACCCTAACCCCCTAGGCTCTTGCACTAGAAAGGATACCAAACCTAACAAATTTCAACAGCTGCATACAGGTCTGTAAGCACTGGTACCAAAACTGCCAAACTCCAACAGGTTAAGGGCCATGCAATGTAATTTTTTTTTAATGCAATTCTTTTAACCTTAACTCCCTATGCATTTTTGCTAGGATGTAACCTCAATCCTGCAAAATCCTCCCTCCATGTAAAAATAGCATAAAGTCTCAATCCCGTAGAATCCTCTGTTATTTCGTGAATGTGTTCCTTGGAGGGGTGACCACTGCCTCAATCCTAAAATCCCCCGGCAATCACTGTCAATATGTTGAGGCAGAGGCAGTGACATCCTGCAGCAGTGCGGAGGATTTCAAGTACTTAATTTATGCAAGGCTGAGCATAACAACACAAGGTCCTGCCCAAGAACTTAACACAGTGCGTCCTCCGAAATCAGCAGCGCACTTTTGCCATGTAACCTCAATTCTGCAAATTCCTCCAATTTTGGAGGATTTGGGATGGTTAGGATTAATGTCACTCACAGCAGACCGAAAAGTCTAGGTCAACTTACTTTCTCCCCTTGTCGGTGCTTGAAGCTGCTTCGCTGGGATGTCCAGCTCTAATGACCCTGTAACCATCATAACCAAATCATATATTACAATAAAATTACAGTTTTGACAATTATCTAAGAGACAGGCTATGCCGACTGTATAGCGATAGGTTGTGTTAAATACATCTAAGTTTGTTCAACAAAAATGATACTTTGGGTTTTAAAGATATTAACCCTAGCCCCCTAGGCCCTTTTGGCTTGGAACAATCCTCAATCCTGCAAAATCCTCCAATTGCCACCATGTAAACATTGGATTCAGCCTCAATCCTCCATATCATCCGTTATTTCTTAAATTTCTTCAGTGGAGGGGTGACCATTGCTTCAATCCTTCCAAATTTTTCAACAATCACTATTAATGGGTTGAGGCAGTGCGGATGACATTCAGAAGCAGTGCAGATGATATCGAGCATAATGCAGGACTGAACATAAACAATGCTGCATACAGCCTACAAACTCAACATAATGCATCCTCCAATACCAAACGACAATTTTGTGCCATTCAGCCTCAATCTTCCAAAATCCTCCAAAACCGCCTGGTTGACTTTGGAGGATTGAGGGTTAGGGTTATGGATGAATACAGAAAAGTTTAATAACAAATTGACCTATATATTCTAGTAAAACTCATTGAAGTAAGAATTTATCATCCAACTGTAACATAACATGGCCTTACTTCTTTCTAAAACTTCGGTGATTCCCGCATTATCTGCTTCGAGTTCCATTTTGAACTTATTCAATTCCTGGTCTAATTTCCGCAGGTAGCGATCGACCTGTAAAAAAGAAATGGTATCAGGAACAATTTAGATATTACAATATGGAACATTTAGGGTCAGATACGATTGGATATTGACTATCATCATCATAATCATATCTGAAATATTCCTTTGATGCTAACCATTAACAGAAGAGTACATTTAAGTAAACGATCCCGCTAGGCAATTCAACATGTTCCAACTTTAAACATCGATTTTGCCAATTTATTTGATAGCAAATTCATAAAATGAATGAAAAGTTGCAAGCAGAATCACAAGGAGAAAAAAAGGAAATATCCCCACATTTTTTATTTTCTTACCAAATCGTAAACCTGGTTTGCCAGTTGAACCTTCTCATCACAATCTTCCAAAATCTTGTAATAATCCTGCACATAAAAATATACCAAAAAAATAATCTGCATTTAAAAGCAATAACCTTGGTGTTTCAAAGTGTAAACATAAACTTGTTTATCAGTTAAACAAAAATAACCTTTGAGGGGTGCTTTACTCTCAAGTAAAAATAGTTCAATATCAATTATTATCATTTTATTTTGTTGAAAAATTCTCAACATGCCAACTTCTCATTGAGGGCAATACAAAACATGAAGACCTCATTTTAGTTTTCAACAGAAAGTCACAAATGGTGAACTCCCATGAAATCAAAAGGGCGCCCTCTCTAGTCACCTTTCTGATGGCCTCATAACTCTTTGACTCCGGTTTTGCAGAATTCGTTTTCTTTGCAGCTTCAAAAAACTTGCTTTGTCGCTCGTCCAGGTTGTCCATTGCATCTAAAATGGAAGAGGAAACATCAATTTCATGATTTTTTCACAAACAATACTTTAAAAATTCGCACAAGAAACACAAGAAACAAAAATTTGAGGACGTACTTTGTACTTGGAGGTCCATCTCACGCATTTCCGTGAACCGCTCTCGCAGGTCCATCGGTAGCTGCTCGATCACTATCAAAAATAAACGCCAAAAAAGCCATGTTATTTAACTTTGAAGAGAATAAAACTTCAAAGAAGAGATAGTTGACTTCAATTTAATTCAAAAATTAACATAATTCCCTACTTACTCTCCAAATAATCCTCTAAATACAGCATTTTGGGCGATAACTTTTACAGCCAACCGCGAGGAGAAAATATTACATCCCCTAAGCTAATGTAACAGTGCCTGTGATTGGCTGAGGGATTATGGTAAAAACTGTCCATTTACTCTTTAAAATTTAGTTTTGAAAACAAGCCAATCTAAATATAACTAAATCAATTTAATAATTGATGTTCAATACGTTTTAGTTGTGTGTATTTTGAGTAAATAATTAAAATGCCAGGAAATTACACTGAAATATTATTCTGTCGTGGACCAATTAAGAGGGGTTTTTCATGCATACACGTACACTGTGGTCCACCATTTTGTTGGCTGGTGCCCGGCTAACTGTCGCAGCGAAAGTGATGCGAGCACGGCGCGGCGCGGCCGGGGGATGGCAGCCGGGGACGATCAAGCGAAAAAAGCGGCACTGTCTTCGCCACGCGGTCGGGGCACAGGATGACGCTGTATATATTTCGTTTATGAGAGTTTCACCGAAAAATAGATTTTATTCACAAATTACTGTTTTTCTAACAATACAAACGTTATTTCTCTTTTGGATGAGACATTGAACGAAATAATCCGCCTTTGTAGTTATGGGATAATCACTTCAAATTTTGAATTAATTTGGGGCGAATAATTCCAGATAGGCATACTAAATTTGAACTTAAGAGGCGCAAAAGCAACCCAGAACTAGCCTCTTACAGAATTGCAGCACCCCAAACAGACAAACAAAGTAGGTTTTATTTTTATCGTTACATTAAAATATGAAAAGTCTTTACAGACAAAATAAAATCGATCGGACAGTATCTTGAAGTTGAAAGGGATGCCAGTGGACCTTGCTGCCTTTTTGTGGTCGTATTTTTTCAAGTTGAGCACGTCATCCCGAATAAATTTCTGAAATCTGAATAAAAGACTAAACGTTCGAGCTAGCTCTCACTTTCCGAGGTTATATGGGCTTTTCCATTAATGGAATAACAATTTCAAAATAAATGGGAGTTTCGTTTTAGAGTGCCGTACGTCCCAAACGCACTTTAATTTATTCATTGTTTAAAAACAAAATTTAAAGTTCGCAAGCAGACGTTAATTGCTTTAATTGGTTTTGCAATTGGTTTTGACAAAAGACATAAATAATAATTTCTCGATTTTGTTGATGCGAGAAAATTAACGACTAATTTAGAAAAAAAGGCCTGATGCCATTACAAAAAATTACGAGTAGTCACGGTGAAAAAAATAATGACATCATGAATTATACTTTTCATGACCAGTCATGAAATTTGTCACGTCTAGTCGTGAAGAGTTTCACACATTTTTGTTGGGATAACCGTGTTTTTTTGTCCCGCATCATGAAATTGTTGTTAATGTTATTTGCACGCTACAACATTAACGACTGGTTTTTAAAGGGGGGGATGGGGACGCGATGTTCTTCGTTGATAATGTTGTCGTGCTTGAACACCGTCTGTTCCAACGATGTTTTTAACGCCGGGTCAGTAACTTGATAAATGAAAACTTCAAAATTTCGTTAGGCCGCTGTTTTCTTTATTTTATGTTTTACGATAAACACGCACGCAATACGTTTATAGGCCTTCAATCTTTTGAAGGTAGATGGGGAAGCACGTAGTTACTGTAGTGTGATGTATTATTCTGTTCGTTGAACAAAAATAATAAGTTTATATAAATAATTTAATTGACAACATGGAGAAAGAAAGCAATCATTTAATTCTGAAAACAATTACCCCAGCTAGACCACTGCATTCCGATAGAAACTGTATTTTATTTTCTTCAAATAATGGATGGTGTATCCTTTTTTGACGTCATGTACTAGCAAGTGTACAGCTACTCGTTTTTAGATGCGGCACGCCCATGCTGCAGCCGGCAGCGCCTAACTGAACTCGATCTGTCCCACCATGCAGTAGGACCGTGATAGACGCTTTGAACACTACTGCAAAGGATAATCCGATGTTTGTTTACTTTTATTGTTTCCGCTAGCGCTCGGACAAGACAACGGGAACTGACCATGTTTGACAACCGATGTAGTGAGTTTATTGCCGGCGAAATATATCGATCAATCGATCGATCAATTACGTTTCACTGGTGACGGTAAACCACGTCGTGTTGTCACATGCAGATATCCATGATCTTCAGCGCGTGTTGAATGAATGAAGTCACAACCTCAGTCCCAGAGTCTACTTCCAACCTTGAAGCAATAGTAGACCCCGGAAGGGTGGGGAACTTACTTAATTCTTGTGTCTGATTCGATCCCGTGATATGATCAACTGACGGTTTTATATCGTGTACTTGGTGGTTTTATTAACATTCATTGTGAATTATTACGGCCAATCCTCCTCGAAAACATTCACCCTTTGCATTTTGCTTTTAGTGAAATACTGCATGTTGGATGTTAGGAGCGTACTGCTCCACGCCATGAAGACAAGGTTGGAATGAAGTCACAATTTGATGCACCGGGCACCAGCGATTTCCCTTCTAGCCTAGCATGCAGCGCACGCAGCAGCAGCTCCATCGGTACAAGATGGCTGCTGCCAGTAATGCGCCGTCTGGGCCCGGGCTGTCTAGCGTGCAAGGCATGCCAGGACAGGGGCGCGGACCGAACAACGGCGCAGACTGGCGCAAAAACATCGCTTGCAGGTTTGTCCGTCATTTCACCGCCATCTGTGCGGTGTTTGTGACTTTTTTTTGTGCGGAAATGGGGTTGGGCGTTGCGATCGCCGGCCGGTGTGTTTTCGTGCGTTGTCGTTGGTAGACGTAACATGACATACGCAATGCATGTGATTTGTCATGCGACCAAATGGCATGACTGGTATTTTGTATGCGTGTTACCATACTGTGTATTGTCATTTGTGTAGCAAGTTATTGTGAAATCAAGATAAAAACAAAATCATTAGTCATGATCATAACGATGTGACCACGATTTGATTGTGTTCTTGACTAGACTTAAACGTTAATGAAAACAATGGAGAAAGAAGTTGAATATTATAAATAGCCTAGGGCAAGCCTACAAACATGTGTGGAATTTATTGGTCTTGGCATGGAGGAATAAGAACATGTGTTCTTCCTCCATGGACTTGGACATGACACATGTTGGAAGAAAATTTCAAGCTTGTCATTTCTATTTTCTTTTTAATCCCATGGAATTTGAAAGATTCCTATATCTGGCCATCACTAATTTATCCCTACAAATAGTACAAGTGATGGCCAGATATGGGAATCTTTCCCAAGCGTTTTTCGCTTAAATTAAGGAAATAAACAACTGAAAACAAAGGGGGAAAGAATGTAGTATCCTGACGCCACTTCAGCGGTTGTATACAAACTCTATGGAGAGTCAGCAGCATTTTCAAAGTATTTTCTAACAAAATTAGAAATGTTTGGAAAGATTTCCATATATACGAAGTTCACTCAACACTCTGTGTACAAACCCTATGAGAGTGGACTGAAAAATTCTAAGTGTTTTCTAAGAAAATGCTTGTATTTTCTCACTGCTCAAATTGACTTTGATGACATGAAATTGCTATCTGGGGGCTTGTTAGTCAATACAGAGGAAAATTAGTGAACTTCGCATATGGTAATCTTGTCAAATGTTTCTCAGTCCCAGATTCGTGTCTTTTCAACATTTTTGCAATGACCATGATGACTGACCTTCATTGAGATGATATATGACGAAAAAGTGGTGTAAGGATGCAACATTTTTTTTGCAGAAAGGGGAGCCTAGAAACTATTTAAAATGTAATCCTGTTTAATTGGTCAATGGACATCACAAATTTTTCCCTGAAGTGACTTATCAGTATCAGCCATCAGAAAGCGATAACATGTCCTAAAGTAAAGGTCAAATTTAGCAGGGAAAATGTGGAAGCAATCACTGAGAAAACACTTCTTTCCTCGTGTTTTTGTTCATTATGTCACGACGAGTATAAACATAAAATAGTTGCTCATCTGAGCTGAGCTTTTTGAAAAAATGAAGGAGGCAGGCATCTTTTCTCTCTTTTTTTCTTAAGATGGCATTTTTTCCAAGATGGCAGATTGGTTCTTCCATTTTCTCAACTCTTTTTCTGATGCAAAGTTGAGTCCAAAGGAGCCATAACCCTTTCTTCATAGCTACGGTTTTGTTAAAAACAAATTATTAAAACAAACAATATATTTCTACCTCTACTTTGTTAATACTGGCCTCATGGTATTACCTACCAATAGATGAAGTTTAACAGCTGTATTTTTTTACTTGGCCTTATATTCAACTATTCAACATATATATTGAAATAGTGTATTAGATAACGTTGAATTGCATGTAAACAAAAATAGAAAGTGTCTCTTAACTACCAAATTACTTACCTGCTAAACTTTTCAAGAAAATAAAAAATAAATTCCACTTATTTTTTTTGGATTCACACATAATCTGTGACCAGATTTACTAGGGTTGCCTAGTCTGGTTTCAACATCTGCAAAAGTTGTTAATGATCATCAAACCTCTAAGCTTCTCTATGAAAGAACATAGTTTAAACAATTTCATTTTCTATCTTGTACGCCATGGCAGATATTTCATTCATGGACTCTGCAGGGCAGGGGACAACTGCAGATACGCCCACGACCGGGCCGGCAAACCTTCCACACGTTGCAAGTTCTTCTTACTTGGGACCTGTCGGTATGGCAACCAGTGCAAGTGAGTACATAACCTTACAGGTTTTGTTTTTGTCTCTGAAACTTCTTAGATTAAAATCGCTGGATGTTGTTCAGCGATCCAGTGGGTATAGAGAGCTTGTACAGAGCGCCCTCAATGTGGACAGGGCATGATTTACTGGTCTGGCACCTAGACTTCTTGCAAACTGGTTCTTAGATTTGGCCCCTTTTTTTTTGCACTTCCAGGTTTGACCATGACGTCCCAGGTGCGCCCGTCCAGCCCATGAGTATAGCGCCCCCTACCATGATCCCCATGGCCCAGAACATCAGCTGGGGCCAGCCCCCGATCCACCCCATGTACCAGCCGGTCATGGCTGCTGCGTACTACGCCCCTCCCCACATGGTCCAGGTGCCCCAGCGGACCGACATGACTGTGATGCCTGACGGATCCCAGGTGACTGAAGAGAGGCGAGGTTATTGAGTTGCCGCCTGAAGTAGGTTGCGGGAGTTTGATTTGCAACAGGTAAATAGTTTACAAATATTGACTGCTTTTAAGTGGTATAGTACAACTATATTCTAGAGGGTGATCCCAACAGCATTTTAATTTCCAGAGGTGCAGCCAAAGGAAAATGTAATACTTCATGGATCACCAAGGGAGGCTAGTTTTACAACAGCAGGGATGTGATTTCTCCGGTGTTTTTTTCTCAGAAATCCGGTTTTTTTTGGGCCTCAAAAGTCCACCAACGTGAATCATGTGAATCCGTTGAGAAAATAGTGGGGTAGAATGTGCTAATTAATTATTCTTAATGAGTTTTGCTTGCCGAAATATCCAAAATTTACTTACGGACATTACTTCGTTGATCGATATATCTTTTAACGCACGCACATATTGAATACCCAATGTGAGAATGAAGTTGAAGACCATGCGTTGCCGTTTAGCGCGATCATGTGATTTTTCGCTTGGGTCCGAGTTTGTGATTATTTTAGGTCTAGTTCCTGTGTCGGTACTTGAGATGCGTGTGTTGCGCTGGTCAGGTGTACAGACTAATATTACTCAGCGAAGCTAGCGCGCCGGCAGGTTCCACACACACACACGCAACGTGCACAATAGACCAATGAAATTACAGTATCCAAGCACACGATTTAACAATGGCTCATGACAAACTTTACTTACATGTGGAATTTGTGTTTTCCCCTTGCAGATTATTGATGTACATCCATGCACCATAGAGCAGGACCGAAAACACCTCAGATGAGTTCCCAAGTAGAGTATTTGTCAATGTTTTTGTTTAACCACAGAACAAGAAAATCTACAGTTTTCTAATATACTCAGTAAAATTATGTAGTCAACTTGATTATGCATGTGTGTGTGTGTTTGTAGTGACTTGAATTGCTGCAAAACATGGAACTTGCCTGTAACAGACCAAAGTGTAAAGTTTGAAGATCATTTTGTTTTGTACTTGATTGTCAAGAAATAGTCACATTTCTTAAGAAGTGTCCACATTCAATTTTCAGGTGTATTTCTGAAGGCAGTTTAACAGAAAAGACCCCCCTTAAAAAAAGGGAATAGGATTAGTTTTGTGTTTTGTAGCATATCTTGAGTCTGTCTTCTATCCTGTTCTTGATGCATTGTATATGTATTACACCAATAACCAGAGAAGTGGTCAAGTGGAACACTTCACTGCAAACATTGCAGTTTACTCCCCAAGCAAGAATGATCGGCCTCGTTTCCTTCCACGAGCCTCTGAGATGGGTCACAGATAGAGGGCGCTTTCCACCTGCCCTCCCATCTGTACGATTGAAACAAAGATGTTGTGATTAACGTTAATTGTAAGTTGGGTTGTTTTTTTAACTGAAGAACCGTACAAGTGCAAGCAATGTTGTAATTTAACTTTTTATGGGGTGATTATGTAAACTTGACTGATGTACCCAGTTAATCTGAGGTTACTTGGTCAAAAAACACTTTTTCCTGAAATTCTGCTTGATCCCTACTGAAAACGAAGCAGAGTTGAAGAAAAAATATAAATAGATTGAAATGGGGGTTATATCTACGACAGAGATCGAACTTTTTTCTTTTTTTTACGTCTGTGTACATGTACTTTTAACTCAATTTTGTCTGTCTTTGATCACCTGATTGTTTATCAGAAATAATTTATTACTTTTAGTAAACAGATGGCCAACAGTTGAGGGGATGAAAAAAAATAATAATAATCGGAGCAGAAGGACACAATAATCTAAAGACTTGGTAATATGCAACCAAAGTTTTTATTATAAATGCAGAACAGAGTAGTGAGAAGAGAATGAAAAAAAAATTGAGAAAACTCCTTGCCTTACTATTTACAAACTTTTTCTCTAGGGAAAATCAAAGATTTTCACGGGGATGTAAATTTTTCCCATTGATTTTGAATTCAATGGGAAATGCCTTTCTAACATCAATATGTTTAAAAGATTAACTTTTCTTGCAAGAGCAACAATCTGGGAGTGTCCTGAAAATGAAAATGCATGTTAACACACATTTATTATAAATTCAGGCACTTTTAAGTTTGACTGGTATCTATCCAATATTTTTAATCCTAACCCCCTAGGGTGATTTACTAGGAACCTTCCTCATCCTTGCAAATCCCAACACCATATGGTAAACTGTGCACATAAACAGTTGGACTCTGTTTTTTTGTGGTATGTCTAATCCCACGTAAAGTCAGTTTACTAGTACAGTACTCATCCTAACAGATTCCAACAAACCCTGATGTTGGAGTTTGGCTGGTTGGGGATCGTTAGGGTTAAAGTATAGGACAAATAATTAGGCAAACAAAATTTGTTGAAGTTTTATTTCATTTAATAATTTATTTTCAGTTATTTGTTGTTTGAAAATGGCGTGTATTCTTGAAATCAGAATCAGCATTTTTAATATTACACAGCCTGCCGTGTCATAATTGCAAATATTATCATAATTGTTCATAACCACAGTCGATTTGACTTTTATACAATCTTGCAAAAATAAACGAGAGACTTTTATTTTTTTTTCCTATATGAGTAAATGTTGTCTGACGTCCGTGTGTTTAGGAAGTGCATCCATTTGTAATGTCAGAGGTCAATGTCCGAGGTCAAAGGTTGAGAGATGCAAATATGTACAATTTATTGCATGCAGTGTCAGCCTCCTTTAGGGCGCTTGGCTTTACCAGATTTTAAAGTAGTTTGGTGTTTTACTTTCAGGTAAACTAGATCACTGTGTGAGATAACACTAGTAATGAGTATTTTATACCAATGTCTATAATGGAGGACCAGTAGTTGATGTCTGTGATGTTTTGTTCCTCCTTTATCTTGCTGCATAACTGTATGAGTTGATTGTTTGAAGGGATGCACCATCTCACGTGAGGAGTCTTAAGGTCCTAGTCTATGACAGTGTTTTGAGTTTTGTGCCTGGTTGTGTAGGTTAGAGTTTAGATATAGGAGTATGTCAAGTTAGATCAATAATTATATACATATCAGTGGGCAGCTTTCAGTAACAAATACAATGGAGATACTTATCGATGTATATTCATTTATGCAGGGACCTAGTTAAAGTTATTGACTCTGATTGGCCATGAGTTGGTCACATGAGTATGCTCAAACAGATGATTGGCTCACCTGATTATGCAGCAGTGATGTAATCGAGTCAGTCACAAGTTACCTAGTCACAAGCTATTGAACCGAACTGTGACAAGTGCATGTCTTTGTTACTGTTCATCCCCTGTTACTTGTGATCAGACTTGTGATTAACCTTAACCTGACTTGTGATGGGCTCGACTACAACACTGTTATGCAATACAGGTTGAAATCACATGAAGCACATTCAAACTTCTATCAACAACACAGTTTTTATTGACATTTTCTTTGAGTTTGGCATCAGTTCACATAGGCACTTCACTAATACGATCACACTGGCCTGTCCATGTGAGTCTGTGCAGCGCCGTCAATGGACAACGCGCAAAGGGGATAGGTGCCTAGATATAGCAATTAGAGTCAATGTCCTTAGGACGACGACTGTGGTCTGAGGTTTTATTAACTATAATGTGCACTTGATGTATATATAGTTCTTTATGTAAGTCAAGGATATCTATGGAAAAAGCAAAGGCTTGTCATTCATAATAGTCGAAAGATATCTGTGAAGAAATTCACGAACTGATATCTTGTGACATGAAATAAGGCAGTGGAACTTTCCAGGATTTTAGCTGTCTCGCGTTTCTGGTGTTGTTTTTGAATAAAAAATTAAAGAGAAAACTCATTTAAGAGTAGTCAAGAATACTGAGCAAAGTAACTGCAACAGTACGAGAGTACGTTTTAGAAAATGCAAACAAATGCATTTCAGAAACAAAGGCATGACATTTGGGCAAGGTGTATATAATTTTCATGACACAGGAGAACCAAAGTAACATGGATTTGTAGACAAAATGGGTTATTCTATAAATTTACGGTCCAAAGTAAGACATTTTTCCTGTCTCCATTACCTCTGAACTTTGGAATTTGCCATTCAAGTATCATTAAAAATGACTGCAAATGCTTTTTTTATTTGTTGGGTAGGTATTTTGCTTTTCGTAGTCACTCTTGGAGGACGACTGCATTAAGGAGTGCATCTGGAATTATAAAATCATAGATTTCTGATGTTACAGGGAAAAAAGTGGACCCCAAATTTATAGAATGACCAACATGTATTTCCTGTCATTTTGCTGACGACGTTACTGCTGTGCATTATGTGTGCCAGCCTGTTAGGATTGAACACATTGGAATTTGTTGGGGGGGGGGGAATGCAAACTTTCATTTTTTTTTTTTTTAAGAAATGTGTTACTGAAGGGCTTGCTTGCTGCCATGGTCACTTTAATTGATGGTATATGTAATAAACTTCCAAAAGTGTTCGTGCAGAGAACATTTTCTGCCGTTAATGCTGATAGACCCTCCCTGCCTGTGAATCAAACTACATATTGACCAATTAGATCACAAATTTTGGTCAGGTGACCACGGTAGCCCAATCAAACTTGGTCACATGCACTGTGAGGAATGTACACAAACCAAAGATGGGCGGGGCTAATGGGCGGAGCTTAGTAATCTGTTTATTACGGTATTTTGTAAAGATGTTCTTAGTAGTACCGTGTGTTGAGATACAGTGGATAAGATTTCATGTAATTGAATATCGTTTGTCCATCTGCATGACTACAAGATAGGAGCTCATTGAGTAATGCATGAGTACTAAGTTATGGGTGATTCCCTTATGCTAATAGACCAATCCATTTAGCTCCACCCCATCGTGTTTTGACCAGTCGCAGCTGTGATGAATGTCATGTGTTCACAGTGGGTGGGACCTAATGGATCGGTCCATTTTCCCTGCAGGTAATCGGTAATGGTATGATCTTAGAATTTGAGGGTTTAGTTCCAGAAGTATTTTTCTCTGTTCTGAAGTGTCGTGGGACATTAGTTTTACAGCGCATGTAGAATGTAGGCTGATGTATTTGTGCTGGTCCCAGAGCGCCAGCCTCGTGTCCTCTTTGTAACTATCTCACTGACTGACTGACTATCACTTGTGAGCCGGGCAGTGCTATTGTTTAGGATTGTACCGACCCTCAGCACCGGATAGAAGTTTTACATTCTTCCACGTGGATGTGTACTGCATGGTGTGTGTATGGGATGATGTGCTCTGTAAAGTGGGGGAAAAAATCCCTTTGGCCATATCCATATTTGGCTTTTTGTCTACAACCTCTTTGTTTTTGTGCCATTTGTGTATAACATTCAGTATCTATAACTGTAGACACAAAATGCCTGAATTTGGATGTGGCTCTTATTTAGGTCGGGATTATTCACTGTAATGTCAAAAGCGTAAAATAGTTATTTACAAACTTGTACCACTCTTTGTAACGAACAAGTAAGTCCTCACACTTAAAAAAAGCCATTGAAAAATATCATTTTGCAACACTTCTAATTGCAAGAACTTTTTTATTTGAAAGAATTTTTGTTGAAGTTCAGATGTATGAACCCTTTTCATTACAGTGGACGAATCATTTCGAGTTACCTAAATGTTGTCATGGTGTTAGAAGAATGTTTGAAAAATATGTTCTAACTTTATTTAGTGATTCTTCAATGCAAGGGGTCTTTTTAACTAAACACAAAATTGTATATCAAGTCCAGGGATCGGATGTCACCGTAACAGCAGTTTTGAGATTCTTTTATTTAAGGTTTTTAATTGACATTTTGTTCTTTATTGTGGTTTTGAGTTGTGATGATTTCTTTGTGTGCAGAGCAATAAGATAATTGGAACACAAGTGTCTAATAAGGTTGCTCTGCTGTGATTAAGTGAAAGTGCATAATGTTAAATTTATTTCAACTATCTGACCTTTTTCACGTACAGTAGCCACTTGATTTATATTTAGTTTCTAATTTTATATTTTAACCATCTGGTTATTTTGTTACTAGTAAAAACAAATTGTTTCTGTAACCTTGGTTACACTGCCTGTATCTAAACCAAAATGTTTATATTAATGTGTGTATTGTAAAGTAGCATAAGTATGAGATTTTGTTTTATTTAAGCGGGGTCGTCCTATAAGATAAGAACCAAATAGTTGGCATGGTGTTTTTTCTTCAATTTTTTTGGGGGAGGAATAAAAGGAAGTGATTGCATATTGTGTCCGTCTACTCTGAAACCTTGTCTGTGCCTCAAGTTATTAATCTGAGTCCTCATTGTGTTATTTCAATGATCACGCCGATATATGAGCCTGATTAACGGTAGAGGATTTCATGCCTTCTGTCTTGCTCATTTCATTATTTATTGGAACGGTTAACAGTTCAACTACTTTTTTGGGAAGTATTTCGAATTTTTATGATGCTATAATTAAAGTCCAACAGTCAGTTCAAACTGAGTTGGAACTGAGGGTAGGCCCACTGATTTTCCATGGCTGTGACAAAACTTTACATAAAATCTTAAACTTTTGTGAAAGGCCCGCCGTCCGGCCGTTTACGCAAAGTAACTCTCTCAAAGAAATACTAAATTGGCCAAATATTTAAGGTCCTGTATGCACAAAACCAATGCTTGCAAAGGTTTTGTGCGCAAGTTTTTATTGATATTACTACAAATCCTTGCTTCCAAACACTTCAGCTGCTCCAATTGGCTGGCTATTTCACTTTCCGTCGTTCCTTTATCTCTACCTAATTGTCGTATCTCCGGGGGAAAAATTGTTGAAAATTAACCTCAAAAAATGAATTAAATATTTGGTGTTTTTTTAAAGAACTCATTTAAGTCTTCTTGTCATCTGTATAATTATTTGTAGGTATGTTGCTGTTTTGTTGTTTATTTAAAACCATTCACCACAAGAATATAACATAAATAGTTAAAAGTCCTACCTTGTTATCAGTTAATTTACAAAAGAAAGTTGCTCATAGTTTTTAAACTCCTGCCGCGCCTAGCGTGCGCCTCGTGTGCTGCAGGTGTCGTCTGCTAGATGGCGCGCTTTTGCTTTTCACCAATTCACCAAATAAATACTGACTGACGAGTTTACAAGATGGCCGCTGCGGAGTCGCCAGGTCCGATCACCGACTGGCAGAAAAACATAACCTGCAGGTTCGTTATGGGTGCGATCGCTCAATTGTAGCTGGCAATGGGTAGTCTGATATGTATTGCTGAGGATGATTTCAAGTACAATTTGTGATTAGTGTGGAAAAGGGTCGAAATCACGCACATCATTTTCCCGACCTTGCAAGTTGCATGCAACGTAGGCAGCGTGATTACGTTTATCGTACCCGGGTACCGTACGTATTCAATATGTGCAGTTGGGCCTATCAAATACTGGACTTCCTCCGTATAGCTTGGCCACACGCTGGTGATAGGCTTTGTGCGAGGAAAAGTTGTCTTTGATGAAATCGGAATTGGGACTGTTTTTTTCTTCACTTGAATGAATACAATTAAGGACAAGTGAAGTGTACATGACTGGCCTATCCCTGAAAAAAATACTGCAATCTTTTTTGGATTCATACCATGGTCATGGATAAACAAGGCAATTAAACTTCAGTGTTTAGGCCTATACGTTGGTGGTTTGATAAACTTCAGCCACACATTTGTAACCTTATTGATTAGGCTTATGTATTATTAAGCCCTACAAAGTACAAGGGCGCGATCGTTGGATCTGCGCAATTGGTAGATCGTGCCATTGGCATTGTCGATCAATCGTGCCCCCATAAGCTGATCACCTTTTCTTTCTAATTCACGGCTCAGGAGGATTGTTTTGAAAAAGGGAAGTAGGCCTAAAGTCTGATATTTTGTACAGGATCGACCGATAATGCAAATTGTTTGTGTATTTCTGCCTGAGCGAGTGATGTCTGGGACCTTAAGCATGTTAAGTGCTCAAAACGATGCAAAAGAAGATCAGGCCAACTTGTTAAATACTTACTCTTTAGCCAGCAAATTTCTCCAAAAATTTCATTGGGTGAACAAAAGGTCCTCAGTGTTTCACCAACCATTCAATTTGTTAGAGACTTTTCTTCAATATTTGGCAGTGGCTTGCACATGAGAGGGAAGTCTAGTGAGGCTAAAGACTAGACTTGTACATCAATTTACTCAGTGTTATTTAAAGTGGGTCGTCATTAGACATGTTAGAGGCTTTTCAAATTATTTTGTTTGTGTTTACTAATTTTTAGACCCCATTTGTTATATCTCCTTAGATCTCGAACCCGACACAACCCAGAATTTGCATTAAAGGAGCTTGTCCAACTGTTTGACAAGACAGACTTCTTTATCTATTCATTTTCATTAGTCTGGTGCTTGACTGTGGAGAAATGTGTAGAAATAGAGACCTAGTACCCGACATCCTAGATATTTCTTTTGGCACAGTCAGCTGACAGTTGATTGATGCAGTACTGAAGAGTTGTTGGACTGGTTGTTTCAGATGTCAGTCTATTTTCTGGTACTGCATGTTTTCAGTACCTTAAGTTTTGGGACTTTCATACACAGTATTGAGAGTCCCAAATTTTCGGACTAGCAAAGACCCACCGATCGTGCCAAACACACACAAGAAATGGCAAGATATCCGAGCAAATACTGCAGTAATCCTGCAGTGGGCCTAGGCCAACTTTGATTTTTACCCTAAGTTAAACAGGCCCATAGGCAGGAGGAGGGGGGGGGGTGTCGTGAGGTCCACTTTCTCTTTGCTATTGTCATTTAAGTTTTACTCAAATGTGTATTTCCATGCGTAATCAACTGTTTAGTAGATATGAAAAGGTCCACTTCCTGGTAAAAACGACCCTTCCCTTCCACCAGGCTGGCTACCGCCCTGTAAAAGGGATGCAATCATCTTTGAAAACTTCTTATGTCATGGTTAAACTTCCTGGACTTGAAGCCGTGCGATTAGAAAAGAAAGCTTTGTATTTGTAGGCCGTATTTGTAATTTAAATCACTTTTTTGCAAACCGCTAACACACTACTAGCCTACGCTATCAGGACTTGTACTGAAGCCCATTGTGGACATGGCTTAAATAAAGAGAATTTTCAAAACTTAAAAGTGAAAACATACAAACGTTTAGCCCCATAAATGTTAGCCCCGTCCTGATGCCAAGATATAGGTCTACCTCAGTAATGAGACGGAGGAAGTCCGGTATTTGAGCAACATTGATGGGGCTAACAGATGTGAAGTGTTAAATTGTTGAAAGGCTAAACAATTTTCAATACATGAGTAAAAACACTTAGGCTGACATTTCTTAGACAGGAAGACCAACTCAACTGAATGGCAGAGAGATGGGGAAAAAAAGATATATTTTTCTGTTCTTAACCAAAAGAAGCTGTTGTGATGAATTATTTTGTTCTCATCTCCTTCCATCTAGGTACTTCATCCACGGTGTTTGCCGGGCAGGCGACAACTGCAGATATGCCCACGACAGATCAGGGAAAGACGCCAATATTTGCAAATTTTATCTAGGCGGAAACTGTCGCTTTGGTACCAATTGCAGGTAGGTAGAAAACGCATCATAACACCATTTTGTTTTTCAATGACCACTAATACTGTATTTTTTTAAAATTCTTTTGAGGAAAATTCTCAATAAATTCTTGAATTGAAGTTCCGTTCTTTTTTTGGAATGTGTGACTTTTGTTTGTGTTGTTCAAAATGATTGAATGGTGCTCAAAATGATTGAATTGTCGTTCTGACTGAGTTATTTGTTTTGTATTTTGCTTGATTGTGGTTTTATTCACATGTTCCTGACTTTAAAGGCACACTTAAATGGGAGACAAAACAGTTTTGAAATAAGATAACAAAACCCTGTGTAATATGTTAAAAAGTTTTACTTAATATTACAAAGAAAACATATATAGTGAAGTCAGGACGACTGAAGAAAATGACAACTATAAAAAAAAATCACAAAAATCTTTTGCTTCGTACAGATTCGATCATGTGAAACCAAAGTCAAAGACCTCACTGAAAAAAACCAACAAGACAACCTCGCTCGGCTCCGCCCACAAAGGTAGCATGTCTATCAGTGCACTTGAGGATGCTCCCAGTAAGATGGTGACGCTACAGAAGGGCGTGGCTAACCAGGGAATGGGGGAGGATCAATTGAGCCCACTCAGTAAGGTGCGCATGGAGGATCTGGTTGGTGCTGCAGAATTTGTGCCTGGTCAACTGTACATAGGCTCCGGTAAGTGTGGCCCTTCCTGCCTTTGTGCATTGACCAATTAGATCATGATTTTTAGTCAGGTGACCACAATGGCACATGAGACTTTTAGGTTTGCATGGTGGACATGAATAAAGTATGGAAGAGTGCAGTAACACCTTGTGAAATGTATGTCTTTTGAGTTGTGTGGTTTTGAGAAGATCCAGTTGTTTTAACTGAACATTTTGAACAGTGTGCTGTGTTCGTCATCAGGAGACACACTATTCGAAACGTCAAAGTAACCACTTTGTGCCGGGATTATTTTGGGGAAAAATTTCGCTTTCGCAAAAAAGAAACAATTTCCAGCCAACTTCTGGTGTACAGAATACTGATTCGCAAGAGTAATTACAACAGTATTTGTACGATATTTCTTGCAGAAACCTCATGTTTCATTACTCCGGGGTGTGCACTGGAGCGTAAATTGTAGAACAATAGGCCGTGCACAATGGCCAATTCAAAATCAACACACGGTCTGCCTCCACAGACTTCACGGACTTTGTGTGTGTGTACAAAAGGCACGAAAGATTAGCTTGTTTAGACGTCACCCGGAGGCGAGTTGAGGCAATCTTGACGTCTTAACCCGTCAGCCGTGCCTGTGTATAAAAACAGCCAGTGCGTGTTATCATGTCCTCCGATGAGAACTGTTTAAAACAACTGGTTCTTCTCAGAATTACACAACTCAAAAGAGATAAAATTCACATGGTGTGACCACTAACCGTCCATACTTTGTTCACAATAGCACTGATACACTCAGTCACAAGCACTGTGAGAATGTACACTAGTTAACATGGGCGTCGCAAGGGGGGGGGCAAGGGCAAAAAAAAAACCCCCAAAAAAAAAAAAAAAAAAAGAAAAAAAAAGAAAAGAAAGAAAAGAAAAAGAAGTAAAAGAAATAGTGGTAAATTTAATGGGTTCCCTGCTCTCCCCTCTACTGATATAAAAAGGAATGTGTTGAGAAATACAAGCATTTTTTTTTTTTTTTTTTTTTGCCTCTAGAAAAAAATCCGCGGCGCCCCATGCTAGTTAACCAAAGGTTGGAATGCGGAATAGTCCATAATAATAATTCGGTATTCTAACTGCCAATGTGTACATTAAGACTTTACAGCTTTCCTGTCAGCGAAACGAGTGCCATGTGGCTGCACAATCACGGAAAGCTCTAATGGAATTGAAGAAAATTACTCTTTGAGAAAGAATCAAAGCAAATTTCTCACACAATTCTGGACAACACACCATGTTTTACATTATTGTACATATGTGTAAGTAAAGTCTGTCACGAGCCAATATAGCCCATCAGGTCGGCGTTTATCTCTGGTTTCCTTGGCATGAAACAACTGAGAATATTTCTGTTCCCCCTGGATGGGATGCTGGTCCATGGCAGGTAACTCCCCAGCTAATTCTGGTACCCATTTATACTCCTGGGTGGAGAGGGGCAAGCGGGGGTGAAGGGGCTTGCCCAAGGACACAACATTTGGCCAACAGCTTGATTTGAACCCCTGACCCTCTAATCATGAGTGACGAACCCTAACCACTAGGCCACACCCCCACCCCAGTATCGTACATGTGCTCCAACTTTTACTGTGCAGGACCCCTCTACCACTTTCTTCATCATGCAACTTATAAGGGGCTCCTATTCATGGGCATTGCTAGGCCAATTTGAATGGGGGAAGGGGGTGGGTGTCAACAAAGTTACTGATGCAACAGTTTTGCGCTGGATGGTCTAGCGCAGTGTGTTTAGTTTGTTGGTAACCAGGAATGTTTTTCTGGTCATCCGGCTGCAGCAAAAGCAAAAAGTTGGGTGGGGGCGACTTCGTGGCAGCACATTCCTGGTGGACATCTGATTTTGCTTACTGATATGTTTAATGATGTTTCTATCTTTGTACTGAACAGTGCCACCAACGTACTCAGCTGCAGCACTATCTGGTGTGGGCCCCGAGAACGTAGAACCTGGCCTGACCGCTACCAGTCAAGACGAGGCACGGTATAGTGAGGACATGCTGTGCCCGTTTGCGCTGCGAGGGACGTGCCGTTACGGCGAGAACTGTAAGTTCTTGCATGGTGAGGTGTGCGACATGTGCGGATCAGCCTGTCTCATCACCAACGATCCTGCACAGAACAAACGTCACCGTGAAGTAAGTACTTCAGATACATACATGAATGTTTATGAGTGCAATGCTGAGAATATTTTCATGATTTGAAAGATTGAATATTCCATTCAACGAGGCGAAGCATTCCATCTTTCAACGAATGAAAAAATACTCACCATTGCACGAATGCAAAGCATTCATTGTTTGTTTTATATAACATCCAAGTAGATCTTTGTCATTCGATTGGAGGATAAAACTTTAAGAACAAACAAAACTTACAAAATTGTATCATATCCACTACTTTTTTCAGCTTGTTCAAGGCTAACAAAGGTTTAAAAGTCAAATCATTGACAATAATGAAAATAAACATTGTAAGTTCTTAAAACAATGCCAAAAAAAATCATCAAGGCAACTGCATCAACTTCAAAGACAAGTTTTGTACTGCCATAATGCACGATGTGGTCTAAATAGAGCAAAGTTTGTATAGCGCCCTTCTGCTGCGCATCTTAGCATGCGCACGGCGTGCAATAGATCAAAAGGGATGGGACAAAAATGCACAGTGAACGGAACCTAAAATGCATGGTTATGACGTAGGCCATGCAAAGGTAACTGCATCAACTTCAAAGGCAAGTTTTGTACTGCTATAATGCATGATATGGTCTAAATAGTGCAAAGTTTGTATAGCGCCCTGCTGCTGCGCATCTTAGCATGTACGTGGCGTGCAATAGATCAAAAGGGATGGGACGAAAATGCACGGCGAATGGAACCTAAAATGCATGGTTATGACAATAATTTCGTCAGTTTCTTTTTGGATAGCTGCAAATGATCAACTCTCTACCTTTAATTTCCAATTTTTTTAAATTATTTAATTAATTTCCAAATTTTGATATTTTTTTTTATTACAATTTCCAAAATTTAAAAAAACCAATTCAATTACAATTTCGAAATTTTGAAAAACAAATTCAGTTACAATTTCCAAATTTTCCCATTCCAAATTTCTTAATTTCCAAATTTCCAAATTCCAACATTCTAGCTTTCCAAATTTCCAAGTTTCAAAAATAATTTCGTCAGTTACTTTTTGGATAGCTGCAAATGACCAACTCTACCTTTAATTTCTAAAAAAAATTAATTACAATTTCCAAATTTTCAATTTTTTAATTTTAATTTCCAAATTTTCAATTTTCTTTCAATACAATTTCCAAGTTTTCGCTTTTTCATTTTATTTCCAGTTATGCTTAGCAGCGCACGAGAAGAGCATGCAGGAAGCGTTTGCATTCCAGCACAGCAGGGAAGTCCTGTGCTGCATCTGCATGGAGGTGATCCTAGAGAAATCACCCGCCAAGGAACGCAAGTTTGGTCTCTTGTCAAACTGCAACCACCCCTACTGCTTGTCTTGTATACGCAAATGGCGCAGCGCCAAGCAGTACGAGAAGAAAGTCGTAAGGTGGGTGTCAGGGAATGAAAAAGTGCCTTCTCCTTAACGTGGATAATTCAAAGATAGGAGTAGAAAGATCTCTAAATTTCAAATTCTTTCCAAAACATCTGTAGTGCTTCACCTTCGTTACATTTGAAAATGTCTCTGTTTTTACAATTATTATCACAGTTTGATTTGCCATACTTGCCATAGTTTCTTCGTTTTTGTTACCTTAAATTATATTTAGCATGGTAGGATATCAGAATGTTTCTGAGCTTATTTATGCATGAAATTTATATCTTTTTGTGTATTTTATTTCCTACCCAGAGCTTGTCCAACTTGCCGTGTACCATCACCGTTTGTTACACCGAGTGATTTCTGGGTGGACGAACCAGAAGAAAAGAAGCGAGTGTTGGAAAGATACAAAGAAGCATTAAGGTATTTGTTCGTTACGTGATTACCACACTTATGTGTCCGACCCTTTTGGTGTAAAAAGTCAAGTCTGAAAAAAAAAAGTTTCAATTAATGTTGAACCGACAAGCGACCTGTAACAATAGATAGAGTTTTAATGGAGCAAATCACAAGTCATCAACATGTTGAGGAAACCATTCATGTTTGCATATGAACAGTTGCCTTATTACAGTTTCTAAGTAGGGTTACAGAATTTGCTGTAATCCTTAACCCTTAGTTGTCCGGAAAATGTGGAAATTTTTTTAATGTTTAAAGAAGCGCGCTTTTCAGTAAAATTAACCAAAAATGGGATGTCAAATAGTTTGATACATATAAGAAGAGTAGAAAGTTGCACAAAATATGTTCCTAAGAAGAATTCACTTCATGTACCCTTTAATTTATCCTTGAAGGGACAAAGTTTTTCTTTTTTTTCCGTTTCTTAATATGGACCTGCCAAAAGAGCACACCAGAAACACTAGCAAAATATATCTAAGGAATAATAACAGCAAGTGTTAAAAGACCCAAACCCACTATAAAGCGTTAAGAAATAAATGGAAATAAAACAGAACAAACTAAACTGATCACTTATTAATTGTTGTTTGATATTTTTTCATTGCAGTAAAAAAGAGTGCAAGTATTTCAAGCAGGGTTTGGGAACATGTCCATTCGGTGCAGAATGCTTCTACCTCCACGCCTACCCTGACGGAACGAAGGAAGACCGTACAAAAGCCCGTCAGTTCACCGGCGGAGACGGCAAGGTCAAGACTCACCGCTCCTTCTCGCTCTGGGAGTTTTTCGAAGAGCGGGAAAGCCGTTTCATGGACTGGGACAGTGATGATGATGACGACTGGTTCCTGTACTACGATTGGTCAGATGACTTTGACTTTAGCGACGTTGAGGACCATGGACTCTGGAGCGACTATTTAGAGTTCTTCGGCTCAGGCGAGAGCTCGGATGAGTACAGCGAGGATGAGGAACGGGAGGTTGCAGATAGTGTGCATGTTGCCACGCCAACCATTGCCATGGCGGCAGCATCGATACAAGGCGCGGCCGCCGCATCGTTGGAAACCGATGAGGAAGGGGAGGCGGGAAGTGGTTCAGGTGAGAAGGTGTATGGCGCCATTGCCGTAGCCGTTGATGATGACAAAGATGATTATGATGACGATGATTCGGATGATTCTGATTCATTATAATATGGGTTGGTTCCTTTCTGCTTGTGACAGAGGATTTAAGAATTGAGAATACTTGTAGCGTAGTATATTGCATGACTCTAACATTATGCAAAAACAGAGTTAGGAGCTGGCTGTACTAATGGGTGCTTTCGATCAGCTCACCAAGATCGACTCGGGTCAGCCCCATGCCGTTGGATTAGCTCTGACGTCATTCTCGGGGCTCACCTGGGTCAGCCACCACACACAGACCCTGCTCGTGGAGCAGAGTCAGTGGTGGAAATACGTCACACGCATGCATTGTTCATTCCAAGAAACGAATAATATGGTGGCCGGACAGCGGAAATCTCAAAAACTCAACTTTAATTTAAGTCTAAAGGTAATTATTTATTTACTTCATTGTGACTTTAGAGGCTATAATTCCAGCCCAATTTTTTGAGTTTTGTACCGAAAAGCAGTCAATCTTAAACTAAGACCCAGTCGGAAACGGGCGTTTTGTCAGTGGCTACGACCGCGGCTACGGACATGACGTGAGGATTGTGATGGCTCGCGGTTGAGCATTCGATTAGCCCGGCCGTCGTGGCTAACCGGTCTGCCTTGGCTAACCTGTCTGCCTTTACCCTCGATCTGGGTGAGCTACTGGAATACACCCAAGATTTGACAATAGTCACTCGTTCGTGTATATCATTCCTTGAAAAATATGAATTGAAACATGTTACTAATGATCACATGGTTTCAACTTTAAATCTATTGGAGGTTGGATTTCCCTTTCTGACTGGTCACTAACCATTAAAAATGTAGAGGTTTTTAAGTTTTGGATAAGAATACAAACAATTTATGTTTTACAAGTTTTGCACAATTTTTTTTTTACTCTAGTAATTATGGTGCTTCCATATGTATCTCAGGACAAACAAGTCATTTGGTAGCGGCTGATTCCCTCTGCGTATTCTATTATTATTTTATTTTATTGGTAAATCATAGAGAAAAGTCACTAATCAACATGCTCTGACATTGTGGAGAAGTGGAAGTGAACATGCATACCTTAATGACAATTTAGTTTTAATAAAATCACAATTATAATACCGGCAATATTCTTCTCGGTATTGTCCACACAAAAAAAGGTATATGCTGTCTTTTTTTTCAGATTTTGGGTATTGTGCAGTTGAACATTATATAGACCATTTTACGCTTTGCATTTTTTCCCCGCGTGAATTCAAATTCCAAAAATGATTATTACAAGTCATATTTGTGTTTGCTTTTTTTATTTGCATCTTTCATTTGACTGCAGAGCATGCCCGATTTTTGCACCGCACGTCAGACCCATCTCGCCCAAGCAAAGACTGCATATACCTTTAAAAGTAGCATTTCTTGGTGAAGGTGGTGAGTTATTAAAAAATTTACAAAACTGACTTAGAAATGTTCAACTTGAAATAGAACCAAGCAAGATTTCAGACATGAGCCAAACGTAAATGTGAAAATGATTTGAAAATGTTCAACTTATGACATTTCAGTCGATTGTTGGTTCAATGCATGTGGGGCATCAGATTCACCAAATGTGAGACTAATGTTCTCTTTTCTTTAAATCGTAACTGATGCCTCCCACCCGAGACACTTGCATGATACCAGTGACAAGTAAAATTCAAGGAAGGAGACAAAAATCGCTAGTGACCTCCCGAAATCTGTAATGTTAACGACATTTATAGGAAGAAAGTGCATAGGTTTAGAGATGAAGCTTGTGGTATGTAGACTTATGTAAGTATGGTTGTATCAGAATGTGTACCGATTAAAAGATTGTATGCTAAATCAGATCAGCAGGTACATTGTATCAAACATTTTGTGGTTTATCTGACTGAATATTAAAAAGTGTCCTTTTCTAGAACTGTACCCCTGATTAAATCAGTACAAATAGGGAATGGCTGTTGATGTTAGTGCATGACCAAAAACTCTTAAAACGTCTGACTAGTTTGAAAAAAGCAAATTTTCTGACCTTTTCGAATTGCTCAATTTTCAAACTGGTACTTTTTTGGTACTTGGTGATGACTTACGCGCCAACAATCTTTGTTTAAAAGAGGCGAACATTTTCAATTTTCGGCAGCTGAAATCAGGAATGTTGTTTTTATCGGATTATTAAACTTGACATGGACAAATGCATAACCTGTCTAAAACATTCGTCTATCTATAAAAAAAGCTTCAAATTGTCAGCAACGTGTCCAGATTGTCTTGAGAAATAGCAAGAACAAGATTGCATATGAAAATCAATGACAATTCCGTTTCATTTGATTTTCTCCTCTGAAAATCATTGTGGGTTGAGGTGTTAAATGTGTGAGGAAATTAAAGGAAGTTTTTGTAATGTTGGAATTATAACTTGTCTACTCACAATTACAGTCCTAATTCTGACTGCTTTTCTCTGAATTTTTTTTCCCCTGATATACGATAATTAGCCCAATTTCCTTGTAAAAATTGCGGAAGAATGTTTTCAGAACTGTGGTATGAAGCAGCAACCTCTTTTTTCAAACCATTAGACAAAGAAAACTTAATAAGTTGTGGTTTCTGGAGGTGGTGTATGTAAAACAAAAATGTTTGGACAACACAATGTCCATTGTGCATTATTACTTCAAGATTAGAATGAATTGAATGTAGGGCTGAAACTCTTTGGTATGTGGTATGTTAAGTTTAACGGTCATATACGTCTTGGGATTTTATTAAAATATTATATTATTATGTATTACTGCAGCCATTGTGCACTTGTTATATACAAATCCTATCCCAATGAATTGTTCATTATTTGATTACAATTTAATAAAATATTAATCTATAACTTACAAAGCACGAGCTGGCTGCATCTGTATGTGGTTATTAATTGTGTGGATGTCAAGTGTGTCGCTGTTGTTATTTGTGCTGGTCTCATATAGGGCCAGCCTACGAATCTTTTTTTTCCCAAACGACATCTGCTTCCAATCTTCTGATTGGTCCATTACATGCATATCTAATGCCTTGTTCTCCACAACACAAACCCAAGATAGGCTTTACGTCTTGTGAGAAATGTTCCTTCCTCACTTTAGTTATTTAAAAGGTAAAATGAGAAGAAGTGAAAAACGCTCACTGAGATTCGAACTCGGATCACCTGATTAGAAGTCAGGACTACTTCCAACTAGTCCACGAATCAGCTGCCAATCGTCGGTGCAGTTATTCCTTGTTATATACCTTCTTCTCTAAAGCCCTGGACATATCATGAATATGCATAACGCAGAGAGAGCGCCCTCTTTTGATATTGTCCGATCTCGTTTGGGGAAGAAAAAAAATCGCGGCCAGCAGAGCGTCTTCTTTCACCTATCTCACTGACTGACTGGTTTACTGACTGTCATTGCGACTTCGACCAGTATGAAGAGAGCTGGGCAATGCTATTGTATAGGATTACTCTGTAACGCAAATTAAGTTTTGTGTATTCTTGGACTAGCTTGACCAGGCTTGCCGTGACTTGTTAAGCATAATCCATCAGTAGTACCAAATTTTATGGCTTGGAATGGTTTTCAAGTTATGGACTCTTGCTAGTCCTGGGCGAGTATTGCAGAATGCTCGGGTAGAGATTACTCATTGAGTAATCAAGCACACACAAGTAGTTCCGTATACCCCCAAAAATGTACAATACACACTTGCCAGCAGCGGATGTCGAGTGTGAATGGGGGAGGGTGTTCTCCCCCCCCCCCCCCCTTGTTCAGCTGCTGACTGATGTTATGAAACTAGTCAAATGCTGGGGGCCAAAAATAATAAATGGAATGCTGAAGTTTCTAAAGATATTCTTGAATTGCCGTAGAATGCAGGAGAAATCTTCATAGATTTCAAAATGTTCCCAGGGGGCATGGGCATGCCCCCAGACCCCCTAGCAGGGCCTGCAGTTAGCACACCTTGGAACAAAACACCCATCCCCCCTTTTATCACCCCCCATTTCCCTGAAGCTAGACCCGCCCCTGCTTGTGTGTTGAATACAGAGTAACATTGTATACCTACAATGTGCAAGTCAGAAGTTCTGCATGAATTTGGTATCCTCACTGCAAGTGTGTTTTTTGTACACATGATATACCTAGGGATAGACCCTGTGCACAACTACTCCCTCACTTCTGACGGAGAGATTTAGGAATTTCAAGATCTACATGACGATACAGATTTATGACTTTGTGACGCTGAAAAATGATTCAAAAACAACACACAAAAGCTTTCATTGCAAAGTGTTATTTTTACTGTCTAAGATTCTGGAATATCTATACATCATATCCTCATTTCTATCAAGTATGTACAATGTCCATAAGTGCTCCCACAAAGAAAAGAGCAGAGGTTTGAAGTCATATTTGATATTAATTTAATACACATTTAACAAAATGGGCGCCCCCCCCTAGAAAAAATCCTGGCGACACCCATGTTGACAACCAGAAAATTTCTGGGTTTTTTTTGGGGGGGGGGCACTGAGAATTTGTGGGGGGCACATTCCCCAGGCCAACAGTGGCATAGCAAGGTCCTTTTTGGGGGGGGGGGTATAAATTTGTTGAAAAGGGCACTTGCGCATCTGTTCTGAAAAGTAGACATGTATTTTTCTCCTTACACTCGGCCTCTGTAAATCAAATAGTGTAATAATGTGGGGCTGGGGGAGGGTGAGGGGGCTGGCTGGTACCATCTGTCAATGGGGGCGCTGTTCAAAACCGACGATTATGCACACTAACGGACAATGCCATACATGCATGAAATTAAAAAATAGGGCACCCATAACGGCACAAAAAGGGCACAATTTTTTTTTAAAAGGCCACTTGCTCAGAAAAAAAAATTGTAAACAAAAGAAGGGCACTCTTTACATTGGGGGGGGGGCCTAAGCGCTGGTGAAAAAAGGGCATCTGAATGAAAAATGGCAGTCTTTTCAAAATATTGGGGGCGGGGGTAAATACCCCCTTAAACATTAGCTTTGTATTGTTTGAAAGAATTACCAATCCCACTATGTACCCCCTCCAGAAAATACTGAGCCCCAAGTGGCCCCCCCCCCCCCCCATTTCCTACCGCAGTAGCAGATTGAGGGATGGGGAAGTTCATCCGCCAACTTATGTCACGAAAATAGAAAAATTGGGCTAAAAATAATAATTTGAATGCTTAAGTTTAGGTTCCAATTTTCAAATTTCCTTAGAATGCACGAGAAATCATCATAGATTTCAACAAATTTTACCGGCAAGGCATGCCTTCAGCTTGCCTTCAGCTTCACTCAACGCTCTCCTCCATACTCGTATCAACCCTTCCGTTTCCTAAAATCTAGATCCACCTGTGCCCAGTTAGCGTAATTTTTATTCCTAGGAGGGTTAGGGGCAATGTCATGAATAATTCATGTTTATCCATGAGAACGGACAATGACATCAACAGCATTGTTATTAGTTACTCAACTAGTTACAATACATTAAAGCATTTTAAAGAACGGTTGTCGTCGAGCTACCACGCAGTAGCCTAGTGGATAGCGAGATGAGCTATGGATACAAAGATCCCTGGTTCGAATCCACGTCGTCGCTGCTCATTTTCATCAGCTATTTTTCTTCTCCAAATTTATCACTGAGATAATTTTAAATTAAGGGGAAAATAGAACGAGAACCTAAGTCTTGCAATGATTCAAAGGAAAAACTGAATTATTCATGACATTGCCCCTAACCCTCCTAGGAAAAAAAAATACGCGCCCAGTTATGCTCCTGAACGTCGCACTTGTTGCTATAAACATGCCAATATACAACTAGTAGATATTTTGGATGCAAGTTTGCTTAATCTGACATGCGCAATGTATAATTGTCATGCATTTATTGTGTGCTTGGATACTGAAGTTTCTTTCATTGTAAGCTTATTCCTCCATGGTTACAATGTACAACCATTTATCTTTTGATTTATTGGTATGATTATAACAAAACAATTGTTGACTGCTGTGATGTGGGATATATGCTGTGTTTAACCCCCTCCTGGTGCATAGCACCCTCGGCTTCACCTCAGGTGCTATGTACCCCTTAAGTGCTAAAAACGTCATATCCCACACCACAGCAGTCAACAATTTGTTAATATACACAGCTAAACACCCCACAAATGTAACGTGACGGAGCAAACCTTTATCAACCGTGAATAAGTTGAAAACTTGTACAAAATGTGTACGTATTTTTCTTCAGTGAAACAAAATTTACCTTATTTTCACACAAAAAACGGATTGTGGTTATGTTATTGAAACCTCACGGCAGTAAAGTACAAAAAAACAAAAAAAACAAAAAAACTATTTAATTAAAGAAAAAAACACTTTTTTATATTTTGAGATATTTTGCTGCAATTTTCATTGGCTGGCTAAAAAGTCTACTCACATTTCTTCAGTCCTCATGCCTTTATTTTTTTCCTTGCAATTTTCAAAATTTTTCTGGGTTAATTTACATAATGAGTTTGTACAAATGGCTTTCCACCACACTTATAAAGGAATATTTCTGTCTAAGAAGAAAGATAAATACACTGCAAATTTTTAAAGAGGTTGTGGAATGCTCGAAGACATTTCTGTCATTTTTCGGGTATATGTAGCCTAAGGTGTGATGAAATAAAAACGACTATTGTTTCTGTCATGAAATGAGTACAAAAGGTACTTTTGAGAGCTGTTTTTCAAGTCCTGTCATGCCTGTTTCGACCCGAACATGCAATTTGTGTAAATGTCGTCGTGACGTAATAAACAGGACTCCCGATGCAGAGTAGCATAAACGAGTCCTGTTTATTACGTCACGATTTACTGTGTTTTGTTTGCTGCCCGCAACGACGACTTTTACACAAATTGCATGTTCGGGTCGAAACAGGACCTGAAAAATAGCTCTCAAAAGTAACCTTTGTACTCATTTCATGACAGAAACAATAGTCGTTTTTGTTTCATCACACCTTAGGCTACATATACCCAAAAAATGACGGAAATGTCTTTGAGCATTCCACAACCTCTTTAACTTTTGGCTAATATCATGCTAGACTGTAACTGGGAAAAACTAATAAAACAAATGATTTCCATATACCTATATAGAAGGGTTTGAATATAAGAGTTTTAAAATGATAAAAAAAAATTTCCTATATAAATGATTGATCCTGATTTGACAGTTTCATGTAATTATTCTTAACTAATTTAACCATTTTAATATATTTCACCATATATTCTATAATACCGGCTTTAAACAAAATTGACTTCCCTTTATATGGTTTTTATCTGATTTGCTCTCAGTAATTCAAATTAATATAAATTGAAATATCTTCTTCATTTTATCTTTATCATATATATACATATATTGTACAGTATACTTTCATAGGTTATTTTTATGTATTTACTTGCAACTGGGAGAAAGTTTGATTGGTAATCGTAAGTGACCAGTGGTTGCTTTGTGACGTAATTTACGTTGCACACTTATTGTAATGCGCAAATGTCTTTCTAATCAAACAATGGTGAAGGTGGAATGGACCATTTGTAATTTGTGCATTTTTTTTGTTTGATGCAACAAAAGTGCTCAAAATCTTAAGATGGGTGCTTAACAACTAACCTGACAAATTTTAGCTCTGTGCATGTTGTGTATGTCAATTTCAATTCCAAAGTTGGCGAATTATATTTTGAAATGCGCTCTCTTGTGACACAATTCCGAAATCAGCATTAGGGACATGATTCTCATTCAGCTGGTTGCCACCCATTCACGGATTCTTCAAATTACAAACCAACTGCAAATTAGACCACATGGGGACGGTCTTCCCAGAAATTAAAAAAAAATATGTCACTTGACATATCTTTGGAAACGACCTTCTTTTATTGTTTTCTTCAAAATGACAGCATGCTAGAAGCAGTGATTTCACAGGGAGCTTAATTAGTGTCATTAGTGTTCATTATCTTTACACTATGTAAGTTTTTCACAGTAATTTGGTTGGTAACTTTTTGGATAGCTGCAAATAGTCCACTCTACCTTTAAAAAATCGTTATGAAACATCTTCTTGCTGTGCATTATGATTTGCACAGCCAAAACAACCGACTAGTCTAGTTGAACTGTAATTGACTAGCCTGGCTTTGGGCGAAAATAGTCAAACTTATGGTTAATTATAGTTCTAGCTGAAACATGCTTTCTTTTTCCAAAGTACCACCACTTTGACTTGCCCTATTTTGTGACAGCCACTTACAGCTACTCGCCATTTGTAAGTTGGGGACTTTGACGACCAAACTGACCAGTGCCTTTATCTGTCAGTCGTTGGCTAGGCTCTGGCATAAACTGGTACCCGCTGTCTGGTGTCTGATTCTTGAACCGACTTGCTTCCTCAAGTGACGATCGCTGACTAGGTTCAGGCATGTACTGAAACCCACTCACAACTGGTGCCTGGTCACTTAACTGGCTAGCGCCCTCATGTGGCAATCGCCAACTAGGATCTGGCATGTACACCACTGGTGTCGGAGTGTTGAACTGACTAGCATCCCCATGAGGTAATCGTTGGCTAGGTTCCGGCATGAACTGGTATGCACTCACAACCGGTGTCCGGTCCGTGGTATAAGGAGCTGCATCACGTGACATTCGTTTGTGCGCTTCTGCTACCATATTCTGGTACCCGACCACTGGTGTTGGTTGGCTGCCAAGCTGACTGCTGCCCTCGCTTGGTAAACGTTGGCGTTGGTCTTGCCGAGTCCTGCTATCGCCTGCGAGTGATGCGTGACCGCAGCGAGGGCAAATACCCTCCTGTTCCATTGACAGTGACATCTGCTGCATTGCCGCCATTTTTTGTCGTCCACTTTCCATCTGCTCAGTGACCAAGTCAATTTCTTGTTCCCAAGCCTCAAACCTGCAAGTAGCAAAACACAATATACCATGAACAAGCTCGATCGGATCTTGGAAGCTGTGGGCCAATGAATGTGTGTTCATGCATGAGTCAGGTGAGTTTTGGAGTGTTTTGAGTAACAAAATCAGAAGGAATTTTTTGAGTAACAAAATCAGATTTTTGACCCCAGTGACCTTATGATGACCTTTGACCCCAGTGTAGTCATGTGACATGTTGGGGCTGGGCTACTGATAATTTGACAAAATTTGGTTGAAATCGGTCAAAATATGTAGGAGCAATAGACAATGTCAACGTTTGTTACTAACTAACTAACTTAGTAATGGACTCTGTAATCCAAAAGCAAAAAAGAAGAGTTGGGGGAAAATCACTGGCAGGGATATTAGAATGCATATTGAGGAAGACACCAGACACATAAAGTTATGTATATGCCATGTGTACAAGAGGCGGGGGTTCTAAAAATGTCCCAATTCACTCACATTGCCTTGACATCCTTGGGTACAAGGATGTACCCATTACTGTCCATAGGTAAGCCTGCAAGTTGCTCTGAGATGGAGGCAATCTGTTCCGGGGTAACCTCTTGCTCCAGCACCTTGGGGTCTGATTGGGCGAGACCACTGAGTGGAGTAAACTAAAACACAAACAAACAAATGGCGGAGCATTATAGAATAATTAGACAGAATGCAGTAAGCATTGTAATTTGTACGTTTGTTAAAACACATGAGGGGCAAGTTCGCGCAACAACCATTAGTCAACTAATGGTTGCGTGGTTGATGTCAAACAGTGCGCATGCGCTGAAACATTCAAGTGCGAACGACTCTAGTCAAACCTTTGTCAATATATAGTGAACATGAGTATGTTTGGATTATTGTTTACATTCTATCGTCAAGGCCCACCATATACCAGTGGGTAATACAACTCACTACATTTAATCTCTTGTTAATGGTTTCCTCTGCATGTAAGTAACAAAATGAGGCTACTGATCACCAGGGATGCAACCAACCCCAGTAAGCTGGTTCCAAATAGTCCACAAGCATAGTCTAATCATCGTCAACTAGACAGAGTTCAGGCTACCTTAGTCAAACTATTGTTAACAATAGTTCTTGCGCAAAGCTGCCCTAGGGTTTAAGCCGTACATTGTCATGAGGTGAAAAATTGCTCAAAAATCCTACACACATAAAACTTAACCTTCTAAACTTTCATCTCAGTCGATGAAATACATTTTAAGAAAACAAAAAAATATGTTCAGTGCTTCTCAGGTCTTGGTAGTGGATTGCGTTGCTAACGCATGCTAAAAAGTGTGTCCCCTGGGCGCTGGTAACCTATTGATCTATCGCCGTTTGCGAGTTAGCCACGCCCCTTAGACAACCCTATGGAAGTTTTGAACATTCCGTTTTGTTTGTCTCAGATTTTGCACGTTCTGCGTCCATTTGTATATCATGTTATTGGACAACATTTCACAGCTGCTTTAACACGATTCTACCGCGATAGGTTAATTATGAAACCACCTTCAATGTGAGTTTTCCACCAAACAATACCATATTTTCAATTTATCAGGGGTGTAAGTAACCACTGATAAAAATAGATGAAAACAGCTGAAAAAGGTGCAAAAAAGCTGAACTTTGGAAATCTCCTATACTTTTGTACACAGCAAGTGAGGGAAAAAGCTGAAAAAATCTGAAATCCAAAACAAAAAAAGCTGAAATCAGCTTTAAAGCTGAGATTTCACACCCCTGATTTATAGTATATGAGTATTAGATACCAGTCCTATCTGCACTTTGAGCATCAAATCGGTAGGTACTTTTCCGGGTATTTTGCAAATGATCCTACGTGGGTTTATAACCAGATGCAACTAATTTAAAAAGCGTTCAAGGGAATAATCTGTACCGGATCTGTGTTAGTGCCTACATCCACTGGTCTCCGAGGAGTCTTAGGTGTTGCTCCAAAGGCCATCAAACTATCTTGAAGTGTGTCTTCGAATTCTAAAACAGGTGGCTGTACATCTGTATCCAGCTGAATTGTGGATAAAAATAAGGAAATGTGAGGCGTTCTGGCAAAATGAGACAGAACTGGGCAGAAGTTGAAATGAGGGTTTGTGGGTATTAGGAAAGAGAATAAATTTCTCCTTACAATACTGTTGTTGCACTCCATACTGTTTGTTGCACTAGAATGCCATGGTCCAGTGGTTATGGTGTTTGACTCATGTACAAAGGTTTTGTGGGTTCGAACCTGCCAGGAACATGGTGTTTATGCCCTTGGGCAAGACACTTAACTACAATTGCCTCTCTCCACCCAGGAGTATAAATGGGTACCTGTGAGGGTCAAGGACCGATTGAGCGCTGATATCGGCTGCCGCGTGGTCCCATGGCCTGATGAACGGGGTAATAATTGTAAAGCGCTTTGAGATCGTTGATACGATGGAAAGCGCTATATAAGCACAATTATGATTATTTATTATTACAATCAGACATTTTACTGACAAGTTATGGCTATTTTGACACGTAAACATTTAAAAAAAAAAAAAAATACTAAGAAAAAGGCATTTACAGCTTCAAGTTTTGTATTTGTGGAAATGAAATATGCCAATATTCTTTCATAAAAAAAAATTACGGAAAGAGTTCCATGCTTGGACACCCTATGCACAAACCCTATGAGATTGGTCTGAAAAGTTCCAAGTCTGTTCTCAGTAAATGCTTCAATATATTCCCTGCTAAATTTGATTTTTTACGACATGTTATCGCTTTCTGATGACTGATAGGTCACCGCTGGGAAAAAATTGTGTTGTCCATGGATGGAATTCTTCCAAAAAACACTTTTATTCCACTTTTTTTTAATACTATTTCATTAAAATATGTGTAGTAGACATATCAAAGATTACAAATATCAATAAATCTGACAATCTAAAAAAAAATTCCCACTTTTTATTTTTTTTGCAATTTCTCCATTACGGCCTATGCCCAGTTGCGTCTCAGTTTGCCAGAACCCCTTACCAATATCAGACATACAAGAGCCGTGGTCAGCAGCGAATGGACAAAATTCAAAATGCACAATGGTGTTACCCAGGGTAGAGTCAGTCCAAAACTTACCATGTGAACTTCCTGTAACAAGACCTGGTAGTCCCGAACTAGCTGAGACAGTGTTTTGTCGACTGAGCGAACCTGCTGCCGGAACTGATGAGCGATTCTGTAGCAAACGATAATCAAGTATTTATGCTGACCATTGGTGGGGGAGTGTCCTTGGGCAAGCCACTTAACCTCCATCTGGGTCATTCTATAAATTTAGGGTCCAAAGTGTGACATTTTTCCCGTCCCTGTTACCTTGGTACTTTGTAATTTGCCATTCAAGCATCATTAAAAGTGACTTCAAACAATTGTTTATTTGTTGGGTAGGTAGTTTGCTATTCATAATCACTCTTGGAGGATGACTGCATTAAGGAGTGCATCAGAATTATAAAATCATAGATGTCAGATGTAACAGGGACAGGAAAAAAAGTGGACCCCAAATTTATAGAATGACCCACCTGCCTCTCTCCACCCAGGAGTATAAACTAGTACCGGCATTAGCTGGGGGGTATTTTTACCTACAATAGACTGGCATCCCATCTAGGGGGAATAAAAAGATTGTCGGTCATCTCATGTCAAGGAAACTGGATATAAACATTGGCTCATGACAGACTTTAATTTTTACATATTGACCATTATACAAAATGTTTCTAGATTCCATTTGAAGTTTATGTCAAGTTCCTGGAAGCCATGACATTTGATATTCAAAAGAAGTGTGAGTTATTTTGTGAGCCATTTTTATTTTGCATTCCTTGTTTTGCATTGTTCAGTGCAACTGCATGGTGATATGGTCATCATTTATTCTTAAAAAAAGGGTTAGAGTGGTTTTATTGACCAAGTGCTACAGAGGATTTTCCACAAATTGAACATTAATGCCTCAGACAGCACTGTGGTCAGGTAATCACAAGTCAAATCACAGTGTGGTGTTGTTTTTTTATCTGACTTCTGATTGCCTTCTGGCTTGTGATTTGTTTGAGATTGACTTGTGATTGGCTTGAGATTGGCTTGTGATTGACTTGTGATTGTCTTGTGGTTTGCTTAAGATTGACTTGTGATTGGCTTGAGATGTGTTTGAGGTTGCGTTGTGATTTGTTTGAGATTGACTTGTGATTTGTTTGAGATTGACTTGTGATTGACTTGTGATTTGCTTAAGACTGACTTGTGATTGACTTGCGATTTGCTTAAGACTGACTTGTGATTGGCTTAAGATTGACTTAGGATTTGACTTTTGTTTTGACCGATGACTGACTTGCAATTAACTTTTGTGTTTTGATCGACTTGTATCAGGCTTGGTACAAATACAAGTACAGTGCATCAGTCTTGTTACCAAATTGACTACTTACGTGTACCACTCGCTGAGCTTCTGATGGATAGTTTTCCATCTCAAATCACAATGACTCTGGCAAATTGACATTGCCTGAGTGCTTTTAAGATTCAGCTTTTCTCTATCAAAGCAAAAAAAAGAACATGGGGTATTAGTATAAGTTATTAAAACAATTTGGTATTCAGTTTTGAATGAGTATTTTAAAAATCACCGAAATTTGACTGAATGGAAACAAAAGAATGGAATGTAAACTTACTTGTCCATTTTGTGAATCTGTTCTTCATTGTATGACAAATGTTTCTTCTGTTTTTCTTTCTTGAACTGGGTGTAGATTTTGTGCGCTTCCTCCGTAAAAATTGCAAACCGTTTTAAACTGTAAAATACAAATTCTAAGTCAGAAACAAAAACACACACTCGGTTAACATATTTTCTGAGATACTGATTCCAGATATTTTTTTTTTATTAATGTAAGCATTGGACTGAAAAGCTTTCATTACTGAAAGCCATTTGTGTATGCAAACTTGTATAAATACAAAAAGGCCTAAATTTTGAGTGAAAATCAGGTAAGTGTTCTTTCAGCAAAACGAAAACAAATCACATAGGGATGTGTGTGAATTGTTTTTGTTTTGCTGAAAGAACGCACACCTTTTGTGTGATCTGTGGACAGAACTTTAACACGGTGGTTGTGTTTAAAATTCCGTAATTTGAAAAGTACATGAGTGATTTGAATGATTCTTGTACTAAAAGAAAGCTTACAAATTGGGCTTTCATATCCTACATTTTTGAAAGTGCTACATGAAAAATTTCACTAAAACAATAGTCCCGACATTTGGGTTGTTTTTTTTTTACTCCAAATTCTATCACACAAGCCAATGGTTGGTGTACCGGGTATTTTCATTGTGAATCTTGGGATGAGGTAAAGCCACTGCTGCTGACAATGCCACAGTTTCGTAAATTCTCATTCTATATTCATACCACACATAACATGGTTTCAGTGCCTCTTCTGACGCGGCCCATTTCTTTGTCAGCTGGTCTTCGTCAATCAGATACTTCATAAGACCTTCCAGCTTTTTCTTCACACCGTTGTATGAATTGACCATCTAGTTCAAGGAAATTATTAGTGCTATCTTCAGGCGGTGGTCTTCAAAATTACATGAATCAAACTTGATAGATGCTTTTGTAGTGTAACTGCTAACGGTTTATGTTTGCCTCTAGCCAAAACTTAAATGTAAATTACGATGTTTAAAATCAACAGTCAGTGCTTTTAATGAATTTGCTGTTACTTTGTCTGGATATTAACACTGAAAAGTCCTGTTGAAGCACTTTTGTAACTTTACCTAAATCTAAACTAACAAGATTGTAAAAGTGATTTTTTTTTAGCAGTAGCAATATGTGAGCTTTTCCTGAGCCTTGAATATCTGTTTTACGCCCCAACGACGTTATTATAATGCTCACATTCATTGAAGAATAAGGCAGATTCCATATTGAATTGATGTGTTATGAAAATTCTAGACCAAAAGATCGTTGAAGTTTTATCAGAATCAAAATGCTAAATGTCTTAAAATTAAGATCATTTGGAGAGTAAACCCTTACCACCCTTAATCCTTCAAAACCCTCTTTGCCAAAGTGGAGGAATTTGGAGGATTGAGGTTACATGGCAAAAGTGTGTTACTGATTTTGTGGGATGCACTTTGTCAAGGTCTTGGGCCGGACCTTGTGTTGTTTTTGCTCAGCCATGCATAAATATAGGCCTGGATTATGCTTGAAATCCTCCGTACTGCTCCAGGATGTCACTGGCCAAGCCTCAACATATTAACAGTCACTGCCGCAGGATTTAGGCAGTGGTCACCCCTCCACAGACCATATTCAAGGAATAATGGAGGAATTTGCAGGATTGGGGCTATATGTTTTTTTTCCCCATGAGGCCAATTGGAGGATTTTGCAGGATCTAGGCTACATTTTAGCAAAAAGGCCTAGGGAGTTACCGGTAGGGTTAATACAATTTTGGTTTCAAAGGAATAGAAAAAAAACACACATGAATAAGCACTCACTGGAGCTACTTTTATCCTGATCCTGGTGACTATATCTTGAATGCTCTGTAACCGCACACCGAGAGAGTCTTGGTCGGGTATCCTGGAGAAGACTGATGCTGATACAAGAGGCGAGGGCAGTGTTTGCTCGACGCACAGAAGTCGCGTGTCAACCTCCACGATGCTGGCGTGGAGCTTGACGCAGTGGTAGTCTAACTGCCTCACCTCGGCTTTCAGAACACATCTGCGAAAAGGAGAAAGATACCATGCTAGTCTTTGTCCAAGTCTTGATTTGGCTTTTTTCCCCCTCATACAGCCCAGTCCCTTCCCCTTGGAAGTACGGTCACGTTGCCTTGGCAACAGACCTCATTCACAGTGAAGCCATTTTTATTGTGTTCCCCGAATGTCGCACGTTTTTAAATATACGCTCAAAACAGTGAGCACGTTTACAGTGTTATAGCTCGTGCAATACGTTCTTGTATCCCCGTCAAAGCCATCCAATACTTTATAAATATGTTCCTAGAGGCTGTTTGCCATAGTGACCGACAACCACATTACATACTTACACAATTGCCTTGGAGACCGTTGTCATGAGCTCTTGCATAAAGGTGAGGTTCTGTAACCATGCCAACATGTAATACAACACAGCCACTGACATCTGCAAAACACAAATGAATTGTTATAACCGCGGTTCTGAATGACTACAACAGCCAATCGTTTAATGTTATGTTCAAAAATTGAACTTTTCAAGCATTTGAATTCAAATCTTCGGAATAACTGCGACTGAATCTACTTCTCACAGATGTAGGGCCCAATTTCACGGCGCTGCTTAACAGTTAGCAGAAAAGGTGTGCTTAGCATAGCAGAAAAAATTTGCTAACCTTAAGCACTATTTCACGGCGTGGACGTGCTAACGGTCGCGCGTGCATGGAGATTTCTATTGTTACGTCACTAAGTTAAGCAAATCTTTCCTCTGAAGTAAGCATGCCTTTTGCAGTGTTTATGCTTACAGTCTCCATGAAATAGACGGAGGCTCTGTTAGCAGAAAATCATGTGCTAAGCAGCGCCGTGAAATTAAGCCCCAGTGTTGACTGTCAATCCCTAGCAAAGTCTTCAGCCATATCTGAATTGATCGGCTATGACTAGGAGTAACATGTGTCTCTAGAAGTGGCTGTGTCTACTTCCCATATACATGTGTGTCAAGGCTAGCCGTGGCTAATTAGCCATGGCTAATTAATTCTGGACACAGTCTTAGGCTGCATCCAAATTACTTAACTACGGCTTGCAATAACACATGCTCGAATGGTAGCCACAGCCACTGAATTGTACTTCCCATGGAAATGTGTGACACTGATAGCCAAAGTCGAGGAATTTTGGACGTAATCTTACCTTGGCCATGTTGGCGTCTTTGTCAAGGTCATAGGTCGAGGACATCTTGGGTAACTTGGCTGTGTGTCAAAGCGATGGCAATTTGGGGTCAGGATCGGCGTGGCAATCATTTAAAATTAAAAGGAACAAAATGTGACTGACATGTAGAATGCTTGGAGTTATAAATAGCAATACCCTGAAAAAGTTGCAGGTTAACGTGACACCATGCTCACGCGCAGTTGGCACACACGTGCTGGTTGCTCCTTTGACCAATTGGGTTTTCAAACGAGGCATGCACCTCACATTTAGAGGCACGACTCGGTGTTGTAAATACTGATCACCAGATTGGTTTATGCTTACGTTGAGAAGGTGTCTCCACACGTGGAAAATCACTCCTGCCCACCTCCAACAGAATCACAGGGTTCTGAGGAGTCGTCTCTGGGTAGGACTCGCATTTGAGCGAAGCGTCCGGGCAGAAGCAGTCTCGGTCCCAGACCAATGCCTGGGTCGTGGCTTGGACGCCAGTCTGCTCGGCAACGGCCTCTTGGAACTCTGCCAACGTGCCGCGCGGCTCCGCGTAGATCTTGAGACATTCCGACTTCGAGACGTGGAATAGGTCGACCACCTTCATGGCCAGTAAGACTTGGACTTCGTCAAAGAATTGGTTGAAGGTCCACATTCGCTCCGGGTTGCACTCCAGCAGGCCACGCAGGATTTTGGTCAGCAAAATTTTCAGACCACTTTTGTAGTAAAGGGGGGGGGGGGAGAAATTGCATGAAAAGCAACAATAATAACGGGAAAGTATCACATTTTGACTCTAACAAATTTTTGTGAATATTGGGTTGAGGGAGGGTTGTACATTCCTCAATAATTGTTTCTGTTAGCCTTTAAAGCCCCAATCAGCATACGAGCCATTAACTTAATACCACGGGGTCCCGCCCCCCATTTTGGGGGCAAATATACCATAATAAATAATACAACCTAAGTCAAATACAACTTAGCAGTAAATATCTGGCTGATACCATTAAGTAGTTGGTCCATACTAGATCTGCGTTACTCACAAACACAAAGGACTTGTATCATACTCAACATTTTGAACTAGGTCTCAAAACTTAACTCAAAAGACAGATCAGTAGTCGTAATGGTTGGCTCTTGCGTTCCTGATTTGAAGGAACCTGCGCTCCAGGAACATCAATTTCTATAAACCAAGGCCAGACACTAGAAGTATTCTTCTAACTGACTCCAAAGCAAGACATGAAGCCTCACCCCAAGCTGAAGCCAGGTTTCAAAAACACCCATAATATATAAATGGTCTGTTACCCGGACTTTCCACCTACCGTGACAGTCTGCATGTGTTGGGTAGCTCCGAGCTCCACTCTATAGGCCCATTCATGGAATCTTTCTGCACTCCAGAAATTACACCGGACTTTTTCTTAGTAGTTATGTGAAACCTGAACGAAAAAAATCCCGGAAATATGCATCAGCAAAAAGATCGAATTAGCGTCAGAATAACTTGTGAAAGTCCAAAGATAATTCAATTAGTTGGAAAGTGACACAAAATTAATGGGTAATTCAACAAGAATATTGACTGGTTTTTTTGTTTGTTAACAACTTCATATTTACCACAAACTTAACAAGAAGAAAATTTGGTGATTTTACGAAAACGACAAAAAAGTCTTCTAATTCTTATTCAAAACTAAAGAAAATCTATCCACTTTACATTGTCTCCCTGTTTTTTCTGCCACCAAATGGTCTGAAGGGAAGTACGCCGGTCGCGACGTGGTAGAACGTAATGCCGATACTCCAGAGGTCAATACGAGCCGAGAAGGTTTTGCCTGTTGGTTGTCTCAAGACAGCACGCTCGTATAAGTCTGGATGCTGAAAGCCAAAGCAAGATACAGTTATAAAAGAAATATATGACCTTCCAATCAAAATTGGGGGAGGGGGGAGGAGGGGAGTGATATAACATCTCTTGTTAGAACTTGATTAAATAACTACTGAGCCAACTTGCTGTACCCTATGTAATCCTGCTGCCTGCATCCACTTTCGTGCACAAATCTACAGCAAGCTCGAAATTTTGTGCGGCTTTTGTACAGATACTTGCATATTAGCGTTTGTATTTGTGTATGAAGCTGATGCGCACAAAACTGAAACACAAGCACAAATTTAAATGAGTGCTTTAATTCGCTCCGCGCAAACAACGCACAAGAGCATTTACCTGCTTCCGACAATTTTGTTCATACTGAAACTGCACATCTGAAATTCCATATTCTCTATGTTAACTCTCGCGTGGCGATTTCAAGAATCGTCATCACTGCTGCAATTCCAAATCCTCCAATTTTAAAAAATTAGGCCAAAAGTCCTTTGAAGGCCTGTCTTTTAAAAAAATATTTATTTGATAAAAAGTTTATTGTTAATAGTAGATTGTGTGTAAAAAAATTGTGCACTACAGTTGTTTGTTTGTGTTTTGTGTCATTTTTTTTGTGTCATTTTTTTTGTGTTGTTCACAACAAAAAAAACAAACATAAATGAGCTTTTTTTTAGAGAGGTTTTATAGTCATTGTGTTTAAATGGTGATATTCTTTGAACGGTTTGAGCAACTTAAGTAATTTTTTTCATCTGAAAGTAGGTTATGAAATTGGCTTTCTAGTCATTATTATTACGGTACTACATATTTTTTAAAATATGAAATATATATTTTGGGGGTTTGGGTTCCGCTTTTTTTTTTTACTCACCTTGTATGTTTTACAATCAAAATGTCTGCGTCCAGGCTTAAGAAAGCATCTTACGCGAAAGATTGAGAAGTTAGTGCTCATCATAATACATAAGGTGACACCCTATGAACTTACCAAATACTCTTCAGTTCCATATAGAGACATGAAGTTCTCGTCATCTTGCAGCTCCCGCGCCGCACCAAAGTCGGCGAGTTTGTAGACCGAGCTGCCGTCATCACCAGTCACTATCATGATGTTACCTGGCTTGATGTCGCGATGGACAATGTCCAGGTCTCGCAGATGCTTCATGCCTGCACCTATTGACCGGGAACCAAATAGACAGTCAAACCAACAAACAAAACAAAACGACAATCAAATATTCCAGTGTTCTCTATGTAAACCATTCAGAGCATGTATCACTGTACATTCGTGGAGGCCCCCGTCAATGGCGAAAGCATCATGTCAACTTTTGTGCAAAGCAACTGCCCCATATGATGGATTATCTGAACAAAGGCTGGCAAAGAATGTTGCCTCCTGACGCCACATTTTTCATCATATATTATCTCAATAAAGGTCAGTCATTGCAAAAATGTTGAAAAGACATGAATTTGGGACAGAGAAACATTTCCAAGTTTGTTAGGAATACTTAGAATATATGCACTTGACTCTCCATAGACTTTGTACACAACCACGGAAGTGGCGTCAGATACTACATTCTTTCCACTGGCCTGATGCTTTGCTCACTGAAGGGGGCCACCGTGGGTGTTTTGCCCGGAATGGTCTACATTGAACATCCCAGTTTTTAACCATACAATGAAGTCCTAGCAGATATTTAAACACGTGCAACACACAAATTAGCACAGAAAACAAACAAAAACGAACCAAGTGTATGCACAAACGAGGTGTATGCACAAACAAACCAGCCCACACAGGAAACCCTTTCTATTACCAAATGTTACAAATTCTCTCTCAAATTCAGCCCAAAAACCATGTGCAACTGGAGTTACCTGCAGGTGACTGGCTGGCAGCACAAATAGACAAACACACAGACCAACAAAGGTGAAAGACTCTTACAGACATCTCCCAAGACTCGCTTAAACTCCACCTCCTCCATCCCATAAGAGTTCTTTGGGTCCTCCAGAAGACTATAAAGACTTCCCCCGGAGCACAGCTCCATGATGATGACTGGATTCTTGCTGATTTGCTACAAAACCAAAAAATCAAACAAATATCGACTGTTTCAGAGCAACATTTCACAGTCCCTTTTGACAACATTATTATAAAGATTTAAAATAACATTGCAAATTGGGTCAAACATAACAGGGGATGAACAATGACAATGGAATGCATCATTCATTGGGATAGCTTGTGATCACTTGTGATGGCATGTGCTCGACTTGTGTTGACTTGTGATGACATGCGATGACTTATGGTAACTTGTGATGGATTATGCTTGACTTATGCTTGTCTTGTGATGACTTGTGATGACTTGTGATGACTTGTAATGACTTGTGATGACTTATGATGACTCGTGATGACTTATGATAACTAGTGAATGACTTGTGATGACTTGTGAATTGTGATTGACCTGTTATGACTTGTGATGATTTGTGATAACTTGTGATTGACTTCTGATTGGCTTATGACTTGTGATGACTTATGATGACCTGTGAAGTAATGATGACGTGTGAGGGACTTGATTACAATCGTTCCATGTTAGCAAGTTAAACACAATCTTCTTTGAGATTGTCCACTGTGCTCAACTTACGTCTTGTTCAATGTCAAACAGCTTGACGATATTTCGATGGCTGAGTTTGAGCAAGACGTCAAACTCTCTCTGCTGAACACTCTGCGGTCGCATGTAGCTGAGACTGTTGAAAGCCTTGGCTGCCACCAACTCACCCGTTTTCTGGATATATACAGAAAGAAGAAGGGTTATAGGCTTAAAAAAAACCCGAGTCTGTAGCGAAAATACATGTACCTGTACATACATTTGCACGCCTCTGCTAACTGAATGATCCAATTTGTATACAACTGCTTTAATTCTATTATATCATTTTAACCATTTCACGTTTGGGGACATGTAAACACGATCCGGCAATGTTCATTTGCAGGGGGGGGGGGTGACACATTAAATCGTCAAGCGGTGGACGTGTATACACTTCAGTGATTCCCATTGGTTTTGAACACACCATGTTTTGAACTTGAACTTGGCCACTGTACAAGGCCTGTTGTCGAAGCAAATATCAGAGTGTGCCAATCATGTTACGGTGAGAAGTATCGTACACATTTTGTACAAAAGAGTCAGTACTTGTGTTGATTGACTTAATTTTATCTTGTCTTATTCAAAAATGGTGTTTTTCCAGCCAAAAATAATCCTGACAGCAAGTTGTTTGAAGCATTGGCATTGCTTAGTGTATTACATGTATATTCATACTAGACCTAAGTTTTTTACAGACACATTTATGAGAAATTTAATGTCTAATGAAACAGAAGTGAAGAGGCTTCCATTTGAAAGCAGGTAAAATTATCCTGATGCGACTTTAATTTAATGAAAACATAAATGCATGTCTCTTTACAAGTCTTAATCTGAAATGCTGGAATTACACATATTTTCTTTGGTTTTCTTTGGAAAACCTGTAGTTGTGAACAGTTACCTGTTTTAGGGGAGAATTTATAAAATAAACACAATTGCCATTTTGAAATAGAATTGCGTAGATTGAAAACAATCAATGTTAGGGTACAAATAGGATTCTTCACATAGTCTTTTATTAATAAAGAGTTTGTGGGTTTCTTTTTTGGAAGAAAATTTGTGAGAAAATGATATCCATTTGAAAAAATAAGTTGTAACTGACTTTGGGCAGTTAGGAGATGGCGATATTCTAAAAGGTACCAAAATGGTGCTTATCGCATTTTGGGAATAAAACTCTTCATTTGTACAGTCATTTCCGGCTGACACACAAGCCAGATAAGACATAGAAATGAGGGCTTTACAGTAAATTATCATTGTTGGAACAGAAACTTGTTTGATTGACTGAAATATACACAAATATTGAACTTTAATCTTTAATTTGTATGTACAAAGTTAAAGGTTCGTTTATATACATAGCGCACACGGGGTTAAAGTTCCCAACACTTTTTCAACATGAAATTGTTAAACGTGTCCAGTAACACGAAATCTTAGAATTAAACTATATTATCTAAAAGGTAAAAAAGTATGCAAACTGAACTACATAAACATGAAAAACTGTTGTGTAAAAAATAGCATTTTCCATTATGACAACTACATGTTCACATTTAGTTATCCAACCAAATTTAACACTTAAAAAATTGCACATATATTTCTTTTAAATACATGTACATGATACAATTTCTCAGCCCAGACAGATTATTGTCATACATAATGTATGTGTGACAGTGGCGAGTCCAAGGGGTGCAGAGGCATGCCCCCCCCCCTTACGTGACTCAAAAGCTGGGAATTCCCCTATAGCACGCAACATACTGTATGTATACATGTTACTCATGTTGGATGAGCATGTACTATGTACAGTATTTAGTACACGTTTTGAGCTATAAATAGAGGATTTAATTTGGATAAAATTTACAGCAGGATGAAAAAAAGGGGAAATTCAGTTCCTTGCAACTTTCAGGAAAAAGTTTGCGGACGAGAAATGTGTACTGTGCAATAACGTAATGTGTACAAATGGTAAGACAGAAGTATAAGAAATTTAAACAAGTGTGTAAGATTACATAATGTATCCTGCTCCTATTACATAATTTGCATGTGAATAAACTTAATTGTTTGTGTGTTTATTTCCTTTTACGGGTCCCCACTGTGTATGTACCGACTATATCCTGGTTCAACTACTTCCTCAACTATGAAAGTTGTGAAATTGTCCCTGAGGTTCAAGGAAATTGAAGAAGAAAAAAAAATATCAACCCCCCAAAAGTTCATTAAACAAAACAGAAGTACAATGGAAACTTATGATAATAAAGGAAACCATTCAAAGTTAGTGAATGACAACAAAATGCAGAGTCAACATAACACAGAGATTTACTACCAAAGGGAGTACTGCTTGAATGTACCAGTACATTGTGCAATGCATAAATACAGCGAATACTTGACTGGTTTTATTGTATGGATCAATGGTATTGCACACAAGTACTATCAATAGTCACTATCTGGGGAATTCCCTTTCTGTTTCCCAAATTTACCACAATGGGCGGTCATAGCTTTTTTTATGCATTTATCATGTGATTCGTGCATATTGCAAATAGACTTTACAGATTGCGCATCAAAGTAAAGAATCATTAAGCAACAACTAAGTCACATTGGATAGGTTATTGAATACGCAGGCAAAAATGTTTCCATATGTTTAACTTTGTCATATTCTGATTATATAAATACACATTTGCAATACACGTAACGTTGGGTCATAAGTTATCCTTTTGATTTCCTGCTCACAGATCCCGGTTTCAAAACCTGGAAACAATGATATCGAAAGTGCATTCTTTCATAGAATGTCTCTGAAACATGTGACCAAAATGATGAACGGGTAATTCTCTTGGATTTCTCCAAACCACTTCTCTTTTCAGAGTAATACGTCACTTTCCTTGGCATTGCCAGACTAACTTGTGAGGGAAGGGGATGCAGGATTTTGACTACACAATTGTCGACCTACAGTTATGGGCAGTAACAAAGCCACAAAAACTTTCTCTGAAATTTGCCAACCGCTGGATTATAACAAGAAGAGAGCAAAATTCCATTCAATTGATTCAGAATAGCTTTTCACTGGAAGTATTTCCACGTATCCGGTCTGTTGCAATGAGCCGGATGGAGCCCATTCATTGGAATTGTGGGGTAATCCTATGACCGTCATCCGTTCCGAATACCACAAAACCTTTGCGTGTTTACACGTCATGCGACGTGAACTGTTTATACCGGCCAAGTACATATTTATTTCCATCCATAAATACACTCTCGATCAAATAATCAAAAGTTCTCGGTCCAAAAGTCAAAACAAGTCAAAAATTATAAATTTCCTTGAACGATTTTATTCAAAAATTTTACCTCATGTTTTTCGGGACACCCCTCTGGCTATATTATGGTATGTCCATTCTTGCTAGTGTCGTAAACAACTCCTTTTATGGAGATTGGTGTGCGCGTCGGGCGTACTGTGCGATGTGGCACACAACGCAGCTGTGCCGGGGTATTGTGAAGTTAGGACTATGAAATTCTGACTCACTGTTAGTATTGCGCATGCAGGTTTCGTGAGGATTGTGAACGTTCAACCAATAAAACGGTAAAAGGCACCGGATTTCATAGGAGTCCAAATTTCATGTGATACTGGAAAAGTGTTTAAGACCAGCCAGCCGGTCTTTATCAACCATTTAAGACCGGCTTCATGATGGGCTCTGGAACAATAGGAATGGGTAAACTGTGACCCCAGACTGGACTCGAACCCACAACCTGCAGAATTGCCCACAGACCACGAATCCAATGCTCCAGACCACTAGGCCATGGCACTCCTCGGCTGGCCAGTTAGTAATGGTAGTCTAAAGTGGATGTCTAAGTTTTATACTTAAATAGATTTATGTAGTTGAGTAAATTTTATACAAAAATGGTGTAGGGTCAGGGTGGCCAAAACACACCCATCGCCCTTCTTGTTAAAATCTGGGTTCTGAAACTATGGAAGCAGTTTATGCTACTTGCTAGCCACTTTTTCCAAAAGTAACACAATTTTGCCATAAAGAATGATAGTTTTTCCAACATAAGTAAGATACAAATATAACATGGTTTGAGGGTGGATACTCGATTTTAACTCCCAAGGTATTGGAAGTTGACAAACTAGTTCCAGATGTGAACCCACCCGAAATAAACCATGTTATATTTGTTTTATTACATCTCATACATAATCAGTTGCCGAATTTTCCCGTTGCAGTACGCACCTCGGCATAATCTTCAGAGGAAATCGTCCAGCTCGCCAGAAGAATATTGCTCAACCTCAGAAAAGTTCATTTTTCTGCAATACGGTAACTCCTAAGAGTTTTACCGCTTGTGAGCCATTTTTTTAATAGAGGATGCATCTTTATTATTAGCCTCAATATATTCTCCACTTTGGCATCACTGAGCTAAGGGAAACAATGGTTATTTTGAGTGCCGGTATCGCTTCAGGTGTAGCTAGGGTGATGTTCACACATATGTACTACATTCGTGCGATAGTTCCAGAATTGCTTCGCAAGGCGCATTATTTACCCCGTGCATGAATACTCGCATGCGAGGCTTGTGCGCATGGTAAACAGCAAAATTAGCGGCTGGCGCATGATGGTGAATGGACAAGTGAGAATCCGGCTCTTGATCATGAATATGTATGAGGTATAGCTCGCCACTGAGAACTTGAAGTGCTCAGTCTCATGTCCGGCAGGAAAGCCTGCAGTTATCAAAGGTCACACGGCAGTGATTCAATTCATTTCTCAGAAAGTAAGTTACAACCATTTATCTTGTTGACTTATTGGCACGATATAACAGAACAATTGTGAGAAAAAATCACTCGGGTGGGACTCGAACCCACGACCTCCTGCTTACTAGTGCAGACATCTTACCAACCACCGAGCTTGCCAGGATCGGCTGGCTGGTTCGAATCAGATACAGCAGCAAGTACCGCAATAAAACAACAATTGTTAAATGTATTACCAATTTGACAGTCGAGGTAATTCTGATGGATTAACTTAAAAGTCATCACAATTCCACCACAAGTCATGCAGTCACAAGTTTTTTTCAAATGAACTGTGACAAAACCATACTTATGTTATCGTTTATCTGTGCTTTACTTGTGACTGGACTTGTGATGAACTTGTGATCTATCACAAGAACCTTGTGATCCTTGTGATCCATCATAAGTACCTTGAATTCACCACTGTATATTACCTTGTGCCGGCCCCTGTAGACAGTACTGGTTGCACCTGTGCCAAGGACATCATTCAAGTACCAAAGGTACGACTTGGTGCTTCGGATCTGACTGGAAGCAGCCATGTTGATCGTCTTCGATGAATAAAGATCTGCACTGCAACATCACAAAATGGTCAAACAAATTAGATAATGAAATTATGCAAAGGGAAGGGGAGTGGCTTACCATCCTTTCTCCGACTGCCCAATGTCAATTATGTACATACGGCAAAAAATTAAAAATAAACTTAAAATAATAAACAACGTTGTGTTTCCAGTATTTTAAACCTGACCTACCTCAGTGTATGGGGTGCGATTGGTGGATCTAAATTCTAAGTCCAAACCAACCACCCTGTTGGCGGCTACGAGGCTACGGAGTGGGAGTCCCCTTGAATATGCTTGAGAACGAAGCAACACAAAAGGAATGGGAGTTGCTGAAAAAATTCTAAGTCCAAACCAACTACCCTGTTGGCGGCTACGCGGTCACGAAGTGGGAGTGCAATGGAGCATGACGCATAGTACATACAAGTAGCGCTGAGAATGTTTATTGAGGTCAATCAACCGTGACCTCGTAGCCGGCTATGAGGTGGATAGATCGAGTGGCGGGGTATTCTGCAATTGTGCCTACACAGGGTCGGATGATTGCTCACTTGCTTTTCTGCACAATCGAGTGTTATATAGCGCATATCCACAGATCCCGTCCACCACATAAATACATTTGTAGTTAATTGTACGTCATGACTCAAGTACGTAGCCCCGGCCTATTTTATTATATATATTAAAAAAAAACACCCTATTTACTACCAATGACAAATGAGTACCAACCATGCAAACCCTTCCTGTTTTTAGGGGCAATCCCAATGTTACCGGGGAAAAAAAACATGGGTATGGGTTTTCAAGCTAACTCAACATCATCGATCATTCCACCAACCTCGACCACACTGAACACTTCCGTTCTGAACAAAGCTGAACCGGCCGACGTGAACTATTTTATTTTAAATCACTTAACACATGCACATTTCGGTGCGTAGAAGGTTGTAAAATGTAGCACTAGCAGTACCACTACTGACACCAAATGTTACATCATTTTGACGTCCTAACAATTATTGGTAGGAAAATAATCAAAAGAGCAATAATATTCATGATAAATTGCGCTATTTTCATCCGCAAGGGTAAGTCCCTCTAATTTGCGTGGAACAGCGCCCTCATTCTTGACTGTTCTATTACAACCTACAAGACCGGAAGAAAATAAAAAGCGTCCACGTGGTTGGAAAACAGCACGAAAAGGAGTGGGGGTACGGCTACAAAGCATGTTAAGAATAAGAGGGTATTTAAAATATTATGTTTACTTCTTGTTATAAGAAGTCATGGAAGTTTGTTATGCTTGTCTTTACATTGTTCAAAGTGTTCAGACCAGTCTCATAGGGTTTGTGCACAGGGTGACAAGTGATGGCCAGATATGGGGGGAATCTTTCCGAATTGTGCAACCTGACCCCACTTCAGCGGTTGTGTACAAAGTCTATGGAGAGTCAGAACATTTTCTAAGTACACATTTCCTAACAAAATTGGAAATGTTTTTCAGTCCCAGATTCATGTCTTATTATTTTTGCAATGACTGACGACCTTCATTGAGATGATATTTGAGGAAAAAAAGTGGCGTCAGGTTGCAACATTCTTTCGGGTTTTTTTTTAGATTTTTTTTCATGATCCATTCCTAGACAAATGGTAGAGGAAAGGGGGGAGGGGGTGTTTAATCCAAAGTACCCCTACCCCGCCCCTGTTCATGCCATGGTATTGTAAATAAATGGAATATTAAAAAAACAATACTGACATCATTCACTTTTAATGTCATACATACAGATCTCTGTCACCAAAACAGTGCTTTGATAGTGATGCAAAATGGGTAAGACGGCAAGAAAAGCAGCACCAGAGAAGCGTACTTCAGCCGACGCGCACCGACTGAAGCGTAACATCCAGAAAGGGAAGTCAACGGCCAAGCATAGAAAGCCGTCCAAGGAAGTGAAGAGGGGTGCTTCTGCGTTGCTTAAAGGTGATCAAGCGTTGCAAGCAGTGGGAAAGAGATCAAAACTGAAACTGCAAGAAGCAGTTCTCAACGAAAGTAAAGATGTAGTCATTCGCAAGAGGAGACATGGTTCCGGTACTTCATCTAAGAAAGGAAATTTGGAAGTTAAGACTAAGAAGACAAGAAAACAGACGCATGCTCACAAAGACCCCCTCTCAGGAAATGTTCCCGGGAAAGATGATCCGAACGCCTCTGCCGGATGTATCTGGGAGGTCAACCCTTCATCAAGCGACACAGAGTTGAAAGATTCTACTCCAACATCCCCAAAAGATCTCAAGAAGGCCACTGTTGCGGAGGTGTCTGCCAAGTCTGAGAAAACAGCAATTCATGATTCTCCATCCATCACCGTCGTGGACCTAGGCACGGATTTCAGATCCGGCATTCGACAGACTGTAAGCCTCGCCCAAACAAAGAGAGGAAAACGGAAGAAGAACTGGGAATCGTTTCCAAGGTCCCACCAACGAGGAGATGACGTGCAACCTGAAACAAGAAAGTTATGGACTTCAATGGAAGACATCTTTGTGCAAGGAGACAAACATGAAAGTTTCACGTCTGAGGAAAAGCCAATGCAAAGTGTGTTCATCGTTGATCTTGGTGTTAACCAATCACGTGGCGATTGCAGTAACACTTCACCAAGTCTTAAAAAATCTTCAAAGAGCAGATTAAATGCCAAGCCGACATCTGAGATCGTTTCTGCCGAAGCGTCTGGGAAGGGTTTCAAATCCATCAGTAATGGTTTGAAGCAACACAAAGATCAAATTCAAAAAGATGAAAAAGCTGTCCAAGACATAGGAAATGCTACATGTACCCCTAAGAAGGGAGTGGCAAAACGAAAAGAGAAAAGGACATCTTCCAAGAAAGCTGTTAAGAAATTGAAAAGGGGGCATCGTCTTGAAAACAACTCTTCGAGCGAGGAAGATAATGAGGCAGGGGCTTCTTCCAGTCCCATGAAGGAAGCAACAAAGAGAAAGACAAAAGCAAAAGAGGAAATTTCTGAAGGAAGTCTGATGCAAAAGACAGCAAAATTGTCCAAGACAGAAACTGCTCAGAAAGAAGAAGAAAATGACCAACAAGACGGAGACAAACAAGATGGCGTTGTTCACAGTGATTCCAGTCACGGCCAGTCGGTTGCGAACAACCAACCAGGTACTGCCGAAAATTCACCGGATGCCATTCGTTTGGAACCAGCTTTTAATGCAACCACAGAGGATGCTGTTGACTTAGAAGATGACAATGGTCGATCTTCTGAGAGCCCCATGGATGAGAGAGAAGGTGACGATGATGCAAGTCCTGTCGATCAGCCCCTTGAAACGGAGATGCAGTTTACTGACAAAGTCCAAAACCAGCTGTCCTACAGGTAATTTCAAGCATTTCTTTTTCCTCATAAAGATTTTTTTTTTTTAATATCTTCGTAGTTTATGATACACAAAATGTGCCACAGGTTATATTATTTGATGAAAGTGGTTCAAGCTCTGTAGTTTTCAAAAGAAACGTTTCTCAGATTAATCTTAGTGTTCTTCTCCACAGAATCATCAAGCTTTTAAAAAGTGATCAATGCCTCCTGCTGCTGCCACACCCAAGCAAGTTTAGTTTCCATGGCCGAGCACTGGTCCGCGCCCTTCATGGCAGCGTCACAGTTCTCGGTTTTCCAATCTCAGCCGACGCGGACCCCACCTTTTACCCGCTGTATTCCCCAAGTAGCTCTTGCGCACTCTGCTTGGAGACGATGCCAGGTTGCCTTGGCAACATGGGTGAGACTTCATCCCGGAGCCTAACGGAGAGTCTTGAGGCATTCTTGGGAGCAGAAGACGAAACGACGGTAGCTTCAAGTCTTCAGGGTCTGGAGGAGTTTACAATCGCCCTCATCCTCAAGAAAACGCCAGAGGACCACGTCGTTGCATACGTGGAAAGCTTTCCTGGATTTGGGAATCTGTTCAGTAGTCCGGAACCCAAAGAGGTACAGTTTACAGTTACTTGACATAAGATTTTGCAAGTTGTCAAAACAGGGTCGTTTGAAGTTGTTTGTGGAGTGCCACCACTACCTCAGGGCTCATAGCTCAAGAACTTTCATTAGACCAGAAGTTTTGAAAAACAGTTGTTCCAAAAAGGGAAGGACACGTTTTAATTTTAAAGTGTAAAAATAAACAACAGAGGGTGTTATTTTTATATCATATTCACGTAATTAAGTTTGTCACTTCTATTTCTCGTAACCTCAGTACACCCAGCCAGACGAATCTTGGAGCTCCAATCTTTCAGCAGCTGCAGCCGTGGGGATTCAACCCACCGCCCTCAACACTCCCGGCACAGTGTTTAGCACCCTCCTTGGCTACCAGACTGTTACCCAGTCATTAAACGCCTGGCATCGTGCCAGTCATTTCCCCACAGTGGTGCTGGTTTGTGGCTGGAAGAACACGGGAAAGTCAACCCTCTGCCGCTACCTTACAAATTCAGTCCTCTCCAGGTATTGTTGATTCAAAGCTTGAAACTCGTCTTTTGTATATTAATTCTTCAATATCCTTCAAAAACCCTCCAAAATCCTTCAAAATCTACTCTAAAAATTTTGGAGGCTTTTGAAGGATGAGGGAAGGTAGAGCCAAGTCACTGTTACTTTACAAAGAAATCAGTTTAAGTTCAAAGAGTTTTCCATTGGTTTTCTGCACAATTTTTTTTTTCAGGATTCACAAAGCTTCCTGGCAAAAACATTTCCTGGAACATTTGCGTTGGGTTTGCATTGTTGCTGGGTACCTTATGAAATCCTCTCAAATCCAATACAGGGTAGGAAGTTAAGTTTTGATGGCTGAGCTCTAACTTCTTAACCCTAGCCCTCCTCGATCCTCCGAAATCCTCTGGGCAGTTTTGAAGGATTTTGAAGGATTGAGGCTGTATGGTAAAAAAAATGTCGGTTGATTTTTAATGTTGCAGAGTGTCGAGTTCGTAGACTGTACGTACCCTGCATTGTTTATGTCCAGCCATGCATGATTTGAGTCCTGCCTTATGCTCAATATCATCAGCACTGCTTTTGAATATCATCGGCACTGCCTAAACCCATTAACAGTGATTGTTGGAGGATTTTGAAGGATTGAGGCAATGGTCACCCCTCTACTCAACAAATTCAAGAAATAACGGATGATTTTGAAAGATTGAGGTTGAATCCAATATTGAACATGGAGGCAATTGGAGGATTTTGCAGGATTGAGGATGGTTCCTATCTATAAAGGGCCTAGGGGGTAACTACGAGATCATCTGAAACCGCTTGTTGGATTATGAAAAATCTGTGAAACACCCTAGGAGAAAATCTGCTCAAGTATGAATGACACACTTGAGATTTTGTCAGTTACACGTGTTGATGTCTGTTATGATAAATTTCTGTCAACTTTTTGTTTTGTTCTGCATTTTTCAGTGAGGAAAGTGTTTGCTATCTGGAATGCGACATGGCACAGACGGAGTTCACAGCACCGGGCATACTGTCACTTCAGTGCATCTCACAACCGTTACTAGGTACACATCAATGTTAGCTAGCATTCAAATAGACTGAGCCATTAATTAACCCTCCTATGCAACTTCCATTTAAAATCAAGCAAGTGACTGTTTTCAACAGTTAAGAATTCCCAGCCCACATAAAGCAGGATTGACTGGCTGGGACTGTTAAAGTAACTTGATACAGCTGTGCTTTGACTCCAGGCGCATGATAAAACAGCTGTGCGTACAACTTGCCTGCTTTGTCTGTTGACCCAATTTGACTATCACAGTGCTTGCTTGACATGTGATCTGACTGCTGGTGACTAGCCTTTGTTAAAAGTATAGCAGGGGAAGTGGAAGTGAAATTTGACTGTGACTGTTTAAATAGCAGGAGGGTTAAGAATTCATAAGATGATTTTGCATTGGTGTAATGTAAATCAATATTAGGTTTGGCCCTTCACCGACGTATCAACACTGTATACTCAGTGTGTTGCCTCCTGAGTGAATCTTGGAAAAATTCACTGGGGTGGGACTCAAACCCACGACCTCCTACTTTCTAGTGCAGATGTCTTACCACTCGACCACCGAGCTAACGGGATCGGTTGGCTGGTTCGAATGTGATGTACACGTAGCAGCGGGTATCGCAATTTAGCTATTCAAAAGATGAATTTACGTCAGTGAAGGGCAAAACCTAAATATTGAGGATGGTTAATCCCTGCCCTATGATGTTTTCACCAATCACAGCCATGATTCATGTCCCACATGTGTGCACAAAGCTCCAACATGCGCGTATGTGTGCATGACGCAGGCAACTGGAACATGCAGTGTGGCATTGGAGGGATGCTTGTGTTGTTGCTCATGTGTGCGGTGGGCGTGGCTGAACAGATCAGCCCATGTGTGCAGTGGGCGGGGCTGAACAGATCAGTCTATCACACATGGACCAATGGGAAGCCACTACATCCCATTCTCAGGCGTATGTTACTAGATAATGAAAGGTTTGCGGAAACACCATGTGCGAATAATTTCTCAACTAAGAGAATGGTTTTGAAAAGAACCAGAGGTATAAACTCGACGTTCCGGTCAGTATGCTCTGACCGTCTTCAGGAGAGTGCCTAAACTCTAAGAAAGGAAATAAGGAAATCGATGAAGTGTGAAGTTGCATCCTGTGTAGATGCCAAGTAGCTGGAATCCTAGAGCAAGCTTGGTGCCCACTGTATGTTACTGTTTGCTGTAGCCAATTGATTGACCTATCGCCGTTTGCGAGTTAGCCATGCCCCTTAGAGAACCCTATGGAAATTTGTACGTATAGTTTTGTTTGTCTTAGATTTTGCACGATCCGCGTCCATTTGTATATCATGATATCGGACAATATTTCACAAGCTGCTTTGGCGATAGGTCAATTCAGACTTGGCCTTAGTTTTTCAGAAATTGGAAAGTATTTGCAAACTGTTTTACTTTGGAAAAGGGTACGTAACATTTTGCAACTGAACTCTCAATTTTGGTTTTGAAATGCAGGTCCGCCGTTCACACACTCCAGAAAAGCCGAAAAGTAAGTAATTTAGTGCATGCAGTGACCGTAAAAAAAATTCTTAAAATGGCACCCCTCCCCCCCAAAAAAATTAACTTCATTACTTTTTAATGGTTTATATCAAGTTGTGGCAAAACACCGGTGACGTTTCATATGTGTTTGTGACTGTGATTTTATTTGAAGACCCTACCCAATTTTCGGCCTTTATTTTTTGTTTTTGCAGAGTGTTGTGTCATCAGTGTGTTCTTCAAAATCCTCTCCTTGTTTATCTTTGCAGGATGTGTTTCTATGGCGACGTGAATGTCCGTGGCGATCCTGAGTCCTATCTTCAGATGATCAAATATTTGTTCCAGCAGTACCAGACTAGACATGCAGACAAGCCACTCATTATCAACACCATGGGGTGGATGCAAGGTACCAGACTATAATTCTATGCACAAAGTAGCCACTCTTTAAGTTTGTCGTGTTGGTGCAACAAGGTCGTATCACCTAAAATAGCATTTAAGGAAAACGCGAGTTTTAGAAAGTTAAAAGGTTGTATCTCGCTTAAATTAACCCATATGTACACATGGATGTCGAGATACGATGTTGTTGCATGGAGCGTATTTGCTCGAGATTCAAGTTTCTTGCAGAATGGAGTTACCACCTTGTTTCACTGACAAGACGAGTTGCACTTCCCAAAATCTCTGTGTTTGACCTAGATCTAATGCAGATATTTTTGAGCCCCTTTTACACTGGCAAGAATCCAACACAGCTTCTACATGGGTCTGGTTCTCCACTTGAGTAAAATCTAACCCTTGTTGAACCAGCGTTGACAGGCTCTAGCTACTTTGGTGGAAAATTCTAAAATCTACAGCTGACCGTTGAACACACTGTTGGCAGCGCAAATGGAGTGCCTTGCCTCCTCGTGTTGGATGAGACCGGTTCTGCTTATGGTGGACCCATGTTGAATCCAACATGTTTGGTGAGACTGTAGTGTGAACAGGACAACAGAGAAAGTTGGGAGGAATGCTCACAACCTGAGCGATGTAGTCGAGTCCATCACAAGTCTTTGCAAGTCCATCACAAGTCGGGTTATCCAGTCCAAGTCAACTCACAAGCTATTCAAATGAACTGTGATGGACTAATTCATAAGATGACATTTTGTGTCGGGGTGATGTAAATTTAATATAAGGTCTTGCTCTTCACCGACGTGTAAATGCTGTATACTCAGTGTGTTACCTCCTCAGTGAAAGTGAGAAACAATCACTTGGGAGGGAGTCCAACCCACGACCTCCTGCTTTGTAGTGCAGACGTCTTACCACCCGACCACCGAGCTAACGGGATCGGTTGGCTGGTTCGAATCTGATATTTTTTTCTCATTTTCACTCGGGGGGGTAACACACCGAGTATACAGTGTTTATATATCATTAAGACGTTTGCACTAGAAAGCAGGAGGTCGTGGGTTCGAGTTCTAACCGAGTGATTTTTTTCTCACTTTCTCTCTGGGGTAACACACTGAGTATACAGTGTTTATACGTTAGTTAAGGGCAAAAGCTAATCTTGAATTGTAATGTACTTGTGATGGACTTGTGATGGACTTGTGACAGATTTGTGATGGACTTGTGATGGTCTGTGATGGACTTGTGATGGACTTGTGACAGATTTGTGACAGATTTGTGATGGTCTTGCAACACCTGTTACAATTTTCTATCAAATCACTCACTTAGGCCTCGGACTTCAGTTGCTGATTGACATCATCCACATCACCCGGCCGACTCACATCGTCCAGCTGTGGTCTCGCATCCAGCCCCGCCTCATCCAACGACTGACTCCAGAGTTTCTTGAGCAGACTGAGGGCTGGTGGCACCGACCGGCTGATGACGGGAGTGATGGGAATGCCGAGGGCAGAGACGGGGCACTCTGTCCCGATATACTGGAGGTTGATGTGCCAAGTGTTGGTGACCAGGCAGGGTAAGTGGATGGAACAGAATTGAGGGGGCTCGAGGGAGCTGGTTAAAGTTACTCAAGAATTTTAAATGTTTATGTTCTAATTTAACCCCCCCCCCCCAAAAAAAAGCCTCAGGGGTGTGAAATCTCCGCTATTTAGCGGATTTCCGCTTTTTTGTTCAGCGTGCCACATTTTGTTTTCCGCTTTTTTTCTTCCGATGGTCCAGATTTCCCCCGCTTTTTCTCCCGCGCGGAAGCATTGATTTTATTTCCGTTTATTTTATTTTCCGCCGCCGCCGAATGCACGCGATCCGCTCTCTACAACATACACGTAGCTCTGGGATGGGGTGCGTGCAAGCGAGTATTCAATGTACATGTAGATGTACATGTACATGTACATGTACATTATACATACGTAGTATGTGTGTACTATACGATGCCATGTGCATGCATTTTTCAGCTCGAAGCCGTGTGTGTACACAACGTGTAAACAGCATCCGGGGAACCAACAGTCATTGCGCTGTGATTGGCTGCAGATAAATATGAATATTCACACATACGCCATGAAGCTCGTTGGGACTCTTTGCGGCCATTCTTGTGTCTATGCATGTAGTGACACGCGATGATCTCCACAATAACTCGCTGTAAACATCGTCTTGTTGCAAATATAAAGCCTTGAAATAAGACTATTAAATTGTCGCCGTGCCGCGCCGTAGAGGGCATCATGCGGGGCAAAGTTCATGTGTGCATTATCCTGCTGCGTATTCCGCTGCATATATATACAGTACATCAGTGTGTCATTTCAGATGTTTCGAACGTATTTTTACATTATTAATTCCGCAAGATGTTAGTGCAACACAAATGTGTTATTATCCAAAGAGGTTTGGAGTTTGATACGGACATTGACAAGACCGATCCTCAGGTTACGAATCCATGGAAATGGATTTGGATGGAACACATGGTTAATGGGCAGAGATTAGGCGACTTGATCAGAAGCCGGGACACGCGATGACGATGTGTATCATCTGTAGTAAGGAGTTAAAATTTGGAAAACGCGGTCGAACTTCCCAGTTTTCTTATACAAGTTTGCCATTTAGGCAGTTTCAAGCCAATATGAAGGAAAGGTTAACTTAAAAACGTGCATAAATTGCAAAACATTTTCGACCAATAGTTGGCCCAGGCATGCCAGGAGGCTTTAAAATGCACCACAGAGCATCTACATTTCAAAAAATTTTCGGGGCCCTTGGGCGGGCCCCAGACCCCACGCCGTAAGGGCTTCGCGCTTCCCGCTCGCAGGTTCGGTTATTTACAGGTTCAGCTATTTTCAGCTATTTTTTTGGGACTCCACTCACACCCCTGAAGCCTGTTCTTTGCTGGTCCCAGAGGGCCAGCCTAATGTCCTGTATGTACCTATCTCACTGACTGACTGACTTATTGTCACTTGACTGAGATCAGCTTTACTAGGCTAGTTGGCCTAGTTTTTTTTTTTTTCAATTTTCGTCACGTCAGTGCAACAAGGTCGTAATTCCATTCTGCAACAAAGTTGTATCTCGCACGAATACGCCCCCTACAACAAGGTCGTTTCTCGACGTCCATTAACTATGTGTGTACATCTGGGTTATTTTAAATGAGATACGACCTTTTGGCATTCTGAAACTTTCGTTTCACATACGGCCCATTTTAGGAGATACGACCTGTTGCACGGACATGACATTTTGTGTATCTGCAACCCTCTAAAAAATTTTATTGTTTTTGGTTGCTTTTGCATCATCAACACATAAAAATATGTGCCTAAATTATTGTTGAGTTGCAAATAATTCAAAATCTGAAAAGTAATTATTCCAAAACTAAATGTGGATGGACTTTTCATTTGATATCTCATTCAAAATTGAATACATTTTGTATTGCTAGAAAAATAAGAGTTAAAAAAAAATTGCTTATTGCTAGTGCTTATTGTTAAAGCTGTAAGCACATAATGGTTATCATTAACACAGATTTCTGTGGTTAGAAGAGATTTCTGGGTCTCAATAGCACTAAAGTAATCGTACGAAATTTTTCCATCCAAAATTTCAGCACCAAGTTCAAGGCTTCGGACCACCGGACCATGGCCCTGCTGGTTTGTTTGAGCAAACTACAGCCCTCGCCGATGTCCCCTGCACCAGTTGCCCTGTCATCTCTGACCCCATTGGTGTTGCCGTGGAAATCTGTTGCTGTGCATGTGACCAATGGCCACGTCTCGCCAAGGCATGTCATGTATGCACTGAACGGGTGCATTGTGGGATTGTGCTGTGCTGATCCATCTTTGGTAAGTCTATGTAAACAGTCTGTCCCCTCATCTAAGGAATGATAAACAATGATTTCTTCAGCACATAAGTGTGCTGATTATGTCTTTAAGAACTTCACAGAATTTAGTGTCAAGCACAACCTGTTTGAATTCAAAATGCTTGGACATAAAAAGAGTTTTCTTTCATGTTTTTTTCCTCCACAGATGAGGTCTTTTTCTCCAGATCTCCCGAGAGTGTTTGACTCAACCCCTGTGTGTAACTGTCTTGGATTAGGTAATGTCACTCAGCAGCTTAATATTTGTCCCACCAATGCCTACCATCCTCCTTCAGAAATACTCTAGCAGCCACGTTTCTTCTTTTAACAAAACCAGTCCATTCCTTAACATGCCTTGATGTGGTCCTATTAGATTTGAGTAAAAGTAATCTATGATGGACTAACTTACACCAGGAACAATATTCCCTTATGATGTCCATGGAGCTATAGCTCCATGTTATGTCTGACAAAAGTGTGTTTAGTACAACTCATTCTCACTTAATAACAAAGATATGTCCAGCCCTTTTTAGCTTGGATCAATGCCAGCCGGCCCAGCCTGGCTGACTGGGATGGAAAGTCTGGCTAGACCCAATCAGACCCAGCCCTGCCCAGTTACCCCAGCCCTGCCCAGCCCTGCCCCGCCCATCTGAGTCGAGCTGTGCCCCACCTAGACCCAGCCCAGCCATGCAGCCTAGCATCAGTATCTGGCTAACTTGTTCTTGATTACATCGCCTTTCTGAAATGTTCAGGTATCATCAGAGGAATCGACCCTGTTCAGAAACTCTTCTACGTCCTGACAGGAGTGTCCCAGGATGCATTGCAAGAGGTCAACACACTTCTCAAGGGGTCACTCACCCTGCCTCAACCACTTTTGACACAGGTAAGGTTGGAAACAGAAACATTGAATCATAAACCAGCAAACTATAATGATAGTGTTGCAGTCAATTTCATCACAAGTAAGTCACAGGTCACTTGATACTGACTTGCGATTAACATGTGACTGACATGTGATTGACATGTGATTGACATGTGATTACTTTGTGATTAAATGGATTTCAACTCTGTCTTCCTTATTTCATCCTCTTTCCCAGGGTCATTGTGTCAAAGATGTTCCATACCTCTCTCGTGAGTTCTCATCAGTAGTCATTGGTTCTAGTGCAATCAAAGTACGTCGGAATATCAAGCAACGAGGGCGGTAAAGTCAGGACAAATTCTGACTGATCTAGGAACCTACAGTTCTGCTGAAAGATTATACATTTTCAAAAAGCAGTTTCATGCTATTTGTCTTATCCGGAAGTATTCTTTAATCAGTTAATTCCAAATATGTTGGAAACTTATATCAGCTTTTATCAAGATATTTTGTCATGTAGGCCTTCTGCGCAGGGCTGTCTCTTTTTCCTTTTTTTTCAATTTCGTTCAATTTTGGACGCCCATTTCGTTCAATTTTGTTAATTCCATTTGTGCCAAAAATGTCAGAATATCGTTGTAAACAGGCATTTAATATTTATTCACAAGATGATTAAATATAACAATTTTATGAATTCACACAATTCTCAACTATAGTTCATGATAATTTATGTATAAAAATTGAAATTTAAATGTACTCAGATATTCAGAGGTATTCCTAAAAGATTTTGTTGTTAAAATTGGTTGCGTCCGCCTTTTCATTTTAAAATCAAATTATCTTGTATGTTGTATAATGTGGACAATAAAACTCAAGGCTCCCCCTCCCCCATCAAAATGTTGTTTGCTTTGTTATACTTAGTAGGTAAGGTAGTCCAAAGGCATGGGCGTCGCCAGGATTCTAGGGGCAAAGCACATTATTTCCGAAAATCCTTGTACTCTCTCTAGCATTTTCTCAATTTATCAATTTTCGAGGGTGGGCGGGGGGATATTTGCCCATCCCATCCCCATTGACACCCCTGCGGACGCCCATTTTGTTACATGTGCATTAAATCAACAGACTTCGCCTCTCGTATTCTTGTTCCCCCTTGCCCCCTCCCCTTTCGCGACGCCCATGTCCAAAAGGTTGCAGGCTCAAACCCTGCTCTGTTCAATTTTTAGGTTGAGAACCTCAGAGAACGTGATTGTATTTCAATATAGTAGTGAATATTTAGGTTAAAAGGAAGACTTTGAGAACATGCTAACTTAATTATGAACCCTTCTTCAGACTTTTTTTTATCAAAAATAATGTTAATCCAACCTTTATTTTTTGCTATAATGTTGAAGAACTATTTAAAATAAAACTTAGTATAAAATATATGCGTTTCAAAAAGCAGTACTATTCTTGGGCCGGAAGTTCCATGATAATGCTTTGGAAACTTGATGGCCCGTTGAATTTAATTCGTCCGCCAGGCGGGTACCAAAAATACAAGTGCCGGATTATCTCCCAGTGATCGTGTAGGGCGCCACCAGTTGTATTGTTTGTCTGTAAAAAAAAGTTTATGGGGGAAAAGTTTAGAAATTTTTGCCGCTCTCGCGTCGTAAATTTATTGGTGTCCCACAAAGTTGTCTTAATAGATAGAAGATGTATATTAATTGACGTTTTTCAGGAAACATCGTAACAACATCATTTTGATACAAGGGCAGATCCAGAACACATTTTTTTTTTGGGGGGGGGGGGGAAGGACCCAAACATTTATTTGGTCCCCGAAAAAGTGGGTCCCAAAAATTACGGCGTTGGATTCTGGCTTAAGGGCCCCGATTTTTTTTTGGATTCTAGATGCTCTGTGGTGCGATCTGAGGCTATTTCTGGCCACTTTAACCAAATCTTTTGGCGGAAAAAAAGATTATGGTGTACGCAGTGCCTGCCTTTATTGCGACGCCACTTATATTACAAACTTGGATCCGCCCTTGTTGATATGATCGTCCCACACCTTCGTGAAGAAAAAATACTGAGCTAGGCTACAATCTCTACAGGAGGTACTTAAATACCACGGAGACTATATAGTCTAGAGTAAATGTTCCTCAAACAAAGAAAATATCCACTGTGGCTTTCCCGGCTCATCGATATTGTTTGTCATGAATAGGACGGGGTTTTCCAAGCGCTTTTTTTTCTTCTTTTTTTTGGCGGTGGCATTTTTAATTAAACATCTTCCCGGACCGTCATGTCACTCCAGGCATTCGTCAAATTCCCATTCTTAAAAAATCTGTCCTGCTCGTGATGATTAGTAATTGCATCAGTCAACATCTGTTATTCCTCTGAGAAATGAAAAACTAAATCTGGTTTGAATTTGTTTGTTTGTTAGTACTTTGTTTGTGGTTTGTTTATACATGCTTAGGGTAAGCGAGGGGGGGGGGGGGAGACGAAATGTGAGACAGGTTGACTGCGGTTTAATCGAGAATTTACAGCAACCGTTTATTGCCTGGGTACGGGTGTGGTCCTGACGGCGCTATTGGCAAATAAACACGCTACTTGCGAAATACATTAAATATTCCCGCCCAATGTGTTGTATTGTGAAATTTAGAACATGTCTACAACGTCACCACCATTATTAGGGAAACGAATATACTCGGTAAACAATTAAGTGAATAAACTTCTTTAAAATCCACTGGGAAAAAAATAAGTGGTCTCCGACAACACCGTTTTCATTTTGTATGCATGTGTCACGCGTGCGCATTTTGTGTCGCACGCACGAGTCTCTAGCAGCCGCTCACGTCACAAATTTTCATGCCAGATAGCAGTGGAGTCGAATTGTACATCGTGCTCTCAAAAACCGCCCCAAAATGGCAGCATTTACTCGGAATTTACCCGGTGTAACCGCTACTTTCAAGCCCCTTAGACATGGTGAGTTGGTCAGACCACTTTTCAGTTTTGGATAAGACGTGTTCGTGGATTTTTTTTTCGGGGAAATGGAGTGATTTTTGTTGATGTGTTTTCAATTTTGGAGGCTGGGCAGTCTGGGCCGTCTGGGCCAGCCATGTGCATGCTGTGTGGTCGTGACTCAACAAGCGAGCCATTCATTCAACCGTATTCATTCATTGATTGTACTTGCGGAAGTTCCCTTAACTTTAAACCAATGATAATCTTTTCCTGCCGCTAACATGGACTCTTCGGGTTATGAATATTGGAATTATCACCAGCAGTTTTACAGTTTTACAGGCCGATTTTCTGATGATTTCGAAGTGCTGTTCAGTCATTTTCTGTGGCCATTATTTTTGGCAGGGTATTTCACTGATGAAATTGAAAGTTGCCGCCGTGCGCGCCCCGCGTCCAAAACCACTGTCCTTATCTACGTGGCCTACGTGCAAGGTAGATAGAGCAGACAGAAAATGTTTTTGGAAAAAAATCCATACTGGGCCATCACTCAGAGCTCCTGCACAAAGTCTATGGGCCATGACAGAACATTTTTAGGGTATTATCAAAGAATTTTTGCACTCATTAAACAGTGTTTCTTCATCAGATTTACAACTTTTGGTACTTTTCAGGTCATATTAACTTGAGTGGTGGCCCAGTGTGGAATTTTTTCCCATTTCCAATTTTGTTAGGAAATACAGAAATTTTCTTGACTCTCCATGATACTTTATAGACTTTGTACACAACCACTGAAGTGGCGTCTATCTGATACAGTCGTTTTCCTAGTTCCTGATTTTTCCTAGTTCCTCATAGCTTCAAATAAAAACTTGTACCTCTTTTGGATTAGTCTCCAATTATTTTTTTGACGATGTGCATTTTGAAAAGAAAAATGTAAGCTCCTTGATACACAAAGATTTTTTCCAATAAAATATTTAGAAGAGGAATTTTGGCCATATTTCCGACTCGCACTTCGACATGTTTGGACGGTTTGTAGAAAATCGCGGGAGCTGCGAATCGACGATAAATTTTTCTCCTCGGTATATCAAGTTGTACCGTGTGATTTCGAATATTTTGTTCCATACACTACAGTCGTATAAACTCTTCCAACGAATGCTTGTTGAATCAAAATAAATTTTTGAAAATTCGTTAACGAATGACCGTATGCTTTTGCCTAGTTCCGGATAGGGCGTGCACTTACGACCCAACTACATGCGCGTTAATTAATTTTGTGTGACGTATTCTGTGCTGGGTCAAAGATTTTCGGTCTGTGTGTGAGTTCGAGCCATTGCGCTGCAGACAAAAGTATCAAAATCATTTACGTTTTTTTCTCTTTTTAAAATTTGCTGGAATTCTCTTGAATGAACTATTTTCAGAAAATGAAATAATACTTTATGTGCTTGATTCAGTTGGTTCTGGCTGAAAAAAAAAATTCTCGCGTGATTTTTTTTCGCGTGAAGCAGTTTTGATCGCTTCGGAACTGATTGAACCTATCCGGAACAAGGAAAAGTGACATTGTGGTACTTTTGACGTCGTAAAAATCAAAATAAATAGAGCTTACATTTTGAAAATTAGTTGGTCTCTCCATCACTCAAGGTAAACTTTTTAATCAATGTCACTTGAATTCGTGGAGTAGTTGAGCCGAAAGCAGCTTGAATGATGTTTGCTATCTGGAACTAGGAAAACGACTGTACCAGGCCTTCCAATCCATTCTTTCCGAAAAATGTATAATTGATCAGCATTTCAGAATAGGCCTGTCTGTTAGGCAATCCTTGGCCTAGGAGTAGGAAAAACAAAACATTAAGTTACCCCCCCCCCCAAAAAGGAAACAAACTTCCATCAGTTTACAGATGCTGCAGTGTCAGTGCTAACAATGTAAAGGCACGACATGTAAGGCCGAGAAAAAAAAAAAGCAGTTGCTCGTCTGGCCTTTTTTTGTTTAATTAAGGAGGCGTGTGCTTCTTCTTTTTTTCCCCAAGATGACAGATTTTCCAAGATGGCGGATGGATTCTTCAATTTTCTCAACTATTTTGCTGATATAAAATTTTGTCCAAAGGAGCCTCTTTCTAATTTCATTGCAAACAAAAAGACAATATTGACAATATTCAGTATACACGTACATACATGCAAAATGTATTGCAAATGTATGAAATAATTTTTCTTTAAAAGGAGGCGCCCGGGGAAAAGGAATGGACGGGGACGATAAACTGGTTAATTTTTGTACTTGGCCTAAAAGAAACAAAAATGCTAATGTTGCTGAAAGAAAATCAACCTTTAAAGTAGTAAGTCATGAATTAACAATGCATTAATAAAAAGTACTTGTATACCTGTCATGGTTGAATTAAATTTTTAATAGAACAAGATAAGATATGAAAAATTTACAGTTTCTGCAACACCGGAGCGCCTTTTTTGTAAAAATCTTCCATGAAAAATGAAAATGTGGAAAGCAAATGCCCTGTGGAACAGCTGTTTCAATTCATTATGCAGCACGGCATATTTTTTTAACTGGAAAACATTGCTTTGAAGGACTTCTTCAAAAGCCTATTTCTTTCACCAATTTTGACTTTTTGGAAGAAATAGCTTTCAGAGTATCCATGTTCATGTTGTTTTTGAAATTTCTTTGCATCAATAAGTACAAGTGTCAATAGAAATTATATTAATAACCACATTAAAACTACAGATTTACAGAGATAAAATGAAACACTAGACCAAAACAAAAAAAGTACAATCAATTTTGAGCCTTTATGTGCAGTGTCATATTCTTTCACTAACTTTCCATACATGTACGAGCACACTAGATTTTTTCCCCCGGAAAACATTGTAAATGGTCAGAAATTTGATTCCTTTAGATGCTAGAACATTTTTACTTCATAGTCGTGGCATTTCTCTCAGAAAATCCAGTTGAATCCAGAGGAGTACATGTATTTCAAGGGGCACAATCCTACAACAGTATTTGGAAGCAGTCAGTGCATTGCCAAAGCCAATATTAAAGGGAAAATACAATATTTGCAAACATCAAAAAACGAAATGATCAAATTATCGGGAAATATTTCACTATATTGTTAGGGAATGACAGTCCAAAGCATCCATTAAAATCGTGGCTCCTGGTGAGCTTACATTTTCAAGAAAACTTGTATTTTTCCAACGCTGGTCGGCCGACCAGCGTTGGAGAAAACTGGCTTTTTTTTCAAAACTGCTCCTAATTTTTCATATTTAGTTATTCCGCATTTACTTTGCAATTGTTTACACACCTGCGAAATGGTACAAGCCTGCTAGACTGATTCTCTGACCTTACAATTCCCCCCGTCTATAAATTGCTCCGTTTAATTTTAAGTGGGGTCAGGGAACCAGACTGCAAGAACATGATTGGTTTTCTTGGTTTTTCCATCATCTACAAGCCCAAAACGTGAAACAAGGCAGTTTAACAATTTTTGCTATAACATGCTAATCCTCCAAATCCATTTATTTCTGAAAATTGCAGCAAAAGCAAATGTTGTATATTCCCTTTAAACAACACAAAAAGAATCCAATCATGGTTCACATAACTCATCACCTTCAAATCAGTGTATTAGAATGTGCCGTGATTGTTTTGCTTTGCATTTTAAACTTTCTTCTCACCTTCACATTGTCAAAATATGTCAACAGGAGGTGTGGCCGGCTATATTCGGCAAGGGTCACAGAATCTCTGTTTTCTAAAATGTATATCTTTTTTATCAGTTAATTAATTAAATCAAGGTTATCATGCCAGACGCCAAACTGCAGAACAAGCCCACTGGTCATAGAATCAGTGTTAGGTTACACTTCAAATTTATGGACAGTGTGTAGACCTGTACGTGTAAGGTACATGTACATGTACCATTGTGTTTTTTCCCTCGAAAATGTAAAATGGTGAAAGATTTTACGGGCTTGTAAATGTTAACAAGAGTACTAAAACATTAAAAAAGGAACATTCGTGTCACCACATATTTCATTTATAATATTAAAGAAACTATGTAGTGAAAACTTGTTCATTTTCAACAATATCTAACATCATTACTAACAAAAAAACCCCAAAATTTGAAACAGAAAGTATTATCATCTACACCTTCAGTGGAGGTTTTGTGGTTAGTCTCTGAGAAACCAAGTAGGGGAAATGTTGTTTTTAAATGTAATTGTATCTAGCCAAAAGCGGTCATTAACCTAGAAATGCAAATTACCTACCAGGTAGTACATGGACGCAAATCCCCATTTACCCACAAATAATAGCAGTAATAAATTGTTGGTGATTCTCTGGGCTTGCTTGTAAATTTAACAAGAGCACTAAAACAGTAAAATAAGGAACAGTCATTTGACCACACATTTCATTTTAGTATTTAATTAAAAGAACAATGTAGCGAAAACTCCCTCACTTTCAAAAACAAATCTAACTTCGTTACTAACAAAAAAACCTTAAAAACAGAAAGTATTACCATCTACACCTTCAGTGGAGGTTTTGTGGTTATTTTCTGAGAAACCAAGTAGGGCAAATGTTTTTTATTGCAATTATCCTGCCAAAAGGTCATTAACCGCCCGAAATGCAAATTACCTACCACTACCACATGGACACACATCCCCATTCACTGGCAAACATCCTGTGTAAGCACTGACACCCCACTGTGTGTTGTTTGTGTCAATGACAGGCCATCTCCTTCAAGTCACTCCCAGTGGGTGTTCCCTATCATATTCAAGTAGGGGTTTTAAAGGGATAATGCACAAGACTCCATGAAAAAAATACTTGCTATATAACTAGATTCATGATGTATCACATGCCCATGTACCTTGGCTTCATAAAGCCAAAAAAGAATAGTTCTGCTTCCGGTTTCCCTACCTACCCTATTCTGACAGCCCCTACCCTAATTTTTTTAATGGGAAAAATGAGAAAAAAAACACCCAAAACCATCATTTTTTACGTTTTACCCTTGATTAAACGCAGACGCTTCCATATGATCGTACACAAAAACATTTGCAGAAAAAAGTTTTCCCTATCTACCTACCCTATTTTCAAATGCCATGTAGTCAGAAGCAGAATTTTTTTCTTGGCCTAAAATCCTTGTCTTTATAAAATTGAAGAAGAAAGAAACGACCCACAGAATTAACAGAAAAAAAAATCAGCAACAATATTGTAAATATGAAAAGAATTACTCCAAGAATTACTCAACATACAAATGTAGCTAACTTCTTCCAAATGACATGTACTTTTGTGGAGTTTTGAAGTGGAAAGCTAAAATAAATAAAGCCAACGAAATGCCCAGATGTATCCAAAAACATTGAGTTTAAATTAAACTACATGTAGGTTTAAAGGGAAAATACAACATATTTGCAAACATCGAAAAATAAAACTACCAAGTTTTTATGAAATACCTTACTAGGATGTTGGTAAATGACAGTCTTAAGCATTCTGTAAAATTATGGCACCTGGTGTGAAGTCATTTTCAAGAAAATGGTATTTTTGTATACATTTCCAACGGTGGTTGGCCAACCACAGTTGGAAAAACCTAACTATTTTTCAACAACTGCTCCAGTTTTGCCATTTGTTTCAGTCCAAATTGTGTTTGCTATTGGTTACATGTTCATGAACGAGTGCAGGTCAGCTAGACTGGTTCCCTTACCTTACAATTTTCTGGCATCTATAAATTGATCCATTTCATTTTTAGTGGAGTCAGGGAACCAGACTACTTGAACATTTTTGGTTTTTTTGTTTTTTTTCGAGCATTTTCGGACACAAGACTTCAAACATGTCAGTTTAACAATATTTTGTTTTATTATACTAACCCCTCAACTAGTTCATTTCTGAAAATTACAGCGAAAGCCAATGATGTACATTCCCTTTAACCATTTAATATTGGATTGGAACTACTTTTGACTTGTACTGCTTAAAAATCATAAGTGCTCAAAGTCAAATGAGTTTAACCATGTGTTCCTTCCTCCATGGTTTAACCATCAAATTCTAGCAAAACCCAAATAGGAGTATTCCATCCTTGTAATCATGGCCTGTGTAAATCCCGGGACATACCGTTATTTCGTTTTACCGTTATGGATTTCCTCTAAAACAAAAACAGTAAACGCATCGTTGACCGTTTTTTCGTTTTACAATTTTGTAAAACGGTCAAACGGTATTAGGTCACAAAAACCAATGACCTTTTTGTTGTTTTTCTTAATTGTTGAAAGCAATAAACGGTTAGTTGCTTCATTTATTAAGTGTGTTGTTTTACAAGAACATGACAATGAGAAACGGTCAATTAATAGTCCTGTCGACCATTTTTAAAATTTAGGTTCGGCAATTAAGCAATGCAGCTAGGAATGTTAATGCGTCCTCATGGGATCGAGTCATTGCCTGGGACCCAAATTACCCTCCGCACATTTCGTTCTCAACGTACGACATAGTTTTCGAACTGGCTATTGAAGAGCCGCGCCGAACTCCAATTTCCTTCAAATATCTGCAACTTCTTCAAACGTATTACCATCTTGTATCCATTGTAAAAGTAATGTCCTCCCTCGGAGTTTTCCGGCGCCATTATTTTATGCTTGCAACTCTTAAGCCCCACCAACTGAATCGCGTGAGCCTGAAGGGGGTCAGGGTCACGCCAGGAATCACACCACGCAGTATGCCGAGGTAACACTTTTTCATGTAAAGCATGGTCATCCTCCATCCCCTTGCCCAGCACCACAAATGCACCACGGACTGCTCACTATGACACTGAAATAAAAAAAAAACAGTCTGTATTCAATACTGACCGTTTTGCTGTTTTTCAAAGTTATTTGTGTAAAACTGTAAAACAAAAATCATTGATCGTTATGCTGTAATGAATTTTATTGAACTTATTAAACAGAGAAACCGTATTTATCTTAATACCGTTTGACCGTTTTACAAAACTGTAAAACGACAAAACGGTCAATGGTTTGTTTACTGCTTTTGTTTTGAGGAAATGCAAAACAGTAAAACGAAATAACCGTATGTCCCGGGATTCTGTGTATCAACTACAACCTGTTGTCATTTCGCATGCTGTGACTAGTCCTTCTTGTACGTTGTAGCTTTATGCTGGGACTAAATGTTCATCATGGGGTTTCGAGTCGTAAATCTTCATTTTGCAGAACAGATATCTGCTCGTTGTCCTGAGGGAAGTGTAGACTTGAGTTCTGCATAATGTTGTGTGTTAGGTTTCCATAGTGAACATGTACATGTACTGTCACCAATAAAGTGACCTTGACTATTTTGGCATTAATTTTTTTTATTGTAATGAAGGAGCTTTGATTTTTAATACTGGATAATATATTTTCGCCTTTTTAAAAAGAATGTTTCTACATGATATTTTCTGTGTAATATTTTTGAACAATTTGATTATTTTTGGGAGAAGGTGTTGAGTTGCAAAATTGTTAACGTGCTGTACCGGTACTTCCTAATTATAACTAGATCCCAGTTCTTATTTAAAGATTAGAACCTATTATTTCTAGACTTTTGTCCGCAAAAAAAAAGGACAAAGTTTTTGTGCAAAAAGAAAACATTTTATATCAATTAATACGACCCAATGATATTTTGATTGATTAAAACAGTCTAGACAGTCAAATTAGTTTTGTAACGTTTACAGTAGAGGTACATGTAGAACTCTGTTTGAGTACCAGGTTTGAGTACCGGGGTATGTCATGAAACAAATTATACATTTTCAACCGAAAACAGCTGAACAAGATCTTTGAAACAGTTTTGCTCAAGATTTTAAATGATATCTCTAAAAGCCATTCATTTTTGAAATAAATTGTGAGGTGAGTCATGATGGAATTGTTATAATACCCATTTTTGTCACTTAATAGGTTTAAAATTGAAGTGATGGCAAAAAGATGTGTTGATTCATGTATTTTATGTATATTCATTAGACAAGGTACAGTAAATGTGCCTGCATAAGCTTCTTGTGAAATTGAATAATCTTGAGACTGTTCAGAATTTAAATTGACACAAAAATAGAAGGTACCATGTACATTTCCCACCTCCGTGATATGGTGTAATCACTAATTAGATAATGCTTGTAATTTCACCAGCCCCTACCCACCAAGTTTGCTGCACCCGTAGAGCTACATGTACAAATGTATATTAAATTAAGAGAGTGGAAGTAATTTAATATAGCTCTATGCCTGCTCCACTTGTTACACTTGACCAAGTTGCTAGTCCACTTGATGCAGTGTTTGTTTAATGCATTCCCAACCTTATACCCAATCTAAACTCCATCCATTAACTTTATTTACATCTCAGCTTGTTTATTGACTCTAATACAACTGACAACTCCCCAACTAGCAGTGTGACATCTTGACTGAAATTATTTGATAATTGATGGAACGAAAAAAATGATTTGTTTTCATAATCTTCATTGATTCATAATGTTTACTCAAGATTGTCAAATAGGAAACAAAATTGACAACTTGTCCCTCAACAAATCTATCTGATATGATTGTAACAAGTGACCCTGGTTGTTTCTGAGGTCAAGAACATGGGGATTCTGCCTGACTGTTTTCTTGGTCCTGATTTATTCTCTGTAAAATGGCGAAGAGAGAAAATAATCATACATGAACAGAATAATTAAATTAAAAATTGAAAATGTACAAGCATTAATAAAAAATACAAAGTATTACATAAGGCCAAAAAAAAGAATAGTTCTGCTTCCGGTTACCCGACCGACCCTATTTTTAGGCTGCGACCCTAAAAATTTTATCGGCAATTCAAAAAAAAAAAAAAAAAAAAAAAAAAAATTGAATAAATACAAATAAAATCTGTCTTTTCGCGATATAACTACTTCGATGTCACGCACGGTGACTATAATCACGTGGCGACGACTGGTTCCCGCCGCGCCGCGCAGGGGCCAATTTAGAAGACATAATGAAAATGCGGTAACCAGTCCATAGCTAGCTATGTGACCGATAGCGTGCTACATGTATCAGTACAGTGCAGGCCACTGTCAACTGGTCGGATTCGACATCGTAAAAATGCCAAGAAAACACCGATGGAGAAAGAAATTTTTGCAAGTTAATTTACAGAATTGATCTAGCTTGTCTGTGTATGTATTTTCTGTGTTCAGGAGTTCATTTTGACATCACACTACTCGTATTTGGAGTGATACATGCCGCGTGTTTCCCGAAATTGTTGACGGTAAAAACAGCTCTGACGGCCCATGGTGGGCCGCTCGCCACACACGCACGCATTACACACCTCGGAGTTTTGGCCAGCTCCCCGCGTCTTGACTAGCGTTGTGCATATGGTGCAAACGGCCTGAATTTTCCATTATTTTTTGAAATTATCGAACGTAAATATATTGACAATAATTAAAGGTAGGTTTTACTCACTTTTTGTTGCCATTTCGTGTATAGCTTTCGTAGTGCAATAGAAATAGTTCAGGCTAAAACTTCGCATATAATTGAATACCCCATTCAATCTGCATAAAAAAATTGGCCAAAAAAAATAAATTTCCGACCGACCGACCCTATTTTTGAAAGGCATGTAATCGGAAGCAGAACTATTTTTTTTTTTGGCCAAATGTGTTTAGTATTTACCATCTTTGCAAAATCATGGATATCAAAGAATGGGAAAATATTATTTACAGATAACAGAATATTTTCATGATCTAAGCTTCTTGATCTGTCCACAATTAATGCTGAAATAGAAAGAAAATCCACAACTTCTTCAAAATATAACGAAATCCTTAAAAAGTTAAATAGGAAATATAAATGAAATGCAACACAACCGTAGTTGGCTTCAAAATAAAAACTAGAATAGGAATGTCATACAGCCTGTAAAATGGCAAATAAAGAAAACAAACAAGAGTGTTGCTACATCTTCGGCCATGAACAGAATGGCGTGACGTGCGAACCCCGCGAAATGAAGAATTTAGAAGGTGCAAAGCAAGTGATTTAATACATTCATCAAAGTAGATATGCCAATTCCAAAATTAAGGGGGGGTGGAAATTGAGGACATGGCTCTTTATTTTTTTATTTTTACATATAAAGTAAATATTAAGATTTTTAGTCTAGGGTGCATTTTCTTGGTCTGCTACCATCAGTGCAAAATCCCTGCTTGCTGTTCATAACAGAAAACTCCTTGCACACAATTAGCATATTCAAGGGCATGCGGAACTTTTGTGCATTAGCATGGATAGTGCAGAATGGTGATCTTAAGCACCAGGATTCTATGGTTAGCAGATCCTTGAAATTTGGCCCTTGACTTACCACCAGTCATAGACATGTACAGGTAGTTGCTCTATTGGAATACATGTACTTCAATTACTGCTGAACCACTGAACAGTGTAAACGGTGTAATCGTGGAGAAACAGTGTTTAGTTGACTGTCACTCATGGATGAGGGTGAAGTCAGCTGTAAACAGCTTTGCTAAGTCAATATACTGATTCTGTTGTTTTTGACCAATCACAGCCATAACTAAATATCTGATACAAGTGCACAAAAGTCAGACATGCATGTGCGTGTGTCATGGCTGGAACATACAGTGTGTTATTGGAGAGGCACATGTGTTAATTGTTTCCTACATGTATGTGTGCAGTGGGCGGAGTGTAATGGATTGGTCTATTACACCTGTCCATATTTCAGTGAATATGGTTACCCTTCAGAAATGAATACAAAATTTGGAAAGTAAAAGATTTTGAAAGATTTATACAGTAGAATTTCGCTTAAGCATTGAATGAATTAAAGTGGTGGGATTAATATCAGGATTTTTTTTTAATTCGATTTGAATTTCACTATTCGGTTAGGATTTTGAAAACGGGATATTCAAAACTAAACTGAAGAAAATTAAGCCTTGCATTTTTTGTGACACAGGCTAAAGAAAACAACTGGAACATCCCCTCATTTTCTCCATGGTCTTTGATTGCGTTATCCATTCACTGGTGGTCTTAGCTCATGAATAGCAGAGAGTTCCCACCCAATTTTTTCCCCAACATTACAGCTCTGGAGGGCATTATACATGTGGCACCTCACTCGTTACTTTTTGTTGGCATGACTGTGAGCTGAATGGGAACTTCTGGTCAAATCAGAGAAACCATTATTTCGAAGAATTTTGTCCATTAAAGATTGGTTAGCATAACGGTCATCGTTTGCTATAATTTTAATCCAATAATGCTCTGTACATAAATATGGTGGTAAATAACGTTTGGGTGCTAAAGACATTGTTCATTACATAGCCCATGTCATGTTCGTTATAGTGGTATTCTTAATTATTTTTCTTTGGATGTCATTTCAGAGTTTGAAATAGTATTAGTATGAACTCATTGAACTGTGTGTAAACTAAACTATATTTATATATTTTTTTGGCTTTGTTTGTCCTCCAGTGTTGTATCTTCTCTTGCTTCTCCAAATGATGAACTTTTCAAATGTGGTTGGACAAGCAACGTCTGCAGCAACCTCTGGTATGACTACAGAAGTACCAGCAACAGGGTCCGTTCCAAGTGAAATAACAGCATTGGATACTACTCAAGCCACGACAAACAGTGATGGGACAACCTATGTAGAACCCACAAATGAAGTTGTGGCAGGCGACACAGGCGACACAGTGGCAGTTGAAACAGACACAACAGCACAACAGGCTACAGAGCCATTTGGCACTGTTGCAAAATCTACCTTAATAGTAACAACTGTGCCCTTAGCAGAAACAACAAGCGTAACGACACAAATCGTCATCTCAACTGAGGAATCACCTGCTACTCAAACAACACATCAGCCAAAGCAGAGTACAGCAGCAGTCACCACAGAAGGAGCACCAGCACCCATGACCCACACTGCAGTAGCTCCTGAGAGTACTACTGTAATGGAAGTGGCTATGACTACAACTCAAGAACCTGCAGCAGAAACAACTCTGGCACCTGAAACAGTTACAACTCTGACACCTGAAGCAGTTACAACTCTGACACCTGAAGCAGTTACAACTCAAGCACCTGCAGCAGAAACAACTCTGGCACCTGAAGCAGTCACAACTCCAGCACCTGAAGCAGTTACAACTCCAGCACCTGAAGTAGTTACAACTCCAGCACCTGAAGCAGTTACAACTCCAGCACCTGAAGCAGTTACAACTCCAGCACCTGCAGCAGAAACAACTCTGGCACCTGAAGCAGTTACAACTCTGACACCTGAAGCAGTTACAACTCCAGCACCTGAAGCAGTTACAACTCCAGCACCTGCAGCAGAAACAACTCTGGCACGTGAAGCAGTTACAACTCTGACACCTGAAGCAGTTACAACTCCAGCACCTGAAGCAGTTACAACTCAAGCACCTGTAGCAGAAACAACTCTGGTACCTGAAGCAGTTACAACTCCAGCACCTGAAGCAGGTACAACTCAAGCACCTGCAGCAGAAACAACTCTGGCACCTGATGAAGCAGTAACAACTCAAGCTCTTGAAGCAGTTACACATCAGGCACCTGCAGCAGAAACAACTCTGGCACCTGAAGCAGTTACAACTCAAGCATTTGAAGCAGTTACAACTCAGGCACCTGCGGCAGAAACAACTTTGGCACCTGAAGAGGTTACAACTCGAGCACCTGCATCAGCTACAACTCAAGTACCTGCAGCAGAAACAACTCTGGCACCTGAAGCAGTCACAACTCAAGCACCTGATGAAGGAGTAACAACTCTGGCACCTGCAGCAGAATCAACTTTGGCACCTGAAGGAGTTACAACTCGAGCACCTGCATCAGCTACAACTCGAGCACCTGCATCAGCTACAACTCAAGAACCTGCAGCAGAAACAACGCTGGCACCTGCAGCAGTCACAACTCAAGCACCTGATGAAGGAGTAACAACTCTGGCACCTGCAGCAGTTACAACTCAAGCCCTTGAAGCAGTTACAAGTCAGGCACCTGCAGCAGAAACAACTCTGGCACCTGCAGCAGAAACAACTCTGGCACCTGAAGCAGTAACAACTCTGGCACCTGACTCAGTTACAACTCAAGCGCCTGTAGCAGCTACAACTGAAGCACCTGAATCAGTTACAACTGAAGCACCTGCTGCAATTACAACTCCAGCACCTACAGTAGTTACAACTCTCACACCTGCAGGAGTTACAACTGAAGCTCCTGCAGCGGTAACAACTCAAGCACTTGCGACCGAAACATCCATCCACATCGGAAGTACTGCGGCAGTTACTGTCCTAGGACCTGATTCAGAAGCTCGACAGAGTACACCATTGCCAGTCACATCTGCAACAGGTGCTGTTACAGTAGTTACCCAAGATCTACCTGTTACAACGCAAGAGCCCGCAGCAGGAACAACTCTAGCACCTGAAGCAGTTACAACTCAAGCACCTGCAACAGTAACAGTTGTTTCAGCTGAGACTGTAACAACTCAAGTACCTGACTCAGGTATAACTCAAGTACCTGACTCGGGTATAACTCAAGCACCTGCAGCAGTAACAACTTTAGCATATGCAGCATCAACAACCCAAGCACCTGCAGCAGCAACAACTCAAGCATCTGCAACAGTTACTACTCAAGTACCTGCAGCAGTAACAACTCAAGCATTTGGATCAGCAACAACTCAAGCACTTGCAGCTACAACTCAAGCACCTGAAGCAGTAACAACTTTAGCTCCTGAAGCAGTAACAACTTTAGCGCCCGGGTTAGTTACAACCCAAGGACCCGCAGTGGTAACAACTCCAGCACTTTCTGCAGTAACAACTTTAGCACCTGAAGCAGTTTCAACTCCAGCAATTGCATCAGAAACAACTCTGGCACCTGCAGCCATAACAACTCTAGCACCTGCCGCTGTTACAACTCTGGCACCAGCAACAGCAACAACTCAAGTACCAGCAACAGCAACAACTCAAGCACCTGCAGCTGATACAACTCAAGTACCAGCTACAATAGCAACTCAAGCACCAGCAACAGCCACAACCACAGCAACAGCAACAACTCAAGCACCTGCAGCAGTTACTACTCAAGCACCAGCAACAGCAATAACTCAAGCACCAGTAACAGCAACAACTCGAGCACCTGCAACAGCAACAACTCAAGCACCTGCAGCTGATACAACTCAAGTACATGTACCAGCTACAACAGCAACTCAAGCACCAGCAACAGCCACAACCACAGCAACAGCAACAACTCAAGCACCTGCAGCAGTTACTTCTCAAGCACCAGCAACAGCAATAACTCAAGCACCAGTAACAGCAACAACTCGAGCACTTGCAGCAGCAACAACTCAAGCACCTGCAGTAGCATCAACTCAAGCACCTGAAGCAGTTACAACTCCAGCACTTGCAACAACAACTGCTCAAGCACCTGCAGCAGTTACAACTGAAAAACCAACCTTGAAGCTGTCAAAACCTGAGTTTAAGCCATTGTCATCATTAACTGAGAAGGAGAAAAATGAAGCAGTTACTTTGGAGTTAAATAAGGATATTACGGTGAGTAGGAATGGTTACCAAATTAAGTAATTAAACTTAATTAAGCAACTTTTAAAATTCATATTTTGGTTTGTTTGCATTGAGAGATACAAAACAACTACATGCACTTGTCTTTCATTGCACTTTATAATGTACAGATACATATGGACATGTACCGGTACATATTTCTAGCTTACACAAAATTCTCTAGGTTTCTTAAAAGATGGCAGTTATTTGGTTCTGGCTTTAGTTGATGAAATGAAGTAAAACTGTTTAGATTGCTCTTTTGCAAGTGGCAACTATACAGGGTGGATAAAAAAAGGGAGATATTGTTGCAAATTGGAACAGAAGTAGGGCACATGTGAATCAAAGGGAGATATTCTCTGTCAGGGTTGAATCTCCTTTTTAAAATGACACCCTGATCATGTCATTACATTCACGGTTGACTGAGCAGTGACCAATTTTATGAAAGAGTCTTTTAAGAGAATTGCGCCACTTTTCATCGTGAAATGTCTTTTTTCCTCACCTGCCTTGATTGGTAACCATATCCTTTCACTCTCTGACAAATGACACCACAAAAACCACAATTGAAAAGTGGCGCAATTCTCTAATAAATAGACCCTTTCATAAAATTGGTCACTGCGCAGTCAACCGTGAATGTAATGACATGACCAGGGTGTCATTATAAAGAGGAGATTCAACCCTAACACAGAATATCTCCCTTTGATTCACATGTGCCCTACCGGGTACTTCTGCTCCAAGTAGCATTAATATCGCGGTTTCGGTTTTCTTTATCCACCCTATATTTAGTAGTTTGTCTATTTCCATTCATAACAACAAAGAAATGCCTGCTACTTTTCACGGAGAACAAAATGTAACTAATTATACTTGTCCAGGATTTGATATTTCCCCCATGTCACCCCTGCTAGTGTTATTTTAAAGTAGGCAATATATGAAACTGTAGGAAACACCTCTCCCAAAGAATCGTCAATGAATGGAATGCACTCCCACAGGGAGTAGTGAATGCTAGAACTGTGTCAGCATTTAAGAAGGAGCTCGACATTGGAAGAGAACAAAAATAGGATATGGGGTCACAAAGGCTATGCCTTAAAAAAATTACCCATTAAACTGTAAGTAGTAAGTAGTTTCTCTCCCATTTTCCAGTTTTCATTTTTCATCCACCCTATATCCAATTATCCATCTCCATAGAAAGAGGATTGGATGTCCGATATAGATGTCAAGTTCCGCCAGCTCCTTGCTCAAATGCTCAATACTAGTAACAGACGTCGGAGGCGTCAGAGTGAAGGAGGGACCTCGGCAATCAAGCCAGAAGACATCATCTACATCAGCCCTTCCCCGATCCTCAAGGATGGGGTGCTCCATGTCTCGTTCTTTGTGAGAAGCAGGGAGGGAGACTCCGGTAAGTCGTGAAGGAGTTCAGAGTTATTTGAATGAGATTCTTCAAAGTGGAACGTAATGCTAAGGTATTTCTGGACAAGTTTGATGTAAAAACGATCAAGTTGAGACTTATGGTGAAAATCTATTACATATTGATTTCTGAATCGTGGGATTAGGTAGTGGGGGGTTGACGTCATCCGATGAAAACATCTACATGTACTCATTTGCACAATAGTTTTCATTGGTTGCTATGTGTTACCAACCAGACTCAAGAACCATTGAGTTTCAAGAACATAATCCGGGGAGCTAGATAAGCCGATGTAAAAAACTTCTTGGATGTCCGCGCCCACCTTTTGGTTTCTTAAATACTCACTTTATAACAGTTGAAATTATTAATAAGTTGGCCTATTGTATTGTTCCTTCAATCATGCATTTGCGTTTTTGCAAATGGTGTCCAGTTGTAGCTTTATTGGCAGAATTTTTCAGCTGTAGTTGGCACAGTTTTACTGCTGGCCAGTGCTATGAAATTGGGCCTGGGGTACACATAGCTATTCACTTGCCATGGTATGGCTCAATATAATAGGAACCTCCATTGTTCTTCCTTTTCTTTAGGAGAAAGTGTATTGAGTGGTGAGAAGGTGTTGGCAGTATTAAATGAGGAGGACAACGTCGATAAGATGAAGACATTGGTAAGTGTACCATTCAATCAGATTTTGTACATTTTCACACTAAAGCTTTTTGAGTCGTCAATTCAATTTAACTGCAACCAGTTACCCTAAAGACCATGGTTTTATCCCAGCAATTTACTTTGAAGGTGAAATATCTCCATTCTTTGTCAGGAAGTGCTGGGGAAAAATGGCCTTCTTCTTGTTTTTTTCACCAGTTTTCAAGAAGTTTTTTTCACCAGTTGTAATTCATTGAACAGTTTTTTTTTACTTAGCTGTTAAAAACTACCACCACGAATTTGACCTCTCAACCTTTTGACCCCTCCAGGGTCAGGCAACCCTTCCTTTAAATTGCTTTATTGCCTAGAGGTCCCCAAGGGAGGAGACAACCCCCCAAAATGTTGACAGGGGCACGAAATTTTCTGGCGCTGGAAACCCTAGCAACCTGTACACCTCTAATAGTAAGGTCATGACGTGAGTTTTCTTAAGGTCAAGGGTGGAATCAGGGGACTTCTCCAAGACGTGTCTATGAGTGCATTTTGAATAGCAGGGTGAGATTTGTCAAGATTCTCCCTGGTTTCAGGATTTTTTTCAGGATTTTTCCTGATTTCAGTATTAAAAAAAAAAATTAATACAAAATTCCTATAATAAGGTTATGTAGAACATAAGAAATGGGTGTTTGAAGGAGTGTTTTTAGGCAAATATAAACATATGCCATAGACTCACTCCATGTTCCTGTGGGGCCCTCTGTGGCCCTCAAGTCCTCTGCCTAAATATTTTGTGGATTTTTTTTATATTTCTCCCAATCTCATCTCTGGTGTAGGTTTTTCTTGAAGCAAAATTTTTAATTTTCTCACTGAAAAATGATGTGTTTTGGTTCTCAAATTACTAAATGATGTTTAAACATTCAGTGATAGAGTAGCACAGCTTTTTGGGGACCAACTACATGTACAAATGTAAACCTCTGTGTGGGGTAGGCTCGAGTAACATGCCGACTAGGTCATGGTCTTGTTAATTTGTATTTATAGCCCCCTGCAGTTTAGTTTCACATCCCATTTTAGGATCGCCTGATATTTTTTAAATTCTGTTTTCTGCTTTTTCGGTTGTAAAATTTGTTTGTTCTGATTACTTTCACCTCACTATGGATGGAAAGGGGGAGGGGGAATTTATTGTTTGTCTTGTTCTTCCCACAAAGAAATAATAACTTGTCATATTTTTTTTTAAGCCAGAGTCCATCATTTGCAGCTATCCAAACAGTAACTGGCGTAATTATTGTTGATAAACATGCTTGGTTGAAAGATAGTAAGTGGACTAAACTCCCTGTGAAATTATTCTTTCTGGCAAGCTGTTATTTTGAAGAAGAAATCAACAAAAGAAGGCCTTTCCAATGGTGCTTCTTAAGACGCACCGTAGGAAATTCAAATTAGTAGTTCGTTTTGTTATTTGGCGAAGCGTGCGCAAGCATTGGCATGACGCACGCGCGCGTGGTTGCTATAATTCGTCGGATCAGTGTGCGACATGGCGTAGCTGCAATCGGCTCAGTGAGAACATGTCTCTGACGCTGAATTCAGGCCCAATTCAAAACATGATTCAGCAACTTTTGATTTGAAATCGAGATCCTAGAATGTTGTTTTTCTCGAAATATACAGCTAAAGCTGAGCTGAAAGTTCATCAGGTTAGTTGTTCAGCACCCTTCTTTAGATCTTGAGCACTTTTGTTGCTTCAAACAAACACAATGCACAAATTACAAATGATGGACTAAAGAACCCAACCTTAGAGCCAGAAAAATTTTGCAGTGTGTAATATCCACATTTATGGGATGTAGCAGTGGCATAGTTCGCATTTTTTTTTACCTGGGGGGGGGGTGCATAATGTTACAGTAGGGATGTTTACTTAAATTGGAGGGACTGGGTATGATGGGGTCATTTTATCTTAGCTACATGTATAATCCCACTTAGAGCATAGGATAAATAAACCACAAGGCGAGACCTATGGAGCCAGGCTGTATATAAATATATTCACTTAAACTGTGGAGGAAGGCTTAATCTTAAAGGTTGTCTGATTGACCAGCCTGAGTGGTTAATTTGAACCCTGGTGTTTGCTGACCATTGCCCTTTCAAACGGTGACCCCGTGTAGGTTTGGGCTTTTTGGGGGAAATTTGCTGGAAAGTTGTCAGAATGTCAGCTAGAGTCCTTGCAGTTTTAACAAATTGAATTTGGGAGGTATTTTCCAATAGTACTACATAAATTTGCTAACGGCACATCTAAGCATTATATAAGTAACTCAAAATTTGAAAGCTTAATTTGAGACGTTGAGACTACCTTGTACCTGGCAAAAATGTACATTTTCTGGTTAATTTGCACTTTAATAGAACCTGTAACAATCAAGCAAAGGGAGAAGCATCACATGTGTTTCATCTTCCTGTCCTAATTCTTATTATTTCACAACAAATCTTCACACTTAATAAAAAACACTGAACAGCCCCCCAACCCCTCACCACTGTTCTCACTAATAAAAGGGAGATTTTTAGCTCTCTCAATCCCAAATGTAACGAGCTGCTGACGTCATTCAGTGTGTATCGATAGCCTTTCCACGAATTAAAAATTGCAGTCACAAATTGTAATATGGCGTAGTGAAAATGAGCGTGCTGGAGTAAGCTACCGGTACTCATCCGCCCTGGCCGTGTTTTTAAACAAAATAAATAAATCACCAGTGTTGCCAGGTGCTGGGATGCAAAATGTAAGGCAAAATGGAAACCCAAGCCCCATCCAATCATAAATTTATCGGCGGGAAAAGAATGATTTGTTTTTATGCATGCAGGCTAAGTGGATACTGTATTCCCTATAGTGTAAATTTTGCAGTACATGTACCGGTATCACCCTCTAAAAGCAAATCTGTTTGATTTTTGAGTTTCAGTGGTTCTGAGAAAAACAAGTGAAAACTCAAAACAAAAACTTTCATATTGTGTGACCGCACACGTGACAGTCCCACATCATTTACATTTCAGACAACTGTAGTGTCATTTGTTTATTAAAAAAAAATTGCAGATTTTGTTCTGAAAAAAATTATAATAAAACGGCAATGCTAATGAAATCAATCTACATTTATACATACTTCACAAAATGTTCCATCGCGTTTGTAACAATTAATTTCACAAGTTCAGTTTTCCTGATGGGACAGATAAGTGTTTGAAATGCAGCTTTAAATCTTACTGATCACAAAAAATACCTTCATGTCTGTAGTTTTGACCCTGGACTCAGACATAATCTTGACTAGGCTTGATAAATCAGGTTAGTTTGCATTCCAGAAATAATCCTTTTGTTTCTAGACAACGCCCATGACTTAGCCATTCAGCGCTGCCCAGTAGATAATGCCAGATAGCAACAAAACTTGTACAGCATCTTAGTACCTTTTGACATCTTGCAGCCGCTGTAAAGCTTGCAGTGACACCGAAACTGAACGACCAACAGTGTTGTGCAGTTTTGACAAATTAAAGAAAATATTGCATAAAGAAGTACTCCGTAGTGGCCGTGGATGCAATTGGTTAATTGGGCACAAAAGTATTACTCTTCATAATCAGAGAATGTAAAATAAGTTTGATGAACAGATTGAAATATTACACTAAAATTGGCTGATGCACATCCGGTCATGGGTATCCATGTACGTGTACTCTTTACATGATGTCTGATGTCTGAGTGTACGTGGATAGGTTACTAGTTCAGGTTACAGATTTGCCTTTGCGGACAAATTAATCATCGATCACCATGCCTCCAGTCAGATCAAGTTGTCAACCAACACGTAAAAGAGAAAAACAAGAAAACAAACAAAACCAAATGACTCACAGTCACCGACGAACACGGAAGGCGGTTCTAATTCTATTCCAAATAATTTGGTCGTTTATAGACTGAAAAAAAGCATCTGTACTTTTAATTAAAACATGGTTTAGCTTTTTAAGTAAAAAAAAAAAACCAGAAATAAAGAATGCATACATGTACTTGATTACCAATTTACAAATATCTTTCTTTTGTCACACATGACAAAAGACAAGGGCCTGTTCTTAAGTTAAAGTCTGTTTGCAATGTGGGCATTACAAAAGAATCTTCTCTGGCTCAAATTACATGTTTCTGGTCTCAGCGATTTAATCAACATCAACATGTCATTGTGCCAAACGCATCAGATCTAAAAACAATCAGGAAATCCTGAAACAAAGTATTGTTCAGATGTGGTCCTCCCAAAAGGCGTAGCCACATTGATAATGTTACCTCCAATTTTTTTCCAGTTTATCAGAACACCATCCTTAAATATAAATTTCGAAATGTTGGCTTTCAGCATCATCACTGTTTCCAGAATCATAAAAAACCTGCAACATTCAAATGGACCTACTCTAAACGTATGTGAAATAGGACACGGACCCAGAGTGAACCAACTTTTCACCCTATAATGTCTTGTCTACCCATGTTGAAATTAACACATTTCCACCCTACATGTGTAATTGTAACTTAGGCCCCAAAAAAAAGTCTCCAGTTTTTGGTATGCACGCGTCGTCGTAGCCATGCGCGTCAGTAAAAAGAAAAAGTTTTTTTTCAATGTAAGATGATGTCTCAAGACCGCCAAACTCACTGGTTTGACTGGAATCCTCCTGCTGCACAAATTTAACGTATTTTTAGATGGGGTTACGATCGAGAATAAGCTTTATGTGGCCTCTCTGGACTCCCATATATTTGTACTAAGTTTAGTTGGGCACCATTTGCAGTCATCAGCCAACATTTGACGAAAAAAAACTTTTTGGGCAAGCTCCATACCAGAAACCGGAGACTTTTTTTTTTTGGCCTTAGGGTGAGCCAGGAACAGCCTCTCAAACCGGGTCCTTAAGGTCTACCCATGTGGAGCACTGGATCCATGTAGAAACTGTGTCAAGATTCTTGCTAGTATGAAAGCATTTCATAAAACCAGGTTCAGCACACAGATTTTGGATAGTTCACGGCCCTAGCTGGAGTTTCGCCAGTCGGATCTCCTAAAAGCCAGAGTAATGGGAATTTTAGATACTGAAGGTCCTATGGTAAATGTCATCCCACATGCTGAGCAACTGACAGTTAATATGGGGGACTGCCCTGAGGGTTGACCATAAAAGTGAGAAGATTTCACTACGGGTATGCACACCACCCCCAATGGTGAATCCGCAAGATTAAAGGTATCAGTAGGCAAAACGATAACAGGTTAAAGTTGGTTAGAGCATGGAGGAATACCATGGTTAGAGCTGAGTTGAAATCGCTGCTGATGCTGCACATTGTCCAATGGTCAACATTTCCAGCTCCATCACATAGGAGCATGTATCCCTTCCTCCATGGATGTAAATGTTGCAAAATTCAGTTGATGTCTACTTTATTTGAAGATGTAAATTCCAAAAGACATTTTTTTGTTTGACATTTCAGGCTACACAGATCCAGTATTGTATCCCACTCCCATATACATGTACATGTAATTAATTGAAATGTGTATAAAATTGAAAACAAATCGTTTGGTAAAATTGAGAGTGCTTGGCGTTAGCAGGACCCTTTGCAAAGGCCTTTGAGAAAGATGCTGCTACCTGTAGGGGGTGAACTTGAGGCCTTTCCTCTTATTTATGTAATCCCACATAGCGTAATCTGATGAAGGTTTAAAAATTAAGATACTCAAGATTTTTCCTGATATCAGGATTTTTTAGGCAAATACAAACTACATAAATGTACCATAGACCCTGCATTGCTCTGGGGACGGTTACGACCCTAAACCCTCTGCCTATTACATTTTGGACTTATCATATAATTTCCCAGCCTCACCCCCAGTGATGTCACCAATAATTATTGCAATTAACCCATTAGCCCCACAGATGATGAGTTTAAATTATGCTCTATGATGCATGTAACCATGGTTAACCACTGTATTGTTAAGGTGTACTTGTCTTCATGTACATAACCTTTGTTGGAAGTGGCTGAATCCATTTTCCCGTAGTCGTTTGTGTTAATGTCGGTAATAGTTAGAGTACTTTATACACAGCCTAATGTAGCCATAATCAGCACTAATATTTTGGAGTATAATGTCTATCCTTTGTTGAGATCTGAGCTTAGCTACCATGGTAACAATTTTTGAAAGTCACAAATTGTCCGTATGGCTCCACCCAACCCCTCTAAAAACTCGCTTCAGATACTTTTATTTAGGGAGAGGGATTTTTTTTTCAAAGTTGGGGGAAGTAACGTTCTTTACGATTACTGATAAAGTGAGAGGCATACATTGTACATTTTCATTCAATTCCTAGCTACATCAAACCACACAGAAATTACCTGTCTGACTGTAAATTACACTTTACTTTTAATGCAGCTGAGAGACTTCACAAAAGGCAAAAAAAATGTCATAGGCTTTTTATCTGTGACAGTCGAAGTGGCAAAAAATTAGCAAATGCAACTGGCGTAGCCTTGGCACATCTCTGGGGGATCCATTGGGATTGATTTTTGATACAAAATCTACAAAAGCACTCAAAAGAAATTGTTTTTCCCCCATTGGTCACGTTCTGTGAAATGTACTATTTATTTCAATTTTTCAAGGAACGTGTTATTGCGCTATCCAGAATTCTAGATATGTATTTTTTAAAATTCTGCAATGCTTTGAGGGAAAACGTGTTCCAACATGCACTGTCACTGTTCTTTGTGCATGGCAGATAAAAAATGTTGCATTGTATTTCATATAGGGCAGCTTGACAAGTTTCTCAATCAGCATAATTACAGTACCAATTTGTTTATAAACATTGGAGGAATGAAGTAGAAAGATTGTGGAAAGTTATCTCTTCTTGGAAGAAGTGTTGTTCTGAAAAGAACCAGTTGGTTGAGTGTAGAACTTGACGTTTCGGACAGTGTGCTCTGTCTGTCCTCAGGAAGGTGAGACTGTAGGACAGACAGAGCACACTGTTCGAAACGTTGAGTTCTACACTCAACCAACCGGATCTTTTCAGAACCACACTTCTTCCAAGAAGAGATTTCTTTCCACATGGTGTTAACCGCAATCTTTCTACTTTATCTTCTCCGCCATGCAAAGCTTCAAGTCATATATATTGGATGAATGGGATCAATATTATAAAAATATAAGTAAAGATACTTTGTTGTCTAACTAATTTTTGAAATAAAAAAATAATGACGGCCAAATGACAGTGGCAGGAGAAACAAACATGAGGGGGACACACAAGCACGCAGGGTTGGAAGAAGAAACACAAAAGAGAGATGAAATAGGGGACAGACAGATGTGGGTGAAGAATGAAGATCAAAGGGAATGTGTTGAAGGACAAAGAAAGGACGGATTAAATAGGGACAGACGAAATGAGAAATTGATCTTCAGACAGTTATTGACTTAGTTAAGATTGTTTCTTGAAATGAATCTTGAAATTTCAGAAAAGTTCTTGCTTTACCCAAAAGGCCTAGTTCAAAATGTATTTGTTACAATTTTGTGGAAGGCAATCCTTAAGTGGATCCTTAATTTTGATTTCAGTTTGAGAAAATATTGTCGCACCATACAGGCATGCAACTTTTCCTCGGATCTGCTGATTTTCTCATTGTTTATTTCTCATGAATGCCACATGCCATTACACATTGAAGAGCACTGTATAGAGTCTTGTGTTATTCGGAATTTTCTCCATTTTTCACCTAATTTCCCAGTTGCATGCCTGTACATGTAGAATGACCAAATGTGATTTCAGTTGGAAAAAAACTGGGGAAACACCACCCCCGCCCCTTCCAAGAAAAAAAAAATTAAATTAAAAATCCTGGTGAAACAGTAAACAGTGAGTATTTCAGTGTACCGGTAATAAGCAACCTCAAAAGTGAGACATTGCAGAGTTGATAGAAATTATGTTTATGTAAAAATACGTGGATCACAAATCCACCTTTATTGATTTTTAAAAACTTTTATTGGGGGGTTGGGCTTAGGGAGATGTGTTTTCTGTGTCACTTCCTTTTTGTTTTCAATAACTGTTTAAAGATAAATTTCTTATTTCAAAAACTACATGAATGTATTTAGACCCCCAAAAATGTTTTTATTTAAAAAAAAAAAAATTATCCCATTCATCCAACATTTATAAACAAATGTGGAAATTGTGCACTTTCATTTTTGTGAGTATTAATCGGCATACAATGTACCCTCATAATTCTGCATCCAGGGTAATAACAATACACATGTACATGTATTTAAGCATAAATAACAAATTGTGTTGTTTCTTTATTACCACTTGCAACACTGAATGCATGTTTGTACATGTAGTGCAATGGAGTTATTTTAACTGGTCAGTGTACCATCTACAATAAAAAAAAATAAATAATAACACTTAAAAAAATAAAATAATGTTTGCTAACTTGACCTTTTTGAGCATTCAGATCCCACAGGCCCACCCACCAGTAAAAATAAAATAAACCATAAAGGTGAATTTGTGATCAAAATAGTTTTTTTTTTAGTATACATGTATAGTACATGTGTGTATCCTCTCTGTGAGTATTAAAGGTATCCTATGTATTAAAATAAAAATTCGCTATTTAATTTACACTTGTTTCCAAAGAGTAAAAATCTGAAGACAGTACCGACTATTGTTCCCTGACTTTGGTTTACAGCCAGTCCAGAGTCCAAACCTCTCATTTTATGACTCATTTTAACTCGGCAGCTCAATCACCACACAATGACCTTTCATTCCTGATCCTCAAGGTGTTTTTCCAGTTGGTGGTAAAAAGATGGATGGTTATTATTTTGGTCTGGCACAGTTTCTTGCTGTAACCCCCCCCCCTCCCCAAGGCCCTTTCACACTAACTCCGTGTTAGTCTGTGTCCAACATGGCAATTTCAGGATCTCCTACGCTAGCGAGAATCCAGCATGGCTTCTACTTGCATCTACCGTAGTGTTGTACTTGGGTAAAATCCAACTCTGGTCCCGACCAGGGTTGAGAAGCTCTACCCAGGAAGAAAATCCAACAATCTATGGCAACCTGTGTAAAAACCAGTGCAAAGGCCGGTTCATACTTCATGCAAATGCAAATGCGATGCCAATTTGACGTTTCGAAGCATTCACTGCAAAATTTGCCAGAGTTGAAACGTGGTCAACTTTTGCGAATTTGCAGCTTAAAAACTTGCCCTGACGTCACAAATGCGCGTTCACTTTTGTGCCGAGTATGAACTTTTGAAGGGAATGTACAATATTTGCTCTTGCTGCAAATTTCAGTAGTGAGTGGATTTGGGGGATCAGAATGTTATAGCAAATATTGTTGAACTAACTTATTTCACGTTTTGGGCTTGAAGATGCTGGAAAAACCAAGAAAAACTGGTTCCCCGACCCCACTTAAGATTAAACGGAGCAGTTTGAAGACTTTGGGGAATTGTAAGGTCAGAGAATCAGTCTGGCAGGCTTGTACCCCTTCACAGGTGTGTAATCAATTGCAAAGAAAATGCGGAAAACGAAATAAATATGAAAAATTAAGAGCACTTTTTGAAAAAAACAAAACAGTTTTCTCCAACGCTGGTCGGCCGACCAGCGTTAGAAAAATACCAGTTTTCTTGAAAATGTCAGCACACATGGAGCCACAATTTTACAGAGTGTTTTAGAATGTCATTTTTTAACAATCCAATAAGATATTTTGTAATGATTTGATCGTTTTGTTTTTTGATGTTTGCAAATGTTGTATCTTCCCTTTAAGTGTGAGTGGTAAGCCTTGCCTACCTCAGTGCGCTCAATTGGACCACGTTTTGCTTACAGCGGACGTGCGTTGATTTCGAATTTTCAACATGTGTAGGCAAGAGGATGGTTTTAAAAAGCCTTTAATCGGGTATCTCAAGGCATTTGTCAAATTGGTGGCAAACAGATGGATGGCATTTTGGTCTTGCATACTTCCTTCCTGTAACCCCTCCCTTCGTTCAGTAAAAAGACAAAGCCTTGGGGTTTGGTTTGGAAAAGTCAGACATAACATTGATGGTGCGGTTTCATGATAACCTCCCCTGACCTCCGTGCTACTGGAATGTGTCTCCAGATTGGGAGAGAAGCCTTTGCAGTCCATGCCCACACCAAACCTGAAGACTTTACATTTTTGTGGAAGTTGTTTACAATGTTTCCCAAAATGCTCCTAACTGCTGAAAAAAAATGAAGAAATTATATGCCACTACATGTACACCCACCTGACATTTGAATCATCATTTCAGTGATCTAAAGTGCGAGTCGGACTCAATATAAAGATACATAAATGTATAAAAACCACATTCCAATTTGCCTTTCTGGGCAAACATGTCTTTAAAGACTAGTCTTTACATACAGAATATTAGTGAATTATCAAATTCATAAAGGTCTTGAACTCTTGATGGACAATTCCACAGCAATTCCACAGTTTCTGTTGTTTTCTGTTCAACTAATTTTCATTTGAAAGGCTGGTCTGTTAACTGGTAGTGAAAGTAAATGCAAATGTAGTGCCAAGGCAACCTTTCGTGTTTCGAATTTTATTCAACTCCACCAACCTTTGCTGCATCATGTTTTTGTTGACACAAATTCATTGTGTATTCGCATTGGCATGAAGATTTAATTGGAACATTTACCTTGAGTAAGTCAGGGAACTTTAAATATTTTCTTCCTTTTTTACTTCTTCAACAGTTTGGCGTTGATGATTTTAAGTTCTATGCGGGTATTTCCCAAGTTCTCCTGGAATCAGACAAGCAAACCGGTCTTAACATCCTCGGCAGTCGGGCTCTTTTCATCGTGCTGATCGTTCTGGGCTGCATCAGCTTGGTCATCATCATCGCCGGCTTCCTCTACCTCGTCTGCGACCGCAAGCGCACCCGCAGCGGGGAGTACATCACCAATAACACCAACCCGGATCTGGAGGTTGGATTCGACAACCCTGCCATGGTGAACGAGACCGACAAGGCGGCGTTGAACGGCAATGGGGCTCACCTGCTCAGCTTTAAGCCAGACGCAGGAGATGGGGATATTGTGCCTTACGATAGCTTCAGTCCGGAGGACTTTATGAATTGCGAGGTGGAGGACACGCATCTTTAAGATTGAACCCGTGGGGAAAGACAGTAGCAGGTTTGTCTAAACTGTACAGTTCACATTGTAGATTTTTCATATAAGTCTCTGTTCATCAAGGCCTTGTGTTGTGCACTTGCACCGTCTGCTAATTTGGCATGGCCAAAAAGTTGCTAAAAGTTTTTCTCATGACCACTGACCACACTTTTTGCCTTGCTTCAAAAGTGTAGTCTCAAGGACATTTTAAACATAATGTCCCAATAATGGACGTTTCTTTCATAAAACCTCTGTCAGAATCAAGGAACTGTAAGATGGCAGACTTGATCTGCACTTGTTTGTTGTTTTAGTGTTGTTACAGCGACTTTTTAGTACTATAATTAAAAATCCCAATTGAAGTTGGCTTAATTGAAGGTTTATAGCAGGGTCAAATACTGGCCGATGGGCTGAGGGCTTCTTGCACAAGTACCCCCTCAACGGTAAGAAAGGTAGAGTTGGGGGAGACCACTGGGAGAGACATTTGAACGCATTACCGACAGGGCCTGACATTCATGCAAAGACGCGATAACTTTGTGTACTTCAGAATAGATTTTGTCATGCGTACTTCTAGTGGTGTGCATGCATTTACAGGTTGTACGGGAAACAGGTACTCTATTGAAGTAAAACTCGGGTACCCATAATAAAAGAAACTCAACCCCAAATTTCAAATCCCGGAAGTTGTCTGAAGGGTTTTGTAGCTGAACAGTGTAAACTGCAATTTCCGTGAGCGTTATCTGTCCCGCCTTTAAACGTGAAATCTGTTTTGGTTTACGATGTAGCCCTACGTTTTCTCCTTTGAAAATTTTCTACAGATGTCATTCAAAAGCATTCTTTTCATTGTCTGAGAAGTTGCAAAGTAATTTGTGAAGATGGTTATGAGTACCTGATCCCATAATCTGGAACTGGTTCCTGACATCAGCGGTTGGATACCCGGGTACCCGGTTCCGATGCACAGCCCAGGCATTCAGTTCTTGCAAGAACTCACAAAGCACAAACCACTGCACGCATGGATTCCGTAGGAATAGCTAAAAGTGTCTTCATTTGTAACTGTGGACTAAGAAGAGTTGTGATGCCTGCCAAATTTTATTTAACTTTACTCCTTAGAAATTAGGCGAAACAACCAAGCTGAAAGCCGTTCTTTGAAAGTTTGCATTTTTAGATCTATACTTTTGTGGATGGTGATTGTCACATGTCCTTAAACACACTGTCATGTTCTCCGAAAAAAATTACAAAGAAATTGCCATGTTGAATAGTCGAAACATCAATTTGACTTGATTATAAACTAGGAAATCCAGCACTTCAAGAAGCCAGAAATGTAATTTTGTGCTATTGTTTGAATGTTTTGTTTTGGAAATCTTGCCATTTCTTTTTACTGAAAGTTTGCTGTGTTTCAAAAGAAATGTTGCAATTTTTTGAATTTGCAATTAATTGTGCAGTGTGTACGTGTGTATGGATCAAGTTAAACAGAGATCAAACATTTTTTTTCTGTAAGTAATTAAGCTAATCTTAACCAACAAAAAGTCACTTGGTTGTCATGTATCAAGTATATTACTGTAGTGAATGAGTACAATAATATATGTATTTTGATTTTTAAATGTTCAGTACCATGTTACAAAAATTTATGCACCATTCCAAAGTTAAGATGCACAATATGTTTTTTTGATATACGCAGTACTGTAAGATTTCTGAGTTCAATCACCAAAAAAAAAAAACTGTTAAAAACTCTGTATTTAGTGGCTGCCTGTTTTACTAGAGCATAGAGCCAATATTTTTTTCTGCATGTATTTCATTGTGTTGGTTATTCCTTTCCGATAATCCTAAGGAGTTTAAAACCAAAATTCCGTCCATCTTTATTGGCCATAAAAAAAAATTGAAGATTTTGTAATTTATAAATTAATCAAACATGAAGCCAGGCATGCAACTTTTTTTCTGGATCTGCTGATTTCCTCTTTTTTACTTCTCATGAATGGCAAATTGAAAAACACTGTACAAGTCTTGTGTGGTTTGGAATTTCCTCTGTTTTTTTTTCTTCTAAATTTCCAGTTGCATGCCTGTGTAGCTGGAACATTCCGAAAATCATTGGTCAAATTAGGTTTGTTTGAAATATAAACATTATAACTTTATATGACAGAAAGTTATCTAGCCTTTGTTTATCATGTAGTTGTTTGCCTTTTTTTGCCATTATCTTTGTAAACAAATTATTAAAAAAGGACCAAGTACAGGGTCTCTTCTATTGTAATTTATTGATGAATGTATCAGATAGTTTACATTTTTTTTTTAAGGGAATTTCTTAGTTTGGAGAATTATCCCCCTTTTAAAAAATTCTTAAGTAATTTTAACGATTATTGGCTTATTGTATCGTTGTCTTGCCAAGCCGTGCAGCTTGAAATTGATATTTTCTGTTTTACGATAACCTTAAACATTCAATTGCTGTCTCCATTTGTCACTGTCGGATGTGATTCTAGACCAAATATTTGTTTTTAAAAGGAGAGGTGCTTTAACCTTCATGTTGTAGGTCAATTTTGAGAAAAGGATTTTCAGGGGGAAAATGTGATCCCTTGCCCCCAACTGAAGTTAAATAGTTGTCGGTGTTGTGTTGCAGTTGATATCATCCAGCCCTGATTCATCTTCGCCAGTTGTAATCAGAGAAAGTCTTCCCACAGACGTCTGAATGGCATTTTATCTTACTGGGGATATAACTCTCATTTAAAGCCTTTCTCCATCAAGCTTTGCAAACTCTATTTTAAGTGCAGTCTTTCATTGGATCTGTTTTTGGTCCAGATAAAAAGAACATATTTCATAGTGACAACTGTCACGATAGCAAAAAATGAGCAGCCAACAAAAATCGTTTAATGGAGTCAGATGATATCAGCGCATGTCAGAGAAAACTTGCTGAGTGTTCAGTTTCAAAAGTAATCACTTAATGCACAGACGTAATGTAACATCTTTTAATTGACTGCTATCCAGACCTACGCGATGCAGTATAACGTGGGGGAAAATATTTTTTTTCAACGAACTTATTTTCCTGCCTCCATGTTTAACCCAACTGACATACGGAAATCTAAACAATTTTGTCTCTCAATTTTGTGTGTCTTTTTGTTAACGAAGGGATTACTGCTAACGTTAGTTACTTTGTTCCGTGAGTGTCTTATTAATGTTTCTAAACTTTCTTATAGTGCTTAAACGAGAACTAAAGTACACATGTGTTCATGTTTATGGCTAGAAAATTGTACGATTTTTGAAAAAAAGGCCAAGAAAAATGGCTGTTAAACATTCATATGAAGACACCTGTTATTTACTTATTCATTTATTTATCAATTTATTTATTTTTTACTCCAGTCAGGTTATAATTTCTTATGTGATCCACCATTGAATATACCTTGTACCCCCTCAAGTTGACTGCAAAAGCCCAAAAGGAGACTATCTAAGATGTAATGGACATTCCAGGGTGCTTGTGTAAACCTTTCTCAAGGCATAAATTTCCCTGATTTAATGACCTGTGGTCGGTCAAAGGTCACTATGCCAATCCCAAACTTGGAAATCTTAAGGTGTTTTTCTGCTACTCCATGGTCTGTTTTTGGCATAGTTTCGTAGGTCAAGGACTGAAGTGGATGTGTTATCTAAATATATATGACCTGATGGATCCTAGGCTACATCTTCCCCAGAGTTGAAATGGAATAGTCCACCTTTTTATTGTCCAATTGGGATCAAGAATTGGCCTTCCATGAATGATTTTTAAGGGCAAGACCTTAGAAACAGTTTTAAAAAATGTTATTATTAAGTTTTTTTTCATATTGACCAAGGAAATTTGACCCAAATGGGGTTTGCAGGTCAAAAAATATAGTTCATTTCCCCTAAACTGATCCCTTGTTTTTGAAATTTTTTCCCCATTGTGGTACAGTTGATGAAAAAAGGTTTTAAGAATATTTAAATTGTAAATGTATAAATAATGTATATGCTTTGTTGAGTAGTTTTTGGTTTTGCTATTTAGTGAGTCTGTTTCCTTTTTGGCCTATTATGCATTGTCTTAATTATTATTCATAATGAAAAAGTGTATTACAACTATCACGATATGGTCTTTTAGTTTTGTTTATCAAAGTAATTAATTGGTTACAGTTTCTAAAGACCTTCTTATCTCATACTTAGTTGCCAGAGATTTTGTTTTCAACTAAAATTTCTCTCAAATGACTGTCGGTTGTTCCAAGTTAATTGGAACCAGTACTGTCTTTATTTCAAAGAAGGTTTCGTTTAGAACAGTCTTGGTAGCTCCATTTTCAGGTGGAAATATGACCTTCAAATGAATGACTCAGTCAGTCACTCGGTCAGTCACTCCTCAGTGACTCAGTGACTCTGTCAGTGACTCAGTGACTCCATCAGTGACTCAATGACTTAGTGGCTCTGGGACTCAGTCAGTCAGAGGGCAAAGGCTAGCCCATCAGGTCCAGCAAAAATTAGTGCCAGCTTAAATGTTGAAAGAAGAATAAAAAGTTCAGTTTACTAAGTAACAGGTGTAGATCTTCATACAGGGACAGCAGGGCTGTATACTCCCTGTGGAGATGTAAGGGGGCCTTGTCAAGACCATGCTTAGGTGGTGACCTCAATGCTGATTATACACACCTATAGGGGACTGGGTCAAAGGTCACAAACCCCTGGGCCATATAACCCAACAGTGTTTTGTTATATCCTCTTTATGGATTGTCTCTGGAGATCATCTCTGGAGATCATCTTTGGGGAAGTCTCATTTTTTTCAAGACCAGATCCTGGTCTTGAAATGGTAAATTAAAGTGGATTTTTGTGTGTGATACTTGCCTTAAACCTGGAAGTAAAGATCATAGTTGAAATGTATAGAGAGACTACAGCATGCAAACGTCTGTGAACCATTATGCATACTGACAAATGTTTTGGAAAATATGGATTTTTGGGGAAAATCTGCTTTGAGTTGGGGAGGATTTAGTCAATATTACAATGGTATGTAAATACGTTTTTGTACAGGATAGAATTTCATCTTTTTGGGGGGCTTTATTGTCTTTTATTTTTTGGGGAAGGGGTGATATTTTGCAATCTTGTAGTTTTATTAAAGATATAATCCTGAATTGTGTGTTTAATGTTGACTCTTTTGTAGTTGCCAAATTCTTGCTTGGATAAAAGTTAGTAAGAGTTAATGGGATGAAATTCCCCAAGTTGGCCTTGTTTGGCGGAAAAAGTGATTTCCGTATGTAAAACTGGAGTAAAAAATCACCAATTTCTGGAAAATCTGGATGAACCTGCATATTGTATTTCTCGTTTTTTTTGTATGGTAAATCTGGGGCGGGGGGTGCTTTGATATTTTGACCCCAAAAAATTGGAAATCATTGGAAATGCGAAAAACCAATTGTTGACATCTATAAAAAGTGAAAATCTAGTAAGAGTTTTCAGGCAAGCCCAATTTTTTAAATGTATTGTTGATGAAGGTTTTCTATTTTATTTAAAATGTGTTCAGACTTTAATTGCATCGTAAGTTTCACCGCCGCATGAGTTTTTGTTAAATTGACACGCTTGTGTTAAAGATTGTTCTGCTTTGTGTTTTATATTGTCAGTTTAACGCTTTCTAATTCTGTTATGTAGAAATTTCAATGCAACACAAAGTTCAAGTTAAGTACATGTACTACTTTTAGAACAAAAACTGTGTATTCATTGAACTACTATGTCAAAGTGTGGCTACCCATAAACATAAGTGAACAGATCTTGGATAACATACAGCCTGTAGGTCAAATATACAATTTAAGAATGCCTGTACATTGTTTAATTGTGTTACGTTCTAATCCCTTAAATAGGATCAAGAAAAAGAATGTTAACAATAAAAGTTGTGAAAATAATTAATGAGAAAATGTGTTTGAACCCCAGGCTTGCATACAGCTTCTTGAATTAATATGACTCCTTAATCACAAAAAAAATATAAAACAGTATTATATTAATAACCAAAAAAATCAGTTTAATAAGAGAATAGCTTAGAAGATATTGTTCTGCCTCAATTTCCCCCCTGTGTTTGCATGTGTTGCAACCGATATTAAGACTTTCAGTGGTAAATATGGAAACTTTGTGAGGTTGTTTATTCTTCAACACTACTCTGCTGATTTCGTCCATTTGTATGAACTGATGTATAGATTGTAGTTTTCATCGCCTTGTCTGTAAAGTTCGAAATGTCTTTTCAGTTTTTAGTTGACAAACTGAAAAATTCCACTCAAAACCGGGAAATTTTAAGGTTAATTTGAAACTCTAAAAAGTGACCTTAGCGTTGGATGGTGACAATGTGAAATATTACTGAGGACACTTCAAATACACATGCAAGTATTCCATCCGCTTGACTGAGCTCCAGAGCTTGAATTGAAGACAAAAATACCCACTACACTACACGTGGACAACATTGATTTTGGTGACTTGTATTCAAATTAGCATAATAACACTATTCTTGCATTTTTTTTAAAGATTTTTTTCACCACCTATGGTTGAAGAGCCATACTTCACTACATTATACCAAAAAAAATCAGTTCAAATAAGTTAAGTAATTAAGTAGTTTAAAATTCCTGTCAAAAAAGGATTTTCTTCTTTTTGCACCACCCTGTAGTTAGTTCCTTATTACAGCCGTTGGGGACACTTGATGGAAAAGATAAGGAATGTTCCCAGGCTATACCCCACAGTCTACAGGCCCAAAACAGGGCTTGAGACAATCTTTGTTGATACCTCCCCATAACAACAATGTGAAGGGTCACTTACAGGAGCCTTGACACAAACTTGGTACATGCCATTCAATTTGATTAAACTTGTCGTTAAGTGAAGGAAGGCTGTCTGTTCTCAACAGGTGCCACACCCATTCCATAAATGGCAGCAACATTGAACTTTTGTCCGTGAAACAATTTCTGGAACTTGGCAACCATTGTCTTAATTTTGACACAACTAGATTTCAGATTTTTTTTTAGTTTTTAGAAAGTTCATTGCATTAAAGAGAATATATACAAAACTTGCTTTTTCTGTAGTTTTCAGAAATGGATGGATTTGGGAGATTAGTATTTTATAGCAAATATTGTTACAGTGACTTGTTTGAAGTTTTGTGTTCGTAGATGCTGGAAAAACCAAGAAAAAAAATCATGTTCTTGTAGTCTGGTTCCCTGATCCCACTTAAATTTAAATGGAGTAATTTATAGACGTTGAGGAATTGTAAGGTATAATTGTAACTAAATATGGCAATTTGGGAACAGTATTTGAAAAAAGCCAGTCTCTGGTCGGCCGACCAGCGTTGGAAATTGATACAAAATACCACTTTTCTTGAAAATGTCAGCACACCAGGTGCCATAATTTTACAGGATGCTTTAGACTGTCATTCACTAACAGTCCAGTAAGGTATTTCATAATAATTTGGTAGTTTTGTTTTTGATGTTTGCAAATGTTGTATATTCCCTTTAATCAATTCAAGTATATAGAAGAGTAAATAATCATGAATAATTTTTCATGAGTATCAGTATGAGTACGATTACAAGGCAATTTTTTTCTATGAGTACTACTACCAGTACAACTATACTTCCATGAGTACAACCACAAAGTACAAGTACTTTTCCAGGAGCGCAAGTTCAAGTTAGGGGATTTTTTTCTTGCAAGCACCAATATGAGTGCAATTATGTTTTAATGAAAAAGAGGATATATGAGAATTAAAAAAAAAGGACTCAATTAAAAATACAAGTATGGGTATGTGTACTAAGCATTGCAAATACTTGTATGCAAAATAGGTGAACAATGTTGCGAACACAAAATGCATATTTTTTGGCAAAGTGCCTGGCCTGGCAGTGGGTGCCACAGCTTACCAGATGCCTCGATTTTTGAGGGACACGCCCCGTGTCCCTTTGCCCTCCCCAGGGGGGTGAACTCGTAAAAAGTAAGTTCAATATTCAGGATCTGCAGGATCCCTTGAGACACTCGGGTGTAGTGTGGAGAGATTTGTACCAGGAATCGCCATGGCAATGTGTTGCTGGTAGTTTCACTGGTCACGAATGGAAGCATTCAGCAGATACCGGGAAAAAGATGTTAAGTTTTGATTGAAATGCAAGATTTTTATTGTAAAAATTGGCAAATATAAGAACGAGGTATCTAACTGGCCGTCTTATCTAGTGCAGTCTAATGGTACATGATTGGAAAGATTATGGAATTCATTAGTTCAAATGTTGAGCTGAAATCCTATTTGACCAGTGCAGACATGTATGGTCACTTGGTCGGGTACATTTGGCTATAAAGTTCTAATTGAATTTTTGCTTGTGGAATCAAGTGCAATATTTTAGACATACAAAGTTTAGGGGGTGGACTAACTTAAGCCAACATTGGAAATACATCTCCCCTTGAAACATGAGGTTAAATTGCTCTTAATTCGAGACCCTTTGAGGTCTGGTGAGCAATTACTTGAAATAATGATTTGTGTTTACAAATCAAAGCAGCGTATGACCTTAAAATTGGGATAAATGAATCATGAAGTTGGAGAGCTATGTTAGTTGAAGTTGTCAATGAAATCATTCAATAGTTTTGTAGAAGTTTCTGGTTTCTCAGAAAATTCTCAGACAAAATCCTTTCAAAGATTTTAAGTCACTCGTGTTTTGTGGAGTCTGCTCGGGCAATATGTACTAGCAGGGGGCAGCTTGTGTTAGTTATCAATCATTTGCTGGCTTCAACACGTCAACATTGGAATGACCAAGTACGTCGACAACCTTCTAGGACTAGGTGTTTGTAGTTGTGGAACAGAAATAGAAACAGAGACCTTCAAGCATATGAGGCCGAGGATGGCTATGCACGAACCATCCCTGCCACTGCATAGTGTCACACCGCACGAACTAAACCCCACCAATTACCGACTTGATTTCAAGTCTTCAGTATGCTCTTGAATTAGAGGAAGAAAAGTAAGGGAAACCCCGGTCACTTCTACATTTCCCTACAGCACCAACCTGCCCTCATATCTCATTTCCTTAATTGATTGATGACTTCCACAGATTGCAGCCTGACTGCCACCTGTAGATGTCATACCAATCCATCATGATATCAGATTCTGAAAAATTTGGTTCAATTTAACTATGTACATGCATGCTGTACTGCCCTGGTAGTGGTACTGCCACTGTGAACCCCCTCCCCACTCGAATTCTGTTTCTCTTACTATCTTTCACAATTCAAAAGAAAGGTGAACAGACATGTTTAAAATTGTCACTTGGATTTTTTGTTTTTGTTTTCAATTTCTTAATTGTAGCTCATCTTGAGTGGCTCATGGCATTGTGTTTGGGTGACCTTAAAAATAAATAAACAAGAACATGGAAAAGGGGGGGGGGGAGAGCTGTAAAAATGGGAATTCTAGTTAATAGTAATTTCATCTTTCACCAGATCATCTTAAGAGGTTTGTAAAAGTAACATAATGCGAGTACATGACCATGATCCTTGCTCTATCCTACATGGGTAAACCACTGCTGCATTACTACATGCATTTAGAGAAAGGAACAGATTCTTGCATTCCTCCATGCTTCTTGCAAGGACCTTTCCAGTTATCAACTCAAGTGGTCTTGTGCGTGACTACGCCCCAAGGCACTACATCATGTCTTGGCTGGTCCACCAGTGACCCTGCCTTGATGATATATCAGATGAATGGAATGCCCACTTGTTGGTATGCCCAGAGTGATTACCTGCTGGTGGGGCACATATAGGGATCACCTCCAAAATTTAATTTCAGAGCTTGGCAAGTCTGGCTTTTGCTTTACTTCTTAAAACCACCAAAAAATAAAAATACTGAAAAAGAGCCTTGCAATTTCCTTGTTTTTGTGTTTGTAGGCCTACAACTTCCCAGTTGCTTGCTTGTTTGTTTCTGGCAAGACTGGTGTTAAAATTATACTTACATTGAAAAACCCTTTTCTAGACCTAAATTTTTAGGTTTCAAATTTCAAAAGGCCTAAAATGTTGAATGGTGTGAAGACATGACATTTTGGGCACAGACATTTTGTGAAACTTTTTTTGGAATTTTTGGATAAATATAGGAAATTTTTCTAAAAAAGGATTTTTTCCCCCCCAAATCTCTCTTTAATAGTGACTTTTGCCCTTTTGTTTCAAAAGGCCTGACATTTTGAATTGTGTGAAGACATGACATTTTGGGCAAGTTTTAATTTTCGGAGTTCTTGGATAAAAGTTGGGAAACTGTTTCCCTAAAAGCTTTTTAACAGTGACTTTTGCCCTTCTCTGACATAATTACATTATGACCAATTTTCCCACTGGAGTTTATTATCCCAATTATACAATCCTACTCTTTGATGTCCGGCTTGAAATACCATAATTGAATACATGTATTTTTCATATCAGTTAAAAAAAAATATAAAGATTTTATTTCCTCAGGCAAAAGGGAAGGAATGCCTTTGACGAATGACTTATGATGTCAACACACCTCATGAAATATGTCCTGGTAGCCCCTTACAATTAATGTGCAAATATACATAGGAACAAAAATAAGAATTTCAGCATTCCTATTTGAGAGATGCATGCCAACATTCAACCAAGAAAAGTATCAAAAGATATTAAGCACAAAGTGAGATATTTATAGTCAATTGACATTTTTCCAATTGTTACTTTAACTACAGTACAGTAACAAAAAAAAGTCTCTGAAATATGACCCGCAAATCTATTTTCGAATGTTGATATGATGATGATGATGAAATATGTTGGCTTGAAAAAAAAAAGATAGCATTCCATTGCTGAATATGAAAATGATTTTTCAACAACCCTGCATATTTCAGCAATGACTTGTCAATGACCTACAATCAATGTAATTTTATCTGGACTCCAATTAATTAGGCATCCCGAGTTGAACATGGTTCTCATGCAAATAGACGGGCCCACTAAAAAAACAATTGACTGAATTTTGTATATTTTGTACTAATATCAGTTATTAAAATCTCTTACAAATTTTCATTAAAAAAATTCATAACACATCAATTAAAAGATCAACTGTCTGTCTATTTAAAACGTGAAGCAATGAAGTTGATGGTTGAACAAGAAGTCAAAAACTTCAAATATACATTTGCTTTTGCTGTAATTTTCAGAAATGGATGGATTTGGGGGGTTAGTATTTTATAAAAAATATTTTTACACTGACTTGTTTGAAGTTTTGTGTTCGTAGATGATGGAAAAACGAAGAAAAACGATCATGTTCTTTATAGACGTCTGGGAATTGTAAAGTCAGGGAACAAGTCTAGCTGGCTTGTACCCATTCATGGGTGTGTTATCAAATGCAAACAAAATGTGGATTAACTAAATATGGTAAATTGGGGGCAGTATTTGAAAAAGCCTGTTTTTTTTCAATGCTGGTCAGCCAACCAGCGTTGGAAATTGATACAGAACAACTTTTCTTGTAAATGACAGCACACCAGGTGCCATGATTTTACAGGATACGTTAGACTGTCATTCACTAACAGTCCAGTAAGGTATTTCATAATAATTTGGTAGTTTTGTTTTTTGATGTTTTCAAATGTTGTATATTCCCTTCGAATGTGCATTTATGTGGCGAAGTGTCAATTTTAATACTGGACTTGGTGGTGAGTATTGGTGAAGACGAATTCCAATGTTCAAAACTTGCACATCTTTGGAAACGTAAATTTTTAGGCCTTTGATAAATAAGAAGTTGGTCCAAGAGATAGCCATGCGCCAACAAGGTTCTCAGACTTGAATCAAGCCTAGTCAGGCTCCTCCAGTATGACCTTGCGAGGGAGGCTTTCCTGTGTCAGTGCAATGGAAGTAGCAAGTTTTTAAATCTTTTTTTTTCACTCCAGGATTGGGCTTGGCCAGGTATTAACATTCCAAGATTGATGACGACAAGGTCAGATTTCTAGGGTTGTCCACATTCATGTGATGATAGGAGGACGTCTGGAATGGTCTGTTGTTGTCTGGGCGGTGGTTGCGAGTTGTGGTTTGTGGATTGCTTGTTACTATGGTAAAAAAAAAACAATACGTGGCATGATCACCTATTAAACATTCGCAGACACTAGTACATTTGTTTTGATAGTTTTTGGCCGCATTCGTTCCATCACATGAAAGAAAAGGGCGACTGACAACTTATATTCAAGGCCTCCTTGGGGATCGGAACAATGTGCTTCATTCAACCAAGACAAGTTGTCAACATTAATGCAGGCACCACAGCTGGAAGAAATTTGCAGTCAGCTTTGAAGCATCATAATGATGATGATGGTGGGCCTTAAACACAGATTGTTGGAGTCAGTATAGACTCGTACAATATTTCTTAAGTAAATGTACTCTCTTGGACACTGTGACGGTGCAGAACCTGCACCACAAACACATCAATTATTTGAGTTGATATATCTTCAAAAATTTGTTTTTGCAACTTTGAATTAAAAACAAAGACAAACTGAACGGACAAGGCACTATTTTCTTGGAACTCAATTTAATGCTTCAGAATACCTTTGCTGACTGTAAAAAAGTATCAAAAGATATAAAAAGATACATGTTTTTGTTTACAAGATAAAGTTAACTTTTTAAACAAATCAAAATTGACGAAAACATCATGCAATAACGTTCATGCATGCAAAATTTATACATTGTGCCCATGGAACTGGTAAATAAAATAAGAAAATGACATGACAATGGAACATTTTGCACTTAAAACTGTTATTCATAAATATCTAAGACAGTTTACTCATTCCTAATGGTCGACAACCCGTCACGTGGCCGGTCATAAACGGTTGATAAAACACCGGCTGGCTGGTCTTCAACACTTTCAGTGTCACATGAAATTCGGACTCCTATGAAATCCGGTCCCTTTTACCCTTTTATTGGTCGAACAATCCTCGGTTAGGCATGCGCACTACTACCAGTGAGTGTGTATTTCATAGTACTAAATTCACACTGCACCGGCACAGCTGCATTCTGCGCCACTGCACAGTATGTGCAACATGCACGCCAATCTCCATATAAGGAGTTGTTTATGACTACTCGCAAGAGGCACATACCATAACTTGGCTAGAGGAGTGTTTAAAACAACATGAAGAAAACTTGTTGAACAAAATAGTTGGAAACTTATATTTTTTGACCTGTTTTGAATGTTTGACTGAAAAGGTATTTATGAATGGGAATAAATATGTGCTTGGCCGGCATTAACATCATGTTTAAGACCGGCTTGGACTTGGAGTCTGGACGCTGATGGCTCGGGTCATTATCAGCGTCCCAGACTCCAAACTGGTCTTAAACATAGTGTCTAAAACCAGTCAAGCACATATTTATTTCCTTAATAAAAAAACAAACAAGCACACTTTTGGCAACAATCTTTGGTACAGTTACAATAATAAGGAAACAAATGGGTTTAAAACTTCAAAGCTTCTTCTAAAATCATCTAAAACTTAAAAACTGATGTAATAATAAACAATAGCACCTTTCGTTTCTGGTTAAAATAATTATGAAAAACAAAGAAATTAACATATCTACATCGATAAAACAAACTATTTCAATTTTTTTTAGGAAACTGGTCTCCCAGTTAGAACTACTGTCATCAAATTCTGACAAGTACTTGTACCACTTGTAGTTCTGTATTGCAAGACAAAAGTTTTTTAAAACCTAAAAGTACAGTAACGTTTTCTTCTAAAAGGAGCCAACGTCTTGTGGAACAATTTGCCACGCTAATGCTAAACAATTAACGGAGAAAAACCCTAAAAACTGGAAACAAATTCCGGGTTAAATTGAGATCTTTTTCTCTGAACATTGTCACAATACGTGTATTAGCCTCTATGAAGTATTGCGGACACCACATGAGGGCGCTATTCAGAGTGGATAAACTCTTTTGTATTTACTCCAATATACCGGCTTTAAATAGCGCACGCCTATTGTGTCCACCATGCTTCAAAAGGGCCAATGTCTTTATCTCTTTCTTTTTTTCAACTTTATAGTTTTGCTGTTTCTCCCAACAACATTGAGGTTTAAGAAAACAGCTTTTGTCCTTGATTTTATCAGGAGGAATTTCAGGGAAAAACAAACAAAAAGGAAATACAATTGAAGGTTAGGAACTGCTTTCTGCAATGCCCAACCCGAAATAATACAGTGTCTCTGACTGGCTAAAGATCTCAAAATTGAACATTGAATTCTTTTCATAGAAAACATTTTTTTTTGAAAGGGCATCTGGTTTCTCTGGTCAGGGTCCCTGCCCTGGTTTATGCACTTTTCAAATAAAAGTGATTGGGAATCCAGACGGGATTGCATCAACAAATAAATAAATGAGACATAATGCACAATTCGGTTAAAATGGAAATGAAACATTACTGAGACTGTCGATTTCTGACTGACATTACAGAGTCGTGCCGAGCCATACATTTCTCAATATCTGCAGTAAATCTAAGTTTGATGAGAGGCTCCAGAGTCTACTCAATGGAAAGTTAATACATAAAGATCTCCTGTAGTGAAAGCAAAATCTCTTTGGCTTCACCTGAGCTGATCCTGATACCGTTTGATTCCGCATGACTCTGGAACGCAAGTATGAAACAAGGGTAAAATTCAGAAGGGGAAAAAAAAAAAACTACCAGATTTCTTAACCCGGTGTAGTAGTGTAAGGTTCAGAAGTGGCTTCCGAGTCGCTGGTCGTATCCCCTTCACTTAGCTTGAGGGAACCCCTCCCCTCAGCAGACTTGACCTGATTGGGCGTTGGTCCCTCCCGTACAGCCAGTCCATTCTCAATCAACGCCTCGCTGATACAGACGTCCGATTTCCCGTTAGTGTCGTACAGCTCAACATCCAGGGTGCCATTATTTGCCCTGGGAAATGAAAGGAAATGGTTAGCACCTTTTATTTGAGGGGGGAAGGGGGGAGAGAGGGTGAGTGAGGGGGAGGGGTTAAGGGGGTGAGTGGTGTTTGGGGGTGAGGGGGAGAATAAGGGCGTTAAGGAGGGGTATTGCGATTCCAATTTATGTGAGCGGTATACAATTTATAGTTGATGTTTGAGAATAGTCAAGCTCAATATGTTCTGTTTCCAAATCTGGTTGGTTGAGGCCAACGTTTAGGTATTTTTGTCTGGAATGTGTGTTAAAGGCTTCTCAATGATCCCGAGATTGAATAGACAGGGATTAAGGGGGACTACAAGGATTAAGTTCAGGGATCAACTTACACATGAACGATAATGGCTACCAGCGTCTTGTCGGAAACCATATCCTCAAAACATTTCCTGAAACCAAACAAATCACAGTCAGTAGCAATGAACAAGGACAACTTTTTTCTTCATCATTATTTCCTGTAATTTGTATTGTTTTAATGTTATAATCCAGGGCCCCCACAGAGAACAGTTCTTAGATAAGTGATGGGGCTACCCTGGTAAAATAAAACGATAAATAAAAACCAAAAAATAAATTCATGTGCCGAGAGGATTTCTCTTAAAACAGGAAAAAAAAAAATCTTCAGTGGTGACAAGAAATAAGTAGGAAAGGTAAATCTTCATCAGAAGGTCAGGGGTTCGAATCTTACCCTAGGCTAAATGTTGTGTCCTTGGGCAAGTCACTTTACCCATACCTACCGATCTCAAATCTGGGTTTACAAATGGGTATTAGCTCAGAAGTAATATGCGAAGGACAGGCATGGATGTGAAAAAAAGAAATATTCCTAGTCATTTCAGGCCAAGGAAACAGGAGACATAATGGCTAGGGACCATAGAGTAATATTAAATTACTAGAGCGCTAACTCTTCATTCTTGAGCGCAGAGACGCTTTGAAGCCGCTCTGGGCGAAGACATTTTGAACTTGTGTGCGTGTTTGTAGAACACAATCAAATTAGATGGATTGAATTTTAAAAGTGTATTCTAAATGCAACGCGCAAGTAGAAGATACGCAAACAACTTAAGCGCGTCATGACGGTTAAAAAAACGTCACGGGAAAAGCATCTGCAGTGGAGGGATGCGTACACGTTGCGCTGTTTGCGTAGACCAAAATGACACGCTCATTTGCTGATTGTGCGTTTCGGTTTTGGGCGTATCCGCTTCAATGACGCACCGGTTTGGAATACAAACGCAGATATGCAAATGGACGTACAAAACACGTACACAATTTCTAGTTCTCCATAGGTTTGTGTACAAACATGGATGCGCCAGCAGGCATCACTTTGTACATGAGTTAGCGCTCTAGTAATTTAATATAACTCTATACTCAGGACAGACTTCACTTGTTTGTAAAACTTTACAGTGCCTCTATAGTTCATGGTCACGGTCTCTGAATTGAAACAATAAATCATCAGTCTGGTCCCGGACCAGCTTATCCCACCTAGCCTCCTCGTCCAGTCTAGCCCCAGCCTCTGCGTTGCATTCCAATGGCTTAGCTCCGACTAGATAACACTCCACAGCTTGAAGAGGAAGGTGCAAGAATTGTTGCTCAATGTCGTAAACATCGGATGCTGGCACCCATTCCGAATTGCCGTAGTCAACGTAGAAAACCTAATACATAATATAAATTGATAATACATTACAAAACAGTGTTATTCACAAGGTAAGCACATATTGAAACAACCAACCAGGACATTGTCAGTTGTCACAGCTCATGCATATTCAAATCTGACTATTTGTACATCTAATGTTAGTAGTTTTTGTATTGAATTCTTAATTATCACGATATGTATCATATTGCAAGCTTTCAAGCAGACCCAGGTGAAAAAGTACTTGGAGAAAGTAGGATTAAAATTTTCACCAAAAAAAAAACAGGACAAAAGTAGGACTTTGGAGGGCAACATCAGGATAAAAGTAGGACTTTTGCGGGCTTTCAGGAGTAGTTTTTGTTGATACTCATCCATGTCCACAGCATCATTAGCCTCATTTGGCATGTTCTGTACTCACAACACTTGTGCTCCATCCTCAACTAAGCTCTTGGAAGTACAGTTGCAGTACTACTGCGCCCAAGCCCTTCATTGTGTGATTCACATATGACAGTGTAATACACTTACAAAAAATATTCAACGAGATTTCATTTTTCGGATTTGCAGGACAAAAAAGTAGGAAAAAGTAGGAATTTCAAGAACTCCTCAACGTTTACAAAGAGAGAGTTCAGAGGGACCACTGACATCACAATAAGAGAGACGCGTACAAATTGGCACTGTACGCCTACCACATGCATGACGACGCTCCTGGTGTGTGCACAATTGATTAAGACATTGTTTATGCATATTTCATGCCACATGCACTTGAATCAATGCTCCAACCTTACATACTCTTTGTGGACCTGTGAACAAAAGAGGTCCACAGGATGCAGGAAGCGTGAACGCTTTGAGGACTTGCACACGTCCACACTACGTTCCCCCCTCCCCCTCTCTGGAAAATAGGTTTCGAGGCATTTTGGGGTGAGGTTTATCCATTGCAAAATGAAGAGGAACACTCATTGATATCATGATAACAAAATTGGGTTGAAAGAGTGTTCACGGTGCGAGTAAAATTAGATTTTCTGGGTTTTTCTAACTACACAAACACAAAGGAATGTCCACAGTAGGTATGTACGGTAAGGCTGTGTGGTCTCACATGCGCGTGCGGCTTGCTTCTCCCAAGAAGTGCTCCTAAGTGGTCAAATAGTACCATCCACTTTTCACGAATGAAGTTCAGAGACTTAATTTCATAAAGTCACATATTGAGCACCAAATGTATATTTTTCTGCTAACTACACTGCTGCACAAATTACATCCCAAATTGAGACACATTATTATGATCATGTACAAATCTCACTTGTAGCCATCTGCTTTGTTTACCTGTATGGCGTCTTGGTCAGGGTTAACGTCGATGACTTTTGCTCGGTAGTAGCGTTGATCCCTGGGGCAGTGGCAACAGACCATCTCCCCTGGCGCCCTCAGGGGTAGACTGGTGGCTAGGTGGGGCTTCAAGGCTGAGTACAGTTGGCTGAGAACAGCAGAGAAACAAAAACATGTCAACGACAACAGGATGGCATGGGTGGCTAGTGCGTAAAGCGCTCGCCTCTCACCCCTGTGGCCCTGGTTCGATTCCCGGCTTGGACCATATAATGCGTAGAGTTGTGCATTGGTTCTCTCCTGTGCCGCAAGGGTTTTTCTTCAGGCCCTCTGGATTTCCTTCCTCCGAAAAAAATCAAACACTTTGATCTCAGGCTGTGATTTGATCTCAGGCTGTGGATATGGGTCACATGGCTGGTTGCCAAAGGCGCCTTAACATGCCTTTGGCTCGACCACGTTATAGCTGCGTCCTTCGCAATTCAGCTTCTCAGCTGCCAGTAAGGATGATAAGCCTCCCAAATTTATAAACAATCAAACCAACAAAAACAGAGAGAGAAACCAAAAACAAAACAAAAAACTTAAGAAACTTTATAAGATTTAAGTTTACGGTTGCACCATGTAACAAATCTCTTTTGTGAGTTTGTGAGGTTCTGAAAAGAACCGGGGGAACTCACAAACTCACAAAAGAGATTTGTTATATGGTGCAATGAATAATAAAATTTATCTTATTGCTATCCTCACCATACAAACCTTATTTAAGAAAGTTTGGCAATTTAGAACATTGCACACTAATAAAAGGATGAGTTGTAATCAAGTCCATCACAGGTCTTTACAAGTTATCACTAGAAATCACAAGTCATCACTAGAAATCACAAGTCAATCACAAGTCAATCACAAGTTACCCAATTTCATGTAAAGCCACAAACTATTTAAATGAACAAACAAAAGCAATGTGGTGTCATTGTCCAATATCCTTGTGATTGACTTGTGGTTGATCTTGTGATTGACTTGTGATTAACTTGTGATTTACTTGTGATTTACTTGTGATTTGACTTGTGATTGACTTGTGATTAACTTGTGATTGACTTTTGATTTGACTTGTGTTTGACTTGTAATTGACTTGTGATTGACTTGTGATTGACTTGTGATTGACTTGTGATTTGACTTGTGATTGACTTGTGATTAACTTGTGATTGACTTTTGATTTGACTTGTGTTTGACTTGTAATTGACTTGTGATTGACTTGTGATTGACTTGTGATTGACTTGTGATTGACTTGTGATTGACTTATGATTTGGCTTGTGACTGATTTGTGATTGACTTGTGATTGACTTGTGATTGACTTGTGTTTGACTTGTGATTGACTTGTGATTTGACTTGTGACTGACCTGTGATTGACTTGTGACAACATGTGATTGACTTGTGATTGCATGAATAACAGCTCTAGATACAGCAATTCTTCAAGATAAAAACCCCAAACAACAATCTTGTCAACTCACTTCATCGCGCTTTCCAGCATTTCCAGAGTTTCTTCGTCGTCGTCCTCTCCTCTCAAGGGCGCCCCCTGTTGTTGCAGACTGTCCAACGGTCTCACACTGAACGGTAATTGAGCCCAGAAATGAAACGCGCTGTACAGGGCTGTGACTTCCAGCGCCACCACGCTGCCCTCCAGAGGCAGTGCCACTTTGTTGTTTAAGAAGAAAACACCCATGGATTCGAGTGGTCTCTCGCCTGCAGTGAGAAAAAAAAGAAGGAAAAACGAAACCAAAAAGAGCATTTTTTACTGCTCTTGTTTTGTCTTGAAGGGGATGACTCGGCTTCTTTTGCTAAGAATTTTCATGAATCCTCCTACATCCTCCGTGGTACAGAAACCCAACTACAAAAACTCTGCATTTGAAACCATTAAGGGGCCTTCGAGATTCAGTCAAAAGCTGTAGTGGCTGGGCTCTACCTTCCTCAATCCTCCAAAATAACTTGGCAGATTATGAAAAAAATCTGGGAAGGGTTAGGGTTATTTAAAGGTATAGTCCATCATTTGTAATTTGTGCATTTTGTTTGTTTGAAGCAACAAATGTGCTCAAAATCTTAAGAAGGGTGCTGAACAACTAACCTGATGAAGTTTCAGCTCAGCTTCAGCTGTATATTTCGAGAAAAACAACATGCTAGGATCTCGATTTCAAATCAAAAGTTGCTGAATCATGTTTTGAATTGGGCCTGAATTCAGCGTTCGAGACACGTTCTCACTGAGCCGATTGCAGCTATGCGATGTAGCGCACTGATCCGACGAATTAAAGCAACCACGCGCGCATGTGCGTTGTGTCAACGCTTGCGAGCACTACGCCGAATAAGAAAAACCTGCGTCTTAAGACGCACCGTTGGAAAGGGCTTCTTTCGTTGATTTCTTCACAATGACAGCATGCCAGAAAGAATAATTTTACAGGGAGTTTAGTCCCCTACTATCTTTCAACCAAGTATATTATTCAACACTAATTACATCAGTTACTTTTTGGATAGCTGCAAATGATGGACTCTGGCTTTAAAGGAAAGACCACTGTATCTTGCTACATCAGTCAGCAGTGTTGTATCTAATACCAATCTCTGACAGTTTTCACATGAAAACAGCAGCGTTATTTATTGGGACAAACTTTTTGTATTACTTTATTCGGGTAAAGGACAATTTGTGAGAAAAACATCTGACCAAACTCCGGGGTTGGAGTGATCAAAGTGAGTCGCATGATGATGTTGAACAACTGAAGCAGTGCATTGGTGGGAAAAAGGAGTGCGTTGAACTGTGAACTGAGGAAACTCACAACTGGTGCATGAACATTGGGGTGGGGTGAAGGGTGCAACTGGTAAAATGGGAGGTAGAAAGTGATAGAGATGTTTGCTCATGGAGGTAGGAAATAAAGACTAATACAAGAGTGTTGAAATTGCTGGGCAGTGAAGTTAAGGCAACACAGCAAGATCTCCCTGTTAAAAGGTACAATTGAGATGATTTTCTTTTTCACAATGAAATCTAGAAGACAGACAATAATAATAATAATAAACAATAATACTGAGTATATAGTGCACGTATCTACCAACAATTAGGTACTCAAGGCGCTGGAAATTATGTATATTAATAAAGACAGGTAAATGAAGTTTATGAGAAATATGAGACTCACTATGTAGCACCTTATAAGGGTATATAAGGTGTGCAGCGCATATTGCAGCCACTGCCAGAAACACCGGGGCAAACCCCTTCTCTTTAGCGATAAGTGTTACTGGGGTCTTTAACGTGCGTTACACAACACACGGGACCTACGGCTTTACGTCCCATCCGAAGGACGAAGCAATAATGGTAAAGTGCCTTGCTCAAGAGCACAAACACCATGTTCGCACGGTCAGGATTCGAACCCATGTACCACGGCACTCGAGTCGAACACCTGGAAAAGCTACTGATTAGGCATAATTTGTTGCTGTAGGCATCAGTTGAAGAAAATTCTGTCATTGAAGTTTGTGTACGCTTTAGTTTGTGTTTTCAGAGAAACAGTCCAGGGTAAATGCAACTTGGCCAAGTCTTTATTTTACAAGTCTTTGAAAAGGCTTGACTAACGATCGTGACAAAAATAGCCTGCAAACCTGTAATACATTTATGAGGAAAAAAATGTTAGTTGTAGACCAGACACATTTTGGGGGAAAAGCTGATGAAATGAAACCTGCAAATTAAAGCAATTATAAATCAATAAAGTGCCAAGTTTGCATGCTAAAAACTCGGATAAACAAGCACATGCATACATCATGCAATGATGAATCCTATTGTCATCAGTGCCTACAAATTTTTTTTTTTTTAATACCAAAAAGAAATCAAACAAATCAGCGTAGATCACAAGTCAATTACAAGGGACAATGGAAGAACGATGACAAAGTAATGCCCTTGTCACATGTTATTTCAAAAGTTTGTGACTTGACTTGAGACTGGATGTCTTAAGATAGACTTGTGAAGACTAGCAATTGATGCAAAGCAAATATAAAAAAAAAGGAAAAGAACAAAAAGAATCAAATTTGCAGCTGGAAAAAAAATGCAAAGCACTGTCCTGCCTGTTAGTCTCACATGCTTCAGTGGGACATTATGAGATTTTTTCTGAGGTGAAAATTAAAGCGCATGAAATGAATAAAAAACATAGAACAAATGGAGCAAAAATAACTTTGGGAGTTTTCAAGATTTTAATACTGGGTTCCACCCTTCAAAATACATGTGGTATCACTTGTGGCCATTGGATAAGTCTATCCGATGATAACAATTTATGTCACAGAAGGGCAAAAACCCAATAATAAAAACGAAACTGATGATTGGTTAACTAAGCAGCAGTCTGGTCAGATATCTCATCTCATAATGTCCCCTCGGGTGCACCGTAGTCACTTTACCTGCTGGTACTATTAGAAGTAACCTTTTCTTGGAGGACCATTTGCTTCGACGAGGTCTGGCGTTTTTCTACTGAAGCAAGTTGGGGGAAAAGGGCAGTGAAGCTGGAATGTGGAGGCAAGCGTCTCGGGCCCAAGGAATTGAGCACCATGATTTGCAAGATGGGTCTGATTAAAGTTGAGAGTTTGGTGGCTCAGACTCAAAATCAAATCACTGTTATACCTCAGACTTGATGACTGTGTAATTTAGATTTACCAACCCCACTTGTATTTTTGTTGCTATTTTGCAGAAAAGGTACTGGGTTCTCAGAGAAAAGTAGCATAATAACAGCACTGGAGTTCCATTTAACGTTGTGCATTTGAGATGCAACATGATGAGACCATATCATGAGAGCCTGCTTATTCATGTTCGAGGATGAAAAAAGTGTGAACTGTGAAGTGATATGAACTTCTCTGACACTGTGAAACTAGCTGAAGGGGGCATGAATATACTGACAATGATCCAAAACCACAGTTGCCAAGAGAAGTACGAATAGTCAAAATAAGTATGAGGATCACTACTAAACACAGGCATGCAACTGGGAAATCACACAAAAAGTGGACATTCAATCTTTCCCAGACTTTGTACAGTGTTTTTCTATTTTCAATGGCACACATGGGAAGTAAAAAAAGAGGCAATCAGCTGATCTGAGGAAAAGTTGCATGCCTGTAAACAGTCGTATGAGAAGAAGCACATCGGCTGTGATTTGGGGAGACAGGAGATGTGACTTTGGATGCCAGTTTAAAAAAAAAAAACTTTGAACACAAAATCACAAATAGCAATTTGAGGGGCTTTCTCACTCTTAAAATTCTCTTCATTTTCTGCAGTGTACGCAGGGCGAGGCCACTGATCTCTATATAAAGACTGGATAGCGGATATGCATACAACATTCACACAGTAAACTTTGCATATTGACCAATTCGCCCCGGTCTCACGAAGATGGCCGCGTATAATACGAACGTTCTACGCGTAAATACGCGCGTGTTGTATCAACAGTTGACGCGCATTTTGGTCACGTACACATATTGTGATGTTCTAAAAGGAACACATTTCCGTAGTGATTATTATTTCAAAAACGCCAAAAAAGTGATTTGCGGCATTATAAAAGTAACCACTACGTTAGAAAAATTGTAGTAAACCTTGGTCAGTTGGTCAGTGGTGGTGGCCAAAATATAAGTCAAGTGAGCCGCGACGTTACAAAAGAAATCAAGCCGTTTATAAAGACGGCAACTTGTCCTTTGTAGATCACCAGCTGGTCTCACCAATATGGCGTCAAATTCGTACATTGTGCAGCTCTTTATTAGCTATCCAGTCTTTATATAGAGATCAGTGGGCGAGGCTTGAAAAAAATTTGACCAAACTGTTTCATTTTTAATTGTTCTCTTCTAATTTTTCCTTCTTTCTTATACACCTTATGCGTAGCGGCCATGTTAGAGGGCACCTTTTGTTACTTTAATTCAGTAACATAAATGCACCAAAGGTTAACTCATGCATATCCCAGCAAAACAAAGGCATTGCCCTCTAAGGTGGCTGCTACACACAAGGTCTATATTTCTAGGACAAAACCAATATATCACATCACTCTGCAGTTATTATCAAATCACATCACGATGGAATTCCTGCATGGTTACTCAGAAATGCTTGGGTTGACGAGGTAGGTGCAGTCACGATTGATAAGCGACATGAGCGGTTGATAAAGTTGTCCATTTTCCCCCTAAAGTTCAAAAGGCTAACTTGTGCTTGTGTGGGCCGAAAAAGATATCATGTCAGAGACAGTTCAACAGCTAATGAGGTGCAATCAATCTTTGGTTGCGAATTGTTCTGAAGTATGAGTTGAGAAGGCTATGATGAATTTGATGTATATGTGGCATTCTACAAATTTGGGGTCTAGTTTTTCCCTGTCCCTGTTACATCTGACATAATTACACAAGTATGTTGCACTCCTTAGACCAAAACAAAAATTTGTTCTGCTTCCGATTACTCTACCTACCCTATTTTGACAGCCCTACCCTAATTTTTTTGGGGGAAAATGAGGAAATATCCCCCAAACCATCACTTTCTACCTTTTACCCTTGATTATATGCAGACGCCTCCATATGATCATACACACCAAAAATTGCCCCCCCCCTCCAAAAAAAAGAAGAATTCCCTACCTACATGTACCTAACCTATTTTCAAATGCCATGTAATCGGAAGCAGAACTACTTTCTTCGGCCTTAATGCAGTCATCCTGCAAGTGTGTTTATGAATAGCAAGCTACAAAACCAACAAAACAAAATATTGTTGAATGGCAAATTAGAAGGTTCAGAGGGAACTAAGACAGGAAGAATGTCCCACTTTGGGCCCTACATTTATAGAATGACGGTGCATGTGAACGGAACAGGATACATTTGTGTGATATGTGTGCTGAGAAGTATGGATCAGATTTGTGTTCTTTTGGTTTCGTCTGTTTTGTGGGAATTTAAATATATATCCCATATTTTCTGAAATTGAAATCTGAACCAGTTACCGGTGTAAGGATTTTGATTTAATATATTGAAGGTGTTTGCTTGTACATACATGTACATATCGTCGCATATCTGACGAAGTGACGAATCGGTCATTTTGGAGTTTTTTTTGTTAATGGAGTTTTAGGGTTAAAAATATTCGAATTTTCAGATTTTTATGTTTTTAATTCATGAAAGCACTTCATTTTTGTAGTTCCGAAACCCACTAAGTGACGAATCGGCACATATTGGAAAAACTGTTTCTTGCGAACTGACGAATAAATTATTCGACACTTGGTCATATCAGAACAGCGCGCATCCAGTATCTGACGAAGTGACGAATAACCAGTTATTCATTGGTTACGCACACACCCGTCTTAATAATTGAACGGCGTATGAGGGAACCAGGGATCTTCTGTTTCGCGCGCTTTCCGTCAGCTTTCAAAACAAACTAACGGCGCTGCCACATTATAATGATGTCTAAAAAGAGATAACCGTTACTACTTCACCTTTATGTAATTTTGTGTGTGTAGAGTTGTAATCCTAAAATGAACGGAGTACAAAATGTACTAGGCTAGGACTGCGCGACGGACAGGCTTATACAGACTGGGATTCATTTAAAACGTGCGATATACTTTCCTTCAAAACCGGCGTTTTATAGGAATTCCAGTCTACTGCATTTCGAGAAAATCTCGAAAACGGTCCCCTTTAAGTGGCGAATAAGAGCTGAAAACCTCATTTTTATCAGCCCATACTGAAATGAAGTGCCTCCTAGGGGATGAAAATTAGGATATTTTTTTTTAAAACGAGCGGGCCACTTTCTTTCATAAACGGCGTTTTATAGGAAAGCATTATCATTGCATTTCGACGGAGTCCATTTAAGCGGCTATTTAAAGCAGAATACATTATTGGAATAAACCAATACTGAAATGAAGTGCACCTTAGAAGGTGGAGAAAGGATTATCAAATAAAAATATTATTTATTCAAAACATGTGCGGTACACTTTCTTTAAAAACTGCGTTCAAGGGAGACACGAAATACTGCATTTCGAGATATTCTCGAAAATTGAACCCCTTAAAGTGGCTAATTTGAGCATAAGACCTCATGGGAATAAGCCCACAATGAAAATGAAGAGTGCCCAGGAAGGTGATACTTAGGATGATGACATAAAAATATGTTTGATTTGTAGAATTTCTTTCAAAGACGGCAATTTTAAGGAAACCCAAAACACTGCTTTTCGAGATATTCTCGAAAACGGAGCCTCTTTAAGTGGCTAATTAGAGCACAAAAACCTCATTGGAATGAGCCTATACTGAAATAACGTGTGCCCTAGCTGGTGAGTGATGATTAGGATAATGAAATAAAAATATAAATTATTTCAACGTGTGCGGTACACATTGTTTCAAAGACGACGTTTTATAGGATACCCAAAACACTGCATTTCGAGATACAGGTTTTGTATTCTCGAAAAGGGAGCCCTTTAAGCGGCTAATGAAAGCAGAATGCCTAAGGATAACAAGCCGTTACTGAGATTATTGTACCCTGGAAGACAATAATTATGGGATTTTGAGACAAAACTGATTGTTTTTAAAACAATTGCTGTCTTACATGAATGAATGAATGAATGAATAAATAATGTTGTTCGTTGTTAGCTCGCATTCACAGTTTTGTGTTCCTACTATTTTGAATTTACCATTCGAAATATTTTCCTTTTTAATAACTTTTTTATTAGGCTACTGTATATTATTAAAACATTATAGCAAGTACTTGGATTTGAACGTGGGGTTTAAGTGTTACCATATTTTTCCTTAAAAGAAAATAGAAAATGTTTGTAAAACATACACATTTCTTTGAAAATGCGCGTAGTGTTGTAAAGAAGTGACGAATATGCAATGGATTTGTGATGCAAAAACGCGCGCACAGTCAAAATGTTATCTTACAAAGTGACGAATAAGACATTTTTACGTGGCGAATAAGCACAATGACGTTTAAATCTATCTCGCGAAGTGACGAATAAGTTTCACAGCAAAAATTAGACAAACCTTTAGTCTTACGAGCAAAAAACAAATTAATAGATAAATTTTAACAATCAAATATCTACCTTGAATAAATTAAGAATGTACAAAAGGGGAAAGTAGCATCGAAAAGGGACACGTAAAATGTGTTCAACTTTAAACGTGTTTTTCTCAGAATTGCGTTTATGCGTAATCGCGCGTATTCGTCGGTTCGTCAGATATGCGACGATATGTTGACAACCATAAATAATGTCAGATTAGTTCATAACGTCCTTCTTAAAGCAATAGACCTTTATCATGCTTCCACCATTTTAGTCATGTTCCCTGTATCCAATAACAGTACTGAATGATAATGTTTTTGTGCAAAAAGGAACCAGACTATTTTTCCTTCCAGCCTCGCTTTGGTTACATTGATCTGAATGGGAAAAAGTCAAATGACTGCAACATGATAATGGTCTATTCAATTTCAAGGTCAAAAGTGACACAAATGGCTTCAACAATCATCTAAAATACAAGAATCTGGCAAATTTGAAAAAAGAAACAAAATGAAGGATCAGAACACCAACAAAACAATTTTACTTGCAAGCTCTCAACTTTGCGTGGCATTTTCCAGAAAATCTGACCAGCATGCCAAGCAAAAACTGGTAAAAGTCACACTAAAATCTTGTGCATTTCTGGAAAGAATACACCTATTCACGGTCACCCACGTGCATCTAACATGATGTAAGCGGAGTGCAACGTCTTGGGTTTTTAGCGGAATGGTTTTGTTGTCACCCACCTTGTCTGACGTGATCGTAGGGACATTGCTTGCCACGGTAACACACTCTGCCTGATGAATAAAATCTGCACACCTGGCGAGTCGATTCAGCCTCTGTGGGAAAACAAAAACAATAAAAACAAAAATGGTTCAAAAACATGTTAGGGTAAAGGTGGCTGGGCTCTACCTTCCTCAAAATCGGTGGATTTTAAGGAATATGAAGAAGGAATAAGGGTACTTGGAACTTTCCACTTTTCTTTCTAAATTCAAATCTGTTTATCAATGATGGATATATTATGAGGCACTTTCACACTGTCCAAATCTCAAACCATGAGCATTCCAGGGACCCCTTTTACACTAGCAAGAATCCAACACAGCTTGTACACAGGTCCAGCATTACACGGGTAAATTCAGCCCTGGTTGAGAGGCTGTAGCAGAGTAGCAAATCCCAAATCTACTGCGGACTAGTCTAGGGGCTAGACGTTGCATGGTTTGATACGCGACAACCCGCCGCCGCGAGAGGGTGCTATCACAACCAACCAATATCGCCCACGGACTTGTCAGTAGCAACGTCTAGGGTATCTGCTGAAATCTCCCCCCCAAAAATGGGGGAAACTAGAGCGCATGCGCGACTTCTGCAGGCAATTCGGGCAATTCACAATGCAGTGCGCCACCAAGAGTTTGCCACGGAGAGTTCAATTTTCCCAGTGCATTGTGGGAGATGGTCGACAAATTCGCAGCGCGGGACATTTGAAAGTGTTCGTTTTTCCGTTTAGTAGTTTCGTAAGCGTATGATTCGAGGATCTGTTTGCCCTTTTCTTTTCTTGTTATCAATGTGGTGTTTTTTTTTGTAAGGTCAGAACGTATATGCCCCAATCTATAATGAATTAGCTCAAGGTCTTGCTTGCATCTTTTATTGTATTTAAGAAATTTGAGAATTTGCTTTGGAACTACTATGAATTTTCTGAATTGCGCGCTGCATATATTAGGCCAAACAGGTGCGCGCATAACACAACCAAAAGGAATTAGCCTAGACGTTGCTACTGACAAGTCCGTGGGCGACGTTGGTTGGTCGTGATAGTGCCCTCTCACGGCAGCGGGTTATCGCAGCGGCGGGTTATCGCGTATCAAACCATGCAACGTCTAGACCCTAGACTAACTGCTGACCTGTCCACGTGTGTTTGACCAGACTTGCTTATGGTGGAACAAAGTTGAAAGTCCTACAAACTCACTGTATCCAAGGGTCGCAACCCCCGGGTCGTCCGTGTCAATGTTGTAGCTGTTGCGGGCAGACTTGTAATCCGACAGCATCGGATCCCACTGATCTCTCTTCATGACCTCCTGACCTTTGACCTTCGCATGACCTTCGCTTGACAGCTCAGGTACGGGGTCGTAGCCACCTGCGGTATGCTTCTGCAGTGACCATCGCTCAGAGGCCATGAGTAGCTGACGTCTGGTGACCTCGTTGGGTTGGCTGGTGTCTACAGAAAGGATATCAAACATAGTGGGATAATTTGTTTTCAACATATATTTTTATTGAAAAGTTGTAGGTGAAATTGCTATATCCTGAATGCCTTATCTCACTTAAATCTAAATCCCACTTCTGACACCGTTTTTTTGGTACTTCTGTGCTTAGCCCGAGTGAGTGAGAAGACCACATTAATTGCATATGGTCTACAAATAAATGTACAGCTCAACATGCAATATAGAAAAAAACACGTTATTGATGGATATTGCTTGTGAGCAACGCCAGGCTGATTTTTACACATAACTTTGCTTTGCCGTATTTTTTTCCAGCTATAAGGTCATGTCCGAGTTATTGGCAATGGCTTGAAATTTCACATGAGTCTATGGGAAGTGGCTGCAGCCACTTTGCATATACTTGTGTGTAATTTCAAGTCGTAGCCAAGTAATTCGGACATGGCCTCAGACATTTGGCTGTAGGTCTCAAACTCAATATCAATGTATAGCCGCATCTGCATTCCTTGGATACGGATTGCAATTACACATAAACCTATAAAAAGTGGCCATAGCCACTTCCCATAGACCTTTCACTGTCAGCCATAGCCACGCAGTTTGGACAAAGCCTTAAAGAAATAAAATGGGTCTGGTTTCCTACCTTCATTTGGTAGGGCCGGTACAAATCTAGAAGAGGCAGCCAGTCCACGGTTGACCAGTTCCTGGTTGATGCAAATCTCCCAAGGGCTAGAGGGATCCAGGAGGATCATCTGCAGCGGTTCATCACTGGAAAACAAAAACGAAAAAGACATCAATAAGAAAAATCATATAACTAATATGTAAATTGCTTTCTATGACAAGGGACCTGGACGTAGCCGTAGCCCTGGATGTCTATGTCTGAATCCATGAAATTTGGTCTGGTGCCCGAGACCATCTCATGCCCTCTAGTGCCAGTGAGTGGCCATACCTGTCTGGCTTGTACTCCTTTGAGACTCTTCCCAGAAGCATCTTGCTGTAGCCAGTCATCCTGGCAAAGTCTTGGATTGTCTCGTCCGACCAACCTCCAACTCCTACTTTGTCATCCTGGGCTTTCCCTGCAAAGTTCAAATTCAAAAAGAAAGCCAATCAAATGTGAGGGTTACAGTGCAACGATGACAGGTGTAAGATGTATTTTCATCAAACCTTGTTTGATCTGGATTATTCCTAAGAACCTTTCTGAATTTCCCAAGTCCATCACTGTGCAAGAACGGAAGGACATATTTTTTGTACTTTAAACATAAAAGGGGCATCAAGCCTTAATAACAGAGGCCGGGCTCTACCGTCCTAAATCCAACAAAATCCTCCCGGACCTGGATTTTGTAGGATCTTGGAGTGTTTAGCGTTAACCTTACCTTCTGGCTTTTCAGCATCGGTCTCCCAGCTTTCTTCTTTCTTGGGAGGCTCAATGTGTGCCAGGCAACACTTGATCACCTGTCCGGGTAGTTCGTGAAACTCGGGCCGTAGTGGTTTTAGAGTGTCTGCTGCCAACCACTCCTGGTTCCCAAAGTCAATGTACATGACTTTGACCATCAGCCCACTGGTAGCACTCTCTGAGCTTGTGGTTCCCTTAGAACAGTCACCGTTCCCTTCCTTGATATCCAGGATCTTGGCCCGATACCAGGTCCCATCTTCGCTGTACTTGGCCGCACAGTACTTGTCAAGCTCCAAAAGGGGCTCTTCTGTCAAGTGGTTAGCCTCTTTACCATTATACCACTTGTTGAGATCCTTAGCCAAGACATCCAGTTTGTCAGCATCAGAGTTGATCAAGTGGATGTAGAACTCTTGAGGACTGACGACGTGAGACATGGCCAGTCTGACGCAGCCATTCTGTGTTGGAAGACTCTCTCTTCGGCCAACCTGTAGGGGGAGAGTGGAGGGCGACTTGACATGGTCCTTTGTCTTTGTTTCAACACATCTGCTTGAAGAACCATGTGACGATGCTCCAGAGTTTGTGTTTCCACAATGGAGTGAGGAGCTATCTGACTGGAACACCTCGGTGTCCAGTTCTGTGACTGCAGTGACAAACGAGCTGGTGCTTGATGACAGGTTCCTTGAGGAAGCACTAAGTGGTTTATTAAGACCTCCTGCTGTATCTGGTTTTGTTTTCTGTGTCAGGTAACCTATGCCAGTTTTCTTGAAGTTCTCATTGTCTGTCTCTTCACGATGTAGGCCGAGCATGTCTTTGAGATTGCCTTCCATTGCATCTTTTCTGCTTTGCTCCTGGATACTCTGGCAATATTTATCCTTATTCTGTCTGCCGGACCTGGCTGTGTTCTGCTGGATGCTGCTCGCATCACTGGGTCCAGAATTGCAGCTGGAAACGCCGCTGGATGAGTTGGGACTTATCCTGCCCAGCCCAATCTCCTCTGGATAGTTGCTTGAATCCTCTCGAGGAGAAGCACCCTTACACCCTTGCAGCTTCTCATTCCCCTGTTTGGCTGATTTCCCCACAGACCAGGTATCATCACTACAATTGCTGTGTTTCTCTGTTGATCTGGAGCCCGCACTGCCTGCCTCTCTTGTTATCTGAGGATGTGTTGACCCTCCTCCTCTGTCTGAATCTGTTTGCCAGCTCTCCTGATGAACCTGTTGATCTACCTTCTGTGGATTGTGGGGCGCAGCGGCTTGTCTGGAGTTGTTCATCCTATTTCCCCGTCCCGCCCAGGAGCCATGTTTCCTAGAGCGTCCGGGCTGGACCTGGTTTGGAGGATTCCCTCTTGAGTGCGGTGGTGACATCTTTGCAGAGTTGCACTCTTGAGGCTTGTTGTCTTGGCCTGGTGATGTTTGCCTAGTTGTATCTTGGTTGACGTGACTTCTGCCTGGTTCAGTGGACTGCCTGTGATGCTGCTGGGGCCTGCTCCCAGACTGGCTCTCTGACTGCTTTGCTTGCCTCCACGATGGGTTTGACTGATGTCTAGATCTGGGGAAGGGGTTGTTTTTATCATCTTCGAACTCTGAATATCCAGAAGAATTTCCTGTTAGGGTTTTCGGTCTGCTGGAGTTGGTAGACTGGTCATATTCTCCCTGTTTCTGATCCGGTGGCTTGGCAGTTTTGTTCATCGGCTGTTTTGAATCCAGAGATTCCTTTGAGGTACACGTGTCGCTTTTATCGTCGGACACCTCCCTGCTTTCTTTAGTCTCTACCGAACCGCACCTGCTCTCATTCTTTTCCGGTTTGCTGGAGGTCCCAGTGCCCTGGCTTGCAATGGAACCTGTAAACAATCGAAACACTACTAATATTATAAGAGAGCAGTCAAATTGCTGGAAATGTACAAGTTGTGGGTATCCTGTGAAAGTGCTTAAGCTGCATGTTTGTTTGCAACTTTATTTTGAACATACATTTTAAAGGTTTACCCTTACTCTACCACATCCTCCAATTCACTTCAATACTTGCCAAAAGTGAATTGCTGATTTTGTTAATTGCTGCCCAATACAGGCATCCAATCTTTACAGACTTTGTAGTGATTTTCAATTTTAATGGCATAAGTGTTAGGTGAAAAATGAGGAAAAATTGCACGCCTGCCAATATCTGCACAGTGCAACGTCTAAAGTTCAAAATTTACTGGCAAGAACCCACGCCCTAAACGGCTTCAAGCTACGCGCTTGCTGGAGTCTGGTTTTTGGTTTAAGTCTAATCAAATCCCTGCATTCAGGATTGGAAATGTGCTCATGTTAAACTTAGTGATTTCATGCAATTCGGGCGATTCACAACACAGTGCGCCACCAAGAGTTTGCCATGGAGAGTCCATTTTTCAAGTTTACGGTCGACAAAACAAGGCCCATTTGAATGAGTGTTAGTAGACAACTTGAGCTAATTCGTTATAGATTAGGGTATATACGTTCTGACCGTACAAAAAAACACCACCACATTGATAACAAGAAAAGGAAACGGCAAACAAATCCTCGAATCATACGCTTACGAAATTACTAAACGGAAAAACGAACACTTTCAAATGTCCCGCCCTGCGAATTTGTCGATCATCTCCCAAAATGCACTGGGAAAATTGAACTCTAGTACAGGCAATATAAGGTTTGACCTCAAACAAATTGCAACAGAATTTTTTTCACCACAGTGCATTTCTATAAGGTCCCTAAAATGACATACTAAAAGTCTTAAGAAATCGAGGTGGTGGAAATATGCCTAATTTGCATAAATCCAAAATGGCCGCATATGTTAGGACTTTCGCATTGATTTGGTCATGTTTCTCATACTAGGTGGATTTTAGAGGTACTTTAAACAGCAGTTTTAGTCCTTTTACATTGATTTACTCATTATTCAAGTCCTAGGTAAATTCCAAGATCCCTATATTTCCGAAATTTTCCAAATGCCGTATAATTTGCATAAATGCCGTATATCAATTTGCCTAATTAAAGTTAAAATAATGGATGCCATGTGTGGACATGTACCAATTGAGTGTTCCCTGATAATCCAAGTCAAATTTCACACCACAGTGCATTGCTATAAGGTCCCTAAAAAAGTTGTTAAAAATCCAAGTGGTGTAAATATGCCTAATTTGCATAAATTCAAAAGGCCGCTAATTACATGATTTTCATATGATTTGGCGCGGCCATAATAGTATATAGGCCGTTATGTACTTTTGCTTTTTTGTTTTGTTTAAGAAGTATTTTTTTTGCCATATTTGGAAAGAGTTTACCTCCCTAAGCCGGAAATGCATTGGAGACATTTTTTTCCCAGCTACCGTGTGGCGGCCATCTTGGATTTCAAAATGGCCGCCATTTCGAGCCTAATTTGTATCATAACTTCGGACTTGATTGTCACATGAAGTTTATTTTGATGGCAAACCCCATGTTTTTGATACCAAGGAACCTGAGTACATTATTGTTTATGGTGTACTCCAAATGGATGGCAGCCATCTTGGCTATTTAAAATATATGGCCGCCATTTGCGGCTTATTTGCATAATAGTTTGGACTCGAATGGCGTACGAAGTCCATTTCGGTGGCAAACCCCATACATTTGATACCAAGTAATCTTAATGACCCATTGCTGATGATCTATCCCAGATGGATGGCAGCCATCTTGGATTTTTTTTCAAAATAGCCGCCATCTTGGATCTTATTTATAATAACATTGCACCTAAATGTCCTATGAAGTCCATGTATTTGAATGAATTCAAGTAAATCACTGTGGACGTGGTACTTACAGTTGATGACAGCCATCTTTGATATTTCATAATTGCTACCATTCTGAACTATTTGCATAATAAATTTTGACTTCAATGTCGTATGAAGTCACTATTGGTGGTGGCAAGCCCATAAATTTGATACCAAGGAATCCAATTGGCACATTTAGTCATCCCAAATGGATGGCAGCCATATTGGATATTCAAAAATAGTGGCCATCTTTGATTTCATTTAAATAATAAGGTGGCACCTGAATGTCGTATGAAGTCCATTTTGGTTGCAAACTGCATATGTTCTTGATACCAAGGAACCCAAGTTAATCATTGTTGATGAGGTACTCCACTGGGAGTATACCCCATCAACAATGATTTTTGTGGGTTCCTTGGTATCAAAAACATGGGGTTTGCCACCAAACTGAACTTCATATGACAATCAGGTCCGAAGTTAAATACAAATTAGGCCCGAAATGGCGGCCATTTTGAATTCCAAGATGACCGCCACATGGTAGATGGAAAAAAATGTTACCAATGGATTTCCAGCTTAGGAAGGTAAAGTCTATCCAAATAATTATGAGAAAAATTCCTTCTTTAGCAAAGAAAAATGCAGTGGCCAAAAATATGACAAAAGATGCTATCTAGTAATAACTCTCTTCCTAAGTTGCTTTTTGGGGTACTTTAAACAACATTTTGTCATTTGACATCGGGGCCATTCAGTGTCAAATCACCCCCCAAAACTTTTAAATTTGAAATCCTAACCTCTTCAAATTGGATCATATTTAGTTGATGGGGTAACTCAGCCGAAATTTTAAGTTTTAGCACCATCGGACAAATAGTTTTCGCGCTACCGCCCAGGCAATTTTGGTCAAAATGGACATTGCTGCCATTTTTAAATGACCATATTTCTATAATCTGTGAGCCAAATGTGTTAATCTTAATTTCTTTTGAAAGGTTACATCATGAGAAATCCAAATTCAACATTGAGACAAACTTGGATGAAAAGTAAAGCCCAAGATGTTCGCTACAAAATATCAAAAAATTTGGAAAGATAATTTTTGTTCGGTTTTTGGCTCATCTCAAAGTTGGCATACGCGTTGCAAAATGTGATATCCCTATGCAGTGTACTAGTGGATTTAAAGTAGGGATTTTTTTGTCCCTGAAATGTGTTTATGTACAGGGTGTCACAAGACTGTTAAAATTATACCTTTTATTTTCTGAGTTGAATTAGCAATCACTAATTGTTTACGGCGGTAAAGTGTTATGTAACTTCGGAGGTGGGTGCTAGGTGAATTATGCAAATCGTAATTCCTTTTTCCTTTGTTGCATACCAATTCCGGGCTTGCACCCATGCGGGAGGGGTATAAAACCCTCGCCCACGTATTTTCGGATTGAGGTTTGCGTTTTTTGGTTTATTTCTTTCCCGTAATATATAATTTGATTTTTGTGATTTGTAACTCCTGTGTTGAATCCTCTGTTCTCTTGAGTTATTCCTTGATTTTTGGTCCGAGTAGAGCGGCGCAAGGGTTCGCTCTGCGACACAGGGATATCACATTTTTCAACACTTATACCAACTTTGACAAGAGCTAGAAACCTTCACAAAAAATATTATACCCCATAGGAAACATAGGATCTCATAAGGTACCTCGGACTGGAATGATGATGAAATCAATGTCAAAGGACAAATTGTTGTTCAAAGTACTCCAAAAAGCAATGCAGGACAAGAGTTATGGCCAAATCAAAAATCATGTAATTAGTGGCCATTTTGAATTTATGCAAATTAGGCATATTTCCACCACTTGGATTTCTTTCCTTTGTTAAGGAACCTTATAGCAATGCACCATGGTGTGAAATTAATGTATCTACATGACTGGACTTGGATTATCAGGGAAAATTTTATTGTGACATGTCCACCTATGACAGCCATAATTTTAACTTTAATCTATGCAAATTAATAAATGGCATTTATGCAAATTATTATCGGCATATCGCAAATTTGGGAAACACAGGGATATTGAAACTTACCAAGCTCTAGAATAATGAGTAAATTCGCCTGATGATCGCCACACAGTGTGCGTGTGCGTGAAACCAATGGTAGCAGAATAGACTGAACCTATATGTTATATATAGATTCATATATATATATCATGAATATATTGCAGATAGTATATATATATGACAGCATAATAAATGAATATAAATCATCTACAGATCTTTTCTGAAGTCAATGGGCATCTCAATAATAAATTAAGATCAACTCTCTGTGTTTAGTATTAAATTATTGTTGCAGCATCACTAAATATTCCATTATAAAGTAGCAAAAAAAGTGGTACTGGGTGTGGTTAAGAAACACGTTAGAAAACTACTTTCCACCACTCGGATTTCTTAAGACTTTTAATATGTTATAGAGGAGATTTTTCTGAGTAAGAACCTTTTTAAATGGTTTCTGTTGCAATTTGTTTGAGGTTACCCCTTAATTTTTCACATAATGCCTGTACTACTCTCCCTGGCAAACTCTTGGTGGCGCACTGCATTGTGAATCGCCAGAATTGTATTGCATTAAAACTATGCAAATTATGTGAATTGCTTTACAAAAACATTATTGCATAGCAGTGTTTGCTATGCACAAATTTTACGGATATCGAATACTGAGTAGGAGCGAGGTAAACAGAAAAGTAGGAAAAGTAGAAAAAGTAGGAATACTTTTAAAGCCTGTAGTCTTTTTGTCAGATTCGATTCACAGCCCGGTGTCAATACAAATTTTTGTATTGTGATGCCTCAACACAACATCCTTGTAGGGCGAGTATGGATGCATGACAGTTTCATACACCCAAGTCAGGATTAAATTGACTTGAAGATATAGTGAGATATTAAAAGCCCACGTTCCATCCATTGGTTTACCTGAGGTCTTGGGTTGTTTATGAACTGACTGCGTGGGGTTTAAAGGGTCCTCATCAGGGGGGCCAGAGCCGGGCAGGTACTGGGCCATTTGTCTCTCCACCATGGCCTTTGCAACATCAACCTAGTGACAATCAGATCAAGAGAAATCAAAAGGTTTTCAAACTTCTTGCCTGTATTAACCGAGATAAAAAAAAATTGTATTAAGTTAGAGGGCTGGACTTTTTGTCTGTTATCTCTCAATACCTGAATAATGTGATGGTCACCACCACTGCCGACCATGACGGGTGCGGATATGTCCAGCGAGGGAATGGAGTGACCCTTGGCTACCTTGACCGATGCTATGACCTTCTTACCCAGGACCAAGGACTTGAAGAAATCCACCTGCTCCTTGGCCCAGCCACTGGAGAGGATTGGCGGTTTGATCTGGAATCGAGTCAGAATTGAGGATCGTGAGAAAAGGTTGAAGAAGGGATCGAGAAGCATTAACCCAAACTCCCTAGGCATTTTCGCTACGGATGTAACCTTAATCCTACAAAATCCTCCAACTGCCTCCATGTAAAATTGCATACAGCCTCAATCCTCCAAAATCATCCTTTATTTCTTGAATGTGGTCTTTGGAGGGGTGACCAATGCTTCAATCCTGCAAAATCCTCCAGCAATCACTGTCAATGTGTTGAGGCAGAGCCAGTGACATCCTGGAGCAGTGCGGAGGATTTCAAGTATAATCTAGGCCTAAATTTATGCACGACTGAGCATAAACAACAAAATGTCCTGCCCAAGACCTTGACACAGTGCATTCTCCAAAATCAGCCACACATTTTTACCATACAGCCTCAATCCTGCAAAATCCTCCATTTTGCAAAGAGAATTTTGGAGTATGGCTGAATGGCAAAAAAAGTGTTAGTTGATTTTGGAGGATGCATTGTGTAGAGTTTGTAGGCTCTTTCCAGCATTGCTTATGTTCAGTCATGAATAATTGAGCCACGCATTATGCTCGATATCATCTGCACTGCTTCTGAATGTCATCCGCACTGCCTCAACCCATAACAGTGATTGTTGGATTTTGAAGCAATGGTCACCCTCCACTTAACGAATTCAAGATACAACAAATGATTTTGGAGAATCCAGGCTGAATCCAATTTTTACACGGTTACAATTGGAGGATTTTGCAGGATTGTTCCAAGCCCAAAGGGCCCACGGGGTTAGAATTAAGGCTAGCCCTAAGGTTTGCACCAAAGTACCCAAGATTGTTGAGCGATAACACCAATACTGGAAGGGCTTAATTGGTATGAAATCTTTATTGTGGTAAAAAGATCTAGCTCCAGGACACACCCTTTCCTGTTTTCAAGGGTTGTACTAGGGTCACATCTAATCACACAGGAAGATGAAAACATGGCAAGTCCAAATGAAAAGTTCAAGTGTTATTTTTACTTGATTGGAGTACATTGTCCTGCTTATAGACATACCTTGGCCATGGAGCAACAGAAAGACTGAGCCGGGAGCTTGGTGAAGGCAGGATTAATCACCCGCACCCTAGTCAGGTCCAGTTTCTCTCGATTGCCGTAATCCACGTAAATAACATCCACGATGATGCCTGCGGGGTTGTCCAGGTTGAGTGGCTGACCCGATGCGTGGTCCTGAATGCCTGAGGGTCAAGAACAAAACAAGAAACTCTTTAAGAATGTTTGCTGTCTGTTCCCTTCACATAATTATCGGTGTGTAATGCCTATACTATCTCAAAATGAATCCCATGATTCTGAACTGACTGCTGTGTAGGTTTCTTCAAAGATGACAATTTAAAGGTATGGTCCACCATTTGTAATTTGCGCATTTTGTTCGTTTGAAGCAACAAAAGTGCTCAAAATCTAAAGAAGGGTGCTGAACAACTAACCTGATGAAGTTTCAGCTCAGCTTCAGCTGCATATTTCGAGAAAAACAACATTCTAGGATCTCGATTTCAAATCAACACTTGCTGAATCATGTTTTGAATTGGGCCTGAATTCAGCATCCGAGACACGTTCTCACTAGCCGATTGCAGCTACGCGATGCCACGCACCGATCCGACGAATTATAGCAACCGCGCGCGTGTTATCAAGTCAACGCTTGTGCGGGCTGGAAAGACCTTCTTTCTTTGATTTCTTTAAAATGACAGCTTGCCAGAAAGAATAATTTCACAGGGAGTTTAGTCCCCTTACTATCTTTCAACCAAGTAGTTTTTCAACAATAATTACGCCAGTTACTTTTTGGATAGCTGCAAATGATGGACTCTAGCTTTAAAGACTGTTTCAGACTCTCCAACTTTCAAAAATGGCAAAGTACAACTAAGGCACAAAACAGTGCTTGGACAATGGGAACTACCACAACAATTTTGAATGGGCACTTGAAAGAAGAAAATTCAACCGATAAGAGTCATTTTTGTCCAGACAAATAGGGCAAATGGTCGGAAAAAAAGTCTGACGTTTGACGGTAATTCAATTCTCTGGGGCGAAGATGAAAAAATTTCAAATAAGAGCATGGACGTAACTCACCTACAATACGAGCACGATACCAGCTGTTGTCTTCAGTGAAACACGCACAGCAGAAGGTGCCAATTTCAGGGGCCGGGATTGGAATGTTCTGGAAATTGCTGTAAACTAGGCTGCAAGAATAATAATATCAGTAAAAAATCTCATGATACGCTTAGTCTAAAGAGATACTTGTACTTCCAGTAATTTATAAATAAATTAATGTTTTTGCTCTGCCTGACCATTGGATCCCAATAGTCTGATAAATTTTGCTTCCACCTAAATAAAATCTGTTGAAATAACAAAACTAGTAGCATTACTGGCAGGGTATAAAGAGATGAAGAGCATTTATATTAAAATGATGTGAAGAAATAAAAATATTGAGCCATACACAAAATTTTATGTCCAATTATCGATCAATGCAGCCCAGTTAAAGGTAATAATAATCATCTTACTTGAGTTTTTGAGCAAAGGTGTCCAGCGGCGAGTCGGCCAGCTGTATCCAAAAGACTGCCGGAGTCTTGACCTCACTGACCACCACCTCAACTTGAGAGATGGAGTTATTCTCCATCGGCCTGATGACTGCCGTCTGTTTCTCGTTGGAGATGTGAGGGTAAGGAAGAGGGTGGGACCGGATGGGTGGAGTGTTGGGTTGATTGAGGGTTGCCTGGACTGGCTGAGTGGTACTTGCGGGAGCTGTACATGGGGCTGGTCTATGGTGTGTCCGTCTACTGTTCACTGAGCTAGCATCCCCTGAACCCTGCGGCAGAGCCTTCTTGTCAATGTCCTGGCTGCCTTTTAACTCATTTGCGTTTGGTCCTTCTGAAACAGGTTTGCATCCTTCTGCTTTTTCGTCAGTACTTGCTGGAGCGTTCTCCTGTGCATGGAATCCAGGGGGCATTCCTTTCGGACCCCGTTTGACCATCTTGGAGCTGTCCTGGACATTCGGTGTCTTAAAGTCTGTGTTGCGACATCCTTCTGTGATGGAGGAACCAGAGGAGGTAGGACCACATCTCTGACCTTGTTGCTCAGCTTCAGTGAGGCATCCAGTCTGAATTCGACTTTTTGGTGGCTGGTGGGGTAAATCTTTAGGTGACTTACGCTCGCTCTTTGACACATGGGACCTTCCCAAGGACCCGCACGAAGAAACTGTAGTGGTGCTGACGCTACTGAAGACTGAGACGCTATCGTCGTTGATGCAAGAAGCCGTGTCTGGGTTACAATCCGTGCTGGAGCTAGAATCGCTCTCGTCATTGTCTGCGGTTAAGGGATGCATGCAATTCAGATATACAAATAAATATTTTTTTTTCATAATTTGTTCCTCTCTAGTACTACAATTTTGAGCATGTTTAAAAGGCACCATGAAGAATACTCTCTTTCTGATATTTTCCATATTTTGATAAATATTAAAAGCCACACTGAGCAAGATGTGGACTCGGCATATGTGGAAATAATTGAAACGACTACGCTTGACATGTTGACCTGGATCCCAAATTCTCAGCTTATGACATTTAGTGGTGGGAGAAATCAGAGAGTTTCGGTTATCTTATTTTTGTTTTCAAACCAAATAACCGTTGAAGTTATCTGATATCACCGAAAGTTCCCATTCAGTTCCTAGTCACGCTAACAGAAAGTGACGAGTGAGGTGCCACATGAAATGTCCTCCACGATTATTGGATATGGTTTGCGACTTTGCTTGGACTTTACAAAAATACCCCAGCACTGTAATGGTGAAAGAAATTGTTGGGAAGTCTCTGATCAGTTGAATGGGCAGGTTATTCATGAACCATAGCCAGTGAATGCAGTTACAATCAGAGACCATGGAACAAATTGGTGGATCAAGATATTTTCTTTAGCTTGTGTCACAAAAAAGGGAAGATTTAATTTTTTTTAAGGTTGGTTTCGAAAATCCGGTTTTCAAAATCTACACCGAATAGTGGAATTCAAACTGAATTTTAAAAAATCTGGATCACAATTACGGACATTATTAACGCTCAGAGACTATGTCGGTCAGTCAGTCCGTCGGTCTGTCAGTCAGCCAGAGGACAGTACGCTGGCCCTTATGTCCCAGCAAAAAGCAAATTCACCTCATTCAGGTAAAATTTTGTTTAAAAAGTGGAATGAGGAAGAAAATAAAGAATTGAGGAAACTACAAGATGCGAGTCTGACTGACTACTGCAACAGACGCAGATTTGTACTAATACACAATAAAAGGCATGCACAAACGACTGGATTGCAAGTGTCCTCCCAAAGTGATAATGCTGATAGGTAACAGACTGTTCTCTCTTGCTTGCGAAAGGAGCACATAAAATGGTCCAGTTTTCTCACCGTTTTCAGACGATGGAAAGGCGCCAGTGAGTTTCCTCAACGTGTCCAGGCTGGTCTCCAGGGCAAGGTTAACTTGCTTGTAAAGCTTCTGGAACTTTCTCCTGTCTGTTTCCTCAAGGAGTTTCCGAGCTTGAGCGACGTTCTGGATAGAATTACAACAACTTAATGGTTTGAAAAAGTACTTGGTTTTAAAACGTACATCAACATTAAATTCTTGCAATGGGTAAAAAAATAGGCCGATATATCAAGACATTTTCCAGCCATGTTTTAACCATCTTTGCTCAAAATAAGAACAGATGTGCTCAGTCAACGGAAGGAGTTTGAAACTGCATTTTGTCTGAGCAACTCTCCTGGTGAAATTTGAAAGAACTTGAAGAAAAAGTCAAAGAAGGGTTAAGATTTATAACAATGCAACCATATAGACACAAAATTGCTTATTCTGCTCGTCAATCACATAGTGCGCATTGACCACTTGGATCACGACTTTTGGTTAAGTGGCCACGGTAGAACAGTCAAACTCAGTCATGAGAACAATGAGAATAGTACACAAATCAAAGGCGAACTGGGCTTTTTGGCAAAATTCCAAAGGTCCACAAAGCTGCAAAGGGATCCTGGAGTATATTTGGAGGTTCTTTTTGGAGAATTTCCAAATGTGATCAGAATAATGATCGCATCTCCCCTCCCCCTCCCCCTTCAACTGGCCTTACCGAGGCTGAGATATCTTGGATCCTGCTGGTCAGCCAGTGTTGTCGTTCCTCGATGCGATGGATCTTCTCAAGGAGGAATCTTTTGTCATCTTGCATCAGCTTGCGCTTGGAGGATGCCATCTTAGCACTCACAGCTATTTTTCTGGGGAGAAAACCAAGATCCAAGTCAGACTTGAAGATGCGAGCCTTGTGTAACCTAGAATTCGACACTGTTGGGGGAACTCTTACATTTTATCCAAAAGAGATATGGGTGAGGAATTTACAACAGGTGATGAAAAATTTGGCGTTGCATGAATGGCAGATTGCATGTTTTATGAATGTGTAACCTGGAAAAATGACACACTTGGGGGAACTCGCACAAACTAAGACTCTATGGGGATTAACTAACCAAACTAAACTAAACTCAGGATCTTTGAAGGGAACTGTCGCGAGGAAATTGAATTACAACTAAACTTACCTCAGGATCTTTGAAGGAAAAGGCGCGAGGAGATTAGAATTAATAGGGACAAGGGACACAATTCTAGATTTCAAACCAACAAAAAAACCAAGAAGGATTTATTTACAAGAACTTCAAATCAAAGACCAATAACCGATACCATAAAATCAAAACTAAAGACTAAGACCAAAAACTTTACCATAACTAGAGATTGGCATTTGTTGTTACAAACGCAGAGTGGTCGGGTAGACAATTATTTGATGGAACACTGTCCAGTTAAGTTATGAATATTTTTATATAAGAACAAAGGATCACGAAATTAAATCCTTTCCAGGACAATCAATTATTTTGTTTAGAAAATGCATCTTTAACTGTGTGATAAATTTCAGTAAACATTCTATGTACACATACAAGATATTTCTGGCTTGATAACGTCATTAGTCAAAAACGGGAAGTGAATACTGATTTAGTTCGGAGTGGATGTTCATTGTAAAGTTAAATAACATATGAATATTTGGAAAATACAAGTGTATGTATTCATAACACCGAACTTCCGGTTTGATGAAGTCACAGTGTTTGGAAGCAACAGGTGAACATTGTAATGGTATCGTTATTTGGGCTAAGTTATACAACATGGATAAAATGATAGAATTAAATTTAAAATATGATCGTTGGCAAATTCTCATAGAAGTAACTTCCGGTCTGATGACCTCATGAATTTGAAACCAAATCGACCCCAAAATATCAAGAGTCGATTTGGTAAAATTGGAACCTATGGTTCAAAAGTAAGGAAAAGAAACAATTTTTATGTGCCGCTAGGGGGTGCCCTTTCGGATGATGACGTCATCACACTGTTTTTTGTGTCTGGCATTCCTCACTAAACACTTTCATAATTTATATGTCTGTAGTAAAATGCTTCCGCTTTTGAGTTATATTCAGGTTTTATTGCACTTCCGGTAACACCGGAAGTAAAGGTCAAGCGGTTTTGTGTCTGGGGACAAGAAATGTTTCTCACGGCATAGTCTCCAACCTCATGAAAAAACGAACACGAAACTCTATTTCACTGTATTTAGTTCAAAAGATATAGCGCGAACTATTTTGTCAAAATTTGCCCTTAAATCACTTGTAATTTGATACCTGATGACGTCATGATGACTTAACAAAATTTATAACATCTTCGTAACATGGTACAAGTTCACACAATTTAGGTTTTGTGATCATACCATAAACAGTTCGGAAGAAATTTTGCTTTGTTTTCATTTCAAGTTAACGTCTTCATTTTGATTTCACCTACATGTAACTTTGACCTTCCGGAAGACCCGGAAGTAAAGGTCAAGCGAGTTTACGTACATGACAAAAAATGTTAAGCAATTTATGGTCTATCTGATTACAGAATACAAACATCATTGATTATGTAGTTCAAGAGTAATAGGTGAAAGTAATTGGTCACTTTTTCAGATAAAATCACTTGTAATTTGACACCTGATGACGTAATCATGACGTCAGAGTAATATGCACCACTTTGGATGAGTGTCGATGTATATCGAAAGTTACAAGTTCATACAAGTTCATACCATATACCGTTAAGGGGAAAACCCGCGGAGAAGTATTGTCCGAAAAAAAGAAGAAAAAAAGAAATAAAGGAAGAAAGAAAGATTAATTGTAACAAATCCAAAGAGTGGTCGAGTTGTGCCCGACCACTCAAAAACCAATGATAAAACCAAGTTAAAAAAACACCAACACAGTGTGTATAATGAGTAGACCTTCCAAGACATTTTGGAAGAAAATCAATGACTCTAGCAGAACGAAACACACAGCGCAGAGCACACCCAAGAAAAAGGGGAAAGAGAGGAACTCAAAAATATATTGCTCTCTTCTCTGCTGCTACTGAGGGGTCTGTGGTCTTACAGGGTGGCAGGGCACATGGTCTTGGGGGAAGGGAACCAATGGCATGAGTCCAATTTACATACAATGTGGACTTGTTACTGGGGAAAGTTTATCAGGGGGAAACACTACTATGAAAGGGTTGGGGACATCTAATAAAAACGCTGGATTTCCTCAGGGGGGCTACTCCTATACTAAAGCATACAAAAATACATTGGAAAAATACAAGTTAAATTTGGCACTGCCACACTTGCACATTTGCAGAGATTCACCAATTAATTTACTGCAGTGGACATTTAGCTGGTACCTGTTTTTTATTTTTTAGAAATTTTTTACAGAGGCCTTCTCCTACTGGCTCATATTTAATTACATCATATCGACTGCGCCAGCTTTCTTTCAGTAATTGTTAGTTTGCCGGAGATCGTATTAGGATTGTTCTGACAAACTAGCATATATACAAAAAGATAGCCGGTGCAGTCATATGATGTAATTACATGCATAATGGGCAAATCAGAGAATCTGCACATACGAACTTGGCCTATGCATCGTGCGGAAATTTGCACGCCTGCGCACTTGCAGTCATTTTTAGAAAAAATATGTCGGTGACTTGCCTACGTCACAGACAACCCGAACGTTTGCGGGTCAATCTAGGTCAATTCCCGCGCGGACCCTCTATTTTTGAACCGATCGATATTGCGGTCGGCCGATATGTAATCTGATACGTTCCCACGCCACGGCCAGGCACACTATGCACTGCATGCATACTGCATACAAATGCGTCTGTACATGTTTTGGATGATCCAGGGGATCGGGGGCTTCAAGTCAATTTTTTAAAACGGAGTTAAACTCGAAGCTTGCTTCATTTTATTTTTGACCCAAATGCAATTGGATTATATTTAAAGTTACATAATAATACAGAAAATATGAAATATCGTATAGATTCCTACATCATTTGTTGTGAATTAGCCACTGGAAAACACAGTACAAAATAGCCTTATTTAAGTTTAATAACTTTTCAAAATCTGAACCTGTGGATTTTACGACGATGGAAAAAAAAGTTTTTAAAGTTCTTATCCTTTTTTCCCCCGGCATATTTTTAAGTTATATTTTATTGTCACAGTGCTAGCCCGGGACGGATAAGCATCGTGTCTTTTTGCTGTCAGTCTTTTTGTTATTTTAAAATTTATTATGTTAGGCATATTTTATTCATAGGTTAATTTAAATGTAAGTTATACTATTGTCAGTTCTTGCATGCTGTTTTTACTTTTTTTACTCTTTGATTTTACACCAGGACAAGAATGTGTTTGTTTTTGACTTAGATGACTAATAAAAGTACGAATATGAATGTTCACCACTTGTCAATAATGTCGAGAAGTTATAACAACAAAGGCATGAAAATAAAAGGAAATACACTTGATGCCAACTTCACGAAAGGGGTAGATCATGGGGGCAATTCAGAAGAGTCGTCAAAGAACAGACGCAAAACAAACAATCCAGATTATCATCTCCCCCAGGCTAATACATAGTCAAAACCTCGCTCTTTAAAAAATCGAATCAAAGTAAGTAAGAAGTAAGCATGACAAGTCTTCTAAAAAATAGTTTTGAAATTTTTTGAATCAAATTGCAAAAGTTTTTCAGCGTTTTTACGGAGGGACTAAATTATCAGTCCAAAAATCATACCTCTTTTCAAAATTCTTGTTCCGGCTGAAATTGGTAAATGCACGCAACAAACTTTTTTGGAAAGAAGTCTGGGTCAAAATCAGATGAAATCAACGAAATCATAACATCAATGTTGAGAAAACTTCACCTGAATGTCTTTTGACTTTTTACGAAGAGACAAATTCGTGCAAAGGGTGGGGAATGGGTATCGGCAATTTGCCAAAACAACAAGTGTTTGGGATTTAGTTTTCACGACCAGACAAACATAAATATATGGGGATTAGTTACGATACCGGTACCTCGCAATTGTTGTTCCATTATTCTGTAATTGGTACATCTTTGAAGTTTCATCTGTGTTTCAAAAGTTAGTCAGTAGTAGGCGAAATGTTTATTCCAAATCGTGACCAACTTAAAACCTCTTTTACAACCACTGCAAGTTCAACGGGTGCATTATGTTATACCTGGTCCCTAAACCTAACCCTAACCATTAAACCCCAACACCTATTGCGGCAAATTCACCCCTTCGTGAAAACGCTGACATAAGCGAAATCTGGATAAAGTCAACACTGATAACTCAAAACTTGAAATTCAAACCATCCCTCCATGGTCAAAGAAAACTGCATAGTACTACGAAATAAAACAATATATATATACCCTGATTAACCGAAATTTCGAGTTGTTCCGTAGCTGCATGGGAGGCTATACTATCAAGGTTGGGGCCTTATATATCGCAAGTCCGACTCCTCCGATGATAAACCTGGACCCCCGCCACGCCTCGGAAGTCCGAAATTTCCAAATTATTAGGCGTCGGAATGATGAGGTGTCGGACCTAGGCGTCGGAATTTTATAAGTTATGGGCCTTATATTAGATTTTGCCGGACTTGGGGCCTATATGCGTCTGACCTATATGAGGCTTAGCGGAGCCCTTAAGATTCCCTTTAAGTCCAATGTTATTGAAAGGTCATTGGAAACGATGGAAAATGATGAATACTCTGAATACAAAATACTCTAAATAATTATGGAGAACTAGTGATCAAAGGCATCTTGTGAGCGAATAGTTCGTCAGTACTGATTGTTATTCTCCTCTGATGTTATTGTGTATCGTCTAAACATGAGAATGCAGTTTCTATTTTGTTGGTTTCTGACAAAGGAAGGCATTTCAAATCCATGTAGTTTGCTCCAATTTTTAGAGAAAATATTCTGAACTTGCGGAAAAAGGACCCACCAAGTCAGAACGTCGGCCAAAGAGGCGAAAAAAAATATGTTTTTTTGCATGCCTATAGAATGTATAAGGGAGGTGTTTGGTACGCCCACGGGGGTACGGACGTGCGGATCCAGATAATCCACCCTAAGAATTTCTGTGTAATAAGCCATGCTAGAGTAAACTTTTAAATAATGAAACATGAATCAATGAAGTTGGAGCCTCACTCGGATGGGGTCCGCTCATAAGTTCGACGCCTCATAGGTCCAACGCCTCATAAGTCCGACAAAATCGTATCCCCTAACCAAATAAAGGCCCATTAGTCCGACGCCTCAAAGGTCCGACGCCTCATAAGTCCGACGCCTCATAGGTCCGACGCCTCATAAGTCCGACGCCTCATTAGTCCGACAACGTAAAAACGAGGCGTTTAATTTGTCGGACTTATGAGGCGTCGGACTTATGAGGCGTCGGATCTATGATACGGCCCCACTCGGATGGCAGGTAAGGGAGCCGCTGGTACGTTCAAGTTTGACACCACCGAGGAGAAAGAGAAGGCTGCCAGCCAAGGCTAAGGCAGCTAAGGAGAAGGAGAGAATCAAGGCCAAGAAGGAACGAAAAATGAAAGCCAAGATTGCAGAAAAGCCAAGAAAGCCAATATGGTGAATAAAGTCAAGAAACCCGCGCCGAAGAAGTCACCCAAGAAAGCTGCCAAGAAAACGCCATCCAAGTCATATATACATCTGTCAAGAAATCCCCCACCAAGCCATGCCAGCCAAGTCAACCAAGCTCAAGCCAGCCAAGAAGCCAGCCAGCAAGAACACATCGAGCAAGCAGAAGAAAGTGTCGGCCAAGCCTTCGAAGAAATCATCGAATCAACAAACTAAAACCAAAACGGCTCTTTTCAGAGCCACAACATTTTCACAAAAGAGATATGAGATATTCGTTTCTGCAATTTGCATTTTTTTAAATTTTATATTTTTCATGATTACTGTTTTTAAGTTTTCGTATAAAGCCCCCCCTCCCCCCCCCCCAAAAAAAAACCACAACATCATTGCATGAAAATAGGATATTTTCACCCCATAGTATATTCCATTCCGCGCCAGGGGACAGCGCAAAGGGTGAATAAAAAAAACATGATATTCCAACCTCCTGATTCGGTACTCTACCCCCACACACACACACGCTTAATTGCACAGGCGTAGGGTGGGGACGCGGCCCCCATCCCCATCCCCATTCGCCCCTCCCCGCCCCTAACTCCCCTTCCCGGGGTCTGGATAATGGTGCACGGAAAAAGGAAAAATTAGGAACAAAGGAAATTTTATCCGCCCCGCCCCAAGGGTCGGGATAATGGGCAAGGCCAAAAGGGTCAATAAAAATGTGCATGGAGTGTTCCCGGTGCACCGCCCCAACCTCCCCACCCTTCCAACCTGCACTCCAACCCGCGGGCCTCCTCACCCCACCCACTCAACCCCGTCCGTCGCTTTGGGATAGTAAGGGACGAAAAAGTCACCAACAAGCGGAATCCTTGCTTTGTAACGCTTCTTCCATAGCTCCTGCACGGGTGCATGTATATGTTCCCCAATTCCGATGTTCCCCAATACCATGTTCCTCGAAATCCTTACCAATATAACCCTAACCTAACCCTAACCTAATCCTATGGATTTGGGGGAACATTGGTATTGGGGAACATCGGGTAGATCCCCTGCTCTGCTGCACGTACGTACGTGTATACTGTATACTGATCATTCGCAATTTTTGGCAGTTCCTTCGAAAAATTTCCATGCATATTGCTCGCGACCATCGCACAATCAAACCGACCACCCACATGTGGCACACCATTCGACAGCTGAAAACCTCAACTATTCGAAATAAATTCATTTGAATTCGAACCAAATGTTGGAAAGAAGAAAAATAGGATTGAAGAGATGGACTCCCAGTGAGATTGGCCGAAGACGATGTCATGCGCGTAATAAAGCAAGAACTTGACAATGACGTCATCATGAGCGGAGCTGTTCGCCTAGTTACATACGAAGGTTTCTGTGAATAGTTTGTCGGGGCCCCCACCCTCTGCCCCAAAGGTCGGGATTATAATGCAAGGACCAAATCAAAAGAAGATTTAGAAATTCCAGGCCCTCCCCATCTGCGGCTCTTCCGGGGATATTCAACCCTCCTAGTTTGGAGTACTATAACCCCTCCACCTCTCTCTCCCCCTCTCTCTCCCCCCCTCTCCCCTACCCCCCAAGAGCAGCACGTCTTAAGATTAATCTCTGGAAGAACAGGAATGATATTCCATCCTCTTTGTTTTGGGAAATCCAACCCGTCTCCCCCCCCCCCCCTCCACCCACGGGTATGCAGGTCTGAATAAAATCATTTGAAGAATATGCAATCCTTTGTTTGGTAAATCCACCAGCCATGCCCACTCCCACACCCACCCACTGGGCATGCAGATCTGGAACTGAGAATCACTGGAAGAAAATCCCCCGACCCCCAACAACCCCTCCCCGGCCTCAACCCCCCCCCCCACCCCAACCCAGTCCCATCTCGCAGTAAAAAAGAAAGTCTGGTCGGGAACGTAATTGCACCACCACCGTAAAAAGACAAAAATCACTGTTGGAAAACAAATTTCGGCTTTCTTGGCATGGCTTGAACCGCACATGCACACCCCGCCCCCGCCCCACCCCGGGGGTCTGAATATGATATCCAGGACAGGGGAAATGAAAAATGAAAGGATTAGGTCTAGTTCCAATAATCTAATAAAGGTGCATCATTCATCAGAAAACAAAACACCTTGCTTTTAGATTAATCTTGTTTTTATTAGAGCATAGCGGTGATGGCGTGATCAATTGAAAATCATTTGCAATAATTGGCTGTTCCATCGAAAAATGCCAATAATATTGCTCGCGACCATCGCACTATCAAACCGACCACCCACATGTGGCACACCATTCGACAGCTGAAAACCTCAACTATTCGGAATAAATTCATTTGAATTCGAACCAAATGTTAGAAAGATGAAAAATAGGATTGAAGAGATGGACTCCCAGGGACTTGGGCCGAAATTGGCAGAAGACGATGCCATGCGCGTATTAAAGCAAGAACTTGACAATGACGTCATCATGAGCAGAGCTGTTCACCTAATTTGCATACGAAGGTTTCTGTGAATAGTTTGTCGGGGCCCCCACCCTCTGCCCCCAAGGGTCGGGATATAATGCAAGGACCAAACTCCACTGGATAGACGGCCTCACCAGGTGGAGCGGCCTCAGCGTGGCTGAACTAACTGCGGCGACCCTTCAGGCGAAGGAAAGTCACCCCTGCACCAGTCACACAACCCAGAAGAAGTGGACGGTTGTTGCGTCAACGGGCAGTAGCCTACGACGTCTGATGATGATGATGATGATGATGATGATGATAATGATGATGATGAAAAAAAAAAGAATATTGGGAAATTCCAGGCCCTCCCCTTCTGATGCTCCCCGGGATATTCAACCCTCCTGGTTTGGAGTACACTAACCCCCGCCCCCCCCCCGACTCATGCGGCCCCACCACCTCTCTCCCCCCAAGAGCAGCACGTCTTAAGATTAATAACTAAAAGAACATAAAGGACATTCCACCCTCTTTGTTTTGGGAAACCCCCCCCCCCCCACAACCCCTACCCGGCCTCAACGGGGTCCGCTCATAAATCCGACGCCTCATAGGTCGACGCCTCATAGCTCCGACGCCTCGTAAGTCCGACACTCGTTTTTCCGTTGTCGGACTTTTGAGGCGTCGGACTTATGAGGCGTCGGATCTATGAGGCGGAATAAATAAAGTCCGACGCCTCATAAGTCCGAAATTTCGGACTTATGAGGCGTCGGACCTATGAGGCGTCGGACTTATGATACGGTCCCGCCTCAACCCCGGCCCGGTCCATGATATCGCAGTAAAAGAAAGTCTGGTGGGGAACGTCATTGGGGGCCGTATCATAAGTCCGACGCCTCATAGGTCCGACGCCTCATAAGTCCGAAATTTCGGACTTATGAGGCGTCGGACTTATGAGGCATAAAATTTATTTATTCCGCCTCATAGGTCCGACGCCTCATAAGTCCGACGCCTCATAGGTCCGACAACGGAAAAACGAGGCGTTTAATTTGTCGGACTTACGAGGCGTCGGACCTATGCGGCGTCGGATCTATGAGGCGTCGGACTTATGAGGCGTCGGACCTATGAGGCGTCGGACTTATGGGCCTTTATTTGGTTAGGGGATGCGATTTTGTCGGACTTATGAGGCGTCGGACCTATGAGGCGTCGGACTTATGAGCGGACCCCCGTCATTGCACCAAATTAAAAGACAAACTTCACTTGTTGGAAAAAACAATTTCAGCCCTCTTGGCGTGGTTTGAACACCACGCTCGCCCCACCGCCCCATCCACAGGGTCGGAATATGGTATCTAGGGTAGGGGAAAGGGAAAAAGAAAGTGGTATTCCCAATAATAAAGTCACATCATTTATCAGAAAACAAAACATCTTGATTATTTGGTTACTGCTCTATGTTCCGACACCCCTATGTTCCGACAACCTAGATTGTGTTACTCCCGGTTAGGGTTAGGGTTAGGAATAGGAATATGTGCAGTCGGAACATAGGGGTGTCGGAACATAGAGGTGTAACCGATCATTTTATTAATCTTGGGTTTTTATTAGAACGCGCGCGGTGCCTGCGGGCCGGATATAGCTGGCGTGATCAATAATTGACAATCATTCGCAATTTTTGGCAGTTCCAGTGATAAATTTCCATGCATTTTGCTCGCGACCATCGCACTATTAAACCGACCACCCACTTCGGCCACACCATTCACCAGCTAAAAAACTCAACTACTCGGAATTAATTCATTTGATTTCAAACAAAATGTTGGAAGGAAGAAAAACAGGGTTGAAAAGATGGACTCCCTTGGACAATACGAAGTTTGAGTTCCAAAAAGGAAAACGCGAAAACAATATTTTAATCGTCAAAACTCACCCTTTCATTTAACAATTTTGACGCTGTCTTCGGCAAAAGGAAGCGGACATCATTCTGTTGTTTTCAGCATGTAAATTTCTGGCAGGTGCATCCTCCGATGTAGGCCTACAGTGATATTATTCATAAAACTGAAGGAGTCTGGCCGAAAATTGGCCGAAGTAGATGGCATGCGCGTCAGCAAGAATTTCATGATGATGCTATAATGAGCGGCGCTGTTTACCTAATTTGCATATCAAGATTTCTGTGTTGGTGGGGGCCCCCACCACCCACCGCCCACTAGGGTCGGGATATGTTGCAAGGACCGAAAAAAGAAAAGGAAATGTGAAATTCCACCCTCCTCCTTTTGAGCCCCCCCCCCCCCGGATTTTAAGCTTCCTGGTTTTGAGTACTCTACCCCGGCCCCCCTCTACACTCACGAGGCATCCTCCCCCACGCCCCCCCCCCCCCTCCACCGGCGACCCCTTATGTGCACTCCCCTTCCATGGGGTCCTGATATGGTGCAGGTGTAAGAAATGAAAGACTGGAAATATTCCATTAACCTGGTTCTCAGTTCCCCCCCCCGTTCCCTTCCCCCCCCCCAGGGGGCCCCCCCCCCCTCAAGGTGTTGGGATATATGCAATGGCCATTCAACCACAGAATTTGCATATTCCACCCACTGTGTCTTTGTTCCCCCGCCATCCCCCCTCCCCTCCCCCACCCCACCTGCAGGCCTCCCCCGCCCCACCCGCGGGCCATCCCCACCCCAACCCACCGTCCAACCCCGTCGCATCGGGATACAGGGTAAAAGGGACAGAATAAAAGAGACACACACACATTTCATCAAACGGGATCCCTTTAATCAAACGGGATCCCTTTAATCTTCGTAACCGTCTTCCACTGAGCTATATATATCTCCTGCACGTTGCACGTGTTTATATCACGTGATTACTTCACTATCATTCGCAATTTTGGGCAGTTCTAGCGAGCAATTTTTATGCATATTGCTCGCGACCATCGCCGTATCAGACCGACCACCCACATGTGCCACACCATTACAAAGCTGAAAACCTGTTCTATATGGAACTAATTCCGGTTTTTCCCAACCAAATTCGAGAAGAAAGAAATTTAGGATTAAAAATATGGACTCCCTCGAAAAATAAGAAGTTTTGGTTCCTAAAAAAAAAACCGCTAAAAAATGTTTGAACTGTCAAAACTCAAGCAATAGCTCATCGATTTTTACGCTTTCTTCGGCAAAAGAAAGCAGATATCATGAGCTTTTCTACTGTAAATTTCGGGCATGTTCACTCTCCGATGCATAATGATTTCATTCATAAAACTGAAGCGAGTCGGGCTGAAATTGATGGCATGAGCGCAAGCACGAACTCAACGTTGACGTCATAATGAGGGGCGTGTTGACCCCAATTTGCATAGGTGAATTTTCGCGATAAGTTTGTATGTGATCTGGGAACCCCATTGGAACTGGATGTTAATGCAATTTACGTGTTTATCCAAAGGGCGCTAGTAATTAGTGGTGCGCGCGCACGTATGACAAACGGGATAGCGCGACGTACTTGTATGTACAACTCAACAATGCAAAAAGCCACAGCGTCTTTGTGTGAGCTAACTGTCATACATTGGTCTCCCCTACATTCCCCCAACTCTCCCTTTCAAGCCGTTGAGGGGGTACCTGTGAACGGAGCCCATATTCTTCGCTTGTACCCCCCGCCCTGCAAACAGGGCGCTGGGAAGGGCTGATGAGCTTCACAGAATCGTGTAAAGTTGGGATGGCATTCTGGGTAACTTATCATGACCTAAAGTCATCCAGCTACAGCTGTTTAAGACCGCGGTTAGCTAATGCGCGCAACACATACGAACTTGGCCTATGCATCGTGCGGAAATTTGCACGCCTGCGCACTTGCAGTCATTTTTAGAAAAAATATGTCGGTGACTTGCCTACGTCACAGACAACCCGAACGTTTGCGGGTCAATCTAGGTCAATCCCCGCGCGGACCCTCTATTTTTGAACCGATCGATATTGCGGTCGGCCGATATGTAATCTGATACGTTCCCACGCCACGGCCAGGCACACTATGCACTGCATGCATACTGCATACAAATGCGTTTGTACATGTATTGGATGATCCAGGGGATCGGGGGCTTCAAGTCAATTTTTTAAAACGGAGTTAAACTCGAAGCTTGCTTCAATTTATTTTTGACCAAAATGCAATTGGATTATATTCAAAGTTACATAATAATACAGCAAATATGAAAGATCGTATAGATTCCTACATCATTTGTTGTGAATTAGCCACTGGAAAACACAGTACAAAATAGCCTTATTTAAGTTTAATAACTTTTCAAAATCTGAACCTGTGGATTTTACGACGATGGAAATTTTTTTTTTTTTTAAAAGTACTTATCCTTTTTTCCCCGGCATATTTTTAAGTTATATTTTATTGTCACAGTGCTAGCCCGGGACGGAAAAGCATCGTGTCTTTTTGCTGTCAGTCTTTTTGTTATCATTTTAAAATTTATTATGTTAGGCATATTTTATTCATAGGTTAATTTAAATGCAAGTTATACTATTGTCAGTTCTTGCATGCTGTTTTTACTTTTTTTACTCTTTGATTTTACACCAGGACAAGAATGTGTTTGTTTTTAACTTAGATGACTAATAAAAGTACGAATATGAATGTTCACCACTTGTCAATAATGTCGAGAAGTTATAACAACAAAGGCATGAAAATAAAAGGAAATACACTTGATGCCAACTTCACGAAAGGGGTAGATCATGGGGGCAATTCAGAAGAGTCGTCAAAGAACAGACGCAAAACAAACAATCCAGATTATCATCTCCCCCAGGCTAATACATAGTCAAAACCTCGCTCTTTAAAAAAATCGAATCAAAGTAAGTAAGCAGTAAGCATGACAAGTCTTCTAAAAAATAGTTTTGAAATTTTTTGAATCGAATTGCAAAAGTTTTTCAGCGTTTTTACGGAGGGACTAAATTATCAGTCCAAAAATCATACCTCTTTTCAAAATTCTTGTCCCGGCTGAAATTGGTAAATGCATAGCGAACATTTTTGGAAAGAAGTCGAGTCAAAATCAGATAAAATCAACGAAATCATAACATCAATGGTGAGAAAACTTCACCTGAATGTCTTTTGACTTTTTACGAAGAGACAAATTCGTGCAAAGGGTGGGGAATGGGTATCGGCAATTTGCCAAAACAACAAGTGTGTGGGATTTAGTTTTCACGACCAGACAAACATCTATGGGGATTAGTTACGATACCGGTACCTCGCAATTGTTGTTCCATTATTCTGTAATTGGTACATCTTTGAAGTTTCATCTGTGTTTCAAAAGTTAGTCAGTAGTAGGCGAAATGTTTATTCCAAATCGTGACCAACTTAAAACCTCTTTTCTGACAACCACTGCAAGTTCAACGGGTGCATTATGTTATACCTGTTCCCCAAACCTAACCCTAACCATTAAACCCCAACACCTATTGCGGCAAATTCACCCCTTCGTGAAAACGCTGACAAATTGGAATAAGCGAAATCTGGATAAAGTCAACACTGATAACTCAAAACTTGAAATTCAAACCATCCCTCCATGGTCAAAGAAAACTGCATAGTACTACGAAATAAAACAATATATATATACCCTGATTAACCGAAATTTCGAGTTGTTCCGTAGCTGCATGGGAGGCTATACTATCAAGGTTGGGGCCTTATATATCGCAAGTCCGACTCCTCCGATGATAAACCTGGACCCCCGCCACGCCTCGGAAGTCCGAAATTTCCAAATTATTAGGCGTCGGAATGATGAGGTGTCGGACCTAGGCGTCGGAATTTTATAAGTTATGGGCCTTATATTAGATTTTGCCGGACTTGGGGCCTATATGCGTCTGACCTATATGAGGCTTAGCGGAGCCCTTAAGATTTCCCTTTAAGTCCAATGTTATTGAAAAGTCATTGGAAACGATGGAAAATGATGAATACTCCGAATACAAAATACTCTAAATAATTATGGAGAACTAGTGATCAAAGGCATCTTGTGAGCGAATAGTTCGTCAGTACTGATTGTTATTCTCCTCTGATGTTATTGTGTATCGTCTAAACATGAGAATGCAGTTTCTATTTTGTTGGTTTCTGACAAAGGAAGGCATTTCAAATACATGTAGTTTGCTCCAATTTTTAGAGAAAATATTCTGAACTTGCGGAAAAAGGACCCACCAAGTCAGAACGTCGGCCAAAGAGGCGAAAAAAAATATGTTTTTTTGCATGCCTATAGAATGTATAAGGGAGGTGTTTGGTACGCCCACGGGGGTAAAAACGTGCGGATCCAGATAATCCACCCTAAGAATTTCTGTGTAATAAGCCATGCTAGAGTAAACTTTTAAATAATGAAACATGAATCAATGAAGTTGGAGGCTCACTCGGATGGGGTCCGCTCATAAGTCCGACGCCTCATAGGTCCGACGCCTCATAAGTCCGACAAAATCGCATCCCCTAACCAAATAAAGGCCCATTAGTCCGACGCCTCAAAGGTCCGACGCATCATAAGTCCGACGCCTCATAGGTCCGACGCCTCATAAGTCCGACGCCTCATTAGTCCGACAACGTAAAAACGAGGCGTTTAATTTGTCGGACTTACGAGGCGTCGGATCTATGAAGCGGAATTAATAAATTGTATGCCTCATAAGTCCGACGCCTCATAAGTCCGAAATTTCGGACTTATGAGGCGTAGGACTTATGATACGGCCCCACTCGGATGGCAGGTAAGGGAGCCGCTGGTACGTTCAAGTTTGACACCACCGAGGAGAAAGAGAAGGCTGCCAGCCAAGGCTAAGGCAGCTAAGGAGAAGGAGAGAATCAAGGCCAAGAAGGAACGAAAAATGAAAGCCAAGATTGCAGAAAAGCCAAGAAAGCCAAAATGGTGAATAAAGTCAAGAAACCCGCGCCGAAGAAGTCACCCAAGAAAGCTGCCAAGAAAACGCCATCCAAGTCAAATATACATCTGTCAAGAAATCCTCCACCAAGCCATGCCAGCCAAGTCAACCAAGCTCAAGCCAGCCAAGAAGCCAGCCAGCAAGAACACATCGAGCAAGCAGAAGAAAGTGTCGGCCAAGCCTTCGAAGAAATCATCGAATCAACAAACTAAAACCAAAACGGCTCTTTTCAGAGCCACAACATTTTCACAAAAGAGATATGAGATATTCGTTTCTGTAATTTGCATTTTTTTAAATTTTATATTTTTCATGATTACTGTTTTTAAGTTTTCGTATAAAGCCCCCACCCCCACCCCCTCTCCCCCCCCCCCAAAAAACCCCAAAACATAATTGCATGAAAATAGGATATTTTCACCCCATAGTATATTCCATTCCGCGCCAGGGGACAGCGCAAAGGGTGAATAAAAAAAACATGATATTTCAACCTCCTGATTCGGAGTACTCTAACCCCCACACACACACAGGCGTAGAATTGGGGACGCGGCCCCCATTCCCCATTTGGCCCCCTCCCCCCTTCGCCCCCCCCTCCCGCCCTAACTCCCCCTTCCCCGGGGTCTGGATAATGGTGCACGGAAAAAAAGGAAAAATTAGGAACAAAGGAAATGTTATCCCCGCCCCGCCCCAAGGGGTCGGGATAATGGGCAAGGCCAAAAGGGTCAATAAAAAATGTGCATGGAGTGTTCCCGGTGCACCGCCCCCAACCTCCCCACCCTTCCAACCTGCACTCCAACCCGCGGGCCTCCCTCACCCCACCCACTCAACCCCGTCCCGTCGCTTTGGGATAGTAAGGGACGAAAAAAAGGCCACCAACAAACGGAATCCTTGCTTTGTAACGCTTCTTCCATAGCTCCTGCACGGGTGCATGTCTATGTTCCCCAATTCCGATGTTCCCCAATACCATGTTCCTCGAAATCCTTACCAATATAACCCTAACCCTAACCCTAATCCTATGGATTTGGGGGAACATTGGTATTGGGGAACATCGGGTAGATCCCCTGCTCTGCTGCACGTACGTACGTGTATACTGTATACTGATCATTCGCAAATTTTGGCAGTTCCTTCGAAAAATGTCCATGCATATTGCTCGCGACCATCGCACAATCAAACCGACCACCCACATGTGGCACACCATTCGACAGCTGAAAACCTCAACTATTCGGAATAAATTCATTCGAATTCGAACCAAATGTTTGAAAGAAGAAAAATAGGATTGAAGAGATGGACTCCCAGTGAGATTGGCCGAAGACGATGTCATGCGCGTAATAAAGCAAGAACTTGACAATGACGTCATCATGAGCGGAGCTGTTCGCCTAGTTGCATACGAAGGTTTCTGTGAATAGTTTGTCGGGGCCCCCACCCTCTGCCCCAAGGGTCGGGATTATAATGCAAGGACCAAATCAAAAGAAGATTTAGAAATTCCAGGCCCTCCCCATCTGCGGTTCTCCCGGTGATATTCAACCCTCCTGGTTTGGAGTACTATAACCCCTCCACCTCTCTCTCCCCCTCTCTCTCCCCCCTCTCCCCCCACCCCCCAAGAGCAGCATGTCTTAAGATTAATCGCTGGAAGAACAGGAATGATATTCCATCCTCTTTGTTTTGGGAAATCCAACCCGTCTCCCCCTCCCCCCCTCCACCCACGGGTATGCAGGTCTGAATAAAATCACTTGAAGAATATGCAATCCTTTGTTTGGTAAATCCACCAGCCCTGCCCACTCCCACACCCACCCACTGGGCATGCAGATCTGGAACTGAGAATCACTGGAAGAAAATCCCCCGACCCCCAAAAACAACTACCCGGCCTTAACCCCCCCCCCCCAACCCAGTCCCATCTCGCAGTAAAAAAGAAAGTGGTCGGGAACGTAATTTGCACCACCACCGTAAAAAGACAAAAATTACTGTTGGAAAACAAATTTCAGCTTTCTTGGCATGGCTTGAACCGCACACCCCGCCCCCGCCCCACCCCGGGGGTCTGAATATGATATCCAGGACTGGGGAAATGAAAAATGAAAGGGGTAGGCCTACTCCCAATAATATAATAAAGGTGCATCATTCATCAGAAAACAAAACATCTTGCTTTTTAGATTAATCTTGTTTTTTATTAGAACGCAAGCGGTGATGGCGTGATCAATTGAAAATCATTTGCAATTTTTGGCTGTTCAATCGAAAAATGCCAATGCATATTGCTCGCGACCATCGCACTATCAAACCGACCACCCACATGTGGCACACCATTCGACAGCTGAAAACCTCAACTATTCGGAATAAATTCATTTGAATTCGAACCAAATGTTAGAAAGATGAAAAATAGGATTGAAGAGATGGACTCCCAGGGACTTGGGCCGAAATTGGCCGAAGACGATGTCATGCGCGTATTGAAGCAAGAACTTGACGATGACGTCATCATGAGCAGAACTGTTCACCTAATTTGCATACGAAGGTTTCTGTGAATAGTTTGTCGGGGCCCCCACCCTCTTCCCCCAAGGGTCGGGATATAATGCAAGGACCAAACTCCGCTGGATAGACAGCCTCACCAGATGGAGCGGCCTCAGCGTGGCTGAACTAACTGCGGCGACCCTTCAGGCGAAGGAAAGTCACCCCTGCACCAGTCACACAACCCAGAGGAAGTGGACGGTTGTTGCGTCAACGGGTAGTAGCTTACGACGTCTGATGATGATGATGATGATGATGATGATGATGATGATGATGATGATGATAATGATGATGATGAAAAAAAAAGAAGATTGGGAAATTCCAGGCCCTCCACTTCTGATGCTCCCCGGGATATTCAACCCTCCTGGTTTGGAGTACTCTAACCCCCCCCCCCCCCCCCCCGACTCATGCGGCCCCACCACCTCTCTCCCCCCAAGAGCAGCACGTCTTAAGATTAATAACTAAAAGAACATAAAGGACATTCCACCCTCTCTGTTTTGGGAACCCCCCCCCCCCACAACCCCTACCCGGCCTCAACGGGGTCCGCATAAGTCCGACGCCTCATAGGTCCGACGCCTCATAAGTCCGACAAAATCACATCCCCTAACCAAATAAAGGCCCATAAGTCCGACGCCTCATAGGTCGACGCCTCATAGCTCCGACGCCTCGTAAGTCCGACACTCGTTTTTTCGTTGTCAGACTTTTGAGGCGTCGGACTTATGAGGCGTCGGACCTATGAGGCGTCGTGCTCTCTGATCCCGCCTCAACCCCGGCCCGGTCCATGATATCGCAGTAAAAGAAAGTCTGGTGGGGAACGTCATTGCACCAAATTAAAAGACTAACTTCACTTGTTGGAAAAAACAATTTCAGCCCTCTTGGCGTGGTTTGAACACCACGCTCCCCCCCCCCCCACCGCCCCATCCCCAGGGTCGGAATATGGTATCCAGGGCAGGGGAAAGGGGAAAAGAAAGTGGTATTCCCAATAATAAAGTCACATCATTTATCAGAAGACAAAACATCTTGATTATTTGGTGACTGCTCTATGTTCCGACACCCCTATGTTCCGACAACCTAGATTGTGTTACTCCCGGTTAGGGTTAGGGTTAGGAATAGGAATATGTGCAGTCGGAACATAGGGGTGTCGGAACATAGAGGTGTAACCGATTATTTTATTAATCTTGGGTTTTTATTAGAACGCGCGCGGTGCCGGCGGGCCGGATATAGCCGGCGTGATCAATTGACAATCATTTGCAATTTTTGGCATTTTCAGTGATAAATTTCCATGCATTTTGCTCGCGACCATCGCACTATTAAACCGACCACCAACTTAGGCCACACCATTCGCCAGCTAAAAAACTCAACTACTCGGAATTAATTCATTTGATCTCAAACAAAATGTTGGAAGGAAGAAAAACAGGATTGAAAAGATGGACTCCCTTGGACAATACGAAGTTTGAGTTCCAAAAAGGAAAACGCTAAAACAATATTTTAATCGTCAAAACTCACCCTTTCATTTAACAATTGTGACGCTGTCTTCGGCAAAAGGAAGCGGACATCATTCTGTTGCTTTCAGCATGTAAATTTCTGGCAGGTGCATCCTCCGATGTAGGCCTACAGTGATATTATTCATAAAACTGAAGGAGTCTGGCCGAAAATTGGCCGAAGTAGATGGCATGCGCGTCAGCAAGAATTTCATGATGATGCTATAATGAGCGGCGCTGTCTACCTAATTTGCATATCAAGATTTCTGTGTTGGTGGGGGCCCCCACCACCCACCGCCCACTAGGGTCGGGATATGTTGCAAGGACCGAAAAAAGAAAAGGAAATGTGAAATTCCACCCTCCTCCTTTTGAGCCCCCCCCCCCGGATTTTCAGCTTTCTGGTTTTGAGTACTCTACCCCCGGAGTAGGTATTAGTGGGGGATTCCAGACATTGCCATAGGTCTGGGGGTAGTACAGGGCCAATGGGGAGAAGCCAGGGTACCAGACTTTACCCCCTCCCCGTCTCTGCCCCTCCCATTGTACCCATCCCTTTCCAATGATAACCGCCACCAAATAGATCCCTCTCCCAATATATCTGTATCCCTCCACAAATATATCTCCCCTCTAGCTCCCAAAATATATCTCTTCTCTCTCCGAGTTGTTATATTATAAGTGGGGACAGGTACCAGACTTTACCCCTCCCACCCCCTTCCCCACCCCGATGATCCCCTCCTCCACCCCTCCCCCTCCCCACCACTTCCACCCCACCCCTTTTTTCTTCCCAAATATATCTCCCCCTCTCAATATCTCAGTCTCAAAATCAGACCAGACTCTTCATATTTACAGTCACCCTCTTGGAGATCTCAACACAGACTCACAGCGACTGGTGCACAAGCCTACAGTCACTTATAAATAAATAAACAAACAACGTTTTTTAGGTTTACAAATCAAAGTTTGAACTTTTATTAAAAAACATGTTACTTTAACAAAACATTGTCATTCAAATTAACTCATTTAAATAGCTTTTCATACATCCTAATATATACAGTAAAAGCCACTCCGAGTGGCTTTTTGTTGTCATTAAATTAGCTCATTTAAATAGCTTTTCATACATCCTAATATATACAGTAAAAAGCCACTCTGAGTGGCTTTTTCGTTGTCATTCAAATTAATCATTTAAATAGCTTTTCATACATCCTAATATATACAGTAAAAAGCCACTCTGAGTGGCTTTTTTGTTGTCATTTAATTAGCTCATTTAAATAGCTTTTCATACATCCTAATATATACAGTAAAAAGCCACTCCAGTGGCTTTTGTTGTCATTCAAATTAACTCATTTAAATAGCTTTTCATACATCCTAATATATACAGTAAAAGCCACTCCGAGTGGCTTTTTTGTTGTCATTTAAATTAGCTCATTTAAATAGCTTTTCATACATCCTAATATATACAGTAAAAAGCCACTCTGAGTGGCTTTTTCGTTGTCATTCAAATTAATCATTTAAATAGCTTTTCATACATCCTAATATATACAGTAAAAAGCCACTCCGAGTGGCTTTTTTGTTGTCATTTAAATTAGCTCATTTAAATAGCTTTTCATACATCCTAATATATACAGTAAAAAGCCACTCCGAGTGGCTTTTTCGTTGTCATTCAAATTAATCATTTAAATAGCTTTTCATACATCCTAATATATACAGTAAAAAGCCACTCCGAGTGGCTTTTTTGTTGTCATTTAAATTAACTCATTTAAATAGCTTTTCATACATCCTAATATATACAGTAAAAAGCCACTCTGAGTGGCTTTTTCGTTGTCATTCAAATTAACTCATTTAAATAGCTTTTCATACATCCTAATATATACAGTAAAAGCCACTCCGAGTGGCTTTTGTTGTCATTTAAATTAGCTCATTTAAATAGCTTTTCATACATCCTAATATATACAGTAAAAAGCCACTCCGAGTGGCTTTTAGTTGTCATTCAAATTAACTCATTTAAATAGCTTTTCATACATCCTAATATATACAGTAAAAGCCACTCCGAGTGGCTTTTGTTGTCATTTAAATTAGCTCATTTAAATAGCTTTTCATACATCCTAATATATACAGTAAAAAGCCACTCCAGTGGCTTTTTCGTTGTCATTCAAATTAACTCATTTAAATAGCTTTTCATACATCCTAATATATACAGTAAAAGCCACTCCGAGTGGCTTTTTTGTCATTTAAATTAACTCATTTAAATAGCTTTTCATACATCCTAATATATACAGTAAAAGCCACTCTGAGTGGCTTTTTCGTTGTCATTCAAATTAACTCATTTAAATAGCTTTTCATACATCCTAATATATACAGTAAAAGCCACTCTCAGTAGCATTATGACATCATCGTTATATTAAGGCGAGCCACTCCCAGTGGCATTATGACATCATCGTTATATTAAGGCGAGAGCCACTCTCAGTGGCATTATGACATCATAATTATATTTAGTGACTAAGCGTTTTGGTCAATTTTTATATCATAGAGATATATCAAAATGGTACACTTTTAAGTTACTTTTTAAGAAATATCTCGAGGTTTTTACACTTAAAAATGGTATTAGCGGTACTTGAAAAAATCTTGCTTGTGCGATAAACCCGACGCAAAGTTATAAAGCAGCATATCCTCTTTTTCACAGGTTGCGCTGGGGGTCATAATCTGAAAATATTACAAGTGGAAAAAGCATTTACACTCAATGTTTGATCAAAAACATCACGCACACTAATGGGTGGCTAGACTTTTAGTGATTGTGTAGTATAGGTTGTTTTTAGAGAACAAAATCAATATGAAAACCTACATTATTGCCAGACTTTAATGTTAAAAACAATTTACCTTTTGGCTGGTGACTGCACGTTGGGCGTAGACGTCTGTACCGATCGACATATCATGTTGAAATGACGCTGATATACTGAATTGCACAACAGACAGAAATAGGCCTACTGAATTGCGAAAGATTTTTCTGGAAATTTCCAAAGCTAAATTTAGTGACAGGCTATTCAACCCGAAGAATAGGCTGTTCACGGTCGGTTACCTTGCATATTTCAGTGCACAGTCATGATCGAACTAGAACGGGGTCGCAAGTCTTTTGTGTGATGTGACTGTGTCATGTATGGAGCGCCTATGGTATGGGTAGTATAAAATGAGCAAAAAGGTATGAAGCGCCAAAATGTCAATATCTCTCTCACAAGCCGGTGAGTCTGATTGCTTATAAATCCAAAAGTCTGACCTCTTAAAAAAATTTAAAAAAAATTATATTGATATATATAAATGATGGATATGATTAGGCCAATCGTTAAGGGATTTTCTAGATGGAATAAAGCCACGCTGCGCGATTACGTCCAGCGATATAATGTACCGTACAATCAAAATGTTGCTCTTACGCGTAAAGTCTACATCAACGGGTTAAAAAAATACGAAGCTCAATTTAGAAACTTGAGGAAAAAGAAGCTACATGAGCTCAAACAGATTGTAGACGATTATGATCTAGAATATAACCCGTCGGGTTATAAAGGTCGATTGTTGAAAAAAGATTTAATCTCGGCGATTCAAAACTCTAGGCAACCCGAAGATTTTCAAGAGGCTGAGTTCAGAGCGACGAGAAGATTTAGAAACAACTTTAGAAACTGGGAACTGATTCCTAGACTTTTTAACGACGATTTAGTCAGATTTTTTGATACGCACAAAGATCAAATTGTAAATAAAATCAAGTCAGAATTGAGAGAGCTAAGAGGTTTAAAAATGGAGCTCACAATCAAAATAAAATACGAAAAAACCAAACCGGATGGTACGATCGAAACGATCGAAGCTATACATTTTACCGATCAGAGAGTCGTTTTAAATCAAAGTCAAATAAAACAGGTTTTAAAAGAAGACATCGACCAGCTATTTAAAAGGATGAAAGGTATACGAATCAAGGATCGGGTTGGGTTTTAAAAAGATAATGGCGTTGTATATCAACATCAACAGGTTTAACCCGTGAGGGGTAGTTCTTATATTGACCTACCAAAATATATCAAACAGAAAACGGCGATGATTAACATTAAAAACAAAGACGACGAGTGTTTGAGATGGTGTTTGAGAGCCGCTCTTGGGTTGTATACGGATAAAGTAAAAATAACATAAAAACGATCCTAAATATAAAATTCATAAAGAAGAACCTGTTGTATACACCAAAGACAGCGGACTCAAATTTAAAGGCGTAGACTTTCCAACACCGATCGACCAGATACCAAAGATAGAAAGACAAAATAATTTAACCATAAACGTATACGGTTATGAGGAAGAAATATATCCGTTATACGTGTCTAAAAACTACAAACCAGAGTCACGACCTATCGATCTGTTTTTGTTTTCTGAGGGCGACAAGCATCACTACTGCTGGATAAATAATTTTTCGAGATTGATTCACAACGTTACAAAACATAAAAGTAAGAAATATTTTTGTCGAAGGTGTCTGTGTCATTATAGAACGCAAGTAAAATTAGATAGACACATGACCGATTGTAACGGTATAGATACACATCCGTCAAAGATTGTATTTCCTACCGCTAAGCGAAAATATGTAAATAACGAGTGGATAGTCGGCGAAAACGATGGGCCAACATTAGAATTTAAAAACTACAGGTTTAAACAAAAGCACCGTTTGTAGTTTACGCCGACTTTGAATCGATATTAGAAAAAAACTCGGACGATAAAAAGGACAACACACAAAAGACAAACATTCACAAAGCAAGCGGTTATTCGCTAGTTGTCATCCGATGCGACGGCACCAATGCGTATCAAGAGACTTATAGAGGTAAAGATGCCGCATCAAAGTTTGTAAATAAAATGTTAAAAATACAGAGCGACATAAATTGCATATTTAAAAAACCCCAACCCATGAAATTTAACGAGCGAGCTAAAGAACATCATGATAAAACAAGCACGTGTTGGATTTGCGAGAAACCAATTTATCCCAATTACTCAAGCAACTGTCAGTGCCAGAAACCCAAAAAACCAAAAACAGAAAAACAAATAAAAGATCATCAGTACGAAAACAAAAATGGATTTACCGAGTCTAAATGTCTGGAATGCAAAAAGAAAATCAACAAATTTAGAAAGGTGAGAGATCACTGCCACGTCACGGGTAGATATAGAGGTGCCGCGCACGCCTACTGCAATCTAAAATTACAAGTTAAACCAGGTTTTACCCCCATACCGGTCGTCTTTCACAATTTGCAAAATTACGACGCTCACTTGATCATGCAGAGTATTTCAGAGTACGATGACGAAAAGGAAATACAAGTTATCGCTAGAAATTCGGAAAAGTATATTTCGTTTTCGATCGGAAATATGCGATTTATAGACTCGTTTAATTTTATGGCGTCTTCGTTGGATAGATTATCTAAAGCTTGTCCAAGAGAGTCGTTTAAACTACTCAGAGAACATTTTCATCGTCAAAACATTGACTCGTTGTTACAAAAAGGAGTTTATCCGTATGAATACATGGACTCGTATGACAGATTTCAAGAGACAAGCCTACCCCCTATCGAACAATTTTACAGCAGCCTAAAAGACGAAAATATATCGCGAGAGGACTACGACAGAGCTAAACTGGCGTGGAGCGAGTTTAAAGTTAAAAACATGGGGGAATATCACGATTTATGCGTCACTACCGATACGTTATTACTGGCTTGCGTATTTGAAAACTTTAGGCAAGCGTGTATTACAAACTACGCGTTAGATCCTGCTAATTACTACACAGCACCAGGATTGTCGTGGGATGCCTTGTTAAAACACTCGGAAGTTAAACTCGAACTATTGCAAGACGTAGACAAACATTTATTTTTTGAAAAGGCAAAAAGAGGTGGTATCTCGAGCGTGGGTGGTATGAGATACCACAAAGCCAACAACAAATACCTACCCGACCATAATCCAAACGAGCCGTCGAGTTACATCACCTACCTCGATGCAAACAATCTGTACGGCTGGGCCATGAGTCAATACCTGCCGTACAAAGACTTTAAATGGGCGTCTACAAAAACATTTACCGAGTCCAAGATATTATCTCTCAGGAAAACGTCAAACACCGGTTACTGCTTGAAGTAGACCTCGATTACCCGGACAATCTCCACGACCTGCACAACGATTACCCACTAGCGCCCGAAAACATCGTCATACCAAAAGAATGGATGTCTGATTATCAAAACGAGTTATTGGATACCGAACCTAGTAGCAACGTGCAAAAACTAACGTGTACCCTTAATCCTAAACTAAAATATGTTTTGCACTACGTCACGTTGCAGTTGTATCTCAAACTCGGCTTGAAACTTAAAAAGGTGCATCGAGTGCTGCAATTTAAACAAGCGCCTTGGATGGCATCTTACATCGACAAAAACACGCAACTCGAACAAAAGCGACCTCTGATTTTGAGAAAGACTTTTAAACTGATGAACAACAGCGTGTTTGGTAAGGCGATGGAAAGCGTCAGAAACCGAATTGGTTACCTACTCAGAGACAGTAACGATGACGATCGAGATAAATACCAAAAATTATACAGAAACCGAGCTACAAACGACGGCGGCAATTTCAGAATGCAAATTGTCATTTGTCGAAAAGTACAAGACTAAAACCGTGTTAAACAAACCAATCTATTGCGGAGTGAGTATCTTGGATCTCTCAAAGACGCTGATGTACGATTTTTATTACAACCATTTGAAAGACAAGTACAAAGAGGAAATCAGGTTGATGTACACAGATACAGACAGTTTGGTACTCGTAGTGCACACGGACGACGTATACAAAGATATGCAGCAAAACGGGCAACAATACGACCTTTCGAATTATCCGACGGATCATCTTTTGTACGACCCAACAAATAAGAAAGTGATCGGTAAATTTAAAGACGAGTTTGGAGGTAAAATAATCACAGAAGTCGTTTGTATAAGACCTAAAATGTACTCGATTTTAACCGCTGACATCAACTTGAAAAAAGCCAAGGGAGTCACAAAATCGGTCACCTCTAAGAAATTAAAACACCGACACTATTACGACTGCATCTTAAACAAGAAATCTCATTACGAAACCATGACTCACATTAGATCGGAAAATCACATCCTTTACACCGTATCTCAAAATAAACTATCGTTGAGTCCGTTGGACACAAGAGGTACATTTTACCGGATGGAATACACCAGCTCGCTTAGTGTCACCTTAATCTATATATTAATTAGTCTCGAATGGCGTTGCGGCTTGTACGACTGTAAGCTCTTGTCTCACAAAACTCCTTTTTGGGCCGTCTTGCAGGTAATAAAGAGTAGGACCCGTCGTGACTTTTTTACCTTCAATCATTTTAAATTGACTCGTTCTTTTTTCCACGTTGAAGATGTCTACGCTCCAAATGGGATCTGTGGCTCTTCTAGAAGTTCCACCCTCTTGCTCGCCCGGGTAATATAAATATCTAACCATAGCGTCTTGCGGTAATTGTTGCTCTTTTGTTTTAACGGGGTTAGCCGGCGATTGCCGGACCTGTTTTAGTTTAACCGCCTCTGACGGCGCTTTAGCTATTAATCTCGTCGTTTCATCGTTTATAGCTTTGATCACGCTGGGTAATCGCTCGACCCATTGCGTGTTTCTACTCTCGGGATTTAACATTTCTTGAGCGTACTGATGACCAAACAGTTTCTCGGCTAGCGTTCGATTAAATCTTTCTACGATACCCTGCGATCGGTGGTTTCCGGGTTCGCCTACGATAATCTCGGCGTTTTTGAGGTCATCCATTTTTTAAAAGCGCCTTTAAATTCGGTACCGGCGTCTACTCTCAACGTTTTAGGGTAACTCAAAGGGGACCTCGCGTAAATCTTGACGATAGCATCTCGCGTGGAATCTGCCGTTTTAGAAACCAAAGGTTCTGCTTCGTGGTATCGACTCGCAACATCGACAACCGTCAAAGCGTATTTATAAGTCTTGCGTTTTACTTTATCCCAGGGTAGGTATAGCACATCCATTTGGTGAAAGTCGTTTGGTGTTTCAAACTCTCGCGATGTACTCGTAGGCCTGGGTACATACGCAGGACCCGGTAGATAAATTTGCCATATCGCTTGTTTTTTAAGCCAATCTCTGATTACCTTTTTATCGATTTTTGTTTTATCGTGTAAATGGTCGGCGGCACTTTCACCTCTCCAATAACCGCTCGGGCTATAATACAGTTTAGATAATGTTTGCATATTATTTAATATAAAAGACGTTTATAATAATATGGCTAGCGTTGCTATGATGTTAGGAGGCGCGATCGTCAACGCCTTAGCTTTTACCGGTTCAAACTTTTTATTTTCAAATCTGAAACAGAGTGACGAGGAGCGTAAGAGACACGATTTAGCGATAGAACAACTCTCAGCCGCCAAAGATAAGTGGCAACGAGAACGAACGAAATATCTAGATTTTCTAAACGAACGTATCAGAAAACAAAATGCTTCTAAAGAAACATTTTCTAACGTAGACCGAGCGTTGCGTTACTACAACGAGGTGAGTGGTCAATCTACCGAACTACCCATAGGACTGCAACGCGAACCCAAACTCGAAGATTTTTACGAACCTAGCGACCAACAAATAGAAAGAGAACTGGCGTTTATCGCGGGAGGAACGCTATTGGTGGGCTTCTTGGCTTACAAATACCTTTAAATTTAAAACTCGTATAAATAAAATGAATGCGTATGGAAAAAAGCTCAATCCCAGCAGACTATTAAAAATACCCAGATCTATCAAGGGTGAGAGAAAAGAGGTGGTCATTACCCACAATCCCAGTAGTATATCGGCGGGGCAAACGCTGAGGTCAAGTTTCCTCAATTGGGTGTAGACGACGTGATCGTACCCGACACTTGTAAACTAGCTTTCAATTTAGAACTCGAAGGTGGGCGACAACAATAGAACCATTTTTGGTAATTTAGCCAGAAATTTAGTCAGCGAAATCAGCGTCAGGCTTCAAGGTCACGAAATTGTGAGTTATCGTCACGCCGACGTGTATCACAACTTTAAAGACAATTGGATCAACAGCTCGACGACTCGAAACATGGCGTACTCGGGCATAGAAAAAGAAAACGTGTCTAAACTAAGAACTGGGGCTGAAGATGCTAACGCGGGCGCCAACAACGGTAAGGATCAAGCTATCGCGGATGCCTATGGTAACAGATATTGTATTCCCTAGACATTGACATACTGACTTCGCATCACCCTTTTTACCCCAGCGGTTTAAAACAACCTCTGACGTACGAGATAAAGTTTAACGATCACGAAAAAGTAGTCAACAGTTCAGATACGGCGGCGATGTATTCTATCTCAGACTTGTCTCTCGAATACGAAGTGGTGACCAACAGAGACCTAGCTATCACCATCAGGAATAAACACAAGGGGTTAATGCAATATCTGTTTGATAAAATCCACTCGCTAGAAGTTAGATCCGTCAACAAATCGGACACGCTTTGGAACGTCAGCGTTAATCAACCCATCAGGAGTCTCAAGGGTATTTTGTTTTTGTTTAAAGATCCCGGTCAAAAATCCGCAGCGATTTTACAATCCAAAAATAACCAAAACATCGGTGACCGTAGAAGGTAAACCCAATCAACTCTACAGTCAAGGAATGTTTCAGTATCAACACTGGAATGAAATCAACAAGTTCTTTGGAGACAGCGATACCGAAAGCGGGCGCGGAGTAGCTAAAGACTTAAATTTGACGGGTTTTGACCTTGGAGACTACCTAAAAGACAAGTACGGTCTGTGGCTCGATTTTAGAAGTAACGACGACAATTCCGCTCACGGATCCGGTAGGAAACTCGGAGACGGAGGAGGCATCAACATTCAATTTAACAGAGAAGCCGAAGGTCAAGGTGACCTCACGATGTACGTATTTTTAGTCATGGATGCTCAATTGAACTTGGAAGGCGGAATTTTAAATCTCTGTTAAGTTAAAATGACACAACCGCATTGCGCTTTAATCGTCGGCAAAACAAATTCGGGCAAAACCAAATGGATTTTGGATCTGTTAGAGTCAGACTATAAAAATACATTTGAAGCGATAGTCATCATTTGCCCTACCATATTTAAAAACAAAACGTACATCGAAAGAAAGTGGATTCAAGCAGATCCCGAGGTATACCTCTGCGATCCGGAATTATACAAGATGACGCTCAACGAAGCGATCGATTTTTACAGGAAAATATTTGAAGGTGTTGCCACGTTGTTTATCGTGGACGATTGCTCTTCGGATCAAGAGATTAAATATCGTAAAAAGACGTGCGCGCTAAGCAAGATGGCATTTAGCGGAAGACACGTAAATCACAGCTGTTGGTTACTGACCCAAAAGTACAACAGCGTTTTAAAAGATTATAGAGAAAACACGGCTTGGTTGGCATTATTTTACTGCAAAGATAAAACATCGTTTGATCAAGCGTTAGGCAACGACGTCGTACCCATTGAACAACGAGATTATATAAAACGACGTTTGAGAGATGTGAAATATAGTAAATTGGTCGTATACACCGAACCTCCAGTTAGTTACGAGCTACTTGATAGCTAGGTGAGTAACAATTAATAGCTAGGTGAGTAACAATTAATAGCTAGGTGAGTAACAATTAATAGCTAGGTGAGTAACAATTAATAGCTAGTTGAGTAGCAACCTATTTAACAAGCTACACTTGTATTTCAATTTGTTAATCAATAAACGTCAACAAAATACATTTTGCTGTTAGTAAATGATAGCAATATTCGAGTATTTGCAGTTTTTGGCTATTATCATCATATCACTTAATCTATCGTTTTACACCTACGAATACCTTTGCTTTTGTAACAAAGTTGCAACAGCTACAGCAAAATTAAATTCCTTTCTAATTAAATGGAGGACCTAAAACTGACTTTAACGAACGAACAAGATCACAACGCAGAACATAAAGATCGTTTGTGCGGTGTCGTAGCAGCCGGAAACTCTAAAAAGTACTTGGGAAAGGAATACACCGTTAAACATATCGAAGCTCTTGACAGTAAAGAACTCGACAAGCTGTATCATCTGTACGAAACTAAATTTGGAAATGAAATTGTTAAAACCGTTGGTAAATACACTTTAAGTCTATTTTCGAGAGTGTTAGCTGTTGTTACACCCGTACAAGTTTTAGGATATAATGTCACTATAGATTCTGAAGAAGAACTCACCAACGACTTGAGTTCTGATCCTATTATAAGCGCGAGTATGGCTGGTATGTTGAGCGACGTTTGTTACAAGTACGGAACTTTAATATCACCCCTAGTTGCTACGATTATCACAACAAAACATTTGAAATTTAATAAACCTAATATAATAAATGGAAGATCAGAAAGCAGCGACAGCAACGCCTGCAGCTCAACCAGCAGAGACAGAGACACCCCCACCGATAAAAACAACGACATCACCGACGGTAACGAGAGTGACCAAGACTAAAAATCCTAAACGAATACAGCAGGGTAAAGCTTTAGCTGAGCACAATAGACAGATGAAATTAAAATTGGCAAAAATGAACGTAACATCGGACGAAGCTACGAGCTCACCAGACTACAACTCTTGGGCGATGTGGGGGGCTGTAGCGTCTATAATAGGGGTGGGGCTGCTGGTACTAAAAAGTAAGGCAACTGCGCCGATAGTACAGCCAGTGCCGGTAGTCACGCAACCCACTACACCCAGCGCCCCCAAAACGCTAGACATGGAATAAACCAGCAATTTAAAAATTGTTATATTAAAAACGATGAGTAACTTTGACACCAACGGAATAGCAAATACGATTTATCACGGAGCCGTCATATCGGGTCTTTCGATGGGATACGCCATGGTAGGAGCTAAACTACTCAAAATGAAAGTGCCAGATTTAAACAAACTAAGCGTAGAAGATGCGGCTAAATTGACGGGCATTATAAGTGGAGCTCTGGCCACGCAAAATTGGTTGGTGACCCAGGGTATACTACCGGGCAGTATAATGAAAACGGCATAATTTAAATAGGTTTATTAAATAAATGGCTGAGGGAGGATTTGACTTTGACCCCGTTGATGATTACGATTACGATGACGACGATGATGTAGCAGAGACCAATCTGGACGACAACTTTGATACTCCTGCACCACCCATCCTCACTACCGACATAGATGACGTTTTAGATCAAGGAAGAAGCATGCTCACTAATGGTCGCGTTGATGAGTTTTACGATACTTATAACATATACAATAAACCAATATCTCCGAGATACGAAAAATTTATTCTCAAACCAGACGGTTTATTTTATGACACTGGTAAAGGCTTACTAAGGTTAACGGATCAAAGAAAACCAGACAGATTCTTGACTCTGAGGACTATAGAGTTAAATGTAAGAAAGATGGGTTTAAACGGTAGAGATTTTATTAGAAAGGAATTAGGCTTTACGCATTACGAACGTAAGACACTCAGTGACGATCAAAGTCAACAACTGCAATCAATACAACCCGAGAGTATCCCCATGACAGAACTACCCAGAGTCACCGATGAGGTTATCGAGATTATAGACGATTTAGAACAAGACACCGGCGCTCAAACAGAAGGATTGAATTACAGAGAACTCCAGGGTTTAGACAAAACTCTTCAGACGTTGAGAGGTAACCTAGAACTTAATTTAGTGCGTCTCACAGAACTGGACCGAGAGATTGCAGCCACGAGACAAGAACTCGACGAATCTCACAGCGAAGAGGGTCGACGAGAGTTAAACGATAAATTGAGCGACTTGAACGTTGAAAGATCTGCCAGATTAGAAGCCGCAAAAGCCAACGAACGAGGGCTCAAAAGTCAGATCGCTAGAATCAAAGAAACGATTAATAAAATATTAGGCGACGACACGACTCTGGCAGAAAAGATTAGAACTCTGTTTAGAGAACAAGGTGTTACGGTAGTGAGTATTTTAGCCGCTTTGAGTTTAGCCATCAGCACGATAGTGAGTAGCATCGTCGCTAGCGTGAGAGGTGCGGGTGCCCCAACCGCGCCATCGCCAACACCTGCACCAACACCAACACCAACACCAAAAGGCGGTATCAAAGAGTGGATTTCAAAACAACTCGCTAATTTTGCATCTGCTCTTAAAAAACTCGGAGTGAGCGCGTTGGGTGCTCTGCCGGGTATCATAGGCAGCGTACTCAGTTGGATATTTAACGCGCTGAGTAAGTCTGTATCGTGGTTGGCCGAACACGTGTGGGCTTTGTTTTTGGGTGTGGGAGCCTTGGTGTTTGCGTACCTTCAAAAACGATGGTAGTTATAGTTGTAATGAAGTTTAAACAAAAAAATAAGCCTTACCAGCACAAAGTTGGTAAGGCTTATTTTTTTGTGTGATTAGAGTGTGACTTATCGCATTGCCTCGTAAGCTAAAATACCCATGCCAACGATAGCTAATATTCCTACCGTCAACGATAATTTTTCATCTTGGTGAGTTTGTAGTTTAGTGGGCTCTTGGGTTAAAACTGTAGGTGTTGATGCTGGTGTTGGCGCTGGTGTTGGTGAGGGTGTAGGTGCAGGTGTTGGTCCTACAACATCGTTCGTCATAGGCTCTGGGGGTGTTGGTGGCGCGACGTCATCGGTGTCATCAAAAGAGTCGTCCGGTTGAGGTTGTGAGTTTAAATCTGGCACCAAACCAGTGTTCATACTCTGGGTAGCGATTTGAAGATTGTTGTTATAGCCGTCGTGCGTTCCAACCCTCAAGTTCATATCCGATGGAATTAAATACAACCCCGGTTTCACGACAAAATTTAAAGGCGTTCTGGCATACTGCAAAGAGTCTTGAAATTGATCGATACTCGTTTCCATGTCATCTGCTGCATTGATGATATCTTCAACGATGACGTTAAATTGTCTCTGAGCGTCTAATCCGGTTCCCGGTGATAATACGCTCGTTTTTGATTGAGCCTGCGCACCGAGTAAAGCGTACACGTAAGATCTAATTGATTCGTTGATCTTTATGATTCCCGCGGAGGTAAACGAACTCTTGGCGGGTATAAAATCTAACCAAGCCTTTTGTACCGATTCGTTTTGTTCGATGTAAATAACCGTCCAAGGAACGTAACTGCTTCCACTCTTTTTAGGACTGTCTAGACCGTGGTAGCCGCCGTAAAGAACGTTGGGTTTGTTGGGTAGTGCTTTATCATATTCACTAACCGCCACAAACTTGCCTTTATTAAAGATATATGAGGTACCTAAACCGTTAGAGTTTGTGTCTCTCGTCTGTTTAAAAGACTTGTTTTGATCTATGCCAAACAACAAGCAGGTATCGGTAAATGCTCTGTGATTATAACTGTTGTCTAGAGCGTTAAATGCGTCATCTCCCGGTAAAGGAGCGGCAAAGTCGTACAGGATCTTTCTAACCGTAAAATATAAATGAAAGTTAAAGATGGCCCAAGCGTAACGGTTGCTCGCGTTTAAAAGATCGAATCAATACCGCAGCCCGTAGTAGCGCAGTAGATCCCAAAATTTTACTGATTTTGACAAAACTCCATGGGGGGTGATTTCCAACGATCTAGATCCTCGTCCGTCTCAACGTGAGGCAATTTGTAGTCCGAGGTTAAGTTGGAAACATGGTTAAAAACCCGTTGGTATTATTAACTATGACCTCCAGTTCACTGGGTTTAGTGCTGTTTAAAAACTTTGCTTGGGGTGCAGCTTGATGTTTTAGCTCGTTTGCCTTGGCTACATTTTGATTTACTTGTCTCGTTACCTGATCGGCTATCGATTGTATCTGCTTTTAACGACTTAAAATCACTCATTATTTTAGTTTCAGTTTTAATATAAAAAGACTTTAAAATAAATGCATTCGTTTCACTTGTTTCAAAATGAGCAGACGTTTAAATTAGAAGACGTCGTAGATAATTTAAACGGTCAAAAATCTATACGCGTAAAAAGGGTGTTGTTTAACGCCGGATATTTTAATATTTCCAGCGCCACGGAGATTGATTGGTTTACGCAAATAGATGGGAGACCCGCGTTTACCACGGATAAACCTCCCCTCATACCCGCGGAGTTTCTTTCAGATGTACACATAACAACGCCGGATAGAGATTTTATAGAGCGATTGTTACCCGATATACCATACCACTATTTATTTAACGATGAAAATGTTTTACAAAAAACTATAAACGATCTTATAAAAGCGTACGAAGACGATAGACTAGAATCCGTTTTAGAAGCAAACAAAAGAAAAAGAGCTATTATAGCTGAACGGCGAGGGTTGATTTTAGCCGCCATGAATTCAGAAATAACAAAAACTGAATTAGAACTTAATACGCTTCAATCTTTAGTAAGAATATTATTTGTTAGAGAAAGAAAAATCTTTGAAGGTGAGGAATTGGCTTTAAAGTTTATTGAAGGAGAAATGGGTGCGAGCGAGTTGAGCGAGTTGAGAGATAGTAGAGAAGCAGGAGTGATTATAAGAGGAAGTCTTATCGTGACGGGTGATGATTTCGATTTTATTCCTCCGAGTCATTTAGAGCCGTTGCCACTCGGAAGTATCGGTTCGGTCATCATACCACCGGGGTGGTACGACGTCGATTGGTTCGATTTCATTTTAAATTCTATACCCGGGGTAAGTTTTCGAGTATTTAGAGAATCTAAAAGGTGACGTTGGTGATAACCGACGTAAATCTCAAATGCGTTTAAACAGAGAAGTATCTCGATTACTCAATTTACCCAAAGGAAGACTGGTACCCAAAGTGGTGTACACGGGATATTACGACGTTAATCCGTTTAAATTTTTGTTTATTCGCTGCCCGCAATTAAGTGCAGTGAAAACTTTTTAATGGTCGTCCTTCTGACATCTTGAAAATCGTACCCGTGGATGCGCACAAACCCGAGCCTGATAGAGTCGAGGATTTCAAAAAACTTAAAAACGGTATAATCGACAAACTGACATTTTCTATCAGCGGTGAAAAAGGACAGGTATTCAACAATAAGGGTGAGGGTATCATTATCGAGTTGGAGATCTTTTAATTTTAAAATCTTTTTATATTAAAAACATGAGTGTAGATGGTAAGGCGTTATACCCGATATTTCTGGAGATGTACTCCAATTACGTAGTAACGAAGAAACAAAAGTGTTCAGACTTAAAAAGATTGAAGAGATTCGATCTTTAATCTTGAAAGAGAGAGACCACCGTGAGCGCACTTATAAAAAAATAAAGAGAATGATCGACACTATTCATTACGTAGAGATAGGATTAGAAGGATTGGGGGCTATAGCGGGGGCTGTCAGTATTCCCGCTCTCTTGGGTGTTATATCAGCCCCCCGTTGGATTGGTGCTAGAAGGAACGTTTATAGGCGCTTTTGGTGTAGATATTCTGCTTCGAATCGCGTCTAAGCGATTATCCACCAAGCTGAAAAAGCACGACCAGATTAAAATATTAGCAGACTCCAAACTTAACACGATTGAAGAATACGTGTCTCAAGCCCTCAACGACGGAGATATATCGCACGAAGATTTCTTATTGATTACGAGTGACCTCGCAAAAATTTACGAGCTTAAGCAATAAATTACAACAAAGACCAGAACAAAGCTTCAAAAAATTAAAAACGATAGAGACTTTGGAAAAGAAGTTAAAAAACGGGTAGACGAACGGCTGGCAAAAGAAAAAAAATCTCTTATGGAAAAACTTACAAGTCCAAATTCTCGGTAAATAAACATTAGGAAAGCAATCCACCGAGTTATACCTCTATTTCACCTCTTAGGGTTATACCCTCGGCCCCGCCTTTATTGTAGTGGTCATCGTATCTTTTTAGTGCCTTATTAAATTGATTTTGAGTCACTTTAAATACATCTCTAACTCGTTCTTTGTTCCATCCAACGACGTGATGGTAACACGCCGCTATTAACGACCGTTTAACACAACCATTTCCCCTCAATGTTTTGTAATTAACGAGCTCGTTATATTTATTGATTGTTTCTTGGACATCTTCTGAGTCTTGCTCTGGACAAACAGAAAAAATAAGTTTCTCCACAGTTTTTCTTTTGTTTCCTTTTAAAGTTGACCAATTGATACGATCTTCTTGCGCATTTTCTGCCAAAAAATCAAAGTAACGTGAAACTATTTCACCGCACGTTTCACAAACTAAAAAACCATTCTCGATGATTATATGGTGATCGCACTGATCTGTTTTATTAGATAGCTCGAGGTTCATTTATTAAAAATGATTTATTTTTTTAAATAAAGTTTTTAAAATAAAGAGATAGTAAGAGCCTATATTTGGGGAGCTAGAGGGGGAGATATATTTGGAGAGCTAGAGGGGGAGATATATTTGGGGAGGGATCTATTTGGGGGCGGGGATCATTGGAAAGGGATGGGTACAATGGGAGGGGGGCAGAGACGGGGAGGGGGTAAAGTCTGGTACCCTGGCTTCTCCCCATTGGCCCTGTACTACCCCCAGACCTATGGCAATGTCTGGAATCCCCCACTAATACCTACTCCCGGCCCCCCTCTACACTCACGAGACATCCTCCCCCCCGCCCTCCACCGGCAACCCCTTATGTGCACTCCTCTTCCATGGGGTCCTGATATGGTGCAGGTGTAAGAAATGAAAGACAGGAAATATTCCATTATCCTGGTTCTCAGTACCCCCTCCCGTTCCTTTCCCCCCACCCAGGGGACCCCACCCCGCCCCTCAAGGTGTTGGGATATATGCAACGGCCATTCAACCAAAGAATGTGCATATTCCACCCACTGTGTCTTTGTTTCCCCCCCCCCATCCCCTCCCCCTACCCCACCCCACCTGTACCTCCCCCGCCCCACCCGCGGGCCATCCCCACCCCAACCCACCGCCCAACCCCGTCGCATCGGGATACAGGGTAAAAGGGACAGAAAAAAAGAGACACACACACATTTCATCAAACGGGATCCCTTTAATCAAACGGGATCCCTTTAATCTTCGTAACCGTCTTCCACTGAGCTATATATATCTCCTGCACGTTGCACGTGTTTAGATCACGTGATTACTTCACTATCATTCGCAATTTTGGGCAGTTCTAGCGAGCAATTTTTATGCATATTGCTCGCGACCATCGCCGTATCAGACCGACCACCCACATGTGCCACACCACTACAAAGCTGAAAACCTGTTCTATATGGAACTAATTCCGGTTTTTCCCAACCAAATTCGAGAAGAAAGAAATTTAGGATTAAAAATATGGACTCCCTCGAAAAATCAGAAGTTTTGGTTCCTAAAAAAAAACCCGCTAAAAAATGTTTGAACTGTCAAAACTCAAGCAATAGCTCATCGATTTTTACGCTTTCTTCGGCAAAAGAAAGCAGATATCATGAGCTTTTCTACTGTAAATTTCGGGCATGTTCACTCTCCGATGCATAATGATTTCATTCATAAAACTGAAGCGAGTCGGGCTGAAATTGATGGCAAGAGCGCAAGCACGAACTCAACGTTGACGTCATAATGAGGGGCGTGTTGACCCCAATTTGCATAGGTGAATTTTCGCGATAAGTTTGTATGTGCGCAAAGTGCTATCCTAAAAACGTTCTCATAGAAATGCATACATTCCATACCAGATGTGATTTCTTTTGCATTGCGGACCATGATGTGGACAAATTTGAGCGTCACATAATAATGCAATTTGACCCTTTGTGATTTCAAAACAGAGCCTGAGCACGTGACGGGAAATGAAAATTTACAAAACAGATAAGCTTTACAGATTTTCCTTCATTATTACGTTTTTCAATGAAAAAAATTATGAATGTGAATAAAAGAGTAGTGACTCGGTCTTAACGGCCGTTTAAAATTTACTTGCACGGCATGCAGGGTCGTGGCCGTGACGACTCGCAGGTCACAGCCTGGTCACGCAAAATCTATCCAATCAGGGCCAAGTTAAATTCATCAACCCTTCTCCAGTGTTCCCAGCACCCTGTTTGCAGGGCGGGGGTCATTACATTATAATTAAAACTTATTTTTATATACATGTACATGTAGCGCCTTCCATTTTAAAAAACAAACCCAAAGCGCTGTACAAAAGATAAAACCAAAGTACATCAATATAAAAATCAATATCAAAATAAAACAAAGTCAATAATAATCAAAATTGTTAACACCCCCCCCCCTTCCACTGTTCCAATACCCCGCCCCCCATTGCAGTTTCACATCTTGTGACATCTTCTTACCGTACCCCGTACGCGTTGCGGCGAAAATGAACTGGCTGTCACTGTCATCAGTGTCAATAAACTCAGATGAAATCATGAATCGTGGAGTGTTTACATCGTGTCATCTCCCGCAGACCTGTCCAATGACTTCAGACTGAGTTTTACAAAAACAGTCAGTCTATATTCCTCAAAACTGTAGCGAAATGTTCCAGGAAATTTGCAAACAAACAAGTTTTGTTTCACCTGCTGCAGCTTATGCAGCTGCAGGGAACGTTTGCAAAATTAAAAACAGTGACCATGTGCTCGCGGCGGCGCCTGACTATCCGAAAGTGGTTAAGGTGAACAACAGAGGGCGCTCGCCAATGTCTGTGACTTGCACACGTACATTCACATCACAGAGCCAAAATCACTCAACAAACAGCGAAGAAGTTCAGGAATTACGAGCATGAGAAGGTAGGAAATTTGAGCCCTAAATTGTAAAAGGAAGAAACCACTAAACTTTGTGACAAGAAAGTTACCGAGTGCGAGTGTGCAGATTGGACCATCATTGACATCTGCAACAAAACTCAAGAGCAGTGGCAGTGCTGCCAGTGCTGATGGACATGATGGATGTGGCGATTTTTAATTTTTTTATTGGGGGCGGGGACGGGGGCGGGGGCGGGGGCGGGGGCGGGGTTGATGATTATAGTACAGAATAATTGGAAAGAATGCTGCAAGCTGACACTACTTATGTGGTTGTGTACAAAGTCTATGGAGAGTCAAGAACATTTTCTAAGTATTTCCTAACGAAATTGGAAATATTTCTCAGTCCCAGAATCATGTCTGTAATAATTTTCTCAATGCATGCAATGATTGACCATGCGCAAGCTGACCTTCATGAGATGGTACTTGGGGAGTCAGGTTGGCGTAGCGGTACTTTCCTCGCCTTCCACCGCTGTGACCCGGGTTCGAATCCGGCCTGGGCCAATATGTGGATTGGGTTTTCAGCCCCTGCCTGATTCCATGGGTTTTCCCCAGAATATTCTTCTGGGCTTTTCCTCCCGCCTCTAATACTGTAACTTCTTCTCATTGTCTTCTCTCCACAGGTTTCTTCAGGCTTGCGAGCTACAGTGCCTAGGGCGCTTTTGAGGAATCCTTGGTTTCATTACCAGAAATGATTAATAATAATAATAATAATAATATGAAGAAATCAGCAGCGTCGTGCATCAGGTTGCAACTTCCTTACTGAATAATCACACACATATATGCATTATACTAGTACGACTTACGATTTGATCAAAAGTAAAATTTACCGTTTATCCGCAAGGACTGTGTCGCGAATAACGCATAAGGCCTACAACCCAATTTCATAAAGTGTCCGCGCACGGTATTCGTGGTATGTGGAGCCTCTGCTGATAAACGGTAAATTTGCTAGTAAACCTTAATAGGGCCTAGTAATGCCCCAACTACGGCATTGCATTGCCTAACTATACCTGGGCCAGCTCCAACTAACGTTAGTTGGGGCCGGTTCCAACTGCGACAAAGTAGTTGGGAAATCAGGGCCACACTCACATGAGCTCAGAAAGTTGGGGAAATTATGGCATTTTGTCATGGGAATTGTTTGGCCTGATACTCAGCATGCGGGTTCACGTACCCTAGCTTCCCTCTTTTTCACCAAAAATTAGGACTTTCCCATGGTTCCGGTTCCTTCTGTTGAAATTTGTTTCTAATTTGCATCGATGCATGGACTTCCATTGCAGGTGGCAATAAAGAAACAAATATCGCCAGAAGAAACCACGGGGAAGTGTGTAGGCTAATGAAAATATTTTTTCACGGGCTGCCCTATTCTTGTTCTCAATTTGACTCTGGAGGTAGTTGACACCTCAGTAGGCCTACTTTGCTTTTTACTTTGAACTCGGATAAAAATACTTGACTTCAACACTGCTGTTCATCTTTTCTTTCCATGGACAGGTACAGACAATGGCCGGATCAAGGATGAACAAGCGATTGTTTGTGATCCTTCTCATCTTCCTTGTCATCTGTTGCTTGGGTTGGGTGCGCCTTCTCTTCATCTTGACCTCGTATGACCTTGAGCCGAGGCACGTGCCCGTCTCACAGCTGGTAGCCTTCTCGACGCGGGTGGACCACGACCATGTGAGTGGGCCAATGCAGGGTTTAGGTGTTTCAAGACTAAAAACCTTCATAGATTTTTAATTATTTAAACTGTATTATTAATTTCTAATTGTTCATTAACATGGCTGTAATAAAGCAAGATATAATTTTATTGGCAGGATTGGTATCACTCTGTGTGCTTCCGTGGCATCGAGCATGAGCTGTCTATCTCCACATTGGATGACTTCATTGAGAAGTGGGCAGTAGCATACACAAACACAGAATGCAGGTAACGACATACAGTGAAATCTCGATAAGTCAAACTCTGATAACGAAAAACAACTGTTAAGTCAAACAAAGAATCCACTGCCTTCAGTAGTAAAGCAATGATATACAACCCTGCTTAACTCAAAACTCTGCTTAAGTCAAATTTTGAACCCGTTCGGTTGAGGTTTGACTTATCGAGATTTAACTGTACAACATCCTCATCAAAGGCAAAGAACTCCAACAAACTTTGTTTTGATTTGACCCGTTTGTCTCTGTAGAGTGCCGAAACATGTACCCTGCCAATAGACCATGTCCAATTTGTTTACAAAATTGGATGTTGTGGTCACATGACGCAAACTTTCAGATAACTGTTCCCTCCTGCATTGCATGTGGGTCTCTTGAATAATGGTGTAAAAGTGGTGACATAATTATACAGTTTTAATGTGGGCCAAATAACATACAAGAGATTCTTAAATCTTCGTTAGGATTGCCCGACAGGTGTAGCATGGTCTGTTACTCAGTGTAGCACCCGAAACCGCCTGAGCACTCTATGGTGTTATGGATTCATCAGTGAATAAACACAATGTAATACAATGTAATACAATGTAATACAATGTAGTACAATGTAGTACATTTTAATACAATGTAGAACAGTTGCCATTCAGTTGAAGGTTCATACTAAGGTGTACCGGTACCTTAAAAATATGTTTGACTTTATGTACTTCCATTTAAATTCTTTTTTTCTTTCTACTAGCGATATGTACAACACCTTCTCCAGTATCTACAGCGTGAGTCGTCGTTCTGGCCAGCTGATCATACCAGAAACCTTTCAGACTAAGCTACTCAGATGGCTGGGAAACGACGAAGAACTGCTCAAAGAGGCTAAACTGCAGGTACAAATCACTAAAACGAATTTGATTAACCATCACACTACCAGATATGTCGGGTGTAAAAGTCTGTGGGAACTTGTATTGAGCCATCACCACCAGTGCAGAAATGGCCAAAACTAAAACAATGAGACCTAGTTCCATTGAGCAACGTACGCCACAGTTGTATCCTACTGCAGTTGGTGACCACAGACTCTGAGGCAGTTTGGCGTTAAGATGTTTGACTTTTCTGAATTTTGTTACACTGGATAGGCTTCTCACATTGTCAAGTGTTGTATGTTGTTGCGTTGGGCAGGTTGTCTATCCAAAATACCTTGGAAGGTTAGGGTCAAAAACTTACTACCCCAAAATCTTAGTTTCAATGCACCATCTACCGCTAAAACTTATTACTTCACATTGTTATCTTTTCACACACAGTTTATAACTTCCATATACAACAAGTACACACATGAACACACCTTGCTGAATCCGCTCCGAGCCAAGCGGCCAGGGGTCAACGACCTTGAGGACATCGATGAGTACATGGAGGACCTCGTCAAGAAATCTGAGAAAAACTGCGACTTCTGCGACTATAAATAGTAAGGTCAATGGTCAAGTTGTTAGAAATGATTTCCTGTGACAGTAAATTGAGTAGTTATATACTGTATACTGTACTGTGTATATACTGATTTTTCCTTTTGATAGAAAAATACAGACCTCTTCTGCAGTCCATAGTTGGAACCCTCTTGTAGGGGTACATAGACATACATTATTGCCCTCTCTTGTGGTCCGATAATAAGGTTACAGTAAAAGGTTATTTTAATATTTTTTTTGCCCAGTAAAACTGCAGAGGACACGTTTGGCCGGATTGAGTCGGAACTCAGCGCTACGGCAGCAAACGCTTTCAAGATGGATGGTTTCCACGCCCTGGTCATCCTAAAGAACCAGCACGACCCTAGACTCATTACGGAGGAGCTATTCCTTGATGCAATGCACGTCTCAATGAAATGGTGAGATGTTAGTTGAGCAATGTCTGTTTTTTTTAATTTTTCCTGCATACCAACATGATCCCCTGTTACTGAATGTGTTAAAGGACTTGTGATTACTATTTGATGGACTTGTGATGGACTCGAATTTTGGTTTATATGGGCTCATTTTGGTTAACATAATTTTTAGACTTTTTGTCTGTTGTTTCACAACCTGTCCCAAAGGTTTATGAAGGTCTACGATACGGACAAGCAGTACCGCTATCCACACATGATATGGGATAACCTACCCAAGGCCAGCGCCAGTCAGATCCATCCACACGCTCAAATCACCCTCAGTCCGGTCAGACACTATGGTGAGTTACAGAATAGACTTACAGTGAAATCTCGATAAGTCAAACCTCAGGGCAATTGGCTCAAATGTTGAGTTCAGCAGAGTTTTGAGTTACCCAATGGATTTTCTATTCAACAACCATTGACGGGAATAAGTTCTTACTTTGACGGTTTCGAGTTAGCAGGTTTTGACTTACCAAGATTTCACTGTAATTCACATCTTTAAAGGCATTCTAACTTCTCAAATCCAAGCAGTCACCATTTAAGGTCTATACATGTAGAAATAGGAACGAGACAATGCAGGCCCAGTAAAGCTGGTCTTAGAGTGCCCAAAATTCTATTCAATACGTACGGTGCACCAGGAAGTCACGTATTGTCTGTGGATTTAGTGCACACGATGCATCACTTTGTGATGCGACCGATGAAGTGATTCAGAATGGCTATTCAGTGGACGTCTTTTCATGCATCTGGTCTGCACAATGGGCTAGATTAAGTCCATTTGTTGGTGTTAAGATGTAATCCTATACAATAGCACTGCCCGACTAACAGTCAGTCAGTGAGATATATACAAGGAGGACTCTAGGCTGGCCCTCTGGGACCAGCACAAAGTGAAATCTACATGTACCTAAACTTTTAAGCAGTATTTGGTTTTTGTAGTTTTGCAACAACAAAAAATTCAGCAGTTTCACTTGTTGACATGAACTACATATTTTAATTTAATTTATATTACACAAGTCTATGGGTGTGTGCATTACTAGAAATAGTTCAAGACTTGTGTGAAGTAGAAAAGTCTGCGGAGTCCAATTTCTTCATGACTTTTTTTTCCAACCAGGTGGTATAGAACACTTCAGGATAGCAGCAATAAAGTACGGAAGGGAAAATCACGGCAAAAATTACTTTACCGATCTTATTAAGGTACGTTTTAATTTTGGTGTTATTCTGCTGAATTTGCTATCGCATTCTGCCCTACACAGCAAGCCAGAGCTTAAACATTTCCTGGAGCCGTAGCCATAGCCATAGCCATAGCCATAGCCATAGCCATAGCCAAGCTTTTGATACCATCTCTAATATTCATACCAGAGTAAGGCCATGTCCAAATTACGTGGCTACGGCTGGAAGTTATACACACGCCTATGACAGCGGCTGCAGCCACTTCTCATACTAGTGTGTAATTTCAAGTCGTAGCCAAGTAATTTGGATGCGGCCTAAAACACTAGTCAGTTTGATCATGACCAAGTTCTTATTGCGAGTTCACAACATTATATAAGGTTTTAAGGTTTGCATGATGAAGATAGCAATCAGATAAAGATTTATGGTAGCACCATGTGACAAATCTCTTTTGTGAGTTTGTGAGGTTTTGAAAAGAAACCAGGAAAACTTTTTTTCTTTTTCGTTTCAGAGAGTAAACTCTGCCCATCGTCAGGAGAAATGTCTCCTGATGACAAACAGAGTATATCGTCCTAAACGTTAACAAAACAAGAGTTTTCCCTGATTCTTTTCACAAACTCACAAAAGAGATTTGTCACATCTGTCTGATTACACAACACCATGTTGCACATCATTGGCTCACACTCAGAACTCGTCTGACTATTACATCTTATTTCTGCTGACAGATCCACAATGCACTGGGGCTGACAGTTACTTTAGGCAATGCCTCGGCCTTAGCCTACCTCACTCCGAAGAAAGATAACGACGTCATGATACTCAGTAAAACACCTTGTCAGGATTTCTTCAGGTAATTTTGCAAGGGAGAAGTTGGGGTGTGCTGTTACGTTTTTAACTAAAAACCTGTCCCTTATGGAACTGGCTAAGGCCATTAAAACGTTATGTAGATTGACTTTACATTTCAAACCTGACGAAATTGTTCATTGTTAATTTCTGTTGATTTTAAATGATTTAAAGTTATGCCCCCTGAAAATGAAGTTATCATTGATGTGTACGAAGTTCGTTGTGAGGAATTTTGTTCTGAGTAATGGTTATATTCTCTAAAACAATCGCAAAAGATAATCAAGATTATTTTGGGGGGGGGAACATTTTAGAAGTGGGCTACTTTGTAAATTACCAGTACATCAAATAATAGAAATATATATACTTTTATTCATTAAAGTTCACAATAGTTCTTTAACTTTTGAATTTAAAATAAATTTGAAGTTAAAATTTTACATGTCATTGTTTTGGTAAATCCTGTCTTTGATAATGTGATAGAGTTTAAAATGCTACTTTACTCGGTTCCTTCGCGATTAAGGACCAAATGTTTCTGTTGTCTTGCAGGTTAGTGTATTATACCCTCAGAGCATTTATGGATCTCAAGTTATACGCATGGAGCATGGCCATGTTTTTACCCAAATTGGTAAGTATATGGCGTAAATTCTTTGAATAACCTTGAACAAAAATCCAGATTGAAATAAAATTAAGAGGCTGATCAGCAAAAACTGCTGTAGGGCGTCAGATGTTAAACAAACAAACAAAATACACACCAAGTTGAGTCCACTTTATCGGCTGTGAGTACCTTTTGTGTTGGAAATGTTTTGAGGATTTTTTGTTGGTTTGTTGGAGTTGTATTCTATTTTCGCTTCTGCTGTTGATTTGTACAGGAACCGTATAGTACACCAGATTATGACGACATACCAGCGATAGCAAGGATTGTCACAAGAGGGCCTCCTTCAAGCAGCAGGTCTGATGTCGGAGCCATGGAACTCTTTTCAGTAAGTAGACCCAGTAAACACTCCTGGTTCGAATTTTGCTATTAAAAAAATTTCCGCAAAACAACTTGCTGGCCGTTTTTATTCTTATAAAGTGCCATGATTAATTATTACCAATTTCTTTCCTTCAGTTGGTCTTTGAAACCAACGTTTGATCAGTAAAAAGGATATTGTACTACTGAGTTGGCCAATACGCTTTTGATTTTTTTACCTTTTCTCTTTTTCCCCCCATTTTAATCTGTAGATAAACAATGTAAACATCGATCCTTTCGCGGTTGTCCAAACTTTAAAAGATTCAGTGGAGAAGCTTGGCTACCCACACAGTGCTTTACAAGATGCCCAGGCCCAGAAGCAGGCCCTACAGCAGCAGATTCTAGAACTACAGCAGAAACAACTAGAGCTTGATAAACAAGTGCAGCAGCAAGAGCAGCAGGCACCAATCCAACAGCAGCAACAACCGCAGCAGCAGCCACTTCAGCCGCAGCAGTTACAGCAAGATGGCAGGGAGGGTCCAAGGATACAGGCTGCTGATGCCATCGTTGCGCAGGACGCTCGAGAAGATGGCAAAAGAAAGCCGGAGGGAAACGGAGTTGCGGCGGATGAGATGAAAAATCTCTCGTGAGACATTGCATTGGCGAGACTTACAGATTTGCAGAGTTTTACCCCGTGTGTTGGTCTTGTGAAGGATTTCTTAAAGCCTTGAGGTTTTAACAAACATGTTAAACCAGTTCGTGTCGGAGGCCGTGTATACACACACAAGTTTTGTGGTATTTGGAACGGATGACAGGTAAACACGCAGGGAGTGAGGCCGGAAATATCTGTTAGCGACCCACTTGCAGCTAGTGAGACCGGAAATATGAGTATGCTGACCGAGGCTGATGGCTTCAACCCGCCTGGCTCGAGTGAAAATTAATCCTGTGCCTTGTTCCGTTCTTGTCAAAATAATCTCGGCTTGAACTGGTAAAGGAGGTTGCCCAACTGCAGTTGAGAACAATAGTTCGACAATTTTTTTTTTAAGCCGAACTTTGTCAAGTTGGTATGGTCTTAACTTGCCCAGTTGATCAAGATGTTGGTTGTTTGAAATGGGCTAGTCGATTGTTCAGAACCAGCTTGCTCTTGTGTGTTGCACCACTGGTAACCAGTAGCCACCTGTACGGCTACTGTAGCAGCAGGGAGCCAGGAGAGCCAGGATGTTAGACAGTTGGACCAATATGGTTTAGATTTCTTTGTTCTTGCGTGCAAGGCGTTAACGGTGCGTTGGTTGCACAGTGCTCATTTCAACATTCCCAGTTTAATGCACATTCTTGTAAATATGAACGAAACTATGTGAATACTGTTTTGTTACTAACTATTTTTAGAAAGTATCTTTTAAGACCTATTGTGCTGTGCAACTTAATCTGACTCTAAAATTTTCTACCACGATTTAAACGTAGTAAACGGTTTAAAGTCATTAAATAATTTAAAATATAAAGCTATGGCTGCTATTCCTTTTTTTCATAACCCATTTGCAATTAAAGATGAGGCTGGTATATTTTATGGTGTTTAGTTCAACATATTCAACTCATTACTAAGACACTCTACAAACTTTCTGCAAACTGTGCGATGAGCAGCCACTTTCAAAGAAGGTCAATAGGCAAAGATGGTCAATGCTTGGCCACATTCTCCAGCTGGCATCTGATGCATCAGCCCAGAGAGCAGTAGAGTTTGCCGTAGTGGGAAGTACCAGATACCAAGCACGTCAAGGCCGCCGTCGCTCCAATCTCAATTCACACAGAAGTCAAAGCAGCAGGATTTGGTCCCCTCAAGACCATACGACAGCTGAACAACTTCAGGCTCGTGGCAGGGGACACGATCGGATGTCATAAGTTGTTAACGGACTGATCACTACCACTAGGTTGTGCGAACTACTGTGGTAGCAGAACCAGTTTATTCACACACCAAGACTTTTTTCATTTGAATCAATTTTGGCAAACACTTTTCATTCCTGAGTTCAAATATTTTACCCAAAACATCGATGAAAATCTACTAATAAACAAAACAAAGACAACTGATCTTCAATCACCAAAACAGAATATACATGTAGTTTTTATTTGCCTTCCATATGAGTGGAGTTACCAGTTTTTTTCTTTACACAACCAAATACACCCAATTACTTTCTTGCCCTTAACATACTTTACTATAAAACCAATCAATGCATAGCTTAAGCTGTCATTACGGAAATATGCATGAAAACATAAATCTTCTGACATTCAGGAATTTCTGATATGGGTAATCTAAACAATATCACATTTTTAACTGAAAGTACTGCAAACTATCCAGGAAATTGTATCACGTTCTAATTTGTTTTAGGAAAGCAACTAAATAAAAACCAATCAAGTTTGAATACATTTGAGTACACTTTAATAAATTAGCAAAGGCAAGGTCAAATAAGTATCAGACAAAAAAAAATATCCACCGATTTCCAGATGATTAAAATTATTAGTACATTTTTCTAAAAATTATTTTTGTTTACTAGTACGAGAGTCAACAAATTTTGGACAAATTTATGTCGATAGTTTGGGAGTGTTTTCTGTGGGGATCGGCGAGTCACAATCATTGTTACAGCATACCTACACCAACATTTACATCTACAGAGCGAAACTTGTAAATTATCGAAAAATTCAGAACACGAATACAAACATTTCAAAACAGGAACATTTAATTTTGCCCTTCCCAATGTAAGTGGAAATTGGCTATTCATATACATCACCAAAATGCAAAATGGCATTTTTTTAATGAGCTTATCAAAGTGTGTGTGTTTTGTTTAATGTGTAAAACGGCGGACAGATACGTTTTTTTATTTCATTTAGTTCTTAATTTTAACGCTGCAATAAAACTGTATTGTGTTCAGACTTTAAACTTACTAAATAAACATGAAGGTATCTTTTAAATAACTTCAATAAAAAAAAATGCACTTAAAATTTGTAAATTTGAATTTGTTATTGGATCTCTAAACCCTGTGTACTGTTAACAAGAACAGTTGCATCACCCGAGTGTTGGACAAATATATCAACACTGAAAAAATTAACATTTTCAGCATAAAATATGCATATAATTAAAGTGATCTAGTTGCTTTTAAATAAATTACCTACTCCTGCAAATATTGACGAATCTCCTGCCTCACTACCCACCCCCAAAAAAGGAACACAACAATTATAGAAACTAAGCCTTTGGAGGTTGTCATAACTTACAAATATTTCTTAAAAAAAAAACACATTGTTACAGAATTAACAACTGCTGCATATTTCTGCTTAATCTTACACCCCATATTCCCATATATTCCTCAGATATGTGACCCGTCGCCACAAATTGAGCTTCAAGTCGGTAATTGCCATTTTGCAGTACAGTGGGGTAAAACCCAAATCTGAAGGGTCAACTGATAATTTTGTTTTGAGGTATAATGTAATCAATACGTCCTGTTTTACTTTCTCAGCCTATTTGTTCTGACAAATATCTTTAAAACCTATTTCATCCTGTTTTATCACATGCTGATGTTCATACTGTAACACACCTGCAAGATTTTTAAATGCCATTTTCCCTAAGTTTTTATCACTTGATGGTATATATTTCCGTTACTGAGCTCAGTAACCCTAAACGTTATATACCACTGGAAAGCTCTTGTTTTGCAGAATCCAGATAAATACAAATCAATTCTTAAAAAGTCATACTTGAAGCTCATTTTGCGATGACAGGTCAAACATGTCTACCCTACAAACCTCAAAGCCAATATTTTGCACATTTAAATTTTATTTAAATATTTTACAAAAATTAGTACGCCCTCACATCCCAATGCACCAATATGAACAAAGTATGTACACAGACCACAAAACCCCGAATCATGCATTTAAATATGAAAAAAAGTAAGAAATGCCCAGCAGAAATATCTTTAAGATATTAACAGCTTGTGACAGGCTGAAAACTCTTGAAGAATTTTGGTTGAATAAAACTGAAAACTGAAAAGATCTCAATGAATGTTCTGATAAATATTTCTGAATTACCTAACAAACATCAAATTAATTTAAAAAAAAACATGCTTAATTTTGTTACAATTGTTTTTAAATACAGAAAGCCACAATGTTCTATTACAAAACAAATGACCGTTATTATTAGGAATATTACTGAAGAAAGCTTGTCATCTTTCCTTCGGCACAAAATTAACACAAATACCACCATCAAATGAAACTTTAAATACAAGTGTCCCTCTTTCCTGACATTAATTGAAAACTCAAAGATCTTGTTCATAACAGTACTGAATACATAAATAATGTTATAATAAAAGTGGAAACACTTCTTTTGTGAAAACATATCAAATGTTAACCAGATAGGTTTGAACTTATTACAAATTAGATTGTATTTCAAAAAAAAAAAAGGAATTTTATAAAAAAAACACTGAATTCGGGATTTTGTGTCAACAGTGCGTAGTACAATATAAAGTACTGTAACATTTGACTCATTACCATGTGTACTACATTGTATTACATTGTATCACATTGTATTACATTGTATTACATTGTATTTATTCCCGGACAATCCATAAAACCATAGTGTGTTCTTGCAGCTTTGGGCTTAACGGGTAAATCTGCAGACTAGTAAATTTATAGGCATTTACGTACAATACATGTATATTTCCCATTCAACAATGAAGTAAATATACCTATTATTAGCCTTATTTGTTCAAGGAAATAGTGCTTTTTATTTTAAACATCAACCCAACACTGAGCCTTACATTTTGGAAAGAAATGCCAACATAAAATGATCTACACAAAACTTTTCCACGAGAGTTAATCTAGCTTTGAACATTTCAAAACTGCACCAGCTGAAATAACTTGTATAATTTTACAAAAAGAGTCTTAAAAAAAAAGTTCAGATTTTTGTGAGGGGCTTGGCAGGTTTCATTTCTATAACCTCTGGTGTGGCGTCCATGTCATCTTCATCAAGCAAAAACCCCTGGATTGAAAGGTAAAAAAAAATCATTTATTTTCATTTGAATATTTTTGGTAGGAAGTATGTGCAGAAAAGCGTATGGACTCTGTTTTGCAACATGCACGTCCTATTTTCAAACATGACACACAAAACTACGACATCTGCACGCAAGATTAACAAACTCGCGTGTCCTTCATTAATCGCTACGCTTTTCATTTTAACCACTGAGGGGGCTCTTTATACGCACAAAGTCCATACACTTTCAATTGTGGAGTAAACATGCAACAAACACCAGCATGCAGCAAACATAAAAATATGAAACTATAACTTGAAAAACTGAAGCAAAAATTAACACAAACACATTGCACTTTGGCTTTGGACCAGAAGCCCACTTTTTTTTATTGATCTTAAGTTCACAGGTACACTGTCCACAGTTGAGTTTCTATAAGCTGCAGGTGATTTACTTCAATTTTTTTGAAATTTGTGACCACGGATTTTGCCACACAATGTTTGCAAAATGTTCACATAAATTGCCAAAGACTTGACAATGTTGTGTTGTTAAAGCCAAAAAATTAGTGATTGTAAAAGATTTGAGTAAAAAAAAAAGAACAGTGACATCCAACATCACGTTTGAACATTTTTCAGGACACCTTGTACAAATGCGTATCGAACTAAAGTCATGCATTTATAAATATGCCAACCTCTGAAAACACCACTCAGCATTGGGTGGGTGGATGGGGAGTGGGAGGGAGTTGGAGGGGCAGGGACCGAGGGGAGGGTCCCAAGGGATCGGTTGGATAAGGGGAAGGGTAGAATATGTTTGCTAAAAAAGATAAGGATAGAACTTTGGAGGGAGAAACAAAAACAAAATTTTGAACCAAAACACCTGCACCAGTAGTCCATTCGCTCTTTTCACACTTCCACCATGGGCATGCACAACCTCGATCTGGCAACTTCACACAATAGCCGGTTCAGTGATTCCTGTGTTGAGGTTCAGATCACTGAACCGGCTATTTTTATGGTGTAAAGTTGCCAGATCGAGGCTCTGCGTGCCCAATGGCGGAGCGTGAAAAGAGCGAATTCCATGACTTTTTTTAACCTATTAAAAGTAGGAATATTCTCATTTCACAAAAATGTACATGGGGCTGGGAGAGCTTTCCTGTTTGTAAACCAGATTTTCAACTGGCAAATTGCCCGAGAGAACTAATTACCAAATATGAAATAAAATAATTGAAACATTGAGTGGTTTCTCAAGTGAATGACAACAAAGCACAAAAGGGGTCAACTTTGCAACAAAAAGGAAGCAAGACGCTGAGCTAAGCATGCAGAATACTGCACAAGTAAAACAAGGCAGAAAAACCATGCCTTTTTGCCATTTTTGTTTTAGTTCTCTAGTTGAGAGTCAAGGGCTTCGATTCCATAAACATCGACTCCTAGCAAGAATGAAAAGGAGAAAGAGAATGGCACAAGGATTAGCAAATCGCACATGTCCAGGATACGATTCATTTCAATGGCGAACCATTTTGGTACAATTAGGGGGAGGAGATTTGGGAGGGGCACGTCAATATGCATTGATCCATCTTGATTTGGACATGAAAACCCGCTCCCCATCTATGTCAAAATAATAACAAATGTTTCTATCGAATTTGGATCAATTGTGGGGTATCTGCTTATGACTTAATCTCAAGGTACTAGAGGAGCTCCAAATTTAAGGGACAAACACCTCCCCAAAATGCACGACACTTCACAAAGACAGAGTTACTCAGAACAAAATGAGGCTACGACTTGTAATCACACACACGCCTATGGAAGCGGCTGCCACTTCCCATACACACGTGTGTTTAGTCAGCCATAGCCATTTAAATAAACACAGCCTTTGCCTGGCTCACCTTCTCGTTGTTAGACCTGGACAGGAACTTCCCAAAGAAACTCCGGGACTTCTTGCCGCCGTCCTCAAAGAGCACGTCATCCTCGTTGTCGCCGTCCTCAATGGCGCAGGTCTCTGCAGCCGGAAGCTCCCCGCTGGCTGATGCCACCAGCTTCTGGTACTTGTACTCCAGCCTGTTCAAGTATGACACAGTAAATTGGTCAGGATAATTGACGTAAGCTGGTGAATTACTAAGCAGCTCTTTCCAGTAGTGATGCTGTAGTCGAGTCTAACTCAAGTCTTTCACATATCCAGTCACAAGTAAATCACAATAATGACTATAACAAAGCAATTCTTTGTCACTATAATAAGGGAATAAATGCGTGCTTGGTAAGTGTTGAACACTATGTTTATTACTGGTTGGAGTCTGGAATGCTGATAATTACCCGAGACGAGGCAAAAGTCAATACAAGTCAAACATTAAAAGTTTCTAACAATGTTGTTCAACAATTTTACTCTGTTTTTCGAAACACCCCTCTAGCTGTATAATGAAATGTGCAGCTCGCGAGTGAGACGTAACCAATGCGCTCGCAAATTTCATGTGACACTGGAAAAGTGTTTAAGACCAGCCAGCCTCGTCTTTATCATCTCGACCAATGGGAATGGGTTAACTGTTTTTAGATATTAATGAATAACCTTTCAAATGACTTGGGACCAGGTGACTACTGACGGAGTTGTGATTGACTTGCCAGGACTTGTGATGGACTTGTGATGAACTCAACTACATGAACTGCTGATGGGGCTGTCTCAATTTTGCCCTTGGACAAATCTATCCAACAAATATTCAGTTAGGAAGCCTGCAATCGGGTACTCACTTTCGGTTGCGCTTCCAGAAGTACAGCGCGCACGTGATGAGGAGCACTACGCATCCCATGAAGGCTGCAATGGAAGCCTGAGCGTACCAGGGGACCTGATTGTACCATGGTTCCATCTCACAGGTTTGGGTTAGATCGTCAGGAAGGGGGTTACCGCCGGTACAGAACCTGAAAAATGACAGTCAGAACTCGAGAGTTAGTGAGTTAAAGGGAATGTACATCATTTGCTTTTGCTGCAATTTTCAGAAATAAATGGATTTGGAGGATTAGTATGTTATAGAAAATATTGCTACACTGACTTGTTTCATGTTTTTGGGTTCGTAGATGCTGGAAAAAAACAAGAAAACCAATCATGTTCTTGTAGTAAGGTTCCCTGACCCCACCTAAGATGAAACAGAGCAATTTCTAGACTTTGGGGAATTATAAGGTCAGAGAATCAGTCTAGCAGGCTTGTACTCCTTAACAGCTGTGTAATCAATTGCAAACTAAATTTGAAAAATTAGGAACAGTTTTTGAAAAAAAAGCCAGTTTTCTCCAACGCTGGTTGTCCAACGCTAATCGGCTGACCAGCATTAGAAAAATACCATTTTTCTCGAAAATGACAGCACACCAGGAGCCACGATTTTACAGGATGCTTTAGACTGTCAATCCCTAACAATCCAGTAACGTATTTCGTGATAATGTGATATTTCGTTTTTTTGATGTTTGCAAATGTTGTATCTTCCCTTTAAGTCAGTGAGATAGGTACACGGAGGCACTAGGCTGGCTCTCTGGGACCAGCAATCAGAAGACATTGTGGTCTTACTTGGGTGTCTTCCACATGTACTGAATCTGCTGCTTCCCATCCACACATTCCCCCTTGATGCTCTTGAAGTCTCCTTGGTGACACAGCGGGCAGGCGTGCTCGCTGCGCCACAGCAGGTGGAAAGCGCAGCCGTCGCAGGTGCCTGAGGGACACTCCTCAGGGAGGTGGAAGGAGCCTGGCCCGCTGGCGCTGAGATCACAGCGAAGGGTGATGATGGTGCTACGGCCTTCTGGGCAGGCCATGGTGGGCCTGAAGTTACAAAAAAAAGAGGCAATTGCAGTTAAGTACATTGCTCATGGACAAAAATACTCAAATACGCTTCGATCACAGAGAAGGATGATGATTGGTCCATGGCCTTCTGAGCAGGCCATGGTGGGCCTGCGGATACCACACAATGAGGCAATTGCAGTCAAGTATCTTGCTGATGGACAAAATACTAAAATACCACGACAGGGCTTCTGCCCCCATTCTTGACAGGTTCTATCCCATTGTACAATGTCATACACAATCTAAGCTATAGGAGAAAAAAATTAATCAGTCAGCCAGTCAGTTAGTGACTCAGTCAGTGACTCGGTCAGAAGACAGTTCGCTGGCACTTTGAATCTACTCAAACAAATCCCATGCTAAAATTTGAAGAAATGACAGCCAACACTTTCAATCATAAATCAAAGAACCGTCTGACAATCGGAATAAACTCCCCAAGTCAATAATCAATTATCAACAATAAAATACCCGATACAATAGAGTATCGAAGTGAATACATCATGCGCACAATTATGTGCGGAAAGATATTAGTGCGTGATTCAGCCCGTGAACCAACACGCGCGCATACTCCATTCGTTTGCACTACACTTCCCGGTTCAAATGACGTCACACTTCGGTACTCTATAGGGTGTGGACTCCATGCACCAACGGTAGAGGGCGGTCTTTGGACCATTTCTATGCCCAGTGGACAGGACACACTGAATGTGCGTATTGGTTCAGGTTCGTATTGTGAGACGTCTGCATGACTAATTTATTCTGACATGCACAAAGCCATAGCGTCTTTGTGTGAGCGTCAGGCGTCATAGGCAATGCGTTTGAATGTCCCTCCCAGTTGTCCCCCCCAACTCTCCCTTTGTAACCGTTGAGGGGGTATTTGTGCTCGGAGTCTATTGCAGATAAAGCGGATATTTAATGTGGTGCTTCCTTACCAGGCAGAGTGGTAGAAGAAGTGGAGATCCCCAGGTCCTTCGGTGCTTGGTAGGAAGATGGTCTCATTCAGGTTCTGCAGTGAATTGCTTCTGGTGATTCCGATCAAGCGATCGCCGAGACTGAAACAAGGAAAAGAAACAGCCATGTTGAGGACAAGGTATGGCTGAGAAAAGTATAAGGATGCTCCATGTGAAAAAGGACCCCAAAAAATGGTTCTGATTCCACAAAATTGGACATGACGATCGCACAGAATAGTAATTCTTTAAGCAAGGTACAAGCAAATCCTTTGTTTTTTCATTAAATGCATATAGACCATACAAGCACACTAGTACTATACATTCAATGAGGTCACATTGCATGGCGAAAGCATTGTACCAGCTATTGTCCATAGCAACTGCCCCATGACGGATTATCTGAACAATAGCTAGCACAATGCTGTGGCCATGGAAGGGGGGCGCTATGAGCGATAATGTGCTTGGATTGGTCTATAGACCTTTAATCATGCTGCCACCATTTCAGTCATGTTCCCTGTATTCAAAAACAGTACTGAATGATACATTTTTTGTGCAAAAAGGAACCAGACTATTTTTCCTCCCAGCCACACTTTGGTTGCATTGATTTGAATGGGAAAGAAATTACGATGACTGCAACATGATAATGGTCTATAGAAAACGCAATCATTCAAGGACTGATCATCATTATAACAAAAACCTTTCATTTTTACTAAGCATGAAATTCTCTACAGGCCTAACAAATTTCATAAAACTTTGTCATTGCATTTCCAAGATCAGCAGGGAACATGGCCAAAACCTCCAGCTCTTTTAGTTTTAAGAAAGAGAGGGGGAAATCTGTTGAAATGGTTTTTCATAACCTGTTATAAATTATAACTTCTATGAATAAATGTTGTACATATTTGCATATATATGCAAATATATGCAAATAAGTATGACTCATGCTCTTACCTGATTGGTTGAGCTGAGAGTACACCAATATTCCGTGCTGCTGGTGGGATGATGGTCGACCGACATATGTAACCGTCAACTTTGTTGACCTCATAATCCGCAACCTTTAAGAGAACGGATTAACAGATGTTGTGATTTCAATTTTGACTGAAACTGGACCAAAACAATTTTTTTCCACTTGATTTCGCTGAGTTTCATTAGATATAAGGAAAGCTGCAAGTGAAGAAGGCGATTAAACTATCTCGTGTTCATATTTTTAAAAATATACACAATACTGAAATTAAACCATTATTAATAAGTCATTAAGCAAATACTGTTGATGGTAACGAGTCTAGCTGATGAAGTATATGCCAGTTTAAAATGGGCGAGAGTGTGATGGTTTCTTACTACACTTAAGACATCAGGGTCAGTTTTCAGGCTGCGAGTTTTCAAGAAAGCAATGTTTGCTGTGAATGTTTTGTTTGTTAACTTTGATTTGTGAAATTTGCATGAATTATAAAAACAAGCCTTCGGTCGAATGACGCACATGTCTACATTAATTGAAGCAATTGCAGCATTTTGTCTTCATATCGGCAGAATTGCTGAAGCTTTGAAGAGATATTTTGGGTGAAGATGGGTCTGGAAGAGGTTAGCGATTGAGAGCAAGGAGAAGGGGTGGGGGTGGGGAAGGGGTGGGGTGGGGGTGGGGGTGGGGTGGGGGTGGGGAAGGGGTGGGGGTGGGGGTGAGGGGCAGAGTAAATATAGCTGCCCACTTTTTGTTTAAATATATGGTGGCAAAGATGTATGCTGGGAAAGTGTATAATAAATATATGGTATATAGTGTATTACATGTATACGACGACACAAGGCTTCATCTCTACCTCATCGCAGTGAGGCGGCTTCACATCACAGCCTGTCGCCCACTTCACGGGCACACGGTCAACCGTGACCGCGAACAACTTGCGAACACACACATACACCCTTTGCGCTTATAGTATAGCGGTGATATCTATTTATGAATAAATCTGCAGCTATATAACTTGCTGCACCCTGTTTCTTTAGTCAGTACAGACAGCGTATTTCATGTAATGTTAGCAATAACCCACCACATGTTAGAGCAGTTATTAGCCTTATCAAATGCTACAGACCTGATTCACGAGGACGCCATTTATGATTTTTGATCATGTTCCCTGAATGTATTTTATAAATTGTAAACTGTTGAATGGGCTGGTACCAGACTACTTATGCGTTCCAAGCCTCGCTTTCATTTTTTTTTTTAAAGTGGCTTAAAACATTAGGGTATGTTAAACAAACATTTTAAATTATTCATCAGAGCAGACTGAATTTGTACTGAACTTTTATATCATTGCTTCATTTCTGTTCGCAAGTTCCAAAAATGAGGATTTTACCTCGCTTTCAATTTAATATGGCCGACTCGTGAATAAAGTCTATTCTGCAACTGAGCAGGGCCATTTGAAAGAAGCTTAGGGCCAATGATTTTCCGTTTCAGAAAAGTGCAAATTCCGTTTGCAAAAATCCTAAATTCCGTTTTAGGCTGAAAAATTCCGTTTCACATTTATTCAATACAAAAATTGGCATTTTATATACATTAGGCCTATACCATGTGCACAGAAAATAATTCCAAGACCATCATGAAATAGTCGTTTGGTTGGAGCGCGGGCAAATTGCCCCCAAAAAGATTGCCATTTTATCAACGGCCGATCAATGTACAGACGTAGTATTTAACTTTGCCACAGTCAAGTCGTATACTGCACTGCCACTGCCACACACGCAAGAAACATGCAATAGCCGTACAGGCCAATCCCATGACGTCACACACATCAGCTGGCCGAAGCGAAATTCATGTCCGCCATTTTGTTTTCAGGCTAACGTTAGCGACAAAAATAGGATAGTTTACGGTAGATTATTGGACCTAAGCACGACATGCATTTCAATAGAGCCAAAGTTAGATGTTATACGAATGGTTGATTGATTGCACAGAGAAAAATAAACCTGCCGATGGAGCAAAAGAGACCCGCGAGAGCATGCCGTGGGTGTGATGATTTTCACCCGTGCGCTGGCCGACAGCTACGGCGTGCATTGGGACTGTCACTCCCATGACCACGCGTACTACGGTAATGATCTCGTAACATTTATTGCTCTGATCTTGAACGTTTTTGTCCCACCAACATCGTGATATAAACATCGCTCATTTGTTATATGGCTCGTCTGTTCAATCAATCATCAACAATTCGTTTTGAATTTGATACATTTTATGAAATTGTGTTTTTTTATCAATGAAATTGCAGAAGTTATTTTGTTCAGATTCAAATTCCGTTTTCCGTTTCGAGGAGCAGATTCCGCGAATTCCGTCCGTTTTCCGCGATCGCGGAAAATCATTGGCCCTAGAAGCTGCTAAGCATATAAGCACAGATAATATGTGCTAAGCAAAAATGGATTACCAGCCAAAATCTCATGCAATGTATATTGCATTTGACTGGTACCCAGCTAATCTTCTGCTAAGCAGCTGCATGAATTGGACCCAGGTAAGCAATATGACACTTGAAGTCGTGCTCGTCTAATGACCCAATCACCCATGCTGTGCAATCATAATGAGAAACTGATGGTGATTTACAGGAAGAGTACAAACATCAATCCACAGGCCACTAGACCAATCAATTATAAGCCCCACCCTTTGTGAGAAACAAGTGCGTCACCCAATGCCATGCTGCATGTTTCTGCCACATGCGTCATGCATAGGTTCATGCATGTCAGGCTTTCGTCAGGCATGTGGCCGGGCAGTTCCTTATTGTTCTCGTTGCCAGCACAAAATGCTTTTGAGAGTCATTCACCAAGCAGACCTGACAAAATTTGGAATCTTTCATAAACCTAACCCTGCCAGACGCAGCACAGTGCATCAGGTGGAAAAGTCTGTTGCGCTTTGATGCATTCAGCTATTAACACCAGTGCATGAACAGCCAGTTCTGAAACAATGAGAGCTAGTCCCACTGAACAATGCCACAGTTGTATCCTGCTGCAGTCGGGGACCACAGACTCTGAGGCAGTTTGGCCTCGAGACTTTTGGCCTGATGGATCTTGCTACAGTGGGCAGGCTTGTCAATTAGACAAGTGTTACATGTTGCTGCGTTGGGCAGGGTTTCTAGCCAAAATACCCTGGAGGGTTAGGGTCAAGTACCGAGGCAAAAGCATTATTCCAGGTGTTGTACAAAGAACTGCCCCATGATGGATCATCTAAACACTAGCTGGAACGATGCTTTTTGCCACAGAAGGGGGCCTCCATGTGTGCTCAGAATGGTCTACAAGGCTATACAGACCAAAATTTAATAGGAGCCAAAATTTCATATGACAGTGACCCATGGCTCCTTTTGAATGTCTTGCTGACAATGCGAAGACGCTATGGCTTTGCGGCGTACATTCAGATTAAATTTAGTCGTGCGTACTTCGCATGACACGCGCTCAGAGCCCATTGGCCTACTGGATTCAATTTTACACTCTTCCTTATGTCAAAAATGTGATGGAAGACGCCCTCTAGCACCCATAACCAATACTTGTTAATGTTAAACCAGACCAACCTTCTTCTTAAAACTAGGATCTGTCGATGCATCCTGTAGCGTTACAGTACACAGAGGTTATGGTTATTAAAAAGCACAGTGAGTAGCCAGAATTCTAGAAAAATATTAGCTTGTGCTGAGAGACAGTGTTAAATTATTGTTTTCCAACAGAGAAAGTGTTTACAAAAAGGTTAAGGAAACACTCAAGATAAAAATAAATACAATTTCAGGAGTGTTTATAAATGATGTGAAGCGTTGCAGGTCAGAGTGTCAGTATGATTTTTTTTTCAATTTGCGGTTAAAATATGCAATAATCTGAGATTGCTGAGGAGTAAAAGTTGGCTCCACACGGAGCCAAAGGAATATAAAATTATTGACTGAACACTGGAAAGATAAGCTACTCTATAGACCTTTATCATGCTGCCACCATTGCAGTCATGTTCCCTGTATCCAATAACAGTATTGAATGATGATTTTTGGGCAAAAAGGAACCAGACTATTTGTCCTTTCCCTCGCTTTGGTTACATTGATTTGAATGGGAAAAAGTCAAATGGCTGCAACATGATAATGGTCTACAAACATCAAATCAGCTTTGTAAGGTGATCAATTTGTGGCATTTCAGTGATGATTCAAATTGTACATGTTGCTCCTTGCAGAAACAATTCCTTAAATAGGAAATCTTCAAAGTTAAAGGATTGCCATTTTCTCGGTTTTAACTTGTGATAAATAGCCTCCCTCAGTGATCTATGGAGCATTCCATTTCTCTTGCTTTGCCAAGGAAAACGGAATGCTCCATAGATCACTTTGGGAGGCTAGCTTTACTACTCCAATCAAAGCAGACAGTAATGTGCTATAAACAGGCTGCACTGGAGAAAGTGCTCTCACATGATGACAATTCATCCCAAAAACAAGACAGCAAAGTTGTTCCTGACTGTACCCAGAGATAACGGTGTGTGATCCCCACGTGAAAATGCCTGTGGTGTTCTCTTGAATCACCCCTTATGCTCCATGTAGGTGCTCCTTACAAGAAACCAGTGATGTAGTCAAGTCCATCACTAGCCATCACAAGCCATCACAAGTGATCACAAGTCATCACAAGACCTCACAAGTCAATCACAACTCTTGCCAGTCACAAGCTATTCAAATGAACTATGACAACAGCAACACCATTAATATTGTGACTTGTGAATTGAATTGTGATTTACTTGTGACCTAACTTATGATGACTTATGATAACTTATGATTACTTATGACTGGACACACTGCAAGAAACATAAGCTACTGACCACATCTGTGACGTTCTCGTAGCAGGTGGCGCTGCCCCTGCCCTTATTGGTGCCACACAGGCTGATATTGAAGTGATGGTAGAAGCGGCTACCTCGAGCAGTAAAACTTGCACCTGTCTGCACAGAGTGGACCCTACAATGTGGGGGTGAGGGAGAAGGGGGATATAAATTTAAAAAGATGACTGGTACCCTGCAAGCAACAAACTGTTCCAGATTTTGGGATAAGCCCCGCACTCCCTTGGTTTGTTTACATTTGTCAAAGTGCATGAGATTGAGTTTGACCAAGCTTAAGTGGTCATCTGACAATATTCTGGATCTCGATTCCAATTGATCGCTGTTTGCGTGTTAGCCACGCCCCTTAGACAACCCTATGGAATTTGTGTACACTAAGTTTTGTTTGTGTCAGAATTTGCGTGTTCCCCGTCCATTTGTATACCATGTAATTGGACAATATTTCACAAGCTGCGCTGACGCGATTCTACCGCGATAGGTTAATTCCAGAGTTGCTGAGTCACATCTTGAATTGCACTCTCTCATGACACAATCCCCTGAAATCAGAATTCCGGACATAATTCTATCCCACCTATTCATGGATTCTCCCAATTGCAAACCAACTATAAATTTGAACACATGGAGGTGGATTCACAGAAATTTCCAAAAATGTGTCATTTGACACATCTTTGGAAATGACCTTCTTTTGTTGTTTCTTCAAAAAATGACAGCATGCCAGAGGGAATAATTTCACAGGTAGTTTTAGTGTCATAACAAGTAAGCTTTTCACAACAATTTGGTCTGTTACTTTTTGGATATCTGCAAATGGTCTACTCTACCTTTAAGGCACAAGTGACAATCAGTCGGTGAAATAGTTAACGAGTCTAATTCACAGGTTATAGTCAGTAAGTCGGTCAGTCAGTCAGTCAGTCAGGTACAAAGAGAACACACTACGCTGGCCCGTCTGGGACCGACAGAAATAAAGGTAACCCTGCTTTTCATGGCTGTAGACACTCACCCTGCGAGTTGGCCGAGTTCGTAATGGAATCCGTCGGAGTGGACATGACAAGTGCTGTAACAGCTGATTCCTTCATCACTCATCAAGCCTGGGCCGCACGGCACGCAGGCCTCCGGACCGTAGGGGTTATTGGCACGCAGAGACGTATCTGCCATGAAGGAGGGGGTAAATATAACGCACGATGTAAACATGAGGACACCTGAAACTACAAATTAGGTAAAGAGGCCAAACCTGTGTTAACAGGGAACGGAGTGCCCATCTCTCTTTCGTTAGCGATTGGGCCAGACTCATATATGCTGCTGTGGGGGGGATCGCCACACCTCCTCCACAGCGAGTCTGTTACCTTTCCAGCATTGAATAATGCCGGTACCCATTTAACAAGTGGGTTGAGAGGAGTAATTGAGGTATTAAAAGCACCTTACTCAAGGGCACAACACGCATGACCATGGCGGGGCTGGAACCCACAACCTCACCAAACCACAAATCAGATAACCAAACATAGAAGCCACTACTGAGGAGTGCCATACTTGCTCACAGGTGGTGTGCATGCGTGTAGTGCTCCTTGGACCAAGAAGGTATTCAAATTATGCCCATGCCAATTTAGGATGCATGCAACAGGTGCATAAGTGTAGCACCTGTACCCCGGTAATGGAAACATCGGATTAGCTGATAAGTTACTACTAGGAATATGGAATGATATACAAGCAAGATCAGACAAATTATACTTTATGGCGAGCACTGGGCATGCAATGCAATGTAGCATCTCACATCAATCTAACATCAAGCAGGACCAAGTTATAGACTCTTAGGCATTCATGGATGATCACTGAAACGAACTAAGGTGGATAAATACAAAACAGAACAGACAATGAGCATTCATGTTCTGTGTGCACATCAGCACTTACTACATGTGTTCGCACATGAACATGTATAAGGCATCACATTGTTCAGTTACATGAACATTCAAAGATTTTCATCGGAATGAAAAAAGAGATCACAACATCCAATACTGTACAAAAAACGATGCAAATGTCAAAAACAAATCTACATATTAGAGATCAACTACATGTACACAGGTTTCTCACCAGACAGTGAAAAGGATTACATTCAATTCATAATGACTGAATTAAAAGTAGACAGAATTTAAATCAAGATATTTAGAAGATCAACTTCATAAATCTTTGAGAAAACTATTAAGCATGATGTACTGGTTTCAAAGGTTGTTTCAGCTTAAAACAAAACTTCTGCTAAGCAACATCTGTCACTTTACAGCAGATTTACAAACTGTTCCCTTAAATCAACAGTTGACAGAATTCAAATCAAGATATATAGAAGTTCAACTTCATAAATCTTTGAGAAAACTATTAAGCATGACATACTGGTTTCAAACCTTGTTTCAGCTTAAAAGAAAACCTCTGCTAAGCAAATCGGTCACATTATACCAAAATTATGAACTTGTCCCCTGTATCCACATAAAGACATACACCCATATTCACCAACATTCATTCATGGTACCTGACTATTACGCCCGGTATCAGCTAATAACTTACCCTTTGGGCATGGAATGCACTTGTTAGTATCATTGGCTATGTACTTTCCGGCCTCACACGGTATGCAGCTATGCAGGGAGGCAAGAGTCAGTTAAAACAAACAAGCATCGTTATCGCATTGTTAGTTCATGCAGCTATCATGCACTTCATGAAATCTTGGCATTTTTGGAAGGTTTATTGGGAAAGAATGTAGTATCCTGACACCACTCCTTTGGTTGTGTACAAAGTCTGTGGAGAGTGAGAGTGCAATTTCTCACAAAACTGGAAATGTTTCTCAGTCCAAGAGTCGTGTTTCATCATCATTTTTGCAATGACTGACCTTCATTGGGATAATATTTGATGAAAAAAAGTGGCGTCAAGATGCAGCATTCTTTCCGTTTATTCCCCTTAAAAATACTCTCCTCATGCTATTCTCAAATTTTATCTTAACATTTTTTAGTTTCACCTCGAATAATAGATATGTTTTTTGCAATTGCTATATTCCTAGCAATATGGAAGTAATTCACTTTTGAATGAGATATTGAACAAAAAAATCACCCGATGTAGCTATTGAATGATATCTTCACAAAATTTGAATTATTGGATGCCAGACAACTAATAAATAGATTCTTTTGGGAATAGTTTTGTTGTCAGATTATTTGCCAATTTCAAACTGCACCCCTATGTTTTGCACAGGGACGTAGTCAAATAAGCCGTTAATTTGAGACAAGTAAATCTTGCACAGCACACGCTCAAAACTAGATAGATTATTTAATGGTAAATAAAGCTGTGCATTCATGCAGTGATTAAAGATCTTTGCAAATAAATATTTCCTGTTCATAAAGTTGTTTAGAATTTGAAATCGTAATCCAAAGTTTGTGAAAGTTGAAACTTCTTTTGCAGAACAGGAGTTTCAAATAATGAGGAGAAACCTTTAATCATTGAGGGGTTATCTTTCATTGACAGTCATGCTCCAAGTTTGATCCTGCAGCAAATTTTCTTTTAAGTACAACACCATATGGGAAACTGCACACACATATTTCTGACTTTGATTCTGGAGGTGTGCCAACCCAATGTAAAAGACTGTCAGTTTAGGGGTACAGTACCCATCCCGACAGATTCCAACAAAACATGCCGTTGGGGTTTGATGGGTTGAGTTCTGTTAGGGTTAATCATTGAGGGGTTATCTTTCATTGACAGTCATGCTCCAAGTTTGATCAAATGCAGCATTTTAATTTTCTCTTTTAAGTACAACACCTAAATGTAGGCAATTCAGAAATGATTTTTCTGCTTTTTTTGTGGATGGGACTAAATGATGTTTTTCTAATTGTTGTGGCTTTTGGGGGGTTAATTTCACATGCAAATGGTTGGAGAAAAAGAACAAAATTCTTGGCATTTATCCGGTGATGTTTCATGGGGTCAGGTATGGTTAGGGAAGGGGTGGAGAGGGTTAAGGAAAGGGGGGTGGGGATGGTGGGATGGGGAGGAGGGATTGGTAAGAAATGGTGTTCTTACCCCTTGACGTTACTGCCTCGAGGGCATTTCTTGCACTCCATGGCACCTCCATTTAAGGTATTAGTGACTGTCACGCTGTAGATCTTGGCACTACGGAGGAAAATGTGTCAAAGAAAAACAATCATATCGAAACAAAAATAAGTCATTATCAATTCAAATGAGACAGTCTTAAACATCTGGTAGAAAAAAATGCTGATGTTACATCTGAGCAAATCTGATCTAATGATCTAAAAAAGAACCGGTCTCATGGCCTGATGAACAGGGGTAATAATTGTGAAGCGCTTTGAAACCTTTGGTATAAAGCGCTATGTAAGCATCACATTATGATTATCTACTCCAAAAAAAAATTGTCGTTGTGTAAACAGTTCAAATTGAGGATAATCTCAGTCAAAGACAATATCTGAAGGTCACAAAGACGTTTTGGGATTTCTACTTTGAAATGGAATTACAGGCACACATGAGCAATGCTAATTTTTCAAAACACTCCAATGACATTAATTAACAAATTGTAATTAATACAGGCACAATCAAAAATGCCTTGCCACTGTTGCATTTCACCTTCCTAAATTCTCCAAAATCCTCCACTGTGCATGATTGGTACATCCAGTGTTTTCTTAAATTTCAAAGTCAGAGAGTCAGAGAGGGTTTAGATTTGAATAAGGAGAGAGCATCAGACTCACACATCATTGCGGTAGTTGTAGGTAGCCTTGTGTGTGTACTGCTGGATGTCTGTCTTCTGGAATGCCCAGCTGTACGTGACGGGTTCGTTCTTGGTGATGGAATACCTGGAATAATAAAGATTGGATCGGTGGACAAATTTGTGAAAAACCACTGATCTGTCTGGGCTCAATACCAAATAGTTTCTGATATCTATGTGCATCAATTTCAACTAAGTTAAAAAAAAAAAGTTGATGTACAATTTTTTTCATGACAATATTCCCTATTTAATGTATTAAATAATTGTTGTCCCTTGCAAAACAACATTGTAAGAGTGCAATGGTGCCATGTGAGCCATAAAGGGTGCTTATGGTTATATTAACTGAACATTCTGCATTTTTCAATGAACTTTTCACATAACATTGTTGTTTACAGGGTTTATCAAGAGAAGGGTTGGAGTGCTAGCCAAGAAGTATTGTCACTTTTTTCCCCTCAAACTCTCCAACAGCATAGAACTACATCGGTGAAGCGAAACCCCAATGTTGAAATAATAATAAGTAATATTTCCCTAACACAAATTCCATTATCTTATCCCTCTCAGTGATTAAAGAAATAAAGTAGTAAAGTCTGTCACGAGCCAATGTGGCCCATCAGGCCAGAATTTATCTCCGGTTTCCTTGGCATGAATGGACTGAGAATATTTCTATTCCCCCTGGATGGGATGCCAGTCCATCGCAGGTTACTCCTCAGCTAATGCCGGTACCCATCTATACTCCTGGGTGCAGAGAGGCAAGTGGGGGTGAAGTCCAAAGACACAACATATGACCAGCAGCTGGATTTGAACCCCTGACCCTCTGATCATGAGTCACAAACCCTAAGCACTAGGCCACACTCCTCATACAGCATGAAAACAGCCAAGTTCATCTTGGAAGATTGAGCAAAGAAAAAAAAGCTTTTTTGTTATGCCTGACCTGTACTCCTGTTTGGGCTGGGATCCTGTCCATTGCTCGATTATAGGCGAGCCGTCGGCGCCATCCCTGACGAAGAACAGCACGCAATCGCTGGTGCACTCCAGACTAAACCAGAATGAGATCACGCCCAGCTCCTCTGCCTTCCCGTCAAAGTAGCCCTCCTCCGATTGCATCCCGTCCAGACCCAGGTCAAGGACTAGGTAGACGTCGTCTGCATGACCCTTGCCGCTGTGGATGTGGTCGTCTGACAGCTGCCAGCCGGCCTCGTCAGAACAACCAAAACCTGGGGAACGAAAACAAACAATTTGAAGTATAAATTTAGTCACCAAATTTGCTGCAGCATATAATGCTTCAAACCCTTCAGATTTTCACATGTGAAAAAAATCATAAATCAAAGCCAATTTCAGGCTGGCATTCCAGGGTCATGTGAAGTGCAAGTAAAAGTTTGAATATTTTAAAGAGAAGCAACAAAGTCAAAGTTGGGGCGAGGACAAGTACTCAACTAGCCGTTGATTCATGACGTAACTTACGTCTACACAGTAATAGCAACGTGTGAATGCCTCTAGTCAAACACTGATCAAAATGTCATCACAAAACTTCTGGTTCCTGGCTCCCTGCTGTACATTATGATGCACACAGTTAATGGTAACAATGATGCAACCGCACCCCATGCCCTGGTTCCAAATAGTCGACTAGAGTAGTCCAACCATTCTGCGTTCAAGTGAAGCTAGTCCATATATGATTAACCATAGTATCCGCCCAAACTTGCTCTATGTTGAAGATTTAGTGTTGCAGTTTTTAGGAGCAACACCACAGCCTAGTCACTGGAAAACTTACTAACGAAGTTCTCTCGTCTGAAACCGCAATCTATTTAGTTCGGCCTGAATCACTCATGATACTATATAGTTCGGTGTGACTTTAGAACTAAAAAATAGTTTGAAGTGGGTGTAACTAAAAATCAAAACTCACTGTACTGTAATATGTAACACTTTTAAAACCATTAAATTATTCTGGTTTTATAGTAGTCGATGGGTTCAAATCTGCTATCTAAATTAACGATCAGAAGCTGTACCTGACAAGCTGAGGCAGGTGGCGTCCATGTTGGGTGGCATGATGTGCCAGCGAATGTAGTTCATGCCGTACACTGGGGCAGTGTTGGGTGGACACTCCTTGCAAGCTGTAGGAAACAGAAAGGAACAAACTATGCAACAACTGTTTCTTTTTTTGTGTCAATGTTTGCTTGCTCAACTTAATCTGTTAACTATCTTTATTCCAAGTAAGATTTCGCAATCGCTCAGTACATCCGTTTTCTGGTAACTGCAAATTGTTATATTCGTCTTGAACTAAAAGACCAAGGGTTACTAACCAAAATCTCAGAGTTGGGATCAATCACGTCAATCACGTCGATCACAATTCAATCACAAGTCAAATCGCAAGTCAATCACAACACAATCACGATTCAATTGTAAGTCAATCACAAGATGATCACACGTCAATCACAAGTCAAATCACAAGTCCATCCCAAGTCAATCACAAGTCATGGACATGACGGACATGCTACTGACTCGTGGCGACTTGTGACTGACTTGCGATTGACTTGTGACTGCTTTATGATTGATATGTCACAAACTTGCGATTCACTTGTGACAGACTTGTGATTGTCTAATGACTGACTTGTGACTGATATGTGACTGAATTATGTGACAGGCTTTTGATTGACTTGCGACAAACTAATAACAGATTTGTGACTGACTTGTGACAGACTTGTGACTGACTTCTGATTAACTTGTGACACACTTCTGACAGACTTGCAATTAACTTGTGACTGACTTGTGATTGCCTTGTGACAGACTTGGGATTGACCTATGATTGATAGGTGACTGACTTGTGATTGACCTTTGATCAAGTTGTGATTGACCTGTGGTGACATGTGACTGCATGACACTGTACTCACCCAAGCTGCCATCAGAGAACATGTTCTTCGGACAGAAGGTGCAGGTGGTGTGGTTGAATGCCGACATGCCAGGGTTACAAGGAGGACACTCTACTATTTCACCTGACGCTGGCAGCTGCTTAGCGCCAGCGATGTCACTACGACACATCCTAGGCTCTATCCACTTGTACATGACTTGAGTCTAAAAACAACAAAAACACACAACGATGGTTGATTGTGGGGAAAATGAAAACAAAAGTGGGTTTCTGCGATGTGGTCTTATCCTTACTTCATGCACTTTTGGCTGGTAAGCTGTTTTTTTGCCCAGCAAACGTTTTCTGCGCTTAGCAAATTTATTATTCTTTGTCAATCTTTGTTAATTTGTAAATTTCATTTGTATGTTTATAGTTCGTCATTCTATAAATTTAGGGTCCAAAGTGTGTCATTTTTTCCTGTCCCTGTTACCTTGGTACATGTACTTTGTAATCTGCCATTCAAGTGTCATTAACTGAAACCTTAACCCCCGAGTAGTTCCTTAGGACTTCCCTGCTAAATCCAATAGAGTCCAACAGGAGTTTCCTGCTCAATCCACTGTGCCTTATTTTTAGTTGTCTGCTGAATCCAACATATTGCAAACAGGAATGTACACCAGGGGTTCACTGCTCAATCCAACAGGCTCCATCGGGTATGTGATATAGTTGCATCATGTTGGATTCAGCAGGGTTAGGGTTAATCAAAAATGACTTCAAAAGGATATTTATTTGTTGCATAGGTAGTTTGCTATTCATAATCACTCTTGGAGGACGACTGCATTAAGGAGTGCATCAGAATTATACAATCATAGATGTCAGATGTAACAGACAGGAAAGAAAGTGGACCTCAAATTTATAGAATGACCCAGTTATTAATACAACACCAGTGTTGAGCTATAATAAATTAACCCTTGTAACCCTTGAAGAGTTACTTGAGAATGTACTCAGAGTTGCAAACTGCACGACAAAGGAAACTTCAGGAATTATTAAAATCAGAGGAAGAAACAAAAGTCCCACCAACCTGGTTCTTTTCATCGCATGGTGTATGGGTCTTGTAGTAATCCTGCTCAGTGCATGGCTTCTTCTCAATACACTCAGTAGCACCAGGATCTAAAGAACAAGAAGCAGTTTATTTCATATGTGAACAAAACATGAGCTAAAAGTCATTTTTGGGTAAAGAATGGAGGCACTTGTATTTTTGGATTCTGCAGAACAAGATCTTTTCAAAGGTATGTAAAACTTGGGGTGTAGTGAGTTCAGTAATGGAGATACACAGCCCGCCAACGTTTTAACATGATGGCCTTGCGTATTGTTTTTTTTTCTGGAAATTGCTTCGGACAGAAGAAAAGCAACTAATATAACGAAGGGAAAAAATAGGTTTTAGAGATGTTTAACCCTAACTCCCTAGGCCTTTTTGCTAGGATGTAGCCTCAATCCTGCAAAATCCTCCAATTGGCCTCATGGAAAAATAGCATATAAAGCCTCAATCCTGCAAATTCCTCCATTATTTCTTGAATATGGTCCGTGGAGGGGTGACCACTGCCTGAATCCTGCAAAATCCTGCAGCAGTGACTGTCAATACGTTGAGGCTTGGCCAGTGACATCCTGGAGCAGTACGGAGGATTTCAAGCATAACCAGGCCTATATTTATGCATGGCTAAGCAAAAACAACTCAAGGTCCGGCCCAAGACCATGACAAAGTGCATCCTACAAAATCACTTTTGCCATGTAACCTTAATCCTCCGAATTCCTCCACTTTAGCAAAGAGTATTTTGAAGGATTCAGGGAGGTTAGGGTTAATAGAAATAAAAAATGGTATACGGTAAAGGACAATCTACATGGTTGAGGTTCACCTAAAACAAACATTTTGCCATTCTTTGAAATGTTGGCTTTGTCCCACTGTACAAAGTAGGCAGCCAATGTATTTTGACTTACTGGAGTAGTGTGTGGTAGCAACGCAGTCTGTACATGTGACCGCTCCTGAGGCAGCTGAGAACGTGTTGGCTGGACACAATTCAGAACTTGAAAATACAAACAAGCAAACAAGCAATGTTTCATTGAACACATGTGTATGGTTTCTTCTTTAAATGGGAGAAATGCAGATTTTCATTTGGGTGGGTGTATACAGGGTGGTGCAATAAGAAGGAAACCCACTTTTGACAGGAATTTTTACCTACCTACTTAACTTATTTGAACTGTTCTTTTATAATGTACTGAAGAACATTGTATAAAGCTCTTCAACCATATGTGGTGAAAAAAATGTTTAAAAAAATCGCAAGAATAGTGTTATTATGCTAATTTGACTACAAGTCACCAAAATCAATGTTGTCCACGTGTATTAGTCCAGTGTAGTGTTTTTTTGTCTTCAAATCAAGCTCCAGAGCTCAGTTAAGCGGATGGAATATAGCAGTCCGTTGACAAACAGGTTTGTCACATGAAATTTTTAAACTACCATATCTCAGAGACCAACTATGCATTTGCAATCATTTTTTTGTCACTTATGTTTAAAGATCAATATTTTAATACCATTAAATTGAATTTTTGAAATATGCTCAACAAGTAGGTGAAAATTGCTGTCAAAAGTGGGTTTCCTTCTTTTTGCACCACTCTGTAGTGGAAGGGTTACGTCAATTAGCGTTGGTCTTTACACTGCAATTAATGCAAGAACAATTGGACAACAATGTCTAACAAACTTTTGAGTTTTGTGAAACCTTGACTGAACTCCAGCTTCGGCTTGACCACTGGTTTCAGATTTATTGAGGTTATTATGTGCCTGACTAAAATGGACGTACTCTAAAGCTTGTTCACATATTATAGATTTGATGTTTCTGAAGAAAAAACAGACTTATACTGAGCCAGAATCCCCATTAACCCTTAGGGTGATTTACTAGGAACCTTCCTCATCCTTGCAAATCCCAACAACATATGGTAAACTGTGCACAAAAACAGTTGGACTCTTGTTTATTTGTGGTATGCCTAACCCCATGTAAACATAATCAGTTTAATAGTGCAGTGCTAATCCTAACAGATTCCAACAAACCCCGGTGTTGGAATTTGACTGGATGGGGATTGTTAGTGTTAAAGATGCGCTCCAAATGCTCTTCAACACATTTGAATTTATTCCGACCAAAAAAGAACCGTTTTATCTCATTTGGACATCTGCAACCCTCTGAAAAAAAGGTTTTTGCTTTGGGCACAAACAGAATGCTTTGTGAGCAGACTGGCTCCCGGCCCATACATAATCGATACTGAATGTGAGGCGGGAACCAGTCTATCCAACGAGAACTAAATTTTTGTCTGGCAGCAAATAATTCAAAATTGTACAGTTATAATTCAAAAACTAAACGTAGGTCGATTTTTTTTTTGGTCGAAGTCTCATTCAAAAATGAATAACTTTTGTAGAAAAATAACAATTTAAAAAAGGAATCTTTTTTTGGGGGGAATGCAACTTTAAGTCAGAAGCCTAGAAATCTCTTGAAGCCAAAGCTGAAGATGAAGTCATGGTTTCAAAACCAACTCTAATATTAAAAGCTTACTCAGAGGCCCCGCTGTCTTTCACGAATGTCCCTGGTTTGGCTTTGGTGCATTCAGAGGTGAAGCTGACCCCCATGATCTTGATTTCCTTGATCAGGACCGGGTCGGGTTTGGTGTTTTGCTTGTAGGTGAAGCCAATACCAACGGCCTTCCATGTGATCACGTTCATCCCAGGTTCAAGTGGCATCTAAAATGGTCAATAAAACCAGTTCGGTTATAATATATAGCAGAGTATTAACAGGCTTGCCGCTGTTCGGCTACGTCCCAATGACTTGGCTAGGGCTACTGGCTAGGTCTACCACCATTACAATTTCATGGGAACAAGCTGATGATACGCATAGCCGTAGCCCGGGAAGCCCATTTTGGACACAGGATAACACTATACTTTGCATGCATTCCTGAACTTGATCTGAACTGTCTGTGGAGCATAAACAAATGCAACTGACACCTGTTAATATGTGAAGACTACATGTAGAGTAAAAATAATGAAAGGTTTGCGGAAACACCATGTGCAAATAATTTCTCAACTAAGAGAATGGTTCTGAAAAGAACCAGAGGTATAAACTTGACGTTCCGGTCAGTGTGCTCTGACCGTCTTCAGGAGAATGCCTAAAGTCTAAGAAGGAAAACACTTATGTAGCAGAAGCGAAAGCGATGAAGTGTGAAAATGTAGAGTATAGATATGTGAGGCCTTCTGGCAAAATGCGATGGAACTGGGCACAGGCCGTAGTGGAGAAAATTTTAAAAAAAACTGAATGGGGTGATTTTTATTGATTTTTTTGATTTATTGATATATGTTATCTTTGATATGTCTACTACACATATTTTAAAGAAATATTATAAAAACCATGGAATAAAAGTGTTTCGAGGGAAAAATTGTATTCTTCCATTTTCACGACTACAAAACTGGAAACTTTAAAGGCCATTTTCTCAGAATACTACTTTTTGGACACGTTCATAAACGCGAACTTTACACAGCCATAACTTGTCAAAAGAATGTCCGATTGAAGTGCAACAAACACCATGGTAAGGAGAATTTTATTCTCTTTCCTAATACCAGCAAACCCTCATTTCGCCCTCTGCCCAGTTGCATGCCTCACATATGCACCCTGCCTACTCTTCCTACAATGTACCTTGTACGTTCTCCATGTGCCTTCACCTGTTTCGTCTGGCCATCTGTCACCCGACTTATCTGCCTCACATTTCTCATTGGTCACCTACAAGAAAAAAAGAAAAAGACATGGGGTGAAATAAATCTACAATACATCACTGGCTCATGAAACATTTCGTGACTAATTTCTTTTTGATAAAAAGATATGCTATAAAGACAAAGCTGTGCTTAAACTGCATCATTTAAAAAAAATGGTTTTGGAATGTAAACAACATTTTGTCTACTGGGTACCATGCAGCATATTTTAAGTCTTTGGATCTTCATAATAAACTGGTGCCTTGTGTTCCTTCTTCCATTCTATAATTTATTAGATGGTTTTCAAATATCAGTGACTCAAATTGACTCGAGCATAAATTTGACTCAGCTCGACCCGACCACACACTGTGACTCAACATACCCTTCTTGACCTTAAAAATGACTCGACTCAACTTGACTTGAGTCACAAAATTCAGTGACTCCTTACAACTCTGCCAAAACCGCCCTGCCTGTTTCTCCCTGTAGTCCCCACTTCACCGGAGAACTGGTTTTATGTATTCGTCAATGAATAGACACAATGTATTACAATGTAATACAGGTGCTAATAGGTTAAGCCAGAACACGACTGTTTGGGCCATCTCGACAAACAAGGGCACCCAATTTGTTTCTGTTGACGATGTTTTCCTCATGCTTACCGACACATGCAAGATGGTGTCGTCTGTTGCTAGGGAGTATGTGAACTCCACGTAACCGTCCTTCATGAGGTTGGCAGCATAGATGAGTTTTGAGATGCAGTTGTCGCCCGGCGAGCGAATGTGATTACCTTTTGGCTCCCACATTGAACTAAAATTCATACACGAAAAGGAAAACAAACTTAAGCCACGTCTAAATGTCAACATGTCTACAGGTGAGTCCATCACAAGTCCGGTCACAAGTAACCTTATCACAAGTCCATTCATAACTCCAGTTACAATTAACAGTGGACGAACAATAACAAAGGAATGTTTGTCAAAGCTTATTTGAGTAGCGCGAGTCTGGTGCCACCTCAGAAAATGGCTGTCACCACATTAGGCCCCCGAAAAAAATATAGTCGGTCTCTAGTCAGCGCGCGTCGATTTTGATCATGCGCGTCACCTTTTTTTTAAAACATTTTTCGTGGTAGCTACAACAGCGCCCTCTATTGCCGCACCGCCTCAAATTTTCGTGAACAGCTCGACTCCAAATGATGGAGGGCACCAAGGCAAATGATGGAGGACACCAAGGTATATGAGGACACAAAAAAGCAAAATAGTACCCACCTTTTCTGTACAATCCAAGCTTGAAAAAAAAACACAAAAAAAACCCAACAAACGATGCTGTGCCACATCAATTCCGGAACTTTGGTCTGACCAGAGACCGACTATTTTTTTGTTGGCCTTAGTGGATAGGGTAGCACTGTCTGCCTTTTTTTCACACGTGACAGCCAGTCAGTCAGTGAATCAGTCAATGAATCAGTCCAGTGAGACAAGCACTAGGCTAGTCCTCTGGGTCCAAAAAAAATAAGAATAAAAAAAACCTTACTTGTTGCAAGATTTTTCTTCGTCGTCATCCATGAAATGAGAAGTATATTCTTCTTCGCCTTGGGTGACTGTGAAGCCCTCGGGGAGTGAGGACCAATCTTGGAAGAGCTTTCCCCCACCCAGCGAGAAGCTACCAGGCTGGCACTTGAGACACTGCTGGGTGTCAGCCTTGTCCAGGTAATCACCAGGACCACAAGAGAAATCTGTCAATGGTAGGGAAGGGATGTACAGATTAAAGTTTCAAAATAAAAACAAAATCTTCATTTACAATAATAATATTGGCTTCTTGTATAGCACTCATGTCCGTCACGAAGTGACGCTCCTGGCGCTCTATTCTTACCCTGGCTTTAGCACGGCTGCCATTACGGTGCTCAAGCATTGAAGGAATTTCTTCCTACCAGGTACCTTTTTACTACACCTGGGTGGAGAGAGGCAATTGTAAATGCCTTGTCCGAGGGCACAAGCACCATGTTCCTCGTCAGGATTCGAACCCGTGTACCACGGTACATGAGTCGAACATTGTAACTATTGGACAACAGCACCCCACAGCCTTGCTCTTCAAACAATTTCAGTCTACTGGATAAATCAGTACCTTCCCGCACCCTGCTCAATCAAAGAGGATCCAACTATTTGACATAGGGCCTATCCATTGGGTCCTGTTGGATTGAGCAGTAAACCCCTTGTACATGTACATGTATATTCCTGTTGAAATATGTTGGATTTAGCAGGCAACTGAAAACATTCCAAGTTACACCCTGTTGGATCCAGCAGACAATAAAAAAATAAGGTACAGTTTGATTTTGTTTGATTTAGCATGCCAGTCGTTTTATATGTTCAGGTACCTGTACCCAACAACTTGACAAGTTGGGTTGTGTGGGACTGTGTTAGATTGAGCAGGAAATTCATATGAGTAACCATCGGACTCTGTTGGATTTAGCAGTGTAGTCAGGGCGAACTACTACAGGTAGGGGATTATGGTTTTAAAGATAGAGTCAGAAAAACACCTAAAATGTTCACGATGATTGGGCAAATGGTTTCCACAGAACAAATTCATTGATGATTTTTGATTTTACATATTGTTTATTAATTTGTATAAATTATACATGTACATCATCCTGTAGAATTAAAAAAAAAAGGTTTAATGGAAATTTGGGTTGAGCAGTGTATACTGTATTTCAGTGTATACCAGTGTATTTAGGTTATTAATCCTAACTCCCTAGGCCTTTTTGCTAGGATGTAACATCAATCCTGCAAATCCTCCAATTGGCCTCATGCAAAAATAATATAGGGGCCTACATGTACATGTAGCCATAGTCCTGCAAATTCCTCCATTACTCCTTGAATATGGTCCGTGGGGGTGTGACCACTGCCTGAATCCTGCAAAATCCTACAGCAGTGACTGCCAATATGTTGAGGCTTGGCCAGTGACATCCTGGAGCAGTACGGAGGACTTCAAGCATAATCCAGGCCTATATTTACACATGTATACATGGCTGAGCAAAAACAACCGAAGGTCTGGCCCAAGACCTTGACAAAGTGCATCCTACGAAATCAGTAACACACTTTTGCCAGGTAACCTCAATCCTCCAAATTCCTCCAGGATTTTGAAGGATTCAGGGCAGTTAGGGTTAATGTATAATAATTAAAATAAAATTACCAAATTGTATGTACCCATACACGTACGTTATACACAGGCACAATGTACACACATGGGCACCTTTTATGTGAACATTATTTCCAACAATCACTTCTGAACATGGAAAAAATGTATGCATTTTTACACTAAACTACATGTTAGAAGATTAGTTTCAACTATATGCTGTGATTATAATATAAAGATGGATGATCAGAGATGATGGTCTCAGTCACAGATGCAGACAAAATGAATAAAATTACAGAAAGATTAACCATGTGTGGGACACGGAACAGCATCTACAATATGCCAACATGTACAATGTACGTGTACGTGTGTATGGATGAGTCATCATTACGAGACCATCTGGACTTATCAACGCCATTAACAATAATATAATGTATACCTTCATTGGGGAGTCATATTGAAATTCTGCGTTTTGTTTCATGAATGATTATAATAATTGAACTTACTAAATACTGCCTAATATGTGGTCAACCTATGTTAATTAATAAAAACTAATTCAAGAAGTGCACAAATTATTATATTCAAAAGAAGCGTGATGCTTAAATGTAGGTTTGATTTCTGCGCATTTAAATGGCACGTCTACATGTATAATCAAGGGAAATATTAAAAATACAAAAATGAATCCTGAATTAGTGAACAATATGTTTGACTGCAGACAGAAACTGAATTCTGCAGTACATGTATGTCAGCTATTCACAACAATTCAGTTCAACAATATTTAATTGCTTCTGTCTGCATGTGTACACAAGGAGTCACATGCTTCTTTGTATGCATATTAAGTATATGACCATATGGTTGCCTTTTAATATACCAGTACTTCAACAGTGGAACAAAGGAACAATGCTCCACTGAACAATGCTTAATTAAAGGTCTATGAAATGACTTTTTTGTAAGCCTGCTACACACAGGGGCTACGTGCTGAGCAAAAAGTCATTTGAGGCTGTTTGCTCAGCACGAAACTCACCGAGTGTGGTGAATTTTTGCTGAGTTTTCTGCCTCGTGAGGCCGTGAGGCATGTATCTATCATGTTTTAACATCATACTGAAAGCCAGTGAAAGCACATTATTGTTTGTCGGTCGCGTGATTAAAAAAAAGGGGAGAAATGCCAGCAGGCTTAGTTTTGAACATTTTAAAACAGATTTCATTGGCTGGTTAAAATCTTTTTAGCTCGAGCAGCAAGAAGCTCAGGTTGACCACACAGGTTGAGTTGTTCACCTCGTGAGATGAAAGAAATCAGCAAAAATATCTTAACCTGCAATATATTGAAAATTCCGGCAATTTTTGGTGCTGAAACATAGAGGTTTTTGCCCGAAATGAGATCGCACTTCTGCTCATGAATATAATTTGCAGTGGCATAAAACCCCAAAAGGCATCAAAATACCCTTGAAAATTGAAAAATAAGGCTAAATGGGACACAACGGTGCATTTTCAAGGATTGCAAAACAATTACATTGCGTGGGCCCTTAAATGCGTGTCAAAATAGGACAATCCCTTGCCAATTCCTTGCTGTTCACTTGGTACATGTAATTTTCTCACTAACTGAATGACTGTGTCTGTAAAATGTTTGCACTGCAGACTGAAACTTAAAAAACAAACAAAAACACAGCCCTGGATATAACCAAGGTAAGTAATCTATGGCTTTATGGTCGGTTGGCTTCTTTATTTACTGGGAATTTAAAGGGAAAATACAACATTTGCAAACATCAAAAAAAAGGAAATGACCACATTATCACAAAATACCTTACTGAATTGTTAGGGACGAACAGTCTAAAGCATCCTTTAAAATCGTGGCTCCTGGTGGGCTGACATTTTCAAGAAAAACTGTATTTTTCCAACGATGGTCGGCCGACCAGCGTTGGACAAAACTGGCTTTTTTTCAAAAAACGTTCTTAATTTTTCATATTTAGTTATTCTGACTTTTCTTTGCAATTGATCACATACCTATGAAGGGGTACAAGCCTGCTAGACTGATTCTCTGACCTTACAATTCCCCAAAGTGTATTAATTGCTTTGTTTCATCTTAAGTGGGGTCAGGGAACCAGACTACAAGAACATGATAGGTTTTCTTGGTTTTTCCAGCATCTACAAGCCCAAAACATGAAACAAGTCAGTTTAACAATATTTTATATAACATACTAATCCTCCAAATCCATTTATTTCTGAAAATTGCAGCAAAAGCAAATGTTGTACATTCCCTTTAAGTGCCGAAAACTTCACAGTTGTCTCTTGTAAAAGCCACACGACTACAATGTACATTTACATAGATGAAATACCATAGCAGAAGGGAACAAAATTGATACTATGTGAAAAGCTGGCCTGTACAATGTACTTGGCATAAACAATTTCCTAAGTTCAAAATTGTTTAGACGTTTTTGTCTTCAGTTTCTGAGCAAAGCACTTCTACATTATAAAAAGAAATTGCATATCTTTAGTTCCATTGTAATTAGCAAGTGCCTACATGTACATCAGCTGAACTCCTGAACAAATCTATGTTAATATTGTTAAAAAAAACATTGTAGCAAAAGCTTCTTTATTTATTTTTGTTAGGCTGGGGGGGGGGGCTGAAATGCATCAAATAAAAGTACTCACTGCAGTCAACAGCACGTGTCGGAGGTTCTGGCGCACCGCCCACACATGTGTCTGGATAGGGAACAGAAACACGCCACCGGACTCCATTCTTGTCACACTCAGTATACTCATAGTGGAACTGCTCCTATTAAAAACAATATGGACAAAGAGAAATTATCACTGATAATCTCATGCAGGGTAGGAGATTGTCAATTTGAAAAAAATCTGAAATTTGGATGGAACACCTGTCTGAAAGATAGACAAATCCAGCAGCAGCTATTTTCTGCGGTGGCACCAGGCTCAGGCGAGTTGCGCTCAGGCAGAACACGCGCACTCCGGGCTCCTTCGACCAATAGGAATACCAATATGCATGTGCGCATCGCCTTTAAGAACGTGTGCAGCATGTATATGAGCGTGACACCACCGCAGTAAAAGCTTCTAATTTCTGGTCGCAAGATTCCACTAATGTCCTACTCTCAGATTCAAAAAGTCTGATTTCAGACAAAAACGTGGAAATGTCATGCCTGCTAATTCCAATGAACTTTTTTGTTAACCCTAACTCCCTAGGCCTTTTTACTACATTGTAGGATGTAGCCTCAATCCTGCAAAATCCTCCAATTGGCCTCATATACATGTAGCTCAATTCTGTAAATTCCTCCATTACATTGTATTTCTTGAATATGGTCCTTGGAGGAGTGACCACTGCCTGAACCCTGCAAAATCCTGCGTTCAGGGTGGTTAGGGTTCATAGACACCGGTAGTGCCAAATACAAGGGCAAGGCCAATCAAAGCTGTCAGCCAAAAATAAGACAGAATCGAAAACGAACAGAATAAACTTGTCATTTAGCATTTGACTTCCACATTGGCTTTCAATCTAATGACTTCATCAGATCTTAATTAGGTCTAGATCTTAAGCTTGAAGAATTTGGGGAACCGCCAACATAGGGCTGGACAGCTCAGTTGGTAGAGCACCAGAACGGCAATCTGGAGGTCGCAGGTTCAAACCCCGCTCCAGTTAAATTCTTTGTTCAACTTTGAAAAAATGTGTAATGGACCTAGTCAGTTTCCCTTTGTGAGTTTATTTGATAATGAAATCTAGAGCAATAGATTTCAGCATTAGTCTTGTCCTTCAGCACGATTGATTCTTGATTCATGATTGATGTCCAAGTCAAATGTGCATCTTCGTGAACCCATATAATTTATTCTTTATTTTAATTTTGTTGGGAAAAAATATGCCATTTCATTTATATTTAACAAAGAATAAACATGTTGTTGTAATGTACAGGGTACCAGCGTACAACCAGACAACTGCAGGCCTACATTGTACATTACTAGTTCTTTAACAATTTTTGGGACCAGGGTCTAAGAAAGGACTTATAAAAAATAAAGTGTGTTTGCAAAATGCAAAATATAGTACCAGATTTCTCAAAGTTTTACAACCAAAAGGGGCTCAAAATATACCCCAACAACATTATTCTCTGGTTACACATGTATTAAGCAAATGAAACACGCAGGTATAAGGTATATGTTTATTATATTTGTCTATACATGTATGTACAATCTGTTGGCACTGTTCCATCTAGCGATATGCGATGCAATATTCGATTTCAATCATGCAAATTTAGTCTAATCCATGTAATGGTCTTTGTGTTTGTTCACGTATAGCCATATATCATTGCTTCATATTCATTATTCCTAAACCAATTTGCAAGAGTCTAGATTTTAAAACCCCAAGCACAGGAAGCACAGAGATCCCAGAAAGGTCATTGTATGCAAACCAGGGAACACAATGCTTCAGTATGTTTTTTTTCTTCTCACTTTTCCAACAACGATATGGTCCAGCAAGCATTCACGGAGGGTACTGCTTAATGCTTGCTTTGGTTGGTACACAAAAATACTATGACCTTATCCATCAACCTGGGGTAGTACAATTGTACTACTGTTGTAACTTTTTCAGGGTGCCTTTGTGCAAAATTTAACAATGCCATTACCAACCCACATTCATGAACTCAGCTTCAAATGTAATTGTATCTACAGGAATTGCAGGTTCCCCAGACATTCTATGCAAAGTTTGCAAATTTCAAGGTGATTTCTGGATTCTTGTACTAAAATCTTACATTTTTATTTTATTTTATTTTAATTTTATTTTATTAAACTTCTCCACTGGCTGATATATTATCTTACAAGCCAGTGAGCGGCAAGATGGAACAGGTGACTAGCACCTCTCTAAAGAGCCATCCTACCACAGGAACTAGAGAAGAAGAAAAAAGATTCCCATAGTATTACCATTACCTGACCTTCACTGATCAATCAGAAAGTGATAATACGTCCTAAAAAGTCAAATTTAGCAGGGAAAATACTGAAGCATTAACTGGTCAACACCAGCCTCATAGGGTTTGTGCACAAGGTGACAAGTGATGTCCAGGTATGGAAATCTTTCCAACATTTTTTGTGTGTGACCTATTTGGGAAAGAATGTAATATCCTGACAGCAGAAGCCACTTCAGCAGTTGTGTACATGTAGAATGTCTGTGGAGAGTCAAGAAAGTTTAAGTATTTCCTAACAAAACTGGAAATGTTTAGAAACAGTCCCAGATTCATATCATTATCAACTAAAACAATGACTGACCATTGAGATGATATACATGTATGAAGAAAAAACATGTTGCAACATTCTTTCCCCTATTTTTTTCAAAAAGGATGAGTAATTTCATGCAGGGGGCTATTTTGATCAATGAGTGACTACATCTATGTGGTCAGCATCAATCATTGTACAAATGTAGCAGAAAATACGTTCAAGACTGACAAAAATTGTAAGACTTAGAAATGCTTTAATTTGGTTTTAAAAAGACATCATGGATTGTCCTGCGGATTTTTAAATTCTTCAATTTCATTTTCAAAAACCTTCAACCATCAGCGCAAAATAATAGGCTTAGTCCTACTTCAATTTTACATATTTCGAATCAAATTGACTATCATCACTGATTACCGGATTACATTTACAGTAACACTAGACAGTCATTTGTAAAAGTCATATTTGAACGGAACTCGTAAAATTGCTAGATGTCCTAAAAAAAACTAACTACACTTTACTAGTTTTAATCATAAAAATAAAAAACTCGCACAGCCTTCACTTTAATTAAAGCTGCCAAAAAAAGTGCCATTTAAAAATGTAATAGAAAACTAACATGACTAATACAATTTACAAAAGGCAGTGGATATTTTGCCGGAGACGGCAAACCTTCAGTAAACGTTAGTTTGCCGGATATGCACTGAACATGCGCAGTTACTGTTTTTTTGTACTGGAGGATTTTCCGGTGACAAATTTTAGTCTGGCTCCATGCCAAAATTATCGTAGTATTTTTGGCCTTACTAGTTTTAATCATAAAAATAAAAAACTCGCACAGCCTTCACTTTAATTAAAGCTGCCAAAAAAGTGCCATTTAAAAATGTAATACAATTTACAAAAACACTGTTGACAAAAATCAAATCAACCCCTCTCCCCCAAAATTATACTATTCATCTATAATGTACACAAAAGCTACTTACCATTGTGCATGTTGGCAGTTTTTGCTTCCCTCTTTTTTCCTCCGAAACAGGCTCTGCTTGAACGAATCGATGCGAGATACAGAACACAAAGCACGTAAGTCCAAGGAGTGTACGGCGATAACATGGCCGCTGCCGGCTGGTCCCACTTCGTACAATCTGTGCCATGTTTTTCAGTCTTTAGCAGCCAAACGACGGCACAGTGGGTCTCTCTCTGCGACAGATTTCTATCCAGATGCAGACTAGTGTGATTTAAGAAGTTGAAATACTATCTTTTTGGTTGAAATCGGGATTTAAACCTCTGCAAAATTGCAAGTTCAGCTGCAGCATTGCAGTACGTACAATTAATAATTCTCAACCTTCACCCCGGAGCTCGAAGCTAACATGCATGATTATTAGGAACGTTTACTCGTCCCCAGCACAATTACAAACGGATAAACAAAAGCGCCCTCAGCGTAGGTCGGAGCTCTGTGAACACCAAACTGTGATTGGTTGTTTAATGCTGTGACGTCGTATTCTGAATATTTCACACACGTTTTTGCCTTTCGCGTTCGACGCATAACTACTCAGCATCAATGTTCCCTAGGTATTTTTTAAAAGAGGAGAATTGATGCGGGAAGGCCTTGGTTTGCTCTATAGTTGTTCAACCCCATGCAACCCCCGTCCTAGAAAAAAAGGCAAGATTTCCGACAAGGCCAATGTTTAAAACCGAAGACGCTGATATATGATTCCCCTCCCCCCCTCCCCTCAGATGTACAGTCTATGGAATCTAGACCTTTGCTGATAAAGGGTTTATGATATGCGAACAGATCGGCGTTTAATTATGCAAAACAAGACTGCGTCTTGACCTCGAGATTATGATATTCAGCAGGCGCACAGGTCTTCCGTATTACAAAAATATGTCAAGCAAATTGACCAAATAATCGAAATGAGTCAAATGACGTCACAAATTCTTAAGTCGACCCCGATTGGTTGCCGCGCAGGGTCACATAAATACGCATTGTCTGATATATAAGACATTAGTTACAGAGAAGGCTCCGTTCAACTACTGATTTTTCGAAATATGCAGAAACAGGTGTAAATTAAAGTAAGTCTGAACAAAAACATACTCAATATTTCTTTTAATGTTCGTTGTTATTAATTAAAGATATGTTCCCTGTGTCATTTTTGAGTTTGAGCTAAAAAAAAAGAAGAAAAAACCACCAGATTTTTTTTTTTTTTCAAAATTTCTATTTTCCTAGAAATATAAATGTGATTCACTTTTGAACGAGAGACGTACATCGCCGAACAAAAAAGTCCACGCGTTTAGTTCCTGATTGAATATTTCTTTCTCCACGTCAGATAACTCGGCTCTCACAGCAGCAGGGCGGCGGGTTCATTTGTGCGCAAAATGAAATTCCTTTGTTTTCAGACGCCCAAACTCGGAATAGTTGTTTTCGTTAAAACAAACTGTACACAATGAAAATTCGTTTGGAGAGAAAAATCCTCAGGCTTTTTTTTTAAAGACCACGCCACATCCGCAATTTTTTTGAACTATGTGTTAGAACTATTAACGAGACTGCAATATTTCTCGTCAAAAAGTTTTCTGTGTCATTCTGTTATGTTTTGGGAATCGTAAACATCTTATTTTTATTCATGAGATGGAATCTTATTTTTATACACATACATGTTTAAACATCTAATTTTTTTATTTTTTTTATTTAACTTTGACTATTTTGTACGTGCGCGCGATGTCGACCGTTCGAGTTGCACGTCTTTTTACGCTATGAGTTGCGGTTGCACTTGTACTGCCAAAAGCACGGCACCGGTGAATCTTTATAGCGCCCTCTCTAGTTGAAAATCTTAAAGTTGCCGTGGTGACCATTGTATACATTGTAATATGCACACACATGTAATGCATCCCGCATAATATGCATGCAGCTGGCCTCATTCGTAAAAAGTCGCTAGAACTAGAAGGACGAGGAAGATTCGAGTGAAGAAAATTTTGTGGTGAAGAAAATCAGACGAAGATGAACATGGAAGTTTCGAACAGAGACCCTTATCCTTTTCCTAAGGTACAGAACGACGACGATTTCATCGGCACAAGAACTTTTCAGGTTTGTGGAAACTACACGACAAGTTTGTCTTGATTTTAGAAGTTGAAGTTGTTTGATTTTTCAAGTTGGAATTTATTTTGAGGGAATCAGTTTACAGCATGTCTAAAAAAACTCTCTGAAATTTTTTTAAAATGTGTGATTTGATTCAGTTTTATAAATCTTTTGTCGATGCTTATGACTACAACTATATGTCATTCCGTCTATCCTTATGTGTATATTTTTTAGGTTTTGTATTCGTATTAAAATCTTAAGCATGTAGGCCTAGGCCCGCTATTGTTTTCTTTTGAGGGAAAAGCGTTTTTAGAGCAGTAGGCTAGGCCTTTGATTAAAACTAAAAAAATTACTTTGTTGAAAGTCAGTTGAGAAATTACTGACATGTTTTTGTCTTTAAATTTAGGTGGTAAAATGTTCTCCTTTTTAATTTTCTCAAAGAAAATATTTCCAATGTCAATGAAAATCCACACAAATGTTATCAAAGAAATTGTTTCCCGTATGCAGTTTATGCCCTAATTCTAGACTTCAAATTTGCATTGTTACAAGATTGTATTCACCGCCATGTTTACAATTGCTCAAATGTTGTTTTTCTTTTTGTTGTTGTTTACAGAAGCAGCCTTACACACAACCAACTCATCTCGCCCAGCGGACCGATCCATGGAACAGGCTTAATACAACCAGTACACTGTCAAGCAGTAGGAGAGAAGTCTACCATCATGACCCCAAGGTCAGCGCAACTTAATTTTGTGCTGGTCCCAGAGGGCCAGCCTCGTGTCCTCTTTGAACCCTCTCATTAACAGACGGTCACTTGTGAGCTGGGCAGTGCTATTGTATAGGATTTCCCATAATGCCGATGAATGGACTAAATCTGGCCCATTGTGTAGACCAGATGCATGAAAAGATCTCCATTAAATAGCAATTTGGAATCAGTTGAATAGAAATTTGTGCACTCTGGGACCAGCATTACTTGGCTTGCCTTGTTTTTTATTATGGAAGTTGCCCATCACAAGGCGATGTTAGGAAATCTATTCAAATGAATTGTGGCGAAGATATTCCTTTGTCATTGTTCATCCCCTTGTTATACTAGGGCTTTCATTTCGGACTAGACTTGACTACAAGGCTGATATTTCCAACCCAACTTGGGTATTTCTTTATTCAGTCAAATTAATATTGTTGGCTTATCTAATCCCACAGGCACCCAGGGACAGTCTGGACTTCGTCTTGAAAGCAGACTATGATCACCACGGTGCCTTCTTGAAATCCAAGAATGAGACGCTCGTACAACCAGAGACAATAGGGGAGAACCATGGGTGAGTTGTGGTTTTGTGAAATTTGAACTCTATCCAAAATGTTTTCAAGAAAAAAGGTAGGAAAAAAGGAAAGCAAGAACTTGAAGGAATGTTGTCTGATGCCACACTGGTGGGAAATGTTTTACATTCCCAAATTCATTTTTTTGGGGGGGGATAGATAACCGTTTTGTCTTTGGTTGAAAAATTGGCATCAGGTTTCTTTGATCTAGCCATTAAATTTTTGTGACACATTACTGGGACTTGAACATGCTGGAGTTTTAAGTGTCCATTTACACGTCTGGTAAATGAATATTTCCCCTTTTCTTTCAAAGCCGGATCCTCAAAAACAGGAAGAAAGAGGAGCCGAGGCTTATCGACCCCATGAACCCACCCACCGTCGATTCGGTCATCGAAGACCCCAAGAGGGAGAGCATCCACAGCACCAAGGGCGCTATCGATAGCCATCACAGCGCAGCAACAAACGCTGGCTACTCGCGCAAACACGACGGCGGTTTCTACACAACATAAACCAGATTTTTCAAGTCTTTCAATAGTGTGTGGCACAATTAGATTTGTGCATGTACCAGTAGTTAGGGGGCATCTTTAAATACGTGTAGTTACAGCTATCATAGACATTTACTTTTTCTACCTTTGTTTTCCTTTGTTTCTGTTGAAATCTTGAAATCTAAAGCATTTGTCTTGCGGGGTACTGAGTTTTGTAAAGACCAACTTGCAGGGTCCCGTTGTCTGTATTTTTGCCTTTTCACCCTGGTACCCTTTAAGGCCATAAACAGAAATTGACTCCTGGAGATTGAATACAAAAAGTGGCTTAGGAACAAAACCGAACTAGCTCAGCTGGAATAGCCTTACATCAGTTTTGGTTACTGGGCACGTATTTATTATCATTTGCTTTGGACTAGACCTTAGCGCCTTACCATGAATACTGGTCAAGAAGGTTTATTGTCCAGGACCCAAATTTACCAATTACACAAAATTGCTTACAAGCAAAATCAAACTTGCTTAGCCAAAATGTGTCTATAAATTGGGTTACCAGGGATATCTTCATTGTATTTTGTATGTGACCAGATTTGGCTGGTGGTGTGCTAGGCTTAGAGAAAATACTGGTGAAGCAGCTTATTTCAGTCGTCGTCATTTGAAATTGTTTGTTTTAGATACGCTAACATTTTAGCAAAAAAAGTTTTCAGTTGTTCTAGAATTGTTCTCACACATTTCCATGATATCATTTTCAGATACTTTTCAAAACTTTCACCAAGTTTCTCATCTCGGCATGTTACAGAATTCAAATGATGAACACTTAACATAATCTGGTTTTGAACTTTTTTTTAAGAAATGTCTGTTTTTTAGAAGAGCCTTTTACGTTTTAGTGGAAAGTACAATTTGTTTAGTTCACATTGTACATGTAGACCTTTTAACTGTATATTTTGTATCATAGTTATGTTTTAATATTTTTTCTACCATTTTTAGTTGGATGTATATATTCCATTTTTATTTAGTACAAAAACATTGGTATTTGTTGAACACTGGGGTAAGCATCAAATAAAAAATTTGAAGAAAAAACAAACAATTCAAAACAAGGCAACTGATGCAGTTGTTCACACTTAAAAGACACAACACAGTTTTCAGAAATACCAGGCGCCTTTAATTTTTGCACTGTCAAAAACGTTTTGCACTTTACGTGTGTATATGTACATAAATCTCACAAATATTACTTACTATTCAACTTGTTTGTGTGGAAAAATAAAACCTTGCATAATTTATGAAAGACTCCTCGGTATTCCATTTGTGCTTTTATATTGCTAGCTTGCAGAATACATGTACAGTATTGCGCAGTTGACACAATGTATTTTCCTTTAGTTCGTTTTTGATAAAGTCCCGTTTATGCCAAGGCCAAAAAAAGTTCTGCTTCCCATTACATTGCATTTGAAAACAGGGTAGGTATTAGAGAAATTAATTTTTTTGGGACATTTTTGTGTGTGTACGATCATATGGAGGTGTCTGCGTGTAGTCGAGGGTAAAATGTGGTAATGGATGATTTTCAGGGATTTTTCCTCATTTTCCCCGAAAAAAACATTAGGGCAGGGGCTGTCAAAACAGGGTAGGTAGGGTAACTGGAAGCAGAACAAATTTTTTTTTTGGCCTAATAACTGTTATTTTTTTCAACCTTACAGTTTATTTCAGGGAAGAAATTCCAAATACATGCAAAGTTTGGAAAGACAGAGTGAATACCTTATATGTGGAGGAAAGTGGATGAAGAGGCACTGGTGGGCATTATAAAAAAAATTAAAAGAGTGCTATGACATTAAACTTGTTTATAGGTCACAGATCTACATTTGTGCAATTTTGTGACCCAGCCTCTGTGAACGAGTGATAAACACGACCGTGTAAGACTACTGACTGCAATTGTAAAAAGCCTCTCCGAACATAACATATCAAAATTGTCCTGTGCCTCTAGTATTAAAATGGTATCATTTACGAAAAGCCCGATTGGCATTCAATTTGCATTTGCAAACATTCATTAGTTTCTGAAAAGTTGAACAAACTACATGGGATCTGCCACATGTGTGAAAAATCAAAGATAATATTAACAAAATTGAAGAATAGACCTTATGCATTCCGGGCGTTCTTTGTTATTTAATTTATCAACAATGAATGCACAAATGGTTTAGTCATGCCTAACCAGCTATACAAAACCATTGCCCTCCAACTCCACCTTAATGCATAAGGTCCATTAAGTAGAACATTCAAACAATTTAAAAATGACAAATCATTTTGTATGCAAATGGCAGTTCTGAGACAAGGCACTTCTACGAAGGCACTATACTATACTGATATTTTTTGGTGAATTGAAGTACATAGCCTCAGATTTCAGACAAAAAAAATAGAAAAAAGAACATTTCCTGAGAGACTTGGAATACAAAGCAGATTAAATATAGAGATAAAAAATTATATAGACTTTCTAAAGATGTATTGCACTAAAATTCAATTCTACTGTAAATAGAGAATATAGCCCTCTTTGGTTTTTAATACACAAATGTAAATGCGAAAAATGCACACACACAATATACAAAATACAGTTAATTATTTGCAAACTTTTCAGTCACTTTCATGTTGCTATTATTTCTAATATTGTGCCAATATATACATATAAAATTCTACAGGAAATATACACAGGCTCAGACTTACAGAAAAAAGGGTTCAAGGTATTTTGTAGTACATGTACACTTACAGCTAGGGTTGAATGCACGTAAGGACATTTGCAATTACCCGGAAAGGCCGGAAACATACTCACAGATTAAACGAGAAAATGCTTGCTCAAAGTGAAGATAGGAATGTATCAAATACCCGGTTAAATTATTCCGCCTGAAATGGTCTCATTTGGAAGAAAACAATTGCTGAAGCTAGTTTAAGAAAGCGTGACTGCGGAATCCTGTTAAGAGACCAAAAACATGTCAGTTAGTTTTCTCTGTTTTCTCAAAATGTAAAGGGTGGTGCAAAAAGAAGGAAACCCACTTTTGACAGCAATTTTCACCTACTTGTTGAGCATATTTCAAGAATTCAATTTAATGGTATTGAAATATTTAAACATAAGTGAAGAAAAAAATAGATCTGAGATATGGAAGTTTGAACATTTCTTGTGCCAAACCTGTTTATCCACGGACGGCTTTATTTCTATAGCTTGACTGAGCTCCGGAGCTTAATTTGAAGACCAAAAACCACCACACTAGACTTACACGTAGACAACAGCAATTTTGGAGACTTGTTTTCAAATTAGCATAATTACACTATTCTTACGATTATTTAAAGATTTTTTTTTTTCATGGTTGAAGAGCTTTATTTCACATTATAAAAAAAAAAGTCCAAATAAGTTAAGTAAGTAGGTTAAAATTCCTGTCAAAAGTGGGTTTCCTTCTTTTTATACCACCCTGTACAGTATCCACTGAGCTGAAAGTTCAACAAGTTAGTTGTTATCCATCCTTCTTAAGATTTTGATTAATTTTGTTGCTTCAAACAAACAAAAAATGCACAAAATGCAAATGATCCAATGAAAATGTACCTTTAAAAACCCACAAATTACATTACTGGAGGTAGAATGGCTCTGCTCTTTCGCCTCTTCAATGGCGGCAGTTTCCGTGGGCTCTTGACCTCTACGACCTCATCAGTGACCTCTTGACCCTGGTCAGTTGACCCCACGACCTCGCCGCCAGTTGCCGACGGCAAAGGTTCAGGGACCTTTGGGAGGAGAGGGGGAGTGGGCGGGACCTTGGAGAAAGGAGTGGGCGGGACCGTGGACGTGACCGAGGCACGCGAGGCGCTGCGGACACCGCGAGGTGTGCGCACCACTTTGGCCCTTGATTGCTGCAGGAGAGTTTTGGCATTTCTGTTGGCTCTGATGACTTTCCGCAGTGCGCCCTGAAAAACAGTCAAATTAATCTGTTAGCACCTGTGCTTCATTGTACTACATTGTACTATATTGTATTACATTGTATTACATTTTATTACATTGTATTTATTCTTAATGAATCCATAAAACTATACAATGTTAGGGCAGTTTGGGGCAGTCCGGAGACTCATGGGTTATTAAATCATAACTGCCATAGTATTTTTTTCAAGCACAGACTTAGTTCAGATTTAGTTCATTGCCTCGAGCTTGAGCTATATCGACTTAGACTACTACTGATAATTCTCATAGGTAATAAATGGTTAATGATCAGAAAGTTTCCTGTTCTCAAGAAGACAATCAAGAATTCTACAATAAACGCACAAAAGCTAGTTTTGAACAGCTTTCTTCGCAAGATGTCTTGAGGATTCTGCAATAAAGCAGTACCTTAGTCAAGTCCATCACAAGTTTGATCCCATGTAAATGACAAGTCCTTCAATGTGTCTAGTCATTAGTAACTGGGGATTGAACATGACCAAAGGAATGTTGCTGTCACAACGATTTGAATAGATTGTGACTGGACTTAAGACTGGATGACTTATGACGGACTTATGATGGACTTGTGCGGCCTTTTGATGGACCTGACTATGTCTAAAAGATCCAAACTTAATACAAACCAAAAACCAGTTCCTTACCCTCCATTTTACCAGAGCTTCCCTCCTTGCTTTGGCCCGACTCTTGGGCAGTACCGTCTGAATTAACAGCGCCCTGCAGACATATTCCTTGTCTCTTGTCCCACTCTCAGCATCAATTGGCCCCTCCGATCTCGTTATCGGCACCAGAGGTACGTTCAGGTCGTCCTTCTTCCAAGATTTGTACATGATACGGCGACCCTTGGGGATTGGCGGAGCCTCCCTGAATTCAGAGCAAAGTAACATAAATGAAACCAGCAGCCGAATACATTACCTCAAACACAAAGCTGTGAGTGTCTTGTACCAAATGATAAGTTGTGCACTAACAGGCTCCATGATGATCACGATTTGCTAGTAATATAGCTCATTTTCAGTCACTATGCCACAACTTACGACACCTAAAATCAATGCGTAAGTTACACCACAATTTGTTGTGCAAGTCTATTCTATTCTTCCTTACAAGTGCAGACTTCATGGCTGAAGGTAATCCCACTGCCAGAAACACCGGGGCGAACCCCTTCTCTTAGCGATAAGTGTACTGGGTTCTTTAACGTGCATTATAGAACACACGGGACCTACGGCTTTACGTCCCATCCGAAGGACGAAGCAATAATGGTTAAGTGCCTTGCTTAAGGGCACAAGTGTCCGCCCAGGCTCAAACCCACGCCCGGTTAGGTGGGGGAGGGGGAGGACAGGAAAGGAGGGGGGGGGGCACTTGGTCACACCACTGTTTGTGGAACTGATGGCACTTGTCCATATTGTGAATCTCACAACCAGGGACTTTACGCTTTCATACCCAACCCCAACTCACCCCTCGTCAGGGCTGATGATGATAGTCCCTTCTGCTTTACCCGTTGCTTCCTCCGTATCCTGTATCAAGCCCTTCCTGAGGGCTTCCTTGTAAGGCATTCTCATCTCTGTGGAGTAAGCCTTCTGATACTTCTGCAGCTCTCCTTTCGGGATGGACCTCTCGATGTTCAGGAGAAGCATGGCCCACTGAAAAAACAAAATGGATATGACCATCAATCAATCACTGTTTCTGCTCCAACCACAGGCTGTGTATATTATTGGAGGGAGGCTTGCTTTTGAGCCATCAAAATTCTCAAAATTCATGTTTCCTCGTCCCCTTTATAAACTCATCTCGGTTGAGGTCGGATGATGATGCCACAGCTTGCTCTAGAAGCGTTCCAATGCGGTTTCCAGGCTGTTTGTAGGAATCGGCATTGAATAGTAGCAGTTTTGGAGTTCATTACAGTCACATACATTAGCAAGGCCTCCACCAATAATACTATCATAAGAAAAACTTTTATCTAAATGGAAGACCTCCAACTAGATGGATTGCAGCTCCAAAAATCAATATTGACTGTGAGATTTCGCCAGTGATGTATGCACTTACTGAAGAATTTTAAAATTGGAAATGAAAATGTTCAGTTACACAAGCATGACGTCACTGAGTGTAAGTCAGCCAGTTTGGAAAACATCAGCGAATGTCAACAATAAAAATACAAAATTAGTGAAACTGGTGACCGTGCACTAACATCCATAGCTTTACAGACACAACGCAAGCCGAGTCCAACCTATAACGGCATACGAAGTACTTGATAGTTGTCGCAACCCTCTGTATACAGCTGTGCCCAAGAGACGTCAAACGACTCAACTGAAACACTATTGGAATGATTCCTTCTACCTGTCTCTTCCATTCCATCTTGGAGCGCTCCTCCACCTGTTGGTACGTCTTGGCCATCATGGCAATCAACATGTTGACCAGTAACCATGGCACCAGCAGCATAAAGATGAAGAAGATGAATTGTGACAGCCAGCCGATGCGGGAGTATCCAAAGGCTTCATACTGGGACACCAAAACAAAACAAAATGGTTCATTATCGTTTCGGTTTGCGGTAACACCATGTGGTAATAACTACTGCTTAGAAGATATTAGTTCTGAAAAGAACTTGTCCTGCTTATTATCAACTTTGCTAAGTAGTTTTTTGTTTTGATAAGAACAGTCCTGCTGTAAGTTCTAAACGAACTTGTCTTTGGTCTCAACATTTCGACTAGCCTGCTCTAGTCATCGTCAGGAGAATGGTTCATCTACAATAAGTTTCAATTTTAACTGTTTCGAAATGGACTTTTTCATTTACTTATTAAACCATGTACATTGGGGTGCTGTGAATCAATGGTTATGGGTTACGGTGTCCAATATGGTGCTTGTGCTCTTGAGCAAGGCACTTTACCATTATTGCTTCGTCCTTCGGATGGGATGTAAAGCCGTAGGTCCCGTGTTGTGTAACGCACGTTAAAGAACCCAGTAACAAATCACTAAGAGAAGGGGTTTGCCCCAGTGTTTCTAGCAGTGGCTGCAATATGCACCGCAGCACCTTGTAAACCTTATAAGGTGCTACATGATATCTCATATTTCTCATAAACTTCATTTACCCGTCTTTAATAATGGACATAATTTCCAGCGCCTTGAGTACCTAATTGTTGGTAGATACCTGCGCTATATAAGACTCCAATATTATTATTAGTTATTATTATTGTTATTATTGGACTACAGTGAAATCTTGATAAGTCAAACTCTGATAACTCAAAACAACTGTTAAGTCAAACAAAGAATCCATTCCCTTCAGTAGTATAACAATGATAGACAACCCTGCTTAACTCAAAACTCTGCTTAAGTCAAATTTTGAGCCTGTTCCCTTGAGGTTTGACTTATCGAGATTTCACTGTATTATAAATGGTTGACAATATTAAATACGGAGGTAACCAGATTGTTTAGAAGTTCCTTACCGGGAAATCTCCAAATGCCATGAGGAAGGCCATCATAAATGAGCCGTTCCAACTCTGAAAGTCTTTGGCTGTTTCTGGATCGACGCCTTTAAACAGGTAGAAAAAAGCTGGGTCGGAAAAAAAAGACAAAAATGTTGTAAAGCCAACATCACACAAAATTTCATCCTAGCGAAATGTGCAATTTATAGCCAAAGAAGAATATTTCATTCAAATGAAAGCTGTTGAGAAAAAGAATTACTAACAAAACAATGCCTGTCATGCTTGTTGAAAGACCTGAAATTGCTGAGTTCACTTTAATTAAAAATTTGCACTTTGCACAATTTGATTATAGACATTGTCAGTGAAAAGTGTGCTGAAAGTCAATTTAGGCTTTGTGTCTCATATATGTGTACAAGGACTGGGCTTTGCAGCATCATGTTCCATTTTTGAATGACAGCTGCCAGACCTATAGTCTACTAAGAAACGTTGGTTTCATCTGGTCGGGAAACCAGACTACTAGGATCTATTCAGAGATGCCAGATGATTGTCAGGTCAGGGTACCAGACTACTCTGGTCTAATAAAAGACATCAGGTGATTGCCATCAGGCAAGCGGACTAACACGATCTATTAAGAGACTTCATCATTGATTGTCAGGTCAGGGTACCAGACTACTATGATGGCATTTACAGACATCACGTGATCATCAGGTCAGGTACCAGACAACTACGATGTATTAAGAGAAGTCAGAGATTGACTGTTTGATGTATTAAGAGAAGTCAGAGATTGACTGTTTGATCAGGGAACCAGACTTCAACTCACCTTCCCCGAATATGATGATGAATATGACATAGATGATGGCGAAGCGACTGACGTCACCTTTCGTCATCTTGCCGATCATGACAATGAGCGGCCCCAGCTTCTCGTGGCCCCTGTGTAACAATAGAGGGCAGCAGATAACATTTACTTCATGGGAAAAATTGCACGTCTGAGCACTGAGTGTGCATGTACTACCTTGTGCGCAAGTGCGGTGCCACCTCTAATTCTAAGTTTAATTTTAGAATTTCTTTAAAAATTTGTTTAGAAAACTACAAAAATTGAAACTTGCCTGTAGAAGAACAATATGTAGGAGAAAGAGAACGGCATGATGATGATAAGAAGCCTGTCCTCAATTTGACGAAGACCAAGGAACCGTAACGGGACGCAGATGTATAACATAATGATGGCACACATGAAGAGACCCTTGAATGGCAGGACGTACTGGCATTGGCAAATGAAGAAAAAAAATCACGATTTAGAGTATAAGAAAAGAAACAGAATAATCCATTGATGTAAAATACAAATATGACAAAAAATACAAGGGCGAGTAATTGGTTACAACATCTGAAAAGTGAAACTTGTCTGAGGCCACCATGACAAAGGATGAACAGAAAATCTACTGTTTCAAAAAACAGACAAACAGCTAAAGTTGCGTTTCCCATGCTATTTTTGAGTTTATCCTGAAAATACATTCCTCTACTGAACTGCCATTTTACTAGCAACACAAAAGTTCTTCACTTTTGAATGAGACATCAACTTTAAAAATTGGCCAAATTTTAGTTACTGAATTATTACTTAACAATTTCAAGTTATTGGCTGCCAGAGATTAGCTGTGTAGGCTGGTTCCCGCCCCACAATCAGTATAGATAATGTATAGACCGGGAGCCAGTCTGCTTGCAAAGTCTGTGGCCAAAAGGAAAAACATATTTTTCAAAGGGGTGCAGATATCCAAAAAGGAAAAAAAGGAAATGTTTGGATTGGAAAGAAAAACATAAGTCAAAAATGTATTAATAGAAAAAAATTTGAATTTGTTGAAGCACACAGGAACGCAACTCTAAATATTTTCAGCATTTACTAAGTTATGAAGCGGAAGCCACAGATATGGCTGGTATAAAAAGTTTGACTTGCTAAGGTAAATGCAAATTTACAGGCTTTATACATGTGAATCATTTCCATTAATGTCGCTATTATTACACTTTTGATAGTTCAGAGTCTGCAGGTTTTCCCAACTCACCAGACTTTTGATATAATCCAGTAACGAGCCCCTGGATCTGATCTCAATGCCCTCCACCGCTGTCTTGGCAACGCAGCCAATGATGACACACACCTCGGTGAAGTAGCGAAACTGAAACAAATGAAGAAAGGTTACTCTTACATTCTATTACATTCTGTTATCTTGTAAGATTGACTGAGAAGATGTAGATTATAATGCTTTTATTGTTGCCCTCCACTGATACGTACAGGATAGTAATTGCAAAACCTGCGATATAGCAAACTTGAGCTTGCCAGCTCAGCCCAGCAAAACCAGTGGTCAGGTGGTAAGACGTCTGCACTTGTAAGCAGGAGGTTGTGGGTTCAAGTCCCACGAGTAAGCTCGTGAATTTTTCTCGCAAGCTTTTGGATACAGCCAAGAGTATATGGTTATCAAGAGGCTTGTCATCAAGTTTTTGTCATCTGTTTACATCACCCCGATGCAAATTCCATCCTATGAATAGTTTCACTGCAGTACCCGCTGCTATATCTGATTCGAACCAGCCAGCTGACCCAGACAAGCTCAGTAGTCGAGGGGTAAGACGTCTGCACTCGTAAGCAGGAGGTCGTGGGTTCAAGTCCATCCAAGTGATTTTTTTCTCACAATCACTCTGCGTAACACTGAGTCTACAGTGTTTATAAAAATACGTTGGTGAAGGGCAAAACCCAATATTGAATTTAAATCACAATGATGCAAATTCCATCTCATGAATAGTCATCTGTTTACTGTTTTTCATCTACTTACTTTTGTAATGTTGTCATCCCCCGACAGTAAATCTCCTGCTGGTCGAAAGGTGACGGACAGACTCAGGAGGGTCAGATGTAGGCACGCCCACACAAACTTGAACATGAAGCGCCCCTAAAGGAGACAAAATCACATCAAATATAATTGGAATTACTGATTCTAAAACCTGATTGGTTGCTATGCACCTTGACAATGCCACCTTGCCTGTGATTGGCCAATTGTCCAACATCACATAAAATTGGAATCATTGTTTCTGAAATCTGATTGGTTGCTATGTACCTTGACGATGCCACCTTGCCTGTCCTATGATTAGCTGACTGGTCCAGCATGCCTAAAGTCAAGCGGAAGGCAGCACTTTACTTGTATGTGTGTGGCTAGTTAAGTTAGATTGATTACAATGAGGGCATTAGGACATCGGCACACTTGTTGGTCTCATACTTTTAATCTGCGGCAGGAAAGTTGAGGCTGTGTTCTGACTATACATACCCTTGCGTATCTCTTCCATTTCTCCTGCAGTAGTTGATTGATGACTTGACCTTCCAACATCTTCAGGTGCCAAGGGTCGTCTTTCTTGATGATCGTTCGGAGAGCCGAGTGCTTGTCTGGAGGGAAAAAAACCCAGATGAGGCAAGCCTAGTAAAGCTGGTCCAAAAATGCACAAAAACCTGTTCAATCGATTCAGAATAACCATTCACTACAAGTCTTTCCATGCATCTGGTCCGCACAATGGGCCGGTTGTAGCCCATTCATTGGTGTTATTGGGTAAGCCTATGTCAAAATATGGGGCCAATCTAAGACTCAAGCAAGCCTAATTCACAGCAGTCAGTGAATGTGTCAGTGAGTCAGTCAGTTACAAAGATGATTATTCAAACTCTCCAGAATAATTTGTTGAAGTGTGACTCTTAATTGGTGTTACACACTTACTGAGTTCGCCGTTTTCTCCTATCGTATCCAGCATGCCTAGCGGGTAGGCTACGTAGGCCAGGTTACCATAAGCCCACTGTGTCTCGCTAGCTAGGTCAAGGAGGCGGGCAAATAGCTCGCTACGGCCCAGGCGGTAGGAGAGCTCCAAGGGGGTCAGACCAGCGTTGTTGGGAATGTGATAGTTGGCTGGCATCTTGCTGTGCTGGATGACGTGCTTGAACATCGTCTACGATAATAATGACATTATGTATTTATGGACTCGGTGTACATGCACTCCCTCGAGGGTAGAAATGACAGAAGAAAATGAAGGACCAGTGAAGGACAATTGAGCATCATTGCCATTACGCAGCATGTAGGGTTACTTTGGGCTTCCAGGCGATGTCTGTATTCAAGGTACATGTGATAGGTCGAAAGTCCATCACAAGTCCTGTCACAAGTAAATCACAAGTCAAGTCACAAGTCCATTCAACAAGTAACAGGGAATGAGCAATATTGTCACAGTTTGTTTGAACAGCTTGTGACTCAACATGGGAAGAGGACTTGTAATGGACTTGTTATGGATGGACTTGTGATGACCTGTGATGAGGTTGTGACAGACTTGTGATGACTTGTGATCCATAATAACTGCCTTGACTACAACACTACTCCTGTGTTGCAGTGTGCCCATGTTTGAAGCACAATTTATTTCATTACCAGAAAGAGTAACACATTTGATTCTCATCCTACCTTTTGATTGTGAATAATGACCATATGCACCACTGTGTTCCCATACGAGTCCTTAGCGTTAGGGTTGACCTGTCCCTGGCCTGGTCGTTTCTTCAAACTCTCGTTGATCAGATAGTCGTAAATCTCCGTACTCCCCACGCCGGCTGCAAACGCCAGGGGGTACTCTCCAAAGTACACATCCCCTTCATAGTTAGAGAGTTTGAGTTTGATCTGTTTGGGGTCTTTGAAGTCGTTGGGTCGGAAGAAGCGGCCAGTAGCCCGTCGGTCCAGCTCGGCGTTGTACTGACCGACCAGGAGCCTGACCGATTCTATGTCCTTGTTGACGATGGCCATGTGGACTGCATTTTCACCTGTTAAAGAATAAAGAAATGCTTTTTGATTTTATTGCTTGGAATTAGAGCTAGGGATGAGGCTGAACTAGGACTTGGGATGAGGCTGAGCCAGACTTGGATACTACAAACAGGGGTTGTACTGCAGGTGTTTTCTGACAGGTTTCTTGGTAAAACAACACTCTGACCCTAAGGCTTCTGCCAGAAGATTTGACTCGGGCACAGTCTGATGACAATAACATGTATCATAAGGGTGCCACAGACAGTTACATATCCAACCAAGGGTTGAAGGGGAGGTTGGGGGTTGGGGAAGGGGGTCCAAGTTTCCTTTACCTTTTGGAAGATGAGAAGTACATTCGACATTTGAAACAATTTGGAGCGACTACATTTGAAATGTTGATCGCTGCTGTCCAGTCAGTGGAAACTTTATACATCAAGTTTGCCTATCTAAAAACCAAATTATATTATTGTAGACTTGAGTCACTTTAACTACATTTTGTTTGGCGCGACTGTGGCACACCAGTCTAGTGCTCATGGGTGTATTATATCTAAGCCTTACCATAATAATCAGCCCCCTCATACACATCCAGTGCCAGCTTGGGGTATGTCTCCAGCAGGAACCGTGCAATCTCTCGATGGACCTTGGTGTTATTGAGATAACACATGTGCAGGATGGTCTCCCCGACCTCGCCTCGCTTGCACAGGTCCCAGCAGGCTTGGTGCTCCGTGAACCGGTTGATGGCTACCTGCTGGTACTCGTGGAACTCCAGCATCAGCTCCTGGTCCGACATGGCGTCCATGATCTTTTTCTGAGGATGGATACCGGTGAAGACCGTAAGATGAGGTTAAAAATGCAAACAGAGCAAATCTAGTAAAGCTGGTCTAATATGGTCATAGCATGCAAAATTCTTGTCAATTGATTCAGAATGGCTATTCACTGGAAGTCTTTTCATACATCTGGTCTACACAATGGGCCGGATTTAGTCCATTCATTGGATTTATGGGATAATCCTATACAATAGCACTGCCCGACTCACAAGTGACAGACAATCAGTCAGTCAGTTAGATACAAAAAGGACAGTAAGTTGGCCCTCTGGGACAAAGAAAATGAGAACAACACAGTACAGTAACAAAAAAGTATAATAATAATACTATTACACCTACGTGGCCTTATCTGCATCAAGGAACCTTCTCGCACTCTTAGATCAAACGCTGCTACCATTCTACAACGACGAACTGTGAACACTGTAACGTACAGCCAGCGATCATTCTCATATACAGCTCCCGAACTCTGGAACCGGCTTCCTACTCATATCAGAAATGCCAAAACACTGCAACTGTTCAAGACTCTACTCAAAACCCATCTGCTTATCCTTTGACTTTGAACATTTCTCCAGCCAATCATTCTCGTCAATTTGTGTTGGTTTTTGTTTACATGTGCCGTGTTTTTGTGTATAATTTGTAATTTCAAAGATTTACTCTAATTGTACTCCTGTATGTTATTATGCCTGTACAGCGCATTGGGATCTTATTGACGGAATGTGCTTTACAAGAATGGATTATTATTATTATTACAGGTGTAAAAAAAATCACGTTGATAAAACAAAAATTCCTCGTGAAAATGTGTGCATGTGGACACAATTTCTTTTTTACTTATTTATTATTATTACTATATTTTCTTTTTGTTAGGGAGGGAGGAGGTTTTCGGTGAGAAGACGTTTTCATAAAATACTCTTCTCTGTGCCATCATGAAAATGATGATTGTCGTAATTACCTTCTTTTGATCAACATTGTTTTTCCGATATTGGATGTAGTCCCATTCATTGATAGTCTTCCCTTGACCGTCGTTGTAGAGGTAGGGACCCACTTCCTTCCTGATCTGTGCTATAAACTCAGCATCGCTCTTCCTGTTTAGATAACTGAGATCAGAACAATCAAATATGTGAACAGTATTTAATTGGCATGATATGCTTGACCCTAACCATCCCAGATTATTCAAAATCCATCCAGAGGTTTTGCAGGATTTTGCAGCTATGACAATGCATATGTACCTTCTCAATCGTTATTAAAGAGAGAATATTATTAAAGACTGCTTCATAATCATAGAGTAATATTACATTACTAGAGTGCTAACTCTTCATTCTTGCGTGCGGAGAAGCTTTGAAGCCGCTCTGGGCGCAGACATTTTGAATGTATGTGCGTGTTTGTAGGACACAATCAAAATAGATGGATTGAATTTTTAAAGTGTACTCTAAATGCAACGCGCAAGTAGTACGCAAACAACAAAAGCGCGTCATGACAGTTAAAAAAAGTCATGGCGAAAAGCAACTGCAGCGGAGGGACACGCACACGTTACACTGTTTGCGTAGAGCAAAATGACACGCTCATTTGCTGATCGTGCATTTCAGTTTTGGGCGGATCGGCAAATTCGCAGTGCGAATACTTACCGCACCATGATGTCGCAAATTTGCATTTGCCCACCCCTCCCTTTCAAGTTTTCCCTGGCTGGTCAAACAGATAACTGATGAGGCCCCCCCCCCCCAGACAAATCCTGGGTGTGCCAAAGCATTGAACCAGATCACACAACCAATTTTAAACCGACAGTATCTTTACATGGGAGAATCAACAGATCTGAGAAAAGAGGTGTAACACTTAAGTCCCGAATCAAAGTAAAATAGCTGTATGTTTACAGGTTAAAGCTGTATTCCCCGTGCCCAAGTAATAATTCAAAAAGTAAACATTGGCCAATTTTTCTGTCGATGTCTCACTGAAAAGTAAATAACTTTTAAATTGCTACAAAAATAGAAATTTAGAAAAGGGATCTATTTTCATGATGAAACTCGAAAATAGCACAGGGAAGATCTTTAAGGCAGATTCATACTTCTCGCAAATGGCAAAGTGATGGGAATTGGACGTCAGCAAACATTGCTGCAAAACTTTTGCAGATTTGCTGAGCGAATACTTGCCGTGACGTCATAAATTCGCATGCCTGTTTGCTTTCACGCCAAGTGTAAGCGCACAGTCTCACAGCCTCGGACAATTTCACTCACCATTGGACCAGCGTCCCTTGACCGCTGAAGTAAAGGAGATCATACATGGGGTTCTTGTTCTCATTTTGTTTGCGCCATTCCGAGTCGTCCGACTCCATCAGTCCCAGGCTGAAGCACTGACATTGTAGGTATCGCCTCAGGGCCGCGCCAACCGTCGCACCCATCTTGTCTTCGAAGGCGAGGGTAATTATCAGCACCCAGACTCCAAGCGGTCTTAAACAGAGTGATTAATACCGACCAAGTCCATATTCATTCCCATTCATATATACCTTTTTGGTCAAAAAAAATCTAAACTTTTCGGTAAAAAACTCCCGATTTTGTTCAACAAGTTTACTTCGTGTTTTTTAAAACACCCCTCTAGCTAAATAATGGAGTGTCCAGCTGGCGAGTAAGATGTAAACAACTCCTTTTATGGAGATTGGCGCGCGCGTCACGCGTACTGCGCGATGTCGTACAGAATGCACCTGGGTTGTTGCATTGTGAATTTAGGACTATAAAATTCTGACTCACTGGTAGTGTTGCGCATGCCTACGTGAGGATTGTGAATGTTCAACCAATAATACAGTAAGAAGCCCTGGATTTTTAGGAGTCCAAATTTCATGTGACACTGGAAAAGTGTTTAAGACCAGCTAGCCATGTCTTATCATCCATTTAAGTCCGGCCATGTGACGGGCTCTCGACCAATAGAAATGGGTAAACTGTCTTATATGAATAATAGTTTACAAGCTTGTGAAGTTGCTTTCTCCTGAGCGCATGAACACTACATTGCTCACAAAAATATGCTTTAATTGCATCTTCTTGTGAGGCACATGTAGCACAGCTGGCACTTCTTGCTCTCACTATTAGCCAATCATTGCATCATTTGCATGTATGGAATATTAATTACAAGTGTTGGCTTAATAAATCAGCATGCATACACATGAGGTATTTAATTCTTACATGGTGCTTTAGAACTACCTGTCTATGGAGAGCTACCAGCATGACCAAAAAAAAAGATTAGCAAATGTGATTTCAGCAAGTTAATTGATGTTTACTGTTAGCTTGAATAATTCATTAATTAACTAATTGCGACTTAATTACGACATCATGCACACCACAACACAGTTGGATCACTTCACTGTACTAATTGCATGTGAATCCTGAATCATCCTAACGGAAGATGCAAGCACGGACTCTATCTGGTACATGCAGATCTATTTTCTGTAAACATTCACTAAAATTCTAATTTTACACCTTTAGACTGTAATTCATTAACAGTCCAGTAAGGTATTTCATAATAATTTGGTAGTTTTGTTTTTTGATGTTTATTCCCTTTTACATCAACAAGGTATGTTAACTTTTACTCAAATTTACTGATGCTTTTTGTATTGGGTATACTACAGCATTGAACGAAGTATGCAATAGACCACAAAAATGCCTCAACAACATTTTCCAAGTTCTTTGTAAAATATCAACCCTATTTTTCCAGCAAATAGCCACTATCCAGCCCTAAAATCACCAAAAGGTTAATATTATAACTAGAAATACACGTAGCACTATGCTTAATGTAGGCCTGAACAAAGTAATGATTTTTGTGAATGCCCATTGAGGCATTGCGTGGTTGCTTGGCAACACACAACAGGCACTGCAAGTAATATCAAAGGTGAAGGTTATCGAGTGAATGCTATTATCATCGGAATATGTACACAGAGTGCGGTTATCGCACCTCAAACAAAATGTACACGAACTATATTATTCTTGAAGGGCCACTAAAATTTTACTGCACGTGTAGTTAAAGGGTTTTAATATTTTTTTGTTGAAAAGAATATTAAGGCACTGACTTTGAAAGTGGGCAATTTCATAAATATCATTGGATTGGGAGATGTTTTATCCCAGTGTACGGTGCAAATAAACTATATATGGAATAAATAAACAGGAATTAAAACAATACAATAGGACAAGCTTCTTGATATTGTCTCATTGCTCTATATTACTAGCAGGTGCCATTTTGAGGAAATGTATTAGCTTGCCATATTCGAAGAGTAAAATAAAAATCATCAAGCTTAACATAGGCATGTGTACGGAATTACTACATGTATTTACCAGAAAACACCAGGAAACAGCCGAAAACATTGGAAAAAGCGGAAATCAACTCGAAAAACACCAGAAAACACTGGGAATTGAATGGAAATCACCAGAAACCAACCAAAACAACAGCGGAAAACAACTGTGACAGAATTTTTTTCTATTTTGTTCTTTTAAATCAATAACTTTCTGTATTTCTATATTTTTAATCAAATTCTACTTTTTATTGAAGTAGATTCATTCTTTTTCTTAGTGATCCGTGGCTTAGAAGGATTTTTCTAATGCCATCGTTGGTGGTTTTTTTTCTTCTCAAATTGCCATTCTTAAAAAAAACCACTAACGATGGCATTTTCTTTTGTCACTAGATTAGTTACGACGTCTGAGACGGGTTTCAACTGGTTAATTTGTTAAGAACCTGCAATTTTCAGCCGTCTCCACCTTGGGTGTATTAAAAGCCCATACTGTCGTACGGCGCGGAGCACGTATCAGTACACGAAACAACCGTTGAAAAGCGTCACTTGTTTTTCTTCGATCGACGATGGAGACGTCACATGCGCCCTCAATCATCCAAAAATTTGGTGGCACTGCTCGGTGGTAAGTTTATCAGAACATTTTTTATTTTGCTTCAAATCAAAATAATTTGTAGAGTCTCTAATATTTGAAAATTCACTAACGAATGACCGTATGTTTTTGCCTAGATCTGGATTGTGCGTGCACACACATGTAGGACCTATATAACTACGCGCGCATCAATCAATTATATTTGACTTATTCTGTGATGAGTCAAAGGTTTTCAGTCCATGCATGATCGTGCCGTCGCGCTGCAGACAAAAGTTTCAAAATCTTTTACTATGTTTACGTTAATTTTCTTTTTAAAAATTTGCTGAACTAGTGCAGTGCCCGTCTGAAATGTGCATGTTCGGGAAACGCAAATTGCTTTGCCGCTGGTATAGGTTGGATACTTGCAGAATTTTGGAGAACTGCTCGTGCAAAGAACGCACGCGATTCAATGGTGTTGTTTTCACAGGTTGAACGCACACTTACGTCAAAGTTTGTGCCAAGTTTGAAGTTCGACCACCTACAATGGTCGCTCAGTCAACTGCAAAAATAATGTGCCCGTGTACATACGAAAACATGGTATGCAGTGCTATTCACCCATTGATCCATTAGTATTCACCCATACTGGACAATGTATCGCCCTGCAATGCACCTGCGCGTGCCCGTCCTTTTTGCGTCATATTGAACACGCGCGCTTTAGCTTAAACATGACGTAAACAATTGAAAAGAACGGCAGTGCGTGCGGGTGTTATGTTCTAAGCTATAATATACTGCCACGTTTGCCTCAGAAAATACTGCTTTTTGCAGCTTTTTGGAGAACCGCTGGTCAAAACAACTTCAAACTTTGCACTGCACATTCTGTTGTCCCGAAAAATACACCCGCCGATTTTCAACTTCATACGGTGCCCGGTTCCGGAGATAATCGACGGACAGACAGACAGACAGAGATTCCTTGAATTGTAGTATAGATTCTCTTGAATGAACTATTTTCGACAGAAAATGTGCTTGATTCTGTGAACATTCTGTGAAATTTCAGTTTAAAATTTTGCTCTAGGTAGGCGCTACTCCTAGAACTATGAGGCTCCGCGTGAGCGGAGCCTCATAGATCAAGAAGCCCGCAAAATTGCCTGCAGCACAAAACACTAATAAAGTACAAAAACGTCCATCAAAATGCAGCCATTTCACACAGAACCGCTGCACAGTTTGCCCCTATACTCCGTACTTTATCTCTTGACATACTCACGTATCTTGTGCGGAACTAACATAGGTGGATTCTGTCGGTTTTTAGGCCAAAATGATGAAAAATATGCCCTTTCCGCACTGAGCCAACCTGACACTTGAAACGTGCACGCATATGATCGAGCGATGATTTTCGGTTCGCTCGGAGCGCGCCGCGGGGGGTACGGTACAAGCGAAATGATAGTATGTGCATGCGTACAAGTGCATGTACCGTACCCCCCGCGGCGCGCTCCAAGCGAACCGAAAATCATCGCTCGATCATATGCGTGCACGTTTCAAGTGTCAGGTTGGCTCAGTGCGGAAAGGGCATATTTTTCATCATTTTGGCCTAAAAACCGACAGAATCCAACTATGTTAGTTCCGCACAAGATACGTGAGTATGTCAAGAGATAAAGTACGGAGTATAGGGGCAAACTGTGCAGCGGTTCTGTGTGAAATGGCTGCATTTTGATGGACGTTTTTGTACTTTATTAGTGTTTTGTGCTGCAGGCAATTTTGCGGGCTTCTTGATCTATGAGGCTCCGCTCACGCGGAGCCTCATAGTTCTAGGAGTAGGTAGGCGCTACCGGCGAAAAATCCAAGTGCGCCACGATAGGGGCCGCGCCACGTTAGGGTACATCAACAATACATGGTGACAGATCCTGCTGTAGTGTAGGGAAAAATTAGTAATGGCCAGATATGGGAATCTTTGCTGAACTTTTTTTTACCAATGTCACTTGAGTAGTTGAGCCGATATAGCTGCCTGAATGATGATTGCTATCCGGAACAAGGCCAATGTAGGAAAACGACTGTAATAAAACATGTAAAACATGTAAAATGCACTCGACTCTCGACTCGTCATGCTCGTACTCGACTCGAGCTACATGTACTTTGTACACGTCTAGATACATTTTCCCCGCCCCCTACAGTACGTAGACAAACCTACCTGTCTTTCCTATTGATCTGTGTTCCATCAAAAAAAGCATAACTCTGTTCTCATCCATCCATAATTAATTACCAACAATGATGTGGAACAAACAGCGTGAAATTAATGAAAGATTCCACACTTGGCTTAGGCTAGCCCAGGTTGGACGAAGTCTTCATTGCAATACGACTAACGTAGGGAGGAAAGGGAGTCCACTAGACTAGGGCTAGGCTTAGGCCTATTTTTTTTTGCGTTGCTAACATCAATTTAAAGTGCGCCCTCTATCTGCCGAGCGCGAGCAAAATCTCTGACGGACTTATTTTTTGCTTTTTTCTGCAACAGCTCCTTAGCTCCCCCCCCCTATAAAAAGGGCATTTAAAAAAAATAAAATAAACATTCAAAATAAAATAATGGGAATAAATCATTGCAAAACCACGAGTAACTTTAAGTACACTCCTGTCTCAGCTAAAGTGGCTAATAAGGGGGCGGGCACAACCTTAATCTTGGGGGCTAAGACCAATACTTTAGAACTACAAAGCTTTGATTCTTTCCCTAAATTCTACTGTAGAGGGGTAGGAACCTAGTTCACCAGTTGACAAAATAAGACACTTAAATGATGCCTCAATATTAATAAGCACCTTCCTGCTTTTAATTGCATCACTACAGGCAGTAATAAAATAACAGTAAAATATAATGTTGGCTTTTCTCCTTGGAAGAAAAGTTGTCCACATTAATTTCTATCTTGCATCGACCATCTAAAGAACACAAATAATAATCTTGAATATGATAGGCGGTAAATATTCCTTCCACACATTACGTGAGCTTTTGAATGAAATTGCTTTCAGTCGATACTGAGAATTTAACTCTTGTGCTTTAAAAGTACTGACAGTTTGGAGAAATCTAAAAACCTAAAAGACTAACATATATTATGGTTACATGGTTACACATTTCAGACATTTTCAAAATTATACAAAACATTCAGAACGTTTCTTCTTTTTAAAAAATAGAAACATGCAATTATTGCATTTGTAAGGAATATTGCAAAGCTATAGAGATGTACTATTTCAGTTGTTATTCGCTCCTGCTTAATGTGGTTCACAATGCTTACTGTTTAACCATGAATTTAAACTGAAATGTGTGTTTCGGTGCCTCCAAAATTCCCATCTAAAGGTGTTCACATTTCTCCGTGTATGAACTTGAATTAACTTTTATTTTTGCTAAAAGTTCCTGTTTGGAATTTTGCTTAAATTGCACCCAAAATACCAGCAATCTATACAGCTACAGCTAGTTATAATTAACAAATCAAAAGCCAGATTACATCTTACATAGTCTGATATAGTTTTGAAGTTTATATTACTGCATTCTTTTTTGTTTTTGTGTGTTATTTTGGAAACATTAATTCCTGTTTATTATACCAGTGAGCAAATGTAATTCCCTCGATGGATCAATAAGTAATTAGATTCAATTCAAATCTCATTCAGTAAGTCATCGATCAACAATGTCATATGTGTGATAAAATGAGGCCATTTGGCAGATGCCATGAAGGTTTTAGCTGAAACAAATTAATGCAAATTAAGGTGTAACTTGTAGCCAATAGGAATTAGAGCTATGTTGTCAAGCTGCTTCATCCAATCAGGAACTAGCACCAACTAGCCATTTTGTCACTGCTGTTCAGAAAGAAAATATATTGAACTATATAAGCCAGATTTTCTTTTTGAAGTCCAAGTATACTGTACATTGTTCAATTTCCAGACACCAGGCATTTAATACATGTATGTTAACAATTATTTAACATTAACACCAAATAATATTAGTTATCTTGCGAGTCGAGCGCGAGTGGAACACGGAATAATGTAGTGCGTCTGTGTCCCACATGCCACGAGGCCGAAGGCCGAGTGGTATGTGGGACACAGACGCACTACATTTTCCGTGTTCCACAAGCGCGAGCGTGATAACGAATTTATCTTCAAGCAAACTTGACGCACAGTAAAGTTGGAACACGCATGCTGTGTAACCTACGCGCAACTTTTGAATTCACAGTGAATTGTGCAGCACTAATCGCGTCACGTAGGCTTACAATAGCGCAATACGCAGAGTGCGGTATGGACCGTGGCTGTGCGGTATGGTTATATGTAGCACGGCTTGTTGCCATGGATCGACCAATCAGGATCGAGGAATCAAGTTTGCTTGAAGATAATGTAATTTACATAAATTCAACTATTACAAAACTGCAAAGGTGAATACTTTTCGGGTATACAAAAAATGCCTAAAATATCCAGTGATATATTGTACTAGAAAAATACATTTGCCGCAAATAATTGTGAAAATTACTACAGTCCACACCTCTTAATTTGTGATAATCTTAAATTGGCAATCACACACTGAAATGACTTCAACCTTTCACAGGCTATTGATGAAAAATAGTTGCTGGTTATTCAGGATTTTTCGAAACATATCAAACTGGAGAAAACTAAATCTAGCTTTTATTATAATTTCCGTGCATTAAATTTCAATGCACTGTAATTTTATTTTCAAACTGTTGATTAATTCAACCGTTCAAAGAATAATTATCAGGGAAGAATCTCGATACAAGTTGGTCAGATTGTGGTACTGTTTGTCCAATTTCACATGCTGATCTGAAATCATATTTTTTTAAACTGGCCAAGTGAACTGAAATCTGCCACAAGTTTATGATTTAAGGTGATTAAACGCCGTGTTAATACTTAACAATGGGAGACTTTTGAGGTGCTCGGTGGAAGCATTCACACCAGGACTTTTCAATTGTTTGCGTCATGTTTAAGCTAATGTGCGCATGTTCAAAATAACGTTATTTCATCATATATAATGATTTATCTCAATGAAGGTCAGTCATTGCAAAAATGTTGAAAAGACATGAATCTGGGACATTTCTTACCTCCATGAGCTGTTCCTTGCTCACAATCGTCTATGCTGCGACTGAGAAACATTTCCACTTTTGTGAGAAATATTTTGAAAATAACTTGACCCTCGAGCTCCATAGGCATTGTACACGAGAAGTGGCGCAGATAATTATGTAAATAATTATGCAAATTACTACAGTCCACACCACTTAATTTTGTGATAATCTTAAATTGGCAATCACACACAGAAAGGACTTCACAGGCTATTGAACAACAGTAAAAGGACCGGTGTGTTTGCTGCCACCAACGCCTCAAATGTCTCCCATTGCTGACAAGAAAAATCCTCACCATTAAACATTCACCATATAATATTCAGAACTGGATGGGTTTGAACAATTTTGTAGTTGATTTAGTTTATTTAATTGTGATTTACACGTTTGTGCGCTTGTTCAGCAAGTTTAACCAAGAAGCCTATTGTCAAACACACATCTTCACTCCTCATCCAAATACAGCTAAAACTAAAAGAAAAATTTCATGAGAAAAACTGTGAGACAAACAACAAGTGAAGACGGCATGAAATTGGCCGCCCCACTGCAGTCTCCAACATCCGTCATGACAACCGAAACGTCGTATGTCATGTTGGCGTAATAATCGCAGGGGCCGCATGTGCTCTTGTCTGAACAGAATTCATTCGGCGTACACCAGCCGTAGACGGCCACGTAGTGATGGCCCGGTGAGACGTCCGGGTTGTCGTGCTTCATGACGATGCTGCGACGGTCCAGAGAGGCCAGTTTCCAAGAGTGATCCTTGATGGTCGGCTGGACGATGGACCTGGACACTAGGAGCTCCGGGTAGCCGTAGGAGTCTGGACAGTCCTGTGAGCTGAGACAGTTGACCAGCTTCACCTCAACGTCGGTGCACTCACTCGGCAGGCAGAATCGGTAATAATTGTACCCCTCGGCGCTGACCTTCTCACCGGTGAACGGTGCATCGACGGTGATCTCAGAGTGCGGGTGGGTCGTTGGGATACTTTCAGCTAGAACTGTAACTTTGGATGCTGGGGGGGGGGACCCAAAACAAAGCAAGATATCAGAATTAAAAAAGAACTGGATGGTTATTTGAGTTATGGTCCAGAATACAACGTCATCAGTTTCTGTTTTAGCTCAACGAAAGAGAGGTTTATTGCTGGAATGGCTGACATACGAGAATTGGACAAGCAGAACAGTAGATTATTATTAAAAAGACGTCTCTACTTTGATTGATTTTGACTGCTGTTACTGAATACATAGCTGAATTTGCCATCCAGATAGGGAAGGATTTATTCATGCAAAAATGAAGACTTCACTCAAGCCACTACTCATGTCATCATGATTTCTTTTGTAACTGCTCACTTGTACGTGGGTATGTTTTTGCGAAAAACATTTTATTTCAGTGAAATCATCCACTGAGGGAATTTATAAGCCAGATTTATATTACAAGGAAGCTGTCAGAGAACTGCAGAAAACAACACGAATGCAACTTTGCAATACAGTGCAATATAGTGAAACAGTATCCAGTAAATATATTAATACCTAAAAAAAAGGGGAATAAAACTTAATTGCCTACGTGTGTTGCCTGTTTCCACATCGATCCCACAGTAGGCATGCACACCGATGTAGAACATGCCTACTTCAAATTCCGGATCCCAGCTGGATATGACCAGCTTCTCAGATCCCCACTCGTAAGACGTCCAGGCCAGGCTGCTGTCGGTGGGGAACTTGTTGTAGCCTCTGGAGACGTACAGGTCGGGTTCTCCCTCTACCTTATTAACCTGAATGTAAATTCCACCAAATAAAAACAAATTGTCATATTCGAGGCCTGAGTACCACAATAGACTTGAATTCCAATTGAATTACAGGGGTGTGGCTGGAAGGGTGAGGGAGGTTTTTTTTTTTTTTTCACTCACATCCACCAGTTGTTTTTCGTTCAACCGCAAACTGTTTCAGTCAGTATATATGCCTTCTACATGTAGAATAGTGACACGGATTTTCCAATAGTGTCTATAGATCCTGTTACTTTGAACAGCACCCATATTGGTCAAATGGTATCCAACCTCTCCCAATGGCAGCCCCCCCCCATCAATTTTGTAGCAGGGCTGTGCATCAGAACCGGGTACCCCAGTACCCGACCATTGATGTCAGGAACTGGTTCCAGATTATGAGATTGGGTACCCGTAGCCAACTTTACAATTTACTTAGTAAGTTCTCCGACAATGAAAAAGAAAGGTTTTGAATGTCATTTGTGGAAAGTTTTCAAACTGAAAGCCAGGCTACATGGAAAAACAAAACATATTTCACATTTCACAAAACATGACGCTCGCGAAAGTTGCAATTTTACTACACTATAAAGCGCACTGTAAACACTTGTATCTCTCTGTATTGATGCACCGATGTGGACTTTTTATCATGCGGACATTTATGAACAATCTGAACAGTAACTTCTGAGATTTTTATTTTGAGAATGGGTTTCTTTAATGGGTACCCGAGGACCCGGGTACCTGTGTTTTTAATTTTCAGTTGGGTACCAGATTCCCGAACTACCCGTAAATGCACACCCCTATTTTGTAGTGGCCAGGTAAACTTGGAACCATTTTGCGTGGGTACCATCTAAGTAAAGTACCACCCAAGTAATAGCTGCTCATTGAGGTCAAGGAATTAGGCCAAAAAAAAAAATAGTTCTGCTTCCGATTACATGCCTTTCAAAAATAGGGTCGGTCGGTCGGAATTTTTTTTTTTTTTGCCAATTTTTTTTATGCAGATTGAATGGGGTATTCAATTATATGCGAAGTTTTAGCCTGAACTATTTCCATTGCACTACAAAAGCTATACACAAAAAGCCACAAATAGTGAGTAAAACCTACCTTAATTATTGTCAATATATTTACGTTCGATAATTCGCCAAAAAAATTGTGGAAAATTCAGGTCGTTCGCACCATAGGCACAACGCTAGTCAAGAATGGGAGCTGGCCAAAACTCCGATGTGTGTGATGCACTGTACATGTACCCGGCCCGCGGCTCGAAAATTTCAGGAAACACGCTGCATTGTATCACTCCAAATACGAGTAGTACGATCTCAAAATGAACTCGTGAAAACGGAAAATACATACACAGACAAGCTAGATCAAATCTGTGAATTAACTTGCAAAAATGTTCTTTCTCCATCGGTGTTTTCTTGGCATTTTTACGATGTCTTTCTCAGCACTTTTACGATGTCGAGTCCGACCAGTTGACAGAGCACGTGCCTGCGCCTGCTGCATAGCCATGCTACTGCTAGCGCTATCGATCGCATAGCCGTGCACAGACTAGTTACCGCATTTTCATAATTGGCCCCTGCGCGGCGCGGCGGGGCGGGAACCAGTCGTCGCCGCATTGCGCTTTACGCACGTGATTATAGACAGCGAAGTAGTTGAATCGCGCAGCGAATTTGTAAAAATAACGGAGGTTTCTTTTGAAAAAATAGCGAATGTAAGTAAGAAAACAATAAATACAAGCATTTTTTTTATGCAAAAGGGTTGTTGAGAGGTGTTTTGTGAAGACAGACAAGACATAAGGTTTTTATTTTTATTTATTCAATCTTTTTTTTTTTGGAATTGCCGATAAAATTTTTAGGGTCGCAGCCTAAAAATAGGGTCGATCGGGTAACCGGAAGCAGAACTATTCTTTTTTTTGGCCTTAGTCAATAGCCCTAGACTTGAAAAACAATTTTGTTTCAATGGGGACCTTTGAGTTCACAAAACACTTACAAAATGCAAGGGCAACAGTTCCAACAAATCTGTGAGTCGAACATTTTCAATGACCACTTCAACAGAACTAAAGTCCATACACTTGCCTGCAACATATATAGGCCTACCTTGTAATTATTTTTATCAATTTCATATTACAGAATAAGCCATTTTATAATCTAATCATTCTAAATGACTTGTGTACAATATTAAAGCAATCTCAAATCAGGATCATCTTTGTGTTATCATAAAAGTTCCACGTCTAATTGTCAATATTTACAGAATTGGCAAATATCTGTTTTTGAGCCCTTTGTCGCTATGCTAAAAACTAACCTGCTAATGTCAGGGGACTGTTGGACTTTTAAAATTTCATGAGTAATGAAGTACGACTACTTACACCTTGGTTTAATTCTTTCCAAGGAAGACATCGATTTCAAGATCTTAACCTTGTTTTCTGAAGTTCTTGTGATAATTGTATTCATACAGCAATGTATGCTGCTCTGTTCTGTTTTAAGGATATCTTGACACTCCTACTGCAATTTAGTTCAGAGAAATGGAAACTGGTGCTCCATTAAAAAATGAACCATTTTCATCACCAACAGTGTTACAAAAAAAGGTCCTCTTTAATAAAACCAGGCAACATCAAATCTCAGTTTAAAAAGTCTAGCTATTACCCTCATATTCATTTGCGATTATATAACAATTTCCTTAGAGTTGTAGAGAAGTCCATCACAATAATTTACAAGTTAAATCACAAGGTCATAAAAGACAAATGGCAAAAGAATGCATTTGTTGCAATTCATTAGAATAGCATGTGCCTTGATTTGAGACTCATTAACTGACTCATGACTGACTTGTGATTAACTTGCAACTGACTTGAGACTGACAGCGACCGACTTGCGACCGACTTGCGACCGACTTGCGATCGACTTGCAAAAGACTTGCGACTGAGTTGCGACTGACTAGACCACAACTCTACATCTCATTAACAATCGTGGAAATTGTTCATGATATGGAAATTTCTCATAAATATGGAAAATTCTCATGAATATGGAAACTTCTCATAAAAATAGAAATTTCTCATGAATACGAAAACTCCCTGATGGCTTACCCTCACTTGTAGATCTCTGCACGGATCGGTCACCTCTACCGCATAGTACTTGAACTCCCCGCATGGAATTTCTTGAAGAGCTGACTCCACATTCAGCGTTAGCGGTATGTGCTCAAGTCCTTGCACATCTGAAGTGGCCGTCCCACTGCAGTCTCCAACCTCCGTCATGACAACCGAAACGTCGTATGTCATGTTGGCGTAATAATCGCAGGGGCCGCATGTGCTCTTGTCTGAACAGAATTCATCCGGCGTACACCAGCCGTAGACGGCCACGTAGTGATGGCCCGGTGAGACGTCCTGGTTGTCATGCTTCATGACGATGCTGCGTCGATCCAGAGAGGCCAGTTTCCAAGAATGATCCTTGATGGTCGGCTGGACGATGGACCTGGACACTAGGAGCTCCGGGTAGCCGTAGGAGTCTGGACAGTCCTGTGAGCTGAGGCAGTTGACCAGCTTCACCTCAACGTCGGTGCACTCGCTCGGCAGGCAGAATCGGTAATAATTGTACCCCTCAGCGCTGACCTTCTCACCGGTAAACGGTGCATCAACGGTGATCTCAGAGTGCGGGTGGGTCGTTGGGATACTTTCAGCTAGAACTGTAACTTTGGATGCTGAGGGGACCAAAAAAGCAAGATATCAGAGTAAAAAAAGAACTGGATGGTCATTTGAGTTATGGTCCACAACTTCAAGTTGTCTCAGGACTAATACAAGATCAAAGAATTTTCCCCCATGTCTGCTACACAGTTAACACTTTTTCCTGTTTTCTCCACGAAGGAGAGATTTATTGCTAGAATGGCTGAAACATCAGAATTCAGCTAGCCGATTAGCAAAATAGATAAGTATTATTAAGCATGGGCTGTCTCTACTTTCATCTTCTTTTTTTTCAAGAATGCAGCCACTACTCATCTGATTAGTACAGAAAATAACCAGAAAATAACTAACTTAAATAATAACCTACGTGTGTTGCCTGTTTCCACATCAATCCCACAGTAGGCGTGCACACCGATGTAGAACATGCCTACTTCAAATTCCGGATCCCAGCTGGATATGACAAGGTTCTCAGATCCCCACTCGTAAGACGTCCAGGCCAGGCTGCTGTCGGTGGGGAACTTGTTGTAGCCTCTGGAGACGTACAGGTCGGGTTCTCCCTCTACCTTATGAACCTAATCGTAAAAAGGGGGGGGGGGGAAATCAAACTGACAGTTAAAAGGAGACCTCGCTAAATGTCACTTGATTCTAATCACAGAGGTGTCACTAGGGGAGGGGGTTGAAGGTGGGGGGGGGAATCATTTACCAGTCAGCAAAATTGTGTCCGTCACATCAGTAATTTATTATGCCTCCAAGATAAGCGCCACCTATTGCCTGACACTATCCAGACTTGTCTCCTTCGAACAGTGTCCCATTTCATCAGATAATATCTAGTAGTGCTGGGCGAGTATCCTGAGTACCCAAGTACTGGTGAGTACTGTTTGCTACTCGTTGTTTTACTTCTACTTGAGTATTCGTCCTGGCACGACTAGAAGTAGGTACTCAGGAATGCCAATTTTGTTTTCAAGTGGTGACTTAAAAAAAAGTAACCACTTTGCGGTTTCTGCGCCAAACTTGTGTTTTGTCTTAACCCTAACCTACCTCACTCCTCCAAAATCCTCCTGGCGGTTTTGGAGGATTCTGGAGGATTGAGGATGAATGGTGATTGAAGCACATGAGGATTTTGGAGGATTGAGGATGAATGGTGAATGAAGCACAAGAGGATTTTGGAGGATTGAGGATGAATGCATTTTGAGGCAGGACTGTCTGATGATTTTGAAGGATTTGGCGTTGGTTATCCTTCATTTAAACACGAGTGCAAAGTTTTGGGATGAGGAGGATTTTGGGAGGATTGAGGATGAATGCATTTTGAGGCAGGACTGTCTGACAATTTTGAAAAATTTAGGCAGATTTGCAAAAGTTTGGAAAATTTTGGAGGATTTTGGAGGATTGAGGATGGTTGTAAGCAACAAGGGCCTAGGGGGTTAGGGTTAATGCATCCCCCGCAATAAAGGAATCACTACCTCCATCTATTTCCTTGGGATTCCACTAGCACTCTCAATTTCAAGTAAAATGAGCCAAAATTTTGCGTAGTTAGGATATCTCAGTGCTGACGAATGTGGTATGTCTTTCATGCTGTTTATTAATTTAATATTAAATTCCTTCTAAGTTATATGCCATTTGTCCTGTTTTTATTGGAATTTAGTAAACTACTCGAGAGTACTCAACTACTTCCGAGTTATTTCTCTGTGAGTACTCGAGTAGGAAAATCCACTACTCGCCCAAGCCTTGTATCTAGCAACCACCCCTCCAAGAAAAACAAAAATCAACTTTGCAAAAATCTACGAGGTGTCAGAAGCTCATGTACACAAGGCATTTCTCACAAATCCAGTCTTACTAAGTCCAGGATCATATAGTCTAGAATTTATCAGTCTTCTTTATAAATCTGCTATGAGGCCGAACAAAAAAAATGGTGTGTTTACGGTAACCCGACCGACCTGGAATTTTTTCGGCCAAATTGCCGACCTCAAACTTTTTATTGCCATTTTGAAGGTTGATATTGATAATTTTCAATGACAAAAATTTCAAACATTTCAAGTTCTTTTAATTATTTGCCACGAACATAAAACCATTTTACACACTTGAAACTGACCATGATTTCACCTTTGTAAACGTGCGAAAATCGCGACGATCTTAAAACTTGAATTCTCAAACTATGCTTGAAGTACGGTTATTTTTGCACAAACGCATCGGGGTGGACTGGTGCGCGTGCAGAGCCAGCTCTTGAATCTCATGCACGAGGTCGAGTGAGCACCAGCCAATACGTGATTTAGGTTTGTATGCCATACACAGTACAGACTCTTTCTTTGGGATATTACTTGCGCATGGTCTTGCATATCACGTGAGAGGGTTTAACCAATAATGGAAAATGAGTCCGATTTTCATTGGAGTCTGATTTTCATATCACACCGGCCTACGCTTTATTCGCGCAGCTCGCAGACGCACGTGCGTACGTGTAGATTTCGAGTCATCATGGCATCTGTCATCGGCCAAGCCCAAGTGTCAAAATTGTTTAGTTTAACAATCAACAAGTGTGTCCATCAACCAGGTCAGCTGAAATTGTTGAACATAAATCTCTGCAAGACATTTATCGATGTTTTCATTGACTACCACGGGCCAGCAAATACTGATAGTCCTAATATCGATGCTTGTTGTTCTACAACATCCGAAAATGGACCATGGCATGAGGTCGAACCAGCTAGTACATTATTCAGCATCGTTGATGTATTCCCTACAGTAAAATACATCAAACTTGACTGCAAGGCAACAGAAGTGACCAGCACTCCGGAACACCAGCCCAATCATGCCAATGCTTTCCAAGTTATCATGCAAAACTCAGAGGAAAACTTTCAGAAACGGACTAGAAGGTAGGCATCATTCATTTCATGCAAGGCCAAGGCCGGGGCAGAGTTTACAAAATGGTTTAGGCACAGACTGCGCTTTGCCTTCAAAGTACAGTCGAGCTGGCTGAGTACGCGACCAATCCGTGCTTTACAATTCGGCACTGCCGGCCAGGCACGTGCGCAGAAATTTGACTGCGTAGCTTTAGGGATCTGCTGACGAGCCTAGCTCGGGCTTGCACACCGTACATACCGTACGTACACCGTAAATGCAACAGCTAGTAGTTGAGCGGCGTGCGGGCCGTGATGGCCGGGTTCACTGCATTATTCTCTGTATGGATAAATAGTTCGTCGCCTGGGTCCTAGACCACAAAGCAGAACGCATGCAGCAGCGGTAGCAGCGGTCGTTTCATGAACAAAATGCTGGAGTTTACGATCGATTCACGATCTAGAAACAATTTCACTTCAGAAGCAACGACTTGCCTGGCCGACGGACGGTACGATATAATTTGGAATGAAATGTATCGATTGAATATCTTGAATGCTTGAATATAAATTGAATATAATTGTTTTTATACAATTTCTTTTTCATTGATGAATCGAATAGAGGACATGAATATTTTCTTTAATTTTTGGAATATAACATTTCAACAGTTTATTATGAATAAGACCATAAATATCCTTGGATATTAATTATCTTATTCATAAAAATTGTATGACTTTGGGTTCACCACCCATAGGGGAACCCCTGGCCAATTTTTTTTTGTAGTACAAAATTTATGTTGCACTAGAATGCGAGGATTAATTGACCTGAATGTTTTTTATTGATGAATCAATTTTTTCAATTTTTGGATATTACATTTCAACAGTTTATTATGAATAAGACAATAAATATCCTTGGATATTAGTTATCTTGTTCATAAAGATGTTGTATGACATTGGGTTCACCACCCGTAGGGGAACCCCTGGCCAAGTTTTTTGTAGTACAAAATTTATGTTAAACTAGAAAGCGAGGATTATTTGACCTGATGAATGTTTTCTTTCATTGTGGGTATATACCACCAAAATCATATCCGTTGGCAAATTCAACTTATACAAATACAAAGTATTAGTCACTGTTAAACTTAGATTAAGTTTTAAAATCTTCTTCTGTTTATTTTCTATTTTAATACAGTCCCAGAGTGAAAGTTGGGCTTTCAAGGAAAGACGAGCTGTACAATGATCTGGTGACAGATTTCAACAAAAGGGGATTACGACTACCAAAGGGCACTTCACAAACCGAGGGATCTTACATTACTATGGTAAGCATTTACACATGAGAAAGGTATTTCAACTTGGCAAGCAAGGACGCCCCATGATGACCATATGTTTCTTTAGTACCCAACACATGTGCAATTTTATATTCAAGCAAAAGATTATTTTTTATAATTTTAAAATTCCATTTTCAATCTTGTGTCTTTGCAGGTTCTCTGTAATGCCCTTTGGTACATCACTAACCATCACATAACCATTAATGAAGCATCTATGAAGAGGCCAGCTGTCAAATCAGTACCATCCGTGTTCCAGAACTATGTCGGGTATGATGACTACAAACGCAAAAAAACCAAATGCAACCAGCTAAATTCTGTGTTTCTTGAGAGCCACGCACAGGCTTTGTTTTCCCTATGCATGAAACCAACTTTGACAAGGAATGAGAACTTTCGAAAGCTACATGATGAAGTAAAGGCACTGGCTGATTGTCTCCATGCCTACAGTGAGTTCCTCGTCACTCAAAATCAAGAAACAAAAGCTCGTCATGACATGAATCATCCAGTCAGATCAGTAGGCACAGACGCAACAGTGACCCACCGATGCAAAGCTACCTTCGGTGTCCGGGAAAAATTCAAAATTATTGACCGGACAATGTCATCAGCTGACCTGAATGAGCCAGTATTCTTCAGTGAGGATTGCCATCTTTCTGAACCATTTGAGAATGCAATGCAAAGGCATAGATTTATGACAGAGCTGCAGTTGTCTGTTCCAGTTGACGTGGTCCGATATTCTCCTGGAGGTTCCCACCTGACAAGTTTGGTTTTGGTCAAAACCAAAGAGAAGCGCACAGAGACAGAGTTACAAACTGAAGCTGTTCGTCTTGTGGCAAAGGTCAAAGATCGTCTACCAGAGTTCCATACACGCCAACAAATGAAGCAGTTTAAAGAAAAATTGAAAAATGTGGCAAATGTCCAACCACAGATTGCTGATCTGATTTACAAAGAACTTGCATTAGATGCATCGGTGGCTAGTCATCCAGAAACTCAACAGAGACTGAGACTGATTTTCCTGGGAGAACGGGGCCTCCTACAAGACCTTAGAAAACTCAATGCAGGGAGGCCTACTGGTACATTTGATGTCTTCTTTGAGAAACTTGGTGAAGTTGTTGATCGTGTCACAGCAGAGGATGAAAGGCGCCACAACATCGCTCATCTGTCAAAATGGATTTCTTTGAAGGAAATGATCAAAGATGCAAAGGAACTTTGCCCCGACCATACCCCCATACCATCTGCAAGCTTGGTGCGGCTGCAGTTTTCTCCTAGAAACCCATACTTGCACTCTGCCTTGAACTTTACTTCACGGATTGAGGTACAGTATAAAGTTCAAAGGAGGCAGTTGCGGGCTGACCACCCCGATGATCATTTCTGTGCTGCCCAGTTTCTGTACTTGAAGCACAAGGCCATTGAGTTGAAGGAGTACAGTGCACTCATCTGCTGTGACGACAAGGCAAAAGTTCCTTATGGTAGACCAGGTGTATTTGTTTCCACAGGAGTTCGGGGAAAGATGACACTTGCTCCAACAAGTACAACACTTGCAGCACTAGATCACGACATGACAAGTTCCAGCTTGACGCCATCTGTGTATCTTCAGTGTGCCATTCCACCCAAGCCAGATAAGTCCTTTGTTCGAGGTAAAGTCACAACCATCATCAATGACTCTGTTTTCCAGACATCATCACCCTTCCGTCACTCTGCTGCATTGGCAAAGATCTTTCAGCATCAGAGGGTTAAGGTGTTGTTGAAGTTCAGTGACGGTGGTACAGATCAAAGGAACACTCTGGAGGCGGTGAAATGTGCTTCCATATGCCTATTCAAGGAACTTAACTTGGACATGCTAATTCTTGCCAGATGTGCTCCAGGTCACAGTTGGGTTAACCCAGCAGAGAGGGTGATGTCCATTCTTAACTTGGGTTTGCAGAATTGTGCGCTGCAACGGGATGCTACCGATGATGACAGCGAAAAGAAACTTACAAATTGCGGCAGTATGGCTAGTATCAGAAAACTGGCTGCCAAGAATCCTGCAATCAAGGAGAAATGGCTAAAAGCTGTAGAGCCAGTGCAGTCCGCTATCAAAGACAGATTTCTGCGTCTTAGTTTGAAAGATGAGCCCTTTCAAGTTGATGAACCAGTGTCAGAAGCGGTCATCACTGATCTGAAGGAACGCCATCTCCATAAGCTGTTTCCAGAACTTGATCTTTCAAAGTTGAGGAAAGACCACACAGAAAAAGTTCGATCATACCAGACTTGGCTACTGGCACACTGCCGTCAGAGGCAATACACTTTCCAGATTCGAAAGTGTGCTGACGCTTCATGTTGTGCACCGCCATCAACCCCAGCTGCATTACTTACATGGCTACCAGATCCTGTTCTGCAAGAAAGTGGAGACCACTACAAAGGCTATGCTGAAGTCAGGGATGTTGACACTACAGAGGATGACCGTCCTTCTCTAAAACTGAAAGCTGTGAACAAACTAGCGCAAAACCCAAAGCCTCCAAAAAAGCCTGCAGCAGTCAAAAGAAAACAACCTGGCAATGACATCAACGCTCGAGCAGATTCTGACGTCCCAAATGAGCCAGTTCCAGATGAAGCGCCAAATGATCCAGTTTCAGATGGGCCAACCATTCCTTTGACTGCACAGACAGCCAGAGCAATTGTTGAGTGCACTGAGTGTCAGAAGCCAAGGGTTGTCTATGCCAAGTCAAAGCTGACCGAACGTCAGCAAACCCAGTTCTTTCTGTTGAGCGAGTTTGACTACACCTGTGGTTCACCAGTAACACCACCTGGCCACAAGCTGGAGGCTGTAGTTTTCATTCGTAGAAACATCTCCTGTGCTGTACCAGTGGAAGTTCCGTACTACAGCGGGGCTTTGTGGAGAATGGACATTTGTTGTCAGTGTGCGAATGGGGATGCAACAACTGATACCGACTTGAAAAAGCGGTTTAAAACTGTTTTGCCTTTGTGTACTACATGCAAGGAAAGGGGCCTGACACCCATCTGCCATCGGCCTTTCGGACCAAAGAAACGTTAGATGCATGTAGCACACAACGACAAATGGTTTTAGACCACTTGATTCATTTATTATGGCTAGTCTCCCACACTTTGAAAGCAGAGTAATCCTTTTCCTTGTACTTCTTTCAGGTCCATAGGAAGGCACAACAGAAAATACATGTTGATATTTCTTTCAGTTCATTTCTTTTTATGTCAAAAAGTCAAGTTGGTAGGGTTCACATTTTTTTGGGCAGGAAGCAATTTAATTTCACCTTTTTAGTATGCACACAGGATTTTTCACCTTTGATTTTTTTTCATTTATTTAATGTTTGTATCAAAACAAAAATTAAAGTTTGTCACCAGTGTGCAAACAATTTTGGCAGGAAAGAGGGTAAACTACACGAAATGCATGTAGAGTAATAAAAAAAAGAAGTGCCAAGTTCCAATTCTAAATGGTCATGTTGTTTTATTTTTAATAACTGTTATGCTGGGTATGTGAAAAATAACTTTAACTCTAGGTCAGTCTGATGTTTTCTCTGGAGTATGATCATCCAGTAGGCACCAGCGGACTTGGATTGTAGGGAGCTCTTTGTCGTCTTGCAACACATTTCAAATACCCAAAGACTCGCAATGCATGTTTATGTCCGACATGACAGGCTGACATTATTCAAAACACAATAACCTTGCGCAAGACTTTTCTAATAAAAAATTTGACAAAGTATTTTTTTAAAGTATTTCTTTATACATGTTACTTTAAAAATGCGGAAAAGCCTGTGTCCTGTTCATCGAACAGGCATAGCTCTAGTTTTATTTCTTATTTTTCTTTTTTAAATCGCTTTTTTAAACATGCATTGTGAGTTTCGGCTCGGCTGTTATTGTTATGGTACACCTTGCATCACTGAGCCTACTGAGTGAAAACAAAAAAAATCACCCAGCAACCCGGAGGTTCATCAGTCTGGGTAAAATGCAAGTAAGTGTACAACAATGGAATGGAGGGTGAACAAAATATACCTTCTCAAATTGAAAATTACTGTAGTGCTTGTCCACTCTGATTTACTAGTACTTTCCAACTTGAGACAAGTCTTAAGAATTACGAGTAGAACGGAGATTAGTACATGAACATGAACATGGTTAGTTTCAAACATTGCGAAAGAAAACGCATGGGCATGCAGAACTGAAATGAAAAAAAAAAATCACAAAATAAAATTATTTCCCTACCTACCTACCTGGATTTTTTTCAGGCCGTTACCGTAAACACACCATTTTTTTTGTTTGGCCTGAGTATGTGTAAAACTTACTGGGTAAAACTGAACTAAAGAGCTCTCATTCTGGACTATACAGATGGAATGGTACAGAACATTCAAGACAATTACCATTATTTGGAACGATCACACCACACTTTGCATTCAGTTCAATTTCTCATTTTTTTCTCCCAGAAATAAACTTGCGTAAATGTAAAAGCATTTTTAAAGGCTAGACACACGGTACATTTTGGCAACCATTTCCGTAATGACTGTTCATTGAGGTTGTTGAATTAGTCAACAGCCCTAGTCTAGAAAAACAATTTTGTTTCAATGGGGACCTTTGAGTTCACAAACACTTACAAAAAATGCAAAGGCAACAATTCACACAAATCAGAGTTGAACATTTTCAATGACCACTTCAACAGAACTAAGTCCAAAAACTCAATGTTGAATGGCCTAAACAAAGGATCCGTGGATCGCATGTGGTGACTTTTTCCCGAGGTCGATCTCTATGCTTTGTAGCCTCAGTTGACCTTTGACATACGACCTTTGACATACGACCTTTGACCCAAAATATACCCCACATTATCTTTGCTACTCAATGACCCTTGTGTTTAAGTTGTATGGGATTCGGGCGAATATTTAAGAAATGAGAGCAATTCCAAAAACTTAAAGAAACATGGCTCTACGTCATACGGTCATACACAAATTAGGACTAGTCTCCCAAAACCTCGTTTAGGCCAGACAAAAATTACCATTTGCATCTGCCAACAGTGTTATAAAACTTTTTCTAAGCAGTTAAGTCCATCACAGACAAATTTACAAGTCAAATCACAAGGTCATAAAGAGCAAATGACAAAGGATCAATGCATGTGTTTCAATTTATTTGTATTGCAAGTCAATTTACTTTTGACTGGATGATGGATGTGACTGAGTTGGGCCTGACCTATGACTGACCCATGACTGACTTTCTGACTGACTCGTGACTAACCCGTGACTGACTTGTGACTGACCCGTGACTGACTTGTGACTGACCCGTGACTGACTTGTGACTGACCTGTGACTGAGTTGGGCCTGACCTATGACTGACCCATGACTGACTTTCTGACTGACTCTTGACTAACCCGTGACTGACTTGTGACTGACTTGTGACTGACCTGTGACTGAGTTGGGCCTGACCTATGACTGACCCATGACTGACTTTCTGACTGACTCGTGACTAACCCGTGACTGACTTGTGACTGACCCGTGACTGACTTGTGACTGACCTGTGACTGAGTTGGGCCTGACCTATGACTGACCCATGACTGACTTTCTGACTGACTCGTGACTGACCTGTGACTGACTTGTGACTGACCCGTGACTGACTTGTGACTGACCTGTGACTGACTTGTGACTGACCTGTGACTGAGTTGGGCCTGACCTATGACTGACCCATGACTGACTTTCTGACCGACTCGTGACTGACCTGTGACTGACTTGTGACTGACCCGTGACTGACTTGTGACTGACCTGTGACTGAGTTGGGCCTGACCTATGACTGACTTTGACCGACTCGTGACTGACCTGTGACTGACTTGTGACTGACTTGTGACTGACCCGTGACTGACTTGTGACTGACACTAGAAAAAATCCGGAACTAGGAAAATAACTGTATTTATGATATATGGAAATTTCTCATAAATATAGCAATTTTTCATGAATATGAAAACTCCCTGATGGCTTACCCTCACTCGTAGATCTCTGCATGGATCCGTCACCTCTACAGCATAGTACTTGAACTCCCCGCATGGAATTTCTTGGAGTCCTGACTCCACATTCAGCGTTAGCGGTATGTGCTCAAGTCCTTGCACATACGCAGCGCTGAAACTCACCAGGCAGAGAAGGGTTACATCTAGACGCAACATGACAAAACTCTGGTTGTTTTCACTGGTCTATCTGTAACAACATTGACAAAGGGCAAAAGATTAATGTTAAGTTAGTCATTTTTTATGTTTATCATTTAAGTTTTTGTCATGTTTTACAATAACTAGACAAGGCGAGCCGATAAAGCTTGTCCCATAGGGCACAAAATTTTACTACCAACATCCAGCTGAGTTTACAGGACTCAAATGTGGTTAGTTATCTTGGCGCGCAGTACAGCACTCTTCCCAAACAAGTTGCGTCACAAACCACAAAAGTTTAATGCACTACATGTACATGTAAATCAGCTGAGTTCATGGATTAGGATTTCAAGGCTAAATGATTCTTTTGAATTTTTCCAGGGTTTTGCAGAATAGAGGTGAATTTGTTTTGATAACTTCAGAGAACTCACCCTGCTTTGTGATTTTTATCCCAATTTTTTTTCAGCATTGAAATGTTTTCTATAGATCAATTGTTATTGTCGCCAATAAACTGCCGTGACACTTGCAATTGATATGCTTGTTTACTATTTTAGTGGAGCTAGATTTTAAGTTGGTAAAGGTCATTTTTTACATCTCTTTAGCAGGTTATTCCTGGGGGGGATGAAGCAATAACAATGACAAAGTTCAACTGAGTGGGGGCTGGGGCAAAATTGTTTTAACTGCATCATACTTCATAGAACCAAAATTCGTTAGAAATTAGATGCCTCATGTCTGAAGTTAAAAGGGACACTGGGTCCTTGAACAGCCCAATTGGGCTACAAAACATGCTTTGAACGAAATGATGTTAATCTGAAAGAACATTTAAAAGTAGGATATAAACATCCACACAACTATCCTTTCAAAACTGGGCGTTTTTGTGTTACTCCTGTATCATGCGTGCGTAAACGAATTTCGGGGTCCACTTTTGCGACCCCAAAAATTCGAGCTGTTTTGATGCTAGTTGTGATTTCATCCGTAAAGTGATTTGCCTTTTGCGGATGTGTAAGAAACCATATTTTGTGCGTTGGTGATTGGTCATCGCGCGCTGTGCATATCGTACGTACATTGACTGAAAGTGAAAACGACAGGAAAAGCGTATTCGTACTCCATCGTGTCCGATGTAAACAACTGAGGGTTTTTTTTGTCTTTTCTCGGGAACGGTAAGACATTAGGTTGGTTTCCTTTGAACCAGATGTTTGAAATAGGATAAGTAAACGATCCAAAACATGAAATTTTCGAGGATTTCAGGACCTAGTGCCCCTAGCACTTTTTAGCGCTTAGCACTAGTACTAGTCTAGGCCAACTAGTAGTCCCAGTAACTAGGACTCAAACAGGGCATGTGCGACAAGGATGTTCATGATGTTTCCTGAATTGAAGGTAAAATTTCTCTTTTCTTCCAAAAGGTATGTAAACCTAACCACCACCATTTGTATTTCAAATTCCCACTGAAGCCTGCAGGCATGACAGGCAGACAGGGTCGCATAAGGCAGTTTGATGACTCGTTTTGGGGTAGCCCCACTAGTGTGGCCGCGGTATGCTGCGCTGAACCTCTGGCCAAAATTGCTTGTCGAGCGAGGGCGCGAGTTGCAAATGCGACGGCTGTTTCCTGTACCATGCATTTATCGTATAGGGGCCACGTGCACTGATCTCTATTCAGGATCTACGGCACAGGAAACAGCCGTCGCATTTGCAACTCGCGCCTTCGCTCGACAAGTAATTTGCATAAACGCAACGTCACAGCTTGAGATCATCTCTTGTCACATTCAAAATGGCTGCCATCACCAGACGTTTCACGAGTGCATATGGGCTCCAGAAAGATTCAAGAATATCTCGGAAAATTGAACATCATTACACCTAAGCATCCCAGAAGTGATAGATGGGACATCATAGAATAAAACCATATGTAAGAAACTGCCTGGAATTTTTATGAAAACGTCCTCAGTAGTGCGCGGTACCACGGTGTGTGGCCAGAGGTTCAGCGCAGCATACCGCGGCCACACTAGTGGGGCTAGTTTTGGGGGTGAAATCTGAAGATTTTGATTGGGGGTACGAGTGAAAATGCTCAAAAACAGTTATAACTAACGCAATAAGGCTACGTACCTAGGACTAAACTATCGCCCGACCATGTCCAAATGTTAAAATAGGCGATTCGTAGAGTCCTAGTTACTCGGACTAGCCAACTAGTAGTAAAATCACTTTTCGCTGATAGAAAAGCTGTTATTTTGGTGAAACAAAATAACCATAACAACATTACTCATAATTTAGTATCACAGCGTATGTTGTATTGATACTAGCCCCATAAATGTGGCCTATTTACTGGACTGCCTCCGTAAACATAGGCCACACATCCACATGTACAAAAATCGTGTCGACTTTGCCAAATTTTGATTTTCACATTTAGGCTTAGTTTGTAGGATTTTTTTGCTTTAGAAGCATACTCACCCTCTTTATAGGCTAGTCAGAAAGTGCTGCCTTTTTCAGATGTCTAATTTTTGTGAAATTTCATGTTGAAATTTTGATACGCAAACGTGTAAAAATGAATCTGGAAATTTCACGAAAAATATACATCTGAAAAAGGCAGCACTTTCTGATTAGCCTATAAAGAGGGTGAGTATGCTTCTAAAGCAAAAAAATCCTACAAACTAAGCCTAAATGTGAAAATCAAAATTTGGCAAAGTCGACACGATTTTTGTACATGTGGATGTGTGGCCTATGTTTACGGAGGCAGTCCAGTAAATAGGCCACATTTATGGGCCTATATTGATACATGATCATCAGATCATGATGGGCTGGAAAAGAACACAGTCATGACAGTGACAGTGCAAAATAATTAACATTTCCAATTCCATGTGTATGTGGTCCACTTCATCAGGACTAGCAGTGGCGTCACCAGACTTTTCAGACTGGGGGGGGGGGGGGAACAGGGGGGGCACCAGAATTTGATGGGGGGCACTTGGGTGGTTACGGGTTGCCGTCCGGGGGGGGGGGTCTAACCCCTTTGGAAAATTTTCGCATACGGAGGATGGGCTAGATGCAAAATGGTGCCACATTTGATGCTAAATTCGATCTGAAGATATCTCCAGAAATTGCTACTTTTGAGGTAATGATTTTAACAACGCGCAGAATTTTTTTTTACCAACCCAAATCTCAGATGGGGGGCACTCGGGGGGCACTAGGTTTTCCGGGGGGGGGCACGTGCCCCCCCCCCCCCCGGCCCCCCTTGGCGACGCCACTGCAGGACTAGTGATCGAAGAGGTGTTTTCTGTCGTCTTCAACAGAGGTATTATGCACCACTAATACATGTAGTAATACATCGACAAATGTGCAATTTATTCCCCAAAATCGGAAATACTCACAAGTCGTCTCGATCTCTGGAGCTGAGTGGTGGCGCACATGTCCGGCTGACGCAACTCACTTCCCGCAAATTTTTATACAGGAACATGAAACACGATGGCGTCATTAAATTTGGCTATGGGGAAGGGCGCCCCTGGCGTTGGATAGGTAAACGGGTGTGCGGCTACGTAGTATAGTACTAGTAACATGTTGAGATTTAGCAATGCTTTGGGGGCGGGGCCGGGAGGGGGGGGGAGACCGGGCAATGAATGTAACAAATAAGGACTCTAGCGGCGAATGCTTCAGAAGTCTGTAACTTCCCTGAAGTTGTTCAATAGAATGCTTGTATGAAACCTTTCAAGTTTTGGACAGTACAGGGAAAATACAACATTTGCAAACATCAAAAAATAAAACTACCAAATCATTTTGAAATACCTTGCTGGACTGTTAGTGAATGACAGTGTAAAGCATCCTATAAAATCATGGCACCTGGTATACTGTCATTTTCAAGAAAAGTGGTATTTTTGTATCAATTTCCAACGCTGGTCGGCCGACCAGCGTTGGAAAAAACTGGCTTTTTTTCAAATACTGGCCCCAATTGACCATCGCACTTGTTTGCAATCAATTACACACCTATGAACGGGTACAAGCCAGCTAGACTGGTTCCCTGACCTTACAATTCCCCAATGTATGTAATCTGCTCTGTTTCTTCTTATATGGAGTCAGGGAACCAGACTACAGAAAAATGATTGTTTTTCTTGGTTTTTATAGCATTTTCGAACCCAAAACCTCAAAAAAGTCAGTGTAACTATATTTGCTATATATTTCCAACCCCCCAATTCCATCCATTTCTGAAAATTACAGCAAAAGCAAACGCTTTTAAAACTTGGCACTGCCCTGGGACATTACAACCACTGTACACTAAAACAAAATACACAATTCTAAAGAAAGAAAATAACGTCACTAATAATTTCATTTAACAATTATTTTTACAAAAATATATTGGTTGCTTAAAAACAATCCTGTTGAGAAATAAGCCACAAACAATGATACACATGATGAAAAGTGGAACGATATATTGGGGGAAACATGTTCAGTATACCACCCCAACTGTGGTTCCTGTTTAATACATGTTCCTATTATATTAGCTCATTAGCATGTACCGTCATTTTTTTTGTAGGCACTTTTAAACATAATAAGTGGTGCTACTAATCAGAGAATAAATTGCTTTAAAATGTTACATATCTGCATGATTTTACCAAAGATAAATTAGTTCAGCGGCTTCAAAACTAAGTTTCACGTTGATGAGTGCATGCAAATCTGCTTTTTACCTATCAAACGATAGGAGCGCCCTTCCCATCATTACCCCTGAGCAGTTTCACCTTTTTTCAGCGGAGTGTCCGGTCTTCCTAATATGAAAGAGATACACGTGCGCGCACGTACGTGATCACTATGTACGTGCCCTTGAACCGTAAAATTAAAACCACAATGAACCGGATACCCGGGGCCCGCGTTTTGTGTGTTCCATGGTTGTTACAAAGATCCCACTGCTGCCTGTCTGAAAACTGTAAATAAAAGAATGCACAGATTGTCCTATAATAATTTATTACTGATATCCGGCGAAACATCTCCAGGCCTCGATTTATAATCATATCTGATAGCTCAATGAAGTGTTAATAGTAAAGTTTCCACAATTTGACAACATAATATAATTATTTTGTTGATCCTTATATACCATCCCCCACCGTGACCTAGCTGGATCATTGTGTTGAGCTGGGGCGTGTATTGCATCAGTCGATGCATTCATCAGAGATTTGCTCAAAGCCGATTCTACCATGTATTTTTCCACTGTAGTAAATTCTCGGAATCACAGTCATGGCCTTGGCCGCTTTGTGTTTTGATACACGGACTTTACTGCACGAGTCGCCAATCTAGCGGAGGCTAGTGGTGATCTACAGACATCTACGGCGGCTCATCAAAGCCTGCAGCATCTTTGTGATATTGAAGAGTAAATGGAGGTCTCGAGGTGTTCAAGTCAGAGAAAAAGGTTGAAAAGAGATGAAAGAGAAATGCAATATTTCAGGAGACGAAAGATTAAAAAAAAAATTCCAGTTATACGTTTTTAAAGATATATGTTTATATTAATATTGATCAGGTGCTGAAGGCATGGTGTTGCAATCCCAACCAATAATAGTCTTGCTTCAAGACGTTTGAGATCGAGAGTGGATTGTCACGGGGCGCGCTATTAAATAGTGCGCCCTCACAGAATTGAGCCTGAGGCGAAAATTATACCGACGTTTTGATCCTCGTACTAGTACTGTGTAGGGGTTTGGTGCCACGTCCCGTCTCCCTGGGAACAGTTTTGTTTTAAAATAAAATAGTAACAATGTGTTTAACTGCTTCGTTTTCTTGGCGTCTGCTAGAGTGGGTCCCCCCCCCACCCTCCCCTCCCGTCAGCAAAGTGTTTGGCCAATCAGCGGGCGCTTTCTATATCGGGTCTTCGGTCATTCACCTGTTGCGCGTCATAGACATGGATACAAAAATTGTAACGCGCTCTGTATCATGTTTCGTGATATGCGCCCGGCTGTTGTATCACAACACTGCATTCGACTTGACCAATCAAACCATTAGTACTGACTTGGGAAAGAAATGACGTCACGATTTAGTAAAGTCGACTCCGATTGGCTGGCGCGTGGCTTGCATAATTATATCTGCATGTTTGACATGTCAAACGTTATACAGGAGACTTGGCTCCGTGGATAACTGGTGATACTCAGATGATCATGTAGTGTCAAAATGGTGTCCACCCCTCCCGGCCCCAGCTCTTCAAAATTGAAAAGGTCTATATCACAGAGGATTGTTTGAGGACTCGCCTCCCCCACGCCCCACCCCCAAAAAGGATACACATTTTATACTCAGCAACCTGTAAACATAAATCAGTTATTGAAACACGCCAGGTATCAAATCATTTCAGTTTCAGTCACTAATGAATCGCAAGGGGCGGTTCGCGAAAATTAATAATGCACGTGTCATGTCATCAATCCTCGTCGCCGAGGAATGGTGGGGGAGTCGAGTGTGCGCGACAGCGTGGGTCATTCCGCCAGTATATCCACGCCGTCGACTGGGCAACACGTTGCCGACGGGAAGGAACGCAACTCGCACAGCTAGCTAGGCGTACAGGCTGATTTTCGGGGATACCGGGTAAGTTTTAACAACATTACTTCCAACAATATACAGACCCATAGCCAGCCGGAAGTGGTAAGGGGTAGGTTTGATTTTTTTAATAAAAAGTGGATTTTTTGGGGGGTAAAAGTTAACATTTTGTGTCACAACTCCTAGAATTCTGAACGTGCGAAGAAAACATGGATTTACAATTCACTATGTGAGGTAGTGAAAGTACTTGAAAATGACCTACAATTTATATTAAAAAAAAGGATTGCCAAAAATTGACCCATGCCGAATAGGGGTCGGGTCGTTCGATCCACACGATCCACTTCCACGGCTCTGCTACCGGCCTGTACAATAACCTTTGAAAAATACCAGTTATGATTTCGAAACTGTTTTGTTTTCCATAATATTTTGGTTTTAACCGTCTGAGGTAAATCATATTAGATTCGGTTGGTCCATACATAGTCACTGAGGAATCATGAAGAGTTTTCTGATTGTTTTTCCCTCGCGATACAAAATATTTCTCAGTGAATGCGTCGAGATAGACCATTATAGTATCACAGTGGTTGAAATTTTTTGAGAATTTGTTGTACATTTTTGTAAAGAAAATTTTAGAAAACAAGCATGTAGAACGTGAGCATAATCTTAATTTCCGAGCACTTTCAGACAGTAAAATTGGACAAATTTCATTCTATAGAAAGGTCATTTTAATTGGAGGTGGGTTCAGGCTGTAAAAGAGGGAACTGCGTGATGTAGGCCTAATGATGAATTCGCGATGTCGTGAAACAAAATGCGCGAGTGCAATGTCCCTTCAGGGCCGCTATAGTAATCTTTTGCGAATATTAATGAAGCGCAGTCCACGCATATTGCCATTTTATCCTATCACCATGGGCGTCGCCAGGATTTTTTCTAGAGGGGGCAAAAAAAATTTGCCAAAAAATGCTTGTATTTCTCAACACATTCTCGATTTACCCCTTTTTTAGAGGGGGGCAGGGACATTTTGCCCCCCCCCCAACTCATTAAATTTACACCACTTTGTCTTCGCGCCTCTTTTTCTTTTCTTTTTTTTTTCTTTTTTTTTTTTTTTTTTTTTTTTTTCCGGGGGGGGGGGGGGCAAGTGCCCCCCTTGCCCCCCCCCCCTCGCGACGCCCATGCCTATCACAATATTTTCGTCAAATGATTTGCGGAAACCCTGCTTTAGTGCCAATCGGATCATCAACTGCAAAAGCCGTCATCAAAAATTAATCTCCAAATTTGCGGGAAATGATTACTGGGATGTCATTCGTTGCCATGGTCACTCCGTGCGAATTCAATTGGCGCCAATGCTTTTGCAATTTTATCCTGTTGTATGCATAATGAATGTATCACATTAGCGTAGCGTCACATTAATCCTGCACAAAATGGAAATCAAATTACTGGGATGAGCTCGGTTTTTGATGTGATGGCATTTTATTGGCTGTTATAGTATTTTGATGGGACGACGGCGTGGAGACTGATTGATTTTTGCACCGCGTAGCCATACTAATGAACGATATGGATGCCATAAAGGCTAGGAACACATTTACTGGGTGGTCCAAAAAAGGGTTGACACTTTTTTTCAGAAGCAGATTTCTCAAAACTGGGGAGATATGTTGACATTCTTTTAAAATATTCCTAAAATATACAAGATCTACTTGGTGGACGGTATTATGGTGAAAACGGCGTTGAAAATGATTAATAAATGACGGCCATGATAGTCAAATACCAGTTTATCCACATTTGCACCCAAGTCCACGAAACATGGTAAAAACAAGAACTGTCATAATGCATAACGATGAAATCCTCTTATACACGCGTGTGGACAAACTGGTTTTTTACTATTTTGTGTGTAAATGACCGCCATTTCTTATTTCTAGGCTTGATTTTGAATATCGGAATAAAATTTCCAACAATTTTAACATGTCTCCCCAATTTTCAGAAATCAGCGTCTGATAAGTGTAATTGGACCACCTTGTATAGATCAAACGCATTTTTGAAGCACTTTGCTAGGAAATTTTAGAATGACATTTCATAGCGTTCCAAAAAAAAACCCCCAAAGCTGAAGCCTATGCCGGGGCCTACGTGAACACTGTCAAATTTGCGTCCGGGGACGTGAATTCAAAGAGTTCATGCCATGAATTTTTCTTAGGGACACATTTTGTGCAACTGTCTACTCCTCTTCAATGCATGCATGAAAACTATTGGATATCCCTTTTTGGTTAATTTTTATTGAAAAGTGCACTTCTTTAAACATTAAAAACAAACATGCTTTTCTTGGCAACCGAGGGCGCAGTTGCTGTGATGTCATATCAGGAAGACACTGTTGAGTTGATGGGTTTTCTGTTTAAATTGTGAACAGAAAACACAAATTTGCTCATTGAAAACATTTGTGAGAAAAGTTTGCTCGTAGCAGAGTTACTGCCATTCTGACACAACGAATCACCAAAGAAAAGAAAAATTAGGACAGCAAATTATCAACACTTCTGGCAACTTTTTATGCTGAAATAGCTGTAACATTAAGGTTTCTGCCTGAAATGACACTGTTGCTCATGAATATGTAAATTTGAATTGGCATAAAACCTGAGGCACCAAAATACTCTTGAAAATGGCAAAACTTTATTAGCAGGTTAAATGGGACACAGATGTGCATTTTTAAGGATTGTTACCGGGTAAAAATTACATCGCATGAGCCGTTTAAGACTGATGTAGTTTTGCACCACGTATAGCCACAGGTAGGCTACTAATGAGCGATACTTAATATGTCACATTTTATGGAGATGGATGTTATCAAGGAACACGATTAGTTCAGACGCTTTTTTAAGCACCTTGCTATGAAATGTTAGAATGACATTTCATGAAATTCCAATAAAACCAAATCTGAGGCCTACGTCGACGTTGAGGAATTTGCCGAGTCAGGTTACGTTCAACAAGTTATACCGCAACATTACTCTAAAAATGCAATTTCTAGGCTAATTTTTAAAATGTTGATTTACCTCCGATCCACCTATCTTGCAACAACAAGCCACACGTTTTGATAATTATTTTAACTCAAGGTCGACGCTATATAATTATAGTGTCGAGCTTAATAATGAGTCTTTCTTTTGATGTCGTGCACGAACAATTTTGACGTTGTACTCGTAAACCCCCTATACCATTATCGCGAAAATTCAATGGAATTTTCATCGACCGCGTGCATGCATAGCAAACGGTTGTCCATCGCGTTTCTGTGAGATGGTGCAAAAATGACATTTCGAATTGCAATGTTAGACTCAACACCTCATCCCGGTCTTACATTCAAAATACTGAAAGGAAAATTTTGCATCCCGGCCCCAAAACTCTTCCCCCAGATTATTGCGAACGGTCCCCGAACAAAATGTTATCATCTCAAGCGAGCTCCGTTGTTAAAGGTCAAGCGCCTTCTTACACCTCTGCCATACACACCTCAAGAACCTCAAGGACCATTGTGAGGTTAGTCAAATGCCGATGAGGCTCGAGCCTCATCAGCATCTTCCCGGTCTAATTGAAATGTATATAGACTCCATGAAAATGTCATAATTTGCAGAGCACGGTTAATCGGTGTCACTTCCGATGGTAAACATTCACCGGAATTTTGTTGAATGCATTGGGTGCTTAAAAGCCTTTGCTAACGACGCCACAAATAACTCTCAAGGCTCGGAAAATTTCGTCAAATGACAACATTTTTATTGTGTGATTGGCTACCCAATGGCTGAGAACGATCCACGCCCTTATTTCAATTTTGAAGAATTATCTGAGACTTAGGTCTCTAGACCATTATCATGTTGCGGCCATCTTGATTTTTCCCTTTTAAATCAACGTAACCAAAGCGAGGCTGGAAGGAAAAATAGTCTGGTTCCTTTTTGCACAAAACACATTATCATTCAATACTGTTATTGGCTACAGGGAACATGACTGAAATGGTGGCAGCATGATAAAGGTCTATTAAAGTGTACTAAAATTTATCCCGACGTTGAAAGCCCGATACCAAGTTAAAAGCCTCAACAGATAGGTTGAGCTGAGATTTGTTTTAACTTCGAAAGCTACACTGCTTTTCTAGCTCCCGAAACGTTGGGCGCAAATTTCTCAATTTTTTGTCTTCTATAGATTGGCGGGATGGGCGCTTTCGTGGACAAGTGCACAGTCTGGTGCCACACGGGGGTGACCAGCCCGTTCGATGCGGGTGAATCGGAGCGACAATGGAAACGACAACACGAGCAATATGAGAAGAATGCAGTGTATAAGGTACATGTTAACCAAAGTTTAGTGTTCCAATAAAATGCACTGAGTATCAGACATTCACGTGTGCAGAGCCACGGTTGAACGTCTGACATAACATGCAAATTGTATGCGACCCCGCGCGCCAGCCGATCGGAGTTGACTTTAAAAATTGTGACGTCATTTCGATCAGAAATGTGGAGCAAGCTGTTGATTGGTCAGTTTGGATGCCATGTTTTTGTAATATAACAACGGGTTACCGAAGACCCGATACAGAAGGCGCCCGCTGAATGGTCAGAATCTGGAGGTCAAGACGCAGTATTGTTTTGCATAATTTATCGCCGAATCTGCTCGCAAACTGAATCTGAAATGTGCAAGTAGGTCGCACATTATAAAAATGTACCCTATCTCTTTAAAAATGTTTTCCCAGTTAGTGCACTTCGCCAGTAGAGGGCGCCTCATGGAGGAGTTCCATAGACTGAACGAGGAGGACTTTAAGGAATTCTTGCAAAGACGGGTAGGTCAAAGTTCAAATTGCAAAGGTCAAATGCCTCGCATGATACCTATTTGTAGAACTTTATCGTCTGCAAACTTATTTTAAATTTCAAAATCCAATTGCCATGTAATCTTTTGTCTGAATAAATTATGTTTGAATTTTGGACAATGAATAAATGAAAAGGTATACTATTTTTATTTTTAGGTGAGACCATTTTTATACAATGGGGGTGAAGGGAAGACCATCTCGAAGGTGGAATACGCAACGATCAGACAGAAGCTGAAGGCAGAAACGGAGGTCAGTGGCGGATGATTCAAATGAACCAATTAGCTATTTGCATGGTATTGTCATACACCTTTATCATGCTGCCACAATTTCAGTCATGTTCCCTGTATCCAATAACAGTACTGAATAATAATGTTTATGTGCAAAAACTAGAACGAGGCTATTTTTTCCTTCCAGCCTCGCTTTGGTTGCGCTGATTTGAATGGGAAAAAAAATCAAGATGGCCGCAACACGATAATGGTCTGTTGAATTAACGAAAGCGAGGTTTTACTTGCAATAACTCAGGTTTTAAGCCCACTATGTTTGTCAAAAGGTCAGTAGTCACAACATTTTGTGATTACCGTAAGGATTACAAGCGGCGTCAGAAATTTTAGCAATCAAAAAATAATATATGTCCTTCCGGAGCCACCGTACAATTGAGTTGCACAAACTCGATGATATAGTAATTTTCTCCCCTTTTTTGAGAATTAAACGACTGCAATATCCGTGCTGATTTATAATATCATTACTTCCAGTTTTAACATGATTACTTCCAGTTTTATTTCTAAATATACTTATGAATTGAATAACCATCAATAATGGGGTCTAAGGAGTCGTTCGATATCCCAAATACACTCAACCAAAAAAGAAAGTCTTCCCCTTCCAATACTTTTTTGTTAAACTCAAAAACTACTGAGCACCTCTCGCTCAAATAACGACTAATCAGTACATACATTCCTTAGCAATCCAGCCATACTCTTTATTTTGCCCCAAAACAGTGATAATGTGTACGAATTTAAGCAATTTATGACAAATGATACCGAAAACAGTTGCACTTTTGTATATGAGCAAGTTGTGGTTTACACTCACCAAGTGTAAAAACAAATTCGGTAGAGTGTAGTATACAATTATGCGCATACATGACTGTGTAGGCCTACATAATGTGTGTGGAAAATGAAGTTTTATGCCTACGCAAGTTGTGATTATTCATTGTTCGACGATTAGAATTAACGCTCCAGCGATGATGACGAGTGAAATGTGTTGACTTTGTCAGCTGACCCTTGGCGACTCGCGCGTCATGAGGTGTGCAAACCAATTTGCGACACCAGACAACAGAGAGATGACGCACCGAAAGGCGGGAAAAAGCAATCTCCAAGTTGATGTAGTTTTTCGAGGTTATATTACATGTCAAGTTGAAATTGATTGATTAGATTCACTACATGGTTGATAAGTTTCCTGTTCTTAATTCATTAATAGAAAAGGGCGATGAACTGAAAACGAGTCATTCTTGGTGTTTCATACGTCGTTAAACGGATGTAGTAGAAACGAGCAATTTTATTTTTTTTCAACGATGAGTTGGCCCGAATCATCGTTGGCAATTGATGGTGTTTAATGACAACACACTAGACGTAACGATTTCATATGATGTTTGATTAGATAAAAAAAATTTCAATCAATATAGCCTCTTGATATTTTTCGCCGTTTGCTAATGGTGAAGGCCTACAATACCTTTAACCGCGTTCACTAAAGATCGTAAAATGTGTCAATGAAGTCAGGTAGCCACCCGTCATGCATTATTCTGTGTGCGATACACTTTTGTTTCACACTAAAACGGTTTATGAACGAATTCGGTGCATGAGTTTTCGTGGCTCAGTTAGGCAGATGACAAGAAATGAGACGGTCGAATTGGAATCATCATACCTTTGGCATGATGTATGCAGACATGTCGAGCTCATAAGCCAGCCCTGTGACTGCGAGCGCTGATAAATAATTTAGTGTTTGTCATCAGGCGATGGAAACTCCATACACGCGTGTTTCTGACAGGATTTACTGCGTCTTATCGGCGAGTTTTAGGGCTTCGGGATAAAACACTTACAGGAGGAGCCATTAACACGGAAGGATAGGCGAAACACCACAATTCCCTGTAGAGTTACCTATAGAAGCATGTCAGGCTCGAACCAACGTGACATCTCAATACGGCCGGTCATTAGCCGTGTTCCACTTCCCATATTTCCCCTGTGCCCCAGTTCAATGGACACCTAGCACACAATTTAACAAGAAGTGGCATGAAGAGCAATCTCCTTAGCACTACTTCTCAAGAGCTGTGCTTTTAACACGGATAGGCATAATGTTATGCAGTGTTTGGAGCGATCGCTGTCATTTACGTTCCTTTAAGGGTGCAGACCTGCAAATTGACTTCCATACACTTCAGTGATAATTACGCATCCTTCCAAAAATTATTTAAAATACAACTCTCCAATGTGTTTGACACACCCACCAAATGAAAGCTTATTTCATAATCTTTCATTTTCAGTTCAATTTTTTTGGGTTCCTTTATCTGATAACTTTTGGGAGAAAATTTCACCTAAAGATGATCACCCCGAAAAGTAGTCCTATGGCCCATCACCATTTTGAAAAATGTTACCTGCGCTTCATTGCAAGAGCAATCCCGGCGCGAATTCATGAGATTTTGTACAGAAAATGTGAAAAGTTCACGTAATTTGCGTACTCTATTCCCAAGTTACGTCTATTTTAATAAAAAGATCACAAACTTCAGCTGTCCACCACTGATCGTTTACCGTTCTATAATACGAACTGATGAATATACCAATGAAATACAAGAATACCTCCCTGAACAACGAAAACTTGCACAGAAGTGCAAACAGAAATCGTCATCAGTATTTCAGAGAAAAAGTTGACTTGTTTAAACCACAAAAATCTGACAGTACAAATGATGTTTCAGTCATGACTCAAATGATTAAAATCTCATTTGTATTTGAATGCCTGTGTGTAATCTGTAATTCTCACTCAGCTCAATAGCTTCCATGCAATGACATTCCATGGACAGCTATAAAAAAAAGAGGTTATTTTAGTAAAACATGCATAACTTCTGATAGCATGGATCAATTTCAGTAATTCCTTTTTTTAATTGAGTGCAAGAACATGCACCCAGTTTAATAATATGCTTAGTTGGTGGTAAATTTTTTTTAAGGGTAAAATAAATTAATCCTGGTCATTTTCTTTTTGACTCACCCTGTATAGGAACAAAGCGCAGAGTGTTTTCTTTCTTTGGGGTGTGGGGGCGTTGATTATTGTTAGTCTTTAGACAGCACATCAATATCAAAATATAATCATTAATAACGAGTGTTCTTCCCTTCATAAAATAATGACTCCCAGGCCAAGAAACTAGTCAAGAGGATGTCGAGCAAGGAGCTGGTGCTTCGATTCGACCGCTCCCAGTTAGCGGCCATCAACCGCTTCCGTCCGCGGGAGGCTTGCTGGGACCTGACCCGCCGAGGCGAGGTCGGGGAGACGGTGCTCCACCTGTGCCTGTTGAATAACACGGAGACGCATCTTCAGATCGCAAGGATCTTGTTGGAGATGTACCCGAAGATGGCGCATGACATATTTGAGGGAAATGACTACTATGGTAATTTTGTTACGGTCATATTAGATCGCATCAATTAAAGATGAAAAATACCCGCTCTATTTTCGAGTTTCACCTCGACATATAGATTGTTTTTCATTTACTATAAAAGGTATTAACTTTTGAATGAGACATCGAACGAAACAAAAATCCACCGACGTTTAGTTATTGAATTTTTGTTTTTTTTTATAAAATCGACTTCTTGGCTACCAGACATAACGCGGGATGTGTTATTTGTACACACAATGAAAACCCCATTTTTTAGGGATGCAGACGCCAACAATTGAAAAAAAGAGCACTGGACACAACTCTTTAATTTGACCAGCAGCTCAGACTTGACTTGAAACTGGATGACTTCTTGATATGGATCTGTGATAATTTATGAGGAACTGACAACATCTTGCTCCTTATAAACCCATTAACAGGTGAAAGTTGTCTCCACTTCGCCATCATCAACAACAGCCTAGAGTGGGTCCAGCTCTTGGTGGGCCGCTACAAGACCCGCCTCGACCAGCGCGCCACAGGCCGCTTCTTCCGTCCCAACGATCTTAAGGAAGGCACTCGATCGGCTTTCCTCCCCTCCAACTACGAGGGGAAGGCCTACTACGGGGAGTACCCCTTGGCCTTCGCAGCTAGCGTGGGGAACGTGGAGATCTATGACTACCTGGTGGCTGAGGGGCTGAAGAACGAGAAGGGACGGGGGACGGTCAACCCGGATGCCAAGGACTCGTTTGGGAACACCGTGGTGCACATGGTCATCATCCATAACCAGAAGGTATAGACAAATAGAAGAGAGTGAATTGTCGGTATTTTCTTGCGATAGATTAAGGAGGATAAAAAGGGAACCTAGAAGTAGCGGCGTAACAAAAGTGTCAAACTTGAGGGGGTGGTACTAGGATATGTTCCTTTTCCAGGGGGTGGGAAGGCACCTATACTGTGTTTGGATATTTTTGGAATAACGAAAAGCTTGGGCTTCTGCAAATTTTGAGTGGGGGAGGGGGTCCCCTTAGTTTCGTTCCTGAAATTATACAAAATAAAACAACCATGCACTCTGATATTTTCCAGATTTTCTGCAATTTAAGGGTTTAAAAACGATATAGAAGTACGAAGTAGAAATTCCGTTTTGACGAAGTGACAAATATCTTTAGTAGCCTAATTAATATCTCGTAATTATAAACACGGTTTTATGAAGACCAAAAATTGTTTTGGCTGTTTAACCATTGGGCTTTCGCAGCAGTTATATATATTTCCCAATTCAGGGGGAGAAATTAACGCAAAAATGCGATTTCAAAAAACGACCAATTTCAAAGCGATTTTTTTCAAAACTCGGTTTTGCAGCAGTGTGCATAGATTCGTCACTTCGTCAAAGCGGAAAATGTCAATCGTTGAAAAACAAGCCATTTGGTAATGGTGTGTGATGTGTGTATATTGGGGACAAGATGAAGTTAAGGCTATTCTCCTCCAATGAAGTTCTTGTGCTAGTTTGGTCATCATGAATTTTTTGGATTCCAGCACATGATGAGTCACGTGATCAACCACACCGCCCTGCCCGCCCGCCATGACATCTTCAATCATGACGGTCTCACCCCCTTGGAGCTATCCTACCGCCTGGGCCGGGGAGAATTATTCGCTCATCTGCTGGACTTGTCCAGCGAGACGCAGTGGACGCGCGGCACGGTGGCCAGCGTGGCTTATCCACTGACTGGACTGGACTCCATCGGACCTGGAGGAGAGTTGAGTAAGTGGCGAATTGAGCAGAGACTAGACATGCTGAGCAGGCCCGGATTAAGTGTTTCGTAGGCCCTAGGCACCAGTGTTCCGTAGGCCCTACTCCGCCCTAGCCACCGACACCAAATTCAGGGTACAAAGCACTGTACAAATCAAGCCAGACCAAACTGGTATAGGTCCTAGCTCTAAAAGCCTGTTGGCACCAAGGGCGTCAATCGCTTCTCAAAAGTGTGTGGGGGTGGTACAAACATGTGTATTCAGCTGAGAACTAATTCGAGCGCGAAGCCTAAACGGCGTGGGGTTCGAGGCCCGTTTAAAAAAAAATGGATTCTAGACGCTGTGTGGTGCGATCTGAGGAAATTTCTGACAAGGTTTTAGCAAAAGATCCTCATTTAAACATCATTTTCGAGTTGGGAGTCATTGAATCAGCAATTCTGATTTACAGAATCAAATGTAGGTTACAAAAATTATTATTTATTCAGGGACGACAATAGTTGGGGGAACGACAAGTCCCCCTGTCCCCTACCGATCGACGCCCATGGTTTGGTTGGCACCGTGCTTCAGAACGACAGCCTTTACACGTAAATTGTATACGTAGGGCCTGCTGTATGGGTCAGTTGGTGAAATCGAAAATTCTGATAGAGAAACCCTAGCACTTTTTAAAAAACTTTCTGTGCGCGTGGTGTGGTGTGGGACGTAGCCCGTGTTTCATGGCACACTGCAGTATTTTCGTATAGGCCCCCGAATTTTTCGTAGCCCCCCAAATTTTTCGTAGGCCATAGGCACAGTGCCTACTGTGCCTATGGGTAATCCGGGCCTGATGCTGAGTGAAGATTTATCCATCATTCGGCCTGGGTGTTGTGTGTAGTCCCTGCTCAGTTCGGTTGATGTTACATGACATAAAAATGCACAGAAAACCCTTGTCAGTACATGTACCTTTTCATTGCACTAATCACGGCGCCATCCGCTCGAAAATCCCAGCGGTCGTGTCATGATCTTTCACGGGGTCTGAGCGCTTCATAAATTCATCGGCATCTCGCGGACAAAAACCCAGTAGGCCTTTAGATTAATTTAATGAAGAGGAAATTCGTTACCCTAATGGAACAGAAAAAACCGCCGGTACATTTTGGTTGATGAAAGCAGACAGCGTTTTTAATGAGTGTCGGGAATTCTCTCATTTCCGCCACAGCCTACTATAACGGATCGTGGAACGAGCTGTACTTTACTGTAGCGCGACGGGTATTATCGAAACCCGCATGATTTATGTATAAAAGATGAAACTGGGCAGGCAACCTTTAGTCAAGATCGTAAATTTTGGAGATGTTTATAAAAATCATCGGCTTTTAATGTATAACAGCCCCAAGTACGTTGGGCTTGCACTTATGGGGTAGCGGCATACGGTACAGCGGGTCGGCGTTTAGATTTACAACAATAAACCTGTTATATAAAACACACAGAAAAAAAATACCCACAAAAATATTCACTGACAATTCTAATTTGATGATGTATACTCTTTCAGTCACGTGATTATTTAAAAACAAACAGAAGTTATAAAGCAGGGTTCGACCTTATTTTTTTTTTTGGAACTTGCCAGCCGGGCTACTGAAACAGACTCTTAACTTGCCCGCGGACATTTTCCTCTTATAGAATGTCTCATAAACAACAATGTGCATACATGTAAAACGTGTATCCTGCGGCAATCTTGTCAGTGTTTTAATAAACAGAAAGTAACCCTAAACAGTTCATATAATTAGACACAAATTCATACAGGTTTGCTTTCATATTTTTACTTTTATTTCTTCCTGTCCTTTCATCTTTGCCGTATCCCAATATTGTTGGACCCGCCGCTGTATAGCATTTGGCTAGCAGGCTACAGCAAAAGTCGAACCCTGTATAAAGACACATCGGATGAAAATTATGTAAATGTTCCCGTTCTTTGAAGGCTATAACAGATCTATCGTAATATTCGGCTCGCCATGCGCATCAATTAAGATGTAGAAGACGGGGAAAAAATTCTCATTTCTATTTTGGGTAAAGAAATTTCAAAGTGATACTTCGATCTGCCTGGCATGGCAATTACAGTAGGAATGTACATTTCTCATAAATTTGCTGTGAGCTGCCCAGAAAACGATTTATGATCGAAGCAAGCGCTTGAAATGTTGCTGGCCTCTAAATTAAAAAAAAATCAAAACACTTAGCTCGCTCATGCATGATTTCAAACGTGTATCGTCGGCAAATTCCACCCCATCCCGTAGATCGTTGACACGTGTTCTCCTTTCCCCCGTGATATTATCGCTGGATATAAATAAATCAATGACATATGAATGTTAAAACATGATTTTTTTAAGAGACTTATTTGCCAGTCTCACAATAAGACTGTACGGACATATCCTTTCCTTGCCTCGATGATACTATGTACATCAATAGACCTTTTTCCCATAAAGCCATTTTCGATCGTGTTCCCTGAATCTTTTGTGAATGGGATGGTGTCCGACTATTTTTTATAATAGATGGCGCTCCAAGCCTCACTTTCAAGTTTTGTTTTAATGTGGCTTCAAACATTATAGATGTGTTTAATCTACACGAATTTTAATATGCATCAATGCAGACTGGTATCATTTGCAATGAAGTTTTACTTCATTGCTTTCGTTTCCACTCGCAAGTTCCAAAAATGAAGAGTTTACCTCGCTTTCAATTTAATATGGCCGACTCGTGAATACAGTCTATTTATGTTCATTGTAATAGAAAGAAACAAGACGAGTTGATGATGATTCCTTGCACAGTGACATTTTTGAATAAATGAAATGACCTTTATACAAAGTGTATCAACTATAAACGCCTGCCTCCGTGAGGGCGCTCTATGCAAGGATTCTTTTATTTTTTACACCCTGACTCAGATGAGAGGTCTGCACTGCGCATGATCGTTCAGGGAAGCAAGCTGCAACATCTCAAGATGCTGGAAGGACAAATCATCCAGAAACTGCTGGAGGAGAAATGGAACAGATATGCCAAGGCAAGATTTTTATTTGGAAGTTTTGTTTCTCCGTTACTGAGTCAGGCAGATTGCACAATATGATGGAATCGTTCATTTGATGATAAAAGCATGAAATTTGGCACACAGTCAGAGTATACAATGGGAAAGATATTTGGCTATAGGGCCATCACAGATTTGTCCTTTGAAAAAATATATATCATAGAATTAAACAAGCAGTGGCCGCCATTTTGAAACTTTTGAACATTTCTTGTTATTCTATGATATTTTCTTCAAAGGACAAATTTGCGATCGCCCTATAGCCAAATATCTTTCCCATGACATAATCTGACCGTGTGCCAAATTTCATGCCTTTGTCATCAAACTGAACAATCTTATCACCAATCTGCTGTACTAACTGACAAAAGACGTGTAACTCTAGAAGCCCGTTCGGGACGCAACAAAATAACAAACTGGAAGCAATTAATGAAAAATTCCATATCTAACGAATTATGATGCAGCGGCTGATGATAACTTATGGTTTTTTTTTAATGGTCAGCATTTTCCTCGCTATAAAAGGAATCACTCTTCATGTATACGTATAATATCAGTCGAGGTGAAAACAATTAGTCGTGCATTTGTGATGACCCCTTCGATTGATTCTATAATGACCAAGCATGCATTATAATTATATTCGCTTTTTGGCGGCGACTCATATCTGACATGTATCAAGTTACGGTCATTTAATTTGTCAAATGGTCTCATCAAGAAGATTATATATTGCTTTACATATATAAGGATTACCGACAGATAGCGAGTTATCTTCAAGGTTGGATGGTAATGGAATATTTCAATCAGGAATCGGGATCACATAATATGACGAACTAAACATTTTCCAGTTCTCTTTTTATTCTGGTTAAGGATAAGTTGATAATATTTCTATTTCTATTCAAAGTCAATTGAGAGTGAGGTTTCTTTTTAATGTGAGAGTTACTGGTACTTCAGTGTCTGTGTTAAAATCATTGTCCATAAGCACTTCATGCTACCTCAGAAACTTTAACTCCATATCGACATGCTGAGTGAGAAACAACAACACATAGGCCTTATGTGTAGCAGCCATCTTAGAGGGCAATGCCTTTATTTTGATGGGATTTGCACGAGTGAACCTTTTTGCGCATTCGTTAATTGTTAATGAATTAAAATAACAAATGATGCCCTCTATGAATGAGCGCTATGCTTAAGGTATATGTGTCATATTATCAGCGTGTTTCATTCCTTGCCTCGTCTTCTGCTTTAGAAAATCCTGTTGCTTCGCTTCGCATGGACGGTGTTCCACCTGATGCTCATATCGGCTGCGGTATTTTTCCGACCAAGTGAAGATCTGATGACGGTCACAGGCGCAACAAGTTATGTAAGTGATTATATATATAAAAAAAATGGATGACAAATAGACCTACACTTCTCTCGATCGTAGAAATGACTTAGGCTACGCAATGTTATAATTTGTCGAATTTACTGTGGATACTGCATCGGGAATGAGCCTCATTGGCCTACAAAACGCGCTTTGAACGAAATGCTGTTGTTCGGAAAGAACATTTAAAGGATATAAACATCCACACAACTATCCTTTAAAAAATGGGCGCTTTGTTTTATTCTTGATCCGTGCGAGAACGACTTTCGGGGTCTATACTTTTGCGACCCCAAAAAGTCAGGCTATTGGTGCTGTGTGTAATTTTATGTGACATACACAACGTGTATCGTACATTGTCTGAAACGACAGGAAAAACGTAGGCATGCTCTGTCGTGTCCGATGTAAACAATCGTGTTTTTTTGGGTCTTTTCTCGGGAACGGTAAGACATTAGGTTTCCTTTCAACCAGATGCTTGAAGTAGGATATGTAAACAATCCAAAACACGAAAATTTCGGGGATTTCAGGACAAGTGCCCCTTTAAAATTCATTTCTTATAGCCGATGAAAACATACGACCATTTTCACGCGGATTTCCCATGAATTTCCGAAAGTGATACACTGATCATCATAAGTAAGTTTGATATTCTCTGAACTATAAAAAATATAAACGTCTTAATTCTCTAGTTCTTACATCTTGAGTTTGCGTTGCGATCAGTATGCCAACTGTAAGCCTGCGACTTGGGATGAGACTCTGAGAATCTTTTTTATTTAATTTCAAGATGCAAAATCCTTAATTTTTTTCTCAGGTTCGGTTTTCGGCGGAGGTGCTGGTATTGGTAAGCTGCGCTGTCAAGTTTTTCATCGGCTTCTACGAAATGAGAACGCAACATGGAACCATCCTTAGAAGTTTTGTGAGCTTCATTCGCATTTTAACTCGAAATAAAATTATCGAAATAATAATAACATTCGCTGGGACATTTTAAGTGGGCGAAATCCCCAATTTAACCTAAAACCTTTATTTGAAATTAGCAGTAAAAGGGCAGTTTTTCAATTAGTAAATTTTTTTCTGTTCAACACTTATAGCACCATTAATTTGGAAGGTGTTTTTTGTAATACCGTTTTAAGTTTCTTTTGAGTGCAATTGGTAGAGAGAGAGTTTTGAGATGAATCGATGGATAATCGACGTTTTGATCGGTGCAATTATGATCATCTTCTCCTCAGATCGAACTTCCAGAGAAGTGTTTATCCCTGGTGTCTGTATGCCTCTTGTACGCATGCGTACCACTGCGTCTGCTCAAACAGCGTGGGGCTGAGGATATCCTGCTCACCATTGCTATCGTGTTGTCATGGTGCTATCTGCTGCTCTTCTATAGGTGAGAAATATTGGTCAAATGTACCTGGAGTTTGTACCTTTTGTTTTTGTTGATCAATTTTAACTTTAAATTGAGACAACCAAACTCCCTGCCTCGGGGGAAGTTGATAGGCGACCTCAGGGTTTTCCAGGAATTTTCATCTGTTGCTAAAATTTAAAGGTATTTGACGAATGTTTCGTGGTTACTTTGCATGTGTTTCAAAAGCAGTGAAAATTAAAAAAAACAATTCTTCGTATAAAACACGATTTTGCTGGACAGCTGACTTATAATTATCTCTGATAAGTTATTTCACGTTTCATTTTATGCACTGTAAGCCCTACAGGCAGATTCGTACTTGGGGCAAATGTTGGGCACAAACATGAATTTGATTTTTCGTGTCAGATATTCAAGCTGCAAATTCGTGAATATAATTAGAAAATAAAGTTGAACATAATTACGTCAACCCCTGCAAATTTCGCATCACCTGAATACCAAACCGGCCTTCAAGCCGCATATTCCGCATACAAACGAGCTCAAATTTTGTGACGTCATGGCAAGTGTGAATTCGTAAAAAAATAACTTTCAACTGCGATGAATTTCGCTGCGAATGTTTGGAGATGTCATAAATAGGCCTACGTCTCATAATTAGCTTTCGCTATGTCATTTAATGTCAATTTTATGTGAACGTGGATTGTTTTTGTCCTTTTACGATAGAGCGCACAAGAAGCTTGGTCCGCTTGTCGTTATGATTGGTAAGATGTGTACAGGCGACCTGCTGCGATTCGTTATCATCTATTGCATCTTCATCTACATGTTTGTGGGAGGTGCGATATACCAACATCCTTTACCTATTTTTGTTTGTTTGTCATAACCTGATTATATTCACCTTAATCGAATTAAACGAAGATTTATTAAAAAAAATACGATGTGACTTTTGAATTGAGTTTGTTAACGTTTGACCGATTGCAATGTATTGGGTACATTTTACCGTCAGTATCCCAACTATTACCAATGTCACAGTTAGCACAGACGAGATAGATGCTCATACCCTAAAGATGAAATTTAATTAAAAACGATGATGCACGGATGAACATAATAACATTTGTGTTTCTTATCTAAAGTTTGACTTATCGAGATTTCACTATGACGCCTCAGCTAATTAACCAATGAGACCGCGACCTCTTATTTTGTCTTGAATAGTTTTCTACTACGCGTACTACGGTGTCTCTGAGCAGGACAGTTACATAGATCTCAAGAGCACCATAATCACAATGTTCCACATGACCTTCTCCAAATTCCGGGTGAGTTGGAAGTTTTAGGTAAATAACTTTCCATATTTCTCCTCATTGGGTGGACAAGACGTTTGTGCATTGAATGCCAATGAAACTCATGTGTAGAATTTGAACATGAATTTGAATCGGTTCCTATCCGATTTTCGCTATTTGCTGTAAGCAGTAAGTACCTCATGATACTTGATCAAGAGCTAAACACATTGTTTCGTTGTAATTTGCATAATAATTGCATTTGACCTTTACGGACTCATGATCTTCGCCTATCAGGAGCACCGTGGCAGGTGGGCGTGGTCTTTGTTGTCTTTTAATAATTTGCATAACATCTTGACCTTTGACCTCGACAGACGCAAGATCTGCCCCTATCCCGAGCGCCGTGGCAGGTGGGCTTGGTCTTCGTCGTCTTCGCCTTGGTGTTGCCGGTCCTGCTACTCAACATGCTCATAGCCAAAATGGCGCGAACCTTCGAGAAGATCAAGGACCGTTCGCGAATGGAGTGGAAACGACAGGTGGCCAATTACGAATCCGATATCTTTTTTTAAGTCAAACCTTCATGATAATGATAAAAAGCAAATTCCCATGACATTATGGCGAACGTGGTCACTCTTATACAGAACTTTGAATCACAACAATGGAAAACACAGAAATGAAACTCTTGGGATTTGCTTAACATTGTAAACTTGCTTAACACCTAGTAAACCCCTATAAAGGTGCTACATAATGAGTCTCATATTTCTCACAAACTTCATTTACCCGTCTTTAAAAAGAAGCATAATTACCAGCGCCTTGAGCACCTAATTGTTGGTAGATATACGTGCGCTATAATTCAGACTCCGGTGTTATTGACATTGGTCAATTTAAAGCCTTGATCCTTTCCGTATACCCGGACACATTTTGACAGAATTCTTGAGTTTCTGAAACTTCCAAAAAGCATCAAATTAACAACAAACATCATATCCTGATTTTGTAAATTTATAACGATTAAAAGAATGGCCAAAGGAATTGTTTTTGAAAGGATTTTGAGGAAGCTGTACTTCGGGGAGACTGTATATAGTGGCGCTTCGCCAACTGACGGTTTGTTGTCTGTCCAGGTTTTTTTTTTAGAACTTGCAGATTCAGATCCCACGCCAGTCATTTTAGTTGCTTTTCCTTAAGTTTCAGGAATAAAATAATCACGAAGTTATACTTTTGACAGTGGGCAATGATCATTTTGAACATGGAGCGGACCCTAACACGAGCGAGTCTTGAGCGGTACCAGAAAGCTTACTCGACCGAGGTGCGAACGGGCCAAGCCCCGGCAGTCAAGGAGCTCCTTACGCATCAGCCACATCGGACCACGCTGTCATGGACGGAGCAGGTTCGACAGAGATCGAGGAGGCAGTTCGGCAGCTTCAGTTGGCAAAGGAGTCTCCGGTAAGAAATAAGATCATTTGCCTTTATAAGATTCCATTTCCGACCTAAAGCTCGGTTCATACTCGGCGCGAAAGCGAAAACGAACGCAAATTGGTGACGTCATGGCAAGTATTCGCGCTGCGAATTCGTAAAAGTTGAACACATTCAACTCGGCGAATTTCGCAGCGAACAATTCTTGACGTCATATTCGCTTCGCATTTGCGTTCGCGCCGAGTATGAACTGGGCTTAACCCCACGAAACGAATCTTGACGATAACATAACATTTTTTTTTCCGCAACGGAAGTTGTATATTTTATTTCCACCAAAAATATTACTTTCTCTATTTTGGGCGTCTGCAGCCCTGAAAAATGGTTCTTTCGTTTTGGTTACGTTAGGAAAAATACTGACTTGTCCTGTGAGTGGACTGGTTCCCATGACCTACGATTTCGATTCGGATGGAGGGCGGGAACCAGTCTACCATTTTCGAAATTTAAACGTTGGCCGACTTTTTTTCGTTCGACATCTCATTTAAAAGGAATTACTTTTGTATTAAAAATAACGGGGTTTTTAAATCTATTTTTCGAGGTGAAATTATAACATAGTACCTTTTCACTTATTTAAGACTCGCGTGGAAAAAATCCAAAGTGTCAATACAACGAGAACCAGTAACCTAGAGTACATCTTCTCCCAAATCCTTCTCCATTTGACCCAGGGAGGACTACCTATCTGTCGACAACGCTGAGAGGGGTGAAGCAGAGGGCGTGGTGACCCTGGCAACGCCCGAGGAATTTGGGGATGAAAGAGGACGAGACACGAGACTGTGTCGAGCCTTGCTGGTCACTAAGATACTACCCAGGGGAAAGGCGAAGGTCACCAACGTCTGCGCTAGATGGAAGGTGAGTAGGGTGTGTGTTGACACCAGGGACGTGGGGTCAACCCCAAGGGTGGGGTCAAAAGGAGGATTATGCGCCCACCTTTAGAACGGGGATGGGGATGGGATCAACCCTCTTTCCTCGCGCTTTTGTAAATTGGGGCGTCTCCCCAAAAGTTGTGCAAGCAGATATCCTTTAATTTCTCAAAAGCTATACTTAACATGAGTATGTCATCTTCATGGAGTACATTAATTATACTTTTGTGTATATTCAGTAAAAATGCCATGAAAATCCGTTCATTTAAACCAGAGTTCTAACAGATTATAAAAGGCTATGGTTTTTTTTACCCATTCCAATGGGATTTAGGCCTACACAGTTAACTAATACATCAAAGGGAAAAGGCCCATGACAATCTGATGCTCTGATAATATCACTAACTGTGTAAATCCCATTGGAACAGGTGAAAAACCCATAGCCTTTTACAATCTGTTAGATCTCTGACGAATTTCCACGGCATTTTCACAGATTATACACAATAGAATAATTAATATGCTCCATCATGATGAACTACTCATGTTAAGTAGATTTTGAGAAATTAAAGGATATCTGCTTTTGCACAACTTTGTTTGGGACACCCTTTTGTGATAAGCGGTCACGACGCAACAACAGCACCACGAAAAGAGTTTTATATAGGCCTACAGGGTGAGTCAAAAAAGTGGAACCCAAACTCCAAAAAATATATTTCATATTTAAATAAATATGTAGCACCAAAAATAATAATGACTGGAAAGCCAATTTCATAAGCTAATTTAGATGAAGAAAATACTGATATTGCACAATCCGTTCAACAAAAATCACCATTTAAACGCAATAACCCTAAAACCTGTCTCGTCCAAAAAAGTATATTATTGTGTGTTTTGACTGTTTGGAACAACACAGGAAATGACACAGAATACTTGTTTCAATAACTGTCACCAACTGTAGCACACAGTTATCTTTATTAACAACCCTGGTTAGGCAAACAATAAGATTTATCAAATCTTCTTTTTTTTTTTAAAAATACGGGCCTTCAAAAGGACTTTGTTGAATATTTTTAACGTTTAAACTGAGATTTTATCGCTGTTGATGTTTGAAGACAATTGTGACGACGATTCTTGAAATCGCATTTTTGGACGAGACAGGTTTTAGGGTCATTGTGTTTAAATGGTAATATTCTTTGAACGGATTGACCAATTCGGTATTTTTTTTCATCTAAAAGTAGCTTATGAAATTGTCTTGCCGGTCATTATTATTTTTGGTGCTACATATTTTTTTTTTAAATATGAAATATTATTTTGTGGGTTTGGGTTACGCTTTTTTTTTTTACTCACCCTGTATAATTGGGGGGAAAATCGAAGACGAACACGACAGTGAAAGATACCCTTCAAATTAAAGTATTTTTTTCTGAACGTCTTTTTCCCCTCTTTCTTTAGGAGGCGGGACAGACAGCACTTGGCAAGCGAGAAGCTGTCAGTTGACCAATCAGATGTCGGGCATGAGGGATGATAGAAATTAACCATAGCAACGTGATCGATCGTCGAACAAACTGAAGTTGTTTTACTGACCATTGGAGGACTTTAACTTGTTGTATTGAGGATGAATTACAATGGCTATGATAATTAGAAATTGGCTAAAACATTATTTTGATTAATTTTTTGTCATAAAATTATCGTTATAATATTATGTACATAGCTTGTGGCTGTTAAAAGTAGCAGTTTATATTAGCAAATAAAAGAAAATTATCCCATAGGAAACAATGGGGTTAAGATAATAAAATCAACACTCGGTGAATATCCATTCATAACAAAGAAGGCCTATAATAAATTCATTATTGACAATACTGTCAGACAGCCAAAAATTCGAATTTCCAAAAGATATAATTCAATAAATAGACGTCCTTAATTTTTGTTGTTGAATGTCTTATTCAAAAGTGAATAACTTTTACATTGCTAGGAAAATAGCAATTGAAAAATTGAAAGATTTTTCGAATTGAAACTCGAAAATAGCACAGGGAACACATCTTTTGAAGCAAATTATGGCCATGTAATTGTCAGTATATATCACTGTAGAAAAAAAATTGCCCGTAATTTTACGGTAAAAGCACTGTCAAACAGGTTGCCAACAAATGACCGTAAAATTACGGTCAGTTAAAGGGAAAATACAACATTTGCAAACATCAAAAAATAAAACTACCAAATCATTTTGAAATACCTTGCTGGACTGTTAGTGAATGACCAACGATCGGATGCCGATCGTTGGAAAAAAACTTTTTTTTCAAATACTGGCCCAATTGACCATCGCACTTGTTTGATAGCATTTTGAACCCAAAACCTCAAAAGTCAGTGTAACTATATTTTTAAATTACGGTCAGTTACGGGTTTCCTAAAATGACGGTGACCGTAATTTTAACACGAATTTCCCGTAAATTTAACGGTAATTTGCCGTAAAGTAATGCAATACAAAGTGGGGTGGCGTCGGGGCTGGGTGCAGGGGTAGGGAGGGGATAGGTTCCCGTTATAAGGCAGCTGGGAGTGGGATATGCGTATGTTTTACAGGTTGTCCTTTAAATGCTAATGGCTTTCATATCATTAGGTTAAATTATCTTTAAGTCAACATAACTTGCATCTGTAAAGTTGTTATGTAATTTTCATTTACAACTTTTTACTGAACCCACAGAAAGGGGTCGACCTATTTATGGTCTGCACCGCAGGGTTTCTCTAAATTCTGCAATATTAAAGCATTACAGCCATGGGCGTCGCCAGGATTTTTTCTAGAGGGGGGCAAAAATTGTTTTTGCCAAAAATGCTTGTATTTCTCAACACATTCTCGATTTATCAGTTTTAGAGGGGGGGCAGGGGCATTTTGCCCCCCTCCCACTCATTAAATTTACACCACTTTGTCTTCGCGCCTCTTTTTTTTAATTTTTTTTTTCTTCCGTCGCGAGGGGGCAAGTGCCCCCTTGCTCCTCGCGACGCCCATGATTACAGCCTTTGACAGCACAAGGCGGTTGAGAGGGTTTGAAAGGGCCGGGGTTTTGAAAAGTTAAGAATACAAAAGCATTGCGAATCCCAGCCTGCGTCAGGTCACCACGTTTTACGGAAAATGCACGTAGCACGTGCTTTCTTGTGACGGTTCGAACAATAACGGTAATACATTAATTTACAGGAAATGGACTGTGTTTTACGGGTTTTGTTTACAGTAAGCCTATATATCAATTATAGAGGATCACCATTTTGTATATTGTTGGCCTTTAGATATTGAAACGCAAAAAAAATATGTGGTCTGTCCGTCCTCAGACAACCTCCTGAGGACAGAGCACACTGTCCGAAACGTCGAGTTCTACACTCAACCAACCGGTTCTTTTCAGAAGCACACTTCTTCCAAGAAGAGATTTCTTTCCACATGGTGTAACCCGCAAACTTTATAATTTATCTCTTCCGCCATGCAAAGATTCAAGTCATATATACATTTTCTGAAATATATTCGATTAAAGAATAATAATTATGCCGGGATGAGTATAGTTTGGGATTGCCCCTTAGCGTGTTTTCAACCAAAACATAATAAAATCGGTACCTGTAAAACAGAGTGATTAGTGTTTTAATTTCCATGGTTTTGTGAAGTAACGATAAGATACAGTCCCGTTGCCAGCTCCGGACATATGGGGGGGGGGCACACCAGTAACAGGGGCACACCACAAGAAAAAAAAACTCTATTTGCCCCACTAGCGCTAGCGACGTTGATAAAAAAATATAAAACGATATGTGTGCAGTGCCGGGGTAACGTAGGTAACTGTCAATGAGGCAAAAAGAATAAATAGTCGAACAAGTGTAAGCTCCCTATACCCTAGTGGAGGTTAAGAAAAGACTCCTACCATGGACCAACCAAGAACTCAATGCGGAAAATTGGTTTGAAGACTGCGCGGGGCCTAATTTTGTTCCCACTGATTATTTGTATTTGGAGGTGGGAAAATGCCGGTAGCAGTTCAGTGGCGCACCCAGGATTTAGCTTTGGGAGGGGGGCTCACAATTTTCAAATTTTTTAGAAGTTAAAAATGTTGCAAAACAATTTGCCCAATTTTTTGGCCGCAGAATAAAAATTGTTTTTTTTTGTGGGGGCGGACTATTTTGACCAAGGTCAAATCGTAAGACTAATACAAATTTACCAAAAAAACAACAACCGGGGGGGGGGGGGGGGGGTTAAACCCCCCCAAGGCCCCCCCCCCCCCTTGGGTGCGCCACTCTAGCGGTTGTGAAGTAAGTGTAATGTTATTAGAGCTATAAATAAATAGAGAGTAAGGAGAACATCAACGTATTCTCCATCCACGATCTCTCCCTCCCGTCCTGGCCTTCTCCGTGGTTGGATACGCAAAAAAAAATTGCAAAAGAAAAAGCAGGGGCACGCCTAAATATGAAGCCCGGGAAGGGACAGGGTGGAAATTTTGTTTGGATTTTGCTAATTCGTTCGCACGAATTCCTATCTCGTTCCCACGAATTCCTATTTCGTTCCCACGAATTCTATAATATAGAGGGCGCTCTTACATACGCACGATCATGACCTTGCATGATTTATTTTTACTTGGGTGAAAAAAAAGTTAACACAAAATGACATTTATCATGATTTCCAAACTCGAGGTGTTTCATATAGCATAGCATGGATGAATGAGAACTCGCGAGGAAGGCCTACCATATAGTTTGCCAAGTGATGAGAAAATTCGGCAAAGATCGCCCCGAATGATTTCTGGTAAGGTGCCCAATTTCCGGACAATAGATCCGGGATTCTAAAATAGCCGGCGTGAACCGAACCGGAGGGGCGGATCCAGGAGGTTTTGTAGGGGGGGGGCTGGTTTATCAGCAAATCAGTGTTGAAATGTGCACATTTTTTTTCTCTGGACACTTGGCCTTTGTAAAATCAAGTGGGGAGGGGGTTGGGGGTTGGGTACTTCGGCGATCATGTATGATGTAGTGTAGGTAGGGCCCCTGTTTTGTTTTGATAGAGTAAAACATGTTTGTTGTGCATTCCTCACAAATCACCTTTACAATCAAAAGCAGACTTTTCTCAATTCTAATGACACCTGTTTTGCAATTTTGAACAGTTTCTTGGGGTAGAAATCACAATTTTCGCGCGCACGCACCGTGCGTGTCATGTCATCGTCATTTTACCCCCAAATTTCCCTCAAAAAATCAAAACCCTGGCCTCTATCTATAACAAGTAACATACCTGTTTATTTAGAAAGTCGCCAACTAGTTTGGACGGTCTAATAATTTTGAAGTGGATTTTGTTCCCTTTACTTAGGAACCGGGCCCTACACTACACGATCGCCGGTACTTCTAGAATACAGTTCTAGAATAAGAACTTTTTAAGGCTTCTCTCAGTCACAGAGAGAAGCCTTCCAAGTTCCATGGGTGAAATTTTTTTTTTTTTTTTCACACACCAAGCTCGAAAAGGGAAAATTGATTGTGAAAAAAGTAGTCACGTGACCGTGCATGTAATGAACGCTGCAAAAAAATTGTTATCGCACTTACAATCTGGACATGAGGATTGTCCGGATCGTAAGTGCGATACCAAATTTTCCACAACGGGCGTGATCACGTGACTACTTTTCCGCGATCAATTTTCCCTTTTTGAGCTTGGTGCCGTTGCATGTGATATTTTAAAAATATTTATCCTCTATTATCACCATGGACAGCTCAATGTCAATGGCAGTGTCCCATTTATCAGTTTTTATAACTCTGTATCCGAAATTGTGTTCTTTTCACTGAAAAAAAAAAAAATTTCGGAACAGGTCTGACCTCCCCATGCTTTTTAAGTTACGTGTTTTCAGTGTAGGTCACGTGTGCCCCCCGAGCCATTGCGCAATCACGATTTTCAAGCAATATGTCGGTATCCACGAAACGGCTTATGGTAAAGGGGGAGAATTTGACCAGATAAGGAAAACCAGCACTGCCTGGTCTAACTAAGAGAGTGAGCAGATCTTAACTGTAATTATTATGTTATGACCCCGTAAGATTCACTAGTAGTAGTAGTCTTTATTTTGACATTCTTTCAAGCATTTTATTTCTTGTATTCATAAAGGGATGTTGAAGATGGCAGAGTCAGAAGTATCAGAACCAAAGATTGCAGATGAAGGACTTGATGAAGCGAAAGAACAAAACAGAGATCCCGCAGAACTCACAGATCATGCGAACAATAAAGGCAAAGAAGCATTAGGTGATCAATGTGATACAATAGAGAAGACTAAAGAATCAAAAAGATCGGCGAGCGATTTAATGAGCAATGTCAAGACGGAGGAGGAAAAGACGCATATATGTGAGCCGTGTGAAGCCGGGATGCAGAAAGTGGACTTGGATGGAGACTGTACAGACAGGGGTCAGCTGAAAGACACTGAGAATGTACGGACGGCGGGGTCAGGCTGCAGTAGTCCTGCGAGTAGTACGGCAGGCGTTGATCACGATCTCAGGCTGCCTGTGGAATCACCAGGGGCGTGGTCTCCGAGTGGTTCGCAGATACACTACGTGGCCGACTCCCCGCTCACCCCAACCCGGTTCCGATCCAAGTCAGAGGCCGACACCAGTACGAACCCTATCCACGCGCAGGCCATAGTGGGCACCAGCGCAGTGCGGCCAAAGGAGCGTCGAGCCAGCTCGACGTCGTCCGTCGGCGGTGGGACCACATCGTCGCCCAGCAGTAGTAGCATGGCCGAGTCGCCACGCGGGGAACCAGCCGGATCGGCGTCCGGATCGCTCTCGCTGCACGGTACGGTGACACGCGAAGGGGAAATGCTTTCATTTGTTGCCGATGACCTAATGGAGAAAATCCGTCAGAGCGGTGACCCATTGAAAGCTAAGGATAGGGGTAAGCCGCACCATGGCCCGTGCAAAAATTATCCCTACCAAAAAACAAAACTTTAAAAAACTCATAAATCTTTCAATTTTGTTGGTGGCGTCTTTTCCTTATTATCTCAGAACAAATAAAAATAATACTTAACAGCTTGCTGATGGACATGGAATTAACTTTTTCGTTCTGAGCTGACTTTAGCTGAGCTTGCAAATCTGATGTTATGTGCTAGATTAATCATAAGATTATTATTAATCAGTTTTAGTTTGTAATTTTTACTAAAACAGAAACAAGCTTTCTCACGCTCGGAAATAGCCCAAACCTTTCTCACTAAAATGTGTGGGGCTTTCTGCGCAAGGGGTAGTGAATGTTTATGTCGGTTGTTTCTCCCGAGGGGTCACAACTGCATCAAGTATGGCTCTGGATACTGCTTGCAAACACTCTAAAATGAAAATACACTATGAATTAAAGGATTTTTTAATTTGGGTCATAAGAGAGGAATCGATTTAAACTGTGAGATGCTTTTCTCACCAACCCCCCCCCCAAAAAAAAATCAGCATCAGAATGTCTAAGTGTATGGTTTCCAGGCAATTCGTGTGCCTTCCTATTTCTTGCTATGCGCCAGTGAAGGGCAAATCTCGAATATGAATTTTTGTTGGGAGTCCTGTAGAGGCAGCATGTGTCCATCACTTTTTGTGTGATTTTTATACTTTGAATGGATTGATTTTTTAATTTGTCTTTTGGTGGGCTTGTAGAAGTAGTTTTGCATGGCATGTGTGGCTACCCCTAGCCTGTTGCATTGCTCAGTTCTGTTTGTTCATTTTTTTGTTGATTTTCTTTTTGAATCATTTTATTTTTGAGAATTAGAGTTGTAATTGAGTCACCGAAAGTCAATCACAAGTCAATCACAAGCCATCCGAAGTCATCCCAAGTCCATCCCAAGTCCATCCCAAGTCAATCACTAGTCAATTACAAGTCGTCACAAGTCAATCTCAAGTCATTCACAAGTCATCCCAAGTCCATCCCAAGTCTATCACAATTTAATCACAAGTCAATCACAAGTTAATCACAAGTCATCCCAAGTCAATCCCAAGTCAATCACAAGTCGTCACAAGTCAATCACAAGTCATTCACAAGTCATCCCAAGTCCATCCCAAGTCATCCGAAGTCAATCACAAGTCAATCATAAGTCATCACAAGTCCATCCCAAGTCAATCACAAGTCAATCACAAGTCAATCACACATCAATCACAAGTCATCCCAAGTCCATCCCAAATCATCCCAAGTCAATCGCAAGTCCAACCCAAGTCATCCCAAGTCAATGACAAGTCAATCACAAATCGATCACAAGTTTTATTCAATCGGTCTCAAGTCACAGGCTATTTAAATGAACTGAGACAAACACATTGTCTTGTTTTTGTTGATGTTTCTTGTACACATGATTTGTTTCTTACTGACTTGTCATAGACTCAATTACAGCTCTGTTCAAATGGGAACTAGCGGTAGCATTTACAATGCAGTTGAGAATATAAATTCATTTGTTTTGTTCATTGTTTTCATGATTTTGTTTATAGTTTGACGTTCTGTTTGAAGGTATGTCATTATGAATACTAACCAATACAATATTTTGAGTATGCAATTTTATGAAACGGTCTCAATTGAAATGTGTTGTTTCATGCTTTTATTGCAAGTTACTAAGTAGAAAACTTAGGCGTCTGTTTTTCCTTGCCCACTTTTATTTATGACAGGAATGATTGATAATTCTAAGGAATGATTGATAATTCACATGAGAATTCCTGTGTAAAACCACAAATCTTGGTTTCAAATTACAAAATGGGTTGAAACCCGGACGAATGGAGTGGTGCTAGTGACTTCTTTTATTAAACATGGACCTTGAAGACAGTTATAGATTGATTTGTTGGCCTAAATTTTAAAAGCAATTGCTGAGGTGGATAAAACATACAAGCTGAACAATTGTTAGAAAAAAGAAAAAAACCACAATTTTGTTGTAGAGCACAGAGACTAAATCTTCAAAAATGCTGGCCCATGCTATTTTCAAGTTACTTTCACCTCGAAAAGTAGATTTGTTTTTTTTAAATTGCTCATTTCCATTTCAATATAAAAGTTATTCACTTTTGAATGAAACATTAAGCGAAAAATCCACCAACGTTTAAGTATTGAATTATTATTGCTTCACAAAAATTGAATTATTGGCTGCCAACAATACTGCTTTCCCGGGGTGGGATTTTGTGCACAAAAGGAAACCCCTTTTCAGAGGGTTTGCAGAAGCCCAAAATTGGAATAAAGCTTTTTTTGGTTAAAACAAAACATACAAATTGAAAAAAATTTGTGCACAAAAGGAAAGCCCTTTTTCAGAGGGTTTGCAGAAGCCCAAAATTGGAATAAAGCTTTTTTTGGTTAAAACAAAACATACAAATTGAAAAGTTGTTAAGAGAAAAAAAATATAATTTTTGAAAGGAGGGTAAGTCCAAGAAAAGGTCCCCTTTTGTCCCATACTTGTGGGCATTCTCCTTGTAGATGCCCAACAGTAGAATAAGAAACACTGAAATCCGCGAATATCTTAAAAGGTTAACCACTTTGCGCGGGGATTATTTTAACATTGACCAGACCCATGCGCAGGATTGTTTTTCACGAACCTCGATGCCAGATGGGTTCAGGCCGTCATCTGCGGGTAGCACACCCTGATATTTCCGGCCTTGCTCACTGCGAGCGGGCTGCAGACAGATATTTCCGGACTCGTTCGTTGCGTAATTATCCGTCATCAGTTCCGAATACCACAAAACCTTTGCGTGTATACACGTCATCTGACATGAACCGGTTAAACTTTAGTTACGTATGGGACATGCGTGTAGCGTGTGCGAATTCTTGGACTTGCCCAAGAGCATGGGGTATGGTATGCATCTTTAACAGTCAGACATAATCACAATCAACGTTATTGTCAATGTTGACTCCGACATTTTGTTCTTGTCATGTTTTGTTCTTGTCACCTTATAGGTAGTAGTGCTGGTTCCTCCACCTGTCACACGCCTTCATCATCCCACAGCCGCACTCCTTCCCTGAGCCCTTCTGGGATCAGTGCCAGTGCCATCCCCCCGGTAGACCCCACGGCGCTGGCTGACATTGAGAGGCATTGTAAGCGGGTTGCGGATAACGTGGAGCTCATGATGGGCCACTTGTCCAGTACGCTACAGAACGTAAGTCACGTGTGGGTTTGGGGATTTTGTATTTAAGACGGATGTTATTTTGCCAAAATGCAGAAGAATATAGTGACAGAAATCTTCTCTGATTGGTAAATAAATATGCATGACATATGACGTCACTGCTTTGTGTTTTGCCTTTATATCCAGCAAACTATCCACTGTCTCTCTGAAAACATTTGAGTTGAGTTGAGAGTTCTTTAAAGAGGCGTTCCCTGTGCTATTTTTCGAGTTTCACCTTGAAAAAGAGATATGTTGTTTTGATTGCTATTTTTCTAGCAGTATGAAAGTTATTCACTTTTGAATGAGACATTGGATGTTAACATCACGGATGTTTAGTCATTGAGGTTTTTTTCTTCACAGAATTTGAAATACTTGCTGCTAGACAATAGTTTGCTTTTGGCAGGGCCAGTTCATTTAACGCCCCAAATTAGAAAAAGGACAATGAAGTTTTTTTCGTTAAAACAAAACATACAAATATAAAAAGTTGTTAGGAGAAAAAGGACACCATTTTTTGAAGAGCAGGGGCCACGGGGTATGCAACTTTAACTAAAAAAAGTTGAAATGCTATTTTTACCCAGATAATTGATGCCCGGTGTGTGTGACTCTAGTTTTTAAGGTTGTTGCCACTTAATTGGCGCTGTCTGGCAAACTTTTACCAGATTTTATCTGGTTATTCCAGACAAATAGAGAAAAGTAGGTGTAACACTAGAACATGTACAGCAGGTCAAAAGCACAATTATATTCACTCTTTAGCCACCAAAATATTTGAATTTCTGAAGCTAATTACGAGGTCAAATTTGAATAAAGGCTAGCGACAGCAAGTGGAATTGGTGGTTTTTTTTTGACATTCAATGGCTCATAAAACCATGTTAGGGTTAATATAGCTCCCTGCATCTATTTGGCCTCCAAGAAGCCATGGAATGACATGGTGTGACTACTCTTTGTCTCTTGCAGATGTCAGCCATTACTGTTGGGCATACACAGACGTACAGGGATGCAGTGGACAAGGCCGGTGTGACTGTAGATCAAAGTGTGAAGGTAAAACAAAAAAAGCTAAACGGTAAAACTGAGTGATTCTTCATAACCATAACAAGTTTCAACAATTGCAGCATTGCTTAAAGCTGGTATGTACTTGCTTTTTGGGTGTGGCACCCTGAAAAATAGATTTTCACATTGAATTGATAATTTTCTAGCATTACATTAGTTATGAGCTTTGCAATGAGACACAACGAACAAAAAAATTGAGCCATGATAAGTAATCGTTTAATTAATTTCAACTTTTGAATTAGGAGCGTCCTGAATAATAATCTCAACAGCACACATTACAAGATATGTACGTGCATGTACAGTATATGCATTCTTGTTTTGTAACTGTTTGGACTACACCTGAGTTGTCCCATGGTACTATGGGGACCAAAGACGCTGTGGGGACAGCAGAAAGTCCCCATAACTCGGTCCTAATTTGCCTATCGATAAAAAACTTCCCCATAACGCAGTGACGGCCCGCCCAGACAAACTGTACATAATGTGTATGTGAATGTACATGTGTGTATACACGATACCAGAGTTGCTGACTCGAGTCACGTGACTTGGACTCGAGTCGGACTCGAGTCGCTATTTTTGTGACTTGTGACTTGACTTGTAAATACCAGCTTTGACTTGTGACTTGACTTGGACTTGCAAACAATGACTTGTGACTTGACTTGGACTTGCAAAAAATGACTTGTTACCAACCCAAGTCAGACGCTACCCGAGCGACCCAAAACACTTCAATTTAATAAGCTATTATACTTTTAATTAGCTTTTTCATTCCAGAAAATAGACCTCAGTGACTGAATCCAGTAAAATGAATAGTTCCCACTAGTTTCAAAAGTTTTCAATAAGACTGTCACAACAAAGTACAGTTTTCAATTACCAATTGTCTCTTGCTTAATGTATTGGTTGAACAAACTTTGAAAGGAACCTTTCATGAAAAGAAAGCAGGCCTTTGTCAATTGCATGTAAAATACCGGATAGCCTAACCCATTGGTAGGCATTTAGTATACATGAAAATTGAACAATAAAGTGTTAGTATACTACATGTAATCGAGTGAGGAAGTCTTTTTTTCACGGTCATCTCAACATTTATTTCTACAATGTAAAGTAAATTTATTAAAGTATACAAAGGGCTAATATCCGACAGATATGTGATAAACTACAAGAATAGTAATTGCAACACATTGAAAAAGGGGAATTAAGGAGGTATGTTCAAAATAACTCGTAAGTTCACGCCAGGTTAATTCTTTTAGCTTATTACAGCTGGACAAAATAATGTGCAACTTGACGTGCTCTTGGACAAAAATACTTGTGACTTGACTTGTTTTTAGACCAAATGACTTGTGACTTGACTTGGACTTGCAAAAAATGACTTGCTGCCACCTCTGCACGATACACAGTGTCATACCGTATTGCGACCACGCAACCATGAGAGGACCACATAAAACAACACTTGGAAAACTACGGAACATGTAAAAGTAGCAGAGATTCTGATAGAACGTAGGAGTGTGGTGCAGCCTTTAAATTTCGCTCGGAAAAGAAAATTGATCAAAGACATTGGCACAAATTTGAAGACTGGTTACAAGTTACATAGAGCTGGCCAGCTCAGTTGGTAGAGCACGAGTACAGTGTTCCGTGGGCTGCAGGTTCAAATCCCATTTCAGGGCTTCAGTCAATTTCTTTTCTCAGCCTTATATTTCAAGCGGAAAGTTCCAAGTAGCTTGTGTCTTAAGATTTATTCAGGGATTTTGTAGTTGAAAATTGCTGACTGAGTTGTCTTTATTTGTGTCCACAGTGTATGTATGCCCTAATAGCGAGGTGTGAAGAACTCAACAAAACCATGGAACCCGTTCATCAGCTTGCCAATCAAATGTATCCTTTTGTATGACATATTTGGCTGGACGGGACATGGCATGACAGAGGACTGACAAGTTACTGTATGTCTAATGAACTCCGTGCCCAAGTACCCCCTCAACGGTTGCAAAGGGAGAGTTGGGGAGACCACTGAGAGGGACATTCAAACGCATTACAAATGACGTCTGATGCGCACGTGAAGACTCTATGGCTTTGTGCACACTAAGAATAATGCGTAGTATTCGTCGTAAATGCGCGAAGAATTACGCGCACATGTTGTGTCCCCCAGTGGAGCTTTGAAAAGTGGTCCCAAAACACCAACTTCTGTTTGTGCACCGAGTCCATAATGAAACAGTAAAAAAAAAACAATCTAGGCATGTTTTAAGGAAATTAAGTTGCTATGCATTCTCAATGATGTGAAAACATCTACATGTACCACATTATGTACATGTATAGAGTACTGTGACGTCATCGTGCCAGCTCTCCTTCGTCAGGCTGGTTTGATAGGTAGCGTGCCGCCTCGATGGTGTCCAGTCCCCGCAGCGATGGGCCACGGCACAAGTTATCCTCAGTGGAATACCGTCAGTGGAATCCTCGGTGGAATACCGCCGGTGGAAGGTGGAAGGGGTTTGTGGAATGGGATTGCGGAAGGGGAGTAGGGAGGAGGAATCCTTGAGATTTGCAATCCTCTCAGGCCCTTTTATCTACCCTTGGACTTTGGCCCTGACATTCGGTGATTAGAAGTCTAATTAACAATAATTTGAGTCAGTGGAATGAGTGGAATCGGAGTCAGGAATCACGAACAATGGTCATGCCTTTAATCAATCCTCATTCTCATCCTTATTTGTCTAGTATTAATTGAACCCCAATTACTTGTTCCAATCATTAAGTTATTGCTTGAATCATCTCTGAATCATCTGCCTAAAATCCTGTCGTGCAGCTGCTTTTATACCCCTGAGTTCACCCGGTAGCCTATAGCCCCAATACAATTTCACTCTGCCATACAATAGTGCCTAAGTCCAACTGACCAATCAGCGATCAGGATCTGCCAATATGCAAAGTGTGGGTGACTCGATGTAATACAGTCATTATACAGACAGTGGTTGCATTGAATTTATCACATACACTTCGTGCTCCGTCACAGTACCGAAGTGAATACATCACACGCACAAAATGTGTGTAAAAGACATTAGCGCGTGATTCAGCTCGTGAACCCAAAAAAAACCTCGCGCGTACTCCATTCGTTTGTACTACACTTTCTGGTTCGAAACGACGTTACAATCGGTACTCTATTCTTATTCTGTAACTGTGGGGACTACACACGTGTTGTCCTATGGTATCATGGGGACCAAAGACGCTACGGGGACAGCAGAAAGTCCCCATCGGTACTAACTTGCCCAACAATAAAAACTTCCCCATAACGCTGTGACAGCCTGCTCACAGGAGTTTACGTTGTGAGGTCGCTGTTTTCATGTCTGATTCTTTTGTTGCATTATTCCTTAATTCACTTCCAACAGCAAATCAATCAAGAGACTACTAGAAGAAATGGAGGCTGTCTGCAAGTAACGTCACAAAATTGCCGCAATAAACTCCCAAAATTGTCCAATTGCAAATGATGTTTTCTAGTGTCTGAACTGAGTGCTTGTCTTTTCATCATGTCCGAACAATTTAAAATTTGGCTAAATGTCTTAAATGAAGAAAATCAACAGTGTCAGTGTACATGTTCAGGGGCCACTTGCTGTCTATTAAATGAACATGAGTAACAACTCTTCAATCCAAAATTTATGCTTTTAATTTGCACTGAACCTTGTACTTGTGCCAACATGATTTGAGCATTTTCCTATTCGCTCCATTGCAAAAGACATTTTGTATTTAAATGTTTGGCATCCGTGTAAACATTCACCAAAGATTATCAAAGTTGTTAACAAAGTAGCAGGTTCATTGTGTGTCTTTTTGCCCAACTGTAAGCAAAACTGTTAGCAATTATGAAACTGCAAAGTGTTCTGGAGTAGGGCTGTGTTTCGGAACCGGGTACTGAGTACCAGACTGTTGATGTCAGGAACTGGTGTAGCATGAATTTAGGTTTTATGAAATACGGACTCATTGGTGGTATTGCGCATGCTCATGCATAGATAAGAGGGACTGGTCATGTGAGAGGGTTAAACCAATAAAAGGGAAAAAGAGTCCGATTTTCATACGAGTTCGATTTTCATATGACACCGGTTCCAGATTATGGGATCGGGTAACCATAACCAACTTTACTAATAAGTTACTAACTTCTCAGACATTTAAAAAGAAAGATTTTGAATGTCATTTGTGGGAATTTTCAAAATGAAAACCACATTACATGAACATAGGAAACAAAACATATTATTTCACATTGATGACGCTTGCAAAAGTTGCAGTTTACACTGTAAAAGGTATAAAGCTCACATAAAGCTCACTGTACACACTAGTGTCTTGGTGTATTGATGCAGCGATGTGGTTGTATTTATTGTGCGGACCTTTATGAAAAATCTTGACAGCAACTTCCGAGATTTGAATTGTGAGGTGTTTTTTTTTACGGCTACCCAGGTACCCTTTTTTTTGGCAATAGGGTACTAGGTTCCTGCACTACCTGTAAATGCACACCCCTATTCTGGAGCAGAATGTTGCCAGCAGATAATACTTGTGTCATTTTACAACTCAAAACTTTGTCTACTGATTATGGAATGTGTTTTGAGGCTTTGTATCAGTGGGAAACAGGGGTTATGAACCCTCACTTGAGGCCTGTTCTCTCTCCCCATCAGAATTTGAGGAAGTTTTTGAACCCCATTGTGTTCCCCTTTCAGAAATGAGGCGGCCCCCATAAGGCCAAAAAAAAAGGCTCCGGTTTCTGGTATGGAGCTTGCCCAAAAAGTGGTGCGGCGACGCGGCTTTTTTTTTTTTTACCTGACTTTTTTGCTTCAAATGTCGGCTGATGACTGCAAATGGTGCCCGACTAAACTTAGTGCAAATATATGGGAGTCCAGAGAGGCCACATAAAGCTTGTTCTCGATCATAACCCCATCTAAAAACACGTTAAAATTGTGCAGCAGCAGGATTCCAGTCAAACCAGTGAGTTTAGCGGTTTTGAGACATCATCTTTCATTGAAAAAAAAACCTTTTTCATTTTGCCGATGCGCATGGCTACGGCGACGCGCATAGAAACTGGAGACTTTTTTTTTGGCCTAAAGGGGGGATAGGCTGACTGCTTGAGGCCTGTATCCCCCGCTCAGAATTTGGGGAAGGCAAAAATGAGGGTTTTTTAATGTTAAAAATCCCATTGAGTTCTCCCTCCCCTTTCAGTAAACAAGGCCCCATAACAAGGGGGGGGGGGGTGGACTTAATTCCCCTTCCTTGAGGCCTCCCCCCCCCCCCTCCTGTGGTGTAGCTGCAAACTTATCCCAATTCTTGCCTTTACAACAAAGACGAATGTTGTGTATTGTGGTAAAAAGTAATACACAATATTATTAACCGCCCAGCTGATATGATTTCATAAATGTTGCACAATTGACAACGCACAAAAACAGTTGCACTTCATTTGTGGGGGCGGGGGGAGGGGGGTTGACGGGTGTTCTTGTATTATTATAACTTAGATGGAATGTGCGAGGTGGATGAAGTTTAAAAAAATAAATGTGAATATTGATAGGCTTGGAAAGGGCCATCAGTACGTTAAAACCATCGTGCAATATAATAAAACTTGCACATAATATGATCAGTGTTACTTATAGAATCAAATTTTACTCGTGTGTAGTTCCCGTGTTGAATTGTGAATTAAAAAATGCTACATGGTGCTATGCAAACTTGGATGTTGTAGGATCGTAATTATTGTCACATCGTGAACTTGGCTTAGCAATTTAAAAGGGCCTCATGTAATTTTTTTTAAAATGGGGAAAATCAACCAGTTTCTCCATATGTAGCACGATATGTGACAGAGGGCACCCCCCCCCCTTTCGTGATGCACCCAGCATAGCACGATGTGTCAGCTGCGCTGGGGTATTGCTACCTAGCACCCCCTCCCCCTAAGATATCGCAAAAGAATCCCCAAGATTCTGGCAACCCAATGACCAACACAAAAGAGGCAAGGGGGGGGGGGGGTGGTCCTCCCCTACAGCATACATGCATTCTTAGGATTTATCTGGAGATATCTATAGCATGGGGGTGGTACTAGGTAGTGATAAATCAGTCACGGGTCGGGGGGGGGGGGGTTGGATAACCCCTCTGTCACATAATGGTGGGTAATTATGGTAGGTGGAGAGCTCTAAACCCGCGCTTCCCTTTTCCCAGCCCTTAACATATGTAATAAAAACTTATCACATTTGTACGACTATGAGTTTTCCGCAAAATTGTAGCTAGGCCTAGGCCCTTTTGGCTTGCCATGATTGTGTCCAAGTTTTAGAATAAATTAGAAAGCAGCACGAGTCAAGAAAATGGACGGGAAAAAAACAGGACGGGGAACTTTGTTTAGGCCTAGGGCCTACCTGGTCTAGCCTAAATCATAAACTTGAGAACCGTGGTGTGATGAGGGTAGCTGGAGTTACCCAGCTCTGAGTTTTATCATTGGGTTGTCATCTAGAGCTGGAGCTCATTTTTCTCAAAAACGATAGTATAGGCAAAAAAAATTTGGAAAATGTTGAATTTTGTCCCCGTTACACACTAATTGCAACTGCAACTCACCCCAAACTTGCCTGGAATAACCATTACACAGGTCCTTGAAGTAAAAAACGATCCAGGATGAAGATTCAGCCCACAATTGCAGTGAAAACAGGAGGAATTACCGCTAACCTGACAACCTTGCGACCATGTCCACGAACGCCAATGGTTTGTGCACACAAAAAAATTGTGTACGATTGAATGGCGGTCGGTTACCGGTACCAGGCTGTCAACTAGTCGTTTTTGCCGGCTGGCGATTGGCTGTTGGCGCATGACGTCGCGCGGAAGCGTAACACCCGATGACTGTTTCATGTACTCATATTAAGTTTACCACTCGCATCACAGCTGCGGTACTGGAACCGCAACCGATAGTGCATGAAACAGTCATCGGGTGTTACGCTTCCGCGCGACGTCATGCGCCAACAGCCAATCGCCAGCCGGCAAAAACGACTAGTTGACAGCCTGGTACCGGTAACCGACCGCCATTCAATCGTACACAATTTTTTTGTGTGCACAAACCATTGGCGTTCGTGGACATGGTCGCAAGGTTGTTAGGTTAGCGGTAATTCCTCCTGTTTTCACTGCAATTGTGGGCTGAATCTTCATCCTGGATCGTTTTTTACTTCAAGGACCTGTGTAATGGTTATTCCAGGCAAGTTTGGGGTGAGTTGCAGTTGCAATTAGTGTGTAACGGAGACAAAATTCAACATTTTCCAAATTTTTTTTGCCTATACTATCGTTTTTGAGAAAAATGAGCTCCAGCTCTAGATGACAACCCAATGATAAAACTCAGAGCTGGGTAACTCCAGCTATGATGAGGGGTAGATAGGCACTGATTATTTTGTATTTTTTATTTAGACAAAAAATGCGACACTGACATGACTGACAGACATGAATTCAATCTCTTTTTTGAAGTTGTGGTGGCTCTGAAAAGAGCCGGTTGGTTATTTCTAGCTGAGGATTCAGCGTCTATTTGGCAGCCTTGGCGGTCTTCTTGGGCAGCAGAACGGCCTGGATGTTTGGCAGTACACCACCCTGGGCGATGGTGACACCGCTGAGAAGCTTGTTCAACTCTTCGTCGTTGCGGATGGCCAACTGCAAGTGACGGGGGTTGATTCTTGTCTTCTTGTTGTCGCGGGCAGCGTTGCCGGCCAACTCGAGGATCTCAGCGGCCAAGTACTCCATGACGGCGGCCAGGTAAACCGGGGCACCGGCTCCCACACGCGCGGCATAATTGCCCTTGCGCAGGAAACGATGAACACGGCCCACGGGGAACTGCAGACCAGCTCTGGATGATCGACTCTTGCCCTTGGCGCGCGCCTTTCCTCCCTTTCCACGTCCAGACATGTTGATAATTGTGTTTTATTCGGGTAATATTACCAAGAAAATTGGCTTTCCTGAGCCGCCATGTACGTTTTTATACGTTCTGGAAGGATTCTATTCAACCAATCATAACAAGGATTTTAGGTAAACCAATCATATCACTCGCGGGAATAATTTAATCCACGTCGTCCGTAAATTGTAATTCATACAACGTCCGCATACAGGCGAGAACTGTCATAATATTCGTGCCGTGTGCAATACGTAGCCAATCAACACACGTAATCGGTGCGCGGAAAAATTTACCGACGCAATCCAGGATCCAAATTAGCATACGTAAGGGTATAAATTTCCAGAAAATTTGTCACCCGTCATTCGTTTTTCTTGCAGTTTGCCAGAATAAAGATATCTCATCATGCCTCCCAAGCCAAGCGGAAAAGGACAGAAGAAGGCCGGCAAAGCCAAGGGTGCGCCAAGCACCAACAAGAAGAGGAAGCGAAAGAGAAAGGAGAGCTATGGCATCTACATATACAAGGTCATGAAGCAGGTGCACCCCGACACCGGCATCTCAAGCAAGGCCATGAGCATCATGAACAGCTTCGTCAATGACATCTTCGAGCGTATTGCCGCCGAGGCTTCCCGCCTGGCCCACTACAACAAGAAGTCCACCATCACCAGCCGTGAGGTGCAGACTGCTGTCCGTCTCCTCCTGCCTGGTGAGCTGGCCAAGCACGCTGTCAGCGAAGGCACCAAGGCCGTCACCAAGTACACCACCTCCAAATAAACGTTGTTCTGATCGACAATCAAACCCAACCGGCTCTTTTCAGAGCCACCACACTTTCAAAAAAGAGATTGGAAATCCATGTCTGTTTAATCTTTAATTTAATTATCTTTCGAATCAAAAAAGTTACAAGAATACTTACATCTGTACATACAATGGAGCTATAAACACATTGCTTCAATGCAAAGCAAAACTATAAGTATAATACTAATAGTCCGTGGGACGAGAGCCCGAAAACGCTTTAGTTTTAGAGATAGGTGATCTGGTTCACCGAATTTTATAAAACTTGCCAGATATGTAGATTATGGTGTACCATATCAGAAAAACGTTGTTCCCCGGTCCACGAATTGTTTGGGAATGAGAAATTCTACGACAAAAACACGCACGAATTGTGCATGAGAAAAAAAGAAAGAAATAGCGCCCTCTTTTGACACAGCAAATATACATTTTACACGCAATGCATGCGCGCGCGAGGCGGGTTAGCTCGTCTTGCTGAACATTTGTTTAATGTTAGATTCTAGCCTTTTTATTTGTAATTATTTCTAAAGCAAGATCCTTATTACAGTTAATTTCAATTTGAAATAACCAGGGAGTTCCTTATATTATAAAATATCTTGTAAATGACAAGCCTTTATGCAAGAATAATGTGTAAAACCCATGAGCCCCAGACAAATCCATTTTGAGAGAACTTGCAAGTTGCTTTGTTATGATATCCCACAAAAACTGTAAAGCAGTCAATCTTCTCTAAATGGCTGGTAGTTAGCTGAAACGCATGATCATCATTAATATGGGGCAGGTGCCATACTTCAATTGATTTAAATTTAGATTAAATTTGATAAGAACGATTTGAAACAATAAATAACAAATACGATCCAAATACTGTTTCTATAACTTTTTTATTCCAACTTTGATGTGCTGTACATGACATACTGCATTCAGCCAAAAGAAATACGCAGATGGAAAAATCTTAATCAGTTAGTGTTGTTTTCTTGAATGAACAATTTGAGTAAAGACGGCAGGTACCTCAAACAGGATGAGTTCATGTATTCCAAATTAAATGACAAAGATCCTCCCCAGAAGAAAGAGCCCCAAAAGAACAGCTTCCAGTAGCAGATAACTTTACAAAAGTTGTTTAAGGTGTGCAGGCATTCCACTTTAAGTAAAAACTTGGATTCAAAGCCATCTAGTATACATTTGTTCCTTGAACTTCTGTTTTGAACGACGATACAACCAATAATTATTTCCTTTTTGGCCCTATCCATTCCCCAAATCCCAATACATGTATACACCACATCAAACATTCATAAGGGTTTAATACAACTTCAAACACACCTTATGCAGTGTTACATGTATCTTTTTGCCAATTTGGTTAACAGCCTTCATGAAAAAGAAATTAAAACAAAAATAAGTTTTCTAAATGCCAGTTTGTAAACAAACACAAATTTGTTTTCACAGATATCAATTATTCTGACCACACCAATGCAATGGCACTTCCTCAGTTGCCTCCTCTTCCTTGTGACTCGGCAGGTCACACACTTCTCCTTCCTGCAAAGGATGCCCTGTTTGGGAAAAACATGTTGTGATCTTGCTGCAGTCTTGGAAACCGTTTGCGTGGCTGAACGGAGTCTTCTCGTTTTCACAGGGGGGTGGGGAACCTTTTTGGCTGTTTCAGTTTCTAGAATACAGTAGAGAAACAGAAAATACAATCTTATTCAACTGTTTACATGTAATTAACATTTATTTGGTTGTATTTATTGAAATAAGGCCATTTTTTTCAATGAAAATGTTGTGTTGCTCTCAAATAAACAAAATCAGGAGGGTATATGTCATGTTTCTTCCTTAAATTTGTGAGATTACCTTTTTCGGGGGGGGGGGGTGTCGGTTGGGGAGGGTAAACAACAGTATACATTAAAACCTTCCCCTTCTTCAAAATTACAAATAAATGGAAAGAAAGTTATCAGTTCTTGGGCCTTATACTGGTATACACATGTGCATGTACATGGCCATGTATATATTTGTGGATGGTACACTAGCCCAGGTGGACTCCCTTTCCTCCCTACGTTACACGTACATTGCGTTTTTATAGCTAAAAGTAAAAGTTTCAAAAGATACATTAAACTCTTTGGACTAACTTTTCATAAACAAAATACATTTCACATGGACACTGGGTGAACTGAACTATGACAACCGTTTTCCAGTGTAACTTAGTTACAGACATCAGATAAATACTTGGGGGGAGGGAGATTATCAACAGCACCTCACAAATATACTTGTATAAGTTTATCACACCATCAGACGCGATTCTACAGGGGGGGGGGCAAGGGGGGGGCTGTAGCCTCCCCCCCCCCAAAAAAAAATTTGTTTAGCCCCCTTCCCAAATAAATTCTGTAAAAAAAAATTGCATTAGCAAAAAGAATGATTGTGATGTACATGCGAACGGTCTCCCCCTAAAGAAGAAATAGCCATGACAGGGGTGCATTAGTTAATATATTGTGAATGATTTTAGGATTTTATTGGCGCTCCCCATTGAAAATATGGCAAGCGACCCCCCCCCCCCCCCCTATTGATTTTCGGAGGCCTAAGTGTCTGGAAAAAATAACCGGTCAACATTTCAGCACGCCTCCCTGAAAAAAATTCTTGATTCACCGTGCTAGCCCCCCAAAATATTGGTTCTAGAACCGCGCCTGCTCACCATCCTCCCCCTGCAGTTTTTTTCATGAAGGTTACCAAATTTGTTAATGAATAGAAATGGAAGCAGCAGTTTCTATACAAATAAAATGTACCTGCAACTTTAGACTTCTCTTTTTGCTGGGCTTGAACTGCTCTTTTCACCTTGGACTTGTCAGTGTACTGACTGTAGCATGACCTATACAGAAAAAAAATGTGGAGATTTACATTTACATAGTACATGTACCAACATGACCAATACTAATTAGCATAATGCGATCTGATTGGTCATGCGTCTATGACGTCACATTGTATACGGACGTTTGCCAAATAGTGTCCGCGCTCAGCGTGCATCCTATTGCATGCCTTGTCGAGCTGTCAATACATCGTATAGAAAATATTTCTTTTCACCTGAATTTGCTTTTTACAATCTGTTTTAACGTTTTCCTTGCAAGTGTTATCTGTGATTTGACTTGGTTTCCCTAATAGTTTAAACATTATATTGCAAAATGTTTGTGGGTTTTTTCGCATCAGTTCACTGGTAGGCCTTAAACGCCGTGTGAAGTGTGTAGTAGTACTGTACTGTGTGTAGCATTATAACCAACGTTATATTTTACGGTTTCTCCCACCTAATACTGTCCGATTTTTCCTGACAAATATTGTCCGATTTTTCATGCAAAACTGACCGATTCCTCCTGCCAAATATTGTCCGATTCCCCCTGGCAAATACTGTCCAATTTTTCCTGCCAAATACTGTCCGATTTTTCCTGCTAAACAGTGTCCGATTCCCCCTGCCAGACAGTGTCCGATTTCCCTGCGAAAAAAATGTCCGATTTTTCCGGCCAAATATTGTCTGATTCCCTCGCCACTGAATATTGTCCGATTTTCGTGCAAAAATACTGTCCCATTTTTCCTGCAAAATACTGTCCGGCAGGACGTATGTACGTGCGCCCTGGCCTTGTTCTCGCTCGATCGACGACGCCCGGACACTATTTGGCACCAGACACTATTTGGCATGTATTACATGCCAAATAGAGTCTGGCGCCTACTGCGCATGCTCAGCGGACACTATTTGGCACCGGACGGTTTTTGGCACGACACCGGCAAGCTAAATTTTACTAAAGGTTTGCCGACGACAATCCCTATCAACAGAGGGTGCTGTACTCTGTAAGATAGAGCTGAATTATAAGATATATTAAATTACCACCAACGATTGTGTACAGCAACTGTGGTCCAATGGATAAGCAACGGATCTCATGAGCGGGAAGACACAGGTTTGATCCCGATCCCCGCTGGCGACATTTCTAAGGTTTTTTCCCCATCCCCAAAACTAGGAATATTCTTCTTTTATTATTTTATCATGTCTCAAACATTTTATTGTAGAGTATTACATTTTCTTTTTCAGATTTGTGGCTCTGGAGGATTTTTAAAAAAGGGCAATAGGCCTAAAGTCCGAAATTGTAAAATGGTCTGACTCCCATCTTGTGAATACGGAGTTACAACAATAATGTTGGCATGGAGCCAGACTAAAATTTGTCACCGAAAAATGTCAACGTACAAAAAAACAGTAACTGCGCATGTTCAGGGCATATCCGGCAAACTAACGTTTACTAAAGGTTTGTTTGCCGTCTCCGGCAAAATATACACTGCCTAGTATGAGCATGTCAGCTGGAGTTACTCAAGCTAGATTGATGCAGTACTGAAGAGTTGTTGGACTGGTCGTTTCAGATGCCAGTCTATTTTCTTGTATTGCATTTTTTCAATACCTTAAGATTTGGGACTCTCATACACAGTATTGAGAGTCCCAAATTTTCGGACTAGTACTGCATCAATCAACATGCCAAAAGTATTTAAAAAAAAACCCATGTGGCATGAACCGGGAACTAGTCTCAATTTACTACACATTTCTCCATAGTCAGCCACCAGCCTAATGTCTTTTCAAATAGTTGGACTAGGGTGGACATGTACCAGTCTAGTCTTTAGCCTCATTTTGAAATCACTTGACTTCCCTCTCATGTGCAAAATATTGGAGAAAAGTCTCCTTTAAAAATTGAATTGAGTCTGCAAACTTGGTTGGTGAAATACTGAGGACCTTTTCTTTGCCCATTGAAATTGTTGGAGAAATTTGCTGGCTATACTGTTAGTAAAGTGGGCATGATTTAGTTTTGCACGTTTCAGAGCACTCCAGAGCCCTGTCTGGTTTTCATCTAATTTTCCTTTTATAGTTTTGTTTCAACTGTATACAGCTGTAACTATTCTGTATCTGAAAAATCAACCACGAGTTTATAATCCAGATAGTTGCTTCAAATAACACAGTTGACATAACTCTCAAGCTTTCTGTGAATGACGTCACGAAAACGTCATCAAGTATCGGATTACAAGCAACCAACAATTTCTAGATTTAATATTTGAAAATCAATCTAAAATCAACAGTGTGAGATCCGGTTTTGCTTTTTACGGGAATAGAATAATCCAGGGTCTTTATTTTTGATGCAACCTGCAAAATCATGTGACCCTTCCTTCCGGTTAAAACTGGAAGTGTCTTGTAATTTGCACTTGCTAAAAGATGTGAACTTCCTTTCAACGATGTTAGTCTGCGGCAAGGAAGGGCAAAGCCCTGTGTTCTGTTGTCAAACAGACACCTCTAGTTTTCTTTTTCTGATTCATCGCTCTGGATGATTTTTTTTAAGGGAAATATGGTCCGAATTCACATCGGCTATAATAAGGGCCTAGTGCGGAACCAGACGAAGATTCGTCACAATAAAAAATTCTGTCCAAAAAAAACCCAGTCACTGTGCATGTTCAGTGCCGTGCCGGGGACCGGTTGACATGGTCTAATATCCACTGCCAAACTAAAAAGTTGTCGGAGCCAGTTACTGAGTTAGGCCATCATTGCCATATGGCATCGCCAATCAATGTATGGAGGAAGTATAGACCTTATGCGTAGCGGCCATTTTAGAGGGCAATGCCTTTGTCTGGCTGCAAATATATGCGTGAGTGAACATCTTGTGCATTCATTGTTACTGAAGTAAAATTACAAAAGATGCCCTTTTAGATGGCTGCCACAGATAAGGTCTATTCCAAGTTCTTCCACAGTTATTCCGAGTTCTTCCATGGTTAGGCCAAGTTCATGATCAAAATGTGTCTGGCAAAGTGAACATCTTATCTTAATCATTTAATCTAATCGGGTCATTCTGGCCAATGATGCAGGGCCAAAGTTCAAAGTCTCATTCGTCGTGGGACTGGTAACTGTATGGTGAGCCATGCATGGTCTGCTCGATCAATTCCTGCACCCTAATTTAACAAGGCCCATATTACCAGACTGCCTCTGAATGCTTGTCCATACTGCTGCCTGATTGAAAATGTACATGTATTTAACTTAAGGCATTGAAAAATAGACTGTAACTCGATGATTTTACAGTAACATATGTTTTTGGTTTGGCAGACTATTCAATCTGAAGCGATTCCAGCCAAAGAAAGTAGCCAACTCCAGTATATTATTGCTCACTTCATCACGATGCCGATCCGAGTTGCAGTCATCGGTGGAGGGGCAGCTGGCCTGTGTGCTGCAAGATACCTCCGCGCTAAGCCAGACGTGTTTCAGGCAGTGGTGTATGAGCAGGCTGATCAGATCGGTGGAACGTGGGTGTACACGGAAAACGTGGGGAAGGACAAGTATGGCCTGCCTGTACATTCCAGCATGTACCAACGACTAAGGTGGGTTTTCATTAGTGCATTTTTAAATAATTATAGTATTCAGTTATTCTAAAGAGTTTGAATATTTTAAATGCGTTTATCAAGTTTTACTTGTTCAAGCCTGATCGGGCCGCTGATTGGGAATTGAGTGCACCTGTTGAAAATTGACATAAGAACTTGTAAAAATAATGCAAAAGAATTAATATATTTAAGCTAATTTTCCTCACAGAAACTCTCAAAAGTAAAAGACAAAATTTGGGAATTGACAAAAACATCCAACTTAGATGCCTTGAAGATACATCAAAAAACAAAACTACTAAATTATTATGAAATACCTTACTTGACTGTAAGTGAATAATAGTCTCAAGCATCCCATGAAATCATGGCGCCGGCCCAATTTCATTGTCTGCTAACCACAGAATTCCACGCTTGTCATTACCATGTTGTGCTAACAAGAAAATTTCTGCGCTAACCCTGTAAGCACAGAATCCTAAGTTACAGGATGTACGCAAGCGCAGGAGCCAAAATTCTTCGCTGACCCGTGAAATATGTTTACAGTAAGCACAGAATTTCTTGCTTCTGTAAGCAGGGATTTTCGCTAACGCTAAGCAGAGCCAGGAAATTGGGAAAGTGGAATTTTTGTATTAAATTGCCAACAATGGTCGGCCGCCCATCATTGGGGAAAGAAACAAACATTTTTCAAATTCTGCTCCCAATTTACCTAATTTATTTAGTCCACATCTGTGAATGGTTGCAAGCTACATGCAGCTAGTCTAGTTCCCTGACCAGACAATTCCCTGACATCTATAAATTGCTCCATTTCGTCTGAAATATGGTCAGGGAACCAGAAAAAAAAAATTCTTGGTTTTTCCAGCATCTATGAACACAAACCTTACAAAAGTTCAGTGTAACAATATTTGCTATAAAATACTAACCCCCAAATCCATCTATTAATAAAAATTACAGCAAAAACAAATGTTGCATATTACCTTAAAATACAAGCAAGGACTGTTTCATCATTAATATTTGTATTACAAACAAATGCTAATTGGGTGTTGTGTATGATGGAATAATGGGCATCTTTGGAACAGCCTGTCCAAGTGTTTCCCCAAGATTTTCATTCAGTGTTGGGGACATTTCTGCATGGGTGGGAAAGTTCATATGGTTATTTCTTCTCCATGTGGCAAATAGCTTAAAAAGTAGTGTACTTTTTTCCCAGCTTGGGGATGGGGGGGGGGGGGGGGGGGGTGCAGCCCTTAAAGGGAATGTACATCATTACTTTTGCTGTAATTTTTAGAAATGAACTATTTGAGGGGTTAGTATAATAGATTAAATATTGTTACACTGACACGTTTGAAGATTTGTGATCGAAAATGCTGGAATAACCAAGAAAAACAAAAATGTTCAAGTAGTCTGGTTCCTTGACTCCACTAACGATGAAATGGATCAATTTATAGATGCCGGAAATTTGTAAGGTAATAGAACCAGTCTAGCTGGCCTGCACCCGTTCATGAACATATCACCAATAGCAAACAAAAATTTGGACTGAAAAAAATGGTGAATTTGGAGCAGTAGTTAAAAAATAGTTAGGTTTTTCCAACGTTGGAAATTTATACAAAATACCTTTTTTCTTGAAAACTAGCGGGATGCCGCGCTTCGCGCGGCACCCGCTAGATGGGTGGAGTTGACTGTTTCGTAATAATTACTGTATACAATGAAATCTCGATAATTTAAACTCTAATAACTCCAAACAACTGTTAAGTCAAATAAAGAATCAGACCCTCTGCTGCACGCGAGCCTATTTGGATTCGCCATCAGTCTCGCCTAAGTTGTATTTGCGTGCACATTACGTTTCCTGCGGAGATTGTGCGAGGGTCCAGGACATATTGTCAATATAGGGGAAGGGGCTAGCTAGGGTGAAGGGTGCTAGTTGGAACGCCCAATTTCCGTAAAACCCGTCAACCATGTCACCAATATTTCCGGGGATGGGGAGAAATATTTCCAGGGATGGGGAGAAATGGTTTTTGTTATAGAGGGGAGATGGTGATATTGAAATCGCTGATATTGTGGAGGTTTATGTTTGTGCTGGGATTCATACCGTTTAAATGTTGTTTGAAATTTCGCGCCGATTAGGAAGGTCTTGCTGTCAACAGGTGAATGAAATTAAGTATTTATTGCCGACCGATTGTCTCATGCGATGTCTCATTATATAAAGCTCATAAATAATGTTGTGCTAGAATATTGTCCAGTCAATTTGAACATTGATTTTTCAAGGTGCCAAACCATTAAGGACGTATACACCAACTGTACAAATAGGTAATTTAGACGAAACGCGGTTTGATCTTGGCCTATACAAAATCGTATCCATCGTTCTCACTACAGAGGAGAGGAGGGGGCAGCCAGTGGGGGTGGGGGTTGGATATTGTGTGGGCGTCGCCAGGATTTTTCTAGAGGGGGCAAAACATATTTTGGCCCAAAAAATTCCTGGTTTTCTCAACACATTCTCGATTTATCAGTTTTAGAGGGGGGCAGGGACATTTTGCACCCCAACCCAAACCCATTAAATTCACACCACTATGACTTTGCGCCTCTTTTTATTATTGTTTTTTTTCTTTTTCGGAGTGCCCCCTCGCGACGCCCATGCCTATTTATGTTACACCTGTGAATGGTCACATATTATATTTCCGGGGAAGTGGGCAACAATTTATATTTGTTATGGTGAAGGGGGTGTTTCTTATTAAAGTAGAAGTTAATGTCATTATAGCAGTTGGTGTTTTTATGGTGGTGGGGTTGTACAGCAAAGTACTGTAACACGTTCATTTGCAGAAGAGAGTAAAACTAAAAGAAAGGACATATTGGAGCACTTCATAATTATGTCAAGCACCACATGTTAAATGTATTTATTACAAAACTGTGAAAATGAAATCAGGTATACAATCAGATTTTTTTTAGTAATAATGTATTTGCAGCACTCATTACTGTACAGGGTATAGTACTTCGACAAAACTCAGGGGATATAATTGTTGTCAGTTTTCGGAGCAATTTTCGCAAGGGACGTCGGTCCAGGCTTGTTTACCATAGGCACAAACATTCCATGAAAGACTTTCAAGCAAGACGGCCAAAGGTTATTGTGCAATTGCATTTTTTTTTGTTAAAAGCTGTAATCATAAATAATGACAGTGGCATTGTAAGTTACAGGACAACATTTTTTTAATGAGTGTTGGTGAAAACTCATGAGAAATGGAGGGGTATGCGAGTATGAATATTTTGTTGTGAAATTTTAAGAGTGATTATGTAACTCGGTAATCAAAGACATTGTTTTGTTATCAAATAAGTCTGCTTGGCCAGTAATTATCGGGTAATCATTCCATCATTATTCTTGGGTACAACTAAGCCAAGGATATAATTTAAAAAAAGGATGGACATAAAACAGCAGAAAAGAGTGATTTTTTTTTGCACTATTTCATGACTTCTAAAAATAAAATTATGGCTAGAAGGAAAATGTGTTTTGAATTGGTAAAGAGAAAAACCAGGAATCTTGCAGTTGAACTGGAAAGAATAGGTGTGTCACGTCTTCGTCTTGAGTTGAGATTCTTGCTTTGGGAACTGGTTGAAGCATGCACTGGAGCATGCTTGGAGCATGGTTGGAGCTGGTCATGTGATGTAAGTGTCATCGAGAGTCCTGTGTAAAGGAGTTAGAAAGAAAAGAATAACGACTAAGGTGAAGAAAACTTGTAAACAAAAATACATCGGCTAACAATAGCTCTTTATCCTGCTTGGGTTCATGTCTGTTGTGGAGTCATTTGATTTTCTGCCAGATTGTATTCTCTAATATCCACTATTCTAACTGTGTTGGTTTCAGGTTTTAGTCTTTGCCTGTATTTTTTGGTTTTTGGCCTGAGGTTTGAACTTGATCACGTCTTTAATTTTGATTTGAGGGTTTCTTTATTAAGTTGGTTATTGGTCTTTGATTTGCAGTAAATTAATTTTGTTTTGCCTATGACTTATGAGTATGAAAGTCATTTCTTTAAAGGAAGTTTTACGTATGATTTGCCGTGTTCTAAGATTACCACAAAGATTTAGTGTGCATAATTTGTATGGAATGAATGTACATTTCATGGCCTATATACAAATGCAGCAGTTTTTTTTCTAGCTAGTAGTAGGCCTATAGGCCTAGGCCTAAAACAAACTAAAGCAAAATCCAAAAATAAACTACAAACAAAGCCCAATTGTGAAATCAAGAGTTGGCAAAGTTCTACAAACATGTTCGGGTACATGTTCCAAGTGAGGCCTGTATTTACGGAGGTCATGCAGTAAATTGGCAACATTAAGCCTAGTAAGTTAACCCACGCCACGGCCAAACTCTCGATGTCCGAGGCCTCCCCCCGTACGTACAACCCTCCCCGTACAACCCTCCCCGTACTCACAAACTGAAACTCACAGTCACACTTTTCACAAACAACAATGCTTCTCATTGCCAGTGGCGTTCGAAAGAATACCACTTTTCACAAACAACAATACATATCATAAGTGAGACTTACCGTTCAAAGAGAAAACTGGAGCAAGGAACAGATATACATCAACCATGTCAACAACGCTGTGCTGAAGAAATGTGGGGCATGCAAGTTGCATGCGCTGCATGCTCAGCGCTCATAACGAACGTATACGTGGCACGTAAATTATCCGGCCCGTACGCAAGATGGCCGGCGAGGCCCAATGGGGAAGGGAATTATGGGAAATAGGGTGGAAAATAGCCGGGCCCCGTTCCGCTTCCCCCACGGCCAACGCGCGCGATGAGGACGGGAGACCGGTCGGGAAAATGGCAGCGCCCCCATAATTTTCGTAATTGTAGTATAGATGACTTTACACCAGGTGCCATAATTTTACAGGATGCTTTAGACTGACATTTACCAACATCCTAGTAAGGTATTTTGTAAACAATTGTAGTTTTGTTTTTACAGTGTTTGCGAATATTGTATATTCCCTTTAAGTATAATAGAACAGACATAGTAGTCCAAAGTGAAGGAATTTAGGAAAACTGTGTCGGTTTTTTTTTGGAGGAGGGCAGGAAAAAGTCTTTTTTTCATACGACCCAGAGTTGAGCATTACAAAAATAGTTGTGTGAAATGCATTTCCTGGACCCTCCAAGTACAACAACTAAATGTTTTGAAGGGACTCTTTGATTGCAGAACAAACCTCCCTAAGGAGCTCATGATGTACCCGGGTCTACCCATCACAGAGGGCGGAAGGACCTCATTCATCAAGCACAATGAAGTCCTGCAGTACATGAATCGATACGCACGGACGTACGACTTGCATAAATGTATTCAGGTAAGGCTTTGGAACATTTTAAGGCATTTTGAGCTGTTGCAATAATCGTTATGCATTACCATTATTACGACACTCACTAGAAAACATGTAGATATTAATTGCAGACCCACCTCTGTCTGAGATTTGAATGGGCCGGCTGACCTTAGAAACTTTGGTGGTTGAGTGGTTCAGACATCAGCCACAGTAAACAGGAGGTAATGGGTTCGAGTCCCGCCCAAGAAAGTCATGAAGTTCTTTCAATAGTTTTGAGACAGCATTAAAGTATACAGTGCTAACAAAGTTGACCCAACTTTCCTGCCAAAACAGGTGGATGAGTGGTTCAGACATCAGCGTTAGGATGTAGGCGGTGGTGGGTTCGAGTCACACCTTAGCATATCATTTGTTGATATAAGTTATGGGCTCCATGCACAAGTACACTCTCAATGGTAAGAAAGGGAGAGTTGGGGAGACCGTTAGAAAATTGATATACCAGTACCAGACAGAACAGGAGTTATAAAACTAAGGGCAGAAGCCAATATTAACAGTTTGTTCTGTCATCAGTAAGCCTTTTCACTGTTTTTGCACTCAGCTTCTGACGAGGGTTCAGACTGTGAAGCCGATCGTGAACTGCAACAAAACAACCTGGGAAGTGACCGTGAAGAATGTGAAGGACCCAGACGCCACACCGCAGGTCAATGAGTTTGATGCTGTGATGGTCTGCAATGGGTAAGTGCTTAGAGTTCAGGATTCCGTACATGAACAGTGGATGGCGCTCTGTGATCATTCGGTGACTGCTCTATGTTCCGACACCCATATGTTCCGACAACCTAGATTGTGTTACTCCCGGTTAGGGTTAGGGTTAGGGTTAGGAATAGGAATATGTGCAGTCGGAACATAGGGGTGTCGGAACATAGAGGTGTAACCGATCATTCTCAAGAGGTCCTTGAGTGGGACGCAAAGTCTGCATGCAAGTATGGGGGAAGCACGTGTAACCTGGAAAAATGATACACCTGGGGAACTCGCAAAAACTACTACAACTAAAGTAAACTTGGGATCTTTGAAGGGAAAAGTCTGGAGGAGATTGAATTAATAGGGACAAGGGACACAAATTCTAGATTTCGAACAAACAAAAAAGACAAAAAGAATTTATTTACAAGAACATTCAAAATGACCAGATAATTATAAAACCAAGACCACGAAAATCAAGACTAAGAGCAAAGACTAAACCCTAAAACCAAAACTAAAAGAAACTTAAACCAAGTTAAAAAACCAACACAGTGTGTATAGTGAGTAGACCTTCCAAGACACTTTGGAGGAAAATCAATGACTCTAGCAGAAATGAAACACACAGCGCAGGGCACACCCAAGAAAAAGGGGAAAAAGAGGAACTCAAAAATATATTGCTCTCTTCTCTGCTGCTGGTCTGCTACTGAGGGGTCTGTGGTCTTACAGGGTGGCAGGGCACATGGTCTTGGGGGAAGGGGACCAATGGCATGAGTCTAATTTACATACAATGTGGACTGTTACTGGGGAAAGCTAATCAGGGGGAAACACTACTATGAAAGGGTTGGGGGAAGCTAATAAAAAGGCTGGATTTACTAAGGGGGGCTACTCCTATACTAAAGCAATACAAAAAGTACTTTGGAAAAATACAAGTTAAATTTGGCCCTGCCACACACGCACATGAAAACCTGCATCACCATCACATAAGCACCAGCAGCCGCTTTCACTGAACTTTACGCAATGGCGTAGCCCCTCTTGCACCACAATTTATTGCGTAAGTTGCGCAACATTTCAGTTATGACACATTTTGTGAAAGTTTCATAGTGCGTAAGTCAGCGTCTTGTGCAACAAATTATGGCATAACTCATCAGTTACGTCTGTAAGTTGTGGTGTAGCGACTGAAAATGACCTATCAGCAAATCTTTATCATTGTGAGCCTGCTATTTCTGATCAAGGTTGATACAGGACACTCACAGCTTTGTGTTTGAAGTAAATGAATTGCTGTTTTACTCATGATGTAATTTTTTAGAGATGCTGCACAATTCTGAAGAAAGTCAGACAAAACTACTCTCCAGTAAGATTCCTGAATCCTTCAAAATTCTCTAGTGTGCTGTAAAATGTTATTCGATATTAAATGGGCGTGAAGCCCCACAGCCATGTTGAGTATTTGTGACGGGGCTTACCTTTTTTGGGATCCTTCAAATTCCTCCTGGCGGTCTGAAACTTCTGGGAGTGGTGGTTCTTTCAACACTTGTATGTGACTCCACTGTGTCTAATGTTTTATAAAGTGACAGAACTGTTTGTGGCAGGTCTGCCTATCAACATTTATGGGTAGACACCGTCCGATCCATTGATTAAGTGAATCAATCAAAAAGGGACAATAGATTTGCGGAGAATCAAAGACGTTAGAATTCAACAACTGTTTGTCTTCTAAACACACGGTGATAATAAATGAGATGATACTCTGTTTCAAGTCGTTGATTTAAGTATAGACGGGGTTTAGGAAATCAATCAATACATCAGTTACCATTCACTAGAATTATACAATACCCATAAACTAAAAGATCACTATGAAAATCACTGTGAGATCCATCTGATCGGGTGCCCGTCAACGTCCGGCGGTAGCTACGGTCGGTCTGTGATTCTGCTGAGTCCTATGATCCAACGTGACGATGACTCGGTTGGTTCCCTGTCCAGTGACGATGGACAATGTGGACATGGACAGTAAGTGTGGCAAAACGAATTTATTGGCATAATTTTGATCAAACTTTCTGTTTCTGTTTCTGTGGGAACGTGCTTCTCTCTACAGTCAGTATGCCGTGCCCAGTTACCCGGACATCCCTGGCTTGGAAACGTTTTCAGGAAAAGTCATCCACAGTCACGAATACCGCCACCCGGAGGATTTCAAGGGCCAGACAGTGGTCTTGTTAGGTGCCGGACCGTCTGGCCGTGACATCTGCATCGATCTTCATACCTTCGTTAACAAAATCTACCTCAGTCATCACATCCCTAGCCTCTCCGCGGTGCTTCCTGATAACTTACAAGAAGTCCCAGATATACGGTCTATAGACAAGGGCCGCGTGGTGTTCGCAGATGGGCAAACCGTGGAGGCCGATGCACTGATTTTCTGCACGGGATACCTCTACAACTTCCCATTCTTGACGCCGGAGTGCGAAGTTATTGTAGACAGGAAGAGGATATCGCCGCTGTATAAACACGTCCTGCATACCAAGCACACCTCGCTGTCTTTCATTGGAGTTGTCTGGACTATCAGCCCCTTCCAGTTACTAGCATGCCAGGTACGGTTTGCCATGGCTGCCTTAGATGGCACCATGATCCTACCCAGCAGGGCAGACATGGACGCCGACACGCAACGTGATTACGAGTATCGTCGCGATGAGTTAAAGTACCCACATCACTACGCTCACAAGATGGACCACTTGCAGTGGGAGTACAACAAGGAGCTTCTACGGCTGGCCAACATTGTGGATGATGAAGGGGCTACTTTACCTCTCTTCAAGGAGCTTTATGCCCTGACTCGACGCTTGCGAGCGAAGGATCTTGTCAATTATAAGAAGCGCATCGTTGAGACATCTGACGACTTGACTAGCTGGCAGGTTTTGTAACCTTCCATTTCAACCTGAATCCATTAAAATATGCAATAGCCCAATTGCCAAGACTTTTACAAAGTATAAACCAATCGGAAAGCCCATTTCAAAGGCAATAGCATATAGTACAATGTACCAGCCATCGTTCAGATCTGTCACAAGGCAGTTGCTTTATACAATGCTTTCTTCATTAAAGTGGACCCCCCTGGCTGTACAGCGATATTGATGTCATCTATAGACAAATTAGGCGGCAGCCATTTTCTGAAGTGGCACCAGGCTTGTGCGAGTCGCGCTCAGGTACTATGCACTCCGGGCTCCTTCGCCCTATAGGAATACCAAAATGCACGATTGCCTCATCTTTGAGAACCACTACATATAGCATGGCCAGATTCCGCTACATATAGCACTATGTGTCCCAATTTGTGTTAAAACAAAGAAAGTTGGTTTGACAGTAGATTCATTGGGTTTTGGAGGGTACAGGAACTTTAAAAAAAGATTAGAGTACAGTTATGCAAGGACAGAATAATTTTGAATGAAGATATAGATATTTGATTTCAGATTTAACTTTTACTTTTTGTATTCATGATATTAATTACTTGTTCCCTTGTTCTCAAGTAACAAGAAAAACGAGTGGTTAAAACAACGAAAACAAATGTTGAAAATGAGTGTGCTGGGTGATGATAATGAGTGTAATACAAATGTATCTATTAAATGTATGTTTTATGATCAAACAAATGTAAAAAACTTAAGCTATGATAAAACAAATGTAAAGAATTAAGCTAAATAATATCAATAAAAAATATATATATTTATACACATATATTTCCTCCAAAGTTGTTGTTTACAATGTACTTTCACTATTTAGTCTGGCAAAATCTTTGAAAGATAGAATTAAAAAAAAAAATGTCAGAGGAGTCAATTTCTTGTCCTAGTAAATTTTCAAGTTTTGGGGATTCAGGAACATTAATATTTTTAAAACAATATATTCTTGTACATTTGAGTCACTGAGTCACGTCACTTGTACATAATGACGTTTTATGTTTATTTGAACTACATGTATTTGCCTATGCTTAGATTTTCATTTATATTGTGGCTGACAGGCTGGGCAGTTTTTTTTTTTTTGAGAAAATATGTGATCCAACGGCATGTCAACATTTGCTATGTGAGTGAACTGTTTTTTTAAAACAAATCAGATTGTGTTTTTTTAAAAAACAGAGAGAGATTTGAGGGTCTTGAAACAGAGATTGGTTAACTTGACATTTCAAATAAAAAAACACAACTAATGATGGTGGCCACCCCCCCCCCTCAAAAAAAAAAAAATCCCAAACAAAACAGCAGACCTCAAAACTTGTGTACATTTCTACAACCAGTGAGATGCATGTATCACAAATTTGGAATGGAATTTTCGGAGAGTTCATGTGACGTGTGCTACATTGGCATTATAAGTGTGGCAAAACGAATTTGTTACATATTTGATAAAACTGTCTGTTTCTTTGGGAACGTGCTTCTCTCAACAGTCAGTATGCTGTGCCAAGTTACCCGGACATCCCTGGCTTGGAAACATTTTCAGGGAAGGTCTTCCACAGTCACGAATACCGCCACCCGGAGGATTTCAAGGGCCAGACGGTGGTCTTGTTCGGTGCTGGACCCTCTGGCCGTGACATCTGCGTGGATCTCCACACCTTCGTGGACAAAATCTACCTCAGTCATCACATCCCGAACCTCGACGCCTTGCTTCCTGATAACCTGCGACAAGTCCCAGATATAAAGTCTATAGACAAGGGCCGCGTGGTGTTCACAGATGGGCAAAGCGTCGAGGCCGATGTGCTGATGTTGTGCACAGGATACCTCTACGACTTCCCGTTCTTGACGCCGGAGTGCGAAGTTGTCGTAGACCGGAAGAGGATATCGCCGCTGTATAAACACGTCCTGCATACCAAGCACACCTCGCTGTCTTTCATTGGAGTTGTCTGGACTATCAGCCCCTTCCAGTTACTAGCATGCCAGGTACGGTTTGCCATGGCTGCCTTAGACGGCACTATGGTCCTACCCAGCATGGCGGACATGGACGCCGACACGCAACGTGATTACGAGTATCGTCGCGATGAGTTAAAGTACCCACATCACTACGCTCACAAGATGGACCACTTGCAGTGGGAGTACAACAAGGAACTGCTACGGCTTGCTAATGTTGTGGATGATGATGGGGCTACTTTACCTCTCTTCAAGGAGCTTTATGACGCGACGAAACGCTTGCGAACTGAGGACCTTGTCAATTATAAGAAGCGCATCATTGAGATGTCTGACGACTTGACTAGCTGGCAGGTTTTGTAACTTTCCATTTAAATTTTGTTGGAAACCTGATCCATTAAAATGTACAAGAGACCAGCCACGAAGACTTTTACAAAGCACAAACCAATCTGAGATTTTAAAAGGCCCATTTCAAAGATGGAGGCATAGTGGCAGTTACTTGTTCAGATCTGTCATGAGACAGTTGCTTTGGCCTCCATGATGATAATGTGCTTTAAATAGGTCAATAATGTACTAGGTACCTGAATTTGTGTAAAAACAAATTTGTGTTTGAGTGTACAACAGTGGAATTTTGGCGAAAACAGGAACTTTTTGAAATTGAAAAAAAATTAAAGAGTAATTTTATGTTCCACTTATGCAAGGAAATAATAATATTGAATGAAGTAAGTAATACATATTTGACTTCAGATTTCAATTTCGATTTTTGTATTCATAATACAAATTGCTTATTCCCTCTGTTCTCAAGTGACTACAGAAACGGAGGTTAAAACAACACAATTGTAAAAATATGTCATTTCACGACTTTTGTAAATATTTATAATGAGTATGCTGCTTGATTATAGTGACTTACCCTTCTTAACTTCAACTTAAAACTCACAAACTGTCACAAACTCTAACCCCTCACCGCTCTTGACAGTTTCTGCACAAGCTGCTCTCCAACTACCACAAATCCTATTATATGGATTCAACTGTACAACTGTCTGAGCCTATTTAAAGGGAATGTACATCATTGGCTTTTGCTGTAATTTTCAGAAATGAACTATTTGAGGGGTTAGTATAATAGATCAATTATTGTTACACTGACATGTTTGAAGTTTTGTGTTCAAAAATGCTATAAAACCAAGAAAAACAAAAGTATTCTGGTTCCCTGACCCCACTAAAGCTGAAATGGATCAATTTATAGATGCCAAAAATTGTAAGGTAATGGAACCAGTCTAGCTGGCGGTTACCCATTCATAAACATGTAACCAATAGCAAACAAAATTTGGACTGAACAAAAATTGGTAAATTTGGAGCAGTAATTGAAAAATAGTTAGGTTTTTCCAACGGTGGTCGGCTGACCACCGTTGAAAATTTATACAAAAATACCACTTTTCTTGAAAATGAGTTCACGCCAGTGCCATAATTTTACTGGATATAATGTTTTAGACTGTCATAAACATCCTAGTAAGGAATTTTGTAAAAAATTGGTAGTTTTGTTTTTCGATGTCTACAAATGTTGTATATTCCCTTTAAGTGGTTTGGCAGGTAGAATGATCACTATGCAGGTACAGCTTGTGTAGCAGCCATTTTAAAATGGTCAATTGTACCATTATGAGGGCAGTTGGCAGATTTGGTGAAATCTGTCACCTAATGTTTTGTTTTCGATATGTAGGGCAATGCTCTGCAAATTGTCACTGAGCACAGGAGGGTTAGCTAATGAGTGTAACACAAATGTATCTATTGCATATATATTTTATATCTATGTGTATAATGATGTGACCCAAAATGTACAGGTACATGTATTAAAAGAATTGACTCATTTGGATAGAACATCAGGTTACTTCTTTTGTTTATACCCCATTGGTTTTTAATATCAATACGAACGATGCTTACTTTTCTTTTACATTGTAATCCAAATGCGAGGCAAGAATGCACGAAAGGCTCGCGAAGATCACGCCGAGTGCGCATGCTCGTGATATCGTCATCTACTACCCGCCTATTTCACGGCCTGCCCTGCACAGGAAGACATTAAAATTACTCAACCTTTTACTAACAAAACATATATATTTCTGCGGGTTCCAATGTGTCAAACGAGTCCACTGAAGGCTGAAGGGATTAAAAAAAAACAGTATGAAATCTTCCAATTCTGGTTGCCAGATTCCACTAAACATATAGCACTATGTGTCCCAATTTGTGTTAGAACAAAGAAAGTTGGTTTGACAGTAGATTCATTGGATTTTGGAGGGTACAAGAACTTAAAAAAAAAAGATTAGAGTACATTTATGCAAGGACAGAATAATTTTGAATGAAGTAATAGATATTTGATTTCAGATTTCAATTTTAATTTATGTATTCATGACATTACTTACTTATTCCCTCTGTTCTCAAGTAACAAGAAAAACGAGTGGTTAAAACAACGAAAACAAATGTTGAAAATGAGTGTGCTGGGTGATGATAATGAGTGTAATACAAATGTATCTATTAAACGTATGTTTTATGATCAAACAAATGTAAAAAAAACTTAAGCTATGATAAAACAAATGTAAAGAATTAAGCTAAATTATATCAATAAAAAACATATATTTATTCACATATATTTCCTCCAAAGTTGTTGTTTTCAATGTACTTTCACTATTTAGTCTGGCAAAATCTTTGAAAGATAGAATAAAAAAAAATGTCAGAGGTGTCCATTTCTTGTCCTAGTAAATTTTCAGGTTTGGGGGATTCAGGAACAAATGAGCACATAACGCATGTCAATTAATTGATTAATATTTTAAAACAATATATCCTTCAGTTATTTGCGAGAGTCACTTGTACGACGTGGCACACTATTTTAGGCTGCCATGTTTATTTGAACTATTTGCCTCGCTTTGATTTTCAAGATTGCCCACCCTAAGAAAGGTATATTGTGGCTGACAGGCTTGGCAGTTTGAGAAAATCTGGGAGTTGTAATTTTTTTCAACATTTGTTATGTGATCCAACGGCATCTAATGTTTTATAAAGTGACAGAATTGTGTTTTGGAAAATCAGATTCTGCATTGAGGTCTTATGAAACAGAGATGGGTAACTTGACATTTCAAATGAAAACATACAACTAATGATGGTGGATCCCAACTTGTGACTCTAGGTGGCCACCCCCCCCCAAAAAAAAACCCAAACAAAACAGAAGACCTCAAAACTTGTGTACATTTCTACAACCAGTGAGATGCATGTATTACAAATTTGGAATGGAATTTTCGGAGAGTTCATGTGACGTGTGCTACATCGGCATTATAAGTGTGGCAAAACGAATTTGTTACATATTTGATAAAAGTGTCTGTTTCTTTGGGAACGTGCTTCTCTCAACAGTCACTATGCCGTGCCCAGTTACCCGAACATCCCTGGCTTGGAAACGTTTTCAGGGAAGGTCATCCACAGTCACGAATACCGCCACCCGGAGGATTTCAAGGGCCAGACGGTGGTCTTGTTCGGTGCTGGATCCTCTGGCCGTGACATCTGCGTGGATCTCCACACCTTCGTGGACAAAATCTATTTCAGTCATCACATCCCGAACATCGACGCCTTGCTTCCTGATAACCTGCGACAAGTCCCAGATATAAAGTCTATAGACAAGGGCCGCGTGGTGTTCACAGATGGGCAAAGCGTCGAGGCCGATGTGCTGATGTTGTGCACAGGATACCTCTACGACTTCCCGTTCTTGACGCCGGAGTGCGAAGTTGTCGTAGACCGGAAGAAAATATCGCCGCTGTATAAACACATCCTGCACACCAAGCACACCTCACTGTCTTTCATTGGAGTTGTCTGGACTATCAGCCCCTTCCAGTTACTAGCATGCCAGGTACGGTTTGCCATGGCTGCCTTAGACGGCACTATGGTCCTACCCAGCATGGCGGACATGGACGCCGACACACAACGTGATTACGAGTATCGTCGCGATGAGTTAAAGTACCCACATCACTACGCTCACAAGATGGACCACTTGCAGTGGGAGTACAACAAGGAACTGCTACGGCTTGCTAATGTTGTGGATGATGACGGGGCCACTTTACCTCTCTTCAAGGAGCTTTATGCCCTGACTTGGCGCTTGCGAGCGAAGGATCTTGTCAATTATAAGAAGCGCATCATTGAGATGTCTGACGACTTGACTAGCTGGCAGGTTTTGTAACCTTCCATTTAAATGTTGTTGGAAACCTGAACCATTTAAATGTACAAGAGACCAGTCACGAAGACTTTTACGAAGCACAAACTAATCTTATATTTTAAAGGCCCATTTCAAAGGTGGAGGCATAGTGCCAGCTAGGTCTGTCTTGAGGCAGTTGCTTTGTACAATGCTTTCGCCATTGAAGGGGGCCTACATGATAATAGTGTGCTTCAATAGGTCTATAATGTACTAGGTACCTGAATTTGTGTAAAAACAAATTTAGATTTGAGTGTACAACAGTGGAATTTTGGAGAAAAAAGGAACTTTTTGAAATTGAAAAAAAAAATTAAAAAGTAACTTAATGTTCCTCTTATGCGAGGAAACAATAATATTGAATGAAGTAAGTAATACATATTTGACTTCAGATTTCAATTTCGATTTTTGTATTCATAATATAAATTACTTATTCCCTCTGTTCTCAAGTGACTACAGAAACAGAGGTTAAAACAACACAATTGTAAAAATATGTCATTTCACGACTTTTAAGTTTTATAAATATTTATAATGAGTGTGCTGCTTGATTATACATGTAGTGACTAACCCTCCTTAACTTCAACTTAAAACTCACAAACTGTCACAAACTCTAACCCCCACTGCTCTTGACGGTTTTTGTACAAGCTGCTCTCCAACTGCCACAAATCCTTATGGATCCAACTGTCAGAGCCTATTGAAGTGGTTTTGCAGATAGTATGACAACTGATGCAGGTAGCAGCCATTTTAAAATTGTCAATTGTACCATTATGAGGGCAATTGGCAGATTTGGTGAAATCTGTCACCTAATGTTTTGTTTTTGATATGTAGGGCAATGCTCTGCAAATTGTCACTGAGCACAGGAGGGTTAGCTAATGAGTGTAATACAAATGTATCTATTGCATATATATTTTAATGGAATTTTATGATGAAACAAATGTAAAAAATAAAGCTTAATATTTCCCCCAAAACTTATTTTTCGCCAAAGTTGTCTTAGCCTTCACTGTTTAGTCTGACAAAATCTTAGAAATATTGTATTAAAATACATGTATCTTTTAAAGGAGTCTATTTGTTTTTATAGCAAGAGTAAACTACCCGTAAATGAAAACATTAATTGAAGTGGGGCTGAGCATCGGAACCGGTTATCCGAGCACCCGACCATTGATGAGGAACGGGTTCCAGATTTACGGATCGGATACCCGTAACCAACTTTACAAATTACTTATAGTAACTTCTCAGACAATGAAAAAGAAAGGTTTTGAATGTCATTTGTGGGGAATTTTCAAAATGAAAACCAGGCTACATGGGAAAACACAACAGAAGTTGCAATTTCTATAGATAAAGCTAAGACCTTTGTTATGCTGCCACCATTTCAGTCTTGTTCCATGTATCCAATAACAGTACTGAATGATAATTCTGTATGCAAAAAGAAACCAGACTATTTTTCCTTCCAGCCTCGCTTTGGTAAAATCCAAATGGCCGCAACGTGATTAATGGTCTGTAAAGCTCATTATACACACATGAATTACTGCATTGACGCAACAGTGTGGTAAAGTGGTAGTATCACACCCCTAAATTGAAGTTAGTGGAATGTTTTAAAATAATATGTCCTGCAGCTGAGGTTTTTTTTAATATTAGCAGCTGTCTTAACTTCCATTTCGGCCTTCGGAGATATACATGTAGTAAACACAATAGGAGTGCGCCATTTGGTTCTACGTAGACTCGTTTGTAGTTACTCAAATTGACCCAATTCAAATGGTGTTCTCCTGTTGTGTCTGCTATTGTGTTATGCATTAGATAACACAAGAATAGTGTTTATAATATACATGGACATTTTAAACTTTCAGTTTAGTTGAATTTTAAGAGCACTCTTGCCACTAAGAGTCCAGAAAATGTCTATTTCATTAAAAAGTATGTTTTTAATAATTTCATTAAATTGTATGCTTTCTAAAGACATTATTTTTTAAATTTCAACATATTAATTAAAGAAATTGAAAGAATGAAGTTTTCAGCTATGACATTAAAGTTTAAAACTTGGATCGTTATGCAGATCAATTATTATTTTCGATAACATTTATTAAAAATACCCATGCAGTCCGAATGTGACAAATTTATTTTGCAACATTGATGTTGACTTTGATTTCTTTCAGTTGAAGTGATTTGTTTGTACATTTGTACATTTATGCGTTGACGTTGTCATCTCCAGCTCATCAACCTGTCCAATCAGCTGTTTCTTAACTTTCACATTCGCCGTTCATGTCTTGAGTTAGAGTGCATTTGCATATTTACACAGGTGCCAGTATATTCTACAGGTGTTTTTCTGCACAGTGTATGGGAAGATGGGATGACACTACATTGTTAAACACAAAATGCCTGAGATAGTTTACCAATTCATATTGGTCAAGAGAGCCTGTCACGTGGGTTGTTTTCAACCACTGATAATTGTAACACCAGCTGGACACATCGCAGGAGATTTTCAGCACTACGCGCGTTCTTCGAAACTTCTTCGTACTTCGAATTACGCCCATAACGAATGTATGTGTACGGAAAAAAATATCGCTGCCGGCCAAGGGTGTTTTAAAAAACATGAAGATCGTTGAACAAAATCGTTGGAAATGTGTGAATTAGTGACTTGGGATAGTCGCCGATATTACATGGCAGGAACCGAAGCTCTAAATTTGCAGCAATTTGAATGATGTGACCCAAAATATACTTTCAATAATGCATGTGAAAACAGGTACATGTATTAAAAGAATTGACTCATTTGGATAGAACATCAGGCTACTTCTTTTGTTTATACCCCATTGGTTTTTAATATCAATACGAATGATGCTTACTTTTCTTTTACATTGTAATCCAAATGCGAGGCAAGAGTGCACGAAAGGCTCGCGAAGATCACGCCGAGTGCGCATGCCCGTGATATCGTCATCTGCTATCTGCGTATTTCACGGCCTGCCCTGCACAGGAAGACATTAAAATTACTCAACCTTTTACTAACAAAACATATATTTCTGCGGGTTCCCATGTGTCAAACGATTCCACTGAAGGCTGAAGGGATTAAAAAAAAACAGTATAAAATCTTCCAATTCTGGTTGCCAGATTCCACTAAACATATAGCACTATGTGTCCCAATTTGTGTTAGAACAAAGAAAGTTGGTTTGACAGTAGACTCATTGGATTTTGGAGGGTACAAGAACTTTAAAAAAAAGATTAGAGTACATTTATGCAAGGACAGAATAATTTTGAATGAAGTAATAGATATTTAATTTCAGATTTCAATTTTTAATTTTTTCCCTCTGTTCTCAAGTAACGAGAAAAAAGAGTGGTTAAACAACGAAAACAAATGTTGAAAATGAGTGTGCTGGGTAATGATAATGAGTGTAATACAAATGTATCTATTAAACGTATGTTTTATGATCAAACAAATGTAAAAAAAAACTTAAGCTATGATAAAACAAATTAAGCTAAATAATATCAATAAAAAACGTATATATTTATTCACATATATTTCCTCCAAAGTTGTTGTTTTCAATGTACTTTCACTATTTAGTCTGGCAAAATCTTTGAAAGATAGAATTAAAAAAAAATGTCAGAGGAGTCAATTTCTTGTCCTAGTAAATTCTCAGGTTTTGGGGATTCAGGAACAAATGAGCACATAATGCATGTCAATTAATTGATTAATATTTTAAAACAATATATCCTTCAGGTTATTGCGAGAGTCACTTGTACACCGTGGCGCACAATTTTAGGCCGCCATGTTTATTTGAACTATTTGCCTCGCTTTGATTTTCAAGATGGCGTACCATGAGAAAGGTATATTGTGGCCGACAGGCTTGGCAGTTTGAGAAAATCTGGGAGTTGTAATTTTTGTCAACATGTGTTATGTGATCCAACGGCATCTAATGTTTTATAAAGTGACAGAACTGTGTTTTGGAAAATCAGATTCTGCATTGAGGTCTTATGAAACAGAGATTGGTTAACTTGACATTTCAAATAAAAACATACAACTAATGATGGTGGATCTCAACTTGTGACTCTAGGTGGCCACCCCCCCCAAAAAAAAAACACACAAAAAAAAACCACAGAAGACCTCAAAACTTGTGTACATTTCTACAACCAGTGAGATGCATGTATTACAAATTTGGAATTTTCGGAGAGTTCATGTGACGTGTGCTACATCGGCATTATAAGTGTGGCAAAACGAATTTGTTACATATTTGATAAAAGTGTCTGTTTCTTTGGGAACGTGCTTTTCTCAACAGTCAGTATGCCGTGCCCAGTTACCCGAACATCCCTGGCTTGGAAACGTTTTCAGGGAAGGTCTTCCACAGTCACGAATACCGCCACCCGGAGGATTTCAAGGGCCAGACAGTGGTCTTGTTCGGTGCTGGATTCTCTGGCCGTGACATCTGCGTGGATCTCCACACCTTCGTGGACAAAATCTACCTCAGTCATCACATCCCGAACCTCGACGCCTTGCTTCCTGATAACCTGCTACAAGTCCCAGATATAAAGTCTATAGACAAGGGCCGCGTGGTGTTCACAGATGGGCAAAGCGTCGAGGCCGATGTGCTGATGTTGTGCACAGGATACCTCTACGACTTCCCGTTCTTGACGCCGGAGTGCGAAGTTGTCGTAGACCGGAAGAAAATATCGCCGCTGTATAAACACATCCTGCACACCAAGCACACCTCACTGTCTTTCATTGGAGTTGTCTGGACTATCAGCCCCTTCCAGTTACTAGCATGCCAGGTACGGTTTGCCATGGCTGCCTTAGACGGCACTATGGTCCTACCCAGCATGGCGGACATGGACGCCGACACACAACGTGATTACGAGTATCGTCGCGACGAGTTGAAGTACCCACACCACCACGCTCACAAGATGGACCACTTGCAGTGGGAATACAACAAGGAGCTTCTACGGCTGGCCAACGTTGTGGATGACGACGGGGCCACTTTACCTCTCTTCAAGGAGCTTTATGACGCGACGAAACGCTTGCGAACTGAGGACCTTGTCAACTATAAGAAGCGCAACATTGAGATATCTGACGACTTGACTAGCTGGCAGGTTTTGTAACCTCCCATTTAAATTTTGTTGGAAACCTGAACCATTTAAATGTACAAGAGACCAGTCACGAAGATTTTTACGAAGCACAAACTAATCTGACATTTGAAAGGCCCATTTCAAAGGTGGAGGCATAGTGCCAGCTAGATCTGTCATGAGGCACTTGCTTTGTACAATGCTTTCGCCATTGAAGGGGGCCTACATGATAATAGTGTGCTTCAATCGGTCTATAATGTACTTGGTACCTGAATTTGCGTAAAAACAAATTAAGGTTTGAATGTACAACAGTGGAATTTTGGAGAAAACAGGAACTTTTTAAATTGAAAAAAAAAATAAAGAGTAACTCTATGTTCCACTTATGCAAGGAAACAATAATATTGAATGAAGTAAGTAATACATATTTGACTCCAGATTTCAATTTCGATTTTTGTATTCATAATATAAATTACTTATTCACTCTGTTCTAAAGTGACTACAGAAACGGAGGTTAAAACAACACAATTGTAAAAATATGTCATTTCACGACTTTAAGTTTTATAAATATTTATAATGAGTGTGCTGCTTGATTATACATGTAGTGACTAATAATAATATACGTGGACATTTTAAACTACTAGTTTAGTTGAATTTTAAGAGCACTCTGGCCACTCAGAGTCCAGAACATGTCTATTTTATTAACAAGTATGTATTTTAACAATTTCATTAATTGTAAGCTTTCTAAAGACATTATTTTTTAATTTCAACATATTAAAATTAAGATCTTTATGCAGATCAATTATTATTTGATAATAAAAATACCCATGCAGTCCGAATGTGACAAATTTATTTTGAAACATTGATGTTGATTTTGATTTCTTTCAGTTGAAGTGATTTGTATGTACATTCAGCCCATCAACCTGTTTCGATTAGCTGTTTCTTAACTTTCACATTCGCCTTTTATGTCTCGAGTTATATGGTGCATTTGCATATTTACACAGGTGCCAGTATATTCTACAGGTGTTTTTCTGCACACTGTATGGGAAGATGGGATGACACTACATTGTTAAACACAAAATGCCTGAGATAGTTTACCATTTCCTATTGGTCAAGAGAGCCTGTCACGTGGGTGGTTTTCAACCACTGATAATTGTAACACCAGCTGGACACATCGCAGGAGATTTTTAGCCCTACGCGCGCAAGGCACGGGTCTCGGCACATACCGTAGACATGCCGACTAGTGATTTATTTTTCCATACCACATGGAGGTACCGCATGCTGGCTACTATACCGGGTGGATAAAAAAAAACCCGAAACCGAGATATTATTGCTAATTGGAACAGAAGTAGGGCACATTGTGAATCAAAAGGAGATATTCTCTGTTAGGGTTGAATCTCCTCTTTAAAATGACACCCTGATTATGTCATTACATTCACGGTTGACCGAGCAGTGACCAATTTTAGGAAAGGGTCTATTTAGAAAATTGCGCCACTTTTCAATTGTGTGTGTGTGTCTGTGTGCTCTTGTATTGTATAACGCTCGAGGACAGACAACAAAAGGAGCACAAAGGAGCCTTTGACCCTCGGACGACGGTGCCTATTGTTAAAACCGGTCCTCGATCGTACGGTTATGTACTTAGTCTATGGGAAAGTGTTATATTAGAGGGCCAAAGGAAAACACAATACAGTCGAGTCTCGTTAATACAAACTCGTTCGGACCTAGCCAAATTGTTTGTTATATCAGAATTTTATATTAAGAGGAACATCAGTCCCATTCTTTGTGCACATAAATGCACAGTCGGGACTAAGGCTTTATGTTTGTTATAGCCAGAATTTTGTATTAACAGAGTTTGTACTAACGAGATTCGACTGTAGTTGTCCTCAGGCGTATAGTAAAAAAAGACGATGGGTGTGTGTGTGTGGTTTTTTTTTGTGTGGCGTCATTTGTCACAGAGTAAAGGCTATGGTTGCCAATCAATGCAGGTGGGGAAAAAAGGGATTTCACCATGAAAAGTGGCGCATTTCTCTTGTCAGACATTCGAAACATTTTTCTTTTACTAATATGTGGTTTGGAGGATTTTTTTCAAGGGAAAATAAAGTCCGAGAACCTGACTTGCAACTCAACGTACTTCGAAATACGCCCATAACGAATGTATATGTACGGAAAAAATATCGCGGCCGGCCAAAGGTGTTTTACAAAACATGAAGACTTTTTGAACAAAATCGTTGGAAATGTGTGAATTAGTGACTTGGGATAGTCGCCGATATTACATGGCAGGAACCGAAGCTCTAAATTTGCAGCAATTTGAATGATGTGACCCAAAATAAACTTTCAATAATGCATGTGAAAACAGGTACATGTATTAAAAGAATTGACTCATTTGGATAGAACATCAGGTTACTTCTTTTGTTTATACCCCATTGGTTTTTAATATCTATACGAATGATGCTTACTTTTCTTCTACACTGCAATCCAAATGCGAGGCAAGAATGCACGAAAGGCTAGCGAAGATCACGCCGAGTGCGCATGCCCGTGAAACCGTCATCTACTACCCGCCTATTTCACGGCCTGCCCTGCACAGGAAGACATTAAAATTACTCAACCTTTTACGAACTAAAAATATATATTTCTGCGGGTTCCAATGTGTCAAACGATTCCACTGAAGGCTGAAGGAATTTAAAAAAAAAAGCCGAGTTGCCAAGAAAGAAGATAGCTGTTTCTTTCGGAGCTGCTGAGCTGCATCCTTTCTGCTAACATTGACCCCACTTTTGTCTATATGCCGAGCCTAAAATCACCTTGTGGAATATGGCTTGAAAATATCCAGCCGATCTTTACTGCTCTTTAGTGAGTGTTGTTGAAACAGGGGAAGAATGCAGTATCCAGACGCAATTTCAGCAGTTGTGTACAAACGGAGAGTCAAGAACATTTTCAAAGTATTTCTTAACAAAATTGGAAATGTTCCTCAGTCACAGATTCATGTCTTTTCAACATTTTTGCATTGACTGACCTTCATTGCTATGATGAAAAAGTGGCTTCAGGATGCAATATTCTTTCCCGAAAAACACTTGATAACAAATTAATCATTTCTTAATAATTATGTCGTTTATACCGTGAAAACAAAAATGGTTAAATAAACACTCGTTGGCAACGTTATGTAGGCCTATTGCCCAAAATCAGTATGACATTTAGAGTTGTTTATCATGCATGAGCAGCTTGAATTTGGGGGAAAATTTTGCTCAGGATTGTAGGCAGTAGCCTATATGTTGCAATGACCAACATTGGCTAATTACTTATTTGTCATATTTTTAGTGTACACCTTTTGATATTCTATAACCAGTTAGGCTATGATTCCGTTGCTGTATCATGCTGAAGGTTTGGCCTACCAGTTCATTTTAACTCCCAGAATAAATGTAAACATTATGGGCCATCATCCATGTCATGTTCTGTCCGGAAGCTTGTGATGAAATACAAATCTTATTTTTTTCTTTGACTTTAACCTATATAGGACTTAATAGGCCTATTGCAAGTTCTCATTTGGCACTGAGTTACAATTTTTTCGGTATGCTGGGTATAAACGACAATGCGTTATTCAAAAAAGAAAAAAATCTGAAACAATGTTGCAGCAATCTTCCTGATATAAAAGTACCCATATTACTCAGTACCGTCTGACGATTTTTTGGTCGACACCAATCCGACTTCATGTTTAAACAATCCAAGGCATGCCTAAAGCTGGTCCCGGTCTTCACGCATCCGGCCGGATTTCAAATGGCGTTATGGTATAATCCTATACTTTTTGGCAAACTTAAGGTTACAGGCTTGAGCAAGTCTATAATGATTGATTGAGTCAGTCAGTCAGTTGCAAGGAGGTGGGGTATTCCCTCTGTGACCAGCAAAACTCCACAGATCACGAATGGCCCGCGTGATATTCCAAATTTGGGTTTGCGCGGGCGCATCCATATTTGGGCATTTACAAAATATCACATACCCGCAAAATGTAACGTCATTCGATGCGCGATGTAACCTATATGCCCGTATCATATCTTTTGCTTTCTAAAAAAAAGAACGATGTTTCAAGTCTTTGATTGACCACTTCCACGAGATAAAAACGGACACTTGGAAATCGCGACTGCTCAAAACGTTCATAAAGTTTAAGAGCTGCACTTGTGAGTCTTGGTGTAATCGCAACCATGACTTTAAATAGTACATCTCACCCGTATTATCCGTTGGGGCTGGAGCTACCGCACTACGTACCAAACAGTCTCCCTGATGTCGCCGTAACGGGCCTGACTCTCGGCTCCTTCGCTATCATCTTCCTGCTTGTCTGGAGGTACACCGAGCAGGACAAGTTTGGCCGGTTCTTGGGCTCATGGGAGAAGGCTGCCCTATGCTGGTGGGCGCTATGTGGCTGTATTCACATGGTCGTGGAGGGATATGTCAGCCTCAACAGTGGCACTTTCCCCGGGAGCAACAATTTCTTGGCGCAACTCTGTAAGTTCACATTATTCTCTGTACCTATTTAGATTACAGACCGGAATTATCCAAAATTTGGAAAAATCAATCAAAGTACAGTTTTAAAAAGTAAGTGATTCGTTTTTAATGAGGCTCATCAACTGCTTCTTTAAATTAAACTAAGCAATAACAGACAAAACTAGGCTAGGCAAGCCTAGTAAGTTGCCGCCAGACCAACTAGACTCACACTAGAGCCTCACAACCCGGGTTGATCTCAACCCTGGGCGAACCTAGCGGCCATCCCGGTTGATTTTCTTGTCAACCGCGCGTTCAACCCCGCATCGTTTCACACTTGTTTCGTGGAGACCGAGCTTATTTCGCTCGGTTACTGTTTTAAGCCCTGGCGTTAGTTTCAACCCGGATTGAAAATTTCAACCCTAGTCGATCTGGAGCAGGGTTTAGTTCAACCCGGGACGAAATCAATCTCAGGGTTGACACAGGGTTGACCATTTTCAAATTCGTGTGAAACGCCGCCCCCTTTCAACCCTGCATCAACTCCGAGATTTTGTCTAGTGTGAAAAAGCCTAAAAAAAAAGATTTAAATGTATGTAGTAATTTGTTTGAGTCAAATTTTGGGTCAAAGTGAGAGTTAAGCAGGTCAAATTGTATACGTGAATACGACCGTCAGTCAGTCAGTCAGTCAGCCATTGAGATATGTGCTAAGAGGACTGGTACCATCAGCTAAAACGTGTTTTGCTGAAACCATGTTTTTCTTTTAAGATAAGTTTGCTACAGGAAACGGAGTGGTACATGTCCTCTTATAGATATTTCGTTTTTCGGTTTTAGGTTTTTGAAATACATTCACTGATTTTTTGTGTGTGTGTGTTGTTTTTTTTACAGGGAAGGAATATGCAAAGGGCGACAGCAGATACATGCAGTAAGTATGCAAAGCATTTATTATTGAAAAGACCAAAAAAAATTAAAAACGAAGGTTTAAAGAAGGGACAGTAATTTTTGGAATTTTGAAAGACAATTTTTGCGCCGACTGTGAGTCAACTTTTATTGGTTTTAATTAATTTGTAATTGCTTATGGTTATCGATGTGGATGTGTTTTTTTAATTTCAAGTGGTAAGCACAAATAGGCGAAATGCCAGAAATTAATCGAAGATGCTATTGTTTGATTTTCTTTCAGAGCTGATGCTTGCATCATCATCATGGAGGGCCTGACTGCCTGGCTAGAAGGTCCCGGATGCTTCCTGATCGTGTGGGGCTTTCTCAACCGACACCCGATGCGTCACGTGCTCCAGTTCGGCGTTGCCATTGGTCAATTTTACGGTAAGATACCATGCAGTTCACTCCTACAACTTACACACAATCATATAGACCAATAGACCCTTTGCATGTGACTGACGTCACATTGAGGGCAGGTCTTTGTTTTTCTGTGATACACATGGGTAAACACATTGTACTTTCATTGTCACAGAGTTTAAATAACAAAAACTGCCCTCGTTGGGCGCACCGTGCGTGGTGACCGTATAAAGTTCGGAAAATGTTGTAAACTAAAGTACATGCAGGGTTGCTTCGCACTGAAGAAAGCTTACTATAATGATCAGTGATAAAACTTGAATATATTGCACACACTATATTATTGTGATGAAAGGAACTACTCAAAACTTCCCTTTGTACCTGCAGGTACCCTGCTTTACTTCTTCACCGAGATTTTCGATGATTTCGCCCACGGCCCCCGCTTCCACCCGTACTACTGGTGGTTCTATGTCTTCGGTCTGAACTCTCCCTGGCTCGTGGTACCCCCGATCCTGATCTACCAGTCCTGGAAGGAGCTAAACAAAGCGCAGAAAGGACTAGACAAGTCTACTGGATTCAACATTGGAAACGGAAAAGAGAAAGTCAGATAAAGAAAGCCGGTAAAACCTGACTGTATGGGACCTGTTTTTCAGAGAGACACTTAAAATGTTTCTGTAAACTCATAACGGCTTAAAGAATAACTTTGAAGTACGTATACAGTAACTTGTTTCCACATTCATAAACGCACTGATAGTCGTTTGTGATACACGTTTCTTCTTAATGTATGCATCATTCCGTTGAAATATATATATCGACAAATGAAGCTCACCTCTCTATACCTATTCAAAGTTGGTGTCTCTGTTCGATTACTGACACTTTTACATCGCCTTTACACGAACAAAAGTCAAAAGAATAAATTTTCAAAATTGTTTTCAAATGATGAACGTTAAGTATTGCAGAGTGCGGATGTAGGTGCAACTATGAAGCTAACAATGTGTATATACAAGTTTCGGATCTTTTCATCGTCACATTACAAATATGGAATTGTCATGGAATCACTAAGTCTTGTAACTGAAAGTATATTTACATGTACATTTACCCATGTATTTCGATTTTTGTTTTCAATAATTTTGATATTTCTTAATCACCTAAATCCATATATCTGGATCTGTAAGATTTTATTCGTATGTTGATCAAGTTGTCCGTGTTATGCATTCTTCTGTATACCTGGAAATACAGAAACGATTTTCGTCTTGTAGATCTTGTGGGCCCATTTGACACAAAATGTCTCTGAATATTATACAAAAAGCAGTGTTAGGCGTGTTTGGTATAGTACATTTTGTACATAACCATTCTGTTTCGCATTTCCTTTTAGTTATCTCGGCATGTAACTGTATTTCTTGGTTGTAAGATACCGTAAATTGTATGGGTTTGCCCATACACTTCGATATACTTCGAGGCAGACAAAGTGGAATTTTGATAGTATATCATTAAAACAAAAGAGTAGAAAATGGAAAACAAAGCTGCTGGAATTATTTCATTCTTGTTCAATTTGGATGTAAACCTGTGTTGTCAAATGTTCCGAATTATGTTGCCAGTCTGCGCACATAGCGGGGGGGGGGGGGATATTTTGTAAAGACTGCCCTTTTCCATTCAAGTGCCCTTTTGTCACCAGCGCTTACACCCCATACTTTTAACGAGTGGCTTTTTATTTTCGAACAAGTGCCATTTTTGGCAAAAAGAAATTCGTGCCGTTTTTGTGGCATACAGCGTCCGTTACGAGTGCCTTTTTTTACAATTTGCGAATGTGTCGCCCTGAAAAGCGCCATAACAATGGTTTGTTAGTTTGCATAATCGTCTGTTGTGAACAGCGCACCCGTCCCCCATACCAACCCCTCCCCTCCCCACTCCCACTCTTTGATTTTACGAAGGCCAAGTGTCCGGAGAAGAAAAAAATTCAGCACGGATGTGCGAGTGCCCTTTTCAAGAAAAATGTTTAACCCCCTTTTTGCTTACGGAAGCCATGCCCCCCCTCCCGCATGAGGCCTTTGTGCCCCCAATGCCCAGAATTTGGGGAAGGCACAAACCAATTTTTATGAGGGCCCCCGTAAGCCGCAAGCACCTCCCCCTGCAAAAAGACCCAGCTTTTTTAACATTGGGACCAAATCTTAGGGCTTAAAACGCGTAAGTTACCACCTATAGAATGTGAAAATTCATTGGAGGATTTATTGCAAAGTGCAAAAATGATCGTTTTGGTTCCTTCTGGCCAACGATGAACAAAAACAATTGGCCTACACTACTCCTCTAAAAGGAGCAAAGCATTCGAATTCCTTACAACGGAAACCCGTGCAACGGGGTGTAAAATTAAGTTGATGCTTTTAAAAAAATAATTCGAAAATTGCAGTGAACATTGAGACTGGAAGGCACAGAACAGAAAAACTTGTACCACTTGGTATGATTTATTATGTTTCGTATATTTTAATTTCAACACCAGATCAGAGGGGAAATAATAGAAAGATACATTTGTTTAATTACAAGTTTGGCGTTGATTCACACATTATCCTCTTGCATAAGTTTAGTCTATTTATAGAGAGAAATAAACCAAATTGAGAGATCAACCAAATAGTGAAACGCGTATCTTACTCATAACAAACTCGGTAATAACATTAAACAATGCTTGTAATAAAAGTCTTTTAAATAAAAAAATTAAAAAAACTCTAAGCCTAGAGACAAATAGATTAAACCGATGCCTACAAGGAATGGAAAATATTCTGTAATTATCTCAGCTCAGGGTGAAATATGATAACATAAATATTTCTAGTGCTTGGCTTTTAATAATATGTTTAGTAAAACTGTTTTAACTTAATAACTATTAGGTCTGGTTGAGCGACAATTTAACCAATTTACATGTACACGGGGTCCGTAAAAAATCATCGTTATATTGGTTAGTTCGTTTTAGTGATTAATATAATTTAATATTTTGGGAGCCATAGGGGATGTTCGTAATAGCCAAATGTTCGTTATAACGGTGTTCGTTATAGCGGTGTTTTACCAGTGCGCCTAAGCTTTTGCCTCTACGACTGGTTCCCGACCCCTTCTTTCAAAGTCTGTAACGGAGAACCGAAATCCACGGACGGCTATCAGAATCCAGACTCACTTTGCTCAACTGATCTCGTTCGGCTTATTACAATTATAAATCCCACTGTCCCTGGTATAAAGCTAAAAGTTTAGCTTAAAGTTTAGCTTAAAGCTAAACTGATGAACAGCGCACGTGGACCAGCGATAATGTTGTCATTGTGGTCAAACTATAACTCCATGTACTTTGGTACTCAACCAACCTTCCTATCCGACTATTCAAGGTCTGAATCCTTTAACAACATTTTATGAAGCAAAAACAAACTTCGCAAAGCGGAGGTGTCTTTTCGTTCGTACCCCCCGCCCTGCAAACAGGACGCTGGGATACTCTGATGTGCGTAAATGCTATCCGAAAACTCGCCATAGAATTGCGCACATTTCAATGTTTCATTCGGGGGATTTGGATTGGATTTTCAGCCATTCATTTAATGCAAAATTGCGTTCGCAAATCCGAAACGAGTCGATTCGAAACGGCGGGTGAGCCTGAAGCGACAACAGGGATTACATTTACAACACAGATAAGTTTTACAGAATTTCCTACATTATTACGCTTTTCAACGAGAAAAAATAAACTCTAATAAAAAATAAGTAAGAACGGCCGTTTCAAACCCCGTTTCAAGCAGAGTCCCTTGATTTGATGACCCGCAGGTCACTGTCCACGCAAAATCCAACCAATCAGAGCGTGAATGCATCAGAGTATCCCAGCGTCCTGTTTGCAGGGCGGGGGTACGAGCGAAAGGTGTCTTAATCTGTGCGAACATAATATGCGCATGCGCAAGTAGTGACTGTGGGTCATCAAAATTCGGCCGTGTCCGAATTACTTGGCTACGGCTTGATGTTACACACGGTCCTATGGAAGCGGCTGCAGCCACTTGCCATAGACACGTGTGTTATAACCAGCCACGGCCAATTATGTAATTCCGACATGGCCGAATTCCTCTCACAAACTCTAAAATGAAAGGTCAAAGAAGAAAGAGGGTACCAGTGTCTTTGGATAGGAATGTGGGTATATACGACTGAAAATAAGTTTGTTGACCGCCAGCTGGCGCCATTCAATTTATAATAATATTATAAATTGAATGGTGCCAACTGGGGTCGACAAACTTATAAGTTTGTTGACCGCCAGCTGGCGACAACAAACTTATTTTTTACTTGATCAAGCTAAATGAGTCGTTTGTCGACCCTCGTCAAAAATGTTTTTATTACAGATTTGAAAAGAGCACAATCTCAGCATTACTGATGTGAAAACCGCATGCTGATACCATCTTTAGTTCAAAAATTATGGAAGTTGGAACACCAAGAGATGCAATGAATTGATGTGATGAAGTGGCTGTATTTTGGCCCGTATCTCCAAATAAAAATTCCCGACAAACGACTCATTTAGCTTGATCGCATGTTGCGTGTGCTAATGACGTCCCGATCACGCATGCGATATACCCTCATCTGTTCCCGATCATTATTTTGAACCTTAACCGCTTTTGTTTTTGATCCTCTCCTTTCCGCTGCCAATGTTGAATCCAGTAGACTTGTCTAGTCCTTTCTGCGCCTTGTTCAGCTCCTTCCAGGACTGGTAGATCAGGATCGGGGGTACCACGAGCCAGGGAGAGTTCAGACCGAAGACCAGGAACCACCAGTAGTACGGGTGGAAGCGGGGGCCGTGGGCGAAGTCATCAAAAATCTCGGTGAAAAAGTAAAGCAGGGTACCTGCAGAAAAAAACAAACCTCACAATGTTATACTAAATAGAAAGGAGAGAGATTTATAGAGATATTTATTACCAGTAAAAAGGAACTTGGACTTTTGGAGGCCGGTTAATATTAAACGAGACCTGGTGTTTGCCTGATTAAGCGCCTTGATAGGATACAGTAGAGTGCGCACATGGATGCGCTGTAGGATTACATTGCTTTGCAACCACAGACATAATGTCTGTGTTTGCAACAAGTTTAGGTATTTTGAATTCAAGTCGTTTTCTTGCACCCATCGTTGTTATATATCACTGGAAACTTTTAAATTGCAAGGACCCTAAATCCTGTTTCGTCAAAAACAAAGCAGTTTAGTGTGTATTCTGACTGCTTGGAACAATAAAGACAATGACACAGAATACTTGTTTCAACAACTAACAACAAATATTAACAACCCTGGTTGGGCAACCAATATGATTTATAAAATCCACTTCTTTGAAAAAAAAGAAGAAAAAAACGGGCCTTCAAAAGGACTTTGTTCCATATTTTCAACTTTTAAACTGAGGTTTTATCGCTGACGATGTTTGAAGACAATAATTGTGACGACGATTTGTGAAATCGCATTTTGGACGAAAGAGGTTTTAGGGTCATTGTGTTTAAATGGTGATATTCTTTGAACGGATTGAGCAATTTCAGTAATTGTTGTGAAAGTAGCTTATGAAATTGGCTTTCCAGTCATTATTATGTTTGGTGCTACATATTTTTTTTTTGAATATGAAATATGAATTTTGGGGTTTGGGTTCCGCTTTTTTGTTGACTCACCCTGTATATGCGTAGTCATGGCTGCATTATTACCCAAAAAGCTCTGCGTTTCCTTCATTTTTTTGGCGAGTATTATATAGCCGTTGCCACTTGCGCACATAAACCGAAAGGAACGGTATTAAAGAAAAACTATGAATCGAAGGATTGCTACTATCAAAGGAATGCTATTGATCCTCATTACCGTAAAACTGGCCAATAGAAACGCCGAACTGGAGCACGTGACGCATCGGGTGTCGGTTCAGGAACGCCCACACGATGAGGAAACATCCGGGTCCTTCTAGCCAGGCTGTGAGACCCTCCATGATAGTGATACAGGCGTCGCCACTGTTTAATTGAAGAAAAGGAAAAAACAAACATATAAATGAACAGAAAAAACATAAAATACATGGGAAAATAAAAGATTAAAAATAATGTGCGGCATGTTTTTGGGCAAGAATAATGCAGTAATGTTGCAAGGCTATACATTTTCCAGATTTGAGACAAGTTTTTCAATTTGGTTTTATAAAGTGAACGAATTTCGGAAACATATACTTTTGGTTTTTATTATTAATTTGTTATCACATCATGTTGTCGTCAATGAAAGTTTCTTTCGAAAATATCGGGTAAAGTGTCCCCCGTTTAATTATTTCGGCCACGGAAATCGCCTTTCCACCGCTCACTCAGACATAATAATTGGGGATTACTTCAGATTATGAGATGAATTGTGAGTAGGCCAGATTATGAAATATAAGAAGGAAGAATATAACGTCAATATTGAGAAAAGAAATTAATAGTGAGACAAACCTTCAAAACTATCACGATTTACAAGTTCTGTTCCAGTGTGCTTGCAAAAACTATGAGGCTTAATTCCTTTGGTCTAATAATTCGAGATTCAAATGGTGATTGGAAAGAAAAGTTTGTGGAGAAGTAAACAATATCTTACTGTGCATATCGGCTGTCACCCATCGCATACTCTTTCCCTGTAAAAGTAATAAAAAAAGGTCAAGTTTCATCTTATTCGTTCTATAAAATCAAAGTCACATTTTTTAAAGCAAGGCACTAACACATTGGCATAATTAATTGGCCGAGTCTGGAAAGTGAAAGTCGTTTCTTTCCCGCGAGTTGGGCCTCGAGTGCTTTATTTCGGCTGATGACTTGCACATATTTTTTCATATCAATTTCATTAATTGTGGATGTATCCACTTGTACAATTTTCGCGAAATGTCGCAAATGCAAAAAATCCAAAAGCATCCTGGTGCAGGGTGGCACAAAACGTAAATTCGTTAATTCCATCGACCTTGTACAGGGTGTGTCAAAAAAGCGGAACCAAAACCCCCAAAACTTATATTTCGTATTTAAAAAAATATAAAGCACCATCAATAATAATGACTGGAACACAAATTTCATAAGCTACTTTTAAATGAGAAAAAAAACTGGAATTGCTCAATCCTTTCAAAGAATATTACCATTTAAACACGATGACCCAAAAACCTCTGTCGTCCAAAAAAGCGATTGCAAAAATCGTCTTCACAATTGTCTTCAAACATCACCAGCGATAAAACGTCAGTTTAAAAAATATTAACAAAGTCATTTTGAAGTCCCGTCTTTTAAAAAAGTGGATTTTTATAAATCATATTGTTTGCCTAACCAGGGTCACCGTTGTTAATAAAGATAGTGTGTACTCTACTACTACAGTTGTTAGAATAAGTATTCTGTGGCATTTTCTTTGTTGCTCCAAACAGTCACAATAAATTGCTTGGGGGGGGGGGACGAAACAGGTTTTAGGGTCATTGCGCTTAAAACTGGTGATATTCTTTGAACGGATTGAGCAATTTCAGTATTTTTTTTCATCTACAAGTAGCTTATGGTATGAAATTGGCATTCAAGTCATTATTATTTTTGGTGCTACATATTTTTTTTAATATGAAAAATCGAATTTTTGGGGTTTGGGTTCCGCTTTTTTTTGGACTCACCATGTATAGAGCAAAGTGCTCATTCACGCCGGGCGAGTGGTGTGATTATAGCGACCAAAAAATATCCCTTTTCCGATATATGAGTAAAACTTTGCAGATAACACACGGATGTTTGCAAAATGTCAAAAACTTTCCAATAAAGATTAGACAGCGCCAATCTTTTTAGCACTAATTACCCTATGGACCACACAATTAAGAGTGAAACTTACTCAAATTTTAGGTTGAAATATTTTGACAATTTCTACAGAGGGATCACGATCTATTCGATCGATGATAATGATTCTTGTTCCTCGTTTTAGTTGGAAGCAGTGCATTTTCACTCGACCTTTTTACTCCATAAATTAGCATAAACCTGCCAAACTCACACTTCTATATAAATCATTGCGTAACACGATGAAAACTCGATCTTTTCGATTGTACGTATGAATATCACTATAACTCTTCTTGTCCCTATTAAGTTTAAGTCATATGGAATAAATTTTTACTCGAAATTTTCGCTCGATGAGAGAGAATTTTATTGAAACTGTTAAACTTACACATCTGAGAAAACAGATCATTTCGTCCAGCGAAGGTGCGACTGTTGAGACTGATCCATCCTTCCAGGATCATGTGAATGCACCCGCACAGCCCCCACCAGCTCAGCGCCGCCTTTTCCCATCCCCCCAACGCCCGGCCAAACTTGTCGGTGTGTGTGTACCGCCACACGGCCCAGAAGATGAGCCCGAATGTGCACAGGGCAGGGGGGATCAGCTGGTAGGTGGAGTAGATGTTGGGCACGTAGTGGGGAACGGGGACGTCCCGTGGGTAGAAGGGATGGGAGATGTTCGAAGATGCCATTTTGTCAAACTTCAAGGCGTCCACAGGGACAGTCTTGAATCGGGATGCGGTTTGAGACAAACCCGGTTGGGGACACAGCAAGCGCAAAATGTCGACTCTTAAAACGATCCCCGATATTTATTCCAAAATCAGTTTTACATTTGCATTTAGAACATATCTTACAAGTTATATCGTCAGTGAACCTTACATAACAGGGAAAGAAACGATATGCGGAGTGAAAGTTTGTTAGCCCCGTTTACTCATTCATTATGCTGTCCTCAAGTGTCATATTAATAGGCTATTGTTGTTAAAATCTGTCATCCATGACATCCTTATTTTATATGCATACCCTGTTTCGTGCTCAGTGATGACCCTGACTAAATAACAGGGTGGACAATCTAGTACTAGAATTCTACTTTATCTTATTGAGAGCTGAACTCCACCCCCCCCCTAAAAAAAACACCAAAAAACATAATAACGAGGAGAAGTTAAGTGCTTACGACTTCCGTCATGGAGGAATAAGTTTTTCCTCCACGCGTCAGCAAATAAAAACACGCTGCATTGTGCGGGCGCCTGTATGTTGGAGCATGGTTGGAGGGTTCCAAGGTTTGGGACTTGAACATTTTTTTTTTTTTGTAGAATGTCGATACCCTCTTTTATATGGATTCCTTTGAGGAACTAACCCAACGGGCAGGTTTTCATGTGCAACCTCTATGAGAGAACACGGCGAAAACAGGCCCCTTTTTCGCATCTATCGCCGCCACTACATTATTCGACAGAGTACACCTTAGTTCTTACTACAGTATGACCCTAACAATATATTCTTTCAGACAATGAAACAAAAACTAGACAAAACACTGATTTTCCCTCGCCAAAATTATGTTGAACACTGCATTTTTAGTCAAAAATCTCCCAGTTGTGTGTGTAAACCGCGCGGTTAGACCAGGATCAGCTCGCTTAAATCATTTAAATGAGTAAAAATTATTTAATTATATACATGAGCACAATGTTATGTCCATTAAAACACATCAATAAAAAGTTTTATTCATAATTATTGACCGAAGCCTCCATATTGTATTTTCAAGACAACCATTGGTGTAAGTTTGTATAAAAAATATCCATTTTCCGCCGGGCGCTGCAGGGTTTTTACGCCAATTCATGCCCTATTTAACGTGACGGGCGGTATACAAGCTGGGTTTTTAATTCACCGCAATTATTATGACATGTGACGACAGTGCTATTTACTTTGGGCCGGGAGGATGTTTACAAGGGACTGAAACAAGTCTATGGTTTATGGTTCGATATTTGCGCAATAAGATTACAACGATCGTGTGCACGTACGTTGAATACGCTGTTTTGTATGTTAAAAAGAATACAGTGCTATTTGCCGAAAGCAAATCCCTTTGCAACGTCCAGGCATATAGGTTATACAGAGAGGAAAAGACTGTTTTCAAAATGGCGTCCAGGCCTGCTGATGAGAATTTTGCCCATCCGTATTTCCCACTGGACCTCTATCTTCCACACTACAGGGAAAACACGCTGCCATTCCATGTGGTGGTGGCTGTAGTCGTAGTCTCATTCGCAGTCGCCTTTCTGGCCACATGGATGCTGGTCAGGCGGGATCGCTTCGGTCGTCTGCTGAGGTTTGAGGAGAAGGCTATACTCTGTTGGTTTGGGATGTCTGGATGCATCCATGTGATATTGGAAGGATACTTGACTCTGACCAGTGGCACTATTGCTGGCAGTAACACCATACTGGCTCAAATATGTAAGTATGATGAATATGAGGGGGGGGGGGGAGATAATGATGAAAAAAAGTATCTAGTATGCTAGAAATTCGGGTAGCGAAGGGGGGGGGGTATAGCCACCATCTGACACTATAGATGGCGCTGTTCATGACATGAACTTCTGTCGGAGCTTAAGTATGCAGAACATGATCTTTAACTAAACTCGAGGGTGATCCTTGAAGTTCTTTACTCCTCATTTTCACCCAGCTTCTCTGATTTTCAGAGGAAACACATGTATATACAAATCTGGCCATCTGTTCTATTTCCAATTCCATGCACCTGTGCAAAAAAACTAGTAGGCCCCTAATTTACCAATTTTTATACTTTAATTTTTTAGCTAAATTTGTTAGCGCGGCATTCTGACTTGCAAAAGTTTTAAACTCCGCACCAGCACCGGAGGACCTTTTATAGCTCCATGAGTACACAAAGGATTCCGATCATCAATGTTATCACTAATAGGGGCCTAAAAACAGACCCCAAAAGGCTAAAATTGGTCACAGCATTATTTACAAAAGCCACTACTTATCGTTCACAATGATATCGCCAATTTCAACTTCTATATTTGGGCAAATAGGCACGGTTCTTCAGAGCACGTGGTATAACAAGTGCACGACTTGACCTTTGAACTTTGTATCGTCATGTACCGCGCTCAGTGACTAGACTGAATGCACCGAACAAGTTCAATGCCAAGTGCATTGTACTCACAATTCTGGTAGGAGGCATAGGCATAGCGTGTGCAGTCTGAATTTGTCAGGTCTCACAAGATTCGTCATTCCAAATTTTAGCCTGAAATATTGAGACCAGTTTCGTCAGCAATGGCATCCAATGTGTCCCACCCGTACTACCCCAGGGGGATGCATCTTCCCCACTACAAGGAGAACACCCATTCCCTGGAGTACATCCTAGGGGTCGCACTGGGTACCTTTGCCGTGATCTACGCGCTGGCCTGGGTACTGTTCAAGCGGGACCGGTACGGTCGCGCACTGGGCTTGCAGGAGAAGGCCATCCTGTGCTGGTTTGGGATGAGCGGCTGCATCCACGTGGTCTTGGAGGGGTATTTGACCGTGACGAGCGCCACCATTGCAGGAAGTGATCACATCCTTGCGCAGACGTGTAAGTCGACAAGAGCTGACAGCCAACATTTCGACAGGGCATTAGTTTTTGAGGGTTCACGTGGCACCATCAGTATATCCAATTCCACACTTTTTCACTCATGATCGGGCCGATTTCATTTGATGGGTTCTGCTTCTTTTTAGCAACGCTCAAAAGGTTTTTTTTCACTTATTAATAAGTTGATGTGCAAGTGATTTTTTTTCAATTTCAGGGAAAGAATATGCAAAGGGAGACAGTCGATATGTTTCGTAAGTTTTACTACAAAATTTTGATTCTTCAATTAACGTCATTTCGGTCTGTTATGTCGTGTCATAATGTTTTACATTGTTAACTCATGATCGACGATCGTAAAACTCTGATTCTTATGCATTGTGGTTTAAAATCGGTTTCTTTCCATATATTGTTGCTATAGCAATGACACTTGCACCATCGTCATGGAAACCATAACTGCTTGGCTGGAAGGACCCGGATGTTTCCTTATCGTATGGGCGTTCATAACGAGGCACCCAATGCGTCACGTGATGCAGCTTGCCGTCTCGATTGGCCAGACCTACGGTAAGCCGAAAGAAAACAATGATCGTTACCATTGGTGTGATGTAAATGATTTTTTTTTTAATTTGTTTAATCGCAAGTGGCACTGTTTATCCACATTTTACTGACAAGATTTAATTTAATTTAAGTGGTACAACGAACAAGTCAGAGCAGTCAAGAACTAAGTTGGCAACATATTTAATGATTAATCATGTCGCAACTCATTCCGGCGTGCTAGCAAACTGCTTCAATAATTCCTGGTCGGCCAGTATAACTAGCGATGCGGCTCGAAGCAGTTCCCACATTGTCGACCAGCGTAAGTTCGGCAAAGGTTATCGACAGTCCGATCGATCCGTTCGATCATTACGTCGGGTGCACCACGAAGTGCTAGTGACGTCGTCTATGGACTTTGTGCACGCGATACGTCACTTCGTGGTGCGACCGAAATTTGGTATGAGTGATGGTTATGACGACCTGCCTAGTGACGGGCTACCTGCTGAATGCTGAGTGCCAGTTTGTGCAACGACGGTCAGACCTCGTCATGAAAGTTGTCGATCCTCGGCCTTTTGCGGCTGTGAATGACGAAATGCACTGTCCCGGATGGTCGATTTATAGTTGAGTCGTCAGGCATGGGTGGAGTTACAAGGGGGGTGGGGTTACAAGGGGAGTGGAGTTAAACTTGAGCCAAACTATGTTTAACTTCAGTTCGCGCTTGAACTCACTCATGCCAAACTTGCTCCGAGCCGGCGCAACTTAATGACTCCTAATTATTTTTTTTACTGGGCCTATATCATCCTCAGATCTTGTTAGCAATAAAAAAAAATTCCGTACTGTTGTTGCTCGCAGGTGTTCTGATCTACTTCATCACCGAGTATAAAGAGGATTTCTCCCACGGCCCATTGTTCCACCCCATCTACTTCTGGCTCTACGTCATCGGCTTCAACGCACCGTGGGCCATCATTCCGCCATTGCTCATACGTCAGTCGTGGCGGGAACTCTGTCAGGCACAGAGGGCGCTAGACAAGGTTAACGGCTACATGCCGCCGTCTGATGGCCGCGGGGCTTCGTCTAAAAAGAAGAAATAGATTGTGGCGGTAGATTGTCTGGATGGGAGTTTGATAATTTTGCAGATTAATAATAAACATGGGACGAGGAAAACTAGATGTAATTATTAGAAGAAAATAAATTAAGGCACGTGAAACCAAGTGGCGTAGCGGACGGGGGGTTCAGGTTTGGATCAGTTAGCTGGGGGTGTGGGGAAGGGGGGGGGGGGAGAAGGTATCAGTGCATTTTCCTTCACATTTTCCCAATTTGATTGCGGTCCAATAGGGGATATGACCCCCTCCCACGCTTTTCAATTTAGTCGAACGACTTTGCAATGATACCCTAAATTTTACATATTTTTCTCAATAACAACACTTGAAGTACATCAAAAATAGAATGATCCTAGTAAGCTTAATGGTTTAGAAATATTAGTTTTTAGACATTAAAATTATCATTTAAAAGTACCTTTCTTTGAAATTAGCATATTCGGAAGTGATGTGTCTTATTGTCCGGAATGGTTAAAAGCTTTAGTCTCAAGAAACATTTTTCATATACATAATCTGCTATTTACCATCCAATATTTAAGGAATCATACTAGATATTTATGCATTCTTTGCACTTTTAAAATATTCCAAAACGAATTCGCCAGTCATAGTTATTGGAAGGCTCCAAAAACTGTACTTAAATGTATCTTTTATTATGATGTGTGTGTGCCTTGCTAGAGAAAAAAAGAGTAGCGTTTGATATCAAATTGTTCCCGTGTGACTCGAAATAAACTGGCCCCTTTCTGAACTAAATCACTAAGCACTTTGAGTATTTTCTACTTGGCTCCAGAAAAGTATGCAGACGAAGCGTGTCTGTCTTTCTTTTAACATAGAAAATTACTAGGCTTTGAAACTGGCTTCAAAATTTGGATGTCTTCTGCGCAGTGAAGGACTTGCTGCAAGTTTACCTTCTCATCGCTGCGAACGAGCTCGAGAGGGCGCGCTGTATCAAAAACAGCGCGTGAGACATGTGAGATGATGACTGAATGAGGTCTTCGATCAAACTTCTGACAAAATTGTGTTGAATTTCGTAATTTTACATTACTTACATGTATTCGGTTTAAGAAATAGTGACGTCATGAATGAAGGGTGGCTTGAGCTCGAGAGTGATCCAGGTGAGCCATTTTTGTTCAATTAAACAGGAAAGCCGACTTTAAAGTTGATAGAAGATTCATTCTGTTTATTGTTGTTGCAGTAGTTTCGTGAAAATATAGATAGTGTGTCCCCGCTCCCCGGCCGGTCTAACAATTTTTTTTACCATTTATAGGGCCTATATATTATATTTTCTCGTACTTAGTCGTAGTCGTAATTGTATATTTTTTTCATAAGACTGGACTTGGGTGGCCTAACCAGTTAAACAGACATGACAGAACTTGAACTTTCAGAAGGCATAAGCCATAACCGCTTATGAGTGATATTTCACATTTTTTGATTTTTTTCTGTCATGTCTGTGTCGCTCAGTGTCGGTGACAGTGTTAAGTCATGTAAATGTTACTACACATGTAATACTTTACTGGGGGAGGGGGACAGAATAAAACGGGCTACGCTGTGTCTGTGATAGAACCGTGAACGTGGCGTTGTATACAACGCCACGCTGTTGTGTATTTTCGAGCATAGCGAAATCGATCCACCATACATAATTTCGTATGGATGTTGAGTACTCACCTAGAAATCTAAATTTGCCTGTCTGCGTGTTCAGGATGTGTCATTTTGACGAAATTTGCCATCAATGAAGACCCCTCCGTAAGCATAGGCCACACACCTATGTACAAAAGTTCGTGTCGCCAAACAAATTTGGATTTTCACATTTACTACTTTGTAGGTTTTTGCTTTAGAAGCATTCTCACCCTCTATATAGGCTAGAAATTTCATGTTGAAATTTTGATAAAATGGACATCTGAAAAAGCTTTCTGATTAGCCTATATAGAGGGTGAGAAATGCTTAAAAAAAAACACACAAAGTAAGCCCAAGAAGACCCATACGAACGTGTAGAAATTAGATTTTAACCTGACAAGTGACCCTGACAAATGACCCTGGACGAGTACCCAGGGTCATTTGCGTGCAAAATTATAGGAGCCCTCCGAGCTACCCGTCTGCTTCATGTGGCGCATATGATGGGCGGCGTCTGATTAGCCAATAACGAGACCACGTGATAAACGCAGCTAATAATTTGGAATCGTACTTATGATCCGGACATCAGGAGTGCCCGGAGCGTCAGTGCGATACCAAATTATCTGCAGCATTTATCACGTGGTAAATCACATGCATCAGGAGGAGGTTGCAGGACGTCGAGATCTTGCCAGGTTTTACCTCGAATATCGTTTAAATGCCAGATTTGACGTAAAAGCAGATTTCAACGTGTTTAAGAAAGCTTGATGTGTGAATACTTATCACACGGTAAGGCAATGTTCAGTCTTTGTCACGGAAGGACGATTTCGCTTGGTTCAAACATGTACAAGAGCGTGGCGTAGTTTACAAGCCACGTTCACGGGTCTATGTCTGTGAGTGTGACTGGAACTTGATTAGTTTGCCTAAATAGACACATGCCAAAGCTGTGGATCAGTTGTTTGTAATTCACTAATTGGCTTTGTTGTTCTCTTTGCTTTTCCTACAGGACTGTTCACATTATTAGTTGAAGAATTTGGTAAGTAAACCTAGGCCAAGCGCCAAGATATTTTCACACAAAGGATGTTAATTATACATCATTATTTTTTTAATCCAAACATGGCATTTATATTCTTAAACTATGAATGACAGATGATTAACTAGTCTAGAATGCATTGTTGGCATATATTGTGAATCAGATCTGTTTCTAACAATCAGGTGTGACAGGCGTTCAAGTGGAGGAGATCTACGATCTACAGAAGCCAATAGAGGGCCCCGTCTATGGCTTCATATTCCTTTTCAAATGGATCGAGGAGCGACGAGCGCGGCGGAAGGTGCAGCCCAACGGAGACGAGGCGTACCTGACCGATGCAGAGATTGCCAAGGAGATGTTCTTTGCTCATCAGGTGGGTCAAGTCTTCCTTTGGCGTATAAGAAATTTAGACTTCAAAGTGAAAATGTGCCCATTCTCTCACCAGGGATGGATCCGGGTTTTGGGAGAAATGGGTTGCATCATGCACAATGCTGGGACCGTGAGTGCAGAAAACATACAAAATAAATTCAGGCCAACTTTACTCACTCTTTAGCTGACAAAATTCTCCACAATTATCATGAGGCAAAGACAAGGTCCTAAGTATTTCACCAGCCAAGTTTGAGGTCTCCTTTCATTTTTTAAGGAGACTTTTCTTCCGCGTTTTGCACCTGAGAGTGAAGCCAAGTGATTTCAATTTGAAACCTAAGACTACACTGGTACATGTCCAACTTTTGAAAAGATTGACTTTTCACTAGTCTGGTGGCCATCTGTAGAAATAGAGACCGGTATCAGATGTTTCTTTTGATACAGTTGATTGATGCAGTACTAAAGGGGTGTTGGACTGGTTGTTTTATGTGCCAGTCTATTTTCTTGTGTTGCATGCTTTTACTCAGACTGGGACCGTGAGTGCATAAAAACGTGCAAAATTACTACTGACGTTTTTTTTACTCACCATTAGGCTAATTAATGCCCACACAACACATACATCAAAATGATATAGTTGCAAGCATGTCACCTGCGAAATTTGAGACTTTAAATCCAATTTTAAGGCAAGTTTTTGGCAGTTCAAAAACCATCCACGTCAATCTCCATGCTCTGGAAATGTGTGTGTGATTCCCAATGTATTCTGGGTAGGTGTAGGTAGAGCCTTGCAGGTTACTTGTTTTTTAATCGATGGCCAAATGAACATAGCGCCCTCTGTTAAAAATGAAACATTTTGCATTCACTCAGATCAACAAGAGGGCGCTGTTTTATCTACACGATGAAAATGTTATAGCTGAGGAGTCTTTTTGCACAATGCATTGCAGTACACATCAACCTGATGTCTCACGTATGGATTTCGATAACTCTCTGCAAAATTAGAATTAAAAGCTGGATTTTTGGTGATGCAATGCTCACAACAGCAACTTTGCAAGGCAAAAGTTTCGGGGATTATTGAAGAAACTGTAGTGAGTAAGAAGCTTGCAAATTTGATTCACACTGGTTTTATTATGCAGCACAAACATTTGCACGATATGGATACCTTAAGTTTTGGGACTCTCATACACAGTATTGAGAGTCCCAAATTTTCGGACTAGCTTTTACTGTCTCAAGTTTCGGGACTTCTCATACACTGTACTGAGAGTCCCAAATTTTCTGACCAGTGCAATGCCATCTCATGTGTTTGTAAGGTCATGTCCAAAACCCAGTCTCTATAGGTGGGCGTAGACCTCCAGGAACTTCTGAAATTTCATCACCCTGTTCCTAGACCCATCGTCTTGAAATTGAATAGTTCTTGATTCCAGATAACACATAGCGACCGATGAAAGGACATGTTTTCATTGGCTAACGTCACACTGCCTGCACGTATTCCTTCCACCATGATATATGTGATCAACAGCTCTTGCGACAACATTTACTGTTACACTAAAATCAAGGGTAGTTTTTGTTTTGTTTCCCCCTCTCTCTAATTACACAGAAAGTGCCTAATTCCTGTGCCACACACGCCCTGCTCAGTGTGCTCCTGAACTGTGGCAACATCCAGCTAGGGAACACCCTGAGTGATCTGAAACACTACACCAAAGACTTCAGTGCTGAGGTAGGGAACACTCCATTCCTTAAAATTGTTTCTCAAGATACTTGAACACTCACATTGCCACAGCAGCAATTCTTGTGTAATTAATAATACTGAGCCTTTTTAATTCACGTAATCTTATCCGCATCTAAATGATCTTTGCTCCAATCCCTGCTAGTCAACTATAGCTGGTCACATTGCTCCTTACAATGTCCGTCCACATCAGAATGCATAGCAGGGAGCCAGGACCTAGCAGTTTCCTGATGATCCTTTAGCTAGGGGCGTTTGCATATTGCTATTAACCCTCCTGTGCAAACAAACATTCTGTGCCAAGTTGTCCTTTCAGTCAAAATCAATCAAGTGACTGTTTTCAACTGTTACGAGCTCCCAGCCTACATAAAACAGGATTGACTGGCTGTGACTGTTTATGTAACTTGACACAGCTACGCTTAGACTGTAGGTGATTGATAAGCCAGCTGTGCCTACCATTTACCTGCTTTTGTCTGTTGACAGAATTTGACTAGTCAGAGTGCTTGCTTGAATATGATCTGACTTTTGGTGACTAGCCTGTGTAAAAGGCATGGCAGGGGAAGAGGATTGATTTTTTGACTGTTTGTGACGGTTGATTACTGGTTTCCCAACTGAACTTGTTTAAAAATGAAACCTAATTCTGTTCCCATTTCAGAACAAGGGTTACGCCATCGGCAATGTGCCTGAGCTGGCCCAGATTCACAACTCCCACGCCCATCCAGAACCCCGACAGATACCGGAGAAACAAACTGGAATCTCCACGACCAGAGCCAGGGAGACCTTCCACTTTGTCAGCTATGTGCCCATCAGTGACAGGCTGATTGAACTGGATGGACTCAAGCCACATCCCATAGACCACGGTGAGCTCTGACCACACAATCCTGACCCTCTGCATGATAAACCCTATAGGCGACTTTTGATGGAACCTTTCAATGAATGTGATGTACATTTTATTGAGGACTTGAGTTTCAGAAATTGTTTTGAACACTTAAAGGGTCCATGAGATTAATTTTTTGAGGAACACCTATTGTGCAACATTCTGCTCCTCTTAAATGTATGAAAACTATTGGACATCCCTTTTTGGTTAATTTTATTGAAAAGTGCTCTTGTTTAAATATTTAAAAATTGTCCAGGCTTTTCCTGACAACTGAATGCGTTGTTGCTAATGTCATTTAGGAAGACACTGTTCAGTTTAGGTTTTTTTTGTGAACCCAAAAATTTGCTCATTGAAAACATTTGTGAGAAAAAATGTGCTCATAGGCCTACTGCCATGTACAGATGCACTTACAAATCACCAAAGAAAAGAACATTTCGACAGCAAAACATCCAAAATTGTGACAACTTTTGAGGCTGGAATAGCTGTAACATTGAGGTTTCTGCCTGAAATGACATCACACTTTTGCTCATGAATATGGAATTTTGCATAGTATAAAAACAAGAAGGCCCCGAAACACCCTTGAAAATGGCAAAACGACAATTGAAAATAAGGTTGAATGGGACACAAAGGTGCAGTTTCAAGGATTAATTGCATGGGCCCTCTAAGAAAGGAGTTTCTCATTTTTTTCATCTTTTCCAGGACCTTGGGGAGAGAATGAGGATTGGACAGAGAAGTTTCGGCGGGTGATAAGCGAGAGGCTTGATAACGAAGGGTAGGGAGTAGCCAGGGGTTTAATTGCCCTTGACTGTAATTGCTATTTTCATTGGTTGTTGTAATGCTTGTTACTTTAATACAGCCAAGGCCAGCGCCCAATAGACCAATCAAACAAAGGTTGCTTTTGCTGTAATTTTCAGAAATGGACGGATTTGAGGGTTAGTATTTTATAGCAAATATTGTTACACTGACCTGTTGAAAGTTTTGTGTTCATAGCCGTGGAAAAACCAAGAAAAAATGCTGTTGTTGTAGTCTGGTTCCCTGACCCTACTTCAGACGAAATGGCAGCCTCGACTCCATGGGCGCGTGCACGTTCCTTCACTAACCCCTGGCCGTGATATTCACGTAAACGATGCTGACAGGCAATTCAGAGCGTACTCTGCGCGCATTTTGAAGATTGCACACCGGGCGCGCCCATAATGCGCTGGCGTGCTTTGCATGTCACGTTATTCAAAACTCGCGATGCCTGTATGAAATGGATTATGGCAGCCTCGTTTTTCGCTAAAAAAACCCACCTGTATCTTCAGTTGTATGAAAGGGGTACGTACCTTTAATACAATTCTTTGATAAATAACGCAATGTCCAAACCTTATAATTGAAAGCATTGATTCTTCAAAAACACAACTTTCAACATTTTAAAGATGGCGTTGGCACGTAAAATGGATAAACTGCAGCCATATTATAATGTGCCATATTTTGACACATTTAAATTACGTAATTTTAGGGGTTGAGATCGCGCAAGGCATGATGGGAAACAACATGGTGCAGCAAGATCTCGTACCCATGGGAACGAGGTTGACGAAACGGAGAAGTTTATAGATGGCAGGGAATTGTCAGGTCAGGGAACCAGACTAGCTGGCTTGCACCCGTTCACAGATGTGTAACCGATTGCAAATAAAATGTGGACTAAAGTTGGTAAATCGGGAGCAGTAATTGGAAAAAAAGTCTCTTTTTTTTGGCTTGTTAAGCAAATTCATTTGCTCAGCATAAAATCTTGCAGTGAACCAGTCAATTGCACTGTACATCACTATAACATTTTGGCTGGTAACCCAGTTTTTACTAAGCAAATATTGCTTGTTCTTGCCGCAATCTCAGCTTAAAGTGACCCCATCTTACCAACTGGTTCTCTGTTTACTTTGAAGATTCAAAATTCACCTTTCAACCTCCAAATAAAGAAAAAACAATGTTATGTTAAATTTGTTTCACAGTGGTTCGTCAGATATCCGCTTCAATCTGATGGCTGTGGTGGGAGACAGGTGTCAATCCTACGAGCAGAAACTGGACACTCTCAAGAATAACAAGCAGATCATTCTAGACGCCCTGGACCAAGTAAGAAACAAGATTTTTTTCTGGATTTCAACTTCCCATCATAAAATTCCACCAAAAGAACAGTCGAACCCTGAAAAGAAGAGCACTGTTTTAAACAGGGTCCTGCTTATAACAAGCAAAATTCTAGGCCCCAAGTCTTTGTTTTTCTTTGTTTTCCATTACTGTTAATACAAGGTACCTGTTATAACAAGGTAGTTTGTAAAGTCCCAAGGACCTTGTTATAAAGGTGTTCGACTGTACTTGAAATTTCCCAAATAAAAAAACTTGAATCAGATTTACAACATTGCGACATCTTGTGTCCGAGACTTATTCATCAAGCCGCATTGCAAGCATAGAGAATAATTCCTTTTGTTGTCTCTCTCTTCAGCTGATTCGTGCAACCCACCCGCATCTATTCCTGGACGGAAAGCCCAACCTGATCCACGCTCCAGCAACATCAACCTCAGCATCCAAACCCGAATCGAAGGACCGTCATGCGCCCGTCCAGCAGCCCAGTCCTGCCCCTCACCACACACACCCCCCTCCCCAGGACCATTCCACCAGCAGGCATTCCATCGACAGAGATCTATCGGATCCAGACTGGGAGCCCAACTATGCCCAGCGTGGTGGTAACTCAGCTGTCGCCTCCGTCAAGAGAGAGAAAAAGAAGAAGAAAAAGAAGAAGAAGCACAAGAAACACAAGAAACATTCCAAGAAAGTCAAGGTGTTTGAGAGCATTCCACAATACAGGTAACAATAAAGCACTGTTCTTAAACTTCTAAAAGTTCTTAGAAGTCCACATTTAGTTTAGAAACAATGATGAAGAGGTTATAATGTTACGATGATTTTCTAATATTTTGTCTTTCAGTAATTTATCAACAATCAGGAAAGAAAAAATCTTTTCTTGTGCCCCCTACCCCCCCCCCAAATCCCCTTGTGTCTTTGATGCCGTCAGCACAATAATAACATAGCTTACCTACCTTGATGCCTAAGGCTGTGGTCAAAACTCATGGTGTTTGTTTCTATTTTTTATGACTTCCATCATGTATATTTGCCAGGCTTCCGCCAGCTCTTGACAACCACAATTATGCCAAATCCCCTCTCATGTCGGATGAAGATGCGTCAGCCGCCTCCTCTACATCCTCAACCAGTGAATCAGAGAGCAACTACCTGACAGATGATGAGAGCGAGGAGGAGACAAGAGGTGCGCAGTCTGAGGGGTACAGGACTGAGGGCATCCTCAAGAAGCAGGGTCTTGAGGAAAGGGGAGAGGTAGCAGGCCCAAGGGTGACCTTCAGAGATCCTAGGAGGCGTCCCGAGGACTCGAGCAGTGATGTGTCAAGACAGCTGAGCATCCAAACTGTCTTTGATAGTAAGGAGAGTCCTCCATCCTCCTCAAGTAGTGCCAGCACGGACACGGCCTCTGAACTTGGCAGTGCCTTTAACTCCCCAGTCTGCTCGGCCATGGGTTCCCGCTCCGGAAGCCCCAACGCCGTCAAGATGCTCAAGTTCCAGCGTTGGAAGGCAAGCACCATCATGGATGCCAGGGAGAAACTGGAGGCGTCAATGGCTTACGCTGATTATCAACCAGAAGGGAAAGCTGCTGCCAGACTGCCGCACGAAAGATCTGTGCAGACCAGACGGTCAGCTCAGAGAGTGTTTGAAGGAGAGGACATCTCAAAACCATTTAGCCAAGCGGAGTCCAAGGCATACTCCACCTCAGCTCAGTCCAGCCCTTCCTCCCTTCTGTCACAACATGGCAAACCACCGTTTGAACAAAGTGTAAGTCTCATCTTTATCCCCCTGGCTTTCAAGCCAGACAGGGGAATATTGCGATTGCGTATTCCTTCTGTGTGTCCGTCTGTCCGTGTGTGTGTGTTCCAGTTCACTGTAAGTTCAGTCATCAATCTCAACCAAACCTGAAAGGTGGTCTGTGGAGAGAAGGCCGACATCAAAAGAATCCTTTCCAATATGGATATTTACGAGGTCTCTGTAGAGCTCAGCTAGGTATTACTAATGACTCTAACATATGTTAGTCTGGTGTCTCACCCAAACTCTCCATTCAACCCAAACTCCCCATTCAACTGAGAACTGGTACCTGTCGGGTGGACAATCAAGGCCGTCACTGAAAATTGTCCTTAAACTGCCTGTACATGTACATGTATACAAACGGGCAGGATGCCAGGGGGATCGTGCAAGCTTTACTTGCAGAATTTTTGAAGTATGTCGCACACAGGCGGGTTTTTCTGAGAAATCTTTGCGAAAACATGTTTTGCAAAATTATAATAAAAGTATTTACAATGTCAATGTCAGCGGGTTGTGTACATACCTTTGTGCATGTGCTTTTCTAAATTAAATGCTTTGGAAAATATTTCGCATTTAAAAAAAAAATCCAAGGTACAGGTGATCACTTTTGATTGACAATGTTTGTGTGTTGCAGGATCTGTTGGAGCTACTGAAGAGTGTGGAAGCAGAAATCGACGGGTACGAACAAAAACTCCTGGATGAGAAAGAGAAGAGGAACAAGTACAAGGTACGTGAGAAGGGCCAAATGTTGTAGATCTACAGGGTGTTTCAATAAAAAGGAAACCCAACTTTGAAGAACCAGTATGGACAGACTAAATGTTTACTGGCTATAAAACTGGTATCATCTGAAAGCGTAATCTCTATGCTTTTCAATGATACCTTGTTTACATTTCCAGGGTCATGCATCACTGAGCGCCACTGTCATGAGATTTTGATGCAAAATTGCAGTTGGTTCACTTTCATGTCAAACACAATAGGCATGGTGTGCATGAGAATAAGTATTCAAGAAGAAGACACGAGTGCATAAAAAGAAACCAAAAAACAAGTCGGGTTGGTTTCAAAACTGGATTTTATTGTTTGTCATGAATTTCTCGTTTTGACCAAGCCACGTTCAAAACAATGTGCCATTTTCCCGAGGATTAACATTCAAGCCATTTCACAGACATTTCCGTAACAATAGGCACACCGTGCCCAGTGTTTTTTTTTAAAGAAAGTGAACCAACTGCATTTTTGCATCCAGTTTTCAAGACAATGATGCTCAGTGATGCATGACTCAGAAAACCTAAACACGGTATCATTGAAAAGCATAGAGATTACGCTTTCAGATGATACCAGTTTTATAGCCAGTAAACATATTGTCTGTCCATACTCATTCTTTGAAGTTGGGTTTCCTTTTTTTTTAAGCACCCTGTACTTACAAAGGAGTTATATGCTGATGATCATAATTGTGTGAATACTGGTAACTCAGTTTTGGTAACAAAAGCGGGCCACTTAGCTATTCAAGCAATCACAAGTCCATCACAAGTACTTTCATAAGTCTGGTTCCAAGTAACAAATAAAAAATTACAAAGGCTGTTGATTTGAGTAGCTTGTGGGTTGGCTTGGAACGTGACTTGTGATTGACTGTGTAGACTTGTGATTGACTTGTGTGATGGACTTGTGATTGACTTGTATAGACTTGTGATTGACTTGTGTAGACTTGTGATGAACTCGTGATTGACTTGAGATGGACTTGTGATTGACTTGTGATTGACTTGTGATTGACTTGTGATTGACTTGTGATTGACTTATGATTGACTTGTGATTGACTTGTGATTGACTTGTGATTGACTTGTGATTGCCTTGTGTAGACTTTCGATTTACTTGTGATTGACTGTGTAGACTTGTGATTGACTTGTGAGTGACTTGTGATTGACTGTGTAGACTTGTGATGAACTTGTGATGGACTTGTGATGGACTTGTGATGGACTTGTGATGGACTTGTGATTGACTTGTGATGGACTTGTGATTAACCTGTGATTAATTTGTGATGGACTTATGATGACTTGTTAACCATAACAATTACCGCACATAATTATATATGCAATGTACTGTACATGTATTCTCTGTCCACAATTTCGTCCTTCAGATTGACGACTGTCGTCGCTCCCACAACTACGACCCTTTCATCTGCACGTTCCTAGCCATGCTTGCCGAGCAGGGCAAACTAGCCAGCCTCGTGGAGAAACACACCCTGATCAAACGTAGGCAAGGGGTCAGCCTGGGACGACTCAACAAGAAGAACAATCGCAAGAGAGATAGGCGACGGAGAAAATCACGGCCTGGATCTGTGCCAGCCAAGAACAGGAAAATACGCTGAGGACAAATTCCCTTTTTGAAAATAAAGTATTAAAAGAAGGGAGTGTGAAATAAGACTGCTGTTTACATTCTCTGTTTTCATATCTATATTTTTAATTTTATATATTCACTTATGTCCTCCTTAAATTCAGTTCAACGGAGAATTTTGATTACATCAAGATGTAAATTTTAATACATGTAGTTCGTTTTGCCCTTCGTTAACGAAATTGCTGTCTGGTACTGATTGCCATCTGAAAGATTGTGGGTAAAACTTCACAAGGCTTACAGCAAACCTTCACTACACAAGGCTGATAAATTTTGTCCGTGAAGGGCAAAACACAAATATTTCAACTGACAAGTTCAGCAAGATTTACTGTATCTCCAGAGAATTTGTAGAAACTTGTTTTATATCAGCATGAAAAAACCTTTGATCTCTCCTCGAGGAGATACAGGAATTCACAAGAGGGCGCTGTTCACAATTTGTAGTTCCACTGTGATTGCCAAAACTTTGATTTTTCCATTGAGCAGGTTGGATTACCGAGGAGATTAAATACAACGTACATGTAGTGTAGAAAACATTAAAAAAGGGGAAATCAAATGAAAAGAGAAACGTTGAATAAAAAGGAGGAACAGAATTTTGTAAATTGCATCATGATAATAAATCTCATCATCATAAATCCGATACCTGCTCATATTCTTTTTCATAAATGAGATTTGTCATGTTTCTCTCAATGATGTCATCGTTCTGCCAAAAAAAGAAATTGTTTAAATATCACTAGCTAAACAAAAATATCATCGCACCGTATTTATGTGCTTTTTCAAAAATGCAATAAGCGAAATACATGTAATGTGGAAATATAAAAAATAATTTCAAAACCAAACCCCCTATTCAGATTCGACAAATATTTTTTTCGTGACACAATAAAAGATCATGCAATTAAAGCTATTTCGGTCGTTTACTTCGTAAGTGTACCTATACACAATGCTCATAATTCGATTAGGAATAAACTACATGTATGTTTGATTTTACTCGCTCCATATAATACAATTTTTAGGATTTTGTATTTGAAAAATCTACATTCTCGAAAAACAGCGCACATTTGTAATTTGATGTAGCGAATATAAAAAGTAAGCTCATCTTTTTCCCCCCGCTAATGCAATGACATGATAACCAAATCAAAGTACGTGTACTTGTTAAGATTGAACGACAAAAAGACTGAATATTTTGTTACGATTTGCTTACACGCTGTCGTCGTCATAACTAGAACGGGGTAGGTGATTCCACCGCTGAATTGGCCTTGAAAAAAACTGAATCGAACACGCGCGTTGCTTGTTAAGCTCGGGCATTGATAGGGAAGGCACGTTAAACTTCATCTAAACTGCGTGTGGTGGGTGCTGACGATCGTGACAACCGAAATGGGACGCGAATTTCGAGATGTGTTTCGACCGAGATGCACAAATCATCATTTTGCGCTCCTAAAATAAAGCAAATTGTGAAATGATACTCGAAATAATTATGTAGGAGCTCAGCCATGCCATGAAAGTCTAAACAGTGTTGGTCTGAGTTTATAACATGGAAAAAATATGTCACCGTGACGATAAATGGATATCTTATCACAATAAAAATATTTCCATTAACTCACGGTCTGACATTGGGATAATTTTGAAACAAAATTCATTGCTATGCACGTTTTTATTTTGCAAAAGTGAAATCATTGAGCTTGCGCACGAACAATTCGGATCAGCTTTTATGACTTAGAAAATGCCTCGGACCATTGAGCACCCGAAAAGCCATCGCAGGTTTACACTTGGCACTGTTCAACAGAACAAAACACGATAAGCCTATGTAGTAAAGCTGTCTCAGAGTGCACAATATTATGTTCATTGACTCAGAATAGCTGTCTATTGAAGTCTTGTCGTGCATCGGGTCTACACACGATGGACAGGATTTAAACGATTCATTGACGTAACGGGGTAATCCTATACGATTGCACTACCCAGTTTAGAACTGACAGTCAGTCAGTCAGTCAGTCAAGGTACAAAGAGGGCGCCAGGCTGGCCCTGGACCAGCACAAACCACAGTTTACCAGATTCAGTTCGAAGCGACTGCGACTTCAAAGTCAACTCTTTCTCCAAGGAGTTCAAAGTCCCATCGGAAGAATGATACCGAATCTCTAGATCCTACACTGACCGGGGCATATCGCGCGATGTACCGGGGTGCTGAGTGGTTACCACCCGCTCACCTGTTTCCCGGAGTAGACGGATTCCATCACTCATCTCCGACGATAAGGACCAAGACGGGATAACACTAGCCCGAGACAAGCAAAATAGCCCGGGGTAGATCCGTGATCCAACAACGATCCCAAAAGATCCCCAAAAAGCTGTTGAGTCTATCAGCTTGAAAAGTCGCAAAAACCGGACTTTTAGGTGTGGTAATGGTATTTACTGAAAATCCCAAGGGCTAGTACTGTACAAAGGGCTGGTAATAAAAAGAAAAAATCTAGTACGGTAAAATACTCACGCACACTGTGAAACTCCTTGCTTTCCTTCACATATATTATAGGGCCTGGGCTATCACAGTTCATCAAGCGAAAATATCAACAAATTCGTGGCTTCTTCGTTTTTAGTTGGTAGCAACCTCTTTAGTGGCCCTTGACTTTGTGGTTGTACCAAAAACACAAGCCGGTCTTCAGAAATCTCGCTTTCTATTAGGGAAACGAATTATGGAGTTTGAGATTTCATTAGAAACACAGATAGGAAAGTTCAAGGTCTATAATAATGGTACCCATAACTATACACAGTGACGTGCATGCACCTTGCCTTAATTAGGCATAGGCCCTGTATGGAAGGCGCTTCCCACCCGGAACGATCCTACAACATCACGCACTCAAAAGGTGTCCCGTCACCGGACCAAGATGGGGAAAAGTTCTTACAGTACTGTTTCGAACAGTAGGCCTAGGCTTACTCTGAAATATTATATACATGTATCACGAGACCGAGCAGTAACAGCGTGGGACGATGTCCGGACTTGTGCGCCGAAACACCTTCCATAGGTTGCGTGTACCCTGGGCGAACGGGAAGTAAGGATTGAAATATCATTCGCAGCCTGGGTTCATGGGCTTGGTATAATGGGCCTAAGGAGCAACATGATCGTTGGGAACCATCACAAAGTGGGCTGAAACGTAGAAAACAAGTCTCTCATTTCGCATCAAGTTAGGGAATCATAGTTGAGAAAAGTGAGAAAATTAGACCATGACATTCTCTGATTGGCAATTAGGTATCGGTGTTACAGCTCTTGAACTGGACCTAGGACGTGTCTCTCGCCCCCGATTAATATAAGTGCCTATAATAGTATCAAATAGGATGATTTTGAGTGGTTATTTTGATTATGAGGATATCGACTCTTTGCAAAGAGCGCCCTCCCGAGGAACAGGTTTTTTTTAAATTTAAATTCGGTGACAATCGAAAGCATAATGTTGTTTAAAGAGCGCCCTCATGGGAAAATACGGAGCTCACATGGGTGTAAAATAATGTTTGAGGGGATTGAGCCATAAAATCATGTTTTGTTCAGTCCTTAACCCCCCCCCCCCAAAAAAAAAAATACCGGTGTCCTGTCAAAATGACCAAGCAAAGATTCTCTTTTTTCGACAGAATGCCTACGGAATATTGCACTCAAATTGACGTCATATCACATCGAACAGTCCATTCACTGCTTCACCGTCACCCTCAATTATTTACCCCTCCATCATCATCATCATCATCATCATCATCATCATCTGCCTCACCAGAAATCTATGCCAAATTATGACGGCTGCGATGACGTCTATAAGCACACACGTCATTATAGACGAACGCGCGCCAATTAAAGTCTGCACCCCTGCGCCGTAATTGGCATCAGCTGTCCCCATCCGAATCAATCTCTGATCCAATCAACACGCAAAAAGTTTACTTCAATTTACATCTAATGATGCGAGAGAAGCGTGAATTGAATCACCGGCGGAATAAATGTGGACACATTTTGCCACGATGCGCTTGATTAGGTGCCGATATTGGGGAGCACAGTGGGAAAGACTGGCTGTATAATAGGAGCCTGGTATTATTCAGATGAGAAAATACGTTATCGTTCTCCAACTGTACTTTATTATGTGTTCTTGACGAAGCCTGAGGACACCCCCTCCCCCACTCCCCGCCGCCTCCTGCTTTAATTTCAAGGGAGGCGGAGGGGGAAGCAAGTGCCCCTCCCCCACCCTCACGACGCCAATGATAGCTAGCACGCAAGCATGCAGCGGCGTAGCCAGGGTTCTCATCCTAGAGGGGGCGTGTGGGGGGGGGGGGGCTTGAGGTTACAATGGAGGGGCGCCCAAACATTTCATCTGTGCTGAAAGGTAGACAGGTTTTTTTCACCGGACACGCCCTCCGTAAAATCAAATAGGGGGGCGGGGGGGGGGGGGGGGGGTGAACCCCAACTTTCCATGGCGGGGCGCTGTTCAAAATGTATATCATGGCTACATTAGACAATAACTACCACTATTCACTTTCCGTTGCAAGGGATACAATATACAGCCACTTGCGAAAAAAAAGAAGAGTTTTGGTTAAAAATACGCACAAAATTGCGACTGGGGACGAGTACTTTTTCGGGGAGCGGCACCCCCACACGCCCCCCCCCCTTAGCTACGCCGCTGCACGCAAGTAAGCAAGCAAAGTACAAGCAAACACGCAATAGTTATCCAGTAAGCAAAAACAAGTACATGTACATGTAGTTACAAGCCGGCAACAAGCTTGAAAGTTACAATGTATTGGGATTTGGCGAGCAAGCAAGCAAACTTGTCTAAGCGCCTCTGTACTGACTGACGGGACGAGTTTTGTATTCAAATTCTACCAATATAAATCGCATTTGACAACAGAAATACTGAATAGTCGCCGAATGGGAAACTTTGAAACGAACTTAAAAGTGTTTCTGCTTGAAATGCAAAGACTTGTGATTGTCAGTTTTGTCACGATGGCATGAAGTTCACCCATTCAATTGTCCACCACATTCAAGGCAAATTCATCAGAGGAATAATTGTGAGGTTTTTTTTTACACAAGCACTTTTGGAGTCGATGAAAGACCTTGAAAGGTTGCGCAAACGGGAACCGTTATCTAATGAAAACAAACGCGTTTCTATGGGGAAAACTCTTCAGTCCTTAGAGGCCTACAACTAACAATGTAACGGGTCTAAGCTGCACCGTACCAGGCCCAAAGTTACCCGTGGCCAGCCCCTTTCAAAAACCAACGACAAAGTCGTCACAAGCTCAAAAAGGCTCGCATGTTTGCACAATTTATTTTCAAAGAAAGGTCATTCGTGCACAGATCTGGGTTCATTGCCTTGCAAATTCACTAAAGGAGTGAAAATGATTCTTTCCCTCTTCCACTCCCCCCCCAAAAAAAATCCGGGAAAATTTTTCCACTAATTCCCTTCTCAGGTGATTATGCCCGTTCATGTCAAGGCGCCCAGCCATGCGTGGTTCATTGGTACGGTGTGCGGGACCCCTGAATCGAAAGCTCCAGGTCTGGCCGGCCGACCATAATAACATCTGTAACAGTTTCCCGGAGTTTTAGCGAAATGTATTGGCTGGGTGTGCATTCGATTCGTTCAGTAGCTGTGGACGTGTGTGATGAGTGGTATCCATACTAGCATCGCGCCTATACCTCTGGTCCAATCAGTGAGCTGTAGTCAGGTGCGCGCGCGTGATCGAGTCGTCTGGTAACTGATTGTACAAGTGGTGAAACCACACCATTTTCAGTTAGCAACACTCGGCTCATCAGCGTTTTACCGAGTGGTGCGGTCGGTGTACGAGTTGACAGTGAGCGGTGAGCGTGCATTTCAGCTGGGATGTCCTGTAGCTGTCGAAACTGTTAGTAAACGCCGAGGGGTTTGCATCCTTTTTGGTAGACCACCCGGAGAATCTAGCATCAGCTGTTTACAGCCCTGCAGACTGGGCGTGTCCAGGCTACAAGGTTGAGGGGAAGCATTATTAAGCAGTCGGTTAGTTTAGTGGTGGTTATCTTTGGGTTCAAGCCCGGGAGCTGATGAGCAGCACCTCACGAGAGGTTTCTAGCACTTTTCATCCATCCACCACTTGCCGGGTTCTCGTAAATACACCTGTGTTGTTTATATACAGACAGCCCACTCTGCATTGCACATCTGTCATATCGCAAAAGCCTGCCGTACCATTAGCGTGTCCGTGTACAGCGACCACTCTGTGACCAAACGTCTTCAAACACTGTTGTTCTATCTTCAAACTTTTAAGAAGCTGAGCTGGTAACTGCTCGACAAGCAACATGTCTCTCGTGGCAGATCCGCACCAAAACTCCCTGAACAAAAGTGGCGAGGACCACGTTGAGAGCATGCCCCTCAAAGACAAAGACGGCAACTGCAACGCGGTGGACCACATCTTCAAGGAGCCGAGTACTCGTCTTGAGGATGGAGTAGATGAGATGCAAGAGTCGGGAGACGCTGACCCACCGGGAGGCAAACGGGAAACGTGGACTCGCAATTTGGACTTTATTTTCGCGTGCATTGGCTACGCTATCGGGTTGGGTAATGTCTGGCGGTTTCCCTACCTCTGCTACAAGAACGGTGGAGGTAAGTAAAAAATATAAAATACAAAAGTAAAAAGAGAATTGATTTATATTTTTGATGCAACAAATGCACATTACACTAAATTAGAAAACAAGACAAGGCAAGCCTAGAAATGCTGGTCCCAGAGTACACAAAACTATCTTCTATATCAGTTGATATTGGAAGTCTTTTCATGCATCTATTGTACACAATAGGACGGATTTAGTGCATTCATTTGCAAACAGGGTAATCCTATACAATAGCACTGCCTTGTTCACAAGTTACAGTCAGTCAGTCAGTGAGGTCCAAAAAGTACATCAATAGGTTGGCTCAAAAAAGTACACTGCATGCTCACGTTAACAGTGCAGAAATCTGAATTTTGTGTTTGTTATTGTTTCCAATGGTAAACGTGCTGATGCATATGATCTGATGATTGAGCCTTAGTTATACCTCCATACCTAACGTACAATGAAGTGTGAGCTAAGAACCTGACCCATACTATAGATGACTATCAACCAGGCCTGCTATCAACCAAAGCGGCAAGTGTCTTCGGATGGGGTTTATATTTTAATGCACGTGTATTAGTTCTTTTTTGTTTTATTCATTTATTTATTTATTTATTTATTTATTTTGAGTTCTCTGTTTCAATGCCCATCTGCTTATGATAATCAACCTCACAAAACCCCTGCCCTCAACAGCTCAAGAGCAACCAAGTTGCAACCATTAACTCAATGATGTAGAAACGCACTTCCGGTAAAATGCCATGCCTAGGGACACTAAGGCTATAATCCCCTTTCCCAGCATGTCCCTCCGTGCTCAAACCTGTACGTGGAACCCCCTACCCGTTGAACAACAAGCGTACCAGCAGGACTACGTGACAAGAGTGCCGTAACTGACACGGCTGAAGCATAAATCAAAAATAGAATGCTAAACCCATAAGCTCAATGTGTATTGATTCGGGTGCAGTGAGTTTAGTTTCAATCATTTGACAATTTTAACCCTAATTTTTCAAACGAACAAAAAAACATGGAGTTACCACGTATTGATGATTATTCTCACAAAATATTGGTGCTGTTTTTCTCTCACAAATTCATGGGGAAACGTGTTCTTCCCCATCCCTTGTTATTTGTGTTGCTCGCGAAATACAAGTGAAAGAATTCAATTTGTTCCGAAATGAAATAACAACACAGTACAATGACTATTTACCAAAACACAAAGGTAGCCAAACTATATGAGGTACAAACAATAGGTGAAAGGTCAAGGCTAATCAATAGGTATTGTCGTGAGCTGTTCACCAATAAAGACAGCAGGTGGTCAATGGAATGATAATAATTGCGTGCAATTACACAATATGGCACAATGCAGTCTGTGATGTTCATGTATACTTTGTATACTTTGTATACTTTGTAATTGTATTTGTATACTTTAGCCGAAACAGGCATGCAGTTATCTCAGCCTGACCGTATCGATCATTTAGGTATTTCGTCGCTGCTGTACCTGCAGATATACCGATACGAAATACCAGAAAAAGTGTAATGTTCAACAAGTGGTTTGTTCAAGTATGCGATGTGTGTATTATATTTTTTCCTTTCTTGTTCTTGAAATATCCTCAGTCGCCAAAGATCATTGGTCACTCGGTGCTGTAAACAAAACCGCTGCAGACGCCGGTGTTGCGGAGTGAAATATGTGCCTCGGCGTCATTTCTCACCTTAGTTTCAATAAAATATACACACAAAAACCTGACACCAAAAGGCCATACGGCACACAGGTATAGAACTATTATGGTGATTTAATATGTACCAAGGTGCATGCTGTTGCACTGCTGTTGCAGAAATCACCTATGAGCTTAGACCACATACAGTCCGAGAGAGCTTAAGGCACAGACATACACAACCCATCGCCCCATGTGATCGGATCAATATTTCGCCCCGGGTCGGATAAGAAATTTGGCGCGCCGGCACTTTTCACATTCGCGCCGCGGCTCTCAAGACCCGGAAAAACAGGTTGATAGGCCCGGGCCTACATTACCTGCGAGCTCGCTTTTTATATAACATGATATAAGTCACGCCTGAGTGGCAAATTGAACCGATTGCGCAAAACATTAAAGTCTAGATTTTATTTTGATCGTTTGGAAAGTCTCCACCGCGAAGTCGATCGTCTGATATAGCCATTTCTGCAGATAATCGCAGACCTGTGTAATTGTGCGCACGCACGTACAGAGATAGAAATACGAGTCACGAAAATGTGAGCAAATTTCATTCACTCCTCTTCCTCGGGTTTGTGTTTTTACCCGAAAAGGGTTGGTTAATATTTTCACAGGCTGGTGGCTGCTGAAAGTGGCCGGATCACTCGGGGATTTAAGTTGTGTCGAACGGAAGTAAAAACTGAAATCCCGGCTTTTGTCGAGATTTGTTGTAAGTGGATGAAGTCTGCATGTGCCACGCTGAGGCAACAGTGGTAAACCTTGACCACTTAAGGCTGGCTGAAGATTTTCCAATTTTTACTTCGCATTTGTTTTTATCGTCAAGTTCCGGCGTATGTATTACCCTTGAATGAAATCCGTCGGCGTGAAAGTGAAAACCCAATGGGACACTGCTGGTAAACTCATTTGTGCAAAAGTGCCTCTCAAATAGGAACACGTGTTTTAAAGTCAAGTCATTCAGTCCCAAGTCATATCACAAGCTCTTCATATACTGTGACAACAAAGACGTCCATCTCTTGTTACTTATGACCGAAGTTGTCATTTGACATTTTGGCTTGAGGTCAACTTGACTACAAATCTGCGATGTTTTGCAGTGATGCTGTGTGTTTGCGGCTCTGTTTGGTAACCTGAAGATTTATTGGCGATTTTGGATCATCCAAACAGTCAAGAACTCCAGATAAAATAAAATGTTAAAGGTGCTGACATACCATCTCACATTTTATGGAATATAAATACAACCGTGTAATGCGAATTTTGATATCCGTTGATAATGTTCCATTTTGAATTTGGCTTTGCAAAGTTCGTACTTGTTGCCCGAGCCTCTTCCCCTCAGTGTTCGATAATAAACCCTGTTCTAAAGGGGAATGATTTGAAATGTTTTTGTTCAGCCAAAAAGTTGGTTGAAGGTAGCCACCTCCGACTTATTGCATTGGTTCATTACACCACGACAATTCCACGACCTCAGACGCATTGTGGCTGCCAAAGGCCCGTGATTAACTCGCCAATTGTATGTTTACTTGTCCAAACCTTGGGAACATAGAACCTTTCGCACAATTCGGAAAACTTGGCTCAATAACAGCAACATAATCATATTCCGAATGCTTTCAAGCGTGTGTCTGCATTTTGGTAAATGATATCGTACAATTTAGGTATTGGATATTGCATTAAGGGGCTGGTATACATGTAGGCATTTTGCCCGCGATATTTTCTAAGTTTGTTATTAAAAGAGGTAACAAAAAGAACAGTGCTTGAAAAGTTTCACTACCATAACAAAAATTATTTGTATAGACAACATGTAAAGGCTTAACAAAGTCACCTTAAACGTTCCATTTTCTGCTTCCTCAAAAACCGGCATATGCAATTTATTTTTGGCACAAAATCTACGGTGATATCTGTGTCCTGTTGACTAATGTATACCTTTCCGTACAATGTGTAGCCAGTGCTTTCTCATGTATTGTTGTCTAACTTCTAGCACATTGGTTCAAACATCATCTTGGCTTTACTTTTTACTGAAAAACCTGAGTTAAACAAACCATCGCGATGGGAGTACAAAATAAACTTTGCCCAACTTTTTATTACCAACTTTTATTGCAGAGTGTATCCTCAACATACAAGTTTTGTCCCATTATCCACTTATGAGACACCCGCGACCGTCGTAAATTGATTGATTTGAAGACGGGAGGAGGCGAGGGTCGGGATGGGCGTTGGGAGGCTGTGCCCTCCACGTAACCCTGCTGCTCCGCAATATCGTCATCTTCCCAAAATGACAGGCCCAAATAAGAATGAAGACTTGCTTCTTCGAGGGAGGGTGGGGGAGGCGTCGGCTGGCCTGAATTCACTTTCCTACAGTTTTTAATCCTTCGAAAAGAACCCAACTTGTGTCCCGTACCTAAAAACCCGGAGCCAATAAATAACTCGGCGAACATACACTTGGAGACTTTTTGGAATAAATATTTACCTCCCAAGTTGTATGATTTCCTTAGTGATGACCCTTGGATGAAATAACCCCTTTTTCTTTTTTGATTTTTGTTCCTGTGTGGGGTCTTATCTATCTAGGTGCTGATTGATTCACAGAGGGTATATTCGGGTTGTGGTATATGGGTCTTGTATTAGATAATGATTGAAGTTGTGCAGAACCTCCCATACACATACAGTTTTGGTACTCCAGAAGTTTGGCTTTTTTCCAACTCTCAACATACCTCAAGACATTTGAACAATTTCAGCGTGATTCGTAAAAAACACCTCAATTGTTAATCAATATGCTGCAATCTATTAGTAATGTTACCAAAACCGTTGGATACTTTAACAGCAAAGTTGAAAGCATAATATTTACACTTGATGATTCTGTATTTAACAATCTTGGGGTCTACTCAAATCTTCTACAGAGAACAGCAATCCTGTTCCCATGCGGAAAGAAATTATTGCAAGGGCCCACAGTGCGATACACAGCGTGTTTCCCGCCGCACCACAGAGTGTAAGTCACACCAAATGCGTTGGGTTATGAATTAAAAGGTCGGTGGTTTCATCGGACAACCACTGCGAATTCAACTCGCACCACTAATCGCGCCACATCGCTTCACATTTCAATTTGTTCCCGTTTGAAATGAATAGAGCCTAGAGGGAAAATGTTTTCCAAAGGCCTGGTTTTCTATGAAAACACCCAGGGGTTCTGGTGGGACTCATTAAAATTCAATATTTCGCAAACATGAGGGGAAATTAAGGGTTTAAGCCTTTGCTACAAACATGTTGCTAATGGCCTAGATATGCAATGTGGTTTAGGAGTTATTGTATACGAGTTAGCTGGCCCCTGGACAATCAGTAAAATAACATTCGTTGTTCGTATAGGCCTATACAGGGATAATTATTGTTCATAATGCTGTTGAGCGATTTCAAGTGTATTTCTGGTATTTTCGCAATGAAATAATTCTCAATAATAACAAATTGTGAACAAGACAAGGCAAACCTAAAGCTGGTCCCAGAGTGCACAAAATGTCCATCCAATCGATTCAGAATGGCTATATTCACTGGAATTCTTTTCATGCACCTGGTCTGTCTACACAATGGATCGGATTAAGGTCAATCTGAAGGGTTGGAGAGTCAGGTTGGCGTAGCGGTACTGTCCTCGCCTTCGACCGCTGTGACCCAGGTTCGATTCCTGCCTTGGCCAATGTGATTGGGTTTTCCGTGGGTTTTCCTCTGATTAGTCTTCTGCAGTTTCCTCCCACATCTAAGACTGTAATATGTTCCCATTATCTACTCTTTACTGGGCCCCATGGGATAGTGGATTCCACTGAAATGGTTAAAATTACGGTTGGTAAAACATTTTCATGTAACCCAACGTTGAACAAATTTATCAACGTTGGGTAAGTTTAACTATTTTAACCAACCGTTGGTTATGAACAGCCCAACAGTTGGTTCAAAAGTTGATTAAATTCTAACAAAATTACTCAACGTTGGATAAAATGTACCCAACACTGGTCAAATTGGAAAAATGTACACAATGTTGGTTTAAATTTTGACCAACTTTTTTCAACCAATCAAATTTTAACCAGTGTTTTGAGAGTGTAGGCTTGCCCTCTGGGATCAGCAAAAGCTGAATACAAAAGTGTTCATTGTTGCGGTGCTAAACATAACAATGATTGTAATATATATGAATCACACTTTTTCAAATTTAACAGTTTCCAAGACATCTATGCTGTATGATATACCTTACATGTGTTCTCCATGCCGTTTAATGACGTATACGAATGTTAGTCTACCAACCATAGAGCTATATTAAATTAATCTAGCGATATGACACCAACTCATCCATACGCGTACATTACTGTCAAGTCGACCATGGCAAATTGGTCTATTAGGTTGGCCCCGTTTTACCTCAATCTAAACATAACTGTGGTTCTCGCACATGCAATTTGACCTAATTTAATAATATCGCGCAATTACTGCAATAGAGCAAAAGCAATGCGGTACACAAGTTGCATGCGGTTAGCAACGGTATAAGGGTCTACTTGTGTAAACTAAAATAATCGATTTCTTTTCATTTAATAAAACATTATTCGTACAGGTAAATAATTACTGTTTTAATTATTTATCGCCGTTTATCTTTCGATTTCAAATATAGTTTATATGTCTATTTCAATGCATCCATGCATTTAATATTCCCGTCAACCTTAGAAAATAAATTTGGGATTTCTTAAGCCCCGTTAACAGAGAGACTCTCGGTCGCCTTGGGTATACTACATGCGCACTACTCGTTTTTTTTTTAACTTGGGTATAGTATTTCTGTTATTGATTCTTTTCGTGAAATATGATACAGAACACACAATAATCGATACCCTTTGGGGAATTGCAATCACGGTAAAACACCCTATACAATCCGCGACAAAATGTTGAACAAAAGACAATATGGGAGGCGGATTGTCATCATCGAATGCGGTGCATAAAAGTGTTTGTTATTTCGCTTGGAAAATACTTTGTGATATGAACAAATTGCTTGGATTAGGGGTTTTGTGAATAGTATATTTTTTTTGCAATTGGATATTGAAGCCTTAAGCCTGTACACATTGGTATTTTGTTTTGTCACTGTCTTCTTTACTCTGTAAAACGTCTGTAGATGGCGATAAGCCAACCCGATAGGTTCCTCTTGAAAATATATTTGCTGCATCCTAACAATACATGAGTATGAGAAACTGATACTGATACGAAATACACAATCACTCAGCATTGTCCATCTATATTTGTTACCCAAGTTGCACGCCCCAAATGGTCAATTATTCTACCCAAGGGTACCAACAAACAATTTTTGTAAAGTGTGCGACATCACCGTGCATACCATCATCGATCAGTGGTTAAAATGCGTGTCGACTAGTGGGGGCTGACCAAAAATCCTAATGGGCCTTATTTCACGAGTTGGCCATTTTTGTCGAGTTCCCTGAATGTTTTTCATTAATTGTTAATTGTTGAATGGGATGGCGCCAGACTATTTATTGCAGGCACAATGCAGCCTTAGGCCTATATTACTTTCATTTTTTTTTATCTGGCTTCAAACATTAGGGAAAGTTTAATTACAAATTTGAAATTATACATTGAAGCAGACTGGATTTTATTATAACTTAACTTGCTTTCATTAATTTTCTCTTCGCAAGTCCCCAAAATTAAGATTTTACCTCACTTTTAATTCAATATGGCCGACTCGTGAATAAGGTCCATATTGCCCAGCCGTGAAAATTCGAAAAGCACCGGGGGACCCAAATGACATTAGAGGCGCTGTTCAACATGCAAATGTACGTCTTATGCAAAATTGTATATTTACGGTCCTTAACCTTACATCAGTACGTTTAAGTTAAAGCTTTTGTAATGAATGTTCGCCATTTTACAACTATTTGATACATTTGGACTGTCGGAAAGTTAAAAAAAAAAAAAAAAAAATCGGCTTCTTCGCACCACAAAAATCTGAGGGATGATCCAATGATCCAATTTACGCCTTTGCCCGATATCATACAAATTAATAACAGGAAAACAATATCATCGTTTTAAAACAATTTCCGTTGGATCATCCCATCTGTTAAGTTGGATTTATATTGAAGAGAAAGGGTCCATCAAAGACATACCCTTTCTAAAACCCAACTCTCCTTTTTATCATTTGGCCACGATTTTTGGTTTGATAACTTCACAGTTTGATCTTGATATAAGATTTGGTATTGTGTGAAAATTCTGCTGGCACCCTTCGTGAGATAAATGCGTCTTTTTTTCATATCAGACACTGGATATTAATGAACCATATCATTATGGCTCTTAGAGGTAACAAATGAAAAGGCATCCTTGGCCACTCGGTGTGTAGACTAGACCTACGAACACTTACTTTAGTTGCAGGTTTTCAAGTTGTTTTCGATGCCTTCGAAATGTGCAGACATAGCATTTTCGCTTAGATTAAGACATTGGGCTGCACTTAGGATTTAAGATAAATGGCGAGAGAGTTCAAAAAGGTGCAGAAAGTTTATTTATAAACCAAATTATCGCCCCTTTCCCCAAGTTGTTGACATTTGTAACAAATACCATATCATTATTTTTCACAATAATAATTGCTCGAATTTAAAGACTTTTCAAAGATGTGTTTTATGGAATGTTTATACGCTGTCACGCGTCTGTCAACGCTAGATGACGAAATAAATCAAAGATTTCACTTTCTTTAAATTAATGACACTAGCACGCACCCCTTGAAAGTCTCCAATATGATTTGTTCCAAATTTGCTGATAACCACTGACTGCATATAATAAGCAAAAAGGCAAAACGTCTTTGGCATGACACGCAGAGGGATTGCAATGTGTCCAATTTGTTCTAACAATCCCGCGCGCATAAGACTAATGACTCGTGGGTCACAAGAGCTCAGAAAGTTTATTTACAATACCAGCTTTCTTGAAATTCTCATAACACCTGCAGACATCGTACCCGTTTTCAAAATGTCTCCTCTGTCTTTCCACCTTTTATTGTCCCTCCAATCTGCACCCCAGCTGTCCATACTTTCTCCTATAACTTTCCCCTCTCGTCAGTGCTTGTGTTATTTATACTTATAAAACTACATCGTTATTGCCTTTGTGAAACTCTGCTATAAGCCTTTGCATCACGAAATTCAGTAATTCCTGCACTTGTAGGCTTTGGCCATTTCAAATTGGAAAGGATTCTTAGGTAACACAAACCTAATAGGTAGTAACGCCGCAAAGAGTCTGTTTCGCAAGTGTAGATTTGCAAAGGGCTTAAAAATATTGTAAAAAGTCACGTCCTTAAAATGTAAGCGACCTTGTCTTCTGATGCACACTCTTCCTGATCAAAGACAACACACGTCATTTCCGTACATGTAAGCGCTGATACAAACTGTCTTGAATGGCTGCGTATAGTTTAAGCAATTACATCAGTAATTGAAAAAGAACCATCAGCTTGTACACCTGCATTGGTATCAGCACTGAGTGTTATACAGCACCAATAGCAAGCCAACATGATTGATCAGGCAAAGCTAAAAGCAACGGTGAAAAAAGGCATCTTTAAAAGCCAAGGAAAGGCTTCTTGCTTGCAACCTTACGCGAGTGGAAAAAATAGCAAGTGCTCTGGAGAGCCGATTACAAAATAATCTGAAGAGAGAAAAAAGCGACAGCGTCCGTGAATGATTTGGGAGGCTCTGTGGATTGAAGCAATTAGCAGATAGGAGCTCGAGGACTTCAGAAGGAAAAGCCACTTCCGATTGTGCTTGTAGATCCATTTTCGGATAAAAATACAACTCCGCTCGGCCGAGAGAATCGACAAAATATAATGTGGTGTTCTATCTCTCGAGATCTTGGCCTTGCTGCCATTGAGGCGCGTTTATTTGTTTCCACCACACATGATTCGAGAACCATTAAAAACAGATCTAGCGCGCGGTGACGATCTCGGTGTATCGTTTGGCATGAGAGTGAATTAAATCTTTGAAAAAAAATCCACATGCTGTTTGCTTTACTGCATTAGTCTTTCTTTCAAGGATGACGTGACTGGAAATTCAGAACGCTCAGCGTCATGCGTGACAACACATGTCCAGGTCTATGTCATAATGTGAGTTCCTGTTTTTACATGTATTCTTTCAAACAAAGTGTCCGCCTCGTCCCCATGACGTCGAGCTGTACGCAACCACTTATAATTATGTTCCTCAGTTGCAAGGTGATAGACCCATCCAAACTGCAAAATACATTGAAATGATGTTTGACAAATGGAGAAAGGAGAGTAAACTGTGTGGAGAATGGGAAAAATATTAAAGTCGGAAAAAATGAAAATTAAAAATCAACAACTACCAAAGATACAAAACCAGTTCTTGTTTTTGGCATCCCATGCATGGGTCAGTTATTGAGACTGTGTTGAAATAAATTTCAACCTTTGAACAAGGTCGGACGGAGAATATTTCTAGACGAAAATGAGCTTTTCGAAAATGTTCAAAAGGCTCAAACTCTTACTTTGTGCATTTTTCCTGTACACCTTCCCACACTGCACCTGACCTGATACGCCCATGGGCCTTTTTCTCAGCTTCAGTTGATGTACTCAAAAAAAATTCAATAAAGGAGGAATATATCTTCCCTCGTTCGATTATTGTTAGCGTTGGACGAAACCCCGACCATCTGGTGAAGATTCACGAGACGTATACCAGTGTCGCCGATGCATCTTAGGCCCTACTCATTCCACTTGTTCCCCGGTCTGCAGCTCAGCTATGCCCCGCTGAATCGCCCCTACCAAGGAGTACATACATACCATGTAATGAAATTACTCGTGCCCATCTTGGCACGCGGGCCCCAACGAATACGGTATACGAGCGATAGAATTATCGCTGATTGCATTATGGTGGCAACCTGCCTCAATTTGTATCGATTCGCTCAGTATCCGGCTTTTGGGTATCGAGGAAGTGCATCTTAGCCACAAGATTCCATCTCACGAGAACCTTATGGTGCGGTGATGTATTTTCAGATCTTTTGTGTAGTTGACGACCTGGAGTACGACATATCAATACGGCAACATATGGCTTTTGATCTGTGAGGTTTTGATTTTGGTGTGTACATGGTGTGCGTGAACGCCACAGGCGTAACCTTACTGTAGAAAATGGGAAAATACCGGTAGTTCCCAAAAGAACATGACGTTGATCTGTTTTATCGAAATCTCATCCTCATTCCAGGAAGATGTTTGGCAACTTGCGAATAGTGATAACCTAACGGTAGAAAATGGGAAAATAGTTCCCAAAAGAACATGACGTTGATCTGTTTTAGCGAAGTCTCATCCCCATCCTCAGGAGGATGTTTGGCAACTTGAGAACGCACGGGGTATCGGGCTGAGTTTGATCCCGTTTGATGTCGTATGGTGGGCATATGCGCGCGCATTTTTCTCCCGTGAAGCATGTCAACTCGTACTTCTATGCCAATTTTGTAAACATGGGTCCTCATTATGTATCAGCCAAGAAAACAATTAGAAGCTCGGTGGTTTTACCTCTTTTTAAGAAAAGAGTTAAGATGCTTCACAACTATGCATTGAATACAATTTCAATCAAACACGGGAATAAATAAATTGCAAGCAAAAAGATGTGCTGTCGAACCGACAGTAGGCCGTCTTTAATTGCTTTTGCTTGCAGTTTCACATAGCTTCACATTTCTAGCACAAAAAACCCTCTAAATCCCGGAAAGTGTATGCATCTTTAAAGCTACACAAGATCACTGATACGGGGACGTCTCTATAGTCCGAAGTACCATTGGTCCGAAGTCCCATTGGTCCGAAGTCCCATTGGTCCGAAGTCCCATTGGTCCGACGTCCCATTGGTCCGAAGTCCCATTGGTCCGAAGTCCCATTGGTCCGACGTCCCATTGGTCCGAAGTCCCATTGGTCCGAAGTCCCATTGGTCCGACGTACCATTTGCCCGAAGTCCCATTGGTCCGAAGTCCCATTAGTCCGACGTCCCATTGGTCCGACGTCCCATTGGTCTGACGCCCCATATGATTAGGGTTAGGGTTAGTGTTAGGGTCAGTAAACCTGAACTATAGTGGAACTACACAGTATTATGTTTTGGACCAATGGGACTTCGGACCAATGGGACTTCGGACCAATGGGACCTCGAACCAATGATATTTCGGACCAATGGTACTTCGGACTATCGAGACGTAACCCACTGATACACGGAACGCCCAGACCAGGGGGTATACCTAATACGAACTGTACGTTTTTCCTTACTTTTAACGGAAAAAAGAAGCTCTCGCGATTATTAGACGCTTTGGAGACTTCAAAAGAGACTTGTACTTAGTTCAATTTCTAGGTTCAAATAAGTCTGTATTTTAATATTTCTTAGCACTTAAGGTTTCCGTATTAAGTCTTATTTCTGCATTCCGCTTTCGACGAAATTGGCTCACACAAAATTCATGCGTTTTCTGGGAATTCCTCTTCTGTAATTCCATTACTATACCACTAATGCTGCACCTGCGTGTTTCTGGCCGCGGTGTGCCAACAGAATGAATAATAAGACCATAAATATCTGTGCTCGGCGTCTCCACAGAGACAAAAATCGAACATTCAAATCCCTTAAGTGGTTTATATGGTAAGCAGGCGTGTTTTAGTTCAGTTCGACATTCTTTGAGGCACCAGTGGAAATTAGAAATCGGAAAATCTTTGGTTGGTATTGCATTGATTTAACCATTCCGGCTTCTTTTGGTATAGCGAGCACTTGGCATGCCAGCTATTAAAAGCAACTGAGATGGTTAATGAGAGTTTGGTTTGGGTTAATAACTTCCTGTGTCTCATAAGAGATACGATTAAGTGACAACTTGACCAGGACTGAGGGGTCACGGTACGGCCGCGATCCGATGCAGGGACCCGCGGCCCCAACCGCTTAGCTCCCCCATCAAAAGACCGAGGAAGGTATAGGACCGGTCACAAGACAAATTATGGCGGATCCTCGCTCGCTCCAATCCGCACCAACAAAAATCGAAGTAAAGGTTTCCGCTCCCAAGCTGGTTAAACAATCAGCCAAACATTTCACCTGATAATCCGTGTTAGTGATGCACGCATGGTCTGTCCAAACAGCGGGGTTTTGTATAACTATTGCCGGCCTGATGGTCTACCCTGCGCGCGGTGCGACACACATGCACGGGCCCTTGGCTTATCTGGGCTTCGATCGGCGGACCGACTGCCGATCGACTTGAAGCACTTGAAGATTTTGACATAGTCTTCGTCTTGTCTTGTCACGCACAGAGTGCTTCCGCTCGAAACTCCTTGCAGGGGCATGACAGTTCGATGGCGGGGCTGGATTAAGAGGCTTTTGTTTTCATAATACCTGTCGATGATAGTGAACCTTGACCTATCATAATGTGACTCTCCATCTTATTGAGTATCTACAAGTGCAAACTTATTGACAACGTGCAATAACTGTTGAGGGCGCTATACATATGATAATTAGGCAGTTGGATTGGGGAGTTGAAATTAGGGCTATATGTTTTAATATGAGGCTGTGCAATTGCTCTTTAAAGCTTATATTCGTGTCAAGCTATACTCCGCCTGGAGACATCCTTTGATAAGACATTGGGTATGAGCGAATGAGCATGTGAACGGAGGAGTTCACCTTGACGTCATATCAATTATTACTTCAAGTTAAGAGGCAGCGTATAGAGTTCCATAAAATAATGCATGTGGCGCGAAAACCTGTGCTTAATGTCACTCAAAGTTGACGTCAGAGATAACAATAAGGTCTTTTGAAACTTGAAACTAGATATGAACGGTTGAATCGGACTCATGATGTTTAGTCAGTGACTAGTAGAGGAGTAACTAATAGTAACTTTTAACTTCACAGAATTTCACAGATTAATTTACAAAAATGTGGTTTCAGTTGGCGCAGCACAATCTTTTTAGAAATGCCCAGCGGTTTGCTATATAGGCCAGGCTAGGTTTGTCAAACGACATCTCGCACTGTTATAGTTGTCATTCTTTTAATTTGGACCCATTTACTCAGTAACGTGAGGAGTGCTGTGGCCTCGATCGTGGTCTGGGCATTGAATCCGTGGTCTGTGGGTCATTCTATGCACTCAGGTTGTGGGTTCGAGTCCAGCCTGGGGTTATGCGTGTGCCCTAGGGCAAGGCACGTTGTCAGTCATTGCATCTCATCATACCAGGAGTAAATGGGTACGGCAGAGATGGTTATTGTGGTTGATGTTAGCTGCTTTTTGCTGAAATGACAGCATCAAGCTGTATACTCCCCAGGGAGCTGAGATGGTATTTGGAATGTTTCATTGGCCCAATGAGTAGGGTAATAATGATGTAGCGCCTTGAGCACCAATATTGGTGAATACGTGTGCTTTATAAATACACATTATTATTATTATATTTTTATAAATGATACTTGATAAGTCACTATGTTGATGAGTGGTGACGTAAAACGTCCCTAACGACGTAACTCTTTTTGTTGTCAGTTTTATATTCACATGACACCGAGGTTTTTGCACTAACAAGTTTCGCTTTCTCTCCGCCAGGTGCCTTCTTGCTACCATACGCAATAGCCCTTCTGATCGCCGGGGTACCAATCTTCTTCTTCGAGGTGGCCATTGGTCAGTTTCTCAGTCTGGGGGGTCTCAGCATATGGAAGATATGCCCGCTCTTCAAAGGTAAGTGTCCGAATTACATATGGCTATGGCTTGTAATTACACTGCGCCTATGGAAGCGGCTGCAGCCACTTCCCGTATGTACGTGCGTTACTGAGCCGTAGCCAAGTTACTTTGAAGCTGGTTTACCTAAGGAAATGTTGGTACTTGGTACAATTTTGAACCTGGAGAGTTAAAGGCTCCGTGTCAAAAAGAAACTATACAAAAACATACATGGGGTAAATATCCGTTTTTCTAAATGTTGTAAAAATATCGAGACATCCTTTCTATTCTGGTAGAATGTGATTTCTGGACAATGTCCATGGTGTTTCAAACATCTGAGGGCGCTGTTGCGTTGACGTCACTTTAGGTAAACAATCACCACAAAAAATATACCAGCATTAATCTGAACTCCAGATGGGCTCACTGAAAACATTTTGTGCATGGAAATTTGCGCATTAACTACCTGTCGTAAAACACGTACACCGTCCAAATAAAAAAAAATCAGATTTTCCCCCCAAGCATTCGGTACTTATGTTCATGTGAGTCTTAGGCATACTTGTATTGCTGATAAGGTTCAGTTAAAGAACCATGACGTTATAGACTTGGCAATTTGGGCTTGTCGTAAAATTATTACATCTGCTTCATGATGGCGCGACATTCAACACAAAGTAAAAAGGATTTGTATAGGCAAACCCCAAGGGTTGCGACAGCTTGGCATTGAAAGGAACATTTCCCTTGACAGGTACATTGAATTACTACCGCATAGGTCAAATTGACGAAGTTCATATAAAGATTCAATTGAAAACAAATTAGAATTTAATGTTACGGTCCAAAAAAAGCCCGCAAAATTGCCAACGCGTGAATTACGACCGGTGTTTTTGGCATACGGCCAGCAATATCTGAAGCCACGTGGGGTATTTTATAGTCACGCTAGAACGTATACGACACATGGAGACAATTTCACGCAGCTGCTAAGCGCAGATATTTGCTAAACTTGTAAAATTTCTGCTTAGCATAATTAGGTCACCAGCCAAAATGACCTATCATTTACGTTGCTTGTGACTGGTTCCCGACTGGTTTTTGCTTAGCACGTATAGTACGCTAAGCAATATTCTACCTCCGTGAAATTGGGTCCTGTGAATTGTCGTTTACATGCAGACTGAGCGCTCCATTGCCAAGTATTTCCAACCCGCCCAGTTAGAGTTTGACAACCTTTTGCTTTTTACTGCAATTATACCCTCTTAGTAAATTAAAATGTATCACACTACCGGTATCTTCTGCAACTAAGACTAGTCACTGACCATACGGATGCGCATGCATTAGTTGTTTACGGTATTTGCAAACGTGAAACAAAACTATAACCATTTTTTTAATGAAATACCTTACTTGAGTGTAATTGAATAACATCCTGTGAAATCATGGCACCTGGTATGCTGTCATTTTCAAGAAAAGTGGAATTTTGGATTAATTTCCAACGATGGTTGGCCAACCATCGTTGCAAAAAAAGTCCTTCTTTTCAAATATCACCAAGTGTATATATAGTTGGTCCAAAGTTTGCAATTGATTACACATCCGTAAATGGGTGCAACTCGGGAAGCTAGTCAGGTTCCTGACCTGACAATTCCCCTTTGTCTATACATTGCTCCGTTTGGCTGAAGAACGGTCAGGGAACCAGACTACAGGTACAGCAGTTTTTTCCTGGTTTTATTTGTCCGCATCCATGATCACGAAACTTTAAACAGGTCAGTGTAACAATAATTGCGATAAAATACCAACCCCAAATCCACCCATTTCTGAAAATTACAGCAAAAGCAAATGCTGTTATAGGTATATATTATACCTTTAGCGGGACTTCTCTTCAAAAAAATCATCCAAAGCCATGAATCATGAAGGGACGATGAAATATCTTTGAAAAGTACGAGTTGAAAGCCACTTTGCCAATAAGTATAGCTTCTAGCTTCCCATCTCAAATCATGCGATGTTTTTAATCACGTGATGTCTTTCACGCATGCGTGTTATGCAAAGTGACTACACCAGATACCAAGACAAATCAGCTGGCTGGGGCCGGGCTGCTGTGCGGAAACAACTGCTCGTTGCCAACGACAGCGGCGTAAATTGCTCCTAATTGACGGCTACATTATGGACGGGACAAGTGCACATTGTTTGGCCGCTGTGAATGTCCTATGTGCTATGTTCCTTCATGGAGCTATAAACAGGTTCCTTGAGGGAAAGCATCACCGTCTTCCCCCCACCCCCCTTGCTGCATTCTGGGGCATCAGATCACAGACAAGCCTGTTGGCGAGATCCTGACCCCTTGACGTTTAGAGAGCACAGAGTTCGTTAACACCGATGTTTTTGCACTTCCACAGAGACATTTTTCATGTTCACCTGGTATTGAAACATAGCATGAAGGTGTCCCGTTAATTTGAAAATATCTCATGTCTTCAGTGTCACTGACAAGGCTAGACTGTACTCACATTTGAAACTTAATAAATTTAGGCTCTCGCATCGTGGCCGAAAGGAAAAACAACATGCCAGAGGTGTTTGAGTTGGCTGGTGAATGATCGCCGACATCATTGTCATACAAAACATTTTAAATATGTGTTTAAAGCAAACTTGGTATTCATAAATTATGAATCAAACAAATTAAATTAATTGACTGAATGGAAAAACTAATCTGTGCAGTTTTATTTGTGGATGGTTATTGCCGAAAAAAATACTGAACTTATAAACTTTTGCACGATAACTTTAGATTGCTACGCTTCCAGGTTCCTAAAATGCTCTTTATTGCTTTTCCATTTTTTTAAACAAATAATGTTTCATGCACTGATTAAAGGGCAACATATTTCTTATTTTAATTTTTATTTGTATTATTTATTTCTTCCTAAGACAAATATAGCAATATGACTTCCATTTTTGTTACCAAACTACAATACGGGAAAAGTTAAGAAAGTTGAATCTCCGCGGTTTCTCAGTTCAAAAGCTGCAAAGTAGTCCGCGGTCGTATCTATACCAGGGAAAAGGAAAATTGGCATTTGGAAAAGTTCACTGATCTCATGCTGCGGCTAGCAGCTGTCATATAGGCTGCTTAGTGCGGATAGTGCTGGCTGTATAGCGTGTTATTTATATTCATATCTAGGTTATTGGTATATAGCGATTCATACTGTGCACAGCAGTGCTGTCTATTATGTACATCCTTGTATCTATGATGTGCCTTTGGTGGTACCTGGATATTAATTGAATTTAAATGTATCGATTCCATTATGCTAAATCTCCCAACAAAGATGTATTACTAGATAAAGTTGTTTGTTACAAAACTGTTGATTTTCCTTTCTTTTTGACTGGTCAATTGTCAAAACATTGCAAGTTTACTACAAAAGCCCCAAATCGCTATAAAGGTTGAAATACAACTGCCTTTTGTTAATTCCTTTTAAAAAGTACTGTTAGGAAAGTAAGATATGGCATTTTTTTTTTGGTGGCACAAACGTTTTCGAAGAACGTTGTAAAACCACATGTCCGAAGGGTCAGTTATTCCATAGTTCGCTTGATTTCTTCCCTTTTTTTTTAAAATTGAGTACCAGAAATTTGAACTGTGTTGACTGTCTGTAGCCTTTAAAACTCTTCGTTGGAGCACGGCACGTATGTGTTTGCGCTCCATAGATTTTGCGATACCTGTTTAAATTAAATTGAATGTTTCCAACAGTTTCAGCGCGTCTCCCACTGTGTGATGCATTCAGAGACACCATACCCCACTGAATACCAGATTGCAAGGTTCATTCCACTCCATAGGTGGCTCGGGCGGGAAATCATCTCGTTGCTCTGGAAATGTTGGCCATAACACGGACGACTTATTATAGTTTCACAGCTAGAAAAAATGATGGATCTTACTGATGCCCGATAGGATATAAGGGGAGTGCGTTGGGCCAACTTGGAGAGGCTCAAAACCAGAGGGGAAAAAATAATTTGAGTTTATTGACCTTTGGTTGAGTTCAGCAGATCCTGCCTCCAATGTGTGACAAAGTAGGAATCGGCCTGTGTTGGAGATCATACTGACGAACCTTATTTTGATTACCAACTTAACTGTATTCTATCAAGGCTATAGGCCTATATTAAGTTTTATTAGTTTACTTTGATGCGTCTGATATTTACCTCAGTCCTAATTGGTTTTGGCAACGCTTGTTTTGCGTCTGAGTTTGGAGGGAGTGGAATATTAAAGTTTTGTGATGCCATTTTGAGATCATGCAGGATACGCGCGCAAAAAAAACCTGCTAGATGGCGTTTTAGACTGTGCCAGCTTCGTGAATTCTTTGTTTGTGTGGGGTGTTTCTTTTTTGGGGGGAGGGGAGGGTGATTTTTTTTTCTTGATGGAATTAGTCTGGGGGGTGAGTGAACATAGTTTACTCTACTTTTTTTGAAGTTAGATACATTTTTCGTTTAAAATTTGCTGACAATTCCCTAAACTGTTAAAGGGGGGGGGGCAAATTCCCCCCTTCCCCGCTTTTGCTTCAGGCAAAAATCGACCACGTGTTGACCGCGCGCAACTAATTTTCCGGCAGAAATTTTTTTCCCATGTACTTTGTGTATTGCAGCAAATTTCCATTCGTACATATGAATAAATTAATAGCAATAATTCCAAAACCCTTTGACCCTATAGTATGAAATTTGGGTGGGTATGTGATGAATTGCTTGCTGCATGCATGTACCGAGTTTCAAAATTTTTTTTCACTCGATGGCAGCCGTCCTCCCCCCACCAGGCTGAGGGATGGTCAAATAACCGAGTCTGTTAATGACATGACATCACAGCAATGTAGTGCTCTCCATATCCGGAAATATCACGAACATTTGGAAAAGCGGATACAAAAAGATTTGAAAAAGATTCTATACAACCAAAAAAGAATGCCTCATTATTTTTGCACTGTTCAGTGGTATACACCAATCCAGGCACAGAGTCACTGTTCACTCACTTTTAAAGGCAGTGAATGCTGTAATGTTTCAGAAATGGATGGACTTGGGGGTTAGTATTTTATGGCAAATATTGTTAGGCCTACACAAACCATGGTGAAAGCAGTCGGGGAACCAACTGCTGTTCACATCACGGTGTGTAACCGATTGCAAACAAAATGTGCAAAAAAGACCAGTTTAAGTTTCCAACGATGGTCGGCCGATCATCGTTGGAAATTGATAGAAAAATTCCACATTTCTTGAAAATGACAGCACACCAAGTGTCACGATTTCACAGAATGCTTAAGACTATTATTCACTTATACAGTCAAGTAAACCATTGCATAACAATTTTGGTAGATTTGTTATATGACGTTTGCAAATGTTGTACATTAATTTTGATAATAATAATTGATTTGCAGGTGTTGGCTATGCGGGACTGGTCATGTCCTTCTGGCTCAATGTCTGGTACGTCATGCCCATGGCGTGGGCCCTCCTGTATCTCGTCAACTCCTTCACTACCAGCCTACCGTGGGAAGACTGCGAGAATACATGGAACACAGAATATTGTGTGGCAAACTACTCTATCTCCGATAACATTTCCAGTACTCCCACGGATGAGTTCTGGAAGTAAGTTGGTAAACCAGAAGCAAAATCGTTGCCACTTTTAAAGATGCTGCGTTCAAATGTCCCATAACGCCCCATCACACTTTGCAACATTGCAACATTGAACCCCCCCCCCCCACAAAATAAAAATGGCAAAAAAAATATTCTTCAATATAATTTTTCGCCTTCCCTCCAGTAATATTAACAAATTGGATTTCTGAAATGGACCCATTTAATGAGTTGCATTATAACTGATATGATTTCCCCGAAAATGTGTCAAACCGAAAGTGAAAGACCCTTGAAGTCCCTCAAGTATTACAACAGTCGTATCCGAAATATTACACCGATCAAGTCCGATTTGAACGCCAATGATGCAATTATGAGCCAAAAGCGTACATGGTGGAGGGCGACTTTTTATGTTCGGTTGCAGACCAAATCCGTTTTCTTGGTTAACAACTGCTTTTGTGTGGGTTTGCGGCGGTGGAGTTACTTGGGTTCACTTTGCAAAGCCCATGAGTGCCCCACCCAGAAAATGGTGACCTCTTTTAGGCACCCCTCGCCAAGGGGTGCATATAAGAGGTCACCATTTTCTGAGTGGGGCACTCAGTGGGCTTTTAACTGTCAAATGTTCTTTTTGCCTTTCCTCAAATACTGAGGGAGAGGGGGGAAGAGGGGGAGGGGCACACAGGCCTGGGGGGATGCCCCAATGCCCCTGCCCTTAGGTATGCTAACGTACGCCACTCATGGGTTGTGCAGGAAGCACTGTGGGTGAAGGGGCTTCCTCTAACCCCCCCCCCCCTCCCTCCTCCAATCAACCCTCCGTCTGATTTCAACCTCTCAGCTTGTACGTGCTGAATAAGACTGAAACGATCGACGATACGGGCAACATCCGCTGGGAGCTCTCACTGACGCTGCTGGTGGTCTGGATCACGTGTTACTTCTGCATCTGGAAAGGTGTCAAGTGGACAGGAAAGGTAAATAATTGATGAATTGTACGAATACAGACCTCTTGCACAGGACGCCCTCTATGGGGACAAATTTGTTATCTAAACTTAGTGACTATGAAAGTACAAAGTGTCTTCTCATAGAACTACCCTCAGTGAGGGCGCACTGTACTTGGGGTCTATACAGAGGACGGATAACATTGGGTTTGTGGCCATGCATGGTTTTATGGGGGGGGGGAACAAAATGGGAGGGAATAACATAATGGATATTGCATGCAAAGCATTGCTCTTAAGTCGGCATTGCGGGGAAAACACCAAATTTAAAGAAATGTCTTATTTCTGATATTGTTAAGGAACACAATCCCCTGAAAGTCCAAACAATTTTGTGTCTTTGGTTTCATTACAGGCCTTATTCTCTTCTAGAATCTTTTTGTAATTGACATAAATATTCACGTGATTTTTACTGAGAAACAAAGTTCCATTAACTTAAAACATTGATGTCTTTACGCGGTGGCCACTTTTTTGTATTTACGCATTCCCTGCAGTAAACATTATACATTGACCTTTTAAAGCTAAAAACTCGAAGTCCTATACACAAAACACACCGAGTACGAAAATAACGTGAGGACATGATCTTTGATGTGATTTTTGTCGGACACGAACAGCAATCTTTTTATCTTCTTCATCAGACATTTCAAACGTGCAACACTATACCTTTCAAAATAACACTGTTTATGCCGACGGGCAAATTGGGGACGTTGTACTATGAAAAGTCACTCTTCTTTCTCGATGTATGGAGAAAACCTGCAATTGATCTCTGTGTTGATCCGGCAAACACGGACTTTTTTACCCACAAACAAGGACGACAGTGTCCGGACAAATTTCAGGCAATCAGAAAAATCGCCCAGGGGCGGGAATTCGTGAATTAAATCTGGTAATTTCTGGAATTTTGACCAATTAGGACAGTAAGTGTTAAAATGAAGTTTTCCGGGCCGTGCGTGCAGTACCCCCGCCCGAGGCACGCGCTAACAATTCGACAGATTTCTTGCATTCGGATGTTTGAACTTCCCGTGCATTGGCGGGAAAGGTCGCGATCCCCGTGAGAGGTCAATTAGTTTGACCCGTGTCACGGCTGTGTTTATGCTGTCACCCAAACAGGTCGCCGGCAGACGGCCGTGGGTGCCGTCGCTTACCGGTACGATGATCACTCAACAATGTAGTCCGTACTTTTGGACCTTTTCGTAAAGGAAAATCTGGTCTTTTGGACACCGTGCACGTCTTCCATTTGGTGTAGTATTACAGCTTCGACACCTGCTGCCCTATGGCTACATTGTTCTTGTCAAAAACAACAAATCAAATAAAGATACAGTTTCTCACAAATACCGTAGTTTTGATGCTCCTTGTTACTAAATATCCTCATCACGTCTTTTTACCTTTATTATCCATATACCCACGCATCCAAGGTGACAATATTCGCTGACACCTGTCATTGAGTTATAAAATGCTCTGTCGACAAACATGTGTAAATCAGTGATTGTTTTTTTTTTCAAAAAAGTTTACTGTCCGGAAAATGCAGCCGCGAAATCTGTGAAATAAAAAGGGGAAGAAATTTGTCTTTGGTTGTGGGAGAAAAACCTCAGGAGTTCATCATTAGCATGAATGCTTTTCCTATGGGTTTTGGATTAATTATAATTTGCCGCATTAAACGATGAAATTATCGGAGTGCTACAGTTGACCTGCAGTTCTCGGCGTATTTTTGGATCCTTTTTCTTCTTTCTTACTAGGTTGTGTACTTCACATCGATGTACCCTTACGTCATGCTGATCATCATGTTCTTCAGGGGTGTAACACTAGAGGGCGCTGTGGATGGCATCATTTACTACCTAAAACCAAACTTCAAACGGCTTGGAGATTCGGAGGTATTCTCATAATTATGGTTCCTTATATTTTTTTGTAGATGATAATTAAAGCTATATCCATATTTTATTTCAGCTACGATGTCAAATACATGGGTAAATTGGAATACAATGAACAACCTGATATCAAAAGAATTAAATAAAATATCAGGGATAAAACACAATTGTTTTGCTATAGACCTTTACTGGGAATGTAACTCAGTGTAGAACGGGCTCCGGTTTCCAACTTAAAAGTCGACTAATTTTTATAAGTTTTCCCAGTGCATTATATTATTTTCATCGCTTGAAGTTAAAAGGGAGCTGCTTTCATATCATGGCAACATTTTTTTCATTTGCGTCCCACAAAAACAAATTGTGGATTTACATGCATAATGTAGAATTGAAGAATTTTTGATCTGGAAATGAAGCCTGTGGTTCTTTTCATAGCATCATAATCATTGTTTCTTATAATTATCATATTATCAAAATGCTTCAATTGAGTGGTACGCTGCGAGCGAAAACAACATTTTATACGCACAAGCGCGGTGGTAATCATGATCCAGGGAAAGTACACGATATACTGGTGGCTGTTGTGTAAAAAGAAAAAAAATCGCGGTCTGAATATGCCTCTCAAAATGTGACGTCACGAAATTGGGTCTATAAAAAGCTTCATTGAGGCACCATGTGCGACTGGCAAAATTCAATCAGTGAAAACTTCACGTGATTTCGAGATCTACTCCACTACATTGATGGACCTCTGCATGTTATGCAAGGCGAGTCCAGCCGGCCATTCACTCTTAGCGACCTCGCTCTCGACACGAAATACTTGGAAACCCTCTCAATCGCATTGATCTCACGAGCATGTCGAGCTAGGCTGATTGACAATCTACCGTAGTGTTAATGTGCTCAGTTTACCACCGTGATAGATTTGTATTTAAGCTTTCACCTGCGCATGCGCATGCTTTAAGGCAATATCCTCACACGTGACCAGAGACGAACAATGAGGGCCCACAGAAGCCCCCCCCCCCCCAAAAAAAAAACCTTCGTTGTTGGCAACTCAACTTTAAAAATCGTTAGGTAAATCTGATAAGCATGAAACTTCGAACTACATTATATTTACGTAAACAATAGTTTAAGGACGGTGAAAGTGAAAGATATATATTTGTGGAGCCACATGAAATTTGCATTATGGGGGTTGCTTTGTTGAGCGGAAAAAGATAATGGAAGATTTAAAGAGCATGCGGAGGCGTAAATGAGTACATTGCGTGCATGGATGATCCAAAAAGGATATTATAAAGCAATGTGCAAATATTCTATTTCTACAGTATAGACATATTTTTCTGTGGCAATTCGCGAGGCACCAGTAGGATCATTTCCAGCGTCCGCGCATGCTCATTGCACCGTTTGCACGGATACAAATCTAGCACGGGTGCAATCTCAGCACATTCACACAGTCTTTGGTAATATTCTGGTTCCCTAAAACCTGCAGGTGCACGGAATGAAAATTCATAATTCAGTCTGTCAGTCGAACCGACTGGAGGCGTAATGTCAGTCAATTGGGATCTTCGATCGAAAACCTGTCTTCCCACATACATTCCGTCTGCGAAAATTACGAGTATTAACCGATATTGCTTAATTCTAAAATATCTGGAGGCGGATCCCCCCCCCCTCGTAAACTTGTTTTCCGTTATTAACGCCAAGAATGTTTTATGGTTTTGTTAGCCCCGAGCATGTAGACTAATGCAATGCGCACTTCAAACAGCTTTGGGGGTAAAATTCGAAGACATCGTTCCTGGGGAATGCCAATTTCATCGACGTATAAAAAAATGTTTGTGCTTTGACTGGGCATAGAAAAGTGGTAGTTCACCGACCGTAGTGTGAATTGTTGATGACGATGATTTTCAAAATTACATATTGATAAAGTAATTCACAGAAGCTTGTGACATTTTAGGCAATAACTTGATTTTCTTGTCCTCAGGTTTGGTTGGATGCGGTGACGCAGATTTTTTTCTCCTACGGCACGGGGCTAGGCAGTCTGATAGCCCTCGGTAGCTACAACAAATTCAAAAATAACGTCTACAAGTAGGTCATTTGAAAATTAATCCTCCAACACGATACTTAAATTCATTTCATAGATTTCCATATGCTAAATGAGGACTTGTTTACGAGAGTTGATAGATTCATACATTCTGTGGAATTTACAAGGATAATCTAAAGATTCGTCATGAAAAAGGCAAGACGTTATACGACTTTTGACGATGACTTAGTTTTGGCTTCAGCTATCCAGCTGAGGAAATGATTTTAAATTGTTTTAACTGACGATCTTGGTTTTACAAATTGTAATTTAAAGAAATCAAGTTCTTTTCAAAACCAACATTAATTGAGCAGTGTGCCTCGATAATGGGAAAATTGTGACACTTAAAATTATATTTCATATTTTTTGACGATTCAACTTTCATTGTTTGTTCATTTGATCACACTGAAAGTAAATCTGATGTATCAACCAGACTTTTTTTGGAAGATGTCCTTCGTGCGTGCATCTTCGTATCCACACGCTGAGTTCCTTCAAGGGCGTGAACACTGTGTACTCGGGTTGGACTTGAACCGAGAACCTCCAGCTCCCGCTTTCGCCTCTATTGAAACAAACAAGAAGTCCTTTTCTTCTGATGTGTATTTTCTTTGGTCGGCAGGGATGCGCTCATCGTGTCCTGCATCAACAGCGGTACCAGTTTCTTCGCTGGTTTCGTCATCTTCTCCACGTTGGGTCACATGGCACATGTGCAGCAGGTGGATGTGGCTAATGTCACGGCATCAGGTAAGATCATGAGTGGTGATGATTCATGGAGATGTCCTGCATGTATCATGTCATTATTGAAACAGCAAAGCCGTAGCCACGAGCATGGGCGTCGCCAGGATTTTTTTCTAGAGGGGGGCAAAACATAGTTTTCCAAGAAAATTCCTGTATTTCTCAACCAATCTCGATTTATCAATTTTAGAGGGGGGCAGGGACATTTTGGCCCCCACGCATTAAATTTAAACCAATATGACTTCACGCCTCTTTTACTTCTCTTTTTTTTATCTTTTGTTTCTTCTATTTTATTTTTTTTTGGGGGGGTGTTGCCTGCCTCCTTTCCGACCATAGCCACGAGCGGGTTCAGATGCATCCTGTAACTTCTCTCTAATAAAATAACCGTGACTAACTAATCTGATGTTCATCAGATTAGTGGTGATGCATTTTATTTTAAATTCTTCATACCTCCATAGGTTCAATAACACAAAGATCGCTTCTAATGCCAACTCAATCATGGTTGCAATAAAATCAAACCGATCCATAGGTCAACATTTCATTTCCATAATTCGATAGCGGGGAATTTTTTGCATGAGTACGTACTTCAAAGTTGAGCGAAATGGTAAATTTGAAACCTTATTGACCACAAATCCCAAATATCCTCAAGGCATATAACATTGGTTAAAAGAATGTGAACTGTAAGGATGATTGTGAATCATACCTGAAATGAAAGCAGACTGCCTCTAGAATTCCATCGCCGTACATTATTGACTTTCTAACTTACTTGACCTTTTGTCTTAGGTCCTGGCCTTGCTTTCCGGGCCTACCCAGCAGCCCTTGCGCAGCTGCCTATCTCTCCTCTCTGGTCCTGTTTCTTCTTCTCCATGATTTTCATGGTCGGGCTGGACAGCCAGGTAGGGATTCGAACCGATCACCAGGAGAACTTTAGCGTGTATTTTTTTTTCAATGGAATTGTAATTACTAAAACATGGATTTATACTTAGTATTAACTCTAAACTACAGCAGCAATAATACGTAAACCTTAAACTATTTAAAAGAGTCATGTACATTGGACTTGAAACTGCACATTAGAAAAGCAGAATAGTTACTTGTGGTTGTAGGCAGACGTTTTCCGCTCATTAGACCGCTGGAAATTTCGAAAAGGGAGATTTCAATGCGGATTATAGGTGGCGCTGTTATTAAAGCGTGGGTGGAGGGAAGGTCAAAGGGAGGGGGGGGGTGCTAATTGGGCTAAAGCGGGGGGGTGGGGGTTAAGTCTCTCTCTCAGCCCCTGGACTGCTCCGCCACTGCTCTTGAAGCGTCTCTAAGCCAAAGAGGATAAAAATGTCGAAGTCGTTGAGAGTTGCCAGTGTATCCCTTTCTTTCAACCACAGGTTCACGTATGGCGTGATGATGAACACAAATTAGCAAAGTGTTTCTAACGAAATATTTGAAAGGGTGTCAGTTTCTAGGGGTAAAAGTTCTAGGAACTGGATGCTATATGCCGTTGTAACATTGTGACTTGTAGTTTTGCACCATGGAGGGCTTCTTCACAGCATGCATGGACGAGTGGCCCAAGTATCTCCGCCGACACAAAGAGATCTTCATCGGTATCACATGCGTCATCTCATACATCATAGGGCTCAGCATGGTCTCACAGGTTTGCTCATCAGTTTTTAAATTCTGCTTAGACTTTTAATAATTGTGAAAGTAAAACACTTTGTTGACACGACGAAAATATGCATATTTTGTTTTAAGAACACTTAGCGCTCTCTGGGCTGCAATGTCATGGAGCTGCTATAAGCAATACCGAAACTTATAAGACAACCATGCGCTAAGCAGATTTCAGAGGAGATATAATGGTTCCAACAAAATATAACACGTGGTGATATAGCTGGGCTGTAAACTTGCTTTGGTCAGAAAAAAACACTTTTGCGATTAAAACGTTTGTGTGCGAGAGAAGCTCCAAATATCTATGGAATAGTCCCTTGCACAGCAATGCGAGCAGATTCGGTGATTAATTAGGCAAAACAAGACTGCGTCTTGACCTCGAGATTCTGACCATTCAGCGGGCGCCTTCTATCGGGTCTTCGGTAAACCCTTGTTGTATTACAAAAACATGGCATCCAAATTGACCAATCAACAGCTTAGTACACAACTCTGATCGAAATAACGTCACAATTTCTAATGTCGACTCCGATTGGCTGGCGCGTAGGGTCGCATACAATTTGCATGACAGGATATATCAGACGTTCGTTCGTGTGGCTCTGCACACGTGCATTATCTGATACTCGGACTACTCCAAACTGGCCGCTTGTAAAAACCTATGACGTTTTTCCTCACACTGTCCAGTGTCCATACACAACCCCGTGTGCCTGATTGTCAAATGAATGGGTCGTGGCATTGATATTGGAACGAACAATTTCAAGATGATTTCAGTTTGTCGTTTTTCCTCTAATGTCTAATGTAGGGAGGAATCTACGTCTTTGAGATCTTCAACAACTACGCAGCCAGCGGGATAAGCCTGCTGTTCCTCATGTTCTTTCAGACTACGGCGGTCAGCTGGTTCTACGGTACGGTCTGGGATTTCAGTCATTTCTTAGGCCTACTGTTACGAAACTTGTTTAGCATGATTATACCTGACCTGGAACTATTCTTTGCTCTTTATAATTACGACGCTCCGTTGATATTCAGCAGTGATTGTGATTACCAGCTTATCCCTCTTTTTTTCACCATGAATCTTCTCAGGTGTGGATCGTTTCTATCGCAACATCGAGCAGATGATCGGTTACCAACCGTTCATCTGGTGGAAGATCTGCTGGGTTGGGCTGGTACCCGCGCTTTGTCTGGTAAGGCTGGTATTATATCACAAAGTCTGGTTCCCTTCTAAAACCTAAATATTTTAGCCAATCTGACGAACCTTGAGCCGGGTAGGCGTCAATATCATGTGACTAAAACGTTCAGGATGCTTTGCGTTTCCGAAAATGTCCGTTGTTTTCCGAACAGGTCAGTTGTTTTCCGAGCACGCCTTCGTTTATACTCCGATGTGCCTGCGTAAGCTCGGGTGTTTTCGCGCGGGTGTTTAATGTTTGTATTTACTAAAACACAGTACCTGCCATGAATCCGGAATTTGATGCCAGACGTGATGCTCAGTATCTGTTGTTGTTTTTTTCATCTCATTTAGGCTGCTTTTTGCTTTAGCACGGACGAACACCAAAAAGTCCCGCGTCAGATTCGTCCAGGATCCGGGTCAGATTGGACCTGACTTTTAGGGTTAAACTGACATTTACATGAGTCACTTTTCTGAGCCAATTGACCCGGAAACGTGTCATTTTGACACGAAAATAGTTATTTAGACCAAGAGTAAAGTCTCAATTGGAACAATTGTCATTTTGACCCAACGGAGGTCGAATTTGACCCCAGATTATTTTTGTTGCATGATTCAGGGTGTATTCATATTCAACATGGTGGAGTTCAAGCCATTGACTCTAGACGACTATGAGTACCCACCGTGGGCCATAGCCTTTGGTATACTGCTAGCTCTCAGCTCTATGCTCTGTATACCAGGCTACATGGTTTATCTGCTGCTCGTCACACCGGGTTCCATCAGAGAGGTAGGAGTTTATTTTTGGACGACTGAGGGCGTTTTGGGTACTAAAGGGTGCAACCAAGTAAATAGGCCAACAATCGTCCGCTGAGGTCATGAATAATTATTGTTATATTAGAGAGTTCTTAGAGCCATGGAAGGGGGGAATTGAAGACTTATGGCACTGCACCTCTGGCCTGGACTTGGGCTTCCAATTCTGAGCATTTCGGATGTATTGTATGGGTCCGAAAGTAACGCTATTTAGGTTTTTTTTTAGCCATGTTGTGGAATGTTCGTTTTTTCAAAATTGCAACTTTTCCAATTGGGAAATATCATTTGTTTTAGCAGTGGTCTTCTCTGGGTGAGAATTTCTCTAAAAAGTCATTGGTCAACCAACCAAAAACCGGAAAGAAAATGAAAGATGACATGTTGATCATCATATTTCTGTGTAGCCTGAAAACCTGTGAGAGTTCTGAGTAAGAATTTTAAAGTATGGGGATTTATTACTGGTGTCAATGGGAATTTTTTAAATACACTTTTAAACAGCCTACGACAACAAACCCGTGAAAATTACGTGGTGCAAAACTTTTAGAAAAAAAGTAATGTCGCAATCGTCATTATTCATGAGCCAATAAAAATTCCGGAATTGGGGTATTTCTCCACTGCCATCAATAGACGCCTACCAAGCTTGATTTGTGTGTTGTAATAGCCTTAATTTGTTTCATAAAAGTGGCTGTTCCTATACCCTTGTGTTCGTCAAGATAGAGAATGGTTTTGTACTATGAAACTGTAACAAAGAAGAGAGCGAGTGTTCAGACGGCAATGAGCCATTGTTAGTTAGATTTGAATACAATTTGGAACGTTGACTTAATCTTATGCTTTGCACGTGTTAACTTTGCATCCTCCCGAGCTTTTGGTCTGGAGAATTCACAGTTAATATGACCCAAGCATTCTGAGCAAGTCAGTGTATCAGACGTTTTCAAATTGAAACCCCAAAGGTTAGGCCTATAGGCCACTTGCAAATGGCTTATTGTGGGTAAGAAACTGACCTTCACATTTCCCATATTGTGTCCTCTTACCATTATTTCGCAGCGTTTCACGAAGTGTATCACGCCCAATTGGTCGGAGGAGGACTTGCGTAGGGGGCTAGCTCTTCCTCGAGACGCTAATCGTAAGATGCAAGGTCCTTATCAGGATTACTTACCTCCTTCCTACGCCACGGCGGTGGCCGAGGGAGGCCCCACCCCTGTGTAGAATGTAAGATAAGAACGGAGTCAACATAATTATAACGTCTTTATGTGATGTGCAGTTGAACATCTAATATTAAGTGACGGTTAGTATCATTTGGCCATTTTTTTAGCGAATGAGGGCGCCCTTTTTTAATTACCAGTAAGTTTAATACGTTCTTTTTTTTATCTTTCTCAGCTACTTTTTCTGTCGATTTTTGTTGTTGTATCACTGTCTGTATTTTGCTTGTTGAGGACAAGTGTACATGTTATAATAAAAAATACTAATAATTATATACAAACTGAAGTGATTCAAAGGTTATTGAAGAGAGCATGTTGTGATAATTCAAATATTACTTGATACTTTACGAGTACAATCTTCAGTTTTTAGAAAATTGTGTCGTTGTAGCGCCCTCATTCGCCAAAAAAAGTAGTACGTGATCTTTCTGTAACTTTGGGAATAGTCTTGACGTGTTTTCAAATGCTCGGGTTTGTCTCCAGCTTCGGCTCCGGGAGACTTTTCAGGCTTCTGATTTGGAGAACTCCAGCTTGTGCTGCATATTTTGCAATGTAAGGCCAGGACAACGAGTATTTTATTTGGTGTGGACACTATCCTGCTCGTTTCAAAAATGACTCTAAAGAGCCAGTGATGAAATCGTAGCTGGAGTGAAACCTAGATTTTGAAAAACTTAGTTCGTGGTCAGTGATAGTGGTTCATTGGCAATAGCGCCCTCGTGCCACCCAAAAAAAAACCAAAACCTTAGTAACCAAGAATACCATGACAGTAGACCCTTTTCTCAGATGAGGGTTTTTCGATATGAATGGTATTTTTAATTGACTTTGATCTGTGTAAATATTTTGTGGATAACAGCGTGAGGTAAAAGAAGTGAACAATGAGCCATGAAAAGGAAGGCGTGGCCGAGTATAAATAAATGGGATTTTGCCGATAATGAATGATTCATTAGGGAGACATTCCCATAGACTTGTAAACAATTGTTTTCCAGCTTTAATGACCCCTAACCCTAATGTTACCTTATCCCATCCGTCCCCCTAATAATTGGACCAGGAGCAATCGATCTAACCTATCCGTGACATTAAATCTTGCATTTAAACAGGGGCTGAGGCATTAGGGAGAAATGTTTCCCTAAATCCACATCTCTTCCAAAGGTACAACTTATGACGTCTTTGTCCCAAAGCTCTTGTGGTTGTAATAGTAATAGTTATAAACAGTGCAGGGGACATCTTTTGAGGACGATAATGTGGTTTGTACCGAAAGCAAAGATAGGAAAGGTTAGGATTCTTTGATTCAAATCAGTCACATCAAAATAAAGGCTAAATTCAAAGCAATAACCTTTTTAAAAGTAAATTTAAAGATAGCCGAACTCTACCTGCATTTTCTATGTGAAATGGAAGTTATACTGTATATATAATTATACATTATCGGCACACTTTTTGAATTCAAACACACACACGTTTCTGGTCCAAAACATAATCTTTTTTGGGGGGGGGGCAGAAATATGGAAGGAACAAAATGGAGGAAATCCAGAACTCTATAAGACAAGTGTAAAGACGGTCTTGGAATATATCCGGTGATTTGGGATTTGACGAGGATTTTTTTTTTTACGTTTTCTCCGAGCACTAAGAGGAAGAAACATTGTAATACCTTACCTCACGTGTATACGTCATCCGATTTGTGCACACAAAATAATATAAATAAATAGATATGACCGATTTAGTGATTCCATTTCGTATATTGTGTTACGGTGAGAATTACGACTGAATGTTTTGTACATACATGTCATACTTTTCTGCAGTGCAGGACCGAAAAAAATATATCGAATGTTATTCAGTGTACATCCACGAAGCTATTTATCACGTGCATGTGGTGTGATACTCGAATCAGTGACTTATAATCTGCGTGGTTTTGAATTTCTGTATTTTCTTTACAAATTGTGAGAATTGACTGAAACAACATTTAAAGTTTAATCTTTTCTTGTAATGAAACCAGGGATTCCTCAAAAGCGTCCCAGGCACTGTAGCTCGCAAGCCTGAAGAAACCTGTGGAGAGAAGACAATGTGAAGAAATTACAGAAAAAGCCCAGAAGAATATTCTGGGGGAACCCCACGGGATCAGGCAGGGACTGAAAACCCAATCCACATGTGGTCCGGGCAGGAATCGAACCCAGGTCACATCGGTAGAAGGCGAGCCGGACAGTTACCACTGCGCCAACCTGACTATACCCTAATAAACTTGACTCCAGTTTGACTGAAAATCTAGTCGGTTGAAATCTATTGATTGAAAAAAAGTACCGTGATTGGAAGCCTAATGTTGAGGGCTAACTTGATCGGCGAGTGTTTCTTTTGCGACAAAAATAATGTCCAGTCAACTCTCAAGAATATTATTTAATTAATTATTTTCATACTTAATGTATTTAAAAAAAAAATTATACATACGTTTATACGAAGAACAAAATTTTAATTTGAAATGAAATTTAAATTGGTTTAATATTCACTGATTTAGGTTTTAAAAGTGTAAATTTACCCTTCATTACGTCATCTTGATATCCACATGGAATGTACTTGAGTGTGACATTAAGGATACAATTGCTTTTAATACTTTAATACTTCATGAAGAAAATTAAGTATAGTTCGTGTTCCGTGCATTGTATACATATGTGGGAGTTCGAAGATGTACTGTAATTGTATATAAGACGTTGATAATATTTCAGCTATCGGCTAGTTTCTTAAAGGCATTGAGAAGTCTTTTGTACATGACCTTGCATCCAAAACATCCTCTTTGCAAACGAGAAAAGATGGGGAAATAAAACTGAAAATAGTCACGAAGCTTGCTGGAAAAACTAGAACGTTGGAACCGTAGAGAAGTAGCTGATATACCCAAGATTCATAAATAATTAGTGATTAGAGTGTGCGTCGTGTTAGAAATGGTTGATCTATAAGGGCAGTAATAATCGTTTATACATACAGCAAGTCTGAGGATCAAACATTCATGTGTACAAAGCCACGCTTCGGTCTGATATATCCTCGCATGTACATTTTATGCGACCTGGCCACGCGCCAGCCAATTGGAGTCGACTTTACGATGTTGACTAAGCTGTTGATTGGTCAATTTGACTGCCATGTTTTTGTAAAACAACATCGTGTTACAGAAGACCCGATAGAATGCGCCCGCTGAATGGTCAAAATCTGGGGGTCAAGACGCAGTCTCGTTTTGCATAATTTATCGCCAAATCTGCTCGCATATCGTAGATGCTTGTGTGTGAGTGTGCAAGCGGATATTCCTCTATTCCATACAGACTACAACAAGTGGAGTATCTTAGAGAAAATTACTAACACCTATTGCCCTAACTAGTTTTACAAAAGCTGATGCTTTGTCCTTTGATTTCGGATTTCATTTTGAATGTTTGTGATAATAACTTGTATAATTTGTTCACGGTTGTGACAAGGTCATCCATGTTGGTCATGCATATTTCACACGGGAACGAACGACTGATAAAAATGTGGGTAAAAACATCAGGCATTTTTACAGTTTTGTACTGTTATTACTGTATAATTCAACATATTATGTAACCTATAAAAGTGTGTTTAGCCAAATTTCTCTGTGAATATTGTATGAATAACAATTGGTACTCATTATTACATGTAAATTACTATGCATTCTGTATTATTATGATATGCCTGTACTAGTAGAAGTTTTGCAACATTGTCAAGTTTATAACATGTATTAAAAAAAAACCATGTACTTAGTGATCATATAGGCGATTAGGCGATCTTTATGTATAGAAAGATCAGTGTTCAAAAACGAGTTTAGAGTTGTGTATACACGGCTGTGTTCGAGTTTCAGTGATACCGCCCCCTTGCGACGAGAACTGTGTAGTCATTGAGCTGCCAACAGAAGCCACATTATGTACTTTGATAAATGGCAAAATCCAACGACGAGGTCAAAAACAACTGTTGGTGTATAGCTGATTTTATTATTTGTTTGTGTGGCATCATAAAAAAAAGTCTGGAAAAATCTCAGCCTGATATATTGGTTTGCGTTACATTTTTTTCAGGCAATTTTGAGTAGGAATGACACCAATCAATGGCATCGTTCCTGGCCAGAATTTTTACGGATTTTGTGTAGTTTTGACTTTTACCTCTTGCACATTTTCTATTTTATAAAATGCCATACCAACAATTCTACTTCTGTCAATTTACTACGAAGCATTAAGTGTGAACAAAACCTCGTAAACCCACAAACAGTAATCGCATTTTTGTTCTGTTTAAAGAACTTTTATTGCAAACTAAAATGTCTCAATAATCTCCAACTTCTCTGTCAACGAACGTTGTACATAGAGTGATAACCCATTGTCTGTACCTAAATAAATATGTGATGAACAATGTATCATACATAAATGTGTCCTGCATTTTTTCCCTTGGCCTTTCGGTATCATATTCCCGTAAAAAAAACCGTAATTATAATTTTATTAACGGTATTATTTCCCACAAAACCAGAAAGAACAGTAAAGCCATTCGCTGCGACTTTAAGGCAAGGAGAATTGTAAGCATCTTTAATCATTTTCGGTCGGAAAAATTCAGAGGATTTTGTCAACGGATTCGGAAAAATTCACATTAATGTGATGAACTCGCAAGAATCCAAATGGGAAAACGACGAAATGGCAAGTTGTTCCACAAATGACGTCATGCCGTGCTAGCCAAAACACACCTCATCTTTAGTCAATACAAGGGGCCGCACTTACCTTTAAATGCCTAAACGCAATTGTATATATTGCGAAACCAAACGCGAACTCGAATTTGTGACGTTCAACACATTCAACTCAAGCGAATTTTGCTGCGAATGTTTCGTGCAGTCGAATCCACTCCGCAGTGACATGAAGTATATGAACCGGGTGTAAAAACAAAAGATCTTGAACTTAGTGTCTATCATTTGTGGCGCCCTCATCGGTCTATACACAGAGAAAGACTATCAGCATAAGGTTGCAGACCAGTAACTCGGTCCGAAATTGCCTACGCCGGCCAAATCACGATTTGCATGCCCTCAAAATCTTCAGTATTTGAGCATGCTGTGGGCCATGAACTTGAGGGTTTGTAAAAAAATATGGGTGGAGGCCGTGCACAGGACTGTGAGCTTGTAGTTCCGTTCAATTTGGATGAAATTCGGGCCTTAAAGCGCTCTATTTTGCAATGGAGTGTAGGCATCGTTTTTCAAAATGGCGATGGGCTTCAGGACAATTTTCAGGGGTGATCATCTTCGGATGGAAATTTTACCAAAAAGTCATCAGTTGACCCCCCAAAAATTGAAAAGAAAATGAAAGATTAAAAAAAAAAATTTGATGTGTGTCTCGAACACCTTGGAGAGTTGTGAGTATTTTTTCCGAATTTCTGAAGTGGGAGCATTTACCATTGGGGTCTATGGAAGTTTATTTACTGGTATGCAACCATAAGGTACGGTACGGTAGTCCAAACACTTGCCTCGGTATTTCTCTCAGATATAGAGTCAGAGATCGGTGGCATCGCGTGATTGTTCATATCACCCTTGACCTCTGGGCGTCGAAACCATTGCAGTCACAGACGAATGACGTTGCCTGCTCTATGAGGTCAGTTCTCCAGTCTGAAAGACTATAATGCAACACATACATAATGTTTAATCATTCTTTTGCATCACAGCTGTTCAAATATTTGTATCAAAATGTCAAGCTATTTTAAAACAAAATGAAATATTATCAGAATCATAATTTCAGTCTCTCTATAATAGGTTTTAATGCAGCATCAAATTATCCAAAATATGAACCAGTGGCGCAACCGTTACACACGCTTTGATGAAATCCGCAAACCGTAATTATCATGGTGGAAAAAAAAATTATAATTTTCGGCCACTTTGATTCATTGTGATAAATTTCGCGCCACGAGCAATTTTCTGTTTGCTCAGAGCCAATACGGCGCCATTATTTGGAAATCTTGGGACCACGTACTTGGCCTGCAGGCGCCTGTCCTTCGCGTCAACTCACGATGATACCTGTGATAAAAAGTGCATCTTATTCATCTCGTAAAAGTACCCTTAAGTCTGGGATAAAGAGGCACTTTCGCCGCTGACTTTTGTTTACAGAGTCGAGTCAGAGACAGGGCCTATGCTTTGCCGGTCCTTATATAAGACAGCGTGGGCGTACACGGAGCCAACATAAAGCAGTGGTCAGGGTGTGAGTGCAGTGGATCGACATAAAAAGCGCGGGAGGGGAACTGCGCGGAATACTCATTGCAGACGTGCGAGGGGCAGCATGGCCTTTAGTTAATTTGCCGATACTGACTGGCCAGAATTCTGCTCCAGCTCTCCGTGTGTGCTGTTGTCCTGCCCAGAGAGGACGAGCTACGAGCAAGGACGTGCTGTATATTCCAAAAACGCGGCAATTTCACCTGTTATCATGTGCCGGAGATCCCTGTGCCAAAGATAGTGCGGCAATTCAATGCATGACGTGGTACGTGCTTTAGATATCTCTGCATCGTCGGGTCGATATGCAGGATTTGCCGAGGCGAAATCTCCGAGTATGTCACGCGCTTGATATCGCAGACGATGCAAACAAGTACCTCGAGCAAGTTGCATCATCATTTGAACCAGCCGCGATCCCGACTAGAGATTTCGGTGTAGAAATTCTGAATACTGAAATCATTACCGTGAGCCGGGAAGAGATGCTGAAAGTATAACTCGAGGGGGTTACGGTGGTATATCATTGGAGCTACACCGGTGTATCAGCGGAGTGTGGCAGCGATAACATGGCCAACGATACGGGCAGCAGTGAGGAGTTATCGGCCGGCGAGATCGTCTCCGTCGTGGTGATGATTCTGGTGGACATCGGATCCGTCGTCGGCAACCTCTTGGTGATAACCATCATCGCTAAGACGCCTCAGCTCCGGAACCTCACCCACGGCTTCGTGCTGAATTTGTGCATTCTGGATTTGCTCTGTGCTTTCATCGTCATGCCGATCTCCATCGTGTCTACCATCACCATGGAATGGAGACTGGGGGACGCTTACTGCAAAGCTAATGGCTTCTTCAATGCTTTCTTCGCCTTCTCCTCAATCCTGACTTTGTCTTTTATCAGTGTGGAGCGGTACTACTCCATAGCCCGTCCCATGGACCATGCAGCCAACTTGACCCCAACTAAAGGTATCGTCTTGGTGGTGTACATCTGGCTGCAAAGCGGTCTTCTTGCCTTGCCGCCACTTGTTGGTCTGAACCATTACGAGTACAACCACCATCGCGGCCACTGCACGTTTGCTTGGGAGCACACACCAACCCACATCGCGTATGTTGTCCTCATCGGCTGCGTTTGCTTCCTGCTACCAGCGGCCATATTGGTCGTAACTTACTGCAATGTCTTTCGGGTGGCCCGCCAGGCGGCTCGGCAAGTCAAACCGACTTACACGTTCGGTACATACGGCGCGACCGCTTCGCGAGGCAACGCCGGCACGGCCGGTGGTAGCTCAACGGTCTCCAGTATGGTATCAGGTACATCCATACAAAACGGTACCTCTGATAGTCTACAGATGAATCAAGCACGCGGATCGTCTGACCAACCGGATGGCTACCAGAGAAAACCGCCTCAAGTCCAGAACTACGTCGGTAAGAAGAAGCACTTCTCCCCCAAATCCTTCTTCAACATCACCAGCAGTGATCTGAAAGCTGCCAAGACGATTCTCTTCATTGTGTTGACTTTCTTGATCCTGTGGACCCCGTACTTTGGCCTGCACGTCTACGGGGTGTTCGCGGGCTCTCAGAGAGGAAACACCTCTCTATGGGAGCGCCTGACCACCTGGGTAGCCTACTCCTCCTCGGCAGTCAACCCGATCCTGTACGGCGTCCTGAACCGGCAGATCCGGCAAGAAATGGCGGACATGTTTCAGGGCCTCTGGGACCGATTCAGGTGCTACCGACGGCCCGAGGCGACCCTGGACGACGCCATGGACCCGGGAGGGGCCGAAGATTTCTTCCAGTTCTTGGAAAGGACTAGCATGTTCACCAAGTCCACCTCCGTGACCTCTGGACTGAATTCCAAGACGGAGAATGGCAAAGACGATATGGTGAGGATACCAGGACAGATTCCTGAAATGTCAGAAGGTGATCCAACTCAGTAATGAAAGACGATATCGTCCTAGCCGACGTAACGAAACGAGATGGTAGTATGGGATGCCTTTTCCCGTTGTTATTAAAGTAAAAAGAGAACACAAAAAGCCCCGAACATGAAAGTCTTAAATGATTGAGAAAAGTGTCTCTATAAAGGCACCTGTATCAGCAAAGGTTTGTCCATTGGACTGGTTTACTCTTGTTTGGTTGTAGTCTGGATTAGACCCCAGTACGTAAATAGAGAAGTTAGCAGTAGTACTTCTCAACATGTAACCAAACCAGCCAGCAAAGAATTCACCCCAAAAAAAGTTTGCCGAAATTTGACTCAAAAGAACCAGCCCTGGTCCCTTCAGATAATAGTTACACCGGAAAAAAAACCCTGTCTTTGATCCGAAGATTCAGTGTGTAAACATTGGTAAGTTTCGATTGTCATTGTCATTGTCATTGACATTGTCCGTCCGAGTGAAAGAACCTGTTCCTGCACCTGTATAAATAATTGGCACATTCGTTGATATCAAGCATGTATAATATCCACCTGTATCACTCGGTGTTTACCGCACATTGCTGACATTAATGTTCACCCTTGATATAATCTTGAACTTTGAATGCTACAGCAAGTAACCGTCTCATGATGATTATACGTACGCCATTTGCTGGCAAACTGCACTGCGTTTTGCCATTTTTAGAATATTATTCAAATTTGCACAACTTTGGGGAAAAGGGCTCTAAATTTCCCGTACAGTGAGAATTTAGTATGGTTTTAAAATAATGATTTATGGGCTCGGTGGGAATGAGTAACAACGAAACTCATTTACTTTGATTAATGGATGCGTGTGCAATGAATTAATCTTGTTCGATGTAATGTATCATCACAATTTAAAGATGTCTTTGAGAAAGGGCCTTAACGTCGTGGTAAATTGTCTATAGCTTAAAAGTTATCTCTAAATGTACTCATCAGAAGCAAAATGTAGATTATTGTAGATAAATATTATATTTATTGAAACAGACGAAAAACTGCCAAATGCAAATAAATGCAATTTCAACAATGCAGTTGGTATGGTAACGGGTCGTGTTTATTGACCGATAGTTGTTTTCATATGCAAAGTCAGTGATGTTAAGTGTATGCCTGGTGGTATTTTGGGGCAAATAATTTGTGATTATATCACTCGAATGACATCGGTCAGGCTAACGTTCATCAGATTTTGTCCGCAAAATCAAAACTCGAAATATGTATTCAAATTTCTGTCCATTTTAATCCTCTGTCTGGTTAAAAAACCAAATAACCACTATAAATAGACAGCGGACCGTTTCATTATTGAATTACAATCACCTTACAGGGGAAAAACATGACATTTCATGCACAAATTATATATTACTGAGGAAACGGACCGTACAAATTAATTCATTAACTATTAATATTATATCGTAATGGTTCCTATAATATGAGATAATTTCTATTCAACGCTCCGTTCATCTATGTCCTGCGTTGACTCTCTTCTCGTGCACGCTACATTGGACATTTTCCATTAGTATATTGTAGAAAGATGAGGAATTGTGAATGCCCGAAAGTATTAGCCATCGTCCCATTCGTCAGACCGTATACCGATCATTTCCAGCAATATAGCTGCAATTCTGTTCTGAGTGCGTGTGTATATGAAACCTACGGAAGCGTTAAAGGGACATAATACAAAAAAGAAATATAAAATAAGTCATAATTATGACTCATTTTTAAATCATAATTATGACTTATATCTCATAATTATGACTTAGTATTAAGTCATAATGATGAGATATATCTCATAATTACGACTTAGTAATTGTTAAATCATAATTATGACTCATATCTCATAATTATGACTTATGATTAAGTCGTAATTACGACTTATATCTCATAAATATGACTTATCATTAAGTCATAATTATGACTTATATCCTATAATTACGACTTAGTATTAAGTCGTAATTATGACTTAGAATATATCATAATAACAAAACATTTAAGTCATAAATGTGACTGAATAATAAGTCATAATTATGAGATATGTCATAATTATGACTTAATCTTTTTTTAGTTTGTATTATGTCCCTTTAACGCTTCCGTAGAAACCACTCTCTATTAAAAAAATTCTCTTTGCAGACAAAAAGATCGGGTAAAATAAAAAATTCTCTTTGCGGACAAAAAGATCGGGTAAAATAAAAAATTCTCTTTGCGGACAGAAAGATCGGGTAAAATTACTGCGCAAACTAGGAAATGTATGAGTTGCGTAGCGAGACAGCTGAAAAAAATGCAACAATAAGGGTTTTTAAGAGAGGCGGGTGGTGAGGCATTTGTCTTCATATCTCGTTTCTAGATCTCTTTGCAGATCGATAAAAAAGGCATTTGAATGAAAGCATAATAGTGGCTTTTTTTGCAAACTGTGTGCATCGGAACTAAAGTCCATACGAACGTCATCACAAACACAATTTCAGAGACATTTATTTTCTTGTATACCTAAAGACGTCATACACTTGTATACGTGCCTTGGGCGCTAAAAGTGTTCGATCCAACTGATACGTTTCAGTAAAAATATACTTCCTCAATTCCGAGCTCTATAAAAGAACTCTTGTTCATGTCGCACAAATAGGTCTCTCCAAAATGGAACAAAATTAGGACACTGCCCTTGTTATTCCATGCCAGTGTTTTTGTGTAATGTTGGTTCAGTATCAAAATGGCGACATCACAAGATGTTTGTTTACAACTGAGAAACGCACAGGCTTAGGTTTCTATACACGCGGGCGGTAACATAATATGCGATTCGTGTTATCATCAAGATGTTGTGTATTCAACCTACATTTTAGAGATTTAATCAGTGTTGGCTATCACTTAATTTTATAATGTATTAACTACCAAACGAATTATTTTAATAATGAAAGCACGCCGGTGTCGTATGAAATTTGGACTCTTACGAAAACTGGTTTCTTTTACCTAGTATATGGACTCTAACCCTCACATGTGACCTGTCACTGTCCTAATTAGGCATGCGCAATACAACCAAGGAATCTGCATTTCATAGTTCAAATTCCACACTACACTGACTATAGGCAACTGTATTTTTTTTTGCAAAAGCATGCATGTCATAAGTTCTTTTTAAACAGCATTTGAAATTTAAAATATATAGACCAACAGAACATTCTGCTGTACGAATCGGACAATAGAATGATGGGATGTAACAGTATCAATCGTGCTAACATATTTCTAAGACAGCTGTCACTTTATTAACATCCGATGAAAATTGTGAGTTGTGGCGCAAAAACATTATGCGCGTCATGTGTTCCATATATGAAACCTTGCAAGCTATAGAAACATAGGTTGTTTATAGCCGAAAGTTTACCTACAGAATGCGAAAACCTTGCTCAACATGAAGATAGAACTGGTACCAAATACCTTGTGAGTCAATGTGGTTTTAAAAAAGTGTGTCAGTCGGCACATTCTTTTACGTGCGTTAGTAATGGATTCCAGTTACGAGACCAATATGCTAATATGCTTTCCCTGTTTTCTGAAAATGTAAAGTTGCCACTGTATGAGCTAAAACTACAAGTTAACAGGCACAAAACAGGCACACAAGGCAAATGATCGCAGTGCCTTTAAACCATGATGATATTGTTATTATTTTAGCCGAAGTGACGACCTGCACATTTTCTCATTCTGAACCAAGTATTTGGCCGGACAGCCATCCACGTGCAGGTGCCGTTCAGTATCGATTACATGTCTTCGAAGTCATTCTACAGTGTTTTTAGTCGACGGCAGCGTTGCAACCTGACTGCCTTTTTGCCACGCACTCGTCCGTAATGACGCGGATTGCTTTCAATTGGCAGACCTGAAGTGTTTTCGTGGTGGGCTGCAAACTGGCTGTTTTTCGGCTAATACTGGCGGCTATACTCACTCCCCCCCCCCCCGCCACTCACCGATGTTTTTCTCGTGTCCAGGGTTTTTCTTTACGCTCTCTGCGTACTCTCGACCATCTTGACGGACGATGGATGAAAGGTCCACGCCACTTCTCATCAAAAGCTCAGTTCTTGACGAAAATGCTTAACCGACATTTTGAGGTGTATACACTTCACATGTCATGTTATAACGTCAATTTAACGTTGACGTACAAAGTAGGCCGCGACAAGATAAAGTTACACGTGATCGAAAAGTGTAGGCTAATTGTTCCATTTTCAATTTTAATTGGCTTTTTTTATTTTTTAAATCATCATTATTGAAAAAAAGTCATCTGTGCTTATTTTGAAACGTTTCATCCTGCTTCATCACTAGATCTTGGACCGTTAATTAGTTATAGGGCGTAATTACGAATTTAGCTCACAGAATTTGCTTAAATATTTTACTAAGTAGAAAGTGATTATTAATTGTGGACGGTGCCCATCTTAGCACAAACATGTATTATATATCAAAGCAGATTTAATATAGTCCCAGCTTTTGACTGAGAAAAGAATCATTGAGAGGCAGGAACCTCGGAGATCGAGTGCGCGAGTAGCCCCTGGGGACGGGGTCACTAAAGGAAGCCGCGAACCTCACGTTGCACGTTGAGGTCACTGGCTGAAACACGTCAACTCCATCTCGATCTTCGGTATTAAAGAACACAAAGAAACTACAATTCCAACGAGCAAACAGAACGTGTAATTGGACATAAATATCAGATGACTCTGAATATACCTTGGACGCCATCAAATCACCTTGATGTGCCCTTTTTCTGGGAGCAGACGATACGTTAAGGAAATTTTCAGCTTGTTAATTTGGAACAGCTAACGTGCAGCATAGGCATGTTGACGCTGCATACTACTGAATTATTCAATTCACAGCAATATAAATGCATATACAGGAAGTTCAGTTGTATCGTCTTTCACTCCAATAATTTCATGAATTTTCATGTCGTCATTGAAAAGTAATCAGTAAGTCTTTGGGTGCTTGATGATCTAGAAACCTTTTGGCCGAAGGGTTAAGTGATGGATCTACATATCTGCAGCCGAGCTAGAAATCAAAATGTACGGAAACAAAACAGGAAAACAAAATGAACAGTCGTCAGAAAGGGCGGCAGAGCTCGACGGAGAGAATGAGCATAGACTTGCGCCATCGCGTCCGGCGAGAACATTCAGAAGCCATTTAAAGGTAGAATAGTTTTATAATTTTGCAGGTATCAAAAAAGTAACTGACAAAACTATCGTTAAAAGATTACTTGTTTTAATTATATTCTTTCTGGCATGATGTCATTTTGAAGAAAACAGTAAAAGGAGGTTATTTCCAATGATGCGTCTAAAGACGATTTTTTTTTTATTTCTGTTAGTAATCTCATTAATCGATGGAGCATTGAATGCGTGCGTACAACCTGCGCGCGAGCGTGGTTCCACCTCCGTTATTGCTTCTAATTTGGGTGGCCAATTAGTCAAAAATGTGTCCATCCAAGTTCAAACCCGAACTATTACTCACAAATACAAAACGTCATAGGTAAAGAAACAATTCCAAAGTACCCGAATTTATCTTGTGGTGTGGAATTTACTTCTCGATAATGCCTCAACTTGAGACAGCGAATGGGCAAACAAACGCCACGATAGAAGGCTTGCCGATAGACCAGGAATCGACTCGAGTGACCCCACAGCATGCGCTCATCAGAGACCCGTCACGAAACCTGAGATGATGAGGAAAAAAGACGAAGACGTTGGGGAGTTCATCCGAACACCGTGAGGTGTGGATCAAGAGGAGGACTGAGATGACTCGACGCACAGAAGTGACGGGCTTGGCATCTTGAGACAGTAAGGCTTTCTTGCGGCTGCGAAAGAGGCATGGTTTTACAGGCTCATTCGTGACTTACGGAGTAAGAGTAGTGGAGTATTAAAAAAAATCGAGGGGTTGGCTTACATCTTCAGCTTATGCACTCTTTAAAAATGTCAAATTCAAATTTGACTACAAAACATTCAAACTCGATTAGGTCGACCTTCCGGACACTTGTCTCTTTATCAGTGATTTCCCGCGGGGTTTATTCCATGTTATTCACTTCTTGAGCCTATCATCCCTTTCAATAAAAAAGAAAGAATTGACGTAATGTTGACGTCAGAGAAAGAGAAGCTGCGTCAATAGACATTTCTTCTGCACATCTGGATACAGAAGTTGACGTGGTTTTGCACGGTGTATTCTCAGTCGCGGTCATAGCCAGGGATTTGTACTTTTTCAAACATCGTTCGAGCCCCTTTTTGTTCAAGATTAAAATGGATGCACATAACGCAGTTGCTGGGTTTTTATCTTTTGCAAGGAAAAGTAAACACAATGGATCATATTGTGACCCGTTTCCATTTCTACGACACGTTTCAGCTCTTTTGGTCATGCCATATTGAAATATATAAGCGAGGCTGGCAGTGCATACAGTTCCAGTTCGTTTATAATTATGTTGCCAAACTATTTAGGTCAAAATCCTTTCACTTATAGCCGAATCTCGCTATATTTGAGCCTCCCAAGTCAATTGTACAGAGGACACAAGTGTTTAAGAATAAGATTTGTCTCTTTTGAAATGGTGGGGTATTAAGGCAAAAAGAAAAGGAAAAAGTTGGCGATTTCCCCAAGTTGCCCTCGATTATTGTGTTTTATAGGTCTATGCATCATTTTTTTATGATGCGAAAAAAACACATTTACCCCTTTCAATCGAATTTTCTTTCTTCGCCGCACAGAAATAGAAAGAAAGACAGAAATTCAATCCTTCATGATGGATTGTCTGTCGAATTAATGTGATTATCCTTCTTGGCGGCAGAATCATCCCATGTCAACTTTCTCTTAAGTCTTCCCGTGTCGCATAAAAAGCTGCTTATTTATCAGGCTCTGAATCGGACTTTGACCGACCAACGTGAAGTTCTGGTCTATACAAGGTTGATTCTACTCCGGCATCACCTTCTAAGATGTTTAAGATGCACCAGTTGGATCTACACAAACAGACGAGTCGCTATTATTGGAAAAAGCCCCCCGCCGCAAATATTGGATTCGGGGCAACTTGTAAAAGACAAATTTAGCGAGTAATCTATCACACGTCTTTACATTGACAGGTGCGATAACATTACGTTAGGGGAGAAAATGTCAAAAACCGTTTGGTTATTACTGAATAAATGTTTTCGCAGATGCTGGACAAACACGGGTTGGATTCGGGCGATTTCTGGTCGATTTGTAACTGAAGTCGCTCCGAGCTCGTAACGACGATCAAGTGCCAGCGAAATGCATTATGTAACATCCTTTTGGAACTCAACTCGATCTGAGCTGTGGTTTTGAAGAGAGGACAAAAGTTTTCTTTTCCTAGAAAATACGATGCTTCTTAACAAAGTTCGAGTAAATGAAAGAGATGTGTACCTTATAATAATTACAATAAAACGGATAGGTTTGCGGATACTGAATGGATATCTCTTCTAATCCTGTGGAGAGGTGTGGTTTATTCTGCATTGTACCTTTTTCACCACGCCAAAAGCATTCAAAAACATGTTTTACCTTATGTAATTGCTAAGTGTTTACTTTTGTCTTATTTGAATAGAGAGTGCAGCGGCACTCTTACATAATCAAATTCTTGCCATTTATGCCGTTGATCTCCCTTCAATCCCCTTGATATCCCAATCTTAATCCGATCGCTGGATCAATTGTAAACGTTGAGTGAGCTTTGCCAATCATCCTTCGCAGTTGGCATTCAGGGCGTTGGTCACCATGCAGACCTACACATGTACTCTCTTCAGTCAGTCTTAAATTGTGTTGGCAAATTTTTGGAGATTTCTCGTGCCTAAATTTTGTCAATAAATGTCTCGTCTCAGCCCTGCAATAACCCCGTTCATCAGGAATTTCGTGAAAACAGGTATGTGACTCCTTTTTCTGTAGATCACAGTCCAGTGGTAGCCAGGATTTTTTTCAGTAGGGGGCTCAGGAGGTCAACAGCATGTTATGAGGACGCACCAAGGCAGGACCCAACAACATTGCCCCCAAAATTCCAGGCCCGGTCGCATTCGAAAAGCGAAGGGGGGAGGGAGGGGAGGGGGCTGGACCTCTTTGTACGCTAGAGGGCGCTGTTTTTCTTATCAATTTATTCCAATTGTGGTTCAGGGAACTGAAACTCATACCACTTCCTTGGCAAGCGGGAATTTAATTTTCTTGTTGAGCATCTGTGGGGGACACTAGGAATTGGGGGGGGGGGCACGTGCCCCTCGAGCCCCCAAGGGCCCCCCAGGTTACGCTACTGCATATGTCTCCTTCGAGCAAAAAATAAACAAATAAAGCTGGCCCTAGACCAGTTGGACGTCATGAAACGTTCGCTGCGAATTTTGCTGGAGTTGAAATGTGTTCAACTTTTACGATTTCGCAGCGCGAATACTTGCCATGACATCACAAATTCGCGTTCGCTTTCGCTTTCGCGCCGAGTATGAACCGGGCTTTAAAGTAGTTACTGTCAGTCAGTGGGTCGGTGAGTGAGATGGGTACACAGAGGACTGTGGCCTTGCCCTCTGTGACCAGCAAAAAGCGACGTGACTCTCCTAAGATATCTTGCATGAGAAATCTTGAAGGGACATAGCATGCAAAGCTTTCATCCATAGATATTGCTCACGGAAGCTTTCACTGTCTTGCTAAATTTAGTTTCCAGAGGAGTTCCAACGAAACGAAGATAAATCGGCAAGGTGAGAGCACTGTCTGGATATTCATCATGAATTAATGTGACAAGGCGAAATGTCTGTAAAGGTTAAGTCTTTGCTGGTACGACAGAAGAGACACTTGTCCATTAATACTGCAGGGAACGGCTGTCAAGGGTTGGTATTTTGGAAAGAAGGGGGGGGGGAGAAAAAAACTAGAGTTCGATGAATGTCATGCGATGAGAGTAGTATTTGCACATCATTAATATCAATGCCGAGATATAAAAGGATTTTTTGTAGGATGTAAAGAACTTTTATGTCAAACTTCTCTGACAAGTTAGGAATTTTACCAAGAAACGAGTTTATTTCAAACGTTTGTTGAGTACGTTAACTTCTTTGTCATGTTTAAATTGCTCTTTCATGGAAATTGTCACATTTTGGGGAAAAAAGGTATAGTTAACCCCGTCTAGATTTGCAAATGGTTTGCTGTCCCATTTGGTTAGCATGCTTTTTATTCTTATATTGTTTGCATATACATGCATAAAAAATATAAGTTAATTTGTTCCCCATACTGTCCCCTCATTTTGGGAAACCATTTTGTCAAAACGTTGTCATGGTCGCCGATTGTCTTGCACGATTATTGGTCAAGAAGGTTACATTTTGTCAAGAGAAACATGCATCGGTAAATTGATTTTAAGTTATGTTATGTTCTCACTTCACTTCAGGGTTCATCGAATACGGCTTAAGGCCTGGAAGGTGGTATCAAGTCTTGGAAACTAACCCAACAGATACAAAATACACTAAGTCCTTCACTCTCCGTAGGAGACCCCCTATTAGCATTCGCTCGCGGCAGATGAAGACGTGTCCGTTGTAGAATAACACGCGTGAGAGGGCCAATTTGCACAACACTCGACTCGCCGAATACTTATCTACAAACCAACGTTACATTCAGGTTTGATAAAGCCTTCAATAAAGTACCCCCGTGGTTTTTGCTTTCACTTTAATTTCCCGTTTGTCGTTCGTATCACCTGCATTTTGACGATTTTAATGGCTTTCTGAAATTGCATTTAATAATTCATTACCTGTCGCATCCGCTGCGAGTTTCCTTGAGTTAAAAGGTCCGTTGTGATATCGTTCATCTCGTATCCGTTTTCATTCTGGTGTGTTTTTTTTTATCCTACATTTATCGATATTTAAGGGTGAATCAATTCTCGTCCTTTGATTTCAAGCAAGAACATAATTTTAAAAGATCCTTTTCCCCTGAGGCCTATCACAGAACTTCATAGTTCAGAAGTTGTCAAATGTGATGAGTCGCCGGTATAATTCCTGTCCAGTCGGGCTGAGATGTAATGTGAAGCAAATTGACTTCACTGTCGTCGTCAAACAAATACATCTATGATGCGTAAAACTGTGGGGAAAAAATCTGTGAAAATACTGCAAGCGTACATTTTGCGCACAAAATGCTTTTGTATTTCAAGATTGTCCGAGTACAACGACTAATGTAAGATTAAATATATTTCCACACCGGGGAGATTTTAGAAGGCAATCGGATCCGAAAATGCTGTGATTTGATTAAAGAGTTCATAAAAAAAACTGCTGCCTTATTTCAGTCAAATTTGCCCCACCTGAAAAGTGGTATTTTTGTATCAATTTCCAACGCTGGTTGGCTGACCAGCGTTGGAAACAAACTGGCTTTTTTAAAAAAAATACTACCCCCAATTTACCATACTTAGTTAGCCCGCATTTTGTTTGCAATCGATTATACACACCTATGAACGGGTACAAGCCAGCTAGACTGGTTCCCTGACCTTACAATTCTCCGACGTCTATAAATTGCTCTGTTTCATCTTAAGTAGGGTCAGGGAACCAGACTACAGGAACATGGTTCTTTTTCTTGGATTTTTCAGCATCTACGATTATAAAACTTCGAGCAAGTCAGTGTAACAATATTTGCAATATAATACTAACCCCCAAATCCATCCATTTCTGGAAATTACAGCAAATGTTGTATATTCCCTTTAAAATGTACGTAGGCCTATATACTCAGTTGTTAGACTTGGCGTGTGCTGTCTGCCTTCACTCGCTGAAAGTCAAGTGTCGTAATTCCTCAAAATTGAATGTTTGGCACCGTTTTCATTTCTATATTTTGGTGTACAGTATAATTTGGGTTACGCTATCGTCTCTCGACAAATAATTATTAGGCTTTTAAGTGCCGTTTTCATGATTCGAAGACAATAAAGCAATAAAGAAAACTGTGCAACAGTCACAACCATTAAATGCAAACTATAAGCACGAATATATCCAACTTCTCTTTAATGTCCCTTTGGGGGACTTTTCAGTATCTAATGAACTTAGATCTTTGGGTGACAAGAGAATGTCCGCATTTATCACATACGTAATTCAGAATGATATGCCCCAGGGTGGGGGAGGGGTGGGGGTGTTGCAATTGACGAGGACGATACCCGCACGCCTCGCACCTGCGACTTATGAATTTTAAATGATGCCTTGCTGATGGCGGCATATAATATGCTGTGTCCTACTGCGATAATGGTGGCGCCTAACCAATAATTTAACGTTTGGTGCAAACGATGGTATTCAAGCTTGCACGTTTAAGTTCCATTCTGGATATGCTGGGGGAAACCTACGCTGTTGATGTTGTAAGTATTGAACTGCATGTGGAGTAGAAAAAAAATGGCAAAGGAAAAATGATATTGATGAGGAAATAGGTGTTCGAGTACTATGTGCTAAAGAATCGCTAAATTTGCTCTGTTTGGGCAATTCATTATTAGTGTGAGGGATCATTTAAGTCCAGCAGTCTTACAACAATTAGATCAAAATCTACTTGTTTTTATTATGAGAACTGACTAGAAATGTAGTCTCTATACATTAAAACACACGCTTATCGTTTTATACTGAATTCCTATTTATTGTAGATTTTCGAGTCTAAAATCCCAACTTGAAATAAAGCTGTTTTGAGCGATTTCAATTAGCAGCGAGCTGATCTGTACAGGCATGTTGACTGTTTTCTCGTCAATTCATTGCAAAAATACTAAGTTATTAATCCTATGCCGTGAAAGAATACAGGTATGTGTACCAGGGGCGTAGCAAGGTCATTTTTATGGGGGGGGGGTTCTTCTTGAAAAGGGCACTTGCACATCCGTGCTGAAATGTAGACACGGTTTTTTTCCTCCGAACACTTGGCCTCCGTAAAATCAAATATTTAGAGTGGGGGGGGGGGGGCTTGTAGCTGGTGAAAAAAAATGGCATTTGAATGGAAAAGGGCAGTCTCTACAAACCCCCACCCCCACCCCACCCCCGCTGTCATGTCCTTGGTAGTATAGTAAAACCATGCCGTGTGTTCCTCATTTGCGACCAGCATTTCTCTTAAAGCATCTTAAGTTCGTCTTGGGCATCCTCCTTAACTATGATTCCCCCTTGTAAGCAGGAAAACACGGTAGCTGAGCGCCCGCGCGTCCGCACACCAGTCGTGACCGCGAATGTCTATTGACGCACGGATTACAGTCAATCTTTGATTGCACCGGTGGCGAGAACTTCAAGGATGAAAAGGGACCTGTGTCTCTGCATACATTCGGTGTCTTCGGGAAATCAGGGGGAGTGCCTACGTCTCCCTCGTGTGACGGGCAGCTCCGGCTCTCAATTCCCAAACTGCCATTGAGGTTTTGTAGTGGTTAAACTTCAAAACAAGATAAATCACAAACTATAGGTCCTTTTGGGAAGGCCAAAAAGTTCGGATTGTATTTTGGGGTAGGGGCTATAATTGATGTTTGCGACGCCTTGTTTGTGGAAAAACAAGAAATTATTTCCTGTTCAATGAGACTTGGCTTGGTTTGACCTCAATTTGCAGCGGTTTTCTGAGGATGATATTGATAAACAGGTCATTTCTGAGTTCTCACTAATCATGCTAACTATATACCTGTCAGTGTTGTGACAAGAGTGTATTAATAGAGTTTGGAAATCAATCAATATATAAGAAGAGTTAAGAATCAGACCACAAGTTTACATTTTAAAGGTGAAACCCGAAGCTATCTGGCCAAATTTATGCATGATGTAATATCGGCAGGATAGTGCACAACGTGCCTGCAATGCAGTAAACAACCCGCAAAACGTTGATGGGCATCCTCCTATATAAAGCAAGCCCAACCCACCATCATGCAGCTCACACTGCTCCTCACGAAGCAGGAAATTACGGCTTCGATTTCCCTCCAAGCACCTCTTTATCTATCGATGGACCCTGTATCCGCGCGCTGTTGTTTCCGCCGCCGATGCCGCGGAGACGTAACGCGGAACACCGCTCCTGTGTTTGTGTCTCTCCTCGGAATGACGACAGACGGTTCTAGCTCCGGTGGGCTCACGAGTCTCCGCCGGCGGCGCGCTGAGGCCCGAAATCGATGGCCGCTTATTATGTACTTGTCTGGTAGATCTTCATATTTTCTGCTTGCATAGTACATAAACCTGAATCTCGGTGTGGTACTTTGATATTGGCTTTTTACTTGATGATGTATTATGGGCTGAACTGGCTCAGGGCAAATTTCGTGCATAAAGCTGCTCATAGCAATAATTTTTCCTAAATCTAGACAAGATTTGCCTATACCAAAATTATTTAACCAGCCAAATGCCACGGTAATGCATAATAATTGCTCATGGCTTGTTCTAAGCTAATTTGTGCCTATAAATTTATAGCAGTTCCTTCAAATTGAGCCTGGAGTTGAGTTAACTACTTAACCATCACCGCCATGTTCGAACGAAAACGAGGTAGCTGGTGCAAGACTCTTTTGACGTCGTTTCTTTCCATAGCTGCACAGATATCACATAACTAGAGCATGCTCCTACAGCCTCAATTAAAAAATGCACATTGCCCATTTTACTGTGCTATATACTTGCTACATTAAAATTGCAACATATTCCTTTTCCAGTTTGTGGCCATGATTAATTGTACCTTTATTGCCAATGGGAATCCGTCTGTGTCTGGGTTTCTCGATTATTGGATATTTGGTATTAGTAGGGTATCAGTTAGCTCCGCAGTGGACCGGTTAAAACAGTATAGTTTCTCACCTGCCTCGAATGGAAAACGAAAAACACCTGCCATCGAGCTGATGGGAATCAATGCGGCGGCGGCTATGTGTCACGCAGTCAGGTTCAAATGTGATGGCCTATATACGAAAACCAAAGTCTACTAAAATGCAAAAATCAGCTGCTTCGTGAGAAATAGAGCCCGAATAAGCAATTTTGGAGGTTTTTTTGGGTTAGACCTATAATATCATTAACTTTTCCGTTTTTTTATACCAGAATACACATTTTTTTTTAATTCTAGGGACTAAAATTACTGTTTGGTATATATCGTGACTTAAAGCAAGGAGTGGGGGTAGATCACTTTCCCTGATAAGAGTATGTGTATAGTTTGCGCGCGCAGGTCGTGTGCGCAGGTCGTGTGCGCAGGTCGTGTGAACACGGAAGTACTGACCCCGGGTCAATTATTGTTCAAAATGTATCCAATGAGAGCTCAGTGAAATGACAGTTCATCATTATGCGGTGAAGACCAGTTCAATCATTACATCAGTGTTCGTCAGGGGGCATGGCCTTTAGGATTGAGCATGCGCAAAAACGCATCAATTCAAAGACGACATCATTGGCCAATACTAGAAGTTAAATCTAACGGTAGTCGTTTACTTTCAACCCAAAATGATACAGTTAACCTTAAACGTACCTCACAAGACATTCTGGTGAGTGCATTTTGAAACTAAATCCGAAACCTTAAGCGGCCACTCATATCATCACTCCCTGAGTGACAGCTCTATGAATCGCAATAGGAGAAAACAGACATTTGAGGTTCTCTTGTTTTCAAACCGTCGTCGAGAGACAGGACGGAGTACCATCGAGACCGACTGTGCGGCGACATCAGCCCCACTATAAACCGATCTTCGGCTCCTAGCCTCCTGGCATGATGGATCGGTCAACTGTGATTATTTAGGGCGATATCAAAAGCACCGAAAGGGCACATTATCGACAAAATATTACCAGCAAATTATACCCGCGGATCAAGGTACGACCGAGAACCGGCCAACCGCGGAATTCTACACAAGACGTCTTGCATATTACTCTTAAACCATGTCAAGTTAATTTGTTCTTCAGATGGTATTATTTATACACAGCTGACGAAATCGCCACGGGACCAACTTTCAAAACCTTTACTAGATCCAATGGGAGACTTTGAAACGTTGGCGGCAGCAAACACACCAGTCCTTTTTCCATTGTTTTGCAACGTCTCAAAAGTTTCATGGAGCAAGTCAGCAGAGCAAAAGTTGCTTACCAGATTTATGTGCTTAGCACAAATCAGATGCGAACCAGTCACGAGCAATATACATGGCATGAGACTGTGGCTGGTAATTCATTTCTGCTTAGCAAATTTGCAGCTCCGTAATGAGTTACCGCCTACATTCCCTAAATGTCGATGGTAAAATTTATCAGCACTCAATGGGAGACTTTTGAGACGTTGATGGCAGCAAACACACCGGTCCTTGTTCTATTGTTCGCGTTATTTTGAACATGCGTACATTAGCTTTAACCATGCTTTAATGACATGACGCAAACAATTGAAATGGACCGGTGTGTTTGCTGCCACCAACGTCTCAAAAGTCTCCCATTGCTGACCAGAATGTGAGAGAACGATAACATCCTGCAATTTATCCCAATGTAAAAAAAAGTGAAACTTTATGCAAGGAGGCAAATTCATTCCATCCCACTTGACCTTGTTTATTTTAACTCAATTGGCCACCCGTTCACGTGACACGTGAAACCTAACGGCGTATAGGACTTTCGGGCTATCGCGTCTCATCTTACACTGCGTTTTAGAACGTATAGTTGGCGCACGTCGTCCCTTTTGACAAGAGGTGTACCTCAGCACAGTACGCGATGGGACGACTGCTTTAGCGAGTCAAGTGGGAGATCGTATATGCTTTGAAGGGGCTTGTGACGTCATTGGCAGGCCCCAGCGCCGGGACCCCTGTTTACAGTGTCCATATTCTAGGGTGTTTTTGTCTGCGTGTCAAGTATTTGTTTGGGTACATGACGTTAATTCAGTCTTCAGAGGAAGATTAATAATAATGTAAGCCGCATAAAAATGTATTAATACATCAGCTTAATGGTATGGGATTAACGGTTGAAGATAGGATTAACTGCTATCAACTGGTGATTAATCTTAATATTAAAGGGAGAAGGGTGGTGTATAGTGTATGCTCGGTATAACCTTGTTGTGATCAGAAATTCATTTCGAGCTATACATAAGAGACATTTCAGTCATCGGCGTTACAAAATGTAGTTCTAGTTTTCTTCTCAATCTGATAGGTCGATATACTCCAAAAATAATTTTTCTAGAGCTTTTTGTATGCAATCCGCGTTCATACACATCGCAAACTGGTCTCGTATTTCTTTGCGACTCATTTTATATGACATTCGGATTTCATGAGATGCGATATCCACGGAGGTATACCGTAAATGTACCCGTATGATTTTGCGAATCCTAGCCAATTTTACGGTAAAATAATTCAAAATCTGACACTTACCCTAAACATAATTCCTGATCTGTAACCCTCATGTAACCAGTCATGCGTTCTTATGGTTGTAAACATCTTTAACTGAATCGTGGAGGTCCTTCTTATTCCTCTGTAGCTGACTAAAGCCTTTGTTTTACTGAACTCGCATTTCATTCCGTATATCAACAAACGCTAAGAGGAGAAAAATATTCGAGAGTTAGAAAAGGTTGCTTAATTTGTGGCAAATTATTTAATTAGTAAATCAAGTTTAAGACTGTAGCACATTTCTAACTGTTGCTAGTTTTTCATTTCCATCAAATTTAATATCTGCAGACATCAAGCTGGCTTTAAGAAATGTTAGGCGTAGTGATTCATTGCGAAACACGTTGAAGCTTTTTACCATATAAAAAACGTCAAAACAGAATGATATATTTGTTTTATAACAATTTATGCATTTTTTTCTAAATTTACAATTCATTTCCTACTAATGATTGCTGAATGCAAATCGATGCACTTAAAACTCTAGATCCGCATAAATCTCCTGTGCCATCATATACCTCCCTTGGGTTTAGTCAAACGCATACATACATTTTGTTCGACGGTAATGTGGGACCTGGCAGTGGATATACCACGAGATGACAAAGATAGGTACACCGATGAGAAATGATTAGGATCTATAGAAACAGACGAAGGGTGATCATGCCGATGTTTTACTTTAAAAAAATGACAGCTGCTGCGAGTATAAGCGTTAAAAGTCATGTGCTCACACTGTCAGATTGTAAATATTTTATACCCAAAAAGACGGTTTGAAAAGCGAGTTCCGCCTCCGTGTTATGTTTTATTGAGCAGACAGTTGGGCAGGTGTATATGCTTGAAGGGTGCAGACCAGTGAATAGGCCCCAAATCGCCTTCGCTGGTCAAATCAGCATTTGTATGTCCTCAGGTTCCTTTTTTTTCGTTTTTGAGAGTTCTGTGGTTCCTACATGCATTTGAGAGTTTGTAGCAAAGTCAAAGATGTGATCCGGAATTGGAACATAAATTCCTGACAAGATGAGGATGAAAATACCGTAAAGTCACTCTGTTTTGCATTATTAGAGTGGATGGATCTTTCTCAAGATGGCGATAGACTTCAGGACTACCTGGGTGGTTATATTTGGAGGGGAAAAAAAATCATCGGTCAAACCTGCACATATTGAACAGAAAATGAAAACGAAAGGCTAGGCCAAAAAAAAAAACATGTTTAGCGTCCCCGCCTGCTTCCTTTTTGGAGGCTGCCTCCTTTTTTTTCTTCAAAAAAAAAAAAACCGAAAAAATGATAAATTTGAAACAGCGACATCATTCTGGCCTCTTTGTCTGTTGCATCTAGCCCATATAAAGCTGGTGTGTCATTTTCTGAGTCAAAGTGCCGGCCATTTAAAAAAAAAAAAGCTGGCGGCCATCTTGAAAAATAGTCCGGCCGGTCGTTTTTGGAAGGAAAAAAAGGGGGCCGCCTCCTTCCTTTTTTCAAAAAAGCAGGACGCTAAACATTTTTTTTCTTTTCTATTTGTCCTTATCCAAGGTTTAATTTGAACACCTGTTAGAGGTATGAGTACTTTTCCTGATATTTTGGAGTGAGGGGATTGATCATTGATGTCTACGGGAATTTATTAACTGATCTGCAACCCCAAGCACGCCATATTGTGTGCACGCAGATTACAGCGATCGCCCGATAAGCTCGAACTCGGACAAGATTTTTGAAGCCCTAACGGCGCCTACTGGCATGAAATCCTAAGCTCTAGCCCGTAATAGAGCTATCTACGAATACGACCTATAGCCTTTTTCCCGCTCTTCATCGCCCTATTGTCTTTGTTGAATTAGCTGTCGGTAAATGAAAGCCCAGCAAACAGCCGCGACCTTCGCTTGCACTGCAGGGCAGACGGCTAGTACTTGACTATTCTAGCAGAGCAAATACCCCATGCCCGTGGTCAAATTCAAAAATAGATCCGCGTGATATCGATGAAACGATGAGAGTGAAGAACCGACGAGTATTTGCATGTATAGTGTGCAGACATGCGGTCCGAGAATAAAAATTAATGATTGCATTAAAATCCAATTCCCCGTTATTGTTTTAGTAGGAAATAATTGTGTATGGTTGGGTCCTTTTACGAGTCAGATAAATTTATAAAAATAAAATGTACTAGGAAAAGGCTAGAGAGCGAACAAGTAAAATGTGAAGAGCGGATACTAGGCTTTTGAATATGCGTAGGAATGATGGCATAATGTTCAAAATCTCATCTATGATTTTATGATTTAAGTGCAGCCTTTGACTTAAAAAAAGTGGTTGACTGGTTATGGATTTCGCCTTCAACCCGTCAGAATTCTCCAGAGATGAAATTCATTGGTAACGCATTTACAACCATATAGACCTATCAGGTATTTTTAATAATGTTTTTTTTAATTATGAAGGTCGCCGCGTTTCTGATTTTAACCGTTCCGTATGGTTCATGTATTTTCAAAAGATGGAGATAATTAAGACCCGTTGATAAACATCAACACGGTCACGTTTTCTGCTGTGTAAACGAAAGGCAAAAGACAAATTTACTTTACCATTAACGGTATAATACAGTGGAATTGTTTGCACAGTAAGACATTGCTAAACGGTTGTATAAAAAGACAAACGATTGCAATAATAGATGACCTTTTTCTCTTCAAAACTGGGCGAATAGGCCTATTCTTACGACACCCATTAAATATATAAATGATAATAATAAATAAACACCCATACAATCGCATTTGCTGACAGCACGGCCGAAATAAACGCGTTACCGTTATGAAATAAACGCATTTATGTTTTGGAGAAAACAACGCGTTTGATAAACACTACCCGCGTTTATATCAACATGTATACGTTTTTTTTTTTCATTAGTCTTTGTATAGAGTGAACCAGAGGAAAGCGTTCGATCGTGCGAACGTAAATGCCAAATACGACCAGTATTTTTTTTTAATATACTATCTAACCCAGATGAACGGTTAACTAAAACGTTTGCACCTGAAAATATGAGTTCGGGCCCATGTTCAGCTTATTTCTAACTTTTTGATGGATTTACAAAACTACCGTTCGTAGGCCCAGTATAATACATACTACGGCCTGCATGCCAAAGGAAAAGTGCATCTTTCTAGGCTGACTGCCTTGTTCATCAAGCTGAACCTGTCCAATCCTCGACTCCCGTTCAATTTATCAGGTAGGTCATCTCATTACTACTTCACTTCTTGTTCACGTTTTCTGATGTCTTCTTTGACTGACAACTTGCCTCTCACTTCAATCGCTTCACCTATATTGAAGGAATGAAAGAGGAAGAAATGCGTCCAGCCTTACGGCAAAACCAGGTCAGGTGTGCACGGCGATTTCTAAATTGAACTCCGTAACCTTAACCATGAGAGGTCGGATAAAGTGAACTTGAGTGATTCGCCATTAAACTGTTATCTAATTACTTTTACTGCAATCTCGTGGGGAGTTCAGGCTTATAACGAGTTTCATTATCGAATCTTTTCCACACGCAAAGGGGTCAAAAATCCACGACTTTGAAAAGAAAGTGCGTGATTTTTTGTTGTTTTATTTTTATAAATTGCGTTGAATTCTCTCGTGGCGCCGTTTGCTGAATAACGCGCAGTTCGCATGACGTTTTGTAGACAAATTAACTCGGCGTTTATCCGACTCTTCTCTCAACGACCCTGCTCGGGATGATATTATTTCCTGATGAAAACAAGATTTGCAAAAAAAAATAACAAAGGTTTCAACGTCAGTCATGGAAAGGCAAATTTGATTTTTTTTTTCATTTTAGTTTAGTGGAGTTACCTATTCTAGCCACACAAAAAAAGCTTGGAAGCAGGAGCTATAATCTAGACTACCTTATTCAGTATACCTCCAAAGTGAGACTTTGTTTCCTTTCACTTAATCCTACTTGTAGACTTTTATAGCCGTTAATCATTTACCCACCCCAACACCATCCTTGGCTGAACCGAAAGCTCGTCGCTATATGCCACTCGGGGAGACAAAGAAATGAAAACGCATCAAAATTCAAAACATAACAGTTTATTTACGAGAATTTGTTTCATGTTGTGGAGAGGGTTACCGCCCAAAAATCTAGAGTTTTCCGGCAACGGCCGTTTATTTCACTAAGATTCTTTTCCCTTGAAAGAGCGCAGAGAGCTAAACAAATGCTTACAGCTGTTGACAAAATTCTGGAAAAGGATTTTGACCCAAAACCAAAGACTAAAAAATATTTATCTTAAAATAAGTGGCATCTTTGAGACGTACACAACAAATTTTTCCTAAAATAAGACTTACTTTTTTTTGCTGTTATTACGCATAATTAGAGAATTCAACCGAAGTTTGTAGATGAAGACCTTTTGTCCGATTTTTCAGAATACCTTATAGCTGTGAGACAACGAATTGTAATTACGAAAATATTGTCAGCTTGAACCCGAACTAGAAAACTAAAACCAAATCCAAAACCAAAATCAACACGTACACAGAAACGAGCTTTAACTCTAGGTACCTTGAACCTGAACTAATGCATGAAATGTCGCGGAAGGCAAGGACGCACTACCAAGCAATTAATCGCTGCCTCTGACTTCTCACAGAGCAGGAAAGTGCATCGGTTGCCATGGAAACCGGGTTGTCAATTTGCAAGCATCACAAGAGCTCAGGGTTTGGGATCTATATACTGAAGCTTTATCGTAACACAGTGAAATCCGTTGGCTGTTTTCTCAGATTGTTCTTATTTTTCGTGAGGAAACATCATTTTAAGAGAATTTATTTTTGTGCGTTTTAGTCCAGTGAAGATAAGAATTGGAGTTGATGAAAATTCCCCCTGGCCAGAGGTCATCCCGGACTATAGTTATCATCACCATCTTAGACGTGAGAGTCTATTTTCTCCTTTCCTTACTGTCCGTGAAATGGGCTGACGTCATCCAGAGTACATGTCCTCTCACCGACATTTATTTGAGCTCGGGAGCTGATTTTTCATTTCAAAATATCTCGCATTTCAATCGGTTCCCGTCATCGGCAACCAGTCAGGGATTTTCTGCTTGACAGATCGCTGGTCGGCGACTTATCACAACAGAAAACCAGCTGCCGGTGGCCATTGATTTTACGCAGCCCGCCAATCATCTTGGCTTATTCAAATTAATTACGCGCGTGTATACCAATCAGAATACTTATGTGGTGGTGATCATAGAATGACGTCAAAGTTTAAATGGAGAACCCGGATAAAATCAAACTTTGAGCTCTGATTCCACTATGTGCTTATTCTATGTATATTAAACAGAGGTGTTTTTTTGTGGTTGGAGATTTGAAGGTTTGCATGGTGGAAAGATACTAAGGCAATTAAGATAAGTTTGCGGTATAGCCCCATGTGAATAAATCTCTTTTTGTGAGTATGTATGGTTCTGAAAAGAACCGGAGGGACTCAACGTTTCGAACAGTATGCTCTGCCCGTCGTCAGGAGAATGAGGGATTCCAACTCACCGCACCCATCCTTATAACATCGCATCATCGTTGAAATCCCTCATTTTCCTGAAGACGGGCAGAGCATACTGTTCGAAACATTGAGTCCCTCCGGTTCTTTTCAGAACCACACATACTCACAAAAAGAGGTTTATTCACATGGTGCTGCCGCAAACTTATCTTGTCTTTGGATTATTTTTTGTTTGAGAAAATTCTTTTGACTTTTTCCAACTAGTCAATATAAAATGCAAGGCATGGGCGTAAATCCCAAGGGGGCGATTGGAAGGATATCCCGCACACTTTTTGACGGGGGGGGGGGATTTAGATCATCCTCCCCCAGATTTTTGTGGTGATAAACAAACAAACAAAAAATAGTGAATTTTAATTTCCAAGTTTTAACTTTCCAACGGTCCCAATTTATTAAATAGTTTACTTAACATGTATACCCCTCCCCTACTTTTCGAATTTTCACGGCCGGGCAATTTTAGCAGTTTGCCGTATGGTAATCCCCCCCTCCCACTCGCCGACGCGGATTTATGCCGTTGGTGAAATTTGTTAACGTTGTAACCGAACATTTGCCGAAAATCATGTTATTTAAAATGTTGTTTAATTTTGGCAGAAGAGTATCAAGCCGGTTTGGAACAACATTGTGCTAACTTGGTTATTTTACGAAAACGGATGGCGACTCAAATTTCTGTTGTATCCAGTCCAGAATAACGAGATAAGTCTACTATTTCAACCGTTTGAATGCATTTGTGTCGCAAGTCAATGTTTATTTGCAGCATATTCCAGAAGGACTTTATGTGGAATATAAACAGCAGCAGACAGAAACACATCTTGAATTTCAACAGAATAGTCTAAGCTTAATTGCCACAATCCTAAGTATCCCAATCATCCACTCAAAACGTTGCGGATCAAAAGTTCATCAAATTTAGATCATCGCAAAGTCTCCAAGATCGTATGAGGATTTACTGTGAAACACAAGCATCAAAAGAAAAACAAGATGCGGTAGGCGTACAGTAGCTTTTCATGCACAAGACATTTATATGTCTAATCCTACATGCGAGTGGATTAGTTGGGGATTCAATATAAAGACATGTAAAATGTCAGGAAGAGGCGGAATGTCAATTTATTATAAATTCTCGCATACAATAAAGATAATTTACGAGGAAATTTACTGCAAGGAACTTCACTATATAGAACATGTTGATGTTGTGCTCCGTGATGGTCAAGTAAAGATCGCAGGATGAATGCTGGCCTAATTGTACTCTTCAACCAAACATTATAGCTACAAATTAATGATGTGTACCCGTGCTTTTTTGTTTTCTCCTTACGAGTTTTCAATTTATAGGCCTTATGTTTTGTTTTATCGAAAAAAACTACTTATTCCGATTTTGGTCGTCTACAACCCTATGAAAAAGCAATTTCATTTTGCGCTCAAATGAAAACGCCCTGCGAGAGCCGGATTATAATTCAATATCTAACCGTCGGTGGGTTTTTTTTCCGTTCGATGTCTCAATCAAGAGTAATTTATATTTCTAGGAAAATAGCAATTGAAAAACAAATCTATTTTTCGAGGTGAAACTCGGAAAAAGCGCGGAACACATCTTTAAACACGCATACAATAAAATGATAAAAGTCGCAGAACTACGAGGGCGCTGTTTAAGATGCTGAATAGCGAACATTGCATGCTCGTGGACCTCAACGTACATGTTTGGCTGCGGCAAATTTTTCAAATTAAATGGCGAACTTTAACTAGTAATTAAGTTAATGAGCTTTTTGTGGTACATTTAGGAGACGTAGTAATAAAAATAGTTTTGAAATATGTTTGGGTTTTTAAAATTTAGTTTACCTAAACAAGACCAAAACAAATAGTCCGAAGATGATCCTCTACCATAGATAAAAAATCCGACGAAAAAAATCACTATACACTTGGTTTAATGATGTATCCCCGTACTCAACCAGTTCGATGTTTTATATTAATAAACTTTCAACTTGTATGGTTTATTCCAACCAAAAACCTCCTTTTTTATCCTTTCTTTGGACGTCTGCAACCCTCTGAAAAGGGTTTTTGTTTATGCCTAAAACAAAAACGAGAATGGAATTATTATCTGGCAGCCAATAACTCAAAATTGTAAATTAAAAATTCAATAGGGCCTTCGTGACTAAACTTCGGTCGATGTCTCATTCAAAAGTGAATAACTTTGTATATAGGCCTAGCTAGCAAAATAGCAATTTAGAAAAGCGGTCTATCTCTTGGGATGAAACTCGAAAATAGAACGCTTCTTTAAAAACGCTTCAAATAAAAATCCAACTTTTCATGCAAGGTTGGGCGAACATTTGAGTTGCCCCCCCCCCAAAAAAAATCCGGTTGGAAACACGTATTTTTGAGAGAATGTTACACACGTCACGTCACTTCAATGTTCTCGCCTGGAGGCGCTCGCGCATCCACAAGGACTTGTGCGACGCCCGTGAACATGCAGTCAGTACTCTAGAGCATAGTGCACGACATTCATGAACAACATGAGGTTGCCGGGCAACCCAATGGCGTAAGAGAACTCCCTGTTTTCATCATCTAGCATGTATCCCAACCGTATCAAGTTTGAAACAAACCAGAGTTCGGTCAAGTTCTGTTCAGTAGGACCTCTATCACATTCTCCCGGGTGCACGACGTCTTTTAAGAGTTTAGGGATATTTAGGTGTGTTGATGGTAAACCTCTTACACGAAAACCACCTTAACCCCCCTTATACCCGCACCCCCCCCCCCCCCAACCCCCCATTTTGGGAGGCGGAATTGGATCACATGCCCTCGGGGGCTATGGGGCTCCAGCCAAACCGACAAAACATTTCCAAAGCACGAATCAGTTAGTACCTATAGGGCATCAAAACTATGATATGGAATCATATGAAAAAATATTATACTCAATTTTCCGTCTCAGAGCTATTACAGATTCGTTGTAATCAATATGGCCTATACACTGTTCAACAATTATCTTACTTTCGTCCGTGCACAAACGTAACTGATGTATTTTTCTAAAATTTTTGTCAAGCGGTATACGTTGTCCGGTCTACATCCTGTGCATACATGTATTCATGAGAAAGAATACTTGATACTCAGCTGAATTGTGCGACCATTTAATGACTTCTCCCAAAGGCAAAATATATATACTAGATGAGCACACTTGAGCAGAGGACAGTGCACTGAGGTGACCTGGGCGCGCGTTAGGAGGGCACAAACTGACAAATTATGAAAGACGGATGGATGAAACGGGAAATAATAACTCGCGCCATTTGGTACAATATTGATCGTTGATTGAAGCGAGGTATGGACTGCCAAGGCTAAATGACATCGCGGTCCTTGCAGTCGGTCACTGACTTTGCATGGTGCTATCGTACCGTGAAGATAGCTCTACGACGCCAATTTGACCTGACATTTCCGTAGATCATTTTCTCCATCTACGTGAGTATTCCCATGAAATATTAGAACTGAAAGACAAAATGTTCAAAGGTGTCTCTTGGAATATTTATGTTGATGCATTAACTGATTTAATGTCGTTAATCTGAATATTACTTGGATTATTTCATACACGTATTTTAAGATTTTAGGGCTTCGGACCAGATGCATTAATGCAGCTGATCCGAAGCCCTTGGCCTTGTTAGCACGGTCAAGCTGTCACGACGGTAGAGGGCGCTATCAACAAGTATCAAAGCTATCAAATTTAGTCTTGGGAATTTCTGTTTTGACACCAACTCGCGAAATATGTCACGCGCACTGTATTGTGAGCAAAGATTTGTAACTGAATCAAAATTACGTACATGAATACTGAACACGATAGGCAAAGCATTCGAGGAGGGAGTCGAGTGTGAGGAAAGTATTCATTGATATAAACAACCAAATATTCTTCCTTTACTTTGCTGCTGGATTTGAAGTAATTAAATTCGAATGAGTACTTTCAGTGGCAAAAATAAAGTTTATTTCTTCTGACCTTGAATACAATTTTGTTTAAGCATTAACTATGATCAAACATTGAAGATATTAAACACTCTGAAGGTATTTTGATCAAAATGATTACAAAACTTTATGAAAATTTAACCATTTTCTATCATCCAGTTTTGGTTTACAATTAAGAACAGTTCATTTGCCTCAAATATGTTCACACATTTAATAACAAATTGAATTTCAAAATACAGTATTAATGTATATCAACCTTAAATTTATACTTTCTGAAGACCAATAGAGTGTAGCACTATACACATATTTTTGGGTTGAAAAATACAGTCTTGTGTTGTCTATTTCATGGAAATTTTTCAGCAGAATTTGGACAGAGAACTAGAATCGAAATAACTCCACAAAAATGTGGCTCCTCATATACAGTCTTATGATATTCGATTATTTAATTATGAAAACACTGAATGCATTTCTATTACTCTGATGTGGTGAACACTGTTGCTGGTTCCCATTGCTGTCTGCCATCTGCAAAGGATGGATTGGGGGGGGGGGCATGCCCCCCCAAAAAAACGAACTCATTTTTTTTTTTACGTGACGTCACAATAAAGGCAGGCACTGCGTAAATCACCATCTTTTCCTTTAAAAAAATGGTTAAAGTGGTCAGAAATTGCTTCAGATCGCACCATAGAGCCCTTAAGCGGGCCCTGAATACCACGCCGTTTTTCGACCCACTTTTTGTGGGACCAACATTTTGTTTTGCCCCCCCCCCCCAAAGAAATTGTGTTCTGGATCTGCCCCTGCCATCTACAAACATGTCACTTCCAACTACCGGGTACATGTACATGTAGTGTCAATTGACAACTAGCAGACCGCCTTTCATTTCACGAAGTCATACAAGTAGCGGATGACATCAAAGCTTACGGTCCTGAAACAAATGGAGAAAAAAAAAGAATTGGGTTAAAAGTTTGACAACAGAATTTACAAATTTACAAAAGTCAATCAAAACTTGGTCACGGGTTTTAAAATGATCTGTAAAACAAGACTACACAAACTTAAAGGGCCCATGAAATGTAATTTTGTTAATGCTATTCTTGAAAATGACCTTTGTGTCCCATTTAACCTTATTTTCAATTTTCATTCTGTCGTTTTCAAGGTTATTTGGGGGACTTTTTTTGTTTTTATGCTAATGGAAATTTCAGGCAGAAACCTCAATGTTACAATTGGTTTGTGTACAAAAAGTTGCCAGAATTTTGGATATTTCACTGTCGTAAACTGTCGTTTAGTGATTCGTTGTTGTGTCAGTCTATGGCAGTAAGCCAATTAGCAAATGTTTTCAATGAGCCAATTTTTGGGTTCATAATTTCAACAGAAATCCCCCTAACATGAACAGTGTCTTACTGAAATGATATCACGGCAACAGTGCCCTCAGTTGTCTGGAAAAGCATGGACAATTTCAAATGTTTAAAGAAGTGCACTTTTCAGAAAAATTAACCAAAAAGGGATGTCAATTTGTTTTCAACGCTTAAGAGGATTAAAAAGTAACACAAAATAAATTCCCAAGAAATATTCACTTCATGGGCCCTTTTAGTAAAGCTGGTCCCAGAGTGCACAAAATTCTGTTCAACTGATTCAAAATGGCTATTCATTGGGAGTCTTTTCATGCATCTAGTCTACACAATGGGCCGGATGTAGCCCATTCATTGGCGTTATTGGGTAATCATATGCAACAGCGCACAAGTCACAGGCAGTGAGTCAGTCAGTCAGTCAGTGATATTTATAGGTGCAAAGATGACAATAGGCTGGCCGTCTTCAGTACCAGCAAACACCAATTAATGTTGGCTAAACATACCTTGCAATAGATCGACAGGCTGGACGTCTTCAGTACCAGCAAACACCAATTACTGTTGGCTAAACATACCTTGCAATAGATCGAATGAACTCCAGTGACACAGTGCACTTGTATTTGGGTGTATCCAACTGGTCCTCGTGTCCTACTTGTGCTAACAGTTGCAGGGTTACCAGTGAGGAAATCTGCAGGAGAACAAATTCACAGTGGGCCATTTTTTTTTACAAAACAAGTTATAACAAATTTCTATAAAATGATTGGATACATTGAGAGAAAAGGTGTGTTTACTAAAAACGGGGATAAAACTATACCTTGTAATGTCAGTCGAGAAAGGGGGATAAGCATGGCTGGTTAGTCTTTGGTTGGTTGATAATTTGTTTAGAGTATGGTTGGTAGGACTTGGGATGTGCTGGATTGGTCAAAATGGGCAAGGTGAGTCGTGTTGGGCTGGCGTAGACTTGGCTGGGCTGGGCTGGGCTGGGCTGGGCTGGCTTAGGTTGGGCTGGGTTGGGTTAGCTTAGGCTGGGCTGGGATGGGCTAGGGTTGACAAGAAGGGTTCGGGGGAAACTTACCTGTGAAAAGATATTGGCTGTTGGTGCCACCCTGGAGTCCACTATGCTGTAAAATATGGCCATCAGTCTGTCCAACGGGAATGCTCTAGGTCCAAGGAGCTGATGGCTGGTCTGCAAAGAAAACACAACCAGAGAAATTAATCACCAATCCTCCAAGCATGATAACGTTATGATGCCTCATCCACATAAAAGTCCTGTTTATGTTCCAAGGGAATGATGTACATGTAGTCTGCGTGCAAGTCAGACAGTTATTGGCTGGCATGTCAGTAATGTCAGGGCTTATTGCATTCTTGAAATCTCAGACGCTCTCAAGCAAATAAAATTACCGACAATGCTTGATCAGATGTTGTCAACACTCACTTCTTTCTTTCGATTCACAGCGCTCTTCTTGACCTTGCCGCTGTTCTTGGAGAAGAACCGGCGGTCGTAGCGGGCGGGGTTGTAAGAGGCCAGGTAGGCGGCAATCAGGAGGTACTTGGAGTAGAAGGGCAGCTCAATCTGGGTCCTAGATGATGAAGGCAGGATACTAGACTGGCCCGCCTGGCTGATCTCATCACGCTGGTACTTCTCCCATTGCTCACTGTCAGAAAAACAACTCAACTTTTAGAGAACTCAACTTTTTTTTCAGAATCCTTGCAAAACAAGCCTGAGGTTTTGGGTTAAATGAAACTTCTGCAAGTTATGCTTTTGCAGTGATGTACCTTGTAACCTCTCTGAGATACACCGTCTGCAATGCCTTCTTCAAGTGCGGCTCGATGTGCCTCCACAACTTGTGTGAGTCCTTCTCGGATGCTTCTCCTTTGGTGATTGGCTCAACGTACTTCTGGAAGTTGAGCTGTGCCTGTTGGAAGTCAATTCATTTGATACCTGAGAAATACATAGTTTTACGTTTTGTCCCATTGTAGAATGTCGGTTTTCACTCATTTTGCTCTGTTCAAAATCCATGAATGTGTTCCCCGTTATCCAGTGTAAAATACACCAGACAAAGCATGCCTAGTCAAGCCGGTCCCAGAGTGCACAAAATTGAAGTCAGTTGATTCAGAGTGGCTAATCACTGGAAGTCTTTTCATGCCTCTGGTTTACACAATGGGACGGATATTTAGCTAGTGGTGGGAGACATTCTGAGATTTCAAAATCCGGTTATTTTAATTGTTTTTAAACCGAATAATGATTTCACCGGAAGTTCCCTTCCAGCTCACAGTCATGCCAACAAAAAGTGACGAGTGAGGTGCCACATGCAATGCCCTCCCAATGACTGGGTATAGTTTGCAGGATTCAATGACCACTGGGCCTTGACAAAAACACTCCAGAGCTGTAATGTGGATAAAACATGGATGGGAACTCTCTAATAAGTCCGATGGGCAGGCTATTCATATACCAAGAACAGGCAAGAAGACCACTAGCAAGTGAATGCAGTTACAATCACAGATTATGGAGCAAATTGGGGGATGTTCCAGTTGTTTGGTTTTTTAGCCTGTATCCCCAAAAAACGAAGGTTTAATTATTTTTTTAAGGTTGGTTTCGACTAACCGGTTTCTAAAATTTAAACCAAATAGTGCAATTCAAACCAAATTTAACAAAATCCAGCTTTAAATAAGCCTCTGTACTGATGTCACACTTTGTTTACGTGTGTGCTTTCCTATGGTGCTCAGTGGACCGTGGGCCCCCACTGGCTCCATAGGAAAGTGCACATGTAAACAAAGTGTGACATCATCGGTACGGAGGCTTATCCCGTCTCTAGATTTAGCCCACTACGGGGTAATCCTATACGACAGCACTGCCCAGCTCACAAATGACAGTCAGTCAGAGAGATAGATACAAAGAGTATACCTGGCAGGCCCCCTGGGTCCAACAACAATTCTTAGCATTGCTCATCAGGGAAATCTCGATAAAAGTGTTTTGTCTCAAAACAGACACTCACCAGGTGCCTGATCTCGTTGAGGTCTCGACACACCATGTAGAAAATACTCATGAGTAAGTTGACGTAGGATGAGTAGAACTCAGCTGAGTAACCCTCGGGGCAGTCACTGGCAATAAGCTCTAATAACTCACCTGGAAATGACAAAGTGAGTAAGGAGGAAGATGAGTCTTGTTATTATTTCTATGATTTATGATAACCGATGAAAAAATGTACTGTGTGACCACCATGTGCAGGACACTAGTTTCCACATGGTAAAAAACATATTTTTTCAACTTCTTTGCACATTTGGTATATAGGGAAGTTGAACTCTACAGCTTGTCTGCGGCTGCATTCAAATCTCTTGTCTAGAGACAAAGGACCATGCTGAACATAGACTAGCTGTAGCTCTAAACACACATACGTTTGGACATGGCTGAACTCTTTGTATGGCTGTTGGGAGTGTTATTGTACGCGGAGTCCATTACCTCCTCCCTTCAGTGTACTGTTTCAAATGAATACATTAATTTTATGACATTGCTAAGGCCAAAAAAAAGAATAGTTCTGCTTCCGGTTACCCGACCGACCCTATTTTTAGGCTGCGACCCTAAAAATTTTATCGGCAATTCAAAAAAAAAAAAAAAATTGAATAAATAAAAATAAAATCTGTCTTTTCTGTCTTCACAAAATACCTCTCAAACAACCCTTTTGCATCCAAAAATGCTTGGATTTATTTGTTTTCTTACTTACATTCGCTTTTTTCAAAAGAAACCTCCGTCATTACAAATTCGCTTCGCGATATAACTACTTCGCAATTCGATGTCACGCACGGTGACTATAATCACGTGGCGACGACTGGTTCCCGCCGCGCCGCCGCGCAGGGGCCAATTTAGAAGACATAATGAAAATGCGGTAACCAGTCCATAGCTAGCTATGCGACCGATAGCACGCTTTCAGTACAGGCCACTGTCAACTGGTCGGATTCGACATCGTAAAAATGCCAAGAAAACACCGATGGAAAGAGAACATTTTTGCAAGTTAATTTACAGAATTGATCTAGTTTGTCTGTGTATGTATTTTCTGTGTTCAAGAGTTCATTTTGAGATCGCACTACTCGTATTTGGAGTGATACATGCCGCGTGTTTCCCGAAATTGTTGACCGTTAAAAACAGGTCTGTCGGCCCATGGCGGGCCGCTCGCCACACATGCTCGCATCCAACACCTCGGAGTTTTGGCCAGCTCCCCGCGTCTTGACTAGCGTTGTGCATATGGTGCGAACGGCCTGAATTTTCCATTATTTTTTGAAATTATCGAACGTAAATATATTGACAATAATTAAAGGTAGGTTTTACTCACTTTTTGTTGCCATTTCGTGTATAGCTTTTGTAGTGCAATAGAAATAGTTCAGGCTAAAACTTCGCATATAATTGAATACCCCATTCAATCTGCATAAAAAAAATTGGCAAAAAAAAAAAAATTCCGACCGACCGACCCTATTTTTGAAAGGCATGTAATCGGAAGCAGAACTATATTTTTTTTTTGGCCTAAGCATACGCTTTCTGCTAACAGAGCCTCCTATTTCATGGACACTGAAGCAGTAAGCACAGCAAACGGCTTAGCACGACAGGGATGTGCTAACATTTGCATGTGCATCTCCATGCACGTGCAGCCATTAGCACATGTACGTCGTTAAATAGTGCTTTAAGTTTCGCAGAGTTTTCTGCTATATAGTTGCACAGCCTTTTTGCTAACTGCAAAGCAGTGCTTTGAAAACTAGCCCCTGATACTCACTCTTTGTGTAATCTGGAAAGTGGATGATGAAAGGCTCAAAGTGATTGGAGCCGAACCCAAAGAGGAACTTCTCCCAGACAATCTGGGTCAGAAGGAACACGCAGACGTTGCATCCGGATAACTGAGACAGGTTTAGGAATGCTGGAAGAAGGTTGCCATCCATGTTACGAAGACGCTCGGCTTTGTCAAGTACCTGCGAGTGGAAACAGATTTAATGCATGCAAATTTATTCATGATTTAGCTCCACCTTTTTTCATTGTTCTTCCTCCTCATTACATGCTCCAGCTGTGCTCGTCACATGCATGTGCATGAATGCTGAAATCTTTTGCATGTATGTCAGGCATTGATCATGGCTGTGATTGGTCAAGCTTCATGGGGCGGGGCTTAAATGGAACAGTCCATTTGGATTCCAAGCTCATAATGGACTGTTCCTGATTTGCCCCTAAGCCCCGCCCACCTATGGTTTGGGTACATATCTCATCACAGTGCTTGCGACAGAGTTGATCAAGTCATCTTGGTCACCTGATCAAAAGTCGCTATCTGATTGGTCAATATGCACTGTTTTATCAACAGGTATAGGGTCCATTATGGAGAGATTTGACAAGGCAAAATTTTGGACTGTAGCATTCGAAGGGATTCTTATTGCATTAATTCTTTTCTGACAAATATGAGATGGGTGGCTAGTGCGTAAAGCTCTTGCCTCTCACCACTGTGGCCCTGGATCGTTCCCGGCTATAGGACCATATGTGAGTAGAGTTGTGCGTTGGTTCTCTCCTGTGCCACAAGGGTTTTTCTCCAGGCCCTCCGAAAAAAATTAAAAACTTTCAATCTCAGGCTGTGCTCCGTGGTTTATATGGGTTGTATGGCTTGCTGCCAAAGGCGCCTTTACATGCCTGCGGATCTACCACGTTTTAGCTGCGTCCTTCGCAATTCAGCTTCTCAACTGCGAGTAAGCCTGATTAGCCTTTAAAAAATATTTTAAAAATATCAAATCCAGACTCACAATATAAACTGTCTGATTTTCAATCCCTCTCTCTTCAATGGTCTTTTTCAACAGTCTCACAAAAGTGTTCATGTTCTCGCAGCGATTTAGACTGCTGTAGTTGTTTTCAGGACAAGGCTTGTGATTGGCCACTTGGTCCAGAATGCTGTCCAATAGCTGCCTGGATGTCTGACACTCGATGCAGTTGACAAACGCATGGGGAAGCGACGCGGCCTTGAGTAGGGTAGAAACGACCAGGGTTTTACCAGTAGCACCATGGCCGTATATGAACACTGAGGGACAAGTTGGCTGGGATGGCTGTAAAATATTAAAGAAAAAGAAAAATGAAGAAATCATTAAAATCATTCTTGAAAGAGAAGTTGAGGTTAGATAGTTAAGTGGGTTTTTTTGTACGTACCTCTCCCATAAGAGAATATAGCATTGCCATCTGTTTCTCCCGACATAAAATCCTGCTGGTGGCATCTTCTGTGTCTGAGGCAACAAGACTCACATCCTCCATCTTGAATTCTCTTTAATCGCCAGAAAAAGAAGAAAATTCAGAGTAGGCCTAGGATATGGGCTCCATGCACAAGTACCCCCTCAACGGTAAGAAAGGGAGAGTTGGGGGAGACCACTGGGAGAGACATTCGAATGCATCCTAGACGACGTCTGATGCTCATGCGAAGAAGCTATATGGCTATGTGCACTTGCAGAAAAAAATAAAGCTGTGCATACTCTGTGCCACCGCACACAAACCAGAACATTCACGCAGTTTGTCTCGCCCATAGGGCTCCTAAAAGTGGTAAAAAAGTGGCCGCACGGAGCCCATACCTAACCTAACTACATATGTGTCATTTAGCTTGAATAGTACACAGATAAGGTTTGAAAGAATGCTGAGAAAGAATGTTGCAACCTGACGCTACTGCGGCGGTCGTGTACAAAGTCTATGGAGAGTCGAGAATTTTTTTAAAGTATTTCCTACAAAAATTGGAAATATTTCTCAGTCCCAGATTCATGTCTTATCGTCATTTTTGCAATGACTGACCTTCATTGAGATGTTATACGAACAAAAAAGCAGCGTCAGGTTGCAACATTCTTTCCAAATGCTGCAGCTGCATCCTGACACCACTTTTTTCATCATAATGTTATCTCGATGAATGAAGGTCAGTTATTGCAAAAATGTCGAAATGATGTTCATTCGTTCTTTATTATTTTTACCACATCTCAATTCATTATGTGACAAGGCATAAATACATACATGTAGTTTTGGATAGTATAAAGTTCGAGCTTGTTTTACAAAATATATGTATACACTTGGATGCATTATTTTCTAATTAGAGATGGTGGAAGGGGATCCCCAAAAAGCAGAGCTTGTCGAGTAGAGATAGTGAATCGGGGACTGAGAAACATTTCCAATTTTGTTAGAAAATACTTTGAAATTCTTCTTGAATCTCAATAAACTTTGACCCACAACCAAAGAAGTGGCGTCTGGATACTAAATTCTTCCCAAAAGAAACTGCGATTAAAAAACATTCCCAGTTTCTGAAAATTGCACAACTGTCCATAGATTTTGTACACAAACAATATCACTTTGGGGGCCTATCACTATGTGTACGAATGTTTTGCCATACATGTACTGTATGGCAAATAAACGCCACTTAAAAGTAGCGTCTTGAAAGAAGATCCACAAAATACGACGATCAAATTCACGACCACTGATTACCAAGCTGTCAATAATCGCTTAAAATTACATTCAATTTTAAAGCATGTTGCCGTGTTACTGTATAAAGCAAAAACGAACAAGATTAGCTTGTTTTCATACTCCGCGCGTGTTGAAATGTCATTGCACTTTTGCGGAAACTGCCGAGTCATGGATCGCTAGTTCTAAACCGATTGCGAAGAGTCACCCAATCACGAATCAATGAAAACAGCTATGGTTCTTCCATACTAGAGCTGTATAATACAGAACTATACAGCTCTATGGGTTCTTCTCAGTTAAGCGCACAATAAAACCGCAAACCAATACTTTACTTTGACCATGGAGCTATAAACATGCTTTGACAAGGTCATAAAAAGGAAAGTCTGCTCCCCCATATATTACACAAAATAATATAGAAGTACTAAACTTTTCTTGTGCTAGGAATAAAAACACAATATTTCTTTGACCCTCTGGAAAAAAATATATATATATTTGGTGCTATTTTTGCAGATCCAACGCACAAATAATCCCTATATCATCACAGGCTGCATACAATTTGAAATTTGCAAATACAAATTTTATGCTTTCCTCACCATTCAAAAAATAGTCGTTTTTTTGTTGCTTTAAAAAAAGCGGGTCGCATTTTATAATGTGATGCCGTTCTCAATAGGGCGAACTGTTTTAATTGGGCCTTTACTGAAATGCCGGCCGCCGCGCTTGTTCTTTGGATATCGATCGACCATGCACGTACCACACTGCTGACGGGTACGCGGTGCTGAGGAGTTTTGGGTCGGGGTAAAAAGATTGATTCCTTGACAATGCCCATAAGAGCAAGGAGAGGTTCTGACTGAAAGGTAAGAAGCAAAAAAGGGAGGTTTAGGCTTTAAAGTTTATACAGGCAGCATTATGGTCTAGGGCTAGGCTACTGATTGATTTGTGAAAAACAACCAACGGTGTGCCTCTAGTTGTTTCCTGTGTTTTATATTTTGTGGGACTGGGAGTCTTAGTTAAAATCTTACACCACCCTACCTGATTACATGTCCATCATGCCCATTGAGCATTGTTTTCAGACTGTTCTTTAAATATGAAGTTCAGAATCCTGTGTTTTTCATTTGTGGCATTGATTGTGAACTTTGAGTTTGAAGGTCAAAATATTATTAAATGTGCAATAGGCCTATAACTTGTAACTTATTGACATCCCTACTTTTGTAATATAATTATAAGCCCTTTCACAATTTCAACTGCACGTGTGCACAACAAGAGTTTATGAGGAAATAATATTGTAACCTGACGCTACTTCAGCGGTTGTGTACAACTACAAAGTCTATGGAGTCAAGACAATTTTCTAGCAAAAATGAATATGTTTCTCAGTCCCATATCATGTCTCATCATCTTTTTGTTGGAATTTAAATATTGACCTTCATTGAGATTATAGGGCCTATTATGAAGAAAAAGTAGCGTCAGGTTGCAAAATTCTTTCGGTTTATGATTTTAACGAGAGATTAAAAAGTAGATGATTGCACCCAAGTCAAACGTGGTAGGCCTATCCACAATTTGCAAGTTTTATCTGATCAAAACGTGGCTGGTTTTCAAGTTTACGGTTGATAAAGACCGGCTGGCTGGACTTGAAAAACATGAAGTAAAATTGTTGAACAAAGTTGTTGGAAATTCATAATTTTTGACTTGTTTTGACATTTGGACCGAAAAGTTTTGATTTTTTTTTACTGAAAATGTATTTATGAATGGGAATAAATATGCTTGGCCGGGATGAATCTTGGCCTGTATTAAACAAGACCAGTTGGAGTCTGGATGCTGATAGATAAGAGAGGGTCATTATCAGCCTCCGTCCAGACTCCAACCGGTCTTAAACATAGTGTTTAAAACCAGCCAAGCACACATTTATTTACTTATTAATTATCCAGTATCCACAATAAAATAATTTCTAAAACTTCTGGAAACAGTTATTACTCAGTCAATACGTGGAGATTAATCCTAACATTCCTTCATGACCAATTAATTAATGTTACACTGTTGAACTTGACATGGACATGTGCATTATGTACATTGTAGTATTTAATAATAGTTTCATAATATGAAAACCTTAAATGTATCTCTCAATTGCGTGACCTTATGTATTTTTTTTTTTGGAAAATTTCAGGGGGGGGGGTAGGGAGAGTAGGCAAGGGAGAGTAGGCAAGGAGGTTTGATTTGTGAGGAGATATATCTGTAATTCAATACAGAGGCCTAAAAATCAAGACAGTTTTAAGGTGTTACTGCCAAATTTGCTGGGCGACAGTAAATTTTTTTACCCATCATTCTTAACCCTACAGTTCATGCAAAAAATCCATACATGTATGTGAGCACAAACCGATTTCACAAGTCATAGAACCTGACTAAATTATTACATATTACTCCATTTCTCAATTCCATACAGCAGCTGAATGGGTCAAACACCTTATGTGTGCAGTCCAAAAAACGGCAAATATAAGGCAAAATATAAAAAAAACATGTTAGCGTCCCCGCCTGCTTCCTTTTTGGAGGCCACCTTTTTTGGAGGCTGCTTTGTTTTATTTGTGTGGGGGGCAGGGTCGATGGTGTGTACTGTACTCACCAGTCTTTTGTATGATCTCACACGAGTTGTACAATGTACAATGTGCATCGTGTGTACCCCACCACTCTTATATGGTTGTGCATGAGTTTGCATTTTTTTTTATGGTTATGTACCAGTCTTCTCAAATCTGAGGCCGTACACTCCACATTCCATAAAGCTAAAGTTATGTGTGACCAGTCGTGTTTTGCAACAGACAGGTCTCGGTACATTTCTTATACATCACAAGCTGATTTACCCGATCATAGATCGGATAGGGCGTATTTGTGTTGGGGTTGAAAATTTCGGGAGTTAAATGTTAATGGGGGATTTAGTTGAGAAGACATGCAGTTATAGAAAAGCAATTTCTGTGGTGCGATCTGTGTTGCAATACATTGAAGGGTGTCACTTCGTGAAAACAAAAATTGATTGTTTCGCAGCTTTTTCGGTTTCACGAACTAACACTCACCTTTTTTCTCCCATTTCTTGTTGATTAAATATACAAACGGGTGAAAAACTGCAGATTTAATAAATTCAATACATCGAGTGTCCACAACGAGAAACCCAAATGAAAATACTATGCAGTTTCTACGAAAAGTGTTGTTTTAGAAGGTGTTCAACTTTAGAGGCCGTTTTCTCCGATTGCTAGTTTATACTGGTATGTACATGGGTGTCACTTCGTGGTGTCGCTGACCATGACATGTATAACTGTCTGTAAATTTTCCCGTTGGTCTGTTACATTGGCATTTTGTGAGGCATTCGCATTTGTGGGAAAACGATGTAGTTGAAAGACTTACCATAGTACACAGGCGAAGGCTGATTGTACAGTTTTGACAATAAATCATAATGCAATAAAATGTGAAGATGCCATTTGCAATGGAAATGTTGAGTGTTAACATAAAATTACAAAGTCTGAATCATGGAGGAAGGTCATAATTAAGTTACAGTATTGGACACTTCAACAAACGTAAACTTGAACTTCTTACAAATCGACGAAACGGATCGCCGGTCCATACGGAAAAATTAGGACGACCCGAAGTGTCTGACCCGGCGGAAGACACCCTCCACATTTTTCCATGGACGTGGAGCGATTTTGGCGTCGCGGGAGACTGCGGTCTCGGATCCTTTCAGGAGCAAACATTTCTCGGAGGCCGAGTAAAACTCTCTCTTATATATATAGATAAGATGCATAGTACATAGGCTGTACAACAGGATGCGCCATTATTTTGATAACATAATTAGTGCCCTCTGTAGTTACAGAAACTTTTTATTGCAACACCCTCGCTTGGATCCTTAACTTTCCTGCAATCACATTCTAGCATAGCTAGCTGCATTGATCAGGAACATTCCAACATGATCAGGAACATTCCAACATACCGTATTCTTGAATTCTAAAATAGATATACATATGCTACATATGCAGTGTGCATGATAATTTGAAAACCTTTGAAAATGTTTGGGGCAGGATGACTTTGCATTTTTTCTGTGCAACATTAACAATACACGGATTTATATAACTTTAAAGGATTCATTGCTTAAAAGATAAGTTATGTAACATCAGGAGTGGGAAGAGGTAGCATGGATAATAGCTCCATGCAGTCCGGATGTGTGCAAATATGAGACACAAAAGCATTCTTGTTTGTTTAAGAGAAAGCTGCATGTTTCACCATTGCTGCATACAAGTACAGCAAGGTCTGGCTGTCCATGGCAGCTCCATGGTCAGCCCATGTGCCTGTATTAGACCATGTATTGTATTAGTAAAAGTTTAGCCCATCGTTTTCAGACTGTTCTTTTATTATATGGATACATGTATTTGCTCACACACTCTGCTGATGCATTCCTTGGCAAAAATGTTGCAACTTGATGCCACTTTTTTCTTCATATGTCATCTCAATGAAGGTCAGTCATTGCAAAAATGATGATAAGACATGAATCTGGGACTGAGAATCATTTCCAATTTTGTTACGATATAGGAAATACTTAGACAATTTTCTTGACTCTGCATAGACTTCGTACACAATCGTGGAAGTGGCGTCAGGTTGCAACATTTTTTCCAATTCCTTCTTTTCAACAATTTCACCGGACCATTTTTGTGACAAGAGTTCTTATTAGTTTCTTTTTTTACTTGATTGCACATGTATTGTTGCAGTAGATTTCATCTTGGTCATGGAATCTATTCACTGATTTTTGTCAAGGTCAGACCGCTGTACAGGTTAATTGGTTTTTGTGTAACGTTTCTGTGTCACTGATTGTGTGCTTTGTGATAAGTGAAAAATGCATGGTGGTTGAAGTGGTGCGTGGCACAAACAGTTAAAGTACATTTTTTTAAATGGTGTCTGAAAACAGACTGTCTACAGTGTACATGTGCATTTGATATGTTTGTTGTAAATTTATTAACTATGTAGTCTGTTGGAGATAACTGAACTTAAGTACATGTACGTGTACAAAAAATTGCTGCATAAGATTACAAATGAAAAATCTGTGACCGAATGCTACAGTAAGACAAATTACATGTTTCATGTATGTGTGTACATTTTATTGTACCTGAATTGTACATTCTCTCTGTAACAGTGTATTGCACTTTTGCTCTTTTTGTGTGTTGCAGGATTCAGACTTTCTTTGAGTAGTTGAGCTTGAAAATCTCCAATAACCTCAAAATGGGTCTGGAGAAATTGAACTGGTACTGCGGCATCAACGACTCTGATAATCTGAACAACTTCACCTTTGACGTGAACCACACCCTGTACAATGCCTGCTTTGTGGACCTCGTCTACACCTTACCACACCTCATCTTCATCTTGCTGGGCATCCTGGTGCTCTTTGTTCTCGGATGCTGCACTCGGATCCGCAAGGAGCAATATCGCTACCTCATCCAGTACCCAGGCCACAACTTCCGCTGGGTGATCTATTTCATCTTGTTCAGCCTGGTGCTGTCTCAGATTGCTGAGAGCCTCTTAAGCGAGTTGGAGGTGCAGAGTTGGGAGCCGACCCGACCCCACCTCTACATCCCAGTAGGCTTCGTCCTGGTTGCCTCGGTCCTGTCCATGTTCTTCTACAATAAGATGGAGACGTGGAACCATCGCCACATGTCCTGGCTTCTCTTGACCTACTGGGTGCTGGCCCTGGGAATCGAAGTCATCAGATTCCTGAATTTCTATCACGATCCCGAGGTGGATTTCACCCTCTTGCGAGCCGATCTTAGTCTCGCTGCCATGGTTATTTACACCTTGTTGCTGTTGCTGGAGCTCAATGTGATCAGAGTGAAGGTAAGTTTTCATTGATATGATGTTCATTTTGAAAGCAGTTTATTTATAGCATAAACCCTAACCTTTCCAACGCCATCAAAATCCACCTATAGTAGTGTTGGTCTTGTGGTGGAATTCAGCAGATTTGGTCCTGAAACATTTTGTGAAGCAGGGTCAGTGATGGATTTTGGCGGACTTGGTCAAGTACTTAGTGAAATACTTTTGGGAGTTTGGGTTAGGGTGTCTGCAGAGGTAAGTTTATGAATCGGCTTAGCGGAGAATTTTGCTTTCAATAGCAAATTTTATGCGCAAAGCAAAAAAATAAATAGATAACTAAAATAAATTAACAAAAAACATAACAGAGAACCAGGATATGTCTGCCACAAACTTCCTTGATATTGAGTTTTGAAAAGATCTTGGAGGGATAGTGTTTGGGAAACTTGGTAGAATTGTGGGAACTTTTCTAGTGTCACCAGGAAACAAAGTGACATAAGCCGTTTCGCGGATACCGCCATCTTTGAAATTTGGGGGACATTACAATGAAAAGACGTCCCATCATGTTCAGCTACATTTGCACAGTGGGACGTATTTTCATTGTAATGCCCCCCCCCCCCCAATTTCAAAGATGGCGGTATCCGCGAAATGGAAATGTCACTAGCTCTTGCCTCCATTCACTTCAAGGGCTGTAGGGGCTTCAATGTACAATGTACATGTGCAATGTATGCCTCTGCAGTGTCTGTCTAACGTTTCCAAATTCTGAGTTCGTGTATTGTGTTGAATGCAAGGAGGCTGCACTGTAAACATGGCTTATAGCAAATATTGGCTTTATGAGATTGCATAAGAGAATACGTTACCCGTGCCAGTATTTTTATTTTTAGTGTAAACATGAAACTGACCCTTATGAAAACCCAAGCTCTCATGCTAGATGTTTCCCCAAGCCTATATTTTTTATGTAGAACTTTATAATTTAGCTCATTGAGTCATTTTGGGTTCCTGACTATATGCAAACCCTGTAACTGCAAAATAGTCACATTTAATAGTTTCTTGCAATTGACAGTATTAAATTATGGAACAAACTAACATTTGTGTGGTGAAAATCATGAACAAACCAACTTTTTGTTGTAAGTCTTGCGTTTGAAATAAGATGAAAAAGTGGGATAAAATTATTACATTTTGATTGTTCTGATCTAAAACCCACTTCACATGGATTCTAGTATTAGAGCGAAGCCACAAAGTTACTCTAACATGGGGAAGTGGAAAATGTCAAGGATGAACGAACCATGATTACTGTCCTAACATTCAATTCATTTGTGCTGGTCCCAGAGGGCCAGCCTAGTGTCCTCTACGAATCTATTTCACTGACTCATTGACCGGGCAGTGCAGTCGTATAGGATTACGCTGTAATGCTGATGAATGGACTAAATCTGATCCATTGTGTAGACCAGATGCATGAAAAGACATGTAGTGAATAGCCATTCTGAGTCCATTGAATTGAATGTACTAGATTTACTCCTAGGCTTGCCTTGTCACGTTTGGTGAAGCAAAAACTGATTTTTCCTAAAATTGTCGATGCAAATTGTTTATTCCCTTCCTGATGTTTCACATTGTAAGTTTACATAAGACCATTCTCCTTTTTTTCAAGATCTTCAAGTGTTGCTGTGAGGAGGAGGAGTTTCCCGAAGACCTGAAGAAGGAGGACATGAACTATCTACAAGGCTACACCAGCCTGCTGTCCTCAGCGTTCTACTGGTGGCTCAACTGGATCTTCAAGAAAGGTTTCAAGCAAGCTTTGGAGATAACTGACCTGGGCAGTCTGTCTGAGGTCCACACCACGCAGTATCAGAGGGATGCCTTCACTAGGGCACTCAAGAAAGAACAGGTACACATTCTAGCTGCTTTCCAGATTGATATCAGACATATACTAGTTCCAGCTTAATTCTCCCCAGGGGGCTTTTCGCTTATGGAGTCTGTGAAGAAGTTACAAAGGGAGAAATTTGGAGGGACTGTTCCGTGCATTGCCAACAGTGCCTGAAGCCAGCGCATTGCCAACAGCGCATGAAGCCAGTGTTGTAGTCGAGTATATTTTTCTGAGCTTTGATTGCTGAAGTACTTGTATGTCCGAGTACGAGTACAGGTATAGGTCTCGGAGTATGAGTACTTGTACTTCCGAGTACGAATACGAGTACTTGTACTTCTGAGTACTTCTTTTTCCCAATACGGCCACACGTCAAATGGTTCATTGTGCGTAATTGGCCCAGGCCCAGTCAGACTGATATACAGACCCACTTACGGCTAGCTGTTAAATGTGTTTGTTCAGACGTGCACAGTGGAAAATCAGGAAACTCTGATTTCTCCACAAGCCAAACAATAATTTCAAACTGAAAGTATCTATAAACTAAGTTCGTGGTAAATAAAGCTGTACAATTTTTTTTGTTTTGAGTACTGCTATTTGAGTACGAGTACTTTGATGATCGAGTACAATTTTGACATGTGGAGTACGAGTACTTTGCTTCCCGAGTACGAATACTGTCATTTCAAGTACGAGTACTTTGACATTCGAGTTCGAGTACTCTAATAAAAAAGTACTCGAGTAGTAGAGTACAAGTATCGTGAACGAGTACCGCAACACTGCCTGAAGCTCACGCGAAGAGAATACTGGTCGGTGTGATTCCGAATAAAGTTAGTCGTGCGTCCCTCATGCCATAAGAGTCCAAACCAATGCATGAATGCGGTGTGCCCGTTCCACTGGAGGTCTCAAAGCACCATCACCTGTTCTCGCAAAGAACATTGCTGAGTCCTTCAAAATCATTCACTGTGTAGGAAAATAGTGGCACAATCTTACATAAACTTTCCAAGGATATCTCAACCCCACATAAAGTGAAAGTTACTTGGCACTACTTTCTTAAATCTCGTAAAATCCTCCAAAGCCAATGAATTTTGCAAGATTTTGCGAGAGAAAGTAAGATAAGTTTTGAAAATGCACCTGCTGCCAGTAGTCTCACAAGAATTTTTGGGAAAATTTAAAATTGTTACGGACACTAAGAACTGACACTTGATTGCACGTGAGTGCCCGGCACACAGGCATTCTTTACAGAACCGAGATGTTTTCGTTATCTCGAACTGACACACAGAACTTATGCGCCCACTCCATACATTTTCATTTCCACAAACTGAAAGCGGTCTTAATTTCACCAGTGAAAAATTTTTGTGTATGAAATTTTTGTGCATGTCCAAAAGTATACGAGTGGAGTAAATTTGTGTCAACCTTTCAAAGTGTTTTTCTCTGAATTGTATTTCCACCATATGCTTGTATTTCTGTTTGTGAACTAAAAGTATTCTGTAATGCGTCTGTGTACATGTACAAAGTACTTCCACGTGTCAGTTGGTGAAACGATTGATAATGCGGTTTTCACAAACTGACAGCACACACTGCATGCATATCAGTTGGGCAATTCTACGGTTACTCACGTTACATTTTCGTAACGTGAGTAACCAATTTTGTGCGTCCTGTTTATCATACATAACACATTTTTCTGGATGTCGTCTTTGGTGCTGAGGTAGGTCTAGGTCTACTCTATCTACCATGGGGATAACAGTTGTTAAACCTCTTCAGTAAGGTAATTACAGCCCAAGGAAACTCAAAAGTACATCGAAAATGTAACGTGAGTAACCGTGGAATTGGCCAGTTCGTGAAAACAGTGATGAAATAACGGTTTTGTACAAAATTAAGAGTGGGAAATTTTCTATTACGATTTTGGGGGGGGGGGGGCAGGAGTAAAATTATTTGAGCAAAGGGGAATTCTCATGCTTTCCAGACAGTGTGTTGGGGGGATCCTTAGGTGTGCCCGATGAGATTGCTACCTGACACTTTTCAAATCAGAATTATGCGAGCTCATACATAGGGGTAAATAAGGACCGATCTCATTCTGACCACCTGTTCTACCCCTACCAGGCCCGAGCCAAAGCCCACAAGAAACCCCTCAGCCTCTACCGTGTCTACGCCCGAGCCTTTGGCTTCCGTATCATGATTGGTGGCTTCGTCAAGTTTTTCGGTGATGCTGCCACCTTCGTACCGCCCCTCGCTCTCGCAGGAGCCATCAGATACGTCACCACTCTCTACTATCAGCAGGGGGAGGATAATCTCATCGACCCTTCAAAGGTGATGTCAAAATAGCTGGGTAGAAATTTCAGTATTGAAGCAGAAGATTTGCAATAGTAGCTTGTAATATTTGGTTCTCCGAATAAAAACAGTATTCAATTTTCAACTTTTTAGTAATGACTGTGGTATCCTGCATGAGGGACCATTGAAGAACCATTGTGTCTTGTTATACCATGGTATTAGAATCTGAAGTTTTGATTGGGCTAGCTCATGTCATGTGACATTTACTAGATGTTCTTGTATTTACCACTGAGTAACAGTATTCCATGGGTTTGTCAAAAAATATTTTATTTTATTTCAGCCACATCCAACAGCGCAAGCGCCAATAACAGGATGGATAAGTGGAAAGAAGACAATGAGAAGAGGTTACAGTTTTAGAGGTGGGAGGAAAAGCCCAGAAGAATATTCTGGGGAAAACCCACGGAATCAGGCAGGGACTGAAAACCCAATCCACATTGGCCCAGGCGGGATTCGAACCTGGGTCACAGCGGTGGAAGGCGAGGAAAGTACCACTACGCCAACCTCATAGCTGCCAACTAGTACGATTTTTTCGTAATTATTACGAATTTTTTGTTAAATTACGAAAATACGATTTGCCACTAAAACATTACGAATTTCCCATTTTCTACCTAACGAAAAAAAAATACTTGTAAAGTATCGTTTTTGACCGAAAACTTCTGGCGAAATGTCGCGATAATGGATGGACTGGTGACAAGTCTAATAAGAATGCAGTCAAGCACCTAATAGACATCAATGCAGTGTGCGCAGTGGAGTACTTGAGGACCAGACTAAAAATATTTTTCAATGGTGTGTCATTTGTGTGCATCTCGTGTATGTGTGGTTGTGTGTACTGTATGTGAGTACTTTTCAGTGACGATCGTGAGCACATTTAGTCACTTATTGCCGGGATGAGACCCATCAGTACGAGATTTTAATCATGGAATTTAATAAGAGTATGGTTGGAATAATTGGTAATAGAGTTTGAGTTTGTCACAACGTCCAGAAAAGATAAATCAGCATGCGTTTGCAAGGTATGTTGGCGGGATATTTCTATTGCATACGGTGGCCCTAAATCATTGTGTGTAAAAACATGATACGAACTCGAAACTCCACATCGATAGCATGCATCTCAAAAAACATATGCGCACATGTTATTGTTATTATTTATTTGACTTCAACAAACAAATACAGACATTAAAAAAAAATTAATTAAAAAAAAAAATTAAAAAATATTTTTTTAATTTTTTTTGTTAATTTTCTTTTGGCCTACACTACAGTACATTATTATTAACAACAAGAAGGATATGCACATGTACCGGTACATGTAAACCATGTACCTGTACTCGATGTTGGTAAAGCTTTTGATAAATTGAGAAGTTGAAAATGACCGCGCGGGTTGATTACTAATTGGGATTTTGAAAAGTTGGCAGCTATGCAACCTGATTCCCCCTGTTAGTTATGTTAGTGTGAAATTCATTTCATCTTATGAGTAACATCTTAGAGAATATGACTGAATGAAGTCTCTGTATGAATTTCAGACCAAGTACGTCTCGGTGACGGATTTCTTGAGTAACGGCTTTGTGTTGATCATCATCATGTTCTGGTCCAACATCATCAAGCTGTTATCGCAGCAGGGCCACTATCACATTGTCATCACTGAGTCTGCTCACATCAAGGCATCGCTACAGGTAAAATGCTAAGCGGGAAAGTGGAGTCCACAACTGCTTAGTAGATTTAACCTGTTCAGCAGCAAATTTAGCCTCTGAGTAAAGCTCAGATCTTCATCAATCACGCGTAATCAGTAACAAGTTTTTGTCAAACAAAACTCTCCTGTGTAAAGAAGCAGATCGAGTGGAAGCCTTGGTCAAGGTCTTTATCGAAAGTGCTAGTGCCTTCGTCGATAGTATCTGATATTGTAGCCGCATGAGGTTGCTGTTTGCGCTTTGTACATAGCTAGTGCACAGGTTGTGTTTATGTTAGCAGAATACCATCATGGATTCTATCGACGAAGACCTTGACCAAGGCAAATTTGTGGTCTACTCAAAGGGCCAGTGTCATGGCGGTGCTAAGCTCAAAGAAATATTTGTTAACAGATGTACATGTAAACAAACAAAAATTAGTGCACGTTGAATTTTGTTTGGCAATGTCTACAAACTATGTCAACTCTTCCATGGTGCACTGCAGGTAAACCAGGATTTGTTTGCTAATGACAGTTGATGTTTATCGTGAATTACTTACATTGATTGCACCACAATGATTTGGCTTTCCTATACAGGTTTCTATGACTCAATTGTTCTGACTTGCAAACGAGTTTGGTAAGTTGAATTTCTCGACAGGGGATGCAGAAAAATCTATCCAGTGCTCTCATTACATGCTGTCTTTTCCCTAAACACAGGCGGCGATATACGACAAATCGCTACGTCTCTCCAGCTACACGATGACAGGGGGCGATATGACCATGGGCCAGATCACCAATCATATGTCGGTCGACACCTCCAATGTTCTGAACTCGACGCAGTGGGTCCACTATGTCTGGTCCATTCCATTTTTGGTACGTTCCGTAAGATTTTTTTTTTTTCTTGCAGAAAGCTAACATATCCTTTGCTCTGTCAAAACAGGCAGCTATTTATGAGAAGTCTCTGCGACTGTCTAGCTTTACGATGAGCGGGGGCGGTATGACCATGGGCCAAATTACCAATCATATGTCGACGGACACAACCAATGTTCAAACTGCGGTTCAGTACATCCAGTACATCTGGGGTATCCCCTTTCTGGTATGTACTGATGCCGGCGAGCTGTGCCTGGCACTAGACTAGACGTGGCTGCACTTTTGAGGTTTGGGTTGTTTAACAAACCTCTTGTATAGGTATCATCTTCACTACTAAAAAGCTATTTGATGCTTCTGCACTGTGCTTTCTGTTTCTCTACTCTTCTCTGATTTCAACAAACTGTTTCTTTATTCTACCATCTACCATGTGCTTTTGGCTTATCACATGCTCATGGTCAAATGTCAAAGGTCACACACAATGCAATGACTGGACTCTATGCTGGGTGCACACTGGTGAAAAGGCCTAAACCCATCGCTGAGCTCATGAATAAAAGTTATACCTTCAAAATATTCTATATTAGAGAGTTCTGAGAGCCATAACATTGGGGTATTGAAGAGATATGGCAATGAACCTCTGGCCCGGACTCGGGGCTTCCAATTCTGAGCATTTTGGATGCAATTGGGCATGAAAGTGGCGCTATTTTTTGCATGTTGGAGGGATCGTTTTTCAAGATGGCTACTTTTCTGCTTTGGGAAAAATCGGGGTCGTTTTCTTTGGGTGGGAATTTCTCTAAAAGTTAATTGTCATCAACCCACCAAAGAATGAAAATAAAATAAATAATGACATGTTGATCATCATATTTCTGTGCAGCTTAAATGCCTTTGAGAGTTTGAGTATTTTTTTTTAAAAATTGAATTATTTTTAAAAGAATTTTGAATTCTGGGCATTTAGCGCTAGTATCTATGGGAATTTCAATGCAGGGTTGTACCCAGCTAGAATCACTGCTGAGCTGACTCACGAGAGCCCAGATACCACATCATACTGATTTGTGTCCTGTCATACTATGAGCAACTTTTGAGAGTGAAGTGAATTGCCATACTTAGACAGAATTGAAACCATTTGCTATGACATTCCTGCGTATATATCAGCTCTCCATCTCTAGTGGGGGCAATATTGAGCTGTCGACCTTTAACCCTAACCCCCTAGGCCCTCTGGCTCGGATGCAACCTCAATCCTGCAAAATCCTCCAATTGCCTCCAAGAAAAAATTGGATTCAGCCTCAATCCTTCAAAATCATCCGTTTTAGTCTGTGGAGGGTGACTACTGCCTCAATCCTCCAAAATCCTCTGCCAGTTACTGACTGCTATGGTTTGAAGCAGTGCGAGTGGCGTTTAGAAGCAGTGCGGATGAAATACGAGAAAAACACAGGGCTGATTTATGCATGGCTGAACATAACCAATGCAGGATATGGCCTACTGCTTTGACATAATGCATCCTCCACAAAAAAAGTGATGCATCTGTGCCATTCATCCTCAATCCTCTAAAATCATCCAAAACCAACAGGAGGATTTTGGAGGATTGAGGAGGAGGATTGAGGAGGATTAGGGTTAAAGGTATAGTCCATCATTTGTAATTTGTGCATTTTGTTCGTTTGAAGTAACAGACATGCCCAAAAGAAGGGTGCTCAGAACAACTAACCTGATGAAATTCCTTATTGTATAAGTTCCTTATTATTCTTGGACATCTCAGAAAAGTATTAGAGTATGTTACACACTGTTTGATTCTTTCTTGAACCCGTCTTATTCTGCCATCAGATCATCGGCTACATGGTGATTCTGTACTTTGAGCTTGGAGTGGCTGCCCTGATTGGCTGTCTAGTCTTCTTCGTTACCATACCGATCCAGGTCGTCATAGCGAGGATGACTGCCAAATACCAGAAGACTGTCATGGTAGGTCTCTGAGCAGCTCTTGCGTTGTGTGTGTTTGTGTCACTTAGTCTCAGTGAAGACCTCTTTTTGACCTCCCGTCCTTGCTGTTTCCTCAGGAAAAATCTGACGAGCGTCTGAAGCGAACCAATGAGTTGCTGCAAGGGATTAAGCTGATCAAGCTGTATGGGTGGGAAGACATGTTCTATACCTCCATCAGCAAAGTACGAGCCTTGGAGATCTTGACCATGATGAAGGGGATGGGCTGGAGAATTCTGCTCAGTAAGCTTGAGAAATTTTTAAATATTCATGACATAGTGAACAAGTTCCAATAACAATTTGACTTTATTTTCACTGGAACCTACATGTATGCTAGTTGAGAGTTGACTAACCCAGACTTGGGGTCATCTTGAGTCATAATCATGATGACTCCTAACTCACGAGGCACATTTTATTTTCTTTAATACTAACAATCGTCCAGTTTGTGTCCACGGAAATACCTCAACATTTTAAGAAAAAGGTAATGTTAATATTACATTTCATGAAATGTAAATATATTAAAGGGAAGATGCAACATTTGCAAACATCACAAAACGACATGATCAAATTATCACGTAATACCTTACTGAATTGTTAGGGAATGACAGTCTAAAGCATCCTGTAAAATCGTGGCTCCTGGTGTGCTGACATTTTCAAGAAAAATGGTATTTTTCAACCCTGGTCGGCCGACCAGCGTTGGAAAAACTGGCTTTTTTCAAAAAAATCTCCTAATTTGTCCTTACTGGTTATTCTGCATTTTCTTTGCAATTGATTACACACCTGTGAAGGGGTACAAGCCTTCTAGACTGATTCTCTGACCTTACAATTCTCCAAAGTCTATAAATTGCTCTGGTTCATCTTAAGTGGGGCCAGGGAACCAGAGTACAAGAACATGATTGGTTTTCTTGGTTTTTCCAGCATCTACAAGCCCAAAACGTGAAACAAGTCAGTTAAACAATATTTGCTATAACATACTGATCCTCCAAATTCATTTATTTCTGAAAATTGCAGCAAAAGCAAATATTGTACAATCCCTTTAAATAGCCAGTGTATGTTTATCAGCTACTTTTATATCTTGTAATATTGTATCTTGTGTTGGTTTTAAAACAGTTGTTTGATCTTTATTTTGCCAATATAGTGACTATTACTAGTGCCAGCCCACTCATGGTGACACTTGTGGTGAGTTTCTGGTATTTTTTTTAATGGAATTATTTTATGGAAATTCCTTTGAAACTAATTCTTCAGCAATTCAGGTGAAACAATTTTATGAAGTTGATAGCACGCAAAATTTGCTTAACAAACACGGGGCACCAGCTAAACTGTCATGCAATGTGTATTGCTTGTAACTGGTTGCCGGCTGAATCATTCTAAGTGCAATCACTGAGCACATTTCTTAAGCAGTATTTTCTACTAAGCCGGTCCACAAAATTAGCCCAGTGGTTTGATATTCGGTCTGGTTCCGTCCCACTCATTTCACCATTCTTATACCCTTTGACAGTCCTACGGCCTGTACACCAAACTAACGGGCCTGCCCTTGACGTCAGACGTCGCGTTTGCTGCCCTCTCTGTCTTCAACCAGATGTCGCTGCCGCTCTTCCTCATGCCGATGGTCTTTGTCATGCACATCAACGCCGTTGTCAGCACCAAGCGCCTGAGGGCGTTCTTCGAGGCGCCCGAGATTGAGAAATCAGAGTTGGACGAGATAGATACAGAGGTCCAAGTTGGCAGAGGACTCATCAACCAGGAGGTGAAACAAAAAATCAGTAGTTTGGAAAAATGCACTGTATTTACCCCCCAATATTTTGTAAAGACTGCCCTTTTCTATTCAAATGCCCTTTTTTCACAAGCGCTAACCCCCCCCCCAACATTTTTTAAAGAGTGCCCTTTTTGTGTAACAAGTACCCTTTTTTAAAAGTATGTGGTGGCCTTTTTTGTGCCATCGGCCATTACGGGTGCCTTTTTTGTTAACCTCGCTCATGTATCTCCGTTAGAACGCCCATAATCTGATGGTCTTGTGATGGACTTGTGATGACTTCTGAGGGAATTGTGATGACTCTAATACATCAAAGTCAACATGTGACAATGTTCCCAATGTTCTTTCATATAATATTCCGTGTAGGTTGCTGTGCGTCAGCCCAAACGAAGGAGAGCAGAGGACAGACAGCGATTACTGACGTCATCTGAGGAAGAGGACAGGATGTATGATGACGTCGTCCACGCCATCTCCCCATCTCCTGTACATCCCAGCTTACCAGACAATATTGCAATAAGGGTAAGCTGTCAAAACAATCTTGAAGAGAGGCAGTTCTCAGAAGCATCAGAACCGTAACAAGGGGGGGGGGGGAGTGGGGTGGCACATTTCTTGGCCTTCAATCACAGGATAAAGCTGACAAGAATAACACTGTTGCTGAGAAATGGAACAATTTTGCTTACAAGAATGATAATGTTTCCAACAAGAATGACACATATTTCTGACAAAAAAACGCCAATTTTACAACAAGAACAGCATTTGTGCCAACAGGATTGAGTCCAGCCTGTGGCTGCAGTGGCAAGCTTCAGCCATTGAATCGGTCCTTACTTAACCAGTTCGCGCCGGGATTATTTTGACAATGACTGGACCCAGGCGCAGGATTGTTTTCACAAACCTCGATGCCAGACAGGTCCAGGCCGTCATCTGCGGGTAGCACACCTGTTATTTCTGGCCTCGCTCGCTGTGAGTGGGTCCCAAACAGATATTTCTGGCCTCGGTCACTGCGTGTTATCTGTCATCCGTTCGAATACCGCAAAACCTTGGGGGGGGGGGTTTAAACAACGTCATCTTGGTTAATACTAGAAAAGAGAGGTACATGATTGACTCTTTGAGTATCATTACCATGGCATCCCCACACTCGGGTGCAGTCTCACTCAAAGACGACATGGATCTTTGCACTAGTAGAGGAAAATTGCTAATATGTACTCGGTACAAGATATGTACAATCCAGTGTATGTGTTCTACATAACCCCCGAGGACCGACACACAAAGGGAGAACAACAGATCCTTTCAGTCCTCGGTAGTTGGGTCTTTTATTGGAAACGGTCCTCTGTTGTAAGTTTGTGTGCTTAGTCTATGGGAGAGTGTTATATTACAGGGACAAAGGGAAACACAAAGCATTGTCCTCGAGAGTATAGTAAAACAAGAGTGTATGCACGAATGCATTGTGAATTTCACACACTGTCTCTAATGAGTCCACTGTTCAACACCATCTACTATTCCTACTCGGTGTCTATTGGATAATCCTTCTTTGCCCCTGTCTTTACAGATCCGAGGTGATTATACGTGGGACAAGACTGCTACCACCCCAACCCTCAAAAACATCGATTTGGATATCCCAGTCGGTAGGTGTTCTTCTGTCTCTTCGCATTGTCAAAGCTATTTCATACAATTAAAATACAGGGTGAGTAAAAAAAAGCGGAACCCAAACCCTCAAAATTATGTTTCATATTTTAAAAAAATATGTAGCACCAAAAAAAATAATGATTGGAAAGCCAATTTCATAAGGTACTTTTAGATGAAAAAATGACTGAAATTGGTCGTAGAGCCAAATTTATGTCATAAACATTCACAGAAATATGTGCAAGAGTTGAAATGTGTTCAATTTTTGAGAATGCACAACACAAAACCTTGCCTGGAATCACACAATTTGTTTTGCATTCATTTTCACGTTGAATCTGAATTGGCCTTCAGTCACAGAAATCCTCATGGAATGCAGTTCCATGCTGGCATGCTCAATTGCTCGCAGATTGGGTACATTACTTACAAATGTACCTTGTCTGCAGGGTCTTTTCCAACTGTGTTGTATAAAGTAGTGGGGACACAACAATTTTCAGAATTCTGTTAGAAAGATTGAGGAGTCCTTAAATGATGACTCCGTGGAAACATCACATAAATGTTCATAAAGTATATTGAACGAACATCTTCAATTGTGGATCGGAGTGCCATGGAGTACCGTAGCCTAGTGGTCTGGGGCATTGAATTCGTGGTCTGCGGGTAATTCTGCTGTTTGTGGGTTTGAGCCCAGCCTGGGCTATGACACTTCTATGCCTGATATGGGTAGAGGCGTTATTGATGCCTTGCAGTGGACTAGTTACCCATCCCAACCCTATTCATACTGTGCAGAGATTAGATTATCTTGTCTTGTTTCAGTGTGAGGGGCTGGTTCTTCCGCGCTTCCCTCTGTAGCCCACACCTTGAGTGGCCTTTGGCCTTGTGATGGGCGATTTGCATAACAAATTTTTAAAAAGTCCCTTGACACCAGAATATTTCTTGTTTTGTTTCTGTTACAGGCAAGTTGACTATGGTAGTGGGTCAGGTAGGATCAGGCAAGTCTTCCTTACTGTCTGCTATCCTGGGAGAGATGACCACAGTCTCAGGAAGAGTCCAATGGAACAGGTAAATGGAACAGGTCTTAATGGATTACAGGTGTTTTGATATGCTGAACAGGTGTCATTTCTCATAATAACACTCAACCAAAAAAGAAAGTCCCCCCTTAATACTTTTTTGTCTAACTCAAATACTACTGTGCACATCTCGCTCAAATAACAACTTAGCAGTACAGAAATTCTGTAGCAATCCAGCCAGACTCCTTATTTGGCCAAAAACAGTGACAACGTGCATGTACACAAAAGTGCAACTTTTGTTGGCATTATTTGTCATACATGTACATTGCATAATTTCCTACACATTTTTGAGTTGGACAAAAAGTGTTGGAAAGGGGAGACTATCTTTTTGGTTGAGTGTCATTGTTACTATGTCAAGAAAATAACCAAAACATTGAATGAGATTATGTTGGGTATATCCATAACGGGTGATGAAAATCCATGTTTGTAATACATTTTTTGGCCTCTTTTTGGACATAAATTTCTAATGTACAGATGCTTAAAAATTGTCAGGATCTTCATGGGTTGTCAAGTGATATTTATTGAAAAATAACATTTTCCAGCTCTATCACGATTCACCATGCACTATAGACAGTTGACTAATTGGCACCAAGGTTTTATCTTTGCCTTAAGATAATAACACAATATAGTATTTTGATGAGAAAAAGTAAAAATGGTTGCAACATGTTTGTATCATTTCAGTCAGTATGATTCCGTCGCGTATGGTGCACAGAAGGCCTGGCTGTTAAACGCTTCCCTCAAAGAGAACATACTCTTTGGCAACAAACTGGAAAAAGACAGGTAATGTATTTCCAGATTTAGCGAGTCCCTAAGTTTTTAAGTGTTCAGATTTTATGTTCATGTGGTTTTACTGATTGCGTGTGACTTTCATAACGTTGCTCATTATCATTTGTAAATTTTGAAAAAGAATGGTGTCTTTATTGAAAACTCTATACCTGAACTGTAAGAACTGTTCATTTTTCATGGTTGCCAAAAGCAAAAGGGATTGAAATTGCCAGCCATATGCGGCTAATGTTGTCAAATGTCCATCACAAGCCCTCGTAAGTCAATCACAAGCCCTCGTAAGTCAATCACAAGTCCTCGTAAGTCAATCACAAGTCCATCATAAGTCACCCAATCCCTAGACAAGTCACAAGCTATTCAAATGAATTCACTACTTGTGACCAGACTTGTGAATTTACCGCTGATGGACTTGTGATGGGCTCCACTACCCACGCAAGTATTTCGGTTCTGCCTGCTTAAACCGCTATATGGCCTCCGCGTGCCAACAAAAGAGGGCGCGTTTTTACCTCTTTTAGAACTCCTTGGAAGGGACACACATCATGTGCTTACTGTACGTACTGGTTCGCGCACGAAGTACGCACCACTAACTGAATGTGCAAAAGCTACTAGCCACCGCGTGTTTGCGTGAGCGTCAGGTGTCGTCGGCGTGCGAATACGTTTAGTTCAACTTGCAATGGTCTCCAAGTCTAATCTCCGCCTCCAATAACTTTGGATACATTCAAAATGCGCAGTCTAGGTCTCCCCAACTCTCCTTTTCTGGCCGTTGATGGGGTACTTGTGCACGGAGCCCATCATCCATCAGACAAATGTTAGAGTGCCTGTTCTTTCTTTCCTGTCCAGGTACAAGAAGGTCATCGCTGCCTGCTCCTTGCAGCCGGACATCGACATCCTCCCAGGAGGAGACAAGACAGAGATTGGTGAGAAGGGAATCAATCTGAGTGGAGGACAGAAGCAACGAGTCAGCGTGGGTCGCACCATGTACAGCCACAACAATGTTGTCATTCTGGTGAGTCAACAATGCTTACTCCCTCAATCTTTGCAAAGGGAGAGTTGGGCGAGACAACGAGGAGGGATGTTAAAGACTTTGCCCATGACACCTGATGCTCATGCAAAGATGTGATCGGATTGTGCACCATACGTGCGCAAACTAGCATGCCCACATGGTCTGTCCCCGATCCCCCCACCCCCACTGGGGGTCTTAAAAGTGTTCTCAAACCATCATCTACTGTCAGATACCCTCATTGGGTCAGATACTCAGGAAAACAATAGCCAGCCAAAAATTGCAGAAACCCTGTCTTTGTTTTCTGTTTAATTCCCTGAGACCCTCTCATTGCAGATACAGACTCAATCTTTCTGAAAGGGAAATGCGACTGTTTATTGATGGGTTGTTCTTTGAAAATGCTTTTCATCCAAGTAAGGAGTGAATTTTCTGCAAGTCCGATACCCGCTGCTATGTACACCTGCCAACCAATCCCGTTAGCTCGGTGGTTGAGTGGTAAGACATCTGCACTAGAAAGCAGGAGGTCGTGGGTTGGAGTCCCACCCGAGTGATTTTTTCCAACTTTCACTCGGGAGGTAACACACTGAGTATACAGTGTTTATACATCGGTGAAGGGCATAACTTAAGTTGATCCAATCACCAAGTTCCACAGCTTGCAGCAGTTTTGGACTGTCCTAGGTGTGGTGTGCATTCCTGTACAAGCATTACATTCACTGTGTGGACTTCCAAACAAAAGATGTCCACATAAACCAGGTAGCAGCGACGTTGTGTGGACTTGTCCACGTCCACACAAGGTTTTCCCCTTTCTGGAAAACAGGTTTAGAGGCATTTTTGGGTTAGGTTTATATGTGGCAAAATGATGAGAAACACTAAAGGGAATCCTGGAAAAAAATTTGGGTTGAAAGAGTTTTCACAGTTTGAGTAAAATGAGTTTTTTTCACTGGTTTTTCTTAACTACACGAAAAAAAAGAGGAATGTCCACACTAGGTATGTAAAACAAACATGGGTGTGTGGGGGGGGGGGCATTCCTTTTTACTTGGTTTTGGCTTGAGCTTTTTATGTTATTTGTCAGACAATCTTCTTTTCCATGTTTTTTTTTCTTCAGGATGATCCCTTGTCCGCCTTGGACATGCACGTTGGCAGTCATCTCTTCAAGGAAGGCATTGAGGACTACTTAATGAGGAAGAGTAAACGCACAGTCGTCTTGGTTACTCATCAGTTGCAGTATGCTGACAAGGCTGATAAGGTGTGAAAGCTGGCTTCTTGGCTGAAGACAATGATTGTTGTTGCTAGTTTGTGAATCTCAGTTGTGTATATTAAGAGTATCAAAATAGTATTAAGACTACGGAAATTTAAGGTGTTTGCATCACATCCGTGACTCAATGTCACTACAGATGACCCAGACCCAGCTGTTTTCTGAATCTCTGTGGAATTTGTTTTTCTTGCAAAAACAAATTGAGATTTTTTTAGCTTGAGGCCAAGCATTAAACATTCATTCTCACTTTCAAAAGAATTAATTTTATGGTGTTACCTAGATTAATTTTTTGTAAGTCTTTTTTTTTTCACTTTACTTACATGTATGTTTATTTATCCTCTTTGTTTTCGAGGGTAAGGGATCTCCCCTTCTATTTGGGGTCCACTTTCTTTCCTGTCCCTGTTACATCTGACATCTATGATTTTATAATTCTGATGCACTCCTTAATGCAGTCGTCCTCCAAGAGTGATTATGAATAGCAAACTACCTATCCAACAAATTACAAAGTACCAAGGTATTGGCAACAGAAACATGTCACTATTGACCCTAACTTTATAGAATGACCTATTTGCATACAACTTTTCTGACTGCATAACCCTACAATGTTGTCCTTTTTTTGCGATTTGCAGATTGTGTACATGAAAGACGGTGTGATCCGTCACCAGGGAACGCTAGAAGACATTCGGGAGGAGAACCCAGAGCTTGTAGCCAACTGGTCAGCCACGGCCAACGAAGCCGAGGAATCCGAATCAGAAACTGAAGACGTGAAAGAAGAGAGAGCCAAGCTGGTCCGTCAAGTCTCCACTATCATGGAGGAAGAGAAGAAAAAAGAGCTAGCCAGAGGTAAGGCTAGGTCCAAATGACTTGGCTACGGCCAGTAGCATATTTGGGGTTAGAGGACACATAGTTCAGAAAAAAAGAAGAAAAAATCATTATTTTGCTTAGACCAAAAAACATTAAATACTTCTGCTTCCGGTGATCCGACCGACCCTATTTTGACGGCGCAACTCTAAAATGTCTATCAGCAAGTTTATAAAGAAATAAAAAAAATTAAAAAATAGAAAAAAAATAGAATTTTTTTTTTAAAATTCTGCCTCAAAAAATGCCTCTCAACAACCTTTTTACATCAAAAACGCTTGTATTTCTTTGTTTGCCTACTTACATTTGCTATTTTTGGGAAGAAACCTCCATTGTTTTTACAAGTTCCCATTGCACGCAATTGCAAATTCCCTGCGCGATTTGCTGTGATGAAACCATGTGCGTAGCAACGCCAATGCTGTACTGTACTGTACGTGCACTTGCCACAAAAGATGATGGGAATGGGGCAACCAGTCTATGCCTGTGTCTATGTGGCAGGCCAACATGGATAGCGCGTGACACGTAGACAGATTCAGAGGGCAGTTGAAGGTCGCATTTGACAACATAAAATGCCCTGTAAACATCGATGGAGAAAGAAGATTTATGCAAGTTAATTCACAGAACTTGACTTCTCTTGTCTGTGTATGTATTTTCCGTGTTCATGAATGTATTTTGAGGTTGTACCACTCTTACTTTTAGTAATCGGCGCAACCTGAATTCATGCACGCTTACCGCGCAAAATACGGACATTGTTCGCCAGTTTCCCGTTGTGACTAGCGTTGTGCATAGTGGTGGACATGACCTGAATTCTCCATTATGTTTAAGAATTACCCACCGTAAATAGTTTTTACATTGATTAAGGCAGGTTTTTATCAAAGTTGGTGGCAATTTCTTTATTGCATTCAAAGCGCAAATGGAAATAGTTCAGACTGAAATTCACATATAATTGAATACCCCATTCAATCAGCACATTAAAAAAAAAATGGCCAAAACAATTTTCCGACCTATCTACCCTAATTTTGAAAGGCATGCAATTGGAAGCAGAAGTAATTTTTTTTTGGCCTGAGACGGGACTAAAGCTTGTTCCCGTACCGACTCTTTACCAGCTTTAATCCCGGTTTCCCGGATCTTTATTTTTGTCAGCGGATTCGACACAAGCTGGTCGTCTGGTTGAGAAGGAGGAACGAGCTGAAGGCTCCGTCTCCTGGCGAATCTATCTGGTCTACATCAAACACCTGGGCTTTGGGGTCTTCTTGTTTCAACTCCTGCTGCTTCTGGGCAAGAACGGCCTGGGTGTGGGCACCAACTACTGGCTGGCAGGGTGGTCGGAACATGGGAATAATCACACCATAAACGCAAATGAAACTGAGGTAAAGAAATATTGACCCCATTGAATGTTTTAACAAAATCAATATCCCGAGGTAAATAATACCAAACATAGGTAAATAATATTGAAATATTGACTCATATAGCATATCACTCTTGATTTCTTCCAAGTTTTACAAATGATGCAAGTCCAAAACCTATGAAGAAATTAAGACATTGAACATTTGGGAAACCCCTGACACAGGGCTGGATAGCTCAGTTGGTAGAGCACCGGTGCAGTCTTCCAGATGTTGCAGGTTCTAAACCTGCTCCAGTCTCTTTGTTCAAGCTCATATCAAACTATTGTCAGGGTGTGTGATGACAACCTGAGTTTATTTTTCTTTGAGGGTACTTGATTGATAAAGGGACGATACGTTTGTAAAAATAAACTTTCATAGTCAAGCCAAACCCAAAAGTCTGAATTTAGGTTTTATTTATTGTCAGTCAGTCAGGTCAGTCGGTCATTTGGGTCAGTTGGGTCAGTCAGGTCAGTCGGGCGAGTCCAGTCAGTCGGGCGAGTCCGGTCAGTCGGGCGAGTCCGGTCAGTTGGGTGAGTCCGGTCAGTTGGGTGAGTCCGGTCAGTTGGGTGAGTCGGGTCTGTCGGTCAGTCCGGTCAGTTGGTCAGTCCGGTCAGTCAGGTCAGTCTGGTCAGTCTGGTGAGTCCGTTCAGTCGGGTCAGTCAGGTCAGTCGGGTGAGTCTGTTCAGTCAGGTCAGTTGGTCAGTCGGGTCAGTCGGTCAATCCGGTCAGTCGGGTCAGTCTGGTCAGTCGGTCAATTGGGTCAGACGGGTCCAGCAAATATTGGGGTTGTGATTGCTAAGCTCTTTTATCTCCTATCCCCGTTTAGGATCCTTTACTCGGCTATTACCTGGGTGGCTATGCAGGCCTGTCTGTAGGCACTATCATTATCGGAGCTGCCTCCTCTACGGTTATCTACATTGGATCTCTCTTTGCAGCAAAGAAGCTTCATAACAGCATGCTCAATACCGTCATGAGTGCACCGCTTAGGTAAGAAATGTGTCTTGGGTCCAGTTGCAATCCTAAATTTGTTGACTTAATAAAGAAATCTTTAACTATGGGTGCTTGGTTCAGATTTGGGCGCACTTTACTTCTTTGAGATTTGCAATGAGGAAAGCAAGAAGTAAAATAACATTTTCGAACCTATGATTAGAAAGAAAAGACAATCTCTTTTCCTCCATGATCCTTCAAATCCATTATTAGTTTTTGCAATGGGATTGTAGTGGCCGTCCACGCAGCTTGATGCTCATTGAAGGTTAAAGGTATTATTTTATTATTATTAAATGGTTTATTTAAAAAACATCATATCGCAGCCTCGCGGGCCAAATTGCACAATGTTTGACATGATTTACAAATATTGTTAAAAGACAATGATTACATACAAATAAGAAACACGAAACTATGACATAACAGTAAAAAACACTAGAGTGGACCATTTGCAGCTATCTGAAAAGTGACCCACCAAAATACTGTTAAAAAGCTTACTTGGTTTAAAGATAGTGGTCACACTAAACCCCCTGTAAAATTATTCACTGGCATACTGTCATTTTGAAGAAAACAATAAAAGGAGTTCATTGCTTGACATCGCACAGCTGCAATCAGCTGAATGAGAATGTGTCCCAGATGCTGATTTCAGGCACAATTGAAAATATGACTCGTCAACTTCTGAATTGAAATCGTGATCCTAGAATATTGTTTTCTTGGAACAAAAAAATGCACCAATTACAAATGGTCCATCATATCCTTTAAAGGGGCACTAGGTCCTGAAATCCCCGAAAAATTTCATGTTTTTGGATTGTTTACTTAGCCTATTTCAAACATCTGGTTGAAAGTAGCCCGACCTAATGTCTTACCGTTCCCGAGAAAAGACGAAAAAACCCACTTGTTTACATCGGACACAATGGAGAATGAATACGTTTTTCGTGTCGTTCTCAGTGTACGATATACACGTTGTGTGTCTCAGGAACAGCGATGACCAATCACCAATGCCAAAAAAAGTGGTTTCTAACGTCTGCAAAAGGCGAACACTTTACGAATGAAATCACAACTAGCATCCAAACAGCTCGAATTTATGGGGTCACAAAAGTGGACCCCGAAACTCGTTCTCACACGCATAATGCAGGAATAACACAAAAACGCCCAGTTTTGAAAGGATAGTTGTGTGGATGTTTATATCCTACTTTTAAATGTTATTTCCGATTAACATCATCTTGTTAAAAGCGCGTTTTGTAGCCCAATTGGGCTGTTCCAGGACCTAGTGTCCCTTTAAGTACAAATAGTGGGTTTTGGGGTTTCCTGCATAGCAGAGTTTTGTTTTTGAGAATTCAGGAAGCCTTCTAGCAAAACTTCTAGCGGTACTTCAGCTTGATCATTCCTTTCCATGTCAATATCTGCATTCGTTTTATTTTTATGCATTGCACAGGAACTGTTGAACGTTTTGTATGGAGGGGTGCAAGCATGTCGTTGCTAATTCTTGACTTTATTTGTTTCCAATTTGATATGCCAGGTTCTTTGACACTACCCCAATTGGGCGCATTCTCAATCGGTTCTCCTCTGACACGTCGGTCATTGACATGGTAATGTATCCCACAATTATCTTTGTTTGTAGCAAGTTTCAACCAGCAGAGATTTAAAGTTTGTTTTGGAAAATGTAATATCCACTGACCTGGTATTTCAATCAGATAGTTTTAAATCATCTTAAAGAGGAGTTAGTCCGTGGGACGAAGCTTTTTTCCCTGCCCTCCAGACTGTCTGGTTTGCCTAAGTTTAGAAAACTTCACAGACGTGTAGATTATGGTGTACCCTATGGAAAAAAACTTTGTTCCTCGATCCACAGTTTGTTTGGGGATGAGAAAATCTGGGATAAAATGTTGAAAATTCTACATGAGAAAAAAACCCAAAAGAAATAGCGCCCTCTATTGACATAGTAAGAATACGCCAAGAATCCTGCATATGAACAAAACATAAGAAACAGCGCCCTCTATGGTCGAGTTCGAGCGATCTGTTCTTGACACGGGTTTTGGTTCTCGTGCTCGAACGGCGGGATCACGACCCACAAACACTGCAGTCAAGACAGGATCACACACCACCTGTCCATCGGGGTTTTGCAATAATAATATACCCATGTCGTCAACAAGACCTCCCAAACTCAGCCAATGAGTGCTTGCTAGATGATACTTCTTTCATATTATTGTTGTTATTATTTCTCATCAGGATGCCAAACAAATCATTACAGTTTTGTCCAACTTGAAATGATCAAGTTTTAAGATGGAATGTTATGTATTATCTACATAAAAATCTATTGGTATGCGGTTAAACCCCAGATCAGAATAATTTTGTGAACTCTTATCTCATAGTAACATCTTTTCAATAATAACAAAAGTGCATGGCATATGGTAGAGGATGTTAGCGCATAGTAAATACAATACAGTTGCAAAGTTGCAGTATTACAAGCATCTGAACTTTTGAAACATCTTTAAAAAAATATATTATGCCTGAAATTTTAAAAATTGATGCAACCCCAAAAAAGGAAGTGGGGTTAATTGGTGGTTTTTCCATGGAATGGATGGAGCAACAACAAAACATGAATCAATTCTTTTAAACAATATTCAAAATAATAAAAACGGCAAGACGGTTTCATTTACCCGGCAATCCTTGCATGCACCGCTGAAACAATTTTCAGTTGTAGTGCTGCCACTAAAAGCTTCTAAATTGAGGAATATAAATTAATGTTCTCTTCTTAAAAAAGTTTGCAAACAGAAAGTGGGTCCTTCAACTTGATGAGACCTCTGACATGTTATACAACATTATGTAATCAGCCTGTGATGAATACAGGTGCTCATATAGCTCAATTTTAGTATAGATTGAACCAAATTATGTCATCTTAATACAATTTTTTTGCGTGGGTAAAAACTGTGGGTTCAAATTGCTGCCCCCTCCCCAACAAAAATGAATAAATTAAATTAAATCAAATAAATCACTATTTGTTTTTCTTTTGGTGATTACTTTAACCATATTGTGCCTGGAATATTAAAAATACCAAAACAGTATTTGCAGCTATTGCCATCTTTATTTTTATGAGTATTTTTTTTTTATAAAAGTGTAATCAAAAATAAAATCAACATAATTACATGTATGAGAACATGAGAACTGTTCTTTTAAAATGTTTTTTTTTTTAAAGACGTTTCAACGTACCAGATACATGCATAGTTCCTTTTTTTCTGCCTTACTGATATGGAAACGGGAGGAAACTCTGTAAAAAAAAAATTCTGACGGCCATTTTCTTTTCAATTCCTGATGTTTTCATGTCATTTTTCAGATGTTTTGTTTCATTTTCTGATGTTTTCAAATCATTTTCTCATGGTTTCATTTCATTTTCTGACATTTTGTCAAATTTTTTGGTGTTCTTATTTCATTTCCCCAGCAAATTGGAGGGACCCTGAGTACTTTCTTGAGTTTTTCGATGAGCTGCCTAGTGGCTGTGCTGGTGGACGCTATCGTGACCTGGTACTTCGTCATCGCGTTGATCCCCATCATGTGCTTCTACGTCCTGCTGATGAAGGTCTTCATCACAACATCCAGGTCAGATTGGAATTTTTGTAATATAATTTTAAATAAGTGTTTGTCCCTGAGGATGATACTGCAGTTGCCTTTTTTTGACAACTAGAAGGTTAGATTGATTTTATGTAATGATTGATTGATTTTTGGGGGTTCGGGGGGGGGGGGTTATAATTGCATTAGTGTTTAAGTTACCTTTTTGGAAGGATGACTCAAACAAAGCCATGATATCGTAGTATTTGTGTTCACAAGCAGGATACTTTACTGCAGTTGCCTCTTTTTCAAGTTGGGTCCAGGTACTTTTAACTGATAAAGCAATTTTTTGGATTCAACAATATCATTCTAAGCACTATGTGCAATTTTTACAATTTGTGTGCATGTCACAGGCGAATTGAATGGAATCTGAACACAATTTTTCAAAAATTAAAGTGATATCGTTAAGATCTGATTATTAAGATTAGAGGTCAAGGAAGGTCATCATGTTTGTATGTCATCTTATTTATTTCTCCAGGGAGTTGCAGCGTCTTGACAGCATCAATAAGTCTCCAGTCTATGCACACTTCTCTGAATCTCTGGGCGGATTGTCAACCATCAGAGCCTACAGGTCTGTCGTCATTATCCAGTTCAGGAAAATAATGTTTTAGGGTCCATGCATTGAATTTTTCTTAGGAACATATTTTGTGCAACTTTCTACTCTTCTTTAAGCATATAAAAACTATTTAACGTCCCTTTTTGGTTAATTTGATTGAAAAGTGCACTTCTTTGATTAAAATTTTTTCATGCTTTTCCCGACAACTGAGGGTACTGTTGCCATGATGTCATTTCAGTACGACACTGTTCAGTTTAGGGGTTTTCTCAGACTGTGAACCCAATATTTGTTCATTGCAAACATTTGTGAGAAAGGTTTGCTCATTGGCGTTCTGCCATGCACTGACACAACGACAAAATCACCAAAGAAAAGAAAATTTACGACAGCAAAATAGCCAAAATTCGAGCAACTTTTGTGCTAAAATAGCTGTAACATTGCAGTTTCTGCCCGTAATGACATCACAGTTTTGCTCATGATTATGGAAATTCACATAAACTAAAAACGCACCAAAATACCTTTGAAAATGGCAAAACGAAAATTGAAAATGAAAGTCAGTGGGACACACAGGTGCATTTTCAAGGAAAGCATTAAAAATCTTACATTGCATGGGCCCTTTAATATTCAGAAATTTTATAAGCTTTTGTTTTCTCCAAGAAAAAAGTCAATGTGCTTGCTTAGGTGAGACTCGAACCACTGCCCTCCTGTTTTAAAATCAGCACAGAGGTATTAATTATTCTATTGCCGAGCTTGCCAGAGTTTGTTGGGTGGAATCTGTCATGAACAAGCTTGTAATTTTTTTCCTCGGAAAGCTGTTGACAGCTTATGAAATTATTTCAATGAATTTCCAAACCTGATGTTGCATTTCCCCCTTCTATGTTGCCAAAATCCACCATACACATTTTTTTTTATGAGAGTCGCCCATCACAAGGTCCTTCTTACGGCCACTCAAGACCAGGGCTACACAGAGAAGGGATGGCAAAGGAAATCTTTGAAAAAGAAAAATTACTTCGAGCTGCAAGATAATCCGGGACGTGATTTGTGTTTGAACAAGATGCAATTTATACTTGATTTTGTGCAGATTCATTTCTTTAAAATAAGTAACAACATTGGCTGAAAAGTGACCAATTATTTCCTTTTGTATTTTTAAATCAGCCTCACATTCCTGTGAAATGTCATGTCTGAAAAGAATTCTACTGAATAAATTATTAATAAAGATTATTGTTTCTTAAACTATGACAGGCAGCAGCATCGCTTCCAGAAACTCATCATTCAAAAGATTGAGTTGAGTAACCTGACTTTCCTGTACATGAACACAGGGAACAGGTGGTTGGGGAGCAGACTGGTGAGTACAATCCCTGGCTTGACCTTTTTTGAGATTTAAACAACGACATCAATATTTGGGCAATTGACAACCTCACTCATAATTACATCCAAACGGTGATGTTCAAATGGTGGAAATCATGATATTAAAATGTCCAATTCAAGCAGTTAATGAAATCAGTGGATATTCCAGATTTTTTTCTTCAAATTCCTGCAAAACAGTAAATTGAACCTTAAATATTCATGTCCTTTAAGTAATGTCAATCATTCAACCTGTTGTTGTGAAAATCAATCATTTTATCAATTTATACCATTTAGGCCAAATTAGAAAGAGAGCACTCTCAGCTATTCTGAAGCTAATTTGGTGTTATTCTGATCTTCACAGGACCTGATTGGAGCAGCCATCGTGTTATTTGCCGGCCTTGCAACCATGATATCGGCCCTCGCAGGTGGCCTCCAGCCTAGCTTGGTGGGACTAGCAATTACCTACGCTCTCAGTGTAAGTCACAAATAGATCGCAAGTCCGTCACAAGTCTATCGTAAGTCCTGTCACAAATAAATCACAAGTCGATTTAGAAGTCCAGTCACAAGTAACGAGTGATTCAGATTAGCAAAGGAAAGCCGAGCTATGCTCTCACTGTGTTGTAGTTGAGTACATAACAAGTCAATTCTCAAGTCACTCTCCTGAAGACGGTCAGAGCATACTGACCGGAACGTGGAGTTTATACCTCTGGTTCTTTTCAGAACCATTCTCTTAGTTGAGAAATTATTCGCACATGGTGTTTCCGCAAACCTTTCATTATTTAGTATCTCCACCATGCAAAGCCTCAAAGCTTACTTAATTCTCAAGTCATTTCATTAGTCTGGGGACCCTGGTCACAAGTAAATCACAAGTCATTTCATAAATAGATCAAACGTCCAGTCACAAGTAAATCAAAGTCCATCACAAGTCAATTCTCAAGTCAATTCATTAGTCTGGGGACTCCTGTCACAAGTAAATGAAAAGTCCAGTCAAAGTCTATCACAATCCTTCACAAGTCCAGTCACAAGTAAATCGCTAGTCAATTCACAGTTCTAGTTGAACTGCTTGTTAATTTTGTGATCATTTGACCTGCAGATTTCAGGCCAGTTGAACTGGGTGATCCGCATGTCTGCTAACCTAGAGATGCAGATGAATGCCATGGAGAGGGTGGAGTACTACAAGTCTGTCAAGAAAGAGGAGTATGACGGTGAGTGGACAGTGACAAAATGACAGGTGACAAAATGACAGTGACGAGGGTTGAGAAATGACAATGACATTATGAAATGGGATGGCTGTCTGTCAATAGAGTAAAACTAGCAAAGATGGGTTTGGGCCAATTAAAACAACGAGGTAACAGATAGGGTTCCAGATCATGAGATCAGGTACCCGTAACCAACTTTACAAATTACTTACTAACTTCTCAGACATTGAAAAAGAAAGATTTTGAATGCCATTTGTGGGGTATTTTCAAAATAAAAACCAGTCTACATGGAAAACCAAAAGAGATTTCACAATTTTGTGCATTTTAATGCACAATGGATGAAACTCGCTAAAGTTACCGTTATTATCGTTAAGCCTGTCAGACAAGTTCCAGGATTCGCATTTTGGGGTTGGGTTTCTTTTATGAGTACCCTGGTACTTGTGTTTTACTTCAATAGGTCTCGTTCAAATGACATCATTTCCTACCGACCATCCACATGCATGGGCCTTTTGAGCGTCAACTTGCATAATGCGCATCGGCTGCGTATTTCCAACACATGACGAGCAACAAGCGCGCGTGTTTGGAACATTTTCAACACTGTGCATTGCGTGCTTGATTGCGTAAAATACGCAGTTGCAGTTCTCCTACAGAGATGGCCGTCATTGAGCGAGCCCTATAGATTACCCAGATCCTGTACTGCCCGTAAATGCATACAACTAGTAACAGGTCAGCTTGAGCCAACAGTTTTTTGGCAAAACTCCATTTTAACAAAACATTTATATCGCTGTGAAGGTAACTCAAAAGAGTAATGCAGGTTGCTTCAGACTTTCTTGTCTAGGGCTACTATGTGACCTTTGACAATTACAACCACATGGACACATTCTGACAATAGACATAGCTGTAGCTTTTAACACTTGTTACTGACTTGGCCTGATTTTGTGTTCTGGTACAGGTGTGATTGAGCCACGCCATGATTGGCCAGATCAGGGTGAGATTGTCTACAAGGGTGTCTCAGCCCGATATGCTTCAGATCTTGATCCTGTGCTCCATGGTATTGATATCCACTTCAAGGCAGGAGAAAAGGTACGCTGACGTGATTGTTATTAAGCCTGTTAACCCATAGGCAGGGTTCACTCTTAACTTTTTTTTTCACTAGCCAGCCGGACTAATGAAACTGATTCTTATCTAGTCCGCAGGTTTTTTTTTCACTAGTCGGCAATAAAATCTTCACATTCTTGCACCAGAATGTCATAAACAACAATGATATTTACAATAATTTGGACTCGCCAGGCGGACTACTTAGGAAATGGTTTTGACTAGACCGCCACTGTTTTACTCGCATTTTGCGAGCGGACTACCGCTAAGGCCCTGCACCACCCCAAACCACCCTGCCTGTTACTACCTGTAACTCCCCACACCACCCTGCACTCTATAAGGCTTGATAGCTTTATTGGGGAATAAATACAATGGAATACAGTGGGCAGTTTGGAAGAAAATCCTCCAAAGTCCTTAGACAAGGCATTAACGAAAGTACCTAGTAGCTATATTTACTTGTACATTCTTTGGGACATCAAGCCCCATGTTACGTAATAGCAGCTGGGGTGCACCTTTAACAATTCCTACAAAATCCCAAAACCTCCTGCAGGAATTTGTAGGATCTTTAGAGGGTAACTGTTAAGAATATCTCACCCTTCTGTAAATTTAAGGGTTCCATTTGCCTCAGAAATGCACGTGAGTCTTGGATATATTGTTTACCAATCTTGAAAACGAAAGAGTTTGATAGATTTTGACAAAAGGGAAGGTATCTCTACAGGTTTTATCGTATGATGAGCAGCTATAAGCAAATAACTGCAACTTTGATTTTCTGTGTGTTTAGATCGGGATTTGTGGTCGGACTGGAAGCGGTAAATCATCACTGACCCTGACCCTCTTTAGAATCATCCAGACATTTAAAGGTCAGTCCAACAGTCCTATTTATGAAATATTGCATCACTGGTGTCATGGCATTACATTCATGCAAATGTTACACTGTGCATTCATTCAGGGTTTGATTTCATAAAACTTGGGGGGAAAAACTGAATATCTTAAAATGTTTGGAATGAGGATATCACAACTTAATTAAATTTATTACTAAGTCTTCTGCAGTTAACTTTACTGTGTGCAACATGTGTCAGAAATGTCTTTGTGATAACGTCTGAAATTTGCGCAGTAGTTTTTAAATTTCAGACAATCCGATGAAAGAACACTGTTGAACTGACATGTTGAGTTTTCAGATAATTCGAGGTCGTGGTGTCATCTTATAATCATGTATGGACAAGTTTGAAGTTTTGAAACAGAAGTTCCCTGCCTTAGAAATCCTTTCACGACCTAGTCCTTTTATAGCCATATAGGTAATGTCAGAGCAACAGAATATATTTAGTGTTGCCTCTTTTTTGTCATTCCTTTTGTTAACGGTTCATTTTGCATACAAGCATCGTCGCGTAACTCTTCTGTAATTCTGACCCTGACAGGGCAAATCTTGATTGATGGAGTGAACATTGCCCACCTGCCGTTGGTGGAAGTCAGACGTCGTCTGGCCATCATTCCACAGGACCCTGTACTCTTCACTGGAACTATCAGGTGAATGCACAAAGAAAGCAATCAATCTTCCATACTGAAGTTTGCTCGTGTATTTTTCATAAAGAGCTTGAGGTCAGAGAGGTGAACACAGTTCGTCCTCCAAACCGTAAAAATTGCTGAGTTCCTGTCAAGTAAAACAAATGAAAATCACGAAGCAATGTCATCAAACGAATGTGCCTTGCAGGCAAAGCAGGATGTGCACTGCCAATGGCAAATCAACATTGTGAATCACTTGTTTGTTTATAGAAAAATAAATTTGAAAAATATTGTGTTGTTGTCTTCAAGGTTTAACCTGGATGCCCGGGGCGAGCATGACGATGATGCATTATGGGAAGCCCTGGAGATTGCGCAACTGAAAGATGTGGTGTCCGAACTTGACCTCAAACTGGGTAAGAATTTGACCTCACAACGTCCCCTGGTGTTTTTCTCTGTCACCTACCAAAAAGCAATGGGCTCCGTTTGTGTACAACACAGGGCGCTTTTAGCACTTTGGAGAGCCTAGTAGACAAGACACACTGCGTGTTCGTACTGGTTCAAGCGCGTATAGCGCCAAGTATATACAACTTCGTTTATTCTTTATGTTCACAAATCCAAAGTTTTGCTTGGGCGTGAAGCATTGTTGACAGTGCTTGCGAATGTCTCTTCCACTGGTCTCCCCCAACTCTCCCTTTCTAACCGTTGAGGGGGTACTTGTGCAGGGAGCCCATTGTATTGAGTATTCATTTACATTGCTTCACTGTTGTAGTTCTGGACACTATCTGACTAGTGGTAAACGAACGTGTTCCATTATGTCTCTTTTCAAATCTGAGCTATGAAAAATGCTTCTTGAGCCAGACTCTAGTGTTGGTCAGAACCGTTGTTTCATTTGTTTACCGTCAAAGCTTTCAACGCTCGCCTTTTTTTTTTTCACTGTCTTGCAACAGACGCCATGGTAACGGAGGGAGGTGAGAATTTCAGCGTGGGTCAGAGGCAGCTGTTTTGCTTGGCTCGTGCCTTCTTGAGGAAGACTCGCATCCTGGTCATGGACGAGGCAACCGCCTCCATCGACTTGGAAACCGTGAGTGCCTCCATCATCTCATCCTCTCTGGGTTGACAATTCAGTCAACTGTTGTTGCTGGACTTCTTCCAACAAATTTTATCCTGTCCTCTTTTCAGGTGCCACTCTTCAAGACCGTCTTTCGTTTTTAAATTGATATTTTTTTCCTCCTAGGATGCCATTCTTCAAGACGTTGTAGCCTGTGCCTTCAAGGAGAGAACTGTACTCACCATAGCTGTAAGTAACAAATCTCTGCAGAAACACTAGACAAATATCTTTGCACTTGAAATAACAAGGAATGATCAATTGGAATTTACCCTTAGTTTAACAGCCGTGATATCCGTGGGAATATTGTTCACCTTCAATTTGTACGCCTACCTTTTAAACTTATTTTTCCATCTTTTGCAGCACCGTGTGCAAACCATCCTGGACTCAGACAACATCTTGGTTCTGAATGAGGGCAGAATTGCAGAATATGACACGCCACAGAATCTACTAGCCCAGGAAGATAGTATCTTCGCTTCCCTGGTGAAGGCAGGAACTTAAGAAGGTTTTTTTAGGGATAAAGACTGCACTATGCATGATGCAGCTATGTTCAGGGTGTCCAACAATGGAAATACTCTATTATGAGTTGTATGGTTAGTAGAAGACTAACTAGTTTTTCAATTTATTTGCGATGGTAAAGACTTATCCAACAACCACATTTAGAAGATATCATTAATTGGTAATAATAATAAGAAATAATTTGTATTACAGGAAATGGCACCATAGGGTTGTGCACAAAATGTTCGTTGAAATGTCTCCCTAATGTCTGGTGTGTCCCTCAGGTATACACATGCCAAAAACATGTCTCCTTAAGGGGACATTAGCATGAATGTAAAAATGTTTATTGCGCCCTTCACATTATAATGATCAAAAGCATATTACTTGTGCACAGGCCGTCCGCATATACTTGGTGCTTCTTCGACCAAATTGGTTTTCAAATTATATGCGCACTTCAAATTAAGAATCAAGGTGCTTTTCTTTCTCCCTAACGAAAGAGCAAAAATTACCATTCCCAAATGTGTTTCAGTTTAGGGCATACACCTAACCTAATACCTGTAATATGACTTGCTGGAGGACACAAGCTTCACACTTCCAGCCTTAGTGTGCACTCTTTTTGAGAAGAATAACTCTGGTATTGTAAACGCTCCTTAATTGAGAGCAAAGTCACACTGGATTACACAATGATAGTTAAGTTGCACAATTGCAGGAAGGCCAGTTAGAAGCATTCGTCATGTGTAAAATGTTGACCTCTATACCTTATTCCATCAGATTTTAATGAAATTTATCATTTATGAAAAATAAAAACTTTGATATCTCGTAAGGTCACAAAGTGAGCAGGGCTCCAGACTGCCAAAAGGTGTTTTTTTTCCGTTGGAAAAGCAGGTAACGAATATAGGCAATTTTAGTTTTGTTGGTATCAGTAGTGTTGTTACTAAAACACAATAATTTTCTCCTTGAGTTAGTTATCTTAGCATTCAGGGTCATTAGAGGGCTTAAAGCTATTCAATATTTGTGTGTGTGGTTATTTTTGTATATATTTGCATATTTAGGGTTGTTTAGTCCTAATTCTCTTCTAAGTAATAGTCCAAATAACAGGTATTATTTGACAAGGGCATCAGTTGCATCTCAAAAGTGGGGGGGGGGGGCATACCTTGATCAGCACTAATGCGAGCGCAAAGCGCGGAGCCCTAACTTTTTGTAAGAAGTATATATGATCTTTTGCTTTTTATGATTTTTTTCGTTTGAGGCAACAGAATTACTCAAAATTGTAATCAGGGTGCGTTTATAACAACTTATCTGTGGAACATTTAGCTCAGTGCGTACTGTACATTTTGAGAAATCAAATGTACAATTGTTGGGGTCTTGTAACTGGATTCCTTTGCTAAAGCACAGTAAGAAAAAAACACCTTCAATGATTGTTTTCTTATGAACAGAATAAATTCACAGGGTATAGACCTTTATCATGCTGCCACCATTTCAGTCATGTTACCTGTATCCAATAACAGCACTGAATGATAATGTTTTTTTGTGCAAAAAGGAACCAGACTATTTTTCCTTCCAGCCTCGCTTTGGTTACATTGATTTAAATGGGAAAACAATCTAGATGGCCGCAACATGATAATGGTCTATTTGGGGCCAGCCCTACCTTCACTGTAAGCATTTTTTTCCCCACTAAATTGTTGGGTCCATTTTTTGGGTAAGTACCAGTGTTCCTACATGCCTTTAACTAGGTCTAAGTATTTCCCCATTTCACTAAGATGTGTTCAAATTTTAACTGACTATGTACAAGTGATTTTGAAGTTTATTTTGTGACCATACATTACTACTTGGGTACCAATTCTGGTAGTCATTAGTATATTGTTTCCAGTATATTTTGCCTTAGTCGTTAGTATATTTTTTCCTTCATTATATTTTACTATTTTTTTTTATTATCCTTTGTTTGTAAAAAAAAGATCTTGGGTTCGGTGAATTAACTGCAGGCATGCAACTTTTCCTCAGATCAGCTGATTTCCTCCTTTTTTTAACTTCCCGTATGTGCCATTAAACATAGAAAACGCAGTGTACAAAGTCTTGGAAAGATTTGAATGTCCTCCATTTTGTGTGACTTCCCAGTTGCTTGCCTGTTAACTGGGAAGACACACAGGTTTAAGAAACATTGTGAAATGCAAAAAGCAGGGCTGGTTATCTCTGGTTTAAGCAGTTTCAAGTAGCAAAAGGGTAATAAATATCTTTGAAAGAAAAATATCTTTTTGAACATTTCCATGTTCAGGGCCGGGTGAGCCTCATCTTTTTAGACCCATGTGGTGTTAGAGATTTCAAAGTCTGATAGTTAAGTTTTCTTTTGATAATGGTGTAGTTATTTCTGTGTGCAAAACTAGAGTTGTTTTTGTCTTTCAATTTTCTGTTCTTGATGTCACAAACAGTTCAGTGCAAAACACATAGTTTTTTGTTTATGATTTTTAAACGGCAAGTTTACATATGCATGTATACCTAATCTCTATATTTCATTCATAAATACCTAAGACAGTTTACCATACCTATTGGTCGAGAGCCCGTCACGTGGGTGGTTTTAAACGGTTGATAAAACACCGGCTGGCTGGTTTTAAACACTTTTCCGGTGTCACATGAAATTGACTCCTATGTAATCCGGTGCCTTTTACACTTGGATTGGTTGAACTTTCACAAACTTCAGTTAGACATGAGCAACACCACCAATGAGTCCGTATTTTGAGAGTTCTAAATTCACATTACACCGGCATCGCCACGTACTGTGCCACATCACGCAGTACGCGCCACGAGCACACCAATATCCATATAAGGAGATATTTACGATTACGCGCGACCATAACATATCGAGAGAGGTGTTAAAAAAAGAAGTACATTTGTTGAACAAATTTATGAACAAAAATCACACGAAAAAAACATCATTGGAAATGAACAAGTGTTGACTTGTTTTTACTTTTGACTCAAAGGTATTTATGAATGGGAATAAATATGTGCTTGGCCGGTATTAAACAAGTACGTTTAAAAGCGATAATGTCTTTCAACTTCGGCTTGGGCCATTGTCAGTGTCCAGGCCCCTGGCCGGTTTAAACGTACGTGTTTAAAACCGGCCCAGCATATACTTATTCCCCGAGTAGTTTACAGTACACATCTAATGTGTTGAGTCCTCTGATATACTTAAAGTTTGTGGACTGTCAAATATTGTGTGATTATTCGAAAATTATAAATTTATATCATCTGTGTAGATGCAATGTATTTTCAAATTCTATCTTTGCAATTATACAAAATTATGCGTAATTAAGAGTGTTAAAGTTTTCACCTATTTTCTGTTTATGAATTGATAATAAACAATGAATTTTCTTTGAGTCTGTTTTTGTTTTTGTTTGTTTAATTTGTTTCTTTGTTGGGGTGTTTGGTTGGTGTTTTTTTAACGATGTATCTTTGCTGTTACTTTTTGTCATTGTGGTGACTGTTTTACACATGACACTACAATTTCCTATTTTTTGTTGTACTGATTTTACTTTGTCTATCATGTCTATAATTAACAGAAATGTTGGTATTCATCTATATGTGACGGTTTAAAATATACCCCCCCCCTTTATTTTTCCGGATTATTTCTTATTCACTATATCCTTACGCCTCTTTGATTATTATTTAAATTATGTAACAATACACTCTTCCCGGCCCGGCAAACGGCCCGCCGCACTCCATCTTCTGTATTTGAGGAGACATTTGATTTACTCTCCTCTTCATTTTACAGAAATAAAACAACAGATATAACATCAGAGAATTTGCTTCAGCCGTCCCTCATTCCCATTTCGACACCGATCCCCCGGTGTCACATATAAACATCCCGGTATGTGTTCATACAGAGTTTCAACCCAACCTTGTACTTCTGTAGATAAAGGCCATTGAAAAATGCACCTTTAACATGACGTCACATGACGCATGATGACACAACTTTGCTATAGGGACTAATGTCTATGCTACTTCTAAATGATGCATGACAAAGATGAATGCCCAAATTGGATGGGACAAAAAGCGTGCAGAAAGCCTATGGGATTTGGGATAGAACAAGAAGAAAAAAATCAGAACAAACACAAAGGCTTTTCCGCAACTTTGCGAAAAAGTCAATTATTTTCAAGTTACGTTAGTTACAGGCATGCATTTTTTCCTCGGATCTGCTGATTTCCTCGTATTTTACTTCTCGTGAATGCCATTACAAATTGAAAAACACTGTACAAAGCCTTGTGTTTGGAGTTTCCTCGTTTTTTATCTAAATTCCAGTTGCATGCCTGTAGTTAACTTGCATGCAGGTTAATTTCTAGGTCTTGAATTTATTCAATATTTGTTATTGCATACTTTTGCCATGAGTGACTTTAAGTAGTATATGAGCGTGTATGTTTAATTCCATTTAATATCTGATTATACCCAGGAAAATAGAGAAAGTATAACAATATTTAAAAACAAAATGTAACTGAAATAATAGTAAAAAAAAGAAGACAAAAAAATAAAACCTTACAGAAAGCATTTAAAGACATAATACATGTACATGTATAGCTGTGATGATTTATATCAGATTTTTTTTTTTTCGATTTTTAATCTGAAAGCATACTTGGTATAAAATTTTGTACCAATTGTGCTTTTGCATACAATTCAAAACATAATGTGTATAAAAGCATCACAAAATGTGTAAGCGTTACATGCTGATTTCTAAGAACACAAAAAAAATAAAAAATTGAGCACCTATTGTGATGAAATTTCACAGGTTGACTATTTGATGATATAACTCCTGAAATAGACAGTTTACATAAATGTACTCATTTACTAAACAATGCTCTACCATCCTTTTATGAAGAAATATGATGGTGGAAAAAAACTCAAATATTCAACTATCTGTTGATGAAACACCCAAAATACATAACTTATGTATGAATATATTCATAATATGTTGCTCTGTTGTTAGCTGAAGTGCTTTTTAATAAGGGAATAAATATGTGCTTGGCCGGTTTTAAACAAGTCTGTTTAAGACCAGTTTGGGGAATGGACGCTGATAATGACCCAAACCGAAGACGGTAAAGTGATGACCGCTGTTTAGCTTCATATTTCTCTTGCTGGTTTTGAACAAAAGTCAGAAATTCAACCTTCATAATTTAGTAAATTTTTGATCAAAAACCTAGACCCTGCAAATTTTCTGTATTCTGTGAGATAACATGATAAACTTTTGACTCCCACAAAAATTTGTCAATTGCTTTTCCTTTTCTCGTTAAGTTTTTTGAAATAGGGTACACAGTTTCACTTGATATCTCATGTTTGAACACGACATGTTAACCAATTCAGGTAGTGCACGATGTCTGTATGAACAGTAAACAAAGTGTGTAATTCCAAAGTCTGTGTTGCTTTCATCATACAACTGGTTGACTGTTGTACTGCATCTCTATCTCCATCTCCGTCTCCATTGGTTGAGTCAGCAAAATATCCTTGCCGGATACATCAACGCTAACTTGCGCACTGCGTGTGGAAATAGAGTACTGGTGGATATACATGTATGTCCCTTGAATTCAGCTAGAGTTGCGCTGTTCACAGCAGCCGAGGAGGATGAGTTCCAGTGTTTAACAGCTTTGTGGCTGACTTGAATGAATTTTTGGTTGTTTCCCCTTGTATCTCTGGTATTAGGCTGAACATAGTTGTGAAGTGGAATGTCGACCAACCAATTTTTCATCTTGTAGAGCATACATAACTTCTGTTGATTTCTTCTGTTCTGTAGTGTGTCCCATCCCAAGTCGTACAGAAGTTTAGTAACAGTTCCCGTATCCCTTTCAGTGGCGGATCCAGCGAGGCTCGTGCCGGGGGGGGGGGGGGCGCAACGGCTCATTCGAGTGAAAAATGGCACCCCCCTAGATCCGCCAATGAGTGAACGCTATTATTATGCAGGCTTTTTTTAGCTATCGGGTGCGTTCAGGGGCGGAGCCAGGATTTTTTGCGGGGGGGGGCGGGCACCTTAGATATTTATATCCGATTATTGAGGACAGGCGGACCGTGTCATTATTATATTTGATTACAAATTATTTATTTTTCGTGTGTGTCTGACCGGGGGTGGGGGGGGGTGTTTCGTCCCCCTCTGGATCCGCGCCTGACTCCTACTATTTGTATTTGGACAGATATAAAGATTTTCAACTCCGTCACTACTATTTCAACAGTATCACGTCTCTAGAAATAAAACGAGAATTTGTTTTTACGGATTTTGTCTCCTCAAAAATAGTGTGAACAGTACGTTCTCATCCTTAATTCTATAAAGAGCCAAAAAAACAACATTTAAACGTAGATGAAAACAACATTAACCAGGACACCACATTACACTAGGCGGCCCTGTTCACGATGTCCATATTTTATGTTTCGTACAATATATAACGCTTCGCTCGTAACCCCGCCCCGCAAACAGGGGCTAGGGCGCAGGGTTCTTATTCACAAAGCACCCGTAAATGCTTGCGGGCGCGCAACTTCCCCGCAACCCTCACTTAAGCACTTGCGGGTTATTCACGAAGCCCGTTATTCTGCGTGTGCCCGTAAACCACCCTTAAATTTGCGGGACCTCCAGACGTCCCGCAAACACACCCCAACTTGCGTGGATCATCTCGATTGTCACAATGGCGGCACTCTTGGCATGTATTTTGGATCTACGAACTGAATCGACGTGCCGGGTCATCTTCCGTGACCGGTTGAACCAACTATAGGAGGAGTTAACAAAAAAGTGACTGAATTTGAAAAATGTGTTTAAAATATTTGGCGCGTTCTATTTTCATGGGCGTCAATCGGTGGGGGACAAGTCCTCCCCCCCCCACTTTTTTTTTAAGTGGCGGATATCATATCGTTGCCCCCACACACACACACACTTTTTCTATCCCCGAATAAAAATAGTAGCCTACATAATGATTCTATAGTAGCTGATTCAATGACTCCAAACTCAAAAAATGATGTTTAAAAGATGATCTTTTGCTCACAAAAGTGGTTTGAGTGCTCAGAAATTGCCTCAGATCGCACCACAGAGCAAGCATCTAGAATCCAAAAAATTTCGGGGCCCGCTCCATGCCGTAATAGGTATGTCCTCAACTTTTGGGAAGCGACTGCCGCCCTTTGTTTTTTTTTATGTGACGAAGTACATCTTATGGTAAGTGTGAACGTTTCACTTAAATTGCACAGTCCAATCCTAAGTTATGTCTATTTCAATAAAACGACCACAAACTTGTTTACCACTCATCACGTGATGCAAACTGAACACCCATTGAGTGCAATGAAACGTGGACTTTCCCACCTCCACTGAATGAAGAGCATGGGAAAGGACACAAAAATCCCATCAATTTTTTTTTTTAAATAGAGCTAACTTGTTTCTTATATATTGAAAGCACACATTCTGACAGTGGTTTCTGTCTTGAGTTCAATTATTAAAGGGAACCTGCAAAAGGATTTGTATGACTTAAATAGTTTTAAAACAGCTTTCTTGCCATGTTACTATGACTTTCAACCTTCTTTTGTAGTAGTAAAAGGGAGAAATTTCAACATTTCAATTGTTATGCCATTGAAAATTTCCATATTCATGAGCCAAAGCGTGATGTCATTCAAAGCAGAACAAAAGTGTCTCTACAGCTTTGTGTACAAATATATATCAACCTTTTTTTATTTTCTTTCAGTAAGTTCCACTTTTTACTTGCTTATCATGTTAAACAGCTTGTTTGGACACTAGCAGTCGCCACTAGTTTTTTCGAAGCTTTGTTTGTGGGTAACTTTGAAGAAGTTATGTTTGTACTGTTCATATGAACTTTTGACAAGGAGTTCCTTGTGTGACAAAAGCAAAATAGCGCCCTCTTGCATGTATTGATGAAAGGATTTGCTAATAATTGAAAAACTACCACTTTCTTGTCACTTCCAACGAAAACAAGTATTACGATCTTGTATGTATTGTTGCGACACATAATAATGTGCAAAAAAAACAAGATGAGCTGAATTTCCACTGCATGTTTCCTTTAAAGTCTTGTTGGCATTTTAAAGTTTGTCTGTAATATGATTCTCACTAAGCTCAATAGCTTCCAATGACATTCAAGGACAGCTATAAAAATGGGATAGTTTGTAACACATGCATAACTTCTGAAAGCATTGGTGAATTTTAGTGATTCATTTTTTTCTATAAATGAGTGGAAGAACATGCTCTTAAAGACATGCTTGATTGGTGTTGATTGTTTGCTAAGAAAACAAAGATTAATCGACTCTGCCTGTAATTTTTACAACGAGCAAGAACTCTGAAGTGGGATAAAATGTCTTGGCATGTGGTTTTTTTTTTGTTCAACCAATTAGTTGCGGGTGCCCGCAACATGCGGGTTCACTAAGGGAACTCTAAGGGTGCTTCGTGAATACCACTTAACGCAAGTCTTACGTGCCCTTAACATCCACTTACGGGTCCCCGCAACGCAAACATTTACGGGTGCTTTGTGAATAAGCACCCTGGGCCGGGAATTAAGGGCTGATGCCATTCACAGGATCTTGTGAAGGAAGTGGGGATGGCATTCTGGGTAACATATCATGACCTATATAGCCTTACTTTTTTTGATGAAATTTGGCCCCAAAAATGACTTTTCTCCAAACGATGCAGAAAGTCCTTTAGAGGTAAAAGGAGCTTCAATCAACCTTCACACACCCAATATTTTGCAGATTCGGACAAAAATAATGGATTTTTAGAGAAAATATCCTAATTTTGACTGATTTCACCCCAAATTTTCGTCCAAATTTCATTTTGAAAAGCACACCTGTCCAGAAATCGAATTGAAATGTGTTTTAGGGTCCTATGGGCACATCTGTCTAGCAAGTTTGAAGAAATTTGATTTTTTTTTGGTCCAAAATTTGAAAAAAATGCAAGGGTTAGCCTAAAAAACAAAATTATAGCTGCGGCTGTTTTAAAGCGTTGAGGCAGTAAAATGTATGGTGTTCTATAGACGCCAAATCTGCGTCGCGTCGTGCTTTCACGTCGTGCCGTCGCGTCGTACCGTCGCGTCGTGCCGTACTTGTGTTTTCTTAAAAAGAAGTGGTTTTCTGGCTAGGAAAATAGCAAGGAAGAACCGGTTTTGTGCGAGCAAAATTCAGGGAACAATCTGTTGATACTAATAACTTGTTGGAAAGTTCCAAAGTCATTCCAAGAAAGTTGCCGCCGTGAATAAGGGTTTAAAACAAGGGAGGAGGATCGGGATTTGCTATCAGCATCAGCAGGGACGTTCCTCATTCTTTTCTTTTTATGGGATGTATGATAAAATTGGAGTACGAGGGGCTCTGCGAGCTGATGAATCTTTTTGAAAACATTGTATTTGCATGAGACGCTGTTCAAAACTTGATTGCAAAACTTGTATTCATGCATGCTGAGGTGGGTTTCTCTTGCCTATGGTCATGGTACAGCACTTGCTTGGATTAAAGTTCATTAACCAAGTGTCTTGCCAGTTTTCTAGGAGTTTCAGGTCATTCTGCAAAATGCTGGTGTCCCCGTTGGCAGGAATTGGGGCGTAAAGCAAGCAGTCATCTGCAAAAAGCCTGGTCTGGGAGGTGATGTTGTTTGGCAGGTCGTTGATGTATAACAAAAACAAAAGTGGACCAGTGACAGTGCCTGGGACCCCTCATGTAACGGCTGCTGGGAGTGATGAATGCCCATTATTTACGACTCGTTGGGTACGCCCTGTCAGGAAATCCTGAACCCATGTTGAAATCTCCCCACTTAATCCATAATATTGAAGTTTGGAGATAAGACGACGGTGCGGGACTTTGTCGAAGGCCTTGGTAAAATCAAGCACTGCGACATCAACCAAGTTGTTCTTGTTGAGTTCCATGCTAATGTCATGAATTGTAAGGATGACTGTTTCTGTTGACTTTTTTGCCCGGAATCCATGTTGAAAATCGGTTAAAATATGCTGGTTCTCCAAATGTTTCATCACAGTGGCTGTGTACAATGTGCTCAGTCCAAAGCCTTGCAAACCACTGAAGTGAGTGAAACAGGACGGTAGTTTGCTGCACAAGTACGGCTCCCCTTTTTGAATATTGATGCAATATTTGCTTCCTTCCAATCTTGTGGTACTTCACCTGTGTTAATTGAACTTTGGAACAGGTCCTGTAGTGGTGAGGCTAGCTGCTTAGCGCCATGTTTCAGGAACCAAGGTGGAATTCCATCTGGACCTGGTGCTTTGTTGGGCTTAAGCTGGCTTAGGAGCTTTTCAACTCCCTCTTTGGTGATGATGAGCTGACCAATCTGTACGGGCTAGCACCAAGTTGGGGCAATTCCCCAAGAGGCTCCTTGGAAAACACACTCTGAAACTGTTCATTTCAAGATGTTCGCCTTCTCTGTATCATCGCTGGTAATCTTTCCATCTTTCTCAAGGTCTGCAACTCCTGGGTTTTCTTGCCTTAACTTTTTGATAAATGTCCAGAATTTTTTAGGCTCCCGTCCTTGATGGCAGATCCCAAGGTTTCTCTGATGTATGTAGAGGCGAGTTTTTTTGATGAGTTTGTGTGTACTTCTCCTGCGTTCACGGAAAACTTCCCAATCAGAAGCCTTTCCTGATTTGATGGCCTTATTGTATAGACGTTGCTTCTTTTTAACAGCCCGTCTCATCAGTGTCCTATCAAACCAGGGCAAGTTGAAGCGCGCGGCTAGATGTCATCTTGTGAGGAACACATTTTTCATGTTCATGGGCCATATTTTAACTTATGCTTGGTACCCTGTCTTTTCAATAAGCGTTGTAGTTATATACACCACAGCCGGGCCGCGCCGGGTATGGGGAGCGCGCTCTGTTTTCGGATTTCGTTTTGGCTTTGGTCTAACGGCTTGTTTGGAAGGCTTTGATTGTTAGGTGAGACACTAGCTGGTTGTGTGTCTAGGTTCGGGACTCAGCTGTTTTAGGTGTTGAGTGCCGGGTGTCTGGAGATAGCGGGCTAGGGCGTAGCTGCGACAGCGGGCAAGGAAGTAGGTGAATTCCTTCCTCCATGCTTGTACTCTGCTTATGTGTAATTGCTTAGGCGCGTGCGATTTGTGTACAAAGTCTGTGTAGCTAGCTGTACTGGGGTTGCGCTGGTATGTGTAGCTGAATTCTGGCTTACACACACGGCGTAGCGGGTACCCTGCTATAGGACTGTATAGCGGCTGTTGTGTGCTGTGACGCGCTGTGTACGTTATCTTGCAAACTTCCTTTGTTGTCTAGTGCTTATTGCTGTGTGCGTTGTTGCATAGGCGAGAATTAGCGGGCTATCTCCAGTTACTAGAGACCCTGTTAATAATACCATGGAGCTTAATGTACCTGATTATTGTTGAATAAATAATGATTATTGTTGTTTGAGATTACCGACAATTCTGCTTCCGGTGTTTATGTTTACACTTTTACAGGTTTATTGTGCAATTAATTAACACTAACGCTAACACTAAACAGAGATAAATAATCAACACTCATTCATAATCGGGCGGTAGATTTCCACCAAAACGGACCTGCACCCTTAGCCTTGAAGGTCGCTCTGAGTGATCTCTCGTCTAGGCATGCTAGGGAAGAGCCTTGGTTTGGGAAGATTGTCTTCACCCCAATAGGAGTCAGACTTATCCTAACACTAACAGACTTAGGTTGGCCCGGGGGGTTCCCACCACAAGAGTTTAAGACATTATCTGGAGTCAACTTTATGTGGAGGTTTATTTAATTTTGTTACAGAGGGCTATTAGTTTTGTGTTCTGAAGACCTGCAAAATGAACATACAAAAAAGTTAAAATGTGAATTGTTTATAAATGTGTTTTATCTGGGTACTTATTATTATTTTTTATTTTTTTGGGGGGGGGGGTGTTTTTCATCATAAAACAGTTGAATCCAAATACCTATTAAATAACTTGTTGTCAAAGTGAACAAACACTTGAAATATTCAAACCTGTTGCCTCTGGAACACTGGACCAGTGCTCTACCCAGATATGTTGTCAGTCTCTCAGTTCAATAATTGTGTTCAAGGGCGCTAGTCAGAAGCCACAAACTCATTTATGCCATGTTGCCAGAGATCACACAAAGTCACAATGCAAACCACATTAACGACATTGAAAACCTGTAAAATGGTTGTTGGATATTTAATTAATGGGACTATGGTTCTTAGTAATTGTATGTGACATATTTTCACTCTCTGACATGGTAATTTCACTTGCCATATTTCAGCCTTGTTAGTCCAAGACCTGCATCCTTTGTAAGCAAGCAGCGCCAACATGGATACAACTGAAGCATCACCGTTTGACTGGTACTGCGGTGCCAATGCCACAGAGAATCTTGCCAGTTTCACCTTTGACCTGAACCACACCCTGTACAATGCCTGCTTTGTGGACCTTGTCTACACCTTACCACACCTCATCTTCATCTTGCTGGGCATCCTGGTGCTCTTTGTTCTAAGATGCTGCACCAGCATCCGCAAGGAGCAACACCCTTACCTTGTCCAGTTCCCTGGCCACAACATCCGCTGGGTTCTCAACTTCGTCCTCTTTACTCTAACTGTATGCGAGCTTGGAGAGGGCATCCTAACAGACATTGACGTCTACCAAGACACGTCCACCATCCCCCGCCTCTACGTCCCCGCCCTCCTCTCCCTAACTGCAGCCCTGTTAACAATGATCTACTACAACCAGATGGAGTTGTGGAGCAGACCGCACATGTCCTGGCTCCTACTGCTCTACTGGCTGACCGCACTCGGAGTGGAGATAATCCGGTTCCTCAATCTGAACCATGATGAAGATGTCAACAATTCAATCTTCCGATATGATCTTAGTATTGCTGCCATGGTCATGTACTTCCTCTATCTGATGCTGGAAGTTTGGGTTATCATATCAAAGGTGAGCAGCTAACAAGTTTCAAAGTGTTATTACTCTGCCATGTGTGTGTCCCTTGGCAAGAGACTTAGTCACAACATTCAGTTGTTTCTGCAAATAAACAGGTATACAAAAGTCATAGGCACTGTGAAGGCAGAGATGGTAATGGTGATTGTTAGCTGTTTGTGCAGAAGTGGAAGCATCAACATATACTGCTAAGGGAGCAGAGATGGTCTAAGGAATGTTTTATGGTCATGATGAGTAGATGTAATAATGTAAAACTGCCTCAATTCTGGTTAACAACGCTAAATACCTGCTTGATACAAAGAATTAGGAAAATAGTCAGAGGACAGCAGACTGGATTTTCAGGTCTAGCAAAAAACAAAAATCATGTCTCTCTTAATGTACTTCTCCTATATTGTGTCTTGTCTTTTGGTACAAGATCTGCAAGTGTTGCTGTGAGGAGGAGGGGTTTCCCGAAGACCTGAAGAAGGAGGACATGTACTATCTACAAGGCTACACCAGCCTGCTGTCCTCAGCGTTCTACTGGTGGCTCAACTGGATCTTCAAGAAAGGTTTCAAGCAAGCTTTGGAGCTAACTGACCTGGGCAGTCTGTCTGAGGTCCACACCACGCAGTATCAGAGGGATGCCTTCACTAGGGCACTCGAGAAAGAACAGGTACACATTCTAGCTGCTTACCAGATTGATGTGAAATAACATTTCTTGCATTTTTGCTTATGGATTCTGCACAGAAGTTACAAAAGGGAGAGTTTGATCAAGAGACGCTTGTATGCATTGCTGACAGCGCCAGAGGCTCATGTCAGAGAATAATGGTCCGTGAGAGTAAAATAAGAGTAAAAATTCTTTCAGCATGGAGGAATTCTCAAGTTTGTGGAGGGGCGGAGCCCCACCCGTAGGTACGCCTGTTGATATTGGTGCCCCTGCCCGACAATTTTCACTTCAGAATTGTTACTCGAGCTAAATCATGGGGTAAACAAGGACCAATCTCATTCTTCTGATCACTCTTTCTTCCCTATAATTTTTTTTCCCAGGCCCGAGCCAAAGCCAACGAGACATCCCTCAGTCTGTATCGTGTCTACGCCCGAGCCTTTGGCTTCCGTATCATGATTGGTGGCTTCGTCAAGTTTTTCGGTGACGCAGCCACCTTTGTACCGCCCCTCGCACTCGCGGGAGCCATCAGATACGTCACCACTCTCTACTATCAGCAGGGGGAGGGTAATCTCATCGATCAGGTGAAATCAAAAGAGTTGGGTAGAAAATGGTTTTTGGAATAACAAGTGAACAGTGGTCTATGTTTATCTTTAGTTTCAGAAGCGTTTGTAGTAAATACTAGTATCCTGCTTGAGGGAACAATGATGTACCATGGAATATTCTTAAACCATTAGATTCTGAAATTTGATTTGTCTAGCTCATGTCATGTGACCTATTCTAGATGCGTCCACTTTGAGTGTTAGTATGAAGTTGATTTCATCTTATGAATAAGATCTTTAATTAAGACTGAATGAAGTCTATGTATGAATTTCAGACAAAGTACGTCTCAGTGACAGATTTCTTGAGCAACGGCTTTGTGTTGATCATCATCATTTTCTGGTCCAACATCATCAAGCTGTTATCGCAGCAAGGCCACTATCACATTGTCATCACTGAGTCTGCTCACATCAAGGCATCGCTACAGGTAAAGTACAAAAATGCTAAGCGGGAAAGTGGAGTCCTAAGTCATATCGGCAAAATCCTGGTTAGCAAATTTATCTATTGATTAAGGCCACTTTCAGATCGTCATCACCGAGTCTGTTAGCTCACATCAAGGTATCGCTACAGGTAAAGTACAAAAATGCTAAGCGGGAAAGTGGAGTCAAAAGTAATAGCAGCAAAATCCTGGTCAGCAAATATATCTGCTGATTAAAGGCCACTATCACATTGCCATCACTGAGTGTGCTTATATCAAGGCCGTGCCTCAGGTATGGGCTCCGTGGACAAACAAAAGAGGGCGCTTTTTAACGGCTTTTGAGAGCCCTGTGAATATGACACACAGCGTACTGTGCTGTACTGGTTCGCGTGAAAAGTGCGCACGACCCCCATGTGCCAAAAGCTATTAGCCACAGTGTCTTCACTTGAGCATGATCAGGCGTTGTCGGCACGTGAATGCATTCAAATTTAACTTGCGATGGTCTCCCAGACTAATCCCCTCCTCCTATAACTTCTTTCGAAATACGTAGCAGATGGACCGGGAAACAGTCTAGGTCTTCTCAAACTCTCCTTTTCTGGCCGTTGAAGGGGTACTTTTGCATGGAGCCCATAGTACAAGTGGATTCTAAAACTGCTCAGCAAGATTAACCTGTTCAGCAGGAAAATTCAGCTTAGCAAAATTATTCCCCGAGTAAAGCTCAGTTCTGTATTGATTGTGTGCAGTCAGTGACAACTTTTTGCCAAACAAACCTATCCAGTAGAAATAAGCAGATTTTCTGATCATCTCAAACGGCAAATATCATGGATCTGCTGCACGGGCACAAAGGAATAAGGGAATAAATATGTGCTTGCCCGGTTTTAAACAAGTACAGTAAACTCTGGCCAAGTCGACATCGTACAACTCACCGAACGCTCAAGTAGGTCCCAAAAGTCACGATGGTCTCATGAAGTCTCTGGTAGGCCATTCATGTAAGTCGGCAGATGTCGGCAATCAGAGTGCCGACTTGGCTGAAATTTACTGTACTTTTAAAAGCGCCTAAGGGCCTGGTCATTCTGCTTGGGCCATTATCCACGACCATGCCTCTAGTCGGTTTTAAACGTACTTGCTAAATACTGGTCAAGGACATAATCTCCTTATATGGAAATTGGCGCATGCGCGGCACGTACTGCATGATGACGTGCAGAACATAGGAATTGTGTTTAAAAATCAGGCGGTGTTTTATCAACAAACCCACGTTCGGGGCTCTTTGACCAATATGAATGGGTAAATTGTCTCAGGTATTTATCAATATTTGTTAAAAGATGTAAAAACTGTTGACTGCACAATGAATTCCGCTTGGCAGTCTTCACAAAGAATGTCAACTTTTCTAAAGATGCACTGCAGTATTACCAGGATGTAGTCTGCCAATGACAGTTCAGACATGTTCATCCTGAATTGCTTGTTGATTGCACCAGATTGATTGCTTTCCTATACAGGTTTCCATGCCTCACTTGTTCTGACTTGCAAACTTGTTTGGTAAATTGAATTTCTCGACCGGAGATATAGCAAAAATCAATGCATTGGTGACCCATGCTCACATAACATGCTGTCTTTTCCATAACCACAGGCGGCAATATACGACAAATCGCTACGTCTCTCCAGCTACACGATGACAGGGGGCGATATGACCATGGGCCAGATCACCAATCATATGTCGGTCGACACTTCCAATGTTATGAACTCGACGCAATGGGTCCACTATGTCTGGTCTGTACCATTTGTGGTATGTTCCATAAGAATTGTTTTTCTTGCAGAAAGATAAAATATCTTTTGCTCTGTCACAATTAACAGAAAAAAGTCCCTAAGACTCATTTTGTGGAATCAGTCAAAATTGTTGTGATTTGAAAAGATGTAATATTGTCAAATTGTTGTACAGAGATTTATAAATATTTCTCAATTTGGCAGTTTCTTGTATTATTCCTTAGTAATTCCTGAATGCCTGGGGAATATCATTGAAGAATGTTGCATATATCGTCAACCTTTTGTTTTATCTTTTTCGCTGTCAGATCATCGGCTACATGGTGATTCTATACTTTGAGCTTGGAGTGGCTGCCCTGATTGGCTGTCTAGTCTTCTTCGTTACCGTACCGATCCAGGTCGTCATAGCGAGGATGACTGCCAAATACCAGAAAACAATTATGGTAGGTCTCTGAGCAGCTCTTGTGTTTGAATGTGTCCATTGAAAACAATTTTTTGCCCTTCCCTTTTGACCTTGACAGACTTTGAGAAACTCACAATAAGTCCATATGTGAATTGCTAGTGTAAAGCTGCAGTGTCCAAATTATGTGGCTACGGCTGGACGTACACGGGTCTATGGCAAGTGGCTGCAACGGCTTCCATAGGCGCGTGTGTAATTTCCAGCCGCAGCCAATTAAGTCATTCAGATGTGGCCTTTGGCTGGCAGTAGCGCAGGGCCTAGTGCCTTTTTAATGCACCTAATAATTGAAGACATGATTTTATGCTAGTCCCAAAATATGCAGGGGACCAGTCATTACCAATAAACATCCCATAGCATTTTGGCTGGTAACCTGGGTTTTTTGGGGGCTATAAGCCAAAAAAGAAAAAGATTAAGTACTTAACATCGCCATGGAATTGAGCCCACTAACGTCAAGTTTTGGTCAAGTTTAAGGTCCAGAGTTGGGATGTCTTTTTACTTTGGTGATAAAGTAAAACTGGCAACCGGACTAAATTGGAGATGGTGTCCCAGGAATGAGAATTCTCTCTGAAAGTGACAAATTAAGATCCTCACCTCTAGGTGACTTGGTTGGGGGGGGGGGAGAGGTTGCAAAATTTGGGAAATTTTACCAGCCAAAGAAAGGAAAAAACTTTCCATTTCGTATAGATGATCGAGTCATCAATATATATAGTTAGGGGTGAATCTTGTGTTAGGGTTCAATTTCTTCTCTTGCTACCTCAGGAAAAATCTGACGAGCGTCTGAAGCGAACCAATGAGTTGCTGCAAGGAATTAAGCTGATCAAGCTGTATGGGTGGGAAGACATGTTCTATGCCTCGGTCAGCAAAGTACGAGCCTTGGAGATCCTGACCATGATGAAGGCGATGGGCTGGAGAATTCTGCTCAGTAAGCTTGAGAAATATTCATGACTTATTACGCAAAGAAGTTTGAGCCATTTTACGAGTAAGAACTATTGTTAACGATATTCTGACTATCTTCACTCCAACTCACACAGTTGACTGTAGTAAGAGTAGTCAAGCCGAATATGCTAGGGACCAGTCTACCGTAGTCAGTCCCATCACTGGTTACAATAGCCACATGCATCATAATGCATAGCAGGGAGCCAGCAGCCTTATGCAGGCATTATGCTGACCAGACATTGTTTGCATATTGATACGAATGGGATATAAATTATGTCACAAATCAACTACAAGTATATTAAACGTAAGCTTTTCATACAATGGATTTTTTTTGCGTTGGGGTGATGTAAGTCAATATAAGATTTTTGCCATTCACTCGACCATCGAGCTTATGATATCCCACCTGAGTGATTTTGTATCCAATTTTCACTCGGGAGGTAGCACACTAAGTATACAGTGCGTCGATGACAGGGCAAAACCTAATATTAAACTGAGCTTGCTCCACGTGTACGGCTAGAAGGAATGATATTGTCCTTTCAAACATCATGTATCACTTTGTTACTTATTTAGGGACTTGACTTTGTGAATAATCCAGTTAGTGTCAACAAAACTACCTCGACAAACTCATACGCTGTTGTCTCATGTCTGTCTGTCTGTCACGGTGTCTGTCTGTCATGGTGTCTTTCTGTCTGATGTCTGTGTATCACATTTTTTGTAAAAGGCCTGAAGAGCATGCCCAAGCACAAAGTGCAAAGGTTAATGGAGAGGCTTGGTGATTGTATGCACATCCTTAAATAGTATGCTCCGATTGCACTGGCCTCTGAAGTCATGGATTTGTTTGTTTTGTTTGGCAAATTTGTTTCTTTTAGACTTTGAATAGTTATTAGAACATTATCTCTATATAAACACTCCAAAATGTGTCGCTACTAGGCAAAACGTAACATTCATGATGAGAAATATGGCAAAATACCCTTTAACCGTCGATCATACAAATTTGTACGATATGAATTTCGCATTATGCATTTTGAAACCTCAGTTACTCAAACATACAAGGGCACACTGATTATTTGTAAGACACACAGCTAGCGGGTGGCACGCAAAATGCGATATCCCGCTTGTTTATGTTAATGATAATGTTAATATTACATTTCATAAAAAAAAAATATTATTAAATATTTTTGTTAATTATTTTCATTGGATATTTTTATATCTTATTATCATACCTTGCATTGTTCTTCAAACAGTAGTTTCATTTTCTTGTTTTGCCGATACAGTGACTGTAACTAATGCCAGCCCTATGATAGTTACACTTGTGGTGAGTGTCTGGTATTTTTTTTAATGGACTTATATTATGGAAATTCCTTTGAAAGTAATTCTTCAGAAATCCAGGTCAAACAATTTTCTGAAGCTGACAGCACACAAAATGTTTGCTTAACAAAAACGGGTCACCGGCCAAACTGTCATGCATTGTGTATTTCTTGTAACTGCGCGGTTGCCAGCTGAATCATTCTAAGCCTATTCACTGAACAAATTCCCCAAGCAACATTTTTGGTTTGATTTTGGTCTGGTTCCGACCCACTCGTTTCACTATTCTACATCCTTTGACAGTCCTATGGCCTGTACACCAAACTAACGGGCAAGCCCTTGACGTCGGACGTTGCGTTTGCTGCCCTCGCTGTCTTCAACCAAATGGGGCTACCGCTCATCATCATGCCTAACGTCCTTGTCGTGCACATCAACGCCGTTGTCAGCACCAAGCGCCTGAGGGCGTTCTTCGAGGCGCTGGAGATTGAGAAATTGGAATTGGATGAGGAGGGTACGGAGATGGAAGTTGGCCGAGGACTCGTCAATGAAGAGGTGAGAAAAAAAAGTCTTCAGAAACTGCTCCACTTTTACCCAATGCTTATAGTTGCTCTTTGTGACAAATTTCTATTGATTCGATGGTTTATTGTTTTTATATCTTAAAGTAATGTACAGTATCGGCTGATTTGAACTCGTCGGATTGAGAATGAAAATCAAACTCAATGTTAAGGAAATTTCATGGTAAAATTTGCAAAAATTACATATGCTCGACTTTTGCAGAATTGCAGCATGAATACTTGCCATTTATGTAACCAATTCACATGTGTGTTTTCTTGTGTGATGCATGCCGGTATGATGTATCACAGGTACAACAGGTCTTTCAACCCCTAACAGTCCTGAATCCTCCAATTTTAATATGATTTTGCGCACCCCCTAGGGAGTCAGATGTGTAACCCTCAGGTAAAGAATGATAAAATGCCTGACCTTTGTCCCTTGTACTGATTCCCGTCATCAACAAGTAGTGGTGTAGTCGAGTACATCCAGCGACATAGCTGTGGGGGGGGGGACGCTCCTATGGAAAATTGGTGAAACCCCCAGTCGCCGACGTCCCCGGAAATTTGGCAGTCGGAGAATGCACAGTCCTATACGTTACCAAGATTAGCAGGATGAACAAGTGCCTATTCCCCCCAACAAACTGTATTTTTGCAGTTGGCTTTTCATTTTAATGTTCCATGGAAAGCGAATAGTGCCACCTACTGTCTGACATTGACCATGTTTTCCGTTTTGAATAGCACCCCTTAGGAAAATGGTGTCCATTCCATCCCCCATTCCCCCACTTTTTAATTGTACGGAGGCTGGCTGTTGTGCGGGGAAAAATACAAGTCTGCCTTTCAGCACGGATGAAATTGGGCACGCCCTCCGCTGTAACCTCCAGGCCCCCCTCTTGCCCCCTAGGATGAGAACCCTGGCTACGCCGCTGAGTACATCACAAGTAATCTCGCAACTTTCCTACAAATTACAAGGGATGGACAGTAACAAAGGAATGTTCTTTTCCCAGTTCATTGGAATAGTTTGTGACTTAACTAGGGACTAGATGACTTGTGATAGACTTGGGATGGCTCAAACACACCATTGTCTTCATCATGTGTCAATGTTGCAATGTTCTCTCATATGTTATTTTCTGGTGCAGGTTGCCATGCGATGGAGAGCAGAGGACAGACAGCCATTACTGACATCATCTGTGCATCCCAGCTTACCAGACAATATTGCAATAAGGGTAAGAAGAACACGAACGAAAATATTTCCAACAAGAATATGACATATTTAAAAAAACAAAAAAAAAAACCCACTAATTTTGCCAAAAAGATTGAGTGCAGCCTGTGGCTGCATTGGCAAGCTTCAGCTATTTGAATAAGACCTTAATAGCTGACAACAGAGAAATTGGTGCTACATCGGTAGGATCCAGCTAGTGCAGTAACCTTGCATACTCTTTGTGGACCTGTCAATAAAGCGAGGTCCACAGGATGCAGGAAGCGTGAACGCTTTGTGGACTTGCACACGTCCACACTACGTTTCCCTCTCTCTGGAAAACAGGTTTAGAGGCATTTTTGGGTTAGGCCCAAAAAAAAATATAGTTCTGCTTCCGATTACATGCCTTTCAAAAATAGGGTCGGTCGGTCGGAATTTTTTTTTTTTTTGCCAATTTTTTTTATGCAGATTGAATGGGGTATTCAATTATATGCGAAGTTTTAGCCTGAACTATTTCCATTGCACTACGAAAGCTATACACAAAATGGCCACAAACCTACCTTAATTATCGTCAATATATTTACGTTCGATAATTCGTAAAAAAAAATGTGGAAAATTCAGGTCGTTCGCACCATATGCACAACGCTAGTCAAGAAGGGGAGCTGGCCAAAACTCCGAAGTGTGTGATGCACTGTACATGTACATGTGCCCGCGGCCAACGGGTCGAACATTTCGGGAAACATGCTGCATTGTATCACTCCAAATACGAGTAGTGCGATCTCAAAATGAATTCTTGAGCACGGAAAATACATACACAGACAAGCTATATCAAATCTGTGAATTAACTTGCAAAAATGTTCTTTCTCCACCGGTGTTTTTTTGGCATTTTTACGATGTCTTTCTTGGCATTTTTACGATGTCGAATCCGACCAGTTGACAGAGCACGTGCCTGCGCCTGCATAGCCATGCTATATCGCATAGCCGTGCACAGACTAGGAACCGCATTTTCATCATTGGCCCCTGCGCGGCGCGGCGGGAACCAGTCGTCGCTGCATTGCGCTAGTACGCACGTGATTATAGACATCGAATTGCGAAGTAGTTGAATCGCGAAGCGAATTTGTAAAAATAACGGAGGTTTCTTTTGAAAAAATAGCGAATGTAAGTAAGAAAACAATAAATACAAGCATTTTTTTGATGCAAAAGGGTTGTTGAGAGGTATTTTGTGAAGACAGACAAGACATAAGGTTTTTATTTTTATTTATTCAATCATTTTTTTTTTTTTTTTTTTGGAATTGCCGATAAATTTTTTAGGGTCGCAGCCTAAAAATAGGGTCGGTCGGGTAACCAGAAGCAGAACTATTCCTTTTTTTGGCCTTAGGTTTATCCATCGCAAAATGAAGAGAACACTCAAGGACATCATGATAAAAAACATTGGATTGTTTTGGTATTCACAGTGCGAGTAAATTAGCTTTTTTCTCCTTTTTTTTGCTTAACTACACATGTACAAAGTAATGTCCACAGGAAGGTAAAATTGCGCGCATATGCAGTATGAACTTGACTCGCTAGCTCTCATAAACACACCGTAGGTATACAGCAACATCTGCTCTTCTTGCATAGAGTCTGTAGGCTCTGTGCACTAACAAGAAACGACATCTTCTTACCACCTCAGAGAGCCCCTGGTTCGCGAGTCAATAGTGGGAAGTACGCGTGACTTATTGTATTTTGAATGCACACCAAGCCATAGCGTCTTCTTGACAGGTATTGTCAGAAATGCCTTCCAATGTATCCACCAGTAGTCTCACCATCTGTCCCTTTCTTACTATTGTGTCAGTCTTACGATCCTCCCTTTCCTTTCTGTCCTTACAGATCAGAGGTGATTATACATGGGACCAGAGTGCAAGTACGCCAACCCTCATAAATATCAATTTGGATATCCCAGTTGGTAAGTGACTTTATACTTACAAACTCTCTAGGTTATATCGTATTTATTCAACTGTGAATGCGAAACAAATTTGATGTCATAAAAGAGTTGAATTGAGTTCGACTTTTGTGAATTCACAACATAAAACCTTGCCTGGAAATTTTCAATGCGTTCATTTTCACGTTGCTTTTGAACCCTCCTTAGCCACAGATCTTTGTGGAGTGGAGATATGAGTTGTCATGCTGATTTGTATGCAGGGTCGTTTCCAACCATGTTGTAATCTTTTAGATTCTTTAAGGAAGTTTGAGGAGTACATGAATGATGACTCCACAGAGACATCATAAAGTATATAACTTGAACAGCTTTTCATCAACCCGTTAACATTTCACATAATACATGTACCATGATAGAACAAGCCCCCTGACACCAGAATATTTCTTGTTTTGTTTCTGTTACAGGCAAGTTGACTATGGTAGTGGGTCAGGTAGGATCAGGCAAGTCTTCCTTACTGTCTGCTATCCTGGGAGAGATGACCACAGTCTCAGGAAGAGTCCAATGGAACAGGTAAATGGAACAGGTCTTAATGGACAAAAGGTGTGGACAGGTGTCCTTAATGGAATACAGGTGTGGACAGGTGTCCTTAATGGAATACAGGTGTGGACAGGTGTCCTTAATGGAATACAGGTGTGGACAGGTGTCCTTAATGGAATACAGGTGTGGACAGGTGTCCTTAATAGAATACAGGTGTGAACACGTGTCCTTAATGGAATACAGGTGTGGACAGGTGTCCTTAATGGAATACAGGTGTGGACAGGTGTCCTTAATGGAATACAGGTGTGAACACGTGTCCTTAATGGAATACAGGTGTGAACACGTGTCCTTAATAGAATACAGGTGTGAACACGTGTCCTTAATGGAATACAGGTGTGAACAGGTGTCCTTAATGGAATACAGGTGTGGACAGGTGTCCTTAATAGAATACAGGTGTGAACACGTGTCCTTAATGGAATACAGGTGTGGGCAGGTGTCCTTAATAGAATACAGGTGTGGACAGGTGTCCTTAATGGAATACAGGTGTTTGAAACTTAAAACAGGTGGCCTTCTTCTTATGCATTCTACTTGTACTTTTCAGAAAATAGGCGAAAAATGTATAGGTCTGTCTTCATTGTGTTAAATGTGTTAATGTTGTGTATGTCTATGTCCATAATGTTTCATATGTCCATTGACTCCTGCTGTCGGCCATGTGTTGTGTCCTGTGGGAAGCCACTTTACCCCTACTTGCCATTTTACCTAAAATGATTAGGATTTTTATATTATTTACATAACATTTATTTAGATAACATTGATTTAAAATAGCCTTCCCAACTCTATCAGTATGCACCATGAAATAGATAGTCGACCAATAAGTATTAAAGATTCAATTTTGTTTGCAGACAATCTCACATGATTGCACTTAAAAATACAAGCAAGCTGTGTTCAATTCCTGTTCTTTCAAAATTGTTTCTATCATATGCATCATTTCAGGCAGTATGATTCCGTCGCTTATGGAGCTCAGAAGGCCTGGCTGTTAAATGCTTCCCTCAAAGAGAACATTCTTTTTGGAAACAAACTTGAAGAAGACAGGTACTGAATTTCAACACCACATTTTAAGAGCTTCACGTTTTCATGTGTCATTTGTTTGTTTTAATTCTTCTGATAATGAAACCAAGGATTCTTCAAACATGCACAAGCACGTGTAGCTCAGAAGATTGAAAAACGTAGTTAAGTCAGTGAAGAAATGTTCAGTTTTAGAGGTGGGAGGAAACCTGAAGGATATTCCAGGAAAACCCACAGAATCAGGTAGGCAGTGAAAAACCTAATCCACATGACGGCCTGGGCAGGGCGAGAACACAGATCAAAGAGATGGAAGGCGAGGAAAGTACCGCTGCGCCAACCTGACTCCCTTGTTGCTAACAGATGGTTGAATATACAGGATGTATGCAGCCCCTCCAGCATTTCAGTTCTGGGCACTGTGGCTTCATGAGATGACAGTGCAAGCACCTTTTCCTTCTTTCCTGTCCAGGTACAAGAAGGTCATTGCTGCCTGCTCCCTGCAGCCAGACATTGACATCCTCCCAGGAGGAGATGAAACAGAGATTGGTGAGAAGGGAATCAATCTGAGTGGTGGACAGAAGCAACGAGTCAGCGTGGGTCGCACCATGTACAGCCACAACAATGTTGTCATTCTGGTGAGTCAACAATCCTTGTAAGGATCCAAATGGATACCCATGTACCTGTTACCCAATGGAAAATGACAAGTAACGAGTTCCATCACAAGTCCTTCATAAGTAAATCATCACAAACCAGTCACGAATAACAGTGGGTGAACAGTAACAAAAGAATGCCTTTGTCAAAGCTCATTTAAATAGCTTGTGTATGACTTGAATTGGAACTTCAGGCCTTTTGATGGACTTCAGGGACATGTGATGGACTGAGCACATCCCTGCTGTCTTAGGGACAGTGTGCCTTCCTGAGAGAGCCACCTGTTCTAGGCTTATGTTTTGAGTGTAAGCTTGCGCCACCTAAGTAAAAGCTTTTAATATTGGTTGTCGGACAATGTTCTTTTCCATGTTTTTTTTTCAGGATGATCCCTTGTCCGCCTTGGACATGCACGTTGGCAGTCATCTCTTCAAGGAAGGCATTGAGGACTACTTGATGAGGAAGAGTAAACGCACAGTCGTCTTGGTTACTCATCAGTTGCAGTATGCTGACAAGGCTGATAAGGTCTGGATATATTGCCTCTTAAGGCCTCATCGTACTTCATGTTAATGCAAATGCCAAGCACTTCTTGACTGACTTGAATTTCTTCAATTTGTGAAAATTCACAGTGCGTATAGTTGCCATTATGTTCCGAATTTGCTTTGCATTCGCGTAATTTCACTGGGAACTGAATGCATATCACGAAGTGGTTGAATTTTGCCTCGATTGAAATTTATTCATTTTTTTCACAATATCTCATCACGAATATACTGTCTGTGATGTCATAAATTTGCTCAAATTCACATTTCGATTTAGTATGTTGGGCCTTTAAGAGGGACAGAAATGGTCGTCGATTTCGATTTTGTTTTTTACATTGAGGCCAAATCACATTTTTTTTTCACTCAGAAAAAAAGAATACATTTGAGGGTTTACCTTGATTAAGTTCAACGTCATTTCCAAAAAAAATTAAAACAAAAACTGTTTTTCTTCATTTTGGGGGTCTGGTTTTTCTGCGGTTTTGGGTTTAATTTTATTGTAAGTGGATCTCCCCTTTCAGTTTGCATATAAATTTCATAAAGCAATATCCCTGCAAGGCTCTACCAATTGTTTTTTTTTCCCATTTACTTACAGATTGTGTACATGAAAGACGGTGTAATCCGTCACCAGGGAACGCTAGAAGACATTCGAGAGGAGAACCCAGAGCTTGTAGCCAACTGGTCAGCCACGGCCAACGAAGCCGAGGAATCGGAATCAGAAGGTGAAGACGTGAAAGAAGAGAGAGCCAAGCTGGTCCGTCAAGTCTCCACTATCATGGAGGAAGAGAAGAAAAAAGAGCTAGCCAGAGGTAAGGCCACACCAACAGCTGGCAGTAACCCATGGGTGTCTATGGCAGGGTTCCCACAGTCATGGAAAAACCTGGAAAAAGCATCATGGAAATTATGGAAAGGTCATGGAATCCTGCACTACAAAATGAGACAGAACTGGGCACAGACTCTAACCACTTTCAGGTTCGGCCTGACTCTAGAACGCCAGTTAGTTCAGAGACAAAAACAAGCATTGTTTTGCTTAAGTGGAACTAAAACCTGTTCCTGTACCGAGTCCTTACCAGCTTTAATCACAGTTCCCTGGATCTTTATTTTTGTCAGCGGATTCGACACAAGCTGGTCGTCTGGTTGAGAAGGAAGAACGAGCTGAAGGCTCCGTCTCCTGGCGAGTCTATCTGGTCTACATCAAACACCTGGGCTTTGGGGTCTTCTTTTTGCAACTTCTTCTGCTTCTGGGCAAGAATGGCCTGGGTGTGGGCACCAACTACTGGCTGGCGGGGTGGTCGGAACATGGGAATAATCTCAGCACATCCCTGAATGGATCAGAGGTAAATATTAAAAAAATATTGACCCCATTGAGTGTTTTATAATAAAAGTAATATCCCAAGGCGAATAATAATATACAAAAGGTATTCCGAAATATTGACCCATAAAGTGGTATTGTAAAAATAATATATCCCAAGGTGAATAACACCAAACAAAGGTAAATAATGACAAAATATTGACCCATCGAGTAGTTTAGTAAAAAATATAACCCAAGGTGAATAATACCAATCAAAGGTAAATAATACCGATATATGGACCCATCAAGTGGTATAGTAAAAATGTTACATCCCTAGGTGAATAATGCCAGACTGAAGTAAATAATACCGAAATAATAACCCACCGAGTAATATCCAAAGTGAGTAATAACGAACACAAGGTAGATAATAGCAAATTGTTGCCTGCATCAAGTATTATAGTTGAACTAGTTACCCAAAGTTATTTGGTGAGCATATTATCTCCTGAGGCAAACCCAAGGGAACGTTAAATGGTTCACAGATCACTGATGAGCGAGGCCGTTTTTTTGCACTACAAATTTAAGCAGTCAGATTTTTAGTCCGTCAGTCAGGGAGTCAGTCTGTCAGTCGGGGAGTCGGGGAGTCAGTCAGTTGGGGAGTCAGTCAGCCGGTCCAAGTCAGTCGGTCAGTTGATCAGTCGGTCAGACAGCCAGTCGGTCAGTCAGTTCAATCAGGTCAGTGAGGTCAGTCATTCAGAAGAAGATAGGCTAGTCTTTCGGGTTCATTGAATATTGTCGGATTTTGATTGAAGCTCTTGAATCAAGTTAACTATCTCTTGTGCCATTTCAGGATGCTTTTCTTGGCTACTACCTGGGTGGCTATGCAGGCCTGTCTGTAGGCAGTATCCTAGTTGAAGCTGGTTCCTTCACGGTGATCTACATTGGATCTCTCTTTGCAGCAAAGAGGCTTCATAACAGCATGCTCAATACCATCATGAGTGCACCGCTTAGGTAAGAAATGTGTCTTGGGTCCAGTTGAGATCCTAATTTTTTTAATTAAAAAAAAATCTTTTATGGTGGGTGTTGGTTCAGATTTGCATTCACTTTACTTCTTCGAGTTTTGCAATGAAGAAAGCAAAAAGAAAAACAAACTAAAAAGATGTATTATTACAGAGAAAACCAACAATCCCTTTTCTTCCGTGATCTTCAAATCCACCAAGTAGTTTTGGAGATAGCTAGGAATGTAGTGGCCAGCCACGCAGCTTGATACTCGTTGAAAGTTAAGTACAAATGGTGGGTTTTGGGTTTCCCGCATAGCGAAGTTTTTTAGAGAATTCAGGAAGCCTTCTAGCAAACATTCTAGAGGCATTTCAGGTTGATCATTCTTTTCCATGTCGATATCTGCATACATTGTATTTTTGTCCGTTGCACAGGATTTTTTAAAACTTTTTGTATGGAAGGTTTGAAACATGTTATAAATTCTTGAATTAATTTGTTTCCAATTTGATATGCCAGGTTCTTTGACACTACCCCAATTGGGCGAATTCTCAATCGGTTCTCCTCTGACATGTCGGTCATTGACTCGGTAATGTATCCCACAATACTCTGTGATTGTAGCACGTTTCTGACGTTCTTGTGTCCTTTTCTGATGTTTTTATTCCATTGTTTTCTGATGTCTTTGTTTTTATTTACTGATGTTCACGTTTTTTTAATGTTTTCATTCAATTTTTCCTGATGTTTTGGTTTCATTTTCTGATCTTTCATTTCATTCCCCAAGCAACTTGGAGATACTCTGAATGGTTTCTTGATTTTTTCGATGAGCTGCCTAGTGGCTGTGCTGGTGAACGCTATCGTGACGTGGTACTTCGTCGTCGCGTTGATCCCCATCGTGTGCTTTTACCTCCTACTGGTGAAGGTCTTCATTACAACATCCAGGTAAATTGGAATTTTTTAAATAAAATTTCAAAATAGTGTTTATGCCCTCGAGAATACTTTACAGCAATTGCCTTTTTCTTTTAAAACATCAAGGTTATTTTTATTTTCTTAATTTGTATATTTATTTTGTACTTTTGGGGTAGGTGTATGGGTAGGCTGTTAAAAATTGTTCATGACATTTAAGTGTTTAAGCAACCTCCCCAGAAGGATGATAGAAACAAAGTCATGATATAGTATTTGTGTTCACAAGCAGGATACTTTACTGCAATTGCCTCTTTTTCATTTGAAGGCCAGGTCCTTTTAAAAGATGAAGCAACTTTTTGGATTTGGCAGTATCATTCTTAGCAGTATGTGCAATTTTTACAATTTGTGTGCATGTTCCAGGTACTTGAATGAAATCTAAACACAGTTTGTCCAAACCTTAAAGTGAAATCATTAGGTTAAGTTAATCATTTTAATCATTTTAATTAGATTAAAGATGAGAGGTCGTTGAAGGTCATCATGTGTCATGTGTGTGTCATCTTTTTCATTTCTCCAGGGAGTTGCAGCGTCTTGACAGCATCAATAAGTCTCCAGTCTATGCACACTTCTCTGAATCTCTGGGAGGATTGTCGACCATCAGAGCCTACAGGTGAGGCAACGTTAGGCAGTTTAGGAAATTATAAGCTCTTGTTTGCGTACATGCTCGGGTTGGACTTGAATACCATCGCAGAGGAGTGTCATGGTGTAGTGGTTAAGAGCACCGGACTCGTGCTCTGGTGTTTCAGAGGCAACAGTGGCGTGGGTTCGAGCCCGGGCCCGGACACTTGTGCCCTTAAGCAAGGCACTTAACAATTATTGCTTCGTCCTCGGATGGGACGTAAAGCCAGAGGTCCCGTGTGTTGTGTAATGCAATGCATGTAAAAGAACCCAGTAACACTTATCGCTAAGAGAAGGGCTTTGCCCCGGTGTTTCTGGCCTCCTGATTATTAATTTATAATTATATTTGTTGGTGCAGAATTAGTCATTTAAAACAAGGAACAGCAACTTTAAATGCAAATAAGACAGTGATTTCTGTTTTAATAGACAGTTTACATTCTTTAAATCAATGTGTCACATTTCTGTGAAATGTCATGTCTGGAAAGAATTCTACTGAATAAATGATTTACTGAATATTATTGTCTCTTAAATAATAACAGGCAGCAGCATCGCTTCCAGAAACTCATCATTCAAAAGATTGAGTTGAGTAACCTGACTTTCCTGTACATAAACACAGGGAACAGGTGGTTGGGGAGCAGACTGGTGAGTACAATCCCTGGTTTGACCTTTTTTGAGATTTAAACAACAACATCAATATCTAGGCAATTGACAACCTCACGCCTAATTACATTCAAATCACCTTTTACTCAAGATGTTAAAATTTCGAATTCAATCAATTAACAATAGCAGTGGATATTCCAGATTTTGTTTCTTCAAATTCCTGCAAAACAGTAAATTGAACACTTCAATTTTCAATTCCTGAAGGTAATGTCAATCTGTTCAACCGCTTCTTGTAAAATCATCCTTCATCTTATCAAGGTATATCATTCACAAAAGTGAAACAGAATGAAATAGTGAACACTCTAACCCATTCTGAAATTATGTCGGCCCTATTATGACAGGAACTCATTGGAGCGGCCATCGTGTTATTTGCCGGCCTTGCAACCATGATCTCGGCCCTCTCAGGTGGCCTCCAGTCTAGCTTGGTGGGACTAGCAATAACATACGCTCTCAGTGTAAGTCAAAAATTGATCACAAGTCGGTCAAAAGTCTATTGTAGGTCTTATACCAACTAAATCACAAGTCAATTTGGTAGTCCGGTCACAAGTAACAGGTGATTAAGAATAACAAATGAAATCCAACCTTGCTGAGACTATAACCTGTTCTCCCATTGTAAGTCAGTCCAATAGTTGTTTCCATCACAAATGACTCTCAAGTCAGTTCTTAAGTCCCATCATAAGAAAATCACAAGGCCGTCACAAGGAAATCACAACTTCATTACAAGTCTTGTCACAGTAAATCACAAATCATTTCAAGTTTTCAGTCGCAAGTAAATCTGAAATCGATTCAGAAGTCACAATGTCGTCACATGTCCATTACACGTTCCTTAATGCTCTTAGCGTAAGTCAGTGTTGGAGCCGAGCCAAACTCCTGTCACAGGTAAATCACAAGTCCATTCGCAAGTCCATCACAATCCCTCACAAATAAATCTCTAGTCAATTCGCAGTTCTAGTCACAAGGACATCACAAGGCATTTCACAAGCCAGTCACAAGTAACGGGGGATTTTTACCAAGAACGAGGGAATGCTTTTGGGCGCTTGTTAATTTTGCGGTCATTTGACATGCAGATTTCGAGCCAGTTGAACTGGGTGATCCGGATGTCAGCTAACCTGGAGATGCAGATGAACGCCATGGAACGAGTGGAGTACTACAAGTCTGTCAAGAAAGAGGAGTATGACGGTGAGTGGACAAATGATGATGACAAATGGCAGTGACATTACAGTGACAAGTGACTGTGACAAATAACTGTCGAGATATGACAATTATTGAGTGACACGTGTGACAATGACATCTCACAATTATTGAGTGATGTAAATTTCCTTCAGTGGAAGCATAATTGTGAAAAGTGACACATTCAGCCTGACAAGTGACAAGAAATGACAAATGACATTTGTTGAGACACTTACTGATCCTTAAAAAAGCATGATGATAAGTTAAAAGTGACATCATGATAGTGACAAAGAATGACAAATGAGAAATGACAGATATTGAGTGAGATACAAGTCTGGCAATGGCAGCAAAATTGTTTGTGCAAAGTGACACAATGACTGTGACAAGGGACAAGAAATGACAAGTGACATTTATTGAACACATAAAGGTCTGTGAATGGCAGTTTGAATGTCAAAATAATAGTTTGCCCTATTCAAGTAATGAAGTAACAGATAAGAGTCCATAGTGCTTTTGAAAAACCCAATACCAACAAAACATTTACACACACCCTGATGCTAAAAAATGCTTTCAAAAGGGTACAAAGGCTGCATCAGAAGCTCTACCTAGCGATCCTGTGTGGTCTTTGACAATAACAACTACATGAGCACATACTGGCAATAGACATAGCTGTAGCTTTAAACACCTGTTATTGACATTTGTAGCTTAATGAACACTTGTTACTGACTTGGCCTGATTTTGTGTCTTGATACAGGTGTAATTGAGCCACGCCATGATTGGCCAGATCAGGGTGAGATTGTCTACAAGGGTGTCTCAGCCCGATATGCTTCAGATCTTGATCCTGTGCTCCATGGTATTGATATCCACTTCAAGGCAGGAGAAAAGGTACGCTGACGTGATTGTTGAGTTTGATATCCACCACCATGCAGTAACCAATGTTAATTTTTCTTCCAATGGAACTTTAAAGTAAATAGTAAAGTCTGTCATGAGTCAATGTGACCCATCAGGTCGGCGTTTATCTCCGGTTTTAATTGCATGAAATGACTTATAATATTTCTATTCCCCCTTTATGGGATGCTAGTCCATCGCAGGTTACTCCCCAGCTAATGCCAGTACCCATTAATACTCCTGGGTGGAGAGAAGCAAGTGGGGATGAAGTGGCTTGCCCAAGGACACAACATATGGTCAGCAGCTGGATTTGAACCCCTGACCCTCTGATCATGAGTCACAAACCCTAAACAATAGGCCACACTCCTCAAAAACTTGTAAGAAACATCATAAAAATGTTGATTAAATTTTTACTGCAATGGAACATACTTTTCCAAAACCTTTTGAAGGAAGTTGGATGGTAAATAATCACTCAATTCTAACCTTTTTTATATTGGAAACTTTTCAATAAAAGTACAAACTTTTCAATACATGTTTTGTTTTGTGCCTGAGCACATACAAGCAGAGAGCTGAAGTTTGGATTTTCTCTGTTGATAGATCGGGATTTGTGGTCGGACTGGAAGCGGTAAATCATCACTGACCTTGACCCTCTTTAGGATCATCCAGACATTTAAAGGTCAGTCCAACAGTCCTATAATCATGAAATATTGCATCACTGGTGTCATGGCATTACATTTATGCAAATGTTACACTGTCCATTAATGCAGGGTTCTACAAATCAGAGGTAAGTCCAGCATCCTACTGGAAAATTTGGAAAATTCTTGCCAAAGTATTTTTAATGTTAATTGCATTCTCCATGCTTTTCAACAAATTCTATTTTTTTCTCTTGACCACTTTTCAAGTTGTAAGTTTTGTTTCAAGCAAAGAATTCCTTTGTATTGCTAGAAAAAAATAGCAGTTTAGAAAGGAATCTATTTTCAAGCTGAAACTTGAAAATAGCATCGGGAATGCATCTTTAAAACATTTTTTAAACATTGCCCGTGAACAGTTCTTTAAATTAAAGGATTCGTTTCTGACCTTGACAGGGCAAATCTTGATAGATGGGGTGAACATTGCCCATCTGCCGTTGGTGGAAGTTAGACGTCGTCTGGCCATCATTCCACAGGACCCTGTACTCTTCACTGGAACCATCAGGTAATAAAGTTACCCTAAAAACTGAAGTTTGGCTCATGCTGGTTTTGTTTTGAAAGGTGACGCTGGGTCAGGGAAAGGTTAACATGGTGTATCAGGGAGCATTGGTCTTGAACACACCAATTTTAAATGTTTGTTAATATTCAACCTCCTACAGTTTACAATTCATATTTCACTGTTTGCATAATTCAGAAGACTTTATTCAGAAGAAATAATTTCAACTCAAAATGCTTTCCTCCTTTAAAGAGTAAAAACTGCTGACTTCCTGTCAAATAGAACAAAATAAAAACAATGTGTTTGTATGAATGTCAAGTTTTCCCGTAATGCACTGCAGATAAAAGCAAAAACAAAGTCCTTGTTGGTTAGACGGATTTGTATTTTTTAAATTTAAAATTGTATTCTTGTTTCCAAGGTTTAACCTTGATGCTCAGGGTGAGCATGATGATGATGCATTATGGGAAGCCCTGGAGATTGCGCAACTGAAAGATGTGGTGTCTGAGCTCGACCTCAAACTGGGTAAGATTGACTTGATTTTAATTTTACTCCTTGAATTTCCCATTATTTTTTCTGAGCTTTTTTTACTGAAAATAATTGAATGCTGATTCCCTCAGCTGGGTCTCTACCCTCACGGTACCCATTTATACTCCTGGGTAAAGAAAGGCAATTGTAATAAAGTGTCTTGCCCAAGAACACAGGTACTATGCTCACCATCATCCTAATCTCTCCTGAGTTTCTTTCTTCCCAGATTGAAAGATGGTCCTTGACTAAACTTGCTCCATTGTGACTCTAGCCCATCCGTGGTATTCAATGCGAACAACACTTATGGGTTGTTTCCTTTTTCCCCTAGATGCCATGGTAACGGAGGGAGGTGAGAATTTCAGCGTGGGTCAGAGGCAGCTGTTTTGCTTGGCTCGTGCCTTCTTGAGGAAGACTCGCATCCTGGTCATGGATGAGGCAACCGCCTCCATCGACTTGGAAACGGTCAGTTCTTGCATCCTCTCTGGGGTGGCAATACATTCAACTTTTGTTACTGGACTTCTTCAAACAAACTTGATCCTGTCCTCTTATTGGGTGCTATTCTACAAGACAATCTTTTAAATTTTTGACAGCTGCATTAAAATGTCATAGCTTTGGCATTTTTCCTCCTAGGATGCCATTCTTCAAGACGTTGTAGCCTGTGCCTTCAAGGAGAGGACTGTACTCACCATAGCTGTAAGTAACATACGCATCTCTGCCATAACACCAGAAAAATGTCTTTGCACAAAAAAATAACCAGGCGTGAGAAATTGAAATTCACCTTTCTGTTGAAGTCTTCCAGTCCCACAGCCACAATATCCGTGGTAATATTTTTCAGTTTCAGACTTTCAGTGTTACCTTCTAAAACTTATTTCCATCTTTTGCAGCATCGTGTGCAAACCATCCTGGACTCAGACCACATCTTGGTTCTGAATGAGGGCAGAATTGCAGAATATGACACGCCACAGAATCTACTAGCCCAGGAAGATAGTATCTTTGCTTCCCTGGTGAAAGCCGGAACTTAAGAAGGTGGTCTGCATTGTGAAGATGGTCCTCAAGACATTGGTCATCGCTTTAGCGCTAACGCTTTCTTAGTTGTAGAAATTAAGGACGGATAGCACATTTTATGCTTTGTATGCTGCAGAGGACTGTGTTCAGGGTGTCAAATTATTGAAATTATCTCTTTGGAGATGTGTGCTTTGGAGAAGACCAACTAATGTTTCAATTTCTTGCCGATGGTTTAGACTTATCCAACAATCAAAGAAGACAGTATTGAGATGGTAATATGAAAGAAAAGTTTATATTACTCTTTTCATGTTAAAAAGCTATGTTATATTACGTTTTTTCATGGTGTTCAAAAGCGCATGACTTGTGCACAGGCTGTACGTATAAACTTGGTGCTTCTTCAACCAAAAGGTGTTTTTAAAATTATGTGCGCACCTCCAATTAAGAATCAAGTTGCTATAGTTTCTTTGAACGTAACAAAAGTATCGATGAGTATTCCTAAATTTGTCTGAGCTTCTTGTGGGGCACACAGCTAACCCAAACCTTTTTCTTTAGATCCATTAATGAATTGGACAAATTGATGTAAAAGGTCTGCTCAAGGACACAAGCTTCACCCTCACAGTCGTTTGAAACACTTTGATGTCTCATAAGAACACAATGTGCAGCAAGGCTCTGGACTGCCAAAAGGTTTTTATTTTAAAGCAGCTAATGAATTTAGTCAATTTTAGTTTTGTTGGTAGCAGTAGTGATGTTTCTAAAACACAACTAGGGGTATATGTCTGTTTAAGAACAGAACGTAGGGCTTTTCTGCATTATGATTTTTTTATGAGTTTATTTTTTTTGGGGCGATGTGCAAGCTTTCAAATGATAATTGCATTAAATGCATTTAATGTCAAAGTTAGCTGCTAGCAAAAAAATATAAAAGTATAAACATTTATTAATAATCAGTTGATGACATTGTCATTTAGAAATTTGCATACTTGCAACATTACCTACCTTCCCACCAAGTTTCATGACGCCCGAACCTACCTTTATGAGTTTTTAAAAACCGTGTTATTGATGTCATCATGATGACATACAGTTTTACATTGTCCAAATACATATGACCTACTAAGTCTATTACGAAAAGAATGTTGAGTGTAGCACGTTGCGTTTGTGAGATACGGCTATAAACAAAATGTCAAAAATTCATACAAAATCATATGATAACGTCATCATGACGTCACCACAATTTTCATCTATAAACATCCCGTTATGTGTTCATACAGAGTTTCAACCCAACCTTGTACTTCTGTGGATAAAGGCCATTGAAAAATGCACCTTTAACATGACGTCACATTACGCATGATGACACAACTTTGCTATAGGGACTAATGTGTATGCTACTTCTAAATGATGCATGACAAAGATGAACGCCCAAATTGGATGGGAGACAAATTGTGCACAAAGCCTATGGGATTTGGGATAGAATAAAAAAAGAACAAAATCAGAACAAACACAAAGGCTTTTCTGCAACTTTGCAAAAAAGCCAATTATTTTTAATGTACTTTAGTTGACTCGCATGCAGGTTAATTTTTAGGTCTTGAAGTTAATCAATATAGTGTGCGTTTTTGTATATATTTTCATATTTTGGGTTGTTTTTGTTTTTGTTAAGCCAATGCCCTTCTAAAGAGCATTCGAAATAACTGACATGATTAGGTGTCACATATAGACTACACTGTCTTTAAACAATGTGTAAAACACATTATATGTTCGATTTTTTATATTGGAAATTGTGGTATAATATAAAACTCTCAAAAATTAATGTATGGAATACATTGGCAGACAAGCTGGGGCATAAAGAATGCTTATTATAATCAGATACAAAAGGAACCTTTTTTTATTTATAAATGTGGGATTTCGTTTTATTGCATACTTTTGCCATGAGTGACTTTAAGTAACATATGAATGTGTGTGTTTAATTCCATTTAATATCTGTTTATACCCAGGGAAATTGAGAAAGTATAACAATATTTAAAAACAAAATGTAACTGAAATAATAGTAAAATAAAAAGAAGACAAAAAAATAAAACTTTACAGAAAGAATTTAAAGACATAATGTTCATGTATAGCTTTTTGATGATTATCGGAATTGTGTTTTTTTTCGATTTTTTTTTCGATTTTTAATCTGAAAGCTTACTTGGTATAATATTTGTAATCCTACCAATTGTCCTTATGCATACAATTCTGCCATGAGAAAAACATAATGCGTATAAAAGCATCATAAAATGTGAAACCGTTACATGCTGATTTCTAAAAAATACTTGAGCACCTATTGTGATGAAATTTCACAGGTTGACTATTTGATGATATAACTCCTGAAAATAGACAGTTTACATAAGTGTACTTACTTATTAAACAGTGCTCTACCATCCTTTTATGAAGAAATATAATGATGGAAAAAAACTTGAACGCAGATATGAATACATTCAAATATTCAAATATTTCATGATGAAACACCAAAAGTGCATTACTTCATGTATGACTACATGAAGAATATGTTGCTGTGTTGCTAGCTAATGTGTTTTTAATAAGGGAATTAATATGAGCTTGGCCAGTTAAAAAAAAAATCCGTTTAAGATGGGTTTGGGGATGGACGATGATAATGACCCAAGCCGAATATTCAGTTAACTACCGCTGTTAAGCTTCATATTCCCCTTGCTAGTTTTGAACGAAGTCAGAAAATCGACCATCATAATTTAGCAAATTTTTGATAAAAACCTACAACCTGCAAATTTTCTCTGTTCGGTGAGATAACACGATAAACTTTTGACTCCACAAAAATTGTCAATTGCTTTTCCTTTTTTCGTTCAGCTTTTTGAAATAGGGTACAAAGTTTCACTTGATATCTCATGTTTGAACACGACATGTTAACCAATTCAGGTAGTGCACGATGTCTGTATCAGTAAACAAACAGTCTGTGTAATTCCAAAGTCTGTGTTGCTTTCATCATACAACTGGTTGACTGTTGTCTTATATTTTACATGGTGCTGCACTGTGTGTGCGTGCAGATCATATATTTCGTCATCTGTTACATCATAGTCTTTCCCAATTTGAATTTTTGGGGGGGACTGTTTCTTATAAAAAGGCCATGAAGGAATTACATTTCATCAGAAACTTCCATTCTGTGATATGCAAGCCACCACTTTGCTGGGTATGTATGATTAAGGCATTACATTAAAGTTGACATTATATATCTGGATTTTTATTCAATTTCGTTACAGAGGGTGGTTAGATTTGCATTCTGAAGACCTGCAAAATGAACATGCAAAAAAGTAAAATTTGATTTTTTTTTTCATAAATGTGTTTTATCATCGTACTTCTGTCCCTTTTTTGGTGGGGGGTGTGTTTGTCATCATTAAACAGTTGAATCCAAATACCTATTAAATAACTTGTTATCAAAGTGAACAAACACTTGAAAAGATTCAACCTCTGGAACACTGGACATTTTGTTCAAGGGCGCTAGTCAGAAGCCACAAACTCATTTATGGCATGTTGCCAGAGATCACACAAAGTCACAATGCAAACCACATTAACGGCATTGAAAACCTGTAAAATGGTTGTTGGATATTTAATTATAATGGGACTATGGTTCTTAGTAATTGTATATGACATATTTTCTCTCTCTGACATGGTGATTTCACATGCCATATTTCAGCCTTGTTAGTCCAAGACCTGCATCCTTTGTAAGCCGCAGCACCAACATGGATACAACTGAAGCATCGCTGTTAGACTGGTACTGCGGTGCCAATGCCACAGAGAATCTTGCCAGTTTCACCTTTGACCTGAACCATACCCTGTACAATGCCTGCTTTGTGGACCTCGTCTACACCTTACCACACCTCATCTTCATCTTGCTGGGCATCCTGGTGCTCTTTGTTCTAAGATGCTGCACCAGCATCCGCAGGGAGCAACACCCTTACCTTGTCCAGTTCCCCGGCCACAACATCCGCTGGGTTCTCAACTTCGTCCTCCTTACTCTAACTGTATGCGAGCTTGGAGAGGGCATCCTAACAGACATTGACGTCTACCAAGACGCGCCCACCATCCCCCGCCTCTATGTCCCCGCCGTCCTCTCCCTAACTGCAGCCCTCTTGACAATGATCTACTACAACCAGATGGAGTTGTGGAGCAGACCGCACATGTCTTGGGTGCTGCTTGCCTACTGGTTAACAGCGCTCGGAGTGGAGATCATCCGGTTCTTCAATCTAAACCACGACGAAGATGTTGACTATTTAATCCTCCGATATGATCTTAGTATTGCTGCCATGGTCATGTACTTCCTCTATCTGATGCTGGAAGTTTGGGTTATCATATCAAAGGTGAGCAGCTAACAAGTTTCAAAGTCTTAAGCCTCTACTGCGCGTGTGTTCCTAGGCAAGAGACTTTGTCACAACAATTAGTTGTTTCTGCAAATAAACAGGGGTGTAAAAAAAGAGTAATAGGCCCTGTGAGGGTAGAGATGGTAATAGTGTTTGAAGCTGTTTGTGCAGAAGTGGTAATATGAATGTATACTGCCCAGGAAGCACAGATGGTCTAAGGAATGTTTTATGGTCATGATGAGTAGATGTAATAATGTAAAACTGCCTCAATTCTTGTTAACAACACTAAATACCTGCTTGATACAAAGAATTAGGAAAATAGTCAGAGGACAGTAGACTGGACCTTCGGGTCTAGCAAAAAACAAACATCATGTCTCTCTTAATGTACTTCTCCTATATTGTGGCTTGTCTTTTGGTACAAGATCTGCAAGTGTTGCTGTGAGGAGGAGGAGTTTCCCGAAGACCTGAAGAAGGAGGACATGTACTATCTACAAGGCTACACCAGCCTGCTGTCCTCAGCGTTCTACTGGTGGCTCAACTGGATCTTCAAGAAAGGTTTCAAGCAAGCTTTGGAGCTAACTGACCTGGGCAGTCTGTCTGAGGTCCACACCACGCAGTATCAGAGGGATGCCTTCACTAGGGCACTCAAGAAAGAACAGGTGAGGGATGTTTGCTCCTTGAAAACTTGAAGTAAACCTGATCATTTTATGCTGTGCTGTTTTTGCTGGTCCCAGAATGGAAGGTTCCATTCCACGAGGCAAAGTCGAGTGGAATGGAACATTCCATCTGTCACCAAATGAAATTATTCTTTCTATTGCACAAATTTAAAACATTCATTATTTTTTTATACAACACCTGAATAAATCCTGGTCATCTGATTGGTCAGAGCCACCAACAGTGTGACCGTGCAATGGAACTTCCATTTACTGTGGAACGTGCGGTTGCATGTGCCTTGCGATGGGACAAATAATTCAATGACACGTGATCATACGAGCCACCAATCAGATGACAGAGATTTTTCAGGCATTGTATAAACTTTCATGATGCATGTAGGCAATAAGCCAAGTGTCCGGGATAATGAGGAAAGTGGGCTTTTCATTTCTTTCTCGTTACGCTACAACATGTTTTGTGAATTTTTCATTTTTCATCCATTCTGAATCAACTGAATAGAATGTTGCACTCTCTGAGACCAGCTTTACGTCTGCACCAGAAAGTAGGAGGTCATAGTCCCACCCGAGTGAGGGTAGGTAAGGAGGGTAACACACTGAGTTTACAGTGTTTATAGGTCGGCGATGGTCAAAACCTAACCAAACAAGGCTTTCCTTGTCTTGTTTATTCTTGAATCAGGTGCGAGCTAAAGCCCGCAGGAAGCCACTCAGCCTGTTCCGTGTCTACGTCCGAGCGTTTGGCTTCCGTATGATGATTGGTGGATTCGTCAAGATATGCGGCGATATCTCGACGTTCATCCCTCCGCTGGCATTGGCCAGTGCAATCAACTACGTCACAGATGTCTACTATGGAAGGGAACTGCAGGACTATGGCGATGTGAGTATAAAAGATGGCTTAAATATTAACCCTCTGCATGGTTTGGTAGTTTTGTAGTCAAAATCATGGGCGTCGCCAGGATTTTTTTCTAGAGGGGGCAAAGCACATTATTTCCCAAAATCCTTGTACTTTCTCTGGCATATTCTCAATTTATCAATTTTTGCAAGGGTGGGCGGGAGGACATTTGCCCACCCCACTCCCCACCCCCCTATTCACACCCCTGTGGACGCCCATGTTGTTTAATGTGCATAAAATTAACAGCAATATAACTTTGCACCTTGTTTTTTTCTTTTTGTTTTCTTCTTTTTTATTCTCCTTTTCTTTTCTTTTTTCCGGGGGGGGGGGGGGCACCCATGGTCAAAATAACAAGTAAATAAGACAATTACGACATAAGGAAACAAAGAAATGTTCTTGTCACAGCTGACTTAAATAGCTCATCCCTTGATTTGAGATTGACTGAGTTGTAATGGACTTGTGAGGACTTGGGAGGAATCGTGGGGACTTGTAGTGAACCAGTTGTTCACGCATGTAGCACGAAGAATGCATGACTCGTTTCACTATTCTAACACCAGTTTAAAAAATACCAAGTTGTTTGCTTATGTGCGGAGCATATTTTAGACTATTTTAATTATTTGCGACTTCGGCACTTTTGTTTGCAGACAGTGTTTAATGGTACAATCATCTTTATAATTCCTCCCGTCACAGACCAAGTACATTTCTGCCGGTGATTTCCTGCGTAATGGTTTTATTCTTGTTCTCGTCATGTTCTGGGCAACTATCATCAAGGTGATGTGTCAACAGGGCCATTACCATGTGGTCATCACAGAGTCTGGCCACATCAAGGCAGCACTCCAGGTCAGTAAAACATCCCATGACTCCTACTAGTAAATCCCAACTTTGCCCTTCGAGGAATCTGTGCAAAATTACCCCTCATAGGTAATGAGGATAGAGTTAAAGTCGGTTCAAACTCCACTCAAATGTGAATGAGAAGCGAAATTTGACGTCATGAAACATTCACTGCAAAATTCAGCTGAGTTGAAATGTGTCAATTTGTTTTTCGAATTCCAGTGTGAAAACGTGCCATGACATGACAAGTTTGTGTTCACATTTTCTTTCGTGCTAACTGTGAACCAGCTTTTAAGTGGGATTCTCAAAGCATTTAAATAAAGTTCTTGGTATTGTTAAATTGTAAAATTTGTACCGACTTTTCAATAATTTTACCTCAAGATTCAAATCAGGTCGCACAAATTGGAACGCAAAGCCAAAGTTCTGTCTTTGTTTTAGCACTTGCATAACTTTGTCAAATTATGAAAATTGTGACATGCTGGAAGTAATTGACTCAAAATCAAGCCATATTGCATTATTTGCATTAATGGCACCTTACACATTGTTAATTCCCTTATCACTTTTTTTAGTCACAATGTTGTTTCTTAACATGTTTTTAGGCAGCGATATACGACAAGTCGCTGCGTCTCTCCAGCTATACGATGAGTGGGGGGTATATGACCATGGGCCAGATCACCAATCACATGTCAGTCGACACCACTAATATCCTCAACTCAGCGCAGTGGTTTCATTACATCTGGTCCATTCCTTTTGTGGTATGTATAGCAACTTTATGGTCCCATAGGGCCAGTATAATGTCCTCAATGTACCTTTCTCACTGACTGACTGACTGACTGACTGTCACTAATTTACTTAAGCTGGCCTCAGGTCGGCCCATGATTTGCTTGCGCCATGACGGAATTGTCCGCATCAAGCAGAAAAATAATGCTCAGGTCACAAAATTAAGGAATCGTGTGATGCTCGCGGAACACATCGCAGAAGTTGAAATTGTTCTACTCTTGCGACTGGAGATTTTTTTAAGCGCCAACTGATGCCGATCGTTTTAATATCGTCTCAGTTACACTCAGGTTGCACAAAATCGGCGACTGAGTTGTTCCCGACGGTCTTAGCTCAGACGCAGCTTGATCCTGAAAAGTCAGTCGCCGACTGATTTGTGTCATCGCAAGGTCGACCTGAGGTCGGCTTTACACTGGTTGTAGGCTGGTGAAGAGAGCCTGCTAGTGCTATCACATGGGATTACACTGTAACACCAAAGAATGGGCTAAAGCTGGACCATTGTGTAGACCAGATATAGAAAGGACTTCCAGTGAATAACCATTCTGAAATAATTGATTAGAGTTTTGTACACTCAGCTTTAGGCTTGCTTTGTCTTGTATCCACAGATTGTTGGTTACATGGTGATTCTGTACTCTCAGTTAGGATCGGCTGCCCTGATTGGATGCCTAGTGTTCTTCGTTACCATACCGATCCAGGTCTTCATAGCGAGGCAGACGGCCAAGTACCAGAAAACTACAATGGTGGGTCTTTTTAAATTCTTCTTTCATTTTGGACAACTGCAATTTTGTGCCTTGAACCATGAATAAATGCAAGATACAGAGGTGAAATCAAGTCCTCATAATTCCTCACAATGCCTCACAACTTCTCACAAGTCCTCATATGTCAATCACAAGTCCATCACAAGTCCATACAAGTCCTCACAAGTCCTCACAAGTCAATCACAAGTCATCAGGTCTCCATTAGTCAAGTCGCAAGCTATTTTAATAAACTGAAACAAGTTGATTTTTCTTGGCAATTGGATATTCCTTAACTGTTACCGGTATTGAACTTAACTTGTTATTGGACTTTGGATAGATCTTTGATTGATTTGTGATTGATTTTGATTGATTTTGATTGATTTTGTGACTGACTTTACTTGTGATTGGCTCGTGATTGAGTTGTGATTGACTTTTGAATGACTTGTGACTGACTTGTACGTGATTTGCTTGTGATAATTGGCTTGTGATTGACTATTGACTTGTGATTGACTTTTGATTGACTATTGACTTGTGATTGACTTGTGACTGACACATGATTGATCTGTGATTGACTTTTGATTAGCATGTGATTGATTTGTGATTGACCTGTTACTCACTTACGATTGACTTATGATTGTGAAAAGCTGCTTTGTGGCAGTCATATGCCATTCCTTTGCAAAGCGAATATTCTTATGCTGTTGTGATCGTCCTCATTTCTGCAGTTGAAATCTGACGAGCGTCTGAAGCGAACCAATGAGTTGCTGCAAGGAATTAAGCTGATCAAGCTGTATGGGTGGGAAGACATGTTCTATACCTCCATCAGCAAAGTACGAGCCTTAGAGATCTTGGCCATGATCAAACAGATGGTATTCAAGGTTGTCCTCAGTAAGTGGAAATATCCTTCCTTTTAAATTTAAAAAAAAAATAGAAAAATTCATTAACTGTGTCCTGACTTACAGTTAATTTCACATGCGCAGCACAACTGTCTTACATTTGGTTGTGTAACTTGCAGTATAGACTTCAGACAAATTCACAAAACTTCTACAGTTGGTATAATGCAGTGTCTTGGGTGTAAAAAAATGTAACTTTTGCAGTTAATTTTAGTGAGGAACACCACGAAGCATGAATCATGATTGTTGACAAACAAATTTAAGTTGTTGTGGAAGTTTTATGAAATTCAATAAAATATTGAACGTAGCTTAAATAGTATTAATAAATACCTTGGAGAGTTGATGGTTTCTGATTGGTCGAGACTCGATCACGTGGCCGGTCATTAACGGTGATAATGGACCGGCTTCAAAGATCAAGCGAATAAATGGCCCCTGAACCAGCGTTGATCAAGCCCCGTTCAGCCCCATGCAAGCCAATGATTGGTCAAAATATAGTAACAGTCCTGCGGTAGCTTTTAACAATTGAGCACTGCACATGCGCTCAACCCCCATCGCGTGAGACTGACGCGCGCGTACGCAACACAGTTGCTAGGGATGCGTGCGTGCGCGCGCGTAAGGAAGTTTTGAAACGACATCGTACAGCAGTGCAGTATATACTGAGGATGTTTACGACGAAAGCGTAGATCTACGATTTATTTTCTTTGAAACACTTCACCCACCGACATATTTACCTTTCCTAAACCAAGCATCTTTGTAATTCCGGACACAAGGAATGTGTAAACGAGATTTCAGCTTCCTCCATCAGGTAAAGATATGAAAACATTGTTGTAATTTGTTTCGCTACGGCAGCAGTTTCTGTTGAGTTTACGTCGTTATAGCTGTTAAGCTAAAATATGGCCCATGAACATGAACACAAAAAAGTCTGGAAATATCGCCGGAAAAAAGTCACAAAATTGGAGCATTTTAACTGTTTATTTCGTTATAAAGGTATTTATTAATGGGAATAACAGTGTGAGGATCCGGTCTTCACTGCGTGATAATGACCGGGTGTGGGGCTGACCGCTGTTAATTGACCTCGACTTCGTCTCGGTCCATTAACAGCGGTCACCCCCACACCCGGTCATTATCACGCAGTGAAGACCGGCTCCTCACACTGTTATTCCCTTATTGTTAAATTTGCTGCTTATCATACTGTTTTTAGTTTCACCCTTGATTTGAACAAATTGCTAATTCCAAACATTACCTAATTAACAAACTTTTCAACGAGACACTGACTCCAAAAAATTGCCCAACAATATTTTGAAAAAACAAATAGACGTTTTCCAATTTCCAGAAGTTTTAGTAGACAGGAAAGTATGCCAATCTTTGAGCATGTGTATTAAATATATTTGCAATGCTGTGCTGGCAATATGCGATACGCGTCTGTGCGACAACATAAATTGCTCGCGATGTAATTTGATTGAAAGTGAAGGATTCCACAAAGCTCATTACGAGAACAGGTCGGACAGCTGAAAGCCTGGATTGTGAAGTAGCCCCATTGGAGCTTGTATTATTTCCACGCAGGTAGGAATGTGAAGATTAAATCTTACTTTGTACTTTGTATCAGATAAAAGCCTTTTTCTTGCATGGTTCGAGCACAAACTTCATAAAATTCAGGTCTAGCACTCCCATTTTAGTTTGATTATTTAAGGTCATAGCAGTATCACTGTATTGTAAAATACAGGTGTAAATTGTGCATGTATGCATCTCCAAATGTTATTAAATTTTGGAGACATAGAGTTTAAATTTGTAGTTAACTAAGTTGTAAATGTGCAATCTGTTCCCTTTTAACAGCATTTAAAGTTAGGAATTAGACCAAATTAGACATATTTACTTTAAAAGTAGGGTTTTTTTTCATTGCAACTTCATTCCTGAGGGAATGTGCATAATAAAAATATTGAATGCTTGTTGAAAAGATTGAAATAGGCTACGTAACCCTTCACCAGAAAAAAAGGCCTACATTTACAAAACCTACTTCTATTTTGAAATCCTCAGAATGGACAATGTAAAGAGGGATGCCCTTTATGTCATCGGCTTTTCAAAGTTACAGCTGAAGCATCACAATTCTGTTGACTGACTTTGACAAAAGAGTACTACCTTTGTGACATTGATATTTTTTTACCGGGCTGTTCTCATTTGTGATTTGGTGCCTTAGGGTTTGATTGGGTTGGATGGTTTCAAAAGGATTTTTTCTTTGATCTGGATTTCCTGGTACAAACTTTCTTTTATTAATTTTGCAAAGAAAGTGTAGCATTTTGTGTCCAAGTTTGTTATGCTGCCATAACTAGTGTAGATCTTTTGGATATTCATTTCATGAGTGGTAGAGATGTATGTTGCTTATAAACTCAGCTTGGCCTATTGATAAACTTTTCACTTGTGGTCTTGACATTTTTTCTTCTTCAGAACAGTCAATGGCATGCAGATATATTTTGACGTCTGGAGAGCGTGAAATGATTTGAAACCCGTCTTTAGTTCTTGTCTTTTTTACGAGTAGTTGCATGTGTTAAAATGGCAAAGAGGAGATCAGAAAATTGGACTACAGCTTCTGAAGTTTGTACACATCTTGTTTGGATTGCCTTTTTGCTGGTCCTCAGTGAAGCTAAAGGTGAGAAGATTTTTTTTTGGGGGGGGGGGGTCCAGAAACAACCATAATCTTTAGCAAGTTATTAAAGTTGTCAAGTTATATACTTGGTGCTGACTTTTTCTAAGAAATATTTGTTGGCTCATTAATGAGCGGCCATGAATATATGATGATTTGTCTTCAAGCAAACTTGTAATTTTCATCCTGATTGGTCCATCCATGGCAACTACTATCGTACCCTCAATCAGTCATGCCCTCAATACTACAAGGTGTGTATCTTGTGCTTTTTACTGATGCATGCACGTGTAATGGGATTATAGCAATTTTATTCATTTTCAAGTTTGAATGAAAAGAAATTTTGTTATCCCACTCATGTTAGTGGAGCAAGAAAATGTGATGTATATAGCCTTGTGATATATGAACCATGGAAGCACTACATTATTTTGTGTTCCACTGTACAAAAATTGTTAAAAAACTTATAGCATTATATGTGCACTCTATAAAAAGACATTAACTCATAATAATTTTTAAATAATATAAATGCAATGTTTTTAATATTTTGTTATTCTATTGCATACAGAAGGTGTCCCACATCTGACGATGGTTACAAGCAACTTCAACCAGGCGGGATCATCGTATAACCAGATCCGTCTTGCCTGTTTCCGTAGCAGCGTTGATGACACAGATAATCCTCTGAGCTTCGGTCGGCCCTTCCCCATAGCCCTCCCAGGGGCTGGGATACAGTCCTCTACTTCTCTTCCTAATGGAACAATCGCTGGGGGAGCTGTCCTGCGATTTCCTCTTGCCAACAACAATGCAGTAGGGGTGTTTTACTGTGAGGGGTCGGTGGAAGACCAGACATCTCGGGTGTACAGCATCATTACAAATGACTATAGTAAGTTGCTCTTTTCATTGGTTTTACTGCAGTAGAGAAAACAATCATTTTTCTCCCTTCGATGCAGAGTTCAGCAGGACGATTTGAAGTTGTCAGAAAATCTTTACGCTCGATGGCTGCTTGGCAGAACTTGTCTAGGGTCAAGCCCATCTGCAAAAGAACTTGCTGTTGTAAAGTCTTTTGGTAGATCCTTTCTTGACTTTCTTACCATTAATACTTGGGTACCACTTTCACACTCCAAAATCAGCCTAGGTTAAAGCGCAAGGTTAATCATAATGATATGATGATGATGATTAATCTGGCTCATGTGAAGTTGTTCTTAGTGTCTTCTTTTTTATTCTTGTCAAAATCTGAATTAAAATCAGAACTGAACATTCCAACATGTTTCAATTGTTTGATGACAAAAATACAAATTGGGACTCGATTGTAAACCGAAAAAGTAGTTTTCATCTTCTAATTAGACAATGTCATCTGCTACACCACAGTAAGAAAATGGCTGCATTTTCTTTAATAGCAATATCTGGTTAAACAAAGAAATTGACTAAAGGAGGATTTGAACAGGCAACAGCGGGAACAGTGTGCCAGTGTTCCACCTGTCCAACCCCATACAGCCATCTAATTGTCAGTATCTTTATTCAAAGAAAGCATTGAGATAGAAAGGTCAGTAATGGTCAAGGTTGCAGGTTCGAATCCCACTCTGGTCAACGTCTTAAATTGTTCAACGTAAGTTTGGGAAAAAAATAATGAAAAGACAATTACCTTTCTCCTTTTGCACAAAAGCATGGTCCAGTCCTGGAGATTATCATGTGACGAAGACCGTCAACAAGGGAGATGACATCACTCTGTCAGTTGAAGGACGCTACGGCAGAGACATCAATCCTGTCTGGCGTCAGATCAGTGATGGAACCGTTACCAATTTGACTGCTTTCAATGGTATGACTACAATCACTATACCGTCCAACCAGGCCAAGCACGGCGATCTGTATGCTGTCATCAATTCTGGTCAATCAATCAGCGATAATAGTTTCACGCTGATAAGACTCATCGTAAGAGGTGGGTACATTCTCCTTTTGACAATCAAAGAATAACTGACAAAAACATTGAGTTAACATCGCAAAACTTCTCCCAAGTTGAACTCTGCACCCTTCCCCCCCCCCAAAAAAGAGCAAAGTCAGTTGGAGGCATCTTATTACTCAACCACCGATCTTGATCTGTGTTATGTTTGGGTTTAGGCTGTATTGCAGGCAAGTGGGGTCCTCCTGACTGTGACGGTGTCTGTGATCTATGCTACAGTGGAGGAGTGTGTGATGATAAGACAGGAGATTGCATCTGCCCACCAGGATTCAGTGGACCAAACTGTGTCGCAGGTAAGCTCGTTGCTTGATCACTGTCTGTCCTTCTATCTGTCTGTCAGTCGGGCTGTCGGACTACCTCTTAGGTAAGCTCATTGTCTGATCACAGTCTGTCTTTCGAATCTGTCTGTCGGGCGGGCTGTCTGATTGTGTGATGTGTACTACAGTGGATTCAGTGGACCAAACTGACCACTGCCTGTCCATCCGTCCACCTGTCAGGCTGGGTTTGTGATCTGTGCTACAATGGGGGAGTGTCAAACCAAACTTCTATCCAAATTACAAGTCAAGTCACAATTCAGGTGACAAGTATTAATGCCTTTCTTTTGAACAGTTTGTCAAATGACTTGAAACTGATTGACTTTTTTGTGAGGACTTTTCATGGAATGATTAGTTTATCCTGATATGTTACTTCAACAGTGTGCCCACGGGATTCATTTGGTCAGGAGTGTGAGTTCCAATGTGGCAAGGGTCATCTCTTGAGTTCCTGTGATCATCTTCAGTTTGGTTTACCGGACCCATACGGCATCAGCTGCTTGAACGGTTACCATGGCGAATATTGCAGCAATGGTATGTGCATACACAAACATAGCAAGCAATAAAAGAATTCCAAAGTTTTAAAAGTTCAGACAAGGCAAGCCTAGCAAAGCTGGTCCCAGAGTGCACGAGTTCATCTCAAGACATCCAGTCCTAGTCGAGCCACAAGCTGTTCAAATGACTCTGCCAATGGCTTTCTTTTGTTATTTTTCAATGTTCATCCTCTGTTACTTGTGTCCACACTTGTGACATTTGTAACATCTGTAACCGGACTTGTGATGGACTTGTGATGGACTTGTGATGGACTTGTGATGGACTTGTGATGGACTTGTGATGAACTTCTGATGGACTCGACTACACCACTGACACAAGTCTTACCGCAGTTTAGAGCAAATCTAATTATTATTTTTTTCATAGCTTCTATCACCGTTATCTTTCCATAATTTTCACAACCAGGTTGCCCATCCTTGCATTTCGGAGCCGGATGTCTTCTTGAATGTCACTGTCAGACATACAGCGGATGTGACGAAATCACAGGGCAGTGCACTACTGGTGGCTGTGCCAAAGGCTGGACAGGAACAAACTGTCAAAGTAAGTGAATGGAATGTTCCAGATTTGGCCATAAGCACTGCCCATCTTTGGTTAGTGTTCATTTCTCCCAGTGCATTGTGACCGACTTTGAATGAGCTATCATGACAGGGGCGGATCTAACTTTCAGGAAACTGAGGGGGTGATATGAAGAGGGGGAGAGTTGAGTCTAAGGCGTGCTGAAGGCATGCCCTGCTTGGGGTGGGGGCATTCCAAGGAAAATTTTGAAATTTATGATGCTTTCTCCTGCATTCTAAGGAATTAGAGTAAATTTATTATTTTTTAGCCCCATTAGTATCATAACAGAACCCCAAACCCCCTCTAGACCTGCTACTGCATGGTCTCGTCACAATTCATAATCTAATTGTTCAGTTCACACTGTGTGATTGACTGGCAGGAAGCAGGCTACATTGGCCTTTTTCAGTATTCACATCAGATACTAAATTGAAGCTATGCTGCTTGAATTAACTCTGCATCAAAAACCTTGATTTCTTGATTTCTGCAATTTGTCATTGCAGTTCCTGACGTATGCCCTGTTGGTTATTATGGTCTTAACTGCCTCAGCAAGTGTCATTGTAACAATGATGCCGCATGCAACAAGCACACAGGATACTGCAGTGAGGGCTGTGCATCAGAATTCACCTGTGTTTCATGTAAGTCTTAAATATTGACCAGAGCTGGATTCAAACCAGCAACCTCTAGGATGGTGTACCTTGTGCTCTACCAACTAAGTTACCCAGCTCTGTGTGTTATTCTGGTCTTCAGGGCTTCAAAACCCACTTCAGTCAATTTCTGTGAGTTTTGATTCGTTGCGTTTCTAAACAACAAAGATGTTGTCCTCAGCTGGATTCAAACCTGGAACCTCTATAACACTGTACCGGTGCTCTACCAACTATCCAGCCCTGTGTTGACTTTATGATTGCCAGAGTTCTGTGTTGTTTTCGTTCATTGCATTTGTAAACTATAAAAAGTATATTGACCTCAGCTGGATTCTAACCTGGAACCTCCAAACCCTTGTATCGGTGCTCCACCAACTAAGCCCTGTGTAGACTTTACAGTATTCTGGAGGTCATAGGTAGTTCAAAAAAATTGAAATTAGTTTATACATGTAACTCTCGCTGTTAATGGAAACAAGGATTCTTCAAAGGGCGCAAGAGCTGTAGCTCAGTGAGAAGCCCGAAGGAACCTAAAGTGAAAAGATATTGAAGAAATGAAGAAATGTTCAGTTTTAACCACTTTGATTTTATGCTTTGATCGTTAGGGCAATGTGAGCCTGGTTACTTTGGTCAAGATTGCAGTAAGGAATGCCACTGTTTGGATGACGCAGCATGCGATAGTAACACAGGCTCCTGTCAACGTGGTCGTTGTCTTGGACAGTATCAGACAGACGGGAGTGGAATATGTCAGTTCGGTAAGCTTCACACATTATAACTAACACATTTAATGATATACTGTCCGTGGTCTTCAACAATTTTGTATAAGTTTTGTATACATTTTCTTTTTCTGAAAAATAGAATTAGCTGTTGCAAACTGCTTACCAAGCAAAAGGACCTATGGTATAAATGCAAAAAAAATAGTTAGTGGCCTGACGTTTCGACCCTAGCAGAGTCTTTCTCGAAGGCTTCGAGAAAGACTCTGCTAGGGTCGAAATGTCAGGCCACTAACTATTTTTTTGCATTTTCTTTTTCTATTCAGGCGTCTGTAAGTCTCTGAAAAAGAGTCTTATATTTCGGGTTGCTTGTGCTCACAAACAGATGCAACCTGCAAGTAGACTGATTCCTGTCCCTACATTATCAATTCTGACAGGGACGAGAACCAGTCTACCCTCTGGGCTGCAAATAATTACAAATGTGTCAAGTCATGATTCTATAACTGAACATGTACCAATTCTTTTTTTGTTTGATGCCTCATTCAAAGTTAAAAACACTTTGGTATTGCTAGAAAAATAGCAACTTAAAAATAAACTCTAAAGTGTAGATGAATCTTGAAACTAGCAGGGATGGTACATCTTTGAGAATATCAATTTATCGGGTTTTATAGAGAAATCGACTGCAATTTGATTTAAACCTGTTTTGTTATTGTTTTTTCCCCGCATAGTTTTACCCGTGCTCAGCCGACCCCCAGAAGTAGCAGCCAGATCCACATCAGCTACAGTCAGCTGGGAGGCATGGGGTTCTAACTCCATGGACGCTGGCAACGGTCCCATCATCGGCTACAAAATCTACCACACTGACCCCACCACTGGTTCCTGGGTCGATGCCGGTAACGTGTCGGCAATACATCAGCCTCTGAGTGTTTTTAGCTTTGAGGTTGAATCATTGAGACAGTGGACGGTTTACAACTTCAGCGTTGCGGCGGTGCGTGAGGGGCAAGGAGGGGAAGGACCGAGAAGCTCTGCAACGACCGTCAGGACCCAGCCTCAAGGTAGCATCCAAGCTTTTGATTTTTATAAATATAAGTAGATGAATAAAAACAGTGTCATGACAAATTAATAAGTGGTCACCACAAGTTAGTCGCATCAGCCCGGTGTCACGCAAGGCTATTTGCACGCAACTTGTACCAGGCATATCTATCTAATTTAAGAAGAATTCAATAATTTCCTGAAGAGTTTTTGTTTTCGTAGAAAAATGTACTTTGTTCCTCCGAAAGGTCTTCTTCTGCAGTGGATTTTGATTGCCTTCCAAGTTGCCTGAAATTAATTGCTTTGTGTTATCAGCTGACTGACCTCAGTGGCCATCACTACAAACTTATATTTGCTTCAAAGAGTAAAAATGCCAGTTGGAACTTTTCAGAAATATTTTAAAAGGATTTTCTCATGTGGCACTTAAATCTGTTCACTTTCCAGCCACAACTGCAGCATCCAACACAGGTCTCGTTGTTGCCATTTGCACGCTTGCTTTCATCGTCATTATTCTGGTTGTCTTGAATTATCTGCAATTCCGAAGGTTCAGCAGACGTTCCAAGAATCCTCCCCCACAAGGTGGACTCGACACGGTGAGTGCAATGATTGTTCTTCTCTATTTGAATGAATTGTCATCCCCAACAATTTCTAGTACAGCAAGCTGCCATCAGTAGTCGGACATTCTATAAATTTGGGCTCCAAAGTGTGGCATTTTTCCTGTCTCTGTTACCTTGGTACTTTGGAATTTGCCATAGAAGTGTCAGTATCGCACTTTGCACTTAATTTTGCGTGAAGTTTGAACTGGTCTTCAGAAAACAATGACAGTACTGTACAATTTCGTGCAGGATCTTTCCCTGCTGAATCTCTAACATGCACTAAGCAGTAGATATAGCAATTGGATGAGAAATAGTTAGAACGGAAAAGTTGAGTTTTTTATACTGCCTGTTTATTGTGCAATGTTATTACGTGACACTGCAAAAGTAATTTTTGGTCGGTATTCTTCCCTATTTTACTCAGACTTCAAGTCAAAAAAATCAGTTCATGATCAGCCAATGTGTGCTTTTATTCATTCTTCCGGATACAGCAGCTTTGATTTTACTCATCACTTCATTCTCGGTGGCTTTTTTAGAGTATGAAGCCTGTCATGTTCATCGGTGACAGAATTGGAAATGGAAATAGAAATATAAGAGATCTGCAATGAACTTTTGTTTGTACCAAAAAGGGCTCAACTTGAAGCACTAACCTTTTTTTTTTACAGAAGTACATGCAGATACTGCAGCAGTCTGAAGCCCATCGCTTAACCACACAACCAGACCAGGATGACAAATGAATAAATTCTGAAAAAGGAGAACTTAAACTTGGAATTCAAAAATTGTTCAAGGTTTTGAGATATAGAAGTCAGTTGTCACTCGCAAAGTTCACTAAAGCCTAAAGCTAGATTAGCAATACTTTCATTTTTACCCCCTGTTCCATACTTTATATTTAAAAGGACATTTATATTATGTTATAATAATAATTTTATGTGATGAGTTGCTGGTGCTTCATCAACTTCACTTATAAAATTGTCTTTTATATAATTATATGTGAATTGATTTTAACACAACAACCTTTCAATAAAAGTTTTTTTGTTTTTAATCATTTTATTGATGTCGGCTATGAAGGCAGCCTGACCGAATGGTGAATACCCTGGACCTGATAAATATTAAAAAAAAAAAAAAAAATGAATTTGTATTTAATCAAAAGAAAAGCATTCAAAGTTGTAAGGAATTGTAACTTGTACATTCAATTAATTGCATGTTAAAAATTGTATAACAAAAGACATGTCTTTTTCTTCTCAAATGTATGCTGTAATTTGACATTTCAATGACTTTCTTGTATTAAAATAGGATTTTTGTGCTTTCTTGAAATTGTGTATTTCTTTTTGTTCAATTGTTGCAGACAATTTTATTTTTTGAATAAAAAAAAAATTCCCACACTCTTTCAGCTGTTTGGTCATTGCTTCCATTGTGTGCTACTTCAAGGGCAATAAGGACAATTTTACTACCAGAAGACTCGGTTAAGACAGTTATTTTGCAAATGTTCAAGGAGTGATTGACAGACCCACGGAGCCATCTTCCCAATGATCAGTCCCTCTGTGGACTCCGCATAACAACAAAAGATAGAGGGTGCCGGTGGTCTACTCGTGCATGCTCAAAGATCGAAATATCTTCCCTTGTATGGTATCATTTGAAAACAGTAGGGAGACAGTGAAATGTTCATTTGTTACTCATTCAAGTCAATTTTTGGGCAATTTTTCATTGTAATATAATTTACTGAATATTAAAAAAGGTTATTTAAATTTGTGAAATTTATTTGTGGGTCATGCAACATCCCAAAACACGGGTAGTTATCTTTAAGACGAGCCTTTGCTTTTTCTTGTGCATGTTTGATGTGAAATGTACGCCAACATTGAGGTCAGTTGCAATAAACTCTGTGTTCGACAGATTCAAAACTTTGTTTCCAAAACTTGTAGCAATATATAAAACTAACTTATCTCTCTCCACAGTGACCATATCAAATGCATGTCCTATACTGGTGACGATTGTGGTAAGCTTAATTTATGTTCTACTTCTTCGCACAAAATAAACCGCAATGGGAAACTAACTTTAAATAATTAAATTGGGTCAGACCCAGAAATTGACAGAAACATTGTTGCAGAGATTTGAATGTTCAAACCTGCTGTTCTAAATTTCAGCATTCAAATTAACAGGCCTGTTGATTTGTTTCTGTGATGTTTAAATGAATGTCCCCCCCCTCCCTCAAAAAAGGTTCATTTTGTAATTGATAATGTAAACTTGAATATATAATGTTAACTGTATTTACACAATGCATACAGAGAATTTCTTATGAGTTTTGTGGTGGCTCTAAATGATCCTTTGCTGCTACTAACCAAGGTTTTCATTTCAACCGTGTTTACAGTCCTACAGTCTGTACACCAAGTTGACCGACGAGCCACTCACCCCTGACATCGCGTTTGCGGCCCTCTCCGTCTTCAACCAGATGCTCACGCCCCTCTTCATTATGCCCAATGTCTTCGTTTACCACATCAATGCTATCATCAGCACCGGGCGTCTCAGGATGTTCTTTGAGGCACCAGAGATTGAGAGACAGGAGGGGGAGGAGTTTTGGGCTGGCGGGAGGGATGAGGTAACATATTGCAACACTTGAAATAATTATAGAGGGCTCTCTCACTGACCACGTGACCTGGCCTACATCCGGGTACCAGAAAGTCTGCATCGCCATTGTAGTAGGCAAAGATATAGCGCCGCTTGCAGTAGGTAGTAGGCAAGCCTAAAACTACCTTCAAATTCAATTGCAACTTGTTGGTATTTCCATCTTTTTTATAACTGCTTACGGTAATATAATTCTAAATATCCAGAGTGCCGCAAATTATTTTTTTCCGAACAACATCCGGATTACATGGTTGTTGAGTACCCTGTACGATACTTTTATGATACGTACGCAGGTATATATTACCTTGAGTTTCCAGGATTTGTAGAGCAGTTCGATGGCTCAGTTGGATAAGATCGTGATTTTGTACCGCGAGGGACCCTTGGGGCATGGGTTCAAACCACCATTTTTACCCAATATTTTTTTTTCTAATCTAAGGCTTTGGAAAAAAAAAATTTTTTTAAAGGGAAATAAAGTCCAAATTGCATTTCTTTCGAATTCATTTCTTTTTTTTCTAATTTTATATTTTTTCTCATGTTTTTAAGAGAAGTAAAGTCCAAAACGTTATAGCCTACACCCCATTATAGCGTACACCCGGATGTCATTTGGGGACAAAAAAAATTCACCAGAAGGCCAGTCTTATCTCACTGACTGACTGAGTGATTGAGACTGGTTGTAAGTGAAGAACACAGGACATTGCTTTTGTATGAGCTCTGTGCGCTACCAAAAGAGGGCGCCCTTTTACCTAACAACGACACCCCAAGGGCAGGACATTTCACTGGTTGACGCGCACCGTTCCTTGTGTGTGACGCACGTACACCAGGGGATTTGTTTATTTACACGCAGTGGCCGCGCTTCGCGGCAAATGAATTGCAGTCAGGCAAGATGGCGTCAGTCGGTCACCCCGAACTGTACTTCCTTTGCCGGTGAGGGGGTGCTTGTGAACGGAGCGAATAGGATGACACCGATACACCAATGAATGGTCTAAATCTGTCCCATTGTGCAGGACAAGATGCATGACAAGACTTCCTGTGAATAGTAATTCTGAATGTTGTGTACTCTGGGATCAGCTTTACTAGGCCTAAATGTCTTGTTTTATTTTCAAATAGAATGGAGCCCTCCAATCAGGAAGAAGAAGCAGCAAACCAGAGGATAAGCAACGTCTGTTATCCAATGACAACCAAGCTGACCATGACAATGAGTACGGTACATTTGATGCCAAAACAACCTCTTCCATTGTACCAAGTATACCAGACAACGTTGCAGTCAGGGTATGTATGACTTTCAACCTTAAAAAGAATCCACCTCTCCTGTTGTTTTTCATGCTGAACCTTTTTTGTGGACTGAACTGAAGTCTCGTAGACACTTTGAAATCAATTTAAAAAAATTGAATTGTGTTCATGCAAAATATTTAATTAGATGCCAGTTCACAGCTATAATCCCTGAAACACTCCTTTTTGAGCTCAAAGTAATATTTAGGTATCAAAATGAGATTTTTCTTGAGCAAGCCACCTCCCCCCCCCCAAAAAAAATCAGCTTAGGGATTTGATATTATCATATAACTGAACTGAACTCTTCCATTTTACTTCTTCAGGTTAAGGGAAGTTTCACATGGGACTCATCAGCCAAGTCACCCACACTTGAAAATATTAGCTTGGACATCCCTACAGGTAAAAACATGATCATGTGCTGTTGGCAATTAGTCAAAAATTATAAACCATATTAGAAGTCCAAGAATTACTTTCAACCTTGTAATTACTAAATCTATGCCATTGGTCTCTGAAAATGTAAATGGTAATTTATTCATGATTGGCGAGTATTTTTCTTGTGAAAACTTCAGCAAATGCCAATGTTTGTACATCTGTAAATTCAAAATGTTCGTCAAGCAATTCAGAAATGAAGAATTTGTACCATTAGGAGTGATTCATTAGGAGTGATTGTTTCTGTTACAGGCAAGTTGACTATGGTAGTGGGTCAGGTAGGATCAGGCAAGTCTTCCTTACTGTCTGCTATCCTGGGAGAGATGACTACAGTCTCAGGAAGAGTCCAATGGAACAGGTAACATGTTGGTCTGTATGGGCAACAGGTGAGAACAGGTGTCCTTATAATTAATGGAATACAGGCGTTTGATACAACATGTGGCAGTTCCCCTTGCACTTTATTCAGTTGATGTCCCAATCGTAGACTGTACACAATATTTTTCCACAAGTTCCCTGCATTGATTTAAGTCTGCATTGATTTAAGTCTGCATGTTCCTTGCTTTGTCTCAGGCAGAGTCCAGTGAACAAGTAGTATCAAAAGAGGCTATGGACTACTTGTAGTAGAAGAACCATAGAAACGAAACAAATAACTGCTCAACTGTTCTTGAAGGACAGTTAAGTGCTGTTTTTGCCTCACACCACAGATGCTTCGTCTCACACTTAAGATGCTACAATATTTCGCAAATTTCAAAAATTGACTGACACTCTTCGTTCCATTTTATCCAATGAGTGTCTTACAAATTATTTGTTTTCTGCTTCAGATCTCTCGTCAGGAAATTTGATAATCATATGTCTATTCAACCATTTGAAACCCTAAATATTTTATTGGAAAAAAAAGGAAGCATTTTTACCAGTGTGAAATATTTCATGTTACAGGAAGTACAACTCTGTTTCCTACGGAGCTCAAAAGGCGTGGCTGCTGAATGCGTCTCTTAAGGAAAATATTCTCTTCGGCAATAAATTTGATCACGAAAGGTAGATTTATGGCTTATGATTTTTGACATGATTACATTAATTTACTTTTGTAACGCAGTGTCCTAAATATTAACCAGATTATTTTTCTGAGTTCACACATGTCTGTTTCCTAACCCTCTTATAGATACACAAAGGTAATCACTGCCTGCTCCCTGCAGCCAGACATCGACATCCTGCCTGCCGGCGATCAGACAGAGATTGGTGAGAAGGGAATCAATCTGAGCGGCGGTCAGAAGCAACGAGTCAGCGTAGCCAGGGCCATGTACAGCCGCAACGACGTAGTAATTCTGGTACATTAAGCAGAGTTGTCTTTTACAGCAATCACAAGGTCAAGATTTATTTTTTTTATTTTCCACAGTATCAAATTAATAAACAACATAAAATAATTACATAATAGAAAAGAAGTGCAAATAATACAACAAAAGTGTACAAAAGTATATAATATATACTTATAAAAGTCCAAAGTTGCCCAGTATATGAACAGTTTTCTGTGCAGGCAGTAACATCTTTAAACAAATGTTGACTTTCTCCATGAGGCACAGTAAAGCAAAATTTGAACTGTCAACAGCAGCTTTTATGTATTATGAATCACACTTTTTCTCTTCATTCTTGTTTCAGGATGACCCCCTCTCTGCCCTAGACACCCACGTTGGTGGTCATCTCTTCAAGAAAGGCATTGAAGGGTTCCTGATGAAAAAGAGCAAACGTACCGTCATCTTGGTCACCCATCAGATACAGTATGCAGATAAAGCTGACAAGGTAAGAGTAAAATAAGCCTAATTCTTGTCAGTTTTACCCTCCTGTCAGCAAATCAAAGCTGACAAGATATTTGAAAATAAAAAGGGGAGTCAGGTTTTTGGAGTAGTACTTTCCTCGTCTTCCAAGCCTGCAACCCCGGTTTAATTGTGGATCAGGTTTCTTGTCTTTGTTTTATGAGAGTCACCCATCACTAGGTCCTCTTTAAGGGCCACTGGACGTGAGGGCTACCCAAAGAAGGGGCAGAAAAGGAAATCTACAAAATAGAACCATTTCTTGAAGTAGAAAGATAAGTATTGATGTTGTGCTTGAACTTGGACACATTTTAACCACCTGGGAAACAAGATAATGGTTAGGAGTTCCAGAGTGTGTGAAGAAACTGGATAGATTCTACCCAGTTCTATGTGTTTTGGAATTGTTCTGGGTTCTTAAAATGAATGTTTGTCATCGTCTTGTCCCTCTGAGGTTCTTGAGACTTGACTACCGTGCCTTTGCACTTTTGACGACCCATTAGATTTTTTACCCAAAAATAATTAGCCCAAAAATATATTTATATTTTACAGATTGTCTACATGAAAGATGGACACATCCTCCATCAGGGAACCGTGGAAGACATACAGGAAGAGAATAGGGAACTGGTCGCCAGCTGGCGGGCTACCATGAAGATGCTGGCTGAGTCCGAGTCTGAACTGTCCGGTTCTGAGACCGGGGTCGACGTCACGGAGGAGCGTGCCAAACTTGAACGACAGGTCTCCAAACAACTGCAAGAGGCAAAACGGATGGAGGAAGAAGGTGAGCTTGTCTTCTTTTTTTCCTCATCGGTCTCACTTAAAACTTGTTTTTCTCTAGATGGCGGATTTAGATTGCAGTATCCTGGCACTACTCTTTCAACTATCACTTGTTGTCAATCCTTTAAATATCTTTATTTTTTCAAAGTTGAACAAAGGAATAAGCTGGAGCATTGTTTGAACCTGCGACCCCTAGATTGCCGTTCCGGTGCTCTACCATCTGAGCTATCCAGCACTATGTTGGAGATTCCCCAATTTGTCAATGTCTTTGTTCAAGGGGCACTATTTAGAAGCCATAAACCCATTTATGCCATAAAGCTAGCAACATATATAAGCATGATGCTAGCAACAATATCAACACTGCAACCTGAGAAATAGCAGACAAGGCCATTACAAATTTTCAAATAACCTTCGTTGTTTCGTTAAATATCTTGTAAAAAACTGATGCTATTGTTTTCACCTTGTATAGATTAGTGACAGTTAGTCATTCAGATTTATTGTTAAAGGGAAAAAACTTGACGTCAGTTGTTTGACCACACAAATCTCACAGAGGTTAAGTCATTTCAAATATGTTTAGAAAACAATTCAGGATTGAGAAAACTGTTCATTGACTGAGACAAATTTCCACCTCCCGTCCCCCCCCCCAAGCAAATAAACAAATATCACATTAAAATTGCTGCTAATGCAGTTGCAAAGTCCTCATTGATTTATATTATATATTTTTTCCGGAAAATACCTCTATGACTCCCCATAGACTATAATTGTATACAACCTAAAAGGTACAGTCACAGAAAATGAAACAGTTTTACAAAATGTTTGTGTTGTTATTGTTTTTTTAAACTCTAACTCTGCAGTCCAAGCCTCAACCTCCGGTCGCCTGGTACAAAAAGAAGAGAGAGCGGAAGGTTCCGTGTCCTGGCGAGTCTATCTCTCCTATGTCCAGGCTCTTGGCTACTGGGTCTTCGGTCTCATCCTGCTCCTGTCTGTGCTTCAAAGTGGTTTCAGCATCGGGACCAACTTCTGGCTGTCGGAGTGGTCTGAGGCAGGGGCTAACATGACCAATGCAACAGAGGTATGAGCGTTTTTAGTCTATATTACACCTGTTTCAGACTGACATTTTGTAGTCGCACCTGACTAACAATTATTCATAAGATGGAATTTGCGTTGGGATGATGTAAATCAATATTAGGTTTTGCTCTTTAATAACCTATAAGCACTGTGACTAACGAAGTTTTCGGAGCACCTCTAGTTGACCACAGTGGTTTCAGACAGGCAAATTGTGTAACTTTGAAACCTCATACCTAAATCCTCTTTTCCACCAACTTGTAATCTATGAAATGTGAATACTGTGACTTTATTCTCTGTACTTCCCATTGTAGCCAACACCTGGAGTGGTCTTCTGGCCTTGTAATGGGGGATTCCTGTAAAAAAAATTCACCTTTCTATTGACTAGAGTCTAAAATCATTCCTAACATCGATCTTCAACAGTTGATCTGTTAAAGACTTGTACGTACTGTTGCCCCTAACTACTTCAAACAGCCAAATTAGTTCAAATCTTAAAAATAATTTGGTTCGCCGTGACTGTGTGTGAACAAAGAAATTAACTGGAGCCATATTTGACTGTGCAACCTCCAGAATACCGTACTGGTGTTCTACCAACTGAGCTATTCAGCCCTAATGAGGGCAGTCTTGCAATTTGTTATTGTTTTGTTCCGGCGATTCTTAAGTTAATAAAGCCACAAACCTCATTTGGCCAGGGATCAAACACAATACTAGCAACATCACCATGCTTTGGCAACGAAAACGGCAACTTTGGATCTCATAAAAAGGATTTATTTTTTTTTTTTTAGATGTGAATCCATTCCATTGGTTCTCGACAGAATGAATGAATTGCAGTCTATTGCATTGGCGTAACTAAGGGGGGATGGGCAGCACCAGCCCCTGCTCGAGGCCCATCCCCCCACCACTTCAAAATTTGAGGAAGTAATAATTTTATTAGTTAAATACCTCTCTAAGGCACCCCTAAGGGCCCTCCCCTTGCAAATCGGAACCCTACTTATGCCCCATGTCTACTACTTTGATTTTAATAGTCTGAGCTGCTAGATTCCCTGACCTACTACCTGGGTGGCTATGCCGGCCTGTCTGTCAGCAGTATCGTAGCTGGTGCAGGAGCTACAGCCATGCTGTACATAGGATCTCTCTACGCGGCTAGAATGCTACACAATGCCATGCTCAGGACCGTCATGCATGCCCCCCTCAGGTAATGGACTAAGCCACGCCCACACTTTGGGTTTGTGTACTTATCTCACAGTGCATGTGACTGAGTTTGACAGAGCTACCATGGTCACCTGACCAAATGTCATGATCTAATTGGTCAATGCTCGCTTTTTGATTGACAGCCAGAAGGTGTACATTTAATACAACGTTTGTTCAGGAAATTTTTTTAAAACGTTCCAATTTCTGGTTCTAAGTCGAAAAAGTTTTTAAAAAAATATATATGTTGACCCAATTACTGTTTTTGCAATCATGCGTTGATTGATTATTTTTTAGTTTTGGTTTTTGCACTGTACAGTGTTTTCATTTAAGAAGCTTGTTTTTTCATTGTGAATCAGGTTTTTTGATGTCACTCCCATTGGACGAATTCTCAACCGCTTTTCCTCTGACGCAAACGTCATTGACCAGGTAAGGAGTCTACAACCAGTACCAAGAAACTGAATTACTCTGTGCAGTTGATTTAATGTGCGTTCTTCACAGTGGCGTATCCAGAGGAAACTTGCCCCCGTCGAGACGTTGCCTTTTTTGTTTTCACTCTTAATGAAAGTACCGGCCCTTCCCAACCGTTACTAGTATTACCAGTGTTGGTTGTCAATTTTTGATTTTTGATTTTATGGCCACTGCAGAAATACCCATTCTCCCCCCCCCCCCAACCAAAACTTGGATTAGCTACTGATTTTTCACAAATGTTGCCAACAGAAACTGGGTGTGACTCTGTCGTCTTTACTACGCAACGGTCTGAGCTGTGTGTCGGCCGTGTTAGTCAACATCATCGTGGTCTGGTTCTTTGCCATCGCCTTGATCCCAATCATCATCCTGTATCTTCTCATGATGAAGGTTTTCATACGGACCTCAAGGTTAGCTCAAAGTTGTTCATTATTTGAGGACAATAAATATATTAAAGGCCCTTTTTTTTGCCAATGAGGTCGCTGTAGCATGTCATTATCTGGTATGAATAAGAGTAAAATTCTTGTTTAATGGATAATTTTAACTTTGCTTTACTTCAATCTAAATTTAATGATTGTAAAACAAGGTTATTTTTTAATTGTTACATTCATTCATCATGCATTGATTTACTATGTCATTTCTTTTTGAAATTTTGTAGGATGGCTACATTCAATTGATAGGTATAAAATAGCGGCGTTATATGCGCCAACGAAATATGGCTTGTAGACCATCACAATGCAACAGCACCATGCATCAGGGCTGGAGCAAAAAAAACCACATTTTTGAAAGAAGAATTTTCCTGCAAACTTCCCTGTGAAGCAAAATCAAGAGACTACAAGGAATGCAAGCTAGACTGAAAATGTGATATAACAGTATTTTGAAAATTTCAAAGAAGATTTTCCACAAGAAGCATTGTGGCTTAATGAAATTTGAGCAATTTTTTATCAGATATAAACTCAATTTTCATGTAGGGCTGTAAAAATTTAGGCAAGTTTTCCCTTCAATTTTCTTCTTCAGAGAGTTACAGCGTCTTGACAGCATCAATAAGTCTCCAGTCTATGCACACTTCTCTGAATCTCTGGGAGGATTGTCAACCATCAGAGCCTACAGGTAAAATTGTGTTCATCTCTTCTACTATTTCAACCGTCAAGTAAAAAAAAGAAGATCCATTTTTTAAAAGAATTAAACCAGATATGAATACACCACTTTTAAATAAATGCTCTAGTCTACTATCTCCTTTTCTAACAACAAATCTGGATGTGTGGCACTCATGATCAGAGGGTCAGGGGTTCAAATCCAGCTGCTGGTCATAATGTTGTGTCCTTGGGCAAGCCACTTCACCCCCACTTGCCTCTCTCCACCAAGGAGTATAAATGGTTACCGGCATTAGCTGGGGAGTAACCTGCGATAGACTAGCATCCCATTCGGTGGAATAGAATAATTCTCAGTCATTTCTCAGCCGCGGAAATGACGTGAAGGTGAATGCCAGCCTGAAGGGCCATATTGGCTGGGGACAAAAGTTGTGCAAAAACAAGAGTGATTTTTTTCACCATTAGACAACAGCATCGCTTTCAAGATTTGATTATCAAGAAGATTGAGTGCAGTAACATCACCTTCCTGTACCTGAATACAAGCAACAGGTGGCTAGGAAGCAAACTGGTGAGTCAAACAAGTAATTGTCTTCAAGAAAGTTGGAGTCCTGGATTCTAAATAGATGCAAGTTCAATAGACTAATGTGAACTACAATTTGAAGCCATTCTCATGTGCACCATGTAACGAATCCCATAGTCTCCTGATAATGGGAAGCTAGAGCATATACTATCTGAAACGTTGAGTTTTGCCCGGTTCTTTTCAGAACCTCACAAACCCACACAAGAGATTTGTTAAAATAATTAACAATTTGTGTTTTTTTTAAATTCCCAACACACTCCACGGAGACCTTACAAAACACTTGTTTAACCTTGTTTTTCCTCATCCCCCCCCCCCATCAATCACGTAGCCTGTTGTTCCTTAAACTGCTCCAGCGCTCTGTGTGGTTTTAAGGATTTGTGAAGGAGTAAAGACATTGATATGAAATGTATTTCAAGTGCTAATGAGTTCATCCGACTTTTCCAAAACATAAAGATTTACCTGTATGAATTTGATACTGGTGTATGCTTACTTTAGTCTCAGTCATTCACAAACTTTTTCAATAATTCTCTTTGCTTGACAGGATCTGATTGGAGCCCTTATTGTCCTGATTGCTGGCCTGACTACCATGATCACTGCCTTGACTACTCATACCCTCACCCCAAGCCTAGTTGGTCTGGCCATCACCTACGCCCTTAATGTAAGTGTAGGACTAAGACTACCATGATCACTGCCTTGACCACTCATACCCTCACCCCAAGCCTAGTTGGTCTGGCCATCACCTACGCCCTTAATGTAAGTGTAGAACTAAGACTACCATGATCACTGCCTTGACCACTCATACCCTCACCCCAAGCCTAGTTGGTCTGGCCATCACCTACGCCCTTAATGTAAGTGTAGGACTAAGACTACCATGATCACTGCCTTGACCACTCATACCCTCACCCCAAGCCTAGTTGGTCTGGCCATCACCTACGCCCTTAATGTAAGTGTAGGACTAAGACTACCATGATCTCTGCCTTGACCACTCATACCCTCACCCCAAGCCTAGTTGGTCTGGCCATCACCTACGCCCTTAATGTAAGTGTAGGACTAAGACTACCATGATCTCTGCCTTGACCACATTTATACCCTCACCCCAAGCCTAGTTGGTCTGGCCATCACCTACGCCCTTAATGTAAGTGTAGAACTAAGACTACCATGATCACTGCCTTGACCACTCATACCCTCACCCCAAGCCTAGTTGGTCTGGCCATCACCTACGCCCTTAATGTAAGTGTAGGACTAAGACTACCATGATCTCTGCCTTGACCACTCATACCCTCACCCCAAGCCTAGTTGGTCTGGCCATCACCTACGCCCTTAATGTAAGTGTATAGGACTAAGACTACCATGAACACTGCCTTGACCACTCATACCCTCACCCCAAGCCTAGTTGGTCTGGCCATCACCTACGCCCTTAATGTAAGTGTAGGACTGACTACCATGATCACTGCCTTGACCACTCATACCCTCACACCAAGCCTAGTTGGTCTAGCCATCACCTACGCCCTTAATGTAAGTGTAGAACTAAGACTACCATGATCACTGCCTTGACCACTCATACCCTCACCCCAAGCCTAGTTGGTCTGGCCATCACCTACGCCCTTAATGTAAGTATAGGACTAAGACTACCATGATCACTGCCTTGACCACTCATACCCTCACCCCAAGCCTAGTTGGTCTGGCCATCACCTATGCCCTTAATGTAAGTGTAGGACTAAGACTACCATGATCACTGCCTTGACCACTCATACCCTCACACCAAGCCTAGTTGGTCTGGCCATCACCTACGCCCTTAATGTAAGTGTAGAACTAAGACTACCATGATCACTGCCTTGACCACTCATACCCTCACACCAAGCCTAGTTGGTCTGGCCATCACCTACGCCCTTAATGTAAGTGTAGGACTAAGACTACCATGATCACTGCCTTGACCACTCATACCCTCACACCAAGCCTAGTTGGTCTGGCCATCACCTACGCCCTTAATGTAAGTATAGGACTAAGACTACCATGATCACTGCCTTGACCACTCATACCCTCACCCCAAGCCTAGTTGGTCTGGCCATCACCTATGCCCTTAATGTAAGTGTAGGACTAAGACTACCATGATCACTGCCTTGACCACTCATACCCTCACACCAAGCCTAGTTGGTCTGGCCATCACCTACGCCCTTAATGTAAGTGTAGAACTAAGACTACCATGATCACTGCCTTGACCACTCATACCCTCACACCAAGCCTAGTTGGTCTGGCCATCACCTACGCCCTTAATGTAAGTGTAGAACTAAGACTACCATGATCACTGCCTTGACCACTCATACCCTCACACCAAGCCTAGTTGGTCTGGCCATCACCTACGCCCTTAATGTAAGTGTATAGGACTAAGACTACCATGATCACTGCCTTGACCACTCATACCCTCACCCCAAGCCTAGTTGGTCTGGCCATCACCTACGCCCTTAATGTAAGTGTAGGACTAAGACTACCATGATCACTGCCTTGACCACTCATATCCTCACCCCAAGCCTAGTTGGTCTAGCCATCACCTGCCCCCTTAATGTAAGTGTAGGACTGACTACCATGATCACTGTCTTGACCACTCATACCCTCACACCAAGCCTAGTTGGTCTGGCCATCACCTACGCCCTTAATGTAAGTGTAGGACTAAGACTACCATGATCACTGCCTTGACCACTCATACCCTCACCCCAAGCCTAGTTGGTCTGGCCATCACCTATGCCCTTAATGTAAGTGTAGGACTAAGACTACCATGATCACTGCCTTGACCACTCATACCCTCACCCCAAGCCTAGTTGGTCTGGCCATCACCTATGCCCTTAATGTAAGTGTAGGACTGACTACCATGATCACTGCCTTGACTACTCATACCCTCACCCCAAGCCTAGTTGGTCTGGCCATCACCTACGCCCTTAATGTAAGTGTAGGACTGAGACTTCCATGATCACTGCCTTGACCACTCATACCCTCACACCAAGCCTAGTTGGTCTGGCCATCACCTACGCCCTTAATGTAAGTATCGGAGTAAATAGGAAAACATTCAAGATCTTACACCTGTTTCAGACTGGTGCTCCCGGCTCATGCCAAACCATTTAATTAGAGCAACTCACGTTGAATCAATTTAATTTCCCCTTTTTTTTCCATTGACTGGACGCTAGAGTTACTTTAAAAGATCTTAATAGTTGATCTTTGGTGTGCAGGTGCTCTAACTCTTTCAAACATCAAACTTATTTTTGATCTTTTTAACAATTTGAAGTTAACCAATCCAAGCCTGGTGTTAGATTCTAAACTAAAAAGCTCCCTGATTATGCTCTTGATTACTAAATTAACATTCCACTAATTTTTTTTTACAAGATTTAGCAATGCAAAAAATACTGTCGAAGACAATACACAGGAGATTATTGGTTCAAGTCCCACTTGAACAATCTCATGAATTGTTCTCATAAGCTGTTGGAGAGAAGTGTTACAGAGCATGACCATGATAGAAAAAAACACGATAAAAGTTTTCAAAATTAATATTGATTGTCTTTGTATCCCTAAAGATATCAACTCAGTTGAACTGGGTGATCCGTATGTCAGCTGACATGGAGATGCAGATGAACGCCATGGAGAGGGTGGAGTACTACAAGTCTATTGAGACGGAAGAATATAGAGGTAACGCAAGTATCTTACTCTCTCCTTCCCCTGCCCCCTCCATCCCCCGTCCCCTAACCCCTTCCCTTTCTTTTTCCTCCCTTCCCTTCTAAATCTTGAACAGCAGAAGACATTGTGCTATGGTTATTATTTTTTTTAAGAAAAATGAAATGGGAACATTTTGGGATCTGAAATTAATAACAGACAAATCAAGGCAAAATTTGTGTTAATTTTCAGAGAAAATTCTTTCACAAAATAGCAGAATTGGAAACAAGTTCATTTTAGGAAAAACAATGGCTCAATGCTACCTTTCCAAACGTACATATATTTGCTAGGTACGCATAAGTTGTGAGGACTTGTTTCAAAGTTGTAAAGTTTCGTTGTAAAGATTTGTTGTAACATTTGTTGTAAAGAGTTGTTGTATATTCCATCTCAAGTCAAATCACAAGTAAATTCACCAGTTTAAGGGGATGAACAACAAAGGAATGAACAACAAAGGAATGCCTTTGTCTCATTGTATTGGAACAGTTTGTCACTTGAGTTGCGATGTGATTTGTGATGGACTTGTGACAAGGTAAACAACCCACTTAAAAAAAAATCAGCTCTGAAACTTTATGTTTAATTCAGTTGTTCTTGTGTTGTTTCACTGAAGTCTCAATTTCTTTTCATTTCAAGGAACCCAGAGCCCCGGCCCCGATTGGCCAGATAGAGGTGACATCGTCTATGACAACATCTCTGCCCGATATGCCGCTCATCTCGATCCTGTCTTGCACAATGTCTCAATCCATTTCAAAGCTGGTGAAAAGGTGAGCAGGTTTAAAAGTCTGGCTGCTCAGCAAATATACAAAACACCTTCCACGAGGCAAAGTATCAGTAAACAGCTGTGTTGTTTGATGAGTTGCTTGTTTTACAATGTCTTTGTAGAAGGAGGGGTCTAGTAAGTTATGGTTTTATGGGGAAGGAAATGTAGGGTACTGTATCCCACAACATATTGTGGGCAAATAAATTCGTAAAGTCATAAATTTCTTGAAACTCATCCATAATTGACGGTTCATTTGTATGTCTGAAATTCAACAATCGTGTGAATTTCAGGAATTTTTTATCCTAACGAAGAGATTCTAGACATGTTGGTTTTGTAGTGATGTGAGAAACGTGTTGCACTCAGTAGTGGCCTTATGAAATTGTGATGATTTGTTTCAGATCGGAATTTGCGGTCGGACAGGAAGTGGCAAATCCTCCCTGACGCTGACTCTCTTCAGAATCATCCAGACCTTTACAGGTAAGACGGAAGAGGGGACATGAAAGGGAACGGAGTGTTCTTTGGCTCCTAACACTTGCAAAACTTGGAGACACACCACATTTGCGCGATGGTTTGCGTGTCGTGGTGCAAAGTACGCATGACTAATTTTATTGTAATAAATTGTTTGATCAGTTGCGTCTTTGTGTCAATGTCAGGTTCTGAAGGATATATGTTGTAATGTATGTTACAGTGGTCTGCCCTCAACTCTCTCCTTGTAACCGTTGAGGGCATGCTTGTCCATCAACTCAGTTCACAAGTACCTCTCATCAGTTACTTTTTATTACAAGATTTTTTTGTCTGTGACTGAAGACGTTTGCTCTTCTTAACACTTCTGTTGGTTTTCTCATTTCTGATTTTTGTAGGAAGTATTACGATAGACGGGGTGAATATTGCCCACCTGCCGTTGGTGGAAGTCAGACGTCGTCTGGCCATCATTCCACAGGACCCAGTGCTCTTCACTGGTACTATCCGGTAATAAGGGCTAAATATTATTGGTAGAATATAGAGGGCCTTCCCCCTCCCCCCCCCCCCTCAAACTGGTGACATTTTTTAATAATTGAAAGCACCAATTTACACTCCTCATTTTTAAACAGTTTTCGTAACCAAATGAATATGTCTCTTTAAAAAAAACAGTTCCCTATGTTGCATCCCCAAACTGTTGACAAGAAACAGTATGATATACAGCAGATTTTTGGAATAACTCAAACAATGGGGTCTGTGGTAACAGTCATCTGTTTCATCAATTTTTTTGTTCAATTAATGCTCAGTGTTAACAGGAGGTCAAATGGGATGTTTCTTACTGCCATTTTTTTTTATAGCGGTGTTCTACTGCACAAAATAATAATATTTTTTTTTTGGTAGATTTAACCTTGATGCACAGAACGCGCATGATGACAATGCATTGTGGGAAGCCTTAGAGACAGCGCAGCTGAAAGACGTTGTGTCCGAGCTGGACCTTGGACTTGGTAAAAACATCACCAACATTGTACCAACTTAGCCGGTGATTATGAAATGGCACCATGTTCACATCACATGCATTCTCAACTTGAGATGCATGTGGGATTTGAAAGCCATATTGATTAAAGGAGCACACTCAGTCAGCTGTCAGCAAGCGTGGTGACACCCCAGTGATGGATTCTAATTTTGATATTTTGTCGGATAAAGCAGTGGAGGACTTCAAGCATATGACTGTCAGTTTCCGTTGGAGGGCACATTTGAAAGACAGAAGCCAGTGGCTTAGTTGACAAGGGTGCTTGCTATAGGGCCAACTTTGGAATTTCTGGCCGCAAGGATTCAAAACTTCTCATTTGAAACTTACAAGAGGACTGTTTGGTCAGAAAGCAATTCCAACATCTTCAAATTGTCATCAGCTTCATAAGCTCATTACTGACATTTTCAACAAATGTGTTGTGAAATTTGTTTCCAGATGCCATGGTAACGGAAGGAGGTGAGAATTTCAGCGTGGGTCAGAGGCAGCTGTTTTGCTTGGCTCGTGCCTTCTTGAGGAAGACTCGCATCCTGGTCATGGATGAGGCAACCGCCTCCATTGACTTGGAAACGGTGAGTTCCTACATCATCTCACTCTCTTGATTCACAATTTAATCAATTTGTGGCTGGGTTTCTTCCAGCTCTGTACTTAAACTGGGAATGTTCCTGTGCATCTTAAATCAGTTAAAGATCCTTTTCCTTTTTCAGTTATACTGAAATATTGAGGTGGTTTTAATAACAGTATTGTCTAGTCCAACAACCTTTGCTTTTGATAATGGGTAAGAATACAAGTAAATGACTTTGAAAATGAAACTGACCCGGAAATAATGATAATTACAACTGATGCTTACTAGCACCTTATACCAATTGGCCCAAAGTTTGTTACCCAATTCTTCATACTATGAGATTATTTGTCTTCACTTAGCAGCCCAAACAGTTCAACCATTAATCTCTACCCACACAAAAGTACCAGTTGATACTCCTGTGTTGGAAACCAAAAGTTTTTGCCCGCAACATGACGCAACTACAACTCTACCCCCCATGCTGATTATTTCATTACACATTTAATCAGGAAACAACTTTATCTTTTGGTTGCTTTTATTCTTCTAGGATGCCATTTTGCAGGAAGTGGTGGCAACAGCCTTCAGAGATCGCACAGTCATCACAATAGCGGTAAGTTTTATCAAACAAATTGAGATTTGCATAGACTGAAATCACTATGATATCATGCATCATATATGTGACGTCATTATGATTCAGGTCTTTTGGCTACCAGTAGACCGGTACACTGATTCTAAATACCTTACGGAATGCTGGTGCGATGTAGTAGTGTGTGACAAAGGACCACAATTGGCAAATCATTAGTCTTCCCACCGTGGAGAACATTTTTTTTCAACACAGAAACGTTCTGACACTGAGATGTGCTGAACATAGTATTTTCTTATTTTTTATTTCACTTGCAGCATCGTGTACAAACCATCCTGGACTCGGACCACATCTTGGTTCTAAATGAGGGCAGAATTGCGGAATATGACACGCCAGAGAACCTACTAGCCTGGGAAGATAGTATCTTTGCTTCGTTAGTCAGGGCTGGAAGTTAAGAAGGTCCTAAAGAAGTCGTATTCCTGAACGATTCAGGGCACCGTAACAATGTCCGTGGCCGAACAACACCGGCGTTAAAGGGGTTAAACTGGGGATTTGAAAACTATATTACTGTATTGCAAAAGATTCAGAACAAATCCCCACCACATGTGAGGTACAGGACCCTAGTTCCAGGCATCTCATTAATATCTGTGATAAGACGTGAGCAAGTATATCTCCAAAAGACCAGCTGTATTGGTTGCATAAGAGCTTCTGGAAATCTTCACACAGTCAAGTTATCAGCCATGTTTACGGACTGACAACTTTGCTGTGAGAAGATATCTTAGGGGGGGGGGTGAGGGAGGGTGCTTGGAATCCTGTAATTATTTCCTGATACAAGGGATCTACTGTGGAGATTAACCTTTCCTTGACTTTTTTTGAATATATAATGAGATGAGACAACCCCTAAAATCTGCAATCAGAGCCAATTCTGAAAAGAATTCACAAGTCGTCACAACCAGTTTCTGAAAATAGAAAAACTGTTTTTATTGTTCCAACTTCAAAAATGAAAGTCCTTTTTCTAAATCGCAGCTGCATGTTTTTAAGGAATACCCCAACTCTGGTATATAATACTGTTCATCTGTTTCATGTTGTATTTCCCTGTATTATTATGTTTCACTCTTCTTAACGTAAAAACTCTTAATGCTTGTTGTAAATATACAAGGTAATAAGCAAATTTTTAATTGTGTTATTTTGTTTATCTTTTCAATTAACACATTATTCACTGTACAGCCCCAAACCGCTTAACACACTGGTTTCATGTGTTCAACAGTGAATAAATACAACAATGTAGTACAGTTATGGGTTGTATGGGAACTGAGTGTTTTTTTGGTGATAACATTTATTTTAAGTCTTGCCTTCTCCACTTTTTACATTATAACTGAGCATTAACCTTTTTGTCATCTTACTTGTTGAAAAAAATAAAGCATTTATATATTTGAAATAAAATAATGACATTTAAATATCTGAAATATAAAATGCACTATGAATCGTCAACCAGTGTACTAGTCTTCCAGTTTTATGCCTTTGACACTGCAGACAAAATTTCTTTTTAATGCCATGCTTTATCTTCCAGTCTCAAATTACTTTAAATATGATTGATCATAATGCCTTTTTGAAACTATGTTTCACATTTATAAAAGACAAAGAAGCATTAGAACTTCAAGTTCTTTATAATATAAATCACAATTTGACAGAAGTGAATTTATTGAACCAAAAACAATCAACAATTGCGATTAGTATTTCCAGGCCTATGTTTGAATAATGAAGCTAATGATTTATCTTTGAAATAAAAACTAGTTTAACTTTTATTCTGAGCAGTGTGTTTATGTTTTTTTTTCTCTACGACAACAATTGATTATTATAACATTAAGTTCCAAGGGGTTAACCTTGCGCAATTAAGTTCCAAGGGGTTAACCTTACAAAATTAAGTTCCAAAGGGTTAACCTTATACAATTAAGTAAGATTTGAGGCTTTGCATGGTGGAGATACTAAATAATGAAAGGTTTGCAGAAACACCATGTGCGAATAATTTCTCAACTAAGAGAATGGTTCTGAAAAGACGGTTCTGGAAGAGTTTATACCTCTGGTTCTTTTCAGAACCATTCTCTTAGTTGAGAAATTATTCGCACATGGTGTTTCCGCAAAGCTTTCATTACTTACACAAATAAGTTCCAAGGGGTTAACCTTGCAGAATTACGTTCCAAGGGGTTAACCTTACACAATTAAGTTCCAAGGGGTTAACCTTACACAATGAAGTTCCAAAGGGATAACCTTCCGCAATTAATTTCCAAGGGTTAACCTGACTGAATGCGTTGAACAGTAGATTTGTCCCACAAAACATTAAGTACTGTGCTAAAGGGACCCTCTGGCATCTTACTGGCAACTTTCAAGAAATTTCATTTTTGGCCAAAATTAACAAAATTGCAAGGGGTTAATTAGTTGAACCTTACCGGTACATTTTTAATAAAATGTGGTCAAAAATAAGTTTTCTGCAAAGAAATCAGACACACCTTTTGATGCAAGACAAACATATCTCCTTATTCATACAGCCAGAGCCAGAATTAGAGCCAGAATTTAGTCAATGATTAAGAATTATTTTTGATGCAAGATACAAACATAGCATAGAGATTAACATGAAGTCGACACCTACATGTTAGGTCAATCGGCAAACAAGGGGCTGATGTCCGGATCTGTGTCTAAAGATTTGGAGCGTGTGATCAGGCTACTGTGAGGAATCTTTTTAACTTGGCCCACATGACTGCATGTGATAACAAAACGTCTCCAGTCTACTCATTGTCCTTCTCAGTGAGACTGGCTTTCCATTCAACCCACGAGGGCGGTGTAACAGCCACCTTGCTGCTGAGCAGGATGCGTTCCCTGAGGTGGATGTCCGGCATGTTTCTCAGGCATTCCTTATGCGAGTCTGAGGTTACATATTCAGGATATTTGCCGATGGCAAGTCGCAATGCTGGCCGACTGTTCCCAAACCTGAAGGACGAGCACAACCAAAATACAAGAAATTAATAATAAATACATCCCGAAAAACACGGTGCCACACACATACTGGACAAGGGTGGATCCAGGGGCCAAGGGGCATGGCCCCCAAAACGAAACCAATTTTTTTTATTTTTATGTGACATCGCAATAAAGGCAGGCAATGAGTACAACACCATTTTTTCCTCAAAAAAACATTGGTTAAAGTGGTCAGAAATTGCCTCAGATCGCACCACAGAGCATCTAGAATCCAAAATTGTGTTCTGGATCCGCCCTTGATACTGGAAACTCTATCCTTGTGGAGTCATTTCTTTGTTCTCATGTACTAAAGTTTTTGAGTTTGAAAGTGTAGTTTCAAAATGCTCCTTTTTTAACCAGAATAAATTTTCTCGCCTGGAATTTGGACTAATATCCCTTACACAAAATACTTCAATTTGCGACCGATCAACAGCCCTTGGAAATTCCTACTTTTTGAGTAAAATCCATATATCTGTTTCGGGACAACCTTGTGGAGATGTATTCACCTATAGAGAGTGCTCTGTGGAGACGGATTCTTTTGTTCCCTGTTATACCCATGTCTCCCCAGGGTACCGTGTACCAGATCATCCACACGCATATTGCCAATTCATAATTTAAGGCATGTGTGTGCCTTAAAAACCTAGGGGTTCCATGCACAAATACCCCCCTCAGTGGTAAGAAAGGGAGAGTTGGGGGATACCACTGTGAGTGATATTCGAACGCAAAACCGTCGGTTTTGAGGGGGGGGAGGGCAAGAGGGCAATCTTAAAGGTTACCTTCTTGTGATATCCTGTTTGAGATGCTTGCAATCTACGGCTGTCATTGAGCAGATGAGGCACACGACCATCAACTCAGGACACTTACTGATCATCCTCACCACGTCAACTATGTTCACGCTTTGATTGAAAACAAACATGCATTGAATAATACAATTGATGGTGCCACAATAATGACTGCAAAAACAAAAGTGCAGAACATTACCGGAGTTGCAGGAATACTTGGGTATAATTTAATTGTTGTGCAATTATGGTCAGTTATTACTAAATATCTCTCAACAGAAAAAAAATTCAAACTTTTTTTTTCATTTTTAAACTTTGAAAATCAAACTTCTGCTGTTGCTCCTACTTGTTTCAATCACTGAATTTGATTCAAATCTTTGGGAAAATTTGGTTTAGTTTAGAATTTTTTTGAAAAATCATTCTGAACAACTGCAAAAGTAGATCTTTTGATGCAGTCACTTTTTATTGTCCCAGCATTGGACTTAATTTCAAATAGTGGAGAATAATTTGAAACAAATGTTCACAATAATCTTAAACAGCCTTACCTTCCATGTTTGGAGATGAGGCAGAGCCTCCTGATGGACCGGCAGCATTGTATGGCCCTGAACAACGAGGACATGCTATCAATGTTGTCATGCTCCAACCTAGCATGAAAAACAAAACATTCTGGTAACTTGACGGAATCATCCTAAAAGCCTTTTGACAATGGTAGTAGCGTGGTCCGTCGGGTTGTCATGTGAATCAAGGTTATTGATGTACGTTTACATACTTATACATTTTAACAAAGTTTTACTGTCTTCCTTTTTTTAATTTAAGTAAATCCGGGTTCGACCTTAGCGGTAGCCCCCTAGCCAAATGCGAGTCAAAACTGCGGCGGGTTAGTCAAAACCAATCTCTAAAGTAGCCCGCCTGGCAAGTCAAAATTATTGAGATAAGGTATAAAACTTACCCGCATAGCCGCGAATCTCAGCATTTCTTTTTTAAAAAGCCAGTCTTAGAAGAAAAAATATCTGACACTGACGCGCATTTGGCATTTTTATGCCATGGCGCAGCTGAAAATTGTTCCGAAATCGCTAGCTTATAAATTAAAGGAAGAACATGGACTGGCACTGCTTTTCATGTAGGTTCATAAAAGCATGAAAAAATACAGGACACTGGCTATTTTATGAATGAGCGTGTAGCAATAGCGCCCTCTATTTTACTCTGGCAATTGGCCCAGATGCAGACACTACTGATACACATACGGCGCTAGTTGAAAACCATGGCCTACGAAGTGTAACCTGGTAGAATTTTACATCATAGAAATGTCATGAAAACAATCGATGGAGAAAGATGAATTCTGTGACTTACTTCACATAGCCTGATTTTATCTCTCTTTTCTATGTCCGCATTTTCCACTTTTGTGTATTTATTTTGAGGTCATAATGCTGGTGCTTGCGCTAATAACGTGTGCCTGAACCAGTTGTCATGCCTGTCCATGTGTGGGGGATACCGCTCAATACCGCTCCTCATGGACAGTGTTGGGGGTAGTTTCTTTTTGTAACTTTTATACTCCCCCACCCCCCAAAATCTATCTTTTTGAAATAGGGCCAAAAAACGATTTGTGCCAAAAATGTGATATGAATACATTCATCTATTATAATTACCATAACAAAAATATATATATAAAGTTGATTTGAATTATTAACAAATGATTTAATTAAGTTTATTAATAAAATTATTCGATTTGTGTCTGTTTCAATTCACTTCTTTGATAAAGTTATACATGCATGCACATTGAAATGGCCCGTGGCCTAGTTAAGAGTCTATTTCACCAGTCCCGCTGGCTCCTGAAGAAAAAAAAGTTAAGGGCGGATCCTGGTACAGTTACTGACTTACTTCAATAATAAGATTTGTCTAGTGGTTGAACCCAAACAATTACATCATTACAGCACCCTAATTAACTAACACTATAGCCTATATTACCTCATGTCCTCTAAACGATGAGCGTGTTGCAATGCTTCACATAGGTTGCCAAGTAACTGACACTGTCCCCTTCGTCCTAGATGGGCTATGGATAGGTATCTGAGCTGCTTGCAGTTCTGGGTGATGGGTACCAGGCAATGGCCACGAAGAACCGTTGGCAAGCCAACCAGTACCAAAGAATGGAGGTTGGTCCAGCGGGAGATACACAGGAGTGTGTCTTCAGACACTGCTGAGACAGTCGAGGGAGGACTGAAAAAAAAACACAAAGGAGAAAGATTCAGTGCTGTAGCCAAGCTGAACCACAATTCGCTGAATATCGCACTTCCGAATCAACCTGCTGTGGCCTCGTGGTTAAGGGCACTGGATTCGTGGTCTGCGGGTAAAGCTGTGGGTTGTGGGTTCGAGTCCAGCCTAAGGTTGTGGTGCGTGTGCCCTTGAGCAAGGCACTTTGTCACTCATTGCTTCTCTCCACCCAGGAGTAAATGGGTACCCATGAGGGCAGAGATGGTTATTGTGATTGAATTAGCTTCCTTGCGCCTAACAGGCAGCATCGAGCTGTATACTCCCCAGGGAGATGAGATGGTATTTGGAATGTTTCATGTGCCCAATGAGCAGGGGTAATAATGATGTAGCGCTGTGAGCGCCAGTACCTGGTGGATACGTGTGCTTTATAAATACCCACTATTATTATTATTATTGTTATTTTATTATGTTTATTGCTATGTTATGTCGAGGATTGAAGTATTTTGTCAGGTGCTCAGTTGCTGCCTTGTAATCATCTCCGACATCCTTGAGTGTTTCAAACACTTCATCAACATCTGTACCCGCATAGTGTAACAGTAGTGCACGTTTTCGATTGTCATCTTTTATGTCCATGGCCACCATTAGCCGTTCAAATCTCTGGAGCCATTTCTTCCAGCGAGGACCAGCATTAGCATCTTGATGAATGTCAAATCTTGGAAAAACAGGTAGCAGTGCCATGCTTTACGACAGCGATATTCAACGAGCACTGTGAAACTGTCGAGATAATGTTCTGTACAGCGTTGGTGTAACAGAGTTCACGTTGACCAGTTACGGTATGGATTTACAGTTCTGCTTTCCGATTATTTCTTCAAAAGAAACGTTCTATTCAACTAGTGTGAGACTCACCACGTTGATACTGGTTGATGCAATGGATTGCTGGATCAGTTTTGTGTTAGTTCCATCCCATCCTCGTCGCCAATGTGATGTTTGGAACGGAATATGGACTCGGATTTGAGAGTAACTGTTTTATTCAGGATCGCATGTGATACAGTTGCCTGGTCAAAGATATACAACAACAGAGGGCGCTGTTCAACTACACTACATTCTACTTATCTCATAGATCACTCGACCTTCAGTGCTCAACATAAAAACAATCTTAAATGTTTTAACAAACTCAGTTAACTCAAGCAGAAACCCTTTTTGCCACTTTTCATTTAACTCATCCACTGGCACACTTTTCCAAGTTTAAGTGTTGTAACCACTTATCTAAAGAAAGAGGGTGAATGTAGTGTAGTTGAACAGCGCCCTCTGTTGTTGTATATCTTTGACCAGGCAACTGTATCACATGCGATCCTGAATAAAACAGTTACTCTCAAATCCGAGTCCATATTCCGTTCCAAACATCACAAGTGTGACGTCATTTCAACTCAACCATGCATACTGCACATGGTGTAGCATTGGGACATATGGCACCAGAAGTAGTGCACAGTTGCGTGTTTGGTCAATGGGCGCTAGTAGTCAGTGGTATGAGTGCATGTATGATGCAGTCACTTGTGAAACAGATTGATTTGGAATACATTTTCTTGGGAATTGTTTTCTGGAAAACTCAATATCATCAAATGTGATGTATAAACGTTTTGCCAATGGGTGCTAGTTATCAGTGGGGTGTGCGCGAAGACAAGTTCTTTTAAAACTTAAAGCAGGACTGTTATCATGACAAAAACTACTTATTAAAAGTTGATAATAAGCAGGATAAGTTCTTTTCAGAACTTCACCACAAACTGAAACGATACCGATACTCTACCATACAATGCCTACAATTTTATATCATTAATGTGTTGAACGAATGTGCAATGGAAGACAATAGTGGCTCATATAAATGGAAATTATTTTACCTTTCTTGGTTTTCTTCTTTCATAAGCACAATTAACCTCCGCCAGACAGCTATCACACCTACAAAAATAAAGGTGACAAAACACTTATATGGTTTCACTGATTGTTTTTGGAAATCTATTTTCAGGGTGCCACACCCAAAAGGCATGTACAATGGAACACCTTTATAACAAGGTCCTTGGGACTTTACAAATAACCTTGTTATAACAGGCACCTTGTATTAACAGTAATGGAAAACAAAGAAAAACACAAAGACTTTGGACCTAAAATTTCCTTGTTATAAGCAGGATGTTGTTATAACAGTGCTCTTCTTATCAGTGTTTGACTGTACATTTTATACCAGCTATCAGCTGTACTACTGTATCGATATCTTTGTATTATTATTATTTTTATTGTAACATCCATGTAGTTTGGCTGTAAGGCCACGAGATGTATGAAATAAAAATCCAATCCAATCCAATCCAATCCAATCCATACATTATTCACCTGATGTAATTATTGGTCTTGGAACCAATTCGTTGTCGTTTGCTGGAACTGGGGGAACAATAACTCAACCCTGCCTCAGGATTGGTGGGAAGTTGTGATGATGTCATCCACGCTGGCTGTGATTGGCTGCTATCTGACAGGCTACAGATGGGCAACGACAATGACTTCAGACCTAAGCAAAACAGTAATGAAATACTAATAGATGCCTCTGTACATGTACGGCACACAGAATCCATTAAAAAATAAAACAAGAATTTGTAGGAAGTGCCCCACTTGAACCCACCCTCAGGACACCAATGCTTGAGATATCAAAAATGACCTTGACCCTGACCTATGGGGTTCAAATCTTGCATGGATAACCTGGGAAAACAATTGCCCCTGGCATTGTAAAGCATAACCATCAGTTAATGCATGTGCTTACCTGTCAGCTTGCCCAGGACAGGTGCAAGTTGATTGGTTGTGCCTGCTTCATGAAAGTGAATGGGGTCATGAAAGTTCAAATTGAAATGTTGCAGTGGAATCTGTTTCTCCACGAGGGCGTCAAAGAACTGCAAATACATCTGTTGAATGAATGAATCCACCCAGATGATCAATCCAACATAAAGAGAATTGTCAACAGGGCAGGAACAAATTTGTCAATATGAATCCAATGCACTTTGCTCCCCCACCCCCATGCAGATTTTTTTGGAAGAGATGTTTTTGTCAGTAACTATTTCCATAAGTGGTTAGAGAATTTGGACATGAACAAAAAACATTAATACAAAGCTCCAAAACCATTACAATGCATCGGCATTTACATCGGCATTGGAATATGGGTACCAGCCCCGCCCCCCCCCATTTCGGCGCGGGTGTGCGAGTGCCGTCCCCCATCAAAAGCTGGATACGCCACTGGCTGTGTATGTTAGTGGCTGACCATCAATCATCGGACATAAGTTGTTACATAACGTAATAACTCAGTTTCCCATGGTCCTCAAGATGCATTTCTTCTCAATATTATTACAATTTTCGAAACCATGTTTATTAAATATACTGCGTTTTCAAAGTTAAGTTAGGGAATAATAAATTTAATTTTTTTTTAACAAAAAAATGCCCAAATAGGGATATTTTGTTGTCACTGGATGAATTTAAATTGAAATCTTACTTTTTTTTCCTGTTAAAAAAAAGCAAAACTTACATCTGAGAGATACCGATCGCTATGGTTGAATGAACAGGCGCTGATATTTAAAGTCTTCAAATGGGAGAGCTTGGTCATGAGGGCGAGATGTTCTTTTGTTTGATTACTGCAACGAGTGCGAAGATACAAGTGACGAACAGTCTGTGTGGGTACGGCTGATTTAGAATAACTGAGGGTATATTGGCCACATGTCTTCATAGCCAGAACCTGTGCACATTCTGCGTAGGAATTGAAAAAGCAAAAGCTCCAGTTCCAGGAATCACAACGCAGTGGACACATGCACTCCATTGGGTCAAAACCGCGGTGCGTATACATCTTTGGGTGGAGAGTTTGAATCTCTTGGCCAACATACAAGTAGGCCAGCTGGCGTCCGGATCTGAGTTCACAGAGCAGGTCACTGTCACACCTACAGAAGAGGTGGTCGTGGGACTCTGATGCTAAATGAATCGCGCTAACACTGAAAGCCTTCAGGCCCTCACATGACTCGAAAATGGAACACTCAATGCAAGTCTTGACGAGGACGTTTATCTCACTGAGTTGGGACCAGGTTGCCAAGGCCTTCTTGCTGAAATCAGAGAAATGCATCGTCCAGCGATGCTCAAAGGACAGACTGGAGAGAGTCTTGGCGCTGGATAATATCTTCATCAGCATCTTCAAGGAGATGGCTGTCCCTCGTATATCCAGACGCTCTAAATTTGACATGTCCAGATTGAGTCTCCCGAACTGAGTACATGTCAGCCAGTAGCAATGCGAGATGTTCAAAGTTTGAATTTGAGTTCCTTTGATGTTACGTCGCAGTACAGAAAGTATGTGAGGAGTAACAGCATAGCATTTGTGCAGGTCGATGTGTCTGCTCCATAAATCAAAGAAGAAAAAACACACTCAATTTAAATGTCTTATTGTACATTTGTAGGTCATAACATTCAATTGCTGTCTTAATATACACACACCACATTTTCGTGGCCACATACATGTACCAAACATGCCCCTTTGCTACTTCATACAACTTATTGCAAACTAGCCCCAGTCAAAAAGTAATTTTACAAACCTTTACGTTTAAATTATCTTTTTTTGATCAAATCCTACATTTTAATGAAGTAGCCTGGATTTCGTTTTCTTCTCTGAATGATCCGTGGCTTTTGGAGGAGTTTTGTTACAAGCAAGTTACAGAGTTGTAATGACTCGAGTCAATGACTCGACTCGAGTCCGACTCGAGTCACAATTTTTGGTGACTCGACTCGACTCGAGTCCCTAAGGGTAAATGACTCGACTCGAGTCACTGCGAGCAAATGACTCGACTCGACTCAAGTCCCTCATCAGAGGACTCGACTCGACTCGAGCGAAGGCTAATCAGACTCGACTGAGTCCCAAAAATAAAAAGCGCAACTTTGCGAAAAGTACTTGCAATGACTTACGATGCAAAATTTATGCTCACTTTACTTTGCAAATAGCAGTCATGTACAATACAAGTGTCACAGACTCCCACCTCATGGTTCTAGAACGCACAAAATACTATCCAGGAACCAGATTTTTAAACACATTTTTCTAATTCGCTGTTTCATCATTGGTTTTGGGCGATTTCTTATAAAGCTTTTGGATTCTAACGCTTGCTAAAGTTATGGCCTCCTTTATAAATTTTGGTATACATAGTGTTCAAATAATCGTGACTCGAATTGACTCGAGCTAAATATTTGACTCGACTCGACTCGACTCGACCTTTTGACCTAATGACTCGACTCGATTCGAGTCACTTCTTTAAAATGACTCGACTCGACTCGAGTCACTTCTTTACAATGACTCGACCCGACTCGAGTCACAAATGTCAGTGACTCGTTACAACTCTGGGAACTTATACACCAGTCCAAGAACTATTTGGTTGATGGTCTGGTAATAACATGTCTAAGAAATACTGTCAGGTCAGGGAACCAGACAGTCGACTGCCGGTATGCTGTAACGATAGCCACAATGCATTAATAATGTTAATGACTAACAAAGGAAATAATTCCATACCTGAACATCACTTGACACTCTGTGCACATCCTATGAGACTCGTCTGAAAAATTCTAAGTGTTTTCTCAGTAAATGGGTGAATATTTTCCCGGCTAAATTTGACTTTTTATGACACGTTATCGCTTTCTGACGGCTGATAGGTCCTTGCAGGAAAAAATTAGTGATGTCCATGTATGGAATTCTTTCCAGACTATTCGTAACTACCACGTTACCTCAGTCTAAAGCCAGGCTTATTGCATTTGTAAATGCATTAAATATATTTGAAATTTTGGGGCAATCGTGTATCTACGGGCCCGGTTCCTATAAGGGAACAAAATCCACTTTTAAATTATCTGACCTACCAAAAAAGAACATGAAGGTATGTCATTTGCTTTTGCTGTAATTTTCAGAAATGGATGGAATTGGGGGGTTGGAAATATATAGCAAATATAGTTACACTGACTTTTTTGAGGTTTTGGGTTCGAAAATGCTATAAAAACCAAGAAAAACAATCATTTTACTGTAGTCTGGTTCCCTGACTCCATTTAAGAAGAAACAGAGCAGTTTACATACATTGGGGAATTGTAAGGTCAGGGAACCAGTCTAGCTGGCTTGTACCCGTTCATAGGTGTGTAATCGATTGCAAAGAAGTGCGATGGTCAACTGGGGCCAGTATTTGAAAAAAGCCAGTTTTTTCAAACGCTGATCGGCCGATCAGCGTTGGAAATTGATACAAAAATACCACTTTTCTTGAAAATGACAGTATACCAGGTGCCATGATTTTACAGGATGCTTTACACTGTCATTCACTAACAGTCCAGCAAGGTATTTCAAAATGATTTGGTAGTTTTATTTTTTGATGTTTGCAAATGTTGTATTTTCCGGGAAAATGTCCATACTCGACATGCTGGAGTTACTCACGCTACGATGGCCAATTTTGGGGCGATCGTGAAGTGTAGGGCCCGGTTCCTATATAACTAGGGAACAAAATCCACTTAAACATTATTGGAAAACATTTTGGACTCTAATTTGATCAAAACAAACAGGGGCCCTACACTTCACGATCGCCAATTTTGGTGCACTTGCCTCAGAAGTGATGATTCCACACAAATCTCTTTTAATCTGTGATTCACCTCACACATTGAAAGTAAATCAATCGAGGAAAGGAACCCCAACACTTTCAGTAATATTTCATTTGGAATGAGGTCCAAATAACAGCTTTGCGTTTCGTTATCCATGTTATCTGGCACGCGTATTTCATCCATGTCTTGCTCCATGGAGGCAGCCATCTTAAACAGCGCCCTCAAGCGGCTGCGTTACAGTTGGCGATCTACTTAAACATCGGTTGTATTTTGGTTCCGCCTAGGTATCCCCCCCCCCTTCCCGGCCCCAGAACATATTGTTTGGGGTATGAATATCCCACAAAGTTTGTCTTAAACATTCGTGTTGTGTTGTGGGATTAGAGTATTTGGGGCCAGAGTCCGCAGCTAGCTAGGGCCTAAACATCTCCAGTGAGCCATACTGAAATGAACTCACGGTTTAGAAAACCCACTGGACTGCAATGCTATTGGTTTGAAGTTATAAGACTTTTCCATTATGAGAATGGGGTGAATATTTGAGGATGGAAGTCATAGAGCTGTCAAAGAACATGATGGAAGCAGGCGCGGTTCTAAATTTTGTTTAGCCCCCCCAAAATAAATTCCGTAAAAAGAAATTGCATTAGCAAAAAGACGGATTGTGATGTACATGCGAACGGTCTCCCCCTAAAAGAAATAATCGTGACAAGGGTGCATTTGCAGTTAATATAGTGTGAATGATTTTAGGATTTTATTGGCGCTCCCCATTGAAAATATGGCATGAAACCTCCCCCACCACCACCACCACCACCACCACCTATAGATTTTCCGAGGCCTAAGTGTCTGGAGAAAATAACCAGTCTACATTTCAGCACGCCTCCCTGAAAAAAATTCTGGATCCACCCTGCTAGCCCCCCCAAAATATTGGTTCTAGAACCGCGCCTGGATGGAAGTACATCTTTTCAATGTAAGTGTTTTCTTCTTGTACTAACAAATGAATGTGTCCTTTTAATAAACAATGTATGAATGGTAATCGTTTTAGTTAGGACGCCTCACTTTTTTATAACTTATTCCGTTCAAAAATGACTTTTGCATAATTATGACTGTCAAAATTGCTTTTGCAGCCAGGGCCAAGCAGAACTTTTTATTTAGATTAACTCTGGGTTTTTGCAATTTGTACAAATAATGTGACTTCCTACCTGCTTTTATCACTAAGAGCCGTGAAAGACACAGCAGTACAGGCGCAGTGATGATTTTAGGGCCTACCCCATAATTTCCTAAATGAAAACCCTGCCCTCTTTCTACAAAATAAAAGTCGGTAACAACTAAAACATTGTTAAGTTACTTATCCTGCTGGCAGGTAAGTCCCAAGACATAAAATGTCTTTTCATTTACGGGGTCCTAAACTGCCACTTTTACTGTTTGAATAAAGTTGAACTTGAATCAAAGTACAAAAGATGTAATTGTAATGAAATTTAAGCAAAGTAAGGAATTAGGGAGGAAAAATGGCTGGGGGGGGGGTAGACAGATTGTCATCAACAAAACTAGGGTTTATCTTAACAATGGGATATAATCCTAACAAGACTATTCTTGCATAATAAGATTTTACGATTGGGTGAAGATGCAATAAGGTAAAGGTCCAAGTCAAGCAGGAACTATGAGTTCAGGACATTATTACTGACTCAGTCGGTCACTCAGCGCCTCAGTTGGTCAACGCTCAGTCGATCAGGGACTCAGTCAGTCAGGGACTCAGTCAGTCAGCGACTCAGTCGGGAACCGAGTTAAAAAAGAAGTTCACTTAAACAAGTTAAGAACTACGACACTGCATTTTAGTTCGATGTTAGCATCTTTTATTTTGTTGCTATGTCTATATTTAGTTTTTAACAAAAAATACTTTGCATCCAATATTTACCTAATCCTCCACAAAAATTGACGAAATGCAATGTCCTACAAGAAAAGCATACTGTATTGCTGAGCAAATGAAGCATGCGTAGTAAAATTAAGCAACAAATACCATATTGTATTTTCCCTTGTAAACAAATGGCTAAATTATGGCTACTGACAAAACTTCCATGAAATAAAGCATTTACTGAACCTCTTTATAGGTTACACTGCATACTTCTTGGAGAAATAAGCCCTAGTCAAACAATCACTAAACTCTAGAATGTGACCCATCACAACAAAATGTACATAAAGCTGGAATTTCAAAGAATTGAGAAAATAATTGGTCTTTTTTTCTGGATTCTGCAGAACAAGAGATTTCTAATGATATATTACATTAAGGGTTACTTACTTCAGTAACAGAGAGACAGACCTAAAAAAAAAGTTATGTTTTAGGAAATGACATTTAAAAATCTTGCTGTTGTGGTACAGCGAACGAACATTTAATTCATAAATAGGGAAAAAAATGTGTTTTAAAAATCGTTTCATTGAACAAAAACAACTGGGGAAAAGGAATAATTTAGCAGATCGTGGTTCACCTGAAAACAACCAAATCGACCAAATACTTTTGAAAAATAAAACTAAATGCTCACTTTGATGACAGGTAACATACTGTTCCTTTGCAGATTGCCGTCTCCTGTCTTTCACAATATTTTTTTAACTCAACAATTTAGAACTGAAAGTGTTGCTTCAAAAGCTGTGTAAATAACAAATTCCAATTTAAACATGGTTAGTGTGTCAATTTTTCCAATTAATGGTTTCACCAAAATAGTTAAATAATATTTAATTAAAAAAATTGTACGAAAAGTATGTGTACAAAAATATACAAGGTTAACAAACATTTTCTTCTCCATAAGTACAAAAATAGATGCAACTTAAAACAAAAACACAAAACGATGGTTATTTTACCCATTATTTGATTACCTTTCTATGATAATTTCTAAATTATAATTAAACAAAACTAAAACATCTTTCTATAATTCCAAACACCAAACTCATGGAGATGTACCTGTAGATTGACTCTCTAAGTATGTAACATAATTTACGATAGAAAAATAGATTTGAAAAATGTAATTGCCATCTATATGATACTGTTACACCCCTAACATTTCCAGACACTCTGATTAATCTAATCAAAATCCACCAAAATATACAAACAATTATAGAGTAAACATAGTACAAATATTCAAAGCACAGTTTGAACTATAAGACTTTTCCATTCTACCAATAAAAACACCTTGTGGAAACACTGTTTCCAGCATTGTAGGTCAGTTGATATTCAAAAATAGGTTGGCGGTTCCCCCCCTTTTTGAAAACCAGAGTACAACCCTTAATGTTTGGATCCCATATGTAAAAGAAAGTAACAAAGTTATCAGTAAGGCCAAATAAAAAAAATACATGTTAAGCGTCCCCGCCCGCTTCCTTTTCGGAGGCCGCCTCTTTTTTTTTATTGAAAGCAAAAAATGATAAATTTAATATCTCTTTCAGAAAAAAGTAATACTTTTAGACTTTAAAAGCAGGTATGTCATTTCCAGAGTCCAAGTGACGGCCATTAAAAAAAAAAGCTGGTAGCCGGCCAGTCTTTTTGGAAAATGGGTCGGGCGGCCGTTTTGGAAAAAAAAGAAGGGCCTGGTCCAGTTCCCCAGTTCCAACAAGGGGAGCCTTTCAAGGCAGATGGGTAGAAAAGAACAAGACAAAGCAAGCCTCGTAAAGCTGGTCACAAAGATTACTAAGTTCTATTCAATTTATGGAAATGCAAACTCCACTTTTGCCGTTCAATTGAGATTTAACTTATTGCCTACACATGTAGCAAGCACCAGAGTATAATGCACAAGTGGTATAGGATTCTACATGATATACAGGAATAGGCAAGCCTCATGACCTTTGGTCAGTGATATAGGTAACTAGTCTAATTCACAAGTGACAATCAGTCAGTTAGCGAGATAGGGACAAAGAGGGCGCTAGACTGGCCCTTTGGGAACCATCAAATTTCACCAGACTGGGGTATGAACCCTGACCTTGTCTGTTCATGTACCTGCTTTGACCATGGATGCAAACATGCTGTCCTCCTTGGCCAGAAGATTCTCCGGTGTGTCAAACTCAGCTACTCTGCCTTCACTTAAGACTAATATGCGGTCTGAGTCCAGAATGGTTTGAACACGGTGCTGAAAAAAGAAAGAAAAAACATTGGTGTTTCAAAAGTTACCAATTAAGTGGCATGACTTATTCAAATGTCACAACCGAGCTATTAAAAACTACGTCAAAAATGCCACTTTTACACTTCACAGAAAGGATGCGACTTTGTGTTTCATTTTGTTAGCAAATTAGCATTTAGCAAATAGTTTATAAGAACAGTTTAAACGTTAAAACATTCAGCCATTTCACAAAGGCTGATGCCTGCCCATTATGTCTGAAGATAGGTGTGATTGTTGACATGATAAATCGACATTGACTAATCTGTACCTCAAATGTAATCAAGTCATTCTAAAATTTGAAAACATTGTTAATTATTTGGGCGACGTATGTTTAACTCAAAGGGATTCCGTGTGAACATAAATCCCTTATTAATTCTGGTAATTGTTTCAACATTTGGGGAAATTTGCAGACGGGTTTAATTGATTTCTTTGTTCAAATGTTTAAATGAGTCAATGTCACATCCTTACTTCACAGCCTTTTTTTGCATAAATTATCTGTCCCCTGTTTACCGACAATCCCACAATATAACTAGTATATAACTAGTGTTAGTTAACAATCAATTCCAACCAAAATTGCTTGACTTAAACATTTCAGAAACTGCTCAGGTTTTGACGCCTAGTACAAAATAAATACTGCTTGCCAACATCTACAAATAATTGACAACATTTTCCAATGATATACTGTAAAGCAATGAATGATGTTACACTTTCATTTACAACTAGCTTGCTTAAGATTCAAAATAGAGAGGAATTTAAAGAAAATTGGAAAGGAGTCTTTTAATCAGTTTGAGTATATTTGGAAACTGGCTGAGCCCAAATTTAATTTGCTTTTATTAATCAAACCATGCATTACACCATAGCAGCATTTTTGGGGATCCTGTAACTTAAGGATTAGCTTAAAAACTTCTGTGCTAGTACTGTGAACATTGAATAGTCTGTTGATTAGTATACAAATAATGTATGTTTATGAGTGCATTGGTGAGAATATTTTCATGAGTTGAAAGATTGAATGTTCCATTTCACGAGGCGAAGCTGAGTTGAATGGAACATTCCATCTTTCAACGAATGAAAACATTCTTACCATTGCACGAATGCAAAACATTCATTATTTTTTTTTTATATAACATCCATGTAGATCTTTGTCATTTGATTGGAGGAACAAAATTAAGAACAAACAAAATTGTATCATATCCACTACTTTTTCAGCTTGTTCAAGGCTAACAAAGGTTTAAAAGTCAAATCGTTGACAATATTGAAAATTAACATTGTAAGTTCTTAAAATAATGCAAAAAAATCTTCAAGGCAACTGTATCAACTTCAAAGGCAAGTTTTGTACTGCTATAACGCATGATAGGCCTATGGTCCAAATGGCGCAAAGATCATATAGCGCCAGGCTGCTGCGCGTCTTAGCGTGCGCACGACGTGCAACAGATCAAAAGGGATGGGACGAAAATGCACGGTGAATGGGACCAACAATGCACAGTTATGACTGAGCTGTGCAATTGTTCGATTAATGAATACCATGTGACCTACAATCCTCCAATCAAATGACAAGGATTTACTTGGGTGTTATATAACATAGCCTGGATAATAGGGTGAAGATGATTTTCACCCTATTGATGAAGTAAGAGCAATGAATGCACAGAGACATCTTTCAGTTCAGGATATACTTACAGCTATGGTGAGCACAGTGCGATCTTCAAAAGCTGTGGCCACAACCTGCTGCAGAATTTTATCCTGTAACAGACATATTTAAAAAGTTTTCTTTCTTTAGGGGTTCATATGTTCAAAATACAGGCATTTGTTAGAAATATCTTTTTTTCAAACTGAGAATCAATAAAGATCACTTGGTGTAGGAACTCACGGTTTCCAAGTCGATGGAGGCGGTTGCCTCATCCATGACCAGGATGCGAGTCTTCCTCAAGAAGGCACGAGCCAAGCAAAACAGCTGCCTCTGACCCACGCTGAAATTCTCACCTCCCTCCGTTACCATGGCATCTGTTGGACAGAAGAAAAACAGACTTTAGACAGGGTTTTGTTCGGGTTTATCGAACGGGGCGGGTAGGAGACTGCAGGTCCTGGTCACGTGGCATGCATGGATGACAGAGTGCCTGCAAAACAAGCTGTGCAAGACGCTTCACTCAGGGATGTACCCACGGGTTGGAGGAGACCCAGAGGAAAGCATCACCTGAACTGCACATCCCAAGTCTCCAGTGTCCAGCCCCTCGAAGAACTACTAGAACTTGCGCAGGAAAGCTTTCAGCCATTTAGTCGCAACGGTCACCTGATGGCCTTGCGGAAATTGGTTGTTGTTGTTATTGTGGGTAGGATTGGGGCGAGGGTGTTACTTTTTTTTTTACTATTGCAAGATCTCTCTACATTTAGACTTCATTTGTTTTTCGCTTGGAATTTCAGCAATTCCCAGTTAACAAGCTACAAGTTCTCAACTGGGGGACATTTTCACTCCTCTGATTAGTCTTTGCATAAGGTTAAAAAGTCTAGGCTTGACTGCTCAAGCTGAACCTGAAAGTCTTAGTTTAGGACACAATTTATACTCAGTCAGTGAGTCAGTCAGTCAGTCACTCGGTAGGACAAAAGACTGTCACTTCACCACACTACAAAAAAATAGACATCAGATGGAGGCAGAGAAATGGGGATAGTTGCGGAGGCAGGGAGTAGACACAGGGGGAAGGGGTGGGGGAGGGAGAGGGAAGGGGTGGGGAAGGGGTGGGGAGGGTGGGGAAGGGGTGGGGAAGGGGTGGGGAGGGTGGGGAAGGGGTGGGGGAGGGTGGGGGAAGGGGTGGGGGAGGGTGGGGGAAGGGGTGGGGGAAGGTGGGGTGTAAATGGGCTTACTCAGTCCGAGGTCCAGTTCAGACACTGTCTCCCTCAGCTGAGCGATCTCCAAGGCTTCCCATAATGCTCTATCGTCGTGCTCATTCCTTGCATCAAGGTTGAATCTGGATACAAATTGTCAACAAGTTTTTTAATTTCCTTTATGAAAATGCATTATGTCAATAATTTGTTAACTGAGAGAAATATCCTTTTTGTGGCAAGATTCAGAGGGCATGCATTCCAGTTTTATTATTTTTTTTTTTGAAGTTCATGGCTAACCTAATGGTTCCCGTAAAGAGTACAGGATCCTGTGGGATGATTGCCAGACGACTTCTCAGCTGTAGTAGGGGAAGACTGGCAATGTCGATGTTGTCGACAAATACACTGCCTGGGGGAAGACAAGAAAGAAAGATCACAAGTTAAATAAAAGTTAAACATACGCTCTTTTCAGACAGGCATTGCAGAGTTGCGGCAAACTCAGGTACACCAAATAGAACTTGGGTTTCAGATCAGGGAGGGTTATGAATTAATTGTCTAGACTCTCGAGTCATATTCTGAATGACTGCAACAGTTGACCTTTTGACGCACTAACCAAGGCCAAATATAATAGCGCTGCGTAACAGTTAGCAGAAAAAAGGCCAACTATAGCAGAAAATCATAATGCTGCATAAGCACTATTTCATGGCAGGGATGTGCTAATGGCTGCGCGCACATGACCATTTCTATTGTTACGTCACATTATTGCTTAACGGTCTCTATGAAATAGAAGCAGCGCTGTGAAAATGGGCGCTGTTTATAACATCACATTTGTAACTTCTCCAATGCCCTACTATCGCAATTCATAAACACCTTTTCAGTCAAAAACCATAGAAGTCCAAAAGGTTGACAAACTTCCAAGATATTTTTCTACCATTTTACTTTATTTATAGTCGAGTCATTTCTACGGTACTTACTATGTGTGTGGTTTACTCAACATTTTCTTATATGGGGATCATTTCTGTGATTCTCAAGCAATCGGCTGTAGCCGAATAGGTGCACTATATTTATGAACAACGAATGAGATTAATTTTATCTGTACCTTGGAATGTTTGTATGATTCTGAATAGAGTCAGCAGGAGGGATGATTTACCGCTTCCTGTCCGACCGCATATTCCAATCTAGAAAAGAAAAAGGAATAGATGCTTATATATAGTAGAACGTCGCTATAGCAAATGAAAATAATAGGGTCCACAAGAAAATATTGGTTATAGCGATTTTCAGCTGGTGGCACGAGACTCCAAGTTGACAAGATGTGTCCGTACACATGTACATGTATGTATGTTCCCGTCCATTCAATGGAAATAACGCAACGGTGGCTTTCAAAATGGGCTTTCATTGAATTTCATTAATTGACTAAATTCAGAAATGTTCGGTATAATTGTACATAAAACTTGGGAGCCAACGGCTGATGATTGCTATAGTGGAATATTTGGCAAAGAGATGTTCGTTATAGCGCATATTAGTTATTTTAATAAATGTTTTTGGGAAGCCCTAATGAATTCCTTGCTTTGACGACAATACCTATATTGCTTCTCAGAACGATTTGAATCTTTCAATTCTGAAAGAGAAAGTAATGCCACACTGAATACCTTTTCTCCTGGCATGATATGAATGCTGATGCTACACAGCACTGGATCCAACTCAGTGTCGTAGCGAGCTGAAACATCTTCAAACGTAATCACGCCATTACTGGGCCAGTGGGCAGGAGCAGACACTGTACCTGATTGGACAACAAATGAATATCATATCAGAAGGTATACGTCCTAACTCAGTACTGTAGTCAGAGTACCTGCGATGGATCACAAGTGTTTCATAAGTCCGGTCACGAGAAATTCACAAGTCAATTCACAAGTCCATCCAGTAACAATAAGGAATGACAAAGTGATGTCTTTGTCACATAAGCAGGAGGTCTCGGGTTCGAATGCCACCTGAGTAAGTTGTAATTTTGTTCTCGAAACTTGGGACAACTCGAGATAACACTGAGTGTACAGTGTGTATATACGTCGATGAAGGGCAAAATCCTAACATTGAGTCTTGGTCACATTTTATTGCAATATTTGTGACTTAGGACTGTTTGTGATCAATTTGTGATGACAACAACTTTTGCAAATTGTAAATGTAACTTAAACTGAAACAAGGTAATCACGATGAAAATTCACTGAAAACAGTGGGACAAAAACCTTCATATTTTTCTGTGTCGATATTCTTGTAGTAGTCCACTCTCTCAATAGAATTCAGTTGCATCTCCATGTTGGCTGATGAGCGAATCATCCAGTTCAGTTGGTTGGACGCCTGCAAATGAAAAAATAAATAAAAGTATAGCCTAATCCTTGAAAACAGTTGTCAGCTCTCAGACTGATGGGAACCCTCTGTTGGTGCCTGATGTATGATTTTTCAGGGGAACTGAAGCCGGGCTTCTCACTAGAGTTAAGGAAAGACACACAACATGGGAAGTGTTTAACCCCCCCCCCCCAAAAAAAAGGACATAGCTGTACAATCACTGCCCTCACCAAGAGTTGTAACAAGTCACTGAATTACTTTTTAATTCAAGTCAAATTGAGCCATAAAGTGAAGAAGCTTGAGTCACATCACAAAGTGTGCTTGAGTTGAGTCAATCTGAGTCACATTCTTGACACTTGAGTCATTTCTATTTTAACGACACCTTACTGAGTATCACAAACTAAGATGGTTAGGTTTCAGCACTTGTTTTTAATTTCTGTCAACCTGCCAACTTCCCCTGAAGTGGTATTGTTGAAGTAGCCACCGCAACTGTTAACTCACGTTTTCAAGGATCATGTGCTGATGAGCCATTGATTCAAGTCAAGTCCCGTCTATATTACTAAGAGACTCAAATCAACTGACTTTGTTTGCAGTGACTCATTGTGAGTCATTTGTCCATAATGACTCAAATCAAGTAGGATAGGACTCTAAATGAGTCAAGTCATTAAAACTCTGGCTGGCTTCACCTTATCAAATCAAATCAGCTGTGGCCTCGTGGTTAAGGGCACTGATTCGTGGTCTGCGGGTAAAGCTGCAGGTTGTGGGTTCGAGTCCTGGCGGGGTCATGGTGCTTGTGCCCTTGGGCAAGGCACTTTGTCACTCATTGCTTCTCTCCACCCAGGAGTAAATGGGTACCTGTGAGGGCAGAGATGGTTATTGTGATTGAATTAGCTTCCTTGTGCCTAACAGGCTGCATGGAGCTGTATACTCCCCAGGGAGCTGAGATGGTATTTGGAATGTTTCATGTGCCCAATGAGCAGGGGTAATAATGATGTAGCGCCTTGAGCACCAGTCCTGGTGGATACGTGCGCTTTATAAATATCCACTATTATCACTGGTCCATCAAGTGGTAAACAGAACACATCCCATATTGCAACAATGACTGATATTTTTTGGGGGGTGAGATATTCTATGTATCTACTGGTCTTACATTGAGAGCGTAAGCGATTGCGAGTCCCACTAGGCTTGGTAGCAGCACGCCGTCCATGGCTGAGATGACTGTTGACAAGCCAGCAATCAACACTATGAAACCTCCTATCACTTCCTGTATGAACAAAATCATACCAAGAATGTGAAGAGGAAGGATTGTAAGAGTGGATCCAAGGGGGGTTTCCCCCCCCCCCAAAAAAAAATCTTGGACATCTTGAAAATCTTGGACATTAACACCCCAGCCAAGCCCTTTCAAAATTCCTGGATTTGGAATCAACTCTGCTGATAAAGTTCTACTCAACAGAGAGTCTGTGAAAACTTCAGTAACTTCTAAAGACTTCATCAGAGATCACGTTACTTGATTGATCTTACCAGTCTGGCACCCAACCACCTATTGCTGGTATTCATATATATGAACATGACATTGTTCAGCTCCATCTTTCTGATCAGGTCATCACGGAAATGCTCTTGTTGCCTAAAGGTACACATGAAAAGAAAAGTAAACGTCATGGTGAAATACAGTGACAAATATAGAAAACGTCCACCACAAAATTGCTCCAAACACATTTCACAATAATCACCAAATAAACCAATGTTTTGTGCGGTCCCTATGATTCTTTATACAAATATTGAGTGGCTCAGAGTGGAATGGGAGGAATATTATCCCAAGAAAAAATCTGGACTATTCTACTTCACGAGGCGGAGAAATGGAAAAGTCCAGATTTTACCGAGTGATAACATTCCTCCCATTTTACAATTTCAAGCCACTCGATATTTGTTTTATATAACTGACATATAGATCCTTGTCATTTGATTATTTGAACTTCTATTTCAATATTGGTGGGAAATGTATTTCTCTCTTCCAAACCACCCCTTCACGAAATGTAACTCTGTAGCTACTGGCTCTTGGGAACAATACGCGCTACGCTGAACGCGCACACCAGCATGCATTTGCACACAAATACCGCGTCATGGAACAAGACTGATCCTAACTGTTAAATAGTATTTCCCATTCCCCATGGACGAATGGGACTTTTTGAGCCCCGGCGTGAATGGGAGTAATAATGAATGTCATGTGTTGTGAGTTCCACCAATCAAATGACAAGGATCTGGGCCCAATTTCATAGCGCTGCTTAACAGCCGACTTTGTGCATACCGAGCCTCCATCTATTTCATAGGGACCGTTAAGCAGTAAGCACAGCAAAAGCACGCTTAACCCCAGAAGAAAACTTTGCTTAAATCAGTGATGTAACAATAGAAATCTCCATGCGCGCGCAACTGTTAGCATGAAATAGTGCTTAAGCAGCAGCATGATTTTCTGCTATAGTAAGCACAACTTTTTTTCTTACTGTTATTAGCAGTGCTATGAAATTGGGCCCTGTATGTCAATTATATAATACATGTATTGCTTTCAACAAATGAACTAACACATACCTGTAGGCCCTGATGGTGGACAGCCCTTCCAAGGTTTCTGAGAAGTGAGCAAAGACGGGAGACTTGCTGATGTTAGTCAATCGCTGCAACTCCCTACAAACAGGATGAAAAAGAAAACAAACTCAAATAGAAATCTAGAAATTGCTGTAAACTGCTTACCAACTTCAATGACATAAATCATCTTGATAGCAGTGAGATGTTTCACGCCTGCAGAATTTATTTTCAAAAGCCATGTGACACAAGATTAGCACGGAGCAAGTTGAAACAATTTTGCATGTTAGTCTAGTTTGGACAAAGAAGGTCCATGATGATATTTGATTTGACCATCAGTCATCTAGAATTTACTTTATTATCAGCCCAGGGAAATAGAGCACCCTGTTGTGGCCACTGAAAGTCCCTTAGGGGGTATAGATGTGCACTAGTGACCTCATTGCCAGTCAATATGTGTATAATGTTTTGCACATACTCAAGACATATATCATCACAATGACTTGCCTCGACGTCTTGATGAAATACTTCATGATGAGCAAGTACAGGATGACGAAGGGGATCAGTGCCACAGCGAAGTACCAGCTGACGGCAATATTGACGATAATGGCTCCGATGCAGGTCAGCCAATACTTCTGGAAACTATTGAAGGTATTGCCAAGAATCTGTACAAATAATAATCAGTAAATTTCATTTATCAGTAATACAAATTTTGATCACAATATTTTCTACAGAGACAGTTATGTCAAGTTTACTGAACAAGCAATAAAGTGGTCGCTGCTACAATAATTTTCTGAAGGGTACCATTAAGTAAAATTGTGACATTTACTCAAATTTCCACTTAATTAAAAATGTGCCACTGTGTGAAAGCCTGTTACTCAATGCAACAGCAAAAGCGAACCTGAATTTATGACGTTACAAGTATCCAGGCGAATTTTTTCAGCAAATGTTTCCTGGTTTGTTTCGCATATGCATGAACTAACCTGAAGACAATTGACAATCGCAGTACTATCGCGTGAGAATCGCGTCAACGCAGCTTGTAAAATATTGTCCAATTACATGATATACAAATGGACGCGAAACGCGCAAAATCTGAGACAAGCAGAACTAAGCGTACACAAACTTCATAGGGTTGTCTAAGGGGCGTGGCTAACTCGCAAACAGCGATAGGTCAATAGGGCTAACAGTGCAATCATGTGACATGTGTACAGGTGTCGAAAGGGGAAAACTTAAGACAGACACATTTGTAAAATCAGATTGATAAGAAGGTCTGTAACAGAATCCAAGACCAAACAGAAGTATGAAAATTTGATGAAAACAATCATGCATTTGAACCCCGAGTGCTTGGTTATTGGTGTGATGTTTTTACCTGATCAATGATTTTGACGTCAGAGGAGAAACGGTTCATGATACGACCGATGGGAGTGGTGTCAAAAAACCTGCCAAAAGAGAAATCAACATATACAACAGCAAAATTTAATAAGAGGCCCAGAAATAGAGTGTGTTGCAGAGTGTGTTTATTTCAGCAATAGGGGGCGTTAAACAATAGAGCATAATACAGTCCTCTATTCCTGAGAGGTCCCCAATTTGGCGATCATGAACAAAACATATGGGATGTCTTCCTAAAAAGTCAAAGTAAAAACAAAAGATGGACAGCAATAGGGGTCCCCGATTGCAGGCAAATATACACTTGGGTGAGTAAGTTTTCTTGCAATTCAGCACTACAGTTGGAGACATAAAAGTAGTTGGACAATGCAATCTCTGTTTTCTTTGTTACAAAGATTTTGACAAGTTCACTGTACCACAGTGCTAACCTGTCGTACAGTGAACTTATCCTTCCCATCCCTGTAGACTTCAAGTTATTCGAAAATTTTGTCACGAAATCAGTTGTTATACAGCTCAAACAGCATGGAATTGTGCTTGCTAAATCATATGTTATACAAGTAAACGAACCTCATGGGCGCATGCATGACAGTCTTGAGCATTTGGTTGTGCAGTCTTCGGCTAGCTAAGAGTGTGAACGTGAAGACGATGGCAATGGTCAAAGCACCGGCAAAGACGCTACTGACTGACAAGCCAGCGTATCCATTGAGATAGTACTGAAGCAACTCATCCTGCTCCTCCTACATAAACAAACCAATAGGAATGCATGTAATCTGGGCTAATGTATCAACTACGCAGGGCTGAGAATGGGGGAAATGAAAAACCCACAAAATAATTGACAGAGGGTTTGGTGTCTGCTGAAGGCCCTGGAGATGTAGGGTCTATGGTATATATTTGTATTTGATTCAAAGTAACCCTTGAAATACCCACTTCTTTTGTTCTATATACAGCATGCATGGGTCAAAAATGTCCCCACCCACACTCTAAAAAACGGAGAATATACTAGAGAAAGTACAAGGATTTGGGGGAAAAATGTGCTTTGCCCCCCTCTAAAAATATCCTGGTGAGGCCATGAGAGCATGCGTGTAATGGCTTGTGTGCGTATAATATACCCGAGTATAGTTATATTTTCACGTTTTCGCGTGAGCGTCCGGCAGTAACTGCAACTGTTGAGGAGGTACTGGTACAGGTGCACGCATTTTATACTAAAAGCCGACTTATGCCTTATCGGTTGGGTTACAAACGTCTCAATATTGGTACTGCTACTACTAATGCTACACTTGACCATCAGTGGGTCGTAGTGACCTCCGACCTCCCTGATCAAGGGCAAGAGACCAGCACTCGATTGGTGACAGTTGCACAACATCTACAACCTACTTAAGCCAAGTAGTCCTTTTAATAATTAATTAGTTAAATGAGCACAAAACAAAATGCTTACTAGCTGCCACTTACTAAATACCGCCACCCTCCCATTAAAAACAGATAACAATAAGAGTTGCCTACTTTGGTTTTGTTAGCGATGTTCCTGCCGGCTTCAGACCAGTAGGACAGCCAGTAGTTGGTGCCTATGAAGAGAGCTTGCTGGAAGATGGCAAACATCAGAAGAAACGTGAAGGCTACGATGCCGATGGCCTTGATGTAGGTCAGATAGACGCGCCATGAGACTGAGCCTTTTACTCGTTCCTCATCCTGTACAAGACGTCCTTTGCCATCTGACGATTCAAAAACAAAAATGACATTTTCTTCATTTTGAGACAGAGATGGAGATACAATACTCAATACTTTTATGGGAACTGGAGGGCATGGTGATGAAACATCGCTTTAATTTTGTGAAGTTTGGAATCTTGAAAGGTACATTTGTGTTTTTCCATTTACAGCTGTCGATCAACACAGTTGCGGAGTTTGACATCATTAAACTTAAGGGGGCGCTGTTTGTTATACATGTTCCTCCGAAGCTTTCACCCGCTTTCCTCATGTAGTGCTGCCGAACTGTTTTTTGACAAACCTCAAATTCATGCAAAATTATACTAGACTTTTTACTACTTTTACCTTTGCTTTTTCTAACTCTTGAACTATTTGTTTCGGCCGAAAACATAAAATTCAAAATCAAAAACTGTGGGCATTGGGCACAAATTGGCAAAGTATTCCCTTGAATCTCGGAAAAATAAAAATAAAAATTAAGAATTAACATTTAAGAATTTCTGTAAACTTAATAAATTCTTATAAAAAATTAGTATCCTACTATGCTCCCCAGCCAATGTATTTTCTTATTATTTTTTCTTATTTCGGGCATTTTCAAAGAACTTTGGAAAATAAAATAAAATCGGAAAAAAAATACCAAAAAATTTCTTTCTTCACTTTTTTACGGGTAAATAAACTCGCGATTTATGAACAGGAGTGTTTAAACTTGATGAAATTTCACTTTCTGTAAAATTTCAGTTAAAACTGTTGCTCTAGGTAGGCGCTACAGGTGAAAAATCAAAGTGCGCCACGTTAGGGTACATCAATATACATATGTATGTAAAATGTATACTGTTTATACACAGTGAAAATGTTAGGTCCCTTTCCTAGACATTTTCCTCGAAAATGTTTGTGTCTCCCCTCCCCCTTTTTTTTGGGGGGGGGGGGAAGTTGGGGGGGGGATTGAACCCAAACTACCAGCATCTGCAATGTCTTCCAAAGACTACAAGTTATAGGCGCACGCTCTTCAACCGCGAAGAGCTCAACGCGTGGCTTCGGCGCCACGAATCACAATGGACGTAAAACGTCTGCGATGATGATGATGAAGACATGTAAACTTACCCTTCAACTCATTGACTCCATCAGCTGGCTTCATGTTTGAGACCTGACGTGTGAGTTTGGCTCTCTCCTCTGTAGTGCTGGCCGACTCGTGCCCAGAGGTTTCTGAATCCGATGCTAGGTTCTCAGAAGAACCCGCCATGGTCCAGGAAGCCACTAGTTCCGGGTTTTCCTCCCGGATTTCCTCCAAGTTTCCTTGATTCTCGATGGAACCGTCCTTCATGTACACAATCTGATGAACAAGCAGCAGACAAGCTTCAACTTTACAACTGTCTTTTTTTCTTTGATTTGTTGGGAAAAGGAGGCGAGTTAAGTGAGGAAAGATTGAATGGGTGCTTATGATTCAGTGGTTTTAATACAGTAGAAACCACAGTTCATCCGGAGGTCACATTTTCAAATTGCATCTCTGTCACTATTTTTTTTGAGAAAAGGGTGTCGATTCACAACTTTCTTGAGTTTACAATTTTTGCATAACTTCGTTCCACACCAATTCAAATGACTGAACAGAGTAAGTGATGAACTGGCCTCCTGCTAGTTTGGCAGTCCAGTTCTGTGAGAAAATAAAAAGTAAGAACAATTTGATAATGATTTTTTCGTTTCAAAAATACAGTATATAGAACAATGAAGCTATGCTACGATTCTTACTATATCAGCTTTTTCCGCATATTTTATCTGATGGGTGACCAGGACGACGGTACGTTTGCTCTTTTTCATCAAGAACCCTTCGATGCCTTTCTTGAAGAGATGACCGCCGACGTGGATGTCCAGAGCAGAGAGGGGGTCATCCTAAAAATAAGGTGCAATATATTATCATCACTTTGGCTAATGAGGCAATTTGAAACTGCTCATCAAACATTCATCAAGTTCAAAGAGCATACAAGCACACTCATGTTCATTAAGATCAAATGATGTACCACCACTGAAACTCTTTAACAATAAGTTTGAAATGTATCCAATTACTATAGCCATAGCCTTCTGAATATAAAAGCTTATTTAACGTTGCCGTCCAGATGATTTTTGAGCTTACGACATATACTTACCAGAATCACAACATCATTTTCACTATACATAGCCCTGGCCACACTGACTCGTTGTTTCTGTCCTCCACTCAGATTGATTCCCTTCTCACCAATCTCTGTCTGATCGCCGGCCGGCAGGATGTCGATGTCTGGCTGCAGGGAGCAGGCAGCGATTACCCTCTTGTACCTGAAAAAGGAAAATAGTCAGTCCTAATTGTCAACAACAGTAGAAAGCCATGCTCCAGTGGTTACTGTGTTTGACTCATGTACGAAGGTGCGTGGGTTCGAACCCGGTTAGAAACACTGTGTTGGTGCCCTTGGGCAAGACACTTAACTACAAATGCCTCTCTCCACCCAGGAGTATGAATAGGTACCTGTGAGGGTTGAGGACCGATTGAGTGCTGATATTGGCTGCCGCGTGGTCCCATGGCCTGATGAACGGGGTAATAATTGTAAAGCGCTTTGAGATTGTTGATATGATGGAAAGCGCTACATAAGCACACAATTTATTATATTTTTTTACTGTTCATCAAAGGAAGAAAAAGAAAGTGAAGAAAAAAAGGTTTATAATTCTTTATCACCTTATCACCGTAAATGCAAAATGCCTTATACTCAGCAAGTTAATTACTTTTGTTGCACCCTAGTTAGTTAGTTTTAGACCAGCAGCAATCTGGCATGGTGCCTTAAGTTCTCTGACTATTACCTGGATCACCCGCCCACTCAGTTCAGCAGCCTTGTACAGCTGGCCCTCATTACCATATTTGGTAATCATAAAGTATGCCAGTGAGAGATTTGCATATGCAAATGAAATGTTCATGTGGTTGTGGCATTAATTCAAACCTGCGATCGATCCCTGTGCTTTTGTTTGTTGAGTCTGAGTATAACTAGAAAATATAAGGCAAACTAACATTTCTAATAGTTGAGGAAACAACTTTCATTAAACTTGAACATAAAGAACAGGCAGCCAGCTTTCTGTTCTACAAACCTGGAAAAGAGAGCTGAGATTTTGTCAATTAACATAACTTTCTAATTTATGTTTGAAATCTAAATGTAGAATAGTTTAATAAATGTTAAGACATCCCATAGGATCTTTGCCGTTATTCCAATACCCACAATTCAAAATATTGTGTTAATAAATGCTGATATCTATCAATATCCAGGTGTAAAATCTATATGTCGGAGAAGCGTGAAGCATCCTCAAAATGTTCATGTTACATTTGACTTTTTATTGCTTACCTTTTCTTGTCATAGTTGTTGCCAAAAAGGATGTTTTCTTTGAGTGTTGCGTTTAGCAGCCATGGTTTCTGTGCTCCATATGCAACAGAGCCACAACGCCTAAAAAGACAAAAAGAAAATCTAAATTGTCCTTTTTATGGGGGGTGGGGGGAGGGGGTAATACAATGAATACCAACCCTCAAGCTGTTAGGATTTATCTATTTATTCTAACTTTGTTCTTACCATCACTAAAAATTATCATCAATTATGAAATGATTTCTTAAATACACATTATTCATAAATACCTGGGACAGTTTACCCATTCCTACTGGTTGAGAGCCCTTCACGTGGGTGGTTTTATTTTTAACTAGCGGTAAAAAAATCGCTGCGTTCTGTGCCAATTTCCATATAAGGAGATTTTTTGCACAAAACATGATGCAAAATTGTTGAACAAAATCATTGAAAATTACTGAAATTTTGACTTTTTGACTGAAAGGTACTTATGAATGGGAATAAATATGTGCCTGGCCGGTATTAAACAAGTACGTTTCAACCAGCTCAGGAGCCTGGTTGCGGGCCATTATCTGCATCCAGGCCCTAGCCGGTTTGAAATGTACTTGTTTAAAAAATCGGCCAAGCACATATGTATCACCTTAGCTGTGTTACTACTAAGCCTATACGTTCTTCCTATAAATAGATGTACATCTTACTTAAATTATATCTGATTAGCACTGAACAAACTGGCCATGTTAAAGATAAAGCATCAGGATTTTCAATGCAGGAAATGACAAAAGACTCGGACATCATTGAAATGAGAATGATTTGATCAGGTGAAATGAGTGATTCATGAGTCAATGATGACGACAGACATTGAATTGTTCAGCCTAACAATCTTGAGCAATCTTGAAGTTTGCTAGCTACGACGACCAAGGATAATTGCGTTGAGGCAATTCACAATCACAGGTGGACCTGAGGCCAGCCTTACATGCTGTGCTAGTTCACACGAGGCCAGCCTTACATGCTGTGCTAGTTCACACGAGGCCAGCCTTACATGCTGTGCTAGTTCACACGAGGCCAGCCTTACATGCTGTGCTAGTTCACACGAGGCCAGCCTTACATGATGTGCAAGTTCACACGAGGCCAGCCTTACATGCTGTGCTAGTTCACACGAGGCCAGCCTTACATGCTGTGCTAGTTCACACGAGGCCAGCCTTACATGCTGTGCTAGTTCACACGAGGCCAGCCTTACATGCTGTGCTAGTTCACACGAGGCCAGCCTTACACGCTGTGCTAGTTCACACACGGCCAGCCTTACATGCTGTGCTAGTTCACACGCATATGGCACAAAGTTTGCACAATTAATCTGATTCTGAAAGTGCACCAAACCATATCATCCTTGCATAAATCTGCACCAGATGTAAGACGGCAATGCCTTAAAGTCCCTCTGAACTCTCTCTAAACCAAGTAAGGAGGTACATGTCTGTGTGCAAACAAGGAAGCGAGGAAACAAGAACTTACCGGTTCCACTGTACTCCTCCTGATGCTGTGATCATCTCGCCGAGCAGAGCAGATAGTAACGATGACTTACCTGACCCAACCTGGCCCACTATCATGGTCAGTTTGCCTGGCGGATCACACGAAAGACTCATGACAATAAATGTTCTGTGGTTTATTTGGTGTGGATATGATGGACATTCACAATGTGGTAGGAATGATCACATGCAGTGACATGATGATAAGTGAAGCAGTACGAACAGGCAAAACTATGGAGGAATCAGGCAGGTGGAACATTCTACAAATGAAGACTTTGTTTCCAAACGCAATAAACGCCATTTTGATACCTTCTCGAATCCTGCCCTCTCCTGGTTTTCAAAGTCAGTTTCGACGGCTTTTATATAGCGAAACATAACTTAAGTATACAAAAAATTAAAAAACCAACTTTTAAACAGCAGTTATACCATGTTTGTTTATAAAGTTTCATAAGCGTGCAACTGTGTTTTTTTTAATTTTCCAAATGGATATTATATACTGCATTTTGGAAATAAACTCTTCAAATTTAGAGAGTCGACAGTGTGACATTTTTCCTGTCCGTGTTTTCTTGGTACTTTTTAATTTGCCATCAAAGTGTCATTAAGAATGACTTTAAATGGTTTTTTATTTGTTGGGTAGGTAGTTATTCATAATCACTCTTGGAGGATTGTAACACGGACAGGGAAAAAAGGGGACTCCAAATTTATTATAAGATGGAATTATGGAATTATGGAATTAATTAAGACGGACTCCAAATTTATAGAATAACCCTAGTGGATGTATTCAGACAACGTTTAATGATAACACATAGCCTCTTTTCTCTCTTTTGACAACTTACATATTATTGGTCCTGCTTTTTTCAAACTCAAAACTGTTTACATAGTCCAATTCAAATTTTAAGAATAACTTGTTAGGTACAACACTGGAGCTTACAAGCGTCCATGAGACTTACCCATAGGAATATCCAGGTTGATATTGGAGAGTGTCGGCAAGCTAGAACCTTCCTCCCACGCAAAACTACCGTTTATCTGTAGAAATAAAATAGTAAGACTATCAAGAAGAGGCAAGGGGTTGTCTATGGAGTAGAACTTTGCCCTTTGTTGTGATATGTGAGCAGATTCCGAGATTAATTATACAAAACTTAAGAAAGCACTTAGACAAGCAAACCTTCGACAAGGTTAACCAATCCCCCCCCCCCATATTGTCAGTACACTCAAGAGAAATACTCGCATAAATGGCGTAAAATCCTTAGAAAAATCCTGGATCCAGACCCAGATCTGGATCACTTCCAAAATCTTATCGATCTGTAGTTGTACCAAGGACCACCCCTAAAAAAAAAGCTAATGCAAATCGGTACATAACGTTTGGAGTTATCTTGTTAACAGACAAACCAACCAACAAACTAACCAATGAAAACATAACCTCCCTGGCGGAGGTAACAAGACTGCATCTTGACCTCGAGATTCTGACCATTCAGCGGGCGCCTTGTATTGGGTCTTCGGTAACACATTGTTGTATTTCAGCCAAATTGACCAATCAACAGATTAGTCTGCATTTCTGATTGAAACAACAACGACTTGTTAAGTCGCCACTGATTGGCTGGCACTCCTAGTCGCACAAATTTGCATTGCTCAGACATATCAGATGTTAGATAAGGAGAGTGCTTCGTTGGGCAACGGGTGATACTCAGACTAGGAGGGGGGAGGTCCACACAAAAATGAAACTTGAAGCCAGAAGGTTTGTTTCTTACCCGACAAGCAACATCCCGTGGTAGAGCCGTGAGACCATCTGACAAGGATGGATTGGGGGTGAAAGTACCGAAGTGAAGCTTGTCGTTACTTTGATCCAGTAGTCTTTGTTTGTCCTCTGGTTGGTTTTTGGAATGCTTATTGCATTGGTATCGCACTTCCACCTTATCAGATAAATGAAAAAGGAAACTCATCACGTTGCGAAAAACTTGCTCTTTATTAGCCACTTTTAGGCCAGAATTGAACTGGCATTTCTGGCAAAAAAATTGTTGTTACAGCGACTTCATTTGCAAACAAAATATGGCCTGATGAGCTTTGTCTGAAACAGGTGCGTTCCCACGGATACAGCTATGTCTAGTGCCCCCATAATTGGTATTGTTCCTAAGACCTACACGACAGCTCTAGACAAAACTTTGGATGACTGTTATGAACACCACTAACCTCATTGTGTCCGTTCATTTCAGGCTCCCGTTGTCTCTCAATCTCGGGCGCTAAGAAGAATGCCTTCAAGCGCCGGGTGCTGACCACAGCGTTGATGGTAGTGATCAGGGTGTAGGGCAGGACCAGGAGAGGGAAGAAGAGCTGGTTGAATGCGGCCAGAGAGCCGAAGGCAACGGCCGGGGTCAGGAGTTTACCCGTCAGTGCCGTGTAGAGGCTGTAAGACTACCGTAATTTTCGGAATATAAGCTGCGGCTTATACGTTGAATTTGCCCATGAAAATGTTTACTGCGGCTTATACACAGGGCGGCTTATACGCCGAGCCTTGGAGAATAAAAATAAGATTCACATGTGTATTTAATGTACTGGTACAAGAAGAGATGTGTTGCTGAAATGAATTATAAATTAAGAAAGTCATTAACAAACCGAAACCACGTCTCACGTAAAGGTACGGTGATGAAAGCTGTCTTTGACACTTGCGACCAGCCGTACGTGATACTGGTACAGTGCAGCAGCGATATGCAGCATGTTTTCCCCCAACGCGCCAGCGGACCACACCATTTGTGGTAATAAAGGGGTGTTCTTCCTTGGGAACAATAATTACCAATATTTCCGCTGTTTAAAAAATAAGAAAAAAGACGACTAACATTTGAATGGCGTTCGAAACATTTTTCTATTACTTAATTAGTTGTTCAACGTTGCAATATATTTTGTTTTCTTGAAATGTATTCAAGAAACGATGTAAAACTCAAAAGAGGGACTAAATCACCCCTTACAAAATTAATGGATTCGTCTATCAAAATGTCCTCTTCGTTTTGACTATTTCTGAAGAAAGTAACGATCGAAACTTGAATAAGTGGATAAGTTTTGAGGTAAAAACGGACCTGTTTATTCTTAGGACAAAACAAATCAGCATCTGTTGCCACAAAGCAAGATTTGTAGCGCTCCAGTCAGACAACACACGGTGGGTTTCATACTTTCTCACGTGCTGTGGGAAAATGTTGTCCTTCACCGGCGTGCGTGGCGCAGGCTGCCGTGTTATGACGGGGAGGGCGGCAGCAGTGCCCGGTGTTTATTTCTCATCAATTCCCATATTTGTTTGTAAAAGTATGATTGTAAATGATTTGATATAACTTTTGTGGCCCTTTTAATAGCTTCTGTAGTGTAAATGGAACTGGTTCAGAGCATTTTGACTAGAATTTGGAGGCCTTACCAAATTGAAAAAACCGCGGTCGGTGGTGCGGCTGCGCGGTGCGGCTTATACGCCGACTTCAAATCCTAATTTGCAGATTTTTGCGCGCTGCGGCTTATACGCCGCGCGGCTTATATTCCGAAAATTACGGTAGATAGATAGGGAGACACGAACACCATGGGTATTTGTTCCAGCACCCGATGTCATGAAACTCATCGTAACTTACGATACATTGCAGCAATGCGATGCGTTGTATCCCCTTGCTTCCTGTGATCCGTTCCACAAGACACGTCATAAGCGCAACTCGGTGACTGTTATTTATTCAGCGTACAGTAAACGGTCGTCCGATATTCAACAAAGAGTCATCGGATCTCCTCTTGAAAAGATTTTACAACGCAGAACAAAAAGGCAGACATGTGATGCAGTTTGAACAGAAAACAAGCTTGCAGTGGACTGCTATAACTACTCTAAAATTTCAACTGCAATATTCAAGGCTGATTCACATTTACTTTGATGCTTTTGCTATTGACAATTACCTGCACATATATTGTCTTGGTATTACAGTCTCGTATATTTCATTTTTATGGTGTAAAATTGGCTAAGAAAAGGCCACTTCTTATTTTGTGATGACCACTACTGACGTTGCAACTTGCAACGTGTTTTAAGCCGTTGTCAAGGACCATACGCCGTGTCCAACACATCGCATGTTTCATGCAATGGATCAATGTTTCATGCAATGGATCATAAGATGTGTTGCAAGTTGCGATGTATAACACATCATACAAAACTAAGGGTTGCGACGTGTCGTGGTGTTTTGTGAAATCGGGCCCAGTACCAACCCTAGAACCACCTTGTCTTTGTAATTACCCAAACTGGCCCAGTATCGTGCATTTATGGATTCATTAACCCTAACCTCACCGAAAGCTACAAAATACTACTGAGTAGGAACCTGTAGTATGCATTTCTTTCCTTACACGTGTGCACAACACATGTAGTATTCTGTAGTATTTGGTCTTTGACATCCAAAGAGCCCAGGACTTTACGGTTAAGGAGTAAATACAATATAAAAGTGTTCAACATTTTACATACACAAAGGCCAAACTTGGTGAAACTAAATCTTCCTGAAACAAGATTCTGAGTTTTAGTGTATTTCACTCAACCATTACCGTTGGTTCATTGATTCAAATTCGAATGCAAATTAATTTGATATCTCAAAACATTTAATGTAAATCTGAAATTCTGTTCAGCTTGTCAAATGTGTGGCACAAAAACTTGTGACATGACAAACTTGCATTCACATTGGTGTTCATGCTGAGTATCGCCAGGCACATTAGCAGTGTTCCCCAAAGTTTCCATCATATTTGTTAACCAAAAATTGAAATATCATTAAAATGAAAGAAACTTACCACCAAAGTGACAAGCAATGGGCAGGAATTGGACAGTGTCACTGAAAAGAGAAATACAACAATAGCTCAAGTTCAAATTACGTCGAAAAGGCTGTGTACCTAAGATGAACAATGAAAAATGGACTAAATTGGGCAACAAATCAGCTATGTTGTCAATATCGGACCTGTGCAATATTTGCTGAATTTTGGACTCTCAAATGCAAGACCAGCTTAGAACAAGTGTTATATTGTCCCAAACCACAATATTTTAGACTTTTCTTGGGAAGGGGGGGGGGAGGGCGAGGGGGTTGAAGTGAGTTGTTGATTGGGTTTTTGCCGACTTACACATGAAGATTTTGGCAAATGTCTGCTTGAGCAAGGCACGGATCTCCAAGCCTCGTACTTTGCTGATGGTGGAATAGAACATGTCTTCCCACCCATACAGCTTGATCAGCTTAATTCCTTGCAGCAACTCGTTGGTTCGCTTCAGACGCTCATCGGCTTTTTCCTGAAGAAAAACATTTATTGTTTCAACACTTCAGTTAAACTTGAAAGTAAGGTATTGTATTTTGAATTGGAGTGCCATGGTCCAATGGTTAAAACGTCCAACTTATGTGCGATGGTACGTGGGATCGAACCCTGATCAGAACATGGCGTTTGTGTTCTTGGGATAGACACATTACTACAAAATCATGGCCCGATGAACAGGGGTAGTAATAAGCCAGTTCAGTATCTCGATGAAGTAGTCCATGTCAAAGGTCATTCGGGATAAAATCACTGACGTGATGATACGCGATGTTTCGCAGACCCCCATTCTGCATGTAATTAACACGCGAGCGTCGTGCGCCCGGTCCATGCGTGTTCATGCGCCTTTGACGAGCGTTTGATTATCCCGAATGACCTGTGACCCATATCATTATGCACATGTGCAGTTGAAATACCGAACTGGCTTATTGTGAAGCTATCTCAGACTTTGGCGCTACGTAAGCACCAATATTATTATAACTTACCAAAGCATTTTTCTGGAAGTGTCCGGTCTTCTTAGCGATGAGGGAGGACAGAGGGATGATGGTTGCTACGATGAAGAAGCCAATCAGGGCTGCTAGACCCAGCTGGTAGTACAAGATGACCAAGTAGCCAATGCACTGTGAAAATATTAGGCAAAAAGGAATCCGGATAATTCACCAATACAGTTTGCCACAGAGCTTGACAATTAATTCCTGTTTCGTCAAACATGCAAGCTTTACATCTGTTTGCACTCAAAACGTTCGTGGGGCGTCAAAGTGAAATCCCAAAATATGCCAAGATTGTATCTTCCTCAACCCTAAAAAACGTCCAAACCTCCTTGTGGATTTTGAGGCTGGAGGGTTAAGGACATAACTGGCTACTCAATATTAAAACACATTTCCAAACAAACTTTAAGACCAAAGTTGTAACTTCTATGAAACTTTACGACTACATAGAGTGCAATGGACCATTCAGGATAATGGCAGTAAGCCTGCCCACTTTTGGTTTTTATACTTTCTCACTTGCTTTGTACACATTCTCTGCTTGCGACCAGTGGCGCAGGCCTGTCAAATGGCGAGCAAGTGGCCCCCATCGGCAAAAACTATAAGCGTAAAAATTATCTACAAAATGTTCGCCCCTCTAATGTATTGCCCCCCCCCCAAAGTTTTTCTCTTGCCCCCCCCCTCCCAACACGTTGTCTACATAGAGGTCAATTCTGCATATTTCCTACGCTGTTTAGAATCAGATCTACAATTGAAGGTAGAGAGTGAAATGTTGGATCTGTGCACACAGTTAGCCCATAGCATTATAGCAAATTTCTTGTCGTGATAGTGGTAGTTGTATTTACACCTGCTATTGCATTTTACTTGCGCCGTAGCTTTTGGAAATCAGATATTATCTTTAAATGCCCCCCAAAACATATTTCTTTACCACCCACTTTCCTCCCCAAATTGCAGAGTCTGGCGCTGCCAGTACTACTTGCGACCTACTACCATGGTCACCTGGCCAAAAGTAGTGATCTAACTGGTCAATGTGCATGCTGATGGAGTGGCAGGAAGGGTTAATCTTACCAAATAGGGAACGCTGAAGAGATAGAAGAGGATCTGAAAACACTCCAAGACGTTGATAGCGTCCACCGACATGTGATTGGTGATCTGTCCCTTGGTGAGTGATCCTCCTGTCATGGTGTAGCTGGCCAGACGTAGGGACTTGTCATACACTGCTGCCTGTCAAAGAGAAAGTGCAAGTCAAATCTCATCAGTGAAGACATTTTGACATGCCTTTCAGACTGGCATTCAAGAGTCACGCCGAACAAAATAGGCATCTCTCAAATAATAATAATAATAATAATATTCAAAATGACATCACTTCCTACAGAGTGCCAAGTGCATCGGCATTTTGGGCGTCAAAGTTTTGTGACACGCATCGGCTGCGCCATATTTCAAAGGCCTTTTAAGCAACACGGGCGCATTTTCCACACTGCGCGCACGCACATGCAGCTGATGGCGTTGAATACGCAGTTATAATTTTCCTATGAAGATGGCGTCCTACGAGAGAGGTCTATTAAGTACACGAGGATGTCACCATTTGAAACATCGCTGGTGATTTCAATGAAAGATCGAGTCTATAGTCAATTGAAAATAAATACATGAAGTTTGTCTTCTGAAACTTAACTGTTAACTAAAGTCTATTGAATTAAGAAGTCAGATCATTCAAGTTCCTCCATAGATTGAAAACAAAAAGGGGAAAAAAAGAGTGCCTCGATCACAACGTCAAATGAGGCCCACCTCTTATCTTTTCAAATTTGCAAAAGCCGCTGTAGCATGACTATCTAACTCCATGAAATGTGGACTCATTGGTAGTACTGCGCATGCATAAGTACGATAATATGCTATTTTTAGGATCATTATGGGAGAGTGACCTGTCACGTGCGAGGGATTAACAAATAATAGGGAAAAGGGGTCTGATTTTCATAGGAGTCGGATTTTCACATGACACCGGTCTGTTGGTTAGTCAACTGACTACCAACTAATTCTGGATGTGTCACTGTTTTCTTACGCCCTCTCTCTCTCCCCACCCCAGCCCCTCTAAATTTGAATTCTAGATCCGATGATGACGCAACATACCTGTAAGGCAATCTGGACGTGCGCCGATGCTATTATGACTATCTGATAGTGACCCTGCAGTGCGATACCCCTTGCAGTTGCAGCAAGGAACAGAATGACAACCAAGATGAAGCCGTTAGTGATGAAGTCTTCTGCCGAAAGGTACTTGGCCTAAAAACAAAAACACAAATATTTTTTTCAACAGTAATCTTTTGAGATTTTTGTACTTCTGGTCAATGGCAAATTTTCAACCAGGAGAAAATGTCATACAAGAATATATTATCAGCAGATGGACATTAAATTCCCTTTGGTTAAATACTTCTCCCTTTAATACCCCCCCCCCCCTTTCCTGGTCAAAACAATTTTGACCTTTTCTGCAACTGACATTTCAAGGGACAGTCACAGTTAAGCTCGTCTTTCCCCCCCAAAAAAAAAAATTCTGAATTTTCCCACTTTTTTTCTTGAATTTTCCTTGATTTCTCATTCTGTTTTGAAATTTTCAAAAAAATATCTTAATAATTATTTCCAATTCCAAAACAGTGACCATTTCTGGCACACCAACATTTTTTAAAATTTTTAGGTTTATTATTGACTTTCTATTTTTAAGCCCATAAAAAAGTTTCAGTCTAGAATCCCACATGTGGCCAAGTTTTATTAATTAAAACTCAAAAGGTATTGGCCAAAATCTCAAAAACTGAATCTGTGGAATTAGGGTTGTCTAATGGCAGTTCCAGCATTATGAAAGGCAGTGAATGTCCGTAACATAATCCATTAACCACGATAATTCTACCTCCATGGAGAAATGATCCAAAACTCCTAGTCTGTAATCTACTTGACCATTAGTAGAAGATGGATGTATATGATTTGAAAAATACATTTTCAGGTTTCACTTCATGAATTTCAACACCGTGAATTTGGAGTGAATATATAATTTGACATGAATTCACCGTGAATTTTTTTTCACGGCGATGTCATTGCGAAGTATCTGGTGAAATCGCCCTGAAAATCATCACGTAACCAGGACATGTTAAGGTCAAGTAAAAATACCGTGAAAATGCAGTGACCCCTTCTGTGGAGCCCAGCTCATTAACTTTGTGGTTGCGTTAATCTGTTGAGCAGTTTGTGAACTTTGGGGCCTAATCCCCCTCTAAAAAGGCACATTGCCTGTCGATCTTAATTAGGTGATCACAATAAACAATAAACAGGGTGTTGGATACTTGTAGGAGGACACTTGGTAGCTTTTGTGTACTTGGGCAGTGTGCATTGGGTAGTAAGTGTAGCTGTCAATCACACTAATCCCGTAATCACTGGGACCATTTATCTGTGGTTTTCACACCTTCAGTGGAGTGAAGCTGGACCTGCTGCCCAGTTATGAATAACAATAGACCCTTGGACCTCCAGAAGACCCATGTAAAAACACTGTGAAACTGCAGAAAGCTTATCCCCTGCTGAGAGGCCCAGTTTGGCACTGTGAAAATGAGCTTACTTGGCAGTGTAAAAAAGTTTCACTGCGACTTCATTGTAAACTATATTTTCACGGTGTTGAAATTCATATTGTCAGGAGCTCTGTTAGGAGCATCACATAATGCTGGAATCACCCTGAAGCATTTACATGTAGCTTACATGATACTCGTGTGGTTCACCAATCTGCATGACATAGTTGACAACACCAGCTACGGCAAACGGTGGCACAAAAGCAGCGGTGTCTCCTAGAAGTCTGCACAGGAAGGCAAGAACCATCTCCCAGCCATAGGCTCGCAGGTAGACACCAAACATGCTCAGTGAGGTGTTGTTAGCTCTGGCCCTCTCCTAATTAACAGTTTTTAAAAAAAAATTAAACACTGAAAAATGTAAGACAGAATCAAACTTCTGCTTCAGGCTCATGTAAAATTCAATAGGTTGGGGGGGGGGGGGTCTGGCCTCATTTTCCAATGCACTCAAGCGCATTTTCCAATGTGCTCTGTTTTGGTTCTTTTGTTTCTTTAATATTTGTGAGGCGTTCTGGCAAAATGAGACACAATGGACAGAGGTCGAAATGAGGGTTTGCAGGTATTACATGTATTAGGAAAGAGAAAATAATTCTCCTTACAATACTGTTTGCCTCAATCGGACATTCAGTTGACAAGTTATGACTGTTTAAAGTTTGCACTTATCATCATGTCAAAAAATAAAATGCTGAGAAAAGGGCCTTTAAAGTTTTGAGTTTTGTAGCAATACAAATGAAATGTGCTAATTGGTTTTCCTTAAACACACTGTTAAAACACTTGTGATAGACATATCACAGGTTATAAATATCAATAAATCTGAAAATCGAAAAAAATCAACCCCTTCAGTTTGTTGCATTTTGCTCCACTATGGCCTGTTCCCAGTTCCGTCTCATTTTGCCAGAATCAGTGGTACACCCAGGATTTGGCTGGGGGGGGGGGGGCAGCTCACAAATTTTTTCAATTTTTTTTTGAAATAGGATTTTTTTTCAAAAAATGTTGCCCACAATTTTTGGCAGCAGAATTTGTTTTGTTTTAAATTTTGATTTTGGGGGACGAACTAGTTTGACGTTGGTGGTGCTATTTACACCCCTATCTTCCATCTTCGGGGCCTCAAGCCCCCCCCCTCCTCCTTGGGTGCGCCACTGGCCAGAATGCCTCACATTCATCAAATTCGTGGAGGCAAAGGGATTTAGTAGACAACAGCATCCAATTCAAAACAGTTGTCTGCCCTTCTCCTCTGGTTTATTTAGTTTTAAAAAGGGCAACTCTTTGATGGACCATGGCCCTCAACCCCCTCCCCTCCACCTGATCCATAAATGACTCTATTCCACTGGTTTATACGATCTAAGGTCTTTCAATTTAATTCACCTGTTCTTTCTTCAAAGCTCGGTTGAAGCGGTCACTCTGATACCTCGTGGTGTGGACGTCTGACAAACACCCAAGATCTTCATACTCCAAGCTGTGATCGTAACCCTCCACATACAGCCAGCCCAGCCAGGAGTACATGACGACCGAGAGGAAGTTACTGTACTCTTGCATGAAGCGCATGTCTGGTCGCAACAGGTCAGCGGGAAAAGGCTCCTCAGTGGTGCAACACTTAAAAACCTGCAGTGTACATCACAGAAAACATGTCAGTCACATTCAATAAGTTGGAAATTTACATTGGATGAAATAGTGACTGAGCATTTCTGAAATTGGAAGGGCACAGCTATAGTATACAGTCGACTTTCGTTAGTACAAACTCTGTTAATACAAAATTCTGGTTATAACAAACATAAAGCATTGGTCCCAACTGTGCATTTATGTGCACAATGAATGGGACTGATGTTCCTCTTAATACAAAATTCTGATATAACAAACAATTTTGCTAGGTCCGAACGAGTTTGTTATAACGAGACTCGACTGTACATATGTTTCTGAGGTGGGGTATCCCATAGTGGGTGGGCAAAAGAACATTTTGCAGGTTTTTTTTCTGAGTTTCAAATCTTGAAAATAAAAAAACGCAGCACCTGCTTCTGCTGAGAATATCAGTGTTTGCTAATTGACAAATTTTGAACTCAACCTGTGTATATTCTAAGTTTTAAGTGCTAGTATTTTCTAGACTCACTCCTACTTGGAAATTTTGTTGAATGAACTACAAACCTTAGTTCTGATGACGTTCAGCTCCAACAATACAAGCAAGGCATAGACAACAATGGCGGCTACGTTCAAGTCGGAACGCATCAGCGCGAAATCCACCAGAGGATCATGGTCAAGATTCAGAAACCTGACGATCTCTGCACCGAGCGCCGTCAGCCAGTAGAGCAGTAGCAGCCAGGACATGTGCGGTCTGCTCCACAACTCCATCTGGTTGTAGTAGATCACAGACAAAATGGCTGCCGTTAAGCACAGGATTGCTGGAATGTACAGGTGGGGCCTGGTGGGTGTGCCATGGTACACGTCCAGATCAGTCAAGAGACCCTCCCCGAGTTCACAGGCCGTTAGCAAGACAAAGATGATGTACAGCACCCAACGCAGGTAGTGCCCTGGATAAGGGATCAAGTAGGTGTATTTTCTCCTGCGGATGCTGGTGCAGCATCTTAGAACAAAGAGCACCAGGATGCCCAGCAAGATGAAAATGAGGTGTGGTAAGGTGTAGACGAGGTCCACAAAGCAGGCGTTGTATAGGGTGTGGTTCAGGTCATGGGTGAAGTGGTCCAGATTCTCTGTGTTGTTGACGCCGCAGTACCAGTTGAACTTTGCAATACCTGAGGCTGCCATTGTAACCTGGAACAAGAGAGAAATGAAATACCACAAATTTCTGAAAAATGGGTCTTCAAAATTTGATGACATTTCCAACTATTTTTTTACACCCTCTGGTGTTGTCCTAGATAGCTGTCTCAATGTTTTGTCTGATTGAAATGTCTTTATCTTAAGTGGAAAATTCTGGTCCTCAAATCTTTATTTACAAAACAAGTCAACAAGCTCTCAGAATGATAACCTCTTACAAAACCCAGGAAAATAACAAATGTCTTGTATTAACACACTTGTTGAGTCAAAACCTGGAGAGAAAGAAAAATAATCACAGAATTCAAGTCAAGATTAAGACAGCGGACGTGCACCTTGCATTTTCATTGTGTTTGGGGAGGTGTCCCTTTTTGGATCTAGTCAATTTCGGAGAACTTTTCAAATATAAAATAATCATCTTAGCTGAACTCACTCACAAAATTTGCTGAAATTACTAAAGTGCTTTCGATCGTTTACTTGTTGAAACTTGAAGTCAAAGGTCTGATCGAAAGGAAACTAACCTAACCAACAGTGAAGTAATTTGATACTGACAATCACTGCGGATGTGATTTGATTTCCTTTATCCAAGTGTGAAGCACCTTGGAGCCAGTTCCTGTTCAGAGTCGTTACAGGTAATAATAATAATGTGTATTATACAGTGTCAACCATTATGCTCAAGGTGCTACATCAAGTGTGCATGAGAGTGGAACAGCCTATAAAAGCCAATTGTTATCATCCACAAATAATTGCAGGGAATTTTGCGGATCAGACAAAAAATTTGGCCTCGGAACTGAATTTCTTCCTATGCACTTGCATAACATGTATCAGCTTGTCCTTAAATCCCTCTCAACCAACAATAAAATTACCATCAATTGAATGTACATTGTACTATCATGGGTGTTGCAAGGGGGGGGGGCAACGAGGGGGGGGGGCCGGGAAAAAAAACGAAAAAAAAAAACGGTGTTGAGTTAAATTTACTTTTCATTTAAATACACATTTAACATAATGGGCGACTGCAGGGGTGTCAATATGGAATGGGGTGGGCACATGTCCCCGCCCACGCTGAAAAAAAAATGATAAATTGAGAATATGATAGAGAAAGTACAAGAATTTGAGGGGAAACATTTGTATTGCCCCCTCCCTAGGAAAAAATCCTGACAATGCCCATTTGTGCTATTATATACCAATTTCTCTTTTTTTGGCAGTTCAAAGAAGGTAATATACATTATTTTGCAAACATCACAAAAACAAAACTACCATTACTACAAAACAAAAACAAAACTACTAATTATTATGAAATATCTTACTTGGCTTTGAGTGAATAATAGCCTCAAGCATCCTGTGAAATCATGACACCTGGTGCGCTGTCACTTTCAAGAAAAGTGGAATTTTTGTGTACAATGATGGTCGGACATTTGTTGATTCATGGGGGAGGGGGGTTGATGGACTGCATTCGGTGATATCTATTTCCAGACAGTACAAACAACTAGAGAACCTATTTTTTTATGTTTACCAGTATATGGGGCGTACAGTGGGCAGGGGGAGGGAGGCCCCTTTTAAGCAATGGCCCCATAGTCCTGCCGCCATTGACATTTAGGGCTTTATAGGCCTAAATATTGCCAAATCCCAACTAGTCCGTGGGACGAGGCCTTTTTTTCGCTCGCCACGCGGTCTGGTTCACCAAATTTTATGAAACTTCACAGACATGTAGATTATGGTGTACCATATCGAAAAAACTTTGTTCCCCGATCCACAGTTTGTTTGGGAATGTGAAAATCTGGGATAAAATTCGACACGAGAAAAAACATAAGAAACAGCGCCCTCTATTGACACAGTCAGAAACCTTTTCTCACGCAATGGCCATACGAGTTCAGGCAGTCTGTTTTTGACGCGAGTATTTTTTATTGTTCTCGCACTCGAACGGCGCGGCGGAAACTCGACCCACCAACACTGCACTTAGAATAGGATCTCACACCACCTACATGACATAAGTATGCCTGAAATATAAAAATTGTTATCATTTGATGCAGCCTCAAAACATGGAAGCGGGTGGGCCGTTGGGGTTTACTGGCGGTTTATCGGAATGGATGGAGCAACAACGGTTACACCTCTATGTTCCGACACCCCTATGTTCCGACTGCACATATTCCTATTCCTAACCCTAACCCTAACCCTAACCGGGAGTAACACAATCTAGGTTGTCGGAACATAGGGGTGTCGGAACATAGAGCAGTCACCACAACAACAAAACATGAACTCTTAAAACAATATTCAAAATAATTAAAACGATACTCAGCTGAAACAAAATAATAGCAGTTGTAATGCTGCCACTCAAAGCTTCCAAGTAAGGCAATATAAGTTCCTTTTCTCTTTAAACCGTTTGCAAACAGAAAGTGGGTCCTTCAATTTGCAACGAGACTTTTGACATGTTATACACAACAATTTATGTAATCAGTCTGTGATGTGTACATTTTGTCAGTTGAAAATAAACAAGTCAAATGCTCATTCAGTACAGATTGAACAAACTTATGTCATCTTAATACCATTCTTCTTGTGTGGGTGAAAACTGTGCATGTTTTAACTGCCCTCCACAAAAACATAAATAAATAAAATATAATTAGATTATATTAAATAAATCACGATTAGTATTTCTTTAGGTGATTACTTAAACCACATTGTGCCTGGAATATATATATAAACAAGTCAGGTGTGTTTACAAACACAAATGCCCTGCAACCGTGACTGTTCCCATGACATAACACCACTCTTTTAACATCAACTTACATGTACCTTGGTCACTTGGAACGTTCACGGACAGCATTAGTGTCTTCTGTAGGTTTTATATGAATTAATCCCTAATCCCTATAATCTCAGAATAAATACAAGATTTCTTTTGTTTTAGCCACTGTGAACTTGACCCTTGACCTTTTGGCCCCAAATGCAATAGGCTTCTTAGGATTGCCAAGAACAATCCACAAACCAAATTTGAAGTTCACATGTAAAGTATTTCTCAAGTTATCGCGCTGACAAGATTTCTATTGTTTTAGCCACTGTGAACTTGACCTTTGGCCTTTTGGCCCCAAATGCAAAAGGCTTCTTAGGATTGCCAAGAACAATCCACAAACCAAATTTGAAGTTCACATGTATAGTATTTCTCAAGTTATCACGCTGAAAAGATTTCTATTGTTTTAGCCACTGTGAACTTGACCTTTGGCCTTTTGGCCCCAAATGCAAAAGGCTTCTTAGGATTACCAAGAACAATCCACAAACCTAATTTGAAGTTCATATGTTAAGTATTTCTCAAGTTATGGCGCTGACAAGATTTCTATTGTTTTAGCCACTGTGAACTTGACCTTCGGCCTTTTGGCCCCAAATGCAAAAGGCTTCCTAGGATTACCAAGAACAATCCACAAACCAAATTTGAAGTTCATATGTTAAGAATTTCTCAAGTTATCGCGCTGACAAGATTTGTCCGGACACACACACACACACACGTACGCACGCACCCACCCACACACGCACATACCCACCCACCCACGGAAGGACAAGGCGGAAACAGTATGCCCCTTCGGCTTCGCCGCGGGGCATAAAAAGTATTTGCAATTATTGCCGTCTTTTTATTTATGAGTCTTATTGAGTGTAATCAAAAATAAATATCAACTTAAGTACGTGTAATGTATGAGAACATGAGATGTAATTTTGAGTGGTTTTGTAATAAGACGCTTTAACTTATCTGATATGTATATAATCCCTTTTTAAAATTCTGCATTACTGCTATTGAAAAAGGGGGAAAGTCTGTTAACAAAATTTTATTTATGGATTTTCGACAAATCCCTCCTCCCCAAAAAAGGGGGCCGGGGGAAGGGGGGGGGGGCAGAACTGAGAGATGTTACCCTGAGATTCTCATCTGGGTATACGGTTTAACTATACCAATAATTTTTTATGTGGCTAATATAACATTCGATCTTAAAACTTCAAGTGCATTGATCATTTCAAGTTGGACAAACTGTAATAAAAAGGGTTTGGCATTCTGATGAGAAATAATAACACAAATCTAGAATATGCATGTAATATGAAACCTGCAAGAAGTAGGTTTTCCCGGCTATTTTAAAACATTTTTCATTCAAATTCACCAACTCTAATATTCTATTTCGCCCGAGAAAAATTTCACACCCTTTTTAAAAAACTACTTAGTCATTTACCATTCAATTTCTAAGTGTGATCAACCTCTTTAGTCACCGGGTCGAGAATATTCGTCGTTACAGACCAAATTCGTCTAAGCTGTTGCCGAATGGCAGCATTCAGTGATCGGATTCATCTTATAAATCAATAAGACAAATTTAATTTCTGAATAAAAAGGTTTGGCACAGACGAGACGAAATTGAATACTCCGTGACGAAAGCTCCCCGTGATGTTCATCGTTTGAATTTGAAATTGTCTGTCAACAGACGAAATTAAATATTGGAAGTGCACTAAGTCGATGTTGATGGACAAATTTGAATATTAGAAATAAACGATAAACGTTTTAAAATAGCAGGGAAAACCTATATCTGGCAGGCACTCATTGCGTACGAAATGTTTCTGACTATGTCAATATTTTTTACTTTTTTTCTCATGAAGAATTTTCAGCGTTTTTACCCCAGATTTTCTCATTCTCAAACAAACTGTGGATCGGGGAACAAAGTTTTTTCGATATGGTACATCATAAACTACATGTTTGGAAAGTTTTATAAAATTCGGGGGACCAGATCGCGTATCTCGAAAACTAAAGCGTTTTTGGGCTCTCGTCCCACGGATCAAACCTATGAACCATTAAAGCCCTGCTTGTATTCACCCCTCTTTTCTATGTTCAACAAAACATCTATAGGCCTATAGGCAATACTGGAGTGACTGCACATCTTTTGTATACCTGTAAAGCTTCACTGAAGGTTATTACAACATGCAGTTACGTAGTTTACCATTGAAGAAACTCTGCAGCTTCCCTCACAAATCTGTGAAAGCAACATGGGGCATACAAATCCTTTTCTTTGTTGTCCGGTAAGCCTTGAAAAATCCTTCGTTACAAAAAGAGCCATTAGAGGGATAATCATGTATGTTTGGGCACTACCACTGCCAAGTTTTTGTGGCAAGTAAATGAGTTTTTTTTAACTTCGGCTCAACTTTGTACTGTTACCAAAGTACTGCAGAAACACTTTGGACCTCAGTCCGATATTGGGCCCTGGCAAAAATCGAGAACGGTTTCCGATTTTGTGGGGCTATTAAAAAATATTAGGTTATTCAGCAGTCAAGGGGAGATCCTAGTGCTACACTCTCCAAGACACTTCAAATTCTGTTTGCAAAGTAAATAGCCGTAATACAGCAAGAGTACTTGGGTTAATACACAAATAGCATCTTACAAAATATTAAAAAGAAAGGAAAATATATACTTAAAAATTAACATGACTATTTGATAATTACTTTTTGAAAAGAAAAAGTGAAGTAATCTGCTTCTGACAGTCATTAAACACAGCTCTACTGTTTGAAAAACACCACTGGAGTCTGGGGACCAAGAAACATTTCAAATGTCGTTTGGATGTGTAAGTTATGGAAGTGTAGATAGGACATGGTTAAAAATAAATCTAATTCGTACGTACGAATTACTAAACCGTACGTACGAATTACTAAATCGTACGTACGAATTACTAAACCGTACGTACGAATTACTAAACCGTACGTGCATTTAAACAGACGTGCGGTGCTAAATCGTGCGTACGATTAAATCGCACGTGCGAAATAATTAGTAATTACGCACGGTTTAGTAATTCGCACGCATTTAATGTGACGTGCGTTTAGTAATTCCAGTGGCGAGCCAGGAATTTTCCAGTGGGGGCCGGGGGCCTGGAACATTTCAGGTGTGGGGGCGTCATGTAGATCAATGATAATTTTGTTAAAACTCAAAATCTCGGTGGGGGTGACTTGGGGGGGGCGACAAGGTTTAATGCGGGGGGGGGGGGCTGTCGCAGTGGCGTGGCGTTCCAGCCGCCCAGCGCCGCCCCCCCCACAGAAAATTCCTGGCTACGCCACTGCCCCCACGCCCCCCCCACCCCCCCCCGGCTACGCCACCTAGTAATTCGTAAGTGCGATGTTTTAATTCTTTCGTACGGTTTAGTAATTTTTATGTACGGTTTAGTAATTAAATGCGTGCGGTTTAGTAATTAAATGCGTGCGAATTAGTATTTCGTACGTACGGTTTAGTAATTCGTACGAACGAATTAGTTTTATTTTTAACCATGTCCTATCTACACTTCCATAGTAAGTAGATCCCCCAAAATATACTTTTAAAAAAATGAAAAATATATAAGTAAAAATATGGGATTCGATATATATTACATGGCAGGTATTAAAGATTAGGCCTCATGCCACATTTTCAATGGAGAGCGCCAATAAAATCCGAAAATCATTCACACTATATTAACTTATGCACCCTTGTCACGACTATTTCTTTAGGGGGAGACCGTTCGCATGTACATCACAATCCTTCTTTTGGCTAATGCAATTATTTTTTTTTACGTAATTTATTTGGGGGGGGGGGCTAGACAAAATTTTGGGGGGGCTACAACCCCCCCTAGGCCCCCGTAAAACCGCGCCTGGTCCAACCTATAGGCCTCTAGACCTAGCTGACCTTATGACATTGACAGGAGCAAGTTACACACGTAACTTTCGTAAATTCCTGTCCACGTGCTCTCGGTTTGACCTCGCAGATCGCGCGGGCTGCCGATCGTCGTGAAAGTCAGCTTCAGTTTAGACCACTTGCTGTAGTTAACTAGACCATGGAGGAATGACTAGACCAAAGAACAGTGTTTCATCTAGACTGTCTACTGTTATAATGGCCTGTGCATAGTATTTCGTGAAACGTCTCACAAGTCACTACCACTTTCATTCTATTGCTAGCCGATCATTGGCGAAGTTTTCCATATTCCCATAACCAGGATGATTCACAACCAGGATAGATAACACAGGCGGCCCGAGAGGCCCACGCCTCCTACATATACAGCTCAAGTGTGGCGGGTCCTTGGCAAATTGCTATAACTGAACTCGACAATAATATGACAAAAATTAAGTGCTAGGCGTCTTATAAATATACTTCTTGGCTCTGTACTTACACCCTTGAGGAAATCCATAAACTCGCCCGATGCTTCAACCATCGAGGTTGATTTAACCACGTCCACGCTTCGAGCTAGCTATGCTGATTATGAATTGAGCGCTACTTCGAAACTTTTACTTTGAGCTAAATGTATGGAAAGCCCATGCTTCATCTATTCAATCGATGCATGCTCTCCTATATCTTTCCGTAGCATACGCGGCATGCCCGTTTGTGTGGCTTATTAATGTGGATATTCAAAATTGAATAATGGCATGAGGAAGACGGAAGATATCCTAGCTCAATAGCAAAAAAATAAATTTAAAAAAAATGGAAAGTAAATAAAAACGAGAAATAATCGCAATCCGTTTCTCCAGTTATCCCATCCTTACCAAGCAGATAGGTATACATGTATTGTTTTTTAAAACTCTTGCCGCAGTAACTCAAAAATGAAAGAAATTTTGCAGCAGACCGGTTCGATCTTGAATAATGTATACTTGCTGAAGCACGATCGTCATTAATATATACCTAGCGGGCGCGCCATACCTACTTTTGCCGTGTGCAACGCACGTGCACGCGGTACGATTACTCTGACTGAAGTGTGCCGTCAAATGCACACGGCACTGCATGCCGTGTGCATTTTTCCTGTGAAAAATCAACCGATTTGACCGAGCCTGTGGACAATATGGGAGGTCAAAAAAAAAACCCAGCCGTGAGAGTGCGTTAAAGAAACCGCAAGTCACAACAGGCCTTTTGATGCCGATCAACAAAAGCTTTCAGAACGGTATTATGGTTAATACGTTAATTCCGTTTTATCAGCTTAGTAAAATGCATTACAGCATAACGATCAATGATTTTTGTTTTACAGTTTTACACAAATAACTTTGAAAAACAGCAAAATGGTCAGTATCGAATACAGACTGTTTATTTCAGTGTAGTCATAATTAACAGTCCGTGGTGCATTTTTTGGCGGTGGGCAAGGGGGTGGAGGGGACCATGCCGTGCACGAATAAGCGTTAAAATGCGTGATTCTTGGAGTGACCCTGCCCCCCCCCTCCCCTATCCACTGCGATTCAGTTGGTGGGGCTTAAAGAGTTGCAAGCAAAAATGGCGCTGGGAAATTTCAAGGAGGAAATTTCACAATGGATACAGGATGGTAAGACGTATGAAGAAGTTGCAGATAAAAAAAAAGAAGACTATTGACCGCGTGTTGTCCTTTTTAATGTTTTTGTAAAACAACACTCGAATAATAAAGCAACTAACCGTTTATCGCTTTTTACAATTAACCAAAACAACATAAAGGTAATTGTTTTTGTGTGACTTAACACTGTTTGACCGTTTTACAAAACTGTAAAACGACAAAATGGTCAATGGTTTGTTTACTGTTTTTATTATTGAGGAAATCCAAAACGGTAAAACGAAATAACGGTATGTCCCCAATCCCGGGACACACCGTTATTTCGTTTTACCGTTTTGCATTTCCTCAAAAACAAAAACAGTAAACGCACCGTTGACCGTTTTTTCGTTTTATAGTTTTGTAAAACGGTCAAACGGTATTAGGTCACAAAAAACAATGACCTTTTTGTTGTTTTTCTTAATTGTTGAAAGCGATAAACGGTTAGTTGCTTCATTTCAGAGTGTTGTTTTACAAGAACATGACAATGAAAAACGGTCAATAGTCCTGTCGACCATTTTTTGATTTAGGTTTGGCAATTAAGCAATGCACATAGAAATGTTAATGCGTCCTCATGGGATCGAGTCATTGCCTGGGACCCAAATTACCCTCCTCACATTTCGTTCTCACGACATAGTTGTCGAACTGGCTATTGAAGAGCCGCGCCGAACTCCAATTTCCTTCAAATATCTGCAACTTCTTCAAACGTATTACCATCCTATATTCATTGTAAAAAGTAATGTCATCCCTTGAAGTTTTCCAGCGCCATTTTTGCTTTCAACTCTTAAGCCCCACCAACTGAATCGCGTGAGAAGGGGGGTCAGGGTCACGCCAGGAATCACACCACCACGCATTATGCCGAGGTAACACTTTTTCATGTAAAGCATGGTCCCCCTCCACCCCCCTTGCCCAGCACCACAAAATGCACCACGGACTGTTCACTATGACACTGAAATAAAAAAACAGTCTGTATTCAATACTGACCGTTTTGCTGTTTTTCAAAGTTATTTGTGTAAAACTGTAAAACAAAAATCATTGATCGTTATGCTGTAATGAATTTTATTAAACTTATAAAACAGAGAAACCTTATTTATCTTAATACCGTTTGACCGTTTTAAAAAACTGTAAAACGACAAAACGGTCAATGGTTTGTTTACTGTTTTTGTTTTCGAGGAAATCCAAAACGGTAAAACGAAATAACGGTATGTCCCCGCTTGACTGGATTCCATAAAGACCCCCCGGGCCCAAAGAATAAAGAAAAGACCGCGCTACATTGTAAAGATTAGGCCTAGGAATGCCGTGCTTTATTTGTGCTGCGGTACGTTGGGTCCGTCCCAACAGCTAGCATAGCGGTGCGAACCGTCATGGTTTAGAAGTATATTCTGTTGACCGAATTACTGGAAGAATTATGCAGTCACGTGGCGACCTTTTTAGTTCCGCAGTAATTCGACTGGGAATTCAAAAACAAGCTGTGTAGTGTGTAGCTCTGCTCACTGACCTCAATACTGACAGTATACTATCAGCGGTGTAGCGCGGGATGCCCACCTTTTCGGTGAGTTTCAAGTTGCGTATAATGCAAAGCAATGCAATTGCACCAAATGTAGGCCTACGTCTTTATCAATGCTATTATGGGCTTCGTAGGGAAAGAAGTTCAGCATTTTAGGTACAAAGTACACATGTACGTCTATTGACATGTAAAGTAATTGTTTTCAGTCCGAATCGATACACCTTTAATTAAAAAAAAAACCTCTGCTTAATTTCAGGAGAAACGTTCACATACCAAGAATACTTCTGTCTTGTGTTTTATTGACATACGGAACAGGGCGTATCAAAAAAGGAAACCCAGATGTAAATGTAAATTATAAAAAAAATGTAAAAAAATATTTTCCAATAAGTGACAGATCACGTGAAACACCAATGTGTCCTCTTTCTAATGATACCTTGAATGTATGGTATGGATGACCGAGCATTTATTGTTATTTTGTCGACGGTCAAAACCTGCATTGAGCCAAGTTTTACCTGGCCAAGTTTGCTGGCTGGTTTGTTATGCAACGGTTGAAATGGACTGTGGAAAGATTGAAAAGGGCATGCAGAACTTTGTGTGGAAAGAGGTGGGGCCATGTTGAAGGCATTGGGCCATGTTGAAGGCATTGGGCCATGAGGGGCAAGCCCGCGGGAACGGGGGGGTGCTGTGGGCGCTGCAGCACCCCCAACTTTTTGGATTGGGGTGCTGGAATATGCTTCAGCACCCCCTACTCCCGGGCAAAAATGTGTTCCAGCCAGCAATGTTCTACGACGATGAAATTGCGCCGCTACGCTATACATTATGCTTGCTCTACAAATATCTCCTTCGTTTTGTTCGTTTCTAGTTTTGCCGCGGCCAAGCGCGGCGCTTCGAAAGTCTAGCACAAATACTGTCAAATGAAGTGGCCAGGAATCGCCTCAGATTGCACCACAGAGCATCCATATTCCAAATTAAGCCACGACGTATAGGGCTTTGCGCTCCGCTTTGGCATTGATTTTGTCCGTCCTTTAGAAATTCCAGCACCCCCTGGCAAAAGTTTGTTCCAGCGGCAGTGATGAGGGGTTAACTTCTTCAGTGAGAGTGGTAAAATCACTGTGTCAAAATTGAATAAATTGTTTTTAAGAAAAGGATGTCTTCTTTTTTTTTTAAATTAAGCACATGCCCAGAATACCAGTTACCTTTTGCACAAACTTGGTTCAGTACAGGCTTTGCATTGACCCTTGACAAAATAACAATGCATGCTCAGTCATCCGTGGCCAAGTAGCGCACCCAGGATTTGGCTGAGGGGGGGAGGGGGGCTCAAATTGTTTTAAAAAAAAAGGTGCCCAAAATTTTTGAACGCAGAAAAAAAAGTAGAGTTTTTTTCCGAGGGGCGGACTATTTTAACGTTGATGGCACTACTTACACCCCTATTATACTACTCGAAAATAGGCCACGTACATATCACCAAGGTAAAATCGTGGGGCTAAAAAAAAAAAATCAACAAAAAAAAAATTGTAAAAAAAAAAGTTGACCTCGCGCCACTGCCGTGGCCACAAACACACACAAGGTATAATTGGAGAGAGTACACATTGGTGATTCACATGATCTTTAACTTATTTGAAAATATTAATAAAAATGTTTATAATTCACATTTAGATCTGAGTTTCCTTTTTATACTTTTAAATACCCTGGATTACAAAAGTGAATTGTTTTCAAATGACGTTTGAAATGGTTCCACAGATGTCCTCGTTTAATAAATCCTCACTCCACTTATTACATAATATCTTTGCCGATTTTCTTATTTTCAACCCAAATGAACATTTGGGAAAGTTCTCACACCTTTGTAATCATAATGGACCAAACCTGAAACACACTGAACAAAATAAAAGTCTGTCTTGAAGCATCATCTTTAATAATGAAACTGAAGTATTTGCATTGATATGGCACAAAAACCAATTTGGTATTTGACTGGGTGGCAAAACTACACTACTGAGGAAACCACAATAAATATTACATTGCATACTAAGTTTTAAAATGGAACAAGTAATTAGACATTGCTTTGTAATTAGAATTGTACATTTTTTAAGATCATTGGAAGCCAGTAGCTGCAACTGGCAATTATATATTTAGGTTTTGGATTCCTTTCAGGGTTTTCTTCTAATACATCCACGTCAGGCAGATTTGGACACAAAAGATATTTTAAGTCACTATTCAAAAACCATCGGACAATTATCTCAAGTATTGTTCAAATTTTACCTGTGAATATTGAGGCAACCACACAGAAAAAAAAGAAATTCCATTGGACCTATTTATTAAGGAGACAAGAGATTTTCTTTGATATGTGCTTCATAATTTATCCTTAATAGATTCTTTTAAATCCTAAAATGCAAATAATTCAAGGGGAAGATAAGTATAAAGGTACAAATTAGCATTAGCTTCAGAACCTATTTTGACAATAATGAATGTCCCTTAGCTATTAAGCACAGTTGAACAGGGAAGAAAAAAATCAAATAATTTAATATGAAAAAAAGAATACACTGTATGGTAATAAATTCGTACACTTTTTATTCATGGGAATGACTTATGTAAGGCCTAACTTCGTGTTAAATTGTGGTGTATTCACAGTACATATACATGCATTGCATTAAAACAGAGAGCTTTTAACCCTTGACGCCGGTATCGTTCGGCCATGGAGACAGCTGCACATTGGGTGGAATGTGTACATGCATGCATTCGGCTGTTGCGTATGACTTAATGCAGCCATGCAGCAGGAATGCGGCAATAACAGCCCCCCCCCCCCTGGCTTTGATCGAGCTGCGTCTAGAGCCGTCAGCCGGCGTTAAGTGGTTAATAGTCTATGGCCACTGTCCAGTATTTATTCTTAATTAAGTGGTGCTGTAGTCAAGTCAATCACAAGTCCTTACAAGCTCTCAAATTTCACAGGTCATCATAAGTGCATCACAAGTCATCTTACGTCTATCACAAGTCCCTCAGAAGTCCTCAAGTTGCGACACAAGCTACTTACAAGAAGTGTGTCAAAAGTACTTGTTGTTGTTGTTCTTCATCCTGACCCTAATTACTTCTGACTGGACAAAATTTACTTTTGACTAGGCTTGTCAATCAATCCATGAATGCCTCGGTATATTTCAGTTAAAAACAAACATATTTTCTATTTAGAAATTAAAGTAAGGGTTATTTTTCTTTTCTTAGTGAGGGCCATCATAGGGGTTTATTACGATGACCCCAGGTAGGTGCCAATAGCAATATGGAAGTAGAAGTCAATATATTGATCAGAATTAGTGAAGAAGAATTTTTTTCCTACTTGTGATGGACTTGTGATGGACTTGTGATGGAGTTGACAAGAACATTGTTTTAGACGGTGTTATCTAGAATTCCCTGGTCAGTGGATGGGCAGCTACGTACCCTCGGTTGTCACACACCTCACTGGCAATCCTCTCCAGGGAAGAATCACCGTTATGATCCGGTGCTAAAATACAAGAAAACATCACTAAATTAAAAACAAACAAACAAATAAATCAAATTAGGTTTTGCCCTTCACCGACGTTTAAACACTGTATACTCAGAACCAGCCAACCGATCCCGTTAGCTCGGTGGTCGAGTGGTAAGACATCTGCACTAGAAAGCAGGAGGTCGTGGGTTCGAGTCCCACCTGAGTGAATTTTTCCAACTTTCACTCGGGAGGTAACACACTGAGTATACAGTGTTTAAACGTCGGTGAAGGGCAAAACCTAATTTGATTTATATCACCCCGGCGCAAAATTCCATCTTATAATAAACAAACAAATAAACAAACAAAGCCACAAACATTAAAAAAGACAAGGCCTGCCTCCCCAAACTGGACCTGAAAGTCTTAAAGGTAGTACATGTATACAACATTTGCTTTTGCTGTAATTTTTAGAAAACTTGGGGGTTAGTGTTTTTTAGCAAATATTATTACACTGACCTGTTTAAAGTTTTGTGTTCATAGATAGTGAAACAAAACGAACAAACGCTGTTCTAGTAGTCTGGTTCCCTGTCCCTACTTCAGACGAAACGGAATAATTTGTAGACATTGGGGAATTGTCAGGTCAGGCAATCAGACTAACTGGATCGCACCTGCTCATGGATGTGAAACCAATTGCAAACAAAATGTGGACTAACTAAATTTGCAAATTTGAGGGCAGTACAGTTTTTTTCAAAAACGATTGTCGGCCAACCATCATTGGAAATTGATACATAAATTCCACTTTTCTTGAAAATGACAGCACACAAGGTGCCACGATTACACAGGATGCTTTAGACTGTCGTTTGCTAACAGTCTACTAGAAATTTCATAATAATTTAGTAGTTTGTTTTTTGATGTTTGCGAATGTGGTATATTTACCTTTCAAGTTTAGGAAAGAACTTGTATTTGGTAGGATGCTTGATTGCTCATCATGGGCAGGTGGGGGAGGGGAAGGGGGACATGGGAAGGGTTGCTAGGTGGGCTGGAAGGGGGGGCAGGCAGCGATTTCTTTTCTCCCAAACGACATCCACATATGGGTGTACGCTATGGCTTTTTTGGACTTAACTTTTATAAAAACATGAGAAGAAAATATAAAATTAGAAAAAAAAAGTGAATTTGAACGTTATGAAATTCGGACTTTATTTCCCTTTTAAACAAAATCCTCCGAAGCCTCAGGTTAGAAAAGGAAAAAAATTCGGGTGATAAACGATTCAAACCCGCAACCTCGCGGTGCAAAATCCTACCCTCTATCGACTGAGCTGTCGCACTGCTCGCCAAAATAAGGGAAACAATTAATTATATACCTGCATGCGTATCATAAAAGTATCGTAGAGGGCGCTAAACAATCATGTATGCGGATGTTGTTTGGGAGAAAAAAAATCGCGGGCAGGCAGGCAGCAAAATGGTGGCTTTAGAAAAGTTAAGTCGGGGTGGGGGAACTTTCTGTTGGGGGGGGGCTTTCTTAAGGGTTGGGACTTTCTTTAAGGGTTGGGACTTTTTAAGGGTTGGGGACTTTCTATAAAGGTGGGGGACTTTCTTTATTAAGGGTTGGGGGACTTTCTTCAAGGGTGGGAGACTTTCTGTGAGGGAGTACAGACTTTCTGTAAGGGTGGAGGAAGTGAATATGAATGCATGTTGTGCCGTTTGTAATTATGTCAAGTATGCAGTGGAGCCGCTCATTTTCAGTGAGGTACATGGCATAACTGCACCAATTTTTCAGTGTGGAGGAATAGTCTAAATTTTACTAATCAACGTGAGGCGAAGGGGGTGTGTGTCGGGGGGGGGGGGGAACAGCTGGAATTCTAACAAAGAAGATGGCAACTCACCTTGAGCAATGTCATAGAAGTTCTTCTCTATCCTCTCATCAGCCTGTTGACAGAACGTCTTGGCTATCAACATCTCATGGTCACAGTTCCGCAGACCGATGGTCTTTGATCGTGAGGCACGGGACAGGACTGCCGTTATAGCATACACGTCAATCAGGATGTCTGATATGCGCTTCAGGACTAGCTGCTCATTAACAATTCCCTGTAGGACAGAACGCAAAAGAACTATGACATAACCGGTTATTGACTGTACTGCCCAAAACCGCCCACCCAGTTACTCCCTACAGCACCCCAAACTATCCTGCCTGTTATTCCCTGATCTGCCCCAAACCACCCTGCCTGATAATCCCTGTAACGCCCCAAACCGCCCTGCCTGTTACTCTCTGTACTGCCCCAGACCATCCTGCCTGTTACTCAATGTACCCCCCAACCCGCCCTGCCTGATAATCCCTGTACTGCCCCAAACCACCCTGCCTGTTACTCCCTGTACTGCCCCAGACCATCCTGCCTGTTACTCAATGTACCCCCCAACCCGCCCTGCCTGATAATCCCTGTACTGCCCCAAACCACCCTGCCTGTTACTCCCTGTACTGCCCCAAACCACCCTGCCTGTTACTCCCTGTACTGTCCAAAACCACCCTGCCTGTTACTCCCTGTACTGCCCCAAACCACCCTGCCTGTTACTCCCTGTACTGCCCCAAACCACCCTGCCTGATACTCCCTGCACAGCCCCAAACCACCCTGCCTGTTACTCCCTGTGCTGCCCCAAACCACCCTGCCTGTTACTCCCTGTACTGTCCAAAACCACCCTGCCTGTTACTCCCTGTGCTGCCCCAAACCACCCTGCCTGTTACTCCCTGTACTGTCCAAAACCACCCTGCCTGTTACTCCCTGTGCTGCCCCAAACCACCCTGCCTGTTACTCCCTGTACTGTCCAAAACCACCCTGCCTGTTACTCCCTGTACTGCCCCAAACCACCCTGCCTGTTACTCCCTGTACTGCCCCAAACCACCCTGCCTGATACTCCCTGCACAGCCCCAAACCACCCTGCCTGTTACTCCCTGTGCTGCCCCAAACCACCCTGCCTGTTACTCCCTGTACAGCCCCAAACCACCCTGCCTGTGACCCCCTGAACTGCCCCAAACCACACTGCCTGATACTCCCTGTACTGTCCAAAACCACCCTGCCTGTTACTCCCTGTACTGCCCCAAACCACCCTGCCTGTTACTCCCTGTACTGCCCCAAACCACCCTGCCTGTTACTCCCTGTACTGTCCAAAACCACCCTGCCTGTTACTCCCTGTACTGCCCCAACCACCCTGCCTGTTACTCCCTGTACTGCCCCAAACCACCCTGCCTGTTACTCCCTGTACTGTCCAAAACCACCCTGCCTGTTACTCCCTGTACTGTCCAAAACCACCCTGCCTGTTACTCCCTGTACTGCCCCAAACCACCCTGCCTGTTACTCCCTGTACTGCCCCAAACCACCCTGCCTGTTACTCCCTGTACTGCCCAAAACCACCCTGCCTGTTATTCCCTGTACTGCCCCAAATCACCCTGCCTGTTACTCCCTGTACTGCCCCAAACCACCCTGCCTGTTACTCCCTGTACTGTCCAAAACCACCCTGCCTGTTACTCCCTGTACTGCCCCAAACCACCCTGCCTGATACTCCCTGTACTGCCCCAAACCACCCTGCCTGTTACTCCCTGTACTGCCCCAAACCACCCTGCCTGTTACTCCCTGTACTGTCCAAAACCACCCTGCCTGATACTCCCTGTACTGCCCCAAACCACCCTGCCTGATACTCCCTGTACTGTCCAAAACCACCCTGCCTGTTACTCCCTGTACTGCCCCAAACCACCCTGCCTGTTACTCCCTGTACTGCCCCAAACCACCATGCCCGTTACTCCTTCTACTGCCCTTTACTAGCACGGTATGTTTTTATGGATTCATCATTGAATAAATACAATGTAATACAATGAAATACAATATAATACAAGTGTTAATGGGTTAAACTTTGCATTCCAATTTCATGTGAAGCGATAAAATCCAGTTCTCAATGACATTTACTACTCAGTATAATTAAAAGTTAGAAATGTTTATTTCCCACTTTTTTGTAATTCACAAGTGAAGTCAAACTAGCTTATGCACTCAAATAGGATTCACTCCCTTCTACGCTGTTCATATTTAGATTTTTAATTTTTGCAAAATCTTTAAAAAAAAAAGCAAAATGGGCCGAGCAACTTCATTTCTTTTTTAACAGAAGTACCCTGTTCTGCATGTTTTTCTTACCTTTTTGTACTTAGCAAGTAGACTTTCCACAGTGTAGCCAAATCGGGTGACATGTTTCTCCAGTTTCTTCCCAACGTCCTGTGAGATTACAAAAGAGGTCAGTCAAAAATTAGGACGAGCATTAAGTGTGAATTACTTGAATTTTTTGTCAAGCAAAGGGCATGGCTGTGCATCTTTTTGAAAACAAAACAGGGTCACTCAGTAGTCTGGTAACATGATCTAACTTTGGGGGCAATGCATGGACTAAGACTTGGTGTAAGACATTGCTTCCATCACACTTGTTTTTGCAGCATTAACCCTAACCGCCCTGAATCCTTCAAAATCCTCTTTGCCAAAGTGGAGGAATTTGGAAGATTGAGGTTAAATGGCAAAAATGTGTTACTGATTTTGTAGGCTGCCCTTTGCCAAGGTCTTGGGCCGAACCTTGTGTTGTTGTTGCTAAGCCATGTATACATATAGGCCTGGATTATGCTTGAACTCCTCCGTACTGCTTCAGGATGTCACTGGCCAAGCCTCAACATATTGACAGTCACTGCCGCAGGATTTTGCAGGATTCAGGCAATGGTCATCCCTCCACGAACCATATTCAAGAAGTAATGAAGGAATTTGCAGGATTGAGGCTATATGCTATTTTCCCATGAGGCCAATTGGAGGATTTTGCAGGATTGAGGCTACATCCTAGCAAAAAGGCCTAGGGAGTTAGGAAGTTGCAGGTTCAAGCCTCCCTCCAATCAATTTCTTTGTTGAATTTTAAAAAAGAACTTAATAATGCACCTAGTCAGTTTCCCTTTGTGGTTTATTGAAAAAGTTGTGGATGTGTTGTTTCACGCCGCGATCTGTTTTCTTGTATTATGTTTAGTTGTGCGCAATACAGAATCCTGAGACCCAAAATTTTTGACAAGTTTACATGATTCAATATCCACTTTAGGGGATGTTAATTAAGAATAATGGGTTTGACCCTTCACACTATCAACTGGCAAGCTGACCTCAACGAGCATGGTGAATTAAAGGTTATGACATCTACACTAGTAAGCAGGTCGTCATGGGTTCGAGTCCCTCCAAAGCAAGCTGGTAATTTTTTTCTTGCAAGCCGTTGGACAGTGAGTATACAGTCCGGAAAGAATGCAACCTGACGCTGATTTTTGTCTTCACATATCATCTCAATGAAGGTCAGAAATTGCAACAATGATGATAAGACATGAATCTGGGACTGAGAAATATTTCCAATTTTGTTACTAAATACTTTTCTTGACTCTCCATAGACCTTGTACACAACCGCTGAAGTAGCGTCAGGTTGCAACATTCTTTCCTACAGTCTTTACAAAAATATGGTATATGAAGTGCCAAACCCAACATTACATTTTCAACTTATAGAACTCTTACATTAAAGGCTGGATGGACGCCACCGCTGTCATGGTCTAGCTTGACTCCTGTCTTCATGCCCATCTTGTAGAGGAGACGGTCCATCAATGCCTTGTAGACAAAGCCTGGATTCTTGAGAGGACTCTGTAACCTCCTAGGGATACCACAAAAACACCAGACGAACGTCTTACATATGAATTGTTTGATGTTTCCTCCTGATTGTTTCAGCCTCTACCCCTCAGTGAATTCTTGCTGCGTTGTCGTTGACGTACATGTGAAGGATCACAAGTACATGACAAGAAAAATCACAAGTCCAGTCACAAGTAACTGCCGATGAACTACAACAAATAAAGAAATGCTCATGTCACAGTTCATTTCAATGTCTTGTTATTTGACTTGGGACTGGATGAAATGTGACAGACTTGTGATGGACTTGTGATAGACATGTGATGACTTTGTGACAGACTTGTGATGACTTGTGACAGACTTGTGATGACTTGTGATGACTTGTGACAGACTTGTGACAGACTTGTGATGACTTGTGACAGACTTGTGATGACTTTGTGACAGACTTGTGATGACTTGTGACAGACTTGTGACAGACTTGTGATGACTTGTGACAGACTTGTGACAGACTTGTGATGACTTGTGATGACTTGTGACAGACTTGTGATGACTTGTGATGACTTGTGACAGACTTGTGACAGACTTGTGATGACTTGTGACAGACTTGTGATGACTTGTGACAGACTTGTGATGACTTGTGACAGACTTGTGATGACTTGTGATGACTTGTGACAGACTTGTGATGACTTGTGACAGACTAGTGATGACTTTGTGACAGACATGTAATGACTTGTGATGAATTGTGACAGACTTGTGATGACTTTGAAAATTTCTTTCTTTCCATTTTTGGACTTACTTGACGGTTTCCGACAGTTCCTTGCCTGCCATCTGCATGCCTGTGAGGGCGACATACATACGCAGGATCTCATTGGTGCCTTCAAAGATGAGCAGGATGCGAGCATCTCTCAGGTACCTCTCATACGGGTAATCCTTCATGTAGCCTAGACCTCCTAAGATCTGTAGGGCCTCACTCACGTGGGTCCAGGAACCTTCCGAACTGAAGATCTGTGGTGATTAAAAAACAGGAAGATATCAAGGCTGAACTTTAGGACTCTATCAAACATAGGATTTTCTGGGATGAAAACTTATTTTATTTCCAAATTATAAAATGATGCACGTTTACCAGTTGCTCTGTATTCGACACGATGTGCCCTTTTTTTCCCTTTTCCTTTTTGTATTCTCCATCGTCTTAATGAAAACTGCATTTTCAAGTCATTAAACCTAAAAGCTTGATCACGGACCATTGCGAACGTCACCAGTCAAACGGTGTTCACATCGTCATTGTGAAACTCTTCCGCCCTGGTTCCCTGTTGTATATTATCATGCATATGACTGTTGGTAACCAGCCATGTGACCAACCTTGACAGGATGGCCCTGCATAGTCAAGCAGACTTGCCACGCTATGGCACACTAGCACAGCTGTGAGTGAGGTTAGCTGGAATATGGTTAACTATAGACAAACCCCACGGCAGCCATTTTCTGCGGTGGCACCTGGCTCGCATGATTCGCGCTCGGGAGCACTCTGGGCTCCTTTGACCAATAGGAATACCAAAATGCATGCGCCTCGTCTTTAAGAACGCATGCAGCATGCGACCTCGTTCTTAAGAACACACGCAGCATGCGCGCGGGTGTGACACCACCGCAGCCAAGGCTTCTGATTCTGGTCGCCGGATATTTTACTGATTTCTTATTTACCCTGGGGAAACCTCTCAGTGGTACACTGTTTTCCAGAGGTGCCCAGCAATTATACAGAACAATTCATTTAAAATTACAATTACAGAAAACACTAAAAGTAGTAAACAGTAAAATGCGAGGTACATAAAAACACTTAACATATATAAAAAATAATTACGGACCAGCCAGTAAAAACAAACAATATACAGATACACACACCCAAAAAAGAATTGCACTGAAAAAATGAAGAGCACCCATGCACTGCATAAAACTCTGCGTTCAACCTGAGAAAACTACATGTACAATATTGAATCCTGCGCACTATGGGCCTCACTTGCAATCAACCATGACCTCTGACCTTGACGATAGCAGCCTCCAGTGAGCAATCCTGGGGTCCCGGTCTGTCCAGCATGCCAGCGGTCAGATACGCCATACTCTCCATCACGTAGGCAGTAATCGTCATCTGGGCTATCTTCTCCTGGATCAGACCAAAGTCTCGTAACTTGGTGTTGAACTGTTTGCGTGTGTTGGCGTGTTCCGTTACCATGCCTGCATAGAAACAAAGACAGAATTACAGACTTCTACTAGAGGCAGATCGTAAGTCATTCACACGGCAATCATGAGGCAAACCCAAGTCAGTCACAACCATAGAGTTATATTAAATTACTAGAGCACTTAAACTCATGTACAAAGTGATGCCTGCTGGGCGCATCCATGTTTGTACACAAACCTATGGAGAACTAGAAATTTTGTACATATTTTGTACGTCTATTTGCATATCTGCATTTGTATTCCATTCCGTGGCATCATCGAAGCTGATACGCCCAAAACCGAAATGCACGATCAGCAAATGAGCGTGTCATTTTGCTCTACGCAAACAGCGCAACGCGTGTGCATATCCGCTGCAGCCTTGATTTATAACCCTGGTGTTTTTTTTAACCGTAACAAGCATCAGAAGTTTGCGGTCGTTCTACTTGCGCGTTGCATTTAGAGTACACCTTCAAAATTCAATCTATCTTATATCATTATGTTCTACAAACACGCACATGAATTCAAAATGTCTGCGCCTAGGACGGCTTCAAAGCGTCTCCGCGCACAAGAATGAGGAGTTAGCACGGTAGTAAATTAATACAGCTCAATCACAAGTCAAACACAAGTCAATCACAAGGCAATCACAAGTCAATCAAAAGTCAATCACAAGGCAATCACAAAGACAATCTCAAGACAATCACAGGGCAGAAAGAAGTCAATCAAAACCTAAATCGCAACACATTCACAAGTCATATCACAAAACAGGTCACAATGACACAGGAATTGACAACGAACATTTGTACAATATATGTTGAAGCACAAAACAATTCTGTCCCATTTTAAATCCTGAATGATGTCAATAGAGGGCGCCACAGACCAGTACACTTACCCACAGCAACTTTGAGCATGCCGGCTCCAGAGCTACCCATGCTGAAGCGACCGCTGTTCAGAATGTTCATAGCCACCTTGAAACCACCTCCAACCTCCCCCAGAACGTTCTCAATTGGGACGGGCGTGTTCTCAAAGTAGACTTCCGTTGCTAGGGGCAACACAGCAATAGTAAAGTAATTAGAATAAATAATCGGTCTGCTCCGTACAATCTCTGTACAATTAAATATATGACTTTGCCCTTTACTGAAGTATATTCTTAACAAGCAATGTATACTCAATACTGTCTGAGAGTACAAAATGACCCACTAAAGCCCAAGTCACACATTCATGGTTGGAGCTATGAATATCCACGGCTTACCAAGAATCAATCGATCACAAGCAACCGACGAGGTTCGTGGAGAAATCGACCTATCTAAAACTGCACTACAGTTTCAGGACAGACAGCCACGACAGTCCTACGATTTCTCTACGAATACACCATGGTTTGTCAAGAATATAGACGGATTGGTGAAGAATATCGACGGTATTACTAAGAATAGTGACGTTAACGCCACGGTTGTCTGCGATTGGGTCACGGATGACCAAGGTTCTCCTACGCATAAAGCGTGGATATTTGTGGTACAACCTTAGCAGAACCCCAGCACACGCGGGCATATCCGTAGGACATTCGTAGTGAATTCGTAGAGATTTCTACCACAAATGCACTACGAATCTCCAAGAATATGCGCGAATAGCCACAAATAACACTACAAATAAATATGGTCGTCTTACGATGTCCCACAGTTGCACTACGGATTAATTTTCATGAAAGTTCACCATGAAAGTTATGAACAGTTTCAAACTTCCGTAGCCTCTCCAGGAATACCCAAGGAAGATGACGGATAACCACGGAGGTATTAAGGATGAATACGGTACTCCCACAGATTATCACGTATTTTAAACTGTGGAGATCCATAGCTCCAAACCGTGAATGTGTGACTTGGGCTTTAGATTTGACATATATCTCATTCTTCAACCAAGTGTTGAAAATTGACTGAAGTAGTATTCGAACCAGGAACTATCAGAATATTTACAAGTCCCCTACCAACTGAGCTAGTCTGAAATTTCAGTGGTTACCCTTGTTTACACACACAAAAAAAAGGGGAAAACACCTGGTCCACTAAACAGAGACGAGTATGAAGGAAAATTGTATGCATAAGAAAAGGACATGGAGCATAAAATAAACAATTTCAACTGAACGTGAACAAAATGGCACTCAGGTGTCCTTCAACAAAAGGTGTACTTTGACATTTGTACTGTTGAGGGGCACTTACGCATGGAGCGCATAATGAAGCACTTATGGTGAACTGTTCGGAAATTCCTTCAACAGATTTCTATAATATTTGCATTTCTCTAAATATTAGGTTTGATATCTTACTGTTGGATCCTCTGATGCCAAGTTTATCCTCTGGCTTCCCGCTTGTCACACCACCGAATGCCCTCTCCACGATGAACGCTGTGATTTTGTCCTGCTTGACACCCTGAATGAACAAGGCAAAAACACACATCACAAGCAAAAGTGGATAAACAATTACAACGGAATGTTTCTGTCACAGCTCATTTAGCTTATGACTTGACCCGATAGTGGAGGACTTGGGATGGACTTATACCTTAACATTTGTACAAGACTTTACACCTTTAAATCTGACTCCGCCGGGCTAGGAAGCATACTAAAATCTACAAAATCCTCAAAAATTTGGCACTTATGTTCAAATGAAGGATACCCAGCGACTCAATCCCTCAAAATCGTCAGACAGTCCTGCCTATAAAAATGTATTCATCCTCAATCCTCCAAAATCCTCCTTTTCTCCAGACACCATTCATTCCCAATCCTCCAAACCACTTTGAGGATTTTGGAGGATTGAGGTGGGTTGGGATTAAAAATATTCTGAAGTTTAACTTGAAAAGCTATAGGCCTCCACAAATCAAATGAACCTTCAAGAGAATATTTTGCATTCTATGTAAAATGTGACGACAATCTAGAAATTCTCCAGACATAGCAGAACATAGTTAATTCAGCAGATTCCTGAAAATGGTCATCATACTACCTGGTCATCTGTGATTTCTGTTCTGGCAAACACGGTCATCATGTCTGCTATACCACCATTGGATATCCAGATCTAAAATTGTAAAAAGGTAATTCCGATTAAAGTTTCTTTCAATTAACCAAAACAGGAAAGAATACAATATAAGAACCACTTGCTATCTGGAAAACACCTTTTAATGTCTGTTCTTCAACGCGTTGTTCTATATCTGTATATGTAATATTAAGCTTGCAGCAGAGTTTTGTTTATTAGAGTGCATTTCTTCTTGTACTGTACACTTAAACTTAAATTATACAGGGTGGTGCAAAAAAAGAAGGAAACCCACTTTTGACAGCAATTTTCACCTACTTGTTGAGCATATTTCAAAAATTCAAATTAAGGGTATTAAAATATTGATCTTTAAACGTAAAGGACAAAAAAATTATTGCAAATGCATAGTTGGTCTCTGAGATATGGTAGTTAAAAAATTCATGTGCCAAAATCTGTTTGTCCACCGACGGCTTTATTCCATCAACTTGACTGAGCTCTAGAGCTTGATTTGAAGACTTAGAACTACAATACACTAGACTTACACGTGGACAACACTGATTTTGGTCACTTGTTTCAAATTAGCATAATGACACTATTCTTGCAATTTTTTTAAAGATTTTTTAACTGTGTATGGATGAAGAGCTACACTTCACTACATTAGAGCAAAAACAGTTCAAATAAGTTAAGTAAGTGGGTTAAAATTCCTGTCAAATGTGTTTTTTTTCTCCTTTTTGCACCACCCTGTGCAGTACGTCAGTATCTTCACATTACAAATTAATGGTTACTTTCTTATAATTACTGAGTGAGACTATAATGAAAATTCTCGGTCACCTTGCTGCCATTGAGGAGGTAGTGTTTACCATCCTTACTGAGCGTGGCCGAGGTACGTATTGAGGCTGCATCACTCCCACTGCAATCAAATACAGAGCAAAGTTGTAGATCAAACATAAAACTCTACAGATGTGAGTCCTACGTATATCCATGAGGGTTTTCCATTACTCAGCTTTGCCTCCAACTTTCAATCATTTTCGTCCCGTAGTCTGGTCCATGACTCCAGATATATAAGAAGAGACAGACATACATACATTGGGGGGAACCAGTCTCCAGTCTAGCAGTCTAGCTTGGCGTTCATAGGTTTATGGTTTTTGTAAAGGTGCAACAAGTGCGATGGGGGGGCCAGTATTTGAAAAAAAAAAAGTTTTTCCGCTGCTGATCGGATCCGATCAGTTGAAATTGATAAAAAATACCACTTTTTCTTGAAAATGACAGTATACCAGGTGCATGATTGTACAGGATGCTTTACACTGTCATTCACTAACAGTCCAGCAAGGTATTTCAAAATGATTTCATAAAGGGGAATAAACCAATACAGACTGCACATGACAGTGAGGAACACTTTTTAATGTACAGACCTTGAAGGTTCTGTGAGTGCAAATGCTGCAACATGTTCTCCCGTTGCAAGTTTGGGTAGATATTTCGCCTTCTGCTCGTCATTACCGACAATTAAAATTCCCTGCGAAGAAAAAACCAAAGCCAATAATAAATAGGGTCTATTCATTAGGCCAAAATATCAAGCAGACTGCAGCTCAAAGCACTACATTATTTTTTATTCAACTGTAAATCAAGTTTGGATTAAAAGATTTGAATATCAGAACTTAATCTTCAAAGAGATTTGTTGCATTTCGTAGATGGGTACTGAAGGAAATTGAATGTGCATGACATTAGGCCTCGAACATCCTTATAACTGGAAATATGAAGACCGATATGTGAGGTAAATTGTGACCGGCTCCACAAAAAAGGGTATTATGTTGCAAAAAAGTGAAATCGAGTTATATAATGGTGGGAAAGCCCACAATGAAAGCTTTCATTTTGTATATAATAGAGCTCCATAGCCCCTCCCATTCTGGAGATATGACATATTTGCATATTAATTACTTCCTTTGAGTTCAAATTACAAAACTGAAGAAAAAAAAAACAGGTTTTGAATAGCTGGCTTTGTTGTAGAACAACAGAACGATGCACACAAAATGATTGTTTTTTCCACTTTGTTCATCAAAATCAACATTTTTGTGAATGAAACCTGAAACTGTAGGTATTATAGATGTCATTCATGAGAAAAAAACGAAAATCACATTTTGATGAAATGTTCACCCTCTCAATGTTGAGCAGGCCATTACACAATAATGCCCATTTAATACCCTTTTTTTGTGGAGCCGGTCACAAATGTGATGCCTTCCAAGGATATAATAGAGAAAGGTTCTGTTGGATGAGCTGTATAAAAGATTGATCCACTGAGCTATGCCCTGTAATGTTTGATCAACCACAGATGTCCAATATGCGTGTAATTGCATATGATGCACACGTCAGTGCTGCGTTGGAGAGGCACACGTATTGTTACCCCATATGCGCAGTGGGTGTGGCCTAACGGATCCGTCTATACGTCTCTCAAAGACTCTGTAGGAGAGCTATAACTGCACATTTTATACAATCAAGCACGCATTGCGCAGAGTTGAAAATGTTCCAAACACGTGCGCTTGTTGCTCAAAATGTGTTCGAAATACGACGCAGCCGATGCGCGTTATGCAAGTTGGCGCTCAAAATGCCGATGCATGTGGCTGGTCAGTAGGAAATGACGTCATTTGAGAGACCTATTGGTTTACCTTAAACCCTATGGACTGATGTGCTGCCAATGTGACTGCTATGGCCCCATCCAGCGCAGTGATTTCAGCTATCCTGGCAAACTCAGTATTGGACATTTCAAGACCGCCTATGAAAAAAACAAATATGGATAGTTTAATATATTAAAAAGTTGGGCTGTTGCAATTAATTCAGACTTTTTTCAATGACAAAACATTTTTAAAGACATTTTTAAGAATATTTTTTTCCTATCTCATGAATCGTTTGATTGCGGTACCCGCTGCTATATCCATTTGAACCAGCCAGCCATCCCCAGCAAGCTCTGTGGTCGAGTGGCAAGACGTCTGCACTAGTAAGCAGGGAGTCATAGGTTCGAGTCACACCCGAGTGTTTTTTTTCTTACAATCACTCGAGCAACACTAAGTATACAGTGTTTATAAAATACATCGGTGAAGGGCAAAACCCAATAATGAAAGAAACATTTCTACAAAAATTTCATGAAGTGAAGAACTGCTGTTCATTTGACTTAAGCTTTGCAGTAAATACATACTGGTATGCAGCCTGGATAGCACTAGCAAAACGAAATGGTTATTTTTCCAACATTGAGATGAAAAAGGTTTTGTAACAATATCCTACCATACGTCTGGGGGACCTGCATTCCAAACAGACCCAGGTCCTTCAGGGTTTGTAGCGTCTCGTCTGGAATCTTAGCTTCAAGGTCTTGCTTCTTGGAATCAACTGCACACGAGGACAAAAAAAAGAAGAAAAAAAAGACATTAAATTATATGAACTGTTTATTCACCTTGTTGAAGTGTTAAGCGTAGTAAATATTGACGAGTTTTTTTTTTTTTCTCTTTCGATCATCATCATTTGAATATTTACCATCTTCTTTGAAGAACTTTTCGATAGGTTCACACATCTGGGTGAGGTCGTTGTATTTCTCCAAGGAGATTTCTGGGTATGGGAAGACATCTTCCTGTAAATCAAATTGAGGAAAAACCAGAAAAAGTTTAAGTGTTGGTATGGAGATTTTGTACTTCCATTTCTGCACTTGTCATACAAAGCTACCAGTGACAATAAGCTGTTACTTAATGGCAATAAAAGGGTTCAGTTTCAATTGTAATGGATGTGGGAAGGGCTTTACAATATTATGGAACACCATGAAAAAATGATTGTGCAGACAAGGCCCAAAAAAAATAAACCAGTTTCTTATCCCCGCCGACTTCCTTTTTCTGCTTTTTTGAATTCGTATACATATTTTGCACATGAATGTCAATATTATTGTCTTGCTCTTTGTTTCCAACAAAATTGCAGCTATGTACAATGGGAATCGGTTCCCATGGACACAATTTTCAGTCCTTCTGATTTGAAAATCACAGGCGTGTGGAAAAAAGGCACACCTGGATTTTGTCTAGGTGTTGATTTTCTTAGGCGTGTGATTCTGTGGTCCAAACTGGGACTGCACAATCAGATATTTTTTTATAATTAATATGCCTATTCATCTTGGTTTACAGTAAAGCCATTTCAAGAGCTTACGGAAGTATAATGATACCCTAAATGTATGCCAAGGTGTGCATTTTGTATCAACTAAAAATGTGAGAAAATTGAAGAATCCATCCACAATCATGGAAAATCAGCCGTCTTGGGAAAAAAAGAAGGGAAAAGAAATGACTGGCTAAGGCCCAGATGAGAAACTGTTGTTTTTTTTACTTGGCCTAAAGCACACATGCTTGGTAAAACTGCGATGACACGTGCCTGACTGCAAAAGTATGTCAACATATTAAATCATAACAGAAACTAAAAAAAAAAACCACCCCCTCCCCAAAAACACTATACACAAATCAAAAGGAGAAAAAATTAGAAATAAAATCCAATTGAACTTTAAAGGGAATATACATCATTTGCTTTTGCTGTAATTTTCAGAAATGGATGGAATTGGGGGGTTGGAAATATATAGCAAATATAGTTACACTGACTTTTTTGAGGTTTTGGGTTCGAAAATGCTATAAAAACCAAGAAAAACAATCATTTTCCTGTAGTCTGGTTCCCTGACTCCATTTAAGAAGAAACAGAGCAGTTTACATATATTGGGAATTGTAAGGTCGGGAACTAGTCTAGCTGGCTTGTACCTGTGTAATCGATTGCAAACAAGTGCGATGGTCAACTGGGGCCAGTATTTGAAAAGTTTTGATCAGCGTTGGAAATTGATACAAAAATACCACTTTTCTTGAAAATGACAGTATACCAGGTGCCATGATTTTACAGGATGCTTTACACTGTCATTCACTAACAGCCCCAGCAAGGTATTTCAAAATGATTTGGTAGTTTTATTTTTTGATGTTTGCAAATGTTGTATTTTCCCTTTAAAACAAGTAATACTTTTTGAATGATTTTATATATCATAGGCCTAAAAAAAAAAAATTTGGCCTACCGATAGTCCCCAGATCACGTCCCAATATTGGAAAGGCGAAAAGAAGGTCAACATGTAGGGTCCAAGTTACTCAGACTAGCCTACCGATATTAAGGCCAAATAAAAAGAAACATGTTTACAGCAAATTAGCCTCTCCCCGCCCGTTTCCTTTTTTGAGGTCGCCTATCTTTTATTTTATTTTTTAAACAGAAAAAATGATAAATTTTCAACAGTGACATCATTTTGGCCTCTTTGTTGCATTTAACCCATAGAAAGCTGGTAAATAAAAAGATCGGCCATCTTGAAAAATAGCAAAAAGGCAGGACGCTAAACAACATGTTTTTTTTTATTTTGCCTAAATCGAAACCTTCACTTTTGGGAAACGTCCTGAACTTAAACCACAAATACGAACGATGTCGCAATTAAACTTTTTATATAGTGAGTGTCACTGTCAAACACTATAAACGTTGAACTCCCAAACCCCCCCCCCTCCAAAAAAAACCCTCCCCCTCAAAAAAAAAACCCTCCCCCTCCCCGCCCCCGAAAAAAAAAGAACACGCATTCATGAACATGATGAAAATTAAGCTTAAAGACAATTTCAAGACATTGAAATGACGGTCATGACCAGAATCTCAGAATCTCAGAATCTCAGAATCTCAGAATCTCAGAAAGTTGACTGGACATCGCCGCTAGGCATCATCATCCAGTTTGACTTCACGCTGAGCTATCCAGATGACGGTATAGAAAAGTTAACAAATATGCAAGTTAAGTAATTTATTGGCTCTTTGACCAAAGTGTGGCCTCCGACTCAAGCGTAATCAGACTGCCTTTTAAGTTTTATCCGCAAACCTTGTTGAACCGTCCCAAGAAAAGATTCTTGATGAACGCAACGTTGACGGGACGACTCGTGTGAAGATGACGATCGCAGGATCTGATCTCTTTACCTCTGGCAACCACCACGGTCGCGTGCGGTGATCGAGGCAGCAGTCTGGTGTCTAAACATCTCTGAAACCGACTAAAATGTGACACATTTCTGCTTAACATTTTGAACCAATGATGAAGAAAACCAACAGAATTCGACGGTCCTTATGCACAGGATTCATGCACAGTACACACGACATACGCGTTTATGCAATTTCAAAGTGCGCCCTCTGCTGTCAGGATGTGATAGAGCGAAATTGTAGCGTTTTCCAAACATCGGCTTCGTTTCAGGTCGGCAAAAGGCGATTATAGTCGGAATATTTCAACGTAAGTTCGGGTTTTGTTTCAAGAAAATCAAACTCTAATGCTGGACGCGAAGCTCAGGTTTAGCATATTTCCAGCTAAAATTTACTGGCTCCCGGCACCTGCAACCCAGATAAATCAACAATGTTTACCAATACGCACACAAATGTAGACACAGAGCCTTTCCCATTCATTTCCATTTTTACCAAAACTAAAGGTGTGTAAATCCTGAAATAGCACGAGTACAGTATTCCCCCCCCCCCAAGTTGCTGGACCTACAGCATGATCAGCATCTGCTAAATGCCTGAATGGCCATTCGCTCTTTTCACACTCCGCGATGGGGCATGCAGAGCCTCGATCTGGCAACTTTACACAACAAAAATAGCCGGTTCAGTGATCTGAACCTCAACACGGGAATCACTGAACCGGCTATATTTGTGTAAAGTTGCCAGATCGAGGCAGTACATGCCCATGGCAGAAGTGTGAAAATAGCAAATGGCTCTTGTTTCCAGCGTCCTTAAAAAAAACCCTGTTTGCTTACACTTTTAATTCACAAGCCAGGATTTATTTCCATGCACAGAATTGGTCACCGGGACCAGGTCTGGCATACACTAAAGTGGGGGAAGGGGGGGTCAATTCCAAAATTGATGGCATCACTGGGTAAACTGAATCATTCCTTGTATTAAGAAGCGCCAAGATTGAAAATGTAATTGTATAAAGAGACCAAGACTTCCTGCTTGAAATTCAAATTCTTTTCTTTTTCTGATAATTTCCAGACAAGTTTATAACACATCGACTGAAAACAATGACACAATGCAGGCAGATTGGGTTTATGTTGGCTGTTCATTTCAAAGCCTTTTATTCACTGACTGAATTACAAACTCTGTAATATACATGAACCGTGTCAGATACAAGTTATAACCCGCTGGTGTTGGAGTCTACAAATGACCCCATGACCCCTGTATATTCAACCATGACCCCTGTATATTCAACCATGACCCCTGTGTGGGGTGGGCATGTATGCACCCTTCTGTGTTTGCAGGGCGTGTCTAGTGGAAGCAGATGTTGGGCCTTCTGGTGGTGAAGATGGGCCTGAAGGTACGCTGGGTGCGGTGAGCCAACGGGAACTTGATCTTGGAGTTCTGTAGGGATACAGAATTCAAATAAAGGTTTAATAATATTCAATATTTTCTCTGACAATAAAGCGCCAACATTAGGATTAAAATAATGTAACAGTCATGTGTCATGCATAGTTTTTTTTTCCCCTTCAAATATTCAAGGTTCTCAAACATTCGTGACAGCCCTAATTTCCAAGGACCTACTGGTGGGGTGCCGTTGTTTCTATTGTTACCCTCTGTTCCCCTCTGTTCCCGGTACCCTGTATGACTTTATATGTAACCACACTTTTGCCCCACAAATGCCCTATGCCCCAATGTGGTAACAAGTACTAAGTAACTGGTCCCAAGGCTGCGGCTGATTTTGACTACCTTTGAGTTGGGAGATCAAACCAGCCAACGCCTCAAAACCAGTACTTTTGCTATTCTTCCTTTCAAACAAGCATCTGTGAAAATACCCAAAGAGTGAGTCAGAAAGGATTGCTTACATGGAACTGCTTGATGTTGGGTCGTCGGCATTTCTTGGCCGAAACCGTCTCCACCTTCATGATCTGGATGCTGCTAGCTCTGGCACGGTGACGAGCTCCCATGTCACGGTCTATAAAACAGGAGGTGCAACGATAAAGGGGAATGGAATCAATAGAGTGAAGATATGTGATGACAGTTTGACACCAACTGTTCACTTTGAGGGGGTTTCTTCTCACCTTCACATTAGAGTTATTGCTCTTGTTGGCCTGCAATTAATCATCGGTCCTTAACCCTAACTCTCTAAGGCGATTTACTAGGAACCTTCCTCATCCTTGCAAATCCCAACACCATATGGTAAACTGTGCACATAAACAGTTGGACTCGGTTTATTTGTGGTATGCCTAATGCCACGCAGTCAGTTTACTAGTGCAGTACGCAACCTGCCAGATCCCAACAAACCTTGGTGTTGGAGTTTGGCTGGTTGGGGATCGTTACGGTTAATGAATTACATTCACAAATTTTCCACCCCCCCCCAAAAAAAAACCCCAAAGCCAATTTCTTTATAGGGACAAAGATATATTTTGTTGCAACTTGTTTCACTCCCATGAACACAATTATTTGTTCTGAAAGGCGACAAGCTGCTAATTTTTTGCTATATGCACATTTTTGGAATTGGCAAGCAAAGATGGGTTTCTTTATGCCAACGTATGTTGTGCAAAGACTTGTAATGTGAGCCTGCACTTCACAAGTCAAAGCATCAAATAAATGATAGAATCTTGCATCAGGATATGTCAATTTCAATATCAAATTCTACCCAGAGTACAAAGCTCGATAATTGAGTCAATGCATAAACAATGGCAGCAGATTCAAGAAAAAAATCTCGGAACATCACGACCATTCAAAATTAGTGGAGTAAGTAGGAACTCCTTGTGAAAAAAAAAAGGAAGAAAACAAATGCCAGTAACATTCTTTGAAGTAGCTCCCGTACATGGTATGATTGACAACACTGACCACTGCAACTATATAAAGGGAAAAAAAACATCCCAACACATTGAAGGAAACTTATGTAAAGTTATGTAGTGGTTTACAAAAGTGAACAATTACAAAAAAAAAGGATTGTATGGGGAAAATACAAGACTTTTTCCGATGGCTTCATGTTCTCCTTCGGGCTCCTGCTGCCCTTTTCAGTTTCTGCCTCGTAAATATCCTAAATTACCTCTTTTTTTGCAGGACACAAAATATTGTTAAACAATTTTCTAGCTAAGCAAAAATCTGCTGGAAACCAGTCAAATGCAACATCACATGACTTTTTAGCAGGTAACCTACACTTAAGCACACTTTTTTTGCTGAGTAAATTATTTGTGCTTAGGGCCCATCTCAATCCATATCCCGGACAAGTCCGGAGACGTTGGGGTGCAATTATTAACTGTCCAAAAGGAGCTCTGGCCTGGACATGTTATGAGAAAAATTTCATTAGCAACTGCTTGACTCATCAATACTGATCACTTCATTGCGGGAAGATTGCAGGGAAGTTCTTCAGAATCCTGCAACTTGTCCTCTCCAAGAAGTCGTCTTGGATAGGATTTGAGACCATGCTCATGTTTGTACTCACAGCACTGAGTGACAGCCCCAGCAGTGGTCAGATCACGGTACTCTCTGTACATGTTGTGGGTGCCGCTGCGGGAGTCGTAGCGAAGCCAAATGCCAAAGTTCTTGATCTTGGTTGGCTTGGTCTCGTAGATCTAACAGAATGAAACAAAACAAAAACAAAGTGCATCTAAGCTGACGAGATTATATACTTGTGAGACTTCTAGTCACACGGTATGTGATCTTGAGCTACAGAATGTGTGGTAAAATATTTGAATTTGTTTTATTTCTAAAACCTAATAACTGGTTAAAACCACTACCATGTGGTTCTGTAAAACACTCTTCACTATTTTCAATGCACAACTTCGAGCATGAAATTCACACAATATTTGAAATATGGCATATTTTTGAAAAGAATAAAAATCAAAACTTTTGAGCTCAATTTCCAATCAACTGGTCATGCACATTAGCACTGTAAAACATAAACATAGTAGTCTGAGTTCTGAATCTACAGCCTAGAGTTTCTGTCTAGGTCTTTGATAATAAAACTACAATGGAGCCATGCTCACAAAACACATAGCCTTAGCTCTAAGAACCTATTTACACACTGCTTAGTCAGTTTAGAAATTTTCTCAGAAATAATGTTGTTAAAAAATACATCAAAGGATGTTTTTGTAGCAACTTGTTTCACTCCCATGAACACAGTTGTTTGTTCTGAAAGGCGACAAGCAGCCTATTGGTTGTTTTCTGCACATTTTAGAATTGGCCAGCAGAGATGAAGTTCTTTGTGCCAACGTATGATGTGCAAGGCAGCGACGTTGGTTTCATTTTCTTCAACAGACCTCAAATTTGAGGTAAACATCTGCTCGACTGAAGAGCATGGGAGTGGTTACGAGCCACTGCAATGATTCTCACCTTCCTGCAAGACACGATCTCTCCTCTGGTCTTCTTGATCTTCTTGAGCTTCTTGATGAAGTACCAGAAGCGAGACTTGGCTGAGACCTCTTCTGAGGAAAAGATGCGCATCTTGTAGAGCGCCGGCAGGGGCTGCTTGTCGGTCGGGATGGCCCGACCGATCACCTCGAACTCCTTCAGCTGTGGGCAAAAAGGGGCACGGGATCAGGGAACTAGTTAGAACATGCCTGTGTTTTGAAGTTTAAAACAATTTTACTTTTGTTGAAATTAAGCAAGAATTAACTTTTTCTTAAATTTGTTTAATTGACTTTTTCCAACTTCAACATCAACTAGGTATAAACTCTGTGTGCCGACAAAAGAGGGCGCCCTTTTACCTAGCAACAATGTCCCATGGGCAGGAAATTTCGCTGGTTGACGCCCACTGTTCCTTGTGTGTGACGCACAAACACCAGGGGATTTGTACTATGTACACGCAGTGGCCGCGTTTCTCAGCAAATGAATTGCAGTCAGGCAAGATGGCGTCGGTTCGTCACCCCCAACTGTACTCTCTTTGCCGGTGAGGGGGTTCTTGTGAACGTAGCGGATATGCAGGTTCTGTGCATGCTGCATGACTTGGGCCACATCATCTGTTTTTAAAACTCTGTTTTTTAACCAAATATTTTTGGTCCGAGGTCCTAAAAACCATCGTTGCAACATTTTAAAGTGACCTGGATCAATCAGGGCTGCTTTTTTTGAGAGATTTTTTTCCCCCAAAAAACATGAAACTTTGGATGCAAGTAATTCTAGAATATGGGTGCCTTCTAGTTCGCCTACTATTCTGACATCACTTGTAAAATCTCCACCAGGGATTTAAAACTGTATTCCTTTTATGGGGCACTGTATTCTTCATTGGGCTATCTCTCCAACTTTTTAAAAATTAACTTTATTTTCAAAGCACAATCCCCAAAAATACAGCATGATAAGGATCTGATTTTTTTTCTTACCTCCTCTATAAAAACTTAAAAATTGAATTGAGTCTGCAAACTTGGTTGGTGAAATACTGAGGACCTTATCTTTTCCTAATGAAAACTTTTGAAAAATACAGAAAGAATTATATATACGTACGCCACTTGACACCCTGTGTACAAACCCTATGAGACTGGTCTGAAAATTTTAAAGTGTTTTCCAACTAAATACTTCAATATTTTCCCTGCTATCCAATTTCACTTTTTAGGACATGTTATTCCTCTCTGATGGTTGATGAGTAAATTACAGGGAAAAAATGGCATACGTGTATGGAATTTGTTCCGAAAATACAATACACTTGTTCCATAGACTTTGCACACAACCTGACGACCAAAGAAGTGGCGTCTTGATACTAAATTCTTTCCGGTGCCGAGCACTGAAGCAGTATGAGAATCTATGCAGTTTTGGGAAAGAATATTGCGACCCGAGGCTAATTAATTTAGCGGTTGTGTACAAAGTCTGTGGGGAGTCAAGAAAATCTCAAGTATTTCTTAACAAAAATTGAAAATGTTTCTCAGTCCCAGATTCATCTGTTCATGGCTTGTCATCACTTCTGCAACGACTGACCTTTATTGACCTATACTAAGAAAAAAGCAGTGTCAGGTTGCAACATTCTTTCCCAGTCATGCCAGTTTTGCGTGTTCACGGTGCATTGCAGTAATCGCCACCTTTAGCAGTTTAGTTTTAACGTCAGTGAACGTGTTGCGTTTTGTCGTCTCTAATTGTCGTAAATCCCTGCCCTCTATCATGACAACTACAACATACCTGTTGCTTTTAATGTCGCTAACTAGTGTGCTAAGTCCAATAATCTAAAAGCCGACTTCTTTTTTTTTCCTTTTAAGTTTACAGGATTAGGGACAGGGCCCACATTAATCGTCGCATGGTTTCATGTCCGAAAACTGGGCTCAACTACACACGTATTTATCTATCACGTGTCGAAATATGATTTCATTATCCTCAAAGAGAGAAAAATATTATTCAGATTACAATATTAATGTTATATGTAGAATCTATGATACTTAAACTTTAATACAAACATTAAATATCATGCTAAAATGGAATTTCAAGTCTGAAAAATTACGTCCAAATTACTGACCATTCCTTGGGCCTTCATGGCGATTTCCACGAGGAGAAAAAGAGACCGACCTGTACACACTGGTACCCGGCCCCAGTTTCCATACACGCAGAAATACTGGACACCAGTGCAGTAATTCCGCTCACTCCAGCTGGATGTTTACAAAACTTCGGCTTTGTTCCAATTTCGGGTTATTTCGCAGGATAAGATGTAATTGTATGTCTCTATTCTCCTTAACTCATCAGGCAGATTAAGGCAAAATCCAGTCCAAAGTTGATTTTTTCTTTTTAAGGTTTCTTAATGGTTTTGGTGCTGAAGGAGATGAAGCCAGGGTTTTGAAACACATTGTGATTTTTTTTTGTGGGGGGAGGGGAGGAGGTAGTCTATGTAATAGAGACGCTCGTTGAAGACGGCTCGCTCCGTAGAACGGGTGATACTCAGACTAGGGAGGAGGGAGGGGAAGTGTGAAAAAGTAACAAAACTTACAAAAACAACCAACAAATATCACTAAACCTATGTGGATAATGTAATAAACGAGGGCAAAATGTTTCCCTCAAAATTCTAGTTGTGATGAATGATTGGTTTCCCAAGGTTCAAAGATGGGGGGGGGGGGGTATGTCTATTTTCAAAGTCATTCGGATCTATTAATGCCATATGTACCCAAATAAATAGTCCAAACAATTTTCTTTTCTCTGCTTTGAACAATATTACAGAAAATTGATGTGAAATAATGTTAAAATACACTTGTCAAATTTTCTCCAGCATCAATGACATTACATTAAATGTTTTGCACAAAATAAATGTGATACATAAAATAAAATAAATCATAGACACATTTCATTGAGACTTTAATGACACACTTTTTGGGTGCACTTTAATCAATCAATAGTTTCTTACCCCTTCCACAAATGAAAACACATTTTATAAACAATGGGAAAATAGCAAAAAATCAATTGTGCAACTGAGATTTCTCAATTAATTTTGTTTTTGAAATCTCTTGTACTTTTCTACAATAAATATATTTTACTGTATTGGTGATTATTTCAATAAAACTAAATCAAATACATCTTTAAGTTATGCACAAAAACAAATGTTAAAATGTGGCGTCTTAATTATCCTGAAGGACTGGACACGTTTGCCAAAATATGCAATTTATTGAAATTTAATTATATTATTAAGAAAGCTGATAAGATAATTGAAGACGGTATGCAGCAAGTGGGACATATATTTATGTATGTCTAAAAGAAATTAAAACAATCTCTTGGCGTCCACACTGTTTCTTTTTTTTAGCATTACCCTCAAATAAATCAAAAAAGAAATATTCTGAAGTAACCGCGCACAACAGCATGATTCACACTCAGCGGTCACAAGATATGGGTGATGATTCTTTAAAAATTATTTAAAACGAATTAAATCTTTGGAAATACTACAAAGGCTTCTTATGCATTAAAACTGTGTTGAACTTTATTGCCAATTTCATTTAACAAATAACTGGCACCCACAGATGACACGTGTATATATGTCAGTTTTAGAAATGTTGCAGCAGGCCTGTACGTACAGGGTGAGTAAAAAAATCGATATGAAAGCCCAATTCCTGAGCTTTCTTTTAGTACAAGAATCATTCAAATCACTTAGGCCAAAAAAAAAAGGCTCCGGTTTCTGGTATGCGCGCGCGTCGCCGTAGCCATGCGCGTCGGCAAAATGAAAACGTTTTTTTTTCAATACAAGATGATGTTTCAAAACCGCCAAACTCACTGGTTTGACTGGAATTCTGCTGCTGCACAATTTTAACGTGTTTTTAGATGGGGTTATGATCGAGAATAAGATTTATGTGGCCTCTCTGGACTCCCATATATTTGCACTCAGTTTAGTCGGGCACCATTTGCAGTCATCAGCCGACATTTGAAGCCAAAAAAAAAAAAAAAACAGGTAAAAAAAAAAAAAGCCGCGTCGCCGCACCACTTTTGGGGCAAGCTCCATACCAGAAACCGGAGACTTTTTTTTTTGGCCTTATGTAGGCTTTCCAAGCTACAGAGTTTTAAACACAACCATCGTATACCGCTCGATTGTACCGTTCCTTCAATGGGGGCGCCGCGACCATTATTAACACTTTACTAAGAATACATGTAGTGTACAAATACCCCGTAATTAACCCAGCTGGCTCTGTCCTAATTTTGTGCACAGAGGACATTATTGCCGGCATAATGTGTTGTTTTTTTGGCTGTCAGAGTCGGGGGGGGGGGGTTCACATAACTTTTTTTGTATTGCTATGGCCAAAAACAAAATTTGAGTCAGAGCTGGGGGTTGAGAAATATCTAAGAGACTGAAACGGCTTCCGTTTACACTCGAAAAAAATGTCTTTGTAACTGAAAACCTGTGGCTTTGACCCCAAACACTTCATGTATAATTGAAACTAGTATATTTTCAACTGTATTGCGGTCAGACAAGGGACACAGTTTAACTTCCTACCTAGCTTGCACCTTCTTTAATGCTGAAACATGAAATGAACCTTATCTTCATCTGCTAGAGGCCTAAGGTAGGCAATTGATGCATGAATATCACAAACCCAATCCTCTTGAAAGCGATGTCACCTGTATGGATGATCGCATAATCAGAGGAACCGTTGATATTATAGCATTCTGTGCTCCTGTACACTCCTCATGCCTTTGACAAGAAAGTGACATATATACAGACAGACAAACAGACATCCGACAGACAGAAATACATCAGACAGACAGCGAATAGGATCTTTTAAACGCAAATGTAACATCTCATTCTGGAAAAAATAATCGGTCTTCCCATCTGTTATAAGTCATAAAAATAATTTAAAAACAGTAAAAACGTCAACGAATGTGATACAGGCCTACCGATCCTTTTACGGTTAGGGTGGTTCAGATCAGACGAGACAGCAAAAACGGCACTGTACAAAGTGATACCCTGGATTCCATGACAGTAACATCATCCCTGCGTACCAGTCACGGATGACGGAGTGTATAAAGCAGTTGAACCAATATTGTCAATGCATTTCAGCTTCTGTTTGGCGGATTGTCATTTTGATAAGTTCGTCTGTACGCAAAAGGCAGCTTTCCCTACACTGTGAGCTATAGACATTTAACTTGTCCGACAACCATCCATTCAACATGCGTAATGTTAGTCTGATGATCTGCATTGTGGGTAAGTGCAGCTGTTGGATTGTACATGTACAGGGCGAGTTAAAAAAAAAAAAAAAACGGAACCCAAACCCCCAAAATTTCATATCTAAACAAATATGTTGCGCCAAAAATAATAATGACTGGAAAGCCAATTTCATAAGCTACTTTTGGATGAAAACAATTACTGAAATTGGTCAATCCGTTCAAAGAATATCACCATTTAATCACAAGGACCCTAAAACCTGTCTCGTCCAAAAAATGCGATTTCAACAATCGTCGTCACAATTGTCTTCAAACATCACCAGCGATGAAATCTTAGTTTAAACATTAACAATATGCATCAAAAACCTTTTGAAGGCCCGTCTTTTAAAAAAGTAGATTTTATAAATCATATTGGTTGCCTTACCAGGGTTGTTAATCAAAATATTGTGTGCTACAGTTGGTGACAGTTGTTGAAACAAGTATTCTGTGTCATTTTCTTTGTTGTTCCAAACAGTCAAAACACACAATAAATAGCTTTTTTGGACGAGGCGGGTTGTAGGGTCATTGCATTTAAATGGTGATATCTTTTTAACAGATTGAGCAATTTCAGTATTTTTTTCTCAAATAAAAGTAAATTGGCTTTCCAAGTCATTATTATTTTTGGTGCTACACATTTTTAAAAAAATATGAAATACATTTTTGGGGGTTTGGGTTCCGCTTTTTTTGGACTCACCCTGTATACTGGAAAACGTAGATAGTGAAAACTTTGCAAGCTAAGTCTTGTATAATTCACACTTTCTTAGAAGCCTGACATGAAGATAATTCAATGTCACATACCTATCTGATAATTGTAATGGTCAAAAACCTATCAAATTCAACATCTTGATAACCAAAGTCTTTGCTTTGGCAATTTCAAAATTTCAAACGAGACGTGTGCAAGCAACTCAACAATGTTATGTAGGCTACACACAATTATTGCTTAATCTTTGCTCGTCATCTTGAGAAACATTTTTGGAAACAATCTTATTGCTTCGAAAAGAAGATGTACAGGCATATTGAATAAGAAAGAAGTCTATAGAATTAATTGGCTACGTGTATGATTATGCTTAGAGTAAAATGTTTCAAATGTTTTCTTTGCAGCAGCTTCGCTGTACGGTGTTTGCGATGCTTCATTGATCCGACGCGCACATAATCCGGTGAGTATTTCAGGGGATAGGGGGAATACTATTTGTTTGTTTACTAAACATCATAAAGAAGGCAAAAAGATGGCTAGAAGCAATAAACCAAAATCAATAGATAAGCTTAAAGCCCTGCTTAAGTCTTCTTTTGAAATATAAAGTCAAATGAGAAAAAGTCAACAGGCTTTTAAAAGTGTCCTTGTTTAAGTAGGCACAGAGTGGACACATTTTTCCATTGGTGTGGAATCTTTAAATGTGAACTGAAATGGGAATACGTGAACTGCGTTTTATAAATTCCTAATTTTGTTCATCTGTACGGTGTTATCAACCATCTGAGGTAGTCAAAGAGTATGTAAGCCATGGATGCCGAATGAGAAACAATAAGCCGTTGACACAACTCCCCATTGATACGTGTAACTGTATGTTGTGGTCAGTTATCTCAGGTTAGGTGATGTCAAGGGTTCCTACTTCGATTATGTAGTTTTGCATGATATCACCATGGAGGAAGGAACACAATGTTCCTTCCTCCATGATATCACAATGTTAGCTGAGTAATTAAGATCAGCTGCAATTCGCTCTTTTCACACTTCCGCCATGGGCATGCAGAGCCTCGATCTGGCAACTTTACACAATAAATATAGCCAGTGGCGTCGCCAAGGGGGGCCAGGGGGCACGTGCCCCCTGGAAAACCTAGTGCCCCCCGAGTGCCCCCCCATCTGAGATTTGGGTTGGTAACAAAATATATATATATTCACCTAAGTGCCCCCCCCCCATCAAATGCTGGTGCCCCCCCCCCCCAGACTGAAAAGTCTGGTGACGCCACTGAATATAGCCGGTTCAGTGATTCCCGTGTCGGGGTTCAGATAACTGAACCGGCTAGTTTTATTGTGTAAAGTTGCCAGATCGAGGCTGTACATGCCCAATGGCGCAGCGTGAAAAGAGCGAATACGCACTAAACAAACGAAGTATTTTTGAATCATTCAACGAATAGAGTGTAAAGTTATAGGTTTTCCCGACAAATTTCGTAACTTGATCATTCAATCGGACAGAATTTTAATGCAGATTCGAAGCAAAACGGGCAACCATTATCAATATATTATGTTAAATTTAGCGTAAGTTCAAAATATTTCTTCAATCACTGCTGAAAAGTAGGCAGGACGATACGGGACTTGTGCGTCTTATTGTGTGAGCTTTCGATTCCGCTTGGGAATTCATTGGAATTCATTCACATACGTTCACAAAAGTTCACATGCTCAACGATATTGGGCAGCTACATTAACAGTATACTGCTTTATAGTGCTAAAACAGAGATTACATGAATTTGGGGGAAGTAACAAAGGAATATACACTCATTTTAAAGAAAAGTATGAACGCCTGCATTGGAATGAACATGTTGAAAACCAGATGACACTAGAAAGCGCTGTGCACAAATGTACATAATTCAAACCTACCTCCCTTAACCTCACATCAAAATGGTGCATTAAAACCTTCTGTACTCTTTGTTCTCCGTTTTTAATACATTTTGACAGTTGGAAAGATACAAGACAACCTCAAATCAGCTTCTTTGTCTCACACTTCACAAATCTGGTTGGGGTGATCCACCATCTTTAAATGGAATTGATTTTCTTACCGCTATTTCGATTGGAGTTTAGCGACGCGGAAAAGACAAATTAAATTGTCTCCTATAAGTAGCTTGCAGTTTTGTTAAAACGACTTTTTGTTTTGATCAAATCAAAGTGGCACACACTGTGCGAAAAAAAGGAAAAACAAATTCACAAAATTGGAATAATTATGCGCCCGCACGATTGTCTTTTTTTGAGCATACACGTATTTGACCACAATAAAACGAAATCAAATGTAACTGCAAATTAGACACTGACATTCCTAACCAACTCTTGGAAACCTCCAGGAATTGAAAACACATTTTGTCCGATTCAATTAATACAGCTTCTCCCGCAAAAAAACCTAAATAGTCGAAAACCAATTAATAAAGCTATAGGGCCTAATGCATGTGTTTTGCAATATTTTCAAATTACCTCTTAAAGTCAGATAACCAATCTACCACTCAAACTTTATTTCATTCAAATCGATGCATTGGAACAAACGCTATGCTTCATCGAACTCAAGGGTTGAAAATAGTCTTGGGCCACTTTCCTTGAAAGTGAGAAAGCGCAGTTAGAAAAACACACAAATGATTTATTTCCTTTGTTCAAAAGTAACGTGTGACTTATTCTACCGGCTTCGATCTGTAAACTTGATAAATAAAAACAAGTGGCCCAAGTGGTTTTTCAAGTCCCGTTTCTGATTGCTGTCTCTTTTGAACAAAACATCCCAATGAAACCAACAAAAAAGCATTTGGAAGATCAATATTCCACTCAGCTAGCAATACATAAGACACGATTTCAAAAAATACCCCCACTTTTCTAAAAACATGCCCGATTTGACTGTTAGGTATTTTGTGGGACAAGCGGTAGGTTGTTAAATTGTTCGGGAAAACCTATATTAAACTGAGGTGAGCTGCAGTACACACATTTAAAGTTTCCCATCCACCTCCCTGGCTTTTCCTTCAAAGGTCCCCAGCGAATGTGATGAGTATGTCGCTCTGATTAACGGCGGAGGGAGCTGTTCCTATGAACACGCCCTCGTGTGCGCGAGTAATGGGGAATCCTTTCAAAACCTGTGCGTCTACTGTTTGACGATGTTCAACGGCGGGATCTCACCTGATACTACGTATTTTCATCATTGGGACGGTCGCTGCCCCAGGCAATAAGGAGAACGGAAGTCCTCATGCATGATATCGGCGATACAAGACACTAACAACGCTTGAGTCAACGCCATTCTATAAATGTAAACCTATTAGAAACATAATTAGGGCCTATAATCTGCCCCAATGACTACGTTCGATCTCTTTACATTCCGCAGTAAATGCAGTACGTTAACGATTGCGGTTACATGTGACGAAGAGATTTAAAAAAGTTAAACCTGACAATGTGAAATTAATATGTTTATACTACAAAAACGTTCAGATAAATACACACAAAAGCACGCCTCGTCTGTGTGTTTCATCATGGGTGTTATTTCAGCAGTGCAATACTTTCGCAACGCGTGACTCATACCGACCAAAACGCACCCAATTTTTGGTGACAAAATCAGTCACCCTGGCAACCTTTACAGCAATGTTGGACATTTTGATCGTTGCAGAATCGCTCACTCTTCTGTCCTATTTAAATTTTACTATAAATATATTCATCTGGCCAGCACCGGTAACCTAACGAACGTGCACGTTCCATGGGATCGGATGGCATTCTCTGATCATTACCGTTTTACATTACCGTTGTAGTATAAAGTTATAATTGCAGATAATTCTTTCTTCTGATCTTTCCTGTGTACGTCAATAAAACAGATAAAATATGAATGGCGAATACCCTTAAAGATCGTGTGTACGTTTTCTTTAAAGATATTCTTAATGTTAGTTCATTTTCTTGGTTTTAGGACTAAGACTATCGCCATTTACCTTTTTTTTGGGGGGGGGGGTTCAATTCTCATTCCGTCTTGGATTCTAGATGTTCTGTGGTGTGATTTGAAGCAATTTCTTACGACTTTCGTCCATGCTTTAACTAATATTTTCTTAGCAAAAGATAATTATTTGAACATCGTTTTCGAGATTGGAGACATTGAATCAGCTACCGGTATTCTGAGCTGTTGGCGTGGGGTTCGGGATTTTCGATGCTCTGTGGTGTGATCTGAGGCAATTTCTTACCACTTTAACCAATAATTATCTTAGCACAAAAGTTAATAATTTAAACATAATTTTCGAGGTTTTCTCAGCTAAAGGCATAAGAAAATTTTGTGAACATTGTTTTCGAGGTTGCAGTCATTGAATCAGCTACCAGAATTCTGAGCTATAGGCGTGGAGTTCGGGGCCCACGTAAGGGCCCCGAAAAATTTTGGATTCTAAATGCTCTGTGGTGCTATCTGAGGCAATTTCTGACCACTTTAACCAACATTTTCTAAGCAAAAGATACATTGTAGTACATAATAGGGCCCATGGCGTCATGTAGATCAATGATAATTATTTTAGAAACTCAAAATCTCAGTGGGTGGCGACTGGGGGGGGGGCGACAAGGTTTCATGGGGGGGCGGTCGCCCCCCACGCCCCCCGGTGGCTACGCCACTGATGTCAGTACATTGAATGGAGGCATGACAATGAGAAGTCGGACCTAGTTGAAGAGGCATGTCATGGCATGTTGTCGAACAAAACGCTAACAAAATACATAAGGCAGAAAAAAAACCACGTAGTGATATACATTGAAGATTCAACAGTCCGAAGGGCCCATTAGTCCGAAAATAGAATAAGGTTAAATTATCCGATAGTACGAATAGACGACGAGGTTCGATAATCAGAATCGACAATAATAATAATAATAATAATAGGTAATGATAATAATGACAATAATAATAATAATAGGTTCGATAGTCCGAATAAGCAGCATTGAACATTATTGTCAATTCGGACTATCGAACTTTGTGTGCTTTCGGAATAATGAACCTTCGGACTATTTAACCCTAAAAGGGCCGCGTAATTTTTATTCCTAGGAGGGTTAGGGGCAATGTCATGAATAATTCATGTTTATCCATGAGAACGGACAATGACATCAACAGCATTGTTGTTAGTTACTCAACTAGTTACAATACATTAAAGCATTTTAAAGAACGGTTGTCGTCGAGCTACCACACAGTAGCCTAGTGGATAGCGAGATGAGCTATGGATACAAAGATCCCTGGTTCGAATCCACGTCGTCGCTGCTCATTTTCATCAGCTATTTTTCTTCTCCAAATTTATCACTGAGATAATTTTAAATTAAGGGGAACATAGAACAAGAACCTAAGTCTTGCAATGATTCAAAGGAAAAACTGAATTTTTTTCATGACATTGCCCCTAATTAACCCTCCTAGGAAAAAAAAATACGCAAAAGGGCCGGGGGGCGGAATCCGCACCCCCTCAACTTTTTCCGCGATAGCCTTAAAAAAAACAATTTTTTTCGCGACCCGAGCTGTTATGACTTTTTAGCCTCGAGCCTGGCGCATTTTTTTGATACCAAAAACATAAAAATCGGACCACGGGTTGTCGCGCAGCGAAATTTTTTCGGCGCTATACGCGCCGTGAAAACTGAATTTTCCCATATACGTCGTGTACACAGAGCAAAATTACCATTCGTACATATGAATAATTTTTTAGCCATAATTCCAAAACCCTTTGACCTATAGTCATGAAATTTCTTGGGTATGTTCATGATGAGTTGCTCTATGCATGTACCGAGTATCAACATTTTTTGTCACTCGATAGCCGAGATCTTGGGGGGGGGGGGCGAACCCCCCGGCTGAGAGATGTTCAAAATAACCCGGCCCTTTTAGGGTTAAACCATTGCTATATGACGTCACACTATTGTTAAAAGTGTGGATTCGGAACTACGAATCTGTTACGCTGGTCACAAAGTGTGGATTCGGAACGAAGAATCTTTTGTAAAGTATTCCGAATCCACACTTTGAACACGACGGACATTTGTTCTCCATAATGAACATTAATAGGACCGTATGCGTGAAAACTTTCCTTCTGAAATTACCAATGCATCTTCACTGTCAGATTCTCCGCCGTCACTGCAAAACCTACTTGAGTCAGAAAGAAATCATCGTCTGAACTATCCATATGTCGACGGAAAGAGCCGGGAATAATGTTGCAACCTGACGCCACTTTTTTCTTCATATATCATCTCAATGAAGGTCATTCATTGCAAAAATGATGATAAGACATGAATCTGGGACTGAGAAATATTTCCAATTTTGTTAGGAAAGTACTAACAAGTAAAAAATTCTTGACTCTCCATAGACTTTGTACACAATCGCGGAAGTGGCGTCAGGTTGCAACATTTTTCCCAAGTCTTTTCATCTCCACTCACTGTTAATGCCACTACTTCTTTTGACGCAATGGTTTAAGTCGAAGAATACACTCGCAAGTGTGGATTCTTAATACGAATTATTACGAATCCACACTTTCTCGTGTATTCTCCTTAACTGAATCTTGTTTCCTTTTCGGACTATTGAACCTTGAGACTAGACTAATGAGCCTTATTCAAATTCGGACTACCGAACCTTCGGATCAAATGAACCTTCGGATTATCGAACCTTTAGACTATTTAACCTTTGTACTATAACAAATCTTCGGACTACCGCATCAAATGTTCAGATTAATGAACCTTATTTCATTTTCGGAATAATGAACCCCTGGTTATGGGAAATGTGTGTGTTCGGTCTATCGAGCCTTCGGACTATCGGGCGGACCCCCTTGGATACAGGGGACGTGTGCTTTGGCGTACATGAGAAAAATGTGTATGTTTGTTATTTTTTCCCTTCCCTCGCAACCTACGGATAAACTTGGGACCAACCATATATTTTCTTGTTCACCTATCCTATCAGGATGGTAAAAAGTGGAAACAGGTCACGACGGGACCATTTTTGAGAGAGCAGAGGCCCCAAATATGATTTTAGCCGTTTCTCAAAAAATTAGCTCCCAAAATATCAGCAGTATTTTGGAGCTGGAAGGCAAAAATACCGGCTGTGCAACTTAAGAGCACCATTTTCGGATGTCCCAAGGTACCCTAAAACAGAAAATAATATTATGATTAATCATAGAATTAATCATGGAAAACACTCGCGAAAAAAGAAAATTGCATCAATGCATTTCGTGAATTTTATGTCATGGAATGTTTTGAGAAGTCGGGGAAAATATTGCTCGGTCATGGAAAATTGTTGTTGTTTTTCAGTGTCGTGAAATACTTAAGTTACGCCTTTCGTGTCCTTTCAGGGCAACCACAGTAAACAGCGCGTGTGTTCTTTCAACAAAACGAAAACAATTCACAAACATCCTATGTGATGGTTTTCGTTTTGCTGAAAGAACACTTATATGATCCGTGGACAGAAGTTTAAAACGGTGGTTGTGTTTAAAATTCCGTAAATTGAAAAATACGTGAGTAATTTAAGTGATTCTTGTACTAAAAGAAACCTTACGAATTCGTTCAGTGTATTCACGAACCATTGATTCCTTAGTTCATAGCGGAATTTTATTACGCCCTGGCGAATAACTGAAAAGTATAAAACGTTTATTTTTAGATAGGCATATGTTCAATAAACTCCAAGAACGTTGGCTCCGTCTAGCTCCACATTAGAAAAAAAAACTGTGTCGATACTGATACTGCTTTTGAGTAGCAACATATGCTGTTCCAGAAATGCATTCCATATACAGGGTGTATTGGGCAACCGCAGTAAACAGCGTGTACGTTCTTTCAGCAAAACGAAAACAATTCACAGACATCCCTAGGTGATATGTTTTCGTTTTGCTGAAAGAACACTTAGAGTTTTGTGATCTGTGGACAGAACTTTAAAACGGTGGTTGTGTTTAAAATTCCGTAACTTGAAAAATACATGAATGATTTAAGTGATTCTTTTACTGAAAGAAAGCTTATGAATTGGGTGCTTCATATCCTAGATTTTGAAAGTGCTACATGCAGAACTTCACAAAAACAATGGTCCCGACATTTTTTTTTTACCTTCCCTGTAGTCTGCATGTAGGGAGAGATCCATTTTTAGCACGATGTTTTTTTTTTCAACTTAAGTTACGCTATTTCATCATTTCCATTAATCGATATTCTGTTAATCACAATGTTAAAAGGTCATTTTTGTTCGGGGGTGATTTTCAGTCATGCAGTCAATGAACTAATAATGTCAAATTCTGTAACATTTCACTTTCCTACTGAAGAGTTCAGGAGTGCGCCACCGGGGGAACTTTCAGGCGCTTTTGAAGCATTGCATATCGAGGCAGTTCAAAAACACCCAAAGCAATAACTGCCGACGGAAAATTGAACAAACAACTTTCCCAAAATAATTGATTTGTTTTAATCAGCCGGATAAAATAATGAACAGTAGGAAGACTGGAACTTGCGATCGTTTCTTTACCTGGTAACTCTGTTATCCAATTTAGTGAAGTCCCTTGATTTGGTCAATGAACACATTTTATTGAAAGGGTATATACACCATTTGCAAACATCGAAAAACAAAACTACCAAATTATTATAAAAATACCTTACTGGACTGTTAGTGAATGACAGTCTCAAGCATCCTGTGGAATCGTTGCACCTGGCGTGCTGACAAAAAAATAAATAAAAAGTGGTATTTTGTATCAAAATCTGGCGTTTTTTCCCTCCAAATACTGCCCCCAATTTACCCATATTTAGCTAGTCCGCATTTTGTTTGCGATTGATTACAAGGCAGGTAGACTGGTCCCATGACCTAATAATTCTCCGACGTCTATAAATTGCTCCGTTTCATCTGAAGTGGGGTCAGGAACCAGACTACAAGAACGTGATTGTTTTTCTTGACTTTTACGGCATCTACGAATACAAACCTTCAAACAAGTCAGTGCAACAATATTTGCTATAAAATACTAACAGTCCAAATTCATCCATTTCCCCCGAAAATTACAGGAAAAGCAAAAGATGTATTTTTCCCTTTAACATTGATGGCACACTCATTCATTTGAATCAACTATGGATATTGAGGCATCGCAGATCTGGCCCTTGACGGCCGTGGGATCCATCATTTTAAAAGTGCTGAGTCATGCTGAGTCAGCACTATTTTGTAATGCGTTTTCTCGTGCAATATGGAGGCTAACATGTTTTTCTACCTTTTTTTCTACACGCTTGGATGCAAAACAGGCATAAACAATGCATTTTCTTTCAATACGTCATTGAAAAAACTTAGTAATGCCTGCCAGCTGATGTCAGGCCTGGTTACACCTGCAAGAATTGTACTGCACTGTAATGTAGAATACAAATGTCCCAGGGATTATGGTGGATTATGTTGGATTATATACAAAGTGTACTGGTTAGAGCGCGGTTGCAGGGGCGTAGCAAGGTCATTTATTAGGGAGGGGGGCAAAACGTTGGTGAAAAGGACATTCGCACATCCATGCTGAAATAAATGTAGACAGGGCTTTTTCTCCGGTAATTTGGCCTCCGTAAAATAAAAAGGGGGGTAGGGGCGGTACCATCTTTTATATGGGACATGTTAAAAAAGAAAAGAAAAAAAAAGGATGATTCTGGTCGCTATCAGACAATAGGTGGCGCTTTTCAGGGCAGCACAATTGCCAATGGTCGCGCCAAATTCAGAAAAGGGCACTCAGCATAAAAAGGCCGCTGGTTAAAGGGGGGACATTTCAAATAAACTGCACTTTTTGTTGTTTGATCATTTCTTATTTTTTTGTGTCAATATTTTTTTGAATTGTTGGCTTGGCTCGGCTCGGCTCGGCTCGGCTCGGCTCGGCTCGGCTCGGCTCGGCTCGGCTCGGCTCGGCTCGGCTCAGTCGTCCACGGGCACAAACAAAATCAATGTGTCATTGGAAACAGCACCCATTGGCATTTCGCATGATCTTTAACTTATTTCAAAATATGTATTTTGTTTAATTTACATTTACATCTGGGTTTCCTTTTTTGATAGACCCTGTATATAAAAATGTATTTCTGGAACAGCATATGTTGCTACTCAAAAGCAGTATCAGTATCGACATTTTTTCTAATGCAGAGCTAGACGGAGCCTCTAACGTCCTTGGATTTTATGCCTGTCTCAAAATAAACGTTTCATACGTTTCAGCTCTTTGCAAGGCGTAATAAAATTCCGCTATGAAGTAAGGAATCAATGGTTCGTGAATACACTGAACGAATTCAGTTTGGCAGCAAAACGAAAACACATCACATAGGATGTTTGTGAATTGTTTTCGTTTTGTTGAAAGAACACACGCGCTGTTTGCTGCGGTTGCCCTGAAGGGACATCAAAGGCGTAACTAAAGTATTTCGCGACACTGAAAAACAACAACAATTTTCCATGACCGAGCAATATTTTCCCCGACTTCTCAAAACATTGCTGGTTAAAAGGGGGGCTTGTTAAATAAACTTGCACATCATTGGAAACCACGGCACCACCTTGCAACTGCTAAGAATTCCTCGTGACATTACAAAATATTTACATGTATATCATTTGTAGTTTTCTCACTCAGTCTAAACTTGGCTGCTATAATGATCAACATTTACTGTGTCGTGCGATGGCCACAGGGTACTATTAAGGAGAATATACAATATTTGCTAACATAACATAAAAACTACCAAATTATTATGAAAAACCTTGTTAAGTCAATGACAGTCAGTAAAGCATCCAGAAATATCGTGGCACCTGGTATGTTGCATATTTAAGGAAAGTGGTATTTTTGTATCAATTTTCAATGCTAGTCGGCCGATGGACCAGAGAGAAACAGGAAATCAACTATTCCACAACTGTTAAATCCTCTAATAACATATCCGTCTTCATTTGGCTTCTCCCGAGTTTGTCCAAGAATATGGTAGTATGTACATGTTTATCTTAATTATTTGTTTTGTATTTGAATTGTCTTCTATTTTGTTATTTTTTTCCAGTATGTTTTGCCCATCTGCAGTAATCAGACTTTTTAAGCCTTTGAACTTTTTCGACGTTTTATGGACTTGATTTTGATTATTCTACTGTATGGAGTGTGCAGTCAAACAAGACTTCCAACCTACGCTGATGCTACCTTGTGCTAGGTATGAATGCTTACAAAAATATTGTGTTTTGCATCGTTGTAAATACAGATCACAAGTCAGGACAAGCCTTCAAAAAATTTTTTTCCCAAGATATCTTGGACAACACTTAAGGACCACAGGCTAGCCAGGGACACACAGCTTGAGTGCTTCCTGTGTGGTACAAGTGTACCCAGAACAAAACAATTTTTTGGATGTGTGAAGACTGTAGGTAATCAGATAAGGAAATCACACTGGTTGTTTTTTATTTGAGTTTTCAATTATGTGACAGGGCCAGAGAGACACAAACTATTATGAACAAAATAATCAATTGCATAATTTCAACATAATATTCAATAATATTCATTTCAATAGTCATCCATCTTATGACTCGCCACATCCCTGCGCCTGTTTATTATAGGCTAGCTATCAATATACTCTCTGCAGACTGCATCATACTTTTTGGAATAAAAAGGGTTAAAAAAAAAACATACACTGCACAGATCGGCGCCTTGTGTGATGAAGATTTAGCTTTCCCTTAATGTTCAAGCCAGGGAAAGATGTTTCTCAAGGAGGAAGCTCATTCATTGTAGCTCTCTCGTTTTGCTGAGGTCGAAGTGGAAATCTAAAAGAACCTACAGACCAGATAACACCCCCCCCCCAAAAAAAAAAAATTTGGTACAGGTATGTTTCTTTTTCCCAGCTGTACTAAGTATAAAACAGCAAGCTTTCTTTTTAAATGTGCAAATTTAAAAGTCCTATATCTAGAGAACTGGGAGACAATTAAGCTTCAAGAAAGGTTTGAAGATGGGGAATTTTTTTCCAGTCATTTTTAGCTGGCAAGTGTGTGATATGCATGTGTTTTTTCCCAGCTAAATCAGAGCTGGTGATCATGGGTGATTGGTGGGTAGAGTTGTAGTTGTGAATGTGGACAAAGTCTTTGAAGTTTCATTGTCTTGCAGTGTTTTTTGATGTAGGTGTATTACTTGTGGGTTCTTTTTCTTTGGAAGAAATAAATGTTTTTGGTATTGCATATTTGCTAGTGATTTAATAGGATATTTTTTGTGTATTGTTTTGGTCTGAAAGGTGTCACCTGTGAAAATCTCAGAGAAATCATCCCGACGTGAACTCGAATGGCTGGATATCAAAGACCGTCAGAGCAAAATCAAAATAAACTTATGGAAAAACAAAGGCAGTGCGGATGCGGCCATACGTGAGAACGAGCTCGTGACCATCAAAACCATGCGTAAAAGAGTTTCAGCAAGTTTTGTCGTATAACGAAGAAGCTGAAGAAGAAATAATGCGCTTAAGACAGCGACAAATTTATTGTGACCCAACAGTGATGAGCAGCAGCCAGCTGAGACCAGCAGGGCCTACCATCTACCCAAGCCCTCTCCATCTGGCAGAATTCGATCCCCTTGATGCCCACACTCCCGCCACAAAACCACCAAAGGCCCGCCTTCCCTGTACATATACCGCACATCAGCTGAGGGATGTACCAACGTTCAGTGGGTCGTACTCCAAGAAGCATGGGCTGAAAGTCGAGGACTGGGCTCGTGATATGAGGTATCTGCTAGAAGCTAAGGGTCCGCAACCAGAGAAAGTAAAGTTCCACGAGGTCGTTAGACACACGAAAGCTGAGGCACGAGATGTTATCCTCAACCTGGGGAGCCGTGGGGAGGTTACAGCAGAGGAGGCGATCACAGAGCTTCTCGATGAGTTCGGGCAAGGTAGTGCGGCCACAGCTCCCATCGCATTATTCTTCGCAAGGAAGCAGAGACCAGAGGAGACCACTGGGGAGTATGCAATCGCTCTGGAGGCTCTCCTAAGGCATGTGGAGGACGTGAAGAAGAGACAGGGAGGCCATGTATCTTTGGGCGAAAATAGAGATCTCCTTCTCACGACACAATTTATGACCGGGCTCCACGATAATGCAGTGCGACAGCGGCTAGCACCAATGCAACCTATAGGGGCATGAGCTTCAAGGCACTATGAAAGGAACTACGAGTCGTTGCTGAGGAGTTCCGCCAGGCACGAGTGGCTAGGAGAAACTACGGGTCTTTCCAGCAAGCATGTCATGAGCGGGCTTCAATGACAGCAGCACTGAAGAAAATGTGTGGCCTCTAGGAAAGAGACCGAGTTGGGACGCACAAGAAGGAAATTGTGTCTCCAAAGGGACGTCAAAAAGATGAAGATGTCACCAAGCTGGTATCTGCCTTCACGTCTGGACTGATGTTTAATCCCTTTGGCCTCAAGAAGTCAACAGCGAGGGCAAAACAACTTTGCCACTCACTAACTTAGCTACAGCAATGGTTTTACCTAAAAAATCTCCCAACAACTTCTCAGTGACTATGCATCTGGTCAAGAACAGACGACAGCTTTCATCCAAAAGAGATTCAACAGTAATGATGTCAGCTTCTGGACTGCCATACCGAAACTCAAGATTCAGACATTCGCATCGTCGACGTCGAAGAAAAGTTGCATAAAGACAGCAAAAGAGAAGCTCATCTCGGTTACAGGCGATTGGCAGTTGTTTGGGCGTGTTGTTGTTGATGCAAAAACAAGAGAAATCAACTTAAAGGAACTGCTTATCTTTGAGTTATCAACTGTCCCATACTCGCTTGCACATCCTGATGGTAGCATTCGAACAACAGTCAAAAGTGTCCTGCCCACTGAGATGGAGAAGAATGTTGAGTCCATTGCAAAGAGGCCGGTACCAGACAGAGGGCTGACGGTTGGGTATTTGTTTGATGCCATGGTAAAGATGGTTAAAACAGGTGGTGCATCAATTTTCGGCGAGCTGACTTCAAAGTATTACAGTATTGTAATAACGAGGGACACAATCAGGTTGATTTGGTTTTTGATCAGTACCAAAAAAGAATCCATCAAAGGTGCTGAACAGTTAAAGAGAAGTACAACTTCGGCTTTGGAAGTGAAGATATACAGTGCCGCTGCACCAATCCCAGAACAGTGGTCAAAGTGCATCGCAAACCTCACCAGCAAAATCAACTTCATTGTGGAGGCACTTTGAAAGATGGGCAAGGAAAATTGGAAGTCAACAAGAAACTACTTCTAGGTGGCGAGTTCAAAAATGGAGAAGAGGCACTGATGGTCACGAGAGGAAAGAAAGAAGACATTCCTACTTTAACTTGCAACCATGAAGAAGCAGACACCAGGCTCTTGCTTCATGCAACTTATGCTGCTGGAGAGCACAAGGTCACAGTTATTGAATTAGCTGATATATGTGTGTTTCACTGTTTGATCGTTTAGGTTGTCAGGAGTTACAATTCCAGACAGGAGGACATCTCCTTCACTGACTTAAGGTACTTTCGTGGGAAACCCCGCCTACACCCCCTAATGTAGAGGCCCGATTAACAAAGGTGAAGGTTGGTGAGGGAGATGACTGCAGAATCAACAAGCAGTTGACACAAGGTTGAGCCAGCAAGCTAGTCAGCTCAAGGCAACTCAAGAGGCCCCTAGCAAACACAAGACATTACGACAAAGTTGCCTGAAGGTTGCGGTTTCATCATGTTTATACATAGAGACATACACTGTTTTGTCATGTTATATAGAGATGTACATACAATGTTGCAACACCGGTACATAACACGTCAATTTCCGTCTTTTTCTAGTGTTTGTTGTTGTTGAAATTATTAAGGTTTGAAAATTTCTGTAAATAATGCTCAGGAAAATTCCCAGTGACCTATTCATTCTGTGCCATGTCAGGTGTGTTGAAATATTGTCCACAAAAAAAAAGGCGAGACAAGAACAACGTAACCCACATTTGTTGTATACTTTTCTACCTGTTTATGTTTTTGTAATTGTTAGGTTCATTTCAGAAGTTTCCCCCCAAGACTGTATCAACCTTATGCATTACTTCTTCCATGGCTTTGTCAAATTACACACAAACTCTGCACAAATGATGGCTACATCACATATATTGTGAATTGTTTTTTACATGATTTGGTCAAAAGGCTCACTGCTTGCCGGCTCAGGAACAGCAGTATTGGGCTAGTAGGGTTATGGGGTTTAAGATTATACCTTATGGATACAGTGAGAAAAACTACGTACAGACTACGATGTAGCAGTCAGTCTGGTTAAAAGCATTGATTAATAAAAAAGGGAAACAATCGAGATTTAATGTTAAATTTGAGCGTTTATGCAAGGGTTATGGGGAAACCATGCCATGCCTGACAGCGAATATTTTTTTCCCAAACAACATAAGCAGATGCAGAGTACGTTATGAGGTTTTGGGATTGACCTCCATGAAAACATTAAAAAAACAAGAGAAAAATATATCAAGAAAGAAAGAAATGAATTTAATCTGAACGGAATTTGGATATTATTTTCATTTTTACAAAAATCCTCAAAAGCTGCAAATTACACAAGACACAAAATTGAAATTGGAAAACAAAGTGGTTCCAAGCTCACACCCTCCAATCTTAAAACCATGCCACTATCAAGCTGAGCCATCGCAGAGCTCGAAAGTTCACCGTAATCCATGGCAGTATATACCTGCGTACGTATAATAAAAAATATTGTAGAGGGGGTACTCATCAACCATTCAAACGGTGTTGTTAGGGAAAAAAATAATTCCCTGCCTGCCAATATCAGTGTTAATACGAAAAACAGTAGCCATTGAAGAAATAAAATAGGAATGTGCCATCTTCCAACCTTGTGAACCTGCCTGGTTACAGACAGATTGAATTAAAAAAAGAAACCAATAAAATTTATAAAAACCCAATACATTCTTTTTCATCAAAATAGTATGTCTTCCCAACCTATGACATGTATCATCTAGTCTCATCTGCGACATCTTTCAAGTTGGGCTTCTTCTTGTTGACTACTTTTCGTCGCTTCGTTTTCAGAATGACGTAATTTGCAAAGGAGACGTGCCTTGAGGAGACGAAGGGAACATAGAACGCCCTGAGCAACCGATGGGATCTGCAAGTGAAAGAAAATATATAAGAATTTAAGAAAATAGTTGTATTGGTAATCCCATCTGTAGACTAATCTGGCGAACAAAATCAGCCATCATTTTTCATGGTGGGACCACACTCATGCATATGTAGCAATTTTCCTAAAGTCGCAGTGTGCGTGCATTTTGAAAACCCTGTTGGTGGAACTAGCTTTGGGTACATACGCACGACCTGAATGCGAGCATTGTTTGGAAAGAATGTAGAATTAAGACGCCACTTCTTTGGTCTATGGAGAGTCGAGTGCATTTTCAAAGTATTTTCTAACAAAATGTTTTTCAGTCCCAGATTCATGTCTTTTCAACATTTTTGCAATGACTGACCTTTATTGAGATAGTATATGATAAAAAAAAAAGGCTTCAGGATGCAACCTTCTTTCCCATGGTTCCACCTTAGTAATGGGGTCTAATTGAGGCAGCTGAATCAACAAATGGACTCCATGCATGAACTAGAGGGCGCTTTTCGACCACTTTCAAACGCCCAGTGGACAGGACACATTGTATATGTGTACTGGTTCACATGCATATCGCGTGATGTAATACACCATTTAAATCTAGTTCTGAATGTACACAAAGCCATAGCATCTTTGTGTGAGCATCAGGCGCTGTCGGCAATGCCACTGAGTGTCCCTCCCAGTGGTCTCCCCCACTCTCCCTCTGTAACCATTGAGGGGGTACTTGTGTTTTTTTTTTTTACCTTTGTGAGTCTAGGTATGGCATACTTTCTATCACCTCCCATTCATCTTCCATGAGGGCATAGCGGGGCTCACGTTTTGTCTTTTTACCTTTGTGAGTCTAGGTATGGCATACTTTCTATCACCTCCCATTCATCTTCCATGAGGGCATAGCAGGGCTCACGTTTTGTGTTTTTACCTTTGTGAGTCTAGGTATGGCATACTTTCTACACCTCCCATTCATCTTCCATGAGGGCAAAGTGGGGCTCACGTTTTGTCTTTTTACCTTTGTGAGTCTAGGTATGGCATACTTTCTATCACCTCCCATTCATCTTCCATGAGGGCATAGCGGGGCTCACGTTTTGTGTTTTTACCTTTGTGAGTCTAGGTATGGCATACTTTCTATCACCTCCCATTCATCTTCCAGGAGGGCATAGCGGGGCTCACGTTTTGTGTTTTTACCTTTGTGAGTCTAGGTATGGCATACTTTCTATCACCTCCCATTCATCTTCCATGAGGGCATAGCGGGGCTCACGTTTTGTGTTTTTACCTTTGTGAGTCTAGGTATGGCATACTTTCTATCACCTCCCATTCATCTTCCATGAGGGCATAGCGGGGCTCACGTTTTGTGTTTTTACCTTTGTGAGTCTAGGTATGGCATACTTTCTATCACCTCCCATTCATCTTCCATGAGGGCATAGTGGGGCTCACGTTTTGTCTTTTTACCTTTGTGAGTCTAGGTATGGCATACTTTCTATCACCTCCCATTCATCTTCCATGAGGGCATAGCGGGGCTCATGCTTTGTCTTTTTACCTTTGTGATTCTAGGTATGGCATACTCTCTATCACCTCCCATTCATCTTCCATGAGGGCATAGCGGGGCTCACATTTTGTGTGTTTACCTTTGTGAGTCTAGGTATGGCATACTCTCTATCACCTCCCATTCATCTTCCATGAGGGCATAGTGGGGCTCACGTTTTGTCTTTTTACCTTTGTGAGTCTAGGTATGGCATACTTTCTATCGCCTCCCATTCATCTTCCAGGAGGGCATAGCGGGGCTCACGTTTTGTGTTTTTACCTTTGTGAGTCTAGGTATGGCATACTTTCTATCACCTCCCATTCATCTTCCATGAGGGCATAGCGGGGCTCATGCTTTGTCTTTTTACCTTTGTGATTCTAGGTATGGCATACTCTCTATCACCTCCCATTCATCTTCCATGAGGGCATAGCGGGGCTCACATTTTGTGTGTTTACCTTTGTGAGTCTAGGTATGGCATACTCTCTATCACCTCCCATTCATCTTCCATGAGGGCATAGCGGGGCTCACATTTTGTGTTTTTACCTTTGTGAGTCTAGGTATGGCATACTTTCTATCACCTCCCATTCATCTTCCAGGAGGGCATAGCGGGGCTCACGTTTTGTGTGTTTACCTTTGTGAGTCTAGGTATGGCATACTCTCTATCACCTCCCATTCATCTTCCATGAGGGCATAGCGGGGCTCACGTTTTGTGTTTTTACCTTTGTGAGTCTAGGTATGGCATACTTTCTATCACCTCCCATTCATCTTCCATGAGGGCATAGCGGGGCTCACGTTTTGTGTGTTTACCTTTGTGAGTCTAGGTATGGCATACTTTCTATCACCTCCCATTCATCTTCCATGAGGGCATAGCGGGGCTCATGTTTTGTGTTTTTACCTTTGTGAGTCTAGGTATGGCATACTCTCTATCACCTCCCATTCATCTTCCATGAGGGCATAGCGGGGCTCACATTTTGTGTGTTTACCTTTGTGAGTCTAGGTATGGCATACTCTCTATCACCTCCCATTCATCTTCCATGAGGGCATAGCGGGGCTCATGTTTTGTGTTTTTACCTTTGTGAGTCTAGGTATGGCATACTCTCTATCACCTCCCATTCATCTTCCATGAGCGCATAGCGGGGCTCACATTTTGTGTGTTTACCTTTGTGAGTCTAGGTATGGCATACTCTCTATCACCTCCCATTCATCTTCCATGAGGGCATAGCGGGGCTCACATTTTGTGTTTTTACCTTTGTGAGTCTAGGTATGGCATACTTTCTATCACCTCCCATTCATCTTCCAGGAGGGCATAGCGGGGCTCACGTTTTGTGTGTTTACCTTTGTGAGTCTAGGTATGGCATACTCTCTATCACCTCCCATTCATCTTCCATGAGGGCATAGCGGGGCTCACGTTTTGTGTTTTTACCTTTGTGAGTCTAGGTATGGCATACTTTCTATCGCCTCCCATTCATCTTCCAGGAGGGCATAGCGGGGCTCACATTTTGTGTTTTTACCTTTGTGAGTCTAGGTATGGCATACTTTCTATCACCTCCCATTCATCTTCCATGAGGGCATAGCGGGGCTCACGTTTTGTGTGTTTACCTTTGTGAGTCTAGGTATGGCATACTCTCTATCACCTCCCATTCATCTTCCATGAGGGCATAGCGGGGCTCACGTTTTGTGTGTTTACCTTTGTGAGTCTAGGTATGGCATACTCTCTATCACCTCCCATTCATCTTCCAGGAGGGCATAGCGGGGCTCACGTTTTGTCTTTTTACCTTTGTGAGTCTAGGTATGGCATACTTTCTATCACCTCCCATTCATCTTCCATGAGGGCATAGCGGGGCTCACGTTTTGTGTGTTTACCTTTGTGAGTCTAGGTATGGCATACTCTCTATCACCTCCCATTCATCTTCCAGGAGGGCATAGCGGGGCTCACGTTTTGTCTTTTTACCTTTGTGAGTCTAGGTATGGCATACTTTCTATCACCTCCCATTCATCTTCCATGAGGGCATAGCGGGGCTCACGTTTTGTGTTTTTACCTTTGTGAGTCTAGGTATGGCATACTTTCTATCACCTCCCATTCATCTTCCATGAGGGCATAGCGGGGCTCACGTTTTGTGTGTTTACCTTTGTGAGTCTAGGTATGGCATACTTTCTATCACCTCCCATTCATCTTCCATGAGGGCATAGCGGGGCTCATGTTTTGTGTTTTTACCTTTGTGAGTCTAGGTATGGCATACTCTCTATCACCTCCCATTCATCTTCCATGAGGGCATAGCGGGGCTCACATTTTGTGTGTTTACCTTTGTGAGTCTAGGTATGGCATACTCTCTATCACCTCCCATTCATCTTCCATGAGGGCATAGCGGGGCTCATGTTTTGTGTTTTTACCTTTGTGAGTCTAGGTATGGCATACTCTCTATCACCTCCCATTCATCTTCCATGAGCGCATAGCGGGGCTCACATTTTGTGTGTTTACCTTTGTGAGTCTAGGTATGGCATACTCTCTATCACCTCCCATTCATCTTCCATGAGGGCATAGCGGGGCTCACATTTTGTGTTTTTACCTTTGTGAGTCTAGGTATGGCATACTTTCTATCACCTCCCATTCATCTTCCAGGAGGGCATAGCGGGGCTCACGTTTTGTGTGTTTACCTTTGTGAGTCTAGGTATGGCATACTCTCTATCACCTCCCATTCATCTTCCATGAGGGCATAGCGGGGCTCACGTTTTGTGTTTTTACCTTTGTGAGTCTAGGTATGGCATACTTTCTATCGCCTCCCATTCATCTTCCAGGAGGGCATAGCGGGGCTCACATTTTGTGTTTTTACCTTTGTGAGTCTAGGTATGGCATACTTTCTATCACCTCCCATTCATCTTCCATGAGGGCATAGCGGGGCTCACGTTTTGTGTGTTTACCTTTGTGAGTCTAGGTATGGCATACTCTCTATCACCTCCCATTCATCTTCCATGAGGGCATAGCGGGGCTCACGTTTTGTGTGTTTACCTTTGTGAGTCTAGGTATGGCATACTCTCTATCACCTCCCATTCATCTTCCAGGAGGGCATAGCGGGGCTCACGTTTTGTCTTTTTACCTTTGTGAGTCTAGGTATGGCATACTTTCTATCACCTCCCATTCATCTTCCAGGAGGGCATAGCGGGGCTCACGTTTTGTCTTTTTACCTTTGTGAGTCTAGGTATGGCATACTTTCTATCACCTCCCATTCATCTTCCAGGAGGGCATAGCGGGGCTCACGTTTTGTGTGTTTACCTTTGTGAGTCTAGGTATGGCATACTCTCTATCACCTCCCATTCATCTTCCAGGAGGGCATAGCGCGGCTCACTTTTTGTCCCCTGCGGTAGGTCCAGATCAATTAGATAATGGCACTTGTTGATGTCAAGCTGTGAGAGTTAAAGGAAGAGGTGATATCAATTGTAAGAGATATGAACAAGAAAAGTGGTTGGTCTGTTTCAGGTAATTTCAGTTTCAGGGTCAATTTGGGGGTATGTCAAGTCCTCTTCAACCCTATGAAAGCCGCCTCCTAATTTGTCGATACTTATACTGAGATATTGCTTGGCATGGTGGGAATTTAGTACCTTGGGTTTGGATAGTGGGAAAGAATGTGAGTACATGGACTAGACAAAATGAACAATTTTGAACAAAGAACATTGGCATGAGCAGGATTTAACCCTTTAACCTTCAGAAAGTTAACCAAATTCTCTCGCAATTTGGCCCTTCATTGGCCGTCTATAAACCATTTGCAAATGCATGTTCTAGAAGGTTGGTTTTTCGTTAACACCTGAACCCATAAGCACCTGCATAACACTGTACATGTATTTGGGCCAAATGGTACAGGGAGTAACAGGCAGACCAGTTTGGGGCGGTACAGGGAGTAACAGGCAGGGTGGTTTGGGGCAGTACAGGGAGTAACAGGCAGGGTGGTTTGGGGCAGTACAGGGAGTAACAGGCAGGGTGGTTTGGGGCAGTACAGGGAGTAACGCCAGGGTGGTTTGGGGCGGTACAGGGAGTAACAGGCAGACCAGTTTGGGGCGGTACAGGGAGTAACAGGCAGGGTGATTAAAAGTGGTGCAGGGAGTAACATGCAGGGCAGTTTAGGGCGATACAGTGAGTAACAGGCAGGGTGGTTTGAGATGGTAAAAGAGTGGTTTGAGATGGTAAAGGGAGTAACAGGGGGGCGGGGGCAGGGGGGCATGGAGTGATATAGGGAGTAAAAGGCAGTGCAGTTCTGGGCAGTACAGAGATGCCTTTGTCACCAACTTACATATCTTGATGTTTCCTCCAGGTTGTACTCATTCATATCAGTAGGTATGACTTTGGTAGCATCATTGCCGGATGCGTAAGGCTTGGGAAGTTGACCTCTGAACTCTGACTCGATGAACTGTAATCTCCAGCTAAAGAGAGCATTAAAATTCTCCATTTGTTTTAAATTCAAAAGTTTCCCTCTTCCCTCCTCAAATTACTAAAAACATTGCCATCTATTGTAGGGTCTGAACACTGTTAGTTATTAGTGTTTCTCACTGTAATGCATTCAGACAGTGACATTCTGGTCACTTTTCCTACCATTTACAACATTTTTTGGAACAAATTTTGTAAACTTGTTCTAAATCAAATTAGGTTTTGCCCTTCACCGACGTATAAACACTGTATACTCAGTGTGTTACCTCCCGAGTGAAAGTTGGAAACAATCACTCGAGTGGGATTCGAACCCATGACCTCCTTTTTTCCCAACTTTCACTCGGGAGGTAACACATTTGATTTACATCACCCCGACGCAAAATTTCATATTATGAATAGTTAATGCGGTACCCGCTGCTATGTACATCAGATTCCAACCAGCCAACCAATCCTGTTAGCTCGGTGGTCGAGTGGTAAGGCGTCTGCACTAGAAAGCAGGAGGTCGTGGGTTCGAGTCCCACCCGAGTGATTTTTTCCAACTTTCACTCGGGAGGTAACACACTGAGTATACATGTACAGTGTTTATATGTCGGTGAAGGGCAAATTTAATTTGATTTACATCACCCAGACGCAAAATTCCAAATTATAAATTTGTTCTACAAGTACATTATAATGGCATCTGGCAGCTCAAAATTGACTTGTCCGACTATTTTTTGTGTCCAACGACTAAGAGTAAAACTTACGACATATAATGAATTGAACTTTGCAGGAGTAGTTCATGAGCAACAATAAAAATGTCTTTACTCCATGGAACAACACGCAAGTCAATAACGATAAAGAAGCAACACAAGTCATGTGGAAAGAACAAGAAATTGGCCAAAGTTGGTTGTGATAAAAACAACTTTTCATAAATAATTTGGATTGAGAAACAGAATATATTCAAACTAGAAGCATTTGCTTACTTTTCTGGCAGGAAGAAGCTGTTAGGGAAGCGATACCACTCCTTGCCCACGCAGACATTGACGGGTCGGTCCGAGGGTAGCGTGTGGATCTCTTTGTTTTCTGCTATACCACCGAGTAGAGGGTAGAGGTCCATAGGGGTGTGGTAACCTGTGAAGAGGAGCGTGGTACCAGTCAAAGAGTTGATCCAATTGTATGTCCACACGTGAGTCTCTTTTCTTGAGTCATTGTCTATGCCTTTGTCCATCACACTTATGTGGGAACAGGCTAACAGTAGATTTGGCTGTATCTCTGGGGCCGTATTCACGAAACAACTTAAGTTATCAAAACGTAAGCACCCCACTCAAATATGGGACTTAGACTAGTCTTACAATTTAAGCAGTATTCACGGAACATTTACACTAAGCGCCCTACTTATTTTCATGACTTAAGTCTTAAGCCAAGTTAAGAGGGGCACTAGGGTGTCATGGCGGCTTTACTTCTTTTCATTGGTTTGTAATTTTTAGGCACAAATTGGACTTTCTAGGGGTTGAAGGAAATCTCATAAATAACGAACTGTTGCCAAAGGACAGCCAAGTTGAAATTAAAGTGTGACAATAATGACGTGCATGTTTTGCGCACGAGCAAGAGTGATTGTTTAGAACACTTAAGTTAAGTTGAGCACTAAGATAAGTAGGGTGTTTAGATCTTTCGCGAATACCAAATTAAGCGCCCCCACTTAAGTTAGCAGAGTGCTTAGATTTAGGTCTGACTTAAGTATTCTCTTAAGTTTGAGTTTTGTGAATACGTCCCCTTGATGTCTGACTTGGACACAGTCAAACGCAAGCTAGGAGTTAACCTTTCATAGAGTCAAAGATTTAGACGGATGAGGGCCAACATACAATTCACGGTAATACCTGACCCTTTGGTCTAATATTGAACACATTTTGATAATTTGAACATGTTTAAACATTTTTAGGTGTGGTTTAGGACAAAACTTTAGGGGCTAAAACAAAGAAATAGGATTAATTTGCTTTCTGAAAATGTGATGATTTTTTTTTTTATAATTGTTTTTAATCATTAAGTCACTGTAGCCCCCAAAACCGCCCTGCCTGTTACTCCCTGTACCGCCCCAAACGGCCCGAGCACTCTATGGTTTTATTGATTCTTCAGTGAATAAACATGCTAATAGGTTAAAGCGTTTTCATTATAATGGAAAAATAATGGCAAAATATTCTACTACAACGCTGGTGCCCTGGGTTGGAATGTGCACTCTATAATATAGAGACTTAGTATGAATCTGCTACTGTGATCACTAGACCATGACATCCCCTGTGTCTTACCAAAGAAGAGTGCAGCTGAGCGTGACAGAGATAAGACACTGAATAGGATGGCCACCGTGGCGGCTAACCAGTTGGAAGACCACGTGTAGTGCTGAAGTCGGTACGGTGTGAAGACCCGATGGTACAATTTCTGTTGAAGCATGAGAAGGTACAAGAATGGACCAAGGTGTTATAGAGTTTTTGCACAAGTACCCCCTCTATGGTGACAAGAGAGAGTTGAGTCAAATGCCATGGGCCTTATGTACGAGTCGGCCATATTGAATTGAAAGTGAGCTAAAATCTTCATTTTTGGAGCTTGCGAAGAGAAATCAATTAATTCAAGTCTGCTTCAATGAATAATTTAACATTCCCTAATGTTTTAAGCCAGATTAAAAAAAAAAAAAAAATGGCAGTAAGGCCAAAAAAAACAAAAAAAAACTCGGTCATTGGTCAGACCAAAGTTCTGGAATTGACGCGGCGACACTGCTTTTTTTTTTTTGCTTTTTTCTTTCTTCAAGCTTGGATTGTACCGACAAGGTGGGGTACTATTTTGCTTTTTTTGGTGTCCTCATATACATTGGTGGCCTCCATAATTTGCCTTGGTGCTTTCCATCATTTGCCTTGTGCAATTTCCCATTCCTTGGTGCTCTTTGGTAAAAAAAAAATTGAGGAGGTGCGGCAATAGAGGGCGCTGTTGGAGCTATCGTGGAACATTTTGGAAAAAAAGAAGAAGATTGACGCGCATGATTAAAATCGACGCGCGCGCTGACCAGAGACCAACTTATTTTTTTTTTGGCCTAAAATATAGCTGCATAAATAGTCTGGCACCATCCCATTCAACAGGTAACAATTTATGAAATACATTCAGGGAGCTCAACAAGCATGGCCAACTCGTGCATGAGGCCCATTGTGACTTGATGTGTAAATGTTTTTATCAGGTTATTTGGGATAGATAAAGTGTCTTCAAGTTTACTCTAACATTCAGAAGAAATGATGTACCTGTATAGAAGACATCGTGATGGCGGCAGCCAGAGTGAAGAACGGATAGATGGGAAACAAAAACCTCTCCTCCTGAAAAAAAGGGAACAATTATAAGAAAACACAGAAACATGTCATTATATTTTCGAACATGAAATATATCATTTAAAAACATTCACTACCGTCTGGTTTGATTCCTTTTTACTTTTGGAAGGTGGGTTTGGGGTTGGTTTTTTAAGCACTGAAATTTACTTTGTACAAGAAATGATAAATTAGTAAATACGTTTTGTGAGAGGATCTCAGTTTAATATTTCTAGTACATAAATTCGGTATTATTAGCTGACTGGCTCCCATGTGGAAGGATCCAGTGCACATAATATGAACAAAATACTGACAATTTAGACAAATTCATGTCAAACTGTAGCAAGGATTACTGTCTGCTTTAAATGTATATTGTTCATGAATTTACCTTGTGTGCTTGGCCGAAGAAGACCAGGATCCAGATGTACATGGGCATGAGTGTGAGCCAATGGGGGAGGGGCTCAGAGCTGGATACGGGACGCCCCTTCACATACCAGTTGACTGCAAACTGACACAGGAAGTAATTATAAAACATAGATTAAGCCTTAAAGCCTGTACTAGGCATTTTATGGTTTAAATTAACCCAGTTATTTTATAAAATTATTACTTACTAATTAATATTGATAATTAAAAGTTTCATTAAAGTTTTCAAACTCACTGAAAAGGGTAGCGCAACCAGTGCCATGAAAAAAGCAAAATTGAAATTCAGGAATCCATTGATGAAGTAGAAACTGAATGGCTCTGTACCTGTAAAAAAACAACAATCAGTTAGAATGAGGGGTGAATTCAATAAAATCAAACCTCTAGCTGGACAACTGTGACAGAGCAAGGACTTCATAGACTCCATTACAAAATGATGAAAACTATGGCCAATTTAGTCATCGCAAAACAGAATTTGTTTCTTATGCAACTGTTATATAAACATTTAGCAAACACACTTCAAATTAAAACCCTCCCTCTCTGGCTGGCAAATTCAACAAAGCGAATCCAGCAGTCAAAATCAATCGAGTGACTGTATCTTCAAAAAGCAGGATTGACTGGTTGTGATTGTTATGAAACTAGATACAGCTATGATCTGACTGCAGGTGATTGATAAGCCAGCTGTGACTACCAGTTACCTACTTTTGTCTGTTGACTTAATGTGACTAGTCACTGTGATCTGACTGTTTGTGACTAGCCTGCCTAAAAGGCATGGAAGGGGAAGTGGAATGGATTTGTGACTGTCTGTGACTGAATTAAACAAAAGGACGGTTTAAAATGTCTCCTGAAATTGAAGTTCTGTGCCAATTAAATGGAGCTGCTGAACAGAAATTGCTACTTAGCAAAATGTATGTGCTCAAACATCTGCAGGGAACCAGCCACAATCAATATACGTTGCATGAAACATTGGTTGGTAACCTGTTTTGCTCAGAAATTATGTTCTTTACTTTGCAAATGCTGTGCTCTGGAGCGTGAATAACAGGTATGATATCTTCCCTGTGTGGTGCCACCATGTCATCTCAACATGTATACAGGTTCAACTTTGACCAACAATCATCACGTTTCTTCAAAATGGCATCTGGCATGCAAGGCAGTTTTAAATCATTTCTTTGCTTAACTTTGCCTAAGATTTAGTCTCAATAATTTGATAGGTCGGTTTTTGATTTCAAACTGATTGCAAAATGGGGCGTCAGTATTTGATTGAACTTTTCATGGTTTTTTGACTCACCATACAGATTAGCTCCATGATCGGTGAAGACATTGTACATGACAATGTTGAGGGGTGCAATGACGAGCTTACCAAACATCTGAGAATCAATCCACACCAACGGGACCTTGAGAAAACAAAAACGAAAACAAACGATATAAATGTGCTTAAAAGAAAGGTATACATTACTCCGTTTCTGGCAAATTCTGTAATATAATATTTTCTATGAAAAAAAAACAGGGTGTCAATTATTTTGACGAGTGGGGGATGATGAAAAAAATCCTTACATTTTCCACACCTTGAAATACATGTATTTGGAAAAGGAAAGGGGGGGGGCGAGGGCTGGGGAATGACACCATTTGACACTACACTGTCAGTGGCACTATTCATGATTGAAACTAGTAAGATTTAAATAGAAATATTTATTAACCCTAACTCAGTATCCTGAATCCGCCAAAATCCACCAATTATGTCACGCCAAAAATGTTGGTGTTGGTGACTGCTCAATATGGAGGTATCCTGAATCCATCAAAATCCCGCTAGGCTTACAATCTTCAATCCATCAAAATTCCCCCGTTTTCAATTAGAGGGATCCTGAATCTGCCAAATACTCCAAAACAGGGGTATGGATTTTGATGGATTTTGATGGATTTTGTTGGATTCAATAAGAAGTAAATATCTGAGTGGTTACAACTCACCAACACAAATACAAACGCTAGCAAGCACCACTTGATAAACAGAGTAGCTCTCTTCTCCAGAAGAATGATATCGATTGCAATGGGGATGCTATAAACATGACAAGAAAGGTAAACATCAGAGTTACAGTCACAACCTTTTCCAATACCTCACATGACACGCTTAAATAATGGAGCATCGACTCAAGTCCTGGCTATCAGTGTTTCTTCCCAGTTATTCAAAGATAGAATGCCAATACAAAATACATAATACAAGTCGTGTTGCATAAGGCCTTGACCAGTTGCTCTACTACTGTTTTATGGTAGCGCTTGTAGCAGTCTCAAGTATACTTCGTCATGAAATAGTGAGCCAGTACAGGTAAATTTTCTCAGGCCTCTACACATGGAAGTTGAAGTTGAAATTCATATTTGAACAAAACTATTTTCTTGTTTGTCTTACCCTAATGCTCCAGCAAACGGCCACCCCACAAATGCACTGATTGCTGTGCTCATTATTGCAACCTGAACAATTGTAAAAAAAATAGTGTCAATTGTAAACATTTATTTTTTAAGTTTTGGTTCCTGAACTTGAAGCATTCACAGCATAAAGCATTCACGAAACTTGGTACTGAGGATTTGGATAGAAAGTCCAAATCACTTGGTTTGTGCCTGCAATTTCACATGCATTTACGAAAGTGGCTAAGGTCAACTACAGTAACTTGGACGTGACCTAAATTTAGATTGAATTCTAATGGCAATGAAACATGCATCAAGTTTATGTGTCAATTCATGACATTGGCATCAATCGTCGAGTTAACTCTAATAGAGATGGAACTTACTGGATAGTTGCCGAGATACCATCCTGCCATGGATACCATGGTCATGTACATGGAAAAACTGCTGGGTAGGAAAGCTGGTAAAATGAAACAGATACAAGAAATTCAATCTATGGATTCAACGCAGAGACTGCTAATAGTACTCTGTGATGTGGTGTACTTATGACAAATTATGCTCCAATTTCAAGAAGCTTCCAAGGGAGAAATATTGCTCAACAAATTTCTTGAAATGTACAGTCCGTCCTGAGCAAATATGGCACTTCAGACCGACAGTTATTTACTGTTTCCATACATGTATCATGAAACAACTGAGGATAGTTCTATTCCCTCCACCAGGATGGGATACCAGTCCATTGCAGGTTACTCCCAGATAATGCTGGTACCCACTTAACAAAAACGGGTACTTATACAGTACTTTTAACTAAAGATCAAGGCACTTTACATTAATATTACCCCTGATACTCCTGAGTGGACAGTGGCGAGTACAGGTAGAGCGACTTGCCCAAGGACACAACATAAGTGGATTTGAGCCCCTGGCCCTATGGATCACGAGTCACAAACCTTAATCACTAGGCCACACAGTCCCCAGCAGATTCATGTACTATTATCAATTTGGGATTATCTCACACAAAAAGTTGTCATAATGAGGGTAGATATGTTGCACAAGCCACTCACCAGCACTGGATATGAACATTCCTGTACTGAACAGTAAGAAGCACAGAGTCAAACGTCCAACGCTTGCTCCAAAATTCTTGCATACACCCCTTGGGAACAAAAGGAAAAGACAATTTAGTATGGTGCCTCTTTCACTTAAATCTCTCTTAAAAATATATCAAACAATAATACCTGTTGTTCCAACACAGTTAAAATAGTCCCTTTTCCTAAAAGGACAATGGGCTCTAGTGATGGACTCTGCAGGTACATCTTAACCAGCGCCTTTGAATGGCATTTTGTCAGATACTGCGCGCCAGGCGCGGTTCTAGAACCAATATTTTGGGGGCTAGCACGGTGGATCCAGAATTTTTTTCAGGGAGGCGTGCTGAAATGTTGACCGGTTATTTTTTCCAGACACTTAGGTCTCCGAAAATCAATACGGGGGGTCTGGGGTCTGGGGGGTCTGGGGTCTGGGGGCGCCTCATGCCATATTTTCAATGGCCATATTTTCTAACCCCCCCCCCTAGAACCGCGCCTGCTGCGCGCTATAAAATGCTGTTTATTACTTATTATTATTATTATTAACTCCTGAAAAATTCATCCAAACCCCCTGGTGGCTAATGTAGGATTCGTGAGAGTTATAATTTAAAGTTTAAAATACAAAAGTGATCAACACTTGTTGGATTTGTAGTACATGTACAATTGAGGTTACTTGCATCTTGATTACGGGTCACTCTGTGAATTTTTCCTGTCCCTTCTAAGATTTTATAATTCTGATGCACTCCTAATCGCAGTCATCCTCCAAGAGTGATTATGAATGGCAAACTACCTACCCAACAAATAAAAGATTGTTTGAAATCATTCTTAGTGGTACTTGAATGGAAAATTGCAAAGTATTAAGGTAACAGGGACAGGGAAAAACTCACATTTCGAGCCCTAAATTTATAGAATGACCTTTACAGCTGTAAGCCTTTGTCAGTTTTATGGCTTATATTTATTAATGTTCCAAGAACAATTTCATTACTGCGTGACTGCAAACAACAGTTCAGTGGGTAGAGCTCCAGTACAATAATTCAAAGGTTTCTGGTTTGAATCCTCCTTCAGACATTTTTGTTTTGGTTTTATTGAAGAATAAAAAAGAAGAAGAGTACTTTCTCACCTATAAAAATAGAGCTCACATAATGCACAGGTTAATCCCAGCAGGCATCGTGTGAAGTAGAAAACTAAGATCTGCAATGAAACAATCACAAATATAAAACGGTTTTAACATGCCTTATTTACAATCTCAATACCAACAGCAGCAACTTTTATACACCATGCAACAGATTTATGCAACAAATTGCTGGATTAAACTTGGGTAAAACAGTTCCTCAAAACCAGCCGTAACTTTCCCAAATCCTCCTAAATCTTCTTCACACAAGTGAAGGATTTTGAAGGATTGAGGCTGTATGGCAAGAATACCTCAGTTGATTTTGGACGACGCATTGGTCTAGGCTCAACCTTGTGTTGTTTATTCCAGCCATTCCATGGTGACTCGCGTGACATTTGAACAAATTGTAAAGTTTTAATGCATTACTGTTGTTAACCTGGCATTTATTCAACTCAAATTAGCATGTATTTGAGTCAGGGCATTGTGAATCTATGGTTTAGTTTTTATATGATTACTTTAACATCGCTATTTTTTCATGTATCACAGTTTCTTTGACGTGACTTGCGTGACAGGATAGAAAAAGGGATTTTTTACATCCCTTGATTCAAATAGCTTTTCCTATGGATCTACCAGTGTTCTAAAAATTATTCTTACTGAACTTAGAACTTAATACCCTCACCCAATACATGCATAAGTTGTATTGTGCCAAATATCCCTCGAGGTAAGAAATAGCCTGAAGAAAATGTGACTCGCGTGACACAAATGCGTGACTCGCGTGACACAGTAGCTTTTCACTTTCACATTATAACTGTAATTTTAGTATAACAAATCAAATCATAATATTATATTAATAAAAATGATTTACCTGTGAATACCTTATGAAAGAGTGTGAAAACTGCTATTTATCCCTTTACTTTGGCAAATGTTGGGGTGGAAATCTGGTTTAAACACAATATCCTTAACAATGACATGGAGACAAAAAAATGTTTCGGAATTTAAGTTACGAAGTGATGTCATCAATCCACGGGTGATTATTTCAGGAAAACAGGTGTAATTCTTGGTCATGTAGAGTCATAGTTTCCTTAAAAGGTAAGAGCTGCAATTAATGATGCAGTTGTATAGGAAAGTATACAGTGCAGTCGAATCTCGTTGGTACAAACTCTGTTAATACAAAATTCTGGTTATAACAAACATAAAGCCTTAGTCCCGACTGTGCATTAAATTATGTGCATGATGAATGGGACTGATGTTCCTCTTAATACAAAATTCTGATATAACAAACTATTTGGCTAGGTCGAACAAGTTTGTATTAATGAACTCGACTGTATATAAACATTTGTAAAAAACTGATTCAATTTCTTGTTACATAACTAATGCTTAAATTAAAGACTTAATTCCAATTCTATAATTTAATATGGCATTGTTTCTTTGTATTACATGTAAATGAAACATTCCTGGCTTCGCTTGTGACCAGGCGCGGATACTGAGGGGGGTTTTGGGGTCAAACCCCCCAGCTCTGTAAAAAAAAAATTCTCATACAAATTCCTAAAAAATTAGTTGAAACCCCCTGTTGTGTCACCCCAAAAAATTATACTGGTCTAATGTCCGCCTGTTCAAAATAAGGTACACCATTCTGTAATGTGTTAAAAATCGTCGAATTTGAACAGCACCCTTGATTGAAATTGGTACCAGCCCCCATCCCCTTGCCCCCACCTCCCAGTTTTTGATTTTACGGAGGCCAAGTGTCCGGAGAAAAAAAACGTGTGTACATTTTCAGATTTTTTGGCTGATGAAACCCCCCCCCCTGCAAAAATTCCTGGATCCGCCCCTGGTGACTCGCGTGACATACATCTTGTGTGACTTGCGTGACATTCTTGAGATAGTTTTTTCTATAAGGAATGTAGAGCAAATAAGAATATTCATACTTTTATTGATAGACCACCACTATTCCATTTACAAATATCAAACACTAGCTGAATCCCTCTCTAGTTATTAAGTAATCTGAAAAAAAGCCCTATTTTGTGACTCGCGTGACATATTTTTGAGGGTGTTTTCACGATGAAATAGTGGGAAAATACTGAAGACATTTGGAAAAATTCTCAATGTTTTATCAAATAGACTGGAATAGCTACCAAATGTATGCAGATAAAGCACAATCTTATGAATGAGCTTCAATTACTTCCTCAGTTTGTGATTTATACCCCTGACCCTCCGTTTTGCCCACAAAATTCATCCATGTTCAGGAGGCTGAAACTTTAAATCAAATGATTTATTTTTAAAAATCTTTTGAGATTTAGATGGTTTCAATATTCCTCTTATCAAATATAACTGACAAACATCTATTCCTTTCACTTCAATTTTTGAGTTTGGTGATGACCCTTACATGGAATGGCTGATTCTTAGCCATGCATAAATTTAGGCCTCGATTATCCTTGAAATCACACGCACTGCTTCTGCATATCATTCGCGCTGCCTCAACAAATTAACAGTGATCGTTGGAGGATTATGTAGGATTGAGGCAGTGGTCAACCCTCCAATGAACACATTCATGAACTTACAGAGGATTCTGGAGGATTGAGGCTGTTTCCAATTTTACATGGAACTAGTTGGAGGATTTTGAAGGATTGAGGGTGCACCATAGCCAAAAGGTCTAGGGGTTAGGGCTAATCAACAGACCTTGGCCCAATTTTATGGCTCTGCTAACCATAGAATTCCGCGCTTACGATCACCATTTTGTGCTAACCGTACTAGCAGAAAAATTATGTGCTAACCCTGTAAGCACAGAATCCTCAGTGTGATGTAGGCATGCACATATAAGCCAAAATTCCTTGCCAATCTGTGAAATACGCTTACCGTTAGCACAGGATTTTTCGCTAATGGTAAGCAGAGCCAAGAAATTGGGCCCTGGTAGAGTTTTATTTGAACATTGCCATGTATTGCAATAATAAGTGTGAAATGTAAAACACACTTCCTGTCTGTCACTACAACAGTCAACATTGACCAATCAGATCACAAGTTTTGGTCAGGTGACCACGTCAAACATGGTCACAAGCACAGTGAGAAATGCACACAAACAAAGGCAAACAAGGCTTACAGCAAAATCCCAATAGTCCATCAGATACTTACCTTATTTGCAGCTAGAAGGTAGGAGTGAAGTCTACCAGGCAAGGCATGGAGGAAGATGTACGCGTAGGAGCGGAGGGCGTAGGCTGGCGAGTATTCCCAGGTTTGAAAACCTTCTCCATAGATCAGGTAATGGGTCTGGGACATGGTGGGAAATAATATAAGACACTGTCAGTTCATTTCTGTAAGCAGCGGATCATGCTTTGAGTTTAAGTTTTAAGAAAATTAATCCATTTGTCCCTGAACAACTCCAAACTGCCCCTCCCTGTTTTAAATCGCCCGAGCATTCTTAGTCCAAAAATTTGGGACTCTCAATACTGTGTATGAGAGTCCCAAAAATCAAGGTATTGTAAACATGCAATACAAGAAAATAGACTGGCATCTGAAACAACCAGTCCAACAACTCTTCAGTACTGCATCAATCGACTGTGTTAACAGAAATGTCTGGTACCCAGTCTCCATTTCCACACATTCTCTACCGTCATGCCACCAGACTATTGAAGTGTCAATCTCTGCAAAATGTTGGACAAGCACCAGTCTAGTCTTTAGCTTCAAACTGATATCACCTGCTTCACTCTTACATGCAAAATGTTAAAGAAAAGTCTCCTTTAAAAATTGAATTGAGACCTCAAACTTGGCTGGTGAAATACTGAGGACCTCGTCTTTGCTCCATGAGAATTGTGGAGAACTTTGTTTGCTAAAGAGTGAGTAAAGTTGGCGTGATCTTGTTTTGCATGTTTTTCTGCACTCAGGGTCCCAGTCTGGAACACTCTATTGTTTAATTGATTCATCAGGGAATAAACACAGTGAACAATGCAGCACAGGTGCTAATGGGTTAACTCAGGGGTGATTTGAAGCTACAACCAATATTATTGTAAATAGAGTTATTTTCAATAATCTACGTACTGGCTCCCAATAGTTGAAAGTCTCATCACAGTCAGAGATGTTGCTGAGAAGAGCGGCACAGAAACGGGCTGAGATGAGAATCTTGAGGGCCGTGGATGCTTGAGGAGTCCAACACTGGAGGTTGTCAGCATGCTCGGTGGGTACTCGGACATGACGGGACACACTAGGGATGGAAAAAAAAGGAGAACAGTTACTAACATTTTCAAAACCATGAGAAATTGTTGCATTATATTTTATTCATAACTACCTAAACAGTTTACCCATTCCTATTGGTCGAGAGCCCATCACGTGGCTGGCCTTAAACGGATGATAAAGACATGGCTAGCTGGTCTTAAACACTTTTCCAGTGTCACATGAAATTTGGACTCCTAAAAATCCAGTGCCTTTTAACATTTTATTGGTTGAACGTTCACAATCCTCACGTAGGCATGCGCAATACTACCAGTTTAGTCAGAATTTTATCGTCCTAAATTCACAACGCAACACCCTACAATCCTGGCCAAAATGGTTGGGACACTTGGAAATAACCTTAGCCTCCAACGGTCACCAACTCCCCCGCTCAATGTTGTTCTCTTTAGGGGATGGAGCACAAACCGCGCACTGAGAGACAACATTGAGCGGGGGCTGGGGGGTTGGGAACCCAGCGAGATTTGGCCAGGATTGTAGGTGCATTCTGCGCGACATCGTGCGCCAATCTCCATAAAAGGAGTTGTTTACATCTTACTCATCAGCTGGACACTCAATTATTTAGCTAGAGGGGTGTTTCAAAAAACATGAAGTGAACTTGAATCAGGTTTTTTTGACCGAAAAGTTTTGATTTGTTTGACAGAAAAGGTATTTATGAATGGGAATAAATATGTGCTTGGTCGGTATTAATCACTCTGTTTAAGACCGGGTAATTATCAGCTCCCAGACTCCAAGCGTTCTTAAACAGAGTGATTAAAACCCTCCCAAGCACACATTTATTCCCTTAATTATGAAACCAGAGGAGTGAAGGAGAATGTGTTTCAATCACAGTTTTAGTTTACTCATCGCCTTGGACGTTGCGTCTCAGGTTGAATAAGGCCACGTAAAAATAATACACCTGTTTCTCGTCCCCACCCATTTTTTTCTTCTTGCCCACCTCCTTTTTTCTTTCTTCTTTTTCAATTCACATGTTTGCGATATATTTTGCAAATTTAATGTCAGAAAAAATATTGCAACCTGATGCCACTTTTTTCTTCTTAATACATGTATCATCACAATAAAGGTCATTCATTGCAAAAATGATGATAAGACATGAATCTAGGACTGAGAAACATTTCTAATTTTTTTTAGGAAATACTGTCCGACTCTCCAAGCACTTTGTACCATTGTACACAATCACAGGATTGTGATTTCCTTTTGTTTGTGATCACAATCACAAACACAAAAGGGAGGGGAACGGCCCTTGAGGTAAATCCCCCTTTATGCTTCTTCTCCCCCGATAGACTGTCATGACTGTTCGATCAGCCATCGACTGGGTCCTCGAAAGTCATGAAAGTCAAAAGTGGTCGAAAAGCGCCATCTATTGTTCGTGAACGGAGTCCATAAATTCAATACATTCATGACACCGACAGTGACATTTGATTTATATTCGTTCGCGTGTTGAAATTTGTCCGAAAATTAGGCAACAATTTTTGCGACCAAAAATCAATTTACCTTTCGTGTGTTTCAGCACCTTTTGTCTCCTTCTTTGCTGCTAAGTGCCGCCCCTTACCTCTGGAACTAATCGACCTCATTTTACAGCACCAATATATACTAAATTTCGAGTATTTTTGCGACACTTTCCAGCGGACAGAATAGGCAACGCCGTGACCATGAACTAACTGAATGCAAACTCTTGAGGGCGTCGCTGCAAGGCGTCAGTCGTGTCGTCTGCACCGCATGCACCGCGCGTCATCATAATTATTGTTTGATATTTCGGTACTAATACTATTAGTTCCTAAATAACTTAACTTTAAAACTTTAAAGTAAACGCATCTGATAATGCCGCCAATTTGGAACCAATATTGATTGTTCTTGTATAATTATTGTGCCAGTATTGGATTGCTCTTTCGTGTATTCGCAGTATCCCTACTAGTACTAGTGCACACAATTTGAGACTGATTAACATTTATTTTAATAGTTAGAATTGTGAACAATTCTCCATAAAATTATTTTAATAGTTAGAATTGTGAACAATTCTCCATAAAATGTGCACAGAGTCCAAAAACCACAAGATTATAATGCACAGCTCCTTGTTTATTAATCTCAAAATCATTGGATATGAACTTTGTTTTGATTTACATTGTATGTCATACACGTGTGATACTAAAACAAAATGAAAACACAAAACTGAAAAAATTGAACAATCTACAAGATAATGAGTTGTGCTTTTTAAATTACATATCTACATACTGCACTTTAACAAAAAGACTAGCCCCCAACATTTTTGAATTCATAATTATTAACAGTTATTATTTTATACATGTGTATGATTTACTCTGATCGATCTGTGTTTACTTAGACACTGGGAATGATTGCTAAATCTTTTTCTTTTTTATTTTGAGCATGGAATGATTTACTTCCCAATGACCCGGATATTCCACTTTTGATCCACTAACATCCCACACAAACCTTTGTTTTTAGTTGGTTTATTTAGTGTAATTTACATTCTTTGTTTCTTGTTATTTTCCTTGTCTGCCTACACACGTGTTACTGTACAAAATGATTGTTAAAATCCTGCTTTATCAATGTTGACTGTCAATTTTGAGGAACAAATGTCTATAGGAACTTTTCATTTTGTTTTATCAGTTTACAGAATTAATTGGGAATAAAGTTGCAAATCTGCACCATTTACAGAGCAAGTAATAGTTGAGTAATCACATTATATAGGCACAAGTTTTTATTTGAGTAATAAATATTTTACACGTTAACGGTTAGTAGAAAGCCCTCAATGAACTGGTTTGATTCAAAATTGAAATCCTGTACGTCCCCCGATTGAACAATTAACAAATGTTCATAACTTGGAATAACATTTCATTATAATTTTGTGTGCAAAAAGCAAAAGAAAGTCAATACAATTTCTTTGCCACATTTACATGACAACAAACACGGTGCAGATTTTCATGATTGTATTTACATGTGTTTGAGCCACGAGTAATTTCCTTTTTAATATGATCTTCAGTATAAAAATTCATCTTAATAATAGTCATCACTGACTGAATTTGACACTTAGACGGCAAATGTCAAGTCTGACAAGTCTGGTGCAATTTAAACAAAAAAACACCAAAAACTGACCATGCTTTTCAACAACAAACGGTGACCTTTCGTCAGCACACATTCTGTAATACTGCCACCCTGTCACAATATTATTTAATTTATACAATAATGACAATTGTTTCAGATTACATTCAAATGAACCACCATCCTGTTGATATAACACACTTTTACCTTTTGTAAAGAAATTTAAAAAAAATTAAAATGAGGAAATAAATAAAAACAGTTCAACTGAAAAGTCTGTCAACTGTCCCCTCTACTTACTTATTAAGGTACTTAAACAAATGCTAAATGTTGTCATGGTTTCATCATATGAAATTGATATACTCTTTAAACAAAACGTAGAAAAAAATACAAAAATTAAAATAAAATAATACGTAGACAAATTTTCGTTAAAAATCAAAAACAAAATCAAAAAGGGTAGTTTTGGGGATATAAATATTAACATTTACTGAACAGCACTATATACAAAAGACCCATTGAGCCAGATATGTACATAACAGGTCCTGCTGTTAAACGTCTGTATGTTTTATGGACTTTCAATGCCGACACGCACACACATTCACAGGATTTTCTACCATAACACATCCCAAATTATACGGACAAATTCACAGTCTTTTCAAACATGATGGCCAGTTTGATTGAGCTACAAAGCTTGGATAAATGTTTAGGTCAAGAAATTATTTATTTAGCAAAAACAGGCTATCAGCTCAAATAGCCAGGTAAAGTATAGTGTGAGCAGATTTCTGCTCAGCATGAAGCATTTGCTGAAAACTCGAAGTTTATTTTCAAAATGCAATATATCCATTTGAATGAAGTGAAAAGTTTTCATGGTTATGAACTTTAAAGACTAAAAACAGTCCAAGAGCTGTTTCTTAACTTCATTTTTTGCTTCACTGTAATTTTTAAATGTCAGAGATGAAACTGGCATATGGCAACAAAATTGGAAAATAGGGCGAACAAAAATACGTGTCCGAAATCTGGGCCACGCTGCAGTCACATATACAATTGTACATGTACATGCATGTACAATACACTTCATGCCCAATTTCCGGACACCGACTCCTGCTTTATTTTCGATTCCAACAAAATTTTGTTTCATAGCATAAAACGCCTGAATTACGGTTAGAGTAATGGAGTCATCAACAAAGAAGTTCACTTCTTACTTGAGAAATTTAAAATGTGTTTAACTATATAACAGCCGTCAAAACTAGCACTGGGTAGCCAGGAGAGGGCGAGATTCTAAGAGGTAACAAAATGGCTTCTATCGCATCTTGGAAACATACTCTTCTATTCTTCTCGCTTTATACATGTAGCAGTTTCATGAAATTGGGACAATGTCTAAATGGCTCACTCTAAACACTTCTGCCATACGATGTGTGTTTCAGTTGAGATAATATGTGAGTACTCTGTGAAAATACGAAAAAGATGTCGTAGTGTAGTAGTGTAACATTTTGAAGAACAAGTATTTTTAAAAACGTGTCTGTGACACATGAAATTATGTATTCTTTTAAATGGTGAAGTTGGAAGTTTGTGAAAGTGAACAATATGGCTACATGATGGAAGAGTCAGAAACCACTATTAAATGTCAGATTTTTTTGAAGAATTAACAGAGAGACTTTTTACATAGTTAGGATACTGGCATACACCAGCGGAGCAAGATTCAGTCTACATAGGCCTCTGTGGTTTTTAACTGCTTCTACGTCTACAATATTATATAATTTGTTATTTTTCTTGCCCTTGGGTTTATCATACAGGGCTATTTAAAAAAAAAATCTCTTACAGTATTTCTGTACCCAAAATGTTCAAAATATAAAAGAAATGGTACAAAGGTACATTGGCAGCTATAAAAATGTAACTTTTCAAATATCGATTTGGCAAAATGCAAGTTCATCGGAAAAAAAGGTACAAAATGTTTGTAATAACTTAATTCAAAATAAAAAACACTAATGCCCCATCCTTCATGCTTAAGCAATGACTAATAAGCTAGCGGTGTGCAAACCCGTCTGATTGTACAAAGCCTGAAGTTGTCAAGTTGCAGCAAGTTAAAGTAGTATTAAAAAAAAGCTACAATATGAACTGCAAACTAAAAATGAAACCCTGTTCAAAAATTGCTTTCATTTTTTTGGTTGTTATTTTTATAACCTAAACACTGTTTCTTTCTTCAGAACCTCAAGGTTATTTTACACTTTTAACTTTTATGATGACTGTTTTGTCTTTTCAAACAGCTCCAGAAGATATATACATAAATGTACAGAGCATAAAAACCCACTGCTCTGGATGACAACGCATCGTCAAGCTGAAATTACACAGAGGCAAAATCTCCTTTAACAACAGAAAGAAATCCTGTGCTTCTTATTTGTTTTTTTAACTGGAATGATAAACTTACATAATGACCAGTTTTAATATAAACACACTGTTGAAATCAAGTCAGAGTCTACAATGAGACTACGTCATACCAAGGATGCATGGTTGTCCATAGTATACTATTTACAAACTATTGGGGGCGAAAGTTGACAACTTTGATAAACTTACATAATGATAACCTTACATAATGACCAGTTTTAATATAAACACACTGTTCAAACCAAGTCAGAGACTACAATGAGACTACGTCATACCAACGATGCATGGTTGTCCATAGTATACTATTTACAAACTATTGGGGCCGAAAGTTGACAACTTATGAACTTTCACAGTCGCACAGATTTTTCTTATTTGAATTCATGAGGACTTTCAGTGCATTTTTTTCCTAGATTTGACGTTCCCCTCATGGCTTGAAACGAAAAAGACAGCTATAATCATGATGGAGAATGGTGTGTAGTCAGGTGATGTGCGATCACATGACTGATCACATGACTGGTCACGTGACTGGTCACATGACTGGTCACATGCGTGTTTCTTCTGATTTGGTGCTGTGCGTGCCCAGGGACTCCCTGCTCCTTGATTTGTTCTTCCCAGTCCCAGCAAAGTGGAAGTCTGTCGGCATCTCCAGGTTCTCCTGGGAGATATCTGGCGAGATTTGTCCCATGAGCGCGATGGTCTCGCCGTCCTCAATGTGCACTGAGTCATGCTTGTTGTTCTGGAGGTGGTCTAAGCCGTTCAGATGGATCTCAGGTAGCACCGTGGTGTCGGGTACGGTGCTTGGCGTACCGTTGCCCACGTGGGCATCTGAGTCCAGACTACCGTCCATTGGCAGACCGTCGTGGGTTGTCTCAGCTAAATCGTAGACTTCTGGACCCTGGGCGTCATCTGGTGGCGTGTTCACTTCCAGCTCGTTGGCGTTTGTGACGCTTGGGTTGGTGGGCTTGCGTTTCTCTGATTTGGTCCGGCGATGCCAGAACTTGGATGGCCGCTGATTGCGCTGTGTGCCCGTGCTGGCTACGGTCTGGCTGCGGGCCCGGTACCAGTTGTCGCTGTCCAGGGAGCTGTTCCTGGCCGAGTCCGACATCTGACGCAGGTTGCTGCTGTCTGGTAACGCTGTCAGGTAGCGTGTCTTGTGCCAGTCTTTGTTCCTTTCAGAATCGTGACGATTCAGCGACTGCACCTTCAAGTTTTTAATCTGCTTCTCGGCAGTGTACACACTATGGAGGGCTAGGTACAGGAAGTGGTATTCATCCTAGAAAAAAATCAAAGAAATCAGTTAATCACCTCAACAACCCTTCAGCCTTGATCAAATTCCACCTAGGCTGATTTTTTCTTTTTTTCAGTTCCTGTGGGTTCTCTAATGTGGGGTTTTACCCCATCTCCAAAATGAAGATTTCTCTCTTTGGGTTTCTTCAGGCTTCTAAACGACACTGAATTTGCATTTTTGAGGAACCTTTTATTTCATTAACAGAAGGAAATGAAAAATAAAAAAAATTACAAAAAACAAAAAATCGAATTAGCAAATGTTTCTAGGGAAATTAAAATACATTTGAAAGTACTTGAACATCATGAATAAGGTCTCTTTAACAACTAAGGTCTCAATAATAATAATAATAATAATAATCGGCATTTAAGAACGCTCTTTTTAGTACACTAAATCACAGCGCTTACAGTATTATTATTACCCCTGATCATTGGGCCAATTTAACATTCCAAATACCATCTCAGCTCCCTGAGGAATATACACCTCGATGCTGCCTGTTAGGCGCAAGGAAGCTAAATCAATGACATAACCATCTCTGCCCTCACAGGTACCCATTTACTCCTGGGTGGAGAGAAGCAATGAGTGACAAAGTGCCTTGATCAAGGGCGCACGCACCATGACCCCGGCAGGACTCGAACCCACAACCTGCAGCTTTACCCACAGACCATGAATCCAGTGCCCTTAACCACGAGGCCACAGTACTCCATTGTATTATCAACAATAAAAACAAACCAACAACCGAAATTTGAAATCATCACCTCGTGTGGAAAGAAAAAATTGAAACTACCCCAAAGACCAAACTGTGGGACAGCTAAAAACAAGAGAATCTCACCTTTGTCCCAAACATGCCTGGCCTCTTGTTGGCGTAGAGTTTGACCACTTTGTAGACGTCAACGCTGTTCTCCAATGCCAGCTGCTGATGCAAGGTGGAGAGTGCACAGAACGTGCCTGCTTGCCGTCCCCCAAACCTGCAGATATGAACGACCAAAACCATTGAAATGTCAGGTACAAAAATATCAGGCTAAGGAGAAATATATGGTTTAGCAGATTTTATTTGCTAAGCAACAAAACAAAAATAAACGAAAATTGCAATCGAGTTTTAATTTCAAATGGAATATTGTGTTCATTCACAAAATCTCCAGGGCCCTATGTCACAGAGCTGCTAAGCACCAAATACTGCTTAGGTAATTTGATTTGCTTAGTAAAAATCAGCTAAGAACCTGCAAAATATTAAGCAGGCTTCAACATTCAGGTACAAAATCCTTAAAACCCAAGGTTGCCTAACAGAACAATAGTAATGGGGAAATTAACGTGCTAAGTCAAAAAAAAAGCAACCCTCCCAAACAACAGTAAAGAACCATAAAGAAAGTTTGCCAATTTAGGCACTTCCAATCTTTTCACGTAAAGAAGTACGATCCTTGTGAATGGATGAATTACCTATCATGGACCGTGATTGGTCCAACCACGTCTTTGTTGACCACCGCCAGCATCCGACTTCTCTCCTCCAGCGCGTAGATGAGGTCAAATGCCGTGTGGAGAGGTGAGCAGCTATCTGGCCAGTAGCTACAGTGGTACTGCTTGACTGTCAACTGGTCATCGTCCTGAGCAAAGTGACAACAATGACAAAGTGACATCCAGTAATTGTAGTGGAACTGGATGATTTGTGGTGATTGTGTATTTTTGCCTGTGAGTTTTGATATTTATCTGTGTGAATTTTGCTAATTTTTGCAATTGATTTAATTATCTGTTTACTTTTTACTTTATTCTTAAATATGTAATGCGCTCTCGAACAGGCTGGTCCTGGAGAAAGCGCAATAAAAATGCAATAATTATTATTATTATTATTATTATTATTGGAACAAGATAAATAACAAACTAAAGTTTTCCTGAGGAAATTAACATGGAAAGTACTGAAATACAACTTTCTCCATTGTAGTCTTTTCCCCAAATGTTTCTTTAACCCTAATGTTCCAGGGTATTTTGTCTACAAACCCTACCCAACCCAATAACTGATAACATGAAACAATTGTCAAAGTGAGAGGCCTGACCAGTGTAACATGATCAAACAGGTCAAAAATATCGAGGCCAAACTACCTCAGAGTCTGCGGTTGCCAACTGCAGCAGGACAAGGTCCTGTGGTACTGTTCAATGAGACTAGCTCCCATCGTCTCACAATTGGCAATTAATTCAATTGTGTTGATGGCCCAATCCAGCAAGGTCCCACAGACTACACCTGTTGCATGTGGCAGGTCAGGGGTTAAGATGTTACGTGTTTTACCTGTGAGCAGCAGAGAAGGAACTCCCTACTGATGTAAGACATATTGGAATGTTCTTCCTCACACAGCGTGACCTTGATGGTCCCAAAGGTCAACGACTCGTCCTTGTTGGTTGGCCAATAGATGGGGCTGTCATCCTGAAGGACAAACACACAGTATCAACATTGAGTTGCTTGAGGAACAAATGAGAAATTTATCATTCCTAAAGAAATGCAAAAAGTGCCAACTGATTTCAAGACTGAACTTGTAGGGTTCCCACCAACCTCGTCCCCAGTGCTTAGTTTATTTCCAACCGCGTTTCCAATAGTAAACCCTGGATAGGAAACTTTCTTCCTGTATCCTGATTGGATACCGCAATTGGCTAGTAATGGATTTTTATCGTGTACTTGGTGCTATTATTGGTGCGCTCATTCGTCCACGCCTTCTCGAAAATACTAATTTCCTTTCCAATTTGCTCATATTAATATGAAATATGATACTGCATGTTGTCTCGATAAGATCGTAACAGTTTGATTTCAAAAATTGTGTTTTCATAACTCACGAATTGACTCTGTTTTTACCCCAGACACCGCATACAAAAACAAACGCTAATGTGTAACGCATATCCAGGCACCAGACTGTTCCTCATTTGCATACATGTTCAACAATCTTGCACATGCAAATGATCCAATACCAGGGTGAGAGAGCAGGTAGTGGTGGGTGCGTACTGCTCGACACCCTGGGCACGAGGTTGGGTTCCCACCACTTTATGAAAACCAAATTCACAAATTCCCATGGAATTTTTAACGAGGTTGCTGGGAAGTCACGAGGTGGTGTAGCACAGCCGATTGTTATTGTCTGGAGAGGTGTGTGATATTCACACTGCATAAACACTAAAAAGCCACCATAGCCAGTCAGTCAATGGACACAACGTGGACACATGGCACAAGACGCACATGCGCCAAACCTTTCCCTTCTGGGTCACTGTCAAATTCTCTGAGTTTTCCCTACTTTTTGGTGTTTTTCCCAAATTCTTTGAGTTTTCCCTGACTGGAAAAATTTAAACTTAATTTCTAGGTTTTCCCTGATTTCCCGAGTGACTGGGAACCTTGACTTGCAAGTAAAGGAATTCAGTGGTAAATAGTACTTTTTCCATTTTATTTTTGAGTAAATAACATTCACAAGATTTTGTGTGGTATCGCACATCTACAAATGCAAATGAATAATGAACTGCAGGATAGCGTCAACTGTCAATTTAAAAGAAGTGTCTTGGAGGCAAAGCCTAGTCTTACCTCCTCCTTGTCCGTTAGCATGACGATGGTTGTTGAGTTGCACTCCCACAGCATACGCCAAAACTCTGTCATGGTGTCCTTCAGTGGGTACTGGGTCACTATGAACTCCTTGTTTCTACGGTAACCCTGTCCAATCAAATGATGGCAGTTGGGTCAGTGGGAAGAACATGAAAAGAACGACAAATAACAAAAGTCTAGTTGAGCAAAAGCAGCAACATCAGACCCAATGGGATGTTAACATGTACATTATTTTAGAAAAGGAAGGCAAAGTTTTGAAACGAAAATTGTGACCCTCTAGCACAAAACCAGCCAGAAGTCACATGGCCGTATTTTGAGATACATGTATAATGTAATGGCACCAATTACCGAAATTCAGATTTAGGCCTTGTAAGTTAGAATAATGAATTCATTTCACTTTCAATGAAGTTAATTAGTTATTTTCCTAAGCAGTTCATTTGGAAACTTTAACTGCAATTTTCTTGATTTTTGTTTACTTTCCGAGGCCCAAAAATTGGGAACGGAAAATACCAATAACTCCATCAAATTTCGTCCGATTCCAATATTCTATACATCATGGGAAAGCTTGTTCAATGTCCTTTCCAATGAGCCCCAAATCAAGGTTTTCAAGAATTTGGTTCAAATGACTGGTTTTGTGCTGGATGGTCACAACTGTCTGGCGTGTATCAGAGTTCAGTACTAAGTTACTGAATTCAATATTGCGTGTATTCATCCAAATCCAAGTTGGCCAAAATATGCAAATATTTCTAAAAATGATCGCATGAAAATGGAGGGGGAGGGGTTCCCATAAAGAACGTACGCATGAATAGAGGGGGTGTTAAACATTTCATACACCATGCATACAGGAGGAAGGGGGGCCCAAGCCAATGTGTACATATGCAGAGCGATAATTTGCTTTTAATAGTAATTGTAATGAAAAAAGCAATGTACTTTCTCATAATCATAATATTTAATGCCTACATGTACCAGGACCAGCTTCTATGCATTGAAAATTGTCTACAAAGTCGGCTTTTCATGCGTACAATGTGTGTACTTTATGGGCAACCCCTTGGCAAAAGTGCATCAGAAAATTCTGCTCTTACGGTTAGTAACTTTAACAGGTAAGCAAGAAATTTAAACCTGTGCACAGGTGTACATCCCATAACTAAGGATTCTTCACTTACAGGGTTAGCACATAATTTATTTGCTAGTGTGATAAACATAAAACAGTGATCTTAAGCGCAAGGACTCTGTGGTTTAGCAGAGCCATTAAATAGGGCCCAGAAAAGAACCCAGGCCCTACACAGAATTAATACCTGTAGGAACGATGCGTTGATGTAGTCAGAACTCTCCTGTCCAGCCACGCCCGAGATGGACACTCGGTTCCTCTCGATGGGGAGGAGTTTACTTCGGTTCTTGCTGCGATTCAGAGCATGGCGAGCTTTGGAAAACTCGTACTCGCGGATCTTTTGGGTAGCGATGAACTGTGGAGCACAAAAAAAAATATTATTGGAAATTGTGAGATTTGAGTACAACTTGGGAGAATGACCAGTTACACCATTCCAAGTCCCTGTCCGGGCTGTTATGTAATGTCCGTGACACAGCATTTGAGAGCTCAGTGAATAAACCTGAACATGTATTTTCAAATCTAATACTTGTACATCCATCCTCTTATAATGGTCAAGGAGATTACAGACTAGGAGTTTTGGATCATTTCTCTGAATCATTTATTAGTTATCCTGGTTAATTGGCTTGTCATGGATATTACACTTTCATAATGCTGGAATCTGTAAAAGAGATTTGGTTTTGAGAAATCACTGAATGAACGTAAATTGTCACAGAAAATTTACAATGTGCATGGATGGAAAAGTATTAAAAAAAAACCTGTCACAACTGTTTAAAGAACACACAGGGCACAAGACATCTTACGCAACATCTTTGTTATGGCAGTTGAGTCTTCTAATCAAAATGGTGATTAAAAATGTCTTCAGGTAAGACACATGTACATCACAGTAATCCTGGCTCCCAACCCACCAGTTGGGAGGCAAAATGTTTTGAAAGTGTAGTGTACATGTGGGATCTGTAAAGGTTTCTTATGTCTTTCTTGGTCATTTAATACCACATAAGTAATTTTGAATTACAGCATGACTTTGGGTTGAAGGAGTCCTTTTCATTATATAAAAATTCTTAAAAATTAACTTTTATTATGTTTATGAATTAAAGTAATCACATCTTTGCTTTAGCTTTTTTAATACATAGAATGAGTACATCATTTACTCTGATTTATAAGATTGACATTTGTTGCTTGTTCAAGTGTCTTTTGTTTACTATCATCTCGATAGTTAGAAAATAATAGATGACCAGTTTAATTGGTTAAAGGCCTGTTGATGTTATGCTTTGTCAGCTACCCAAACGGTTAAATTCAAGTAATTATTGTCATTAGTTTTGTTCATAATATTTTAGTTTATCTTTATCTATCGTTCACTTAAATCTCATACTTAATAAAACTTGATTAATTAACTTTAATCTTTCTAACCTTTCTTCTCTCTACTCTGCTATTTGTTATAAATCTACACCTTGTTAACTGCTTCAGAACTCCTACCCCCGGGTGATGACCGTGATGCTGATTATAATAGCTTTTGTGAGTGGAAGGTGAGGTGGCAGTGGTGAAACTGTGATTCTGTCAAGCAGAAAATGGCTGTTGCCTTGATTCAGGCACAACGATCAATATAGCTGTCCAGTGCCAGGAACAGTTCACTCCTGTGGGTTGTCATGCACTAAATCAAATGACCAATCATCCAGAAATTTAATTAAGTGTTACTTAATTTATGTAATATTTCAGTAAGGACTCACGTTTAAGTATTAGATGCTAAAAAAAAAAACCTTTCAAAATATTTAATTTATTAGCTATTGTACGGCAAATGCTCAACAGTCTCACAATATTAGAACACTACCTATGACCTATGAACAAGAATAATTTGATCAATAATGTTTTTGTTACTGTCAGGTTGAGTCAGGTTGGCGTAGCGGTACTTTCCTCGCTTTCCACCGCTGTGACCCGGGTTCGATTCCTGCCTGGGCCAATATGCGGATTGGGTTTTCAGTCCCTACCTGATTCCGTGGGTTTTTCTCAGAATACTCTTCTGGGCTTTTCCTCCCACCTCTAAAACTGTAATTTCTTCACATTGTCTTCTCTTGACTGGGCCCCATGGGAGATCAGTGGATTCCACTGAATGGGCTACCCAGTTAAAGTAAAGAAATAAATAATTAAATAAATAAATAAATAAATACTGTGACGGTCTAAGAGCCAACCCCCCCATTTTCTTTAAATATTCATTAGGTTCTTTTATTATTCAAATTATGCAGATTATTACACAATCCGGCTTGGCCCACGGCCCGCCGCACTCTCACAAGCACCACTTTCTCTTTTTATCCATTAGTTTTACAAATAATTGCATTGACTGTTTTATTTCTACCTTACCAGTTGATTCACATTATCCTGAGTCAGTTTTCTGTTCCAATGTGCATTTTTTTTTGGATAAGAAATGTTTCGTTTCCAAGAGTAATTTTGATGACGCAGATTGTTAAGAATTATACACCTACATGTAATTTATTCCCCTTTTACTGACAATCCTGCTTCAATCCTCTTTGTAGTTATTCAGTAAGGAAGCACTAGTGTTACTCTTTTAATTTAGAAGTTGCAATACTTTATTTGTCCGATTTTCTGTATTTTTTCGTTAATATGGCCTTGCTGCTACATGGCGGCAATCCTTTTGGTTAGGTTATGTTCATAAACACTTTGTGTGCTTTAGCCACTTAGTTATTTTTGATTTTACAATGATTGTTTGACATTAACTTTATAATTATTAATTAGCAACAGCTAGACAAGTTTTATTTAAACATTTTTATTTATTGACCACTGCACTCTCACTTCTGTATTTGGGGAGACACCAGCTCATGACATCTTCTCCTTTCATTTCAGGAATGAAATAAATCATGTGAGAGGAGCTACAGGACGTTTCCTCTATCTCTTTTATTGACTACTACCCCCGGGTGTCACAAGTTTTTTTTAGAAACGAGCATTTTTCATCCCCTCAAAGGAATATGTTTGTGTCTATTTTTTTTACCCCTTCTGTGGTTGCCATGGTAATCTAGCAAGTATAGACTACGCGGTGCATTGTTTCAAGGAGATCGATACAACTACCGATGCATTGTTGTCCTTCACCATGGCAATTGCTAACAACAAAAGAGGCAGCTATGTGATGCAGAAGGCTTTTAAAATGACCAGCATTTGTTTTTTGGGCCACGGTTACGTTGCAATAGACTTTTCCAGATTTTTCCTTAAGCTCCGCCCACCTGTGGTCACCTGACCAAAATGTGTGATGTCATTGGTCTCATGTGATGTCATCGCGCACTGTTTGATAGAAGACAGGAAGGGTCCATATGTGTAACTGTTTAGTAATGAAGAGAAATTTTTCACTTTAAGAGATGTTGTTCATTTCATATCCAAACACCAAGTGGGGAAGATGCAAGGGTCCGCAAGCTCTTGTTTGGGTTTGGCTAGCCTCTGCCTTGCAACTTATTGCCCTGTGCTTTGCAGTGCAAGCTGCGTAGCCTCCATTGGGTGGGTCTGTCCTCCGACCTGGAGCCTGTGGGGGGCCGGATGCTACAAACTTCTTGACGATGCTATGAGTTGGAGCAACGCGCAGGAGGCTTGCGAGGAGTTGGGCAGTGAGCTGGCTTTGCCGTGGTCTGAAGAGGAAACTGCTTTCCTTGCGACCATGGCACAGAACAATTTCTGGATCAACTGCAACGATTTTGACAGCGAAGGTAGGCCCTTGTTCTGTATGCTCTTCAAATCACTAATTACACCAACAATTACTAGCTGAGTTTTCCGTTTTGCAATTCAGTGTCTTTCAAACCTAATCGTGAGAACGGTGCGATGCATTTTGACCCTGAAAACGCACTCGCATTAACTTGCCAGGAAAGTTCAAAGCCATTCTGTTTTGTGAGATTTCAGCCAGTAACATCAAACCAATACCAACTCAACAAATCTTTGTGAGGCTCATGGATAATTCTGTATAATTTTTTTTTATCAAAAACAGCAAAGCTCCTTATAAGATTCAGTTTACTTCATGGAGAGGCCCAAAAACCAAATCAGAAATTACTTCATTTAGACTAGAACTCACAAATAAAAGAAATGCTTTATACTGCACTCCACTTATGTATTGTTTATAAATACTTTATGCTCAGAGCTTTTGGACAGTTCAGGCTGGATGACAGGAAAACAGCTATTTGACCATTTTCAATTTCCATCGCAAATTTGTTACTTTCACACATCTTTTGACCTTTTTCCTTTCCTATTTTGAAGGTTACTGGGACTGTCTGGACTACATCGCTGGAGTAGACACCATACCCTGGGCACCCGATCAGCCAGACAATGACTACAGATATGGGACTGGTGAACACTGCGCTCTAGTCTGGCCATCAGGCCATTGGAATGATGCACCATGCTTTCACCACAACATGGCAATATGCCAGCGTTCCGCACTGCCACAATTGCACTTGTAAACAGTGATTATTTAACAACTTTTCTAAAAGCCTTTTCGCACTCTACAACTTTTAATAGAATGAGACAATTTTACTCCTTAAGTGAACTAACTTAAGCCAAATCACTGAAGTAGACAACTAACACGTCAAGAATTTTCTGAATGCTTTTTCTCACTTATGACTAAAGCCTTATCATCCATAAGACAATTTACAAGTAGATGATGCCAAGAGAGAACTTTAATTCCAAGTTATGTGACACAAATCTTTTGAACATTTACCTTATGCACTTACACGCTATTTCATTTATAATTTTCTCAAACTTTATTTTGTGATTTTTTTGTTTTTGTGGTGTACGTGAAAATGCCCCACCCCAGCCAATGCTTTCTAATTTTGCATAATTTGCCCTTAGAAAATAGAACACATCACAGATCATCTCTGGGGCCTAGTTTTACTACACCACTTGAAGCTGTCAATGTTTGTATTTATTTTATAATATTGGATGGCTTTGAGGTGCATACAAGAATATATTGCACGGGCTGTGACAATATTGCACGAGTCGAAGACGAATGCAATATTGTTATAGCTTGTGCAATATAGTCTTGTATCCCACGAAGAAAAGCCATCTGATATCATTATTATTTAGATTAGGCTTACATGATTTAAAAGACTTTCAGGAAACTGTCTTTATTTCTCAAATTTTATGGAATTACATGTTTTTCGCTACCGAAGGACATTTCGCGCCGCTCAAAGCTGCAGTGCAGTGAACGTATACCTTAGTGATGCGTGCTGTGTCCACGTGCAGGTGCAACGGTACCCCGCCCTACGTTCTGATGACTGGTTGAAAACAGTGCTTTCTACGCTGTAGATCGTGCGGGAACCAGCCAAATTGCACAGATGAGGACAATATCAAAAGTAATATTGTCCCCACCTGGGTTCTTTACTGACATCATAATGCAGTCATCCTGGTACTTTTTAGGGAAAGCACACAATAGGCCGATTTTTTTTACCATTGGAAGCCTGGTATGAATTATTATACACTTTATGCATAGATCATCATCTCAAAAGTTGAATATTTCAAGGCTGCATGGAATCAGAAATTTCAAGGCATGAGTTATTTTACAGCAACACTCGTGGCAATTAACAAAAAAATGTGTTAAAATGTTCCTCTGTTGTCTGTGTGCAATTAAACAAGGAAGAGAAGAAGGGGTTTGCTGGTAACCATGGCAACTCATTAGCCTTCATTAGCAACACGTCTGGTATTATTCACTGCACAATAAACAATGACAGGCTGTCGACCAAGCTACCGCAGACAAAAGGAATTTGTGAATAATAACAATGAAATAAATAATTGGAATTTATATGCTCTTATTTATTGAAACTCAAACACAGCACTTACAAAGACCAACAAAAACATGTATTGAAGTGAAGTAAACATCTATTTAACAAAATATATAAATAATCAGAAATAAAATTGCACCGGCCGTACAAAATAGAAGACAAGGGAAGGCTTGTAACGCTGGTCCCAGAGTGCATACAAATTCTATTCAATTGATTCAGAACGGCTACTCGCAGGAAATCTTTTCATGCATTTTGTCTAGACAGTGGGCTGGATTTCGTCACACATTGGCTTACAGGGTAATCCTATATGATAGTACTACCCGGCTCACAAGTATCAGTTAGTCAGTCAGTCAGTCGTCAAAGAATTTACAAAGTAAAATCTAGCCTAGCTCTCTGAGACCAGAAAATATATTGAAACATCTTTGAGAGAGAGAGAGGAATGCAACTAGGAATTTAGAAAAAAACGAGGAAATTCCAAACCCCACAAGACTTTGCACAGTATTTCTCAGTTTGTAATAGCATTCATGAGAAGTAAAAAAAACAAGGAAATCAGCGGATCCGAGGAAAAGTTGCATGCCTGGAGAGAGATGATATTGAGTGACCCACCTTGTAGTGTTCATCCAGTAGTACCTTGCCTTGCTCATCTGGTAGCGTCATCCTGTCTGTGTATTGTCTCAGGTCTGCCCCCTGCACGGTGGTGTTGCCTGCCTTCAGCCACTCCAGGAGAACATCATGGATGAACACGTACTGCTCCTGATGGTCACAACAATTCAAAATTCAAAAATTGGTGACAGAAAATCTGATGTTCATTGCAACTACCCTCGGCGAAAGCTGATCTGTTTTCTAGCCGTAATCACGTTACAGTGCAACGCAAATTGCAAAATCACTAAAATCGCATGATTCATAGATCTTAAAATTGCATGAATTTGTAGAAAATTCCATCGCAAGTCCTCAAAAGTTCATCACAAGTCATCCCGTCCCAAGTCAAGTCACAAGCTATTCAAATGAACCGTGAGAAAGATATTCGGTTTTTATTGTTCATACCCTGTTACTTGTGACTGAACTTGTTACTTGTGGATCGAATTGTTAACCCAAACAGTCGTGCATTGTCCAGTTTTAACAAATTTTTTCACACACACTATGGGTGAGGGTTAATGGACTTGTGATGGACTCAAAGACAACACTAAGAGATGAAACTGGCCTTAGCAAAATAAATCGGAAATTTTGCCTAACTAAAATTTGGTCTGTCTTACCTCTGTCTGCACGAGGTAATTCCTCTGTGTCCGGATTCGCTTCAGGAAGCCAAAGACATTGACTTTGTTCTCAGCTTGCATCTGTTTCAGCATGCTGTCAATCACGATGTACGTGCCTGTACGACCTACTCCAGCACTGAGGATGTAGACAAGATTATAAAGATGCATGAAGCCATTGCACTGCAAAGTTATTTGCTTCACTCTAAAGGCCAATTTACACATACGAAATGTTGGCGCGACAATGTTGCACGTCTTTCAAAGTACCGCACGTACAATTCGATCAGGCAGGCAACTGGGAATATAGAAGAAACGAGGAAATTCCAAACCAAGCAAGACTTCGTACACTGTTTTTCAATTTGTAATGGCATTCATGAGAAGTAAAAAACGAGGAAATCAGCGGATCCGAGGAAAAGTTGAATGCTTGTTTAATGAGGATGTATACATTTTACGCACCTAAATCGTGCGTCTTATCTCTCATTCATTTGTGCACATTTATGAAAACTGTTGCGTATGTGTAAATTGGCCTTAACCGTTCAGGGTATTTTGGCTGGAACACCCTGCCCAACGTAACAACATGCAACACTTGCCAAAGTGAGGAGTCCGCCCAGTGCAATAAGATCAACTATCCTAATGCCAAACTGCCTCAGAGTCTGTGGTCACCAACTGCAGCAGGATACAACTGTGGCATTGTTCAATGGGACTAGTTCTCATTGTCTCAGAATTGGCAGCTAGTGCACTGATGTGATTGGCTCAATGCAGCAAGAGTGGAGTGTCATGGCCTAGCGGTTAAGAACACCGGACTCATGCTCTGGTGTTTCAGAGGCAACAGTGGCGTGGGTTCGAGCCTGCCGGGTGGACACTTGTGCCCTTGAGCAAGGCACTTAACCATTATTGCTTCGTCCTTCGGATGGGACGTAAAGCCGTAGGTCCCGTGTGTTGAGTAATCCGATGCACGTAAAAGAACCCAGTGACACTTATCGCTAAGAGAAGGGGTTAGACCCGGTGTTTCTGGCCTCCTGTATAAACTCCCACGCGGAGCATTTAGGAGATGAACCAACCAAGAAACCAACCAAAGTGGAGTTTTACACTTGTTGCACTGTGTTGCATCTGTCAGGGCTAGGGTTAATGGATCTCTTCTGGGAACCTGTCGCAGGTAAATTACCCTAACCTCCGAGTGATTTACTAGGAACCTTCCTCACTCCTGCAAATTCCAACACCACATGGTAACTCAACACCCAAACTGTTGGCCTCTGAATATTGGTAGTGTGCCTGACCCCATGTAAAGCATAATCAGTTTACTAGTGCATACTCATCCCAACAGATTCCAACACACCCTGGTGTTGGAGTTTGACTAGACGGGGATTGTTAGGATAAAGCAAATTTGAACCTCCTTGCAGGAACTGTCAAGTATCTCCACAATATTTATTCCCCACTGCGTATCATGAGAATCATACCTGCAATGGACCACCATCGGCCCAGCGTCCTCAGGATTAGCCGCCGCCGATTTCTGGACAAATGCCAACACCGGTAACGTGTAGGCTGGTACTCCGTGGTCTGGCCAATCAGTGAAGTGGAACTGCACCACTCTGCGTTCAGGAGCTTTACCATGCTATAGGTTGTGAAACAAATATGGAACAAAATAACCACATTCAATACTTTAACTCTTTCTGAGATCAAAACTGTTCATAAATCTAGTTGATATTCTGAGTAAAAAATACTGATGATGTGCGACATGCATTAAGCCATGACGGCAGAAAGTTCTGTTACTATAGTGATCTGACAGTGGGAGACATCTGCAGAGAAAAAAAAACCTTTCATGCCAATATTGATAAAAAGGGAAACAGAGAGCAAGATTCTCCATCTGTATAGCCACTTAAAGGAAAGAAACACAAAGGAGTGTAGCCAAGGCTTTAGAATTGAAGAGAGGAACTCATGTCAGAAATTTTTTTTTGCCCTGCCCAAATATTGAACATTATTTTTGGGGGAAAGGTTCAGTGGAAAGAACACACATGCTCCCTTAGGTAAACCAACTATCATCTGAAATTTAGAATTTATCCATGTCATCTGACTTGAAACAACATGTTTGCATATGTAAGGAAAGATGTCAAAAAGGAAAAACAAACTGAGAGCGTAAAAGACAATTTCACAAACTGAAACATAAAACACCAGAGTGAAAAAAATACTATGTATGGGGAGTCAGGTTGGCGTAGCGGTACTTTCCTCGCCTTCCACCGCTGTGACCAGGGTTCGAATCCCGCCTGGGCCAATATGTGGATTGGATTTTCAGTCCCTGCCTGATTCCAAGGGTTTCCCTAGAATACACTTCTTCTGGGGTTTTCCTCCCACCTCTAAAATAAGTTACTCTAAAACTGCAATTTTTTTCTCATTGTCTTCTCTACACAAGCTTTTCCAGGCTTGCGAGCTACAGTGCCTTGGGCGCTTTTGAGGAATCCTTGGTTTCATTACCAGAAATATTAAACTAAAATAAAATATATAAAATAATAAAATGTGTAATGTATGATTATTCCAGAAAACGGCACTCGAGACAACAAATCTATCTTCAAGCAAATTTGATTTGCAAAACACATGTGGTGAAGCTACGGATTCAGGGGCGTCGCCAGACCAATTTGAAGGAGGGGGGGGGTGACAAGAAAATTGCTGACAGACCACTGAAAGGTAGCCTGGTATTTTTTCCAGTCACCTGCAGCCGCAACATCAATTCGGACTGTGTTGGATACTATCAAATAATAGGTAGTGTTATATATTAGCATTACAACCCCCTCTAGCGACACCCCTGTACAGAGCATTGATAGCTGGTTGATAGCAATACCAACTAAAAATAAAATTGACACAGCCATAAAATTACATTATTTTCACAGAAATACTCAACAGTGTCATGCATTTAACTAATCAGTCCTCACATTGAGACATTTCTACACAAAACTTCACATTGTAAATGAGAGAGTGAACGTTATCTTCAACATCAATGTGCATATGAACACAGTCAAAGATGAAAGTATATCATGCTCGATGTGAAAATAAGACAAATCAAGTGTAGCCAATAACGACAGTGAGTCTGCCCCAATAAGCCAGATTGGTATTTCAATTGCGCATGCGCACAATGATATGGGCCACGGGTCATTCGGGATAATCGAACACTCATTGAAGGCACATGAATGCGCAAGGAGACGGGCGTCATGAACGCGCAGGGAGACAGGCGACATGAACGCGCAGGGAGGCGGGCGTCATGACGCGCAGTGAGACGGGCGTAGCGCTCGCATGTTACTAATATGTACGAGTATAACAACACGTCAGTAATTTCATCCTGAATGACCTTTGACCTGGAGTACTTCATCGAGATACTGAACTGGCTTATTCAAACGACAAGCACTACCTAGGTCATTATCTTACAAAATCTGTGTGCATTGAGATAATAGAGGCCACAGACTGAAGGAAAAGAATACTTTCTCCTTCTTTGAGAGAAAAACGAAAGACGGAAGGTACACATCGTTTTCTTGATTATTCATTTACAAAATTAAGGACGGTCGAGCCCAGTACTACATGTATTTAAATTGGGCTTAATCGAAACTGTATCAAATATTCTTGAAGACACTTCTTTTGACACCTACTGTATTGTTTATATCCTGGTGAAAGAAAATAAGCAGCAGGGACGAAAACAAGAAAGAAAAAACCAAAGTAAGGAACTATCTGGGAATTACGAGAAACTTTGAAGAATTCTTCTGGCAAGTTCCACAGGTATACTGAAGTTACATCCCTGGCTTTGGGAAGAAAGCTGGTATTTTTAAGCAAGAAAAAAACGGACAGAAGATACACCAAGATTGAAACCTTGGTTTTCTCTCCAAAAGGTAAAAAAGTCAACAGTCATACTGTGCAGGGAATTTGGTTCCCTTTGTAATAACAGTGTCATGCAAATTCACAGCTTATCTATAAACTGCGCATGCTGTGTCAGATTTGGAGTGAAAAAAAAGACACATCCGTGTGAAAAGACTAATATTAAAAACCAAATCAGCACTGGATCAAGAAATATTATAAATATATGAAAAGACAAGAATATTAACCCCAAAGCGGAATTTCTTCTACACTTAACATTATCATATTGTGCACCACACAATTGGAAATATTCATTGCGTTTTATGTAGACTGCTGGATTAAAAGCACAACTGGCTTGCATTTCAAACAAGTGATTTGTTATTTCTGACTCATGCGTATTTTATCTGAAAAAATAGAAGTGAAAATATGTGAGACACTGAAAAGTAAATTAGATGATAGACATTTCTGTGGTCAAGACAGATTTTTTTGAAACATCAAAAATTATTGAAAAAGAGGAAACCTACTGTTTGAGCTTCCTGTGTGGAATAGAAATGGGGTGAAGAGATGAAATGAAATTGTTAAAAGTACAAATAAAGTAACCATGGCAACTGATATGTGGAATTTAATATCCGGTTCGTTAGTGTGACGTCACTTGTTTAAACCACGCCCACTGCCCATTAAGTACCATTGGAACCATTGGAACCGGAAGTCAACGCAACTTACTGTACGTGTTTATCCAATGGGCACTTGTAATCAGTGGTGCGTGTGCGTGTATGACATTTTTACTAACGAATCGGATTGTAGCAGGGACCTAACTGTAGCACACAGCCAGAAACATTTCCTTCAAGATTGATCTCTCATCAACAATTTTTTTTGGACAAATTTTTTCAAAATGTTCTGCATCTATGTGTTAGCAGTTATGGTGTTTCAGAATTTTACCGTAAATAAAAACCCAGTTAATGGACATAATGCGTCTAAGTTTGAGAACTAGTGAAAGCAGCGTCCAATGAAAAGGATGATGAAAAATGATATCCTGCTCAAGATTGAAATGCTGAACACAAAAAAACTGAAACTGAATGATAAAACCGTAACTGAATAAGTCTTTCAAAATCCACACTTCAGTTTGAGAGTGTTTTGGTGGATTTAGGACTATAAGTAGTGCTTAGCCACTTTGACCTTGCACAAAAAAATGTACCAGTACTAGGGGATAAATGGCTGATATTGGAATTTGGAAGATTCTGGAAGATTTGTTGTCCTGGGGCAAGTATTAATCAATTTGTTTTTGTCAACCAAAAGCTTCTTCAGGTGCTTTTCAGATTTTATGCAATCTTTTGGACAAATGGGCTGTTGCTGGTGGTGACAAATGAAAACAGTTCCAATGTACGTCACTGGCAAATCTCAAAGGGAAGGGGTGTAATTGATGAAGGTACGTCATCGTTGCCACAAGACCCATGCTGACAACACGGGAAAAAGGTGGGTTTGGGGGGGTTTATTTTGAGTTAAGGTTTCGATGACATGATTGAAACAACATGCCCGACCCAGACACCAAGTCTGGTAGATTTTTTGGGGCTCGTGGAAAGCATCTGGTATCACTGAATGTTGTGAGGAGACACGAAATCAGACATGAATGATCATAACAACCCGACTGCCCCCGACAAAATGTCAGAATACTCACTTGAGATTTATATCAAACGTAGGATGAAAAATGAAAAAATACGAAATATTTCATTTAGGCTCTCCATATCTAATGTTGAAGGATACCCATAGGTATACGGATGGGCTTTAGAATCGGTTTCTGCTATGAACTGAATGGCATTTTAGAGAATTTTCTTTTTCTGGGGGAAGTTGAAAATGAAAATTATCAAAGTTAGTCTAACTAAAAAAAGAAAAATTTCCCACAAATGTATGAACCCCCTTAAGAAAGTCACTACCACAGTGAAATTTGATTTGATTTCAGTTCACAAAAGAAGCTTAAGGCCGAAAAAAAAAAACACTTCTGCTTCCGGTTACCCTAATCTGTGTGGGACTTAAATTCTCCGAAATTTTTAGATAATCATCGACCTTAAATATATTTTTACATAAAGTAAGGCAAGGTTTTCTCACTTTTGAGGGTCACTTTCGATATCTTTCCTGGCACAAGTGAAAATAATTCAGACCCAATATACATATGACTGAATACTCCATTCACTCTGCACAAACAAATTGGCAAAATAATAGGATTTTCTGACCTAATGACCCCATGTTTGAAAGGAATGTAATCGGAAGCAGAACTGATTTTGTTCGGCCTTAACTGTAGCACTTTCTTTTTTTTACCCGTCAAATGCTACAATAAATACTGAGGCAAGAATCCTCTGGGCACATATATATTTACATAAGGGGCATATTTTAGTTTCCATTTCGATGACCTCAGCAGGAATTCTTTTTCAGCGCGACTCTTCTCGAAAACTACATATGACTCACTCAAGAAATTGTTTATCGAATATCACTGTGAACTTCCGATGACCTCCTCATGCACATTTGCAAATCTAACTGATTTCTTTTTCTTTAGTAAAGCATTCAGCCAATCTACTAATGATTCAGCCCATATTTCTTGACTGCTATTACCTTCCTGTGTTTGTGCTTGAGTAGGAAGTAGCGGACCATGTGACTGGCGTACTTCTCTTTGGATTCCAACGTGACTTCAAATTCCCCGTAGCGCTCAGGCATTCCCTTAGCTGGCCAGTAACGATCACATTTCCGCTGCAAAGGGAGACAAATCACATTATGACATTAATAAGGGAATAAATGTGTGCTTGAGAGGTTTTTATCACTCTGTTTAAGACCACTTAGAGTCTGGGTGCTGATAATTACCCGCGCAGAACGCACCTGGGGCGTTGCGTTTTGAATTTAGAACTATAAAATTCTGACTCGCTGGCAGTGTTGCGCATGCCTACGTGAGGATTGTGAACGTTCAACCAATAAAACGGTAAGAGGCACTGGATTTTTAGGAGTCCACATTTTATGTGACACTGAAAAAGTGTTTAAGACCAGCTAGCCATGTCTTTATCATCCGTTTAAGACCGGCCACGTGACGGGCTCCCGACCAATAGGAATAGCTAAACTGTCTGAGGTATTTATGAATGTATTTTTTTTCACAATCAAAGAAATGATTAAATTTTGGCAACAGTGCCAATGTATCAAGAAATCGGAAAAACAAAGGTAATATATCACGACAAAATAAATTGAATGCCTGTGTGAGTAAGTTTCCTTCTTTTTCCCAATCAAATATTCAAGTTTTCTTTAAGCCTAACCTTCCCACATTCTGCAAAATCCTTTTTGCCTAAGTGGAGGATTGTGAAGGATTGATGCTGTATGGCAAAATGTGTGGCTGTTTAGTGGAGGATGCATTATGTAAAGGTCTTAAGCCAGACCTTGTGTTGTTTATGCTTAGCTATGCATAGATTTAGGCCTATTTGCCCCACTGCTTCAGGATATTATTTGCACTGCCGCAACGTATTAACAGTGACTGCTGGAGAATATTGCAGGATAATATCAGGATTGAGGCAGTGGTATGATTGAGGCTGTATGCAATTTTTCAGGCATGCAACTGAGAATTCAGAAAAAAACAAGGAAACTCCAAACCACAAAAGGCTTTGTACAGTGTTTTTCAATTTGTAATGGCAGTCACAAGAAGTAAGGAACAAGGCAATCCGCGGATCCGAGGAAATGTTGCATGCCTGAATTGTGACATGGAGGCAGTTGGAGGATTTTTCAGAATTGAGGTTGCATCCGAGCAAAAAGCCTCGGGGTTCGGGTTAAGAGATAACATCATACTGGTGAAAGCAAGTCAGCAACAACTTGTTTACGCTAGTTTTACCCTTCATGCGGTCAAGACACCACAAGTGAGTCATTTTTGCACAGCTAGATGTCAATGCCATTTTTATCAATGCAAAATTAACATATACACCTGTACCTAAAAATATCACACTCTGGTCGGACCACTGTGTTGAACCTTTCCCTCTTTCCATTCATAACTAGTGCATCCTTTCCATAATAAGACATCTCAATAAATTTAGAAATTTTTGACCACAACTTTGCGGCTTACAAAGATACATTTTTCAACTGATTTTGACTCAGATTTATTCTAAAAATATAAGGATTTATTTTTGTTAACCACCCCTGCTACAGCAAACAGGAAACCCATCACTCACCCTTCCTCTTTCCTCTAGCTTGGTGATCATAACAATCACCATCGTGTGCTGCTCCCAAACCATCCGCCAAAAATCCTCAAACGTGGACTTCAGTGGGCCCTGGGCGGCGATGAAGGCCTTCTGTCGGCCGTAACCCTGCAAATATTCAATGCAGAGTGGCATGTTTAAGAAACCGAAATATCGTAAAATTTCATTACATTATGCATTACTTACTGTCAGCACACATCTAAGAATGTAGAAATGGGGAAACATTTTTGAAGTTATAGTCTCATTTTCACCCCTTAAGTACAAATGAACACATTTCTTTGCTGCATGAACTATTTGCTTTTTGTAAAGGAAATCCCCAAGAACCCAAATCTTGCTTAAAATTAAATTGAGGGTCACACATAATTTAATTTCAGCTAGCCTAAAAGGACTTTTAGGTGTTGTGAAGGCTAAATCTTGGACAACTTAAGAGCCAAGGTGTACCACTGTAAAGTGCATAGGCTTTTAGAGATGCATAACAAGTAGAGTACTCACATCGATGTAGCTGGCATTGATGTAGTCTGATAAGGGCTGGTTTGGCAAGACACTCAGTTTCACCCTTGTGTGGTCATCTGGAAAAAAAATCATTTGCAGTAATTAAGGGATCAAAAAGACAAAAGAGATCTACAAAGTTCTATCTTAGGAACTGTGATGATGGTTAGCGTATTGCATAGGTGAGCAAGGGATTGAAAATACATTCTGTGACCAAGACTTCTAGTGTGGAACGTATCAGTTATAATAACTGCTGGTCAGCGGCAATAGCCAAGGGGGCGGGGGGTGGGGCCATGCACACAATAAAAACAAATCTACCCCCCCCCCCGGAATTCTTTTAGTCCTATAAGTGACCATGGTTAACAGTTTTTAACAGAAATTGGGCGTTCCCACCCCCGCTTGCCCCCCTATGGTGAGAACCCTGGCTATGCCACTGCTGCTGGTCCCAGAGTGCCAGCCTAGTATCCTCTTTGTGTCTGTCTCAATGCTTGACTCACTGAAAGACTGACTGACTGTCACTGGGTAGTGCTATCGTATAGGATTACCCCTTAACACAAATGAATGGGCTAAATCTGACCCATTGTGAAGACCAGATGCATGAAGACTTCCAGCAAATAGCCATTCTGAAGCAATTGAATGGACTTTTGAGCACTCAGGGACCATTTTGACAAGGCTTGCCTTGTTCTTGTAAACACATGACAACATTTTAAGAATGATGACTTAACTGAATAGAATTGTGTGCACTATGGGACCATTTTGACAAGGCTTCCCTTGTTCTTGTAAACACATGACAATATTTTAAGAATGACAACTTACAGGCCACAATGTTGGTGTACCGGTTCTTGTATTTGAGATTGGGGTCCGTGCTGGATAGGGCCGGGTAACTGGTGCTTACACGCTGAATATCCTGTTGCAAAGAAGAAGATGATTTCCGATATCAATAATGGTTCTCAAGAAGGTTATCGATGTCTACAAGTAAGTGTGTCTCCAGGCAGCTCCAAATGTGTCTCCTATGACATCTCCCATGACTGACATTATAAGACAAGACTACCTGAGATCATGTGAGATATCCATAATGCTTGACTAAACTAAACCCCATTTGCAAAGACATTTTTGGTTTATGGGAGGCATTCTACATGCTCCAAAAATCCTAGCAAACTGTTTCTTGTTAGGCTAATTATTCCTGCACATGAGATTCGCCCCGTTTTTATATGAGGCGCTCTGGTAAAATGAGATGGAACCTGGCACACGCAAAAGTGGAGACAAATGCAACAAAGTGAATGGGGGCATTTTTTCCCCTCGAGTTTCAGATTTATTGACATTTGTATTCTTTGATATATCTACAACACATATTTTAAAGAAATTTAATAAAAATCGGAATACAAATGTTTTTACGGGAAAACAATTGGTGGATTTCATTTAGACGACTACAAACCAAAACTTCAAAGGCCATTTTCTCAATATTTCACTTTTGGCATGTTGATAAGAGCAAACTTTAAACAGTCATAACTTGTCAGTGGAATGTCTGATTGAAATATGACAAACTGATTGAAATATGATTGTCAGGAGAATTGTATTCTATTCTCTTTCCTAATACCAGCAAACCCTCATTTAAACCTCTGCCCAGTTCTGTATCACACATACCTCATACTCTGTTGCAAAGCCTCCATCGCTGTCAGCGTGATTAGCAATAACATGAGCCTCAAACTTACTGACTGGAATGGGAGGCTCTTCCAGCTCATCTATATCAAAGTCAAGAAAAGAAATTGGCAGATTAAATCATTGGTCATCCATGTTAACCCTCACCTCCCCTGTTACCCCGTTCATTTTGGTGGATTTTTGGGGACTTGGTCCTGCAGGCCTGGTTTGACTAAATATTTGATGGAATATGATGGACTTGGGCCTGGAGGCCTGAAGCAGTGCTTGGGGAATCCGTTTGATTTTGCCTATAGCATACTGTACTGCTGTTGTCAACAGTGGCGCACTCAGAATTTGGCTTGGGGGGGGGTCACAATTTGTTTAATTTTTTTTTTTTTTTAGAAAAAAATTGTTTCGTTTTTTTTGGGGGGGGGGGGGGGGGGGGGGACTTTTTGACGTTGGTGGTGCCACTTACACCCCTACTATAGTACTTGAAAATAGGCCACATACATATCACCAAGGGCAAATTGTGGGATTAAAAAAACCCCCCAAATTCCCCTCCCCCCAAAAATACAAAAAAATTGACAACCTCTTGGGGGTGGCTCAAGCCCCCCCAAGGCCCCCCCTTGGGCGCGCCACTGGTTGTCATATAAGCCATGTGTATTAAGGCCATCAATGTCAACCAGTACTTCAGTGGTGGATTCCATTATATCACGTATTGTGAGCAGAGTGATTGACGGATGTGGTGGACTTGGTCCAGTACTTAGTAAAAGACAGTAGGGAGTTAGGGTTAATCAATCTGGCAAGAACCAGTCAGCCAGTTAGCTTGCTACACAAACAGCCAGTCGTCAAGTAAGCCCAATAATCTGAAGCTCATCTCACCTGGTTTGGCAAAGGCAGGTGGCACCCCATTTTCCTGCTTTTCAAATACAAGACGGTCCTTCTTTCGCATCCTAAAAGGAGAAAAAAAGAAAGAAAAGACAGAAACCATTTCAGTGTTTCAACAAAAAATAATAATACAATCGGCATTTATGTAATTCATTTCCTTGCTTTGTGATGCAATTATCACTCAAGATCATTATCAACATCACATTAAAACCTCAAAATAAAAACTTTAACTTCAGAAGAGATATATACATACACATGTGTGTATAGCAAGAGGAATAACTGTTGTAAAGTATCCTCCTCATGGACATTAAACCTCTGGAGACCTTATGAGGCAAACTGTATCTCCCTGTATGTAGATTTTCCAATGTGGAACAACAAAGAATATGAAACACGTTTTTCTTTGCCAAGAGAGCACAAATCAATTTTAATTCAGGCGATTCACAATGCAGTGCGCCACCAAGAGTTTGCCTTTATAGATTGGGGCATAGCGTCTGCCACCTTCTGCCAAACCTACTATAAATTGAAAAAAAAAAAAGAAAAAAAAATAAAAGAAAACATAATGCTATACAAACTACATGCTGGAAAACTCACTGATATCTATACTGACTGGATATTATATATTGGATTACACCACACACACAGGCCTTTTGCATATTGACCATTTTGCCCCCCACTCTCCCGGTATCAATGGCCCCGTATATTACAAATTATATACGTATATATATAGTATATAGTATGAAGAGTTGACGCATTTGCACACACTTACGATGATGTTCTAAAAGGACACATTTCCGTACATTTTATTATTTCCAATAGCAAAAAGCCGAAAAAACATTAAAAAAAAAAAACATTAAAAAAAAAAAACCAATACGTAAGAAAATTGTAAACCGTGATCAGTGTCAAAATATAAATCAAGTGAATGGATGGCGATAAACCATGATGAACCATGATGCTACATAAAGTCGGCAACTTGTCCTTCAGCTCACCAGCTGGTCTCACCAATATCAAATTCATATATTGTTATTGTTATATCCTTATCCAGTATTTATAGATTATATAGAAAAAAACTAACAATTTCAAATGTCCCACACTGCGAATTTGTCGACCATCTCCCACAATGCACTAGGAAAAATGAACTATCCATGGCAAACTCTTGGTGGCACACTGCATTGTGAATCGCCCAAATTACTACCAGCCTCTTGAAAAAGCAAACTGTTATAGCTACAACAATACATGTGTTATCTTATGAATATGTTCCAGGTTACTGTAACATTTCAAACCGTAACAAATCCTTCAACACTCACGAGGCGTGTTTCTGAAGATTTAGAAGGAAGAAAGAATGAGCTCATTTATTTTCCAAAGTGCTCATCGCCAGTCTCAAGAACCACAATTTTGTCGTTTGTTCATAGTGAGCACTTCCATGCTTTATGATCACCATACATACTTTTATGTACAGTGTATGTACTTTTGAGTGGACGAGCACGCAGTAACAAGACCATTTTCTGGATACAAACAGCTGTTTAGTAATTTTTGAATTCTAGCAACATTTAGACTTATCTTTGTCAGTAACCTTGTACACAACTCTATCCCCCCCCCAAAAAAATTATGCTTTATATCGCACTCATTTGCTCAAGAAAATGGCCAATTAAAATATTCACTGTTAAAAGTACATCTAGCAAGGAGCCAAGGACCAACATCACACTTGCAACATGTCATATTTGTCAGCCTTTTCTGTCACTTTCCTGGGATCCACTGACATGCTCGCGTTCACCAGAGGATATAGAATATTAGAAGGTAATTATCCATTTCCCTGTGAGTTAATATTATCATTAGTGGTTGATAAGGCTTGTAGAGCCGGAGGGGTTTAACCATGGGGACAGGGGGGGGGGGTAGGGGGGTAGGAGGGGGGCAAGGAAAGGGGGACTGCGACAACAGCTGTCAAGCTAATGTCATCGCCATGACCAGCCCACATGAAAAGAAAAATCTCCACATAAGATATTAAAGAGTTGCATCAGAAATACCAACCAAATGAAGGAAAACAGGAAACTGAGAAGGAAAAGCTGATGATGGGAACCGACTGCCTTTGTAATTCACTTGATTTGTGATAAAAAGCCGTTTCCTCTCCCAGTGATCCCCAAGAGTCTGTTCCCGAGTTTGTGGCATTGCTAATGTTGCTAGAATTGTGGCCACATGACAAATACCGGTACATGTGCAGGTTTATGGCTTCTGAGTAGAAACCTCTATATGTGGACAAAAACATGGGCAAAATGGGGAACTGCCAACATAGGGCTGGGCAGCTCAATTGGTAGAGTGCCAGTGCGGTGTTCTAGAGGCCGAGGTTCGAATCCTGTGAAAGTAAATTTCCCTCTTCAACTTGCAAATGTTCAGGTTATTGGCTCTGTGCGACAATTTTAAACTAGATAAAAATCACTCTAAATAGCCCAACAAACATTTTGTCACTATCTCTATGGGATCTTAGATACTCCATTCAAAGTCTGTGTTTGCTCCACTTGTACTGAAGAAAAACCTCTAGACTCCGATTTATCCTTATCTCCCAGATCCTTCAAAGGATCCACAAGGAGGTTTAGAGAAATCTGCAGGATTGAGGGTGGTAGAGCCCACACACTAGTACTTGACATGGGGATTAATGCCTCTTGAAACTTGGTAGGTACAAAGAGTGTGTCATTGGGTTCCTGCACAGTTTAGGATTTTACAGGAGGGAGGTTAAGGGCCAAGGTCTTATTTCTTGACATTGGCCCTGATACCCCTCAAGACTTAAAATACTAAGAATGGCCATTAGTTTTCCACAAAGTGGTAGATATTGGAGGATTCAGGAACATTCCTATTAAAAAGAAAACCAAGGAATTTAGGTCTAATATCGTAATACTTTCATTGGGAGAATAAGACCGTGATGAGAAACATCGAATTTTCTTTCAAACTCCCCAAGCAGTCACAACTTTCCATCTAAATAGCATTTAGCACAAACTATTGCTCAGTACCGTAGCTGTATGCAAGCTAAAAAAAAAAGCCAACACACAGGTGTTAACTGAACGCCCGGTTTACCCTACTTTGCGGAAATTCCCAAGTCGCACCCACCCACTGCAAATCAAGACCTGCTTGGCAAGCTTCCAATACCACAGATCCAAAATAGAACCTCCCTCCCACCTTCGCGGGGAGGCTATTTTTGAAAGTCTTGTAATAGTTATCTTGGATGCTATCCAAGGTAGTGGCCTTCCTTGTCACGGCTTGGATGATGGAATGCTAGGCCCTGCTCCCAATGGAAAAAGGGCCTTTTAATCTGTGTCCCATGCGGAATCCCACAAATGTTCCTTCATTTTCTAATGTGGATCTGTGGTTTCAAATAAGTCTTTTAATTTTGGTTAATGATTTTTCACATACAGGTACATGTACAGGCATCTTTTTTTTGACAGTGTGCATTTAATGTGGCTGATAACGTCAAAGTTAAAGGTTAACATTTGTCTCTCAATACCGTTATTTAAACCAATTGACCATTGTCTAGAAAAGAACTGAAAAAATTTGGAGAAATCTTGGTGAAATCTTGGGTGTATTAAGCCCTGAATAAACTGATCCAAATTTGGTCATCAGCCCCGCCCACCATAGCAATGGCACGGCAATGCCATAAGCTCGGTCGAAGTAAACACACATACATGTGCACGGTACGTGTACATGCATAGGCATGTCACAACCATGTACATAATAATGGCGACGATGAAAGTGGCCGCGATAGTTATAAATTATTTCAGAGAGGAAACAATTGGAAACGGGAAGTTAAAGGGTACAACGTCTACAAGACTGGGTATGTGCACAAAGTTTCATTTGAAGTTTGGGAGGATGGTCAGATTGCAGTGCTGCAGGAGAAATGCTACAAAAGTATGCGAAAGACGAAGCAGCAACGTTGCATCTCGTCGATCAACTACATAGGCCTAGGCCTACTGACATACAATGTAGCCTAATAGGCTGAGTCTGCATTGAATTTTTTAGCTAGGTAATGTTTGGAACAAATTGCTTGTTTATGACCACGACAAACGTAAAGTATAATCAAGAAGATGTCATGTCCTCCACACACTACCTTCAGATCCCTCAAAAGTGTCAGGTGAAACACATACATGTACATGTACTAACTATGCCTGGCTGTTCTGAACGTGATCATGCTGATATGCCTAGACCTACTTTTATTTTGATAAATCAATGACAATAAATATCCTGTCACTTGTCAAAGACAATGCAATTTATGCTAAAACATATCCGTGTATGACGTGCAAATCCTTGTTTATGCACGCTTTGATCTACAGTATGTAACTTTTTCAAGGTTTGTTTTATTTGCAGTTTTGAAAATGGGAAAAAAATCGTTTCATTCAGTTAATCTTGATAGGCCTACCTGGTGTCTGATTTCCATATTGGGTAGCAGCATAAATTGTCCATTTTATTAAGAATCGTACACAGATGGGCCACACAAAGACACCTTTTATGTCGAAAAACATTGTACGCTGCTCCACAAATCCCATTAGATTATGTCCACTTTTTACAGCGCATGTGAGCGAGTTTGAAACCAAGCTAATGGTGGACACGCCTATAGCAACTGTTGTGAAGTCAGGCCAGATCGTTCCATTTCACATTGAACTGTGCTGCATGATATGAAAATCTTTATCAATCAAATACAGAAACAAACTTATGATCTGTAGGACTCTTGTCGAACCATCCGAACTTGACATACCGAAGGCTGTAGTTAGTTGCTTACATCCCATACATATAGAAACAAGAAGTGAAAGCGCACTTCGAAGAAAACATAAACCTTTGAACAGAATCTCCGTCCCTTGTTGTTGAAAGATATCTCAACTGCACGTACGCTTCCTTGACAGGACTAAGATGTAACATTTAATTGGTTGTTTGCCCCCATGTGACAGTTTACTTACATGTAGTTTACAAAAATGTATTATTGTACATGTACAGAGTTGGTTGAGTGCTCTCTGTTTACACTCAAATGATGTTGAAAGTGAAACACAATTTTTAAAAAATGACAAACTGAAAGGGTTTGCAATTGTTTACATCACAAATTTCTTGATGAAATGGATAAAAATTAATAGTAAAGTACTCGGAACATTCATTCCACAAATTGCCAAAGCTTCACATCACTGCCATAATATCACTGCACTTTTTTTAAAGAAACCTCAAAAACAGTTACTTTTTTTGGATATGTTCTCAGAACAATGTTAATGAAGTGATACATGATACTGTCATAAACTGAATTTGCTGTCAAATTAGAATTTTGATCACGTAATGGAAGAGAATCAGAGCTGTGATGTCCCTTCAGGGCCACTGTTATTTCAGGATTTACATATCAGCAGCCACCATATAGCCATTTACCAGTTTATATTGAGGAAATTCTCCATGATCATAGGAAGCATTTTCAAGCCCCCACCCCGGCGCCGAATTCCTAGAGCTGTTTAAAATGCTAAGCAGGAAAATGGTGTAAAATGGTCAAAACGTTGTACACGTTTTCAGTGGCATAACTTGGATCCAATTTCTAGTCAATTTGCAGTCTAGGTCCAGCCTCCTTTCAGATTCAATAATGAGGGGACCAGGAACCAGTCTACTTGCAGGGAGGATCTGATTCCAGGAAAAAGCACCTAAAAATAAAAGCGTTTTATTGAGCTGCAGACACCAAATTGGATTAAAACAATTTTTTAGGGTTAAAATAAAACACTCAAAGGAGAATAAAATCAAATTTGTTGAAGAGCATGAATACTACTCCTTTAACCTTATCCAACCCAACCCTTCAAAACCCAACTGCATGTTTTGTTGGAATCTGTTGGAGTGAGGACTGCACTAGTAAACTGATTATGCTTTACATGGGGTCAGGCATACCACCATAATCAGAGTCCAACAGTTTGGGTGTTGAGTTTACCATATGGTGTTGGATTTTGCAAGAGTGAGGAAGGATCCTAGTAAATCACTCAAGGGGATTAGGGTTAATGATAATAAACAGTCCTGCTAAATGACAACATTACACAAACTGGGGTCAGAGAATAAAACTAGGGCTCAGATGGTTGACCCTATTTCTCAAGAGCAGAAATCCTTGTAATCTAGACAGAAGCTCTGGCCTATCCCATCCTGACTGCCCGGATCAGATCGCAGCTATTTTCAGACAGCGGACCTGGTATTTAGCCGGAGACGGGATGCAGAGCTTGACTGCTATTTGGCTCCCAGGCCCTGGCTGGTTCTGTTTTCCTCTTTCAGATGCTGGATTTCCTAGACGTGTGGGGACTGAAGGAAGGGTGTCTGGTCTTGGAAAAAAAAAAATTGTGGCCGGGTGATAAGTGATGAGGGGAGTTGAAGAAGGAAGGGGCAACAATGAAGGCAGGCTGGATGGCACCGACTATACATGTACAAGAAGGTTGACACAAAACTAGTGCTTACAAAAATATCCAGAACAAAAGAAAAATACACCAACAAAAATACACGAAACAAAAAAAACCCACCACAAACAGAACACCCACTCTTGTTTTACTATACTCCCGAAGACAATGCTTTGTGTTTTCCTTGGTCCTTGTAATAACACTCTCCCATAGACTAAGCACATAAACTTACTCCAGGGGACCGTTTTGAACAAAAGACCCAACTCCCGAGGACTGAAAGGATCTGTTGTTCTCCCTTTGTGTGTCTGTCCTCGGGGGTTATGAAGAACAAGTACATAAATAACATGACCCAAAAAATCCCCAAACACCACTTCTCCAAAAAGGGGAGTCTTTGTATTTTCTATTTTGTTTTGATGTGTAATAATTTATGGGCTTGAAGTTTGAGTTGTACCACTTTCAAGGCACAATGCTACAACAGATTTCTTTTAAAACTGCATAATGCACATGCTGTAGCATGTCAAGCTTCTCAAAATTTACAGCAAACTTCTCCGTTCTTAAGATGCCATTTTGATTTTCCCCCATCCTGGTTAAAAATGCCTGTAGAAATTGTTGGGCCTGTACAAATCCCTCAATCGCCATTTACTGAGGTGGTGTAAAGCTCACAAGCATGTCCCACACATTCTTGAAAATGAGGTGTGCATTGAACTTGAAGCCCCATAGGATAAATGAGCACTGAGTGATCACATATTGCCATCGAGCAAGCATGATGCCATTTTAGAAATGGCTTGTAGTTGACGTTGTCAATCTACAGCATTAATTTTCTCCCTTACCTCACAAAGAGGAAGGTGAGTCCCACTATCAGCAGAGCCAGCACGTACGCCATGGCAAACACCACGCCAACTATCGTCCCTACGTTGGAGCCAGCGGGCTGGGTACCTAACCCCTCCGTGCTGTTGGGTGCAGCTGTGGAGCCTGGGACCTCCGTCGTGTTAGCACCTGGACAAGAAAAAAATACAAAAAAAAGTGATGATAGCAATTCTATATAAAACAGTTTCAGCATAAGACTAACACATTTTGAAACCGGTGTTCTAGAGATCTGAACCAAATTTTAATTTAATGGATGAGTATTTCGAAGTTTGAAATAGCAAGGAGTGACTACATTGAAGGACTTATCAGACTTAATTTTAGCATTAGACATACACACTTTTAGACTAGATTCCAAACTAAACTAAATTACTCTGAAGATTTGAATAAAATGTATATAACATTTCATGTTTGAAACAACGAAGAGCATCAACAAATTGCAGTCATTCAGAATGTAATCAAATCTGTTAATCATCCCTGAGCCCACACATAAGCGATGCACTCATGTATGTACATAAGTCTCTGCAAAAGCCTCATTCAGTTGTGAATGAAAAAAAAAAAGACACTGAAAGACTAAACACAAGTCTACTGTGAACTGATAATGTCTTAAACCTAAAAGGATTTAAGGTCTTATGTCTGTGCTCTGACTAAACCAGATCCTGTAAGGGTGATCCTTTATCCAGCATTAGTTCAAAGGGATAAATATAGCTTTCTTAAATCGTCTTAAAGTACCGTTTGAATGACAAAAAGTCTGTCACAGTTAAAGGTCCAAACTAAAAGAGCTCAACTTTACAGTGTCTTGAAAAGAGGTCACAGTTTGAATTGGTTTATATCTGCGTAAGCAATCTGCTATTGTTCCATAAAACATGAGTAGCTTAACATTCCACATGAAAGTGGAACCATTGGAAAATGAACTTTGCTTCATTTCCTGTACAAATGCACCAAGAGGAAGAAGCAGGAAACAAACAAACGTTCCAATCATTGGACAAAAAGCTGTACGGTAATCATGCATATGAAGTCCATTTTGATTGCTGCTTGCTCTCTACATTGTGACTGCTAATTAAGCCAATAAATGACAAGAATCTCAACGAACCCACAACTTTTAAATCCAGAATCCTACAGGAGAGTCAAATCAATTTAAAAAGAACCTTTTTCACGGTTCATTTAAAACTAAAACGCTCAATCTCACTATACATGTACTTTCCTTGCACTATAAAACCTGTTCTAAGTGCCTATGAAATGTCACAGGCCAAGAGTTGGCAAAGTTGCCATGGTATTACAGATACATTTTTTTACTGCCAGTATTAACAAAAAAGGGAACAAGGAGTTCAGCAAATAAGCAAATATTTATTTATTTATAACACTGTTTGCCTGCGTATGGTTTGCATGAGTTAATATATCGTGTTCATCTAGAAATATGTGAAAACACTACATGTATGAGAAGCACATGTACCTACATGTATGCATTCCCTTCTCAGAGTAATAAAAACCCAAGATAACATCAATTCACAGGTTTGCTATTTCAACTTTGGATAGAAATGAATCAGCAAACACTGCTTGATGATCAATTTGTAAACTGTTTATGTTGAAGAAAGAAAAGAGAAGTTTTACTTCCTGATATTCATACGTAAATGCCCAATAGACACCAGGAATTAATTTAATTTATTTCAATTTTACCAAATTTATTTTACTTTCTTTAATTCAAATTCACCAGGACCCATTAGAATTACCCTAAACCGCCCATGAATTTCTGCATTTCTTGTTGTCAACATTTCTGCTTTAATTTTTTTTTTAGGTTTTAATTTTTGTTTTGTAGGCCATATATGCCAGCTTCAGGCTGAGGGAGTAGGAATTTAAGTGATTCCAAAAATAGAAAAACTGCCATTGGAGTTGTCACTTGTTTTTTATTCCAGGACCTTTTTTTTTTTAAAATAAATTGTTTAATTTATTCTTAACAAGTTGTTTTACTGGTTTTGTTTTTTTGATGCATGACTTAATTTGTATAAATTTTACAAACTTTAATTAAACTTAATTAATGTTTATTTCAATTTTACCAAATTTATTTTCCTTTCTTTAATTCAAAAGAATTCATTTCAATTCAATTTGTATAAGCAATATTTTGTTTTTAAATATCGTGGTAAGTGTTTATAGTATACTTTTAAAGGTACATGTACAGTGGTCCATTTGCAGCTAACCAAAAAGTAACTGACCAAATTATTGTTGAAAAGCTTACTTGGTTTAAAGTTATTAGGGGCACTAAACTCCCTCAGAAATTATTCTTTCTGGCATGCTGTCATTTTGAAGAAAACAGTTAAAGAAGGTAATTTCCCAAGTGTGTAAAGTGACACATTTTTGGAATTTTCTGTTTGTAATTGGGCCAATTCATGAATGGGTGCAAGCATTGACACGATGCAGCTGCTAGTATTATTCGTCTGTTTAGTGTGTGACATCACGTACATGCACCGGTAGCTACAATTGGCTGAATGAGAATCTTGCCCCGAATGCTGGTTTCGGGTCAAGAGAGGGCAACATTCAAAATATGACTCACCAACTCTTATGCTGAAGTCGAGATCCACAATATTGTGTTTTCTTGAAATATACAGTATTCACAGAGCTAAAACGTCAACAGTTTTCTTCATTTAAAAAAAAATTACTTTGTTATTGTTTATAAAACAGGGCCTCAATAGAAACCAGCTTGCTATTCAGGCTTACTCTGAAATAAACATACATGTGAAAATAAATAAATATAAAGCCCTTCCTGAAACCTCCAAAACTGCACTACGTAGGAAACAAATGACACAGTGTGTACTTGATTTTAAAGGGGCATCAAGCCTGATACATAGATTAGTCTCCAAAAAAAATTTCTGATGATGTGCATTTTGAAAAAGACAATTTAAGCTCCTTGATGCACAAAGATTTTTCCGAATAAAATCTTTAGAAGATAGCTTCAAATAAAAACCTACCTCTTTTGGATTAGTCTCCAATAAAAAAATTCTGACGATGTGCATTTTGAAAAGGAAAATGTAAGCTCCTTGATGCACAAAGATTTTTCTGATAAAATCTTTAGAAGAGGAATTTTGGCCAGGTTTCTGACTCGCACTTCGACATGTTTGGACAGTTTGTAGAAAATCGCGGCAGCTGCGAATCGACGATAAATTTTCTCCTCGGTATACCCGGTATCTCTTGTACCGTGTGATTTTGAATATTTTGTTCATGCACTACAGTCGTATTAACTCTTCCGTTGAATGCTTGTTGAATCAAAATAAGTTGTAAAGTCTCTAATTTTTGAAAATTCGCCAACGAATGACCGTATGCTTTTGCCTAGTTCCAGATAGCGCGTGCACTTACGACCCAACCTCACGCGCGTTAATCGATTGTGTTTGACGTACTCTGTGCGGGGTCAAAGATTTTCGGTCCGTGCGTGAGTTCGAGCCATTGCGCTGCAGACAAAAGTTTCAAAATCATTTACATTTTTTCTCTTTTTAAAATTTGCTGGAATTCTCTTGAACTATTTTTGGAAAATGAAATAATACTTTATCAGAAAATATGCTTGATTCGGTTGGTTCTGGCTGAAAAAAAAGAAGATTTTCTCGCATGATTTTTTTTCGCGTGAAGCAGTTTTGATCGATTCGGAACTGATTGAACCTATCCGGAACTATCCTATAGGAAAAGTGATATCTGTACTTTTGATGTCATAAAATCACAATAAAAAGAGCTTAAATTTTGAAAATTATTTCGTGGTCTCTCCATCACTCAAGGTAAACTTTTTAATCAATGTCACTTGAATTCGTGGAGTAGTTGAGCTGAAAGCAGCCTGAATGATGTTTGCTATCTGGAACTAGGAAAACGACTGTAATAGCGACTGGGCTCTAGGGGTGTGCTTTGGAACTGGGTACCCAAGTACCCAACCGCTGATGTCAGGAACCGGTTAAAATTTACAGGATAGGGTACCCGTAACCAACTTTACCCATAGGCCTAATAGTAACTTCTCAGACAATGAAAAAAAAGGTAATGAATGTCATTGGAGGGGAGTTTCAAAATGAAAACAGTCTACATGGAAAACCAAAACAATTTTCATTGACGAAGCCCTTCAGACAACTTCCCGGGTTTAAATTTTGGGGTTGGGTTTCAGTAACAGATAACCGGGTATTCTTGCTTTAATTCAGTAGGTACTCGTTTTCCTGTACTACCCATGCATGCACACCACTACTGAGCTCTATAGTACCTTTCCAATCCTGCAAAATCCTCCAAAACCTAAGGGGATTTTGAAGGATTTCGGAGGGTGAGGGATAATGGACCGTTCCAGGTTTTTCATAAGCCCTGCCCACCATTGGGCTCCGTGCACAAGTACCCCCTCGCCGGCAAGAGAGTTGGGGAGACCATCCGGTAAGACATTCGAATGTATCACAGAAGAAGCCCGACGCTCACGCGAAGACGTTGTGTAAATTCAGGATAAAATAAGTCGTGCGTACTTTGCACTATACACGCGCAAACCTTACACGCAGACGTTGTGTCCCCTTCTTTTGAGCTTTCAAACATGGTAAAAACACGCCCTCTCTAGTTGGCCGTGGGGAGTGTGGCCTAGTGGTTTGAGGGTCAGGGGTTCCAATCCAGCTGCTGGCCATATGTTGTGTCCTTGGGCAAACCGCTTCACCCATGCTTGCTTCTCACCACCCAGGATTAAAAATGGGTACCGGCATTAGCTGGGGAGTAACCTGTGATGGACTAGCATCCCATACAGGGGGAGTAGAAATATTCTCAGTTGCTTCATGCTACTGAAACTGGAGATAAACGCTGGCCTGTTGGGCCACAATTGGCTAGTGACAGACTTTACTTTTTTTTGCTCTTGTTGGTGCATGGAGCCCATAGGCTGATCCACTAAGCCCTGCCCAATGAAGCTTTGACCAATCACAGCCTAGATTAATATCTGACATGCGTGCAGAAAAGTCTGACGTGTGCATGCGCGTATGATGCGTGCGGCTGGAACACGCAGTGTGGAATTGGAAAGGTGCACATGTTGGTGCGCATGTTGGCGCGCATGTTGGCGCGCATGTTGGCGCGCATGTTGGCGCGCATGTTGGCGCGCATGTTGGCGCGCATGTTGGCGCGCATGTTGGTGCGCATGTTGGTGCGCATGTTGGTGCGCATGTTGGTGCGCATGTTGGTGCACATGTTGGTGCACATGTTGGTGCGCATGTTGGTGCGCATGTTGGTGCGCATGTTGGTGCACATGTTGGTGCACATGTGTACAGTGGATGGGGCTTAATGGGCCACATATGGGTCAATGTGTACCGTCTGATTGACAGACAGAATTGGTTGATATCATACCTGGTTTTTCGATGGTAAAGAAGACAGATTGGGAGGCTTCCCCTTGCTTGACTTTGGCCGTGAGGCTGGTGGTAGCGGCTTGGACTACCACTACGTACTGGACACCGCCTTCAAGGTTATCCAAGATCCTCCACAGTCTGTCAACCTGAGAGGATTGGGAGGGAGAAAGAAGACATGACAACAGCCTTACAATATGTAAATTGGCTCGCAAATATATACCTGAAGAAATATGAGCAGATGGAATTTTTGCATTGGGCACATGTAAACTCAATATAGACCTTTATCATGCTGCCACCATTTCAGTCATGTTCCCTGTATCCAATAACAGTACTGAATGATAACGTTTTTTGTGCAAAAAGGAACCAGACTATTTTTCCTTCCAGCCTTGCTTTCGTTATGTTGTTGAATGGGATAAAATAACGATGGCCGCATCATGATAATTAAATTTGTCCTTCAACGTTGTTATTTTACAACCATTGTATATTCAGTGCTGTTCGGGGCCTGCAGGGGAAAAAAAAATATGATGAAAATGAAAACTACGGGTTAAACATGAAGGAAGTATAACAAAAATACTAGTTATATTAAATCCAATAATACTGCTGATAGTGTGTACTTGCCTTGGTAAAGATATGGTAAGTTATTGGTCAACTATTTCAAGATATTCTCAGTTAACTGCCTGAACAGATTCAATATTAAAAACCACCCTTAATGGTAATGTGCCGTTACACATTTGCAACTATCAAAAAATGAAATTACCAATTTATTATGAAATACTTTACTTGACTGCAGGTGAATAGTCTAAAGCATCCTGTGAAATCATGGCAGCTGGTATGCTGTCATTTCCAAGAAAAGTGGAATTTTTGTGTCAGTTTCCAACAATTGTCGGCCGACCATCGTTGGAAAAAACTGAAACTTTTCAAATGCAACTAACCGCAATTCACCAAATTTAGTTAGTCCATATTTTGTTTTAATACAAACGGTTAGGCCAAATAAAACAAAAACATGTTTAGTGTCCTGCCTTTTTGAAAAAAAGGAAGGAGGAGGCCCTTCTCCCCCCCCCCAAAAAAAATTGCCACCCGACCCATTTTCCAAAACGACCCGCCGGCCTATATTTCAAGAAGGCTGACAGCTTGTTTTTGTTAAATTTCCGCCACTTGGACTCAGGAAATGACATACCAGCTTTTAGAGCCTAAAAGTACGACTCCCGAGTAGGTGCACGCCAGCTAGTCTGGTTCCCTGACCTGACACTTTCCTGACATCTGTAAAGTGCTCTGTTTCGTCTGAAGTAGGGACAGGGAAACAGACTACAAGATCAGCATTTTTTTGTTGGTTTTTCCAGCATCCAAGAACACAACACTTTAAACAGGTCAGTGTAACAATATTTGCTATATTATATTAACCCCCAAATCCATCCATATCTGAAAATTACTGCACAAGCAAATGTTGTATATTGCCTTTAAATATGTATCTAACCATAGATACAGTTCTTATAAATTAATTTCAGATGAAATTCAGAAATACTTTAAAACTGTAAATGTAGCAGCACATCACAGTTTCACATTCATATCATTAATCAGTCATGTACACAGATGTACAATGTACAAGTATGTACATGTAGATGCTGGCGCGTGGCCATGGAATGCGAGTGTACTTTCACTAAGCACATACAATGGAATTCGTCATATTGACTACACCCATGTACACTGCCTGTCATTGTGTGCATATCTGTCACACCCAGGATCAATGACAGATTAACAGTACAATGCACTGCAGATCGAAATTTCAAGTGTACGCATATGTATCACACATGCGTGTATATACTGACTGACAACTGAGTTCATCAACCAAATTTAACAAAACTCAATCTGTAAACGTACCTTGGTGATAGACACTACAGCAGCTTGTAGCAAAGGTCCTGACGACTACAATATTTTCATAAGTAATTTCTTCAATGCTACGGAAACTGCCTACAATTGCAAATTACACGTGTCTATTCTATACCACAGCGACCCAGCAGATTTGCGCAGTTTTCACTGATTGAATACCAATTTGCTTCAGTGGTTTTTGGCACTGACACATCTGTGTCTCTTGCAGTATGCCCACTCAAGCCCAACAACGAATTGGGTCAAAAAATCAGAATGAATGACTAAATCCATATACCATTTCCCTGTACAATAGTTGTTTTTCGTTTTAGTTCCTTTTGTTAGAGGAATTGAGCTGGGTTTTTCTTGGTCATAGTTACATGAGGTAACTTCCGTTAGCAACCACAAACTAGTGTTTGATTAGCCATGTAATTGATCTGAGTGTTGAGAGGAAATTAACATTTTTGACAAAAAGCAAAGATTTCATGAACTGTGACTGAACTCGGCATTTTCTCTGAATGATTTATGTTAGAATGTATATTTTTTTCAGGTATTTTTTAAAGTACATTAAAACAAGTAATTTCTTTTCATTACAAATATGGTGGAAAATTAATTAAAAAAATTAAATACATAACAAAAAAGCAACTTCATGTTTCAATGTTCAAAACATTTGCCGGGGCACATCTGCTTTTGTTTGGATAAACACAGTCAATAGTGGGAAAATGTCCAATGTCTGACAATTATTCCCCCTCAGAACTCTAGAAAATATCACAAATATAGACATCAAATCTAGTACTGACATTTCCAAACGATAACTCAGACAATGCACGTGTAAGAAGCTTGTCTGAACTGCTCATTTTAAAAACAGCACCGCTCAGCAACTCATATCAGTTCTATAAATAGCTTGACATTACATTACATAGTACATGTGAATTTCTGTTAATCCCCCTACATGTATAACATAACCTGACTCACACACGTTTGTTTATGGTATAATTTAAGGATTTTCTATTGTTCCTCTTCCCTTTTCCTTTGTTTATACTCAATTAAATTTTTTGCAACAGCCCTCATTGGTTTTGTACACGTTTTCTAATCGAGGTCGTTCTCGATTTGATTCCTGTCCTCAATTCATCGATGATGTTGCATGTGTGTGTCCTCGATTTATACCATAAACACACACATGTATGTAGTGTGTACATTTATGTGCATGTACATATAAAATGTATGTGTGGGCAGGCCGTCACCGCATTATAGGAAGTTTTTTATTGTTAGGCAAATTAGGACTTTTAGGAGTTGTGGGGACTTTCCGCTGTCCCAACAGCATCTTTGGTCCCCATTGTACATTTTGTACATGGGAAAACTTGTGTGTAGTCCCCACAACAATGGACCAAGAATGTGAATACACGTACATGCCCTACAATGTACTCCCCCACGACAGACAAATGGAGAACAACAGATTCTTTGTTGTCCTTAAGCGTTCATCTTTTGTTGGAAACGGTCCTCGGACGAGAGCGTGTGTGTTTAGTCTATGAAAGAGTGTTACATTGTTGGGACAAAGGGTAACACAAAGCCTTGTCCTCGAGAGTATAGTAAAACACGATTGTGTAGGCGTGCTTGCGTGTAGCTACATGTAGTTGTTTCTTTCTTGTTCGACCCATTTCCATCCAAATACAACTTTCACGATTGAAATAAGGCAAGACCAAAATCGGTTCTAAATTCTCAGTGAATTTGATAAATTCATGTTCTGGTGAAAACATCTGAATTCAGCGTAACAGAACATTTATCAATTTAAGTGTAAGTTAATATCCATACTCAATGACCACATACATGCCGTATATGCCTGGTGGATACTGCCTGGTAGAAAAGCAGCAAATTTACCTCATTTTATCGTAAAATAAACACATTGTACACTGTCAACTCAACAATATTCCTTTCCATTTTTCAAATGATATGCATACAGGGTACAGAAAAGCGATTCAAGCTTTTCCCAATTCAAGGTGAGGTCACAGGACCATAAACACACAATATTACAAACAGGGGCCACGTAAAACTACAACCTTCTTCAAACCCGCGTCGGTATACCGCAAGCAAGTTTGCACATACTCCAGACCTCAACCGGCCAAAACTTGAAAACCTAGACACTTGGAATGACTCACTGAACTCACGTGTACCGTCTTGTGTCACTCCATGTTGCCAGTGGAAATACGCCATCAGGTTAAAGCCACAAGGTATTGCAAGTTCACTCCCAGCTTAACGCTCAACCAAAATTAGAAAACAAAAATCACCAATGGATGCTCCCCGTTGAACAAAAAAATCAGTAGTGTTGAATGAATCCAGACAAGGCAACAGCTTGTGCTTTTGTATGCTGATATCACTAGAACTGAACGTCGAGAAAAAAAAAAACTTGCAACACTTTGACATTTGAAGTCTAACTCCCAATTCCCCAATGTCTCACACACACTTGTGTATAGAAAAAACCTTGCAGGCCTTTTCTGTCTAATCTATTCTTCCGTAGCAGAAGGTGTTGACCAGAATAACGAAAATCTGTTTGAATATCATTCAGTCTGTTTGAATATCATTTTAGGTAATATACAATGTTTGCTTTCGCTGTACTTTTAATGGATTTTAGGGTTAATATTCATTGTGTTCATAGATGCTGGAATAAACAAATCAAATTAGGTTTCGCCCTTCACCGACGTTTAAACATATACTCAGTGTGTTACCTCCCGAGTGAAAGTTGGAAAAAAATCACTCGGGTGGGACTCGAACCCATGACCTCCTGCTTTCTAGTGCAGATGTCTTACCACTCGACCACCGAGCTAACGGGATCGGTTGGCTGGTTCGAATCTGATGTACATAGCAGCGGGTACCGCATAAACTATTACTGGAATAAACAAGAAAAGAATGCTTTTTTTTGTAGTCTTGATCCCTGACCCTACTTCAGACAAAACGGAGAAATTTATAGACGTTGGGATATTTGCAAGGTCAGGGCTTGCACCCATTCAGGAATCTGTAACCGATTGCAAACAAAATAATTATTAATATGCTAACTGATTGCAAACAAAATATGGACACCATAAATGTGGTAAATTGGGGGCAGTACCGGTATTTGAAGAAAAAAAAGCAGGGGGTTCCCCTCAATTTCTTTCTGATGTTATTTCCTGATCCTGAAAGTTGCAGTTTCTTTACATTGTACATTACTTGATCACTGACCTTAATTAAATTTTCACAAATTTGTTTGTAAACTTCATCTCATATTGCACATTCACCTTATATGCATTTGTAGCAATTGTTTTAATTCTGTGCACAGTACATGTAGATGTTACAAACAAATACATTTTAAATGTTTGAAGTGTGATGCAATTTTTAAATGATATCCTTCACAATTATCCAAAGACAACTAATACACATATACGTGTACATGTGTACATGTGTACAATGCCCAACACATGTAGGTGTGCCACATGTACCAGCTTGCGTAATTATGCACAGATTTGGTACAAAACAAAAGTAATAAAACAGGAAGCAACTTAACAACACTTGTACTCATTAAATTTTACATAATGACATAATGCATTGCTTTGAAGTACTTATGCTTGATAGTTACAGTTAGGTTTCTAGATAAGTCACACGAGGCGAGAAAAACCTGGCATAAAAAAGACAAACAAGCAACTAAACAAACAAACCAAAACAGAAATGAATGATTTATACATTCACACACTGTTTACATTGTTTACACTGTGTAATTCTAAACTGCATGTTTTTGTTTCATGTGGCACATGTTTTGTGAGTTGGACTGCTTACATGTATGTCGCTTTCATTAATATACAAAACCCAGTGTAGTCAATGTGAAAGTTGGCAATAGACCCCGTGCGCAAACTGTTACAGTACTAGATGGCGCTTTTTTACCCACTTTCGAGAGCTCCAATGGAGGTAGACACGGCAGGCGTGTACTGGGTCACATGCATATGACGCAAAGCATTTTATTTCCTCCAAATGTGCACAAAATAGTGGCGTCCTTGCGTGAGCGCCAGATGCCGTCGGCAATACACTCGAACAACCCTCCCACTGGTCTCCCACAACTCCCTTTGTAACGGTTGAGGGGGTACTTGTACACGGAGTCCATCCATACCGGTACCATCAATGATTGGTCAGTGTCAGGTACAAAATAACAACAATGCTTAATTCATGTCGTTGCTGAACCAATAAAAAAAAACTTAAAGTAGAAAGATTGCGGGTAACACCATGTGGAAAGTAATGTCTTCTTGGAAGAAGTGTGGCTCTGAAAAGAATTGGGTGGTTGAGTGTAGAACTTGATGTTTAAGACAGTGTGCTCTGTCCGTCCTTAGGAGGGTGAGTAAGTGTGTTAATTACCTGCAATCTTTCTACTTTTTCTCATCCGCCATGCAAATCTTCCAGTAAGATAATAAAAAAAAATCTTGCTCAGCCTCATGTTTTGCTTAAGTAGCATAAACCGACTGGGAGCCAATTAACATTCAACAACATTTTGACTGGTAAACATTTTTACTGAGCAAATATATTTTTGGACCCAGGTGCAGTTACAATCTTGAGCCTCGCCATGTGAAAGATTCTGAGAGACACATGTGGAGTGGACAGAGGTTCTCTCTGCTACACAGTTTTCACCGTGTCTATAAGGATCACACTTAATTCTCTTCATTGTAAGTATGACCCTTCTCCTGTCCCATGTTGCTTGATACTTTGTAATTTGCCATTCAAGTATCATTAAGGATGACTTCAAAATGATCGTTTTATTTGTTGGGTAGGTAGTTTGCTATTCATAATCACTCTTGGAGGATGACTGCATTAAGGAGTGCATCAGAATTATACAATCATAGATGTCAGAAGGAAACAAATTTATAGACATTTATATAATGACCCTTAAAGCATTTTGCTACTGTTAAAACCATGCCTTGTGTGGAACTATACCGTAGGTGCACCATACACAACTGATGCCTGCCTTAAACTGTAAGTAAACATCGAGGTAGCATACGCTGTGTGCTTGTCTCCCCAAGGGAAATTTGGATAATTCTGGTTGCCTTGAAGCAAGAAATTTCCACAAAGGTATAGAATTACAAAAAAATGAATGTGGATAATTCGATGACTTATGAATTAATTCAGGATTTTTCCAAGAGAAGCGCAATGCTGGGCCATATTCAAGCACGGCATTCAATGGTGTCAGCAGCCACTTTTACTTTTACTGTACAGGGCGAGTAAAAAAAAGGAAACCTAAATATCAGGACCATTTTTATAATGAAGTTCTGCATGAAGCACTTTGAAAATCTAGGAAATGAAAGTCTAATTAATAAGCTTTCTTTTAGTACAAGAATCATTCAAATCACTCATGTACTTTTCACGTTAAGGAATTTTAAGTTCAAACACTGTTTTAAAGTTCTGTCCACAGATCACAAAAAAAAGAAAGTGTTCTTTCAGCAATACAAAAATAATTCACGTACATCCCTATGTAAATTGTTTTTGTTTTGCTCAAAAAACATTTACCCTTTTTGTGATCCGTGGACAGAACTTTAAAACGGTGGTTGTGTTTGAAATCTTGTAACTTGAAAAGTACATGAGTGATTTGAATGATTCTTGTACTAACAGAAAGCTTATTAATTGGACTTTCATAACCTAGATTTCAAAAGTGCTACAATGTACATGCAGAACTTCATTAAAAAAATGGTCCTGCCATTTGGGTTTTCTCTTTTTTTGACTCACCCAGTATGTTGCCAGATTTTTCCGGTGAAATATTTTCAGATAGTTTCTGTGAAATGAGCAACCCTGGTGAACATCAAAACATTTACAAACATTTGTGGGAATCTTTTACCAGAACCTCAAACCGTATGAAAATATATCAAAAAGTATCTTAAGCTACCTCTCCCCAACAAAATATAATCCAATCAATTAGAAACACCTGTTTCAGACTCGCATTACATTAGTATGCCAAATTAACATGTATTCTGAGATCTTCATGATGACCCAAATAAAATTTGGTTCAAATAGACGAACTTCATGTTTTAATTTTCCATGGACTATTGCTTTGGAGTTGTTTCCATCTTTCACATGAAGATGATCCTATTTGTTTCAAATGTAGAAATTAATTCTAATCTTTGGAACAATTTAATTCAACATTACTCAAGAACTCTCGTCTGAGATCAATGTAGATAAGATTGGTTCTAGAACTGTACAGTTTCTTACCTCGACAGCATTCATGGTGACATTTTTGCCGGCCTCCCAGTAGGTGACTGTGTAGCTATCCACACTCTTGTAGAAGACCTCAGGTTGCATCCAGGATACCTTGGCTCGTCCCATGCCGATGTCTTGCACCGTGATGTTCATGGGCGGGCCCGGAGCTGGGAAAGGAAATGGAGAACAGACAGCCTTGAAACTTGTCTAATAGACTGGCATGACAGAGTCACACAGAATAGTATAACGAAAAATAATATTGGGAAAAGGAAAACATTAATTACTGGAAACCATTATTGGGGTGGATTGAATATTCAGAAAACTCCTGCTTTTGGATTTTGAAGAATAAGGGAGGGTTAAATTATTCTTTGAACCCGAGAGATATAAAATACATTATCTAAATATTTCTAAAAGGTTTATTACAAATAAAATTAATCAATTTAATACACACAGAGAACCAAAGTGAATTAAAACAAAATATGCAGTATGGTGGCCTTGACGAGACACCCAAGTCGCAGTGTCTGCTCTCTGGGGTAGGTCACACCATGCCATGTTTTTTTGTTCCTGCACGAGGTCCACACCATTGTACAATATGTTAATATATGTACATCAATATACTCCACATCTTGAATGGAATTGCCCTCCCAGACCAATCCATGATTCTGCCTCTGAAATTTGTGACGTCATTTTCCTTGTGCTTTCGGTATTAAAATATATTAACGCGACCACTCACTGGTCATTCTAGCACTGCCCCTCCCTCCATGCTTCAATGCACACCGTATCTGCAAGACGCACAGACTCAAGAACATCAAGTAGAAGCATATCTCCCAACCTCCTATCAGCTGGACACAGAAATCTAGAAACACAAGGCCGAACATTGCCACTAGTACATCACAGTTTATGCTCCCACCGTTAACAGGTGACAACATGTGCTTGATAAGATCTCGTGACGATTTATCACGCTGGGTTTTAGACTTTTGTGATACGCTTTCCAAGTTTGCTTGAGTACAGCACACACATCATCAGCTGGAAAAGAGTTGTTCAAATGTGCAGCACTGATCTTCTAAAATTTTCTTGAATAATCTTTAGCATCAAGAGCTAGTACTCCAAAACACCAAGAATTCCAAATCGACATAAGCATTCATCCACATCGACGAAATACCAACAATATCCTGTGTTAAAAAAAAACACATCCTGAGCAAGCTTAGGACATATCAACCGCAAAGTTTTTGACAATTCCAAGGACGTAGAGCCGTGGCCGCAGAAAAAAACATGATTCACACAAGCCGTCTTCAAGAAGCAGTAACGAGCTGGCACTATTCCTCCCAACGGACCAACTGATACTGTATATCATCTCTAGAGTTGCCAGAGTTTCCCAGGCCTGTGTTCATGAATCAAGTTGAGGGAAGGGTAAGAGTACATTGCCGCTACGGCTGGATGCTCATGTCAATTACCAGCATTCCAAGCGGTCCCTCGATGACTCCCTGAACAAGCTGAGACTATCCTGCAAATTTCACAAATTCCCAACTCAATTACGTTTTCAGCTATCAGCGAAGACAAGCGTCGACACTGCATAATCCAGTTGTGTTTACATCCAAGTCTTAAAAAAAAAAGACGGCTTAACTTAACGAGTCAATTTTAAAAAAAAAATAGCAACCCTGGGACTTAGCAGTCCGCCCTCCTGTCAAACATCTAGGCACTGGTTGAACATGGAGAGCCACGTGTGGGTTAACCCCTCCCAGTTCTAGAGGAAGTCAGAGGGGTTGAGGGGCGGCAGTGTATGTGAGGGTGAATCATCCATTTGGATCCCATGGATCGGCCTTCATACAGCGACTGTATACCAAACCATGCCAAAAACTTGCCTTGGAATAAAGTGCTGGAATATATTTCATAATCTGTATGCTTATAAAAGTGTCTTGTGTAGAATTTCATAATTTCGGAACTTCTGAAAAACTCAACGTAAATAAATATGTGGTAGGTGAAAAATATGCTCTTTTAATACGGATAGACATAATGTTGAATATTTGTATTTATACTCCAGTCCATTATTTTTTTTACTCAAAAACATCAAAACTAAATATTCCTGACTTTTTTGTTTGTTGTTTTGGGTTTTTTATTGTTTTTTTAGATTTCTGTTTTTTATCCCTTCTCGAATTTCAGGACAACACATCAAGAACGTGAAGATGGGCATTATTTCAGGCATGCTCATGATCTATTTTGGACTGCACGACCTCGACAACAATTACATGCGTAATCTTCCTGTGATCTTAGACACCTGGATAATGCAGATCATGGGCTGAGAATCAAATAGATATAGACAGGAGCTTTTCAAAAACAGGGCACAGGGTCGACAAACAAATGAGTTGAATAACAAATGAGTCACTTTGACCGTAGTTTTTGAGGTCCTTGCTGGTCAGTTGCGGTCATCCTCACTTTTCGATGCCCTTGGACAAGCTTTTAAAAAAAATAAGGTTGTCTGGGATAACTGTATGGTTACATGTACTTTATTTATATATTATTATGTGAATTTTAATTGTTATTTAAAACTTTAATCATATTTGTATTATACTGTTTTATGATGCCTGTAAGTGACAGTTAACTGCTGCTGGTTATCAAATAAATATTGGGTTTTGTCCTTCACCAACATATTTTTTTAAATAAATTCTGCTTACTCAGTTCTGTCCTGAGTAAAGGCCGGTTCCTACTCGGCGTGAAAGCGAACCTGAATTTATGGCGTCAGGGCAAGTTTGCGCACTGCGAATTTGCAAAAGTTGAAGACATTTCAACTCCAGCGAATTCGCAGCGAATGCTTCATGACCTCAAATTGGCATCGCACTCGCATGAAGTATGAACTGGCCTTAATTGTATTTTCACTCAAACCAAAGCTGCTTGATCAGAGCTAGACTAGTCTAGTGGACTATTAGGGACCAGTCTACTGAGGTTGGTTGCATCACTGGTTACAATATCTGCATGCATCATAACGCACAGCAGGGAACCAGTACCAAGACATTTCATGATGACGTTTTAATCATTGCTTGACTTACGCAGACATAAATGAAGTCATGCTTTAGAATGAACACACGCATGTTAACTTCACGTAAGTGTCCACTGGAATTTTCTGAAATCAACACGACATGAATGACATGCTCCGGCTTATTATAGCTCGAATAAAATAATGTCACTAGCTGGTCTACAGAGGGCGCCATTTCCTTCCTACAGCAAAGGCTTAGGCAACACTTCAGATGGGGAGGGGTATGTATCAAATCGACGAATGATCAAGTATACATGAAACTTGGCATTGATCCCAGTGTAAGAGTCACTTCCTTGATCTGCTGTCATTCTTCTCCATGGCACCTCACTGTACCAAGCACTGACAATGAGTTGTCAACAGTCAACATAGGAAATCCAGCAAATTCAATCAAATTGAATGCCTGTCTTATTCATGAACTCAAGTGGACCAAATACTCAAAAATAACTGTGCATCTTAAGGCCAAAAACAAACTGTTGTGTAGCCTTCACACTAAAAATATCAGGAGTGTCATTCAGTCTGGGATTTTTTTTTTTTTTTTTTACTTCATTTAATTATAGGCCTACTCTTTATTTGGTTACATTTAGGTATGTGCATTTTGTGACAAAATGCAAAATTATGGCATCACAAAGAAACAGTAGGCCTAACGGTAAAGTTAAGTTTATTTACTTTTTTTTAAGTGAAAAAAACCCCCCAAAACAAAATGACCTTAGATTTCCAGATATTTGGGTCGGTCGGATGACGGTAACACATGAAGTTTTTTCTTTGGCATATTGATCACACCACTACCCATCCACCCCAATTACCTTTTTTAAAAGAACTATCCCGGAGGGTTTTTTTTTGCATATGTTATTAAGCACATTTCCAAACTTGTTTCCCAAGATTTTCTTTTAAGTTTTATGAGAAGTTGCAACATTCGAGGAAATTCCTGTCAATCCCAACTTAACAAACGTACCATTTATAAAACTTTTCTAGCTGCCCTTGTCAAAAGCATCATCTGCCAATAACAGAACCAACCCCTCAAAAAAGGTTTTAAAAAAATGAGAAAAAGGAGGACAAAGCAAAGGAGAGCATTAAAGGTCCAACTTTTACAATTAACACCTGCTGGGAAGTGGTGTAAAAATAATGTAGATATTTAACTTCTACTATGAACGGCACCGCCTAGAGTCAGGAGCTGTCCAACCCAACACTTTTGAGTTCTGCAGGAGAATAATTCCCCTATCCCACTGCCTCTACCAATCTTGTTGAGAAATTGTCCCCTTTCTGGTCAGGTCATGAAACTTAGGACATGGGATGAAATAAACTCAACCAGTGAAAGAAGAAGGGTGATGTCCATCACTTGTTTTGAGAAACTAGAAAAAAAACAGGAGACTGGAGACCAAACACAAGTTCTTTTAGAACTAAGCACGGCTGTTCTTATCATAACTAAAAACTACTTAGCGAATGTTGATAATAAGCAGGACAAGTTCTTATCAGAACGAAGCGTCTGCTGAGCGACAGTAGTTATTACCACATGGTGTCACCGCGAACCGAAACAATACTGATACTCCACCATGCAAAGCCTCAAATCTTATAGAAGATACTCATGACAACCAAACTCACCTCCAACGTCAGTAAAAGCCCTGAGTGTTATTGGAGGTCCATCCCCGATCCTGTTGACTGGAGTGAGACGGAACTCGTACTCGGTGTAGATTTCTACAACAACAAAACCAACGAAACAAAATTGACCAAAATTGTCAACCCTCTCTATGGCAATGTGTGATGTTCTGAGGACAATGCTCTGAACTCCTTTCTGAAGAAAATTAACAGGCACAATGTTTGAAACATCAAGTCGACCTACTGAATATTTGAAAAGAATTACTAACCTTTAGCCAAGAAGTTAAGGCTGGCTTATAAGAGTTTGACCTAAGCAGGGTTCGAAATTAGCGGTAGCCCGCTAGCCAAATGCTAGTCAAAACAGCGGCGGGCTAGTCTAACTAATCCTTAAGTAGCCCGGCTGGCGAGTCAGAAAATTTTTGGGATACGGCAAAGATGGTAGGATAAGAAGGAAAAAACCCAAACATGCGGCTAGTGAAAATGCCCGCGGGCTATTTAACAGTCTGTTTCAGTAGCCCGTCTGGCTAGTGAACAAAAAAGTTAAGGTCGAACCCTGCTTAAGTCCATCACAGGTCAAATCGCAAGTTACCAGCAAGTTACAGGGGTACACGATGGCAAAAAGAGCCTTTGTTGCAATTCACTTGGACAACCTGTATCTTGAGACGAAGTAACTTGTGATTTGCTTCTTGTTTGACTTGTGATAACATATGGTGGACTTGAATTAACTTGTGAGGAGTTGACTTAAACTCTTGCTTGAAAACAAAAAATCAGGAGCTTTTGGGAACTCAGAGTGTGACTCTTAATGAGAAACAATTTCAGACTTGGTGCACTCACCCAGGCCCGTCTTAGTTTGGTGAACCAGCGTTGTGTTTGTGGTTATTCTCATCCAGTCCGGAGCTCCACTCTTTCTGAAGTCAACGTTATAGGTGACCGCCACTGAGTTGATGTATTTCGGTGGTTTCCAGAAGATTGTGATGCTGGTCTCATCCTGAAAGACGGTCTTGATTTCTTCTGGTTGACTGGGGACTGAAGTAAGTTTTATAAAAAAATAACAAACATTATTAAATTGCAAAGGGAAACCGCAGTGTTGTTGAATCCATTACCAGTCCGGTCACAAGTAACTTACAAGTCAACTTACAAGACTTGCGAAGACTTGTGAGGACTTGTAAAGTACTTGCAAGACTTGTGAGGACTTATGATTGACTTGTGATGGGACTCGGGAGGGACTTGTGAAGACTTGTAAGGACTTGTGACGACTTGTAAGGACTTGTGAGGACTTGTGAGGACTTGTGAGGACTTGTGAGGACTTGTAAGGACTTGTAAGGACTTGTGAGGACTTGTGAGGACTTGTAAGGACTTGTAAGGACTTGTGAGGACTTGTGATGGGACTCGGGAGGGACTTGTGAGGACTTGTAAGGACTTGTAAGGACTTGTAAGGACCTGTGATGACTTGTAAGGACTTGTAAGGACCTGTGATGACTTGTAAGGACTTGTAAGGACCTGTGATGACTTGTGAGGACTTGTAAGGACCTGTGATGACTTGTAAGGACTTGTAAGGACTTGTAAGGACTTGTGAGGACTTGTGAGGACTTGTAAGGACTTGACTGCCCTTGCCACAGACAGGCGGCATTAGGGAAATAAGCAAGTGCGAATGCACAATAAGCTCTGGCCGTCTTGCATGAAAGTCTTGTATGAAATCTACGCTGTGTTACACAGACCCATATGAACAGCGACCTCTGTAGTCACATTGGTGTGTAGCTTTGGAGTTCCCCTTTCATATGCAACACTATACTTCAGATGTATACCTAGCTTTATAGCATTTTGTGATCAATACCACATGACTATAATATTACTGCACATATCTTGCCTCCATTTACAAACTTTTCATAAACATCTTTCCGAATTGTCACAAACAATTTTTAAGTATTTAATTCTGTTTGCTTTTTTTTGAAAATTTAAATTTGGTAGTTGTATTTTGTGGGAAAGTTATGGGACCTTATTTTGGTCAATTTTCCGGGGACAGACAGACCGAGCGACCAAGAAGTGTAATGTAGAATGAAGAAGCTTCTGCCAGAGCTAAAAATACCCAATTCCAGTCTTGAAACAAGACTAACGTTCAAGCAGGGTACTGAGAACAATTTCATGGCTTTGCTTACAGTTAGCGGAAATTTTTTCGCTTTATAGCAGAAAAATCTGTGCTTACCCTTTTTTCACAGGTTAGCAAGGAATTCTGGCTTATATGCGTGCGTACATCCCGTAACTAAGGATACTGTGCTTACAGGGTTAGCACAGAATTTTTCTGCTAGCACGGTTAGCACAGCATAGTGATCCTAAGCGCAGAATTTTGTGGTTAGCAAAGCCATGAAATTGGGCTGTGATGTCTCTTACCATCTTCAAGAGTCTGTGCAAACACTTCCATGCTGTATGGCCCAATAGCAGCGTCCCCCATCGCATTGTTGTACACTGCCACTGTAATGTTGTAGTTGGTGTAGGACAGCAGACCCATGACGTTTTTACTCTGTCACACACACGGTGATACAAAGGGGACAAGAAAGGGAGATGTAAGGCCGTGTCCGAAACGGGCTTCCAGAGCTACGGCTACGTCTATTGACAGCGTGTCGCCGCGTATTTCTAATGGGCGCAGACCTAGACCTAGCTCTAGACAACTGAATAGGATGCAGCCTAAGGCTGTGACAACCTTGTGAGGAGGTCTGAGTTATGCAGGAGGCCCTCTAGTGGCAGGCCCTGTCAAGGTTCTACTACAGGACATTTGCAACTCTACCTGCTACGGTGGACCTTAATAAATAAATTTCTCAGGCCATAATCAAAAACAAAAAAAGTGTGTTTTTTTTAGTAAGCTCACAATTTTACAGGTTATCTTGTATTTATAGTGTGAATGCATACATTGTCGTCAATTTTTATCTGGTAATTTCATGACTTTTTCCCCTGAAATGCCCCACATTGTTTTCCCTGATATCAAAAATATTTTCACAAAATCACGAAAGAAATTCAGAATGCATTGTTCCTTTGGGGCCACCACTTCATTTCTTGCAATATGCTTGGGCCACATCCAAATCAGTTGTTTTGTGCCAATACGGTTTTTTTTTTAGTAATGCCATGCTACGGTAAATATCCCAAGAAAAAAACAACTTTTCACAATGAAGCTTCTTCTTCTTCTTCATTCATTCACTTTCAGGATGACTTGATGAGTTGGGCCCAACTGTCCCTGTCAAGCGTAGTGTTGGAAAGAGATGGACCGCTCAGACCATCCAGTTAGAAAGAACCTTTGTACAAGTTTATTTAGTATGCATGTGAAATGTTAATTGTTGAGGTTCAACGGTCTTCTTTCTGGTCTAAGCTGTAAACCATTTGCTTGAACATCTGATGACGTTGAAGTCAAGGTACTTGCGGACGATCATAACAAATCTATCACAAGCCACCTAGTCCCAAGTCAACTCACAAGCTGTTTACATGAGCTTTGACAAAGACACTCCATAGTTATTGCTCATCCTCTGTTACTTGTAGTGAAACGAATAGTGATTTACTTGTGACTGGACTTGTGATGTACTTGTGACTGGACTTGTGATGTACTTGCCATGTACTTGTGATTTACTTGTGACTGGGATTGTGATGTACTTATGACTGGACTTGTGATGTACTTGTGACTGGACTTGTGATGGACTTGTGACTGGACTTGTGATGTACTTGTGAATGGAATTGTGGTGTACTTGTGACTGGACTTATGATGTACTTGTGATGTACTTGTGACTGGACTTGTGATGCACTTGCCATGTACTTGTGCTTTACTTGTGACTGGAATTGTGGTGTACTTGTGACTAGACTTGTGATTTACTTGTGACTGGAGTTGTGATATACTTGTGACTGGACTTGTGATGTACTTGTGACTGGACTTGTGATGCACTTGTGGCTGGACTTGTGATGTTCTTGTGACTGGACTTGTTTTGTACTTGTGACTGGACTTATGATGAACTTGGGATGAACTTGTGATGTACTTGTGACGGGACTTGTGATGTGCTTGTGACTGGACATGTAATTCACTTGTAACTGGAAATGTGATGTACTTATGACTGGACTTGTGACTGGACTTGTGATTTACTTGTGACTGGAATTGTGATGTACTTATGACTGGACTTGTGACTGAACTTGCAATGTACTTGTGATGTACTTGTGATTTACTTGTGATGTACTTGTGACTGGACTTGTGATGAACTTGTGACTGGAATTGTGATGTACTTGTGACTGGAATTGTGACTAGGCTTATGATGTACTTGTGATGTACTTGTGACTAGACTTGTGACTGGACTTGTGATTGACTGCCAGTACCTCGACTACAACGACGGCTCTTCGTAAATCAAAGGCCAGATTTCTCACCGTGGTGGTGCCCATTGACAGCAAAGGCATGCCTTCCGACATGCCTTCCGAGCGCAGGAGGATTTTGTAGCCAATCAGATCTCCCTTGACTGAGTCAATAGAGGGCGCCATCCATGTGACCTGAATGCTGGATGCACTACTGGCTACTGCAGCAACATTCAGCGGTGGTGCTGTTGGAGCTGCCAAGCGATAACAAAGAAGACAGATTAAAATATGAAAATAAAAATTGTGTAATTTCAAATTTTTCAAAAGTTGTCGAGTGTTCCACCAGTTGTTTTTACAACAATAAAAAAAAATGTTTGAAACCTTTTCGGCTCCATGCACAAGCGCCCCTCAATGGTAAGAAAGGGAGAGTTGGGTTTGGAAGCAAATTTTGCCCAGTTTAATGCTCAAGGGCAAATGATTCCAATCCCAAACCACATCAGCCTTTTTTTCACAACATGCAGGATGTTACTCAGCTTACATAACACAGCACTGAACTTGATTAAGGCAAGAAACTTGGTCACAGTGTCCAAAGTGTTGTTGTGATCAATTGACCATTGTACGTGATGGAAATAAAATGAAACTCATAGGGGTTGAGGCCAAGGTTAAGAGGTATCTGCACAATCAAATATTTTCAACATTGCCTTTGTGGTTTTGTAGTAATTTTAAAAACAGTCAGACGGACAATTTTTTGTGGACATCATGTTGATCGTGTAGAGAGCCCACAAAGTGTTGTCTACAAAAATGACAACAGTGAACTACATGTTGTTAGTTTTTTCTTGGTCTTTGCATTTAGCCTAGTAGCTACTCACTACAACCCACTGCCAGAACCTATCGGTCGACGACACTGTGAGTGTAATTTCTTGTCCAATGCAATTGAACCTGGACACGCCTACAGACCAATCCCAACATACTATCAATGTACACTCAGGGGCCCCCTTCAATGGCCAAAGCATTGTGTTAGCTATTGTACAGATAATTCATCACGGGCAGTTGCTGTGCACACAAGCTGCCACAATGCTTTCACCATTATAGGGGGCCACTGTGGATGTACACGGACAGCGTGTTCGGTATTGGTCAGATTTTGACCAATCATTTTGTGATCACGACTTACTCCCAGGTGCAGTACGGAGCACAGCCACCCCGCTCGTCTTGGTATAATCCCCACGGTATCTGGCTTCCACCCAGAAGCTATAGTCTGTGTAGGCTTGCAGGCCGGATACCAGGAGGGAGGTCTGTAGGCCTGGGGAGATGGGCACCCTCATGGGGACTGCCCCTGGGTTGGGGGTTGTTGTACCCTCACTGGTGGAAAGCAATAACAAACATCAAATCTTGAGTCAAACAACTCAAGTCAAACAACTCAAAACAAACAACCACATAAACTGTTACCAAGTACAAAGGAGTGTTACAATCTAATGGGGTGATATAAGGTTAGGTGTTTTAATTGTACTCGACCCTCCCCCTCCCCCCTTCCCAAATAAATGTATCACTTCTGAGCATTCATATTTACTCATGTTTCAGGTTTGCCCTACCCCCCCCTCTATTATTAACTCATTAGTTCCTTTACTGGACTAAACTGCCCTGCCTGTCACTCCTTGTACAGCCAAGTTCACCTGACACTGCCTGGTTTATGGATTTAATGTACTACAGGTGCTAATGGGTTACGCCATATTGTTGGAAATCCAAGATTGTGGTCAGAACATTATTCATTGACAATAATTTGGAAAGTAACAGTTTACAGATTTGTAACAGAATTAAATTGACTTAATTCTTTGCGAATTCTTGTCTATCAACATGTCTGCACCGATCATCCCATCTTTGTATAATGTCTCATGAAGACTTGGCAAAATATTCCTTATTTTTAAGATAATGAATGACTTAAGTTGTCTTGACTGGAGAGGGAAAATGTCTTTCGAGACACAGAAATGGAAGAGAACGCAAACTTCATCTTCAAGGCCTTACTCATTATTTCCAATTCTGAAGTCGGACAAATCGGATCCGTCGCATTCAATCTAAATTGTTAATATACCATTTCACGTTTCCTTACATTCTAAATGTCTGACAAAGAGTTATTTCTCAACGAAGTGAAGTTATGACTCACTTCTTGGAGCCTTTTTATAATTCCTCTATTCTCTCCGACACTTAATGTCTTAAAAGAAACAGATATTTTCCCTCAGACCCTTAGCTTTTTAGTCATTTATTTATTGCAGTTTAATTCGTTTTTGTTGTCGTCGGGTGCACCATTGTGCACACAATACATCACTTTGTGGTGCGACCGACGTTGTGTTGAAACCAAGGATGTTCGAAAAAACACAGACACTGCTGTTTGGAAATCGTAAATTTATTATTTTCTCAAAGAACTCTCCCTTGAGGTTTCCTCAGTGCCTTTGTAAATTGAGAAACCTTTGGTTTTCTTACCAGAAATATTTAAAATATTTTCTTTCTTTATTGCAATCAATCCACAACCTGCTGCAACTAGAATTTTTTTAAAAAGGGAAGGATTATCTTGTAACTGCGTGGTTCAGGCATTTTTTTTTAGTCTGCCCTACCCAACAAACCTGTATAGAACGGAGTAAGAGGTGACTGGTCCATTGGTCCCCGTCCACGAGATGTCGATGGAATTCTTTGTGATTACCCTGGAAATAGGATCCCCAGGAGATGTTGGTTCTGGAAAGATCAAAACATAAACAAATAAAAGCAATTTAATTGGCCTTACAAATAATTTTCCTAAAGGATATTTCTCCTTTGCATTCAAAATTGGGGGGGGGGGGGGACTCAAGAAAACCTCTTGAAAAGTAATCAAAACCTCAGGAATTAACTTGAACAGTTTCACATTCCAAATGTAAACATCTGATCCCAAAATCATAGTTATTGGGAACAATTCTTCGGCATGATATCAATTCCCCCTTTTCTTTGCTCATTTGATGATGTTTGAGTCACATTTAGAAAAGTGAAGAAATTAATTTCCTTTTAATGGCCACTCTCCTCAGTGAGGATGTGAACCCCAAACCCCAAATTTCCCGCACATGTATGAAATTCAAGTTTACGAAGAAACCCACATCCCACCACCCAAAAAATTGCATTCTTAGATCCCCCCCTTATAAACAATCCTTGTGCTTCAAGAGCTCCCATAAAATAAAAGCTACATGACAGTGCCTGAGGACCACCTTCTTATGAATTCCAGAGACCGCTACCAATGCAGTACTCTGTCAGTAATAAACTAAGGAAGGAAATCAAAATGAGGGTCTAGAGTGACAAGTCAGGGAAGGAAACAGGTGAAATAGGATGACACACAGGTGCATGATGGACAGGGAAGTACATGATGAACACTGAGGATGAACAGTCGCAGTCGAGCTAACCAGTGGTCATGGGATATGGGGGGCTGTCTGTGAAAAGTGCTGGAGTGTTGACTGCTACATGCACATGACGAAAAACATGAACATGTAAGTCAACATGTCCTGGCACATGTACATGTAGGTGAACATGTGCGTACTCTGCAAGGAGCACACACAACACTTTGGTTTTGAATGAAATTAATAAATTAAGAGCGCAATTCCAGCGTTATGAAATGTCCATGACAGAGCTTTGACATGTAAGAGTTCATTGAACAAACCTGAAAATGTATTTTTCAATCTTTAATAGATCCATTGGTCCAGTTGATTACAGATTACATAATGCAGGAGTTTTGCATCATTTCTCCTAATCATCAATTAGATGTCATGGCTAATTGGCTCTGTCACAGACATTACACACCCTTTCATAACGCTGGAATTGCTGAAGAGATTTAATGAATATTAGAGGTGGGCATGCAAAAAATCATGCAGAAATGAGATTACATAACGTTGAAGAAATGTGACCTGTTCCCACAAAAACCAAGAGTAACACATGATTCATATACATGTAGGTTATTTCTTTATTCTCCGAAACTTTTGTCATTCAGTTTTCACATGCTACGCAAAATGCTCTCTGCCCGTCAATATTAGCAAGTATTACAATGTTTCTGTAGTCATTTAATAATGTAAAAGTGCACATATCTCCATCCTGAGATGACTATGGGCACTTTTTGTTTTGTGGAAATGGGTCACATATCTTGTACATGCAAAACCATAAAACACAAGGGGAAAACACCAGTAGTAAACTATTCAAGTAACAATTCATAACAGGCCTTACTCTTGAACAAATGAGGGCACCATAACAAGTACCGCTTTGGTGTTATAAACAGACTTGCCTGCAAGGATATTGACGTGAGTTTACAAACTCCAACAACTAAAAATACTGCATGTTTACAACATGCAGTGTTTAAATTCAAATATTTACAAATAGCTTCAAAGCTAGTGTTTGTACCCAGAAAATGGAATAGTAACAGCGCCCCCACTCACTCAAAAATACACGACCTATTACCATGGTTACAGACGGATACTTCAAGACTAACACCAACTCTGTCATTGTTAATAAACAGTTGCTAACTGAACGTCTACTCAGTGCTTTCCCAACCAGTGTACATTGTGTAATATCTATTTATCTTCAAGCAAACTTGAATCCTGGATCCTGATTGGTCGATTTAAGGCAACAACAGTGTGGTAAATGTATTATCCTGTATACCACGGTCCATATCGCACTTTACATATCCCGCTGTTCTGAGATTTAGGATTGTTCCTACTGCATGCACGTGTAGTAGGAAAACCGTTGAGAAGTTTGTGAATAGCATACATGTTACATCTTAACTGTGTGTCAAGTTTGCTTGAAGATAAATTCGTTATCCCACTCGTGCTCATGAACACGGAAAATGTAACTAGTGCATCAGTGTCTCATATGTTTGGCCAAGTGCATATGGGACAGACGCACTACATTATTCTGTGAAACTCCTATGGAAAATCCGTACAGCTTTAGTACATGTAGATGTATGCTCAAAACCTCACATGCTAGTTTGGTCAGTGGTCAGTGTTTTAATATACATGTATTAACTTGCTGGAAAGTTTACATTAATCTCTCAGAAGTCTGCGAATTGGATGCAAAGGAACTTTCCCAACTGAAATGAAAGCCTGCATGACTGTAGGCTTGTCAGAGAGTCCAATGACTAGGCAAAAACTCTGGATTATCAGCTGACATTGTAACACTGATAGTCCACTGTCATCCGTTGTGACAATGTCAGAATAAGATTCATTGGGCCCTGACAAGCACACAGCAATTGTTGCCCTGACCTGCCCTCAATAGACTTCAGCGCACATGTAAAGTACGTACAATTATATTTCCAAGAATCCGTACGAATGATAGTTGAATAGTGTCAATACAAACTTGTACATGTAGGTTATTCAAAGGCTGAAGTGAAGGTTCTGATGTAGGATGTAGGATGTGTTCCTGAATGTTGCTAAATCTTACAATTGACACAAAATTCCGTAAAATATTGAAAAACCTCTGACGAAACAGACATTTCTTGGCTTGGTTTATTTTGTGTTTGGTTATAAAACTCAAGTTAGACTTTGTTTTGAGGGATATTTTACGGTTGGGTAGTTCTATAAATTTAGAATCCGAAATGTGACATTTTCCCTGTCCCTGTTACCTTGTACTTTGTAATTTTCATTCAAATATTATTACGAATTACTTCAAATGACTTTTTATTTGTTGGGTAGGTACGGTACTTGTAGTTTGCTATTCATAATCACTCTTGGAGGACGACTGCATTAAAGGCTTCAAATTTAAAGAAATGATTGGATTTTTAGTTATAATATGTTATATATTGTGTTTTGACATATTGGGTTCAGAGAAAAAAACAAAAAAGAAAAACAAAACCAATCATATTCTTGTAGTCTGGTTCACCCAACCCGTGGGAGCAATTTATGAACTTTAGGGGAATTGTAAGATCAGATCAGAGAATCAGTCTAGAAGGCTTGTAGTTTCACAGGTGTGTAATCAATTGCAAAGAAAACGACTAAAAAAAAAAAAATTTTGAGCACTTTTTTTTTGAAAAAAACTTTTTTTTTTTTCCAATGTTCCGACCAGCGCAGCGTTGGTTGGATTTTTTTGAAAATGTGTGTCAGCAGACCAGCACAACTTTTTAAATGGGATGGATTAGGCTGTCATTACCTAACAATCCAATGAGATATTTCGTGATAATTTGATCATTTCGTTTTTTGGTGTTTGCAAATGTTGTATCTTCCCTTTAAGGAGTGCATCAGAATTATACAATCATAGATGGCAGATGTAACAGGGAGTCAGGGACAGCAAAAAAAGAGGACCCCAAATTTCAGTTTACAGTTTAGTAGACACAATGATCACTCTAAAATTAGCTAGCAACATTACACTGAAACAGCTTGACGGACAAGTGTTGACAAAAACACATCAGGATGAAACCCAATAAAGATGTGTGCATCTTGTTTCCATGGTTACTGGAGAGAAATTTTGAATTGGAGGTTTTGCCAATTGATTACAAGTCTCAAGAAATATGCCCTTTCATGTAAAAACCATTACAGTACATTGTAGATGACGAAGTATTTAAAAGAAAAACGAAATGTAAACTGCACATGTACGATACAGAAAAGAAAGTGCAATGCAAACTGTTTTCTTGGGGCCTAAATGCTGCCTTGTTTAGACAGGGGTAGTTCCAAGACCAATTTGCACAATGTACAGCAAGACAGCTGAAGTAGCCACACCAATATAATTAGGTTTCAGCCCAGCGCACTGCTCCATTTTATATTTTATTACCCGGAACGCTCATTGATTTACACACGTTGATCCAATGCTGCAGGATATGGTTGAGATTTTCAAGTTGGCAAATGTCCAGTTAAACTCAAACTGACGCATGGCGATCACATGCCTACTATTTTTCTTTTTGGGAGGTATTGCCTGAAGTGCAACAGGCACGCATTTGTGGAAAGAACTGCTTTTGCTTCAAATTTAAATCAACTGGGGTTTTTTCTGTTATCCTCATCAACTGTTTTTTTTCTTCCTGTTATCCTCATACATTGTAAGTTTTAAAAACAGCATGCTCCGTGTAAAGTCTTCACAGTTTAACTTGGGTTGGACTCGAACCCATGACCTCCTGCATGAACATATTGTTGTTATTGCTGAACAACTCAGAAATAAATGTATCTTTTGATTTAAAATCTTCAACCATTTTGGCTCCCGGAACTGAAAGAAAATAATTTTGTTTCCTTTGTTTTGTGCAGAAAAAGATATTCCATGAAACTTGGAATCTCATTTGGCAAAATCAACAATATCAGAAAGTCCACTTACAAAAAACTCCACAAATTGTCCACATTAATTAAATGGAAACAAAACATGTTACAAGTTGTCAGTAAATTAATAAAAAAATAAAGTATAACTGTAATAAATGACTTACCTTCAACTGATAATGTAACATTAGACTCCTCGAACAAAATACTGTCAGCTAGGGAAACAGTGTATGAATGCTTATTATTACAACAATTAACACCATGCATATCAATTTAACTTGTTCTGGCCAGATTTTCCCTTGTCAATTGTACAGGTATCTCCAAAAAAAAATACCCCCCAAATACAATGGATATCGCAAGACAGAATGTGATCAGTTATGCAATGTCTGTAATTGTTGGGTTTTCCTTAGGGTACAGTTAGAGAAGTACGTTGTACATACCGGTCTGTACGACCGGGACAGAATTACTTGGAAAAGCCATACTCGAGCCCGCCTGTGGGCGACCAAGTGAGTGAGTCTGTACGATGTACATGTACGGCAAAATGAATGTATGTACATAACAAAAAAATACATATTTTCAAAAAAAATCTTTCTTTTTTTAAAAATCGCTGAATATTCAGGCAGTGACTACATGTACACCCTTACCGGGTTAATCAGTGTTGACAAAGCATCAAAAATAAACCTTGACAGCGTACATTAACCATGTACATGTAATCTGTTTACGGGAGGGGATGAGTTCTGTCAGATGAGGATACGCCCAAAAGATTTGCTTTCTCGCTTCATGCACTTAATTTCAATGGGACGAAGCAATCAACTGCTTAATGCAAAAACCATCATCTTCCAGTTGGGCAAACAGGCATTTTTGTGAATTTTTATTAATATTTTGATATGGCTTGAGAATACAAAGTTATGTTGAATGTATTGAGTGTAAATGTATCCCCAAAAATGTACAAATATTCATGGTGAACATGTACATGTACATGTATGTACATGAGAGTGGAAAAATGTGTAAAAAAACCTTTCAAAAATGTTTTACTTAGTTCAGAGGGTGAAAATTTCAGACAGAAATTGGACTTTTTACCATTTTGTCCAAATGAAGCGATGTACGTACAGTCAAATTTTATCCTGCAAGTGTGTAATTTAGTTAAGGAGTTTGGCACGCTGTGTGTGACAGCTTCAAATTGATCAAGCTCGTTCATTTTGCCCGAGCGGATTCTGTGTCTAATTTCACCCAAGCTGCATTTGAAATGTGATTCAATGTAAACTATCTGTCAGTTGTATTGACCTGGCTTTAAATTAAAACCTTACTGCTTTAACTCTGAACGTACGCCGAGCCATCGACTTGAGACGGCGCTCACTTGAGAGCATCTGAAAAATTGGCTTGAAAGATACTGCGCATTGGATTAATTCTGTTTCTTAAGCTAAGGCAATTACTGAAATTCCAATGCTGAGACTGACATTATTCGATCAGTAAAGAAGCATTTTTTTTACCAGTTGTATTCAAAAGGCTTCATACTTTTAGTATGGGATTAGGATTCCAATGGGATTAGGATTCCAATGGATTTAGCAAGGAATAGGCAGTATTCTTACTGCCGGCATGGGATAATTTTTTACAACAGACAAAATTCTCAGGGTTTGGTAAAGAATACTACACTTTTAGCAGCTCAACAAATCATCATGTCTCTCCGTCAGTTAGTAACAAATGGTGACATTGTTGACATATTTTTACCAATTTCAACCAAACTTTGTCAAAGTAATCAGTAGCCCAGCCCCAACATGTCACATGACCAAACTGGGGCACAGGTAATCATGGGACCTGATTTTTTTTAACACAAATTTGTTGGCCTGCAGCTTCCAAGATATTTCCAATGGAGCTTGTTCCATATCGGAGTCATTCCACACTTTGTACATGTATGGGAACGGAGATTTTTACCGGTCTTCAATGTTAATTAATGTAGGGAGCAAACTGCTGGGGGTACATCTACATGTAAATGGCCCGGTTCATTTAAAAATCCCACATCACTTTAAAATCGGCCTGACATAATAAGCTGTCTGAGGCACCCTCTAAAGTCCAAGATCAGTTTTAGGAGCATGACTCATGAAGTTGATTAAAACAGTTCATGACATATCTGGAGTGCTGGGGGCAACCTGGCTGACGGTAGGATGAATGGAATTTGACTCATTGTGATCTTCTTTAGCTGCAGACTGCAAACTGTAAGTTGGGAATTTTAGGCTTGCCTAAAGCCTTCAGAAATCAGACCATCTCTCTGGGAATCTTCCCAAAGTTCAGTATTAAGGTCAAAAGGTGGTTTGTTCTGTCTGAATGTTTGACCTTTTCAGCTCAGCCAACTTTACATTTGTATGGTTATCTCTTTTCCATGTAGACCCTCAAAATTGCAATTCTCCATGTATACATAAAACCCATGCATTTGGAATACAATGAGACTGTAGTGTAGCAAGCCTGTAAATAAATGATGGCTATTAATGAAGTTCCTGAAACAAACAGCGTAAAGAAAATTGCAGTATTCACATGTACAATGTGTACACAAAGTGACTTTGATATCAAGCGACAGTTCCATTCTAATACACTCTGTTCTTTTAAAAGTACATTTTAGGTCCGGTTTGGATGTACATGTACAATGTACATGTACACAAAAGTACCTCAAGTGTTTCCACATCCTGTCAGTTGCAATTCAAGAACGCGTAAACAACTCAAACGGAGGGCAATTCTTGTCAGGGAAATGTCAAGTCAAAACCCAGCAGAGTTGAGGGACTGAGATAACAATTCACCTGTTTCACTGTTAAAACAATCCCAATTCACCAGTCAACAATGTCAGGGGCGGTTGCGCCTTGTGCATAGTAAATGCAGTACTTAATGCTCTGCTTAAATTAAAGGTACATTTGTATGTAAGATCATTTGCTTTGTGTCCATTTTTATTTCTTTGAAGCAACAGCATTTCTCAAAATCTCAAGAAGGGTGCATTGAACAACTACATGTACACAAAATTACACGATGGGGGCTCCTAGTTTTAATTTACCTTCACAGGTTTTTTTTTTCAAACTGGTTCATAAGTAATGAATATATTTAAAGGTTTTGTCTATCGCTGAAATGATCATGACTGGGGGGGGGGGCATTTTGGAGAGATTTCCACTTGATGAATCACCCCAAGCTCAACACCGAATTGCAAATGACTGCGAGAGACCTGTCGTCCATGATGAGTTCAGTCCAATGACAGCCAGGCATCCTGGAGACTTGTGTATTATTGTAATCATTGGCAAATCGGTTAAAGGCACGGAGCCTAGGTTAATGAATTAATGGATGCCATATATTATGCTTCATTTTGGAGACTGACTACATGTAGTCTGCATGATTGTAGAGTTGCCTAAATTAAAAGGTTTGTGGGGAAATGCAGCAACAACAAACAAACTGTTCCATGTTCACTACTTGTGCAGTACTGCAGTTTGCAGTGACTAATGAGGATGTGACATTTCATGTTTATAAATTATACCTTTAAATGAAAACAAAAAAATCTAATGCGCTACATTTTCCGAAACGTTTAAGCAAAAACCTCATTAAAAAAGTGACATTAAGCAAGTTTACTTGATCTTCTCTCAAAGTTACACATGCATTTTACGGAGAATCAAGGACTCCTTTAAACTCTTTTAATTTCAGCATTAGAAGCACCGCAAAACTTGATCACATTCTGGGCAGTTACGTATTACCGGTATGTTTTCAATGACTGTGGGCTGTCTATTGTGTCAATTATATACAATGTATACAAATTTATCGTGTTTTGTGTTTTCAATATGCCGCTGGCCCAAGATCAATGCTCATTGTGTTATTATGAATAAAATTTATGATTTTTTTTTTAAACATGTATGTCCGAGTGCAAACACACTGGGACAGGCTTCTGCCTTTGTGAAGTGGCTAAACTTTTAAACGGTACTTCATTGTTTTGCTAAACGTTTACAGAATTACAGGCTCAGTCCCATCTTATAGCAGTGACAGTGCTTTGGAACACACTGTACATGGGACGTGTGTACGACACATGGGTGCACTATGTAATGCTAATGTCTTGTGTCAGCTTCTTATGTACATGTAGTTCATGACAAGACATTGGGACCCAGTCTTAACATGTCTACTCATGGTACATTAGCAGTACATACAGACAGCCTTTCACCTGTGGGTGATCATATTACATGGCTTTCAGATGAGGTTGGTTGTCAACCGCACACTGTGTCTCAAGCCAACCAGTTGGAAACGGATTCTAATCAATAAATGATTTGCACATGTGTCTTGGAGGGTTCTTGGGGAACATTCAGCATATTGAATGGATTTTATGCACCGAGAGGTTCATGTTGATGTACAGTACATGTACGTTAATTAATGTTATGGTGTACAGAGCCTTATCGTGTAATATTTTACATGTAATACATGTGTGTGTTGCCATCAAAGTTTATAGACATGATCATTTTATGGTAACTTTCTCAAGGGCAATGTATGAAACTTTGCACTATTTTTATTTAACAATAAAAGGTACGGTATATATGCAATCCTGTACAGTGTAAGCCAATGTTTTGTCTGTCATATGATTTTGCATGTTGTATGTTTGTTTTTGGGGAATAAACAATGTTCTTTTCAAGCAAAATGCAAGCCTAATAATAGATCCAAAACCACAATTGTTTCATATGAATCTTTACAAATCAACCAATCTCATACCACAATGCACAAAATTGCCAAAATGAAAGAAGAAAATGAATGGAGTGCAACTTGTCAGCATTTAGTCCCTGTGTTTAACCAACCTGTTGTTGTCAAGGTAACGCGTGTGGTCATCATCAACAGCGGACTGGAGGTGCTAGGTGTGCTTGGTTCCCCTTCAGCCCGACAGGTGTACAATCCCTGGTCCCCTGGTGCGGTTACTGAGATGGTCAGGCCGTAGGTGCCCGCGTCCAGTCGCATTCGGCCGTTGACCGTTTGGCCGGTTTCCACCAGCGTGTTGGTGCCCTTGATCCATTCCACCATGACGGTGGATGGGTCGATCTTGTCAGCGATGGCGTAGTAGGCCTGGCAAGGCAGAGAGATGTCATCACCTCGTATGATCATCACAGCAGTGGAGAGGGCATTGCTACCCGTCATGATTAAAGCTGGTAGTAGAAAAGAACAAATCCCAATTATTTCAAAATACTACATGTAACTCAACTTAAGTACGTACATGTAAGTTTGTACAATATATGTACATAAGCTTGTGCCAGATGCAACAATTCCCAAACTAGCCCTGCAATTTCTGAGGGCATTTTGTGGGAGGGCAGTCCAGTATCACAGAACTTCATGTACAAATCATACAATTTGTTTGTCTTTTCAGGAGCTCAATGAATATGTAAAACGTATTTTTCAAATCATATACTGTAGATGATATCCATCATCTCCAGTAAGGCCAAAAAAACCCCAAAAACAAAAAAACAGTTCAATCTCTGGTCAGACAAAAGTTCCGGAATTGGTGTGGCGATGCATTTTTTTTTCTTCCCAAGCTTGGATTGTACGGGCAAGGTGGGTACTCTTTGCTTGTTTGTGTCCTTGGTGTCCTCAATCATTGCCTTGGTGCCCTTCCCCATTCCTTGGTGCTCCTTGGTACCAAAATTTGAGGTGGTGCGGCAATAGTGGGCGCTGTTGTACATGTAGCTATCGCGGAAAATTCGGGGAAAAATGGACACGCGCGCTGACCAGTGGCCGACTATTTTGTTTTTGCATTGTGGTCAAGATTACAGACTAGGAGTTTTGGATCATTTCTATGGATCATTAATTTTTATCATGGTTAATTGGCTCAGTCATGGACAACACACACACAAATTGTCTAATTTATAATCTGTTTCCGTGACGCTTGAATCGCCCAAGGATCTGCTCAATTCAACGATGCTAGTAAACTGCTCTTCATTTGTAATTAAACAGAATGAAAGTGATTCACTTATTGTAGAACAATGCACATTTACTGAACATGAGATAGACAATAAGATAGTAAAAGATGTGCCTCATTTATGCACAAGTCAGGTCATATACATTCATAAGTTGCACAAAATATGTTCCTAAGTAAGATGAATGTCATAGGCCCTTTAACTCATTATCTGTACTACATTGTATTACATTGTGTTTATTCACTGATGAATCAAGAAAGCCGTAGAGAGTTAGGGCGGTTTAGGGCGCTACAGTGAGTAAAAGGAAGAACGGTTTCAGGCGCTACAGTGAGTAAACTAAAGAGGTATGTGTACATGTATTTTTAGCATAAAAATAAATAGCTCGTTAAAAAAAATTCCATTGGTGCTGCCATGTATACACATGTAAATGCATTTTAGACATTCCTGTGTGCATGTACAATGTACATGTACATTTACAATACATGTATGTATCCTATTTTTAAATTGTCCATGCTCATTGTTCATATTCACACACTGCATAGACAGTAAGACAGTAAGCACCGGCACATATTAAAGATGGTAAATAATTTTTCCATTTGCAATCCACATTCTCGTAATTTACAAAAATGTATTAATATTAAACATAGAGAGCTAGTGGTCTCATGAGTCAGGATTCCACATGTACCGGTACGTACATGTACATGTATGTAATGACGGATCAATGGCCGTGGGGAGAATCGCATTTCATCCATGCAATCTGACCCCGATGGGAACGGCCGACCAAACCTCACATGGGAATGCGGAAACAGATTTTTATATTTTGACCGACACAACCCCTGAGCTGGACTTGGCTTTTCATTTTTTATCCCAGGAAGCGCTACGACCGTGTGATAATCAATTGAGTGTTTGCAAAGCTTCTTATTGAGGCCTCAAGACATGGACTACGAACACTTTACGCTCCGGCATCAATGCAATAGGGATAAGATTTGCAAAATGCACACGTGTGTAAATGTCGAGAGCATTTATTCAGAAAGTTACACTGTGTAAATGTACATGTACAACATTATGCACAAAATACTAACCATTAGATATGATGCGGGTGCACATGTACATGTACATGTAGCTCGAAAAATTTGCTTGATGTTATTGTTAATTACAATCTTGCCTGTTTATTTCATATGGCAATGTGCATACGTGTAAATGTCACATAAACAGGTACGTGGACCTGTTAAAAAAAAATGCATTTATGGTCCAAGTAGGAATCAGTAAGTACATCCCATATGTATGCATACGCATCATTTCTGATGGTCCATGTGCGCTGTACATGGGCCAAGTGCAGTACATTATTGTGTACATTGTACATAAAATCCATGTTTGTATCCCAATAACACTATGGCCCCCATCCCCAGATTCTTGTATGCACATACAGATCTGTGTATTTTAAGACATAAATTTAATGCATTTTACCCTGAGACACACGTGCTGTGCATTCAATATATACAAAGCCAAAAGGCGTGCTCAATTGCTCATCTGATCGGAAAAAATGTTATTACTCTCAATTGTCAACAGGGGAATTGCCCACAGTAGGCCTACCATGTCTGTATGAACTGAATCTTGAACAGAAATTGTGCCCACATGGTACCGGTACATGTACATATGTACATGGATAGTGCTACATCATGTAGCGCACACTGAAACAGGCCACCCATAGAAGCCAGGATATCATGAATGATGTCATAAAAAGAAAATACGCGCTACAGGGAAAGATATTCATCACCCAGGTGACATACTTTATCTACCCATGTTTCATGCAGATATCGAGCCCTTTAAAATAAGCACACAGTGCCTTGAACATTTTCCTGACAACAGTTTTTCAACAGATGTGAATGAGCACCTGCAACAGTGTGGTATTAGGGTATTTGCTGATTACAACAAATGTACACAGGTTGTCATTAGAAGTTTGAATAATAACACAACATCGTTCTCCTGTTTGCGCCACTATCAGTTTGAAGTTGCTATATTGAAAAACAAATTTGATTTTCCATAGAGCTCTATCTTCCTAGCAATAAAAGGATATTTACTTTTAAATGAGACTTAGAATGCACGTTTAGTTATTGAATTATTTCTTTAAAAAAAAGAAAATTGGCATTAGTTGCAGCCCGACAGGGCACGTTTTTTAAGTGCAAAACGAAAGCCTTTTTATAGAGGGTTGAAGATGACCACAATTGAAGAAAAAAATAGACAAATTAAAAACAAAATTGGAAAAAAAAATAAATAATTTTTTGGGGGGGAAAAGTACAGAGAAGCAACTTTAACGATGGACATACAAATTATGAACCTGCACAGATACATTTTTTTGTACAAAAAGTATATCTTTCAACATCTCTTATTCCTACAGGTAGAATAAACAATGACTCAAACTACATACATGTACATGTACTGCACCAGAAAAGGCCACGAAATGAAAAATATTTGACATCAAATGGTCTGAAGGGAAATTGTTAGCCTTGCAACATTTCCTAAGAATCTTATTTAAACAGTTTCTCTATTTTAATCTTTCTAACTACAGTTATCTAGATAATTTGTAATCTATTTGTAATTTAAATCATCTTAAAATTAAAAAAAAAAACATCATGTTCATGAATGTAAAGTAAAGTTTATGAGTCTAAAATTCCAAACATTTACCTGTTTACAAAGACAATCATGCCTAATGAACTGTACAAATATACACTGCCCAAATTCAGAATGCTCGTTTTTTTTCTTTTTCTGACCAGATCACAAACCCATGCGGATAACACTCAGCGTTCGGACTCCACGGCAGCTGTAGATTTTGTCAAAACAACCTCTCACTTTAGCTGTGATGAGATATTTTGATGCCTGCAATGCCGCCGGCCAAGAATCACGATATGCAACCCAAGATGCATTGCAACTAGTGATCCTGCGATCTGTCATGACATCATCAGAGACTGGTTTAACTTCAGGCTGTAGAGCAATACAGGTACATTCTACATGTACTGGGTATACATTATCAAATACTCATTGTACTCTTACAATGTACATGTACATTTATAAATTTGCATGCACTTTTGTTGTTTACTTTCTGAATTTTACAGATAAATGTACATGTACATACACGTGTACATCACACTTGGTTACAAAATTGGATGTTAATGTTATGGTCATGACAATTTTCAGCAAACTGTTTTATTTTGTGAATGGGAGGTTTGTGGTAACACCATGTGAATAATACAATGTACCAGTATCTCTTTGTGAGTTGTGCGGTGTAGTGCAGAGAAGAATTTGGTTTAACTTGATCTTTTCGAACAGTACAGTACCTGCTCATCATAAGGAGAGTTTTATTTTGTTGTTACCAATTCTGTTGATTTGTTTTCAGCGTTTTTTGTATCCTTTAGCAAAGGCACTTTATAAATTCCTGTTATTTTTTGAAAGGACATTCATACCGTATGTACACATATACCATGGAGTTCAATGATTAACAAGTTTTGTTGGCCATTTTGCTACATGTATATGGTTACTATGTACCCATGGCATGAGTGTACCACTATCACATGTACATGTATCATAAAAATACATAATCCTTAAAGCCTAGTCCTTGGAAATGTCATGGGAGATGTGTCAATTCAGCGCATGCTGCTATACAGGGGCATGATATCCTTTGTGGCTTGTGTACACTCAGTGTATACATGTACATGTGAGTCATTTCCTATGGTCAACATCCAGTATAAAGCAAGTGTGATGTACACAGATATGAGTGTACATGGATACGTTGCACTCCAGAAATTCACATAGATTTACATCTTTTTTATAAAGTGGTTGTATCTGAACGCACAAATTGCAGTAAGGACTCCACTGGTCCCCCCCCCCCAAAATGTCAATTTCTTACATGTATGTCAGGTGGGGTTTTTTGGAGGGAAGGGGGGTTGAATGTTAATGTTGTGATGGTTAAATTCAAATTAATGCTTAATTTTTTTTCAGTCAGCTGATGTTATCTGTTGATAAGAAAGAAAAAAAAACCAGTCAACTTATTTTCTGGGGGTGGGGGGTTGTTTGAATTTGAAGTTTGTGATGGCAATAGTTGTATACACTGGACGGTCTTGACCCATAAATTCATGTTAGTATAAAGCGGCACAGTACATTCAATGTGCACAGTCCATGCTTTTTTCCACGCGGTGTGAAACACGCCGTGGGTTTGAGCTGCGTATGTTGCTTGGTGGACACTTTACTCAGCCATATGGAGTACCGAAGTGAATAAGTCAAGTGCACAAAATGTGTGTAAAAGACATCAGCGCGTGATTCAGCCCGAGAACCAACACCCGCGCGTTCTCCATTCGTTTGCACTACATTTCCTGGTTCTAAATGACGTCACACTTCGGTACTCCATATAAGTATTGTATTCATGCAACTCGCGTATTACAGCTTTGCATTCGAAGACCGGATTTGAAAACACTGATGCGCGTGCATCTCATTTGCATATTAAGATCACGCCCAATTCGTGTTTGTTTTCTATACTCTCGAGGTACCGATACATCAGCCCGGGTGCAGGGACGATGTCGTAAGCCATCTTCACACGTTACTCGGCAGCAGGGTTGTACCTGTACCACTTGATACCAGTACTTGTTTTCAATCAGCTGATGTTGTCACTGATTAGAAAAAAGTGTAAATTTAAAAATAAAAAAAATAAAAAAAAAACTGGGGGGGGGGGGGAGAGGGAGGAATTTTAATAGTGATGTACATGTATGCACTTAGGTACAATGGACTCTAAAATTCACATTAAAATGTACAGGTAGTTTGAATAGTAGTCATCAGCTTAAGTTTTCTGTTAAACTTAGAATTTAACAAAAATTCTTTTAAAAAATGTTGTTGTTGTTTTTTTTTTTGGGGGGGGGAGGAATTTATAATTTTTGGATGGTCAGAAACTTCCTTTTATTTGAAGTGCTTCTATTGATGCAACACAGGAAGGATATTGCATGACTGTACAAGGAAGTGATCAAGGACTATGTACACATTAGTATGCATGAACTGTACTGGTTCAATGCACTGAAACAAAAGGCTAGTTTAGTGCTGAGCATTTTCGAATAATTTAGTATTCTATTACTCAAACTTGGATCTGACCAAACATTTGAATATCGAACAATGAAATATTAACCAAAACATACATGTTGTAGGCCTATATGTGCATGTATTTATTGATAATTTTTTTTAAGTAGAGATCGACTAGCTGATACTTGACATATTTGAAAGATGAGGCTATAGCTACAGCCCCCTGTTTGTGTACTTCCCTAAACCTCCCAAAACAAAGCACCCAGCAGCCATCATAACCCAGCAATGGACACCTGTCCTGTCCAACAGACATCCTCACTAACAAGCGCAGACTCTTACATTGGAATTGTCAAGACCATGGCTTGTGTCTGGGCCAGTTGGGTGCCAGGGTTCTGGGTGGGCAGTCATGGTGGGGACAGAAATAAAATATCATGTACACGTATGCACATGGGGGGGGGGGTACCACCTGTCTAACAGAAGTGCAACTCTGAGAGCCAAACTTAACAGGAGTGAATAACGGTATTATTACATTATAAGTTATATTGATCTGTGAAATTTGTAAAATTGTTTTCTATATTGGCTTCCAATTTAATGTTAAGAAGAACATCGTAATGGCTGAGTTGACTGATAAATTATTTAAATTTATGTATGGAATCTGTGACCTGCTCCCATGGAATAAGAGATTCCCCCCCCCCCCCCCCCCGGAAAAAATAAAATCAGAATCACCGTATAAGTATGAAAACAAAACAAATTAAACTGTCAAATTATGTACAATGTACATGTGACTTAATATGTAATTTCTATCTTCGAGGCTTTTTGTAAGTTCATGGGTATGTAATGTGGTTTTGCCTTTTATCAACATCATTTTACTTATTCATTTTCTTTGTATGTACATGTACTGGTATGTTTTCTAAGTACTGTGAAACTAGACAACGTAACATACATTTTTGTACATGTACCGGTACCATAATTTGCAATGTACATGTACATGTATACATAATACACACATGAACTGTCCATGAACGTGTACATGTAAACAGAATGTGAATGGCCTGTCCTTATTTTGGATAAAACTTCAAGGTCTGCCTATTCATGCGTGAAGGATCACCCAAGTCCTCAGCCTAACAAGTAATTATCTGACAAAAAGCCTCTCACTCATCCTTGAACCTAAGCTGCAGACAAACACAAGGATTTATAAACAGCTGCCTTTTAGCAAAAGGTTTCCTTCCAATTACATTCATGAAAAGTGTACCAGTATGTGTCATGACTCACGTTTTGTTGAATGGAATGAATACTGGGGACATACTGTGGCCAGTCCACTGACCCATAATCACTCAATATATCACCTTGGGGCAAGATTAGCTGATCAATAGTAAACAGATGACAGTCAGCTCATGAAATACAAATAGGAACATGTTTTGTGTACAATTGCAATGTGAGCGTTGCTGCATTGTTCATACATGGACACGAACATACACTGCATAATCCTCAGAGTAAGGGTTTGCTTTATTCCAGGCAATTTACTTGACTTGCCTGGCTTAAAAAAGTACATTTCCCTCAGAGGCAGAATATGTCACCATGTAGGCCAACAATAAGTGATTTTTATTTCCCCAATTTATTTTCTACGGTAATCTCGTCGTTGCTTGGTATCATCAGAATTTCATAAGTTCTACATACTGTCGATATGATGTGTACAGTAAAACTGGGTTGCTAGGATTTCAGCTTGTTATTTATCTCACCAGATGAGTCAAGAATAATTTCAGTATTACGTGGCATTCTTAGCAGATTACAAATGCACATAGCGTTCATAGATACTGCACATACATTGTATGTATTTGTGTGTTCTTTTTAAAGTTAAAGATGGTGTTGGCATGATTTTTGATCAATAACTTTCAAAATTGTAAGGCCAATTTTCTATTATTTTAATAACAATAATTAATCTACACAAAAAAGTAATCTTTATCGCATCAATTTTGTTTATTTTTTATCGTCCTTCAATTTCTTCTTAACAAGAGACCGAGTGAATGGTTCAATGCAAAAACCAGCCGTGCATGCAACAAAGAGAGTGACCAGTAATTAGTCAAAGTGGGTAAACATTGCAAGTACCAATTAAACTAATTCAGACTGCAGTCAGTGCACACACAAGAAATTGATTTTTTTTTCTTTTCTTTATTGAATAATTAGGACGCATGGCTCAATGTACGTGAATGTACACAAATAGAATGTACACTGTGCGTGCACATTAATGTCATGGATTCATTTTTTTCTGTGATAACTCTACAGCTTTAATAAGAATGTACGGTACAGTACATATATTTAAACTGCAACAATTATGGTTTATCAATAATGTAGTTTTACTTGAGGAGAAGACCACATCCGTCAAATTCCATTACTGACTCTGCTTCACATGCTTCAGGACCAAATCCGTTGAAATCTACCACTGGTGCTGGTGGATTTTGATGGAATTGGCACACAAAGTCCCCCAAAATGGGAGATGGATTTTGATGGAGTTGGTAGGGTTATGGTTAAGTATTGTTCATGATGACAGCTTTCTATTATTTTGAGGTTTGACGACATTTACTCACCCAGACAAAACCCGCACTTCAGGATCAGCCTGCCCCATAGTATCCTGGAAACCTTGGCCATGGCTAGGCACACAGAGTGTTGAGATCTGCCTCATCTACTGACGACCGCTCTGCATCGTTGGCAAGTGCATCAACAACACAACACTGACACTGGCGTCTGTCCTCTGCAAACTGGTCTGATCTGCTCTCTCCTTTCAAGATTTGCTTCGTAACAGGTAATTCCAACGGAGGAGGAAATAGAAACAACGACGCTGTGCTGACTTTCGGTTCCACTATTTCTCCACTTGGTAACTCACGTGCCTGGGTTAATAAAAACAGGAGTATCAGGAAGTATGAAGAATTGGTCTCTATGTGGTCTGTCGAAAAAGAAAGTGATATGGAGGAAATTCCTAAAGGAAATTACTGAAGGAAGAAATAATCACAGATTCTAATCGCCCTTTGTTGTCCGGTTTATGTGCTGTACAAAAATGTGCACAATGTTGTTAAACATGTACATGTCATACAGGTATGTTAAAGTAGCCATTGGACATATAATTTGACTTGATATGCACTACCCATCATACACAAGTGGGAAAAAAACAAAAAACAAATGAGTGCTTATGTGATTTATAGCAGGCACATGTACATGTACATACAGTGTACAGCATTTTGCAAAATATGAGGAAACAGTGACAAATTTGGCACATTTTCTTTGACACAGATCAAGGTGTAACTCCTCAGAAGATGAAGTCCACTTTCATGAGGACATCAATATCTTGACAAGTGTTCATAATCATAATCATTTGTTAGGCCTACTTCTCCATTTAAAAAAGCTTTTAAATGATATAGATTGATTTCATGTTTGGATAAATGTGAATGTGTTCTACACATCGATATGTACAAGTATCTGTTTCATCTTTGTGGTCACAGGGTAATCTCAGGGGGAATTTCCTTGAAAGTATGTCCCATCATGCCACTGTATCCTGAGCATGATGGGATGTGTGTATGCATTTTCAATGAAATGCCGCCTAAAGATTACCACGTGACACAAAGACATGAAAGATGACGGTATCAGTAAAACGGTCTGTGTACTGTACTTGCATGTACATGTATATGAAGACTTCCAAAACGCGATAGCCATTTGAAAAAGAAACTTTAAATAAAAACAGTATAGCATCTGTTTCTTAACTTTTACTTCATTGTATTCTTAAATCGTGTTTAATTATGTAACAGCCATGGAAATTGAGTTTGGGCAGCCTTGAGAGAGCAGGATCCCAAAAGGCAACAAAATGGTGTACATTTATATTCGCATTTTGGAAATAAACTCTTTAGGCCTATAGTTTGTGTCACTTGTGTGTATACAGGCACATATTTCGTGCCATCTTCTATTGAAAGGTCAGTGGGCAACATCTATTGCTAGAGGAAGGAAACACTAGTGATGTGACCTTTTTCTTACGTGTTGTTATTTTTAGACATGTTAGATGGTCACTTTACTGAAAGGCCCGTGTGTTTTCATCCATAGACTAAATGTGTGTACATGAAGGCTCAAAATACCCAATTGACAACTCAATGATTCAATGTTGGAGCTTTTCGTGTAGTCTATTTATTGCCTGTCCAAAGTGTTGATTACTTTTCACAATATTTAGAAACTCCAGCTGAAGTCCAATTTGACCAAATTCATTATTTGTCTCATGAATTACAGGTACTGTCAGTCTTCAATGCAGCATCTGTTTGCCAAATTACCATCTTAACAAAAATATAAAACCAGACCAGGAAGTTCTTTTACATTACATTGTTTTGAGTGAAATGCAATAAGTCTCCTTTTGAGGTTTAATTGTCACTTCGTCACTCATGAAAGCGCCCTCAAATAATGAAAACTAAGTTCACATGATGTCTATGTACTGCCCATACACTGTTTACATGTGTATGAGTAGCTGTTGCATTTCGTGATGTTTACATGTACATACCTAAAAACCTTTTTTTCTATCTCAATTTGGCCGGAGCATTATTTATTAACCCCGCCTCAGTAGGGACCCACCTCCATTCTTTAGAGTTGACATTTCATAATTTACAATGTTTTCCGGCCAAGATGCGCTGGGTCGACAACATCCGAGAATAGTCAGGATGTGACACCACTGAACTGAAAGCAGCAGCTTTGGAAAGACGGGCTGTGGTGGGAGCGCAGCCCAACTGTATATAATTTGAGGAGGAGACCACGGGCAAATGCCTATGTCTATTGAATGAATGTTTTCCTCCCGAGTTCTTTATTCAATAGAATCAAAACTGAAAATGAAAGCTATCAAATGAAGTCATTTACAGTTTCCATTCACTTTCAATATTAGTAACATACAGTGTACTCACCATTATTGGAAGTTTATTATAGAGGAGAGTCAACAAAAAGAAGTCATAACAAAAACAGAAAGTTGCTGATATACTGAATGCTTTAGGTTACAGTTTCACCATTTGACTGGGACCGTGAGTGCAGAAAATCATGCGAAACAAAATCAGGCCAACTTTACTCACTCTTTAGCTGACAAATTTCTCCACAATTTTCAAGAGGCAAAGACAAAGTCCTGAGCATTTCACCAGCCAAGGTCGAGGTCTCAATTCAATTTTTAGACTTTACTTCCCATTAATTTTGTTGTCAGTGAGATGAATTGGAAAGAAAAATACATGCCTTTGTCAGCTGTTTAGACAAATGCAAGACAAAGAGAGTCGCAGAAGTAACTACTGCCCAAACGTAACTGTAAATTAATTAGAGTATTTTTAATGTGTGTTTTTACCACAGAGCTATATTAAATTACTAGAGCACTAACATCCATGTTTGTGCACAAACCTATTTTTGTATGGCCATTGCATGCATGCGTTTGTCATCCATATCTGCGTTCCATAAGCAAATAAAAAAAAAAAAAGCAAATGATCAGCAAATGAAGCGTGTTCATTTTGCTTCACAACAGCACGCAAAGCGTTTTTATTTATATATCGTTGCAGATTTTTTTCTTTTTTTTTTTTTTAAAAAAAAAACGCGCTTAAGTTGTTTGTTTGTGTGTTCTTCTTCTTGTTTGAAGAAGAGTACACTTTCAAAATTCAATCCATCTAATTTCAATATGTTCTACAAACACGCACATGAATTCAAAATGTCTGCACTTCAAAGCGTCTCCGCGCGCAGAATGGCGAGTTAGCGCTCTAGCAATTTAATGTAGCTCTATGGTTTTTACAGCAGACAGGAATGTTTTCCATTTCATTTTTGAAAATGGATAACATACGTACTACATTTGTATACATAGCAACACTTAGATCTACAGCAAAAATATTCTAATCCCCGGTTACTGTGATCAAGTGACCGACTAAATATTTGCATACAAAAATGAGTTGCACAGAAAATTCAGCAGAATATTTTTTTTCCGCAGAATTATGTAGATTGGTGTTTCTGAAGGAAAAAGAAAAAGATTATAGAAATATATCACATTTGGTTTGAAAAAGTTTCATTTTTTGAAAGATCCCTGAAACAAACCCTTGCACAATGGAACTACAACAATGTTTACAGGCTGATTTGGCAGTCATCCAGCCATTGAAGACGGATAGTCGGGTACCCACTGGTGGGACTCCTACCATTTTGCGTATGCGGAACTTGGGGTACTAGAGTATCATGCGTTTCTTTGATTTTCTGATCATTTTGAACACGTTCGCTGTGCCGTATTTTTCATCAAATTTCTTGGCAATGACACTGAAAGATCCAACAGGCAACACTCGCGTAAATTCACAGGAAGCCTAACAAATAAGTTATAAAATAGAGGGCAAAATTATGGCGATCGTGTAGTGTAGGGCCCCTGTTTTGTTTTGATCAAATGAGAGCCAAAAATGTTTTTTATTGCTCAAAAATCACCTTTACAATCAAAAGCAGACTTTTCTCAATTCTAATGACACCCGTTTTGCAGTTTCTTGGGGTAGAAATCATGATTTTCCTGTGCTGTTTGTGCCTTGCGATTCAGCGCGCCTTGCGTGCTCACGGTACATCGCGTGATGATCGCCATCTTTATTTTCGGGTTGCATGTTGTCGCCGCGCTATCATCGTCATTTTACCCCCAAATTTCCCTCAAAAAATCAAAACCCTGGCCTTTATCTATGACATAGCCATTTATTGAGAAAGTCGCCAACTAGTTTGGTCAGTCTAATAATTTTGAAGTGAATTTTGTCCCTATAACCGGGCCCTACACTACACGATCGGCAAATTATGGTCATGATGCCTGGTTATAATGTTGCGGATCAAAAAATAAAATGAATTCAAGTGTATTTACACGAGGACGGCCCGTTGCATTGTCTACAACACCACGTTCACGGGTCTCTAACGAGTATCATTTACTCCAGCTGTCGATATTTTCCAGTGTCTAGTGCGGTGTAATTTAAACATGGTGAAATTCAGTGTGACAAAAAAAAAATTCCCGTCTGTGAATTGTGAACCGACCAAAACACGGCCCTCACGATAATATAAACAATCAACCTAAATTTCAACAACGTTTTAAAACTGTACTTACTGTCAACCTGAATGTCTAGATATCGATAATTTCCGTTCATGGGGTCTTGGAAATGTGGCCAATGGAAGAAAATATTTGACATGGGACGGCAAGCCCTTTTCTGCTTCTAGTTCTAGTTCTCTCTGTGCGTGATTAAAGGGCGTGTTTGGCGCCCTCATTTGATGTATCCCAAAGTATAGGCTCCGCGGTACGCGAACGAGAGGGCGTCTTCGAGAGCAACTTAACTGAGCACCTATCAGGTAGCAGACCAGTAAGTAAACTTCCATAGATAATGGTAAATGCTCCCACTTCAAAAATTCGGGGAAAATACTCACAACTCTCCAAGGTGTTCGAGACACACATCAAATTAAAGCTTATTTCATCATCTTTCATTTTCTTTTCAATTTTTGGGGGGTCAACTGATGACTTTTAGGAGAAATTTCCATCTGAAGATGATCACCCCTGAAAATAGTCCTGAAGCCCATCGCCATTTTGAAAAACGATGCCTACACTCCATTGCAAAATAGAGCGCTTTTAGGGTCCAAATTACATCAAAATTACACAGAACTGCAAGCTCCCAGTCCTGTGCACGGCTTCCACCCATATTTTTTACAAACTCTCAAGTTCATGGCCCACAGCATGCTCAAATACCGAAGATTTTGATGCCCATCGTGATTTGGCCGGCGCAGGCAATTTCGGACCGATTTACTGGTCTGCACCCATCAGGCCGGACCGAACGGACGTCATATAAAAAAAATGCCCATCCACCCCAACGGAAATAAATAGAGAAACCAGCCCGAATGCGTAAAATAACCGTAGGCAAAAACATCAGGCTATTTTGCTTTTCTTATGCGAATTTTGGCAGTTGAATTTACGATTAAATTTTTAACTTCCAGATTCTCTCCGGTACATACAGCCATTTTCGACAAACGAACTTAAATCAGGTTTTTGGCTGTTCATTTGTAATGTACCGAGCCATAGACGAAGCCAGCAGGGGGGGGGGGGGCGGAGGTATGTACCCCCTGACCCCCCCTAATATTTTGTAAAGACTACCCTTTTCCATTCAAATGCCCCTTTTTAACCATCGCTTACCCCCCCCCCCCGATATTTGTAAACAGTGCCCTTCTTTTTTTTAACAATTGCCCTTTTTGTCTTAACAAGTCCCGTTAAAAAAAAAACACCATCGGCCGTTACGGGTGCCTTGCATTGATCGCGCACTATTATATTGGCCGTTAGTGTTCATAGTCGGTTTTGAACAGCGCCCCCGTCGACAGATGGGAAACCACCACACACACCCAGTCGTGTTTTACTATACCCTCGAGAACAATGCTTTGTCTTTTCCTTTGTCCCTGTAATATAACACTCCCCCATAGACTAAGCACACAAACGCACGACCGAGGACCGATTTCAACAAAAGATGTCTGCCTGTCTGTCCTCGGGGTGTATATAGTTCACGTACACACTCACCCACACACCCCTACTCATACTCAATTTTACAGAGGCCAAGCGTCCGGGAAAAAAAGGTGTCTACATTTCAGCACGGATGTGCAAGTGCCCTTTTAAAGAAATTTACCCCCCTCCCCCATAAAAATGACCTTGCTACGCCACTGCAATCTGTTCAACAACATAAACTATAACTTAAAGTGTTACGTTTACGTAGATATTCAGCCCTAAAAGTTTGCGCTCTGATGAATTAAGTTTAAATAAAAAATATATATACTTCGAGCAATAGCCTTATATTTTGGTTGCAGACCGGCAAATGCAAACTGCCATAGACCTCAGTGATAAATACCCCACCTCTAAAGATCAGGAAAAATACAACAGGTGTTTGAGACACCCATCACATTAAAACTTATATCACCATCTCCCATTTTCTGTTCAATTGTTTTTGGTAATTCGATGACTTTTAGGAGAAAATTCCATCCAAAGCTATCACCCCTAAAAGTATAAAGCCCATCGCCATCTTGAAAAAAATGATGTGTACGCTCGCGCTCCATTAATTTATAGGATTCAAGTTCGTCCAAATTTCACAGAAATACTACAGTGGCGGTCCCGATCACGACTTCCGCCTTTAAAAAAAAAAAACCCCAAGTTTTTGGGCGCCCACAATTAAGATGCTCTAATAGCAACAAATGAGGGCATACATTATCGCGATTTGGCCCGCGTAGGGGGTCAGGTTTGGCCCGCGTAGGGGGCCTTTGGCCTGACCCCTAACTTGCTACAGGTTCTTACATGTACATGTATTGTTGTATACATGTATTGTTTGTTGGTTAGTCCAAGGCTTGGATATTGGAATATTTCTTTTAGTTCAATGTCTGAAAGGTGCCTTGAAATACGGTGTGTATCAAAGCCAGACCGTCATCTAAAGTTGATCATCGGGTATTTTACGCCAAAACATTTGAAATCAATGACATTTCAGCATAGTTCAATGTGTAAAAGGAACTTCGCCCTCAGAAACTTTTCTTTTTCCAAACAGGCTACCAGATGAGTCCTGTGGAGACATGGTGCGTTGTTATGACAAACATGCGGGAAAATTCTTCGAGCATTTTGTTGACTGTTTTCTCGGATGTGCACTTTGCCTGGTAATCAATTACCGAAAGAAGGATGCAAAGATCAAGGCCCTTGAAATTCATCACCCATTGTATTCAAAAATTCACCGTATACCATAGCCAGTCAATTCCTAGATCAGCTATAGGAGGTTTTGGACTTTGCCCAAGAAGTGCAAATTAGTGGATGGGTTTTAGATCTAAAGTGCATGAATTATAGGCAATCTTGTATGTGTTCGCCGAGGCAGTGGGAATAGGTCTGTAGTACATCAAGGCAGCAGGCCCCTTTTTGTTTTTGTCAAGATGAAAACCGAAGGATTATGCTTTCTGCTGGTATGTTCTGCTTTGGCACTGGGGGACATCTGCAAACGTAAGTTGAGAACGTTGATTTTAAGCAGCATTTAGTATCAATCTCCATTCATTTTGTTCATTCTGTAACATTTATTTCAATGACGTGATTCTTTACAATATGTATAAATATGTTTCAATTACATAAGAAGTACATGCAATATTATATTTGATACGTACACAGTGATTAATAATAAAGTAGGATATTAAATTACATTTAGGTGTAAGGTAAAGCGAAATGCTTTTGAACCCCAACCTATGGACAGGCAAACATACATCCAAGGTACCGTAACATGGACAAAGGACAAACAAAACACAACGCGAGATAGACAAGACAAGCGTACATTTTGCTTTTGCTAAATTTTGTTAAGCATGTTCCGCTTAAAATAGATTTAAAGACACAAAATAATGAGGTATTGATACCCTGTGCTCTTCAAACAAATGTTCAAATTTGTATGTGTTGTTTTAACGATTTGTACGTGTTGTTTTAATGATTTGTATGTGTTAATTTAACGGGGGATCTGATTTGAGCGTCTGCAACCCTCTGAAAAGGAATTTCATTTTGCGCACAAATGAACACTTTCTGCGAGAGCCGAATTATTGTCTGGCAACCAATAATTCGATTTTTTGTGAAGACATAATTCAATAACTTAACGTCGTTGGATTTGTTTCTTTCGATGTCTCAATCAAAAAGGAATACCTTATATTCTTGGTAAATATAGTCATTGGAAAAACGAATCTATTTTTCAAAGTGAATCTCGAAAAAAAGCATGGGGAACGCATCATGAGGAAAGCAAGTTTTTGTTGTTGTTGAAAATGTCGCTAACTCAAGAGTTAGTACACTCATCTACAAATTATTTTTTTTATCCATGCATGTTGAACGAATCTTCCATTACACTGGATTTTACTTAAAGGAAGGACTGGCTTTTTCAAGGATTTGTTTTATAAATGAAACCCATGTGTCAATTATTCTGTTATAGACAGAAAATAGATTTTCGTGCAAGATCTGTGTTACTTCAAATTAGCTTTCAGCATTAAGCAATGTGTTACTCATAGTGATCACAAACATTATCTGCACCCTATTTTTCCCCAGATGTCAAAGTAGTCAACTCATGTGGTATAGCTTTTTTCACTCATGTGATATTTGTTTTCCGTCTTTGATTTTATTCTCCAAAGCAAGTACGAATAAAACTGAACCTTACAACTAAATGCCATCACAATGAACATGTCAGCCCGCGTCCTAGGCCTAAGATTCTTCAAAATTCGACTCAATTTCCCCCAGATTATTGTTAATGGATTGCCCAATAGAGACCTACGTAAACTTTGATTAATGATGATGTAGTGACAGCAGCACACTTCGGCTAGAAGACACGCTGGCCTTATGTTGACATTAATAAGTTAATCGGTAAACCTGAATTTACATACAAAGTAATGAGCGGTGCTGAAGATGGGACTGATTCGGGCAAACCGGATCGAAGGGCAGTGCCTGCCAAGCAAATTGGAAAACACTTCATGGAGGTTTATTAAAGTAGTCTCGCCTGATAAAGCTGACTTTTGCTTTAGCAGAAATACAAAAATTTCAAAAAAAATTGGAAATTTTAAAAATAAGTAACATTTTAATGAAGAATAGTATATAACAAATAAGAAAGGTTCTTATTATTATTTTTTTTTTACTTTTATTTTATTTAATATCGGAGTCTTATATAGCGCACGCATCTACCAACAATTAGGTACTTAAGGCGCTGGAATTATGTCTATTTGTCAAGACAGGTAAATGATTTATTACCCTTTACCGACATAAAGTTCATTGAAAAATATTTGATCTTTGGTTTATTTCCAATTCGTTAAGACATTCAGAGCCCAAAAGGATGCTCCGTGTTTTCTAAGGGACCATGGATTATTTAGTAAGATGCATGGAAATTCACATAGAATATTTGGGGTGTGAGATTTATTTCATGAACCTCGTAAGAAATATAGATGCTTTGCATTGCCTGTGAGGTGTGTGCTTTTGTTCCACGAGAATAGGCAATAGTGAGTTTGTTTCTGCATTCAATAGGGGACGCTGAACAATAGGACAATAGGGTCCCCAATTCCCAAAGGTCCCCGATTTGGCGATGTGTACAAAACATATGGGAGGTCTTCCTAAAAATTAGATTACAAACAAAAGAGGGACATTGGGGGTCTACGATTGCAGGCAAATACACACTTGTATGTGTGTGTTTATTGTTAATGAATTGAAAATCAAAGAAAGGCAAGCCTAGTAAAGCGGGTCCCAGAGCACACATACATCTATTTAATTGATTCAGTATGGCTATTTACCGGAAGTCTTTTCATGCATCTGATGTATGCAATGGAAAGGATTTAGCCCATTATGAGGGTAATCCTACACAATAGCACTGCCCGGCTTAAGTTCAGCAGCCACCAACAAGGGACCAGCCAAAATATGTTAAAGGGTGCTGAATGCAAACTACTACTGATGTTTTGTATTTGTATCTATTTCCAGCTGTGGATCGTCTTCAAGCCGTGAGCCAGTCATATAAGATCCATGAGGGCCATGCTATGTTTGGTCTGCTTGGTGCCTGTCCTCCCACGGGAGAAGAACTGGATCAACGGCTGCAGTACCACATCACAGATGAAAGTGATGCGCCGGGGGTTAGCTTGCTAGACTCCAGAACGGGGGAGTTTAGTTTTGAGTGAGATTTACATATTTATACTTCATAAGTTGCATAGTGTCATCCTCTTTTGTATTTTTTTTCTTACATTTTGCATAATACAACCCTTAAAAAATCTATACAGAAAAGATTTAATTACAGCTCTATGAACATGCCTCCTCAACAAGCAATGAATAAAATACTTAACCGCAAAACACTGACTGGCGCCTTTGTAGACTTTTTATATTGCTTTGATTTACTTCATATTTGTTTATGATTTATAACTTTTTATTCCAATACATTTTTATGTGGCATAGTCATAATTTGAGTCAAAGCCATTATTATATGCGAAATAGAATTTTTTTGGCATTTATAACTTGCCAGAAACGCTTGTAAGAATTTTTCTTGACCCAACAGGCCAGTCTCTCACTTTGTGGGCGTGGTCAGCTTCACCTACACTGTCTCAGACAGTCAGGGGAGGACCAGCTCTCCAGCCAAAGTGACCATACAAATTCGGGGTGACCCCGCTGAACCGCTGTTGGAGCTGCACAACATCAACGCCGAGGCTGGCACCTACGCACCCATGGGGATGGGCGTGTCTGTAGGGGAGGGGCAGGATGGGGAGGGACTGACGGTGACGTTGTGTAACTGCGATGAGGAGTTCGAGTGCAGCAGGGATACAGGTGTGGTTCCTTGGTTCCTAATCCCTGGTGGATTAATTGGGCACCAAGGGAACCAAGACAACCCCCCCCCCCCAAAAAAAAACAGCCAGATTTTGTTTTTGGGAATAACTAAAACAGAAGGAGCTGTAATAAACTCATCCCCATTCCCGCAATGGAATTGTGAAATGTTTATGGAAAGAAAAGAAAAATGAAACACTGTTCATGTCATAAAATTGCTTTACTTTCCCTTTCATGCAAAGTACCCAAAGAATACAGCTCACTACATTAACAATGAGCCTATGTAGCAGTATTTGTGGGTTCTTCATTTTTTCCTAGCTCGTTGTTATTGTGTCCTTACTCTACCTCATGGCTGGGATCTGGCTGATGGGTTGAGGAGACGTCTGCCCAACGAGGAGTTGAAAAATCTACCAGTCAGCCAGCTACAGAACCTGACACTCAAGTAAGTTGAAGTTGGGCCTGCATATCTGAAGTCCTCATGAACCAGCCACAAAATCAGTCACAAGTCACTCGCAAGTCAATCACAAGTCAGTCACAAGTCAGTCGTAAGTCAGTCACAACATGAGTTGCAAGTCAATCATATCAGTAGCAGACAAGCAATTAAATCACCAGTCAGTCATGGGTCAGTCACAAGTAAGTCACAAGTAAGTTACAAGTCTGTCACAAGTCAGTAACAAGTCAGTCACATGTCAACAAGTAAATCACAAGCCAGTCAAAAGTCAAGCACAAGTAAATCACAAGTCCATCAATTCTACAGACAATGTCTTGAAATAAGTGTAACAAAATGCATTTTTATTCTCATTTTTTTCATTCCTTGTTACTTGCAACCTGAATTATGATTCACGTATTTCACGGAACTCTGCTTCTTGCTGAAGTAAAAATAAACATTTTGAAGAGAACCAATAATTCTGATACTACAGGACTCAAGTGAATTCAGCAGGCCAGCATTGCATTGACGTGCACGCCATCAACTGGAATGTAGCTACTGAAGAACCACTCAGCGTCAAACGCAAACTCCTCATCAACATCACCCCAACCTCTGCCGTGCCCAACGTCGGCCACGGTGAGGAGAGATCCAACACTGGTTCCCTGCAGCTAGAGACCAGTGAGGGTCAGGTGATCCAGTTCAAGGGCCTGCATGTTGGGGACAGCGATAACGTGCAGGGGACATATCGGGTTCGGGTCTCGTTGGACCATGGAGGCACGCTGTGGGTCAAACAAGATGACAGATCAGATGTCATCTTCTTTCCAAAGGTAAATTCACTTATTCCAAACTTTGGCTAAAAACTCCTTGGTTAGTGCAATTCACAATAGTTTTTATTTCAATAAAAGCTTTAATTCTTTGCACCATTTACCTCAGTAAGAAAAATCACACTGCTTCTTAAAAAGAAATACTTCTTTTCTCGAGAAACAAATTTCTCGTGTGACTCCCAGTTAGAGACAATATCCAAGGAGATGCGAACAAGAATTATTTTCTTCTTTTTAAGAATTTTAAGAAACAAATATTTTGTAACAATACTCTTTTACATTCTTTTTTTTCTGCCAAGTTCCACTTCCAGGAAGTATGCTATTTTTTATTTGTCTTAAAACAAAACACAGAAAATGCCTTATAATTCAATTTTGAATAAAACAATTAGATCTAAGAGCTAGAGCTTCACAGCATTGTTTCTCATACACCTACTGCGTCTACAACTCAGCCATAAATCTTTCTCTGTTTGTCGACAATTTGTCCCTTGCTTAGAACTACTTGAAAAAAAACCTGAAGTTTTCTTGATATTTTGAAAAGGAAACTGACAGTCCACAGTGGGTGCCACCCAACGGCCACAAGGAATATCGCAAGTTGGACCGTTCTGACAACTTCTATGACATTTATGAGCCATACGACACACAAGCAACAAACAACGGGAAGAAACAACTGTCATTTGTTGGTAAGTTCTTATTGCAATGAAAACACATTCATCTCAATGTTGCTAGTACATATCGTTTTGTTGGCAGCCCATCACAGGTCCTCACAAGTCCATCGCAAGTCCACCACAAGTCCATCAAAGTTCATCACAAGTCATCACAAGTCAATCACAGTCCATCACAATTCCATCACAAGTCATCACAAGTCATCACAAGTCAATCACAGTCCATCACAAGTCAATCACAAGTCCAATACAAGTCCATTACAAGTCCCTCACAAGTCCTCAAAAGTCAATCACAGTCCATCACAAGTCAATCACAGTCCATCACAAGTCAATCACAAGTCCAATACAAGTCCATTACAAGTCCCTCACAAGTCCTCAAAAGTCAATCACAGTCCATCACAAGTCAATTACAAGTCAATCACAAGTTATAACAAATCCACCACAAGCCCCCACAAGTCCATCACAGTCCATCACAGTCCATCACAAGTCATCACAAGTCCTCAAAAGTCCATCACAAGTCCATCACAAGTCCATCACAAGTTATAACAAATCCACCACAAGCCCCCACAAGTCCATCACAGTCCATCACAGTCCATCACAAGTCATCACAAGTCCTCAAAAGTCCATCACAAGTCCATCACAAGTCCATCACAAGTTATAACAAATCCACCACAAGCCCCCACAAGTCCATCACAGTCCATCACAGTCCATCACAAGTCATCACAGTCCATCACAAGTCCATCACAAGTCATCACAAGTCCACCACAAGTCCATCACAAGTCATCACAAGTCATCACAAGTCATCATAAGTCATCATAAGTCCCCCAAGTCCATCACAAGTCCATCACAAGTCCATCACAGATAAATCCAAGTCAAATCAAAAGGTATTCTAATGAACTGACAAAAGCATTCTTCCCCCCGCCCCCATTTTTCATCCCTAGTAATTACTTGTGACTGGGCTCGTGAAATGACCTTTGAAGGACATTTGACAGGAATTATGATTTACTTGAGGTAGATTGGTGATGCTAGATTACAATATGAGCCCCACAAATTGGTGGGTATATGTTTTTCCATTAACTGAAAGTTCAGTAGAAATAAACACAATTTGTTGTGATTTTACTACCTATTAAGGCTCCTTAGAAGGCATCAACCACGTCCTGACCAGCATGGTGTACGTCCCCTGGTGCCCCCACTGGCCAACTCCGCCCAACTGGAATCTCCCAGAATCCTCCTGGATGGATCCATCCAATCACGATCAACTGATGAGCGATGATCCTCTCAAGCCTGCTATCTGGCCACAATGGTAAGAATATAATACTACAATTACTGATTTTTAAAAACTATTTTCATTTAATACTAAAAATGAAATTTAACCATACAACTCAGCTTTAGAGTTATTGGACAGATTAAATGGCCACCGATTAAATCCAAGTTTATTAACCGCCAGTCTCATGCATCTTTAATATATACTTTAGAACTACAACTTCAAAGTTTTGCAGTTTATATTCAACCAAACAATGTCACCTGCTGATCTGTAAACTGCAAAGTTGTATACGGAATACTGTCTAATTCAAATTTCTGAATAAAACTAGTTGTAGTCAAGTCCTGGTAAGTACTCAAAAGTCAATCATAAACCACATGAGAAACGCTGAAACGAACTTTGGCAAAAGCTTGAATTTTGTCATTAGTCATCCCCTGTTACTTGTGACTGTACCTTTTGATTTGACTTTGTAAATGATTTCACTTGTGATTGACTTGACTTCAACTCTTTCAAATAAGAATACCCTCGATCATTTTTCTGTCCAGGTATCCACGTTTCTGGTACCCCTTCCCACGCAAGAGTTGGACCTGGTGGCCCCGCGTGCTACCCCCCTGGTGGCTCAATCAGACCTGCTCAGACTGGACCAGCCACGTCCATTTAGAAATGCACGAAATCACGCCAGAAACCTGCGACGCAGAGAAAGACGTTGATGTGGTGCAGTGGGATGCTGATATCCACGTGAAAGCGCGGGGATCTCAACCTAAAAGTCTCATCACAGAGTAAGGGAAAGAGACTTAGCCTTTATTTTCCCGCTGATTTTTCTTGCTGATCTGTAAAACCCTTCTCATTTATTGAAAGGTGTCCTGGTAGGTTGCTATCAATTGCAAGCCCAAGAGTACATAAACTAGAATCTGTAATCACAAACCATTTAAGGAACACTTGACTAGAAGTGTCAGGAACTTAGGCTTAAATGGCCAAAGCAGTTGCAATCTAGTAGCCAGCGTTTTCAACCTTCTGTTTTGCTTTCAGTCAAGTTCAAGTTCAAAAAGGCTACTTATGAGGGCACTAATAATCCTGCTTGTTCAGTCCTCACAGATTAGGTGCTTGGGCTCAAATTCATTACTGACTAATAATTACAAATACGCAGGGATTTAGAAAAGGGCACGACAGAAGACAGAGACGGAAGGATCAAACATGCTCTGCCAAACTTTAATTTACCTCATATATTTCACCCCTCCACAGCAACCTGTTCACCTATTTCTCGCCGGATGACAATTCTTTCTTGTTGAAGAATCTGTACATTCGCTCCAAGGAAGAGACGTTCCAACTCAAGTTCACTCTGGAAGTGGTAGAAAAGCAGGTAGGATATTACATTAATGGAGACACTACATGTTTCAGAGCTAAACTGTGGGAGGAATAATTAATTGAGTTTTTCAAAATGAAACATTGGAAGAGTTTGTACATTTATAGACAAGGCAATTAAGTCAAGCCTAGCAACGCTGGTCTAAGAGCATACAAACTTTTGAGTCAATTGATTCAGAATTCACTGGAAGTCGTTTCATGTATCTGTGTACAATGGACCAGATTAAGTCCATTCATTGGTGTTAAAGGGTTATCCTCCCCTGCACAATAGGAACAAGTGTACGGGGATGACAATGGATTAATTGTATTAAATAGATGGAATTAAAACAATACAAAATACCTGTCAGGCTCATATATGTGCTCATTATCTGTAGCGGGTGATATTTTGAGACAGTACATTAGCTCTAGGTTGAAACAGTTAATGGAAATGAAGTTATTACATTTTAAGGACAATTTTGTTGATTATTTCATTTTCCCAGCTTGGAACCATTGAAAACACGGATACCAACAAGCCCTCATTCACTTGCACCAGCGTGCCTGACTGCAATGACAAACTCCAGAAAATCCAGGTCAATCTTTTTGAAGGCACCGAGACGGCATGTAATGTCACCATAGAGGTAAGGGATGCGAATGACCCTTGGGCTATCATGTCTTCAGATGTTCACAAAAATAAAAAGTTGTTTTTAAAAAATATTTGGTGACACACTGATTTGCAGTACAAGATATTAAAAAAACAGAAACCCCTTTCACACTAAGAATTCAACATGACTTCTGGTCAGGACCAGGGTTTAGAGGCTCTACCTGGGTAGAAAACCTAAAATCTACTGCTAACATGTGTACTCACCAGTGTATGTGTGAATGGTATGCCCTGCCTACCCATGTTTGATGGAAAGGGGTTTTGCTTACGATGGACCTGTTTTGATTTCAACTAGGTAGGCCAGACGAGTGTAAAAAGGCCTTTTGAGGCCAAATCTTGCTCTGGCCTAGTGGTCTGGGGCACTGAATTTAATTGTGGTCTGCAGGTAATCATGCAGGTTGTGGGTTCGAGTCCAGCCTGGGGTTATGGTGCGTGTGCCCTTGAGAGTAGATGGGTACCTGTGAGGGCAGAGTTGGTTACTGTGAGAGGTTGATTATGGCAAAGAGCACTGAAAATGGCTGCCTACCGGCTGTGAATGCTCCCCAGGGAGTTGAGAAGGTTTCAGTAGTGTTTGCCCATTGAACAGGGGTAATAATAATTGTAAAGCGCTTTTATCGATACCCTGTTTAAAAGCGCCTATTAATGCTTATTATTATTATTATAAACACTTGGTGGACGTATACCATGTTGTGATTCCCTCTTATTCCTTATTCACCAGATACGTATGTATCAAGAAGACTCTGACAGGCTATCTGACTACATGATGCTATGGGCTTATAAGACGCGGCCAGAATGTATTAACTACCTGTACAATGATCCCGACACTACCATTCAGCCATCACGGGAACGCATCACCATGTGGCAGGGGGAGACCGTGCCACTAGACCTCCGCTACTCCACCTCTGCAGTACCCGAGAGAACTGGTACCTGAGCTTAATCATCAATCCAAGCATGCTGTCAGTGAACACTAACAGGGCCCCCTTCAATGGCCAAAACATTGTGTTAGCTATTGTTCAGATAAACCGTAGAGCATTCGCCATTGAAGGTAGCTGCTGTGAATATGCAATGATAGCGTGTTCGGATGGTATACCTGATAGGGGGGGGGGGTAGGTTGGCATAGCTGTACTTTCCTAATCTTGGACTTCTGTAGTCTGGGTTGGAATCCTACTTGGAGCTACTTGATTCCATGTGTTTCCCTGGCCTGGGTGGTTTATAGAGTGTAAACATTTACTGTTGTAAAATACTGAGAAAGATGCGCAGCTTATTTTTGCCTATCGGTTGCCTAGCTGCATAAAGTTGGAGAAGATATATGGTCTATAAATCCTTGTTGATACTTCATGGAACTCAATGTACAAGATAAACTCAGAATTTAAGATGAAAAAAATCACACTACAATATGTAACTGCTAAGGTGTCTTACAGCATTGAAATTCAAACTTGCAGTCAGATGACTGCTCCGCAAAATATGATTTTCTTTTAAAAAGTGATTCCCCTTATGTACATATGCTCGTATTGGAATTTGTTTCCTACATTTGATTGCCTATATAGGGATCCTCCACACTGTCATCTACGCCGATCACGGTCTGGTCACAGTCTCCGCGCCCGATGGACTGCGTGTCTACATGGACCACATGGGCCAACATGACCGTATACCGACCTATCTCTGCATCTCCGGCCCGACAGATATGGTACTAGAAGCGCTCCTGAGCGCCAAATTCACGCCCTTCAAAAACTTCCGGGGGGAGGCGACGGTGAAAGTCGACTATACTGTGCCGTTTACTGCGCTCTTGAAAACCTACGGAGTAGGTGAGTTGATGTATGATTGCATGTGTGGCTATCATGAGATGAAAATGTCAAAACAGTTCAAAACTCTCACACAAGACTTGACATCGTTTAACTTCTGTCCACTAGGCATGTGCAATGCAGCCAGTGAGTCCGTCTTTCATGGAGCCAAAATTTCACCCAATTCAAACAACTTTTAATCCTCGATTCTCGGCAACAGTGTAGCATTTTCCCATAAACCATGGTCCATATCGTCCTCCACGTTTCGCGTTATTCTAAAATGTATGCGCCATTCCTGCTGCACGCATGTTTAAAAGTTCATGTACAGCACTAGCATGTGTGGTCAAGTTTGCTTGAAGAATTTGTTACCCCACTCATGCCTGATACACGAAAAAATTCCGTGTTTCACATACTTGAGTGGGATAACTAATAATTGACCTAATAGAATCAAGTTGATGCAGCTTGTGAAATATTGTCCAATTACACGATATACAAATCGATGCGGACCGCTCAAAATCTGAGACAAACAAAACTTAGTGTTCAAAAACACCATAGGGTTGTCTAAGGGGTGTGGCTAACTTGCAAACGGTGATAGGTCAATACCATAGTTCCCTTGATGAAACTGTTCCCATCTACTCACCCGCCAGTTATAAGGCCCCCTATGAGAAGGGCAGTGGTGACCTTGGAGGTGGTCAACGGTGACCGGCCCTACTTCCCTCTGCTGGAGATGCCATCCAAAGTCTGTATGTCTGAGAGTGACCTACTGCCACTGGACATGATGAGGATCGAGGGACGTTACAAGGAGGATGAGGCGGTCACTCTGTCCATGGTGGCCCTCAAGGGAAGCCTCATCATGGAAAAGTCCAGGATAGCTGAGCTTTGTAAGTAGGATATCTGAAGGTTTGTATTAGTAAACGCCTCCCCTCTCAGCCCTTCTGGCCAATTTCATGGCACTGTGTTATAAAAGGAAGCACATGTGCTAACTTAAGCAGAAAATAAGATTTGAAAAAAGTGTAAACTATTGAGGGTTTGCGGTCATGTCGAAGAATCTCTTTTGAGAAGATGTGTGGTTCTGAAAAGAACTGGTTTCACAACCAACCGGTTCTTTTCAGAACCACACATCTTCTCAATAGAGATTCTTCCACATGGTGTTACCACGAACCCTCACTAGTTAAGCAGAAAAGTTGTGCTTACTTTTGTAATGCTTGAATGGATAATTTAATTGTATTAATTTCTGGGATGCTGCAGTACTGAAATCTTTTTTTTCTTCAAAATGCTGGTTCACACTCAGCACGGAAGCAAACACAAATATGTGAATTTATAACTTCACAGCAAGTTTTCATGCGGCAAAATGGCGCATAATGAACATGCTTCAACTCCACAAGAAAAGTTGGGTAAAATTTGGCAGAAAAGTAGTGCTTATACCTTTTTTTTAAAGTACATAAATGTGCTAAGCAATTTCCATGAAATGGGGCCCAGAGGGCAAAATTTCCTTTGCAAAAAGAACTTCAAATCTTACATTCTATTGTCCTTTAGGTGAAGTTTTTTTAAACATACCATGTGAAGTGAATATAACTCTTATAGTTAGAGTAGATCATTTGCAGCTATCCAAAAAGTAACTGTCGACATTATTATTTGTTGAAAACCTTACATGATTTAAAGATGGGGATGGCAATAAACTTCCTGTGAAATTATTCTTTCTGGCATGCTGTCATTTTGAAGAAAACAATAACACAAGACCATTTCCAAAGAGGCGTCAAGTGACAAATTTTTTTGAAATTTTCGTTGGTAGTTGGTTTGTAATTCAGTGAATTCTTGAATGGGTGTGCACAAGCGTTGACACGATGCACACGTGCGCGCGGTTGCTATTATTCGTCGGTTCAGTGCTCCACATCGTGTAGCTGCAATTGGCTGATTGAGAACGTGTCCCAGATGCTAAATCAGCATCTGAATTCAGGCGCAATTCAAAACATGAATCGGCAACTTTTGAATTGAAATCAAGATCCTAGAATATGGTTTTCTTGGGATAGACAGCAGTGACAGAGCTAAAAATTCATCAGGTTAGGTGTTAAGCACCCTTCTTTAGATTTTGAGCATTTCATTTCATTCAAACAAAAAAATGGCGCAAATGACGAGTGATCTACCCTACCTTAAAAAAAAGAAGTGTGCTTCTAAGAAGAACCAGCAATATTGATGCGGAGTATCGGTCAGTTTGCACCAACTGTCATCCAAATAGAGCACCATTAGATTAAAGTCCACTCACCCTGACCACAGATGATTGTCCTAAGCAGACTGACGTGGGTTCAGGGGCATGCATAGAGGAGTGCAGCTTCCACACTGCCTGCCCAGGGAGCCAGATGTGTTGCTATCAAGGCTGTGCTAGAGTCTGCACTGAACCACAGAAGGGTGAGTTGAAATAAATACTGGGCAAAGAAAACCATGCTTCTTTCTCCTCCATTTTTTTAATTTGTTGGATAATTTGAAGTTTAAAGGCCAATTCATAGTCCACATGAAAGCGAATGTAAAGTGAATTTCTGACGTCGACAATTCAAGTTTCATTATGATGTTCACCATGACCCTAACAAATTCTTATGAACTGGCCTTTAATTTGTTGCTGTTTTCACAGAAGGAACGCCATGTGGATTTTTCTTTCCTTAAAATTATTAATTCTGACATTTTGTAAAAGTGACACTGTTGGCAAGGAAGGTGGCGGTCATTGAAGCATTTGTAATGTAACTTTTGATCTTTCTTTTTATCTGCCAGTTGCTACGATTGAATCTCACACCCCACGTAACGTCAACATCCACGGCAACATTAGCACCATCAACCGCGTGCTGGAAGCAGAAAACGTATGGTACCTAGCCAAACCCTGCCAGACGGATGACGCAGGGGAGATAATGACAGACAGGGTGATAGAGACCCAGGAAGATGTCATCAGGATTGAGGTGAGAATGGAGAGAAGAAATTGGGTGATAAAGTTTACCCAGCATCAGTTACTTGCAACTTTGGATCCGTCCACACCTGACATATACCTGCATTACGGTGTAAAGGTCTAATATGCTTGAGCATGTGCGTATAATGATGCCATTTTGGTGGCATAAACAGATTCTGTTAATTTCTGTATGAAAGTAAAGTTACTAAACTGCTTAATTGAATGGGATTTTCCAGTGTTTGTACGTACCACAGACATATAAATGCATAGCCTGCCAGTAGCAGGCGCAAAACCGTTGTAATGAAAATCGTGGGCAATGAAGCCAGGAGTGGAGGCGTGTTCTTACTCACATCGTGTATTATGTGTTTACCTTGCTCATCTCTGTACATACGTATGTACGTATCCTTGTTCCTGGAATTTGTACAGCTGATGAGTAAAGATTTTTTAGGTAAATTATACGAGAGTGACGACAGGTAATGCCTGTCTCTAAGCATACTTCATAAGTGAAAAGAAACAAATAAGTAAAAAATAACATATCTAGCGCATTTTAAAGAAATTTCATGGACGGAAATAATCAACCATGCGTAGAACGACTACACCAAAACAAAATTTGCCCACGACTTTTGATTCAGTCAAGAGCCATCACCACCACAAATTCCTGACTTTGTTTTGAGTGGGAGCTGTACTCCGTCTATGTGTTTATATGTCTGTGGTTTGTACTAAAAAAATAGGCATATTGTTACAGAGCTCTCATTGGCTAAAAATCTGGCCAATTACCTGATGGTAATAATATGAATGTGATGTTGTTGCAGATCATTCCGGCTCGTAATCCTGAGGGAGATTCTGTCTTTGGTAGTCTGTTTGTCCATATCAGCTGCACGCCACCGGTGGAAAAACCATCAGCTCCTGGTACGTAACACTCCGAGCCATGTCCTGCTGCTGTATGAATCAAAGTTACAAGCATTAAACCTTCATCAAAGTCAGTCATAAGAAAATGTTACACCGCGGTCATTAGAGTGGCTTATAGCTTCACTCGACTTGCTGTGTGATTTGTAATGGACTTTCAATAAAATGACTTTCGGTACAACTTTGGAAGTGGCTGACGTAAATGGTAATATTGGATATTGTCCTTCGCTGACATAGTTTAATACGTCATGAAAAACAACTTGAAAATGTGATCTCCTGCTTACTGGTGTAGATGCACCACTCAGACTGCAATGTGATCTGTAGCAATTTGCGATAGAATACTTGTAAGCTCACGGAGGTATCCATTTATGTTGAACACATCGTGTCAGCTAATGATCAGAATAATGGTCAGGGATCAGTTACTTAATAGCCGGCACTACGTACAAGCAGTAAACAGGTCTTCAGTGCCCAGTGGTCTAAGCTTTGTCCGTCGTTTTGGTGTAACAAAACCAGTGCCAAAATTGTACCCATCTTTAGCAGACCTCGCTAGTTGTTTTATTTGATGCTTTTTTCCTGACAACACAGCTGAGGAAGCAGAGTCATCGGAATGTCGTGAGGAGTGGGGGGCGTGGCTTGACTGCCAGTTGACAGAGGGGATGATATGTGGACGAGGGTCACAGGTCCGACAGGGACGGTGTGGGGTGGAGGAGCTGAGACAGGAAAGGCCATGCATGATCTGTGGTAAGTGACGAAGAGATCAAACTGAGCAGTAACCACAGAGTTTGGGGGCTGAGACAGTTGGTTTAGCCACCAGCCTCCCCCGCACCCCGTCCCCCAAAAGAAATTATTCTGAGAAGGCAAGGATTTATATTGTCAACGAAAATGTAAAAAGCATGTTACACATCACAGCACTTAACAATTATTTTATATCATGCCAATGAATCACTGATAAAAGTTGCGATTTACTCTGAAAAAAAAAATTATAATCTCATTCCATAAATGCCATAGGTTTGTGTGAGGCATTCTCGTCTATACACAGACATAATGCTCCTTTGTGTACTTCAGGAACCACACATTGGCAGATCTTTGGTGGGGAAACAGGGGCCTGCCACCCCAATTTTTGTTGTTGTTGTAAACATAACACATGACCATTCTAGACCAAATACATGATAACATCCAATTTAAGAATTCACAGGATATATGATTCACATAGTATCATGATGCATTATAGTACAGTAATAATACGTCATAGTATATAGTAACAAGATAGGTGTTGAATCACAAAAAGGTGGTATTACTGCACACAAAACTGAAAAACCCTTCCCTTTTGAAAAATAATTTAAATAACAGGATGCTCACCTGTGGAGGAGGTCCTGGCTGATCTAAGCGGTCACATGCGAGGCTGTACCTCAGACCTTCCCATCAAGCGATGCCCTACGGGCTGCGATGTGGACATCCACCATTCTGAGATTCACTCCTTCCACTGCACTGGCTCCTCGACCGGTGAGGATTCGGATGTGACTCCACAAGACCGCAACGTCCAGAAAACCAAGAGGATTGAGGTCCATGATAGCTGCGTCTGCAGTGCCTGTCTGACTTATGAATAAGAAGAGAATATTAACACGATTGCTCAAAGCATCAACATTTGAATGACCATAATTGTATTCATTTAATGAAAACTTTGTGACCAAATCTTACAAAACAATCTTTGTAACTTGTCAGTTTTTCATGATCATACTTCTAAAATTGATAATTGAATCAATCTTTGAAGGAATTGTCAAAGGTGATCATAATTCAGAGGAAAAAATTAAATTAAACTAAAATTTTATATTTTTTGTAATTATGAATGTCGTTACTTCATTCATTGAACTATATTTGCATGTTATTCATAAACATTGAACATCAATAAGACGCCAGTAAATATATTATGCAGATATTTCCATTGTAAGCTGTCCATCTAAATTATGCTGTCTGAGTTGTCTGTAGCCTTTGGAAATTAATCTTTGGAAAATAAAACTAATTGGAAATTCAAGTTCGAAGAATGAACAACGGGATATTTCATGGTCAAGTTTTGGGGAAAAATCCAGCCATTTTGGTACCAACTGCGGAACCTACACTTCATTAAAAAACGCATGAGAATAATTAAATACAAGAAGCAATGTCTTACCACAAAGATTTTCATCATGTCTTCAGCGATAATATATGGAGGAATTTGAAAAAATTGAGGTTGAATGAGGTTGATTGAGGGGGTTTTGTAAAATTTGGCTGTTAAATGTTATTACTTAGCAGCACCATAGGCATGTATCTTTAGGTGAATTTGTGTGTGCTATAAAAAATGAAACACGAAGTAACAAGCGCAATTTGATGACATTATGATACTTCAGTTGATTGTAGTAATGTGAAATTATTCTAGATTGATGAAGTTCCAGCATTTGAGGCACCACGTAACAAACTATGCTTTAACTTATGAGTTATTGAGAGTAATAATAATACACTATTGAATTTGAAACCTCTTAAAATCCAAGAGTTTGTATTGATAAATGATACCATAAGCTTATAGTACTATCACAAATAAACAGCATTTAGAATTTTGTTTTCATTAACTCTATACCAGACTAGATGGCAATTGTGACATTTAATATGCAATTCATTTTTACTCCTAAGTTTAATTTTTTTTTTACATTTTGCTTTGCTTTCTGAAATGTTGATATTGTAAGTTTTTTCTAAGCAATCTAAACTTTTTGTTGTCCAACAATTTGATTAATTTGTTATCTAAATTATTTGACAATTTTTTGTTATACATCTTATCACAGCTTTTGTGTGCCAGCAATAAAAATGAACCAACACTTACATCACTTAAATATGCCACGCTGAATTCTTCTTATTTCTGACAATTTCTTTCAGAGTTTGAACTGACAACATCCAAAACCAGGTGAACCATACAAAAGAACACAATAATCTCTCTGTCTCTGTTATATTGTCCATGTGTACTTAGCTGTAATAAGAAATTCCGCACAATTTGCCAACAATAAAGGTTGTTAAAAAAACACCTGATTGTTCCGGGGAGACTATTTATAGCAAAAACATGCCACTTACAGAATGACACACAAAGACACTGCTTCTCAAGGTAATTTCATATATTTCTCGAATAATCCACATGGTTAGGAAAATAGAAAAGTACAGTTTTAACACGGTTAATCATTGCAATAGAAAACGTCTGTTACACAAAACCTGCAATAGTACAACAAAGCACGTAATTGTAAAGCTGGTCACAAAGCACACATATGCTTATACAAATATTGAGTGGCTCTGAGTGGAGTGGGAGGAATATTATCGAAAGGTAAAATCTGGCCTTTTTTGTTTCATGAGGCGAAGCCAAGTGATATGGAAGAGTAGGTCAGTTATATAAATCACAACTGATTCAGAATGGCTTTTCACCGGAAGTTTCTTCATGCATGTGGTGTACACAATGGGCCGGATTGAGCCCATAGCAACAATAGCACTGCCCAAATCACAAGCGACAGTCAGTCAGTTGGGGAGTCAGTCAGTTGGTCAATGATATAGGTACAAAGACGACACTAGGCTGGCCCTCTGGGACCAGCACTTACCATGATTGGAAGTAATGTTAGAAAGCCAACACAGAAAATTGTTTTGGGACAGTGAACAAATGTGTGCTGACTGCTGACAATGTTGAGTTGAGTTTTACATTCAATTTCAAGAAATAAACTGGACTGCAGCAAAGAGTTTCAATATTGAAGAACTCTATGCATGCAATTAATATAAATCTTGATTATATTAATATAAATCTTGATTATAAATCTTGATTATATTGATTACAATAAATACTAAAAATTCTGAGATGTTTTAGCACCATTACTAGAGTGCATAAAGACAGTACAACAGATATTAGTTAATAATTGTGTATATTTGATATTGACTCTTAATGGCAAGTAATTTCATTGGTATGGCAAAGAACATAGAGCAGTAAGGCTTAAACTTCTCACTTGATACAATCCAAATAGGAAACAAGATTTTATTTACATGTAATTGTGATTTTTAGCACTATGCGTAGCTTCAACAAATTTGCATTTTCTGAAGTCATGAGACCAACAAACACTAGATTCAGATTTTTCCTTCAAATTGTGCAATTTTGCTCAATTTGTCCTCAAATAAGTGGAAGACATTTTAGAAAACATGGTTTTGAACATCACGATTGTCAAAGACAAAACAACACAGCATGCAACATCCAAATGTTCCACTGAAATCAACCGCCAGAAAAATATTTCATACAGTTGGCAAGATATCTCTAAACTATCACTAAATATGAAAAATATGAAAAGTATGAAAAGTAATTCTCATTGGATTTGGTCTAAGTACATAAAATACATAGAAATATAAAAAACAAGTACTCATGTCATGCGCATCACTGAGTTAGTTACTAAATATAAACAAGATACTTTTCAATATACTGTAATATAACATAATTTCTATGAACATTTTACGAGTATTGCAGTTCAAACATATCAAATGCAGTAAAACTTTATCAAAATGTAGTCCTCTACTATACTTTACATGTTAATATTTAACTGTCAATAATAATTACGACACTCTGATTAACAATAGCACACTAATATTCCATTACAAGAGGATAGTACAACATGGATTTTTTTTTAGTAAACACATCTCTACACAGCAAGGTCCAAGCTTGACCAGAATTTCTGTCGGGGAGGGGGAGGGGGCACTGTCCCCAGTTCCGGGGCATAAGGTGGGCCCACAGTACTAGCTAGGGGGCACACTACAAGAAAAAAACTTGCCATACCTGTAGATAATTTTTACTCATGATTTTTGCCGATGGAGGGGCTAGTTGCTTGCCAGAAGACTTGGGGGGGGCGGGGGAGGGGGGACGCCCCCTTAGCGACAAGCCTGGGGGGGAGGAAACAATTTACTGTATCGGCCTATTCAACATAAATAGTTGCAAAATATGGCATCAAACTTGGCAGACTTGATTTTCAGATTATGTTGGCAATAAAATACTTAGATTTCATTGGCAATTTCAGAGGCAGTTAACAATGAGTGCATTTGCAAGAAATCTTTTAAATGCTTGAAAGTACCCAAGTCTCGACAAAATAAGCCTTTATTACAGCATGGAAAGGTAATACTTAAGAATTAGCACACTACAATACATCCACCACCCATAAACAGGCAAAGCAGAAAGTTTTGACTTTAGTTATAGTTGTCTCTTTTTTGGGGTTATTTTTCTGTACTATCGAAAGTTTGGAAAGTGTGAGAAAACAGAGTATGGAATTTGTGCACAATTTCACCATCATCAAAGGGCCCGATGATTATACAAGCTCTCTTTGTGGTTTTGAGATAATGAGACACATAAACATTACTTCATACTGAGTACTGCCACACTCACTCAACACAGAAAGACATTAGAAGTAGATAATAACAAAGTCCAGTAGAAAAAAATGATACTTTCTCAAAATAAGCAACTCCTGTATTGCATCCAAATTACATCTTTCAACCATAGTGACAAACAAACTATCCACAAGCTTAATTAAACTAATTTGGTGTGGTGAAACTGACAGTATAAAATCAGTTTCTAGCACTATCTTTAAAGAAAATGACTTAAAATTGCCAAAAAAAATTAACATACTTGTATCTTTAGGTACTGCACAGTAATCACGTAAGCTCTCCCAATCCAAACCTTTATGCTGTCTCGTTATGCTGTCAAGTGACGATGCGGTGACTATGGCAACAGTGAAGGATGCTGGTTAGTTTAACTTTCATCCCTGTCCGCTAGGAGGACGTCCACTTGCTCCAGCTCATAGGCCAGATTGTCTCTCTGACAGACTTCGTCATCCTCCATCGCATTCATCAACTTCCAGGAAAAGACAGGACAAAGACTTTATTTATTTTGTATGTGGCATTTGGTTTTTCAAAACTAACTTGGTAAAATACTTAAAGAGCTCATCTTTCCCAAGTTGACATTTTGAGACCTTTGTTGGCTACTAGACGAGAGAAAAATTGGCCTGATCTTACTTTGGAGAGTTTGTGGCCACCAGGTCTAAGTCTGGACACAGATGTACTTACCAGTTCTTTGTTGCTCTTGGTGAACTGGTACAGCTGCAGTAGGGTACTCAGCTTGCTGAAGAGACCCGTGAAATTCTGCAAATTGGTTAAAGAATTAGTGAAATCAATTGTTATTCAGTTTGTTTATTTTGTTCTCACAAATGTTAACAACATATTGCCAATGTTGTCATTTTGTAAAGATTTTTGTTTGGAATTGTGATTGCTTGTGATGGACTTCTGATGAATTGTGATAGACGTGTGAAAGATTTGTGTGGACTTGTGAGAACTTGTTATGGACTTGTGAGGACTTGTAATGAACTTGTGAGGACTTGTGATTGACTTGTGATTGACTTGTGATTGACCTGTAATGGACTTGTGATGGACCTGTAATGGTCTTGTGATCGACTTGTGATTGACTTGTAATGGACTTGTAATGGACTTGTGATGGACTTGTGATGGACTTGTGATGGACTTGTGATGGACTTGTGATGGACTTGTGATGGACTTGTGAAGGACTTATGAGGACTTGTGACAGGCTTGAGATTGAGTCTCAACACACAAACCTTGCAGGTTTTGTCAAGCTCTTTCTCCAGCTCATTGGTAGTGATCCGTCTCATATCTCCGATTCCATCATAGAAGGACTCCACCAGGCCACGATACTTGTTGACTTCCCGGTTGTACAGCAGCTTGTTAAAGGAAGACTCCTGTATGAAAATGTCAACAACTTTATCAACAGTTCGGGTTTTTTTTAAGAAGAACTCTTGGTGCTCTTGGTGCTCTTCAACAAATTCTATTTTTGTTTCTCCTAACAACTTCTTAACTTTAAAAAAATTAAAGTGGTGTGGCGTTGCAAACTTAACGAGTTCTTCTTCAGAGGCAAAAAGAACTTTGACTCTTTTTTCAGTTGGGCGTCTGCAACCCTATGAAATAGGATTTTTTTTAGCCCTTTGTATACTGATATCAATCCTTAGAAGGGGGAGGGGAGGGGGGGGGGGCAGGAACCAGTTTAACCTACAAGAACGGAATTATTGTCAGGCTCCAAATTAGCAAGTAACAATTTAAAAACTAAATCTTTATGTTCAAGTTTAAAGGGGAAAATAGCATGGATAGTATTCAAAGGACTGAACAACTTTCCTTTTTTTATAAATCTGTTATAAATAAAACAAAAAACTATACCTGAATTTATTTTGCCATTTTGAACACAAAAGTAGTACACAAATATCCAATAGCAATCAGAGCCTACATGTAGTCACTCTACCTAACCATGGATGTCAAAGGATAAACCATTGTTACCGATCCTAGTTGGTGGTCAGACTTGTTGCAGGCATCATAGAATGCTTGGCCTACGACTCCCAGGCTAGACTCCACGGACGGTGTGGGTCTGATGTCAAAGATGTAGTTGGGATGATTGAGAGCGCTGACCCAGAAACGCAACGGCAGCCTGAATGAAGGTGGGTTGAGATCATTCATGAAGTAAATGAAAGAGGTTGTTGACTGCCAAAGGACGTATGCATCACCGACTGACTGACTGACCGACTGACTGACTGACTGACTGATTCATTAACTTTAAGCTGTGAGCTGGGCAGTGCTATTGTATAGTCTTACTCCATAATGCCAATGAATGGGCTCAATCTGGCCCATTGTGTAGACCAGATGCATGAAAAGACCTGCAGTGCATAGCCATTTATAATACAGAATTGGAATTTGTGAACATAACTTGTGGACTCTGGGACCAGCTTTGCTTGCCTGCACTGTCATGGTCAGTTGCATGCAGCTTAAAAGCTGTTTTTCATGTCCTGTCCAGGCCTACTTGTTCAATTTTTCTAAAAGTCGTTGCTGGGGGCAACAACCATGTGACACAACAGCATGCAGTTCTGCTTCAGTTATGTTTACCAATAGTTTGACTATCTTTGCTCCCGCTAACGCTTGTCAACCACAGTCTGACTAGTCTAGTTGGCCATTTCGGACCAGTCTACTGAGATCAGTCGCGTCAATGGTTACAAGAGCTGTGCAAATTCTAATTCACAGCAGTGAGCAGGACCACTACATTTTGAGATGATGGTGGTCATCGCTTGACTAGAGGCGACTGCGCGTAGCAGTTAGAGCACAAGCGTAAGTTATGTCACAAACCAACCACTAATCCTCCACTAGTCCTTGATCATACTTGCTCATATGTGTCAGCTGATCTATAGCCACATCTACTCACGTGTTACTTTTCCAGATGTGAGCTATGTCTGGGTCTTCAATGCCATGACGTGTGGCCTGGCTGTCAAAGAAATCAAACAGGTACTTGATGGACAGCGGTGTTCTGTCCACTGTCAGAATGGCCTGGAACATCTTATCCACATACTCTTGGATGATACCCTGTTGGAGGTCAAAGGCCAGAGGGTCAGAGGTTATGATTTGTGTGGGAACACAGAGGCGATATTTAAACATGCAAAGATCATTTGCATAGCTTGTGACCTGAGGCCGATCTTGTGAAACTCGTCTTATCTTAAGACTCATCTTAGGACTTGAGACGAGTATCCACTCTAAGACCGATCCTAGCGAAGATGCAGTTACAGTTAAGGGAGTTGTTATTAAAAGGACCACTTGAAATTGCCAATATGATGTCTCTTTTGTGTTTGTTTTTACTGCTTGACAAAATGGTCATTATAGAAATGTACAAAACCAACTTTCCCATGTGTTCATAGAACGTGAAGTTTTGCCTGAAACATAATTATTAATTATTGTCTACAATTATCGTCTACAATTAAATGTAAGTTAAAAATAAATTATTATTAAAACAACCCGCATGTCACAAACCTTTTCAAAACTTTTTTTACAGCGGTATCCCTCCTCTTAAGTTAAAATTAACTTTGAAACTATAGCCTTCGGCCAAAATTAACTTTTAATGAAAAGACAGTGCACTGATTCAAGACATTGATATAAAAAGTAATGCACCGTAGACTGATCTTAAGTTAAGGCGAGTTCAGTGCCATTGTTAAGGAATTTAGGACGGTGACAGTTTGGTGAAATCGATCCTTGGACGAGTCGCGAGATAAAACAAATTACCCCTTATAAGACGCACCTTAGAGTTTTGTTAAATTGGCCCCTGACTCAGGACTGGATGTTTTTTGATTGACTTGTGAGGACTTATTAGGGTCTCCATTATAACCCTACTAGTAGTAGCACAGCTCTGCTGCAAGAGATACTACCCACATGCAACAAGTGGCTATCTTCCACCTACCTTCATTGTCAGTAGTCGAGGGAAGGTGATTTTCTGAGTCATCTTGCCTTTCCCCAGGGCCATCTCACGTTGACGTTTCTTCTTCTGTTTCTCAGATTCCTCTATCTCCTCGTGCGGTTTCTCCTACACGGCCAAAACATCAAGAGCACAAGTTTTCAGTAAAGATGTCCACAAATGTATCATCCGTGGGCAATACATGGCATTGCTAAGCATATGATTTATGTTAACAGTTGGGTTTCTGTCTTTTTCACAGAGACCGTTAGCGGTAAGCAAAGAAAGAGGCATGCTAACCTCAGAGATAAAATACGCTAGGTGAAATCCTTGCGCGCATCCCCTTAGTTCATCCTTAGTGCTTAAGGTAACCCAATTTTCTGCAGCTTACCAAATGCCAGATGATTGCACCGTCCTCCATATCAATCTCATGTTGGTACAGACCAGCATCGTTTGTTGCGGCTCCTGAAAAAAATACAGTTTAGGGCTTAAACACTCCACTACAGCAACAGATTTACATCACCCCAATTCAAAATTCCATCTTATAATAACAACAGAATAATTTGATAATGGGCTCCGTGCAGAAGTACCCCTTCAACGGCCAGAAAAGGGGAGTTGGGGGAGACATAGACTGGTTCCCAATCCATCCATTGTGTATTTCGAATGATCCAAAGTAATTGGGGCGTGGATTAGTCTGGGAAACGTATTCGCGCGCCGACGACGTCTGACGCTCATGCGCAATGACGCTATGGCTTAGCTTTGTACGCATTCAGGGTAAATGAGTCGTGTGTACTTCGCGTATGAACCAGTACAGTACGCACATATACGGTGTCCTGTTCAAGGGGCTCTGAAGCCCTCTTTTGTTGGCGCAGAGAGCCCATAAGTGCAACAACTGAAGAACTAAAGCAGCACAAATGCACCCAACAGTATGGAGTGCCGTGGCCCTGTGGTCTGGAGCATTGAACTCGTGGTATGTGGGTACCTGTGGGTACCTGTGAGGGCAGATATGGTTATTGTAGTTTATTTAAGCTGCTTTGCGCCAAAATGGCAGCATGGAGCTGTATACTCCCCAGGGAGCTGAGATGGTATTTGGAATGTTTCATGGGCCCAATGAGCAGGGTAATAATGATATTACACCTTGAGCACCAATATTGGTGGAGACATGCGCTTTATAAATACAGATTATGATTATTATTTCAATTTTAGATTGGTTGTACCAAAACTTTCAAAAATGTGTTGACCAAAAGTTTTAATCAGTGGCCTAAAAAATATAGCAATTTGTAGACCACTTACAAACTTGCAGAGTGAACTTTGAAGCTACATAAAGACACATTTCTTTGGAAAATGCCTGTGTTTTTGTTTTGGACCACAAACTTCTTAAAATATCTCTACCAACCTGAGGTTGCCTCGTTGATGGAGGTGTGTGCCAACTGCTTGGGCACCAAGGCCATCAGGGAGTTGTCCGGAACCTATTGAGAGAACGGCAACAAATACAGCATCCGATGTTACCTATACATTAACCTTAACTCCCTAGGGGGTGTGCAAAATTATATTGAAATTGGAGGATTCAGGACTGTTAGGGCTATAGTTTGCCTTTGCTCCCCTTTCCTAAGAAGATAAAAATTGAATCATTATGTGTGGTGCTTATATAACGCTTTCCATCAAAGGTAGGTCTCAATGCACTTCACAATACAATACTTCACAATAGATTCCCACTACAGTGTGCCACCAAGAGGCTGCAACAGAGAATCAATTTTTCGCAGTGCATTGTGGGAGACAGTCGACACCTTCGCCACGGTGCACTTTTAGATTGTCCTTTCTGTAGTTTCTTAAGCGTATATGCCCTGATCTTTCAAAAACTCCCTCAGGTTGTCCATTAACATTCGTTCAGATTGCAGCAAGTCGGCCATGTTTTTGTCGACCATAAACTTGAAAAACGGACTCTCTATGGCAACCTGTATTTGGAATCGCCTGTATTATTGCCCCTGTTCATCAGGCCATGAGAACATTTTTTTTGTAGGTGAGATCAGTGCAATCTGGTCTCTACCCTCACAGGTACCCATTTATACCCCTGGGTGGAGAGAGGCAATTGTGCCTAGGGACACAAGCCCATATTCCCTGTCGGAGCTCGAATCCATGTACCGTGGCACATGGGTTGAACACAGTAACAATTGGACTAGGGTGAGGAAGTTATGGGAAGAATAGATGAAAGTCGTGTAAGGTATCCATTTACTATCCACCACTCTATAATCCATAATGTCGATTCCCATATTTACAAATGGATGACTTTGTGGTGAGATACTCACGCCGAGTTCTGCCAGGGTGTTGAGCTTCTGCCATGTCTGTTTCTCTTTGCTGTCCGTGTTGGCTATCTGGGGCAGGCAGACGTCTTGCAGGGCCAAACGGCCTGACTTACCCTGCCGCCACTCTGTGGAACATCCCAAGGAAAAACCACAATTTAGAGTGACTTAATTTGAGATTTGGCAAGTTTGTGAGCGCAACTTTTGGAGATGTTTGGGGATATGCTGTGTGAAGTCACTAAAGCTAAAAAGAGAAGTACGGTTCTTGGATGGATTGGCAGTGTTCATTTGGAAGTTTTGGTTTGATCTATCCAAGCACATTATCACCATACATTCATGGAGGCCCCTTTCAATGGCGAAAAAACTGTACCAGCTATTGCACAAAGCTACTACCCCTTGACAGATTATCAATGCTTTCACCATTTTGCTTGTGTGAGTGTACTCGGCAGCGTGCTCGCATTGATACTAACTGAGAAACACTGAGTATCTCTCCAGTTCTTCAAGAGCTCAAGCTCTCCACTTGTTTCTTCGTTTTTTTTTTGGCCATCTATTAGCTTGTTCAAGTATACAAAAGTCCCTTTTACTGGCTACATTTACCCAGATTGACGTCCACGGCTCTCTGACGGTCAGAGTAGGGCTTGTTGCGGTACATGGAGTCCAGTATTTTCTCCTTGACCTGTGGGATGGCATCCACGTTTAAGACTTTCACCTCTTTCTTCTCACCGTCCTCGCTGTCAACGACCACATTCAGTGTCTAGAAGGAAGAGCAAAATCAACATGCTGACAAAAAATAGACTCCTATCATTGAGTGGTAAAGATGCGTTCCCCATTCTATGTTCGAGTTTCACCTCAAGAAATAGATTTGTTTTCAATTGTTGTATTCCTAGCAATATAAAAGTTATTCACTTTTGACTGAGACATTAAACAAAAAGATATACCGACGTTAAGCTATTGAATTATTTCTTCACAAAATTTGAATCATTGGCTGCCAGACAATAATTCGGTTCTCCCAAGCCGGGATATTTGTGCACAACATGGAAGCCCGGCCATTAGCATTGGAGACACCATAAATCGGAATAAACCATTTTTTTGTTGACCTTAACAAATTTGAAAATTTGTTAAGTGATAAAAGAGCATGCAGTATGCATCTTTAAGTGGGGAGGAGGAGGGTCTTACTTTGTTTTTGCTCAACTAAGAGAATGGTTCTGAAAATTATAAAGATACAAATCTGTATACAGACATATTTACAGTGAATGTTTCTTTGCATGGTTAACGCCCATTCCTGGACGTTTGCACTCTTGTCTTTCAAATGAACCAAAGCTCTTGCTCCAACTTGTTTTTGTGTATTTTCTAGCCTACCATTTCAGTGAACTCCACACTGGCTTTGAGTAGTCGCTCCTCACTGAGTGAGAAGTGAGCCTGCCTGGTGACACCGTCCACCGGTCCCTTCTCAGTCTGCACCTTGATACCACTGTATAGTAGGAACAGCGGGAAGGCCGTGTGGTCCTGTATAGATGTAAACAAAAAGAGCAAGTCACGAGCCATCGTGACGCAGGCCCGGATCACCCAATAGGCACAGTAGGCACTGTGCCTAGGCCCTACGAAAAATTTGGGGGCCTACGAAAATACTGCAGTGTGCCATAAAACACATATAGGCCTACCCACACCACACCCACAGAAAAGTTTTTAAAAAGTTCTAGGGTCTCTCTCAGAATTTTCGATTTCACTAACTGATGTAGCCTTTCGCCAAGTCCATCGTGGCTTAACTTATCGGCATCAGACAAAGTGGTGAAGTGAGTCCCAACCAGAAGTTTGACAGAGTTAGTTTTTTTTGCAAAATTACCTTCAGCTGATCATAGAGGCACAAAGCAATCCAGTTGGACAGAAGCTTCTCAACTATACTCTCAGTTCTACAAACAAAAGATATGATGGGATATTAGTATACAAATAATGAATGTTTATGAGTGCAATGGTAAGAATAATTTCACGAGGTGACACCATGAGGTGTCACTGAATGAAATTATTCTTACCATTGCATGAATGTGAAACATTCGAAATTTGTTTTATACAACACCTGAATAAATCCTCGTTATCTGATTGGTCAGAGCCACCAATAGTGTGACCAAGTGATTGGATGTACTGTGGAAAAGAACTTCTATTTTGGCGGTGCGGCCGGGCCATGGGTTGGGACGAGTAATTCAAGGACACGTGATCAACGACCAACCAATCAGATAACGGACATTTATTCAGGCGTTGTATAACACAGGCTATACCACAACCAGTACAGGCCGGTTCATACCCTGACAGTGAAAGCAATCGTGAATTTGAGACGTCAAGACATGATTTTGTACTGCGAATTCGCATACGTTGAACACATTTCAACTCCGACAAATTTTGCAGCGAATGTTCCCGGATGTCATATTCGCTTTGCATTCCCAAAAAAAATGATGTTGGCAATAATCCTAATCCTACGTGGGTGAAGGGCAAAACCTAATATTTAATTTACATTACCCCGATGCAAATTCCATCTTATGAATAATAATCCTAATTTAAAAAAATAGAATTGATGACAATGCATTGAGTAAACACAAATGCACCCTGATCCCACTCCATAAAAATAGGAACAGGATTTTTTTATTTACCGTCTGAAGAGTTGCTTGGTCCGGTTGTTGTCGACCGCTTCATGAACTTGATGAGCCATCAAAGATATCATAACACTGCAGAGACAATGCAAGGAAAAACAATCATTCAAAATGTCTGACTACATGCATGTAAACTAGTAAAGTGTATTCCCTACTTTTTTTCTAGGGTGGTCGTTTAAAGACTACTTTTCAAGCTGAATTCAAATTGAATGAAATGAAATAATTGTAACATTGCAACAACATATATAGAAGAAAGATCCTTAATGTATAAAATAAAGCCTATTACAAAAACCTTTCATTCATTTAAAATAACTAAAAAACACTGTTGTGACAAAAAAGCAAAATGTCTGTTCATTCAGTACATGGCCATAAAAAGTAACCAAGTTCTAAATTGGGAATTTGAAAAGCAACTCACTCAGTGAGATATCCGAGTTTGTCTTCTAACATCATAATAATGGTGAGCAACGAGGCTATGGTGGACCTGCAAATAATGATGACATCCAAAGGAATAACAAGAAATCTAGAAGTGGCTCTCAGAAGTGATTTCTGTTTTCAAAATCAATTTGATGAACCTCTGGGTCAGAAAACGGAGTGATTTTACCAACATACTGCGTTTTGAATACGCATTCTGACCAATCAGCAGATGGGTAATTATAATGTTATGAGTCTGGCCAAGAGGGTACACTGTAAACCTTGTAGTAATTTGCAGCAAGTTACATAATGCTTTGCTGCTTATTTTACTCATGTGTAAATGTTTCCTACCGTGTGATATGCCAATTTTTTGTTTCCGGTTTTCATTACCGCACTTTTGTGCGTGCAAAAAAGGCCCTTTAAGATATTATTGCTTGACCAGGGTCAAAGCTCATGGAGCTACTAAGCGCAGACATTTTCTGATCACAGAATAGATTTGTTATGCAAAAAATGGTTACCAGGGAAAACCATGGATGTATCTTGTCATTGACTGGTACTTGTCTGTTTCTTAGTTAGCATAAAATTTGCTAAGCCCGATTTTCTGCTTAGCGTACTTGTCTTTCATGGGTATCCTCTTCTCATCATCCAGGGCATGGATGAACGCTAGAAGGAAACTCTTGTTGGCAAGGAGTTTGTTGAACTGGGCCATGGCCCTCTCTGTGGCTTCCTCAGGCTTCTACAAGGAATGCATCAGATCAGAGATATATAAGATGAAAAGTGAAAAAAAACCAGGAAAAATCAGGTAAAAAAGATCCAAAATAGGCTCAAAATAAAAGAAACGTGAACATTTGGGCAATAAAAAAACCCCAGGATTTCCCGTTTAAACAGGAAGACTCTCAAGCCCGACATATTATTTAGAATTCAGGACAAATTTGGACACGACTATACCTTAAAATTCACTTTTCAACTACAGCATTGTGTTAGCTATTGTTCAGATAATTCATCATGGGGCAGTTGCTTTGTACAGTAGCTGGTACAGTTATTTCGCCATTGAAGGGGGCCTCCGTGAATGTATAGTGGTAGTGTGCTTGGACAGATCAAACCAAAACTTTCAATTACAGCACTGTTCATGATGTGTTTGTGCACATTTTGAAATCTGTGCATTCTGAGTTCATAGGCTACTTCTACTACTTCTAAACTTTGCGGAGCACTTTTACACACGTTTCAGGCCTGTGTTCAATGGTGCACCAACTAAAATATTCCGAAGATTAGAATTAAGTTCACCATTTGAAACAATTTGGAGAAACTACACTCGAAAGATGGACTGTTGCACTTGTTTAAAATGACCTCCGAGTCTCGGGAAAATTAGTATGTACAATTTGTCAGTCTGACAGCCAAATATTTGTGCTACTTCAATTGCTACGTGTGACACTGGAATGCCATTCTGAAAAGCATGTCGGGTACATTTCAGGTTGTAGGGAATCATGAAAACTGAAACAGTACCTGTGGGTCAGATGTCTCTGGCTGGACATCCAGACCAATGAACAGCATGTTGGTGGCATACTGCCGATGGCTGACAAACGGCATACCGGTGCCAGCGAGGTCATGGGTCAAGTCTGTCACGTTGGTCTGCAGCTCTGCAAAAGCTGTTGGAAGGAGTGACCTCAGATTAAATAATATTCATTTTTTTTATTTGTTAGTCATTTATTTTAATAAGTTTTGTTGTCATGCAATGCTGGATTGGTGCTTTTCAAATATGTCTTATTTCAAAAAATTCTGCCAACTTGTTTTTAGTCAAAATGATTCCATCCATAATGTTGATGTAATAAAGCACTGATTTTCATTTTCCCCTGAAAAATAAAAAAAAATGCTGTTTTACCACAAACTTTGAAAACAATTAGCTTAAAATCTCATCCGGAAAAATGAACATGCTTAAACTCAATTATACCTTCCTATAAAATTATCACTCTTAATCCAAATCAGATCAGATAAAAATATGCTGTCAAGTCAAATGAAGGAGTCCCTACAATAAGAGCTAAAGAATCATCATGACAAAACTGAAGTAAGAAAAACTCACCGATTCTCAAATCCTCAGCCATTCCCTTCTCAACCTCCTCCATCTGGATCAAGATGGCCCCAACCTCCTTCTGTGAGCCTCTCAGCTTACGATATAAGAAGAGAGCCAGCAGCAGCACAAGAGCCAGTGCAACGGCCGCAGCGATGCCGATGTACAAAGCAATCTCTACACTGGTTATGTATCTGACGTAGCCGATGAAAAAATACCGTCGGCTGTGTAGTACCTGCGATGCGATAAAATTAAACCAAAAAAAAAATCATTTGAGAGGGACACGAACCTCTGACCTCTGGAATTCCATGATGGCGATCTATCAAAACGATCTAGCTTGTACTGCAATTAAACCAATTAGTCCCTGTACTGCCCAGAACCGCCCTGCCTGTTACTCCCTGTACTGCCCAAACCACCCTGCCTGTTACTCCCTGTACTGCCCCAAACCACCCTGCCTGTTACTCCCTGTGCTGCCCCAAACCGCCCTGCATGTTTACTGCCACAAACCACCCTGCCTGTTACTCCCTGTACTGCCCCAAACCACCCTGCCTGTTACTCCCTGTACTGCCCCAAACCACCCTGCCTGTTTACTGCCCCAAACCACCCTGCCTGTTACTCCCTGTGCTGCCCCAAACCACCCTGCCTGTTTACTGCCACAAACCACCCTGCCTGTTACTCACTGTACTGCCCCAAACCACCCTGCCCTTTACTCCCTGTACTGCCCCAAACCACCCTGCCTGTTACTCCCTGTGCTGCCCCAAACCGCCCTGCCTGTTTACTGCCACAAACCACCCTGCCTGTTACTCACTGTACTGCCCCAAACCACCCTGCCCTTTACTCCCTGTACTGCCACAAACCACCCTGCCTGTTACTCCCTGTACTGCCCCAAACCGCCCTGCATGTTACTCACTGTACTGCCCCAAACCACCCTGCCTGTTTACTGCCACAAACCACCCCGCCTGTTACTCCCTGTACTGCCCAAAACCGCCCTGCATGTTACTCACTGTACTGCCCCAAACCACCCCTGCATTGTATTTGTACTATTTTATGGATTCCTCAGGAAATATATACAATGTAATACAATGTAGTACATGTGCTAATGGACTAAACAACAGATATGTACTCACATATACAGCAGGCAGTTCTACGCTGGTCCGGTTCCCCTGATAGTCTAGGGGCTCTGGTTCCAGCTCTGGAGCCTCACATGTCAAGATGGAGCTGTCAAAGACTTCCACGCTACATTTCTGTGTGCCAATAAACACTCGCACCTCCGTCAAAGTCTGCGCATTGTTCAGGTCACTTCCCTGGATGCGGTCAGTTACCATGACAACAAGGAAAGGAAAACACAAAGGGTAATGTTAGGGTAACAAGCTCGACAACTAAACCACTCACACATAATACTTTTACTCATTTAAATAAGAGTGTATTTTTTAAGTGTTTAAACTTTTTCATTAATCTGAGGGATGCGTTTAAAAAGAAGAAGTTTTTTTAATGCAACTGAAAATCAAATCTTTAACTCATTTCATAGGATTCTAAAAAATGTCCACAAGTGGAAAATCCACAGTAACTACAGCAGAAAATTTGGCACTGACAATAAGCATATCTCAAGGGCTAGCAAAAAAGAATTTGATCCTGTTCACTAGGAATTCTGTGCTTACAGGAATAGTACAGAATTTCTGAGGGAGTGCTGTAAGCTCAGATTGATGATCTCAAGCATGGAATTCTGTGTTTAGCAGAGCCATGAAATTCAGCCGTCGTCAGAGATAGATTGTACCTACCCTTATTGTGATCTTGGTGCCATCCAGCTCAAGGATGTTACCATCTCCTATGAAGCGATTAAAGACAGGGTCCGGCACGAAATCAAACTGGAAGCCTGGGGGCGCTTGGTTCTCTGACCACCTCAGCAGACTGGCCACGTCTGCCATGATGAAACCGATGATGGGTGAGGGCGCTGTTTGGCGCTTGCTGCGGCCACTAAGCCTGACTCCGTAGCTGAGGGCTGAGCTTAAGTCTGGAGTCTGACAGGTCATGTTGGTGTCACTGATAGCTTGGCATGGCTACGAAGACGGAAGAAAACAAAGCAATAAACAAAAGAGGGCATTTTTGAAAGTTACACCGAACCTAGAAACCCTGCAAAACCAAACACCATACAACATCTGTTAAAATAACGAGCCTGCAAGATCTATCGGGTAAAAAGTCTCAAGGCCAAACTGCCTCAGAGTCCGTGGTTGCCAACTGCAAATGCACAACTGTAGCAAATGGAATACAACTTTACCTTCTGAAATGTCAAGGTTGTGTTGCCATCCGTTTCCAGTGTGCTGATTATCTGTGGGGTCTGTATCTGTAGGAAGTTACGACCTGTCACATACACCGCTCGGCCACCCCTGTGCACAAACACAATTAGTATTTTATATCTGTTTTTGTCCTTCGCCTACGCATGTCATAAACACTCTACACTCAGTGTTGTCCGAGGACTTTCAAGAAAAAATTCACTTGTTTGCTCAGGTGGGACTTGAACCCACGACCTCCTGCTTAGTGGTGCAGATGTCATACCACTAGACCACTGAGTTTTCTGCACTGATCTCTATATAAAGACTGGATAGCGGATATGCATACAACATTCACACAGAAGACTTTGCATATTGACCTCCTTCTCGCCCCGCCCGGTCTCGAAGATGGCGTATATAACGACGTCTCTACGCCAGAAATAGGCGCGTTGTATCAACAGTTGACGCGCATTTTGGTCACCATATTACGATGTTCTAAAAGGGACACATTTCGTAGTGATTATCATTGCAAAATCTAAAAGTGATATTTGCGGTATTTTAGTAACCACGACGTTAAAAAAAAATTGTAGTTAACCTTGGTCAGTGGTGGTGGTCAAAATATAAGTCAAGTGAACCGCGACGTTACAAAAGAAATCATGCTGTCTATAAAAACGGCAACTTGTCGTTTGTAGATCACCAGCCAGTCTCACCAATATGGAGTCAAATTCGTACATTGTGCGGCTCTTTATTAGCTATCCAGTCTTTATATAGAGATCAGTGGTTTTCTGGGGTCGGCTGGTTTGTTCAAATGTTGTCCAAGGACTTGCGAGAAAAACTATTGTCGTTAGGCCAAAAAAAGTCTTTGGTTTCTGGTATGGAGCTTGCCCCAAAAGTGGTGCGGCGACGCGGCTTTTTTTTTCCCCCATTTTTTTTTCACATGATGGCTGATGTTGCATATGACGCTTCGACCCCCTTGAAACTTTCAAAAATATACTTCAGGGTGGAGCTTGAGGTGGCCTCAGTAAGGCCTTATGGCTTGACAATGCTGCACCCACTTACAATCTCAACCGATACAATTTGGATAGTAAAGACAAAAATAACAGAAAACGTTAACGTCAGACTACGTGGTCAGACCATACAGCGACATTGACATCTTGCATGTGTTGCCAGGCTGGTCATTAGTCTGCTCCCTTACATATTGCGATAATTAAAAATCGTTTACAGGTTCCAGATACACAACCATCGCTCCCTCAGTCTGGCTTCCAGATGTACAATTACAAAATTACAACACCGTCTGCAAATGGTGCCCTTAATATAAAGTCTATTGGGAATGCAATATTTTTTCATATTGTTTTAAGCTGAACAATGTCTGCCATCATGTGTGCCAACTCAGTCTGACTAAAACAAAATACTTCCTACAAAACTACACTTACGAAATGATACTTTTTCGTGGGTTGATATCAGTGACGTTAGGGTTGGGTTGGTAGGTGAACTCCAGGTCAGAGTTTCTCTGAGCACCGTCAAATGTTAAGGAGACCCTCCCTGCATCCCCCACGGAGGAATTTGTGGTGCGACACACCACTACCTCGTTGCTCAGACTAAAAGGAAACACGATTTTAAAAATGATATTACAATGGAAAAACCAAAATGCAAAAGGATCGGAGACATTTCGACGGCCAAGAAATAAATTTGCATAACACTAAAAAAGTTTCGCCAGTCCAAAGCTTGTTAAAAAAAAGTAATGCAGTAATGTCATACGCTCAATATGAACCAGCCTTGTGAAGGAAAAGCTTTTTTTCTGCTGGGAAATTGGCAAAGCTATTGGAGCACTCATTCTTGGCTAATTTGTCTCCGTCTTCAACAGACTCCAGTAAAACATTGGGTATTTTTCTGCTGTAAACAGCCTGGTCTCACGAGGCCAATGGATGTATTTTCACCGGATTTGAACCTAGCAGGATTCACAAGAATCTTCGGCTTGAGATGAAGACCAAACTGGAAACAAAGGTGGGGGTTTTGTCAACCTCCAAAGCCTCACCTTTCCCTGTTGATTTGACAAGTCACGTCGTCTGCAACCATGGCTTGGATGTCCCTGCCTGTGTTTAGGTCCGTTCCTTTGATGGTGACCACTGTACCACCATCGGCAGGACCAACACTCGGACTGAAGCTAGTAATCATAGGATCCTGCCAGCAAATCAACAACATTTTATAAATTTTTTTAAAATGTTTGACATAGAACAAAAAAGGTTAAGTGATCATCAAACAAGGAGGAAGTTGAATAAGTTCATACTTTAAACGGAATGCTCAGCTGAAGGATAAAATTGGGAATCCAGATTTGAATCTTTCACCTTCAGAATTCTGTACTCGTGCTCTGACTGAGCTATCCTGCCTTATGTTGGCAGTCAACTAATTGTTAAATATCTTTGTTCATGGGGTGCTTGTTATAATGTGTCACATAGCAAGGGATCAAGATTTAATGAGGCAAAACGTTCATGTACCAATTAAATGTTTGAACTTTTAACCAACACTTTTCAAAGGCTGTCTTCTGCCCCAGTATGTGTGTGTTGGGTGTGCGTGAGGCATGAACGTTGATCTTGGTCCGGAGGCATATTAAAGACATCAAAAATTACAAAAGATATTTACGCTTTGTGCGATTTTTCGTTTGAAGTAACAAAATTTTTCAAAATCTTCAGTAGGGTGCATAACGACTAACTTGTTCAAGTTTTAGCTCCGTGGCTACTATACATTCAAAGTGCACACCTTTTTTGGTGTGCATAATCCATGACTGGATTATGTTGCTTGTACAGGGTGAGTCAAAAAAAGCGGAACCGAAACCCCAAAAACTATACTTCATATTTAAAAATATATGTAGCACCAAACATAATAATGACTTGAAAGCCAATTTCATAAACTACTTTTAGATAAAAATTACTCAAACTTGCTCAATCCGTTCAAAGAATATCACCATTTAAACGCAATGACCCTAAAACCTGTTTCGTCCAATTTCAGTAATGTTTTCATCTAAAAGTAGCTTATGATATTGGCTTTCCAGTCATTGTTATGTTTGGTGCTACATATTTTTTTAAATATGAAATGTAATTTTTGGGTTTGGGTTCCACTTTTTTTGACTCACCCTGTACAAAAGTGCGCCTGCGAGCACACTTTTCAAACCACCTCATTAAATCAGTAATTACCAATGTTAGCAGTAATTACCAATTGTATACATTGTCTCTGGCTGACTCAATAGTATACAAATATTGAGTGGCTCAGTGTGGAATGGGAGGAATATTATCGCATGGTAAAATCTGGACTTTTCCATTTCACGAGGCGAAGCCGAGTGAACTGGAAAAGTCCACATTTTACCGATCGATAATATTCCTCCCATTTCACAATTTAAAGCCACTCAATATTTGTTTTATATAACTGACATATAGATCCTTGTCATTTGCTATTTGAACTTTTTTTTCAATACAAATTGGTGGAAAATGTATTTCTCTCTTCCAAACCACCCCTTCACGAAAATGTTTGAACCCAACGCTGTAGCGCTGGCTCTTTGGAACAACACGCGCTACGTGCAACGCTGAATGCACACAGCAGCATGCAATTGCACACAAATACCACGTCATGGAACAAGAATGATCAATAGTATTTCCCATTCCCCATAGGCGATTGGGACTTTTTGAATCCCGGCGTGAATGGGAGTAATAACGAATGTCATGTGTTGTGAGTTCCACCAATCAAATTACAAGGATCCGTATGTCGGTTATATAAATAGCTATAGATCATTTAAAAAATGTACATATTAAGATCAATATGATCAAGTACTGCGGTCCTGCTAGTTAATGCTTTGTACATTAATTGGTTTACTGGCATCCTTGGTTTTTTTTACATAAAACCGGAATAGAAAATATGGTTTGGGTTAAAATGTTTTGGAAAAGTTGTGAATGAAATTTGAAATTGTTTTTCATTTCACCCACTAGGAACTGTACTACACTGCACTTCCTAATATTATCCATTGATGAAGCTATAAAACCATAGAGTACTCGGGCAGTTTGGGGCGGTATAGGGAGTAATTGGCATGGTCGTTTGGGGCAGTACAGGGACTAATACGGGTTAAACATCACAACTTACCCTATAAGTGAACATAACGTCCCCAGTGCTTGTCAAGTCCGGGCTGTCTGGAGGCGCAACAGGGGCGACGGAGATTGTGATAGGTTGAGAATCACCTAGGCTCATTGCAGCAGTCCTACAACGTACACTGTAATGAACGAATTTGGATTTAGTCAGGTCTGCGTTGCACTTATGCGAACCATGCAAACACTACCAGTGAATTCCCCCCTTGGCTAAGCACAAAAAAATCGCGAAAACAGTCACATCAATTTCAGTCTGACGTTAGTTGCGCCACAAAGTATTAGGATAGACTTTATAGGATGACCTACATAGATGTTGGTTTCAGAAAGACCAACTTCATGTATTAAGTATTATGGATTTGACCCCGGAGTTGGTCCAGAAACAACAGGTCTTTGAATGACTTTTGTATTTAGTCGGTCTTAACTGTTTCAAGCGCTGAACTTAATTTACATCTTCGGAGTAATTTGGTTTGGATTGACTCTGGTTTAACTTGGTTTCATCATGACATTAATAAGGAGATGTTTGGACAATCCTGCCAGTGGAGAGAGATTTTAGTTTTTGGCTGATATATTAAGCTGTAAGCAGAAGCAGCTGTGGACTCCGTGCCACACCCAGCAATAAAAATGCAAAATATTCTCACATCAAAAATACCAGCGGGTAGAATTATGGTCAGACGTTGGATATTTCTGACTGTTTATCATTTTTGATGAGAGTTTTTGGAAAGAACTCTCTCTGTTAAATGTACATGTACCAGCTAATCTTTTGTCACATTTCTTTTTAGCAACTTGTAAACTTTCTCAAATTTAAACCAATCAGATACCTTCGTCCAGTGATGTACTGGTCACCGAACCCAGTCAGATCACATGACTGTTGACCGATCATCACGCTGCGGACGTCTTCAAATCTTCGGCCAATGTTGGTTCCTGTAATTTCGATGACGGTGTTGCCTTCTATTGGTCCCGTTGCAGGCTCAACCTGTGAAATTCAAAAATCAAATATATGTATGACAAATGTTGTCCACAAAACTTACCCAAAAGGTATACCTTCTTAACCACTAGAAACACAGGAAAGTGCTTTTAAACTAATTAACAATTTACATCCATAGATCTTGTATGTTTATCTCCTGGATGCATAATTCCATATTAGTTTGTTGTCATTGTACCAATAAAAACCAAATTTAACCTACTAGCATCTATGCTGTGTTGTATTACATTGTAGTGCATTGTATTTATTCCCTGAAGAATCCATGATAAAACCAAACAGGCAGGGCGGTTTGGGGCGGTACAGGGAGTAACAGGCAGGGTGGTTTGGGGCGATACAGGGAGTAACAGGCAGTACAGGAGTAACAGGCAGGGTGGTTTAGGGCTGTAAAGGGAGTAACAGACAGGGCATTTTGGGACGGTACAGGTAGTAACAGGCAGGGCAGTTTGGGGCAGTACAGGGAGTAACAGGCAGGGTGGTTTAGGGCAGTGCAGGGAGTAACAGGCAGGGCAGTTTGCCGTGGTACAGTTAAACATAGATAGAATTGAATTGATAGAATTGAATGTAACCTTCTGTAGAGCAGGTGCAGGGCAGGGGTCACTGGGGTCGCGGGCTCCACTGCTACACATATCAGCATCTTTGAATGCGCACTGACTACCACACCATCGGCACTCCAGCTCTGGTCTTGCTGTTTCGTTGGACAGACAACGACTACAGTCCTGTCGATCCACATCACACTTGTACAGTGTCACTGCAAAGAACAAGGTGCACGGAGAGGAGACTTCAGTAAGTCTATAGACCGCATTTATAATTAGCACATGCCTGCGACTATGGTCGTACATACGGGTCACTGGTGGGGAAGACCTTTGTTTCCCTTCTTTTGATTTCATTTGTTCCTATTGAAATCTCAAACTCCATAACGTTTCCCTGATGGGGTAGATTGATTTTTAAAGACTTCCTTGCGGGATCTATTGTTCTATTGTTTTTACTGCCCAGTAACAAACCATGTACACAAACACTAAATACACGTTTACTACTTTTTACTTACTGCGCTGTCACTGAATTTTACATACAATTGAGTCATTGCAATGTGACAATAGTTTGAGGCGTTTGAATAACCCACTTAGATATTCAAACAGCAAGTGTCAGTTTGGGATAAACATGACGGACAAATGTACAATGTTTGATAAAATATGCAATCTGGAGGTTTATGCAATTAAAAGATGAAAATGTAGCTACTTAAATCATGGACCTTTGTGTCGGAAGATGTAATTTTAATATTGCCCTTAATTGCTGTGATTTTCATGAACACAGTATTCAGTGTTTATAAACAGTAGGTGAAGTGCAAAACCCAATATTTAATGAAAATATTTTACACATGCCATTAATAAACATTCCGTGTAATTAACACATGTAGCAATTTTGTGCGCTCACCCGTGAAGCCAGTACTGTCATCCAGCTGTCTGTCACCGTTCCAACTTATGCTCAACTGCACTTCCAGCTCTTGCTTGTTAGCTGCATAAGAGTACTGACAAGAAAGTACAGCAAAAACACTCAAGACACCACTTCAGTGATACTCAGTCGTACAGTGCAGGGGACAATAACTTCTATAGTCTTCTGGGAGCAAGGGTAATTTAAAAAAGAATAAGTAAAGTCTGTCACAAGCCGATGTGGCCCATCAGGCCAGCATTTATCTGGTTGGTTGTTGTGTTGAGAATATTTCTATTCCCTCTGGATGGGATGCCAGTCCATCGCAGGTTACTCCCCAGCTAATGCTGGTACCCATTTATACACCTGGGTGGAGAGAGGCAAGCGTGGGTGAAGTGACTTGCCTAAGGATGCCATATGACCAGCAGCTGGATTTGAACCCCTGACCCTCGGATCATGAGTCACAAACCCTAACCACTAGGCCACACTCCCCCTCAAAATTTAAAGTAAAGTATTTCCTTTAAAACAGATGGAAGAAGTTACTCTGTTTTTACTCACCATCAGACTATTGCACTGAATGACATCTGACTGGATTATCGTGGCTGAGACAGTTTGCCTGGTACCCTCCACCAACAACGAACACTGGTAATCCTTAGTTAACTGCAAGGTGACAATTACAATTCAAAACTAGAAATGTGTTTGTGGACAAACACTGAGCTGTTTCGACTGTTTTATTAATGACTGCTGTAAAGTAGTTTCATCCAGGTCGAATGAACATGTACATGTACATGTGTATTCTATACAAAAAGTACATCCTATGTACAAAAAAAACCCCATTTTTTCATGACGTCATGATGACGGCACACATTTTTGAAATTTTCTGTATCTATCTACGACCTATCAAACCTTTTGCAAAAAAGAATTTCGAATTTACCACGTTCCATTGATGAAATATGAGTGAAAGGTCCAAAAATTGAATAATTCATATAAAATCACATGATGACGTCATCGTGACGTCACTGCAGTTTTTGTCTATAACACTTCCTGGAATATCTGCATACCGACATTGAACCCAATCGGACATCAGGTTCTCTGAGGTCGATCGGACCTTATTTTGTACAATTTTTGCAAAATTTGAAGAAAATATTAAAAGTTGAAAAAGTCATAAATAATCAGACGATGACGTCATGATGACGTCACTTCAGATTTTGAATGCTTTTATCTATACCTACCTACCCACCAAGTTTCATAACGATCGGACATATATGTGAATAAAAAAAATCACGTTTTTGATGACGTCATGATGACGTCACACATTTTACGTAATGCATCTATGTAAGACCTAACAAACCTTTTACAAAAAGAATTTTGAATTTACCACATTCCGTTTATGAAATATGAGTAAAAGGTCCAAAAATTGAATAATTTATATAAAATCACGCGATGACGTCATCATGACGTCACTGCAATTTTCGTCTATAACACGTCCCGGAATACTTGCATACTTGCATACCAAGTTTGAACCAAATCGAACTTCCGGTTCTGTAGATATAGGGCCTTAAATTATGCTCTTTTAGGATGACGTCACGTGACACGTGATGACGTCATGATGACGTCATGATTCGGCATACATCTTCAGATGGTGGTCTAAGTGTGTGCCAGGTTTAAAGTTGATCGGATTTGAAAAAAGTCCAAAAGTGCCTTGTAGAACGAAAACACGTGTTATCCTATGAGAAAAAACAGTGGAAGAAAAAAAAAGAGAAATTGTGGTTGTGAACAACCACAGAGCTGTTCCCAATATTGATTTTCTGTTGGACCCATAGACATATAAGTAGAGATCTATGTCTGTTTGCAACAGAAGATATGGCTTTTCCGCATTATGATTTGTTTTTATCAATAACACGTCCCTGACTATGCATGAACATAAAATCTGTCAAAGTTAGCCGGAAATCGGCTAAAACGGTCACTGTGGACAGGATTTGACCTTAGCAACACGTGGGCTGCGCGCGGGCTGACTGACTACGATATGTATAACGTACGTGCATGTAGGCTACAGTGTACATGTACATGTACAGTGTACATGTACATGTACAGTGTACATGTACATGTACATTGTCACAGTGGACGTCCTGCATGTTTTAAAGCAGAGTTATTGTCAACCTGAAGTTTTAAGCGTGCGCAGGGCATATCCAAGTTTGCTTATTGCCTCGAAGCTTTGAAATGTTTTAGACCTACCCTTAAATAGACAATTAAAGTAAAAACTAATACAAAAACTGCCATGGTTGATTTTTCAGGAGTTTTTTAAGGAAAAAGAGTCTTTTCATTATAACTTCCGGTCTGATGACGTCATGCACCTTAAACTTCGCACACGTCTTAAGTGGGTCAAGGTCATTCTATACACCAATATTTAGGCGATTCCGACAAACTTCGCCACAGACATCTATTCAAAATACATTTTTGAATTTTTTTAACCTGTCGCTAGAGGGCGCTCGAAGATTGCATGACGTCATCGGTAGATGATTTGAAGAATACTATCAGCCAAGAGACTAACACCGTTAAAAGCAAGTTCATATCTATTACCACTTTTAAATAATAAGCCACTTCCGGTTTGGGCCTTTTTCGACCGGAAGCAAGGGTCACGTGATTTCACGCACACTGAATGAAATAAAGACCTCAACCTACTCTACCACTTGCCGGCAACAGAATGCTGTGGATGCGTACGGTTGATTTCTTATGCATTTTTAAATATTGAAAGTGTCACAATGTAATTGCCTATAAATAAACACCGGATGACGTCATCATGACGTCATCATTACACAATGTTGTTTAAATTAGGGTCATTGCTTGGACAAAGATTGGTGTAAATGAAATACTGGCAAAGTGTCGAAAATGCCCTCTGAAAATTGACATTTTTTTTTAAATTTCTGTGTACAAAGTCTATGGGAAAAATTAAATATTCAAAATTCTATAATAAATCACATGATGACGTCAGCATGACGAAAAGTTTCAGTGCACATCTTCAGATGGTGGTCTAAGTGTGTGTCAGGTTTGAAGTCGATCGGATTTGAAAAAAAGCCAAAAGTGACGTGTAGAACGAAAACACGTGTTATCCTATGAGAAAAAAGTCTGAAAAACAAAAGAGAAAAAAAAAAATAACAGAAACAAGAGCTGTTTCGGTGTGTACACCGAAACAGCTAATTATTTCATGAGTGGCAGTGGCACGATTTACTAAAACAATGCAATATTATCATAGGAATATCAGAAAAAAATACATCTATATGCAAAAAGACTAATGTTCCAGCATAATGTGCCAAACCAAACCAAAAGTTTGTCACTAACTGAGGCTTGACTACATGGAAAAATCAACTGATTTTATCATTAGGATGACTCAAGAGTCTAGTCTCTTGTCAAAAACCAAATTTGTGATGCGATCAAGCTAAATGAGTAGTTTGTCGACCCTGGTCAAAATCTTTATTACGGATTTGAAAAGAGCACAATCTCAGCATTACTGCTGTGAAAACCACATGCTGATACCATCTATAGTTCAAAATTATGGAAGTGGGAACACCTACAGATGTGATGAAGTGATGTGATGAAGTGGCCCTATTTTGACCTGTATCTCCAAATGAAAATTCCTGACAAACGACTCATGTAGCTTGATGGCATCACATTTGTTTGTGCACCTTTTTGTGTGAGTTGCCCCTAATATTATTTGATTCGGCGTGACTTTGGAATGTCAATTGGCACTAGTCTTTAAAGATAAACCAGCAAGTTGTGTTTCACCTGGGTTGCGTTTGGCAAGTTGGAGGCAGGCACCTGGATTTCTCTAAGAATGCCCACTGGCACCAGTACTTCCTGTGTCTGTGGTTGCAACTGCGGGCAGAAATCTGGGCCTCGCATTGAAGACGTGTCTGGATTCTGTAAGGTGGATGAAAAACAAGTAACAAGACTGTGCCCCATGCGCAAGTACCCCCTCAATGGTAAGAAAGGGCGAGTTGGGGGAGACCACTGGGAGAGACATTTGAACGCGTTGCCCAAGATGCCTGATGCTAACGCAAAGATGCTAAGGCTTTGTGCATATTCTGAATAAAATTAGTCGTGTTCATTGCGCCATCTGTGCATAACCAATACGCCCACGAGGTGTTTCCCGTGAGTTCTCGAAAGCGGTAAAAAAAAAGCCCCCTCAAGCATGATCTTACATTAATAAATACCTTGGAGAGTTGATGGTTTCTGATTGGTCGAGACTCGATCACGTGGCCGGGCATTAACGGTGATAATGGACCAGCTTCAAAGATCAAGCGAATAAATGGCCCCTGAACCAGCATTGATCCAGCCCCGTTCAGCCCCATGCAAGCCAATGATTGGTCAAAATATAGTAACAGTCCTGCGGTAGCTTTTAACAATTGAGCACTGCACATGCGCTCAACCCCCATCGCGTGAGACTTGACGCGCGCGTACGCAACACAGTTGCTAGGGATGCGTGCGTGCACGCGCGCCTAAGGAAGTTTTGAAACGACATCGTACAGCAGTGCATGCAGTATATACTGAGGATGTTTACGACGAAAGCGCAGCGCAGATCTACGATTTATTTTCTTTGAAACACTTCACCTACCGACATATTTACCTTTCCTAAACCAAGCATCTTTGTAATTCCGGACACAAGGAATGTGTAAACGAGATTTCAGCTTCCTCCATCAGGTAAAGATATGAAAACATTGTTGTAATTTGTTTCGCTACGGCAGCAGTTTCTGTTGAGTTTACGTCATTATAGCTGTTAAGCTAAAATATGGCCCATGAACATAAACCGCTGTTAATGGACCTCGACTTCGTCTCAGTCCATTAACAGCGGTCACCCCCACACCCGGTCATTATCACGCAGTGAACACGTATGTTTCAGCCGCTCATTTAGTTTGCGCGCATGCGCACTCAAAATATGAAGTACTGATAATCAGCAAACATGAATGTTTGCAGTCGCAGTTTGACCCACTGAAGTATCGGTCAACATCACGCTCGAAATACTTTGATAAATTTTTCTTTCCACGTGGACAGGAATTTTAGGCAATCAAAGTCACTTTTGCAAACCTTAGCGCAAAAAACCAGAGAGTATTTGATGCATTTTTTTTTGTTTTTCCGTGTCGTGTAGTACGAAAGTATTGGGTCACAAATTCAAAACAGGCGACAGTTTAGGGGATAATTTTTCAGTTTTGCTGAGTAATTGTAAACTTGTCTTCACTGAAAAATGGTAAAGGATGCCACGGAAAGTGCGATGTATAAATATCATTTAAGTCGGAAACCGTTTCAATGAGAAAAGTAAGGTCTCGCGTTATACGTTTTTTTCGTTGAATGTAACGTTAGTGTGCACGTACCTGTACACAGACCCTGGAATCTGGCCCGTAAACATATGGCTAGCCACGCGCCACGCGCCGCTCCGTTTGTAATCTTTTGACGCGTTGGAAATGTATATCGTACATTTAACTGAAACGATTTACAACTGACTGGTTCCCGGCCCTGAAATGCAGTTACGATCATAGAGGGCACTGGGACCAGTGTATTTGTGCACGAAGCTTTCAAAATGGGTTTACTCGAAAAATGACGATTTTTATAAGCTACAGGTTTCCGTCTTACATCAAATCACCTGTAAAATGAAAATAATCTATCATCCTTTCCGATGGTACTACGGTTGATCTGAGGTAAACCCGGCAAATTGTCCAAATGTGTAAACCAAACTCAAAAGCGAACGATGTTTTTCCTTTTCATTTTGTACGTTTTTGGTCCATAATTATTGCTTTTTTTATATATTTGAAAAGGTTTTTAGCGCCGTTACCACACTGTAGAGACAATTTATATCTTTGTTCACTTGGTCTACTGATAATTTTTGGTTTGAATCATCTTTTAAGTACGTTTGAGAAGGATACATTTTAAGACATGAAAACCAGACAATCGTTCAGTGCGTCGTCTGCTACCGCTGTTTGCAAGCCGACAACGCGGAGGAAACCATTGCGCATGCGTGAGAAGACATCTAAATGCACGCACGGTCTATGGGGCTGAAACATACGTGTGAAGACCGGCTCCTCACACTGTTATTCCCTTATTGAAACCATGAGTTGAACTTTCTGACCTACATGAATAAAAATAGCGATTGGTTAGCCTACTCGCTGAAACATAGCCAGCCGACCCCAAGCTTGGTGGTTGAGTGCTAAGACGTCTGCACTAGTAAGCAGGATGCCATGGGTTCCAGGCCAACCCCTGTAAGCTTGGGAATTTTTCTTGTTAGCCCATGGAAAACACAGAGTATACAGTGTTTATAAAAATTATGTTGGTGAAGGGAAAACTCAATATATAAAATCTACATTCATGTGCAATGAGCTAGATTTGACAATTTTGACTGATATGGAACAAACTGATTTGGAACAGGATTTGATTACAAACATGATATTGATATTGTGATTGGAAACTCTGTAGATTAGCACATGAGCCAACTCAGAAGGAAGACACTTGGCTAAAATACATATTTACTACCCCCCAAAAATATATAAAAAAATGAATCCCAAAAGAAATTGGAATAACCGCATTACACCTGCATACATAACATTTCAGCGACAAAGTTTTCAACATATGTGAAGTGAAGCTCTGAGTCCTTTATTTTTTTTTATAGCTTTTGACCAAAATAGTAAGATTCCTAATCATAAGCAAAAAGTGAGGCACAAAGACCACATAATCTAGTTAATCATGCTTTCATAATGCATACATGTACTAAAGTATGTCAATTGATAGTGCAGTACACCTTTTTTTCAACGTACAACAATTTCTACCCATGGGGGGGGGGGGGTTTGCAAGTTTATAAAATCACACATTTAAAGTTGCATTCCCCATGCTATTTTCGAGTTTCATCCTAAAAAAATTGATTCCTTTTCTAAATTGCTATTTTTCTAGCAATACAAAAGCTATTCTCTCTTGAATGAGACACTGACCGAAAAACTCAGCCCATGTTTAGTTATTGAATTATTACTTTACAATTTTGAATTATTGGCTGCCAGACAATAATCCCATTCTTGCAGGGGTAGGCTGGTTCCTGCCCCACAATCAGCATCGATAATGCATGGACCGGGAGCCAGTCTGCTCACAAAACGGATCGGCCTACGCCCACATAAAAACCTTTTTCAGAGGGTTGCAGATGTCCAGAAAAGGGAAAGGGAGGCTTTTTGTTGGAATAAAACATAAAAGTGGAAAATTTATTAAAAGAAAAAAACTGAATTTGTTGATCAGCATGGGGAATATAACTTTTAAAAGTTTAAAGTGTAACTTTGATGACTCGGGACTGCATTTATAGCTTGGACTTGGCACGCCCTATGAGAAAAACAGGAAGCTGTGTAATTCAAGATGCCAAGTGCAACCAATATCCGTGATGGCAACATAGAAGGCAAAACCACAAAACTTGGGCAAAGAAAAACAGATCAAGTGGCATACATATCTATACCAACGATGGTATTAATTTTACTGATTGGTATCTGATGAATCGAATGGCGCCAAATCAACAGGACATGCACAAGCTGATAAGATATATTTCCTCAAATTATAAGAACATATTTCCTCAACAAACTGAAACTACGAGCCAACATACAGGGACAAGACTGGGGAAAATAAAACAATTACCAAATAATCGGCAGGGAGAGAAAAGTTCATGTTCTATGCCTGAAGAGGATTTTGGTTCGATAATTAGTTTCCCATATGTATCAACTTGTACCCAAATGGGCGGACAAACTGAAATGCAAGTTACCGTTACACGAGTTACCGATATATACAGGGGTGTGAGTAACCACTGGTAAAAATAGCTGAAAACAGCTGAAAAAGGTGTAAAAAAGCTGAACTTTGGAAATCTCCTATACTTTTGCACACAGCAAGTGAGGGAAAAAAGCTGAAATAAAAAAACCAAAAAAAACAAAACTGAAATCAGCTTTCAAGCTGAGATTTCACACGCCTGATATATCCCTCTAGAGTTTTCATGATGGATTATTTTTGAATAATTGTTATGGGAGCAGAATGACTTGCCCTCTCATGATATAAGGGTACTGAAAAGATTCTTCCAACAGAGTGCAGTATGAGGACATTTTCAACTGCAAGTTATTTAGAATTTTTACCATGTCCTGTTTTTGTAGTGCGAGTTACCGATAAAAAACTTCTTGCCAAACCAACACAAACATATTTTGTTGGCCTGTTTTGGTGTTAATAGTCACTTAACTTCAAGGGATCTTCTGTGAGAAAAATTTACCCTAAATGCTTTGACTTTATAGAATAACAGCCCAGAGTTGACGGAAGGTCCCCTTTAAACGTAATGTGAGTTACAGTGGAATTGCCCAATACGAACAAATTGGAAGATGAGTACTTCAGACTGGATGGTTTGACTTACGTTGTTTCCCGTAATGATGTAGTCCCCCTCCGTACACTCGGTGCTCATGTGGGTGCAGATGTTATCATACACGCACCAATCGCAGTTCCAATCACTAGCGACACATGCGGTACAGCTGCACAAATTTTAATAAAATAATACTTTTAAAACGGTAATTTATAGCAAATATATTCTGTGAATAAACAAATGGCATAGACAGGAATGCACTATTGTCATGGTTAAGTACAGTTGACTCTCGTTAATACAAACACTGTTAATACAAACTCTGGTTATAGCAAACATAAAGCCTTGGTCCTGACTGTGCATTTATGTACACAATGAATAGGACCAGCACTCCTCTTAATACAAACTTCTGATATAACAAACATTTTGGTCTGGTCCGACTGACTTTGTAATAACGAGAGTTGTCTGTATATCTTGGTGATTAATGCATGATAAATTAGGAGAGTGGAGGGGTGGGATAGACCTCATTTGATACAAAGGGGGGGGGGCGCACTGTTTTTGCTGTTTTTTCTTTTCTTTCTGTTTATGAGTGCTAAGTGAATCTGTAGATGGAAAAGGAAGAAGTAGACAACAGCAATGATTTAAAAACAGTCATCTCTACTGTATTTATGGCTTTAAAATTGTTTGAATTTTTTTTGGGGGGGGGACGGGAAGGGGGGGGGGGGCAAACTGGCTCCCAGGGTGACTCCTCCTGGATCTACCAGCGAACACACCCATCTATGGTAGTGGATGTGGCCGCTTCAACGCATAAACATGTATTATTGCAAACCGTAGCCATGTCATTCAGATGCAGCCTTACTTACGAGGTGTGTCTGGTGCAATCGTAAAAGCTGAAAGTTGAACTTATAAAGTTCACGTCGAACTCTGATGAAAAAACGCTCAGTTCCAGTGTCACATGGTCCTCTGCAACAAAAACAGCACGACATTGGATTCAAGGTCACTTGAGAAGACTTTACAAATAATAACAGGTACCGGTAAGGTGAAGATGGAGTATGTACATGTAAGGGTTTCTTAGTTAATTTTTTTTTCAATAGTGTGAGGTTCCTGAGTTTTTTGGAGATGTGAAGTTCATGAGGCTTTCCCTGCATGAGGTCTCTGCAGCACATTGTAGTATGAGGGTTTTGCATGTCAATAACTATACCATGAGGTTTTAGAAGGCTATTATATCATTAGGTTATGAGGCTCAATGTGTCATGAGGTTTGTGGATCTAGTAAATGTCCTATAAAACTTCTGCTGCACTTTGCACAGTTGGGTCTGTGAGGTTTTGTGCACCACGAGGTTTCATAGACTAACTACACGTATGCCATGAGGTTTCTGAGGCATGCTGCTACATGAGGTTTCACTTTTATTTAGAGAAAGTGGAAAATGTTTTATTTTTTATTTTGAAGTCTGTTCAGCCAACATAATTCTAGCAGGAAACCAATCATGTATTTCAGCAAACAATAAGCGGTTACCCATTTGCGGAATGAGTGGAACTGTGCTCGGATGTGGAGTCCTACATCTTATGATGTTGCCAGTGGTTTCTCCTTGAGATAGAGGCAGGTTGTTGAACTGACAGCTGTAAGACTCGTCACCTTCAAGATCAGGAAGTTGATCAACCATCAGTGTAATCTGGAAAAAAAATTGGAGTTGTGTTCTTGTCAATCACTCAATCACAATTCAGCTACAAGTAAAATGTCTTAATTGTTTCAGCCTGTCACCTGACTTGTGATTGACTTGTGATTGACTTGTGATTGACTTGTGATTGACTTGTGATTGACTTGTGATTGACTTGTGATTGACTTGCGATTGACTTGTGATTGACTTGTAATTGACTTGTGATTGACTTGTGATTGACTCGTGATAGACTTGTGATTGACGGATTTCGATTGACTCGTGATGATCTGTGACTCACTTGTGACGATATGTGATTGACTAGTGATAACTTGTGACTGACTTGTGAATAACTCATGAAAGACTTGTGATTGACTAATTATGATTGACTTGTGACTGACTTGTGATGATCTGTGATTGACTTGTAATAGACTTGTGATTGACTTTGTGAAAGGCTAATGATTGACTTTTTAATTGACTTGTGATACGCTTGTGATTGACTGTTGATTGAGTTTTGATTGACTTCACTAAAATTCTGCAAAAAGTGAGCCAATTTTTTTTTTAATACAGGTCTGATCTCCTAGTGAATGTACAAAATGACAAGCAACTTTAAACCAAATGTATCAAGAAGCAAATATAGATGATCCAATCTTGAACGATTATGTTTGTAAAGTGTACCATTTGCCTGTAAAATTAATTAATGTCAAATCCTGTAAACTTAACGTAGAATCATCCTTTGTTACAAAAAGAAATAACTTAGAAGTACTAAAAGAATTATTATGTTTAATTCATTTTTCTAAATATGATTGAAAATTTTCTGGCAATATAAATATTGTTGGGATCATGCACAGTGACATTTTAAAAGTCTGTTGCAAAGAAACCATGGACTGGTTAAACTCAGCGGGATAGGACCTCCTGCCTACGAGGGGTGACGTCTTGAAGAAACAGACAGCCTAGTTTGCTCCGCATGGCTGGCAATCTCAACCTTGGCTGCAATTACCAGGGCTGCTAGAGTCTTATCTGTACACCAATGCAACAAATTTGTGTATTGCTATTTGCTACATGTACATTACATAGGCAATACTTAAGCATTGTCTGGAGACTTTGTATTTTATTGATGAAGTGACTGTGGTCATTTCACCTGGAGGTGTTTGAGATAAACAATTTGAGAAAGCTGATAATTATTTTTCTGGGAGGACTATATTTCTGAGCACCAAAATTTCCTTTTGAGCAGTTTGTAGGAGGTCCAGAAAATATGAATATGTTTAATTTATTTAACGGACCATGACATGAATTTTAAAATTGAACATATTTTGTTCAAATCTCCATTCCTCTGAAGTGAAATGTATGAAAACTATGAGACAACCCTTTTGGTTGCTTGTTTTTATAAAGTGCCCTTTTAAAAAATATTTTAAATGTTCCATGCTTTTCCGACAACTGAGGGCGCTATTGCTGTGATGTCATTTGAGGAACATACTCTTTAGTTTAGCAGTTTTCTGTTCAAATTGTGAAACCAAAAATGTTCTAATTGTGAAAAACGTTTGGCATAATGTTTGCTCATTGACTTGGTGTCATGTACAGAAACAATGAAATGCCGTAATCCAGGAATTTACCATTGGAAAAAATCTGAAATTCTGGCAACTTTTGCTGCAAATGCAGCTGTGACACACTTACATTTCTGTCTTGAACGCATCACAGTTTTGATCATGAATATGGAAATTTGCTTTTAACATGAAAACCAAAAAGGCACCAAAACACCCTTAAAATGGCAAAATGAAAATTGAAAATAAAGTTAAATAAGACACAAAGGTGCAATTTCTAGGACTGCATTAAACTATTTAATTTCATGGGCCCATTTTTAGGGGACTTGTGATTATTTAATTTAGTTAAAAAAATATATATAAACTGAGAAATTTGGGACCCCAACTAAACTGAGCAGATCTGTCTTCAGACTCAATTACTACAAATAACCATGCAAAATATCGTTTGCTCGATCAGCAATACAGATTACAATCAAATCAATTAAATCACAATTAAATGTGCTTTCAGTTTCATTTTCCATAAATTATCTTTTCATTATGGCATAAATAATGTGAGCACACTGCACCAAACCCAATTCAAGACAGCAAGACATCACCATGCACATGTGCTGTCATACATAACGCGATGATACGAGGCGCGCACAGTGATCGCACACATACATCAACGACAGCCGTTACTCAATCTAGCAACTTTCCACTCGGCGGCATTTTGATGCATCTAGCAGGCCCTTGGACTTGAAAGTCAAGGTGATATCTTGCTAATAATAAAATGAACCACGTACAATATCTCTCTCTTCCTAAATGAGCAGGACAGACTTTGGGCGTGACTTAAGTCTGAAAACAGGCGGTAATTAAATTACTGGATCAGATATTGAAATGAAAAAAGTGAGAAGACTGTTTGGTTTAAATTTCTACGGTTATCATCCATGCAATAGTATCTTTAACAACTCCACGATACAATGATTGGTCATTCTATAAATTTAGGGTCTCATTTTTTCCTGTCCCTGTTATGCCTTTACATAGCATATGTTTTTTTCAAGAGTGATTATGAATACCAACTACTTACCCAACATATCAGAAACAGTTGGAAGTCATTTTTAATTATACTTGAATGGCAGATGACAAAATAACAAGGTACCGTAACAGGAACAGGAAAAATGTATAAAATGACCCATCTACACTCTTGTCTCCAATTACAGAACCTATTTGCTCTCTCAATAACACTTTGACTTTACCATTTTCCCCCCAACGGCCTCTAAGAATTTGACATAATGCCCTGTTTCAAGCCTCCCCGTTTTCTAGCGGTTTAGAAGCTGACAAAAGGTCCTTTTTGCGAACATGTTAATAATTTATTTGATTTAGTTGTACATGCATCAGAAGTCATAGACGGAATTTTTGGACCCAAAAATGATTAAAATATAAATAAATGGTAATTTAAAAAGCTTACCATTTGCTGTGGGTCTGTGATGGGCAAGTTAGCAGGCTCAATGTCACTGATATCAACACACTGAATAGCATTGTATGGGAGCCAGCGGGTTGAGATATCGGCCATCGGACACTCCCTGTGCACTGTGCATCTGTGAGAAAAATGTCGACTTCTTGGTGAGAATAGAAATGACAAATTTCAGTCCAACAAATTGCTCTGGCTAGGTTCACTTTATTCCCATTAACACCTGTACTACATTGTATTACATTGTATTACATTGTATTACACTGTATTATATTCTCTTATATTGTATTGTTTTCCTGATGAATCCATAAACCATACCAGGTGGGGTTAAGACCGGGGGTGTATATGGAGCAACTGGTTGGGTGGTGAGAACAGGGGTTAATGGGAATAATCAAATACAAAGGTAATACAACATTTGCTTTTGCCTTAATTTTCAGACATGGATGGATTTGGGGGTGAGTACCGGGGATTTTGTCTGATCTGTTTAAAGTTTGGTGTTCATAGATGCTGGAAAACCAAGAATAAAAACTGCTGTTCTTGTAATCTGCCTCCCTGACTCACCTTCAAATGAAACTAAGCAATATACAGACGTGAAGGAATTGTCAGGTCAGGGAACCAGACTAGCTGGCTTGCACCCGTTCACTGATGTGTAACCGATTGCAAACAAAATGCGGACTAACTAAATTTGGTAAATTGCCGGCAGTATTTGAAACACAAATCAGGTGGTTTTTTTTCTCCGAAATTGATACAAAAAAAATCAAAAAAAAAATAATCAATTTTTGAAACTGACAGCAAAGCAGGTGCCATAATTTCACAGGATGCTTGAGGTTTGTATTCACTTACACTATAAGTACGGTATTTCGAACTAACGATATTTTTATTTTATTTTTCAAATGTTTGCAAACGTTTGCAAAGGTAGTATGTACCTTTAAACCTCTGAAATAGTTTCAAAGGTTTAAAATTGAAAAAAAAAAATACAATTGCACAAGATTTGCAAAACATCTGGGAAAGTGTGACCACGAGGGGCAGTAGAGAAGCCAGATGTTTTCATGCGGCTTGAAAAAAGTCATGAAAATTTAAGAAAGGGTAGAACAGAGTAAAACAGAAAATTGAAATGAAAAGAAGGTCTTCTTGCAAACAACTATGGATTATTTTATAAAGTTAGGGTCCGAAGTGTGACATTTTTCTGTGCCTGTTACTTTGGTACATTTTGTACTTTGTCAGAATGATTTGCTGGGTACATGTAGGTAGTTAAGTTCATTCATAATCACTGTTGGAGGATATGACTGCATTAAGGAGTGCATCAGAATTATAAAATCATAGATGTCCGATGTAACAGGGACAGGAAAAAAAGTGGACCCCTAATTTTTAGAATAACTCATGGAGATAAAATATTCCAGGTATTTTGGTGCAATGTGCTAATGATCAGGCCAGCTGCGTGTACTTGTGGCAGGATGTGATACTGACCATGGGCGTCGCCAGGATTTTTTCTAGAGGGGGGCAAAAAAAAAATTTGCAAAAAAATGCTTGTATTTCTCAACACATTCTCGATTTTTTAAATAAAAATAAACTTAAACATGAAAGACATTCTAGCATTCTAACACCTGTTATTTTCACCCATTTTGTATGGTCTAAAAAAACTAAAGACGCGTATATCTTAGCAGCAGTTTGGTTCTAATATGGAACATCATTCAGTTTTTGGTGGTAAAATTCTGAATTGGCATGTCCAATTGAAATGGGCTGAACATCAGTTTTAGAGGGGGCAGGGACATTTTGCCCCTAAAACTCATTAAATTTACACCACTTTGTCTTCGCGCCTCTTTTTTTCTTTTCTTTTTTTCCGTTTTTTTTTGTTCGTTTTTTTTTTTTTTTTTTTTTTTCTTTCCCGGGGGGGGGGGGGGGGCAAGTGCCCCCCCTTGCCCCCCCTCGCGACGCCCATGATACTGACCCAGATCCACATTAGCTTCTGTTTATTTTCCTGCTGGTTTTACACAATGGGACACTTCAATGAACATCACACAAAAATTACAAAACTCTACGGTGAAGTTTTATTTGTAACTCCCTGTATATCTAAAGAGCACACCTTACCGGTGAAGTACATACACGCTACATGTATGTATTATATATCATACATAACCTACATAATCTGAATTGAAGTAGCCACCTGGGAGTCATAACAGATCATGTTCAATGAAGAACCACTCTGTCAATTAAGGAGGGGGTGATTAGCAATAAATTATGTAGAAAGTAATCATTTTGGGGCCATATGCAGCACATGTGCATAGAAGGCAATAGTATCTCATGCAAGATTTAGTGCTGTGAGTCATACTAAACAGTGGAGCTGAATGTCGTCTGTTACAGGGATTGTAGCCTTAGTACAAATGTACTAAAATTTAAGCAGCTGCTTACAAGACAAACGCTAAGCATGTGTGCTAGGCATAAATCATATCACTGACAAGTATATGCCCAATTTCATGACGCATGCTAAGCACATGATTTTAGGTGCTTACAGAGTTTTAATCTATTCCATGCAAGCCCATCGCCAAGGAGGGGGGGGGGTCTGGCTTGCAAAACTCCCCTCACAGCTCAATTGTCTCATCTGCCATAATTTCACAACACTGAGCATGCAAAAAACAAACACAGATTCAAACACCGATCGATAACGCAATTGTTTATGTGTGGATGCAAAGATAATGGCTCATGCAATTTTCTTTGCGACTTCCTCTTATTCAGGAAAGTTGCGGAAGCCAAACCAGAGGGCCAGGTCAAACCAAAACATATTAGTCTGCTGATTGGTAGCTATATCCTGCTTGAAGTCCTTGACATCAATTCAGGCATGATGGTTATATGGTTTGGGTGCTCAAAAACCTTCTTTATTTTTGAGAATAATGGGATATTTGCAAGAAACAAAATTAGGGAATTTTTACTGCATCCATTTTCGGAAAACAAAAGGAAGGGCGAGTTAAATATAATTTTCTTTTTCAAAAAAATTCAAATTAAAAACTTGCAAGAACTGCGATCTTTCAAGAAAACAGTAGAAAATTGCAAGTGATGTGAAAAAACCCCATATAATATGCAAATTGATATAGACATCATTACAACCAATGCCGTTGGCATACCTTATTCATAACTTTGTAAGTGCTAAGTCTTGTGCAATGGCAAACCCAGTCAAAATAATACTTTGTCTGTTTGGCCATGTCCTTCATTGTGCCTTTATTATCGCCAGTCCCGGAGGGCGAACCTAATGTATATTATTATTTTATTGGTTTATTTCATTCAACTCGTTGCCCTCAGGCCATATTACAAGAATGTTGCAATACAAAAAAACTTCATACTATGTAAAAACACAACAAAGTAGTCCAAATATAAAACAAAATTAGCAAAAGTAATGGTCCAGCCAAAATAACATAATGCTAAAAATTTCTCACCATAATTATGGAAGGGGGATTGATAAAAGGCTGGCATCAAAAGACATGCAATATTGACCTAATAAGTCCCCTTTGTACCCACCTCACTGACTGATTGTCATCACTTGTGAACCGGGCAGTGCTATTGTATAGCATTACCCCGTAATACCAATAAATGGGCTGAACAAACTGTGTATACCACATGTATGAAGAGACTTCCAGGGAATAGCCACTCAGAATACTGTGCACTCTGGGCCCAGCTCTAGGCTTGCCTCGTCTCACTATTTCCATTACACAATCAAAGAGGAATTTAATGAATTTGAAATTTAATGAAGCACTGGTAACCGCCCCATATCTTACTTGTTTTGTAGTGTGCACCATCCACAGTACGGGTCGCCATCCTGCCCGGCGCTGCCCCCGATGCAAGACTCACAGCTTGTGTACTGACTGCAGTTTTCAACTCGCAATCTCAAAAGCTGTTGAGAAACGATAAATTGAAAAACATCATCTATTGACAGTTTTTGTGCAGATTTAGAAAACAAAACTGGAAGTCATCAAAAGTAAATTGAGGATTTCATGTCATGTTAAATGTGAGAGAATAATTGTGTGGAAAAAAAAATTCGTCTTTGTTTTTCAACAGACATAGGGATGACATTTTATGCACTTTAGTGATCATGGTCAAATTTGTCTGCTCTCGGGTACAAGAACAATGATGGTGAAATGTAATGTTCAATGCCCACAGCTGACAGCACGAGACAAGCTATGATAATCATTTAATCTGTTAAGGAGGAGGTCTTGTGTTTAGTTCCACCTGAAGTTCCATTCTTTTTCTTGGTGCTCAGACAGCATGGAATACACAGAGCTTATAAAATATCACCTACGAAGGGGACAAATATAAATAAATAAATACTTAATTTAGTAAGTTATTAAATTAACAACCCCCTTTCTGAATAAAAGGCAAGTTTCCAAGCAGTTTTGGAGAATTGCACAGCTTAAAGAGTTTCAGTACTCAATGGCGGAGGGGGGGGGGGATAGGCAGCAAAATCAGGACAATAATAGAAACAAAATCGGAACAGTGAAAATGGGACAAAAATTATATTTTGCAACAAGCAAACAAAACCCTTCCTACGTTTCTGTTAGTACGGTTTATTTTTGAATTCTCTGACTCTCTGTCATTGCATTTTTATTTTATGTTACATAATTCACATTAAATCCTGCTTATTATAACATAGAACTGGAATATATGGTAGATTGTAGACCAAGAGTTACATTTCTAGGGAAAAATCTCTTTGACACCTCCAGGTTTCATGGGTTCGTGGTTTTAAGTATAATGTATCTCCACTGAATGAGACATAAATAAAACCCAAGCTATCATCAGATCACAATGCAGCGGAAGTGGCCCACTTGCATCCTGGTTGCTTTCCTGTCAGAAATGTAATCATAGTTTTCAAGTCCTTGGTCGTTGAACAGCGTTGCAGGTAATGCTGTTACCACACCAATGATGAGTGATCATGATACACCGGCCAATTTAGTTGGCCATTGGTGACAATTCATCCAACACAATTTAATTGCTTACATTGTATTTGAGCAAATTTTGAAGTAAAGATAACTTTGCTAGATCCTTAAATGCTTGAATGCACTGATGATACGCTGAAAAAGGCTGGGGTACATGTGCTTCAGTCAGACGGTTTTTCCATTATAAAATCGAAACAAACATCACATTTCAAGGATAACAAATGGATGTTTACGAGGAAGCTATAACATTATTTTCACATCTAAGCATCCTGGTTCAATGAACATAATACAAGTGTTTGTTAAACACTATCATTTTAGGACCACACCTTGGCTGAATTTCATGGCTCTGCTAACCACAGAATTCCGTGCTTAAGATCACAATGTGCTAACCCTGTAAGCATGGAATCCTTAATTATAGGTACACATGTGCATAACATTCCTAACTTACTGCGATATTTACTCAACTGTAAGCAGGGAATAGTCTGCTAAATTAAGCAGGGATTTATCACAAACGATAAGTACGGTAGAGCTTGGGCTCTGGTATGCTGATTGGCAATAGAAAACTGGTCAAGTTGTCATTGTTGTACGACACTGATAGCTCTGCAACGCAGTAGAGATTGGTATGTCAGTGATATATGCGGAAGAAATTCTATTTAACAGATTTCTCCTGCTGAAAGAAAGTGTTACAAATACTATTGTTGATGTACCCTAACGTGGCGTGGCCCCCAACGTTCGCACTTTGATTTTTCGCCTGTAGCGCCTAGCTAGAGCAAAAGGTTTGAACTGAAATTTCACAAAAAGTGAAATTTCATCAAGTTCTAAACACTCCCGTTCATAAATCGTGAGTTTATTTGTCCCGTTACAAAGTTAAAAGAAACATTTATTTTGGCGTGTTTCTCCGATTTTATTTTCAAGTGCAAAGTGAACCCTTTGAAAATGCCCCGAAAAATAAGAAAACAATTTTCTGACAAACATCTGGATGGGTATGTAAGTAGTTTACAGAAATTCTTAAATGTTAATTTGGAATTTTCCGAGATTTATTTAAGTGCGCCACGTAAGGGAACACGACTATATACTTTTATACTCTATTTGTTCTTTCAAAAGTATTGTTTTCATTTTGTGAGATCAAAGGTTTTGTTTTACTTACTCAAATTTAAAACATAGTGCCACATTTTTGTGCAAACCCTTAAAAAAAAAACATGCAAACTTCCCATGGGGTATTGCCATTGGGATTTTGCCCATGGGTTCCCAAGGAGAAACTCTATTAGAAACTCTAAGGAGTGGAGGAGCCTACTTTTTTCCCAGTTTACCAGAGCAACATTACCATTTGGATTTTAATTTTGATGTTCCATGTTCTTATTACATCAGATGTCCAAGGTTTGTTCATTTATAATAAACTTTGGTGCAAGTTTCAAAACAAGTACATACCAAAAATACTAGCAAAATGTTGCCACTATTTACTTTCATTAGCCATTTGGAATCAGCGTTTTTCTTAAGTTTATCTCCTACAGTGATAAGAAGTTATAAAAAATTTAATTTTAAAAAGTACAATAATATTTATCTAGATATTGTATTTAATTATTCCTTGGTATTTCTTTAAGTTTCTCATGTATGTTTTGTAATACTGAGCATCATGTGTGATGATATGGTAAAAAAATATATCAACTAATTTCATTAAGATCCATTATGAATTGCTCCAATGATAATTAAAAAATACGACAAATTGGACTGAAGATAATTGAATCTTCAGACGGACTTTGCCTTGAGTACTGAATAATATGACCTAATAGGCATCAGGTTATGAGATTCATGCTACGGTGATTTCACCAGGCGCCACTGACAAATGCTGCAGGATTTGTAACACCCCCCCCCCCTCTAAAATAACCCCAGATGTATATGACAGACGGTGATTGCTTGTTATTCATCATGTCCACAGTGCACCGATGATAGCGTGGCTTGCATCACTGTTTGTACATATAAACATACAGCCTGTTGGCATGAAAACCTGTCTTTTTTCTTGGTACAGAAAATGTCAATATTTAAACTGCAGGTACGTGTGTCTCTGTTCGATTTAAGACGCCCCACCCCACCCGAAAAAGAAGAAATTTGCAGTTTGAGTTTAGCAACACATTGAATGTAAAACATTCAAAATGCATTGTGGCATTAGTTGGCCTTCTATGGACTATGGGCGTAAGTACACCCAATGAATTAACTTATTACATTTATTTACCTGAGTATGCAGAAATCATTAAAAAACTACAATTCCAAATGTGTGCCCTGCAGTTTTAGAATTGAATGATGTAATATAAATACATATCCTATGCCCATGTTACAATCATGGGAGGATCTAGAACAAAATTTTTCAGGGGGGGGTGGGGGGCAACTTGAAGCACTTGCTTGAGAATGAATCCTGCGAGCGCAAGCGCAAAGATCTTGAGGTGTGGTTCTAGATGCTGTGTGGTGCAATCTGAGGCAATTTCTGGCCACTTTCTCATTACTTTTTTTATATGCAAACACTCTTGAATAAATGTAATAAATGTAATTAACAAATTAACATTCCCTCATTGGGGGATTTTGCCACAATTGTTTAATGTCATTATATTCACTTCGCATTCAGCGGACGTTGTGTACAAACAAGCAACGACGACACTAGTACTTACATGTATGCCATCCAAAAGTAACGATAAAACTCAGAAAGCAATAATGACAATATTCGAAAAATAACAATGATATAGTGCTTACTAATCTGCCATCAGAAAGTAACGAGGAAAATACCCAGGAAGTAGCAATGACCATAGTGCTTAGTATGTTATCAGGAAGGACTGACTCTAAAATTGAAATACTGAGGGTTGGCTTAAAGGCATATAGGATCATTTGCTTTTCCTGACTTTTGTTAGCCGCTTTCCAATAAATGATACCACTCAAAATTCAAAGAGGAATGTTCAAAGCCTGTTGAAGTTTCAGCTCAGGGCACATTATACACTTTTGAAAAAACAGTGAAAAAAACAGTAAAACACAATGCACAACCTTTTGATCACGAAACACAATTTTGTCTATAGTCTTTATTTAAAATTCAGTTAATTTACTGATTGTTGAAATTCCCCTATGGATCATGGTCTTGATTTCTTCTAAATGACAGCAAACCAGGCAGAATATTTTCAAAAGGGTGTTTGGCGCCAGAATGATCTGTAATGCAAGTAATTTTTTGGTAGGTTTCTTTGGAGATAAATGCAAATGATCCTGTATGCCTTTAACACATATCGATACACACATACCTGTTGTTCAGTCAGTAGACGTAACTGCTGCTTGGTCTCATCCAGACTTATGTCAGTCTGTACGGTGCTGTCTCCTACTTTGATTGTCTCGTAAAGCCTTGCGTGAGTCCCGTTTTCAATGTGCACCTGAAATAATCAACATGGAGACTCTCTCAATCTCTGAAGTTTTACCGGGAAGAATTAAACATTGTCTGTCCTACCTTTCAAACACTATGTGGAACATGTATAGTCATGTTACACTTGCGTATGACATTTTATGAGGTCATGTAATTATTCAGCAGTGGCAGAGCCCCCCCCCCTCCCCCAGGCAGTAACCTCTCTGGATCCACCCTTGTTCAGTTTCAGCAAATTGTCAAATAATATTTGACAATAAGTGAGAACCTATCTTCTGTAAAGTAGAGTATTTTTATGTAAAAGTCTGAAAATCTTTGTACGTTGAATTCTTTGCGTCTTCTTATTCATAACTTTGTAAGTACTTCAAATAATTTTAAATGTTTTGTTCATCCTCTAATCATATTTGTTAGTTGCATGTCCTTTGTAACTTGACAAGCCTCACACAAGCAATGTTTTTCAGGTTTTTAAGTGTTTCGAAATTCAATGAAATGAAATCAGAAGCACAATTTGTGGAAAATGTTGCCACCTCACCTTCATCAAGGACCCCTGCGAAGTACCAATGAAAGCGACGGTGTGGTTCATTTCCGTGCTGGTAATAATTGATGACATTCGTGCATCCTCCACCCGAAACAACGGCGTAGCGGTTACTCCGTCAGGGTTATTAGCATTCCGGTATATGTTTTGAGAAACATCACACAGTACTGCTTGCAGTTGCGAATCGGTAAATGTTGGCTGCAAGAGAACAAACACCTTCAATCATTATTTTGGCCTATCACATGTTGTGGGTATCAAAGGGGGGGGGGGGCAAAACATGTTGGTAGGCTGATGAATATTATATTTCAATTAACAAACATGACAAGGTAGCCCATGGTCCAAGAGCCCACAAAATTCCATTTAATTGATTCCGAATGGCTATTCACAGGAAGTCCGTTCAGTCGGTCTTGTTCCATAGTTGTGGGGACTGTATCGAGGTATTTGTGGGGACCGAACATGCTGTGGGGACAGCAGAAAATCTCCATAACTCGGTCCTCATTCGCCTAACAATAAAAAACTTCCCCATAACGCTGTCGCTGTGACGGCCAAGGCATGCATACGTGTGTACACAATTGGATGGATGTTAATGACATTATTACACAACAGCACTGCCTGGCTCATATGTGACAGTGAGTGAGTCCTCAGTGAGAAACATTAAGTACATTGTACAATGAGGACTGGGGCTGCATTGCATCCCAACCGACTGCTGATGTCAGGAACCGTAACTGAGCAGACAATAAAAAGAAAGGTTTTGAATTTCACATTTGAGGAGATTTGAAAATGAAAACCAGGCTACATGGATTCACAATTGTGATGCTTGCAAAAATGCGATTTACATCGTAAAGATACATTGAGCTCACTGTACACACTTATTGCTGTATTGATGCACCGATGTGGTAGTAATATCAAGCGGACCTTTTTGAACAATCTGTACAGCACCTTCCGCGATTAAAATTTTTTTTTTAATCAATCGGGTACCCAATTCCTATAGCTACCCGTAAATGCGCACCCTCAAGAGACTACATGTAAGCTAGTCCTTCAGACCAGCACAAACTACAGAAGTTTACACAGCTAAAGATAACACACCGAGCCGTCCAAACTAATAAACATGATTTGTTCACATCTGTGGATCTAGGTATTGTTGATGTACCCAAACGTGGCTTAACACTCCTGTTCATAAATCGCAAGTTTATCTACCTGTTACAAAGTTAGAAGAAAAATTCATTTTGGCGTGATTTACCGATTTTATTTTCAAGTGCAAAGTGAACCCTTTGAAAATGCCCCGAAAAATAAGGAAAAAAAATTCTGACAAACTTCTGTTTGGTCATGTAAGTAGAGATAATAATGGTTTATCAACTTTACAGAAATTCTTAAATGTTAATTTGGAATTTTTCAAGATTTATTCAAATGCGCAACGTTAGGGAACACTCTGCCAATTTGTGCCCAATTTGCAGAAACCACCGTTTTTGAATTTCGGATTAAATTTCATGAAACCGAAATTGTTCACAGAGGTTAAATAGCGAGCATTAATAAGGTTAAAGTATCAGTATTTCACTGCATGAATATGAGGTTTGTCAACAAAGAGGTTTGGCAACACTACATGAGGAAAGTCGGGTAAACGTCAAAGTGCGCCACGTTAGGGAACACCACCATACAAATTCTAGAAACTGAACACAAGAAAGGAACTTACGAGTGAGTTGCATTTACTTTGACGAAGATATCCCACTTTATACTCGTCTCCGTTTGTCTGAATGCACTTTCGTATGCCTGTTTCAAATGCCTCTTCAATCTCATCCATTCTGAAAGCACACAGTGCAGAGCTATCAGTGGGGGTGTCACTTGCTCCAACGTTGGTTGCAAAAACTGCAAACAGCATCGGAGATGCCTCCTGGATTCCAAGAGATTCTGCCAAGTCAGGTCCTGCTTGTCCGAAGTAAGCAGCTTGGGCGAGGTTATAGGATTGGGATTCTTGACCACAGCGTAGGATGATCTCAGTGTATGAATCAAAATTGTTACTGTTTTGACAAACACGAACCACTTTGGAAACAAATATCGGAGTAGTGCTGATTGTTTCCTGCTGAGCAGTGACAAAATAGGTGAAGTCATTGGCAGAAAATCCATACACGTAGTTAATGTCAAAAGCCCTGCTTTTGTAATCTGTATTAAAATTGATTTGCACGTCTTCACCTGAAAAAAACAGTCTTTCATCAGGAACCTCTACCAACTGTCGTCGTGCAACTGCTGGGACATCTGTGTTACTATCCCTTGTGTAGGTAGATGCTACATAGAGCCAGTGTCTTCCCCTTGGACCAGGCGCTAACAGGCCAACAGTGGTCTTACCTCTGCCAGGTGATACACCCACAGCACTATTTTCGGTGCCTGCAACAGTCAGTTCATCTCGATTTCTCTGTTGACATCTGCCTTCATTGTCACTCCAACAAGTAATCAGTCTATCTCGGAGTGGTTCAACAAAGAGGATCTTGTTTTCGTTAGCACAGTCATCTGGGTCTTCACAGTCCAGAGCTGTGCTGGCGTTACTCTGCACTACAAAGTTCTCATCCAGTCGGTAGACGGAATTCACCGCTCCGACGTATACACCAGAGGGACCATGGAAAAGGACATGGTTGAGTTTGGAGTCAGGGTCGGGATCGGGGTTTTGGAATGATGCGATCTCATAGGCTGAAAGCCGCCCGGTCCATTGTGCAACTGAAGCCTGGACATGCTGGAAGCAGGCCCAGAAAGACACTACAAGAAGCACGGATATTACCATCCGTTCATCCATAGCTCCACGAAAGACTCGGTTTCAACATTCAATTCAATCAAGCTCTGTCCATCTGCTCCTTGCTTTCCTGAACAAAAGAGAGTTATTAGGACAGTCAGTTATAAATTTCACCATACTTTCACTCATACGGTATGTGGACAAAACAGAGCCCCTAAAACAGGCACGGATGTTTTGAGAGAAGTTAACCTCACCAAGAGAATGGATCTGTTACCATAGTATCTGATTGTTTCTTGAGGAGAGATTACAGACAGGTTTTTTATTAACAATTTCTTAATATTGCAAAAAGTTAAAAGCAAATCATTTTTGCAGGCAGCCGACTGTTTGTTTTTGAGACTGAGAAGTCAAGGTTGCAAGATGTTGTCGATCTAACTGTTTCATAACTTTGTAAGTATGAACAAGCACAGTCAATTTAAAATGAATCCCCAAATAAATATTTAACAATGGTAAGTTTGTAATAAATTAAGCAGCATGTTACATGTATTACAATTTGTTGAGATGGTGATAACTTAAGGTCAAACTACGAGTAGAATGCAGTAGATCCCTTTCTGGCAATCAAGGATGAGAATTGAATTTTGTGACCAAGAAAAAAAGAAGAGAGAAATGTTAAGATAAAGTTCCCGGGTTTGTTTTGTTTGTTTTTATATGACAATATCCACAGATATTTTACAAATTATAAATCAAATTAGAACAATTAAACTGTAAACACAACAATATTGTCAAGGATAATAAACAAAAAGCAATATTTTCCAAAGCATATTGGACTGAAAAAAGTCTAAGTTTTTTCGAAGAAAATGCTTGTATTTTCTCACTGCTCAAATTGACTTTGATGACATGAAATTGCTATCTGGGGTCTTGTTAGTCAATACAGAGAAAAATTAGTGAACATATTCACGCAAGTCCATAATACAACGCGCACTTACCGCTATTCTCTCCTGGATCGTTTTTTACTTCAAGGACCTGTAATGGTTATTCCAGGCAAGTTTTGGGTGAGAGTTGCAGTTGCAATAGTGTGTAACGGGGACAAAATTCAACGATAAAAATAGGTTCAACTTCGATGAAATTACTCTCCTTTGCACGAGTCCAATTAAAAAAGGCGATAAGTTGGGTCCAAGTTACTCGGACTACCTTTGCACCAGTCTGAGAATTTCAGAATATCCACATGAGAACGTCGATGAAGAAATTTACGCACAATAATTCGATTTGAAAAAAAGAGGTTCACAATTACAAGTCTGTGTCGACTAAAAATTGCTTTAATGTTCTGCAATTGGCACGACGACCCACAAGAAGCAGTACCACCACAGCATGCCACTACCACTGTACCAGGATACCGGACGTGGATACCGGTACGATGCAATTGCAAACCGCAATAAACTTATGTGAACAGAAACTCCTACCTGTTTTAAGACCACGGAGGAAGGAATAAGCATGCAGCTAGCCTTTTTTAAGAAGATCGATCGTATCAAAACACGAGACGAAGCTGAATATATCGTCTGACCGACCCTGAACTTGCAGCAGAAGTGAGTAAAAACACGTGGAATATGCGAACGTCTTGTGGATCAGAGGGCCGGCCAAGAGCTCCTCCGCTAGATCCTCGCGTAATTCAATGAACTTCCGCGTTCGGTCGATACCATTCTGCCGAAGGTGTTCTAATGTCAACTTTCTTTTGTGAGCGTCGGGCGTTGACTTGTACACAATAGGATTTCTTGAGATAGGGGAATCCCCTTATAAAATCACCCCCTCTAGTCTTATATGGCCCCAAATATACATTATATTAATTATAAATTGGCCCCGTTTTGTAGGCGGCACTTCCAATCCCCCCTCTATAGCGTCTTGTCAAGTATTTCCCCCAAATTAATTTTCAGTGACTCTCTGAAGAGTTTCAATCGTCTCAGCTCACAAATCTTGAATTCCTGCGTTCAGTTTTGCCGGCGTAAACATTTATTTCTACACAATTTCCCGATTTTGGGGGCTAATTTGATACGACAGTAAACTTGAAAAAAATGTTTAAAAAAGAAAGTTACAATTTATTTCGGTATGTTCAAATTATTGGTTAATCGTTTTGACAAACAAATTATCCATTTTTATCTTATCTAATCTTCTGGGCCGGGAAACAAGTTTTCTTTTTTTAGTTCTTGGACACGGAAACGGCCCACTTTTGCAATTTTATGAAAATAATGCATGATGATTTAATACACAACACTGTTGGTCCATAAAGGACAAAAAGGTCCCTGTTTATGAGTGTGATAAGTTCAAGAACAAGCCCGGCAAGTCTTAATGTTGACCCTTTTGAATATCGCGGCTACAATTCTGGAAAAGCTTGGTGTAGGCCTCTTTCCTCCACAAAGGCAAGTCAAAAATGACTGCAGCGTCGGATGTGAATAAAAAGGGGTTAAATTTTTTTCTCGAAAATATCAATTAATTTTGTGGATTTCCTGTGACCAAAATACGACAAATTCAAAATTTTGGTGGCGCGCGTCCGGATGAAAGTTACGTTTAAGGATTTTACTGGTGGCGCTATAGATTCAGACCTTGCAGAAAATGCAGAAATGACACCGCGCACACGTACACGTGGCCTTCATTATGGTTGCAGAGAGCAGTAAATTGCCCTAGACCCTATAGTGATGACTACCCCCACTTCCAAAAATCAGAGCAAGTACTCACAATCCTCCACAGTGTTAGAGACACACATCAAATTATAGCTTGACTCATCATCTGATATTTTCTGTTAACTTTTTGGGGGTAATCCGATGACTTTGGGGAGATTTCCATCCAGAGATGATCACCCGAGTAGTTATGAGCTCTTCGCCATTAATGATGCCTGCAAATACGGGCCCATTTTTATCAAAATTTCACAGAAATATATGCTCGCAATACTAAGGCTTCCACCCTTCCTGTTCTTTTTTGCTTCTAAACCCTTAAGTTCATTGCCCACAAAGTAGAGGTTTTGAAGGCAATATCAGAGGCGGCGGAACCGGGGGGGGGGGGGGTGCAGGGGGGCACTTGCCACTCCCCCTTCCAGATTTTCCCCAGGCAAACAAAACCTGCCCCTCTCGCGGTCATTAATGTGCCCCCTCGAGATGAAAAGAAAACTGCCCCTCAAACGCGAGTACACATGAAATGAAAGCATTAATGTGATCGCGCTTACAAATTGTCTCCTCTCTTGTAATGCAAAATTGCCCCTCGAAAACACAAATACCCCTCGCGCATTAACAAGATTGTGAACCTTCCTTCTCGAGATGGAAAACTATCCCTCGAAAGCGCAAACACCCCTCTTGCAATAAAATTGGCCACCGAAAACAATAGTGCTCCTCACGCGAATAAAATTTGCACTGAACTGGCCCCAACAGTTTGATGGCCAGTTCAGTGACCATTTTATTCGCGTGAGGAGCACTATTATTTTCTTTACAGGCCAGTTTTCCATCTTGAGAGGGGCATAGTTTTAATGTTGCGAGGGGCAGTTTTTCATCTCAGTCGGTAAGTTATCGCGAGAGGAGCACTATTGTTTTTGATGGCCAATTTCTCATCTCGAGAGGGGCACAAGTTTATTATTGCGAGAGGGGTGTTTGTGCTTTCGAGGGATAGTTTTCCATCTCGAGAAGGTTCACAGTCTTGCATTACAAGAGAGGAGACTTTTTTTAAAGCGCGATCATAATACTTTCATGAGTGCGTTTGAGGGGCAGTTTTGATTTCATTTCGAGGAGGCACATTTACCGCAAGAGGGGCACTTTTGTTGGCCTGGGAAAATCGGGGCAAGTGCCCCTTCAAAAAGGGCGTTAGTTCAAAGTGCAGATCTTGGTAAATTGGGTTTTTTATTGTTTGCATTGTTTTTTAAATTTTGGTATAAGAATATCAAATGAAGTAAGAGAGGCTTTATTTAAAGTTTCTTTTTAAAGAGTGAAATTTTTCATTTAAAAAGTTCAATTTTTCCGTGCCAACTTTCCTGGAAAAGGCCTCGAGACAGGAGAATTGAAGAATTTTTTTATGAAGAGTATTTTATGATAAGGGAAGAATGCAGACATTAAATACAAAATTAATATTTTGCTCAGATATGAAAAAAAGTCTAAAACAATATGTTATTAATCAATGCCTTTTGTGAATTGAGGTGATATTTAAATTTTGAAGGAAAAAAAAGGTTTCTGCTACAGATCTATTTTTATTTTCAGGATGAGCATATAGACCTCAAGACACAATATTGATCAACAATGATTGTAAACAAAAGTGAAAAACAAAACAAATTTAGCCATCAATACACCAAGTTAAGAGGTTGTATTTATTTACGGCATAATAAAGCTTCAAATGCAAAATGAAACATTTTCTCTTCTTGTTGTTTGGTACCCCAGAATATAATCTCGCCAATATTTTTTTTTTTTTTTTTTGGTGTTTTTGTTTTTTTATTTTTTTTTTGGCCTCGAAGTGCGAAGTCCTGCGTGCCGCCGTGCACGGCATGACAACCTATAACCACCCGTTGTTTTTCATTTTCCCCATCCACAATTGTTGATTAGACAAGACAAGACAACACATTTAACTATTGCATACTAATGTCGTTGTGTCGTTGCTATAAAACACAAAAAAATGGTTCAGGGGCGGATCCAGGCTTTTGCAAAAAGGGGGGCACGAATGCAAATTTGGTGAAATTTGGAGAAGTGGGCCTACGCGTACGCCGAAGGACAAGGAGGACGGGGGGAGGAGAGGGGGAAAATGTGGTATTGTGTGATTGGTACATATGAAATGATGCTCTGTGGGGCGATCTCAGGCAAAATCTGACCACTTTAACCAATTTTTTGTCATCATTTACACATGTCTCGTCGCGCGCACGCAGTCTTGTAGGAGTTCTTGGTCCCGTCGCTTTTTAATTTTAGTAAACGTATGACTGACCCCCAATAATAATTGTTGTCCTATGTGCAACGTATCCTGGTCTGACGTGTCTGACGAAATTTTAATTAATTTTGTCTCCTTTCTTCCTTTCTCTTTTTTTGATTCTCCCTCTTCTCCTCTTTTTTTTTTTTTTTTAAGGAAAGGGGGAGGGGGTGTGCGCCCCACGCCCCCTGGATCCGCCCAAGCGGTTCAAAGTACATGCAAGGACAGTTGTCGATATTTTTAAGAGAATAATAATGCGGTGGAGCAGTTTTAAACAACTGGTTTAAAACCAGGTAGGGGCCTGATCGCCGATGGCCCGAGCCGAAATAATTTTCGAACTAATATTATTATTATTAGTATTATTATTAAGAAAAGTCTCTTTTACACTGGTCTGAGGATCAGGCATTCGTGTGCAGAGCCACAGTACGAACGTCAGATATATCCGAGCCGGTAAATGTTATGCTACCGAAGACCTGATAGAAGGCGCCCGCTGAATGGTCAGAATCTGGAGGTCAAGACGCAGTCTTGTTTTGCATTTATCGCCGAATCTGCGCGAATATCATAGATGCTGCCTTGTGTGCAAGCCTCTTCAACCTTACCTATTCTTTTTATTACTAAAAATGATATTATCTAAGACTAAACTGAGGAATAAGTACAGGCCTTTTCATGCTACCCCAATGTTTGCACTGTAGTTTACATACTTTGAACAACCTTCCCCAGAGTCACCCCGCGTTTTTAATTTCCAGAACTGAAACTGAAACTACCCAGGCGCTAGAGCCAATATTTTTTTTTTTGGGGGGGGGGGGGGGCCTACAAGTGGATCCAGTTTTTTTTTTCAGGGAGGCGTGCTGAAATGTAGACCGGATATTTTCTCCAAAAATCAAGGGGGGGGTGGGCGGCTCGTGCCATATCTTCAATGGGGTGCGCTGATAAAATCCTACAATCATGCATATACTATATTAACTAAAAGTGCACAAATGCACCCTTCTCACGACTATTGATTATCTTCAATGGGGAGCGCTGATAAAATCCTACAATCATGCATATACTATATTAACTAAAAGTGCACAAATGCACCCTTCTCACGACTATTTATTTAGGGGGAGACCCGTCCGCACGTACGTCACATTCTTACATTTTGCTAGTGCAATTTCTTTTTTTTAGATGGAATTTTTTTTTTTGGGGGGGGGGCTCCCCTAGCCCCCCGTAGAACCGCCACTACTTTTACCCTATATGGGTTCTAACCCTCACACGTGACTTGTCGCTCTCCTCATTATCTTCACTTATAGGCATGCGCAATACCACCAATGAGTCCTAAATTCACACGACACTGGAAGCCGCCAAAAAGTTTAATTTTGTCATTTTAATTGGTCACATGACTTTCACATAATAACTCACATTTTTATAAACTAACTTCTGGGAAAATAAGAATGGTTAATAATTTGTCATTTAAAAAAAAGTTGACAGAGAGATTAACCACTCTTTTTTTAAAGAACTGCAAACTGAGATGATAACAAGCGTTAGAATTTCACGGAAATTAATTTGAGATCAACTCGGTCAAGGCGCTATCAACAATAATTATTTACAATACACCATGGTATTGTTTATGTATTTTAGATGGGCCATGTAAAACTAGAGGTGCGTTTTTTTTAATGGGGATTCCCCTATCTCGGCAAACCTATTGTGTACAAGTCCACGACGGCGCTCACAAAAGAAAACTGACAAGAAAAAACCTGGGGCAGAATGGTATCGACTGAATGCGGAAGTTCCTGAACTATAAATCTGCACCACACCCGCATACATTGCTCGCGCCTTCTTCAAGTTCAGGGTCGGCATACGATGTTTTTAGTTTCGCTGAGTTTTTGATATGATCGAGGGGGCTTTCTTCTAAGGCTAGATCCATGCTCCGTTACAGGTAGGAATTTCTATTCAGTGTTCGTTCTCGTAGTTGCCACCGTAATGGTTTCCACATCTGGTATCCTGTTTTAATAGCACTTGAGGTTGGGCGATTGTGTAGTGTCGGGCCCCTCTTTAGGTTTGGCTAAGTCAAGGGTGTTATTTATCATTCCAAAATGACCTGTTCAAGCTTAAGCAGATTCTTTTGATTCTCATGACATGTTTTTTTTTCTTTTTCGGAACTGATTCTTACGGTATAAAATGCGATGTTCTCATGCGTTTTATGGTTGGTGACATGCGAATCACCGTGGGTTTCGCGCGTTGACGGTGCTTCGAGGCGCTCGCCATCTTTATTTTCGTGTTGCGTCTTCGTTTTACCCCCAAATTTCGCTCAAAAATTTAAAACCCTTCTCTCTGTCTACGACATACCTGTTGGTTCTTAATGTGGCTATAGTTTGGTAAGTCCAATGGAACATGGCCCGTCACTACACAATCGCGAAAGGCAGGCGTTTGAGTCATTCAAGGGGCGACTATTTATCGACAAAGTTGGGCTAGTTCAATTGAAAAAAAAAAACCACCTTATTACATTTGCCAAGGAGGTCATGTTTTCACCAGCGTTGGTTTGTGTGTTGGTTTGTTGGTTGGTTAGTGTGTTTGTCTGTGAACAGGATAGCTCCAAAAGTTCGGGACGGATTTTCATGAAAAGTTTTGAGGGGTGGTGCTTTTTCCAACTCGAATTATGCTTGAATTGCGTCCTCGACATTTTAGTAAAAGTCTAGTTTAGGACACTTTATATTTTAGTTTCGGTCAAAAAAACTAACATTTGCAATTACGAAATGACTTTTGCAGCCACAAGCAGACTTTTTTGTTAGGATTACCTTTTTTTTTTTTTTTTTTGATCAGTGATGTTGAAGAAAATGCGACGTGCGAATCAAAGCACAGTCTTTTCATTCTCACATAGGAACGGGGTCCTACAAACTACATTTTAAGGACATTTAGGTCGAGATAATAATATTCTTGCCCAGAGTAAATGATTTCATGGAAGTTGAACTCAGTTTGCTATTTTATTATCAGTAGCAGTAAGTGCACTGACTGGGGAATGGTTTATGGACTTGTATAAACTTTTCAATTTTCCACCAAAAAACCCCCAACCTTGCGTAGAAACTAATTGGGGATAAAATGCTTCATACTTTAAATTGGTGCAAGCTTTGAGTTTTGCTCTATATATGCTTTTGAAAACCACAAGCAAATCTGGGAAAGAGAGTAGGCCTATTCTAGTCGAAAATGTGGGACTCTCAATATTGTGTATGGCCCTATGCCACTTTTCTTTGGTGACTTTATTTTAAATTTTCTCTTTTTTTTTCTCACAAAATTGGAAATTATTGTCATTAAATTTTTACATTGGCTTACCATTGGTGATGTTGTCAAACAGGGATACGCTTCAAGTCGCTTTGCTTGTTCATTCTTAAAATTTGTTGGACAATAATCTTGCAACTGCTAAGTATCAAAAACAAAGTGCCTGCACATCATACTTAAACTGTACTAAATTTTCTATTCAACATTTTTTGTATAAATTAAGAATGGTGACCAAAAAATTTGTTTCTGCATTCCCATCCTTAAAAAAAAATATGGTCCGTTCTTTGTGAGGTTAACTTCTTTCATAATTATGGTATATCCCTCAGCGTTTGGTGTACCATTCTTTATTGTCCACCAATGAGTAACACTATGGGTCAAGTCCTAACTGGCTCTTCTAATAACTCTCTTTTATTCCAGGAATTCAAGCAACAAATGAACAGAGCTTGATTGAATTGAATGTTGAACTGGTCATTTGAAACTGAGCAGTCTTTCATATAGCTATGGATGAACGAACGGTAACATCCGTGCTTCTTGTAGTGACTTTCTGGGCCTGCTTCCAGGCTTCAGTTGCACAATGGACCGGGCAGCTTTTAGCCTATGAGATCGCATCATTCCAAAACCCCGATCCAGACCCCAACACCAAACTCAACCATGTCCTTTTTCATGGTCCCTCTGATGTATACGTCGGAGCGGTAAATTCCGTCTATCGACTGGATGAGAACTTTGTAGTGCAGAGTAATGCCAGCACAGCTCTGGACTGTGGAGACCCAGATGACTGTGCTAACGAAAACAAGATCCTCTTTGTTGAACCAGTCCGAGATAGACTGATTACTTGTTGGAGTGACAATGGAGGCAGATGTCAACAGAGAAATCGAGATGATCTGACTGTTGCAGGCACCGAAAATAGTGTCGTGGGTGTATCACCTGGCAGAGGTAAGACCACTGTTGGCCTGTTAGCGCCTGGCCCAGGGAGAAGAGACTGGCTCTATGTAGCATCTACCTACACAAGGGATAGTAACACAGATGTCCCACCAGTTGCACGACGAGATGTAGAGGTTCCCGATGGTAGACTGTTTTTTTCAGGTGAAGACGTGCAAATCAATTTTAATACAGTTTACCAAAGCAGGGCTTTTGATATTAACTACGTGTATGGATTTTCTTACGATGGCTTCACCTACTTTGTCACTGCTCAGCAGGAAGCAGTCAGCTCTACTCCGACATTTGTTTCCAAAGTGGTTCGTGTTTGTCAAAACAGTAGCAATTTTGATTCATACACCGAGATCGCCCTACGCTGTGGTCAAGAATCCCAATCCTATAACCTTGCCCAAGCTGCTTACTTCGGACAAGCAGGACCTGACTTGGCAGAATCTCTTGGAATCCAGGAGGCATCTCCGATGCTGTTTGCAGTTTTTGCATCCAACGTTGGAGCAACTGACACCCCCAGTAATAGCTCTGCACTGTGTGCTTTCAGAATGGATGAGATTGAAGAGGCATTTGAAACAGGCATACGAAAGTGCATTCTAAACGGAGACGAGTATAAAGTGGGATATCTTGACAAAAGTAAATGCAACTCCATCGTAAGTTCCTTTCTTGTGTTCATTTTCTAGAATTCGTACCTAGACCACAGATATGAACAAATCATATAGGTTGGACCCTGTTCTGTTATCTGTAGTTGTGTACATGGAGTATTTGCTGGTCCCAGAGAACTAGCCTAGTGTCCTCTTTGTACTTAATGTATCTCACCTAGGACGCACTCACTGTCACATACGAGCCGGAGAGTGTTGTATAAGATGACCCTGTTATCCCTGCTGTAACATCCATCAAATTGTGTACACACAAGTATGCATTAAAGGACTACCAGTGAATCAATCAATTATGAATCAAAATAAATGGAATTGTGTGGAGTCTGGGACCACTTTTACTAGGTTTACCTGGTCTTGCTTGTTCAACTTTCATAACTCTACAAACATATTGCCCTTTCCACCTTTAATAGCCACAACAACACATGTGATAGGCAAAAAGAATGATTGAAGGTGTTTGTTCTCTTTCAGCCAACATTTACCGATTCGCAACTGCAAACAGTACTGTGTGATGTTCGTCAAAACATATACCGGAATGCTAACAACCCTGACGGAGTAACCGCCACGCCGTTGCTTCAGGTGGAGGATGCACGAATGTCATCAATTATTACCAGCACAGGAATAAACCACACCGTCGCTTTCATTGGTACTTCGCAGGGTTCCTTAATTAAGGTGAGGTGGCAACATTTTCCACAAATTGTGCTTCAGAATTCATTATATTTCAAAATTGTTACATCCTCTCCATAAAACTAAGGCCCATAGTTAAGGCCCAATAAAGGCCAGTAGAGGTGCCAAAACCTGAAAATGCCGAGTTAAAAAGGACAAACAAGCATCTACTATTTACCAAGACCTAAAACATTTACAATTCTAAGCAAACAAGCATCTACTATTTATCATTTCAACACCATTCTACACAATAAACAATCAAATCATCCTGATTTTGGTATTTGTGCTAACTCACTGAGCCGATAAGACCCGGTATATGAAATAAGGGCCTTGACCAGGATTCTTATATGAAATAAGATGTGTACTGTACGGTCTTTACCCTATTTTGGCACCATCTCAGAAAGAATATCTGGTGTAATTGGATCTTTCTTTGGCTTAACCAGTGTTCTTGTCAGACCTTTTGCGCGGTGTATGACACCAGAGGGTCTTTGGTTGTATCATGGTCCCCAACTAGCCATGAGATGAACCCATGACATAGCAGCTAGAGAGTTTGTGACTGTAGGTGCGTGGTGATGTTGCAGAGTTCCAATATGGATCAGGTATAAGGCTACCATGTAGGGATCTGTGGGTAGGGATGATATTCCGTGCAACTCTGCCCATTGTTGCCATCTCGTGAAGGATGAGCTGTACTGCGAGACTGTTGATGGGGCTTGTGACTCGAGTAGCATGGAAGGCAGTTGACTGGCGAGACTATATCCAGCTCTTGACTTTTGGCTGTTTGAGGAATCCGCTGCCTCCAATTATCGCTGTTGAAGATGAGCTTCCAAAAAGGAAAATAACAACGATTGTTACTTTAACGAGATTAAAATCATGCGTCAACTTATTAAACACTTTCTTTATTAAGTGCATTTAATTAAAAGCGCATTTCCCACTGCTTATTGCTACAACTATACTCTGAATACAAAGAAAAGCTTATTTGCCAAATCTGAATCATCATCCGCTGGGGATATCAATTATAACGTTTACAATACCAAACATCCGCTGAGGATATTACCATATTGTGGTGTAAGTCTGCTGAGACTGTCTTGTTGGCGTTCTGAACGCATCTCGTTTTATACTTCTGTCAGAAACGACTCTGACTCTAACTTTATTGCCACGTAAACTACTAAACTCTAGTATGATGATACTCGTGGTTTTCATATTAAACCAATGGGGTTATCTTGGCCAAGATTAGGCCAAGTAATAACTAGGCTGACAATGCATGTTTCCATAGGAGGGTTAACTTAAGGCCAATTTCACTGCCTTCGATTCTCTCCGAGTCGAGCATCGAGTCTTCTCGCTATCTGACCGATGCCCAAATATTCTATTGAATCCCTTTTGTACTGCCAGTGCGTCCAGCGTCGGTGGAACAGTTTTGAAATTGAAGGAACTTTTACTCCGAACAAGACTATTGAACTTTGTTGAGAAACAGATGTAAATACATCAGTGAAACGGGATTCTAAATACCTTTGGACTTACGAATCTCAAGTCAAGCCTACTAGAACTAAATCTTCTCTCTGGTTTTGAAGGAACTGGCAAACTCAATCATCGTCTAAAAGACATCTTGTATTTCTACACTTCTCCGCCTTCGCACTAGACAAAAACACTTTGCTAATCCAAATACATTCTCCGCTTAAGTTGAGCATGTGCTCTCTGACTTTCTGAAAGCAATTGTTATAAGATGGAATAAGATGGCAAATCTCTAAACCATCGTTAAGCAAGTCATCTGTACATGACATGTATGCATAATTCTGCATTTCTCACCTTCTGAACCAACTTCCTCACCACTTCAACCCCATTTTGCGCATTTTTAGAACCAACCACTTTTGGTTTGAGCACTGTGCTCTCTAGTCTATGGCTTTCTGAAGGAAACTGGAGTGTCCCAAGCTGTCTTCTAAGACAACTATCCTTGTTCTTGCAATTGCCCCTTTTTCCAGCGGTCGTACTATTTTGGTACAATAAAGACACATATGATGGTAGGAATTGGAACAAATTGGAAAACCCAATTTCTGTGAAACCGAGGAAAACCTGATTGGTCAAACGCTCACAAGGTGATATTTAAGATTTTCAGATCAAACTTCAACGTGAATCAATATGTTGTCAAGGAACAAAGAAATATGGGCGTATCACCAAATTTGACTGATTGATGCCAGGGCTATATCTACTCCCTTTTCCAACGACATTCACCTGTTGTCAATGAATTGAAACTAACAAAGGATTAATGATAAACGGCTTTATTATGGGTTTCCAACAAATTGTATATGGCAGAACATCGATTCAATCTAGGGCCTATATTTCGTCTCAAACAAGTAGAGTGTGGGGTTTCTGACATTGTCCAATTTCTGGGACTGGTTACATCTTATAACAAAAGAACTAGTGTAAAAATCCCCACAATTCACAATGGGAAAGTAAATCTCCAGAACCCTCTTCGTTCGGAACCAGAATTCTCACCGTTCTCAAAAAAATCTTCTGTGAATTTCAACATCTGCAACTACATTTTTGCAAATTAAAAAGACTGTAATTTAACTTAGCTTCGTAAACTGGCTTTCTGCTTTCTGCTGTCCGATCTTCGGTCCCTCTGCTATTGACAACTGTCTTGTCTTGATTGATACCGATGTAGGAGCGAGCTCTGTTGTCAGTAGCCTTTAATGTAATGTAGCTTCTTAAAATGAGATGTCGAATTGACTTTAGGAGAGCGAAACTGCCGTCTCTCCAATTTGCTGATATAAGGCAATGGAAGTACAGCGCCACAAAAATTGTGTGTTGTCGTTGCTGCTCGCAAGCGTGAAGTGATCTACCTTCAATCCAACCACGTACACATTCCTGTGCCACTCCCTATTCAAATTACCCGCCCTTAACCTCTCTACCGTGTCTCATTTACATATCAATGATAAAGCAGATTTATTCTAATTCGTCCCGGTACTCAACCGAATAAATCAATATTTACCAAGACCTAAAACATTTACAATTCTAAGCACTTGAAAAGTTATGAATAAGACGCAAACAAATCAAGGAACAAAGTTTGTCAGGCTTAGATAATAACAGTGTGAATTTGAAAAAAAATGTTATGACATCAGTTTGCTGCAAGTATCACATAACCACATACAAGTGCACACCCAAATGTAATATGATATGCATGTTGCGTTGATAGGGGTAAAAAAAAGGAGGAACTAAAATGTACAATTAGGTTTACAATACAAGGTTTGATTCTTGCAGAGGTGATAAAACTTTACAAATTGAGAAAGTTTCGATTTCAATAATTTCAGGTGCATATTGAAAACGGGACTCACGCAAGACTTTACGAGACAATCAAAGTAGGAGACAGCACCGTACAGACTGACATAAGTCTGGATGAGACCAAGCAGCAGTTACGTCTACTGACTGAACAACAGGTAAGTTTGTGTAAATTTGTGATAAACCATCCGATCTTTTGGACAAACAAAAATCCAGATGACTCTGAACTAAAATAGAAAATAGAGGTTATCTTTTCGAATGTTTGAAGTACTCTGCAATTCGGTTTTGTAGATTCAGTTGGCCCAATCAGCTTAGGTTTTACTGGCCCACACAAGAGGTCTTTGGAGCCCCGATGTATTGACTGTTTCAAACAGTAGATATTTTCAAGCATTCCAATATTTTGTATAAGCCTTTTCTCACTGATGATTTTGTATAAAATTTGATTATGTTTAAAATTCGATTATGGTTAAAAATTGAATTATTGGTAGTTCCAGCCCACTTCTAATCAAAAAGAAACTCTTGCCTGTCTCGGAAAACAATATTTTTTGAAAGGAAAAATAGAGTATAAAGTCTAGTACATGTACATGTATTTTTAAAACTTTTTTTCACAGCAGGAGAAGTATGTTCAATAGAAATTCTACTGCAGGGCACTGACGTACCAACTCGTAGAACAGTTAACAATATTTTGATATGTCAATTCCATTGTAGAGCTTTTAATGTCATAACAGCATACCAGTTTGCTATAACGTATCAGCATAACAGGGACCAGTTTTATGGCTATAATTGTCAGCAAAAAATGTCTGCTTACTGTAGAAAACGATTTCGTGCTTACAGTTACACATGGCAAATATCACGGACAAGCGAGGAATGTTGGCTTATGCGCATGCGTACATGTACATCCTTTATGCGCATGCGTACATGTACATCATTTCTCAGGAAGTTCTGTGCTTACATTACCGGAGTGGCACAGGTTTCGTTTCCTAGCGCTGCTGGCACAGAGTGGTGATTGTTAGTGCTAAATTCTGTTATTAGCAGAGCAATGAAATGTGGTCCAATAAAGTTCAGGAATTACTGTTTGTTTTTAACGAGTAAATTCAGGAAATGTCGGAAATACGTGTTGTTTGTGAACGTTCATTTGAACGAGGAAGCTTGGATGTAAAAAATACAGAATCGGGTATCAGGCTAAATAAACATGTATTCTTTAGTTCCTTGAAAGCTGATATTTCTATTTTTATAGGCCTACTCATGGAAAAGTAGTTGATGACTGAAGAACATGTACCCCATCTTTTTGCAGCTTACCATCAGTGCATAAAGATCTAACAAACGTAGGCCTATCTTTACTTCAAAATATATTTTTAAAATACAATTTCAGCAAATCAGTTTTTGCAGGATGAACCGCAATCAATGGCAAATCGAGGTTGAAATTGATGTAACTTTAGGCATGTATCATCAGTATGGTACTTGCATTACTTGTAATGCTATGGACCGACTGTTGACTTAAGACCACAAAGATTACATTTCCAACAGGAAAAGAATCAGGATGCAAGAGGCATAGAGAGCCACTTTCGATGAATCGTGATAGCTGGGATATTATTTATGTGATCTCATTCCGTGGAGACACAACTCTAAGATAAATAATCTATGATATGTTTCCTGTCCCAATGAAATGCTGGAAGCATCAAAGAAATGTTCCCCTCTAAATGTACCATTTTTTTCTTGTATGCACGTGATACCAAACATTCAGTCAATTGACACAGATGTCATTCATTATTTCAGAGACATAATTGTCATTAAAAATTTCACATTGAACATCGCCGTCTCTAACATTAATCATGTCCCTAAGTACAGAACATTTGATTTCACACTAAGCGGTACACAATCAAGCCAAGGATTTGTAATTGTTACAAAACAGCGAACAAGGATTGCATAATGCATCATTGGCTACAGACTTCACCAAAGAGGTTCGAGATTTGAAAATTGCCTGGCTAAAATTACAAAACCTGCTCAAAACTCCCGGCGCGTGCTCCTCGCGTGATGACAGACATGAGCAGTGGAGCTAAATAAACGAACGGTTACGGGTAAAGTTTCGTGCAAGAGCTGGAAAGTTGAATTTAACATGACACTGAGGCTGCATCCGAATCAACTGTCTAGAGCTAGGTCTAGGTCTGCGCCCATTGAAAATACACGGGGACGAGCTGACAATAGACGTAGCCGCCTCTGGAAGCACACGGCGCCTGCCGGACGCACTGATCTCTATTTTACTGACTGGATAGCTCTTCGACCTATGCGTGTACACAAGACCGTGACGCCCTCGCACACACGCGGCGGCCATTTTGAAGCTCCCTCAAAAGCCCCACAACGCACGGATCCGTATATAAAAAGCACCGAATTACAATAGTTTGGGAAGCAACTTGGATCATAAAACACTTTTATATTTATTCATTTTGCCCACAGTGTTATTTCACTCATGTTAATATTTGATCAAATATAAAATTTAATTTCGTGACTTTGAATATATTTTTAAGTGGCCAAAGGGAGTGTCAAAATGGCGTCCATTGGCTTCACCCCATGGCCCGAAGCGCATCAGTGGCCGGACGTCACGTTGTCAGCCATGTTTATTGCATGGCCTTATGGAATACTTACCCAACTACTCAACCTCGTCCCCAGTGCTTACTTTATTTCCAACCGCGTTTCCAATAGTAAGCCCTGGATAGGAAACTTTCTTCCTGTATCCTGATTCGATACCGCAATTGGCTAGAAATGGATTTTTATCGTGTACTTGGTGTTGTTATTCAAAACGTGCAGTACGTGTTTTCGCGATCATTCGTACACGCCTTCTCGAAAATACTCATTTCATTTCTTGTTTGTTCATATTTATATGAAATGTGATACTGCATGTTGTTTCGATAAGATCGTAAACAGTTTAATTAAATAAATCGTGCTTTCGTAACTCACGCCATGGTTGCGCTGCGACGAATTGACTCTGTTTTTACCCCAGACACCGCATACAAAAACAAGCGCTAATGTAACGCACATGCAGGCACCAGACTCTTCCTCATTTGCATACGTGTTCAAAAATCTTGCACATGCAAATGATCCAATACCAGGGTGAGAGAGCAGGTAGTGATGGGCGCGTACTGTTCGACACCCTGGGGACGAGGTTGCCAACTACTCGGCTCGGCGAGTCGGTCACTAAGGGCCAGGCTCGAGTAAGCGCGAGAAGTCACGTGAGAGGTAAATCGAACGCAGCGCGCTTGCACGAGTAAGCGTGGGGAAGTAATCGAACGCTCTCCATGTGTCATAGGTTGCAGGCACGGAGGCGCCAGATTTTTCTTAAAGTCTTTCTCTTTGCAACACAAAGAGCACTTACATATCGACAAGACAAAAGCCATAGAAACTACAGCAATACTGGTTAAGAAGCTTACATTGTAAATAACGTGGTTAGTAACCAAAATCAGCTCTAAACATATTAAAGCCTCTCCAAAAATTAGCAGTGGCACGTGATACCATACTGTCAGTATAATGAATAGAAATAACATGTCCTAGATGCATAGCTTTGTCAGTGTTACTTAACAAAATATTATCAACTGTAACTGTGCAATTCATATTTTGGCAATTATGCCCTCTAAAAAGCAAAAACTTACTCTTCGTACCATTTTAAGCTGCTATCAAAATCATTCGCATAATTTTCACAGACAGTAATCAAAGTCTGTAGACCCTTTCTAGTAGGGGCCATCAAAGCAATATCATTTGCATATGCTAGACAACTAACATAATTATTACCTATTACCTATGTGACAACCAACACTTGTAATTCATCAATCAAACCATCTAAATAAAAGGAGAATAAAATATAAAATATGGTTAATACGCTCTCTTTAATTGCGACTGATTAAAATATTATCGTAGCTTGAATTGTGCTGTATATTTGGCCATTGCAAGTTATTTTCCAGTATCATTTTTCTCGTATATGAGAACAGAAATGTTTGATCACGATCACACAATTGCATAAAGTTTCATCCCTGTATTTTTTTTGTGTTGAATATCAAAAAGGATTTCTTTTCACACAACTATTCTCTTACATTTATCATTGCATAAAGTTCTCAATTTGATGTGAATGACTTTGATTTTTTTGTATGATCGGGCACATTCCGATCACCGTTGTAGAATTGTTCGAATAAATCTTCTTTTTTTCCCTGGAAAATAATTCGGTTATCTTCTCAACGGTTTATGGTATAAATTTGTAACTTTGAACCAACATCATCCCTGATCCAAAGGTCTCATATTATTCTGAAGTCATGATGACGTCATCAGGTATCAAATTACAACCGATTTTGGTTAAAACAGTCACCAACTTATTTCACTTGGAACAATATTCAATGATGTTTGTATTTTTAAATCAGATAGATAATTAAGTAATAAACTTTTTTTTGTATACGGTTTACGGGCGGGATGATGAAAAAAACTGGTACGAACCTGAACCCTGGTCCGAAGATGTAAAAAAAAATGTGACTCATCATGACGCCATCAGTTATCAAATTACAAGTGATTTGAGGTAGACATTTAAACATTACTTTGAATTGTAACTTTTCACATGAATTTGCAGCACCCTTCTCATTTTGTTGTGATCAGTTAGACATTGCCTATATACGACAGTTAGACATTGGCAATAGTTTGGGTTCCCAAACACAAAACCGTTTGACCTTTACTTACGGTGTAACCGGAAGTGCAATACCAATTGAATGTGAAAACGGAAGCATTTTACTACAATCCAACTAATTATGGAAAGGTTTAGTGAGGGATGGCAAGTGCAAAAACGGCACGATGACATAAAACAATTTATACTGATAATTATCAAAACCCAAGAGACGCATTTCCCCTTCAATTTAAAACAAATAGATCTACCAGAAACGGATGATTTTTTTTGGTTATTTTCTGTTCTGACAATTTTCTTGTTTTAATTCATCGTTTCTCAACAGCTTTTGAGATTGCGAGTTGAAAACTGCAGTCAGTACACAAGCTGTGAGTCTTGCATTGGGGGCAGCGCCGGGCAGGATGGCGACCCGTACTGTGGCTGGTGCACACTACAAAACAAGTAAGATATGGGGCGGTGAACAGTGCCTTATTTCATTTCAAAAACCTTTAATTTATTTTCGTTACTTAATAAAAAATAGTGAGAAAGGGCAAGAGCTGGTCCCAGAACATGCAAAATAGTCTCCATTAGATTTCAAGGTTATTCACTGGAAGTTTTTTTCCTTGCATGTGGTTTAGGCCATGTATTAGTACTACGGGGTAACTCTGTATGAAAGCACTGCCCGGCGACAGTCCGTTAGTTAAGTGTGTCAGTGAGGTAGGTACCAGTGCAAAGAGGACGCGAAACTTACCTTGTGGGACTAGCAATCATAAAGGCGTTATGAAGGTCATGCAAATAAATGGCATAACCCCAAAAATACTGTTTTGAGGTTTGCCATTGGAAAAGACGGACACAAATTACTATGTACGAGAACAGATGATTGTTAATTCCAAGAACTTGCATTGTTTAAGATATTACACCCTAGAATGCGCCCAATTGGGCCACAAACGCGTTTTAAACGAAAGATGTTAATCGGAAAGAACATTTAAATGTAGGATATAATTGTCCACAAAACCATTCTTTAAAAATTGGGCGTTTTTGTTATTCATGTGACCATGCGTGAACGAATTTCGGGGTCAACATTTTTGATCTCAAATTTTGGTTATTTATTATTTATCGAGCTGTTGATAGTTATGAATCCTGCCGCACAGTGCATCGCATTCTGTGGACGTTCAAAAAACACACAGTTTATCGTAAATTGAACGGGACACGGCTGGAAATACGTATACGTATGCCACAAAAATGTCCTCCGCGTGTGATGTAAACAGCCATTTTTTCGGTTTTTTTTCCTCGGGAATGGAAAGACATTAGGTGAGTTTCCTTTCAACCAGACCTCTGAAATAGGATAAGTTAGTAAACAATAACTGAAGATCCCATCCCATAAAGTCTTTATAATATTTTTGGGAAGATAATAACATTATTTTTATCCCGCCCTTCCCTATATTTTCCAATGGTTGTTGCAGAAAATCCCCCCCCAAAAAAAAATTCTGGAAAATCCCGTAAGTTTCCCAGAGTTTTGAGATTCCGGTTCTCAGAATTAAACAAGTTTTTTTTTAGGCACTAACCATTTTTGCTCCATGACCATGTCGGTCTCGATACCAAGGACATTTCAAGTAGGATGTATGTGTTTGACCCGGCCGTCTGGTTGGGTTTCCTCTACTTGCCTGAATTAGAGGAAGTTGCAAAGAAAATAGGCCATTAACTTTGCACCTACACATAAATGTGAATTGCATTGTCAATTGATGTTAGAATCTGCTTGTTTCCAGCATACGGAGTGTTTTAATATTCCCGATTTGACACATGAGTGGGGGTGGGGAGTTTTACCAGCCAGAAAATTGTAGATCTATAACCCTAACTTTCCGAACTCCATTTAGATCTTTCGAACTCTACAAACACGACAGGGCTAGCGTATAAAGCTGGTCCCAGAGAACATATAATTTTATTCAATGGATACAGAACGGCAATTTACTGGACTTTTTTTTCATCTGGTCTACACAATGGGCCAGAGTTAGCCCAGTCAGTGGTGATATGGGGTAATCCTACATGATAGCACTGCCCAGCTCATTAGCGACATTCGGTCAAGCAGTGAGCCGGTCACTCAGTGAACAATGTACAAATAAGACACTAGGCTGGCCACCTGGAACCGGCACTGCAAAGCAATATGTCATCTGCCCCACTATTGGTCCAATTCCATTGAACTGCCAAGCAAAGAAGTTTATTATCATAAAGACAAGTTACCATCTAAACTATAATGCAGCTTTATACGTGTGCAATGTTTATTACTTGTTGACATAGGGGCCAAAGTCACACAGCATATCACTATTAGACATTATATATTGAAAATGGGGTCCATTTTTAAAGGACACCATCGTGTATTATAAGGGCGTTTTACTGCTTTAGTTCACGTGTATTATGACATTATGGTCCTTAAAATTATTACTTTCTACACAATGTATTGCTAATCACCCCTTCCTTAATTAACCAAGTGGTTCGTCATTGAACGAGATCGTTATGACTCAATTGCGGATACTTTAATCCAGATTACGTAGGTCATACATCAACATAATTTATTACACCATCAAGGCGTGCCGAGGATACCGTGAGAAGGGTCTGATAAAAATCAAACCAATAACAGCATTGTAATAAGGAAATAACAGTGTGAGGAGCCGGTCTTCACCGCGTGATAATGATCGGGTTTGGGGTGGCCGCTGTTAATGGACCGAGACGAAGTCAACCCGGAAAAGGTGTACACAAATGTTCGTTTTATGTCCTGTATATCCCGCCCCACTTTGTGACCGGGGAGGGGGGTCTGGACTATTGGATCACCCCCCCCCCTTATTTCGTATTTAGAGAAAAAGGGCAGATTTTGTAAATTTTTGTAAATTTTTGTAATTTAAAAAAATTCCAACCACCGAAATGTATTAAATAGTACTGAGAAAGGGAGAAAGAGTACAAACAGCTTGAAAGGCGCTAATACAGGGCCCCGTTTTCACGAAGAGCCACATATCTTTGTTACATTTTCAGCCGCGCGCGCCCTCTCACGCGCACCTATGGAAATACACGTTGAACAGAAAGGGCCAATATGTCGGAAACCTAAATTTGCGTTTTCACGAAGAGCCACATATCTTTACTAATTAATTTTCACTAATTAACTGGTGTATTAAGTCTTATTACCGGGTTCATGTAAAACTTCAGCTCTCGCAGAATCGTGTGATGGTTTCCTTGCTGCACAAATGTGTTGCAAAGTAGTATTTCTTGCAGTTTTAAAATATGAGAAACTTCCTTTGCGATTATCTCAAAAACACTTTTCTCCAAAATCAACATAATAAATAAAGTATGTGGCTGTTCGTGAAAACGGTGACGGTATAACCCCAACAAACAAACGGGAAACAAACAGGAAGATTATGCTGGTCTGGGTCATGAGTGTCACATCCCGTCACGCGTACACTGGCTTGATTATATTAACACATTGCACTAAAACTCTGGTTTTAATTTTCTAAATTTTTGTGATTTCCCAGATAAATACCCTTGTTACAACTGATAATGTAGTAACCAACGGATATGTATCAACAACCGATAATGTATCACAAATTGACCGATATTGTATCACTAACCGATAATGTAGCCAAAAGTGGGCCTAGGCTAGTGGCTTATCCAGCTTGTGATGTCGGGTTGAAGGGGGGGGGGTCACCGCACTCGCACATCCGCGCCGAAATGTGGACAAGTTCTTTTCTCCGGACACTTGGCCTCCGTATGGGCTCCGTGCTCCAACCAAGGGGGGGGGGGGCGTTTTACCACTTTTGAGAGCACCATGGACGTACGGGACCACTGATCTCCGGATGGAGTTCGCTCGTACCCCCCCCCCCCGCCCTGCAAACAGGACGCTTTAATACTCTGATGAATTCATGCTCTGATTGGTTGGATTTTGTGTGACCTGTGACCTGGGCGTCATCACGGTCATGACTCTGCAAGGTTTGAAAAGGCCGTTAAGACTGATTCATTACTCTTTTGTTACAGTTTAGAGATGTTTTTTTTTTCATTGAAAAGCGTAATAATGTAGGAAGTTCTGTAAAACTAATATGTGTTGTAAATTTATAATTCCCGTCACAGGTTACGTTTCGAATCACGAACGGTTGGATGGCATAATGCGACGCTCAGAATTTTGTCCACATGGTCCGCAAGGAAACAGAAATCACATTCCGCCTGTATGGAACGAGTGCATTTCAATGGGAAGTTTTCGGATAGCATTTGCGCACATTGGCTAACTGCGGTCTTAACAGCTGCAGCCAGTGCTTTATACATAGGCCATAGGCCACTTCCTTCACAAGATATTGTGAAGCTTATCAGAGTATCCCAGCGTCCTGTTTGCAGGGCGGGGGGCCGGGTACGAGCGAACGTATGGAGATCAATGGACTGGACACAGCATGTGCGCGTACTGTACTGTACTGGTTCGCGCGCAAAGTTCCAGAATGTGCCAAGGCTATTAGCCGCAGCGTCTTCGCATGATCGTCAAGCAACGTCGGCGCGCGCATACGTTCAGTTTAACTTGCGATGGTCTCCCAGACTATTCCCTCCCCCAATAACTTTGCATCATTCAAAATACGCAGTGGATGGACCGGGAACCAGTCTAGGTCCTCCCCCAACTCTCCGTTTCTGGCCGTTGAAGTGGCACTTGTGCACGAAGCCCATAGCTCCATGGTATAATCAAAAACTGAGGGGGGGGGGGGGGGCTTGCTGGAGACCACATGACACTGGGGCCCTGTTCATTATACAGATGTATTAGCGCATTTCAAGCTTTTTGTACTCTTTCTCCCTTTCTCAGTACTATTTAATACATTTCGGTGGTTGGAATTTTTTTAAATACCTCAAAATCTGCCCTTTTGCTCTAAATACGAAATAAGGGGGGGGGTGAGATCCAATAGTCCAGACCCCCCTCCCTGGTCACAAAGTGGGGCGGGATATACAGGACATAAAACGAACATTTGTGTACACCTTTTCCCCATACTTATACATTATCGATTGATTTTTTGATACTTTATCGGCTGATACAGTATCCGTTCCGTAGTGATACATTATCGGATACAGTTATTTTGTAGTTACATTATCTGTCGACACGTGATACATTATCGGATACAAATTTTACTACACTATCAGTCAATTTTTGCTACATTATCGGTTAGTGATACAATATCGGTCAATTTGTGATACATTATCGGTTGGTGATACGTTATCCGTTGGTTAGTGGTTACTACATTATCAGTTGTAACAACCCTTCCAAAATGTTTCTGCAATTCTTGCACATGTCTTCAGATGTTAAAAATGTTCCCAAGCCACCCAATCAGTAAGCCCCGGCACCCCACACCTACCCCGCCTGGTATAGTTTTATGGTTAGTCATGACAAAAACAAACAATTCAACACAATGTAAAATATTGTAATACATAAAGTACAGGGGCTATTATCTGTGAGGGTATAAAAACAAATGTGCACAGCGAACATGCGTGTGTCCAGATCACCCTTCTCACCCCCCACCCACCCCGCGACATACACACCCCTTCTCCTCCTCACTTTTCGGATATTTCAAGCTGCCCCGTGTTGTAAAAAAGCCACCTTACATAATTCAGACTTTCCCCAAGGCCATATGCATGTAAGTAATCTCAACGAAATTGTACTTGTTGACTAGTTGGGGAGGGGCGTGGTTATCTTTGAGCTTTGGGATTGGGGGTGGCAGGGGAAGGGGCTATCTGTGAGACGGCTGTTGGTGTACATCGTAAAAGGTTCACTTTCAAATCGATATCTAGTATTTACAATTTAATTTAGGCAAATACATGCAGAAATCAAAATCTGAATTTGGTGGCAAAGGAAGGAGCGGGGCCTAACTGGGAGGGGAGGACTGGACATCATTGGAATGATGGTGCACTTCAATCAGAGGACAATGGATATGGCCATTATTATTCATTGCGGCTTGCAATCACGAGTTTTGCCCATGTGGCAATGATTGTACCGACAATGCTAAGTTATTGGTGGGGGGTCACACCCCACCCTCAACCCCAAGCAATGCCCAGGGGGTGGGGGAAGGGGAGGCCGTGAAAAGGAACTCTGTTATTTCTTAAATGTTCACTTGCATATTATTTATTTACATTTGTTTCGTTATGCAACATACAAGTTCTAAATTCGGTGGCACAGGGGGAGTGGGCGGGGCCTAGCCAGGTGTGGGGAGGGGGAAGTAAACGACGTACTATTCATCCAATGGTCTAAAAATGATACACAGTCTAATTCTGTTTGTAAAAATGTGCTAGATTCATGAACAATACCAATTATACAAGTTATTACTCAAAACAAAGGAAAACACTGAAAATACACTTTTTAACGTTTTTGTGAAATTTACCATTTTTGGAGCGCTACTACACAAAGGCTATACAATAACCCAAAATTTTCTCACCAGATATGAAAAGGCCAATGTCTGAACTAACCATAGCCGAAGGAAAATTATTCTGAGTGCCCTGGCAAGTGCCATTTTGGAGGGATAAAACTCGGGTAAAAAAATGAAGTTTTGCTAGTTGTAAAAACATGCTGTATTATAGGGTCTAAAAATAGTATAAAGGAGATTTTTCAGAAGTGTTTTTATTTTTTTCTTGTAAGGGTAAGGATGATATTTTGTCGTGATATAGTTACTTTTGTGACAGTTTGGCTGGATGACCTTTGAAAATAACGCGAAAAATGAATTTTTGCAGCCTCAAAATTGCCGAAAAAATGGCCAAAACACATAATGGCCCGTAACCATGGCAACGGGCAAAATAAAAGTTTAAAAAGTCTATATTGGTAACTTGCTCCCTAAGTCCTTTCATCCCACAAAGTTTAATTTTTTTTAAAATATTTTGAGCGTGGACACTTATATGAAGTATTTACACGAAATTACTCTTAATTCTTTTCTTAAGAAGAACTTATTTCCTCTCACAGATGCACAGTGCACAGGGAGTGTCCGATGGCCGATATCTCAACCCGCTGGCTCCCATACAATGCTATTCAGTGCGTCGATATCAGTGACATTGAGCCTGCTAACTTGCCCATCACATACCCCCAGCAAATGGTAAGGTATATTCATATACATGTATCTTAGACATTTGTATTAATATACATGTAAATATTTAAAATGACTTTCAAGTATTTTACATTTGTGGGGTTAGGTAGTTTGTTATTCGTAATCAGTAAACTGACTCCCTCGGGAGTTTATGCAGGAATAAAATATACCTATCAGATGTTACACGGAAAAAACTGGACCCCACATTTATGGAATTACCCATTACAGTAATATATTATGAAGTTGTTTAAGAAGCTATGGCGCGAAGTAGGATAGCCTTATTAATAACAGTTACAAGTTATTGAATTTATATTGCGCTCTCTCCAGGACCAGTCTGTTTGAGGGCGCATTACATAAAAATTCCTAATAAAAAAATATACAAATATACATATTAGCATAAATCTAAATCAAAAAGGCCAAAAGCCATTAAATTTATATCAACATTCCAGAATAAAACTAATACATGTTTGCAAAAAGGTTCACAGGGACACAAACAATAACTCAAATAGATGAGGTAACAGCACATTACACGTCAGGAAACGCTTTCATGAAAAGGACAGTTTTGAGAGAAAATCACGTCAATTATTCCATGAATGTGCAGCTGAAATAAAAGTATAGTTTCCAAATGTTGACAACGTTTTGCCCTTTGGACATTTCAATAAACTTTTATCTATAGACCTGGGGCTTTCGCCAGACAATCACAATTTTAAGTCAACGCAAGTCAATCACAAGTCAACAGAAGTCATCATAAATCATCAGAAGTCTCAAGCAACCGAGCAAACAGTTGTCATTGTTCATCTGATGTTACTTATGACCAGACAAGTTTGTGAGTTTACTTGTAACTGACTTGTGATTGAGTGTTTGACCCAATTTTTCTTAAAGATCACACTGACGATTGATCAACTTCCTGATCTTGAGGCTGGCGAGTCTTACAGCTGTCAGTTCAACAACCTGCCTCTATCTCAAGGAGAAACCACTGGCAACATCATAAGATGTATGACTCCACATCCGAGCACAGTTCCACTCATTCCGCAAATGGGTAACCGCTTATTGTTTGCTGAAATACTTGATTGGTTTCCTGCTAGAATTATGTTGGCTGAACAGACTTCAAAATAAAAAAAAATTCCACAAAATGCTAAAGGAAAGTGAAACCTCGTGTAGCAGCATGCCTCAGAAACCTCAAGGCATACGTGTAGTTAGTCTATGAAACCTCGTGGTGCACAAAATCTCACAGACCCAACAGTGCAAAGTGTAGCAGAAGTTTTATAGGACATTTGCTAGATCCACAAACCTCATGACACATTGAGCCTCATAACCTAATGATATAATAGCCTTCTAAAACCTCATGGTATAGTTATTGACATGCAAAACCCTCATACTACAATGTGCTGCAGAGACCTCATTCAGGGAAAGCCTCATGAACTTCACATCTCCAAAAAACTCAGGAACCTTACACTATTGAAAAAAAATTAACTAAGAAACCCTTACATACTCCATCTTCACCTTACCGGTACCTGTTATTATTTTAAAAGTCTTCTCAAGTGACCTTGAATCCAATGTCGTGCTATTTTTGTTCCTGCAGAGGACAATGTGATACTGGAGCTGAGCGTTTTTTCGTCAGAGTCGGACGTGAACTTTATAAGTTCAACTTTCAGCTTTTACGATTGCACCAGACACACCTCGTAAGTAAGGCTGCATCTGAATGACATCTGAATGGGTACGGTTGGCAATAATACATGTTTATGCATGGAAGCGGCCACATCCACTACCATAGATGGGTGTGTTCGCTGGTAGATCCAGGAGGAGTCACCCTGGGAGCCAGTTTGACCCCCTTCCCCCAAAAAAACAAATTCAAACAATTTTAAAGGCATAAATACAGTAGAGATGACTGTTTTTAAATCATTGCTGTTGTCTACTTCGTCCTTTTCCATCTACAGATTCACTAAGCACTCATAAACAGAAGGAAAAAAACACAGCAAAAACAGTACCCCCCCCTTTGTATCAAATGAGGTCCATCCCACCCCTCCACTCTCCTAATTTATCATGCAATAATCACCTAGATATACAGACGACTCTCGTTATTACAAAGTCAGTCGGACCAGACCAAAATGTTTGTTATATCAGAAGTTTGTATTAAGAGGAGTGCTGGTCCTATTCATTGTGTACATAAATGCACAGTCAGGACCAAGGCTTTATGTTTGTTATAACCAGAATTTGTATTAACAGTGTTTGTATTAACGACAGTCGACTGTACTTAAACATGACAATAGTACATTCCTGTCTGTGCCATTTGTTTATTCACAAAATATATTTGCTATAATCTACCGTGTTAAAAGTATCATTTTATTAAAATGTGAACAGCTGTACCGCATGTGTCGCTAGTGATTGGAACTGCGATTGGTGCGTGTATGATAACATCTGCACCCACATGAGCACCGAGTGTACGGAGGGGGACTACATCATTACGGGAAACAACGTAAGTCAAACCATCCAGTTTGAAGTACTCATCTTCCAATTTGTTCGTATTGGGCAATTCCACTGTAACTCGCATTACGTTTAAAGGGGACCTTCCGTCAACTCTGGGCTGTTATTCTATAAAGTCAAAGCATTTAGGGTAAATTTTTCTCACAGAAGATCCCTTGAAGTTAAGTGACTATAAACACCAAAACAACAGAGGCCAACAAAATATGTTTGTGTTGGTTTGGCAAGAAGTTTTTTATCGGTAACTCGCATTACAAAAACAGGACATGGTAAAAATTCTAAACAACTTGCAGTTGAAAATGTCCTCATACTGCACTCTGTTGGAAGAATTTTTTCAGTACCCTTATATCGTGAGAGGGCAAGTCATTATGCTCCCATAACAATTATTAAAAAATAATCCATCATGAAAACTCTAAAGGGATATATCATCAGGCGTGTGAAATCTCAGCTTGAAAGCTGATTTCAGTTGTTTTTTTTGGTTTGTTTTGATTTCAGCTTTTTTCCCTCACTTGCTGTGTGCAAAAGTATAGGAGATTTCCAAAGTTCAGCTTTTTTACACCTTTTTCAGCTGTTTTCAGCTATTTTTATCAGTGGTTACTCACACCCTTGTATATATCGGTAACTCGTGTAACGGTAACTTGCATTACAGTTTGTCCGCCCATTTGGGTACAAGTTGATACATATGGGAAACTAATTATCAAACCAGAAACTGCTTCAGGCATAGAACATGAACCTGCCTCTCCCTGCCGATTATTTGGTAATTGTTTTATATTCCCCAGTCTTGTCCCTGTATGTTGGCTCGTAGTTTCAGTTTGTTGAGGAAATATGTTCTTATAATTTGAGGAAATATGTCTTATCAGCTTGTGCATGTCCTGTTGATTTGGCGCCATTCGATTCATCAGATACCAATCAGTAAAATTAATACCATCGTTGGTATAGATATGTATGCCACTTGATCTGTTTTTCTTGGCCCAAGTTTTGTGGTTTTGCCTTCTATGTTGCCATCACGGATATTGTTTGCACTTGGCATCTTGAATTACCCAGCTTCCTGTTTTTCTCATAGGGCGTGCCAAGTCCAAGCTATAAATGTAGTCCCGAGTCATTAAAGTTACACTTTAAACTTTTAAAAGTTATATTCCCCAAGCTGATCAACAAATTCAGTTTTTTTCTTTTAATAAATTTTCCACTTTTATGTTTTATTCCATCAAAAAGCCTCCCTTTTTCCTTTTTTGGACATCTGCAACCCTCTGAAAAAGGTTATTATGTGGGCGTAGACCGATCCGTTTTGTGAGCAGACTGGCTCCCGGTCCATACATTCTCGATGCTGATTGTGGGACAGGAACCAGACTGCCCCTGCACGAATGGGATTATTGTCTGGCAGGCAATAATTCAACATCGTAAAGTAATAATTCAATAACTAAACATGGGCTGAGTTTTTCGGTCAATGTCTCATTCAAGAGAGAATAGCTTTTGTATTGCTAGAAAAATAGCAATTTAGAAAAGGAATCTATTTTTTCAGGATAAAACTCGAAAATAGCATGGGGAATGCAACTTTAAATGTGTGATTTTATAAACTTGCAACCCTTTTCCACATGGGTAGAAATCGTTGTACGTTGAAAAGAGGTGTACTGCACTATCAATTGACATACTTTAGTACATGTATGCATTATGAAAGCATGATAAACTAGATTATATGGTCTTTGTGCCTCACTTTTTGCTTATGATTAGGAATCTTACTATTTTGGTCGAAAAGGTAACTGAACCAGGCTAGTTTGCTATAAAAAAACAAAAGGACTCAGAGCTTCACTTCACATATGTTGAAAACTTTGTTGCTGAAATGTTATGTATGCAGGTGTAATGCGGTTATTCCAATTTCTTTCGGGATTCATTTTTTTATATATTTTTTTGGGGTAGTAAATTTTGTATTTTAGCCAAGTGTCTTCCTTCTGAGTTGGCTCATGTGCAAATCTAGAGAGTTTCCAATCGCAACGTCAATATCATGTTTGTGTTAATCAAATCCTGTTCCAAATCAGTTTGTTCCATATCAGTCAAAATTGTCAAATCTAGCTCATTGCACATGAATGTAGATTTAATTTTGAGTGTTCCCTTCACCAACATAATTTTTATAAACACTGTATACTCTGTGTTTTCCATGGGCTTACAAGAATAATTCCCAAGCTCATAGGGGTTGGCCTGGAGCCCATGGCCTCCTGCTTACTAGTGCAGATGCCTTAATTACCACTCGACCACCAAGCTTGGGGTCGGCTGACTATAGTTTGAATCTGATGTTTCAGCGAGTAGGCTAACCAATCGCTATTTTTATTCATGTAGGTCAGAAAGTTCAACTCATTATTTCAATGTAAGATCATGCTTGAGGGGGCTTTTTTTTTTTTTACCGCTTTCGAGAACTCAGAGGACAGGAAACACCTTGTGGGCGTATTGGCTATGCACAGATAGCGCAATGAACACCACTTATTTTATTCAGAATATGCACAAAGCCTCAGCATCTTTGCGTTAGCATCAGGCATCTTGGGCTACTCGTTCAAATGTCTCTCCCAGTGGTCTGCCCAAACTCGCCCATTCTTATACCATTGAGGGGGTACTTGCGCATGGGGCACAGTCTTGTTACTTGTTTTTCATCCACCTTACAGAATCCAGACACGTCTTCAGTGCAAGGCCCGGATTTCTGCCCGCAGCTGCAACCACAGACACAGGAAGTACTGGTGCCAGTGGGCATTCTTAGAGAAATCCAGGTGCCTGCCTCAAACTTGCCAAACGCAACCCAGGTGAAACACAACTTGCTGGTTTATCTTTAATACGAAAGCCCTGTAGTGCCATAGAGATTTTTTTTCTCGAAGTTCGTTTTGAGGAGATTTTTTTTTCTCGAAGTTCGTTTTGAGGAGATTTTTTTTCTCGAAGTTCGTTTTGAGGAGATTTTTTTCGATTCGTTTTTTTTTTTTTTTTTCGAAGTTTTTTTTTAAGAATTTTATTAAGTTTTTTTAGTACGAGTCCCTAAAAGGACATCAAAATTTTTTTTATCTCGTGCGCACGACATAATATCTCGTGCGCACGAGATAATTATCACGTGCGCACGACATATATCTCGTGCGCACGACATATCTCGTGCGCACGACATACATCTCATGGAATGTCGGACGCTTCGCCCCTTTTCCACGTCGCCCCATGTCACTTCGCCCCTAACCACATCGCCACATCCCCACTTCGCCCCAGCTTTTACATGTAAAAAAAAAATCTCATCTAAATGTATTTTATTGGCTTAAAAACAATTCCAACAGATTCACTAATTGCTAACCAACGGAAAGAATTAGCCCACCAATATTGACCAAATGAACAATTCATAACAAACCTCTCAAGCTATCACTCTCCGCTACCGAGAAAAAAAGCTTGAAGTAAAAGATCCAACTTTGTTCCCAACCCGGCTATACCAACCCGTCTCCCACTTATCTGAGAACGACAATACCAATCTACATGGGGCGAAGTGGGGATGGGGCTAAGTGGGGATGGGGCGAAGTGGTTAGGGGCGAAGTGACATGGGGCGACGTGGAAATGGGGCGAAGCGTCCGACACCCATCTCATGCGCACGAGATATATGTCGTGCGCACGATATATTATGTCGTGCGCACGAGATAAAAAAATAATTTTGGATGTCCCTTTAGGGGCTCCGTAACTTCATAAAACTTCATAAAAATCTCCTAAAAACGAACTTCGAGAAAAAAAATCTCCTAAAAACGAACTTCGAGAAAAAAAATCTCCTCAAAACGAACTTCGAGAAAAAAAATCTCTATGGCACTACAGGGCTTTCGTACTTTAAAGACTAGTGCCAAATTGACATTCCAAAGTCACGCCGAATCAAATAATATTAGGGGCAACTCACACAAAAAGGTGCACAAACAAATGTGATGCCATCAAGCTACATGAGTCGTTTGTCAGGAATTTTCATTTGGAGATACAGGTCAAAATAGGGCCACTTCATCACATCACTTCATCACATCTGTAGGTGTTCCCACCTCCATAATTTTGAACTAAAGATGGTATCAGCATGTGGTTTTCACAGCAGTAATGCTGAGATTGTGCTCTTTTCAAATCTGTAATAAACAATATTTTGACCATAGTCGACAAACGACTCATTTAGCTTGATCGCATCACAAATTTGGTTTTTGACAAGAGACAAGACTCTTGAGTCATTCTAAATGATAAAATCAGTTGATTTTTCGATGTAGTCACGCCTCAGTTAGTGACAAACATTATTCAATCTTTGGAGTGATGTGCCACTGCCACTCGTGAAATAAGTTTGAATTACAATTGTCACCTTGCAGTTAACTAAGGATTACCAGTGTTCATTGTTGGTGGAGGGTACCAGGCAAACTGTCTCAGCTACAGTAATCCAGTCAGATGTCATTCAGTGCAACAGCCTGATGGTGAGTAAATAAAGAGTAACTTCTTCCCTCTGTTTTAAAAAAAAATCCCTTACTTTAAATTTTGAGGGGGAGTGTGGCCTAGTGGTTAAGGTTTGTGACTCATGATCAGAGGGTCAGTGGTTCAAATCCAGCTGCTGGTCATTTTGTGTCCTTGGGCAAGCCACCTCACTTTCTTTGCCTCTCTCCACCCAGGAGTATACATGGGTAATAATAATAATAATAATAATAATAATAATAATAACAGGTTCTTATATAGCGCTTTTAACTAAGATCAAAGCGCTTTACATTATTATTACCCCTAATCATTGGGCCAATTAAACAATCCATATTCCATCTCAGCTCCCTGGGGAGTATACAGCTCCATGCTGCCTGTTAGGCGCAAGGAAGCTAATTCAATCACAATAACCATCACTGCCCTCATAGGTACCCATTTACTCCTGGGTGGAGAGAAGCAATGAGTGACAAAGTGCCTTGCTCATGGGCACACGCACCATGACCCCGCCAGGACTCGAACCCACGACCTGCAGCTTTACCCACAGACCACGAATCAGTGCCCTTAACCACGAGGCTACAGCACTCCACCGGCATTCCACCGGGTACCGGCATTAGCTGGGGGTAACCTGCGATGGACTAGCATCCCATCCAAAGGGAATAGAAATATTCTCAGTCAGTTCATATGTCACGGAAACCAGCCCACCAGATAAATGCTGGCCTGATTGGCCATATATATTGACTTGTAATGGACTTTACTTACTTTACTTTAAATTTCACTTGGCTTCAAGAAAACGATAGAAGTTATTGTTACCTAAACTGTTGTTAATTCTTCTTTGTATCACTTAAGATAGCTCACAGGTGCATTTTCATCCACTTTCTTGTCAGTACTCTTATGCAGCTAACAAGCAAGAGCTGGAAGTGCAGTTGAGCATAAGTTGGAACGGTGACAGACAGCTGGATGACAGTACCGGCTTCACGGGTGAGCGCACAAACTTGCTACATGTGTTAATTACACGGAATGTTTATTAATGGCATGTGTATAATATTTTCATTAAATATTGGGTTTTGCACTTCACCTACTGTTTATAAACACTGAATACTGTGTTCATGAAAATCACGTCAATAAAGGGCAATATTAAAATTACATCTTGCGACACATGTCCATGATTTAAGTAGCTACATTTTCATTTTTTAATTGCATAAACCTCCCGATTGCATATTTTATCAAACATTGTACATTTGTCCATCATGTTTATCCCAAACTGACACTTGCTGTTTGAATATCTAAGTGGGTTATTCAAACGCCTCAAACTATTGTCACATTGCAATGACTGCCTCTCAATTGTATGTAAAATTCAGTAACAGCACAGTAAGAAAAGAGTAGTAAAAGTAGTAAACCTGTATTTTAGTGTTCGTGTACATGGTTTGCTATGGGGCAGTAATATCAATAGAACAATAGATCCCACAAGGAAGTCTTTAAAAATCAATCTACCCCATCAGGGAAACGTTATGGAGTTTGAGATTTCAATAGGAACAAATGAAAGCAAAAGAAGGGAAACAAAGGTCTTCCCCACAGTGACCCGTATGTAAGACCATGTGCGCAGGCATGTGCTAAATGCCATTCAAAATGTGATGACAAAAATGCGGTCTATAGACTTACTGAAGTCTCTTCTCTGTGCACCTTGTTCTTTACAGTGACACTCTACAAGTGTGATGTGGATCGACAGGACTGTAGTCGCTGTCTGTCCAACGAAACAGCAAGACCGGAGTTGGAGTGCCGATGGTGTGGTAGTCAGTGCGCATTCAGAGATGATGATATGTGTAGCAGTGGAGCCCGCGACCCCAGTGACCCCTGCCCTGCACCTGCTCTACAGAAGGTTACATTCAACTCTATCAATTGTTTTTTTATGTTTAACCATCAAACTATGTGTTTAATAGCTCCATGGTTTAATTGTACCACCGCAAACTGCCCTGCCGGTTACTCCCTGTACCTGCCAAACTCCCTGCACCGCCATAAACCGCCCTGCTGTTACTCCCTGTATTTCGCCCCAGACTACTTCACCGGTTACTTCCTGTACCGCCCCAAACCGCCTCGCCTGTTACTCCCTGTACCACCCCAAACCGCCCTGCCTGCTACTCCCTGTACCGCCCCAAACCGCCTCGCCTGTTACTCCCTGTACCGCCCCAAACCGCCCTGCCTGTTACTCCCTGTACCGCCCCAAACCGCCTCGCCTGTTACTCCCTGTACCGCCCCAAACCGCCTCGCCTGTTACTCCCTGTACGGCCCAAAACCGCCCTACATGTTACTCCCTGTACCGCCCCAAACCGCCCTGCCTGTTACTCCCTGTACCGCCCCGAACCGCCTCGCCTGTTACTCCCTGTACCGCCCCAACCCGCCTCGCCTGTTACTCCCTGTACCGACCCAATCCGCCCTGCCTATACATAGTATAGATGCTAGTAGGGTAAATTTAGATCTGATTTGATACAATGACAACAAACTGATATGGAAATGTGCATCAAGGAGATGAACATTTTATATCTGTAGATGTAAATCAAGTAGTTAAAAAGGTTTACCTTTCGAGTACGTTTTGTTGACAACATTTGTCATAAATATATTTGATTTTTGAATGGCACAGATCGAGCCTGCAACGGGGCCAATAGAAGGCAACACCGTCATCGAAATTACAGGAACCAACATCGGCCGAAGATTTGAAGAAGTTCGCAGCGTGATGGTCGGTCAACAGTCATGTGATCTGACTGGGTTAGGTGGCCAGTACGTCACTGGACGAAGGTATCTGATTGGTTTGAATTTGTACCTGACAAAATGAGCTGTTACATGTTTAAACCACAGTCATTTGAACCACAGTGATTTGCTAGTTACAGGCGCATTTAAATGGTCCTCCAGATACTGTGCGCCTTGTAAATTCTCTGTAGTTCATTAAATACTTGTACATTACCTTGAGTAGTTCTTTATCAAATGGTCATCGCTGGCAAGGTTTGCGTTGTTTGCATACAATTAATGGAACGTAACACTGACTTAATTCAAATCCGTTCATTACAGTGTACGTTGTAGGACTACAGCAATGAGTCTAGGTGATTCTCAACCTATCACAATCTCCGTCGCCCCTGTTGTGCCTCCAGACAGCACGGACTTGACAAGCACAGGGGACGTTATGTTCACTTATACGGTAAGTTTGGATAAATAACCCGTATAACTTCCTGTACCGTCCCAAACTGCCCGAGCCTCTATGGTTGTATGGATTCATCAATGCATAATATTATGAAGTGCAACACATACTTCACACGCACTTCACACACACTGGGTCAGAGGACAGCCTTTAAAAAGTATTGGTTAAATGTTCAAACATTTGAATTGGTACATGAACGTTTTGCCTAATTAAATCTGGATCCCTTGACCCTTGCTATGTGACACATGTACAAGCACCCCATGAACAAAAATATTGAAAAATTGGGTGACTGCCAACATAAGACAGGATAGCTCAGTCGGTCGAGCATGGGAACAACATTCTGAAGGTGAACGATTCAAATCTGAATTCTCAATTTTATCCTTCGGCTGAACATTCCGTTTAAAGTATGGGCTTATTCAATTTCCCCCTTGTTTGATGAGCACATGACCTTATTTTTTTCTATGTCAAACATTTTTCAACACATTTTTAAAATTTGGTTGTTTTGTTGGCAGGATCCTATGATTACTAGCTTCAGTCCGAGTGTTGGTCCTGCCGATGGTGGTACAGTGGTCACCATCAAAGGAACGGACCTAAACACAGGCAGGGACATCCAAGCAATGATTGCAGACGACGTGACTTGTCGAATCGACAGGGAAAGGTGAGGCTTTGGAGGTTGACAAAACCCCCGCCTTTGTCTCCAGTTTGGTCTTCATCTCAAGCTTAAGATTCTCGTGAATCCTGCTAGGTTCAAATCCGGTGAAAATACATCCATTGGCCTCGTGAGACAAAATTTGGCGTCTATACAGCAGAAAAAACCCCCAATATTTCACTGGCGTCTGTCAAGTCAGGGGACGCCGCGCTGGAGCCTGACGGAAGTTGAAGACGGAGACAAATTAGCCAAGAATGAGTAAACTCTAATAGTTTTGCCAATTTCCCAGCAAAACAAAAGCTTTGCCTTCTCGAGACTGCTTCGTATTCATTGTAAAGACGGCTTAAAAGAGGCGTTTTGTTAACAGAGCCCATGCATGCATCACTTTATTCCTTTTTAACAAGCTGTTTGGACTAGCGAACATTTTTAGTGTTTTGCAAATTTGTTTCTTGGCCGTTGAAACACCTCAGATGTTTTAAAATTTTCGTATTCCATTGTAATGTTATTTTAAAATCTTGTTTCCCTTAGTCTAAGCAAGGAGGCAGTGGTGTGTCGCACCACAAATTCTTCCGTGGGCGATGCAGGGAGGGTCTTCTTGACATTTGACAGTGCTCAGAGACGATCAGAAGCAGAGTTCACCTATAAACCCAACCCAAATATCACTGATATCAACCCACGAAGGAGTATCATGTCGTAAGTGCGATAAGTGTGTTTTAGTCAGACTTATTTGGTACACATGATGGTATACAATGTACACTTAAAACATTCTGAAGCCCTCAGACAACATTTGAACAACCCAGTCAACCCCAGAAAACTCAGTGGTCTAGTGGTATGACATCTGCACCACTAAGCAGGAGGTCGTGGGTTCAAGTCCCACTTGAGCAAGCTTGTGATTTTTTTCTTGGAAGTCCTCTGTAAACACCGAGTATAGAGTGTTTATGACACACGTCGGCGAAGGACAAAAACAGATATAAGATACTGATTTTGTTTGTGCACAGGGGTGGCCGAACAGTGTATGTGACTGGTCGTAACTTCCTACAGATACAGACCCCACAGATAATCAGCACACTGGAAACGGATGGCAACACAACCTTGACATTTGAGAAGGTAAAGTTGTAGTCCATTTGCTAAAGTTACAATTGGAAACGTTGCGTTTACAATTGGAAACCACGGACTCTGAGGCAGTTTGGCCTTAAGATTTCCGTGACTGATCTTGCTACACTGAGCAAGCTTTGTTTTATCCCATCTTCATAGCCATGCCAAGCTATCAGTGACACCAACATGACCTGTGAGACTCCAGACTTAAGCTCAGCCCTCGGCTACGGAGTCAGGCTTAGTGGCCGCAGCAAGCGCCAAACAGCGCCCTCACCCATCATCGGTTTCATCATGGCAGACGTGGCCAGTCTACTAAGGTGGTCAGAGAACCAAGCGCCCCCAGGCTTCCAGTTTGAGTTCGTGCCGGACCCTGTCTTTGATCGCTTCATAGGAGATGGTAACATCCTTGAGCTGGATGGCACCAAGATCACAATAAGGGTAGGTACAACCTTAATATATTTGCGACCACGACGACCGAATTTCATGGCTCCGCTACAGCGTACGGCGCTTAAGATATCACTTATACCACAGAAATGTTGGGCTATTTTCGTAAACACAGGATTCCTAGTTGGAGATCCATTTGCATAAGCCAAACTTTGTTGCTAGTCCTTGAGATATGATAACTATCGGTGCCAAATTCTCTGCTGTAGTTACTGGAGGAACACTTACGTATTTTAAACGGTCACTCAGTTTAATGAAAAAAGTTTTAATACTTAAAAATAAACTGTCATCAAAATGAGTAAAACATTTATGTGTGAGTTATTGGGTTCTCCCAACATTGTCCTCTTCTTGTTGTCATGGTAACTGACCGCATCCAGGGAAGAGACCTCGACAATGCGCAGACTTCGATGGAGGTGCGAGTGTTTATCGGCACACAGAAATGTAGCGTTGAAGTCTTTGAAAGCTCCATCTTGACATGTGAGGCTCCAGAGCTGGAACCAGAGCCCCTAGACTATCAGGGGAACCGGACCAGCGTAGAACTGCCTGCTGTATATGTGAGTACATATCTATTGATAAACCATTTAGCACATGTTCTACACTGATCCCTGATGAAAAAATACTTTGCGTGGGTGGTTTGGGACGGCAAAGGGACTAACTGGTTAAGTGAAGTACCTGCTGCTACACATGTATATCACAAATTAAAATGACGCTATACTCATAATATATTGGTTTCCAAATTTTAATAAACTCCCCCAATACACTTCAGTATTTGCAAATTGTGTTGGTCAAGTGGATGGACACTTAGTGAGCAAGGGTTAACAATAGGACGGTTTTTCCAATTCTACCACTGAGGAAGTGATATGTATGAAGTTCATATTGGTCAGTCATTATTGGCCCATACAGTAGGTGGGCGCAGGCATCTTGGGGCTTCTTATGTTGCCCTTGTCTAGTTCTCAGTCCTATTTAATAATAAGTGGTTGAAGAGTCTGGAGTGTTGATAACACATTGCAACCGATGCAAACTAGTGTACGTACTTGTGCAAATGGATAGATGTTTTCAGCAGCTCATATAATCAATCCCACGACTATACCAAGCCAATCTTAGTAGTTGATAAAGCGCGTGAGACTGTGAGGAGCAAGCTGAGAGGAGAGAGAGTTTCAAAAGCTTAAAGTGGAATGGTCCGCCTGCCCGCCTGCCCCCTCACTCCCCCTCCCTCCTCGTGTCATTCTCGTCCGCCTGTGGCCGGCCCTGCAGGCTGCCGGGGGGGCCGTGCTGCTGACCCTAATTTGGCTCTCTGAGGTATGATGGGAGGTACGGTTGAGGTGGCTGAATGAAAAAAAAGAAAGGTCTGGTCAATTGGCCTATCTATCTTGCTCCCATCACTCCATCTTCCTTTGATGGGACACTGATGCTTGCTGCTATGAAGAGGAAGAAGCAGCAAGAAAGAGAAGCAAGCAGGTAGGGAGGAGGCTATGGAGATTGACCAAGATGATGTTTCATGAATTCTGAGACTCTGTCTCTTAGACACAACCACCACACTCACTTATAATAGCTCAAATAATAGTCGTTCTGTGACCGATTCTTCAGGACTTTAATAATAATGTTAATCACTTGCAACGAGGTCTATGCGCTAAGTTTTACTTATTTCTCCCGTCCTATGACCTTAAAGATGGCCTGAACACAATGATGAAGACCTCGACATCTTATGATCTACAAGATCACGATTAATCATAATTGTTGACATAAAAATGTATTTCGGTTAATAAGAAATTTTACCAAAATGACCTTGACTTTCGCCTATTACGTGACCTTGACCTCCCGCTATTATAGAAACCTCGAAAATCGATTCAGCATCCCAAAAATCCATAATTTTGACACTAAGATTATCAAAATCGGCTCATTAGTCACTGACATATGACACTTAGCGTTTAAATTATTCGCACGGCGGCCATCTTGGAAATATGCAAATTATGGCATCATGGGACATTTTTGTTCGCTGGCAACATCAACATTCTTTAATCCGATGTCCTAGGGATTCTAAAAAATCATCTTGGAATTTTGTTTTAGGGGGTGCATGGAAACCCATTTCTCCTGCCGTACTTACAATTACGAAATTCCAGAGGTCAGAAGTTCATGTCCTACTCCAGTCTTTTTTGTTCGTTATCGTTGCATCGCAGGTACTACACAGCCGACGGTATTTTTTCATCGGCTACGTCAGATACATTACCAGTGTAGAGATCGCTTTGTACATAGGCATCGCTGCCGCGGCCGTAGCGCTGGCTTTCGTGGCACTGGCTCTCTTCCTATATCGTAAGCTGAGGGGCAAACAGAAGGAGATTGGAGCCATCTTGATAAAGATGGAGAAAGTAGAGCAAGCGGAGGATCTGAGAATGGGTGAGTTACTGTGACTTCATTTGTATTTTCTTGAGCTTCTGTAACTCTTATTATATAAGGACTCCTACATTGGCTAGGAATGATGCTAGCCTTTCACATCAATGTTTGAGTTGACAACACAATTTTTGTTGTGTAGCCTGGTGTGGATTAAGAGCGATAATTTTTAGAGGAAGGGCTAGTTGGCTATTTCTGACCTCTTTCCGAAACGGATTTGTTTTCGTTAACATTTTTTTTTTGCTTTTTCGCAACTTCTGCGGAACAGCCTATGTTTTTCTCCTGATTGTTCGGATTTTCCGCAACGTTGCAGAAAAATCTCTGCGATTGTTTCCCATTTTTTCTTGGGCCTATCTATCTATCTATCCCAAATACCATAGACTTTTTACTGGTCTTTTCTGGAGGCCTCTTTGGCCATTGAACTAAGTCATGTGCAGATGAAACTTAACATAGACATGCCATTAAAGCGATAGTAAAGTTTGTGTCTGGACAAGTGACATCATGATGACGTCATCACGTGTCATGTGATGACATCAAAGGTGTAAAGGTGTATTTTAATGGCCTATATCTGCAGAACTACGAGGCATATTGTGTTGAAACTTTTCATGCTCGTAATTATGGAGGCATGTTTTATAGAGGAAAATTGAGATACAAAAACGTCATCATGACGACATTATGTGATTTGTAAACGTTATGTAGATTATCCATTTAAAAAAGAAGATTATCGCCATATCTCACGAACGCCAAAAAAATGGCAAACCTTTGTCCACCAGTGAAGCACAATATGATTGTCCCTATCATCATTGTTCTAGTGACCTAACCTGTCACAGTGCTGATTCGGACCTCTTTCATAGAGACAATGACAATGTGCAATAAAACTAATATCGTTTGGTAAAGGATACGTCCTGGCCTTTTCCCCTGTAGTTTCCTCTTTCTGCAATATTCAGTAAATTTCTGACAATTTACATTTAAAATTGGATTTATTTTATTTTTAGACACCTTATATAGGTCTGATTGGGTTGTAACGTGGTGTTTACCCGGACCGGGATTTGTTATGGATGTAAATTAATGTGACGTCATGATGAAATGTCATGTGATGTCACATTTAAGGTGCATATTCAAATGCCTTTATCTAGAGAACTATATGTCCGATATGGTTGTAACTTGTTATGTACCTAGATCGGGGTTAATATAAATATAAATTGCCTTCACGATGAAGTCATCACATGTCATGTGACGTCACATGTCATGTGACCGACTGACCGACTATAGCTGAGGTAAGTCAAGACTTTCGGATACAGCTCGATTAGGCAAGTCTTGTTTGTTTCACCTACGCGATTTTTCTTCATATTTACAAACTAAGGAAAGGAAGGCCAAAATATCAGGAGTTATAGCCAAGACGTTGCACTTGAAATGAAAAACAAACAAATGGTATTTGTTTTTAGTATGATCAGCTATTTTGTACATACAAGTTCTACTCGTTTAAATTAAATTATAAACTTATTACTGCCCTTGTCTACCAGGTCTATATGTTGTGTAATTGCAATACTGTGCAACATGCAATAAAAAGTTCAGTGTTGTTTTGTACAACGTACAATCTGACACGGAAGTCATTTTAAAATATAAAAAATATGACAAATTAAACTAAACAGTGACATCCTGAAAAAGGCCACTTTGTGTGACATTTTGTTTTCGTGGATTTGTTTTTCAGAAATGAAACCGAAATCATATCTCATAAAGAAAAAAAAATATCTTATATAATTTCAATGAAGAAATTTAATTCAAAGCTTTTTTCTCTTTCTTCTGTACTGTTTGTTCCAAGCTACTGAACATTTAGTGAGAAATTACAATGCGAAGGTGCTATTAACAGAAAAAGAGTTTAATCAAATTAAATAGCGCCCTCCATTGTGTCCGCAATATCTCAAAAAGATTGTCTTAAATAAACAAAAAACTGAAACTGTCTTAAAACTGAAACATGTTCGTACACACAGAGAATACGACGTCTGAGTCGGATGGGCAGCAACTGGAGCTCCCGACATCGGCAGGGACGAGCGCCGCCAACGTCCATCATCTTCATCCGGGAATTGCGGCCGAGGACGCACAGATCAAGTTCAGCCAGTTACAAATAGGGGATAAACTCGGGCAGGGTAAATATATTAGGAACACCAACGGAACATGCTTCCTAACCCACCACTCAGAAGTCGATTTTTAAAAACTGTTAATCAGGAGTGAGGAAATGTACCGTGTATAGATTGATGCTGTTGTTTACCCACCTTCTTCTCTTTATGGGTATGCTGGGAGTAGCTCTATATCATAGAAAGGAAAGAAAAAAGGGAAAAAAGCACCCCAAGCCTCAAAAAAGTGAGTCTCCCCTGCTTTTCGATTTTGCCGTTGTGTAGCTACGTCTACAAATTTGGGTGCATCAACTGCTGAATTGGCGCAGGACATAGCAATCATTTGATGGAAAGGATACAAATTATCATGTTTTTCATTTCCCTATTTTTTCATTGTTTACTAATGCATGTAATTAAATACACCACTATTGACCCCAATAACTCGCTCTTCCAGGTGCTTTTGGGACAGTTTATCGAGCCGTCTTAAACAATTGGTCATCCGGAGAACAACGCATTGTGGCCGTTAAGACGGTAGAAGGTATGTGGCAATGTATCGTCCCAATCACTCATTATTATCAAGCTGTAATTTTAGTGTTTCCAATTTGCCACATCCGAGCGGAATTCTGGTGGTAGTCCAGGCTTGGTCGGCAAGTCTTGGGCTCGTCACTGTTTGAAATCAATTGCGCTCAGTCATCCATGACTAGGATTTGAGTAACATCTTCATGGAAGCTGATGATGTAAACATACTAACAGACTAAGAGTGCTGAAGTTTACAAATTGAAAATACTTTCAAATGACCTGTTTTGATAAACCCTTTGGGTCAATTAAGTACAATGTGATGCATCTCATGTGACCGTATTCTTGGGCGAATGAGGGCGCTATTACGGCCCCATTTCAGGGATGTAAATATACGTAAATCGATGGTATTACAAATTGCTAAAGCTCAACAATTTATTATTTTTTTTTAACGATTTTAGTTAAGTTACTTTACTGTTTCGAAACATGAGTTTGTGTGTGTTGGTGCCTAGAATATGTGAATATGTATAGCGCCCTCATTCGGTTAAAAATATAACCTATTCAAACGCAGATCCAGATCCTTCCAAAGTCGTCCAATTCCTGAAGGAAGGATTGTCAATGAAGAGCTTCAATCATCCCAACGTACTGAAGCTGCTTGGCTTGACCTTTGACCGATCGGGTCAGCCACTCATCGTGATTCCCTTAATGGCAAACGGTGACCTGAAATCTTTCTTAGTGAAGCAAAAACAGGTAGATCTGTTCCTCCCTTGATTCTTTACATCCACGAGCAAAACTGCACTCATTTAAAACTTGTACAACATTTGACCAGAAAACAAACTCACCACGTGACCGTGTTTAGCCAACCAGGATAAAGAATTAGCAAGACGTGAATCCAAAATCAACTTAACCCAAAGCTAAAGTCCAAAGCTAAAATTATTTGTGTGTTATTTTCATAATTTATAGCGATTAGATTTCTAGCTTTCAATCAGAATTTAAATCTGGAAAATATTGGTTTAACCTATCAATTTTGCGTTTTGGCATTTGCTTTTATTTGCGTCATTGGAACACGTTCTCCTGTTTTTCTATAGAACTTGAGTCACACGCAGCTGACCATGTTTGCCTATCACGTGGCCCTGGGTATGGAGTACCTCGCGGAACAACAGTTCGTCCACAGGGATTTAGCTGCGAGAAACTGCCTGTAAGATCACGAATTTTACCAAATAATAACCCCCATTATACATTAACGAGCATTACGCTTTGCGGTTTCTTTTCCCCTAAAAATAGCACAGTAATGATGTCAGTGAGGAAAGAGCAGTTAAGTAAGTTAAAGTTTTGGTAAATTTTCTCTCAAATCTCCTACCTTTTGACCTGAAAATTTGGTCAGTGGTCAATGTAACCACATTAAGTTGCAATATTGTTTATATATTTTTATATGATACCGCAGGAGGTGTCATGTTATAATTATATTTACACCGTTTGTATCAGCACCTGTTAGCATCGATCGGCATATTTCTCAAAGTGTGCCAAAACTCCGCTATATTTTAGTTGGATACGCAGGAATTAAGCCAAATAAATCTCCTTATTGAAGGGTCGATGACAAGCTTGTCGCAAAGATAGCGGATTTCGGCTTGTCCAGAGATCTGGACGAGTCCGATTACTACACCAGCGGGGACAAACAGGCCAAGTTACCCATCAAATGGATGGCACCAGAGTCAATGGAACGTAAGGTGTATGACACCAAAACGGATGTGGTAAGTTTGTACTGCTTATTACATTTTATATAGTTTTCTATTACTCATCTATATTGCTCGTTGAAAATAGTTTCATATGTGTTAAATGTTTTCATATCCTTGTTGATGAAATATTTTAAATGAAAAAAAAAACCCGGCAGATGTATAAATATCGGTCGTAGGTCGTTCTATAGGGTGTCTAAAAAAACCGAATCATCAAACCCCCTTCTTTTTCACAGCTTACCTCACAAATATCGATTAGAAATAAGTGGCGATTTTTCAATTTGTCCGTAATGGATTTGGGGTGGGGTAGTGTTGCTTTCTTTAATGTTTTAATTTTTCTTTCTTTATTTGGTTCTCTTAAGTGTTTTTAAATTTTTTTGCAACAATGGTCATTTATCCTTTTGAAAGTAATGGTAGTCCTGAAATGGACTGTTTGGTTAACTTCTGAGATGTTTACTGCACTGCTCTGCCTCTGCCCTCTACTTGGTAGCCTTTTGCACAAATGCAAGTTTCGGCCCGTGTTCTTATTGCGGCAGTCAAAATATCAGTCGCCGTGGACAAAATAACAATCGGTACTTTCTCTGAATATTTATCCGATCTTAAAGTTAAATTTTTTTCGGTGTTGAAAAGCTAATGAAGCATACTCTCTACGTGTGTATCGATATCGTCGATGTTTTTTTAAACTGTGAAAAAGAGGGGGTTTGAGGGTTCATTTTTTTTTTTAAAGACCCCTGTATATTTTGCTACTGTTTGATATACCAATAGTGGGAAAAAGACCGTATGAGTGGCTCAGTTCAATTGTGAATAATAATCACGGTCCCTTCTTCAATTGCAGGCGTATAGCTTTTCCTCTTTTTATTTCGGGAAATAATAACGCACTGTTCCGATGTCGTCACAGTGTTTAAAATATTGAACCAATTTACAAGAAAAACAATCTCGTCTGACTTGCCGCACTTAACATAATGTATCCCCTTTTCAAATGTCTTCCTCTCAGTGGTCCTACGGGGTACTTCTGTGGGAGCTGTTTTCTCGTGGTCGAACGCCCTACCCTGATGTTCACAACAGGGACGTGCACTCGTATCTAAGGCAAGGCAAGCGTATGAACCCACCTAGGTTTTGCCCTACAAAGATGTGAGTAACCCTACTCCTGTTCAATGAAATTTTACAATTGCCATCAAAAATGAAAGTTACAGTTCGAGTTCTAACCTTGTCAAAATAATAACATCTATTTCAGGCTGGCGTTCCAGTGTCGCGATGAACCAAACTATTTCTACGATTTGAACAGTTAGGAGTGACTTCACACAAAAGCCTGCTACAGTCGTACGAAAACGACTCCAGAGTGAATACAAAGTTTGCCCGTCTGAAATTTAAATAGCCTTACAGTCTTGGTCGACTGCAGTTGCTCCTGATGCTATTAGTTCTGATTGACTCTGGAACACCAGTCTGAGCTGACGGTGTTTATTTTTCTTCTTGGTCTTGTCTAGATCTGCCATCATGCGACACTGCTGGCTGGACTCCGCGAAGAAGCGATGGTCCTTCGGTCAAATAGTCCGGGAGCTGGAACCACTTGTGACCCACGCGTGAAGAATTGAAGAGTGGGCTACTATAGGAAAGCCGACGGTGGTGATTACAGAAGGTACCAGCAAAGTTATAGCTCGACCTTCTGATTGCTTGCTCTTACCATTATAGCCTAGGCCTTGATAATATTTGATATGCCTTGTTATGCTTTATATAATACGCCCATGTAGCGTAATATTACTTATCATACATACATATTAATCAAGTACCTAATGCATGAGGATGAATAAAAATACATGTATATGCAAGGGTAAAATTATTAGCACCCCATATTATCCAATTGTAAGATAGCGATTAGTATCAGCTTAATCAGTTTTTATATTATATATTATTATATTATGACATAAGGCCTACCAATCATGTTGTTTTCTTTGCCTGTCAAATTTATCCTGAATTTCAACTTGCAGTGGATATGTTAAATTAGCTATGTATTAGTTTAATAGCTAGGTATTTGAGCTGCATGGGCAACTAGACAAGTGCTATGGTACGTGATCACGTGATAGTACGTAATTGTGCTAAACATTATAGTAACTAGTGCGATGTAAAAATAACGTATGCCATTCTGTTGAACCATTGGCGAGATGCGACTTATTATTTTGTACAGGCTAGTTTTTACTTAGCGAAATTGTTTCACTTGTTACAATTTTTTGAAATGCATGGCTTTGATTGGTTTTTCTTTTAATTGTAATCAGATGTAAACTTATTGCTACACCTCTTTTGCAGTTTCTGTCATAGTGTGTCTTTGATGGCTGAAATATTTTCCGTTGTCTTTATAGGCTTAGTCTCTAACAATCAAACGCGGGTCCAGCTGCTGAAGTTTTTTTTTTGAGGGGGGGGGAGGCAATTAAGTGGCCGGCGACCGTTGCAAATTCGAGTCTGTGTAAGGAAAGGGTTTGAGTATAGCACTTCAAACACGCCGTTTGGTTGCTGCGGCGGTGGACGTGGAGGCCTCTATCAACAAGAAGAATCAAATCCATGTTGTTGATACGGACCTCCCTTGCCAAAGGGGAATCCAATCCAATTCAGTCTGGGACCAAGACTATTCATGGCGCGGGAATGCAGACGACCTTACCAGTTGCAAACGAGATGCAAAACTGGTAAACTTTTCTCAAGCCGTTAGTGTGTAACGATCGCTCTGACTATTACCAGTATGGCGCCGGATATTCTGGACTTGTAGCCTTCACTTCATGATTGGTTTATTTACACTATACGTACAGAGTAGTATAATCCACGGCCAAGCATGGTCGAGTGGCATGCATAAACAGACTGAGGCTACTCTAATATTCCTTTAATGCAATAGCTAAATCTATGGTGAACCTAAAAGGTCATACATTATATGTATTATAATCATGAGAGAATGAAAGTGGTGTGAGAAACTGAATATCATGTAAAACGTCGAAGGTTATTTTGGTAAATGTATACCAAAAACAATAGTTAACAAAAATCTGACTTTAATCAATGCCTTTCGAGATTCGAGGTTCCATTGATAGTTTAAGGGAAAAAAGTTATATGTACTTCAAGATTTGCATGGCTGAACATCTGAGCTCAACATCATGTATGATTGTAAAGAATTAATGTCCCTACAAATTTGTGCTGAGCCATACATTTTCTCTAGATTAGGAATACCTAATAAAGAAGTTGTGTAATTTACGAAGTACTGATATCGACAGCTCCCCTTGCAAGTGAAACACTTGGTACCATTTTCACTTGTTCATGTATTTTTTGTTTAGTTCCCCAGAATAAAATCCCGCCAATTCCTTTTTTTTATAGAGGATTTTTTTTCACAGCGCAAAGTCTTTTAGTTGCCAGTCCAAGCGCGTGCACCAAAGAAATCTCGCGGTTCTAATGGTACTTTTTAACTCTCTTTCCTGAAGATTATGGAGCCACCATCTTCATCTTATTATTTTTTACATTACACCTCATATATAAGCAAAATGAAAAAAAAAACACACCTCATATAAGCAACATGATTTCCGCTTGTACGCAGCATATTGTCAATCCAAGCACGAACAATCAATTCACTTTTCATAGTTCAACTGGTACTCTTTACCTGAAGATATTTTTCCTGAAAATATTTTAAAAGTTACTGTTTTCACCCTTTTTTACCTCTAAATAAAAACTGAAATCCTCACTTCTTGTACGGACCATTATTATCCAAACTTGACAGCACATCACGGTGTGCAGCAATGCTCGTCCAGGCAGGGGCATCACCAAGCCAGTAGTTGGCCGTTCCATTGGTACGCCTTCCCCGATGCCTGTCTTCCTCGAAGTTTCAGCAGTGTGTCTAAGATGCCACAGACGCTTTCCTTTGGACTGAGTTTCCCGGCGTGTCTTTTGCCCATGTCTGTATTGACCAACCCAGGATGCATGGCCACGGCTAGGATACCGTACGAAGCAAAATCGTGGGCCATGCAGACGGTCAGCATGTTGACTGCTACCTGTTATAAAGAGGGGTAAATGTGGTAGTCAATTTAAAGGATATGGTCCTAAATACTCGACTAAACTATAGTCCAACCAAATGTAATGTGAACAAAACCTCGATTCCAGCAAAGATAATTGAATAATGATTAACCAAAATTCTCGCTCGACTCTCTCCAAGTGTATATCTTTCCTGCCATACCTTGGTCATCCTGTAGGATGCAGACTTTCCGTTCTTGGTGCTGGCGAGGCTCCCCATTACCGAAGACATGTTGACCACGGCGGCCGTTTGCATGCTCATTGTCGTGTCGTCGCTTGATGTCAGCGCTGCTGCCCTTTTCAAGGCGGGCAGAAATGCCTGTGGACGATAGAAATAGTGATCATTCACATCTGTACATGAGGTGTGGCCCCCAAATCCCCCGTTCCCTACCTTTGCCGTCTATGGTTGTGGGTCCTACCTGGGTAACCAACATTGGTCCGATGACATTCACGCGGTAGAGGTTCACTGAGTCTTCGCAGGTTGCTGTCTCGCAAGTGTGGCCTGAGAAGATAGCAGCATTGTTGATGAGGACAGTCAGTCCTCTCTCGCCCACCACGCCATCCACCTCTCTCACCGCTGCTGGAAAGTCGTCTTCTTTAGTGACGTCTTAAGAACCAAATAAGGTATAAAAAACAGGAACAATTGAAGAAGCAAAAGACAAGACAAACTCTTGCAAACAGTCGTCAAATATTTATCTCCTTAAAAGAAATTACATCTCCAAAATTGGCACTGTATCTAGTGTAGGTAAAAACGTTTTTTTAACCCACCAATTCACCATGACGTCATCTAGCAATGATACAATGGGTTCAATCTACAATGTTACACACAACAAATTCAAAACCATACCAATCTGTAAAACTTTCACTGAAGGATTTTCCATGGCAATGCCTTGCAAATCCTGCAAGAAAATAAAAACGAAGTAATTTACAATGCATAGAATAAAGTTCATTTCAAACAATACAGCAACAACCATTAGTAGAATGCAGTGGTAGTTCGGAATGGAAATTAAAAATCATTCGGATTTTTTAACACTCCGAATGGGAATACATAAAGGTATTTAACTGTGTCAGTCAAGCTTCCACTATTTCCGTGATTTTCGCAGTTTTGGACAAACCCCCCCCCCCCCAAAACAAAGTTGGTTCCTGTGAACGCACTTGTACGTCGTATATTTCCCCCCAAAAGTCACAACCACATGTTGGTTGGACCCGGTTGGACCCTGCATTTCTTTTGCGCGCATGTCACACGCGTAGAAGCGCGCGTGAAATTTGAAACCCCTATCCGGTTCGTTAGTGTGACGTCATCTCAACCATGCGTACTTCACACGGTGTAGCATAGCACTAATGGAACCAGTGTCATATGAAACTCCGACTCCTATGAAAATCGGACTCCTTTTCCCTATTATTGGTTAATCCCTCACATGAGACCAGTCACTCTCCTCATTAACATACTTACGCAAGCGCAATACTACCAACGAGTCCATATTTCATGGAGTCGGATATTCACGCTACACCGGAAGCTAACGCAACCTGAGTGTTTATCCAATGGGTGCTAGTTATCACATCAGTGGTGCGTGCGCGTGTATGACGTTTTTACTGTAACGAACCGGATTGGCCGATGGAGAACTCAGTGCGCGTGTACCACCTGTGTGCGTACCGTATACCACATGCAGTTGTGCATGTTAATGGCCTCGGTTTTTGGCGTCAAATAAAATAGTTCATACCTCAGCATTTTCTGGCGAGCGACAACACGCAAACACGTGTTGTGGTGGACTAGATAAAGCCAGAAGCTGACGGACATACTCGAGTCCGATACCTCGGCTGGCTCCTGTGACCAGAACGGAAAACATCTTACTGCCAAAAAGCTGTAGAAAAAAGGGTAAAAATCAGGCCATTGCAACAGTGGTTTCGCATTGATCAAGATCATGACATTTTGACAAGAAACTAATCTGTCATCTAAATTTGATTATGCGTAGATTAGGCAGGGCTCGACACAAAATAAGGATGTGAGCTCACTGTTGCCAAAATGTAACTTGAGTACCGATATTGTGCGTCTTATTTATCCTAACCTTTGGCCTTGATGAAACGTATTTCGAAAACCGCACGCCCGCGCGCCCTCTCCTGCACCTTACGTCACATACGTTTTCATACGCTTATTAAAAATAGTAATACTTTTTTTTTCAAAACTGCGCGATGTCTGTACGATATGGATTATAGAAGCCTCGTTTTCCGCACCAAAAAACCTGTATCTTGTGTTGCAAAAGATATTTGCTGAATAACGCGACGTAGAAATCTCATGTTTGAAAGGATTGACTCTACAAAACAAACTTTCAAAATTTTAAGCACTGTGCCGCGCGTTAGATACATCATATCAGTTCTTACTGCAGTCCTAATTTAAATGTGCCACTACTTGACACATTTGAATCAGATAATTCCAGGGGTTAAGATCGCGCAAGGCATGATGGGAAACAACATGGCACAGCAAGATCGTACCCATGGAAACGTTGACTTTGGTTTCAAATGTACTTGAATACTTGTCCGTCATTGCGTTTCTGTCCCTTGCGCGTAAGTTATTTTGATGTGGATTTAATTGAAAGGCGGAGGTGATGAACGTTGACATTTTGAGGATTTTGTTCTCTGGAAGTATGTTTTACGGACCTTTTTCCGTAAAATATATGAACACAGCGTCCGCTCAACATATTTGCATGTGAGGGAGGGGAAGGGTCCAACGAATTTAAAGTATGGGATATCTTTCCATAGCTCCAGTATGAAATAATATAGCGCCCTCTGTTTTAATACACATCAGATGCGCGATGACAGAAGGGAACTTTATTATTCTCCTGCAAAGTATGCATAATGAGCAGTTTAATAAATTTGAAGAACACCAATTGTTTGGACAATAGAATTCTTATGAAAAATCACTTCTGATTAAAGGATTGTATCGCACACTGCATTGTAACCATGCAGGGGCCTTGTACTGATCGGCTTTTATGGTATAAACAGATATCCACACGAAAAAGACAACTATTTCGGATAATGGTACATTGTGCATAAATTACACACATTATCATTGTAAAGTGGCTTTATTGGATATGTTGACCCTAAAACATGGGTTTACTTGACGCCTCGTTTGATACGATTGGACAAATTCTTGCGGAGAAATTTTAAATAGATAGGGCCTAGATGTTATAATTATATCTGATAATGGTGGGTATTAATTTGCACAATGTGAATCAACGAATTCAACGAATTCGTTAAACATAAAAAACATAGGTTAATATACCTCGTTTCGTTTTATTCGACAAACTCCTGCGGAGATATAGATGGAAGTTAAATTTTAGATAATGGCGGATGATAATTTGCGTATTATGCATAAAATACACACACATAATCATTGTAAAATGGCTTTAATGAATTCGTTTACCCTAAAAACAGAGGTTTAGACGCCTTGTTTGATACGATTGGACAAATTCCTGCGGAGATATTAGATAGATGTTGTAATTATTGCCAAATTTGAGAAACAATAGCGAATAGCGTGAACTCAGAAAGAACGTCGCCTGTGTAGCTATCATTGGCTTGCCCGGTACATGTAATTGGTTGCAAATTGACGTAACAATCGATCCCACCATAGATAGAGCTCTATATGGTCCCACTGTATACTTGCGCTTGTAACGAAATATACATACTCGTAGCTTTGTACATTAAATGTCGGTCTTTACATAAGAATTGGGCTTGAATCCTGACCTTAGTGTGAACTCGCTAATCTTTATTATATCTAACCAGTCTGTATACACTTTGCTGACGTACGGTATTATTGCACGCCCAGTGGCCAACACGTCCTTTCTCCTTACAGTGGGCCTGTAATCGGGTGCACGCTATCGCACTTGTAATAATTGTGCGGAGGCAGATTCCATAACACATCACCAGCCCACAGACGGGTAGGCTACAGGCTGAAGGTGCAAGACAGAAATAGCATACAGAAAGGAAAAAGAGACCTTTGATTCAACTGGAAATAATGTTTATTATTTTCAGCCCTAAATTACTGACTTACTTCAGGTCGGTCGGGCTAGCTGGCCGGTCGGTCGGTCGGTCGGTCGGGCTAGCTGGCCACAAACTTCGAGCAAAAACCTTCGATGTCCAAACCTACAGGTTCACGGACCAATGACTCAAAAGGCCACAACAATAATGCATGCTATTCTGCCGGGGACGGCGTATTAAATGACTGTCGCACGTGGACTGCATGCATGATGTATCGAGCTCGAGCCATCGGACCATAACGGGCACAACTGTCCAGTTAGAATGCAGGTCAAAATAATAGTGACCTCGTTATTGCGATTTAGCCCCTGTAGTCAAGGCAAAATACTTCATTTTCTAAGTGAACCTACTACCAATTTCAACAGAATTTTCTCACCACGGTGCATTTCCATAAGGTCCCTAGAATGACATACTAAAAGTCTTTAAGGTAGAGTCCATCATTTGTAATGTGTGCATTATATATGACCTGAAACACTATTTTCCCCCTGAAATTCCACAAAGGAAAAGGACTTGTTCCGAATTCCAGGTATCGTTATTTCCCAGAATAATGATATTGGAAAGATTTAACACTAGAATCTATACGTTCTAGCTAATCGGACCCATCTGAAACAGTCGTTGAATTGAATACCCGGCCCTCTGAACTATAGTTTTATATGAACAGTGACACAATGTAGTCCTCAAGAGGTGCCATTCGCTTACCTAAGTTTAGCACTGACTTGATGAATAAGTTCGTTCAATTTCAAAAGGTTATTTATTCATTCAAATTCATCGAAGCCGGTATATATTATAATTTATTAAGATTTACACATTTATTCACGTGTTCGTATTCAAAATTGTGTCTGTGCTATTTACTTTCAGGTTGATATTTCAACATGATCTGAATTTACGGCCTAAATAAACAAAAAATAAAGAGGATATGTTCAAAGAATTACGAGAAATGAGAACAAGACATATTGTTTTCATTTTTTTTGTTTTGGATTCACAAGACTCATTTTTAAAGTTGTCTTGATAGTCTTCCAATTTAAAAAAAAGGCTAAATGTTTCCTGCAGTGTTACTGCTGGAGTACTCGTACTCGTACTCGAGTACTGCTCGAGTACACGCAAGTACCCGGCACGTACTCGACTATCAGTACTCAAATTATTTGGACTCGGCCCGTACTCGATTCTTTGTGCTCGAATTTTGGCAAGGACTCGTTGGTTTGGACTCGGTACTCGACTCTGGTATACTCGATTCTATAGCTCATCCGATTATATAGCTCATCCTTGAACTCAACGCGAGCGTGGTGGCGCGGTTGCAGTCTGTATTACGGCCATAGATATAGAATAAGAAGACTATATCGGCAGCGCGTGCATACGCCCCCATTCACGGTGCGATCATAGATATAGAACTTATTGTAAGTTCTACTAAAAACTATTTGCTAAAATCTGAAAATAATTAGTGTCCACATTTTAGCTTTTGCTACACTATAAGCGTTTACTTCGCTTCACAGGAATAAAAAAGAGGAAATGCTTCAGACTTCAAATATTTACTTGTCATATTTCAAGGCTGGGTTGGGGCTAACTTGAAAATATAAATAATATATGAATAAAAATATATAAAGCAAAAAAATACTGCATGCTTTTATTAATGCTATTCGCGAAAAATTAATAACAAACTTCATAAAATGCCATGTTTTATTCATGCGAACCTCGGTATTATTTGTACTTTATAACTTTGTTAATAATTTTTTTTTGCGATTAACATTAATAAATGCAGTAATATTTGCGCAGAATTATTTGCTTTATAATTTCAAGGTTGCCCCAACCCAGCCTTAAATATGATGTGCATATTTGAAATCTGAAGCATTTACTCCTTTTATTCATACGAAACGAAGTAAACGATTATTCATTATTTATTTATTTCTGGTAATGAAACCAAAAGTGCATGCCCATGCACTGCAGCTCGCAAGTCTGAAGAAACATGTAGAGATAAGGCTATGAGAAGAAATTACAGTTTTAGAGGTGGGAGGAAAACCCGCAGGAAAAGTCAGGGAAAACCCACGGAATCAGGTAGGGACTGAAAACCCAATCCACATTGTAGACCAGGATGCCGATGCACAGCGCATTGTGCGCGTAGACGGCATTGCATTCGTCACGTTTGGCGCGCGTTTTTTTAAAAAATCTTTCCTCCAGCACGTGACCCTCCAGGTAAGGCCGCGCGTATGCACGCGCTGCCGATCTAGTCTTTTTTTTATTAAATATCTAGTTCCCGCCACTACATCCAAATTCATAGCATTGAGGATTCGTGAATCGGGAGCCAGCCAAGCCCATGCTTCGTGTGTTCGCTCGCCGCTTCATGGTTACCATTTTTGGATTTTTCTCAAGCATAATCCTTGTTCCAGGGACTATATTGTCCGTTGCCTATCACTCAAACTTAAATTTCTGTAAAATTCCAGAGATTTCCCTGCAAGGGGGTGGGGGGACCGGGAAGGGGGGGGGCAGGGGCGGGGGCACCCCCCCAGATTTACCCAAGTGCCCCTTTTGCGGGCACAAAATGTGGTCCCTCGAGCATAAATGTGCCCCCTCGAGATGAAAACAAAACTGGCCCTAAAATTTCGGATAATTTGTTTTCAGTAACCATTTCCCAGCATTGTCTAGAGAGTTCTGATATGAACAAGGAATATGAAAACCAAGCCCCAAAACCCTTACAATGCGCCCTGAAAATTGGCACATAATGCGTAGTTTGCATATTGGCCGGATTTGAAGAGCGCCCCCTATTTTGGAAGATAGTATCCCCCGACTATTTAGCTTTACGGAGGCCAAGTGTCCGGTAAAAATATGGTGTTGACATTTCAGCACGGATGTGCCCCCCAAAAATGCTGGATACGCTGCTGCACCGACGGAAGATGCCTTTTCCTGAGCAAGTGCCCCTTTTTGGTGATCCCCCCCCCCCAGTTTAAAAACCGTTCCGCCGCCACTGGGTGATTGGGTCTACCCTATCACCCAAACGTGTGTGATCGCTGTTTTACCCTGTTTGAACTTTGCTGCTGCCTCGGCAAATGTAGGGTTATAAATGGAAGACATGATCTACTTTTTAAGAGCATAATATTAATAGTGCTCACATGGCTTCTCAAAAATAAAGTCAGTGCCAGCAGACTTCAGTAGGGAGTTTGAAGGAGCCTTAAATCTCCTTGCAGTTTATGCCGCATTATGCTTATCTAAAAATAAATGTTTAATTACTTTTTGGTCTTTGCGTAAATAAAATTCTGCTCTGAGGCAATGGAAAATGGTTCGTTGCTATGCACTGTATGAAATATTAATTTTCTGCATCAATTAACACATGAAAGGAAAAATGGTAAGGTCAACTGCAATCGGTTATGGCAAAAAAAAAACCCACATAAAAATGGACCAGGATATTTGTAATAAATGTTACGTACGTGTGATTAAAAGTAGCCTTCCGCTGGTGATCCCATGAAAAGTTCTATATGAGAAAATCAAACGCCCGCTGGATCAAAGTTTTACTATTCCCAGGGTCACAGCATGTCTGTATTCGTTTATAAGGCCTCACCTACAAATTCTGTTTAGTTTCTGGATTTATTTGATCAATAAAACAAAATCAAATTCAAACGTTTCTGTATAAAGCATTTCATCACTTGACCAAAGGTAGCAGAAGGAAAAATCTTTTCTTTGAAAATAAGAATTACGCGAACGTTTTAGTTGAATTTATTGTTTTACTGGGCACTGAATGGTGGATTTCAATTAAAGAAGAAAATGATGATCTTCTTTGACTAACTCTCCGTCTGATGATATCATTTTAAAACATTGCAAAATAATTTGTTAGTGTCAAAAAAATCTTTGTGGTAAACTGACCGAAAGTTTGGGAAACCCCCAACCACACATTTTAAGTTGACGCTAAAGTGCTACCTCTCAGGTAATGACGTCATCACGACATTCTTGTTTAACGTCCGCCACTGAAAATTTGAATAATTTTTCGATTATTGTAAAATGCTTTTAAGTTATATTCATTCATTGAACTTCCGGTATACTGCATAAATTAACTGTATTTTCATCAACAACTTTACGTATTGTTACAAACAATTATTAGAGCGCATTTAGTAACGACGGCATGGCATTTGCAAAATTTTGGTAAAATATTTGTCGTCAATTTTTCGGCGACCGACTGACCGACACTTAAGTGATCTGTAGAAGCTCCTGCCAGAGCTTAAAAATGACCGGCTGAGTTTTCCTCGGACAAATCCTTGCCGAAAATGATTTCAATTAATTAGTCTTTCAGCTTTATTATCATGAATATGAATTACAGTAGGACATTAGTGTGAAACTCTTGAGAGAGAAATGGCGTTCATGAAAAGTGCAGATCTGGTTTGTGACTGCTTACAGCCCGATAGTGCGAAGGTTCGATAGTGCGAAGGTTCTTTAATCCGAAGGGGTCATTAGTCCGAAGGTTCGACTGTCCGAAGGTTCGATAGTCCGAAGGTTCGACAGTCCGAAGGGCCCATTAGTCTTGCAATACAAGAGAAACTGCCCTCTTGCTTTGCCCGCGTCGGTACTGTGACGTCACTTTCACCTCTGGGAGTGTTCCTGGGCCATGGGGCAGGCGGAGCGATTCACGGCTAGGAAGGATTCATATCCCGCTCTTGTACTTTGAGTTTCTAGAGTTCTGGATCACCTTCACTTCACTCTCTCATCACCTCTGACCTCCACCCTCGCCGGCCTAATCCCATGCATCTTCGGCCTTTAGCTGCCGTGCGGCCGGCTAGCTCTTGGGCCGTTTTCAACTCGGTGCTTATCATGTTCAAAACCACGGCACAAGTTGCTTTGAGCCTCGCTTTTTCCACAAGGCCTCGGCGGTGGACGCCTGGCGAAGCCGTAGGCTGGATTTCTTGGTGTTTTTGCCAACTGCCCTTTTTTGGTTTTTGAGCCTAGCACCCTCTAGTACTGGTGGGGCTTATTCCCAGTGGCGCACCTAGGATTTGGTTGGAGGGGTGGGGGGGCTCAATTTTTTTTCTCCAAATTCGTTACAAGTTTCAAAAGAAATTGCCCAAAATATTTGGCCGCTGAATTTTTTTTTTCAGGGGTAGTCGATTTTGACGTTAATGGCGCCACTTACACCCCAGGCGCGGATCCAGAAGGGGGGTTTTTGTGGTAAAAAAAACCCCCAGCTTTGTCCAAAAAAAAAATTGTTCATACAAATTCCTAAAACATAAGTAGAACCCCCCCCACCACCTGTGACACCCCAAAAAAAATTATACTGGTATAATGTCCGCCTGTTAAAAATACGGTACACCATTCTGTAATGTAGTGTTAATAATCGCCGAATTTGAACAGCGCCCCCTATTGAAATATGGTACCAGCCCCCAGTTTTTGATGTTACGGAGGCCAAGTGTCCGGAGAAAAAAACTTGTGTACATTTTCAGATTTTTTTTGCTGATGAAACCCCCCCCCTGCGAAAATTCCTGGATCCGCCCCTGGTGACCCCTATTATACTACTCGAACACAGGGCACATTCATATCACCTAGGCCAAATCGTGGGACTAACAAAAACAAATCAAAAAAAAAAAGGAGTGCACCCCTTGTGTGCACTACTGCTTAGTTATTCCAACCGTTTTTCCGAACGGTGGGGAATAAAAATCGGCGTGCCTTTTTCAAATTTATTCTCAGGTAATTTAGGCATAGGTTAAATTCAAGTCACGTGACAAATTACACTGTGACTAACACCCATTTGTTCTGATGGGGCTAGTATCCAACCGTAGTTTCTAGCGGTGGATATATTCGCGGTGAAGGATTGGCAAGCGTGCCAAGATTTGGGCCCAGTGATGCCAAGCATGGCAAGGATTTAGGGCAAGCGTACGTGCCCCGTTTTTTTCTGGCCAATGTGCCCAAACTGTTTGGGTTAATACAATTTGAATAAAACGAAATAAAATAGCGGCTCGAAAAAAACTATGCCAAAAAGAAAACCCTTTGTTTCAAGGTATTTTTTGTGTGTGTGGTCTGAAAATAATAACCATTCATATGAAACACTCTTCATATATATTTTTTCTCAATATACTCTATTTGACACCCCAAAAAATAAAAAAAATTGTGAACTTGGGTCCAGATCATTCTGACTCACCCTGTATAAAGAGGCCGCTACAAGTAATGAGGCATGGTTTGAAAACACGATCAAATAACATAGATGACTCGTACATAAACAGACGTCTTGAATGAATTCATGGGCACTGATGAATTTAGTTTTGCAAGAGTCCCTTTATTTAGCCACAGCTATATCAAGCATAGTAAGATTATAATATGTTAGGAAGCGTGGAAAGATGAAAAGGAATAAGAAAAAGCCTACGTTATTAATAACGAATGATTTCAAGGTTCTTTTTGAAGTATGTCCTTTCAAACACATAAACATAATTATACCTGATTTAAGGATATATTCCATCATGAGAAGCATATCTCAGCTTTTGTAACAATGAAGTTAATTTGATGTACACATGTCTGAGTATTTCACACAACTAACTTGCTCTTTTTGATTTGAAGTCCATTATAATTTCAAACAAACAGTGTTAAATTAAATACATCCTGGGCGAAAAAAAAATACAATCAACAGTTGTTTTGTATTATAGAACAATTTTAGTTGTTGCGCCCCAACTTTAGTGATGGTCCCAACTACATTGTTACGTTACCGTTACTGCACGTTCTGGATTGCAAATGTTACGATCGCTCTCAAAATGCAATGAATCCCAGCTTCAGGATAAAGAGGGACATTAATGTAGCCTAAAAAATATGGTGGATAAACTAAACTCCAATGAATATTTTGGTTCCAATACACAATAGGGTACGAGTGTGCGAACTATACCCTGGGGGGCTTGCGTTCCTTTCCACCCCCCCCCACAAATCCTTGGATGCAAACATGCATCAGACAGCGCTGCCTAATCATAGATGCATGAAGGATGCATATTTCAAAAGTGGATTTTGCCCTTAATCACGGATAATGAAAGACCACGAACCGCCTATACAAAATATTTTTTTCGTGGGGTTCAGGCTCGTTAGATTGTTTCTTATCAGCAAATCAGTGCTAAGATGTCATATCGCACAATACATGTAGTGGACAAATACCCCCTACCCCCGCTGGCTACGCCTCTGTTTAGTCCGGAGTTGCGGACAGGCGGACATTTGTAATTGTTATTTGTATAATTGTCCAATTTTTTTGTCAGAGCAGGGGGGGGGGGTATTGTTGTTACCCCAACACCCCCTGGATCTACGCCTGCTGAGTCACTACAACATTAAAACAGGAACATACTTCTATATAGATTTTTTTATTCAAAACACTTCGTCGATGTGCTCACGAAGTGACAAAAACCTCTTTCTCTGGCAAAAGTTCGTGGCGAGATTATTGCACTTGAAGTTAATCCTTTTTCAAATATATTTTGACCACTATGCGTTGTCTAATAACTTATGCTTTGTTTTTTGCTAATTCATAGTTGTTTGTAAAAAAGAATAGAGCAATGTATTCCTAGCCCTCTTTGTCTCTTCATGAGAACATTACACGCCTTTTTGCACTACGGAAAAAAAGAAAAAAAAAAACACCCAAAAAAACCACATGGAGTTCGGGCGTTTTGTTAAATGTCTTATTCCTGTAATGAAGAAAGTAAACAATATTTCACTTTGAAACTATATTTCGATTTTCATTTTTTTTTTGCACTACGTGAGAACATCGACGACATGTTAGGTCGGTGCTCGAGCTTATAAAGAACATTCGTGTATTTGAAGAATATACAAAATGTCCCCACACGTTAAATAATGCAGCTATTCATGGATCGATTATAGATTTTTGATTTCATTTTAATTTCAACACCGCTCTTAACATTCACGATTACCATTCCCCTTCAGAGTGACTGGCATTGTGAAGGCATCAATGGAAAAAAACCTGGCTGGAACACGGACGCAGTATTGTTAAAAAGGGGAAAATCTTATCATGGAAGAAGAAAATTGAACTAAAATGCCAAATCTAACCCTTTAAATTTTATCGGAATATAAGCCTTCCTGTTGGTTAACCGCTGTCAATCTGTTGGAGATAATAAAAGACAAAACAATAGAAATACCATAATTATCAAGGACTAACGATGAAGACTTTTCAGGGTATCAGACGTTTACATACTAATAAAATTGGCATTATCTTTGTTGTATATGAATTTAAAACTCATATTGAAAAATTAAACCATTGCTAAGACATCACACCATTATTAAAAGTGTGGTTTCGGAACTACGAATCTGTTACGCTGGTCACAAAGTGTGGATTCTGAACGAAGAATCTTTAGTAAAGTGTGGATTCGGAATTACGAATCCACACTTTGAACATGTCGGACACTTGTTCTCCATGATGAGCATTAATAGGACCGTCTGCGTGAAAACTTTTCTTCCGAAATTACCAAACCATCTTCACTGTCATATTCTCCACCGTCACTGCAAAACCAACTTTGAGTCAGAAAGAAATCATCGTCTGAACTATCTATAATGTTGACGAAAGGAGCTGGGAAGAAATGTTGCAACCTGACGCCACTTTTTTTTTCATATATCATCTCAATGAAAGTCATTCATTACAAAAATGATGATAAGACATGTATCTGGGACTGAGAAATATTTCCAATTTTGTTAGGAAATACTTTTAAAAACATTTCTTGACTCTTCATAGACTTTGTACACAATCGCGGAATTGGCGTCAGGTTGCAACATTTTTTCCCAAGTCTGAGTCTTTTCATCTTTACTCACTGTTAATGACAGCGGCGGCGGAACGGGTTTGAAACTGGGCTTCGCGCCTCGTGAATTCTTAAATTACGAATCCAGACTTTCTCGTGTATTCTCCTTAACAGAAAGAGGTTTTCCAGCACTGGGCCTCTCGAGAAAAATGAAGCAATGGGGGGGGGAAGTTTGATCAATCGATAGAGATTGGCTTACCATGATTTTATTCAGTCATGTTCATTGCCAGTATTGTTGGGGTTCTGAACTTAGGCTATTCTCCATGCAATCTCCGTAAAGATTCCCTAAATGGTAGGCGGCACTGGCTACTGTGAAAGTCACAATGATAAAATCCTCCACAATCGTCGTGACTAGTGCAAGCTGAAACAAAAACCAACATGGCTGTGAGTGACACTTATATAGAAAACATTCGTTTGTATAACCCATTGCATTTACGAAATATATTACGTTTACGTTTACGCGTATCGAGGATATGTTACTATATAATTTATGAGTAAGATTTTAGTCTTTACGTGGTGGAGATACTAAATAGTGAAAGGTTTGTTGAAACACCATGTGCAAATAATTTCTCAACTAAGAGAATGGTTCTGAAGAGAACCAGAGGTATAAACTCGACGTTCCGGTCAGTATGCTCTGACCGTCTTCAGGAGAGAACCATTCTCTTAGTCGAGAAATTATTCGCACATGTTTTTCCGCAAACCTTTCATTATATATAATTTATGGTTATTAAGATTTCAGTTTTAGTAGTGGACACACATTTACTCGGCGTGTTCGTATTCGAATTTGTGTCTGTTCTATTTACTTTCGGATTTATAGTTCAACATGATCTGAATTTACGGACTAAATAAAAAATATATAGCGATCTGTCCAAAGATAACAAGGCAATTAGAACAAAACGTATTGTTTACATTTCGTATTTTGGATTCATTACATTCATTTTTCTTTAATTTTCAAAGTTGTCTTGATTGTCCTCCGATTCGAAACAGGCTGAGGCCTAAAACATTAATAAAAAGAGTGGCATATGAAAAATTGCAAATAAGACAAACAACAGGATTTAATTAGATTTGATTTAATAAGCGGCAAACGCAGAGAAAACCGCCCAATAAATGGAGAATTGTACACTCCCGTCAAAACCTAATTGTGATTTTTCTATACATTGAACCCTTGACTACACTTGATTGTAGAAAAAAAAATCAAAATCTTATGTGCTTCGATGATTGTTAGAAATTAGATTAAAAGTCGACGACAGAACTTCAACTGATGAAAACGTCGTCTTGAATGTATGCTGAAGAAATATAATAACTAAAGTGAAATACTATGTGCACAAAAACGAAATTTAATGCATTATTATCATAAAACCCTTTTGGTTCTGTTGGAAAAAATGCGTGAGTGTGAAAAGTTGTCTATGAACAAAACTTCGTTGAAATTTGCAAAAAAATATTTAAAAAAATAACAATAATAGCTTCCCCTGTGGCAGTACAGAACTGAAACACTTCTTTCCAACAGTCTCAAGCCTTGTTTCGTGTGCAATGTTAACCTGTGTCGTGTTATTATAATAATTAAAAAAAAAATTGAGCAAAAAACATCGAACCTGTCCTCTCCGCCATCTCGTGAGCTTCCCGTTCGGTAAAGACGTCTTTCGCAAAGTCGTCTTGGAGAAAGTCTGCAGCACGACATGAAAAAGAAATACTGCTGAATGCACGAAGTGCAAGCAAAGCTGGTATACGTGATGTTCAAAATTTCAAATTTCTTTTCTGAACGAGTTTGAAAGGAATATAATGTCCTGTAACAAATAAATGTGCTTGTTTACATTTGCAGACCTTTGTACCGTTTGTCTCTGGCCCTTCTGCAATGTGCAGAAAAAGCCTTTGTTTTTGTTCTGATTTTTTTCTTCATTATTCTTGTTGGCAAAAATCCCATGGACTTTGTGCATGTTTCATTAACGCGAGGCGGGCGACAGGCGTCGAAGCGCGAAGCCTCGGTATTCATGTCGCAAAGGCGCACGCGTATTAAAATTAGGTCCCACTAGCTTAATTAATTAGTCACTTATCATGGTTCGATTTTTTTTCGTTCGATATCTCATTGGAAAGCTCATAACTAAAGCAATGCTAGAAAATTATCAATTCAATTTAAAAATCTATTTTTCTGAGTGCCACACTCAACACTCAAAGTGCATGTATATACCAACTTAAAAGATAATAACGAAATAACCTTCACAGATATTGAAGTTGTTGACCTTTTGGAAAAAAAATTACCACTGCCAAAAGTAATCATCTAACTTAGAGATGGTGTGAAAGCACGTGGTCGTTATGTAACCCAATTTTATTTGTTTAAACTTCAATTAAAATGGCATCATCAGAAATTCAGCAAAGGGAACTGAGAATTATTGAAAGTGGAAGTCCTTATATACGGGATGAACACTTCATCATCATTAAATTAGCCAACTGAATTATAATAATACAATTTTTTCAAGCATGACAAATACAATAGACCAACGGGGCTGTGTGATTAGTTTTAAAAATAGCTTTAGATGTCATGGGACCGTTGAGATTATGACGGAACTTTGCAGTGAATAAACTTACCGTCCCCCAGTGCGAAGCTCCAGGCACATCCAACGAACATCAGGAGAACCAGGCACATGTAAACCTTCATTCTTGCTAATCTAGAAACCAAGGTAGAAAATAACAGACAGTAAGAAACGTGTCATGACATAGCTGTTTCCTTATGTAAGACGTCTTTTAACATAAAATCGTGTCAGTCTTTTAACATAAATTGTGTCCGTTCTGTTTTTTTTTTCGCAGATAACTCGGCTGTTGCGCAGTATTGAGGTGTCTGAAGTTTGCACAAAGGTACTGGAATACAGTTATATGTACATGTATATCACTATCGTTTGATACATGTAAGTCATATTAAGGGACATTTGGTGACATTTTATCGCTAATATTACAATTCATAACACAACTCAATTACCAAGACTTTTTTTCTTTCCAACCAAAGCTTACATTTCAGGTGGAAACGGAACTTGTAAACCAAAGCAAATTCAGGAGGCGGAAATGCACTTGCTGCTTTCAACTTGATGTCTACTGAACGAATGCGGCACAACAGCGCCGAGTACACTTCTTTGTACAAGCTGGGTCCACGAGCCTGAGAAGAATTGTCTATTGCTATTTTCGTTGAAACCTACAAAAAACAATCAAATTAAAGACCATCTGTCACTAGGAGCGTTGAACATCGTACACACAAAAGAGTAAATAATCCGCCCCCCCAAAACCCCCCCCCCAACCACTACCAGATGTTAATCCGTGGACCCATTAATCATAATTAGACTTAATACACGCATGCGCACAGGCAGTTATCACAGGCAAGATTTGATTCACCTAACTTCGACCAGAATGATCACAAATAAGTTGTCTCATTTCATTCCTTCGACGAAGCACCTTATCCTTACAAAGCACCAAATCCTTACAAGATTATAAAAATCTAGATATGTGCTGATCTACGGAGTTAACAAACTTGGTTGCCATAATAATAAGAAGATAATAAGGAGCCGGATGGGAATTTCCCCGTGTTTTCTACCAAAAGGGTTTTCGCCCCTCCCGTAATCAGCGAATATAGTTACAGCACTATATTTTTTTTTCTTGATGTTACAAGATAGATCCAAATTTTTCGTGTTCACTGAATCAACTTTATAGTAAAGCATTCACACTGTACATGTAGTTATAAAAGTTTTAAAAATATTGTATTTATAATATTTCCTTAACACCTATGCATTAATCAAATAATGTTGTATCTCACTGTATTTAATTTTATTGTATTTGTAATGTATTGTATAATTATACATGTTTGTAGTCATTATTTATTGTATGCAGGGCCCCAGTGGAAACCAGTTTTGAACTGTTTGGGCATACCCTGGGTAAAGAAATGGAATAAATAAATAAATAAATCCTTGTCCCTATCATCACTTGTCCAGTGTGTACTAAGTTGTCACATTGCTGATTTTGACCTCTTTCATCATAGAGGCCATGTTTGCTCATTCATCCATGACGATGACGTAATGTAATTAGTATCCCTGGATCGAGGACATCCTGGCCTTTTTTCACTGTAGTTGCCTCTTTCTGAAATATTCAGTATACATTTAAAAATGAATACACTTTATTTTGAGACACCCTGGTTGTAAAACACCAAGTTTCATCTTCATCCCTTGACCTGTTTCAAAGAAAGTGGTTTTGTTTAGACTGAACGGATTCTCTCTGTATTTTTATTTACCTATTTTTTCTGGTAACTTTGAAAAAAAAAAGATATGTCAGATGACAAAGTGTGAACGTGATTGTCGATTTGGTCCATCGTTATAAGTAAAAGGATAATTATGGTCATTTTTTGAACTAAGATCGCGTTGGATGAGATGACGTCATCGCGAGTCATAGTAATATGCACACCTCTGCATCAGGGTTCAAGTTCAGGGTTCAAGTTTCAAGTTCATGCATGCAACAGTTTTGAGAAAAAGTCGCTGAGAATTGTTCGGAAAAGAAAGAGAGAAAGAAAAATGGTGACAGGGTTTCACCCGATCCCCCCAACAGTATGTGATCGCTGTTTTACTCTGTTTGAACTTTGCTGCTGTCTCGGCAAATGTAGGTTTATAAATGGAAGACATGATCTACTTTTTAAGCATATTTAGTGCTCACATGGATACTCAAAACTAAAGTCAGTGCCAGCAGATTTTAATATGGAGTTTGACGGAACCTTTAATCTCCTTGGATTTTTTGCAACATTATGCTTATCTAAAAATACATATTTTATTGTTTTTTGGTCTTTGCATAGGCATAATAAAATTCTGCTCTGAGGTAACGAAAAATGGTTCTTTGCTACACTGTATGAATTAATTTTCTGTATTAATTAATATAGGCATATGAGAGAAAACCTGTTATGATACGTTTCCAATAGGTTATGGCCAAAAAACACATAAAAATAGACCAGAATATTTGTATGGAATACGTGTGGTTAAAAGTAGCCTTCCGTGGGTGATCCCATGAAAAGTTCTATTTGGGGAAAATCAAACGCTTGCTGGGTCAAAGTCTTACTATTCCCTGTGTCACAGCATGTCTGTATTCGTTTATAAGGCCTCACTTACACATTCTGTTTTGTTTCTAGATTTATTTGATCAATAAATCAAAATCAAATTCAAACGTTTCTGTTTAAACATTTCATCATTTGACCAAAAATAGCAGAAGGAAAAATCTTTTCTTTGAAAATAAGAATCACTCAAACGTTGTTTTGAATTTACGTCACCTTGTATTTGGATGCCTATGATATTGGCATTGGTTTTGCTGGTCACCGAATGGTGGATTTCAATTAAACAAGGAAAAGATGATATCCATTGACTTACTGTCCATCTGGTGATATCATTTCAACATTTTGCAACATCATTTGTTAGTCTCCAAAGAATGTTTGTGGGCAACCTGATCGAAATGTTGGGAACCCCGCCCACATACTTGACGCTAAGGGCTACCTCTCAAGTGATGACGTCATCACCACCTTCTTGTTTAACGTCCACCACTGAACATTTTAATTATTTTTTGATTATTAAATGCTTCTTTTTGGCAAGTAATAATTAAATGCATAAATTAATTATTATATTTTCTCGTCACAATGACAAAAGACTCTTTGCGGCATCGTGTGGTCTATTAGAGAAATGACAGGCTGAGTTTTCCTGAGACAAATCCTTGCTGAAAATGATTTCAATGAATTGGTCTTCTACTTCATTGATATTAACTTCATCGATATCTATTACTCAATAGACATCGATAAAGATAACAACACGTCTTTTGAATTTTTCAACATGTGTTTATCTAAAAATAAATGTTTTATGGCTTTTTGTCTGCAAAGGTATAATAAAATTCTGCTGTGAGATAACGAAAGAATGGTTTATGACTACGTTGTACGGAGCATTCCTCGTTTTGCATGAAGATATGTGGCAAAATAGGCCGTCCCCGAGACTATAGTTTTACTGTACACCCAGTGTCGAAGCACGTCTGTTACGTTTAATAACGCCTCAACCACAAATTCTGCTTTGCCCTTCCAGTAACTATAGTTAAGTGTCATGAACTAATTGCTAAATGTTATGAGTATACCATCTAAAACATAACATTTTCGGCGAATTCAAGACGATGACCAATCAGCGAATTCAAGACGATCGTGTGTGAGGCAAATTCCAGCTGATTTATGTATATAGGTTTCCCCGCACATTTTAAAACTTTTTTTCATTCAAATTCATAAACGGTTAATTTCAATTTCGTCTCGAGAAGACTGGAACGCGCAAATACTACAATGAATTTAGTCATTAGTCATTCCAATTGATCAATGGTCAATCAATTTCAACATTTGTCCATTCGATGTCGTCAGATTTCAATGGAATTCGTCTCACCTGATGATCATCTGCATAATGTAAGGATTGAATTCATCTTTGTTCAATAGACTTCGAGAAATGTTCGATCAAATTAATCAGACAAATGCGCACGCTGCTGTACCGGTACCATTTACAGACGTACTTGGCATGGTGTATTGCAAGACAAGAAATTGAAGGTTTAACAACCAATCCAAAGAACACGAAGAACTGAATTGACTGTTTATGAAAAATGTGAAAATATGAATGCATTTTGCTTTTCGTAATGATGGGCCTACTTATTTCTTGCATACAATGGAAAGTATGCATTTTCATTTGCCTGTGTATATCTTATATCTTAGAACTAAATGGATACACAAATAAGTATTGAAAAAGATTACAATATTGTGCATAATGATTATTACATGAAAAATGCTTATTTTAGGTTATAAACCTACGTTAAATAAGGAGATACTAAACAGACACAACAAAATAAAGTAATTATGTTTAAAGTAGAAATGAACAGATGAAAACGTAAACATACCGAAGATAGCATACAATCATTAGACGAATTTGAATGAAATTTATATAACATTGATTGCAGTGACGAAATTGATTCATCTATCGTACGTTCGGCAATTGCAGACGACGAAATTGAATTGATTTCACGAAAAAGTATGGTTAAAGGTATGAAATTGTTTGGACAAATTGCGAAAATGAGCGACCAAAGACGAAATTGAACATGGGGTATGCAAGATCATGAATTTTCAAGACGAAATTTAAGTTAACCGTTTATGAATTTGGATGAAAAAATTTTACAATGTGCGGGAAAACCTTTATATACAAACATATTTATTTCCTCTTCATGACAGAAATGTAGAATAGGATAAGTATCACACAAGATATAAAGGCCACTAGAGGTGGCAAAACCTTGAAAGCATGGCTTGTATCAGGCATGCAATTACACAAAAACAGACGAATTATTACAGAAAACAATTATACTTCTAAGCAGTAAACAAGGTTATGAAAAAAGTTATAATAGGCTACGGTATAGGATTGCAATACAAAGTCCAAGGGCAGAGACACGTAGACATACAATATTCTACATTACATAAGGTACAATTTAAGTTTGCGTATAAATATAAAAGAAACTATGATATGACCTTGAACATCTAAGAGAGAACGGTAGATTATTCCATTATTTAGGTCCAAAGTATTTTAATGTTGTATTGAAAGGCAGATGTTCTTTGTTGCGGTATGTAAGTTGGTAGACACACGAGTGTTATAATTCTGTAAATTACAGTGAAGTACAAACATGTTTGATAAAAGTTTATATATTTGTACATAAATAGCGCTTATTGGTATTCATTTAGGTTTGTTAGCAACCAAACCACATGGTAGCGAATCAGACAGGAGGCACGCGTGTTCCAAAATTATTATATTTTACGTCACTAATATAGGCATATACTTTATACTACAAATTGTGACATCACTGTAGAAATTTATCTTTGCGCGACTTTTGAAATACACGTAACCACCCCTTTGGCGGGAAACTGAGGAGAGAAACAAAATGGCGTTCATGAAAAGCGCAGTCCTGATCCTGGTATGTGACTGTGTTACGATTATTAAAAACTCCTGTTTTCACCTTTTATGTGATACAGTCGGCCATTCGATAACGGCTTGTTACTTTTTGCACTCTGCTATCCCTCATAAGGTGGGAATGCTCCTTTTTGTTCTCACATGTTGCAAGTGTTATATGCGTAAAGTCCCTTGCACAACCATAGGACTGGGCCTCAACGCACAAGTGATAAAGATGAAAGCTGATAATGTCCGTGTTATTTTTGAGTTTCACACCGAAACAAACAGATTTAAAATTGTATTTGCTATTTGTTTAGCAATACATGTACAAGACAATTGCCCTCATGCCGGCCTTGGCCGCGCGGGTGATGTCACTTTCACCTCTGAATTCTCCTGGGGGCAGGCGGAGCGATTCAGGGCTCCAAAGGGTCCATATCCCGCTCTTTGTACTTGAGTTTCTAAAGTCTGGACCATCTTGGCCCAAGGGCGGATCCAGAACACAATTTTTGGGGGGGCCAAAAAAAAATTTGGTTCCCCAAAAAAGTGGGTCAAAAAAATTACGGCGTGGGGTTCGGGGCCCGCTTAAGGGCCCCGAAATTTTTTTGGATTCTAGATGCTCTGTGGTGCGATCTGAGGCAATTTCTGACCACTTTAACCAATGTTTTTTTGAGGAAAAGATGGTGGTGTACTCATTGCCTGCCTTTATTGCGATGTCACATAAAAAAAAAAAAAAATGGTTTCGTTCTTGGGGGGGGGGCCATGGCCCCCTTTGGCCCCCCCCCTGGATCCGCCCTTGTCTTGGCCTCACTCTCTCATAACCTCTGACCTCCACCCTCGCCGGCCTAATCCCATGCATCTTCGGCCTTTCGCTCCGTACGGCCGACCAGCTATTGGGCCGTTTTCAACTGCGTGCTTGCCCTCATGTTCAAAACCACGGCACGGGTTGGTTTGAGCCTCGCTTTTCCCCCAAGGCCTCGGCGGTGCCCGCGGCGCGTTTCCAGGCGGGATTGGGATCGGTGCCCGCCGGTCAGAGATTGGGTTTCTTGGAGTTTTTGTCAACCGCCCTTTTTAGGTTTCTGAGCCCCAGCCCTCCACTCCTACTGTGCGGTTTCTGCTCCGTTCATTGACGTTCGAAAACGGTCCGCTCCACATTTGCCGGCCGGCCCCAGTCGGTACCCAGGCACCGGCGGTCACCGAATGCGCGCGATGGGTCATTCTATTAATTTAGGGTCCAAAGTGTACATGTTTCCTGTCCCTGTTACCTTGGTACTTTGTAATTTACCATTCAAGTATCATTAATTAAGAATGACTTCAAACAATTATATATAACTATGTTGGGTTGGTAGTTTGCTTGTCATAGTCACTCTTCGAGGATGACTGCATTAATTAAGGAATGCATCAGAATTATAAAATCATAGATGTCACGTGTAACAGGGACAGGAAAAAAATGTACTCCTATTTATAAAACGACCCCCTTTCTTTGTCTGTAGTTTCGCTACATATTCAATAAAGACATTAGGAATCTCTATACAATATCGTCACTGACACCACGAAGTAACACCCTAGTTCACTCCAGTGTTACTTCGTGAAAACCGCTAAATAACACATTTTGGTTTCACGAAGTAACACTTGACGCGAACGATTTTCGTTTTCACAAAGTTAAAACACTGTTAGGCTGCTTATGGCATGAAGGTATAGCTGGACGTGGCTCTAACGAAATGGCACGATTTTCTCTTAGATTCAGACAAACGTGGCTTTGAAGAGGTTGCTCTTTTCGCTGATGGTTCCGCAGGGCAGAACAAAAAATACTATTGTCTCATCATTTAGTTTTTTTCAAAAGATGGCTAAACCGACCCGACCCGACCCGAAAATGTAAATGCATAACCGAAACCGACCGGACCCGACCCGAAGTCGGTTTCGTGTCGGGTCGGTTTCGGTTTCGGGTCGGATTTGCACATCATTACTCTGTACATAATTTTGTGCACATTCGTATATTAATGCCAGTAGAATTGTTTTTGGGGGTCAGAGCAGGGGGGGGGGGGATAGCATAACTTGTTATGAATTTCTATGGAAAAAAATTGACAGAGCTGGGGGAAGTTTTGACCCCCCTGATCCGCGCCTGTATAAAGAGCAATATGTCCTTGGAGTTTCTTCAATATGTTTTATCTAGAAATACATGTTTTATGGTTTTTCTTTGTCTGTTATAGGGTACAATAAAATTCTACTCTGAGCTAAGGCAAGAATGGTTTATGGCTGCGTTGCGTCTTGCATCCCTTTGTTTGTTGAAGATATACGGCAAAATAGGCCGTCCCCAAGATCACAGTTTTGTACCCAGTGTCGAAGCAGTCTCTTACGCTTAATAATACCTCAGCCACAAATTCGGCCTTGACCTTCCGGTAACTAGTTAAGTGTCATCAACTGCCGGTAATTGCTAAATGTTATGAGTAAACACCATGTACATGGGCGTCGCGAAGAGGGGGCTAGGGGCGCCCCCTCCCGAAAAGCAAAAAGGAATTAAAAAAGACGAGTGGCGAAGTCATATTGCTGTCAATTCAATGCACACTCAACAACATACATAGGCGTGCGCAGGGCTGTCAATGGGGGTGGGCAAATGTCCCCCGCCCATATATTGAAATATTGATAAAAAAATATTGAGAATATCCCAGATCAGAGAAAGTACAAAGGGTTTTGGGAAATAATGTGCTTTGCCCCCTCTCGAAAATAAACCTGGCGACGCCCATGGTCATCTAAAACATAAAATGTTCGGCGAATTCCGGACGATGCATATCTTATCGTGTGTATAGTAATGACTTGGTCGAGTGGGCGATAGACCAGACCTTCTCGTATTTTTGCCTGTCAATAAGGCAAAAAAAAAGTCTCCGGTTGCTGGTATGGAGCTTGCCCAAAAAGTGGTGCGGCAACGCGGCTTTTTTTTTACCGTTTTTTTCTTCTTCTCCAAATGTCGGCTGATGACTGCAAATGGTGCCCGACTAAACTTAGTGCAAATATATGGGAGTCTAGAGAGCCACATAAAGCTTATTCTCGATCGTTACCCAATCTAAAAACACGTTAAAATTGTGCAGCAGCAGGATTCCAGTCAAACCAGTGAGTTTGGCGGTTTTGAGACATCATCTTTCATTGAAAAAACACCTTTTTCATTTTGCAGACGCGCATGGCTACGGCGACGCACGCGCTTACCAGAAACGGGAGACCTTTTTTTGGCCTAATACACCCGTTTTAAAAAAAAAAAAATTGAGGGTCGTCGAACATGCAACATCCGTCTGTTGTTAGCAATCAAACCTGGTAGCGGATCGGACAGGAGGCACGCGTGTTCAAACATTGTTTTATATTGTGTGACTATAGACATACTTTATACTACAAATTGTGGCATCATTGTAGAAATTTATCTTCACGCGACTTTTGAAGTACACGTATAGCCACCCCATTGGCGGAAACTATGGAGAGAAAAAAATGGCGTTCATGAAAAGCGCAGTCCTGGTCTGTGACTGTGTTCCGAAGCGTCTGTATGTCTGGTATCTTCTGTTGAAGACACAGAGGCTATACCTGCCGCAGCTCTGTAGCAAGACTCGTGCCATTATCGCTATAGGAACAGTCCAACCTCGATTCAACAATCAGTGTAGGTCTTGTGGCCTACGCATATACATGTTAGGTCTATGATCTATCTCATCACACTGTTTTAAAAGAGAGCTTGCACAAAGCGTATTCAGGATGCACTCCTGTATTAAAATTCCCATAGACACCAGTGCTAAAGCCCATACTTCAAAATTCTTTTAAAAATACTAAGAACTCTAACAGGTATTTATATAAGCTGAACAGAAAAATGATGATCAACATGTCATCTTTCATTTTCTTTTCATTTTTTGGTGGGTTGCCCAGTGACTTTTCGAGAAATGCTCACCCAAAGAAAGTGACCCTTATTTTTCCCAAAGCGGAAAAAAATAGCCATCTTGAAAAACGATCCCCCACAATTGTATGGCTCTCAGAACTCTCAAATACATAATATTGTGAGGGCAGAACTTTCATTCATGAGTTCGGTGGATGGGTTTAGGCCTATTTACCGGCGGATGTGCACCCTTCACTGTGGATACATCTTTGGTTCCTTTTGTGATGAGCATGAGTAGAAAAAACCTGACCACATTGAGGTTTCTAAAGTCTGGACCACCTTGGCCTCAATCTCTCATCACCTCTGACCTCCACCCTCGCCGGCCTAATCCCATGCATTTTCGGCCTTTCGCTGCCGTAAGGCCAGCCAGCTCTTGGGCCGTTTTCAACTGCGTGCTTGCCCTCATGTTCAAAACCACGGCACGGGTTGGTTTGAGCCTCGCTTTTTCCGCAAGGCCTCGGCGGTGCCCGCGGCGCGTTTCCAGGCGGGATTGGAATCGGTGCCCGCCGGTCGGAGATTGGGTTTCTTGGAGTTTTGTCAACCGCCCTTTTTTGGTTTCTGAGCCCCAGGCCTCTACTCCTACTGTGCGGTTTCTGCTCCGCTCATTGACGTTCGAAAACCGTCCGCTCCACATTTGCCGGCCGGCCCCAGTCGGTACCCAGGCACAGGCGGTCACCAAATGCGCGCGATGGGTCATTCTATTAATTTAGGGCCCAAAGTGTACATGTTTCCTGTCCCTGTTACCTTGGTGCTTTGTAATTTACCATTCAAGTATCATTAATTAAGAATGACTTCAAACAATTATATATAACTATTTTGGGTTGGTAGTTTGCTTGTCCTAGTCACTCTTCGAGGATGACTGCATTAATTAAGGAATGCATCAGAATTATAAAATCATAGATGTCACGTGTAACAGGGACAGGAAAAAAATGGATACCTATTTATAGGTCTTTGCATAGGCATAATAAAATTCTGCTCTGAGGTAACGAAAAATGGTTCTTTGCTACACTGTATGAATTAATTTTCTGTATTAATTAATATATGCATATGAGATCAAAACTCTTATGATACGTTTCCAATAGGGTATGGCAAAAAAAAAACACATAAAAATAGACCAGAATATTTGTATTGAATACGTGTGGTTAAAGTAGCCTTCCGTGGGTGATCCCATGAAAAGTTCTATTTGGGGAAAATCAAACGCTTGCTGGGTCAAAGTCTTACTATTCCCCGTGTCACAGCATGTCTGTATTCGTTTATAAGGCCTCACTTACACATTCTGTTTTGTTTCTAGATTTATTTGATCAATAAATCCAAATCAAATTCAAACGTTTTTGTTTAAACATTTCATCATTTGACCAAAGATAGCAGAAGGAAAAAATCTTTTCTTTGACAATAAGAATCACTCAAACGTTGTTTTGAATTCACGTCACCTTGTATTTGGATGCCTATGATATTGGCATTGGTTTTGCTGGTCACCGAATGGTGGATTTCAATTAAACAAGGAAAAGATGATATCCATTGACTTACTGTCCGTCTGGTGATATCATTTCAAAATTTTGCAACATCATTTGTTAGTCTCCAAAGAATGTTTGTGGGCAACCTGATCGAAATCTTGGGAACCCAGCCCACATACTTGACGCTAAGGGCTACCTCTCAAGTGATGACGTCATCACCACCTTCTTGTTTAACGTCCACCACTGAACATTTTAATTATTTTTTGATTATTAAATGCTTCTTTTTGGCAAGTAATAATTAAATGCATAAAATAATTATTATATTTTCTCGTCACAATGACAAAAGACTCTTTGCGGCATCGTGTGGTCTATCAGAGAAATGACAGGCTGGGTTTTCCTGAGACAAATCCTTGCTGAAAATGATTTCAATGAATTGGTCTTTCTACTTCATTGATATTAACTTCATCGATATCTATTACTCAATAGACATCGATAAAGATAACAACACGTCTTTTGAATTTTTCAACATGTGTTTATCTAAAAATAAATGTTTTATGGTTTTTTTTGTCTTCAAAGGTATAATAAAATTCTGCTGTGAGATAACGAAAGAATGGTTTATGACTACGTTGTACGGAGCATTCCTCGTTTTGCATGAAGATATGTGGCAAAATAGGCCGTCCCCGAGACTATAGTTTTACTGTACACCCAGTGTCGAAGCACGTCTGTTACGTTTAATAACGCCTCAACCACAAATTCTGCTTTGCCTTTCCAGTAACTATAGTTAAGTGTCATGAACAATAGCTAAATGTTATGAGTATACCATCTAAAACATATCATTTTCGGCGAATTCAAGACGATGACCAATCGGCGAATTCAAGACGATCGTGTGTGAGGCAAATTCCAGCTGATTCATGTATATAGGTTTCCCCGCACATTTTAAAACTTGTTTCATTTAAATTCACAAACGGTTAACTTCGATTTCGTCTCGAGAAGACTGGAACGCGCAAATACTACAATGAATTTAGTCATTAGTCATTCCAATTGATCAATGGTCAATCAATTTCAACATTTGTCAATTCGATGTCGTCAGATTTCAATGGAATTCGTCTCACCTGATGATCATCTGCATATTGTAAGGATTGAATTCGTCTTTGTTCAATAGATTTCGAAAAATGTTCGATCAAATTAATCAGACAAATGCGCACGCTGCTGTACCGGTACCATTTACAGACGTACTTGGCATGGTGTATTGCAAGACAAGAAATTGAAGGTTTTACAACCAATCCAAAGAACAAGAAGAACTGAATTGACTGTTTATGAAAAATGTGAAAATATGAATGCATTTTTCTTTTCGTAATGATGGGCCTACTTATTTCTTGCATACAATGGAAAGTATGCATTTTCATTTGCCTGTGTATATCTTTTTTTATTAGAACTAAATGGATACACAAATAAGTATTGAAAAAGATTACAATTGTGCATAATGAATATTACATGAAAATGCTTATTTTAGGTTATAGCCCTACGTTAAATAAGGAGATACTAAACAGACACAACAAAATAAAGTAATTATGTTTAAAGTAGAAATGAATAGATGAAAACGTAAACATACCGAAGATAGCATACAATCATTAGACGAATTTGAATGAAATTTATATAACATTGATTGCAAAATGACGAAATTGATTCATCTATCGTATGTTCGGCAATTGCAGACGACGAAATTGATTTGCCTCTCACGAAAAAGTATGGATAAGGTTTGAAATTGTTCGAACAAAGTGCGAAAATAAGCGACCAAAGACGAAATTGAACATGGGGTATGCAAGATCATGAATTTTCAAGACGAAATTTAAGTTAACCGTTTATGAATTTGGATGAAAAAAGTTCAAAAATGTGCGGGAAAACCTTTATATACAAACATATTTATTTCCTCTTCATGACAGAAATGAAGAATAGGATAAGTATCAAACAAGATATAAAGGCCACTAGAGGTGGCAAAACCTTGAAAGCATGGCTTGTATCAGGCATGCAATTACACAAAAACAGACGAATTATTACAGAAAAACAATTATACTTCTCAGCAGTAAACAAGGTTATGAAAAAAAGTTATAATAGGCTACGGGTAGGATTGCAATACAAAGTCCAAGGGCAGAGACACGTAGACATACAATATTTTACATTACATAAGGTACAATTTAAGTTTGCGTATAAATACAAAATAAACTATGATAAGACCTTGAACATCTAAGAGAGAACGGTAGATTATTCCATAATTTAGGTCCAAAGTATTTTAATGTTGTATTGAAAGGCAGATGTTCTATGTTGCGGTATGTAAGTTTGTAGACACACGAGTGTTATAATTATGTAATTTACAGTGAAGTACAAACATGTTTGATAAAAGTTTATATATTTGTACATAAATAGCGCTTATTGGTATTCATTTAGGTGTGTTAGCAACCAAACCACATGGTAGCGAATCAGACAGGAGGCACGCGTGCTCCAAAATTATTATATTTTACGTCACTATTATTGGCATATACTTTATACTACAAATTGTTACATCATTGTAGAAATTTATCTTTGCGCGACTTTTGAAATACAAAATTTCCCTTTGGCGGGAAACTGTGGAGAGAAACAAAATGGCGTTCATGAAAAGCGCAGTCCTGATCCTGGTATGTGACTGTGTTACGATTATTAAAAACTCCTGTTTTCACCTTTTATGTGATACAGTCGGCCATTCGATAACGGCTTGTTACTTTTTGCACTCTGCTATCCCTCATAAGGTGAGAATGCTCCTTTTTCTTCTCACATGTTGCACGTGTTATATGCGTAAAGTCCCTTGTTCGCTCTCACAACCATTGGACTGGGCCTCAACGTAAAAGTGATAAAGATGAAAGCTGATAATGTCCGTGCTATTTTTGAGTTTCACACCGAAACAAACAGATTTAAAATTGTATTTGTTATTTGTTTAGCAATACATGTACAAGATAAATCGCCCTCTTGCCTCGGCAGCGCGGGTGATGTCACTTTCACCTCTGGAATTCTCCTGGGGGCAGGCGGCGCGATCCAGGGCTCCAAAGGGTCCATATCCCGCTCTTTGTACTTTGAGTTTCTAAAGTCTGGACCACCTTGGCCTCAATCTCTCATCACCTCTGACCTCCACCCTCGCCGGACTAATCCCGTGCATCTTCGGCCTTTCGCTGCCGTACGGCCAGCCAGCTCTTGGGCTGTTTCAACTGCGTGCTTGCCCTCATGTTCAAAACCACGGCACGGGTTGGTTTGATTCTCACTTTTTCCGCAAGGCCTCGGCGGTGCCCGCGGCGCGTTTCCAGGCGGGAGCGGGATCGGTGCCCGCCGGTCGGAGATTGGGTTTCTTAGAGTTTTTGTCAACCGCCCTTTTTTGGTTTCTGAGCCCCAGCCCTCCACTCCTATACTGTGCGGTTTCTGCTCCGTTCATTGACGTTCGAAAACGGTCCGCTCCACATTTGCCGGCCGGCCCCACCCGGTACCCAGGCACCGGCGGTCACCGAATGCGCGCGATGGGTCATTCTATAAATTTAGGGTCCAAAGGGCACATGTTTCCTGTCCCTGTTACCTTGGTACTTTGTAATTCTTCATTCAAGTATCATTAATTACGAATGACTTCAAACAATTATATATAAGTATGTTGTGTTGGTATATAGTTTGCTTGTCATAGTCACTCTTCGCGGATGACTGCATTAATTAAGGAATGCATCAGAATTATAAAATCATAGATGTCACGTGTAACAGGGACAGGAGAAAAAAATGGATACCTATTTATAGAACGACCCACATTTCTTTGTCTGTAGTTTCGCTACATATTCAATAAAGACATTAGGAATCTCTATACAATATCGTCACTGACACCACGAAGTAACACCCTAGTTCACTCCAGTGTTACTTCGTGAAAACCGCTAAATAACACATTTTGGTTTCACGAAGTAACACTTGACGCGAACGATTTTCGTTTTGACAAAGTTAAAACACTGTTAGGCTGCTTATTGCATGAAGGTATAGCTGGACGTGGCTCTAACGAAATGGCACGATTTTCTCTTAGAATCAGACAAACGTGGCTTTGAAGAGGTTGCTCTTTTCGCTGATGGTTCCGCAGGGCAGAACAAAAAATACTTTTGTCTCATCATTTCGTTTTTTTTTCAAAAGATGGCTAAACCGACCCGACCCGACCCGAAAATGTAAATGCATAACCGAAACCGACCCAACCCGACTGAAAGATGGACAAACCGACCCGACCCGAAGTCGGTTTCGTGTCGGGTCGGTTTCGGTTTCGGGTCGGGTTTGCACATCATTACTCTGTACATAATTTTGTGCACAGTCATATATTAATGCCAGTAGAATTGTTTTTGGGGGTCAGAGCAGGGGGGGGGGGATAGCATTATTTGTTATGAATTTCTATGGAAAAAAATTGACAGAGCTGGGGGAAGTTTTGACACCCCCCCCCTGATCAGCGCCTGTATAAAGAGCAATATGTCCTTGGAGTTTCTTCAATATGTTTTATGTAAAAATACATGTTTTATGGTTTTTCATTGTCTGTTATAGGGTACAATAAAATTCTACTCTGAGCTAACGCAAGAATGGTTTATGGTTGCGTTGCGTCTTGCATCCCTTTGTTTGTTGAAGATATACGGCAAAATAGGCCGTCCCAAAGATCACAGTTTTGTACCCAGTGTCGAAGCAGTCTCTTACGCTTAATAATACCTCAGCCACAAATTCGGCCTTGACCTTCCGGTAACTAGTTAAGTGTCATCAACTGCCGGTAATTGCTAAATGTTATGAGTAAACACCATGTACATGGGCGTCGCGAAGAGGGGGCTAGGGGCGCCCCCCCCCAGAAAAGCAAAAAGGAATAAAAAAAGACGAGTGGCGAAGTCATATTGCTGTCAATTCAATGCACACTCAACAACATACATGGGCGTGCGCAGGGCTGTCAATGGGGGTGGGCAAATGTCCCCCGCCAATATATTGAAATATTGATAAAAAAATATTGAGAATATCCCAGATCAGAGAAAGTACAAAGGGTTTTGGGAAATAATGTGCTTTGCCCCCTCTCGAAAATAAACCTGGCGACGCCCATGGTCATCTAAAACATAAAATGTTCGGCGAATTCCGGACGATGCATATCTTATCGTGTGTATAGTAATGACTTGGTCGAGTGGGCGATAGACCAGACCTTCTCGTATTTTTGCCTGTCAATAAGGCAAAAAAAAGTCTCCGGTTGCTGGTATGGAGCTTGCCCAAAAAGTGGTGCGGCAACGCGGCTTTTTTTTTACCGTTTTTTTCTTCTTCTCCAAATGTCGGCTGATGACTGCAAATGGTGCCCGACTAAACTTAGTGCAAATATATGGGAGTCTAGAGAGCCACATAAAGCTTATTCTCGATCGTTACCCAATCTAAAAACACGTTAAAATTGTGCAGCAGCAGGATTCCAGTCAAACCAGTGAGTTTGGCGGTTTTGAGACATCATCTTTCATTGAAAAAACACCTTTTTCATTTTGCAGACGCGCATGGCTACGGCGACGCACGCGCTTACCAGAAACGGGAGACCTTTTTTTGGCCTAATACACCCGTTTTAAAAAAAAAAAAATTGAGGGTCGTCGAACATGCAACATCCGTCTGTTGTTAGCAATCAAACCTGGTAGCGGATCGGACAGGAGGCACGCGTGTTCAAACATTGTTTTATATTGTGTGACTATAGACATACTTTATATTACAGATTGTGGCATCATTGTAGAAATTTATCTTCACGCGACTTTTGAAGTACACGTATAGCCACCCCATTGGCGGAAACTATGGAGAGAAAAAAATGGCGTTCATGAAAAGCGCAGTCCTGGTCTGTGACTGTGTTCCGAAGCGTCTGTATGTCTGGTATCTTCTGTTGAAGACACAGAGGCTATACCTGCCGCAGCTCTGTAGCAAGACTCGTGCCATTATCGCTATAGGAACAGTCCAACCTCGATTCAACAATCAGTGTAGGTCTTGTGGCCTACGCATATACATGTTAGGTCTATGATCTATCTCATCACACTGTTTTAAAAGAGAGCTTGCACAAAGCGTATTCAGGATGCACTCCTGTATTAAAATTCCCATAGACACCAGTGCTAAAGCCCATACTTCAAAATTCTTTTAAAAATACTAAGAACTCTAACAGGTATTTATATAAGCTGAACAGAAAAATGATGATCAACATGTCATCTTTCATTTTCTTTTCATTTTTTGGTGGGTTGCCCAGTGACTTTTCGAGAAATGCTCACCCAAAGAAAGTGACCCTTATTTTTCCCAAAGCGGAAAAAAATAGCCATCTTGAAAAACGATCCCCCACAATTGTATGGCTCTCAGAACTCTCAAATACATAATATTGTGAGGGCAGAACTTTCATTCATGAGTTCGGTGGATGGGTTTAGGCCTATTTACCGGCGGATGTGCACCCTTCACTGTGGATACATCTTTGGTTCCTTTTGTGATGAGCATGAGTAGAAAAAACCTGACTACATTGAGGTTTCTAAAGTCTGGACCACCTTGGCCTCAATCTCTCATCACCTCTGACCTCCACCCTCGCCGGCCTAATCCCATGCATTTTCGGCCTTTCGCTGCCGTAAGGCCAGCCAGCTCTTGTGCCGTTTTCAACTGCGTGCTTACCCTCATGTTCAAAACCACGGCACGGGTTGGTTTGAGCCTCGCTTTTTCCGCAAGGCCTCGGCGGTGCCCGCGGCGCGTTTCCAGGCGGGATTGGAATCGGTGCCCGCCGGTCGGAGATTGGGTTTCTTGGAGTTTTGTCAACCGCCCTTTTTTGGTTTCTGAGCCCCAGGCCTCTACTCCTACTGTGCGGTTTCTGCTCCGCTCATTGACGTTCGAAAACCGTCCGCTCCACATTTGCCGGCCGGCCCCAGTCGGTACCCAGGCACAGGCGGTCACCAAATGCGCGCGATGGGTCATTCTATTAATTTAGGGCCCAAAGTGTACATGTTTCCTGTCCCTGTTACCTTGGTGCTTTGTAATTTACCATTCAAGTATCATTAATTAAGAATGACTTCAAACAATTATATATAACTATTTTGGGTTGGTAATTTGCTTGTCCTAGTCACTCTTCGAGGATGACTGCATTAATTAAGGAATGCATCAGAATTATAAAATCATAGATGTCACGTGTAACAGGGACAGGAAAAAAATGGATACCTATTTATAGGTCTTTGCATAGGCATAATAAAATTCTGCTCTGAGGTAACGAAAAATGGTTCTTTGCTACACTGTATGAATTAATTTTCTGTATCAATTAATATATGCATATGAGATCAAAACTCTTATGATACGTTTCCAATAGGGTATGGCAAAAAAAAAACACATAAAAATAGACCGGAATATTTGTATTGAATACGTGTGGTTAAAAGTAGCCTTCCGTGGGTGATCCCATGAAAAGTTCTATTTGGGGAAAATCAAACGCTTGCTGGGTCAAAGTCTTACTATTCCCCGTGTCACAGCATGTCTGTATTCGTTTATAAGGCCTCACTTACACATTCTGTTTTGTTTCTAGATTTATTTGATCAATAAATCCAAATCAAATTCAAACGTTTCTGTTTAAACATTTCATCATTTGACCAAAGATAGCAGAAGGAAAAATCTTTTCTTTGACAATAAGAATCACTCAAACGTTGTTTTGAATTCACGTCACCTTGTATTTGGATGCCTATGATATTGGCATTGGTTTTGCTGGTCACCGAATGGTGGATTTCAATTAAACAAGGAAAAGATGATATCCATTGACTTACTGTCCGTCTGGTGATATCATTTCAAAATTTTGCAACATCATTTGTTAGTCTCCAAAGAATGTTTGTGGGCAACCTGATCGAAATCTTGGGAACCCAGCCCACATACTTGACGCTAAGGGCTACCTCTCAAGTGATGACGTCATCACCACCTTCTTGTTTAACGTCCACCACTGAACATTTTAATTATTTTTTGATTATTAAATGCTTCTTTTTGGCAAGTAATAATTAAATGCATAAAATAATTATTATATTTTCTCGTCACAATGACAAAAGACTCTTTGCGGCATCGTGTGGTCTATCAGAGAAATGACAGGCTGGGTTTTCCTGAGACAAATCCTTGCTGAAAATGATTTCAATGAATTGGTCTTTCTACTTCATTGATATTAACTTCATCGATGTCTATTACTCAATAGACATCGATAAAGATAACAACACGTCTTTTGAATTTTTCAACATGTGTTTATCTAAAAATAAATGTTTTATGGCTTTTTTTGTCTTCAAAGGTATAATAAAATTCTGCTGTGAGATAACGAAAGAATGGTTTATGACTACGTTGTACGGAGCATTCCTCGTTTTGCATGAAGATATGTGGCAAAATAGGCCGTCCCCGAGACTATAGTTTTACTGTACACCCAGTGTCGAAGCACGTCTGTTACGTTTAATAACGCCTCAACCACAAATTCTGCTTTGCCTTTCCAGTAACTATAGTTAAGTGTCATGAACTATAGCTAAATGTTATGAGTATACCATCTAAAACATATCATTTTCGGCGAATTCAAGACGATGACCAATCGGCGAATTCAAGACGATCGTGTGTGAGGCAAATTCCAGCTGATTTATGTATATAGGTTTCCCCGCACATTTTAAAACTTGTTTCATTCAAATTCACAAACGGTTAACTTCGATTTCGTCTCGAGAAGACTGGAACGCGCAAATACTACAATGAATTTAGTCATTAGTCATTCCAATTGATCAATGGTCAATCAATTTCAACATTTGTCAATTCGATGTCGTCAGATTTCAATGGAATTCGTCTCACCTGATGATCATCTGCATATTGTAAGGATTGAATTCGTCTTTGTTCAATAGATTTCGAAAAATGTTCGATCAAATTAATCAGACAAATGCGCACGCTGCTGTACCGGTACCATTTACAGACGTACTTGGCATGGTGTATTGCAAGACAAGAAATTGAAGGTTTAACAACCAATCCAAAGAACAAGAAGAACTGAATTGACTGTTTATGAAAAATGTGAAAATATGAATGCATTTTTCTTTTCGTAATTATGGGCCTACTTATTTCTTGCATACAATGGAAAGTATGCATTTTCATTTGCCTGTGTATATCTTATATCTTAGAACTAAATGGATACACAAATAAGTATTGAAAAAGATTACAATTGTGCATAATGAATATTACATGAAAATGCTTATTTTAGGTTATAGCCCTACGTTAAATAAGGAGATACTAAACAGACACAACAAAATAAAGTAATTATGTTTAAAGTAGAAATGAATAGATGAAAACGTAAACATACCGAAGATAGCATACAATCATTAGACGAATTTGAATGAAATTTATATAACATTGATTGCAAAATGACGAAATTGATTCATCTATCGTATGTTCGGCAATTGCAGACGACGAAATTGAATTGCCTCTCACGAAAAAGTATGGATAAGGTTTGAAATTGTTCGAACAAAGTGCGAAAATAAGCGACCAAAGACGAAATTGAACATGGGGTATGCAAGATCATGAATTTTCAAGACGAAATTTAAGTTAACCGTTTACGAATTTGGATGAAAAAAGTTCAAAAATGTGCGGGAAAACCTTTATATACAAACATATTTATTTCCTCTTCATGACAGAAATGTAGAATAGGATAAGTATCAAACAAGATATAAAGGCCACTAGAGGTGGCAAAACCTTGAAAGCATGGCTTGTATCAGGCATGCAATTACACAAAAACAGACGAATTATTACAGAAAAACAATTATACTTCTCAGCAGTAAACAAGGTTATGAAAAAAAGTTATAATAGGCTACGGGTAGGATTGCAATACAAAGTCCAAGGGCAGAGACACGTAGACATACAATATTTTACATTACATAAGGTACAATTTAAGTTTGCGTATAAATACAAAATAAACTATGATAAGACCTTGAACATCTAAGAGAGAACGGTAGATTATTCCATAATTTAGGTCCAAAGTATTTTAATGTTGTATTGAAAGGCAGATGTTCTATGTTGCGGTATGTAAGTTTGTAGACACACGAGTGTTATAATCATGTAATTTACAGTGAAGTACAAACATGTTTGATAAAAGTTTATATATTTGTACATAAATAGCGCTTATTGGTATTCATTTAGGTGTGTTAGCAACCAAACCACATGGTAGCGAATCAGACAGGAGGCACGCGTGCTCCAAAATTATTATATTTTACGTCACTATTATAGGCATATACTTTATACTACAAATTGTTACATCATTGTAGAATTTATGTTTGCGCGACTTTTGAAATACATGAAAAGCGCAGTCCTGATCCTGGTATGTGACTGTGTTACGATTATTAAAAACTCCTGTTTTCACCTTTTATGTGATACAGTCGGCCATTCGACACGGCTTGTTACTTTTTGCACTCTGCTATCCCTCATAAGGTGAGAATGCTCCTTTTTCTTCTCACATGTTGCACGTGTTATATGCGTAAAGTCCCTTGTTCGCTCTCACAACCATTGGACTGGGCCTCAACGTAAAAGTGATAAAGATGAAAGCTTATAATGTCCGTGTTATTTTTGAGTTTCACACCGAAACAAACAGATTTAAAATTGTATTTGCTATTTGGTTAGCAATACATGTACAAGACAATTGCCCTCTTGCCTTGGCCGCGCGGGTGATGTCACTTTCACCTCTGGAATTCTCCTTGGGGCAGGCGGTGCGATTCAGGGCTCCAAAGGGTCCATATCCCGCTCTTTGTACTTTGAGTTTCTAAAGTCTGGACCACCTTGGCCTCAATCTCTCATCACCTCTGACCTCCACCCTCGCCGGCCTAACCCCATGCATCTTCGGCCTTTCGCTGCCGTACGGCCGACCAGCTCTTGTGCTGTTTCAACTGCGTGCTTGCCCTCATGTTCAAAACCACGGCACGGGTTGGTTTGAGCCTCGCTTTTACCACAAGGCCTCGGCGGTGCCCGCGGCGCGTTTCCAGGCGGGAGTGGGATCGGTGCCCGCCGGTCGGAGATTGGGTTTCTTGGAGTTTTTGTCAACCGCCCTTTTTTGGTTTCTGAGCCCCAGGCCTCCACTCCTACTGTGCGGTTTCTGCTCCGTTCATTGACGTTCGAAAACGGTCCTCTCCACATTTGCCGGCCGGCCCGTTAAAAAAACACGTTAAAATTGGGAGCAGCAGGATTCCAGTCAAACCAGTGAGTTTGGCGGTTTTGAGACATCATCTTCATTGAAAACAATACATTTTTTCATTTTGCAGATGCGCATGGCTACGGCGTCGCGCGCGCATGCCAGAAACCAAAAAACAAAAAACTTTGTTGGGACTAATACACCCGTTTTTTTTTTTTTTTTTTTTTTTTTTTTTTGGGTCGTCGAGCATGCAACATCCGTCTGTTGTTAGCAATCAAACCCGGTAGCGGATCAGACAGGAGGCACGCGTGTTCAAACATTGTTATATATTTTGTGACTATAGACATACTTTATACTAGAAATTGTGGCATCATTGTAGAAATTTATCTTCGCGCGACTTTTGAAGTACACGTATAGCTACCCCATTGGCGGGAAACTATGGAGAAAAAAAAAATGGCGTGCATGAAAAACGCAGTCCTGGTCTGTGACTAGACTGTGTTCCGATGCGTCTGTATGTATGTTATCTTCTGTTGAAGATACAGAGGCTATACCTGCCGCAGCTCTGTAGCAAGACTCGTGCCATTATCGCTATAGGAACAGTCCAACCTCGATTCAACAATCAGTGTAGGTCTTGTGGCCTACGCATATACATGTTAGGTCTATGATCTATCTTATCACACTGTTTTAAAAGAGAGCTTGCACAAAGCGTATTCAGGATGCACTCCTGTATTAAAATTCCCATAGACACCAGTGCTAAATGCCCATACTTCAAAATTCTTTTAAAAATACTAAGAACTCTAACAGGTATTTATATAAGCTGAACAGAAAAATGATGATCAACATGTCATCTTTCAATTTCTTTTCATTTTTTGGTGGTTTGTCTAGTGATTTTTCGAGAAATTCTCACCCAAAGAAAACGACCCTTATTTTTCCCAAAGCGGTAAAAATAGCCATCTTGAAAAACGACCCCCCACATCATGGGAAAATAGCGCCACTTTCCACCCCAATTGCATTCAAAATGCTCAGAATTGGAAGCCCCCAGTCCGGGCCAGAGGTTCATTGTCATATCTCTTCAATTCCCCAATTTTATGGCTCTCATAACTCTCAAATACATAATATTTGAAGGGTAGAACTTTATTCATGAGTTCGGTGGATGGGTTTCGGCCTATTTACCGGCGGGTGTGCACCCTTCACTGTGGGTATATAATTTGGTTCCTTTTGTGATAAGCATGAGTAGACAAAACCTGACCACATTGAGGGCACTCTGTGCAAGCTGTGTATTGAAAACTCCTGTTTTCACTTTTTATGTGATACAGCCGGCCATTCGATAACGACTTGCCTCTTTTTGCACTCTGATATTCCTCATGCTCCTTTTTCTTCTTACATGTTGCAACTGTTATATGCGTAAAGTCCCTTGTTCACTCTCACAACCATAGTGATAAAGATGAAAGCTTATAATGTTCGTGCTACTTTTGGGTTGCACATCGAAACAAAAAGATTGAACAGTTTTTTTGCTATTTATTTGGCAATACAAGACAAATCGCCCTCTTGCCTTGGCCGCCCGGGTGATGTCACTTTCACCTCTGGAATTCTCCTGGGGGCAGGCGGTGCGATTCAGGGCTCCAAAGGGTCCATATCCCGCTCTTTGTACTTTGAGTTTCTAAAGTCTGGACCACCTTGGCCTCAATCTCTCATCACCTCTGACCTCCACCCTCGCCGGCCTAATCCCATGCATCGTCGGCCTTTCGCTGCCGTACGGCCAGCCAGCTCTTGGGCTGTTTCAACTGCGTGCTTGCCCTCATGTTCAAAACCACGGCACGGGTTGGTTTGAGCCTCGCTTTACCGCAAGGCCTCGGCGGTACCCGCGGCGCGTTTCCAGGCGGGAGTGGGATCGGTGCCCGCCGGTCGGAGATTGGGTTTCTTGGAGTTTTTGTCAACCGCCCTTTTTTGGTTTCTGAGCCCCAGGCCTCCACTCCTACTGTGCGGTTTCTGCTCCGTTCATTGACGTTCGAAAACGGTCCGCTCCACATTTGCCGGCCGGCCCCACCCGGTACCCAGGCACCAGTGGTCACCAAATGCGCGCGATGGGTCATTCTATAAATTTAGGGCCCAAAGTGTACATGTTTCCTGTCCCTGTTACCTTGGTACTTTGTAATTTACCATTCAAGTATCATTAATTAATAATGACTTCAAACAATTATATATAACTATGTTGGGTTGGTAGTTTGCTTGTCATAGTCACTCTTCGAGGATGACTGCATTAATTAAGGAATGCATCAGAATTATAAAATCATAGATGTCACGTGTAACAGGGACAGGAAAAAACGGACCCCTATTTACAGAACGACCCGCCTTTCTTTGTCTGTAGTTTCGCTACATATTCAATAAAGACATTAGGAATCTCTATACAATATCGTCACTGACACCACGAAGTAACACCCTAGTTCACTCCAGTGTTACTTCGTGAAAACCGCTAAATAACACATTTTGGTTTCACGAAGTAACACTTGACGCGAACGATTTTCGTTTTGACAAAGTTAAAGCACTGTTAGGCTGCTTATGGCATGAAGGTATAGCTGGACGTGGCTCTAACGAAATGGCACGATTTTCTCTTAGATTCAGACAAACGTGGCTTTGAAGAGGTTGCTCTTTTCGCTGATGGTTGCTCTTTTCGCAACGCTACTCAGGTCTGTGCAGCGAGCAAAACATTAAAAAAAGATATTAACGTATTTTTTTGAAAGTTCAAAATTTTGAAAGTTCAAAATAATGGTCAAAACCATTTTTTTTTTTTTTTTGAGGGCGGTGTTCTGCGGCGACCACCCGTGTGTTTTTCTGTCTCGTCATTTTCGTCAAATTTTGTTCGTTTTCGTTTTCTGGACTTGTGTGAACTGTTTCTGAATTTGGATGTTTGCTGAAATTGCGTAATGTTGCATAGGACAATGTCGTGGTGGTATGTACTGACTTTCGTGTTAATTTTTAGTGTATTCTACCATGTTCTTGCACAACCTACCGGGCCATTTGTACGTGTACTGAACTAGCAGCCATTAGCCATTGTGTATACGAGGGACGCATTATTAAGTCTGAGGTCATCAGGCAACGCCTTCCCCAGTCCAGACATTCCTGCAGAATTATGTCCGCCACGCCGCAAAAGAGGGAAGAAAGGAGGAATCCGAGTCAGGAACCGCCGACGAGGTTTTAAGCCGCCAGTTCCCCCAATCATCACTGGAAATGCCCAGAGTTTGAGAAATAAAATGGATGAACTGAAAGCTTGTGCCAGTTATCGTCACGAATACAGGGACAGCTGTCTCATGTGCTTGAGTGAGACCTGGTTTAGAGATATCGATACCACACATGACACAGATATTTCGGGCTTCATCTGTGAGCGTTTGGACCGTACACACGAGTCAGGTAAAACAATTGGAGGGGGTGTGTGCATTTATGTCAACAAAAACTGGTGCACTAATGTGTGTGTTAAGAAACGCATCTGTTCTCCCGATATTGAGATGCTGACTGTTGGTTTAAGACCATTCTACTTTCCCAGAGAATTCAACCATATCTTTGTGACGACCGTGTACATCAGCCCTTTAGCAGATGTGAACACTGCTTCCTCAACCCTTGCTGACGCGATCAATGAACTTGAGGCAAAGGAACCGGATGCAGTTCAACTTGTCTTGGGTGATTTCAATCAATGTGAACTGAAAAAATACTCTGCCTCATTATGAGCAATATGTCACCATCCCAACAAGGAGGGACCGAACCTTGGACAAGTGTTATGGAAATATCAAAGGAGCCTACAAAGCTATCGCAAAAGCAGGAATCGGCCTCTCTGACCACAACATGGTTCATCTTCTCCCACATTACAAACAAAAGTTAAAGCAACAAAAGCCAATTGTCAAAAAACAAAGGAAGTGGTCTACTGGTGCCAAGGAAACACTGCGAGGATGTTTTGAGTGTACTGACTGGGATGTATTCTTCGATCATAATTCAATTGAAGAAGCAGTGGATGCAGTGAGTGGATATATCCAGTTCTGCGAAAATATGATAGTGCCTGAGGTGGAGTATACATTTTACCCAAATAACAAACCTTGGGTGACTAAAGATATTAGGGAGCTTCTGAACAGAAAACATAAAGCCTTCAGAGACGGAGACAAAACGGAGAAGCGGCATGTACAGAGACTGTTAAAGAAGCAGATTCAACGTAGTAAGGAAAGATATGGCAAATCAATCCAGGATAAATGTCAACAAAGGGACCCAAGAAAAGCATGGGCGGGATTTAAGAACATAACAGGTTGCGGCAAGAAGACTAACACCCCTCTACCGCTAGGAGACACGGAACAGTTTATTGATGATTTAAACCGGTTTTATGCCCGGTTTGACACTCTGGATTTTCGTGCAGTTAACCACCAGCTCTCTAATGTCTAACAGGAACAGATTGATGACTCCGACAGGACTGTGATAAGTGTGGAGGCAGTGGAACAGACCTTCCGGAAAATTCAAACTAATAAAACCATGGGACCTGATGGTGTCACTGGAAGGGTTCTGAAACTCTGCTGGAAGGAGCTATCAACTGTTTTTCATAGGCTCTTTCAGTGGTCTTTGGACTGTAGTGTTATTCCTAAGCTCTGGAAAACAGCAACAATTATCCCCATTCCTAAAATACCCAAACCAGTAGTACTAAATGATTTCAGACCAGTAGCTCTAACATCAGTAGCTATGAAATGCTTGTCCAGACAAAAGAATTTGTTGACCCATTTCAATTTGCTTTTTGCCCTAAACGTGGTGTAGATGATGCTGTTCCAACATTTATGCATGCTATTTATGAACATCTAGATAGACCCAAAAATTATGTTAGGAATAGGACTCTTTTTGTAGTTTTTTTCATCTGCATTTAATACGATCCAACCACATGTTTTGGTTAAGAAACTACAGGGTATGAACGTCAATCCCCAGATTTCTTTGTGGATTAGCAGATTTTTGTTAGATCGTGTACAGAGAGTTAAGTTTTCGAATTCCTTTTCAGATACAATTAGCATAAGTACTGGAGCTCCCCAAGGCTGTGTGCTTTCCCCTGTCTTGTTTTCTCTCTACACAAGTGATTATAGGAGCGGTAACATGTCTTGCCCTGTGATTAAGTATGCTGATGACACTGCACTTACCGGTAAAATCTCTTCAAATGATGAAACCTTTTATCGTTGTGAAATTGATAATTTTTTGAATTGGTGTAGTCAGAATTTTCTAGTTCTAAATGTAGAAAAGACCAAAGAAGTTGTATTTGATTTTCGGAAGACTGAGAGTAACATCGAACCAATTTTTATCCATGGCCAAGAAATTGAGAGAGTGACAGAATACAAATACCTTGGAACGATTATAGACAACCAATTAAACTGGAATGGGAACACTCACAAAATAGTCTCTAAAGCTAATCAGCGGATGTTTTTTAATCAGAAAGCTCAAATCCTTTAAAGTGTGCAGAGAACTACTTCATCTGTTTTACCAGAGTGTGATTCAATCTGTAATGACATTTTGTATATGTGTGTGGCATGGCTCTCTAACGGTTAGGAATGCATATAGGCTCGATCGTGTAACCAAAACTGCTGCTAAGGTGATTGGTATGGATGTTGGAGACCTTCGTGTCATCTTTCAGGAGGTAACATTGAAAAAAACTCAAGTCAATCATGCAGGACCCCACCCACCCAATTCATCACCTGGTAACTGTGCAAAAATCTGGGAGAGTCAGGCCTCCACGCACAAATACACAACGTTTTAGAAGATCATTTTTGCCCAACTCATGCCACCTTTTTAATTCCACTTTTAAAAGATGATTTTATCTTTTTAAATAAATCATGCTTCCACGTACAAATACACAGCGCTTTTAAAGAGATCGACTTGCCCAAGTCATACCACATTTTAATTAATTAATTATCACTTTTAAAAGATGATTTTATCATTTTAAATAAGACTGTATAATGGTGTACTCGTTTGTATTCATATTGTGTTTGAATGTGATTGTAAGCTGTTTTGATAAATTGTTGTGGATTTAATCTTGTCTTTTAAACTGTTTTTAACACACGGGGTGTTGATTTTCATGTTTCTAATCATGATGGTTAATAATAAATTGAATTGAATTGAATTGAATTGAATTGAATTGAAATTGATTCCGTCCATACTACTGTAGCAATGGCACGGCGTTCAGAACAGTGCCGTGCCACTGCCGATCGGAACGATTGCGCGGCAGCCCTGTCGCCCTATAGACCTTGATCATGCTGCCACCATTTCAGTCATGTTCCCTGTATCCAATAACAGTACTGAATTATATTGTGTTTGTGCAAAAAGGAGCCAGACTATTTTTCCTTCTCGCCTCGCTTTGGTTACGTTGATTTGAAAGGGAACAAATCAAGATGCCGCAAACATGATAATGGTCTATAGAGCGTTGCTGTGCTAACTCAATTCGCGGATTCAATCGGTTCTAAACACCGTGATATCACTGTGCCGAATTTAAAAAAAACCAGTCAAATTAATGAGCCTGTGTACTAATGACGTCACACTTTGTTCACATGTGCACTTTTCTATGGTGCTCAGTGGACCGTGGGCTTCCACTGGCTCCATAGGAAGGTGCACATGTAAACAAAGTGTGACGTCATCAGTACAGAGGCTTATTGAGTTTGGCACGGTAGTTGCACGGCAACTAGAACAGACCTTAAGCAAAGGTATTTCACGTTAACATTGCCAACAAAAATAAATTGCTCTGTCCAAATAAAGATAGCTCTGGGAGGACATAAGTAGCTAATCATTCCTAAGGGGACTTTAAAAGTTACTCCAAACTATTTAACCAATTGTACGTAAACAAATTAATTTTAAGTCTCTCTTAACTAACTGGGAAAAAAAAACAACTAACATTGGAGGATACCCCCCCCCCCGAAAAAAAGCCTTAAACAATAAGTGTTTGTTTTTCACACAACATAATGTTTTGGTTTAAAGTTTTCAACATTTCAGGGATTAGCTTTACATTTTCATTAAAAATATGACCAACAAATGACAAGTTCTACAAAAACCACTACAGTTTAAAAAGCATGCAAGAGAAAATAATTAATTTATAATTCAATTTTTGAAGAACGCCCGAGAAAAGAACGGTAACAACACAATGTATACGTTGGAAATGTTCATGTTTATTCAAATGTCTTTATCACAGTAAAGTAATAAAAGGAGTCAGGATGACACTTTCTAAACTGATATTATTGTCTACTTGCCCTCTTCCTTCATGAAATTAGTAAACCATTTGTTAATAATAAAACGAAAAAACGGACAATGAAAAGAGTCCAAGATTCCAATGCGGTCAAGCCCCATCACCCGCTTCATACCCCTAAAGGAAAAATAATCTATGTACTTAATGAAAGGATAAATACAAACTTCTAATTTTTTTTTAAATTTTACTCAACAAAGTATGCACTAATTTTATGTTAAATATGCTAATGCTTTTTTTTTGGGAGGGGGGGCCAAAACAAATTTTGGTCCCTCAAAAATGGGTCCAAAAAATACGGCGTGGGGCAATTTTGACCCATTTTGACCACTTTTAACTAAATTATTTTGAGAAAAACATGGTGGTGTACGCCGTGCCTGCCTTTATTGCGACGTCATTTAAAAACCAAAAAAATGTTGGGGTTTTTTTTTAGGGGGGGGGGTCCCTTGCTTATGTGGAAATGTTGACACATTAGGGTTAGGTTTTTTTATTTATTATATAATAGCTTATTAACACAATTATTTCTGTTCTGTGCATTCAGTAAACATCTTATATCTGTTTAGAAAGCACACAAAGGAATCTCTACTTGAAGAAATAGGAGTGATTATGTAAAAAGAAGCTGTTAACGTGTACGAAGCATATTAAATTGTAATTTCTAGGCCTGATGTACGTAGCGTGTAGTTCGTGTCCATTGGTCTTGCTTAGTTCTGACAACAGCCCAACCAGTCTCATCTACTCTTCGTGAAGATAACCAAGAAGTTCCTCCATCAAATCACGCTCAGAGGGAGGTGGTGGTGGCACTATTACCAAAACCAAAACGAAAATAATTATAATAATATTAATAAGTTTGCTTGGCATATGTAAACAATTTCGTAGTCTGAGTATCGGACGTTCAAGAGTGCAGAACCAATAATTACGAACGTCTGATGCATCCGTGCATGTACAGTTTATGCGGCCCATGCGCCAGCCAATCGGAGCCTCTTTTATAGTTGTTACATGAGTAAGAGAGAAATTCGGCCGAAGGTGTTGATTGGTCAATACGATAAGAGGCGCCCGCCGAATAGGAATTTGGAGGTCAAGACGCAGTGTTATTTTGCAAACCTGCACGCATAATATAGACGCTTGTGGAGCAGCCGTCTACAGACCACCAACTTCGTTGGGCAGGAAAGTAAACTTTTGGGCATAATCGAAGTTATTTCTACAAATTTCGAAACCCGAAGGATGTAGGTCGGAATCATTCGCAATTAACTCCAGAGGGAAAGAAATTTGTTTTCATGCATCCAAATTCAATCATAAAAAAGACTACTTTTGGTTCTAGTTACATGGAGAATCGTTGACTATGGTGTAAGAACTACGGACGTTTTCTTTAACGATACTTACCACACAGATTGGCATTACAAGTGTACTTCTTGGGGCACTTGCTACACGGCTCGCCTTCCACGTATGGATTCTTGAAAAGCAAGCTTCCACTGTAACACACAAAAAACCCAAACAATCCATGGTCTGTTAAAAGTTATACAATAAACACAATGAACAGACTGATAGTACACATGGTCAGATTGACCTCCCATTATTCTGACAGTGATTTTGCTCGTTTGCAATTATTCAGATCAGAAAAAAATTGTCTGCACTACAAAATACCGACTTGTTTTCGATATTTTTCAAATCCCTTTGGCGACAAATTCAACACTACATCTTGTGCCTAGAGTTAAAAAGCCTATCAGCCTGTGGAGTGACGTATTATGACAGAATAGGAACCTATAAGCATTCGTTTAAGTAACCAACAGAAAGTCCTCCTAATCAGATTGGGACTAAGAAGGCTAAGATGTCCGTTCGGACTGAGGACGATTCGCGGGAAGTACCATGGAAACCCAAATTTGTCTTTTCTTGTAGGCACCTCATTCCGGAAATATCCAATGTTAGATACCTAACTAAATCACCTTCCAATATAATGACCATGCACTCAATGCACTCAATGTACTCACCCAGGCCCGTAGAAGCAGGTCACGTACAGCTCCTTGGGTTCGTCTTCAGGACATTTCATCTTGGCGCATCCAATGGCCTCGGTAGTTGCCATTATAACCTGTGGAATAAGAAACCGGTTTCTATGGTTACCTATAATAATGGATCACATCGAGGCAAACATAGAACATCAAGCGTTTGTGATATGATGGTCTATAACAAAGAAAACCACCCACTGCCAAATTAAATGGAAAGATTGGTTAGTAAACGCATCTCACCTGGGTAAAGTCAGAGCAATCTTTGAAGGAGACTTTATCGTCGCATTTTTTGCTCTTGAAGGAGTATTCTTGTCCATGCTTAACCCACATCCAGGCAGGGACACCAGGGGATGCTTCGAAGTTTTCGATACTACCGGCCCAATTGTTTTGGCCAAGCCGCTTCCAACTTCCGGGGTCTTTGTTAATGAAGCGGTCGTTCTTATTCTGGCACATTTCCACCCAGCTGTTTGCTTTTGCAGCCAAAAAGTCATCCCATCTCTGTGGAATTTAGTACAAGTTTTGTGAATCTCATTATTATAAAAGTGACATTGATTGCCTTAAATTCCTGTCCACGTGGAAAGAAAAAAATATCAAAGTTATTCGAGCGTGATGTTGACCGATACTTCAGTGGGTCAAATTGCGACTGCAGCCATCCATGTTTGCTAATTATGAGTATTTCATACTTTGAGTGCGCATGCGCCCATGCTAAATGAGCGGCTGAAACATACGTGTGATGCGGGCTGTTGTGCGCGTTCAGCGTTGCGCGTATTGTTCCAAAGAGCCAGCGCTACAGAGTTGGGTTCACTGATCTCTATATTTTCGTGAAGGGGTGGTTTGCAACAGAGAAATAAGTTTTCCACCGATTTTGTATTGAAATAATAGTTCAAATATATCAAATGACAAGGATCTGTATGTCAGTGATATAAAAAAAATATTGAGTGGCTTTAAATTGTGAAATGGGAGGAATATTATCGCTCGGTAAAATCTGGACTTTTCCAGTTCACTCGGCTTCGCCACGTGAGGTCCAAATTTTACCTTGCGTAAAAGTTCAAATCTTACCTTGCGATAATATTCCTCCCATATCACTCTGAGCCACTCAATATTTGTATACTGGCAAGCTGTCATTTTGAAGAAATCACTGAAAGAAGGCCTTTCCAACGGTGCGTCAAAGGAGCTGCAATCGGCTCAGAGAGAACGTGTCTCGCTTCGCCGAATAAAAAAAAACCCGAACAACTAACGGAAATTGTCTTTAGACGCACCGTTGGAAAGGCATTCTTTCGTTGATTTCTTCAAAATCACAGCTTGCCAGAAAGAATAATTTCACAGGGAGTTAAGTTCCTTCACTATATTTCAACCAGGTATGTTTTTCAACAATAATCACGTCAGTTACTTTTTGGAAAGCTGCAAATGATGGACTGTAGCTTTAATGAAAGACATTTTCTGACTCATTTTTGAGTTAGAAAATGGCTGGTACCCGCTGCTACACGCTACTACAAACATATTATTCGAACCGGCCAGCCGAACCTGGCAAGCTCATTGGTCGAGTGTTTAAGACATATGAACTAGAAAGTAGGTGGTCGTGGGTGCGAATCCCGCCCAAGCAAATTGTTATTATTTTTCAGGCAATTTCTCGGACAATACTGAGCACACAGTGCTTATCAACAGTGGCGCACCCAAGGCGGGGGGGGGGGGGTGGGGGGGCTTGAGCCCCCCATGAGGTTGTCAATGTTTCTTTTGTAATTCCACGACCTGACCTTGGTAATATTCGAGTGGTATAATAGGGGTGGGAAAAATTCTGCTAACCGGACACGACTTTTTTCAATTAATTTTCTAGCGCCAAAAGTTACCTCTTTTATGGTTATTCCCTCCACTTTCCCTCCTCTACTCTCACCCCGTCCTTTCCTTAATTTCTATTATCAATCAGTCGCTCACTTCCTCGAGATTCGAACCTCGGACGCTTGCTTGATACACGAGTCTCTTAACCGCTAGGCCGCGCACGATCGCTGTTGTAATGATCAATCTTTGGACGTATTTGAAGTATCCATTGAAATAAACTAAATATTCATGAGAAAATAAATATTCATAATGACGTATTGCACTATCATTGGCCGGCTCATGCGACGTCTCATGCGACGTCATGGTTATCGATGTCATGCGTATAACGTACCGCTGTTCCAGACACTTCAATCAGTTTTAACCCAACCTCGTACCCAGGAAGTCGAGCAGTACGCGCCCACCACTACCTGCTCTCTCACCCTGGTATTGGATCATTTGCATGTGCAAGATTTTGGCACACGTATGCAAATGAGGAACAGTCTGGTGCCTGGATATGCGTTACACATTAGCGTTTGTTTTTGTATGCGGTGTCTGGGGTAAAAACAGAGTCAATTCGTAGCAGCGCGAGCACGGCGTGAGTTACGAAAACACGATTTTTGAAATCAAACTGTTACGATCTTATCGAGACAACATGCAGTATCATATTTCATATTAATATGAGCAAATTGGAAAGGAAATTAGTATTTTCGAGAAGGCGTGGACGAATGATCGCGAAAACACGTACTGCACGTTGTGAATATATAGCACCAAGTACACGATAAAAATCCATTACTAGCCAATTGCGGTATCCAATCAGGATACAGGAAGAAAGTTTCCTATCCAGGGTTTACCACTGGAAACGCGGTTGGAAATAAAGTAAGCACTGGGGACGGGGTTGGTTTTGACCGGCTGCTTCAACTCAGATCTGCACTACATGTGCATGCAAAATGTGCTCCAAAAACACATTTTTACCAATTTTTTTTTCGCATGTCCACTCTTTCCTGGATTCCTCTTGGTTGAAATCACAAGGTGAGGTGAAAATTTGGATGTTTGGCGGCAGGTAAGTGGTGTCCGGTTGGCAGAATTTTCCCCTTGTGAATATAATCGGTTGTGCCACAGCCATGATTACTCACCACTTGCAACATGTTGGCAGCTTGAGGATCTTCTGCGGAGGATCGTATCAAATTATGAGTCGAAACCATCACTTTTTTCTCATCTTCGGTAAAATGTTCCGCGTTGATGATGGTGAAGAGTACACACAAGATGGTAACACCAATGTATGCCATGATGATAACTTAAGGTTACACTAGCCCAGATCTGAATACATGTACCACAAGTGCTTTCGTAAGGTTCTTCCTTGCTCTATGGCCAGACACATAAGTGTCCCGTTAACAAACTGCAGCATGAATTGTATAGAACACGGAGATTTTCGAGGCTGACACTCTGAAAGCACAATGGACCGGGTTGGAAAAAACCCCGAAAACGCTCACTGACTCCGAAGAATACACACATTCACTGCATATTTACGTTAGGCTCTTTTCAATGCATTTATCCCGTTTCTTCTTGCATTTGTATGGCCTTTCTCTTGTAATGCTGAGTTGAAAGGTTTATTCAAATGCAAAACTAATACGCCACAAATGGCAGAGATTTATTGGGGTTTGTACTGAGCCGAAGGGGAAGCTTTATTGTATGCGAAGATGTTATACTGGGCAGAAGGGCACAAAGTACAGCGCTCCACTCGCATATATGTTATTTGCTTTGCTATTTTTCATGTTGCATGGAAACTTTTAGAAAGTCTTTCACTCCATTTTGACAACTTTAAGTAACATTTCTTTTAGGAGTCAGGGGATCTTGAGGTTCCCGGCCGCGGTTTTCACCGAACGGCTTTTACTGCATCAACAAGGGCATCCTCTCCACACAAATGCTTATTCCCTTTTTATTTTAACTGACATGGCTTTTTGAGAAATAGTTCTATAATAAAAGAGGCATGCAGGTAATTCGTGGACTGGATGGATTGAAGTAAACGTGATTTATAAAAGACCATGTATTCGCGTAGACCTACTTCTCATCTTACTTTTAAATTTCCTATAAGCGAGGAAGGAAAAAAACTGTTCTTACAACACATACAGCTCCAGTACGAGGCAACCCCAATGCAGACCTGGCTCGCGCCTCGAACTTTTACGAAGGAGCTTCCCCAGCAGACTTTTTGGACGATATATTTAATATTCTATAGCAAGTGACCAAGGGGCTCATGTTGACCCCAACCCATCCCGGCCAGAAAAACACTACTCTGGGATTCGAACCCCTACAAAGCATAAGCCGGCAGCGGCCTTCCGATAACGTGACACATTTTAAGCAAGAGGGGAACCCCGCCCCCCCCCCGCTGTTTTGGTGATTGTGTTCCCGTAATATTAAGAACCCTTTTGAGATACTTATTAATACTATTCTTTATTCGGCCATGCATACAAACATACAATAAGCAAAAATACATAAAACTAAACAAAAGCTACCAAATCCAAGCTGGCGAGGATATAAAACACTGTGACCGGAAAGCATGTAAATCCTACCTTGAAACAGTGACATACACAAATAAATTCAAAACACAGAGAAAAAGTTGTAAGGAAAAAATAAGACCTCAATGAAATAAAATTAAAAAGGATATAAGATTAAAAAGATTAAGGGATAAAATATTAAGTACAAATTATCAAATAAAGTACAAATTATCAAAAGCAAGAATAGTCTGTTTAAAAACATAGCAATGTGCAGATATAATTGATGTTTAAAAATTTGTATAATTGCTCTATGATCCATCTAATAACATGAACAACAGCAACACAACAAAACAAAAGCAGCAGCAGCAGCAGCAACAACAAAATGTAAAAGACAAATGGTAAGCAACCGAAAAAATATGAACATTAAAACGGGGGCATGGGCGTCGCGAGGGGGAAGGGGGCACTTGCCCCTGAAAAAGCCCCCCCCCCCCAAAAAAAAAAAAAGGAAGGAAAAGAAAAGAAAAAGAGGCGCGAAGACAAAGTGGTATAAATTTAAGATAAATCGAGAATGTGTGGAGAAATACAAGCATTTTTTGGCCAAATTCTTTTTTGCCCCCCTCTAGAAAAAATCCTGGCGACGCCCACGAACGGGGGGTGTTTCGTGTACTGTGGCAATCTTCAACCACGCGTCAATACATTTGTCCAAAATGCAACAAACTGGACTCATTACGTATGACGTTGAGGAATTCACAGTGTGTCGCAAATGCACTCAAAAGCACATTTTTCCTGAAGAGTAACGACACTATGAACAAAAGTCCTTACAATAATTGCATTGCCTACCCCTCAAACTTGTACAGCAGAAGAAAAACATTCAATACTTCTGTCACAGTTGAGCTGGGTATATAGACGCACCTTACCCCTCTCACCCCATTATCTGGGCATGGACCCTTTAAACACCATTTGGCTATTACATGTATTCATTTAATATTGTCACCTCGGTCTGCAATTTATTCATGTATTATTTCAGATTTTAACTAAGTGGATTTATACTTCGAAATGCAACTAACTCATTACGTAATATTTTACCAACGTGACCCGGCCCGGTGCATAAATACGTCTTTTAGTAAGCGTCGTTCATCTTCTCCATAAACACGTAATTTCAATTCTTCTAAGCGTGTCCACAAACATCAAATGTACTTCAGCCATTGTTGGACGCACTTTTTGGGCTATATCATTGTAGACTACAATTTCAATTCAATTCAATTCTTATTTGCTCATCATGCCAGCATGAATTCTATTTATCGGTTTGCACATAATACAATAAATTGAATAATTAAAACAGACGGTATACACTCATGTTAAAACATTCAATGTAAAAAAATAAGCCTTATTTAATAATAGAAATGTTGGTTAAAATAAAGTTAAACCATTAAAACACACAGAGGGGACGAGGGAGGTGAGCAAGAGAGGACAGGGAGAGATAATAGAATCTGGGATAAAATATCAAAAAAAGGGAAAAGACTCGCACATGCACACACAAACAAAGAAGTAATTATGTATCAGGATATAATACGAAAACATTAACGAGTATATGATTACGCATAACACGCACTTCGTGTTTACAAAAACACTCCCGTTTATACAAGATCATCATGGTTATTTTCAGCCCTTAAATGCCCACTTAATGTAGTAAGAAAAATATCAAACTTGTTATAAATGAAAACAATTTCATTTTAGCTATAACCATATACGAGCTGTAAAATATGATGTGCTTATAGTCCATCTTCCACACAGTACATATCAGAATCCTAAAGAAGCGTTACCCCCCCCCAAGTTGATTTGTTTTTTGTGTAATTCAATTCAGCCAAGGCTGGATCATCTCCAATTTCACTGGCTATGGACATTTCTAAACGTTGGTTTCGTTTCCGATTTGGCTTCACAACTGGCTTTAGAATCACTAACCCTTCTATATTCAAACCTTACTGAAAAGTATAGACACATATTGAAGTTCTTCATAAAGCAACAAGTTGAGCTATGTTTGGCCAAAAGGCCTAGCCCCGAACAAAATAATGTGGGGCTTACCTCATGAGCTTGAAGTTACAGCTTGAAGTAAAAGCAATGTGAACACCTATTCATACCCATCATTTGCAATGCCACCTTTTATGTCCTTGTTTCCCCCAGCCTCAACATCACCTGCAACATTACTTTCCATGTTTCCCTCTTCGCCACTGTCCATAGTTTCCATGGGGATCAAATAGCTACCTCGGTCGGTACTTTCACCAATCCCTACCTCTTGGCAAGCTTTCCTGAGGGTCTTCGCTGCTAGCGCTCTCCCGTACCCCTCGCTGATAGACCGAGGTCCAAAGTTCACGTAAGTATGTTTGAGTTCCGTAGTTTGGTCGTCAATACTCTGGTCGTCTTCGCTGCCGGCCTCTGCGTCTGCGTCCCGGCCTGCGCGTTCCACGCGCGCGCGCGGTGGACGGCGCGGACTGATTGGCGGAACACTCGATGAAGAAGAACCGCCAGGTTCGCTTGCAATCAAATCTTCCAATTTTTCTACTATTTGTCCGAAGGTGCAACGCATCTTGGACGAATCCTTCCAGCAATCCTGCATAATTTTCGATCTGGAAAAAATATAAAAAACCCTGTTTTTATTTATAAACTCCATCAGCAACTGACCGTTGTTTTTCCACCAGTAGTTTGGAGGTACACTGTACGTTTTTTCACAAAAAAGGAGAGAAGTAATTGTCATACCGAATACAATTTACAAGGAATCTTAAACGCCGGGATTGAACTCGTCACCCTGATCTGATACTGTCTCAGACTTTTCTCGGAAGGAAATGTTATGATGTTAGGACGACGAATTGGTTTTGAATGGTTAAATTATGATGAAAATAAAAATTCTTACATCTTTGTAGGGCAAAACTTGGGTGGACTCATCCGCCCACCCTCCTTGAGATACGGGTAGATATCCTTGTTGTTGATGCTAGGATAGGGCTTCTTTCCTCGCGAAAATTTTTCCCACAGAAGTACACCGTACGACCACTGCCAGAAGAACACCACATTCAAAATACATTATTTTTTAATTCGGAGAAAAAAGGGTGTTTGTAAACAAACTTTCTCGAGTGGCAAAGATTATTATGACTTAAAGAAAAAAAGGATTTATTAATGAAAGGCCATGCAATATAATTTTGTTCAATGCAATCCTTGGAAACACACCTTTGTGTCCCATTTAACCCTATTCTTCGCTTTTTGTTTTGCCATTTTCAAGGATGTTTTGGTGTCCTTTTGGTTTTTATGCTGATGCGAATTTCCATATTCATGAGATTCAGTGTGATGTCATTTTAGGCAGAAACCTTAATGTTACAACTTCAGCACGAGAAGTTGCCAGAAGGTGGGATATTTGTATTTTTTTTTCCTGATGATTAATTTTGTTGTTGTGTCATTACACGGTAGTAAGCCGATGAACAAACTTTTCTCACAAATATTTTCAAATAAGCAGATTTTTGGGTTCGCAATTTAAACAAAAACCCCCTCAACTGAACAATGTCTTCCTGAAATGACACCACAGCAACAGCGCCCTCCTTCTAGTTTGTCCAGAAAAGCATTCAATAATAATTTTTAAAAATGTCAAATATTTTCATACATTAATTTTAAGAGGAGTAGAAAGTTTCACAAAATATGTTCCTAAGAAAATTCCCTTCATGAACCCTTTCATGTATCTTTTCCCTGCCAGTTTAAAATAAGATTAAACTAAAAGAAACCATGAAATGATTTTTTCCCCTGTAGTGGATCAATGGGCTCCATGCGCGAACTATAGTGAGGGCGCTTTTTGACCATTTTTGAGAGCCCCCGGCTCACAGACATCTGTGCCCCGGCCGTAGACGGGACACACCGCGTGCGCGTACTGCACTGGTTCGCGCACGGTACGAATGTTGCGCGAAGTACGTACATGTACGCACGAAAATTGTATCCTTACAGGGACATTCCGACCTGGAATGCGCCCCCTATTTGGGTTACAAAAATATGTTCAATGGAAAGAGCATTTAAAAAGCGTCCACACAGCCGTCCTGTAAAAACTGTACGTTTTCGTTTTAATCTTGCGAGAACCTTGCGAAAATGGGGGTCACTATTATTTTGTCACTGAAAAATCGAGCCGTTCAGTGCTAGTTGTGATCCAGCCGTACAGTGCTTCGCATTTTGCGGACGTGTAAGAAACAACGTTTGTGTATTGGTATTGTGTGTATTATGTATACCACACACACACACGCACAACGTGTACGGTGCATTGAATATAGACACGATTTGAAAAACGTTTGGGCATTCCCACCAAATGTCTGTCGCGTCCTTTTTTTCGGGAACGGTAAAACATTAGGTTTGTTTCCTTTCAACAATCCAAAACATGAAATTTTCGGGGATTTCAGGTCGTAATGCGCCTTTAATTTGCACAAAGCAATAGCGTCTTCGAGAGCGCGTCAGGCGTCGTCGGCAATGCATTCGAATGGCTCTCCTGGTGACTTACCCAACTCTCCCTTTCTTACCGTTGAGGGGTACTTGTACATGGAGCCCATATGAAAATGTTTGATTTGAAACTCACCACATCAGTTTTGCAGCTGTACTTCCTGCGTTCCATTGACTCTGGTGCCATCCATTTGATGGGTAACTTGGCCTGTTTGTCCCCGCTGGTGTAGTAATCGGACTCGTCCAGATCTCTGGACAAGCCGAAATCCGCTATCTTTGCGACAAGCTTGTCATCGACCCTGAAGAAGAGGATGTGTGAAACATTTAATAGTCATTTGGCGGACACAATAATAGGGCGTCATTATTTTGGTGAAAGGGTAAATTAGGATAGATAAAAGAGTTTACACAAACCAAAAAGCATTTCCTACTGTGCCCACCATAATGATCACAAAAAACTCGTTACATCAGCGTGAAATGTTTATAAAATATGAAATGATGGATTTCCATGGTATCCTCATGCGCATAAATGGCTTCAAGTTACACAATTCAATATTGGGTTTTGCCCTTCTCGGACGTCGCTGAACTCGGGGCAAATCAAAGTAATGAAGGTAAGATTCACATTAGTTCATCACCACTCATCCGTATTGAGTTGGGTCCAGCGACTGGGACATGGATTGTGTGGAACCACATATGTGCTGGTAGAAACTGATCATCACTTTGATAGCAACAGATTGTCACCTAATAACTTAATAGAGGAAAACAATGGGGAAAGGAATTTTGCTGCCACCAGCCCAAGAGTGCAGATTCCAAGAAAGATGAACCACTGTTCTGGTGGGCGTCAAGACAGGCGACTAAAATCATGAAGCTGGCGCGTAGAGCCGAAGACAAATCTAAGATTTCAAGTCAAATGCTAATACTCACATGCAGTTTCTAGCAGCCAAATCTCTGTGGACGAACCTCTGCCGACCCAGATATTCCATTCCAAGGGCCACGTGATAAGCGAACTGTATCAGCTGAGAGTTACTCACTCCCTGCCATCAAAAACACAAAGAAATGTTATGATCTCCATGCAGTAACACCTACGACGTGAAATGTGGGGCCAATCCATCAAACGAATAAAATTAAAACATTTAACTCTATTAATACTTCATCTGTATTCGATTGGTTAGGATGTCACATAAAACATACAGTCAAATAATTTAGTAGAAAAAGAACCTGCTTTTGCTTCGTTAAGAAAGTCTTGAGATCACCGTTTGCCATGAATGGGATCACGATGAGTGGCTGCTCTTTCGGGTCAAAGGTCAATCCCAACAGCCCCAGTACGTTGGGATGATCGAAGGTTTTCATAATTAATCCTTCCTCCAGAAATTTGATGATTTGATAAGGGTCACTTGTATCTGGAAAGAAATAGGAATAATTTCTAAAGATTATGTTAATGAAAGATGACACGTCATTTTTTGTTAAAGTTAATTGTTAATTAGATGACAATAACAATTCAAGCACATCGTGTTGTATATTACAAATACAATTTCAAATATATCAATCAATACCTACCCCAACATTGGGTTATGGTTATAAACGTCAAACCATCTTAAAACCTTAGATCCAGCTTTTGAAATTTGCTCAAAAGTGAATAAACAAAACTGATTGACTGAATTGATTCAAAATGGGCTAGTGGGCCATGATCCTTATAGGCCTAATCGTTTAATAAGTGCTAGGACCTATACCTTGTACAGTTTTGACTGCCACTGTGCTCTGCATGCCGCTAGGGGAGGAATCTTTGAGTACGGCTTGGTAGACTCGGCCAAAAGCACCTGTTAAGAGATAGGAACTTGAAATGATTGAATTTTTTTTCAAGTTGTAGTCTCTCCGTTCTGCAATGCTGTGAGGCTTAACCTGGTAGTTCCAGTCAAACCCGAAACATTTTGCTTGGATATGTATTGCCTATTATACCTTTTGTCCAAATACTCCGTTTCCGCCCACAATTTTGTGTGCGCAGACCGCACAGTCTTGGTCAGGTTTAATTTCTACAGAACCACCTGTCGTATTTCACTTATCTTGGTTGACTCCGAGCTAGGACCCCTCCATCAATACAGGTTCCTCGATGCACGAGTTTGTCACTTTTTATCGAAATGTCTTAAATCCGCTGAGCTAGAACCTTAACGTCGATAATGTAAAGCGCACCAAATAAAATAAGGCACATATACCAGAATGACTGATCACGAAACTCCTACTGGATATAACAACACGGCCTATAATCCTCTTTGCACCTCACTGACCCACTCACTGACTGCCACTTGTAAGCCGGGCAGTGCTATTGTATAGAATTACCCCATAACGGCAACGAATAGTCTTAATCCGGCAAGACCTCCAGTTAATATAACCATTCTGAATCATTTGATAGAATTTTGTGGGCTCTGGGTCCAGCTTTACTAGACTTGCCCGGTCTTATCGTCACCGACACCACGTACTGACACCCTCTGTCCAAAAATGTGTACAAAAAAAATAAAAAATTCAAATTTTCTTTTTTTTGCTGATATTAGCAGTTTGTATCATGAAGTTTAACATGACGAAGTTACAATTGCTGAAATCATCTAAAATAAGCAAATTTTAAAATGAATTTTCAAGAAATTGGTCAATTCTGTTGTTTTTTGTTACCACGAAGTGACACTGCACAGGGTGTCAGTTCATGAAAACAAAAATTTACGTGTTTTCGGAGAGTGCGCGCATGCAATAGCGTTAGGGAGTGTCAGTTCGTGAAAACGAAAATTGACGTGTTGTTGGAGAGTGCGCGCACGCATGTGCAGTGTGTGCGCGCACTCTCCCAAAACACGCCAATTTTTGTTTTCACGAACTGACACTCCCTAACGCTATCGCATGCGTGCACTCTCCAAAAACACATACATTTTCGTTTTCACGAACTGACACCCGTCTTAATCATTTAATTGCTAATTAACTAAGTATATTTTCACAATATAACGTTTATAATTGAGTAGTTAAAGCATTTTCACGTTAGGTGATACTAAAACCTCTTAAGATAGATGGATTATTTTACTGAGTAAATTCGTGTCAAACCTTTAAAAGCGTGTTTCTCCGATTTGTATTTCTGCAACGCTGACCACCGGGTGTCAGTTCGCGGTGTCGGTGACGTTGTGTAAGGTTTGCGAACTCACCTTGTCCGAGCACTTTTCCCATGCTCAACTGATCGAACCTGATCTTTAAGTCATCGGGAACAATGCTGACGTTCTCGTTCAGGACGATAGCACTCGGTCGTGCCGTTCGTTTTCGACGCTGTGATGCAATTCGGCTGCGTTTCTTTATAGCGGCTGGGGAGAGAAGTTGACTCCGATCCACGGACTCAAAAATGAACTCTGGAAAGTGTGGTGTAAACAAGGAACATCGTTTGATAACCCAAGTATTGGGCTTGGTTTGAAATACGGCTAATTGTGCTCAAAGCTCAATATTCATTCACTGACTCAAGTTGCATACCATAAATGGGGTTTTAGATATTATTTGGTTAGGAGATGCGATTTTGTCGGACTTATGACAACCATTCTGTTTCTGATTGTATCGCAAGAAGATTGACAGAAAACGAGCTCCACGTTAACGCGCCATCAATGACAAATCTAGTGGGCTTGTCCATAGTTTTGAGTCTCTCCTATCGATTTTTGTTTTGGATGAAATCTAAAGGACCAATTCATGGTCCCCTCGCTATAAATCCCATCATATTTAGTTTATTTGCCGATTCTGTCCAATTCTAACCCTTTCTATATTTAGACCGTCAAACAACACAATACATGTGTATACTAAGACATGGATCTATAGATAATTCGAATAGTGAACACGTACTCTCTTACCACATGATGTAGGTCATGTCTGACATACACATTATGATTTATGAGTATAATTATAGTAATTGATGTCCATTATTATAATTGCCCACACTTGCATGGAATCGAAGGATGTACCAAGGGACATATCAATTGTTTCTAATATAATATACGCATCGTAATGTCTCACGACATGATGTAGCTACATGTCTGAAATACATTTTGATTTATTTTTATGACTATAATTGTTACAAATATTAAATCTGCACTGACATTTCTTTTTTTGGAATGATATTATAGTGCCCTGGATATGACACACCATTATTTGAAACTACATTTTAGGCACAAAATCCTGCTAATCTTTCGTGAGAGGAAGGCTTGTAATATTTCAACCGAATGGATACTACATTATTTGGACCGTTTGGGGTTCTAGGGCCTACTGTTTACATTCCAGTCTGTTTCATGCAGAATTCTACAACGAAGCTTTAAAAATCGAAATTTCCAAGTATGTGATTAAATGGTTATGACTTGACACGTGAGAGACTTGTGTTTAGGCTAACCCATTGTGACAAAGCTTTTGCAAATGGTATTCCCCAAACTTAAAACATCGCATACAAGTAGTTTAACCAGCTCAGCAAGTGACATTTTCAGCTGTAAAAGTTGTTTTCATTTCCTAGGCTAGACTACTAATAATCGAGCATGCATCGTGCTTCAAAAAAAGAAAAAAGAAAAAAGAAAAGAAAACAATATCGACAAATATAATCTCAAACAACAAAATTCAGTTTCGTTCTATAGTGGTTCATTTTTACACAAGTTACATGTTCTCATCCAAAACAACAGTCTGTTAAAAATACCAAGATTCGTTTAAAATACCAAAATTCGAGAAACAACTTATACATAATCGTTATTCCTTTCTTGGCTAAACAAACAATCATCTAGCACATCAATACATTGCAGAGACATGGCCGTGATTGCTTATAACGTAGTTTATTTTTCACCACACAATATAAGGTGTAGGGTTTCCAATAATGGTGTACAAAGAATTCCAAAGGAAAAGAAAGACCAACCTTTGTAGAGAGCTCTGATCTGCGTTAAAACAAGAAACTCGTTGTAGCTCTTCATCCTGAGTGACTGTCTGTAATACTTGACCAGAAGGAATATCAATAGGAAGAGTAAGCAGACTGCTGCTAATGGGAAGACATAAACAGCGAGAACGAAAAGCCAATCCCTTGCCATCATCTTCACAGCGATGACTGCTTGCTCGAGGCTACCAGCAAAATTCTGAAGTACAATGTGAAAATGATAACAAAAGTGAAAAGCTACTTCAAGTTAATTCCAACACAAGGCAAGTATAAAGCTGGTCACTGAGCGCACAATTCTTGCGCACAAAGTGTTTTCATGCATGCATGTGGCCCGGGTAATTCTATATGATAGCACTGCCCGGCCTCTCAGTCCACAACCAGTCTAATTCATAAGTGACATTCAGAGAATCAGTCCGTAAGATGGGCACAAGGAGGACATTTAGATGGCCCTCTGGGACCAGCAAAATTTAAAAAGCCACTTTGAAATAAAAAAACCCAATGCAACGTAAAACTAAAAACCTACCCTCTAAATGTAATGGTTTTCACTATTTTACATTTCGAGATTAATAACCTGGATAAAAGGTAGCTGTTAACCATTCGTCTTATTACCTACTATAGCAGGCGCGGATCCCGAGGGGTGGGGGGGGGGTGGGGGGGGAGTGTGTGTGTGTGTGTGGGTGTGTGTGTGGGTGTGACCCAAAAATTTGTGGAGACTCACAGACAATACACACACATAAACAAAAAATTGTAAAGGTCTCCACAGGGGGGCAATTTCTATAGATGAATACGTCTACACAAGGTTTTCAAAAGATATATATGTTTTACTCAAAAAACTAGGAATTCCAAGGTGTGTTTATTTGTCGCAGATGGATATTAATTATTAATTCCAAATTTCAGCCCAGGAAACTTATAAAATAATAAGATTTGATTTTGAAAAAATCAAAATTGAACTTTACACTTACTACACGGGAACAAAGAAATGTCTCCACAAGGATAAAAATTTTGGAGTGGGTGTGTGTGTGTGTGTGTGTGTGTGTGGGGGGGGGGGGGTTATAGAAATAAAAATAATGTTAACCCCCCCCTCCCCGCTCTGACACCCCCAAAATAATATGCTGGTAATAATATCCGCCTGTGCATAAAAATCGGACAAAGCCAGTTGGGTTCTACACTATTCTGAATTAAAGTGTTAATAATCTATTGAAAGTATGGTGCGAGCCCCCGCCCCCCCCCACACACACACCTATTGATTTTACGGAGGCCAAGTGTCCGTAAAGTTTTACGGAGGCCAAGAAAAAAATCCCTGTCTACATTTAAACATTGATCTGCTGATGAAACCCCCTCTCACTCCCCCCCCCCCCGCAAAAATTCCTGGATCCGCCCCTGTAAAGAAGATAAGTTGTTTCAAACTCGTGTTACTCAATAAAGGAGGGAAAAACATGTGAATACATAGTAGGGCCTCCAAATGGGCCGTGCTGTTTTGACCGGTACACGGCAACAAACCGTCAACGTCGCATGCGCCTAAACCCGGAGAGTTATACGTATGTACTTATTTTTCAAAAGGGTTTGTAAACTTACTGTGGATGTGTAGCAGGCTCCAGATACAAGCATCAAGTCATCCAGGCTGTCACTGGGCAAGCTATAGCACAAAATACTTTCCAATTTGAGTCATGAACGTAGCAGGAACATTAATTCCTTCACAGTCCTCATGATGTGCATACTTACAGGAGTGACATTGGAAATGCTAGCCGTCAAATATTACAAATCTACAATGTTTATTTATTTCTTCTACTTCCTGGTTCAGGCCATCATTATGCCTACGTGAAGCAATATGCATGAGTGAAGTATTTCCAGCAACACAAAGGCTTTATTTACACTTTCAGCATTATGCGGAACCTATATGCGATCAATCATCCTTACAAATGTCAATAATTTGAAAAGGGATCGGAACTCTAAGGTGTAAGCCAATATTTTGTATAAATCACGCAATCGTTTAGATAATAGGCCGACACAAAATGACATTTTGTACCCCGGTTCAGAAACTCATAAAGCGAACGCGAACGTCCTCATATGAGGAAATAATTCCCAAGCTTTATTTACCTTTAAAAAGTAAAAATATGATATAGTTACGTAAAACAGTCACCAAGAAAAGGTAAAATTTAGAACATTAGGTAATTGTTAAATAACGTGACGGGAAGAATAGAAATATCAAGGAACGATTGAAGACTACTCCCGGAAGACAACACTGCCAGCAACTCAATTGAAAAAAGTTCTACTCAGCATCACGTGACACAAAATTCAACCACGTGTTTCAGTTAGTGAATGAACAAACACTGAGAATTTAGTGTCGATATGACGACATGATGATAAAAGTAAAACGATTTGATTTTCAACAGTCAATTTGCATACACGTAAAAAGCTGTTGTTTACAGACAGGCGCGGATGGGGGGGGGGGGGGAACAAACTCTGTCAAAAAATAATGCGAATCCCCTGCTACTTTACTAGTAATAATGTCCGCCTGTGCACAAAATGCGGACAAAGCCAGCTTAGTAAGGAGGTATATGTACACTATTCTGTAGTATAGTGTTAATAATCGTCGGATTTGAATAGCGCCACAATTGAAAGTATGGAACCAACCCCCGGTTGTGGAGGCCAAGTGTCCGGAGAAAAAAAAGCTGTCTACATTTCAGATTTTTTTGCTGATGAAAATTCCTGGATCCGCTCCTTACAGGACAGCATTCAGTCGAGGCAGCAAGGAAATAGCAGTCGTTTCCGATATTCAAACCCACACACGGAGATCAGGCTAACAAGTGAATGACAATGAAAAAGCGGATCATCGGATATGTCTGTTATTCTAATCATGCGAACGAACCAGATTAATTACGTCGATGCATACTAATTTGAATCAATACTGAGTACAGCAGGCGCCCTTTTGATAATTTATGAGCTGAGGCCAGTAGACCACGAACCAGGAACTTTCAGAAATTATTATTTTATTTTGTTTGCTCTCGTGCGTGATATAGCTGCATTCATGCGGCACTTCACCATCGATCACGATCTTCCTTGGAGTTCTCTAAATTCAATCTGCTTTTCTCGGAGATACGACTCAGAACGAGAACAGCGAGCTGTCGATTGGACTCAGAATCCTAGTAAGTTGATTGTGTTATATAAAGGGTACATTATCTTATTTTAAACATTCGGAAATAATACTTTTGTTCTCTTCATTATTATAAGAAAATTGTGGTGTGCTATCAAAGTAACGGATCATTGTAATGGAAGGAAGAAATTTTACTACTTTGACTTGACTGATCGTTTAAAACCAAAGTTTTATGAGAATTTGACTCTTAAGACATTGCGATATGGCTGGAGGGTTTTCCAGTAAGAAGGACACATTCCTTTGAGGTATAATTATTAAGTTATCCGGAGAAACAATCGTGCAAAGAATATGCTTTCGAGGGTCTGTCTCCCTCTCTTGCGCATTCTAGATCAAATTGCTTTCACTCCCTGATCAGCCTCAGGCGAGTTTACTGTACGTTGCAGGGTGAGCAAAACAGTGTCTTGACTGGAGGGGGAGGGGCCGTCCCCTTGAGACTTGTGCTCTCTTGTTTCCCCGCTCATTTGAGGAAAGTAAAAGAAAGATTTTTAAATGATGAAAACATGCGTGTCGCGAGGGGGAGAGGGAGGGGGAAACTTTGCCTTTCCCCCGGAAAAATCCTGGCGACGCCCATGGATGAAAACCTTTTACGCTCCCCCCCGCAGAAAAAAGAACGTCCTAATCCCCTCCCCGCAAGTTGTACCCCAAAATTAATACACCACTGCAGCGAAATTTACTGGGTTGCAGATCACAGATTCGCCAAAGAATCGAAGATAGCTTTCAAGATGGACCAAGCTACAGCGGGGGTCCTTGTCTGCATCACTGCGCTCCAAGGGCTTCTCTTTGTGGCAGTCGTAGCTGTTCTCCTGGCCAAATATTACAGGGTCGATAAATAATAATAATTGTGTTTATAAGGCTTATATAGCGCTTTCCATCGTATCAACAATCTCTAAGCGCTTTACGATTATTACCCCGTTCATCAGCCGATATCAGCGCTCAATCGGTCCTCGACCCTCACAGGTACCCATTAATACTCCTGGGTGGAGAGAGGCAATTGTAGTTAAGTGACTTGCCCAAGGGCACAAACACCATGCTCCTGGCCGGGTTCGAACCCACGCACCTTCGTACATTAGTCAAACACCGTAACCACTGGACCATGGCGTTCTACAGCACAATCTTGTGCTGAAGAGTTACTACGAGATTATGCTGTTAATTCGCATCAGAACAATGCACAGAGGTGATGCCTTTGGCTGGTCCTTTAGAGTCACTGACTAACTCCCGACAGACTGACTGACTCCCCAACTGACTGTACTGACTGACTTCCTGACTGACTGACTTTCTCCCCGACTCACCGACTGACTCCCCGACTGACTGATTTACTGACTGACTTACTCCCCGACTGACTGACTCCCCGACTCCCCGACTGATTGACTGACTTACTGACTTACTGACCTACGTGCTCCCCGACTCCCCGACTGACTGACTCCCCGACTCCCCAACTGACTGACTGACTAATTGATTGACCGACTGACGGACCGACCGTCCGACCGACCGACCGACTGACTGACTGACTGACTCCCCGACTCACCGACTGACTCCCCGACTGACTGATTGATTGACTGACTTACTCCCCGACTGACTGACTGACTCCCCGACTCCCCAACTGAGTGACTGACTAATTGATTGACCGACTGACGGACCGACCGTCCGACCGACCGACCGACTGACTGACTCCCCGACTCACCGACTGACTCCCCGACTGACTGATTGATTGACTGACTGACTTCCCGACTGACTGACTGACTCCCCGACTCCCCGATTGATTGACTACGCCTATGGAGTAGTGGTGCATGGGGTATGCAAAGTAGTGTGCATCGATGCGAGTAGCAGGGTGTGGTTATAAGGTGTTTTTCATAACAAGTAATGTTTGATTTTTTGGTTTCATTAATTTTACAAGTATATAGCATATCCTGGAGCTTGTTATATCGATTTAAGTAGTGCTCGATCGCCCTCGGGGGTCAGATAGGAATTTTCCAGAGTTTTGTCCTTAAATTACAGTAAAAGGTTTTTATCTCTGGTTTTTCGCCTATCTTAGGATCGTGCAAATTTATATAATGATGTTAAGCCAAGACGACGTAGCGGTACCTATATGTATGTGACTAATATTCCATAATTGTTTCGCATAATTTGTGTTTTTGAATGTTATCACAATGTAATTGAATTTATGGAATCAATAGAACCGTGGTAACAAGACGTTTATGATAGAGTGCGGGTGACTGTTACACTTGCAAGATTAAACATTGGTTTTTGTGTGTGATTTAATTTGTCGGGGCAGAGATGAGATGAAATGAAATCCTTGGAAACGCACCTTTGAGTCCAATTTAAACCTATTCTTTACTTTTCGTTCTGCCATTTTCAAAGATGTTTTGTTGTCTTTTTGGTTTATTTTGCTAATGCGAATTTCCATATTCATGAGCAACAGTGTGATGTCATTTTAGGCAGAAACCTCAATGTTACAGCTATTTCAGCATCAAATGTTGTCAGAATTTGGGATATTTTTCTGTACATGGAAGTAACCCGATGAACAAACCTTTCTCACAAATATTTTCAATAAGCACATTTTTGGGTTCACAATTTGAACAGAAAACCCCTCAACTGAACAGTGTCTTCCTGAAATGACAGCACAGCAATAGCGCCCTCCTTTGTCCAGAAAAGCATTAAATGTTTAAACAAGTGCACTTTTCAATGAATTGTATATACATATTTATTCCCAGTAGGTGTCGAGCAGTTCGATACCTCACTCAGTTGGTAGGGTCGTGATTTTGTACCGTCGAAGAATCCTCGCGGTGTGGGTACGAGTCACCGTTTTGTGCCCGAATTTTTGTTTTCTTTTCTCATCTAAGGCTTTTGAGGATTTTTTAAAAAGGGAATTAAAGTCCGAATTTCATTACAGTCGAATTCATTTCTTTTTCTAATTTAATATTTTCTTCTCATTTTTTTTCAAGAGAAGTAAAGTCCAAAACGCGCTAGCGTACACTTCATGCGGATGTCGTTTGGGGAAAATATTCGCAGACGGGACACACCGCGTGCGCGTACTGGTTCACGCGCGTTACCAACGTCGCGCTATAAGTACGCACCGTGTATCCTTAAAGGGATATTACGACCTGGAATGCACCCAATTGGGCTACAAAATAAATACAATGGAAAAGGCATTTAAAAGTAGAATATAAACGTGCACCAAGCCATCCTTTAAAAACATGTGCATTTTTGTTTTAATCTTGCGAGAACTGTGCGAGAACGAATTTCGGGGTCTCTTTTATTATGTCCCAAAAAATCCAGCCGCTCAGTGCTATGTGATCCATTTTTCGGACGTGTAAGAAACAACATTTGTGTATTGGTATTGTGAGTGTTATGTACCACATGTGTAGGATGCATTGAATATAGACACGACTTATGGGCATTCCACCAAATGTCTGTCGCGTCCTTTTCTCGGGAACGGTAAGACATAAAGTTTGTTTCCTTTCAACAATCCAAAACATGAAATTTTCGGGGATTTCAGATCGTAATGCCCCTTTAATTTGCACAAAGCAATAGCGTCTTCGAGAGAGCGTTGGTCGTCGTCGGCGATGCATTCGAATGCAACCTCGTCCCCAGTGATTACTTTATTTCCAACCACGCTTCCAATAGTTAGCCCTGGATAGAAAACTTTCTTCCTGTAGCGATGCCGCAATTGGCTAGTATTGGATTTTTATCGTGTACTTGGTGTTAATTGTTATTCACAACGTGCAGTACGTGTTTTCGCGATTATTCGTCCACGCCTTCTCGAAAATACTAATTTCCTTTCCAATGTGTTCATATTAATATGAAATGTGATACTGCATGTTGTCTTGATAAGATCGTAACAGTTTAATTAAATAAATCGTGTTTTCGTAACTCACGCCATGCTTGCACTGCGATGAATTGACTCTGTTTTACCCCAAACCCCGCATACAAAAACAAGCGCTATGTAACGCACATGCAGGCACCATTCTATTCCTCATTTGCATACGTGTTCAAATATCTTGCACATGCAAATAATCCAATACCAGGGTGAGAGAGGTGTAATAATCGGACTCGTCCAGATCTCTGGACAAGCCGAAATCCGCTATCTTTGCGACAAGCTTGTCATCGACCCTTAATACAAGGAGATTTATTTTGCGTTATAATTCTAGCGTTTCTAACTAAAATATAATGGAGTTTTGGCACACTTTGTGAAAATTATGCCGGGCGATGTTAACGAGTGATGAAAACGGTGTAAATATATAACATGACACCTCTTGCGGTCTCATATAAAAATATTGTAATAATAATATTTCCTGTGGGGCGAGCGCGAGCAGGCGTGAGCAAGCGATCATTGTCTTACTATAGAGGGCGCTACTGCGCTAGTTCATTCAGCGCACGAGCGGCAGTGCATGTTCAGAGATAGTTTGGAACGGATGTGCGGGGAGCTGAGCTCAGGTATTGGAGGCTACAGTGTGTGCTACCTCGATTCGAGCGTGGGCCACTGTTAGGAATACTTGAGTGGGACTGCGGTGGGATGCCGATAAGGAAACTAGGGATTAGTTTCTGGTCCGTGTACTAGGGGAAGGGAGTTAACTTACCTTTGGAAACCATAGGGGGAGGCACTCGTAGCCTCCAGAGGCTACAACGGGAGGATTCAAACTAGGAGGCGCGTAAATCGCTGGGAGGCAGCAAAGCTAGCGCTAGGCGGATCAGAGGCATTCAATAAATTATTTATTTACTTGTAATTTTGGCAATCAGTTAAATATTGAGAGTACAATTTAATCGATAACTGGGAGGTTCAAACAGCAGTTAATCGAGTGATAATTAAAGTAGGTCACATCATCATTATTTCCTTGTCCCATTTACTCTTGTCCTGTGTCCTGTCTGTCCCCGAGGAGGTTTACTGAGGGTCCAGTCATTAGCCGTGTGTATTAGGCGGTACATTTCCGCCCAACGGGCCTACTCCACCGGTCTTTGGTCTCTTGAAGGAGGTACCACACCTGCTGGGTGTACACCGAGGGGAACAAATCGTCCGGGGTAACTTGGTAAATCCGCTACAATATTTATATAATATTGGATGGAGTTGAGGGGTATACAGGAATATATTGCACTCGCTATGACAATATTGCACTCGTCTTCGACTCGTGCAATAATGTCATAGTTCGTGCAATATATTCTTGTATCCCCCGAAAAAAAGCTATCCAAAATTATTATTATTATTTATATAAGGCTGAAGACTTAATGAAAACAAAATTAATGTGGCTTACCTGACTGAATATTTTCGAAATCAATTTTATTTTTGTATTTTTCCTTTGAGTTTATTCAATGTCAAAATCAATAATTCCAAAAGAGCAAACATGCAAAATAAAATATGAAACATGGTAAATTTAGGCTTTGAGTAGATAATTTAAACAAAATGAATCATACTGAGGTAAAAAAGAAAAACTATAACCCAAACTTTCCAAGTAAGTTCAAATATTCAAAATTACAGGGGTGGGTGAGTTTACGTTTCAACAGTCAAAGTTTAGAAATGATTCCACTGTTCAAAGGTTAAAAGTGAAATTTCTAATTTCTTCAGTGCAAAACTCAACTTGAACAAAGCAAAATTAATTTGGCTTACCTAAGTGAACATTTTCAAATATTTCAATTTTATTTTGTTCTGATGAAGCACCATAAGTTTCCACTTTAGTTCCAAAATAAAAAAAAAATTGAAGTGGTTCAAGAGTTCAACAGTCAAAGTTCAGAAATGTATTCTCAACTCAAAGGTTACAATTGCAATTTCTATTTTCTTCGGTGCAAAACTCACAGGACCACTTTACAGTTTGAACAGTTAGTTCATATTGTTGCTGTAGTAATTGATTGTTACATTGCAGTTATGCAATACAAAGGGGCGCTGCTGCTGTAGCTGCTGCACAGAATGTACTTGCATTGTGCGACGTGGATAGTGCTGCTAGTATTAGTTATCATGAAACCAGGAGCTGCAAAAAAACATCGCAGCTCCTCAACTCGGAGATCGAGAGTTACTTGTTCTTCAAAACGGTCAAAATTTAAATACTATGGATTATGTAGCAAGCGCCAGACATAAATGTGGGGGATCATTAAAAAATCGTCCAAACTAATATTTTGTCCGATCTGGCACCCCATATTTTTTAGTTTTTTACATTTAAAATTGTATTAAAATTCCCACAGACGCCAATGATAAATGCCCACACTTCACAATTCTGTTAGAAATACTCATAACTCTCACAGGTGATCAGGATCTGCAGAAAAATGATGATCAACATGTCACCTTTCATTTTCTTTTAAATTTTCGGTGGGTTGACAATTGACTTTTTGAGATATTCTCACCCAAAGAAGAACACCCCTAAAACGAATGATGTTTCCCAAAATGGAGAAGTAGCCATTTTGAAAAAGAACCCCTCTACAACATGGCTAAATAGCGCCACTGTCGGGCCTGATTGCATCCAAAATGCTCAGAATTGGAAGCTCTAAGTCCAGGCTAGAGGTTCAGTGCCACATGATTTCAATTCATCAATTCCATGGCTCTCATAACTACTCTCTAATATAGAATATTTTGAGATGTAACTTCTATTCATGAGCTCGGCGGACGGATTTTTGGCCTGTTTACAGGTGTGTACCATGTACCAGGGCCTTTTCACACAGTGTGCCAAGGTCAGTTCGTGGCAACACATACGTATAGCGTTTGTACTACAGACGTACTCGACAACTTTTTGCTGAGCCAGACATATGGTTTGACGGCTGGAGCCTTCTCTCCAGGCTGTGTTCTATTTCGGAGGGCAGCCTTGTATCCTTACTACACGAAGCTAAAGATGCTGGGGTAAGATATTGACTTTCTGTTTATAATTCATTATTTAAAATGTATAATCATTAGACCGACAAATTTGTTACAAAACTGTGTTTAACTGTGCATGCCCTCACTCATTGTAATTTTCAGGGTCTTACTGACTCTTTATAGAGGTCACCTAGTCTTAAAAGTAGATCTTAGTTTTCATCTGCATTTAAACCTTCCTGTAGTGTTCTGGGAGAATGATAAAGCGGAGATATCAAAAGAAGAGTGTGTATCGGAGTTTTTTTGTCATGTCATCTGTTGAATAATACAACGGTGAGGCCTGCCGACGAGGCGACCTATGAATATGACGTGGCTTTACCAAAACATTAAACCCGTCCATGATGTCCTTAGGAAAGCTTTCGGAAGAAAATAGTTTCCAATTTGATTTTGAGTCAAGAATGTAGCAAGAACTTTAGTTCGTTTACAGTCCTCATGATGTGCATATTTACAGGAGTGACATTGGAAATGCTAGCTGTATATTCTACACAGGTCTTTATTTATTTCACTCTACTTCCTGGTTCATGCCACCATTACGCGAGAGTGAGGCATTACGCCTGCCTGAGGCATTCCAGCAATGGCTTTACTTGCACTTCCGGTAAATCGTCGCAGAGCTGACAAACCGGCGAATCGACCGTTTTGGCGATTTTGTGGTTTTTGAAGGTTGCTCTTTCAAGTATTAATGCCAAAATTATTAAATCCTGTCTGGATTTCGAGATTCTGAGCCCCGCCTGTGGCGAATCTGTCATGACAAATCCATTATTTGACATAATGCGAATACGGAATTTCGCTGGTAACCAACTGATGTAAGGTGTGCGTTCAAAGTACCAACGAATGATGTGCTACTGTCGTTGTCAAAAATGTCACGTAAACGATGACTTTTTAAGACTAAATTCATTTTACACTTTATATCTATTATGATCAAAATACTATTGCACGCTACATGTAGAATGCATAATATTTAAGTTAAACGAACTCATGGAGTTGTGCGACATGTTTTTGTTTGATCGTAAATGTATTCGTCAGTTTGTCAAATTACAAAATCTGTAATGGCCGGTTGTTCGTCACACTGTTTGTATGCTATTCGTCAGTTTATCGGATCGCACACGCGCTGTATACAACGCACGCGATCCGACAATCTGACGAATAGCATACAAACAGTGTGACGAACAACCGGCTATTAGAGATTTCGTACCCTGGTAATACCGTTTAGTTACTCACAAAGCGAACTCGTAGGCCTCGTCATAAGGGAATAATTCCCTTAAAGGAAAGATATTCGTAAAACAGAAACGAGTCTCAAAGAAAACATCAAAGGAAGAATAGAGAAAGAAAAAAAAGACCTTCAGATACAGCTCGATTAGGCAAGCCTAGTCTTGTTTGTTTCACTTTAACGATTATTCTTCGTATTTACAAACTAAGGAAAGGAATGACTTGAAATAAAAAATATGGCGTCGGTTTTTAGTGTGATCAGCTTTTTTATCAGAGCTTTTTAAGCTGAAATTAAATTACAAACTTATTACTGGCGCCCTCGCCTACCACGTTTACTTAGAATAAATCCATTGGGTGAAATATCACAAACCTATGACGAAAAATAAATAAACATTGACATCCTGACACAGACCGCTGTGTATTGCCTTTCGTTTCCTTGGTCATTTCTTTTATTTTCAAAAAAGAAACTGGCGTCATGTCATAGAAGGAAAAATATATCTTATTTAATTTCAATTTGGAAATGCAATTCCAATCTTTCCCTGTTTCTCATGTACCGTTTGTTTCATCTAAGTTAACACTGAAAATAACCATTTACAATGCGGAGGCGCTATTTAGGTTTGGGGTAAGTATTAGTTAATACAAAAAGAGTTTGCCCAAACCAAATAGCGCCCTCCATTGTGTCCGCAATATCTCAAACTAAAGAAGCGTTCCCGTGCTATTTTTGAGTTTCACATCGAAAAATACATTCGGGTTTTTTTTTCAGTTGCTATTTTCCTAGCAATATCATAGTTAGGCTATCCACCTTTGAATGAGACATCAAACGAAAAAATCCAACGACTTTTATTTATTGAATTATTTTTTCATGAAGTTCAAAATATTATTGGCTGCCAGACAATGATGCGGCTCTCGCAGGACTGTTTCATTTGTGCGCAAAATGAAGCCTTTTCAAAGGATTGCACACGCCCCAAATCGGGAAAAGGTACGTTTTTTGGGGTTAAAGCAAAACATTCAAATTGAAAAATCATTAGGAGAAAATAATATCCATGTTTATTAGAAGAGCACTTTAAGGCTGTTTTTTTTCTGTCTTGGAAAGACACTTCTAATGATTATACATCACTGATCATATACTCCCTACGGGACCAGCATGACGACGAGCGCCGCCAACGTCAGCATCGCGGCCGATAATGTACAGATCAAGTTTAGCCAGTTACAAATGGGGGATGAATTTGGGCAGGGTAAAAATTACGACTATTACAGAAATTCCTTAGCAATTCAGCCATACTCTTTAATTGGCTTGAAAACGCGTACGAAATTATGCAATTTATGACAAATGATACCAAAAAAGTTACACTTTTTGTTAACACGTGTGCAAGTTGTGTGTAAACAAGCCATAATTCCCCTGATGAAGGTGCATCGCACGGAAAGCTCGGGTAAAACTATCCGGTGGGCGCTGTTTCACTTTTACTTATCGGCATTATACATTGGTTTGTCTGTTGTTGATTTTAATGTACATAAACTTAGACATCATCCTGTCCATGTTATGTACAAAAGTAACGTCATATGTGGGCCGCTACATCGTAAATCAAAATTACCTTGGTTATTTCATCTTCGTATATATAACGAGTCGCTGTTTTGTAAACATGCTATCAAGCGGATATATGCATTGTTTCACAGTACGTTTCCCCACAATATTTGTATAGTGTCCGTGTATAGGTCCATCGTGTTATGCACACTTGCAAACACACAAACGTTCACTTTGCCTACCACTATTTATTCCACATTTGGTGTTGTACACAAGGGTGCCTTTTTATGTTTCTGTGGAATGTTTTAAACAACCTGGCATGGTTAAGTGTGCCAGTATCTGTTGTCTATTTTGGGTCTATTTTGTAACACTAATGGGTCGTGTATCAAATCCCTGCACATACATGTATGTTCCTGTATCAGTCTTAATATCAGTTCTTGGATCAGTATTAACTAGTACGTACATACACTGCATGCTAAACCTGATCAGTATTGGTTGAAAACGATGATCTCCATAAACCAATTGCTAGTGTACATGTAGGTCCTTTTTTAAGAACAATTTCTGAAAATCCAGTATATCATTAATCCCATACCTATACAGTCTATTGAGGTTTTATTCAATGTAACTAAATGCCCTACTACATAATAGTCACTCCTCTGTCTCCTCTTAAAAAAAGAAAGTAATTAATGAAGCTTTAAAATTAATTTGATTTTATGGCAAGGCCCTTTAAAACAGTTTAAATATATATATATTTTTAAAGATTCTTACCCTTAAAACAGTTTCTACTTTATTTAAATAAAAAGCTGTATGGTGTGCGGCAGAATATAGGGCCTACTGACATTTCCAGTTTATTTAAAAAAAACCACCCTTTTCTCCGGCAATTTTTTTGTCAAAAATGTTCATACTCCAAAAGTTCCCTTTTGAGACGTAGCTAAAACAATCGTGAGTGCCTCTTTAAGCCTGGTTCAAATTTTGACCCAAAATTTCTGAGGCAAAGATCAGACCAACTCCCATATGATTTGATTTATATTGGCTAGCTTTAACAACTAGGCTTGTGAGGTAAAAAGTATAGCTGCTGTTATCATTAGGCCATCAATCATCCTGTCATTAACGCCATATAGTTGCAAAGGCAAAAGTGTGCCGGTTGTCAAGCAAAGCTTATCCGATTACGTACTTAGACGCTGTTAACGAGCAGTGAAATTCGTGAAACCCCAAAAACCATAGCAGTTTGAACGTTTTGTTTCTCAGAAAATATGCTCAGTATGATTGAAATGTTAAAATATAAACTCATTCTGAAGGGATTGAGTTAGACCGTAACACCCTTAAACCGTCATTACTGAAAAGTTCAGCACTGTGGTGGATTATTACTTAAATAAAACGACGGCGCATCGCAGGCGTACCCTTACTCATACTGTTCCGGTATACCAACTGAGCTATCCAGCCCTATGTTGACAGTTCCCCAGTTGGTCAATGCGTTTGTTCAAAGATTTCTTTTTAAAGCTAATCCCGAAATCCAATGTGCACTACTGTCAAAGAATTTATCTTGATATTTTATCGCCATTTTCCTGTCCCCCATTCTGTCCTTGTTTGTGTTCTGCCGTGAAAAGCGAATCTGATTAAAAGCCCCTTTTTATCAATATTCATGAACATTTTTCTGAAGGCTTGTGCTTTGGAGATTCACATATACCCTGCAAAACTGAGGAAATGGAAATAAAGTTGCACTTGTAACCAGAAAGACAATATATTTGGCAAGTAACAACATCAAACAGACAGAGATAATATTTTGTCAGCTTGAGGTTGGTTTGCATGTGTCAATGTGAAGACTTGCATCGGCTCATAAAGGGTGAAATATTGAACTACTTTCCCAAATATACACGGATATTGATATACAGCCCATGAAACCTTGACTCCATCATGACCTTTCCATCATGACCTTTGCATCACTAGTTTATTTAAAGCCATTACACACTTTTTGTCTGCTTTCTTTTGTTGAAAACCATGAGAAGGAATGTTTGTATTATAGACGTACAGTCGTTGCGCGTGTAAAGTTCAGTGTGTCGTCAAACATGTATGTAGAAGTTGTTTAATTTGAGTTATAAACACATTTTATTTGCTTTACGTACATGCACATACTGGTAGATGTGCACTTTGTTTCAAACAAGTTGCGATAAGGCACGTAAGTAATATACTTATGTACCTTGACTTTGTAATTACATCATGACACAGACTGTTAATATAAGCCTTCCTTTGTTATGTAAATTAACTTCATAATAATGTTATTTTTTTTTTGAAATGTCTTATCAAGGCCTAACACAGTACTATGTACATGTGCACATACATGTGTCCATAACTGGATATTGTACATGTACATGTACACGTTTCATTTACATGAACATGTAGTATCTGGGCAAAGTCCTCGAAAAAGGGGACAGGGCTGAAAAATGGAAATTTATTATATCTTCAGAACTACAAGCATCACAACAACAAATGCGGTATCAAACTAATGGGGACAACAAGATTTTTCATTTGAGTGGTATGCCAGTGGAATGGAACGTAGTTAAGTGTGTGTTTCCGTAAAAAAAATCCTGTTTTGGGGCTTAAATTATGGAATTTTGGTAGTTATTTTGGCACTTTGTTTTAACGTGCAAAACGAAGTGTAATTGTAAATTTGTGTTTTTAAGTCAGAGAGAAAGGTTCAAATGCTATGCCAACAGATTTTTTTATTATTGATTATTGGTATCTTAAGTGTTTAAACTTGTACCACAGATGGGCGGACAAATCGTAACGTAAGTTACCGCAATGGAAGTTACCATCATTTTAGGGATTGTGGACAAAATGGGAAATGCAATTTCCTGTATCACACTCCTAATAAATACCAGCAAATAAACGGTGATTATCTTTATCAATGCATGCACAGCATGAGGAGACATTTGAATCAAGACCTTAAAAAAATTATGCACGTCCTTTGTATGTAACGAAAGGTACCAAAGTTTAACTGTTGCCGTCCCCCCCCCCCCAAAAAAGCTTTCCACTTTGCATTCATATTTTCAAACAGACTTCCGGTATATGTCACAGTGTTGGAATAAAAAATAAGTCTCACCGTTGAAAACAATGAATTAAGTTGTGAGACTCTTTTGGGAGTTTCAAAGTGCCTAAAAATGTAACGAAAGTTACCGTGAAATTGCCCATAACATTATCCACTTGTATGTATACATGTAAACATGAATAATTCCTGTACAGGACATGTACAATATATACTGTGCAGTAGTACAGTCATAACACACGTACTGTAGTATTATACAAAACATAAAACATGTATGTACAAATCTGCAATACACAACATACCTGTGTAAACATAGTGAAAAATTCCTTTCATTGCATGAATTATCAATACACACAAATCATCACTACAAATAACACATTTTATTAAATAAATGATAATATTCATTACACTCAACGCAAACTAATTGGTTTGGTGACGTGTGCTAATTTTCCTACATGGTCATTGTGAACACGATTTCGTGGGCCCGTGGCTTCCGAGATATTTCCGATCGCGCTTGTTTTAAGGGAAGCATGTTTATTGAATGCTCACACACTGTCAGGGAAGGGAAGGGACATTAACTAAAAAGGCTGGATATTTTTTTTTTTGGGGGGGGGCTACTCCTATACTAAAACACTAAATATGCATTGAAAACTACAAGTGAAACTTGGCCCTGCCACACATGCTAAAGGTTAACTTACATCCTCTTAATTGTTGGTGTGCTATTGGGCAGTCTGAACATGACATTTTCCAGGACGCGTTCTCAAAGCATTTGCTTGCATACTTTCTGATTTACAAAAACAGGTTCACTGTACTTTTTAAAAGTATTTTTGAATTCAATTTTTCATTTTTTTTTTTTCAGATATAAAGATCGGCTGACAATTTCACGTATTCACTGAGTGAAGAGAACGGTCGAGCCATGCGGATTAACATATAACGTGTACATGTAAGAACATATTCCTCAAGTGCATCGTAGCGAGCATGGAGAAGAACAGATCTTCACCTAAAATGGCGGGCTGCATTCAACACTTTGCTCAGACTGTTGTCAGGTGCCTGTTTCTTTGGCAACTGGCTCTAACAGTCCTTACGTCGGCCGACCGGTACCACTTCTTCGAGGAGGTGTACCAGCCAGAGAACAATCTCATCAAGTTGAAGAACATGCTGCTGGATCAGAACACCGGCGCGTTGTACGTCGGCTCCGTCAATCGCCTCTACAAACTGTCACCCGATCTGGGCATAGAGACGACCATCGAAACCGGGCCTCGGCAGGACAATCCGGGCTGTATTGCCCCACCGGTTGACTGCGTTTATGAGAAAACCACAACGGACAACATCAACAAGCTCCTCGTCATTGACCAGGATCGCTTGTTTGTCTGCGGGAGTATATACCAGGGAAGTTGCGTAATTCGGAGGCTCTCAGACTTGGGCCTTCTGGGTAATGACAGCTATCAAGCAATCGCCGCAAACACTCCGGAGGGAACGTCGGTTGCCTTTGTAGCCCCCGGACCACTAGGTACAGATGTGCTCTACGTTGGATCATCCTATGGGCAATGGATTGACAAAGCCGTGCCAACAGTATCAAGTCGAGTTTTGCCAGTGGAATACACCGGCAGTGATCTTCTTGAAATATTGGAAGACGCCACCAATTTTTTAAAAGCAGCAATAAAGATTCCTTCAAATTTAATCACAAACAATGAGTTCAACATTGACTACCTGTATGGCTTCTCAAATACCAAATTTAGTTACTTTGTGGCCATACAGCCAAAGAACCCAGAAGCTATTCAACCCACCTTCTATACCAAAATCGCCAGAATATGTCAACAAGACATAGCGTATTACTCCTACATAGAGTTGCCATTATCCTGTAAGCAAGGCGACACAGATTACAATGTAGCACAGTCGGCGTATGTGGCTACCATAGGATCAGCCCTGGCCTCAAGTAGTGATTTTGAGGTTGGCGAGAAGGTTTTGTTTGTGACGTTCTCTGAATCAAGTGTCGATGAGATTACACCCACTGACTCCTCTGCCATCTGTATGTATTCCATCAAGGGGATTAACGAACAGTTCAACAATCGAAGGAAGGAGTGTTCTCTTGGACAGACTGCTACGACAGACATCCCATGGCTTCGCAGCACACCTTGCCCCAGTCCTGACAATCCTGAACAGAATCTGGTGAGATTCTTTATCATATGCTACATCTTTAATGACCCTCCCTCTCTGACTGAAAAATCCAAAGAAGCCATCCCAGCGTTAAAAATCAATCAAGTCATTGGTTTATTTTTAATAGTTTAGTGTTCCTACCTGCGAAAAGCAGGATCGACTGGCTGTGACTGAAAGAAGTGGATCACGCCGCTTCCATAGGTTCACGTACATCTGCAAACCTCGGCCATTTAAGCAATCGACTGGTTATTTGTACCACCCGCATTTTATTTGTGTACATTTTGTAAAGTGATTAAGATCAGGGACCAATTTCTGCATCTTTTATGGTTATTCCCTCCACTTTCCCTCCTCTACTCGCACCCTCTCCTCTCCTTAATTTCTATTTATCAATCAGTCACTGACTTCATCGAGATTCGAACCTCGGACGCTTGCTTGATACACGAGACTCTTAACCGCTAGGCCGCGCACGATCGCTGTTGCAATGATCAATCTTTGGACGTATTTGAAGTATCCATTGAAATAAACTAAATATTCATGAGAAAATAAATATTCATAATGACGTATTGCACTATCATTGGCCGGCTCATGCGACGTCATGGTTATCGATGTCATGCGTATAACGTACCACTGTTCCAGACACTTCAATCTGTTTTGACCGGCTGCTTCAACTTGGTTCTGCACGACGTGTGTATCCAAAAATGTGCTCTAAAAACACATTTTTACTAAATTTTTTACATGTCCGCTGTTTCCTGGATTCCTCTTGGTTGAAATCACAAGGTGAGGTGAAAATTGATTTCTTTGGCGGCAGGTAAGTGGTGATCGGGTATGGATTTTTTTCTCCTCTGGGAATCTCGACGACATAAATTGCATTCCCGTCAAGAGAGTAGGATATTTAATACCTTCATAACTCAAAATGCCCGCATCGGTGCATCCTTTTACCTCAGTTTTGTTCGGCCAATTGAATAGAAAATGCCGCTGAAACACTCACAAAAAGGGTAAAAAAAGATCGCGAAACTTGTTTTCATGAACCATTACTACCCAACGCACACATACTGGAATTTGTATGTGGAGTCAATTCTTTGTTCTCGTGTACTACAATAATATTTTGAGTGTGAAAATTAAGTTTCAAAATGCTCCTACTTTAACCTGAGTTAATTTCCTGGGCTAAAATTCGGACTTAATATCCCTTACATAAAATACTTAAATTTGCGACGAATCAACACACCTTGGAAATTCCTAGTTTTTGAGTAAAATCCATATATCTATTTTGCGATAACCTTGTGGAGACGTATCTTTTGTTCCCTATTATACACACGTTTCCATATTAGGTAGTGAAATACGGAATACTGTGTGCATGCGATATGCTGTCATTGTGATCAGACTACATGTAGTCAGGATAACCCGCGCGCAACTATCCTGTCTTTTGTACCGCTACCGCTAGCCCGGTGGTCATGTAACCGCATTGGAAACATGTGTACTCCGCACATGGCCCAGTTAGTGCGCACTCAAGCGATTAAATAGGAAAAGTCATGTGACCACACATAGGGGTGCAGACCTGCAAATCGACACCCATAGATCTCAGTGATAATTACGCGTACTTCCGAAAATTATTATAAATACTCACAACTCTCCAAGCTGTTTGAGACACCATCATTATTTCATAATCTTTCATTTTCTGCTCAATTTTTTTGTTCAATTATCCGGGAGAACATTCCACTTAAAGATGATCTCCTCGAAAAATAGTCCTGTGGCCCATCGCCATTTCGAAAAATGATGCCTGCGCTCCATTGCAAAATATAAATTTTGGGGCCAAATTTCACGCGACGTTCACAGAAATACGAGCTCGCACTCCTGTGCACGGCTTCCATCCATCTTTTTCACAAACCTTTAAAGTTCATGGCCCACAAAATGCTCTAATAACAAAGAATTTGAGGGCATACAAATTGTGATTTGGCCCGCGTAGGGTATTCTGGGCCTATTTATTACACCATTTTAACTCCGAGCAAGCGTGGTGCATGCTAGCCTTTCATCAACGCCATCGTGGCTTAACTTGCGCGCATTCAAAGCGGCGAAAACGCGAAGCGACTGGAGATGGAGACCACACATGCGAGTGGCGAAGCCACGAGGGCCTTTTGTAACTTGTCAAGAAATTCTTATGTTTTTCTTTATAATCTCGATTTTTGCTACCCCAACAGGGTAGCAAAATTCCAACCAATCATCAGCCTTTTCGTGCGTGCGTGGCTACTACCCGGACGCGTCGACATGTCGGATGCTTGCACAAAATTTAAAAACAAAATTGTAAAAACTTTAACTGACATAAAAACTGTGTTCTCCCATACCTTGTACTGTTACTCTAATTTCAGGTGGCTAGAATTAACGCAGAAGGAACAGAATACTGCCACAATCAGGACTTCATTCGTCCCCTTGGCGGAAACACTCCCATTGCAGCCCAGGCAATCTATACCGATGACTCCATCCTGTCGGCCATTGCCGTCACTGCCCACCTTGACAAGACTGTCATCTTCCTTGGAGATCAACTTGGTCATCTGAAGAAAGTAAGAAGGCCCATTTGTTGTTATCTTGCATGCTAAAACAGGTCTGACATCAATTAAGGATACGTGTATACTTTTCCATTATCCTCATCTGAAATTTGGCATTCGCACATTACATTATTAAAACAGGTACAACTATATTTTACCCAGCTGTTATTGTCATGATGTTATGGGCCTTATTCACGAGTCGTCCATGTTCAATTGAAAGTGTGGTAAATTCTTCATTTCTGGAACTTGCGAAAAGAAATGAAAGCCAGTACAGTACTAAATAATTCAAGTCTGTTGAAATGAATCATTTAAAATGTTTAATTAAACATTCCCTAAAATGTTTTAAGTTAAAATGAAAGTAAAATAGGGCTGCATAAATAGTCTGGCGCCATCCCATTCAAAAGTTAACAATGTGTCAATGTAACTTCGTCAAACAGACAGTCACTACACAAAAAACAACATCTTGGAGAGAATGACACGTGACCAAATCTACTGCTTGCCATGAGCTTAGCCACACAAAAGAATTGTGCAGTGATTATGAAGTGACCCATACTCCGCAGAAGATTACCTCAAAGGAATTTGAAGTGTAGGTGCTAACTCTATGGGCACATTTTTCTTTCTTTTGGCAAAACGTAAAGGGCTGTGAAGTGCAAAAGACCTTGCAGAGCTTGTGAAATGGGGAAATCATTATTTACAATGTACTTAAGTAACACAATATACCAGGAACGCTTGCAGATATCCTACTACGTCTTGAAGTCATTCATTCCACTAAGAAATCCCAAACCAGCCCCTCTATTTTCCTCCCACAGTTGTGGGTGTTGTCACCGTCGGAGGCCGTTATGTATGAAGAGGAGGCCATGCTTAGCGGTGACCCACGACCCGTGGTCAGGAATGGCATCACCTTCAGCCCGGATAAAAACTTTATTTACTTCATGACAGAGAGAAAGGTAAGCATAATGCTAAGTACAGGGTGAGTAAAAAAAACACCCGAAACCCAAATATCGGGGCCATTGTTTCAGTGAAGTTCTGCATGTATCACTTTCAAAATGTGGGATATGAAAGCCTAATCCATAAGCTTTCTTTTAGTACAAAAATCATTCAAGTCACTCATGTACTTTTCAAGTTATGGTATTTTAAATACAACCACCGTTTTAAAGTTCTGTTCACGGATCACAACAAAAGTGAGTGTCTTTCAGCAAAACGAAAACAAATCACATAGGGATGTGTGTGAATTGTTTTTGTTTTGCTGAATTGTTTCCGTTTTGCTGAAAGAACGCACACCTTTTTTTGTGTGATCCGTGGACAGAACTTTGAAAAGGTGGTTGTGTTTAAAATACCGTAACTTGAAATGTGTTCACTGAAAACTGTTAATTATTTCTCTTTTTATCCTTGTGATTTTTCAGATCCATAGGATTCCCGTTGAAGACTGTTCGACCCATACCACCTGTGAGGATTGCCTGGGTGTTGGCAACAGTGTAGGAGACCCCTACTGTGGCTGGTGTTCACTCCAAAAGAAGTAAATATGACATGGACCAATCCGGGCACGCTGTCACTTCTATCATTAACCCTCATGCTGTCGGAACTTTTACAAACATTTAGAAAAATCAGTCCTCTTCCCGTGCAATGCCTTTGTACATAGGCTAGTCACCGTATTTCAAGCAAACACTGTGACCAGTCGAATTCGGTCAAAAGACAAAAGCATGGAAGTGGTGGCACAGCTGGCTTATCAATCACCTGCAGTCAAAGTATATACCTATATCAAGTTACACAAATAGCCACAGCCAATTAATCCTGCTTTAGGCCAAAAAAAAGTCTCCGGTTTCTGGTATGGAGGTTGCCCAAAAAGTAATGCGGCGACGCGGCTTTTTTTTTGTTTTTACCTGATTTTTTTTGCTTCAAATGTGTGCTGATGACTGCAAATGGTGCCCGACTAAACTTAGTGCAAATGGGAGTCCAGAGAGGCCACATAAAACTTATTCTCGACCATAATCCAATCTAAAAACACGTTAAAATTGTGCAGCAGCAGTATTCCAGTCAAACCAGTGAGTTTGGCGGTTTGGGGACATCATCTTTCATTAAAAAAAAACTTTTTCATTTTGCCGACGCACATGGCTACGGCGACGTGCGCGCATACCAGAAACCGGAGACTTTTTTTTTTTTGGCCTTATGGAAGGCAGAGAGCTACTCTACTTATAAAAACAGTCACTTGACTGCTTTTGACTGAAAGGACAACTTTGCGCAGAATATATGTTTGCATAGCCCCCCCCCACAAATGGAAAAAGCACTGGGCTTGCTAGAGTTCAGATAATCCGTCACGAGCAGTTGCTTTGTGCAATATGCACAATGGTTTCTCCATTGAAGGGGGCCTTTTGAGAGTGCAGCGATTCCGTGCCCAGATTTGTCTATACCCTTGTCCATTCTCACCATAAACTTGTGTTGATACAGCCAGAGATTGAAAACCGGCCAGTATGCAAACTACGCATTACGCTATGTTCCCATTTTCAGGGCGCATTGTAAGGGTTTTGGGGTTGGTTTTTATATTCCTCGTTCATGTAAGAACTCTCTATACCATTTTGGGAAATGGTTGCTGAGAACAAATTATCTAAATATTTTACGGGCACTTTTCATTTCATCTCGAGGGGCACATTTTTGCTAGAGAGGGCACATTTATGTCCGCAAAAGGGGCACTTGGAACAAATGGGGGCAAGTGCCCCGGTTCCTCCGCCCCTGGATACCGCACACTAACACTACATGCATTTATAAATAAGGCTGTTTCGTTGAATCAAAGTAAAGCTGTGGATTTTGACAACTTTAAAACCATAAACAAAAATCGGGAAGTATTACATCATTTTCACAAGTTGGTGCATGGTTGCGTCGTATTGCGTGATCCCTTGCTACGTGGCATGTGTATACGGGCTGATGGCTTCTGACTAGCGCCACTTGAACACAGACATTGACAAAGTGGGGGAACCACCAACACAGGGCTTGATAGCTCAGTTGGTAATCCGGAGGTCGCAGGTTCAATCCCAGCTCCAGTCAATTTCTTGTAATGCACCTAGTCAGTTTCTCTTGGTGGATTATTGAAAAGTTTTATGCTCATTAACAAAATGCAAATGTACCTAAACACATTCAGCTCATGTGACCAGACCTCCCCAAACACCGCAGTGCACACTTAATGAACGACTTAAATCAAATGTCTGATATCATTGATAATGTCACAGAACTCGTACTGTTCACAATCAAAGTGGAGATGCCTCTGAAGAAGAGAGCTTTCCAGTTGACCTCAAACACAGTGCATCAGGTCACCATTATTAGGATCTATAACGTGTGTAGTGTCCTATTTCTTTGCATTTATTTTGTATTCAGACTAGGCTTTGCTATAAAATGTAGTAAAGGGCAATACAATTTACGTATCTTCTGTGAAGATAGAAAAAACATTCTAATTTACCACATGTTGGAAATAATGCAAATCGATAACTACAATAAATAACCTCCACTTTCGTTTAATCGATCACGCAGATAACAATTTGGTAAATTTTAACACAGAAGTCTGTGACTAGACTGGTCAATGTTTGGTACCGAGACGTTCACATAAAACGTGGATCTGAACTGGCGAGGAGCTTGCATGCTCTAATAGACAAATTATTTATATAATGAATCTTAATGCTGCCAGATTTTCCTAAAACCATTTGAAGGGGAAGGGAGCTTTAATATGTATACCTTTTTTGGGAAAAAAACATTCACTCGTCATTGAGTGCATCCAATAATTGTGTTTTCCCCAACATCCACGTGTCTCAGCTGGAAATTTACACATATCTCAACTCAAGTGGACAAACTCTAGCCGCATATTGAGAAATGTTTGGTCTGAATTCTTCAGCAGGTATCCTGGTGACTTGGCATAATCACTGATATTTCCTTTACAGGACAAGCAGATGTGGCTTAGAAATGCTGGTATAAATGCTGAGTTTTAATTAAAATTAACTCCACCGAGACTGCGATAGTATATTAAAAATGTCGCTGGTTGTTTCACTTCCACAAATCCCATTTGAAATTTACAAGGGTTTTTGTGATAGACACAACACAGTGATACAGCATATTCTCGCTTTTTACAGGCCTTATAACCATAACACTTAACATTTCGTTGTGGAAAAACATTTTATCCCTGTTGGAGATCTGGTCATCTAGCTGTCAGTCACCACATAACTGATCAGCCATCTACTAAAACGACATATGCCTCCTATTTATGAGACACCCAAGGCCACGCCTCCAGAAAATTTGAATATATGGGAAACAATTCCCTACTTCCCGGAAACGGATAATATATATATTCCTAATTGTAAAAAACAACTATTTGATATCCCTTTTGGGTTTTTTATTTTTATCGAAAAATGCACTTCTTTAAAGATGTTGAAGTTTGCCATGCTTTTCCGAAAACTGAGGGCTTTGTTGCTGTGATTTCATTTCAGGAAGTTCAGGGGTTTTCTGTTCGAATTGTGAACGGAAAACGTCGCTCATTAATAATATTTGTGAGAAGTTGTTCATTGACTTACTGCCATGTACTGACACAACAACGAATCATCCATTTTTGTTTTATTTTTACAATAGCACAAAATATAAAATGCTAGCAACTTTTGGTGCTAAAATAGCTGTAACATCAAGGTTTCTGCCTGAAATGACATTACAAATTCGCATTATCTTAAAATTCGCATTTTTAAGCTTGCATTAAACGAATAGCATTGCATCCTTAAACATTTTTGTCCTTGAATATTGCAGTTGCACAAGACGGAGCCAGACCGAGTGCGCCGGGTCCACAGACCCTTCCAATCTACGCTGGCTGGGCAACCTGGACCAGTGCATCGCCATCCTATCCGTGGAGCCGCCCAACACACCCAGCACCAGAACGCAAGAGGTAATTAAGATCGGCAAGTTTCGTGCAATCCCTTGCTGTATAGGGCTAGCTGGGATTTGCGCTCCTTGTTTATTGTCATTTAGTGATCACTGTTTTGAAATGGTAAATGTTGGAATGGTCGGGGCACAACCCAACCTGTGTTTAGCATTGTTCTAATTGCACCGAGCCCGTTATAGACGTCGGGTAATTGTCAGGTCAGGGAACCAGACTGGCTGGTTTGCACAACAGCGCAAACAAAATGTGTACTAACTACATTTGGTAAATTGGGAGCAGTATTTGAAAAAATACCGACCATCGTTGGAAATTGATTCAAAAATGACTTTTCTTGAAAACGACAGCACACCAGGGGTGCTAGATTTCACAGTATGCTTAACACTATTCACTTACCGTCAAGCTCGTTATGTCATAGTAACTGGGTAGTTCTGTGCTATGACGTCACACTATTGTTAAAAGTGTGGATTCGGAACTACGAATCTGTTACACTGGTCACAAAGTGTGGATTCGGAACGAAGAATCTTTATAGTAAAGTGTGGTTTCGGAATTACGAATCCAAACTTTGAACACGTCGGACAATTGTTCTCCCTAATGAGCAGTAATGGGACCGTATGCGTGAAAACTTTCCTTCTGAAATTACCAATGCGTCTTCACTGTCAGATTCTCCGCCGTCACTGCAAAACCTACTTCGAGTCAGAAAGAAATCATCGTCTGAACTATCCATAATTATGTCGACGGAAGGAGCCGTGAAAAATGTTGCAACCTGATGCCACTTTTTTTTCTTCATATATCATCTCAATGAAAGTCATTCATTGCAAAAAATGATGATAAGACATAAATATGGGACTGAGAAATATTTCCAATTTTGTTAGGAAATACTTTAAAAAAAATTCTTGACTCTTCATAGACTTTTTACACAATCGCGGAAGTGGCGTCAGGTTGCAACATTTTCCCCAAGTCTTTTCATCTCCTCTCACTGTTAATGCCAATACTTCATTTGACGCAATGGTTTAAGTCGAAGTGTGGATTCCTAATTTACGAATTAACTCGGCGCTTCGCGCCTCGTGAATTCTTAAATTACGAATCCAAACTTTCTCGTGTATTTTCCTTAACTGATTGTCTGCAAACGTTGTATATTACCTTTGATCTGCATTTTGGTGAGAAGATTTTAAGAAAAAAAACTGGCTGCCCTTTCTTCCTTGATTTATTTTCATCAAAGATTGCGCATTGACAAATTAGTTCGCAAATTTTGGTCAAGTTCGGTCAAGTTTCTGATTCCGGCAAAAAATAATAACTATTGGGAAATGGTAACTTACTGGCCTCCTTTACTGCATGTTGTTCAAAATTCATATATGAAGCAATGTTAGCAGGTAACTGCCAAAATGTCATGCAATGTAAATTGCTGGTGAGTTTTTCCCATTTTTGGTTTGATTCGCACATATATCTGCTTTACATTATTGGCTGCTTAGCAGTTTTATGAAAATGGGCCCTGGTCTCAAGTCCACTGACTGATTGTGATTTTTAGCCACAGAATATTCAAATATTCGATCATCAACCGAATATTCGGTAAGCTTTTTGCTTTTTGGAATATTCGAAAACTAACAGCTAGGCACATACACACACGATGGTGATGTTATTTTATCGTAAAGTTGCCGTGCTTTATTGTCACTTGCCACATGTTTTGTCGACGGTACCTTGTTTTGTTGACGATAGCTTTTTTTTGTCGACGGAGGTTGTGGTAACTGTTCCTATCCTGAAGCAGGTTAAAGCCCCAGACAGTAGTAAAATAATTTAATTGCAAGACACTCCAGTGTGACTTTTGACTGGGGTGGCACAAAGTTGCAGCTGGCAATTTCGAATATCCAAATATGTGGTCAAATGCACATTTAAGTAATCGAATACTAAATTACTCGAAAATGGACAGCTCTACAGGGAGGCTGCATCCGAATCTCTTTTCTAGAGCAATTGTCTACCTTAAATTATTTTCCTATTTTTGTTTGTTTGTGTAGTTGACTCTGACAACCAGAGGCCTACCCCAACTGGATCCGACCACTAGCTTCATGTACAAGTGTAAGTTTGGAGATCTACCCTTGCAGCCTGCCACGGTAGACTTCACAACCACCACATCCTCCGTCCGATGCTTAACGCCCCCTATTCATCAACTGCCATCAACAGTGCAAGGTAAAACCGGAGATTGCGGAGAACAGTAGTAAAACAAAACAAAATAGCCACTTTTATTTTTATAAAGCATGCAAAACACAAACCAGAACCGTCTTTCTTTTAAAAACTGATTTGTCCTTGTGGAATTCATATCTTTCAAGACAGATGAAAACGTAAACCCCAAAGCCTATTTCCCATTGGCGGAACTACTGGGGGTGTTAGGGTGTCTCTTGGGCTTTAAAAATATAGAAAACATGCAGAAAAACACAGCAAATGCCTGATAACACCCCCTTCCCCCGCGCTTCTTGGCAGCCAACACCCTCCCCCCTCTTGATCCAAATCTGGATCCGCCCCTGTTTCCCCTCTCACAAAAACTGAGTGTAGCACACACATTTTTGCATACTCAGTTGTAAAGGATCGCAAGTTGTAGGGTACTTATTTTGGGAACTGAAAATGTGGAGACCATTTTGCATCCGAAAACTATGTGCATAAATTGCAAAGAATCACACTATAAACATAGAAAGTCATACAAAAGCATAATTGTCACATTTTCAGATTTTTTTAAATTATTGACAAACACATCCATGATACAACCAGATATACTGCTGTCGGTCAATGTTTCGTTATTATATCTCTTTTATTAGCCAATTATATGAGACGTTAATTGAAACCTTAAAAAAAACAAAGTCCAAGGACTCGGGAATAAACCATCGTAAACATCCTTCAACTGGCTCAAATTGTGAAATGGAAATATATTAAAACATTTGATGAAGTGAGTTATCAACTGGTACTCCAATTAAGATTAGCACACTGGGCAGTGTATCCAATAATGCGATAAACGTCGAGGGTTCAACTTAGCATGTCTCTGGACTTATGCGTGAATGTGTGTCGGTGATGAAAGACGGTTCTTGCTATCCTAGGTATCACCTTATACATCTTGATATTTACGCAGAGACGCTCCATTTGGGCCATGCCCCGCCCCGCTCTGACACCCCCCCCCAATATACAGTAATAATAATTACTTATATGTCCGCCTGTCCGCAACAATCGGACATAAAAAAAACTCCCACGGGTCTGCCCCCCCCCGTTTGAGCAAACGAATGATAGAAAGACCTAGCCCTGTGCATGCAGTTCTCTGATTTTAATAACTACCCAGTTTGAAAATCAAACATAGTCCTATTTTATCTTTAATGTGACTGCATCTGAGATTGTTGTTGCACCCTCCTCTCCCTGAAATGGCCAAATCCTTAATTTCGTTTGTTTATCTGGAAGGCATCTAAATAAACATGTCAAACAACATATCAAACAACATTTTAAATAACTTGAAACAAGTCAATCCTAAGCCAGTGCTGTTTATAAAAAGCCCTTATGAATTTTCAGGAAATAAATACAATATAATACAAGTGCAATGCAATGTAATATAATGTCATTAAATATGATAAAATTGTATGTAATGTCATACAATGTAATACATGTGCTAATGTGCTGGACAGCACCATTTAATTGGCCTCTCGATTAAATGTACGGTATAGTGTTTATGTTTTGCTGTTAATATTGTTTTATTTTAGTTTGTTGGTTTTTGTTTCTAGGCGTCCTGATGGTGACACTCTCCCTCCATTCCAATGAGACCAACAAACTCATCGTCAACACGACCTTTGACTTCTACGACTGCAGTGCCTTTGATAGCTGCACCCAGTGTGTGGCCGACTACCTGTGCAACTGGTGTGTCTTTGAGAACAGGTGCATGGGCAACGCTAGCAGCTGCAGCGCCTCAGGTGTCATCGTTGGACAACAGGTGAAAATGAGTTCCATTTGGAAAAAATAACAATAAGAAAAGAAAATTGATGTAGGCGCGCCAAATCTATTTGAAGAGGGGATGGTGTGATAAAATATTTGACTGACTACTCCTTGCTAGAAGTTGGCTGGGTACTTTGTCACCCAGCCACCGCAAAATCGAACTTTCAGACAACAGGTGACCCAAAGTTTGGTTGCATATATGCCGACAGACCCACCCACCCTAGTGATTCCCCTGACAATCAACTGAAATTGTATTTGATTTACTCCCAAAATATTAGATAAATATTGGAATCATTGGGTAAAACCTTTTTAAACATTTTAAATACCTGTATTAACAGCCTTTAAATTGAATCAAAGCAATGTCTATGACATTCAAGACAATCTCTAGCAAGTACTATTTTGAATCACTATTTTGACTCACAGTATACAGAGAGTTTAAAGACAATTATGTTGTCAAAGAATGTCAGACTTATAGCCCTATAACAGTCCTGAATCCTCCAATTTTAATTCGATTTTGCACACCCCCTAGGTAGTTACAATCTCCAAGACATAATTACGTTGGCTAGTACGGGCATTGGGAAATCATCACCGTGCTCCGATATAAACATTTTACTGTTTTGTTTTCAATCATATCCGAGATATATGGGATTCAGGACAATGGGAGACTTTTGAGACGTTGGTGGCAGCATTGTTTACCTCAAGCTAAAGCGGGCGTCCTAATAACGCAAACGATGGGAAAAGGACCGGTGTGTTGGCTGCCACCAACGTCTCAAAAGTCTCCCATTGCTCATGAATGACGTTTTGAAATGTCAAATGTGTTTTGATTATCACATATTACTGGTTGTAAATGTGATATGCATATTCTCATCGGTCATGCCAAAACTGGCACACAACTGAAAGATAGTCAGCTATACAATTTGGTTTAGTCCGATAAAAAGAAAGCTGGTCAAAATTGAAGTGCCACGACTCCATATAAGTGGTTGCAACTATTAGACTACAGAGATTGTATCAGAAAGTACACAAAATTAATTATTAGTTGATGTTATCAATTTACAGGTGCAAATAGACACAGAAATGAAGGGAAAAGATTACTGCCCAAGGATTGAAGACACTCCAGAAATTCTCATTCCAGCTGGGGAACCAGAATTTCAACATTTGACAGTGAATGTTGCCAGACTCCCTGTAATGGTAAGGGCAAACGCTGAAAAGTAACTATTACACGACGTTTGATTCAGTTTTGTAGCCGAGTTCATCACTAGTCTATCAAATGTCCTCTGGTCCCATTTCAACTCACAACCTTTTCCAATGAGCTTTGACAAAGGCATTCCATTGTTTATTGTTCACTTATAACCGGACTTGTGAATGAACTTCTGACGGATTCCTTCAAAATGACAGCATGCCATCAGAAGGACTAATGTCACAGGGATGTTAGTGTCATTACTATCTTGATAGCTGCAAATGGTCCACTCTGCCTTTAAATTGCTATTTAATGCATCTAGCAGTCCAAAACGAGACACCACACAGAAAAATCCATTCATAAATACTTTTCGATCAGAAAGTCAAAGAAAGTCAATATTATAATTTTTAACGATTTTGTTCAAGAATTTTACTTCCATGCTTCGTGAAACACCCCTCTATATGTTTATGGTATGTGCCTCGCGCAGTACTACAAATCTCCTTATATACTGCGCAATGTGGCGCAGAACGCAGCAGTGCTGGGAAAAAAGCGGTGTTTGAAATTAGTCGGTGTTTTATTAACCGTTTAGAGAATACCCCCCACGTGACGGGCTTTTAACCAATAGGAATAGGTAAACTGTATTTTTTTATATTGAATTGTGAACATTTTAATAATTTGATTCATTTGTAGCCTGACAAATCATCATATTCTACTCGAGAAGAATTGTTCAATACTTCGCAGCATCCAAGGGCGGATCCAGAACACAATATTTTTTTTTGGGGGGGGGGCCCAAACAATAATTGTGGTCCCCCAAAAACGTGGGTCAAAAAAATTACGGCGTGGGGTTTGGGGCCCGCTTATGGCCCCGAATTTTTTTTGGATTCTAGATGCTCTGTGGTGCGATCTGAGGCAATTTCTGACCACTTTAACCAATGTTTTTTTGAGGAAAAGATGGTGGTGTACTCATTGCCTGCCTTTATTGCGATGTCACATAAACAATATAAAAAAATTGGTTTCGTGTTTTTTTTTTGGGGGGGGGGCATGGCCCCCTTTGGCCCCCCCCCCCGGATCCGCCCTTGTGCATCCACAATGTCCGCAGTAAATAATCAGTCGAGCTGGAGACAGGCGCGGCTAGACGTTATTTACTTCTTGCTTGTCTCCATCTTGATGTATTCGATTACTGTAGTTGGATTGTTTAACACTGTCAGGCACTTTGATGCAAGTCTTTAATTAACTTATATTTCTTCCATAGTCTGGTTACACGTGTGTACTGAGGCACAAAGAATGGGCGACGGAGAAAACGACTGCAGGCATCGTTCTCAGTGACACAAAAATTCTTTGCGCATATATGAAGGTGAGCAAGTAGATTCTTAAGAATGGTTTATCAAGAATCATCGGTGATTATCAAAATGACAGAGGGTGATGGTAACAGACACAAAACTGATCCGGCAAAATGCATCAGTACATTCCGTTTTGAGCTTTGTCAAAATTCGAGTACGATACAGATAATGTGAATATCAATATTTTCAGTGCAGAAACATGGGCTCTGAATAATACAGCATTCTCTACAGGGTGGATTGAGTTCAATATCTTAGATGAGAATAAAAACCTCTTACAACCAGTCCTTTCAGGATCTGGTATTGTTTACAAAGGATGCCGGTATATCTGAAATAGTTTTAATTATATGCTATTCTAGTAATCATTCTATCTTGCTAAGATTCAAATAGTTTATTACTATATATTGTGAAAAATACATCAGGGAAGGATTACCAGGGGTGTTCTATGTAATAGGCTATAACAGCTGAGTGTGGTTAAAATATAGAAATATATATTTATATATATATAGGTTGACTTTTCAATGTGTTGCATTCTTTACCTATAATGATGTTTTTCATAATTAAAGTTACACAGTTATACAAAACATTTTAAAGAGACCAGTCATAGTAGTTATGTTTAAATAATGGTTACTTGAACATCCCCGAACCTGTTCTATTGTGTTCATGTACGTGTGAATGAGAAAACAGGCTTTAACGGGGTGAAAACACAGAGCAATGGCTCTTTTCCCTGATTAACATGTTTTCACGGAAAATGGAAGAAGGAAGTTGTTAATATCTCTTAGACTTACATGTAAAGGGGATATTAGTTGTTCCAATAATTTAAAGGGTGTTCATTTCTTGTCAAACAGTACAACTACATCATGGATGAGAATGTCCTCATTGCTGACTTACAGATCCGCGGGAGCAGTTTTGTTCTGGACAACCCAACCATGTTAACTGGTAAAATAATCAAGAAGTTTAGTGTTTAGATCCGTAAACCCGCACCATACCAGATCCATCCAAAACCGAACAGACGGTTAGTCTGGTTCCCATACCAAAAGATTCTGACTTTTCATGATGAATCTTAGGTCCGGTAGCCCCCGGTAATACATTGTATTACAATTTACGTCACGTGACTAAAACAGGAGGAATTCCTCCTTTTTCCGAAACTTTCCGAAGTTTGCCGAATTCGTTTCGTGGACACTCGGATAGCGCCCGAGTATTTCCGAGTATAATATAGCTTTAATTAACTGCTTATTGCTTATTTATTATTTTTTTAAACGAGTTGATAATTAATAATTCATTGCTTTCATTTAGAAAACTTGAAATTCAACGACGATTTTGTGCATCAAACATACTCGGATCGTATGGGCGAACTTTTTGCTGCGTCATGTACAATTTGAATTTGACGACCGTTATCGATATTTTCCAAAACTCGGTCTTCATTCAGCTCCGCCTACTAACAGTGCTATTTGGGTGCCTAATTTTGAAGATTCCAACGTTAGTAAATGTTATCTTACAGAAACATCAGACTGTATTATCATAACTGTATAATATTACAAAGCAAGTGATTTATTTAAAAATTTGATCAGAACATTAAAAGCTACAAGCGATAAAGCGAAATCGGAAACGAAGCCGAGCTTTGAAAAACGGCCATCAATTTCGTCATGTTTATTTTTAGCCACGGAGGCTGCCTGACCTAAGATTCATCAGAAATAGTCAGAATCTTTTGGTCTGGGAACCAGACTAACAGAAGGTTTGGACTATAGGGGGTATAATAATAATAATAATAATAATACACATAATAATTAATAACAGATACGCGCCAGTATCTGTCAAAAATGACGCTCATGGCGCAATACAATTGTAAAAAATCAGAAAATCAAAAAACAAATTAAATTCATAAATAACTAAACAAAAATATTGTGAGCGTTCTGGAACAAGTAAAATAAGAGTTCAGGGCAACTTTAAATTGAGAGACAGATGACAGATAACGAATATTGAGAGGCAATTTGTTCCAAAGATAAGGACCCTCGTGAGAAAAGGATCGATCTCCCCAGGATGTGCGAGTGTGAGGGACAACAAGCAAAGAAGCATCACAAGATCTCAAACCCCTGGACGGATTGTATGGAGTTAATAACCCTACGTTGTATTCAGGAGCTTAAGCACGCAGGCAATGAAAAACAAGCTAGTATTTAATCCGGTCAGCAACAGGGAGCCAGCCCAGAGACTGCAAAATTGGGGATGATATGGGCTCTAGAGGGTATCAGGGTCACAATACGAGCAGCAGAATTTTGGAGTCTTTGTAGACAAGCAAGCAAGTTGGTTACGGGTTAGCTGATACAACAGAGAGTCACAAAGATCCAAATGAGAAGAAATGAGGGCTTGAACAAGCTTCTCTTTGGCTGAGCGGGTCAAGTACGTCCAAATTAAACCCAAGTTACGAACTTGAAATCTGAAAACATTAGCATGTCATTAGCATGTCACCATTGTGATGTGAGATGCACATTGCTGATAACCACATAAAATGGTGGTTTTTAAGAGCTGTATAGGCCTGTATGGTCTGTTTTTGCGAGGCCCTGCTTCATATTAATACTGTTGCTTTACAATGGGCTGGATAATGCATCTTCAAAATGGATAAATGAATGTAGAATAGATGAATAAGTTGCCTTTATCTAGACTTCTGACTTAAAATTAACTGAACCTCTGGATGAAATCATAACCACTTTTCTGGCACAGAATGGGGGAGCAATCAAAGAAAAACATTTACCTGAAAATAACCCCAAATGTCACAAAACTTTGACAATTTTTGTTTTCATACTTGTAATAACATGTTGTTTAATAACTTTACACAGTGACTTTGTATAAGTGTGGGGTCAAACGGACCAATTGTGGCAAATGTCTCCTGGCCGATGCCAAATTCTCTTGCGGTTGGTGTAAACCGTCTCAGATGTGTAGCATAACGACGGCGTGTACAGACAGGCAGGGTTGGCTGAGTGGACAGGACTTGTGCCCTAATCCAAACATCACCTCGGTAGGTATTTATGGAGTTTTTGAAAGCCAATAGCTTGTAAAAGAATCAGAGATTTGTGCTGAAAAATGCTACCCGGTTATATAGGCTTGGGCGATTCCACGCCAGAATCGACGGAGTCATTCCTTTAACGAAAACCTTTAACATCTCCGATCCACGGCATATTAAATATTCCAAAGTCGGCCATTTTATTTGTGAAATACAAAGGCATTCTTGCCCATGTGGCCTATTGCTGCCTGTCACTAAAACAATTGTTTTTTTGTCACGAAAATGGTAGTTTTGCGTAACATTGTATTTGTCTATAAAAATCAGATTTCCTATCATTGTAGGAATTTTCAAAGCGATTGGGAATAGTATGCAGCTAACGCAAATATGAGTATTAAAAGTGGGTAAACTTTCAGAAAGATCTTTCAACAAGTTTAGCTCCAATAACTTTTTCGTTTCCCGCCAAAAACCAATGGAGTCCGTTGTTTGAGTAACTGGCAAGTCGCTATGAATTGACAGCTATTTTCGAAAACAAATCCAAGGATTAAATATCGCAAATATAAACTGAAAATCTCCACATGCATACGAAGTGAGAAATTATTGTTATTAAAGCTTTTTACTCCTAAAAACAGTTGTGAACAAAACACCAGACGAGCGTATAAGCGAGGGGAAACATCTTGCGCGCACTTCCACTCACTCTCCATGACCCCAACACGTGATGTTCTATTTGTGGGAATACAGCAAAGTCGTAAAAAAGGGTTATTGTTTCTGTTCATGAGAAATCCTTGTGTAGTATGTCAGGATGTCGGCTAGGAGCATGGTTTAATATATTTACTCATTATTCGTGTGATCGCAACCCGCAGTCTTTATTGTAGTGCAGGCGATACATTTTGAGTAGAAGTTGCTAACGTAGCTATTTAACCTAATTTGGGGGTGCTGAATCTGAAAATGATGGATACCAAGCTGAATTCTGAGATTAAAGTGGCTTTACCGCGAAATAAAAACAAACAAATTAAAAGGATTACTTTTGTAACTGTAGATTTTCAAACTCTTCATTTAGCTCATTTCAAGGAGCCTAACAACAGCTAAATAAATCAATCTAACCCCAAAATGTGTTTTTAAAATTTAACACGATTTAACTCTGTTTATATTGTGTTGAAAAACTTCTACATCTTTAAATGCACTGTCAAATGTCTTTTTGAAGTATTACTCTGTGAAACAGACGTAAAAGACAGTGATAAATCAACGCTACTGAATTTACTGCAGAAGAAGATGATGGTTTACAAGCCGGTTTTTTCTTTTTAAAGATTAAAGAGGCATTTTGTATGAAACATATGCAAATTTTCAAAAATATACTGATTTTATGAGCAAGCGCTTCATTTTTTATACATAATTTATTATCATAGCTATTTTACTTAATTTGTGGGTGTTAAATCAGTAAAAAAGTGATTGATACTTAGCTATTAAATTTTAAATTGAAACCGCATTACCACCAATACAAAAATAAACAAAGCCACTACTTTTTGAACTGTACATTTTCAAAAAAATCTGAAAAGGTTCTGAAAATAACTGAGAAAACTTCTAGACCAGGCCTAGGGTTTGTTGATTTTATACTGTTGTAGTTTTTTTCTATGGTATTATGCTCCTACATGTACAGCAAAGGGATTTGTAAAAGGCAGTAACAAACGTGTACCTCAACTGAAGATTTTTCAATGAGTGTGTAATTTGTCAATGAGTCTCGGTGTGTTTTCCAAGCAGCTGAATTACACTGAGTCTTTTGAGTAATGGCACAAAACATTTCCTTTATAACTTAAGTACATTTCCTTTTCGAAAATGTCACATCTCCAATGAAATAAAAGGGGGGGGGGTTGTAAAAACATGATCACAGGTTGGGGAAAAGGTTTGCTAATTCTTTCCCAAACATCGTTTATCTTGTGTTCGTGAACCCTTGTGCTGGCACACTCTTTGATTCACGATCACAAGATGAGTGATGTTTGGGACCAGTGGCGGTTCTGGGGCGGGGGGGGGGGGGGCTGGGGGGCTTAAGCCCCCTTACAATTTTAGTCCCCCCTAAAAAAATTCCATACATAAAAAAAATGCACTAGCAAAATGTAAGAATTTGGGAAATGAGAAGGGTGCATTTGTACACTTTTAGTTAATATAGTGTGCCTGATTGTAGAATTTTATCAGCGCTCCCCATTGAAAATATGCCACGAGCCATTTTCGGAAGATTTAAGAGTATACAAGATCAGCATCTTGAAATGAGTAACATAAAGAATTTGAAAACTTACATTTAAAAAGTAATGATTTTATTCATCTTTTGTTATTTCGCGGTAATGCCCCTTTAATCTCAGAATTCAGCTTGGTATCCCATCATTCACAGATTCAGCACCCCCCAAATAACCCCTGGTTAAAAAAAAACTACATCTGAAACTAGGCCAGTAAGCTTTCCGTTTTCTGCAGATTTTGTTTCCAACAACGCGCCACAAACCACTGATGGGGGCTGATTTTACTTTACCACATGGTAAAGCAGTCGATATCACACGTCATCCTTAAATTTTGAAATAAAAGTAAACGAATCCAAATGTACCTCAAGATTAAGTTATGTATATATATATCCGTTTCTGTTTACAATTATTCCTTTTTTTAATTCTGTAGTTCAGCCCCACGAGTGGTCATGTTGCTGGAGGTACCAGAGTGATCATCGAAGGATATAACATGGGACAGACCGCCAGCGACATCAAACAAGTCACGGTGGCTGGAATGCCATGTCGGACGATAGAGTACAAACCTGCAGAAAGGTACCGGTAGATGGTTAACGTGTATTGTCCGTGCTATTTTCAAGTTCCATCCCAAACACAGAATAATTATTTTAATGCTATTCAGTATTTCAAGAGACATTAGTCGGCCAAACCTGAGTTGCGGAATTAACACATATTAATAAATACCTATAAGACTGTTCACCAATACCTATTGGTCGAGAGCCCGTCACGTGGCCGGTTTTAAACGGTTGATAAAAACCGGCTGGCTGGTCTTAAACACTTTTCCAGTGTCACATGAAATTTGGACTCCAACGAAATCCGGTGCCTTTTACCATTTATTGGCTAAACGGTCACAATTCTCACGTATATGGAGGTTCAAATGTGGACATCTGCTTTTCTGCTAACAGAATAGCAGAAAAGCAAAGTGAACGTGTTGCTAAAATGCATTTTTCTACTTTTCTGCTTTTCTGCTACCAGAAAAGCATATTTTACTGTTTGCTCTGCACTGGGGGTTTAAAAAGGGACATCTGCTTTTCTGCTCCTAGAAAAGCAGATTGAACATTTTGTCATTGTGGTTCAAAAGTGGACATTTGCTTTGCTGCTACAGAGAAACTGGACAGATTGATTCCCGAACGCAACTATGCCACTCTAGATCCCACCATCTTTTGTCGATGGCGGGCTCGTACCATCTGTTGATGGGGGCGCTGTTCAAAACCGACCATTATGCACAATAACGGAAAATATATGGTGCTTTTTAGGGCGATACATGCATGCAATTTAAAAAAAGGCACCCGAAACCGCCGACGGCACAAAAAAGGGCAATTTGTTTATTGTTTATCTCCATATAAGGATTTGTTTTCGACGCACTCGCAAGAGGGACATACCATAGCTAGAGGGGTACCGAAAATCATCAAGAAGTAAACTTGTTGAACAAAATCGTTGGAAATTTATAATTTTGGACTTTTTAAAAAACTTTTGGACAAAACAGCTTCATGAATGGGAACAAATAATGTGTCTGGGCGGTATTAAACACCATTTTTAAAGCTACAGTCCATCATTTGCAGCTATAGGTAACTGACGTAATTATTGTTGAAGAGCATACTTAGTTTAAAGATAATAATGGGACTAAACTCCCTGTGAAATAATTCTTTCTGGCAAGTTGTCATTTTGAAGAAAACAATAAAAGAAGGCCTTTCCATGGAAATTTCCGTTATTAGCTTGTTTTTAATTCGGCGAACCGTGCGCAACCATTGAAACGACGCACGTGTACGCGCGCGCAGCTGCTATAATTCGTCAGTTCAATGCGCGACATCGCGTAGCTGCAATCGGCTCAGCGAGAACGTGTTTTGGACGCTGAATTCATGCCTAAATCAAAACATGACTCAGCAACTTTTGATTTTAAATCAAAATCTTAGAATATTGTTTTCTCGGAATATACACCATTCGTAGAGCTAAAACTTCATCAGGTTAGTTGTAAAGCACCCTTCTTTAGATTTTCAGCACGTTTGTTGCTTCAAATGAACATAATGCACAAATTACAAATGATGGACTGTACCTTTAAGACCGGTTTGAGTCTGGATGCTGACCCGAGCCGAAGGCAAGGGTGATTATCAGCATGCAGACTCCAACCAGTCTTAAACATAATGTTAACAGGCCAAGCACACAGTTATTCCCTTATTAAATTTCAATTTATTTGCGGCCCGACATTAATTCATTTCTCGCATGGCAGACTGGTATACCCGCCTCCCTATCAGAACGGATTATGAAGAGACCAGGAACCAGTCTATTTGAAAGACTCATTTTGTTTATCTGCAAAAAGGAATCAAAAATAAAAGCCTTTTTTCAGAGGGTCGCAGCTGCCTAAATATTCAGTTACAATAAAACATTGCAAGTTGAACAATTTTGTCAGGAGGAAAAACTGAAATCGTTTAAGAGCACACTCTTTCTTTGAAAACAAGTGCATGTATTTAAGATCCAGTCACTTTTTTTTTTTAAAAGTGGAGGATTAATAGTCAATTCAAAACATCGTGGTAAAGGAATCACTTATAACTTACAAACAATTTTTGTCGTCATATGGTTCTACCCTAAACTTATATATCGATGATCTCTTCATGCAAACCTTCAAATCTAAGTAGTTAATTTGCTGGCCAAAACCTCCCAGAATTTTTCAAAAACAATGTTTTTTTGAGGAATTGCATGCTTGAAGAACGAATGGGCCATGGGCGTCGCAAGGATTTTGTTAGAGATCGGCAAAGCACATTATTCCCCAAACTCCTTACATATTCTCCATTTATCAGGTTTTTTTTTATCAGGCGGGGGAATGTGCCCACTGCACCACCATTAACACCCCTGCAGATGCCCATGTTTGTAAATGTGCATTAAATTATACAGCAATATGACTTTTTGTCTTCTTCTTTTTCCGGGGGGTGGGGGGGGGTGGGGTAGGGCCCACCTTGTCCTACCCCCCCCCCCCCTTCGCACCGCCCATTAAATGGGCTCCTGCCATCCACCATTATCTTTTGCTAAAAACATTTGCCTATCGGTTTCTAAATTGTGGTTCCAACGGGAATCAGGAGGTAGGGTTAATGAGCAGGAAAGTTTGGAGTGCAGAAATGTTGATATCAAAAGCAGCTCGTCATTTCCATACATACAATGTTTATTCCAAAATACATGTAGAATACAGTTTCCCTATGTGTCTCATTATGTGTGATTATATGTTTGTGTTGGGTATTGATGTGAAGTCTGACGCAATGTGGTGTCGATCAGGCACCACCTACTGATAGGGTCCACTTTTGCAGTTATGCAACTGTCAAGCACCCTTCAGAAAAATTAGCAATGTCAAAAGTCATCATGAATAGTAACCATTATTGCTTTATTCTTTCTACAGGATTGTCTGCATGACTGATGCTAGCACTGCTGGGGCAGCAAGTGGTCCCGTGGTGGTAATGATAGGCAGGGATGAACCCATTGAGCAATATGAAGTGACGACGATGGAAAAGCATTTTTCCTTCGTGGCAAGTTTATTTTCATGTGTTTGACCGAATAGTTAAAGATGTGCTCTTTAAATATATGTACACTGGTTTTTTTATGTGCGCATTGGGAGGATGAATTTCACTTTTAAAGTTTTTTATTGTGATGAAATGAAATATTGAATTGAATTGAATTGAATTGTTGAAGTTTTAAGTTAACGGTAACGTGAAAGTACTGAGAAAAGCAGTCGCTGATTGTAACAAGACAGCGTAATGATATTAATTTCTTTACAATCACATCAGCCTGAAATAAACAACAATTATAATATTAGTTAGATGGCTATTTATTCGGGGGATACAACAATACATTGCCCTCGCTATAACAATATTACACTAGTCTTGGTATAGTTTGTGCAAAGCCGACCAGTATTGTATAATTATTTGTTTTCGCCTTGCAATAAGACTGGCTTCCCTCCCGATATTTTTTATTAAAAAAGGAAGTGGGAATTATTTTTGGATTGTAAGTATTTGGATTGTTTTTTTTCCTGACGTGCGCCATATTTTTCTGTTGATGTCTTATTAAAAAGTGGGAGAAGTTTTGTATTGGTACAAACTTAGCAATTTCAAAACTAAATTTATTTTCAATTCTTATGCAACGAGTCATAATTTCCTGTGAAAAAAAAAGTTATTGGAGTTAATATTTTTATCTCAAAGGTACCCATCATCACTGGTGTCCATCCACTTCTAGGACCAATGGCTGGTGGGTCAAAGGTCATATTAACAGGGAAAAGTCTTAATGCAGGATGCAGCAGGAGTATCACTGTGGCCGGCAGACCGTGCAACATCACTGAACCAACAAAGTGAGTCGTATATCATGCTTTTCGTCATTAATGGAGATGAGTGATCACACCTGTGATATGTTCAGTCAAAAACAGACTCTTCCGGGCAGCTCCTCCAAAAATAGGTTTTTAGTTTTTAGATCTTCACCGTTACAATCACAGTTTAATTATTGAAAATGGAATTTCCTTGGCGAATATTATGCCCATTCGAATTTCCTGATGACACAAAACAGAGAAATTGCCTGTTTAAGCTTTGGGTTATGCATTCTTTTGAACTGATGTACCTCTTATTAAAATAATACAAAAACAAAACATATATAAAATTACGGTCTAAGGATCACAAACTTTCAGGCAGCTGCAGTATAGCTTGCTATTATTTATAAGCTTTCTGAAATTCCGCCCTGATTGGAATTCACTGTGTTTTCATTGTGTTTGCATCCATAATAGACCGTTTACTCAGACAACCCCCTCTTTTTGGATCGAGAGGTTTTTTTACGGTAATGTTCAAGATTTGAGTTTGTACACTTGCCTGACTATGTGTACGTGTCTTTTTGTAGTTTGTCGGCTGATGTCAGTAGCTGCGTCACATCTGCAAGCACAGGCCTCATCCAGGGACCAATCGTAATGATCTTTGACCTTCTTGGGACGGCCGTGAGTTCCAGCAACTTCTCCTATACAGAGAATCCAGTTATCACGATGCAGGAACGTGAGCAGACCATTCTCAGGTATACTCCCGCTTCAATTTATAAGAATTGCCCATCATAAGGCCCTATATAAGGGCCGTGCACTCAAGGTGAGGGCTACACAAAGGAGGGATAGAAAAGGAAATCTATGAAAAAGAATACTTCCAAGTAGAAAGATATCGACTTTATGCTTAAAGTGGGACAGATTATAATCAACTGGAAAGCAAGATACAGCTGAGAAGTTCCATAGTGAAGCAGTGCGTGGGAAGGAACGTCAGGAACATACTTGCATTTTTGGGAAGTATCGGTGGAAATTCAGGTCGTCACAGTGATGCTGTGACATAGTCTTGGATTTACATTGTATTCCCCTAATGCAACCAACAACCTCCACATGGCAGGACATTCGCGGGACGTAAACAAGACCACTAGTGATAAAAGGGCTCTCGTGAAAAAAATTACACTTGTGCAAAAGGGCAATCAATAGAAAATATTGAGTTGCAAAACAAACTTTTCATCCCGTTACCCATTCTTACCATCCCGATTTGCCTATATCTGATTGCTTATATTTTACTTTACAAATCTTCATCCCGTTGCAATATCTGCCACTCTCTACACTCACCCCCTGGTTACGCTACTGCAAACAAGGCGAATCGAATTCAGTATTGGGAACTTTGGCATTCGGACCCAAGTAAAATGCTCGATACCTTATGCACGCGCATAAACTTGAGTATATCATGCCTTATGGGTCAAATTGCCAAAGACTGATTTTATTCGATTATCTTCACTCTAAAAACAAATTGGTTACGATAACCAGAAGGTTTTTAACCAGAAGGTTTTGGGCAATATGTGTCCAACCGACTTTTTGGTCAAAATGACCAACAGGCCTTTGGTTAGCATTTTATTGGTATGATTTCAACCAATTCATGGTTGATAACTACCCTTCTTTTGTTGATCAAGCCCTACCAATTTGAATTGGTAACATCTCAACCAAAGATTTGGTTTTCATCTTACTTTTAACCTATTCTGATTGGTTGGTGGAATAACATGTTTTCTTGGTAAATGTCAAACCAATTTTTGGTTGTTTAATCCAACCAATGATACGGTCCTGCAGCCAATTGACATTGGTCGAACCCCCTCCCAATAGCCTTCTAAAAAATAAATTAATAAATAAGGTTAACTCGGGACTGCCCTTTAACCAAATGCTTTTTTTCCTTGTCAAAGAGAAGCACCTGATGACGCGTATGGACATTTACCTAGGTGGTAGTAGAAGGTGTAACACAAACGTTTCCAACAACAGATGAAGTGGAATTTCGGAATACCCTTAGATGGTATAAGTGTTCAACTACTCGTGAAATAGAAACTTTAAGGATTCCTAGAAACTGAGATAAGTAAATAGATCTGAAGATCTATTTTAGGCCAGCATTACCAGTGACCAGTTTTAGTGTATCAATAACGGCGATTCTTTTACTGAATTTTAGGATTTGTTCTATTTATTATAATTTAACATTTAAATCATACTGAGCATATTTTTGTGTGTGTCAAAAACAGAACGTTCACAAAGCGAAGCTTTTGGGGGTGCAGTCAGTTCACTACTCTGTCCGTGGCGTCCAATCACGTAATCGACTATCGTTGACATTTCAGTTGTGACCATTGTAGCTAATAACAATTAAAGTGACTTGTGTAAGAAATCTACATTCATTATCTTAAAATGTAGCATTTCTTATGTACAGTGGTGGATTGGACCTACCAATAACAGGAATATATTTGGACGTGGTGCAAGAGCCCAAGATGAGGTTTCGTATCGAGAGAACCCGGCAATTCATTCGGCCTAAGAGACAGGCAGACCAGCAGCTTGTTTCCACAATCACCACGGTAAACACTGTAAACTTGATATGCTCACACTCATAATTAAGTGACGACAAAGCTACACAAGTATCCAAGTTCAGCTTGTGTCAATCACAGTGCCATCTCCAACCTCTAAAGGCATCCATATGACTGCATCAGGATATGATCTCAATCAGCCAAACTACATGTAAAATGTTTAATGAGTATTCAGCTTCTTCTTAAAACAAGACTTGGTAAGCCTAGTAAAGCTGATTAATGAGTGCACAAAATTATATCCAGTTGTTTCAAAATCACTTAACAGTTTGTAGACAAAGCTGTAGTGGTAACGCGATGGAAATCGAACAAATCTACCTTTGCCATTTGCATGGAAATTCGAAAATTGCCTACACATGTACAGCGCGTCCCAAATTACCCGCAATTTTCTTTTGCAAGGCTCCAGCTTCGGCGCGGAAACAAGTATATTGCCATTTTGCATATAATTTTAAAGCTTGGAATTTAAATTTATCCCTGGCGAGTATTGGTTTGATATTTTATGAGAGTTTTAAAAATAATTTGTTTTCAAATAAAAGAAAACACACTCAACCGATTTCAAGGAAATCGACCATGCAGTACATCAGATGAAAACTAGAATCAACAAGCTGTTAAAAAAAACCAGTTGATTTTTTTTAAATTTAAAACACATTGAACTTGAAACGAAGATCAATATACTGAATTTATTTAAGATGTAGTCGAACAGAAAAGGAAACACAGAAAGTAAAAGGCAACGAGATCGTCACATCATGAACATGATGAAGCATTTCCACATTAGAAAAAAATGCGCATGATTGATTTTCCTTGAAATGGAATGAGTTTGTTTTTGATATGCCTTTATTTGAACATGAATAATTTCAAAGACCTTTAAAAATCAAACCAGTACTTACCAGGGATAAAGTTAAGATCGCAAGCTTTAAAATGATATAACATAATGGCGGTACGTGTTTCCGCGGCGACGCTAGAGCCTCGCAAAAAAAAATATGTTGTGGGTATTTTGGGACGCGCTGTATATAACAGTACATGAAACAAGCGACGTCACACTAATGCTCATGTGGTGTAGATCCTATACATGAATAGGCAAGCCTTCCAATGCGTAAGTCTCAAGAGACAGCCACACAGTGAAATATGTATCAAGTGACTGTCGATCAGTGAGATAGGTAACCAGTCTAATTCACAAGTAACTGTCGGTCATTGAGATAGGTAACCAGTCTAATTCACAAGTGACTTTCAATCATTGAGATAGGTAACCAGCCTAATTCATTAGTGACTCTCGGTCATTAAGATAGGTAACCAGTCTAATTCACAAGTGACTGTCGGTCATTGAGATAGGTAACCAGTCTAATTCACAAGTGACTGTCGGTCATTGAGATAGGTAACCATTCTAATTCGCAAGTGACTGTCGGTCATTGAGATAGGTAACCAGTCTAATTCACAAGTGACTGTCAATCATTGAGATAGGTAACCAGTCTAATTCGCAAGTGACTGTCGGTCATTGATATAGGTAACCAGTCTAATTCGCAAGTGACTTTCAATCATTGAGATAGGTAACCAGTCTAATTCGCAAGTGACTCTCGGTCATTAAGAAAGGTAACCAGTCTAATTCACAAGTGACTGTCGGTCATTGAGATAGGTAACCAGTCTAATTCGCAAGTGACTGTCGGTCATTAAGATGGGTAACCAGTCTAATTCACAAGTGACTGTCGGTCATTGAGATAAGTAACCAGTCTAATTCGCAAGTGACTGTCGGTCATTGAGATAGGTAACCAGTCTAATTCGCAAGTGACTGTCGGTCATTGAGATAAGTTACCAGTCTAATTCGCAAGTGACTGTCGGTCATTGAGATAAGTAACCAGTCTAATTCACAAGTGACTGTCGGTCATTGAGATAGGTAACCAGTCTAATTCACAAGTAACTGTCGGTCATTGAGATAGGTAACCAGTCTAATTCACAAGTGACTGTCGGTCATTGAGATAGGTAACCAGTCTAATTCGCAAGTGACTGTCGGTCATTGAGATAGGTAACCAGTCTAATTCACAAGTGACTGTCAATCATTGAGATAGGTAACCAGTCTAATTCGCAAGTGACTGTCGGTCATTGAGATAGGTAACCAGTCTAATTCGCAAGTGACTGTCGGTCATTGAGATAGGTAACCAGTCTAATTCGCAAGTGACTGTCGGTCATTGAGATAGGTAACCAGTCTAATTCACAATTGACTGTCGGTCATTGAGATAGGTAACCAGTCTAATTCGCAAGTGACTGTCGGTCATTAAGATGGGTAACCAGTCTAATTCACAAGTGACTGTCGGTCATTGAGATAAGTAACCAGTCTAATTCGCAAGTGACTGTCGGTCATTGAGATAGGTAACCAGTCTAATTCGCAAGTGACTGTCGGTCATTGAGATAAGTTACCAGTCTAATTCGCAAGTGACTGTCGGTCATTGAGATAATTAACCAGTCTAATTCACAAGTGACTGTCGGTCATTGAGATAGGTAACCAGTCTAATTCACAAGTGACTGTCGGTCATTGAGATAGGTAACCAGTCTAATTCGTAAATGACTGTCAGTCATTGAGATAGGTAACCAGTCTAATTCGCAAGTGACTGTCGGTCATTGAGATAAGTTACCAGTCTAATTCACAAGTGACTGTCGGTCATTGAGATAGGTAACGAGTCTAATTCGCAAGTGACTGTCGGTCATTGAGATAGGTAACCAGCCTAATTCGCAAGTGACTGTAGGTCATTGAGATAGGTAACCAGTCTAATTCACAAGTGACTGTCGGTCATTGAGATAGGTAATCAGTCTAATTCGCAAGTGACTGTCGGTCAGTCAGTCAGTCAGGTATACAAAGAGGAATATAAGCTGGTGCTCTCTGGGACCTACAGAAAGCTTAACCACTTAGTAGAAATAAGCAAATACGTTGCAACAACCATTATTTGGAGGTTTTACTCCCTAGGGTGTGTGAAATATAGTATTGAAATTTGAGGATTCAGGACTAATTTAGTTAAGGATTAACTTTTCTTTGAATCTGTGTTTAGAAGTGTACCATCAATCATCCGTCTTCCATGACCTGCAAGTCGCCCAATCTCAAATCTCCAGAACTCGCCAACGCCTTCACCTTCGACGACAGCACCTCACCACCGTCCTTCTTCCTGCAGAGAAACAACATCTTCTTTGTCATGGATGCAGTCACCATTCCATCCGCCAAAGATTTCCAAGTATTTGTCGACCCAGAATACTTCATGTTTGACAAGACTGAGACAGTGGCGTATATGGAGAGCAAGATGCTAGAAATCAAGGTTAGATGGTGTCCATTTTCATTAAAATAACAAGAATACTCAAGTGAAGATCTAATCAACTAAAACGAAAATACAGAAATTATTAGAATTCCAAAATGATTACCGGCCAAAGTATCACAAAAATTATATTAGCTGTGACTGGTTCTCTAATAGTTTTGCTTAGCAAGTTCATTCGCTAAGCGTTATTTGCTAATTAGAAACTCCATAAAAATTGGTTCCTTTCCATCCATTGATGTTTTTTTTAATGATATCTTTTATTATCTCTGAGAGAGCATAAACGGTGTAGCTCACAAACAGTAATGTCAAATTTGTATCATTTTCTATTCGCATTTAGTCTTTTAAAATGCAATGTTTTCCACATCATTTAGGGTCGTTACATCAATGCAACGTACAGGGAGGGTGATGTGATAATCAAAGTTGGCAATTTGTCCTGTCGGAGTCTAATGATGCAACCTGAAAAAGCTGACAGTCTAACGTGTGAAGCTCCTCAACACGAAGCTGGGCAGACCTACGACGTTGTAGTGAGTGTCGAAAGGACTGTTTTGTTTCAAGACATAGGATCAGTTGCTTTTCATACCTTGTGTTCATTTCCAATAGTAACACCACTCAAAATCCAAAGAAGAATGTTCAAAATCTAACCTGGTTGAAGTTTAGCTCGGCGGATATTACACTTTGCAAGAAAACACTTCTTTACAACTTTACATTACATTTCCACAAACAACAAGACTTTCCAACTTTTTAAACTACATGTAAGTTAAGCTGTTGGTTAAAAAAAATGAAATACAAAGACGAAAGCCAATGTTTTTTGTTCTAATTCAGGGGCCAGTTTATTAATTGCAGTGCTAGTTACTGGCCTCTTTTCAGCATTGTTAAGACCTTAACGAACAGGCTCTCAACGAATAGGAATGGATAAGCTGTCCTGAACATCTATGAAGAAGTCCCAACGGCCAATTTACTCACTCACCCCCTAGGTACATCACGGCAACGTGGTTGTCACGGTGGGTCGTCTGGAGTACCTCTCTGAAGGGTTACCCTGGCCCCTCATTTTCGGCACCGCCTGCGGGGTCGCGCTCATTCTCCTAATCTTACTCTTCGTCATCTGCATCTGGCGCCGCATCAGCGCCAACGAGCATCTCTTCAAGAAGATGGAGACGCAACGGAATGAGATGGAGATAAGGGCTATGCTGGAGTGCAAAGACGGTTTGTAGAAGGCGACAAAAATTGATCAATTAGGAGCCATCACTGAGTCAGAACAGTGTCTAAGCACATTGTCAGACACTTTCCTTAACTCGAACCAATTGTACGCATTTTGACTGTTAAATATTTCTGCTTAATTTTGACTGAAACGTATTGTATCATAAGCATCATAGCTCATTGTCTTCATCATATCTAAGTAAAACGATTAATTCTGTACTCAAAGGGTTTAAGACACATCATTGGCAAAACCCAATTTGAAATTAAATCGAGAAAACGTGAGGTGTTATAAAGAGATGGCTGCACTCCTCTATGAAAAGTCTAATCTGTGGAATGTATCCGTATCCGTCTTTACTGAAGTATGACACATAGCAAATTGCTTACGCTCAAACATTGATAACTGACCAATCTATTAGGGTATTAATACCCTAATAGGATTGGGTAAAATGATTTAGTCGGCCTACAAGCCATGGGTGTTGTACATATCAATGTTATCTCCTCCAGTTTCACTCATACTGCCTGACCAGCACATCCTTCCTCCATCTTGATATCACGCTTACTCAACAGCTAAGTCATGACTATACATTCTCCATTTCTCCATTGCAGCCTTTGCCGAGCAACAGATCACAGTCTTGACAGTGAGCAGTGATGTGGAAGGCTGCGGGATACCCTTCAGAGACTACCGCGACTACGTGGCAAGGCTTCTCTTTCCAGAGAATCCCTCCCATCCTGTCTTGGGAGAGATCCCAATCGTACGAGAAAATGTAAGCCAAGAACAATTGAAAACACTTCCTTTTAACAAGCTCATGGTGAGTTATTTTTGCCTTCAATTTTTTTTTAGCTAGTAAGCATTTTGCAAAGTGTGAAACAAAAGCCTTTAAAACATTTTCACCAATTATATGATTTTCACAAAAATATTGCCACTTTTGGTCTGCTGATCAAACAGAATGTTTGAAAACTAAATAGAAAACTTAAATAGAAAACTAAATAATGTACTCTAGTGTTTCTATTTGCTCATACCTTGGGCATCAAACAATGTGTTTGGAATGGAAACATATATAGAGAAGGTTCAAAATTGTCGATGCGGAGGTTGTTAAAGAGGTCCATCTCAGCTTTCCTTTTAATAAAGCAAAAATCTTAGAAATATTTTCATCATGTCTTGAATTTTCACAAATACATTCCCACGTCCGGGTCTGCACAGATCTCAGGCACCAAGCGCAACGACCTAGAGAAGGGTCTGGTCCAGTTTGGCAACCTGATCAGCAACCACATCTTCCTAGCGATCTTCGTCAGGACTCTGGAGTCCCAGAAGACCCTGGCTCTTCGTGACCTGAGCAACATCGCCTCATTGCTGGTCATCGCCCTGCATAACAAGATGGAGTTCCTGACGCAAAACATGAAGTTCCTTCTCCAGGAACACATCAAGTTGTGCATGAAGGAGGGAGAACCACAGCAGCTGCTGAGAAGGTATGGGGAGTCTTCAGTGTTGTATTGAAGTCCATCACAATTCGCGTCAAAAGTCCAGTCATAAGTAATAGTGGATGTACAAAAGGAATGTTTTGGTCACAGTTCAGCTGAGTAGCTAGTAACTCGACTTGGGACTGAATGACGTGTCAGTCACAATTGACTGTGTAAAAGATGTGAAAATTCCAGGTTAGACATAAAATGCAGGTCGTCTTTATAAATCATGCTTTATTATAGGCCAATATTTTTTAAGGTTGATGGAGTACTCTTTTATTTGAATTATTTGTCTGATGTTTTCGAATTTGTGACGCTAGCACAAATGCCATCCGTTTTTTTTAAGGGATTATTGAGTACCTTTGAAATAGAACAATATTATCTTATTTTAGTCAGACATCGGCATTTCTAAAGCCCTCTTTTAGTCCCTGGGATAGGGCCATTTAATCGCAAAATTTTATGATTAATCTTAATATTATTTTCTGTTGTAGGGTGCCTTGGGACATCTGAAAATGGTGCTCTTAAGTTGCACAGCCGGTATTTTTGCCTTCCAGCTCCAAAAAAACTGATATTTTGGGGGCTTATTTTTTGAGAAACGGCTGAAATCATATTTTGGGCCTCTGCTCTCTCCAAAATGGTCCCGTGGTGACCTGTTTGCACTTTTTACCATCCTGATAGGATGGGTAAATAAGAAAAAATATGGTTGGTCCCAAGTTTATCCGTTTTCGTGTTCCCATGGCATATATTGCTTTGTGGACACCCCCCAAATCCTGTGACTTTGCCCTGTTTGGGGACAGAAATGAGTTTGAAACCCACACTTATTCCAAAGATACACACTTTTTTTACAATTTAAAAACTGTCTGAGGCCACAAGCTTTAATTTAAGTGGTAGATAAGCTTTCTGTCTTGAAAATTGGGCTCGCCATGGCCATTTTTGCTTCCCCTACCCCTAAATCACTCAAAACGGCTGTATAGTGTTTCGCATAGCAAACCTATTGTGCATTTTATGATAACAGTGCCAAATTTGGTACAGAGATAGACCAATATCATATCAACAAATGTGGATATTGAAGCATCGCAGATCTGGCCCTTGATGGCCGTGGGAGCCCTCATTTTAAAAGTGCTGAGTCATGCTGAGTCAGCACTATTTTGTAATGTGTTTTCTCTTGCACTATGGAGGCTAACATGTTTTTCTGCCTTTTTTCTACACGCTTGAATGGGAAACAGGCATAAACAATGGATTTTCTTTCAATACCTTATTGAAAAAAAAAATAATAATGCCTGCCAGGTGATGTCAGGCCTGGCTACACCTGCAAGAATTGTACTACACTGTAATGTAGAACACAGACGTATATGTTGTCCTACACAAAGTTAGTTGGGAATTCAAGTTCTGACTCGCCATAAATGACGTCCTGATAACGTTTAAGACCATCCACTATCATAGCAGAAATGGGTCTGGCAAAAACCATGCCCCACAAATAAAAATCAACTGATTTTAGTCACAAAAATGCTGAATCAGCATTTTGTTTAAATGCAATTCTGTTTCAAGCTTCGGTGAAAAAAAATACAACATTTCTAGGTCATTTTTATCACAGTTAACCTTAGTTTCCGTATACAGACATGCTTGTAAAATGCAGCGATTGTGATTCTTTGTTATTTATGGGGTGTCGAGGGACAAGCTGGCTAAAAGTTGGAGGGGGTGGGTGGAGGCGGGGTTTGGACTGTCAACAATATCTATGCACATTCCTAATAATGTTGCATTTGTTGTCTATTATGTACAAATAAGTGAAAATATGTCATGGGAACACCATTTGGGGAAAACTTACGGAGCACATTTATAACAATATAATTATATTTGCTAAAAGAAAAGGCCTGTATGGTTGCAGACCAGTAAATAAACTTCCACAGACCCCAATGGTAAATGCTCCCACTTCAGAAATTCGGGAAAAATACAACTCTCCAATGTGTTCGAGACACACATCAAATTAAAGCTTATTTCAGTATCTTTCATTTTCTTTTCAATTTTTGGGGGTCATCTGATGACTTTTAGGAGAAATTTCTATCCGAAGATAATCACCACTGAAAATAGTCCTGAAGCTCATCGCCATTATGAAAAACGATGCCTACACTCCATTGCAAAATAGAGCGCTTTGCCCCAATTTATCCAAATTGAACGGAACTACAAGCTCACAGTCCTGTGCACGGCTTCCACCCATATTTTTTTACAAACACTCAAGTTCATGACCCACAGCATACTCAAATACTGAAGATTTTGAGGGCATGCAAATCGTGATTTGGCCGGCGTAGGCAATTTCGGACCGATTTACTGGTCTGCAACCATGCACTGGGATAATTGTTTCGGGGGGGGGGGGCAGAACACGATCCCGCCTCCCCCACGATCCTCCCTCCCCCGGGGCCATGTCCAAAATTCTCGGATTGGTTTGTATAATGTATTTCATTAATTTCACGTTTTTAGTGCAGCCCGGGCATGTTGGTCAGTGACAGGTCCAACTTAACGAAGTCTTACAGCTACAAAAACTTCTTGAAATTGCTTCCACACAACGAAATAAGCAAAACGAATATGGATTATGATATTTTAGTTGGTTTGGGAAAAACGCATGACAAAATGTGGCATAGTAGGGACCCCCTGCAAACTGACCTCCCCCAAAGGTGGATTAAAGGGGGAGGGCGGGGGGGGGACAATGGGGCCACGCCCCCCTTTGTTTTTAGTTACGTCGCTCAAAAAAGCAGCTATTGCGTACACCGCCCCACAACTCAACAAAAACAATAAACCTGTACCCACTCCCCTTGTTTTCCATATTAAACACAATTTTTTGGGGGGGATCTAGTTGAAGAAAAAAATGTGTCCAAAAATTTCCGCCCCAAATTTAATAGAAAAACATGGGGAGGAGGTGCACATTTATTGTTTTTGTTGAGTTTTGTGGGTGGTGTATGCAATAGCTGCCTTTTTAGTGACGTTACTAGAAAGAAAGAGGGGCGTGGCCCCATTGCCCTCCCCCCCCCGCCCTCCCCCTTTAATCCGCCGTTGGGGGAGGTCAGTTTGTGGGGCTTTACCCCACCCACCATGCCACTTTTTGTCATCCGTTTTTTTTCCAAACCAACAGAAATGTCATATCTCTAATTCATTGGTATCATTTTGCTTATTTTGTTGTGTGGAAGCAATTTCAAAAAGTTTCTATAGCTATGTAAGACTTCGTTAAGTTGGACCCGTTTACCATGCATGCCCGGGCTGCACTAAAAAACGTGTAATTAATTAAATACATGTACAAAAAAAAATCAATTTTTCTATGGACAGATTGGACACGATCGGGAATGTGGGGCATTGCCCCAGGGGAGGGAGGATCGTGGGGGAAGGTGGGTTCATGTTCGCCCCCCCCCCTGAAAAAAATTATCCCAGTGCGTATATATAGGCCTATTCTTTTAGCAAATGTACATTGTACCGGTATACCTAAATGTGTTATGTAAGTTTTCCCTAAATGGTGTTCCCATGACATATTTACACCCATTTGCACATACTAGACCACAAGTGCGCATGTACTAGGAATTCGATATGCATAGATATTGTTGATAGTCCAAACCCCGCCCCCTGCCCCCCCCCACCCCCTCCAACCTTTAACCACCTTTTCCTTCTATGATAGTGGATGGTCTTAAACATTGCCAGGACGTCATTTTCGGCGAGTCAGAACTTGAATTCCCAACTAACTTTGTGTAGGACAACATATACGTCTGTGTTCTACATTACAGTGCAGTACAATTCTTGCAGGTGTAGCCAGGCCTGACATCACCTGGCAGGCATTATTAAGTTTTGTTCAATGACGTATTGAAAGAAAATCCATTGTTTATGCCTGTTTTCCTCCAAGCGTGTAGAAAAAAAGGCAGAAAAACATGTTAGCCTCCATATTGCACAAGAAAACGCATTACAAAATAGTGCTGACTCAGCATGACTCAGCACTTTTAAAATGAGGGCTCCCACGGCCATCAAGGGCCAGATCTGCGATGCTTCAATATCCACATTTGTTGATATGATATTGGTCTATCTCTGTACCAAATTTGGCACTGTTATCATAAAATGCACAATAGGTTTGCTATGCCAAACACTATACAGCCGTTTTGAGTGATTTAGGGGTAGGGGAAGCAAAAATGGCCGTGGCGAGCCCAATTTTCAAGACAGAAAGCTTTTCTACCACTTAAATTAAAGCTTGTGGCCTCAGGCAGTTTTTAAATTGTAAAAAAGTGTGTATCTTTGGAATAAGTGTGAGTTTCAAACTCATTTCTGTCCCCAAACAGGGCAAAGTCACAGGATTTGGGGGGTGTCCGCAAAGCAATATATGCCATGGGAACACGAAAACGGATAAACTTGGGACCAACCATATTTTTTCTTGTTTAGCCATCCTATCAGGATGGTAAAAAGTGCAAACAGGTCACCACGGGACCATTTTGGAGAGAGCAGAGGCCCAAAATATGATTTCAGCCGTTTCTCAAAAAATAAGCCCCCAAAATATCAGTTTTTTGGAGCTGGAAGACAAAAATACCGGCTGTGCAACTTAAGAGCACCATTTTCAGATGTCCCAAGGTACCCTACAACAGAAAATAATATTAAGATTAATCATAAAATTTTGCGATTAAATGGCCCTATCCCAGGGACTATTTATTCCAGTTCAAGATTCTTAAGGCTGATCATGGACCTTTAATTTACTTAATTTTGTCCATACAAACAAACTGTCTTTATGACAAACAAACATTAAAATAAAAAATCCTAAAATAGAGTGTACAATATTACATTGTCGTATTTTCGTGACACTAAAAGTGGGGCTATTCTTACATATTTCTCTAAGTCAAGATTTGGTAGCAAGAAATTGAATAATTGTTTTATGTTTGTCAGTTTGAGAGTGAAGGTTTCTATACAAATCATCATGATCCAATTCCATTATTTTAAAATAAGAACCTTTGAAATGTACAATGTGTCTTATTTTTCGTGATTTGAGGAGCGAGGCCGTCGTTGAGAAGCTAGTGTCTCATTGGCTGTCCATCCTGATGTATGATTCCTTGAAGGACAACATGGGGAAACCCCTCTTCCACTTGTTCTACGCCATCAAGCAACAGGTAACGTCACCCAGTATGACAACTGCTGGCTTAGTGGCATAAATGCTAGTAAACATCTTCAGCAAACTAGGCAGTAGCAGTACATGTATATAAACATAAAATTCAGTATATAAGTTAGTATATAAACATAAAAGTCAGTGTATAAAAGTAAATGGAAGGTCCGTCACAAGCCAATATGGCTCATCAGGCCGGCGTTTGACTCAGGTTGCATGCCACTGAAACAACTGAGAATACAGGGTGTCCTAAAAATAATGGTGCATGTAAACCCCGCCATTTTCGCCAATTTACAACCGGAATTTACTGCAAATGTTTACACAATCTTCAAGGTTACAGATTAAGCTTGAGAATACCGTTTGTTTAATTAATTAGATTGCTTTTTAAATCCAGAGATAAGCCCCCCCCCCAAAAAAAAAATAACATTCTGTGCCACTTTTAGGAAGCGAGCGCTTTTTTGATAACATTATCCCTATGGGTGTAAGACAAACATTCCATTCACACGACAATATAGGGTTTTGTTCTTGTTAATGTTGAAACAATTTAATAGTACAGACAGGTTCACTTCTTTAAAACTTCAATGAAAGAGTCCAATGAAATATAAATAAATATTGCAAACTCTGCTTAAACATGTTAAAATCACCAACAGTAACGTGATTTGGTTTTAGACTAGGACTATACTGACTTTAACTGCTTCACAGAAAGTGGCACAAAATGAGTTTCTTGGCTTTGCCGTTATTCAAACATTATGTTTTAATTGACAAAAGCAATCTCAATTACACAAACGGTATTCTCAAGCTAAATCTATTTCCTTGAAGATGGTGTAAACATCCGCAGAAAATATTGGTTTTAAATTAGCAAAAATGGAGGGTTAACATGCACCATTTTTTTGAGGACGCCCTGTATTTCTATTGATGCCGTGATGGGATGCCAGTCCATCGCAGGTTTGTCCCCAGCTAATGCCGGTACCCATTTATACTCCTGGGTGGAGAAAGACAAGTGGGCGTGAGTGGCTTGCCCAAGGACACAACATACGATCAGCAGCAGGATTCGAAATCCTGAACCTTTGATCATGATTCACGAATCATAACCACTAGGTGACACTCCCCCAGCAGGAATACATACCACACAATTGCCCCAGAATTGCAAAGCCAGATAAAGCAGCAAATAATAAATAGCATAATTGTATTTATACATTGGCAGCATCATACAGGGGAATGTAGAAGTGAACTTGAAACTCATGTCCCTTTGCATTTGTGTAGCTATATCCTGATCTCACTAAGTCATAACCTTTCTTTGGTTTATTGATATTAAAAGAGTTTACATTTAAAGAAAATTCTGCGAGGTTCTTAACTTCAGGCCCTGCAAATTTTACTAAGTATGTGCTTGGTCGGTTTTAGTACGTACGTTTAAAACCAGATTTGGCTTGGACGCTGATAATGGCGCGAGCCGTAACAAGTCAAAACAAGTCCAAAAATATATATATTTCCAATACTTTCTTTCAACACTTTTACTTCACGTTTGTATTTTTTTTAACTTCATGTTGATGATATGTACCTTCGCGAGCAGTACTAAACATTTCCTTATATGAAGATTGGCGCACGGGCGAGACGTAGCGCAGAATGCAGCGGTGCCGGTGTAGCGTGAACTGAGGACATTATAAAATACGGACTCATTGGTAGTGTTGCGCATGCCTAAGATTGTGAACGTTCAACCAATAAAAGGGTAAAAGAGGGTGCAGATTTCATAAGAGTCTCAATTTAATGTGTAACCCAAAAAAGTGTTTACAACCAACCAGCCGGTGTTTTATCGACCGTTTAAAACCACCCACGTGACGGACTCTCCACCAATAGGAATGGGTGAACTGTCTCCGTTAGTTATTAGCACTTTATTGTTCAATATCTAATTTTTGTTGAATGACATCAGTGTGGACTTTAATTGTCTGCATCAGGCTAATCGATTAATTTCTTTTGAGGTGCATTTGAAACCAATTCAATTTTGAATTGTATCTTCCAGACTATAAATATGAATCTTTTTTATTTTTATTTTTTAATTACTAAAGATTGACAAGGGTCCGGTGGATGTTGTTACTGGGGAAGCCCGATACGGACTGAGTGAGATTAAAGTCATCCGAAAGCAGATTGACTTTAAAACACTGGTAAGCATCCTTCGTAATAACCAGGAAACCAGTTTTAAATTACCTGTTTTTCAGAAAGTTAAGTGAATTTCAATTTTACATTTCATGTCACGCAAGCAGATGCTAGTGAAAAGGGATTGCTTGAAGAAAAAAATTGAAGCTGATATTTGCATAAAATCTACATTTAAATAAATTCAAAGATCCATGCTGAGTAATGCACGTATCCCTGTACTGCTTCTATTCCAGAACATCTACGCCACCAGTTGGGACATCACCTTAGAGCCCATCCAGTTGAAGGTGCTGGACTGCGACACCATCTCACAAACGAAGGACAAGATTCTGGATGCCATTTACAAATCTTGTCCGTTCAGTAAACGGCCCACTCAAGATGAGCTAGACTTGGGTAAGAAACTAGAAATAATTCATTTGTCTCCATGGCTGAACCGTTATCACAATTTGAATCGTCACCATTTTAATTTGCAAGACAATTTACCCTTTCATTTTGGTCTAGAATGAGATGTTCAGCAAAGTAGGCGCAAACGAACACAGTGACATGAAAATTGTGAAACATAACATCGATGGAAATTTGTCATTTTTTTCTACCTTTTTAAAGTTAAAACCTGCTCTACCAAAATATTATTCCCTTAAAAAACCACTACACAGAGTTTAATAAATTCATTCACAAGTCGAATTGCACAAGTTACAGGGGAGAAGCAACACTTTTCTTTGGTAACATTTTTTTGACTTGAGAATAATCCTTCCAATGATTTTGTTCTTGTCCTAGTAATTAATTGACAGTTGTGTCTATTTCCTGCAGAATGGAGTGACAGGCCAGACGGCCCTAGCAGTATGATCCTTCTAGATGACGATGGTCGAGGCAGATGTGATGGAGAATGGAAACGCATCAATACGCTAGCATATTACCAGGTCAGTATGGGATCCCTGTACAACTGCTCCTTAATAAGCGCTTAGTGCAGCGGCGTAGCTATGGGGGCGCACGCCCCCAATAAAAAGTTCGCGCCCCCCACTGAAAATTTCGCATCCGTATTAAAGCACATCCATATGATTTACCATGATTAGCAGGAGGAATAAAGTCCCTCTTTTCCCGCGAGTTAGTGCGTACTTTTTTACCAGCACTTTTTTTTTGCGAGAGGCTGTTTATTGTAATGTCCCTTGGAAAGTGAATAGCGATAGTTATTGTCTAATGTAGCCATGATATACGTTTTGAATAGCGCCCCCATGGGAAGATGTTCAGCATCCGGGACACGTTCACATTCCGCCGAATGTGGCTACGCAATGTCACGCACTGAACCGACGCATTTTTGGAATTGGCCTTCTTACATTGTTTTCTTCAAAATGACAGCATGCCAACAAGAAAAATTTCACAGGGAGTTTATTGCCATTACTATCTTGAAACCAAGTATTCTTTTCAACACTAACTTTGTCAGTTACTTTTTGAATAACAGTTCATTCACAAAAAGGAGTAGAACGTTTGTGGATTGCCCCCAAATATTGCGATTTAACACAAGACAGCAAAACCATGCAGTATCAGCTATTTTTTTGTTTAAGTTTAATGTGCTTAACTTTGTCTTTGTATGTGATACCAGGTGCCAGATGGTGCAACCTTGAGGTTAGTGAGAGCCCTGCCCAACATACCAGCAAGGCAACATGGTAAGCCATACCACAAACCCACCAGTAATACACGTATGCTAAAACTTGACACACATGTAGTTTACAATCAGCACAAATTTCATACACTAGCCCACCTAGTTCACACCTTTTCGCTGACTCTTTTCCCTTAATCGACCAAAACATAGTCACGTGAGGGTCTAGAATAGTCCATGAAATTATGTTGAGCATAAACTACAGATGAGTCTTTAAGTAACACACTATACACGACAAGTTTTGTTTTATTCAAATTAGGTTTTGCCCTTCACCGACGTTTTTAAACACTGTATAACTCAGTGTGTTAATAATATCACCCTGGCGCAAAAATTCCATCTTATAAAAGTTTTGTTTTGATGGTTATACTGCACCCTGTGGTGGTTTTCAAGGCTTATGTTAAAATAATGGCTTCATGGATTGTGATGTAATATAACACATTATTGATCAGCCTAATTCTGACTCTATATGCCTCATTAGGTCTTTGAGTTACCACAAGAGGGCCCTATTTCCCTTAATTGAGGACCCTCTTTTGTCACTCACAGAAAATAGGGGGTGGATAGATGTGCACTAGTGACCCCATACATGTGCAATAAGTAAACCCTGTGTTTTAGCCAACCAAGTTTCAGCACATGCCATAATTGGTGTTTTATACTGTCAACCAATTAGTCCGTGAAGTGCCCCAAACGGCCCTGCCTATTACTGCCCGCATGCACCGTATGGTTTTACGAGTACAATGTAATTCAATGTATAAAAGCTGCTTATATGGGCTAACTATTTAATGTACTTGTCTCGATCCACCCGCAGGTCTGGGCACACCACAGATCCCTGTCACCTCAGCCTCTCCCATGATAGACCAAGAGCAAGGAGTAAAGTTATGGCATCTGGTCAAGCAGGCCGACTCTGGCAGTATAAGCAAGGGCGAAAGAGACCAGAAAATGATGGCTGAGATCTGTCTCCCCAGGCTACTAACCACAAAGGTAGGGGGTAACGTCTTGCGTCTGTCATGGTACCCCCTTTTAGTCTAATTATTAAAACATTCGTTGTTTGGTGTCACTTTCTGGAGGAAATTCAGCTCAAGATGGGGCAAGATGCTTGCAATGGAAAATCTTCATTTATATACTGAAATAAATGTTTGTATTGTTAAAACGAAATAAAATTGAACAAAAAACCGACATGAGAGAGAACCTGAACCTGCGACCATCGGAACACCACACTGACGTTTAACCAACTGAGCCAGCGAGCCCTTGTTAGCAGTTTCCAAATTGTTAATGATTGTTCAGAGAGTGCTAGTTAGAAGCCATAAACCCCTTTTGTGTTATATAGATAGAAGCATTAGCAGTGCTTAAAACAAATTTAGAAATATATGGTAACAAAGAATCACTCAGACGGGACATAGCTTGTTATTTCATCTCATCAAATGAACTGGTTCAATATCAAACTTTCTTTCTTTTGAAATAACCAATGTGTTTAATTGCGGGTTCCTTCAATTCTTCAATTCAGTTAGTTCTCTGATTACCTTTCTATATATTATGCAGGGTATCCTGCAGCAATTTGTGGATGAACTCTTGGAGACCATCTTCAACGGTGAATCAGACGTACCCCTGGCCGTCAAATACCTCTTTGACTTTCTGGATGAGCAGGCCACGTCACGCAGCATCACCAACTCTGACGTTGCACATGCATGGAAAAGCAATTAGTACGAAGTTCAGAATCTGACCCACTTCTAAACCTAACCCTGACTCAATTCACAAAAATCAGGCCCTCAGTCTTGTTTAATCCATTAGTCCCTGTAATTCCCCAAACCGCCTAAGCCCGTAAGTACAATAAAGTACAGGTGCTATTGGCAACATATGAAATTTAGCGGTACGCGATTAATCGATACATCGCCCAAGCCTAATGTATGTATCCTAGCATGCATAACTTGGCCGTTCACAAGTCCGTACTTATGTGGACTCGAGTTGATCTGCTTTGACTAATGCTTAATAGAACTAAGTCAACAGCATTCTTTATGAACCAAACGCTAAACTCACCCTATTATTATCGTGGACAACTCCTGGAATTGTGATGCGTCATGGCCAAACAAGGCAGTTCCTTCGAGCACTAAATTGACATTTAACTTGTGAAAAAGAAATGAATGAACTTGTTCACAATGTAAAAATGTTATGGCAAATTGTGCTCCTGTCTGCTTCTTTTCATGATTTGTTTTTATTCATCATTACTTGAATTGAAAAGTGAAATAAAAAATCTAATTAGCCCAGATTAGCTGGGAAGGCCCTGGTTTTGGCGTAGGGCCTTCCGAGTATTTGTTTGTGCTATTATATATTTATTTGAATACTTGATGCAATTATTTATATGAGAGGGATGGATGCATCAAAATACCAACTTAAAATACCAACTTAAAATACCAACTTTATAACAAATTTATAAAGATTCTTAGCAAATACAAAAACAATAAAGAAGATTCGCAAGAAAAAACCTTGACATTTCCATTCCTCTTCCACCCCCTTTCCTACAGCCTACAGCTGCAGTTCTGGGTCAACCTGATCATGAATCCTACCATCCTGTTTGACATCAACAAGACAGACACGGTAGACGCCTGTGTGTCCATCATCGGCCAGACACTCATTGATTCCTGCTCGGTAGCTGAACAACATCTTACTAAGGACTCACCGTATAACAAGCTGCTGTATGCAAAGGATATCCCACAGTACAAACAGTGGGTGGTCAAGTACGTTCCTTTGAATAATTATTCCTTCACAAGTCCTTCACAAGTCCTTCACAAGCCATCCCAAATCAATCACGAGTCATCACAAGTCCATCCCAAGACCATCCCAAGTCCATCACGAGTCCTCTCAAGTCCATCCCAAGTCCATCCCAAGTCCATCAGCATTCCAGTCACAGGCAACAGAATGAGCAGAAATGACTGCTTTTGCCACAGTTCATTTGAATAGCTTGTGAGGGAATCAATTGTGATGGACTTGTGAGAACTTGTGATGGACTCGACTACAACACTGTCTAATATGAAACCCAGGATTCATCAAAAGCCCAATTAGCTCAAACTCAAAGTCCTCCGTGAAATAATATCAAGAGTAAGACCAATGTTCTGAAAAACTGAGTAGGCCAGGGGCGGATCCAGAAATTTTTGGAGGGGGGGTTCCAGGCCCGTTAGATATTTTTATGTCCGATTGTTGTGGACAGGTGGACATATATTTAATTATTATTACTAGAAGTGTTAGAATTTTTGTTTTATTGGTATCAGAGCGGGGGGGGGGGTTCGACCCCAGAAACCCCCCTCTGGATCCAGCCTTAACAAGTAGTTATTGCAACTTCCCTTGTTAGCATCATGCGTACTTACCAATTAATGTAAAAATACATCAGATTTTTCAGATTCCATTACGTAAAACCATAATAAAAAAGGTAATAATGATATGAAGCCCGGAAAGGGACAGGGTGGAATTTTCTTTTTTTTCTAATCGTTCCCACGAATTACTAATTCGTTCCCACGAATTGCTAATACGTTCCCACGAATTGGTAATTCGTTCGCACGAATTGCTAACTCGTTCGCACGAATTGCTATTTCGTGCGCACGAATTACCAACTCGTTCCCACGAATTACTAACGCGTTCCCGGATCCACGAGTTAGCAATTCGTTCCCACGAGAACGAAATAACAATTCGTGCGAACGCGTTAGCAATTCCTGCGAACGAGTTAGCAATTCGTGCGAACGAATTAGTAATTCGTGGGAACGAGTTAGCAATTCGTGTGAACAAATTATAGTAATTCGTGCGAACGAATTAGCAAATTACAAAAGACTATCCACCCTGTCCCTTCCCGGGCTTCATATAATGATGAATCGACTAAAGAAGTAATCATAGGCTTGCTGGCCTTAGTGTGCTGCCAAATATGAAGCTAAAAATGTCCAGACATTAATTTCAACGAGTTCTTCATCTTTATCTCAGATACTACAAAGATATCAGTGATATGGCATCGGTCAGTGACCAGGACATGAGCGCTATGCTGGCCGCTCATTCCAGCCGTTACCAGAATGAGTTTCAGCCACTCAATGCACTCAATGAGCTCTACTTCTGCTATGCTTGCATCTTCAAGAGTGAGGTAGGCTATGAATTGAGAGAGATTATAAATGTACTTTCATATCATGTCATCTGATAGAGTTGCCGATGCATGCAACGTATATTTAATACCCAATTTTTATAAAATTAGTAGAAACACTCATGCTAAGTACAATTTGAAAGCGTTAGCTCTTTTGGACGATACATTTTGTAGTTGTGGTCATTTATTTGCCATACTCCCATGCATGATTGAGTGCACATGCCCATATAATTTTGTGATGGTCAATAAAAAACCAAAGATTGATCAGTACCCCACATCATACATTTCTACATTTTGCACAAACGCTTCATATGCTTTTTTTTCTTTTAAAAATGTATGTTGCAACTTCAGCAAAATATTAGTTTACAAACTGATAACATAGCAGGGTGAATCCCCTACCTCCCATTGTCGTTTCACTGTAGCACTGTATTGCGAATTGTTCCTTATGACAGAAATAAGGTACAGGTAAGCACCACATGCTGGTCCAAGTTGGTCATTTTTCACCCTCTGAAGTACCCATCACTCTCTTTCCCCCCAACAGATCCTGCAGTCCCTGGACGAAGACAATGAGGCCCAGAAGCAAGGTCTAAGAGACAAGCTAGAAGACATCTTCCGTCTGATGGCTGACTCTGCCTGACAATGAAGGAGTCACTGGTTATATGACAATTTGCATCTTCTTCTCTAACAAACACCCAAACTCGACAGCGGTGATATGAAGTCAATTTATCCAATGATCAAGTGGAATAAAATGGAGCTATTTAGCACATGAAAGTGCCAAACAAGGAATATATTTGTTTAGAAGAATAAGATTACCAGCTAAAATAATGTGCCATGTCTGCTACGTATAACTGGCTCTCGGCTGTTGCTTAACAATGAGGCGCTGCTAGCAATGAACTGCTAAGCACCTTCTCTTGCTAAGCAAAAAAAAAAAAACCTGCTTGAAAATACCAATCATAATCAGTATACAGCCCATGGCATTTTGGCTGGTAACCAAATAGCTAAGCTAATTTATTGTTGGCTTAGCAAAACGTCTATGATCTGGACGTGCATGAAATTAAGCTCTTGTTAAAAGTTGGACTCACATTAAGTTTGGACCGTGTTATTAGACCGTATTGGTAGTTGTTATTTGTGAAATTAGAAGTAAATGTTAACTAACTTTTAGAGTCAAATGTTTATTAATCTAGTTGAATGTGTTTTATTGGCTCTCACTAAAATATTTTAATGTTTATTTTAGTCTTCCTTTTTTGTACCAAAAAAAAAATCTTAATAAAATTTGGTGAAAGAAATTAATAGGTTTTCAATGATGGAATTTTTTTTCTTCAGAATATACAATATACTAACTTCCACTATGTAATGTTGTTTACTTTGACAGTGAAACTAGTTTCCTGAGAGAGAATAATTGATACTTAAAAACGTTCTGCTACTTTTTGGTATTTTATCTTAGATGATTTTTACTATTGTTTCTATTGATCCTAGAGGTTTTCCCAATTGTTTAATGACAAATTTGTGTTTATTCCAAGAATGTGAAATCGTGGTCCATTGCTGTCTTCGGGTTTGTAGGAAGGTGCTGTAAAATCTTGGACTCTTTGGAGTTTGTGGTTTTTCAAGTGTTTTTTTTTCTCAGTATTTTAAGTTATTCTAGTTATGTTGGAGGTTTTGTAGTATCACCGCACTTAATTTTTTTTTTTTTTTAGTAATAAGAGTCTTACTTGCTGTGAAAAAGCACAAACCCTCTATGGTCAAAAGTGGTGTGGGTCCAAGTTAGATTTTCTTTTCCGTGTATTGTTTGTTTAATTTGTTGGTGTATAATAAGGGAGTTGACTATGGAGTCAATTCCATGAATTTCAACCAATCGGAGCAAGTGTCGGGCTTGGGTTATACCACTTTTTGAATTTGGGACTGTACCATAATCACGCCTGATGGAATGATCCATTTTGTGTTCAACCACCAAGTTTGGGATTTCAATTAATCATGTTTAGTGTGTACTTGTATATATAGCTTGGGCTGTACCATTACATAGACGGTAAGTTGAATTCGATTCGGGGCAGTGACTGACTAAATTAATCTTGAAAATTGACTGTAGCCTGTATCTGATAACAGTTTTCTGAGCACACCCATATGCTGACTAGCTATGCAGTTAATCTTCATTTTTGTTTTCAAGAAATTCTAAAAAGAGTTCATAGATATAAGCGATTAAAAACATGAAAATGTCTTTATTTTTCTGTTTTTTGTTTTAGGCATTGAACAAATGCACTGTCTTCCTCTCTTGCCATTGTACATACCTGTAGTTACAGCCTTGAAAAATAATGAACCTTGCTTAAAACTGACATATTTTTGATATACAGACTCTGTACTTTTGAAATGTGAGAAATACACCAAAATAAAATACATCAGTATACACTGGTGTGTACTTATTATGCTCATTGGCAAAGTCATGCACATCGAAATATGTTTATTCGGAGTGTTCTAATCAATGACCCTGTAAACTGATTGGACTGATGCAGTACATTCCACACGTGTTGTGTAGCATTTTTTTTTATATAAATGACAAGTGGTTTGTTTTACTTCAAAGTGAGCACAATGTTTACAAAAAAAATGAGTGTTTTAATAAAGGGCCAACTCAGTTGATTTGGTCTAGGATTATATAGAAGATGTCAAATAGTTGATAGATGTAACAATGTTGTCTTATATTTCTAGATACAAATACATCCCTTCTATGGAACTTTTGAATGTAACACGTTTTGTTAATTTTTTTGTGTTGGATGATTCTTTCAATAGGATATGTTAATCCAGAAGATATGTTGTTGTAGAGTAAGACGTCATTTATTGCTTAATCTGTAAATATTTGTAAAATTATCATAACTGAGATCCGACTTTACATTATGCAAATTTCAAAGGACTAATGTATCATTGTTGTACGTGTTCTTCCATTTCTTATAGTTAAGCAGTTTATTAACGCGAAACAGAATCAGTACTTTCTGAAGCTCTCTTTAAAACTGAATTCTACTGTTATCACAGCATTTGTAATATCACATTTTTCTGATGAGGTAATTTTGAAATGAAATATAATTTACTGAGTTCTTACGTGTCATTTTTATATAAGCACCAAATTGTGTAAACTCCTACACAATCCTGCAAAAATATCCACAGATAGCCTTCTCTCTACAATTTGTCTAAGGTCCTTTTTCGATTTAAGTACCAGAAAGCAACCAGCATCTAATTTTACACCCTTCAAGGCTGGATCATAAATATGTATGAGGTATAATCATCTTAAATGTTGCTCAATAATATACATATAATTATGCAAATGAAATTAGGCTTGAGATTTCAATAATATTTTAAGTACATTTAGAATCAATGTAACGAGAGTGTATGTATAAAGCCGAGAGTATGTTACAAGATAATAAAGGTACAAAATATTACCAATATCAATTAAAGTATATTTAAGCAATTTGCTAAACCAAATGAATCATAACTGAGAGATTAAGGAATTGTCCCTTGGTGCACAGTATACAATGTATTTCACATAAGTACTTAGCAAAGTTCTTAGCATAATGATCCGGGTATTGTAGTTCTCCATATTTGCAAATGCGCAAATGCAATGACAATGTTTTCTTAATGACAATTTGTAGCTATTACATTTGCAGTTGGAGTTGTTGGTGAAAATCAAGATTCAAGAATCTGAATTTTAAATTCTCTTTTATATTTGTTGTAACATCACAGAATAGCACATTGACAGCACCACATATTGTGTGACTTAATATCAAACTGAATATTTTTTAACTTTTCCGCGTTATATGCTTTGATATCTTAGTTTTTTTGGTATAAATATAAGTTTAATAATTTCTTTGATTGTTTATGATTGCAAAATATAGCTGTGTAGTGGAGTGTTTTTATTTGGACAAAATATCTATTTTCACTACTTGTTCATACTACTCTGCTTTTTATTGAACTCTTTGTGTACGGCGAGTCAGCAAATCAGAATAGAAATTAAATTAGCTTGATTGAAACTTATTCTTAAAATATGTCTGTCAAAAGTCTGTAGGCAAACACCTAAATTAAAGTAAAACAGAGCTTTTGGTTCTCTACTTCCTTTTGAGGGTTTTATTGTTCTTATTTATTTGTTTGTTTGTTTTGTTTTGTTTTTGGAGAGGCTCAGTTTAACCCGCATTTAAAAGAATTTCCACAACTTTTTTTACAATCCTAAAAAATCCATGTAGGCCTATGTAGTGTGGATAGTAAAGTGCATAATAGCCATGGCATCAAATACCTAAACAAAAATAAGTAAATAAACGAATACAAATCTGCAATATATACACTTTACAAGATACACAAAGAGTCAGATTGTTTTATGTATTGCACATGTCACACGGATTCAGGACATGTGGATTTTGGACCTTATTTAAATCTTCAGGAATACACAAGCTTCTACACTGCGTGCTCGTTTCTATGTTTTGTTTTGAGAATTACTGTTTTATTCAATTTATGATTTTTGTAACGTCAATAGGTTGGGGTACAAAAGCAACTCGCCGCTTCACCTTTTAACAATAACAATGTGGTGCTTCAAAAACGTGCCTTATACCTACGTTTCAAAGCGCTTTACAATTATTAACCCTGCTCATCAGGAAAGATGTCAGTTCTCTGCAGCTGTTCGATATCAGCACAATTTGCTCTACCTTCACAGGTACCCATTTATACTCCTGGGTGGAGAGAGGCAATTGTAGTAGTGTGTTGCCCAAGAAATCAAGCACCGTGTTCCCCGCCAGGGTTAAAATCAGGAGATGTTGTGGCTTCCCGTCAGATATTGGCCGTCACGCTGCGCTCTCTCAAGCTTAGCATCTGCCATGGTCTTGCTGCATGAGGAGATTGTTGGCCAACAGAAGACAATCTTCACCCGTTTGTCGAAGGAGGCCAATAACACGCAGGTATTTTCTCCTGGAGAATCTCTCGAGTTTGTTGATCTGTTCTGAATGATCTGCCGTTGCTCTCTCACACCATCCGTGTTGCCAACATATCAAGGTCTTTAACCTTCGATTCGAGTGCATCGATGCATTTGCCTTGAAATTCGATGGAATCATTGATGATTGATTCAAGCTCCATGATGCGATTACGTACTTCAACCTGTCCTTGTCGTATATCAGTCAGAGCTGCTGCTTTGCGAACAAAGCTTTCGAACTGCTCCATCTATTAGTGTCGGAAAGAGATTTCGCACTGCCACGGATAACAGCTGTTATCAGGTGAGAGTGTAAGTGGCAAATCAGAATCAGCCACCGATTTCAGGGTGATCAATGGAATTATGAATGTAGAACAGGTGTTATGGAGACGAGCAATGTAATGGTATTTGGCTGTCAAGCTGTCAGACCTCTTGTTTCCTGTCAACCTGCTCAGACGCCATCTTACATTATTTGTATGCGCCCATAGGGAATTATGTGGTATGAGCACCTGAGAGGCGCATATATAGCATCTAGCCTTTGGTCAAGGCGCGCGTGGCTACCCGGATGCAGCTGCTTAATAATAAGCCATTTGCGAGTAACCTACACCCTTTGGGATTTACATTTGAAAAACATCTGGTACACTGACTTGCTCAGAATGCTTGGTACATTTTAACTTTGAATTCTCCAGACCAAAGACACTGTTGCTAATCACATGATTCGGGGCAAGCTCTTGCATAGTTACGTAAGAGACGCTCAGCACCAATACATTGTTCACAATGGGTGAGAATGGCACAAAGACACCAGACCATGCCGGAGCTGAGGTTTGCTAGCATAAGGCTTGCCCCGAATCACGTGATATAGAAACAGTGTCTTTGGTCGGGAGAATGCAAAGTTAAAACGTGCAAACCATTGGATTAAGTCAGCATACCAGAGTTTATTCAAATGTAACTCGCAAATGGCTTATTGTATCCTTAGATTTCATGAGAATGATCAATGTGTCTTTTTAAGATGAAAATTTCATCTTTAAAAAGACACATTGATCATTCTAACCTACCCTGCATTGCTTTTACAAACAGTATTATTTATTTTTTTTGTCTCAAAAATCATGCATGGGACAGGAACATAAAAAAATGCAGTTCTGTTTCTGCTCTTTCAGACAGTATGGGCAAATACGTTTATTCTAAGCCAGTATACCTTCCAGTCAACAATCTCCATAAGTCATAATCTACAAGCAGATTATGAGCTGAGCATCTAAATTTAGTCAAATAATGTCTGAATTCAGGATATTTAGCCAAAAAAGAAACATGTATAGGGTCCTATTTCCGTCCGGTAGGTTCTCAGTTTATTTTTTGTGGCTACAAGTTCCTTTAGTATCGTTATGTAACATACCAGACCAGCTACAAATAAACTCATTACGTTACTCTTCTACAAATTTATCACAAAGAACACGCTGATTATGAGGCCCATACAAACTCAAGGGAGCATTTCATTTAACCAAATCAAAGGTGTTTTTTTTTTAACTTCAGAAACAAAGACATCCTCCTCCTTATTCCTTATTCCATGTCTTCTATAAAGGCATTATACAATATAGAATGAGTTGGTTTGTCATTCAACTTTAGCCAGTATTTCGGCAGTGCTCTATGTATGGATGGAAGCGTCCCAGTTCAGCCAAACAGCATCATTTGTAGTACGGCTATTTACATTCAAAATACATTTGTACCAGTTCATGAAAAAAAAATGTTCTCTTATCACCTTTCTTCCACATTATTTCAGAGCCATAGTTAAAAATGGGTCTTCATAAGGTATCAACAATTTTCAAAAGTAAGTTTAGGATATAACTCATTGCCAATTTCTTTTCTAATTAAATAAGCTGCATTGTAAGCTTTATATTTACAACATGTTTAGTAACTAACTCAAATGAACATGAGGTTGGAAAAATAATCCCTAAATAAAAATAAGAATCAACAATTTCAATGGAGTCTTCATTAATACTCAAATTATTCACCATGTCTTTTGTTTTAGATAAATCATTGTTAAAAAATAATGACTTTTGTTTTGTTAACATTTACAATCAGTCTACACGTCTTACAAAATGACTCTTAATCAGCAATGAAATCCCTAATAATAATGTGTCAGACAAAATAATCATATCATCAATTAATTCATATTTCTAATACCAAGTTTTACACCATGAAAAGGGGCTCTCTCTAGCTCAGTTTCAATATCATTCAAAAATAAAGAATATAGCAGTAGGCTTAATACCGCACCTTGCTGAACACCCATCGTACACTGAAAAAAGAGTACATTGAGTAAGACCGTATTTTAACTTCACATAACTATTTACAGATTTATACATTCTTTCCAAAATGTTGAGAGATTTTGTACTGAGACCAAAATTCATTAATTTCCACCACAAAAAGTTACAATCAACATAATCAAATGCATTTTTAAAATCGACAAAACAGACATATAATTTGTTCTTTTGACTGCGACACTTTTGCACTAACGGACATAATGTCGATTGTACTACGTCCTGATTTAAAGCCTGTTTGATTATCTGGTAAAATATCTTTTGCCGAATGATCTAAACGATTTCTGAAAACAATCTAAACTTACCAACAGAACTTAATACATTTACACCTCTAACTTCCAGGGTAATTCTTGGGACCCTTTGTATGAATAGGACAAATGAATCCATCTGACCAATAGAAATTAAACAGTTTTGTTAGTGGTTTACATGAATAACCTATAGCATAAGAAATCATTTCTGACCTAATGCCATCATGACCTGCGCACTGACCGACACGGATTTACGCTTCTATGGGGGAACACATCTTAACATAAATTCAGGGTTTTGCCCTTCACCGACGTATAAACACTGTATACTCAGTGTGTTACCTCCCGAGTGATAGTTGGGGAAAAAATCACTCGGGTGGGACTCGAACCCATGACCTCCTGCTTTCTAGTGAAGACGTCTTACCAGTCGACCATAGAAGCACTCAATATTCAAATTACTGAAAATTAAAGATACATATTGAAAGATTTGATGTTCTTAAAGCAACAAATTCAGCTATGTTTGGCTGAAGGCCCCGCCCCTGAACAAAAAGAGTTGGCCTTAACTCATGGGCTTGAGTCACAACATTATAGCCGTCATTTGCAATGCCACATTATATATCTCCTTCTTCTCGTCTGCCTCAACAAATGATTTCCATGTCTTCCTCTCCGTCTCTTTACATAGTTTCCATCGGGATCAGATAGCCACCTTGGTCGGTGCTTTCACCAATGTCTTCCCCCTGGCAAGTTTCCCCCAGGGTCGTCGCCGCCGCGGCGCTCCCGCACCACTCGCCGGTAAAGTAAGTGTGTTTGATTTCCGTATTTTGGTCGTTATTCTGGTCATCTTCGCTGCCAGCCTCCGCGTCTGCGTCTCGAGGACGGCAAGGACTGATTGGCGGAACACTCGATGCAGAACCGCCAGGTTCACTCGCCATCAAATCTTCCAACCTTTCAACTATTTGCCCGAAAGAACAACGCATCTTGGAAGAATCCTTCCAGCAATCCTGCATAATATTCGATCTGGAAAAAAAATCAAACTCTTTTTATTTAAAAATTTCTCCATTTTTTTGGTATAACAGTCTGATGACCGTAGTTTTCCCATCGGTAATTTGGAAGTAGCAAGAGTTATTTTCTAACATTGCAAGAGAGATGTCATACCGAATACAAGCTACAAGGCGTCAAATTAACCATGCATGGGATTGAACCTGCCACCTTGACATCCGAGATAATCAAAAAGCTGGGACTCAGGGAGTCAGAACTCTTGTGCGATTTATATTTTGACCATTAACATTCCAATCCCTCGGGAATGTCCTAAGGGCCCTGTCACACTTCTGCGTATCCTAATTCCTTATGAGTTGCGCATTGACATTTTTTTCATACGCAGTCGTACGCACAATACGCACCTCATATGCATCTCTATCGTTTTGTGTATGTTTTATGTACGCAGATATACGCATGGTACGGCCCAGTACGCAGGATAGTTTTGGGAATGCACAAAACTACGCTGCGTACGCTGTTACGCAGGTCATAAGTTATAAATACGCAGCGCATCGGTCCCGCATCGGTCGAGTGCGTTACGAGTACGCCATGTGTTCGCGTTGTGCGTAGCGCGTATTATTCCAAAGAGAGCGCTGCAGACTTGTATGGGTTCAAACATTTCGTGAAGGGGTAGTTTTTAAGAGAGAAATACATTTTCCACCAATTTTGTATTGAAATTGAAGTTTATTTCAGCTGTGTTCAGATTTAAATAATTTAAAATATTAAAATCAAACAGAAACTGTGGGTGAAGTGTTATAAAACAAATATTGAATGCTTTATCTCGTGGTGAAGTAAAACTAGCCTCCCTCGGGGATCCATGGATCATTCTATTTTCCCTCGGCTTCGCCTCGAGAAAATAGAATGTCCATGGATCACCTCGAGAGGCTAGTTTTACTACACCACTCGAAACATTCAATATTTGTATACTACACTACACTACACTACACTACACTACACTACACTACACTACACTACACTACACTACACTACACTACACTACACTACACTACACTACACTACACTACACTACACTACACTACACTACACTACACTACACTACACTACACTACACTACACTACACTACACTACACTACACTACACTACACTACACTACACTACACTACACTATACTATTTTATTTCTCGGGAATAAATCAACAAATACATGTAAACAAATGACTAAAGTTCGAACACAAAAAACCCCAAAAGCTTTAGATACATAAACAAACAAACAAAAACAAAATACCATTCAGCTCCCGAAGGATTGCCCAAAATAAACATTGTTTCTGTCTAGGGGTTCTCCAAACTGACTGGCATACGAGAAAACAACAAGCAATAAATATAAAATGAAGTTTTAACTATACAAAAAAAGTTAATAAAGTTACATTAAGTTAAGAACAAGGTTGGTAAATTATATAATTATTAGACAAACAAATCAAAAGCAAAAAAAAAATCAAAAAAAAATCAATTACTAGGTAAATTAAATGAATAAACAAATTAATATATAAATTGTACTTCAACTAGATGAATAAATAATTAGACAAGTTGGTAAGTTAGCCTTATTAATTAATCAATTAAATAAGTAAATCTAAAAATTAATGTGGCCTGACGTTGCGAACTTAGCAAGTTCTTCTTCAGAGGCTAAAACAGAAAATACAGAGGTACATACATTAACATGCAGGGCTGAAAGAAGAAACACAAAAGGAGGATTAGGTGGGAAAGGTGTGGAAAGATGCAGGGGAGGGTGGATGAGAGAATAAAGAAACAAAGGGAGATGGCAAACCACAAGGGGTCTAGTGTAAACAGGGGAGGGACCAGAAAGGGGAAGGATCAAAGGTCACAGGGAGTGGGAACGGACAAAAGAGTGTGAGAGTGAAGGGGGATGATGCAGGGGGGGGGGGACAGTATGGAGGTGGAAAGGGATGAAAGATGGGGAAAGATGGGTAAACACAAACAAGGAAGACCAGGTGGATTATCTGTAACAGAAGACAATGGAGGAAGAAAAGGATTAATCATTTCCAAGTTGGATGTTGAGACCATGTGGTTGAGTAGTTCGAAGACGATTAATCCACACTTTCTCTCTGCTGAGGCGAACTGAGTCCTTGCGATGGCCAAGAGATTCAATGCCCTGCAAAATCATATCAGATATGGAGTGGTTAGGCAGGTTGAAGTGATGACCAACAGGGGTGTGTAGTTTCTTGGTGTTGACCGTTGACCGGTGGGCATAGAAACGCTTCTTGAGTGTATTCTTAGTCTCACCTACATACTGCACTCCACAGACCCTGCAAGAAATGAGATATATGACATTAGAGGTGTTGCAAGTGATGTTACCAATGGTTCTGTCGGTAGTGACAGAAGAGTGGCCAGAAAAGGAGTCAGACTCCTGGATATGAATCTGGCAGACAACACATCTGGAACTGCACTTGAAAGTACCATACTGGGTGGGAGGGGAAGCATCTAAGGATGGGACTTCAGCTCGAACAATCAAGTCCCGTAGATTTCGAGGACGCCTGTAAGCCAATGTGGGGCCGTTGGGGATGGCGCGGGCAAGGCGATCTGAAGTATGGAGGATATGATGATTGTCATTAGTGATTTTGCGAAGGGGAGGGAGATTGGGGTGAAACGTGGTAACCAATAATTAAATAAGTAGGTAAATATTGCATTTCTAATTCTTTAAATAAATAGTTAAATAAATAAACAAAAATTACAGTCTTACAATAAAAAAAAGGATTTATAAATAATAAAAAAGAAGTTTTAATTATATGAAGGGGTTGAAGAAAGTTAGATAAATAAGTTCAATAAAGTGAACAGTGTAGAGCAAAGCATGTAAATTATATGATTATTAATTGTATTAATGAAGTTTGAATACTACAACAAAATCGATGAAATCAAATCAATATCAATCGAATCAAAATCAAGCTGACGATGATCGTCGCCGCCTTTTTAGTTGGTAACCAACAACCTCCCTATATGCTGTATAATAAGTCATGTCATGTCGTTGCTCTTTTTTGAAAAATATATTTAACGACAAGATTTTAACAACTGCGCAGTTGTAAGACGTGAGTTGAATTCAAGTTATCGCTGTGCAGTTATTGATCCTTGAAAGCACTATCTGTTCCGATAATTAGATATTTTTTTCAGAAACCGGCGTTATCATGTCTTTTCGGACATTTTAACTGGTATAAAGTTTCATACTAAAAGTAGAGAGCATTTTGTTCGTCATGAAATTATTGTTTCAGTGATGATTCATTTTTGGCGATGTATGACAACTGCGCATGCGTATTTACCATGGTACTGTAGTGTCTACAAAGCCAGGCAAACTCTTTCTTCTATAGCATTACTGAGCGCGGATCTCTATTGTGTAGAGATTAGTGTAGCAAGCTGGCCGCCAGGAGCTTTCTATTGTTGTTATGCCTCGAGCGCAGCGACCATCCTTTTACTTATGAAGTCTTGGACTCGAGTTTCGAACTCCTTGGGTCCTAGCTTCACGAGATAATGTATCAGGCTTGACTCGGCAACAGATTCTTTGATGTTAAGACGATGAATAGGTTTTGAATGGGTACAATATTATAACAAAAAAAAGCTTACATCTTTGTAGGGCAAAACTTGGGTGGACTCATCCGCCCACCTTCCTTGAGATACGGGTAGATATCCTTGTTGTTGATGCTAGGATAGGGCTTCTTTCCTCGCGAAAATATTTCCCACAGAAGTACACCGTACGACCACTACCAGAAGAACAGCAAATTCAAAATATTTTATTTTTTAATTCGGAGCATGAAAAGTGTTTTGTAAACACACTTTTTTAAAACTTAAAAAATTAGAGTAAACTAAAAGAAAACATAAATTATCATTTTGCCTGTAATGGAAACAATGAGCTCCGTGCGCGAACTATAGAGAGGGCGTTTTTTTACCACTTTTGATAGAGTGGTCCCCCCTTAAAATATGGCTTACTATTGGAAACGAGTTGGAAAAAAAAGTAAGCACTGGGTTGACCTGCCCCCATATTTGAAGTCCACAGTACAGTGGGGACGGGGAACCAGACTAGGCTATCCCGAACAAGAAAACTGTTTACGTTCACAGCGCCAAAACGTGGCCGAAGTTCGCGCGCGTATGTCGCGCGAAGTACGCACGACTAATTTTGTCCTAAATGTGCACAAAGCCATTCGTCAGGCGTTATCGGCAACGCGTTCGAATGCCTTTCCCATGGTCTCCCGCCAGCTCTCCCTTTTTTATACCGTTGAGCCGTTGATGGGGTACTTGTGCACGGAACCCATATAAAGTGTTTTATTTGAAACTCACCACATCAGTTTTGGAGCTGTACTTCCTGCGTTCCATTGACTCTGGTGCCATCCATTTGATGGGTAACTTGGCCTGTTTGTCCCCGCTGGTGTAGTAATCGGACTCGTCCAGATCACGCGACAGACCAAAGTCCGCTATCTTAACTACGAGTCTATTATCGACCCTGCATGCAGAGGAGGATATGAAGCATAAGCCTTTCGGCGGACACAATAAGAGGGCGTTGATCTGAGGCACTGCTCTGCGATCGCGATCAGACCTACATGCAGCCAGGCTGATTGGACTGATTGACCGTTTACCGGGCGGATGAAAACAAACATGTTTGATTTGATTTGCATCCAATTTCACTGAATTTCGATTATATTATGTATAGGGAAAACGACCACGACTTTGTACACCCGCTTAACCAACACGCGCTCTGACATTTAGAAATGTGGCAAAACTGGTAACAAGTCTATCCCCATCGCAAGACATTTCAACTTCCCGGATCACACTGCTTATAACATATCGATTCAAGGCATGGAACAGATAAGGAATTTCTCACATAATACGATCCTTGACCGAGAGTCCTACTGGATGGCCATATTACGTACATTGCCCCCCCCCCAGTTATTAATGTAGACGAGTATATGTCTACAGACAGACAGACGAAAAGACCGACAGACCGACAGACGGACCGACAGACGGACCACCAAACAAACAGACCACCAAGTGACATGTAGAAGCTAGATCTGCCAGAGCTTAAAAAGCGAAGAACAAAAACAAAAGATTTTCCGCTTTTAAGCAAAAAGCCAACCAAATCAGAAAAAAAACAATAACTTTTCCGCTTTTAAACGGAAAAGCCAAAAACACAAAGAAAACAAAATCAGAACAAAAACAAAGGCCTCTGCTTTAAGCGGAAAAGCCAAACAAAATTAATAAAATAGATCTATGTCTGATCGATAAAACAGAGCATAGGGCTTTTCTGCTTTATGATGATTTTTTTTACGAGTTTATGTCGCTGTTTTGGCAAATTTTGTAGTTCTTTAGATGTGTGGGAATTATATGCACCTGTAAAAGGAGATATCATGACCCATGATGACGTCATTATGACGTCATCCTAAGTTTTACTTATAACACATTCACGTCTAAGTACATACCTCGTTTTAACCCAATCGCACTTGTTGTGCTCTAGATAAAAGGTTTTAAGGCATGCAACTTTAAGATGACGTCACATCCCCGTCCTTGTCTATGTATATGCAAAGTTTAAACCTAATCGGACCTATGTTTCTCTAGATATAGGTTTTCTTTTTAAATGTGTATCTTTAAGATGGCGTATCATGACATGTGATTACGTCATTATTACGTAACTCATCAGTGCACACATTTTCTAATAAAGACGTGTACAAAGTCTATGGGATTGTGGGATGGAAGTAACAAGAAAAAAGATAGGAACACAAACAAAGACTTTTCCGTAACTTTGCGGAAAAGCCAACAAAGAACAATCATCAGAACAACTCTAAACACCGCACCGACCACTCAATTAATACTCACATGCAGTTTCTAGCCGCCAAATCTCTGTGGACGAACCTCTGCCGACCCAGATATTCCATTCCAAGGGCCACGTGATAAGCGAACTGTATCAGCTGTGAGTTGCTCACCCTCTGCCATTAAACAAAGAAAGGACATTGAATAATGCTATGATCTCCAATAACAGTAATAATACGAACGATGCAAAATTGGGACATATTCAAAAGAAATAAAAATGTTAGGATGTAAAACTAAGTCGATGAGTACAACAAATATACCTGCTTTTGCTTCATTAAGAAAGTCTTGAGGTCACCGTTTTCCATGAATGGAATCACGATGAGTGGCTGCTCCTTCGGGTCAAAGGTCAATCCCAACAGCCCCAGTACGTTGGGATGATCGAAGGTTTTCATAATTAATCCTTCCTCCAGAAATTTGATGATTTTATAGGGGTCACTTGTATCTGGAAAGAAATATGAACCATTTCTAGGGATAATATTGGTGAAAAAAATAATTTGCTCTCTTTAGTACAGATGACACATCCTATTTATTTGTAAAAAAAACCCCAAATTATTGTATGACATTCACAAATGCCTAAGACAGTGTACCCATTCCTATTGGCCAAAGCCCGTCACGTGGTCGGTCTTAAAAGATTGATAAAACCCCGGCTGGCTGGTCTTAAACACTTTCCATTGTCACATGAAATTTTGACTCTGGTCCATTTTACCATTTTATTGGTTTAACGTTCACAATCCTCGGTTATGCATGCGAAATACTACCAATGTGTCAGTATTTTATAGTCCTAAATTCACATTACACCGGCACAGCTGTGTTGTGCGCCACTCGCACGCGCCAATCTCCGTATAAAGAGTTTAACGACTTCTCGCGAGATGCAAATATCTTAACATAGATAAATAAGAGGGGTGTTTCAAAACACATGAAATAAACTTGTTCAACGAAATCATTGGAGAATTATATTTTTCGACTTGTTTGGTCTGTTTGACCGAAAAGGTATTTATAAATGGGAATAAATGTGCTTGGCCTGTATTCAACAATATGTTTAAGACCGGTTTGGGTAAGGCCCAAAAAAGGGTCCGAGTTTCTGGTCTGTGCGCGCGTCGCCGTAGCCATGAGCGTCTGCAAAATTAAAAAGGTTTTTTTTTTCAATGTAAGATGATGTCTCAAAACCGCCAAACTCAATGGTTTGACTGGAATCCTGCTGCAGCACAATTTGGACGTGTTTTAGTAGGAGTAGATGTTTTTTAGATCGAGTATGAGCTTTATGTGACCTCTCTGGGCTCCCATACATTTTGCACTAAATTTAGTCGGGCACCTTTGATGGTGCGTTTGGAAGCCAGACTGATGGAGGGACGATCGTGTATTTGGAACCTGTAAACGCTTTTTAATTAGCACAATGTGTAAGGGAGCAAACTAATGACCAGCCTGGGCAACACATGTACATGTACGACGTCGTTGTGGTCTGACTAGACCGTTTACTCTGATTTTTTCCAAATTTCCGGAAGAATATTCGTGTCGGTCGAGATCGTAAGTGGGTGCAGAATTCTCAAGCCTTATGGCCTTACTAAGGTCATTTCAAGCTCCACTCTGAAGGATATTTTTGATAGTTTTAGGATGATCGAAGCGTCATCTGCAACATTAACATCAGCCGACATTTGAAGGAAAAAAAGTAGGGTGACAAAACAAACCGCGTTGAGGCACCACTTTTGGGGCAAGCTCCATACTGGAAACCGGAGACCTTTTTTTGTGTGGTCTAAACCTGTCTTAAACATGGTGCTTAAAAACGGGCAAGCACACACTATATCCAAAATTAATAAAAAAATTCAAGCACTATTTCAAACATAATCAATCAATACTGACCAAAATATGGGGTTATAGTTATAAACGTTAAACGATCTTAAAACCAGATCAATATAAGACCAAGAAAAAGTTGTCAAGAAAGGCCCCCCAAAAAAGTCTCCGGCTTCTGGTATACGCGCGTCTCCGTAGCCATGCGCGTCGGTAAAATGAAAACGTGTTTTTTTTTCAATGAAAGATGATGTCTCAAAACCGCCAAACTCACTGGTTTGACTGGAATCCTGCTGCTGCACAATTTTAACGTGGGGTTCATTATGATCGAGTATAAGGTTTATGTGGCTTCTCTGGGCTCCCATATGTTTTGAACTAAATTTAGTCGGGCACCATTTGCAGTCATCAGCCGACATTTGAAGGAAAAACAAGTAAAAAATTAAAGCCGCGTCGCCTCACCACTTTTGGGGCAAGCTTCATACCAGAAACCGAAGCCTTTTTTGGGGCCTAAGACCCAGCTTTTGAAATTTCTCCAAAAGTTAATAAACAAAACTGATTGACTGAATTGATTCGAAGTGGGCTAGTGGGCCATGATCCTTAAAGGCCTAATCGTTTAACCAGACTTTTGGAAGTGGTAGGGCCTATACCTTGTACAGTTTTGACTGCCACTGTGCTCTGCACGCCGCTAGGGGAGGAATCTTTGAGTACGGCTTGGTAGACTCGGCCAAAAGCACCTGTTAAGAGATAGAAACTTGAAATAGTTAAATTTTCAGTTGTAGCCTTCTCAGTTCTGCAATGCTGTTAGGCTGAACATCGGAGTTCCAATCGAATCCGGAACCTTTGCTTGGATCGTTTCATCAAACCCTTTTTGGTCCAAATATTCCTATTTCTTACACAAGTATATATATTTTAGAATACTTCTTGGAATCAGAGAAGTATTTTCCGTACAAGGGTTCCTCGATGAACGAGCTTGTCACTATTTCATCGAAAGATCTGGAATCTACAAGTCTAAAAACTTCAAAGGGGCGGATCTAGCTTTCAAGAAACGAGGGGGGGGGGAGAGTGTCATGAAGGGGGAGGGGAGTCGTGCGTATGCCCCCCCCCAAAAAAAAACCATGTTGAAATCTACGATGCTTTCTCCTGCATTCTAATACAAAAGTTTAGGAACTTCAGTTTTCCATTAATTGTTTTTGGCTCCATTTTAGTATAGGTTTTCCCGGCTAATTTCCTGAAATGTTCATTCCATTCTGGAAATCGGTCATTCAGTTCGTCTGAATTTGAATGCACGTCTTAAATCCCATTTCAATTCAGCGAAACTTCAATCGTTTTCATTGTCCGTGCATTCGGTATTGAGATACAGACGACCAATTACGTTACCTGTGCTTTCATTTACGCAAGCATACCTTTTCTAAATTGATTGCAGGTACAGCTAATTTGACTGACGGTTAATAAAAAGAAACCCCTAACTGTATCTCGTGCCAATGGCATTAAACTAAAAGTGAAAATAGAATGGTGAATGTTTGAAATCGCCCTCTCAAAGCATAAAAGAAGTCTTATCAACGAATCTGAATGGATATAAACGAAAGGTGCTGCTCAACTACATAGTTGAATGAACCGAAATGCAATCGAATGCTCTGGTAGCGCAAATGAAACGCGTGTTCAGAGAAATTCTCAAATTCAGACGAAAATGAATGACCGATTTTCAGAAGTGAATTAACATTTTAGGAAATTGGTCGGGAAAACCTACAGTATATTAGTCAGTTGCTGAACGGGAGCGGGGGAAGGGGGGGGGGGTGCTCAGCCCCGTCACCACTCCCAAGATCGGCTACTTGATGCACATCCTCTTGAAAGGCCCAGACAATGTATCTTTTGAAATTTGCCTCATCACAAAACAAAATCCTGTCAGAAATTACACAAAAGATTTTAAATTGGTTTGCTGTCTCACCATGTCCGAGCACTTTTCCCATGCTCAACTGATCGAACCTGATCTTTAAGTCATCGGGAACAATGCTGACGTTCTCGTTCAGGACGATAGCACTCGGTCGTGCCGTTCGTTTTCGACGCTGTGATGCAATTCGGCTGCGTTTCTTTATAGCGGCTGGGGAGAGAAGTTGACTCCGATCCACGGACTCAAAAATGATCTCTGGAAAGTGTGGTATAACAAAAAGAAACCTCGTTTGATATCCCGAGCTTAGGACTTGGTTGAAATACGGCAAATTGTGCTCAATGCTCAATATTTATTCACGGACTCAAGTTGCATACCATCAATGATTGCGGTGTAATAAAATGGCGCATGTATTCTGTTTCTGATTGTTTCAAGATTGACATGATACGAGCTACATGTACATGAACTATCTAGTGTGCTGGTCCAGAGTTTTTGAGTCTTATCTATCGATTTTTTGGGGATGAAATATAAAGAACCAATTTGCGATCCCCTCGCTATAAATCCCTTCATCTTATATTTTGCCCAATTCGGTCTCATTCTAACCTCTTCTTATAACACCTCACCCACAGATTCTGTATCTTGATTGGCCGAGAGCGAGTCACATGGCATTCGATATTTTTGCTATCTTGCTGTGCACAGCCACAAGTAGTAGGGGCTCCGTGCGCCAAAACAAGAGGGCGCGTTTTTACCACTTTTGAGAGCCCCTTGGACGGGACGCGATTTATTTTTCCATACCACACGCGCGCTACTATATAGAATTATGCTACTACCTCATCGATCGAGTCACTGTCAATGGATACCACATTGGATTACAAATCCGATGGTGTGAGTTCGATTCCCAGAGGATGCTATTTTAATTTCTTCTTCTTTACTTGTTTTTTCTCTTAAAAAGGTCTGTTAGTCATTTGGAAAATTTTTCTTTTACCAATATGTGGTTTGGAGGATTTTTTTTAAGGGAAAATAAAGTCCAAGAACCTGACTTGCAACTCAACGTACAGACGGGACACCGTGTGCGTATGGGACTAGCCCGAAGTCAAGTCCTGCGTAGCTATACCCGGACGTATGGCGCCCCGGTTCGCTCGTACCCTCGCCCTGCAAACAGGACGCTGGTCATACTCTGATGAGCTTCACAGAATCTTTTCAAGGAAGTGGCCTATAATTATATGACCAATGTATAAAGCAGTGCGTTTATCTTCAACCACATGAAGGCAGCACTAAGAAGGAAGAAGAAGAAGAATCTGGCTACAGCTGTTTACGAGCGCAGTTAGACAATGTGCGCAAATGCTATCCGAAAACTTCCCATAGATGTGTTGGGATGTGATTTCTGTTTCAATGCAGACCATGTGGAGGAAACTTTCAGCGTCGCATAATGCAATCCGACCGTTCATGATTCGAAACGGAGCTTAAGCAAGTGACGGGAATTCTCAATTCACAACACAGATAAGTTTTACAGAATTTCCTACAAAATTACGCTTTTCAATAAAAAAAACCCCTCTAAACTGGAATAAAAGAGAAATGATTCAGTCTTAACGGCCGTTTCAACATTGCTGAGTCATGACCGTGTGACGCGCAGGTCACGCAAAATCCAACCAATCAGAGCATTAATTCATGGTTCATAATATCAGCATATATATACATGCATGATGCATATTACTTGAAAATAATGAATAAATGATTAGCTCCACGAGATGCATAAAGGCGGTCGTGGCTCAACCTCATTCCCAATGGCAACCTCGTTCCCATTTGTACGAGATCTTGCTTTCGCTCGTACCGCCCGCCCTGCAAACAAGGCGCTTGGAAGGGCAGATGAGCTTCGTAGAATCCCGTAAAGGAAGTGGGGATGGCATTCTGGGTAAGTTGTCATGACCTTTGTATAAAGCATCTGGCTGCAGCTGTAGACCGCGGTTAGCCAATGCGCGCAAATACCATCCGGTGTCACGGTCTCACTTCTCCGGCGTGCTGGATTCTCCGGGTCAATGTGGCGGATAATTGTGCACGTTACAGTGCACGTTACATAAGCACGATACATGCTCATGTGTCCGCTGTGCTTACTTTTCCTCGGGCTGTGTTATGGAGTCTACCAAGTCCATGATACAGTGAGGGACACCCAAGAATGTGTTATGTAACACTTCCTGTGGGTCAAGCTTGAGAGGAGTATGGTCATTCCCTGGGTCATTCCATGGTCTTGCGCAATTACTCTGATTTGTGTTCCCAGCGTCGTTTGTGTGTGCGTTCAACGAACTCCTTGGTCTGTGCAAGGTGTGTTCCTTGCTCGCTCGTGGTTGTCTTTATTTTTGCAACCAATGGTTTAAAATAAATGTGTATCCTTCACGTTTTTACATGTATTGGGAGTTGCGCGCGCCACGAAAATTCTGGATTCGACTGGTAACTTGTAATGTATACATTTGTACATACAAATATCACGTTCACCAGTACAACCCAACAGAATAAAGTTGGCGAAATGTACACTACTGCGCAATTCGCGCATGCGTGTTGAGACGAAATTTCCCTCTGCGGAGAAGCTAGCATGCCGGAGAAGTGAGACCGTGACACCGGAAAGTTTTCCATAGCAATGTACACACACCATAACGGATGTGATTTCTTTTTCATTGCGGACCATGTGGACACATTTTGAGCGTGGAATGATATGCATTTCGACCCTTCGTGAATTCGAAACGGAGCCTGAGCAACTAACGGGGGTTGAAAATTTACAAAACAGATAAGTTTTACAGATTTTCCTACACTATTATCCTTTTCAACAAAAAAGGGCGCCGCATTTATGAATGAGAATAAAAGAATGACGAATGACTCAGTCTTAACGGCCGTTCCAAACCTTGCAGGGTCGTGGCCGTGACGCCTTGCCGGTCACATGTCACGCAAAATCTATCCAATCAGGGCGTTAATTCGTCAGCCCTTCCCAGCGTCCTGTTTGCAAGGCAGGGGTACGAGCAACCTCGTCCCCAGGGTGTCGAGCAGTACGCGCCCACCACTACCTGCTCTCTCACCCTGGTATTGGATCATTTGCATGTGCAAGATTTTTGCAGACGTATGCAAATGAGGAACAGTCTGGTGCCTGGAAATGCGTTACACATTAGCGTTTGTTTTTGTATGCGGTGTCTGGGGTAAAAACAGAGTCAATTCGTAGCAGCGCGAGCACGGCGTGAGTTACGAAAACACGATTTTTGAAATCAAACTGTTACGATCTTATCAAGACAACATGCAGTATCATATTTCATATTAATATGAGCAAATTGGAAAGGAAATTAGTATTTTCGAGAAGGCGTGGACGAATGATCGCGAAAACACGTACTGCACGTTGTGAACATATAGCACCAAGTACACGATAAAAATCCATTACTAGCCAATTGCGGTATCCAATCAGGATACAGGAAGAAAGTTTCCTATCCAGGGTTTACTATTGGAAACGCGGTTGGAAATAAAGTAAGCACTGGGGACGAGGTTGGGGTACGAGCGAAGATCTTTCTGTGCCATGTTATTTCCCATCATGCCTTGCGCGATCTGGGAACTCGCTCGCGCCCATAGAGTCGCGGCTGGTCGTGGTTGCTATACCCATAGCAAAAATAGATGCTTCATGGATCCAGTGGCGTAGCCAGACATTTTTCAGTGGGGGCCGCTGGGGGGCTGGAACATCTCATGGGGGTGCCATGTAGATCAATGATATTTTTAGAAACTCAAAATCTCAGGGGGCGACGGGGGCGACAAGGTTTCATGGGGGGTTGTCGCCAATGCACGGATCACCTCGGGAGGCTTGTTTTACTACATCACTCAAAGCAGTCAATATTTGTACTGGCGTCAAAATAGCACAAAATATACGAAATGGATTTATAGCTAATTTGGATCTTCCTAAATAGACAAACAGTGAACATGTACTGTAGTTCGTGTCTGAAATATACATTATGATGAGTATAGGCCTAATAGTTTACACTTGCATGCAGTCGAAGGATGTATCAGTTACTGCTAATATTATATCTGCACCGTACTTTCTTACCACATGATGTAGTTCGTGTCTACAAATACATTTTGATTGATGAGTATAAAAAAATATATTAATATTGTTGTCCATTATTATAATTGTCCATGCAATCGAAGGATGTACCAAGGGACATATCACTTGTTACTGAAATATATCTGCACTGGCAGAAAACGTTTGGAATCATGTTATAAAAGGTGCCTTGGATTGAACACACCTGTTTTTCATGATTTGATTTTGGGTACAAAAACTTGTCCATTTTTCGAAACTCGGAGGAAGACTTGTAAAATGTAACCGAATGGTTATTACATTGTTGTAAACCATACACCTTACATGGCGTGGTGAAACATAATTCACAAATATTGACTGCTTCGAGTGGTGTAGTAAAACTAGCCTCCCGGTAGTGTTGGATGATTGGGCGCCTCGGGAGATAGTCCCAATCATTCAACACCGTACCCTGGGGCCATTAGTTTTGACTATTTCCCCCACAAACGATGTTGTATTTGTATATAAGCAACCATTGCCAAGTCTCCGCATGTATTGATGTGCTAGAGGTTCATGTTGTTTAGCCAAGGAAGGAATACAAATGTTTGTATATTTAGTTCTCTCTCGAATCTTGGTATTTTAAACATACTCTTATTTTGAAAGAGAAAATATGATTTTTGGGGTGTGGTTTGAGAATAATAATATATTTGTCGAAACTGTTGTTTTTTTGGGACGCAGGATGCGTGGTCGTTTATAACATGTCTAACCTAAACGAATGAAAACGACTTTACAGCTAAAAATGTCACTTGCTGGTTAAAACTTGCTAGGATGTTTTAAGTTTCAGGAATATTCTTTGCAAAAGCTTTGCCACAATTACTGAGTTAGACACAAATCTCTCACTTGTTTTATGACTTTTTATCGAGAACTTGAACAATTCGATTTTTAAGCGTCATTATAGATTCCTGCAAGAAACAGATTGGAACATATACAATAGAACTTCGACGGTTCAAATAATGGTGTAAAGTATGCAAAAGGAAATACAAGACAAACCTTTGTAGAGAGCTCTGATCTGCGTTAAAAGAAGAACCTCGTTGTTGCTCTTCATCATGAGTGTCTGTCTGTAATACCTGACCAGTAGGAATATCAATAGGAAGAGTAAGCATGCTGCTGCTGGTGGGACGACATAAACACCGAGAACGAAAAGCCAATCCGTTTCCATCTTCACAGCGATGACTGCTTGCTCGAGGCTATCAGCAAAATTCTGAAGTACAATGTGAAAATGATAACAAAAGTGAAAAGCTACTTCAAGTTAATTCCACCACAAGGCAAGTATAAAGCTGGTCACTGAGCGCACAATTCTTGCGCACAAAGTGTTTTCATGCACGCATGTGGCCCGGGTAATCCTAAATGATAGCACTGCCCGGCCTCTACACCAGTCCACAACCAGTCTAATTCATAAGTGACACTCAGTGAATCACTCCGTAAGATGGGCACAAGGAGGACATTTAGCTGGCTCTCTGGGACCAGCATTTAAAAAGCCACTTTAAATTAAAAAAAAATAACCAATGCAACGTAAAACTAAAAACCTACTCTCTAAATGTAATGGTTTTTCACTATTTTACATTTAGAGATTAATATGCTGGTTGCAAGATAGCTGTTAACCATTCGCCTTACGATCTTATTACCTACTATAGCAAGCGCGGATACAGAGAGGTGGGGGTAGGGGTGGGGGTAGTTTTGGGGGTGAGGGTGGGTGTGGGGGGTTCGAACCCCCACTGCTCTGACTCATTTCTTTTGTTCATAGAAATAAAAATAATGTTACCCCCCCCCCCTCCAGGCTGCTCTGACACCATCAAAATTATTGTGGTAATAATATCCGTCTGTGCACGAAAATCGGACAAAGCCAGCTGGATTACAGGGGTATTTCTACACTATATTTTCTGTATTATAGTGTTAATAATCGTCGGATTTGAACAGCGGTCCATTGAAAGTATGGTACGAGCCAGCCCCCCCCCCCTCTACATTTCAGCATTGATTTGCTGATGAAACCCACCTGCAAAAATTCCTGGATCCGCCTCTGTATTGTTTCAAACTGGTGTTACGCCATAAAGGAGAAAAACAATTGTGAATGCATGTAGTAGGGCCTCCAAATGGGCCGTGCAGTTTTGACCGGTACACGGCAACAAACCGTCAACGTCGCATGCGTCTAAACTCGGAGAGTTACACGTATGTACTTGTTTTTCAAAAGGGTTGAACTTACTGTGGATGTGTAGCAGGCTCCAGATACAAGCATCAACTCATCCAGGCTGTCACTGGGCAAGCTATAGAAGAAAGTACTTTCCAATTTGGGTCATGTAAGTAGCAGGAACATTAATTCCTTCACGGTCCTCATGTTGTATATACATGATGCATACTTATAGGATTGACATTGGAAAGCTAACCGTCAAATCACACAATTCTACACTGTCGGTATTTACTTTCTTCTACTTCCTGGTTCATGGCATGGTTATGCCCGAGTGAAGCTGCATTCCAGCAACACAAAGATAACGTTTGGATAATAGGCTCCGGTTCAGAAACTCTTAAAACGAACGTCCTATTATGAGGGAATAATCCCCAAGCTTTATTTACGTTATAAAAGTAAAATGATATAGTTACGTAAAACAGTCACAAAGAAAAGGTAAAATTTAGAACAAGAAATAATTATTAAATAACGTCATAGGAAGATTAGAAATATCAAGGAACGATTGAAGACTACTCCCAGAAGACAACACTGCCAGCAACTCAATTGAAAAAAAATTATACTTAGCATCGCGTGACATATTATTTAACCAAGTGTGTCAGTAAGTACTATAATTCGTGTCTTTATTAACAAAACAAGACATGTGTACCGAAAGCCTAGGTCAAAAATGTCACAATCACAGGATTAATTGAATAGCAAAGTGAGAAGACAGTAAGGCAAGGCAATAGAACTGGAAACCCATTATTTAAGAGGAAAAAACATGAATCGATTAAAGATAAACAATTTAATGAACGAAAAATTGATCAAGGGAACTGGAACTGGTCATGAACTTCAGAAGAACGACGAGAGGGATCATTCATGCACTCTGTCGATCCAGACTGTTGTATAATTATTTGGAGTAGAATATTACAAAAAAAGACACCAGAGCTATTTTGGAGAGGCGAGTGATAGATTTGTTGATTTCTTGTTTGGTTGGGGTAACTAAACCCCGGCTTCCTACTTCAATAGCTATAAATGTGCAGTTGAAGCCCAGTTGAGTTATGTCACGAACAAGATTGGTGTATTTACGACACTTACAGGAATGGCTTTTTTTCAAAGTTGGTCTCAGATGGCACTGTTAGTTCAACGATTGTTAAGTCCTGAACAAGCATAGCCTTGACCAAGGCTATTTATCGCTACCGCACACAGCGCGCGCAGCGACACAATGTTGTACTATACCGTTATGGCCCCAACGACCCTTGCGTGTGCTTTGTGTCTATGTACGTACGCCCCACACACACTTCCGCAAACAGCCGTACAGTATAGTCGAGGCGGAAGATAGCCTTGACGCAACAGTGTATGCTGAATATGATAATTAGTACGCGCTATGGTAAATAGTCTTCTCTCATTGGATAACAGCTGACAAAAAAATGAATATTTATTGAATTGCATAATACGACCAAAGGTTTATAAACCAGACGGCCTGTGGTAACAATAATTATTGTAAAACACCCCCTTAAAATCTTAAATAATAGTAGAATAATATTTATAAAGCTACACATAGTTTGGGTCGAAAATGAAATGAAAAGGATGAAAATTTAGACCTTCCAAAAACGGCAAACGGTACAAAACCGCACGCCGGCAAAAACGATGTAACCATGCACATTGGCCACGTTGGGGCCGTCCACTGTAGGCACCGGCCCGGCTGGCGCCATGCAGTAAGACACGCTGCGCTTTCTCGTTCAGCGGCAAAAAAGCGCTCACACTATTGAGTATATCTACCGCTGATTTGGGGGGGGGGGGTATTTCTTCTAAGCTGTCAAGGGGATATGGGGAAAAAATATCTCTTCTTCAGCAAACTTATTCTGTAAGACTGATTTCAATTTGTATGAACAACTTATAAGTTATATATGTCGTATGTACGACTAATATATTGTAACGAACACGGCCGGGTCACGTCTGCACTGCGCGCTGCGTACGTGACATGCGCGTTGTACTTGTGTTACTGGGCAACAAGCCAGGTTTTTCGCGGGCTTGTAGTAGCGCGCTCACTTTCCAGCTGGGCGTCGGGCTGAGAGGATCGTGCTAACGATTCGTACAGCTTGTGGCAGGCCAGTGACTCGTGCAACTTATTTGACAGGAAAGATGTAAGTGGAATAAAGTGGAATAAAGTTATATCGATCACAACAAGAATTGTTCCTGAACCCAACATCTGTGTCCGTGTTTATTTTACTTTGCCATTTGTCTGGTATGCCGTCCACGTCCGTAGCTGTTTGTCACAAGCACCCGACCTAATTTTCCCTAGCAAATCCGCCCTGAAAAGCCCTTGACCGCAACCAGACCCGTTACATTGGTGGCAGCGGCGGGATATGAACTCTTTTGTGTTATGATTTTAATCGAAGCTAGGCTTAAAACGTAGGTTGTAGTGAATTTTCAAACCAAATCCCCCCCCCCGTGTCCGACAAACCGCCCGGAAAACCAGCCAGCCGGCCGGAATTCCAAAGCCGCCCGGAGAGCTAGAGAGCCGGCCGGAATTCCAAAGCCGCCCGGAGAGCCAGCCAACCGGAATTCCAAAGCCGCCCGGAGAGCTAGAGAGCCGGCCGGAATTCCAAAGCCGACCGGAGAGCCAGACAACCGGCCGGAATTCCAAAGCCGCCCGGAGAGCCAGCCGGCCGGAATTCCAAAGCCGCCCGGAGAGCCAGCCAACCGGCCGGAATTCCAAAGCCGCCCGGAGAGCCAGCCGGCGGGAATTCCAAAGCCGCCTGGAGAGCCAGTCAACCGGCCGGAATTCCAAAGCCGCCCGGAGAGCCAGCCGGCCGGAATTCCAAAGCCGCCCGGAGAGCCAGCCAACCGGCCGGAATTCCAAAGCCGCCCGGAGAGCCAGCCAACCGGCCGGAATTCCAAAGCCGCCCGGAGAGCCATCCGGCCGGAATTCCAAAGCCGCCTGGAGAGCCAGTCAACCGGCCGGAATTCCAAAGCCGCCCGGAGAGCCAGCCGGCCGGAATTCCAAAGCCGCCCGGAGAGCCAGCCAACCGGCCGGAATTCCAAAGCCGCCCGGAGCAAGTGGTGCCTCAACAGAGCACCCCATATGGTGTTCCAGATTCCAGGATTTCCAGTCATGCTGCTGCAGGCTCCGAACCAAGGTTTAGCTATGTTACTGATTCACCGCCGATGGAGAGTTACCAACCTTTCCGGGCGGATCCAATCCAAAGTTTACCCAGTCGGTTCAGCGCACAACTGCCTAGGGACCACATCAGCCCCGATGCTTGCATAGAAGAGAACACCCATTTCGCAGAAGAGGTGCAGGTTGGAAAATCACGTGTTACAGACCACAGCGGAATCAATTTTGGACTGCGTTCTGACAAAATGCACTCCAGCAAATATAGTGATCGTCGTTCCATCGGCGAACAACAAGCGCCAGCTGACCAAGCCCCCGGTGCCGGCAAGCCGGCCGGAATGAACCCATGGCATTACGGTGTGCAGTCTGGAAATGCGAGCCCAGCCTTTGCAAATCACATGGAAGCTGACCATTCATCTTTGAATGCAGCGGCCGGAAATCGCCGTGACCTAATGGCCACTAATACCTCAACCCGCGAGTCTACCTCTGCTCACCAGAAACCAGGGCCGGCGCTGACCGAAATTTTCCCTCCTTTGCCTCAACTCACAGAGTATATGAGTTACAGTCCAGGTAGAGAGCCAGGCCGTGCAGACAGAATTGCTGACGCTACGTGGCCTTGGGATAGAACCTCCAGTGAGGTTTGCACCATTGGGGACGACCCTGTTTCCCGACACGTCTTGCTACTTGCATGAGCCTGAGCGTAACCTAGGCAGGACATCGGATTTCTACACCAGCAGTCAGCCGCTTGCTAACTGTGACAAAGGAACGGCACCTAGGCCTATCGCGAAACCGTTAGGAGGTTGTGAAAAAGTGTCAAGATTGAGTCCAATCCAAGGAACACCAACTGAGCCGACGGTAGAACGGGAAAAGCCTAGTCAGCCAAATCCAAAAATACCAAAAAAGACCAACCGCGGGAGAGACCTTTGATGAAACCAGACCGTTACGACGGAAAGACATCATGGACAGCTTACCACAAGCACTTTGAACTGTGCGCCGAACTGAATGGCTGGCGTGAGCGCGACAAACTTCAATACTTGGCAGTGTTGCTAAATGGTCCTGCTCAACAGATATTAGGTGGTTTGCCTAAGGAAACAACAAGTGACTACAAATTGTTGGCAAAGGCTCTGCAGGCACGTTTCGACCCTATGGGCAGACTAGAATTGCACAGAGCGCAACTAAGGAGCCGCAGGCAAAAGAACACAGAGAGCTTGGTGGAAATGGCTGAAGACATAAGGCGATTGGTGGACAAAGTCTATGTCGATCTCTCGGCAGACAGCAGAGACCGCATGGGTAGGGATCATCTTCTGGACGCTCTACAAGACAGCGAAATCAGGATTCGGGTCATTCAAATGAGGGCAACTACCCTTGACGACGCAGTGGCAGCGGCAGTTGAATTAGAAGCTTTACAAAAGGCCGAAAAGGCCCGCAGCACCTTTGAGCCTAAGAAAGTACGGGCCGCCGCAGCACAGGTAATTCCAGAAGGGCAAAGCAGTAGTGATGTTCAGCAAACACCAACTGCCCTTCAACAACAAGTCCAAGAACTGGCAGACCAACTGCAAAAGTTGCGGAAGTCCATAAACACCCGAAACAAAGGCAAAAATCGAAGAGCCGATGGAAAGGGACCTAGGTGCTACAAGTGTGACGAATATGGTCACATCAAGCCAAATTGTCCCCAGCTTGCTAAGGACAGAAGTGAGGAGAAGAGGGAGGCGACAGTTCAAGTTTAAAACCCAACAAAACTACTTCCTTCCTTCCAATAAGGGAACCGTCGATAAGGCTTGCCGTTGACCGGGTTGTGGTGCCAAACTGGCTGCAAAGCATGACCACTAAAATGTTGAACCAACAGCAATTACAAGATCGAAGCCTTGGGATGATTATCAGGTGGATCGAGTCGAAAGAACCCAAACCAAAATTGACAGAAGTCTCTCCGGAGAGCGCCGAGCATGTGGGGTGCCTGGGATCAACTTTGCCTTCGGGAGGGTGCATTGCACAAGAAGTGGGAAGATGATACCGGCGATGAAGTCCGTTACCGACTTGTCGTATCTCGAAAACTGCAAAAGGAAGTTTTGCAACAGCTACATAACTCACCGACTGGAGGGCACCCTGGTGCCAAGAAACTGTACGAGAAGGCGAAAGCACGATGAAGCAAGATGAAGGAGTCCGTGGATCTGTGGTGCAGAAAATGCCTAGAATGTGCCAAACAAAAACTACCGGCTAAACACCAGAAGGCATTTTTAAAGCAGCATATTTCTGGTGTGCCACTGGAGAGAGTGGCGTTAGATATTACAGGACCACTACCAGTGACGAACGAGGGTAACCGGTACATTTTGGTGATCTCTGACTATTTCTCAAAGTGGACTGAAGCATACCCGATGGCCACCATGGATGCAAGGACAGTTGCCGAAATCTTCGTGAAGGAGTTCGTCTGTAGATTTGGAACTCCCCGCCAACTTCATAGTGATTAAGGGAGACAGTTCGAAAGCCGGTTGTTCCAGGAGATTTGTGCCTTACTTGGAATCGATAAGACGAGGACAACCCCCTTTCACCCACAGAGCGATGGTCAGGTCGAACGTTTTAACAGGACGCTAAAGACCATGCTATCCTCATATACAGCGGCTAACCAGAAGGACTGGGACAATCACGTTCCGTTAGTCATGATGGCATATCGTGCCTCAGTGCACGAAAGTACTGGCCTGACGCCAAACCGGATGCTGTTCGGAAGAGAGGTGGAGCTCCCGCTGGACTTGATGTGCAGTTTCCCGCCAGAATCCGACAGAGTGCCCATAGACTATGTAGAAGACCTGCGGGACAAGTTTGATGCCATCCATGAGTTAACCAGAGAACAACTCAAGAAATCGGCCAAATACCAGCGCCGCAACTACAACCACAAAGCCAAAAAAGGGCGCTACGAGATTGGTTGAGCCGTTATGGAGAGGGTGGGAACAAAGAAAGTCGGCCTTTCCCCCAAACTGCAGCCGGAATGGGACGGCCCTCTTCTTATCACCAAGGTACTCAGTGATGTACTTGTCCGAGTCCAGAAAAGTGCCCGACACAAGCCAAGAGTGGTTCACGTCAATCGGTTGAAGCCATTCCACGGTGACGTAGACCGGACGTGGTTAAAACCACAGACGGTTGAACACAGGGCAGTACCAAACCCCGGAGATAATTCATCACCGCATAGCCCGGAGGACGACAACTCCGATATTGATGGGCTCAGTGATAATTGCCCTGACTGTGACTCCCAGGAGAATGACGATGTCTGTGGAGGAGACCGAGGACCCGACCTTATAGGCCCAGAGAATAACAGTCAAATTGAGGCCTCGGACAGACCCGCTAGTTCCGAGCCAATTTCTCAAGATGAGGGTGGTCCCCTGGCTTTACAATGTAACCCAGTAGTAGAAGTATGGCCCAAACGGCCTCGGCGGCCCCTGCAGCGGTATGGAGAATGGCAGTTATAGCCTATCATGCAAACAAGCAAGAAAATTCCAACCAGAAGTTATACATGTACATAACCAGAGGTTCTTTTCGTTTATTTCATTCCAGAAAGATGGGACGAGACCTAGCTCGAAGCCGTTCTCCTCAGGGCGAACATACCTGCAAAGTCTGCCATAAGCAGTTTACAAGTGCAGCCAGCCTGCGAAGACACATCGATGAGCAGCATCTCGAAAAAGGGAAGTTGAAGTGTCCGTCATGTCCGAGCCTCTTTCGTCGCAAGCACGACTTAGATCGCCACTGGGAGGCCGCACACGAGTCCTCGACAGAACCGGAGGTTCCCCGTACGCCTGGACGGAACCTCGACGTCTTGCAACTTCACCCAGACAAGGCTGATCGTCGGGCCGTGGAGACTCGCAATGACCATTGCCCGCCCCCTGTACGCAGAGTGACAACTATGACATCGATGGTGGGGACTCTTTCAACGGCCTCGGTGGAGACGCGTAACAAGGGAGTGCAGACAGAGCATGGGGAAGGACGAGTTGTGGAGCACACCACACAGGAGCTGTTCGACGGCAAGACTGTCGCAACCAAGATCACCAAGGAACGTTTTGTTTACGAATAATGCCGGCACGAATTAACAGACAGATTTCTTCCCAGAGGTTTTCTTGATTAATAATGTTCTTTCAGACGTTTCTAAAATAATTATTTTGATGTCTTGCCTGCGCAAAAGAAGTTTATATTTGAGAACCAAAAGTTTGGCATATTTTTTTAAGAAAGCATAAATTTGTCTTCCGAGAAGTAAAGACGACATTTTGTTAAGTTTATAACAGTTATTTCTTCTGAGAAAGTCCGATGGAAAACTTGCCATTCATTAAAGTTTTTGAAGTTTAAGTGTTTGAGCTTTAGACTTTGATTAAAATTTGTGCCAGTATAAGGAGTTTATCAATAATTCAGACCAGTGACTCGTGCAACTTATTTGACAGGAAAGATGTAAGTGGAATAAAGTGGAATAAAGTTATATCGATCACAAGAAGAATTGTTCCTGAACCCAACATCTGTGTCCGTGTTTATTTTACTTTGCCATTTGTCTGTCTGTGTGCCGTCCACGTCCGTAGCTGTTTGTCACAAGCACCCGACCAAATTTTCCCTAGCAAATCCGCCCTGAAAAGCCCTTGACCGCAACCAGACCCGTTACAATATCGACAGGGTACGACATATTTCGACAGGGTACGACTAATATCATCGACAGGGTACGACATATATGTCGACAGAATATGACATATCAAACATATGACATCATGTCGACAGGTGCCTGTACGACATATATGTCGTGCATAAGTCGAGTCGACAGGGTACGATATATGTCGCATACGACAAAGTCGTATATAAGTACGACTTAATATCTCGTGTGTACAAAATATGAATTGTAACTCGTATGTTCGACTTGTTTGTCGATTATGTCGTACATACAACATATCTTGTGAGAACGACTTGTATCTCGTACGATCTACATCTACGACTTACATGTCGTACGTATGTCGTAGGTACGACATACGATTCATACGTACGCGCTAAAATACATGTGTCGTACGTATGAGATGTAATTTGCACATGGTACGAATTTAGGGAGAGTTTTTTTTCACCATGTACCTGACAGTTTCGTATATTTCCATCCCAAAGTCAATAGCTCGTTTCTTGCAGTTAATTCATACGGGTGCTTATAGATACGAGTTAACCTGCATTCGATTAAATGGGTACGATTTGACCTGGGTCCGAGTTGACCTGTTCCCTACATTGTGTGTTGTGTGTTGTGTAATGCACGTTAAAGAACCCAGTAACACTTATCGCTAAGAGAAGGGGTTTGCCCCGGTGTTTCTGGCAGTGGCTGCTTAATGCGCCGCAGCACCTTGTAAACCATTATAAAGGTGCTACATAATGGTTCTCATATTTCTCATGTACTTCATTAACCTGTCTCTAATAATAGACATAATTTCCAGCGCCTTGAGTACCTAATTGTTGGTAGATACGTGCGCTATATAAGACTTCGGTATTATTATTCGCTGTCTGCAGATTGCAGAATAGCACGGGCAGGTAGCGGCGTGATAATGTACGCAGTTGCACCGACAAAACGTCGGCGGACTGTCTTGAACTGTCCAATTCGCAATACATTGGAAATAGTATCATTTTGAACAAATTATTGTTCACTCATATAGCAGCATATTTCATTTGTTTGTAATAAAACTGGAAAAATGGTTTAAAATGGGATTGAAATACAACATACATGTACAATGTACGTGGTGTATAAAGTAATTTGCGGGATCATGAATATGTATGTCACGGGTCAAAGTTTGCGGGCTTTGATTGGATATCGTGTAATATATGCGCATCAGAAATTCTCGGCCGATTTCGGTCGAAACTATAAAGAAACACATAAGGAATTCGCCACGGTTGCGTCAAGGCTAGAACAAGCACTGAAAAAAAAAACGATTAGCGTCGATATGACGACAGGATGATAAAAGTAAAAAACGATTTGAATTTCAACATTCAAGAACAAGATGTGCATATATACGTAAAAAGCTGTTGTTTACAGACAGGCACAGGATCGGGTTCGGGGTAAAAAAACACCCGGCTCTGTCAACAATATTGTTTTCATATAAATTTATTAAAAATGATGCGACGCCCCCTGCTCCTACTGGTAATAATGTCCGCCTGTGCACAAAATGCGGACAGAACCAGCTTGGTTATGAGATATATGTACATATATTCTGTAATATAGTGTTAATAATCGCCGGATTTGAACAGCGCATCCATTGGAAGTATGGTACAAGCCGCCCCCCCCCCCCCTTATTGATTTGTGGAGGCCAAGTGTCCGGAGAAGAAAAACCCCTGTGTACATTTGAGATTTTTTTTGCTGATGAAAACACCCCCCCCCCCATTTTGTCCTGGATCCGCCCCTTGACAGGACAGCATTCAGTCAAGGCAGCAAGGAAAGAGCAGTCGTTTCCGATATTTAAACACACACACGGAGATCAGGCTAACAAGTGCATGACAATCAAAAAGCTGATCATCGGATATGTCTGTTATTCTAATCATGCGAGCGAACCAGATTACGTCGATGCATACTAATTTGAATCAATACTGAGTACAGCAGGCGCCCTTTTGATAATTTATGAGCTGAGGCCAGTAGGCCACGAACCAGGAACTTTCAGAAATTATTATTTTATTTTGTTTGCTCTCGCGCGTGATATAGCTGCATTCACGCGGCACTTCACCATCGATCACGATCTTCCTTGGAGTTCTCTAAATTCAATCTGCTTTTCTCGGAGATACGACTCAGAACGAGAACAGCGAGCTGTCGATTGGACGCAGAACCCTAGTAAGTTGATTGTGTTATATAAAGGGTACGTTATCTTATTTTAAACATTCGAAAATAAGATTATAAGTTCATCGTTATAAAAAAAATTTGTAGTGTGCGATCGAAGCCACGGATCATCGTGATGGAAGGAAGAGATGTTACTACTTTTTCTTGAGCGATCGTTTGAAACCAAAGTTTTATGAGAATTTGACACTTTAAAACATTGATACATTGCTGGAGGGCTTTTGAGAAGGACGGACACATGCCATTGAAGTATTGTTATGAATACAATAATCCTGAGGATCATTCGTGCACATAATATGCCTTCAAGTGTCTATCTCCCTCTCTTGCGCATTCTAGATCAAATTGCTTTCACTCCCTGATCAGCCTCAAGCGAGTTTACTGTACGTTGCAGGGTGAGCAAAACAGTGTCTTGACTGGAGGGGGAGGGGCCGCCCCCTTGAGACTTGTGCTCTCTTGTTTCCCCCGCTCATTTGAGGAAAGTAAAGCAAAGATTTTTTAAAGGATGAAAACATGCGTGCCGCGAGGGGGGAGGGGGAGGGAGGGAGGGGGTCGCTCCCCCCCCCCCGAAAAGCAAAGGAAAAAAAGAGAAATGGGGCGTCTGCAGGGGTGTCAATGGGGGTGGGGTGGGCAAATGTCCCCGCCCACCCTAGATAAAATGATAAATTGAGAATATGCTAGTGAAAGTACAAGGATTTTTGGGGAAAACTATGCTTCCCCCTAGGAAAAAATCCTGGCGACGCCCATGGGTGAAAACCTGTTATACGTACCCCTGCGGACAAGAAGACCGTCCTACTCCCCTCCCAAGTTGTACCCCCAAATACACTACTGCAGCGAAATTTACTGGATTGCAGATCACAAATTCGCCAAGGAATCGAAGATAGCTTTCAAGATGGACCAAGCTACAGCGGGGGTCCTTGTCTGCATCATTGCGCTCCAAGGGCTTCTCTTTGTGGCAGTCGTAGCTGTTCTCCTGGCCAAATATTACAGGGTCAATCTTGTGCTGAAGAGTTACTACGAGATTATGCTGTTAATTCGCATCAGAGCAATGCACAGAGGTGATGTCTTTTGCTGGTCCTTTAGAGTCACTGACTGACTTACTGACTCCCAGACTGATTGGCTGACTGACTCCCCGACTCCCCGGCTGGCTGACTGACTCCCCGACTCCCCGACTGACTGACTCCCCGACTCCCCGGCTGGCTGACTGACTCCCCGACTCCCCGACTGACTGACTCCCCGACTCCCCGGCTGGCTGACTGACTCCCCGACTCCCCGACTGACTGACTCCCCAGCTCCCCGGCTGGCTGACTGACTCCCCGACTCCCCGACTGACTGACTCCCCGACTCCCCGGCTGGCTGACTGACTCCCCGACTCCCCGACTGACTGACTGACTCCCCGACTCCCCAACTGACTGACTGACTCCCCATTTTTTGTATTTACAAAGGAAAGGAAGGACAAAATAACAAGTCAACAACCAAGAGTCGCACTTGAAATAAAAAAAAATGACATCGGTTTTTAGTGTGATCAGCTATTTTGTATCTGAGCTTTACCAACTCAAATTAAATAAACTTATTCTTGGCGCCCTTGCCTACCAAGTATATTTAGTATAAACCCACTGCGTAAGACTCAATCAAAACTGAGGTTTTTCTTTGTACAACTGAGGCCTATACAATCTGACAAGGAAGTCATTTTAAAATAACAAAAACGTATGACGAGTGAAAATAAACAGTGACATCCTGACACAGGCCACTTTGCGTGACATTTTGTTTTTGTGGATATTTATTTTTCAGAAATGAAACCGGAATCTTATCACAGAAGGAAAGCCAATCAATCTTATTTCATTTGCACGAGGACATTTAATTCAAAGGTTTTCCTTGTCTCTTTATGCAGTGTTTGCTCCAGCTATAAAGTTACCGAAAATAACCGCAGCGCGAATGCGAAGGCGCTATAGGTTTGGGGTAAATAATGGGTTAACACAGAAGAGTTTGCCCAAACCAAACAGCGCCCTCCATAGTGTCTGCAATAAAAATAGATTCGTTTATTTTGAATTGCTCTTTTTCTAGCAGTATCAAAGTTATTCACTATTGGATGAGACATAGGAAAAAATTCTACGATGTTTAATTCTTGAATCATTTCTTCATAAAAATTGAATTATTGGCTGCCAGACAATAATTCGGCTGTGGCAGGGCGGGTTCATTGTGCACAAAATTAAGTACACTTGGCAGAGGGTTGCAGACGCACCAAATCGAAATAACGTAGTTTTTTTTTATTAAAGCACAACATACAAATTCAAAACTCATTGTCTGAACACTGATCATATATTACAGTGAATAAAGCGTCGGATGGGCCGCAACTAGAGCCGACTGGCCCAAATCTGGGGACGAGCGCCGCCAACGTCCAGCAACCACATCCGGAACCTCAGACCATCGTCCTTGACGATGGAATCAGCATCGCCGCCGGTGATGTACAGATCAAGTTCAGCCAGTTACAAATGGAGGATGAACTTGGGCAGGGTAAACATATTAGGAACACTGGCGTATATATGCTCAGAGGCCAACAGGGGCGTGCCCCAAGCCCCTCCCCCCAAAAGAAGATGTTTAAACACCGTTAAACCAGAGGATTGAAGAAAAGTAATGTGTATAAATCGATGCTGTAGTAAATAATTAAATTATTCTGATTATGTGTATCCTTTCCGTGTTTTGATCATGCATGGAAAGTTACAACAACTGTCACTGTTGCTCACGTTTTTCAGGTGCTTTTGGGACAGTTTATCGAGCTGTCTTCAATAATTGGTCAGCCGGAGAACGAAGCACTGTGGCCGTTAAGACGGTTGAAGGTGTGTGCCAATTTCTTGTCCAACTTTAATAATAGGCCCATGCATTATTTTAAACTGTCAGTTCATTTTTCCAATCAATTTGCCGGATCCGAGCGAAAAGTCTGGTGTCAGCCCAGGCTCCGAACGACGTCTTGGACGCCTAATCCATGATTTATTCAGAAGGTTTTGGTGGAAGGCTTATTAACTACTTTTTGTGATGCAACCATACTAAAAGTGGTCCATACATACTTTCGGGTGACCTGTTTTGATCAACCATTTAGTGAAAGTATATGCAATGAATCTTCTATAGAGCCTGAAAGTTCACCCATAGTGGCGCGCTATCGGGACCCTTGAATGGGAAACTTAACGTGAAAAAGGTGTAGAATTTGCAATTATTTTGGTTCATTGACTTCTTAAGAAAATAACACCGAAAGGCCTTTGTGAAACTGGTACTATAGCATATTAATTTGTGGAAAATCATAAAACTCCTTTATTTAAAGAGAAATATTGTACCTAAAAAATACCTCTCACTTCTGAAAGTCTAAAATAATGCGGACTGGTAAATGGTGCAACTTACGGATGCACACCCCTGAATCAGTTCACGTAGATCAGAATTTCTGAAATTTGTGGTGGTCATTAGGTGAAAACGGAAAGTGAAATAGAAAACCAAGAATTCTTTTAAGGTTTTAAAGTTGTGTGAATAAACTCAAAGGACTCATTAGTATTTAAGAAAGAAATCAAAACCATGAACTGCTCGAGCCAACCTCATAAATATAGAATCCATCGGCTGTAGGTAGCTAAGTGTTCGCAAGGTTAGGGCTATACGTACATTTTCGTTCCCATGCGCGTAGACTATATGAAAACAAATGTGCACAGAGCAAGGAGACCTCGGAACGACAATGCCGGATGTGGAAATGTCGTAAATGAAATTTGTTTTTATCTATCTCCAAGTGAGTTTTGTTTTCAAGTTTACTTCAAGAATACCCAAAACAAAATCCCAACATAAGTTTTTTTGTTGTTGATTACGGTTAGAAATCATTCTACCAGAAAGCAAAGACTGAGAAAGGGGAACCCAATGTAATGAACGTATAGGCGGGCCGCGCGAGGATCCATGGAGCTTGCCGTGTGACCTTTTAAATTTCAAGCTCTTTATTACAGGCCTTAAGTTATTCAACAGTGAATGGGGATATTTGTTAGTTAACTAAACGGGATTTTTGTTGGTGTTGGATCTCATTAAAATGACATAATTTATACACTGGGCCCCGTTCGCTCAAATTATGGCTTATTCAAACGCAGATGCGGATCCTTCCAGAATCGTCCAATTCCTGAAGGAAGGACTGTTGATGAAGAGCTTCAATCATCCCAACGTACTCGAGCTGCTTGGCTTGACCTTTGACCGGTCGGGTCAGCCACTCATTGTGCTTCCCTTTATGGCAAACGGTGACCTGAAATCTTTCTTAGTGAAGCAAAAACAGGTATATCTGTTCCCCCTTAATTTTTAACATCCACGAGCCAAACTGCACTCATTTAAAACTTGTACTTAGATCTGACCAGAAAACATAATGCGCCTATCAAATGTCCCCCCCCCCCTTGCTGCAGGTCCGACGTCGGGATTGAGTCACGTTTTTCATGCCCCAGGGTGGGATTTAGGTCACTCAAATCACTACATGGAATGACAATCACTATAGCGCCCACGTATGTATATGTAGAGGCATGGTCGGGGATTGTCACTTAAATTTTGCCCGAGGGGTGGGGATTTTGTCACTTCAAAGTGACAATCCCCACGTCTTGGGTGGGGCAGCCCAGGTGGGGGGAGGGGTGGGGGAAACAATTGATAGGCGCATAAACTTCACCAAGTTTTTTATTTGTTTTTAGTAAACTCCACGTAACTGTGTTTTAGCCAAACAGGATAAAGAATATACTACGTGAATCCAAAGGTAAACTGACCCAAAGCTGAAGTCGAAAGATGTAGTATAGGCCTGTGGTAGTCACAATTTAAAACGTCCAGATTTCTTGGCGGTTCTCAAAGAACACTAGAGTATTAAACCAATCAAAATTTTGAAAAGGTAATTTTAACATAGCAATGTTAGCGTTTTGGCGGTTGCTTTTACATTGCATTAGCATAATTAGTACACACACTTTCCCGTTTTGTGTGTGTAGAAGTTGACTCACACTCATCTGACCATGTTTGCCTATCACGTGGCCCTGGGTATGGAGTACCTCGCTGAACAACAGTTCGTCCACAGGGATTTAGCTGCGAGAAACTGCCTGTAAGATCATGAAGTTTTCCGGGCATCAAGCGTTAAGCTTTCTTTTCTTCCTAAAAATAAGTAAACGAGTGTTACAAACGGTGTAAATATATAACATGACCCATCTTGTGGCCGCATATTTAAAAAAAATATTGCAAATTGATGTGGTTATATGTGACCCGCTCTGCAAAACTCAGTCTGTTGTGGCAAAACTGACGTTTGGAGTTAACTACATCAGTAAAATGGGAATGAAGTATATATCTTTTATTTGGTGTGACATGGACCTCTCTAGGATATTTGGTTGCATTGTTGTGAGTGTTTCATTCTGTCATATTTTCACTAAGAAAGAAACGTCTCAATGGAGAAAAAGGGGTCATGTTACATTGACCACTTAATTATCAGACAAAAAGATCACAGTTTTAAGAGAAAAATACTAAAATTTGACTGTTCAAAGTTCTACAAACCGCTCACTGACAGCACTTCTTTGCTCGTGTATATTGATTTTAACATCGACTGGCATAATTCTCACAAAATGTGCCAAAACTCCACTATATTCAGTTAGATACGCAGGAATGAAGCCAAATATATCTACTTATTTAAGGGTCGATGACAAGCTTGTCGCAAAGATAGCGGATTTCGGCTTGTCCAGAGATCTTGACGAGTCCGATTACTACACCAGCGGGGAGAAACAGGCCAAGTTACCCATCAAATGGATGGCACCAGAGTCAATGGAACGTAAGGTGTATAACACCAAAACGGATGTGGTAAGTTTGTACTGCTTATTACATTTTATATAGTTTTATTACTCATATCACCAATATTGGTCGTTGGAAATTGTTGAACGTTTTCATTCCCTTCTTGTAACAAAGTAAAACATCGGCAGATGTATACATTTATATTCTCCTACTGTTTGATGTACCAATGGTCATGGGTGTGGCCAGACCATTTTGAATGGGGGGGGACCCTCACGGCATGACGCAAAATGAGTGTGATTGATAATTACCGCCCAAAATGATCCCTTTAACTCCGTTTCTAATTTCATCCATGTTTAACAACCGCCGTGGGAAAAAAAATATTGTTTGACTTGCCGCACTTAACATAATGTATCCCTTTTTCAAATATCTTCCTCTCAGTGGTCCTACGGGGTACTTCTGTGGGAGCTGTTTTCTCGTGGTCGAACGCCCTACCCTGATATTCACAACAGGGACGTGTACTCGTATCTAAGGCAAGGCAAGCGTATGAACCCACCTAGGTTTTGTCCTACAAAGATGTGAGTAACTAAGTGAATTCCATCATGGGCGTTGCCTGGAAAAGGGGGCGCTCTTCAAAATCGGCCATTTTTCAAACCACGCATTATGTAATTATTTGCAGGGCGCATTGCAAGGTTTTTGGGGCTTGGTTTATTCCCCGTTCATATCAGAACTCGCTATACCATTTTGGGAAATGGTAACTGAAAACAATTTATCCGAAATTTTAGGGCCAGTTTTGTTTTCATCTCGAGGGGGCACATTAACGTCTACAAGAGGGGCACTTTGATAAATCGGGGGAGTGCCCCCCGCCGCCCCCGCCCCCGGCCGCCCCTGCTTCGTGGTGACGGTGATTTAATACATCCGCTCTTTATGCTATTGTTTTGTTCAACTCTGAAACACCAGTCTGAGCAGACATGGGTGTTTTTCTTTCTTCTTGGTCTTGTCTAGATCTGCCATCATGCGACACTGCTGGCTGGACTCCGCGAAGAAGCGATGGTCCTTCGGTCAAATAGTGCGGGAGCTGGAACCACTCGTGACCCACGGCAATGCGCAGGGCATTGCTCCGTCGGGTGCGAAGCCCGTCGATGGACCATGCTCGCTGAATGTTCCTGGTGTTCCTCCTCAAATGGTGTCTGGAAGCGCCATGTCAGGGAAGGATCGTTCACCATCCGCTGCTTGTTGGGGTTTGCAGGGGGCGTCAGCAGGGGGGAGTAGTCGCGTTGACGATCGCGTTTCGATGGAAGTCTTGTAGAGTGGGGCAGGAAAGCCGGACGGCGGGCATGATTACTGAAGGCGGGAAGTGAATTGCTACCAGCAAAGTAGCTCGTCCGTCTGATTGCTTGCTCTGACACCATGATGTATGAGCCCAGGCCTTGAATATTTGGTACACCTTATTAAAAGTGGCTTTGTTATATACGTCCTTGTGGCTGATTAGTACTTATATAGGCCTTCATAAAAATATATTAATAAAGTACATAATGCACGATGATGAATACAAGAATATATGCAAAGGTAAACAAATAATTGCCTGGGGCACTCTATAATGGTCGAGTTGTAATCAGCTTAACCAGTTTTTATATGATAATAAGGCCTATACTGAACATTCGTTTCCTTTCTATGTTTCAATTTTATCCTCAATTTCAAATTTGAGAGGATTTGATACATTAGTTATGTATGATATTTATAGCCCTGTATTTGAGTCGCATGATGGGCCACACCCGCTTTAAGGCAACGTGGAACACTACTGTCAAATCAGCTATGATATGTTTGCCCAAGGCTAAGCAAAAGAACTGCTGATTTGTCTACTAAGATTGATGCTGCTGAAATTGCTGAAGATTTTAATCAACACCTTATTAGTGTTGGGGAAATCGTCCGGACTGTGATAATTGTAATCCGAATTTTGACAAACTGCATGATTTTGTTAAGCAGAGGAAACTGAGCAATGATTATTTGGATTTCAGTATTCCTCCCATGACAAAATGTAATATTCTGTATAATTGTAGCTTTAGAACCGGCATTGTCCCTGACAACTGGGAGAGAGCACGGGCTCGTTCTTACTTTTAAAAGTGGAGACACGAATGATTTGGCAAACTAGAACCCAACTCTGTTTTGCCGATATCATTGAGCGTCATGTTTATAATCATTATCGGGTATGAATTCCTCTCGGATCATATCAACAATCAGGATTAGTCCTGTCAAACTGTAATTAACGAAACTCACTAATTATCTGTTTGAAAATATGGACCAGGGTAAACTTTGCGTTTTAGTACTCATTGAATTGAGAAAGATCTTGTATCCCAGGACCATGATCTTTTACAAAAATAGCAATCTATATCGTGACTCAATATAATAATCGTTAAAAACACAATGTACAGTAAAATGTTGACCTCCACTTTCTTTTTTTTTTCTCTTTTTTCCATTTTTTACCACAATTTTTCCTTTCTCTCTTTTGTTTGGTTTAAATTTCTTGGGGAAGCGAAGGAAGACATTCAAGACAGTGGGTGGAGGGATTGCCCTAATGCCCCCCCCCCCGCCTCCACGTGCACTGATGATAAACATCCACATTAACCGCCGATCCTGAGGGGTGCAGACCAGTAAATCGGTCCGAAATTGCCCACGCCGGCCAAATCACGATTTGCATGCCCTCAGTATTTGAGCATGCTGTGGGCCATGAACTTGAGGGTTTGTAATAAATATGGGTGGAAGCCGTGCACAGGACTGGGGGCTTGCAGTTCTGTGTAATTTGGATGTAATTTGGACCCTAAAAGCGCTCTATTTTGCAATGGAGTGTAGGCATCGTTTTTCAAAATGGCGATGGGCTTCAGGACTTTTTTTAGGGGTGATCATCTTCAGATGGAAATTTCTCCTAAAAGTCATCAGTTGACCCCCAAAAATTGAAAAGAAAATGAAAGATGATAAAATAAGCTTTAATTTGATGTGTGTCTTGAACACCTTGGAGAGTTGTGAGTATTTTTCCCGAATTTTTGAAGTGGGAGCATTTATCATTGGGGTCTATGGAAGTTTATTTACTGGTCTGCTACCTGAGAAACGTTTTTTCAAAAATGTCATTTTGTTTAGTGGTCTAGCGCCCTCTGGGTGTTCTCTTTACGCGCGCCGTGTCGCGCGATACGCGATATCGATCATGCACGCACCGTACCGTCACCGGTGTGTGTGTATAAAATATACGTACGTATCCACGGAATATTTCGAATGCAAAGTTTACGTGTCCGCGATGAAATGGGTTACAATTTGAATGATAATTTCACACAATCATCAGACTGTCACTGCTGAAGTAAACATATCCAGTTTTGGTGTAACTGTCACTCCACATGGACGACCAAGAACCAATATAATACCTGGTCAACGAATTAGAGAAAACGGTAGTATGTTTGTCCTTCGCTACCGAGAAAAAGTTGCAGACGGTGGAGCGAGATTTGGCGGCAGAGTTGGTGGGGAGTTTTGGCCTGTTCAACGGTAGGGCGAGTGGGCTATATCTCGCTCCCGTCTTGGTCGTGCCCATGCATGGCTCGCAGTGGCGACGACCTGACCAGTTGCAAGCGAGATGCAAAACTGGAAAACTTCCTCAAGCAGAAACTTAGCGAGAGTGTGTTTGAGAGAGTGCGGGCATACGAGGCCTGCATTGCCCAGTCTAAGAAAGTCAAGAGGAATTTTAAGTTTGTGGTCTTGTCTGATGAGAGGATTTATATCACGGATAATCCACCCAAGGTGATACGGGAAGATGAATCGGTACATCTGGGTGATGTCACGTCTATTCAACTGGTAAGTTGTCGTTTTGAAATGTAAATGAATTAGGAAAAGACTGTTGCATGCCGGATTTGTTGATTTTTGTTTTATGCTAAAAAAACACCCCATTTTTTGTTTTGTTAAACACCTGACTTACACCTACTTGCTTACACTTAGGATTGATGGGTGTAATTTATAGGTTTAAGTCTTTTTAGTACCCCTTCTCTTCAATTTTTGCCAGTACTTGTCGATTTTGCCTTTAAACTGGTTGGTTGTCTTTGCGAACTTACCACCTCCTCTGGAAGCCCATTCCATATCTACAACTCTCTGGGTGAAGCAATGCTTCCTTATGTTAAAGGTGTTGGTCTTAAGATTGAAGATGCCTAGTGGTGATGTCCAGTCAACGTTCTGAGATTCTGAGATTCTTATCAGTTATAGAAAAAGTGGTCTTCATATGAAACAAATCCATATTTTAAATCGGCCTATAGATTAAAATACGGAGTGGCAATTTGGAAAAAATAATGTTGCATCCTGTCACCACTTTTTTTCATCATAATGATATAATTATGATGAAAATGGCAACAGGATTCGAATTGTCACTTCATATCTAATTGAAGTGTCAGTCATTGCAAAAATGTTGAAAAGCATGAATCTGGGACTGAGAAACATTTCCAATTTTTTTTAGAAAACACTTTGAAAATGCATTTGACTCTCCATCTTTAGACTTTGTACAAAACCAAAAAAGTGGCGTCTGGATCATTCATTTCTATGAGGTTTTAAATTCCTACACTGATTAAAGCGCTTTGATAGCTCATACAGTAGGCCTTTAGGATAAGTCGTAGCGTTTTGAATGCTAAAAGTACCGAGTTAGAACTCCCTGATAGGGCCTAACATTTTTTTTTTTACATATTTTTTACATATTTCCCAAAATATATATTTTCTTACTTTTATCGTTAAAATTAAATCCTACTTTTTTATTGCAGCTGAAAATGTTCTTTCTCTTTGATGGCTTTGAAGGAGTTTTAGTCCAAGAACAATATTTGCTTGGTAACCATGGTAACTGATGCATGTGCACAACTTCCATAACAGCTTCCATAATTAATAGTAACAGCAGTAAAAATTATGGTTACAAGGAAGCATTTGTAACTAATTTGGAATTTGAAATATAATATGTCTCTACATATCAATTGACATAATGAATAATAATATGCGATACTGTAATTTTATTCAGAATAAAGCTACATTACATGGTAAATGGAGGTAATAAATTTGTTGACAACACTTTTTCCACTACAAACTCGTGGACATGATGGATAGCAAATATGTGAAATGAAAACTCCAGAATTTGGGACCTAGGCCATATAGTATTAGTTGGTATTAAAATATTTTCACAGCTCCCCATAGACTTTTTATACACAACCAGCAAAGTCCCATAGATAAATGTGCATAGTTTTAGTGCCTTTAATACATTCTAGTAGCTAACACACATGTATTACACCATGCACTGGTACAATTTATACATACACATCTAGGTTATAGTTTTTAAGGGAGGGGGGGGGGGTGGCAATTTCAGTGAACTCCCACTGTTTTCAACCAGTTCCACCATAAGTGGGTCTGAATTTGTCTTGCGTTTTGGTTTTGTATTGAAAGCAAAGGTGAATACATGTGTACACATGTACATGTATACATGGACACGTATAATGTGTATCCAGAGGTCCTTGTTTTCATTTTGTTCATTCACAATGCATTTTAGGCACACCAATGTTAAATTGAGCACAGGAACTACCAGTAGATTCGGTCAAGGGCATTGAACCACTATTAGTTTAAATTGTCTCCATAGCAACCGACACCTGTGCAATTGTGCTTAAAAAAAAAGGTCAATTCCCAATTCATTCATTGTGCACAATCAACCTGGGCGACGGCTTTGTATTGTGCGCTGTGCGCTGTGCAGTCATGCACAGCGTAGCGCGGTCAATAACGACACCCAGCGATTCATTGTGTACTGTTGCCATGACAACATGCTTCCGGGTACAGCAGGATGCAGCAATGCACAGGATGCCACATAGCCTGTTGCTTTGCTGACACAGTGAGCACAGAGCACTTGTGAAGCTTACAGTGTCGCTTAGTGCTATGTGTTTTGTGTGTTGTTATCTATCAGCGAGATTGAGATAGTAATTATTGAGCTCAGTGTGTAGTCTCTTTGTTATGGTTGATATTGAGTGACATGGAAGCTTCATTGGCATTTATCAACATGCCCATTTATAAGCAAATTGTGTAAAGTGGCGGTGTAGGTTTTCTGTCCATTTTAAATGCATGTCAGTGGCATTTTTGAATTGCAAATTAATATGCAATCTTAAATAAAAATTATTAACGTCATGTTTTTGTCAAGAGTACAAGGTGGGAAATTATACGGCAAAAAATGAACATTTTATCATGGCTGTAATGTAACAAAAGAATTCAATGAATTGGCTTCACTCTGTGTACATACAGACTGCCCTGTAATTGTACAATGTACATGTCAGGACTTAATCCGACCCTGTATTCATCAAACCTGACCATTAAATTTACACACACAATCACATTTATGTATTTTTTCTTTCATGTACATGTGTGTAATACAAATTGTTTGCTGTCTTTAGTCTGCTTTTTGTCTGCGCATAAATCCTGTTCAAATGTCAGTTGTTTGTCACTGTGCGCATCACTATTAAACTGTTCAACAATAACAATAAGTGTTGCTATGATTTTAAGGACATAAGTAGGTCTCGAATAACAATAGCGCTGCTATGCAAATACCAAAAGTGAATACACTCCTAATGCCTGCCAACGATGGTAAATCTTGTTGTGACTCCCTGGATAAAGCTGTTAGCTTACATTATAGGTTATTTTGACAATAAAGTACTGATACTTATAATCTGCAAAAGCAGGTTGCACTGTAGTACAGTACCTGTACAGTATAGGAATGGTACACGAGTTTACTGCAAATGTCCAAGCTAAGCAACCAACATACTGTACTGTACTACTGTACTGTTTAAAACAGTTTAAAACTTTATTCAATAAATTGATTATCGCATCAATGTATTATTGCCAAAATTGTAAAATGTGTTTCTATAACAATCAAGGGACAATTTTTTTCTACATTAAATTTGCCCATAAAGTTTGGGGGTGGGGGTGGGTTGACACACTTCTTAGTACTTCGATACTCGTAGGCGTTTTGAGAATGTAATCAACCGTGCATTGTCATGTCCTACCAAAGTTAAGAAAAAATAAGTGTTTTTTTTTAAGGCGGGGGGGGGTTGAAACTTAGGGCCCCCCCAAAAAAATATGTGTAGTTCTGCTGCCGGTTACCCTATCTACCCTATTTTGACAGCCCAACTACCCTATGGAACAATGAGCAAAAAAACCCGAAAATCATCAATTAGTACCTTTTACCCTTGACGACATGCATGATCGTACATAAAAAAATTGCCATAAAAACAATTCTCTACCTACATGTATCTACCCTACTTTTAAGTGCCATGTAATCAGAAGCAGCACTTTCATTTCTTTGGCCAAACATGAACGTACCATATATAATGCATGTCATGTATACGGACCCATTGACTGCTCCCCATAATTCTACATGTACCGCTGACTTTGTGGATTTTTATACTTACAATAAGCTGACCATAGAGCAAGGAAACACTCAATGATCAAATCAATACATGCTCCGTCAGCATTATGTAATGTTTTCAGTCTCCATCCTTAGTATCTATTGTACTGACTGTCTGTCTTTCTTTGGTTGTGAAGCACTGAGTTTGAGAAGAATAAAGATAATTCTTCCCTAACTGTCTCTTTGTATCCCAAATAAACTCTCATTCAATGGCTTTGCCATGTCAGTCAAAAGGTGATCAGGAGATCAGGGCTTTTTCCTGGAAGTTTTATCCAACGTCTTTAATTGCTTGGGGGATTCAACAAGTGTCCGAGTGCCTGTGGATTGCCAGCATAATTGCAAGGATTAGGATGTTGTATTTCAGCGCATTCGGTTTCATTCAAATGTTCATCACTAGGACTTCAGACCCCATAAACCCATTTTGTGATGTGCATTTTGTAACAGTTTCATTTTATTTGATTGAATGTTGCACTACGAGTATGAGTTGCTGTTTTTAAAGATGACGATTGAAATGTAAAATACGGAGGTAGTTATCACTACTGCATGACAGTGCATGCCTAATTTTTGCGACACAGATTTTCTGCTAACTCTTAAAAACATAGAAAAATGACACTGACAATTCATAAATTTATATTGTAATTGAAGCATTTTGCCAAATACACATTGTTGCCTTAGGATAAAAACCTTTCCAGATCCGATTCTAATAAATTTGTTTAAGTATATTTGTAGGCCTACATGATATGTTATATGAAACCATTATGTTATATGAAACCAACCATTTTTCCTTCAATAATACGTGTAGGATCTGTTATCTGTCTGTGGGTATCCAAATGATGAAAAAGGTTTTCTGACTAAAAAGATACCGGTATTCAGATTAGGGGATCTGTAGGGCAGCATGTATTATGTATGATGGAAGTGCTTTGTGTCTTGTGGCAGCGCAGCCCTTAGCTCCTTGAGGAAGAACGTTGTCAATAATTCACTACTCTCAGTGTCAAATATTACCTCACTAATGGCAGATACATTTTTTATGCAGGAATTATTTAAATTTTTCATACACTGACATCCGAGTGTACATGTACAATGTACAGTACATGTAGCGTACACTGCAGTTAGCTTTTGACTAGTATCAACAGTTGTGGAAACCCTGTTGAATTTATTTGTTTTAAGGGGTAGAGAAGGATGTGACTTTGCGTTTAATTTTGTAACCGTTAAGCAAATATTTTAAGAACCTTTAAACGTTTAAGCATTTAGCCATTCACAAAGGCTGACGCATGCTCAATTTGTCTGCAGACCAGCGTGATCGACATGATAAATCAACAATGGCAGTCATTGAAAAAGTAAAAACTCAACTACATATGCCAGAATGTAATCAAGTAAAGTATTGAAGTGCTTCCAAGGTTTTGTAAATTGAATAGGTTTGATAGTATCATAAATTATTTGTGCTATCTAGGTTTAACTCAAACATGTCAAAGGAAGACTGTGAAAGTTAGCTCCCTTTTTTATAATTCAGGTTTCGTTTAAATGTTTTTTTTGTGGAAAATTCGTCAACAAATTAGAATTTTTTTCATTTACATGTAAACGTGTAAACGTCACATCCTTAAGGGTAGAGTAAATTGAACTGTGGCATTTCTTCCATGAAACCATTTGGCAAGCTCAATGCCTGTTTTACATGAAGTAATTATATACGTTTCTTTCTTAAAGCAGAAATTGATGCAAATGTCAACAAACTTCACTGCTATTTTTGGCAGAATCATTTTGCAAAGGGTAAATTTAAGGGGTAGCCTAAGTTCATGGAGAAAAGAGTAGGGGTAAGAGATATCTAAATATAGTTGTAGTAGGGGCAGAGAGAAAGACACAACATTTCTTTAAAATTGAAAACTAATTGCACTTCTTGTAACAGTGGCCTATATTTTTAACTTGCTATCTTTCAGGTTAATGAATTTCCCGACTTTCTCAGCGGGGATGACAGGGAGAACTCCCAACACATCTGCGTCAAATACAGAACCCTGGTACCAATCACTCGCAGAAAGAAGAGCCTCCGTGACCTGCTGAAGCAACCAGAGAAAAGGGACGGATCTGATGGGGACCGGGCCAGGAGTAACCCCAGTAGTGGAACAAGCTCACCGAGTCTGCAGCTGACAACACCAAAGGGAGAAACGGGTAAAGTGGAGGATTTCAACCTACGTCAGGCCAACGGGAAAGCACTACAGAATAGCAAGGAGGCAGCGCTGCGCTTGAATCACAGCTTCGATGAGTCAGACTTGAGAGTTCTGCGTCGGATGATGGACAGCGAGGATGAGGAGGAGCAGGAACCAGATCGGTTGTCTCTCTCTCTGCCCACCAGCGAACTCAAGAAACTCTCCATGATGGCTGGTGGCTCCCAGAGCAGCTCAGACCAGATGGAGAAATCTTCGTCAAGCTCGTCCCTGGATAGAAGGGAGGCTGTTGAGACCTGCAGGCCACTCCCTCTCCGGCCTGTAACCAACCCTGGAGAGACTCTACGAAGCATTGATGTCCCAGACACCTTCACCACAGACTTAGCGACAACTCTAGCCCTGCCCGATCAGAGCGTGCGGAGGAACAGCGCGACGGCCCACAGGACCCTTCCCTCACCAGATCCAGCAGACGGGATAAAATCAGTACCGTTCCGATTTCCCTCATCCATCAAAGCCAATGGGAAATCCAAGGAACAAATCTTAAAGGATAGGAATGGGAACGTACCAGAGAGGCATAAATTCATGAAATCTAAGAGCGTGGACTCAGGCTCTTCCAAGAGCAATAGCAGCATTGGTGAGGAAGGTGATCAGGAAGACGTCAGGAAGGAGGCAGCTATCGAGGAGCTACACATCTACTTGCTGTCTCTCTCCTCACCGTTCCTGATGCATCTCAGGAGTTCTTGGAACAACTTCATTGTCGTAAGTCATACCTTCATCTCTTTTCCCTTGGGTTCTGTGCCCAAGAGAGGATGCTTTTTGACTACATGTGATTTTGAGAGCCCTTTGGGCGGGACATGCCACGCATACATGCTGATTTGCACGTCTATAGCGTGAAGTGTGCAATGTTAATCTGAATGTGCACAAAGCCATGGCGTATTCGCGTAAACATCAGGCGTCAGTTGCCATATCGAGGCTGTGCATGCCCATGGCGGAAGTGTGAAAAGAGCGAATTGATATCATAAGTCAAAAGTAACACTAATTCGTAAAATAACTGTATTTTGTTTAAGATGTACTTGTAAACATGTAGCAGTAGGTTTGTCAAAAAGATATTGATCATGACAATGTACCGAGGTAACTCTTCCTGAATTTTTGTTGCAGCGATCAACTTTACTAAAAGATCCCAAGATAGCGAGTCGCATGGGAACAAACAAGAGTGGCAGCAAACAACGCCTCCCATCCAGGTACACACCTCAATCCAAATGTTTATTTGACTCTTCATATTGTCACCAACTGTGCATTTTTTGAACCATAGAGCACATTGAAACATTGGAAAAGACAAATACAGTACCGGTACATGTATCAGGGGATTACGAGCACTGCACTTGTATTTTCTGTCACATTTGATGAGCGTGTCCTCTTTTTTGGCCATCAAGTACATGTACATGTATGCAATTAAGAAGTTGACTGAATTATTTTGTATTCTGATGTTGTTTTTTTTCATTGCAAATTGAACAGAGAAATTTGAACACAGCATTTCCCAACCCTTTTCAAAATCATTATCTTCAGAAGCCCTTTATACATGTACCGGTATGTACCCATAGATGCCCATGTATGCCGTTCCAGCTATACTGTGAAGTGCCCCAAAAAACCTGCATGAGCTGATAAAAAGACGTATACTGTAAGAGAGTTTCAGATTTCAAGACAATTTGTCAAGAGCTTGCGAGCTACTGATAATCATTTGTCAGCGTGAGTGTGATTATGTGGAACGGGAGCTTGTGCACTGTACATGCATGCACAAAATAGCGTGGACCATTAAAATTAATGCGCATACAGAAAATATGTTGCACGGAAAAACTTGCTAAAATATCACTTTTGTGTTCAGTTATTTTAGCAAACATACCTACATGTAAATGCATTTTAACAGTTTGATGTCAGATGCACATTGTCCATAGTTTTCTTTGATGAAAAGAATGTACACTAAATGATGATTTTACATGAAACATTTTCCAGGCCGCATATATGTTTCTCATACCGGTACTTGCATCATTTCTAATGGTTCCTCATGATGACTACATGTAAGTGTAGCAGGACAAATTGCAATGCGTATGTATGTGGTTAAAGTTGCCTAAAAATAGTACAGTGAAGAGTCATGCATGGTCCTCGTTCAAGCACCTTAAGTAATTGAACAGTACAGGTTAAATACTGTTATGAGATGTACGCAACAGTTTTTGTCTTAGTTGAAATGTCTCCAAACTCGTTAAATTGTGGAATGTCTCCAAACTCGTTGACAAGATGATGGTTTCAGGGGGTCAAATCTGACAGGTTCCCATATTTCCATAATTTACGTGGGAATACTCAGTTGATTTTTTGCTGTTGAAACCCAAAACTTGTGCCAGTTGCACTTGGGCTTCGTTCAGCTGTATTGAGTTACATTTGTGATCAATTATGTTCTTTGCTCTAGTATATCCTTGCGTGCAGCAATTGTACTGGATAGCATTTTACAAAATCGTATTGCACTATTCAATTGGGGATGTGCACTGATTTCTTGGCATTTTCTAGCATTGTGTAGGATAAATGTACAGTGTCTGTAGTACAGTTTGTTTGGCCAGTTTCAAGTGACTGTTTGCAAAAGGCTGAGTTGCATTGCAGAGGCCCGCATATTTTCTCTGCCTAAATGAGGTCCAAAGTTCAACAGTGAGCGCCTTACAGCTCGGGACTATAGGGAGTGAAGATTTCAGGCAGAAATTTGATGTGAACAGGGACTGCACATTTCTGTGAAGAATGTTCATGTGCAAAAAAATGTGTACATTTATCTGATTTGAATGTCTAGGCCTATTGGATTTCACTACTTGATGAAGGTTGTATACACGTATACATGTACCGGTACAAATATATATTTTAAACAGGGACTTTTACAAACTGCAACTGTGCCAGATATATTTTTGATTGAGCATGGCAAAGTGAACGTTTATTTATACACCTATCAATACAGATTTATGATGGAGTGCTAACCCCTCAAAGTTCAGCTTTTCTTGTAAACTTTGCATGTGACCGGTTAATTAGTGATTGTTCAATTGCAGCACGTAGCATCAATAAAAAAAATCAACAAAAATTGCGTGCGTACATTTGTTTGGAAAGAATGTTGCAACCTGACGCCGCTTTTTCTTCATCTCATAAAAGGTCAGTCGTTGCAAAAATGTTGAAAAGACATGAACCTGGAGACACATTTCCAATTTCGTTAGGAAATACTTCGAAAATGTTTTGACTCTCCGTAGATTTTGTACATTATAACCCGGACCATTGAAGTGGCGTCTGGATATTACATTCTTTCCATTAAATTTGTGTATGCTCAAAGTGATCATGTGAAAACAGTGACCATTAATTGTGACAAATCTAAAAGATGCAAAACCCCCAAAATGGACATGAAAAGTGTTGCAAGTAATGGAGAAAATTTCTGTGTAATGACACAGAAATTCAGGCCATGAAAGTCTAATATATTTTCAACATCTATAGGTGTTTAAACATACGGTTGTACCGTATTTGTCGATCCATGGCACATTATTTGTAGAGAGTCTTGTGAATCTGGAGGAAGGAACAGCTTTTATATTAGCCTGTGTACATGCATACAATACTTATGTCCCCTGTGAGTTTACAGTCCTGACAGTGTGCCAACACAGTTCGTGTCAAGTACCACTTTACTTTCCCCCAGTTCATCTGTTCAAACACAATTAGCGCACTTGCTGTTACCCAACCTGCCTAGGCCTGTCACAGCATGCATAATTGCACAGATATTGCTGAATGTGCAACTGATACACTTGCTGTCTATTCCTTCCTCCATGGTTCATCGCAGAGATTTCCAGTACATTACAACTTTTTAGCATGCATACAGTTTATTTGTTTTCATTTAGTACACTAAATAAAAACTAAAACAAAACGTCATTGCATGAAATAATTTTGTGTCTCACTTCTCAAAAAAAATTCCTAAAGGGTAAAAAAAAAGGAAGAAAATATTTTTTTTTTGGGTGGGGGGTGCAGTATATAACTAACAGCACATCTCTGAATTTTCTCCAACCTAAATTAATAAACCAACAAAAATTCAATAATGCCATTAATGCTTAGTCAGTGATTTTTGCCAACAGACTTGACAACAATAGCTCTGTTTATTGCTAAGGAGATGATCGTGAATGTGTGAATGGAATCGCTGAATTGAACAACTCCCTGCCCATCAATTGGAACAGAAGCTAAGCTATCTTGCTAAACCAAAGTGCAGCAAATGGCAAGCCATTATAAGAATGGCAGTGAATCAGAAGGTTGCGCGCCAATTAAACACAACTTTCTTAATGCACGCCACATTCTTGTAATTAAGTGCACTCTAGAGGATACTTCAACTGTTCAATCAGTAACACGTACATGCACATGTAGGTGAACAACCGGAGTGGCATGGGGGGGGGGGACATGATGGTAGTACCCCTCCCCTTGAGGCCTGTGTTACCCCTTGTGGGGCCCCCCCCCATAAATTGCAGAAGGCAAATATGAGCTTTTTATTATAAATGTATTAAGTGCCTTCTCCGGAATATGAGGCCTCCATTAGTACCACCCCCTACACAGAATTTGGGACTGCAAAATCAAGCTTTTTTTTTCTGTAAAACACATTTGGTGCCCCCTCCAGAAAGTGACACATTCCTTATTTCCCCCCCCCCCCTTTAGTGACCCCAGTATGCTACCGAACAACCGTGAATAAAAATTTGCCTGAATGAGCCCCAACACAAGTTGTTTCTTTAGCCCAGTGAATGGAACACTGATGGATTATTGTCACTGATCAGTGGGGTGTTCATGTTGGACTACTGCAGAGGAAATAAGCGTGTCATTTCATTGAGTATTGTGATGGGATTGTGCATGATAGCTCAAGTGAGAGGTTTACAACATGAACAGCCACAGTTCAATGATGTACCGGTATAGAATTAATGTTCACATGTACAGGTACTTGTTAAAATGGGGGACATGTGATGTGTGTAGATTTTTGAACGATTACGCTTTTTAATAACACTGTAGGCCTAATCTTTTAGATTTTTCTGTGGGTGGTAATCTCAATGGAGAAAAGGTTGTATTTCACCAAGAACTGATTGTTTAATTTGTGCTGGTCCCAGAGGGCCAGCATAGTGAAGTCCTCTTTGTATCTACATGTATCTCTCTCATGACTGACTGATTAACTGACTGACTGACTGACTGACTCCCCTTGCCTGGTCGTTGGCGGGTGTCACAAGCCGGGCAGTGCTATTGGATAGGATTACCCCCGTAATGCCAGTGGATGGGCTCAATCCGGCCCATTTCGTAGACTAAATGCATGAAAGACTTCCAGTAAATAGTCATTCTGATTCAATTGAATATAATTTTGTGCACTCTGGGACAAGCATTATTAGACTGATCTTGTCTTGTTTAATACTGTATTGCAGGGAGTTACTGGAGCGTCAGTTTCAGCAGTTGAAGCTGGAGATCACTAACTCCGCCCACTCCATGCCTGACCTCTTTCAGTTGGTTCAAGAGCTCTGCAATGCCGCTGAGAAGTATTTTGTCTTAAAGAAACTCTTTTGGAAGGTGAGTTGAAGTGTTCTTGCAAGGCTTGTGAAATGTTTGTGATTTGTTACGTTAAGGATAATACACGAGGAGCGCGCCGTTCGTGGGTGAGAATGGCCCGAGGGCGAAGCCCGAGGGCCATTCATCACCCACGAACGGCGCGCTTCCGAGTGTATTAACCTACTTAACACCCTCCAAGAAATTTTAACTATTGTTCATAAACGAATGTTGTGTTTTTCTAAAATCAAGAAAAGTCAGTAAAGGAATGTTGACAATGCAGTTGTGTGTTTCCCCCCCCCCCCCATAGTGGTGGTTACGTAATCTATATACGTTGTCGGAGTTAGCTTTCTGATTCTTTGTGCCCCGATAGTGCGCGATATCAAATGGGTGGTTACGTAATCTATATACATTGTCGGAGTTAGCTTTCTGATTCTTTGTGCTGTATTGGTGGTTACGTAAGCTACCTTGTTGGGTTAGTGGTCTGATTCTCTGTCCTCAAATAGTGTGCGATGTCAAATAGGGGAATTTAAACAGTATACATGTCAGTTGTCTTCTAAACACCAAGGTGGAAACATGGCGAGTTCTGATAGTGACAGCATCTTTCTAACACAAAATACATTTCGTTCCGATACTAGTGACGATTCAACAAACTTGTCAGATAGCGTAGTGTATATTGATGAGCTTCAACCCAAGATGAAAACTAAATATGAGCCTATAGTGTCTGACATTTCCGACGACGAGCTGATAGCGGCAACCCTTGTCATTGAAGAAGAAGAAAAAGCGAAATGTAGGCCTACTGCATTGGCCAACGTTGCAAACACTAAACGCTTCAAGGAGCCGAAAGCAGACTCAGACATGCTGGACTTTGGTAGAAGAAGGTAGGTGTCAGCTTAACATTTGTTTCTTTTTTTTATTTCTTATTTTAACTGGTGTCTTGTTTCTTGTCAGTGTATAGACATAATTGACATAATTGCTTTTCCGCAAAGATTTTTACTCATCCTTTTTTGTACTTCCTAAGTAGTGGTGCTTATTGAGAAAAAATATCCCAAGTGCATGCGAGATTATGGGATTGTGTCCAGCACTCGGGGGGGAAAAAATCAAAAAAAGAAAAGAAACGAAAACAAATGTTTTGAGAATTGTCCTGTTAAATGAGTAAAGAATCCAACAAGACTAGAAAACACGAACGTTAAGTGCGAGTATGGACCCTCCAAATTGCCTGTTATTTTAAAAACGGTTAATTGTATATGTTTATATATTCCACAACAGATTTGCTGAGAGTACGGAGCGCAAAATCCGATGGGCTGTCGATTTGTTTCGGGATTGGCAGATGTGTCGCAACCAGAAAGCTGTGTCTGATATTTCACTGAACATCAGCCCCATCAACGTGGATCTGAATTTTATGACGAAGGATGAGGTGAATTATTCATTGGCAAGATTCATATGCGAGGTGAAAAAGAAGAATGGTGACGACTACCCGGGGGAGACACTTCATGAGCTTGTCATCAGTATTCAGCTCTATTTTGATCTAAGGGGCAAAAGCTACAAGTTTTTGTCGGACCCGGACTTCCTACAGCTGAGAAACACTCTTGATGGACTCATGAAAGAACGAGCGAAGGCGGGTTTGGGAATACGTCGCAAGCAAGCTGAGGAGATAACACTTGAAGAGGAGGAGTCACTGTGGCAAAAGCAGATTCTGGGCAGTTCCAGTCCGAGCCAGCTTCTGAACACGCTGGTCTATTTGATTGGCTTGAATTTTGCCCTACGTGGAGGTCAGGAGCACAGAAACTTGCGCTGGAAGTCTCCGCAACTTCAAATCCTGATTGACAGTAATGGTGACAAGTTCTTGCTATACACAGAGGATGCATCTAAAACCAACCAAGGAGGCTTGAAACATCGTCACATTAAACCAAAAGTCGTGGACGCGTACGAGAGCAAGGAGGTCAGAGAGCGGTGCATCGTTACACTGTTTGAGGAGTACGAGCGCCACTGTCCCCCTGAAGACCAACGACCAGACGCCTTCTATTTACGTCCGTTAGCGCAACCGAGAGGGCAGGTTTGGTATGCTGCTCAGCCTCTTGGACGTCACAAACTGGCCCAAGTTGTTGCAGAGGTGTGCAGGCAAGGTGGCCTCGCCGGTTACCGCACAAATCACTCTCTTCGAGCCAGTGCAGCTTCACGCCTCTACAGGGAGAATGTTGACGAACAGCTAATTTGCGAAGTAACTGGCCACAGGTCAAATGCCGTAAGAAACTACAAGAGGACATCGGAAAATCTCAAGCGCAAAATCAACTCCGTCATACAAGGGCGTGGATCTGGTACCGTTGCCTGTACACCATCAGCCAAGAAACTTGCAACCAGCACCGCCACAACACCTTCCGGGGGGACAGGTACAGACTCGAATCAGGATTCTCCGAGGAATTTCACCGTCACTGTGAACGTCACCATGTAAGCATTTACTGTTATGACTTGTTTGGTTTTGTCAATTTTGTACACCATTTCTGAAAATAATTGTACTTCAAGTATAGTTAAATGAAGTTACATATAAACATTTTCCTTGCTAAAGTTAAAACTGCTTAAGCTAAGTATCAAAGCATGTTTTGGTTAAAATTAAAATTGTATGTATTAATTTATGGATACTGAAAAAAATGATTATTAAAATATGTGCAGGTTTAAATGTATGCATGCACTCTTAAGGTACATGTAATGTGTTGGTTGAAGTTAAACAAAAGTTTTGTCTCGTTTTCATGTCGTGTTAAAATTGCTGAAGTCAAGCAAGAAAACATGTGTTGAATAAAATTAAAATTTCGTGTATTAATTTAATGAATACTGAAAAACGAATTATTATGGAAACCTGTGCAAGTTAAAGTTAAATATATGTATGTGCTGTCAAGGTAAACTGCTAGTTGAAGTTAGGCCATACTATTAATGAAAACAATTAATTATGTACACACCTATTATTTATTGATGAGGCTGTTATGTGTACGAATTAATAAACGACTGCAATTGTAATGGGTTATTTGAAATGGATATGTAACAATGACTGACAATTAAGGTTTTGAAAAGAGTGTGAAATAAAATTGAATATACGTAATTTGCAACTTTGTCAATGTCTCCTTTACGGAGAGCGCAGCGCGCCATTCGTAAAGATACCGAATGGTGCGCTGCACTCCATTCGTGTAAAATAATGGCGAGTAAAGATAATAGTGTGACGTCACAGGAGGGTGTTAATTTGTTACTTTTTAGTCACTGTAGCGTCTGAAACCGTCTGAGCTCATAGACGGGTTCATTGATTCTTCAGTGACACAATATTATACAGTGTACTGGGTGAGTCAAAAAAGCGAAACCCAAATGTCAGGACTGTTGTTTTAGTGAAGTTCTGCATGTAGAACTTTCAAAATCTAGGATATGAAAGCCCAATTCATAAACTTTGTTGTAGTACAAGAATCATTCAAATCACTCATGTACTTTTCAAGTTACGGAATTTTAAACAAAACCACCATTTTAAGGTTCTCTCCACGGATCGCAAAAAAGTTCAGTGTTCTTTCAGCAAAACAAAAACAAATCACATAGGGATGTGTGTGAATTGTTTTCGTTTTGCTGAAAGAACGCACACCTTTTTTGTGATCCATGGACAGAACTTTAAAACGGTGGTTGTGTTTAAAATTCCGTAACTTGAAAAGTACATGAGTGATTTGAATGATTCTTGTACTAAAAGAAAGCTTATGAATTGGGCTTTCATATCCTAGATTTTCAAAGTGCAGAACTTCACTGAAACAATAGTCCCGACATTTGGGTTCCAATTTTTTGACTCATCCTGTAGTACAAATGCTAATGAGTTAAAGAATATGAACCCCAACTTATGCGCTCTATTGGTTTTTGAGACAGGGTCCCACCAATAGGAATGACGTAAATCTCTTATAAATACATTTTTCATGATTTTTCTCTTTGTATTAAAGAATGAAGATTTGTTTGAGTTTATGATCACCCAGCTGAATCGCTATCTGCCCAAGTCAGAGCTGAACCTACAGAACAATGAGAGGGGACGACACCACAGGGCCGATGAACTGGAGTAAGTTGATTGCGTTATTTATGCTGATGGCTTTTCAAGCTGATTAAAGGTTGGGGGTTAATAGCATTATGGACTGGGTGTACTAGGACGCCCTCAATGGTGACAAAGAGATAGTGTAAGGCAGACTCTTGAACGGCATTGCCGCTGTGTGCCTGGTGCTAACGCAAAGACACTACCGGTTTGTGCATGGAGCCTGTAGCATTAATGGCCAGCTCATCCATTTTAAGAAACTATAACTTTACTTGGGAAACAACCATCATGATAAGACCTGACTTTGGCAAACATACATGTACCGGTATCCTACATTTAACTTGAAACAGTTACTTCTTATTGTCATTTCCCTCGTCTTTCTGACTTTGTTAGGCAGAACAATGTACACATACAGTAACGAAATGGGCGGAGGAGGAGGTCTGATTTTAGGGCATTGTTGCATACTTTTATAAAAGCAGAAAATATGTCATTACGGATAATCACTGTTAAGAGTTTCTTGTTTGTGCTTTTATAGGTTGGCTATTCTGTTGATTGAGAGCTTTGGGTTGATGTTCCGTGAGACCGAGATGGTACCAGGCAGACTCAGCACAGTCAAGGCTAACAAGTGAGTACATCTGACTCGTTTACTCTAGCACTCGTTGAGTTACCTCAAACCCTGCAACAAGCTGTTACTCACTCACTCAACAGTAGCTGACAAGTTGCAATACTTGTGTGTTAAAAAGAGAAAGCACTCTGTCATTGTGTTTCATTGTATTAGAGTGTGACATTGATGTGAATGATGTTGTGTAAAAGTTCTGACATGTTTGTGAAATAGGCCCGCCTTTCCCAAGTATCTAAAGTTGCTCCGCCTTTATTTTGAGTGAAAGTTTGAACCAACACACAATTTCTATGAGACCCGTCCACTTGGGGTTTTTTCTGGGTTTTTTTGAAGAGAAGTCCTTATTTTTATAATCAGAAATGAAAAAAATAAAAATACTATTCAGATTTATATTTATTTTGTCGAAGTTGATCAATTTATTTCTATTTTTTTCTAATTCTATTAATGTATTTATTTACTTGTATGATTTTTCTAGCGGCAAAGCTGTGTTGGATCTCGTAGTGGTGCTAACCTGTCTACCAGAAGTGCCTCAGCGATGGCGACCGCCCAAATCCAAAGCTCACTCCCTGATGCTGGAGACTGATGCTGACAGCTGGGAGACCTATGGAGATGCTGAGGTCAGATGACCCCTGGGTCAGAGGTCAAAGGGACACTTTGGGCCGGATTGTGCCCCCACTGGGTTCTTAAATCCTCTCAAAATGATAATACATTGTAGCTATTGATGAAAATGATAATAGTTGGGAAAAATGTGGAAAAGTAGAATAGGAAATACAGATTAAAAACTACTTAACAAAAGTGGATAATAAACAGGACAAGTTCTTATCAGAACTAAATATCTACTGAGTGACAGTAGTTATTACCACATGGTGTTACTGCAAACCGAAACGATAGAATATGAACATTCACACAACTATACCTGCAAAATTACGGTTGCCTTGTAATCACTGTGAAGGAATTTCAGGGTACCAAGCCCTTGGAGTGCTCGTCCTCAGTCCAGTCACATGTTTCTTTTCAAAACGTTGCTGCAAACGTGTTTGTGTGTGCAACGATTGCCATGTTTGTGAACCTGAAACTAGTGTGAGACCAGAGTGAATTGAACTCAAATATTTTAGGGAAAAAATATCATTTAATTCTTTCACTGAAATGAAGTGATGCACTTTTATCCTCCCTTGTTCTTTTTCCTTTTCCAAGAAGGCTTGTTACTTTATGCTTCAAGGATAATTAACAGATGAGTCTGAAAACATTCTCTAAGTCTACAAAATTGATTTTTTTTTCACCAAAATCTGACAAAATGTCCTATTTCTTCATTAAATTCTGACTTAAATCGTTCTGCTTCCTTCTGTAACACCTTGGCTTCTGGATCCAATGTCTTACATATAGAAACTCGAGGTAACGTACAAGTTGCATGGACAGTTCCCTTCAAGGTTTCAACTTTTGATACTGTGCTCATATTTTGTGATGTCAGTTCATATTCTTGTAGTCTGTAATGTGTTGTGTTTTAAGCCATTCGTTTGGGTTACGTGTATGTGCCTGTATGGTAGTCTATGGAATATCCCCTGCACAGCATTAGTCTATGATTTGCAAGCAGATTCAGCGATTAATTATGCAAACCAAGACTGCGTCTTGACCTCCAGATTCTGACCATTCAGCAGCGCCTTGTATCGGGTCTTCGGTAACCTGTTATTGTATTACAAAAACATGGCATCCAAATTGACCAATCAACAGCTTTATGGTCCAGCTTAGTGATTGAAACGACGGCAATGTTTCTAAAGTCGACTCCGATTGGCTGTCGCGGGATAGCATAAACTTTGCATGTTAGGATATTATCAGATGTTCGTAGTATGGCTCTGCACACACGAATGTCTGATCCTCCGACTACTGGACGGTTACACGTAGGGCTGAAAACATACTGAAGGAAATCATGTGATTGAGTGCTTGACCTTGCACTTCAACCTCAATACTCTGCTGCTCTAATCTAGATGCAAAACTATTAGTTTTACATCATTTATGCACTATTTGCACTGTGTGTGCTGGCTGCTGGTAATTCTTTTGTCTAGGATGTTGAACTTGTCATCCTTATAAAGAAACTGTTTTTATTGAACTTGAGCTCTGTGCATAAATGCATGTTACAGGCCAAACTTGTCCACTGGGGCTGATTGTACATGTACCTACATGTAATTGCAACTGACATACAGAGAAGTGTATGTTGAACTTGTCATCGTTTTTAAAGAAACCGTTTTTATTGAACTTGAACTCTGTGCATAAATACTTGTCAAAGGCCAAACTTGTCCACTGGGGCTGATTGTACATGTACCTACATGTAATTGCAACTGACATACAGAGAAGTGTATGTTGAACTTGTCATCGTTTTTAAAGAAACCGTTTTTATTGAACTTGAACTCTGTGCATAAATACTTGTTACAGGCCAAACTTGTCCACTGGGGCTGATTGTACATGTACCTACATGTAATTGCAACTGACATACAGAGAAGTGTATGTTGAACTTGTCATCGTTTTTAAAGAAACTGTTTTTATTGAACTTGAACTCTGTGCATAAATACTTGTCACAGGCCAAACTTACTGACATACAGAGAAGCGTGGATATTCCTATTAATGTTCCTTTAACCCTAACTCCCTAGGGGTGTGCAAACTCGTATTGAAATCGGAGTTAGGGAGAATATGTTTTCTTCATGAGTCATATACCTTAGAGGGACACCAGACATTAGGGAGACATTTCAATGTCTCCCTAATGTCACAGCTCCTATTTAGAGGCAACATTTTCAAGTCACAAACAGGCTGGATTGTCTGCTTGTGGTCCAAAACATGTACCAACATTCTTGGGGGGTACTATAAGGGAAAATTGGGGTGGGGTCATTTAAGTTGGAACAGTTTTGTGCACAACCCTATTATAGGCACCATTTCCCATAATCATTAGAGCTGTAGGAGTGGTACAAAACACCTTGGGATTTTTGTGAAAAGTTTGCTATACCAAGGAATTGTAAAATTAATGAGACAGAACTAGATTGAGTTAAGGACACTAAATCATATCATTTTGATGTGTTTGTTTGAGAGGCTGCATAACAGTTGAATTCATGCTGTACCAATTCAAATTGTATTTAAAATGTTTGATCTTAAAGTCTGCCAATTATTTGAGTGCTGTATTTCAGTCACATTTTCAAGTTTCCAGAGATTTCATTGGGTAAATTATGTAATATGCATGCATTGTAAATTTCCAAAACTAAAGACACACATACTTGTATACACGTTGTATGTACCATTCACAGCAATCTCTTTGCATGATTTAGCACCTATCACAATGCATGCAAATTGCACATGTGACCGATAAAAGTGCTAACTGGATGGGTTGCCTGTTGGTTGCCTGTCCGTGTGATGTCGTAGGTAACATGGTATGTATGAAGTTTAAAAATGAACCGTAACCTGTGTAGGGTTGTCTCTGAATGCTGCATGTAACGTAATCCATAAAAAAACACCGAGTGCAGCCTGCAGAGTAATGTATATCCTACAGACAGCAACTAGAACAAATGAAGCCAATATGACATTATTTAGCCCATTGTTAGACTTTCAGCCAAATATTTTTAATAAGGGAATAAATGTGTGCTCTGGAGGTTTTTATCACTCTGTTTAAGACCGCTTAGAGTCTGGGTGCTGATAATTACCCGAGCCGGACCGCTTAGAGTCTGGGTGCTGATAATTACCCGAGCCGGACCTCTTAGAGTCTGGGTGCTGATAATTACCCGAGCCTGAGGCGAGGGTAATTATCAGCACCCAGACTCTAAGCGGTCTTAAACAGAGTGATAAATACCGACCGAGCACATATTTATTCCCATTCATAAATACCTTTTCGGTAAAAAAAAATCAAATAATTCGTTCAAAAATCCCGATTTTGTTCAACAAGTTCACTTCATGCTTTTTGAAACATCCCTCTAGCAAAATAATGGAGTGTTCAGCTGGCGAGTAAGATGTAAACAACCCTTTTATGGAGATTGACGCGCGCGTAGCATGTTCTGCGCGATGTCGCGCAGAACGCACCTGGGGCGTTGCGTTTTGAATTTAGAACTATAAAATTCTGACTCGCTGGTAGTGTTGCGCATGCCTACGTGAGGATTGTGAACGTTCAACCAATGAAACGGTAAGAGGCACTGGATTTTTAGGAGTCCACATTTTATGTGACACTGAAAAAGTGTTTAAGACCAGCTAGCCATGTCTTTATCATCCGTTTAAGACCGGCCACGTGACGGGCTCTCGACCAATAGGAATAGCTAAACCGTCTGAGGTATTTTTGAATAATAATTGAATATTTAGTAATCAAAAACAAAATGGGCGTTTAGATATTACACTAAAAACTAAACCTTAAAAATGTGGTCGTCTTCTGTGTTTGTGAAACCCCATCCAGGTGTTCAATCTGGTCAAGGACTTGACGGATGCATCCACGACGGTTCTGTTTGAGCTGATCCTCATCGCCCACCAGGCCAACTGGGGCAACACGGAGGGGCGATTCTTCAACATCTGCTGGATCATCAAGGTACTGGAATCATTGCAGACCACAACGGTAGGTAATAAGTTGCACTCCTTGTTGGACAAATGATAAATGATCAATGAAAAAACTGAAGTGCTAATGTACGGTAACAATTTTGCTTTAAAGTTATAGAAAACAGGTCAAATATTGAGTGTCCACATGTTAAACCTATTCATTAAAGGAGAAGAGCTGATTCTGAGGTGCCGCACCAATTTTCCAGCTTTACCAAAATTACTAAACTCTGTGTACGTGTGCCTTTTGGATTGTTTGTGTCTGTTTGTCCTGTAAAAGAAGGGTAACATCCATGTCAAAAAGCACTACTTGCGGTTCAGGGAAATGAAAGAGTATCATATTGGATTCTACCTGTGGACATTTTGTTGCAGATTGAACAGTGCCAGTCAATTTATGAACATGGATTTCAAACAATGATTTGCTTCAAAGTGTTGGCTGGGCGTACACATGAAGCGTTCTTACATGTTTTCCTTGGAGCTCATTGGAAAGGGGGGGGGGGGCATTAACAGCTTTCTCTCATTAAAATCCAAATATGGAATTGAAGGTTTTGAATAGAGAGACTTTTGGTAAGCAACGTCTTCCTAGAATAAGACTAGTGTTGCTGAGTGGAGCTAGACCCGTAAGTCTTAGTTTAGGACATTATATATACCCAGGTTTCAGTCAGCCAATCAGCAACTAACCTAATCAACAGTAACTAACCAAATCAAAATGACTAAGGATTGGGGTTATCACATTCAACCACCCACAAAGTAAGTTGTGGGATTTTTGAAAATGTGATTTTTTTTTCAAGTACTGGATTTCTTCTCTTTCAGCACCAACATTTAATTGAATATTTTCTTCCGTGCCAGTGCTGACACCTTTTTGACCTCTCTCTCCTTGAACAGTTTAAGTTTGTAGAGCGTTTGATATCCCGAGCGATGCGATTGCTGATGCCGTCCAGTAGTGAGATGCTAACGCCGGTCCAAGCCGTTCTGCTGTTCCAGCAGTTCTTTGTGCTCCAGACCCTCATCCAGTACAGTAGTGCCATCGCAGCGCACGTCCGCAACAATTACACCGAGGAATTCAGGTGGGGCTCATTTCTCTCTCACAAAAATTCTCATTTCAAACTCTCAATCATGCTAAAGGTTCGCAAAAGAGCAAAAGTAAACAATTTAAAACTGGTGTATCTTCACTTGTTTTTTTGTTACCTGCATATAATGTTCATGTTCCCAGAGCTGGTACTGTGAAGTACAAGTTTGCTTCAAGTTTAATCCTTCGTGCTGCCTCATTGTCAAAGTCTTTGCCAGAATCCTTGTTTTGCCCTTCTTTTAAGCACGCACGCAAGTTTTTCTTGGATCCGCTGATTTCTTCATTTTGTACTTCTTTCGAATGCCATTTCAAATTGAAAATACTGTACAAAGTCAAGCAGGGTTTGGAATTTCCTTGTGTTTTCCCAAAATTCCAAGTTGTATGCCTGTATACATGTAAGTGATCTCCATTCAAGCAAAAATGTCAATAGATTCCTTTTCTCTTTCTCGTTGTTTGTTTCTCCTTTATTTGTAACCCCCAGACCCAGTTTTGGCTTTGTGACTAGCAATATTTCCTTAGTTCGTTCCGATCTTACAATAGTTCGGGTTGGAATTCCGATTGTTAGCACTCATTAGTCAGATTTTACTTCGCTTTAAACATTTATAATCATTTTCTTCAACTTTGCTCCAATAGTGGTTTTTTTTTTCAGTAATAGCTCGACAATTTCCTATTGATAAACATGTACACTTTTGTTTTGCATAATAGTGTTTAACTTTATCGTGATTTAGATTTTTATCTACTGATTTCATTTTCTGATATAATTGGAAACTTCACCAAAAACTACGGCTTTGTGTAATATGTACGTCCACTGCATGCTAACAAATATATCCACACAGATGGTTTATCATGCTAGTCTAAAGCCTTGTATTAAAGAGCAACAATCAAATTTGCCTCTTGATGTCCCCTGACAGCAAATTCAATTGTATTAGTAATTTATCCATTTCCAGCGATAACTCTTCAAGCTGTGCCCCCCCCCCCCGCAGAGAAGATTAAATCTAAACACAAACCTCCAGAGAATTCTGTAACAAAGACAAGACACTAACAGACTAGTGGCGTTCTGTGTGAGCTGTCCCACTGTCCAGTAATTACGAGGCACGCCTAATTACAAGTCGTCTCCCGTGGATATCGCATGCCAGACGTCAGATAATGTTTGTGGTTTATCGCTTACGGTGGGATGATTACACTGCCCGGGGACGTATTGATTAAAGCTGATCAAATTGTGTGTGTCTAATGCTCGCAAATGATGCATGATTGGAAAGATTTGCCAATGTGTTCGTAAGGAAGAAAATTGTCAAAGGGACATATGCTCTACACTATTCTATTTTTTCTCTTCTAAATCTTGGAAAAGAAATTCCAGATATCAGATGAAAATTTTAGTCAAAGTGTACAAAACTTAGCCCTGTTTTGTTTTGGTATTTCATATACTTTTTTCAGATTGGAGAATTCCATCTTGAACTTGAAATGATTAAAATCTTTTGGGTAAAAATGTTGAACATTCGTGCTTTCCACTGCATTCCGTTTTAAATTTGACTATAGAGTTGGGTACATTCCATCATGTGGTTGCCAAGAAAGAGGCTTCAGACACTGAAGGTTTTGTGGCCTTGCTTTTTTTTAGGGGGGGTCTTTCTTTCCTTTTTTTAATGCTAAAATGCGCACTACAGATGTACATATATGCTAGAAGGAAATGGCTCTCAAATCATACACTCACAAAGATGAAACACTGAATTATCTGACCTTTCATTAGATAAGTCATGTTTTTTTTAATGAGAGATGCCCATCACAAGGCCCCATTAATAGCCACTCGAGGTGAGGGCTATTTTAAGAAGGGATAGAAAAGGAAACCAACAGATGACAAATGACAGACCTCTTGCAGAGCTGACAGTATCTGTATCTGGGTAATGTCGGCACTTCAGGTGGCCATTATTTCTGCCATGGCAGGAAATTAAAATGCTGTCTTGATGGGTTTTGTAATCTGTATGTTTGTCTTTCAGTCTGACAGACTTCTCATTACTGACAGATTACTTGCTAGGTATTTCTATCAGTAAATTGCAGTGTCTACACTCGCATTTATGCAAATATATGTAAAACGATTGTTAATTTGGATCATAAAACTAGCGTAGATTGGTATACTGTGTATTGGTTGGTTCACAAGAACAAATAAAATAGTTTGTTTCTGATAGAAGATAAGATTATACAAAACAACCAGATAAAAGCCTCCTGCTTGTACAGAAACTGGACATCCAAATTTACTGGTGCTTATCTAAATATTGACTCATTTGGTTACTTCCTGCTCAATCCAACAGAATCCAACTGTGCCTAATTTTTAGTTGTCTGCTGGATCCAACAGAGTCCAACTTGGCACTCTTTATCAATGCCCAACAGAATCCGACTTTGAATAGTGTACATGTACAAGGGCTCTATCCAACAGGCTCCAACGGGTTTAGGATATAGTTGGATCCTGTTTGATTCAGCAGGGTTAGGGATATAATTGAAAAGTAAACATTTAATGGATAATAAAAAATAAAATTGAAATGTTTACATAAAGTTTGATAGAGTAAAATTGTGTTATTTGGAAAATTAATTGAACATGACAAACCTCTGTATTAAAAAAAACCAAAACTACAATTTCAAGATAAGAAAAAATGTTATTGAAAAAATCAGTAATCTAAATAACTTAAAAGAAAGTATTCAAAGCAATATGTATACACTGCATAACACTTTAATTGAAAATCTATATTTTTGCTGAGGGAATATCTTTGCGTTTAGGAAATGTATATGCTTAGCCCAAATTAAAGCAGAGGGCCAGTCACAGGCATTGTACACTGCATGAAAGTTTGGTTGGTAACCTGCTCTTGCTGAGCAAAATGTTACCTGTGCGCAGGAGCTGCATGAAATGCCCTTCAGGGCTCCTTAGGAAATTCTTCTCCACATCAACAAATCAAATATCCTCTCAACCCGAGTCTGTTCTCCACATGCAGCGCTCAATTTCCTCCAGGATTTTCCAAAGTGCTATTCCCTTAATAAATCTAATAATGTTTGATTTCTTGACTCCCCCCGTCAGATACTATGTCCGTTCTCCTCACATCGTTAACAAGCTCCCTCAGGAATACCCCATCACCAAGGTGACGTTACAACTGATCAGTGAAGTCTTGAGCCACGTGCTGCAGGAACGTACTGTACTCCAGGCCCCTCAGTAACGCAAAGATGAACCCCAATGAGGGCGCTGTTAAGACGCCATTTTGAAGACGTGAAGTTGACGTCAGTGACGCAAGCTTACATGATGCCACGTTTCAAATGTTAACTTTTTATGAACTTTTTATTTTAATTTGAAGTGCAGTTATGAAACATCTTCAATAGTTATATTTTTCTGCTGTTTGTACATGAAAATATGGCAATTTTACAGCCTGATAGGCTACACAATAAGGCTTGTGTCTAGGAGAAAGAGGAATGATGCCCTTCCTGGTTTTAAGGGTACAGTGTCATTGAAATGCCATAAAAATACAAAACGAGAATACAAATACAGAACAAGTCAGAGTTGTAATGAATCCAACCACAAGTCAATCACAAGTCAAATGAAAATTGAAATCTGTTCAGGTCACAAGTAAGAGGGGATGAATGGCTTGTGACTGAACTTGAAACTGCATGACTTGATGACTTGTGATGACTTGTGATGACTTGTGATGACTTGTGATGGCTTGTGATGGCTTGTGTGATGAATTATGATGACTTGTGATGACTTCATCACAGCCCTGGAAACTTAACACCTTTTTACTGGTTTCATTCCTTTAGTGGTCAGTAAATTGTGTTATTTACAATGTAGGATTTACTTAGGTTGCTTATAGAGTACTATGTATAAGTAATATATATCATCACTCTCCTTTGTCTTGTATGGTAAAAGAGGGTGAAGTTTAGATTAAAAAATAGAATATAATGAAAGTAGTCATATTTTGGTTGTACTTTTAGAGTAAATAGCTATACTGGTTTTGAGGCACTTTAAATAAAATTTTATTTTTTCCTCGAGACTTAATTCAATAAAGAACCAAAGCAATACAATAATTAATCCAAATGAAACGAAATGATTAACTTGATGCAAAATTATTTTGTATAATTGTAGTGTGCTTTCGATGATTTATATCTTGTGTAATTGCATTGAAAATCTGTGCCTTGATCAAAAATGTTGTTTTGAAAGTATATAAACTGCTATGTGCCTGAATTGTTACAGTTTCACTGTATCAAATTGATTCCAATGAAAGACCAAATATACTTTATTTCATGACTAATTCACCCTTCCTGTTACCAAATGTGCCTACAAAATGATTATTAAGTGGCCTGCATTTAATTCGAAACTTATCAAAAAAAAAGATATATTGATGTAATTACTATATTAATGCTATTTATATCAAATCTACTAATTTAGGATAATAATATATTGGTGACGTTTTATGCAAAATTATCAATCTTCCCTTCGAAAAGAATCCATCAGCAATATGCTCTGTTTCAGGTAATGATACCGGAAATTAACAAATTATTTCTATTCGTCAGACTGAAATGTGTTGTATTCTTACTGCGTGTATATGTGATGCTTGAAAAGTTGTGTGTAGTTGTATGTGTGTGTTTAATAGACGTGTAATTTCAAGGGAGGTCGTTCAAGCATCGAACATATTTGTTTTAAACTTCGGTTTTATATCTGAAATCGGCTTCAAAGAATTGTTTTCTTACAGGCTAAAATAGGTTCATGTTCTGCTTCAGAATTATCGTCTTTAAATATGAGACCAAACTATTGGATCATTCCATTTGGTGTGGATGTTAAAATGCTTTTATGTGATTCTGATGCAGAGATGGAGCAGAAGCCAAAACGAAGCCGGGCTTTGCTGTTCACGTGTTGCTTATATCATATAAAAGCTACAACATAATGCTATGAACAATCGTAATGTTGTGGAAAGATTAATTATAGAACTCGAATCGTCTTAAACTAGTTCTGACGTCTGTTGTGTTGTACAGTGTAGAGTAAATCTTGGGATCTGCATAAGTGACAACACTGTGATAGTTCTAATTGTATGCAATTTACCCCCGAAAATCACCTTGATCGTCATATACATGACTTTGTATGTATACAAAAAAATGCACTCAATAAATTTTTTATACTTTTTGACGTAAACTTTATTTCGTGAAGTTTTGCATTTTTTGTGTGGTATATGTTTTGACACTTCCCTCCCGAAATCTTGGACATGGGACGTTCTAGTTCTTGTCACTTAAAACACGACATAAATATGTTGGAGTGAGAGGTAGCTCTTTATCTAACTGTCTTGTCCTTTAATTCGGTATACTGCCACTTTCATTTAGACTCCTCACAAGATTGTATAGGCTGCGTATAAGAAGTCAGCCCTACAGTGGTGTGATTTACGGTTAGTACGGGAATCGGGTACCCCATTGAAGTAAAACACGGGTCCCTGGGTACCCGTCAAAGAAACCCAACCCCAAAATTCAAATCCCGGAAGTTGTCTGAGGGGCCTTAGCTATTACGATGAAAACTGTAACTTTCGTGAGCGTCATATCGCGCATCAAAATAACGTGATATCCGTTTTGGTTTTCCATATATCCTGTTTTTTTGTGTTGAAAGTTCCCACAAATTGCAATCGATCAAAACATTTCTTTCTTATTGTCTAATAAGTTACTAAATAATTTAGCCCCCCCCCCTTCCCCCTTTTGGAAAATTATTGAGATACTCAAGCCGTTCTCTTTTGAAAATCTTGGATCCGCCACGTCCATCAACCTGCCCACTTACGCTGTCAAAAGCTGTTACTAGTTCGACGATCCTACAACGTGCCCACCGTTGACCCTTAGCAAACACTGTGACACGAGCTCCATTGAAAGAACTGAAGCACGTCGACCTACCCGGCCGGGGATACGAGTGAGCACAATCAATATTCAAAGCAGCGAGCAAGGTGCAAGTAAATGCGAGTACAATATGCATCCCAACCGAACGATCTTTACCCTCTGGCACTGTGCACTACAAAGGTCTTCCCAAACATGTACCGTTGCACACCGACCCGTGCGATGAGGATGAGTGCTTTTTATTTTCGCGGAGCAACCTGTCACTAGCCTACCATGGAGCTATAAAGAAGAGCTCCACGATCCTAGTACTATAAGGTATGTACATGTATTTTCAAATCATCTTGTTTAAAGTATGAATAATGAATGTTTCACTTCAAAACAACAATGCAATTGAACACGCCACTATTCAGAGTACAACACAAGCCTACATCGCATGATTTTTTTAATAGCAGACTGATGCTTCGCTACTATGGTTCTTGGTTCGTTTATTGAGCAAATAACGCAAGGAATGGTTGTGTTGAATTACAACTGTCAATATTTATGTCCGTTGCTGGGGCAGCTGGCCCAAGTACGTCATCATCCAACAGCATGTGTAGTTATCCTGCATGGTTGTCCATGATCGTGAATTCCGTTCATGTCGATCCGTACGGCCCGGATGCAACTCGAAAAAGCATCTGGTTAATTATAAACCAGTGGCGTATCTATGGGGGTGGTGCCGGTGGTGGTGGTGGTTGGGGGTGTACGTTAGGCGGTCTAACCCTCCACAAAATCGGAAAATCATGCAAAAAAGTAGCACATGCTTGCTACCTCCCCCCCCCCGACCCCCAGCTAAACAGCCCAATTGACCGCCCATAAAACCTTTTACGTCCAAATATCATCGTATTATTATACCAATAACATGTTCATGAAAGGGGGATCGTTTCATCACAGCGCACGTGCACATGTTTGGCTTTCACCTTCCAGGCCGTGATTATTTCACACAACAGTCTAGTGGGGTACTATAGCCTACTACATGTTGCATACTCACCCGCTTAATTGTGTGACCTACAGTTTGACCATGGACCCAGAATATACATTGTATGAATTACATTTTGAGAATGGACGTGAAGTGTACTGTGGCATCACGGAAGGGATGTGAAGGGGGGGGGGGGGTCGTCTGGCAGGGGTACCTGTGCAGGCCATCTTTGAATCCAAACAAACTAGTAAGATTGTGGCAGAACAGTTTTGAAGTTTCCGAATCTTGCCCCCCCCCCCGAAAAAAAGGGAGGGGGTTATGATTTGTATGTCATGCATCTGTGCAAACTATATATATTAGGTCCTATATTGACGCAAAAAATCAGACAGTTGACAAGTTCACTCTGTTGTGTTCACAGAATGTTGTGCTGCACAACGATACAATGTATGCAGTCAGTTATACATGATTGGATGAGAGCGAAGCAGTGATGGCAGGTACAGACTGGTCCCTTCAGGCACTCGGTATCTCCCCTTACCGAGGCAACGCATACGACCTCCGCGTCGATCTCAACTATCGAAACCTCCAACAACTCCCAACAGACCTCTTCAGTCTGGGAGAGCTCCAATGGCTGAACCTGAACGTCAACAAACTGAAGGATCTCCCGGCCGAGATGGCCATGCTTGGTCGGCTAAAGTGGCTGTATCTCGAGAACAACTCTTTTCAGAAGTGTCCAGAGGTTGTCTGCAAGTTGACCGAGTTGGTCAGGCTCTACTTCAGCTGCAACTCATTGACAGAGCTTCCTAGAGCCATCGTGAACTTGACCCATCTGAGATGGATCGATCTCTCGGATAACCGCTTTGCAGAGTTCCCCATAGTGTTGTGCAGCGGATCCTTGGCTTGTCTGGAGAAGCTCTTCCTGGACAATAATCAGATCACCAGCCTGCCGAACCAGATCGCCTCCATGAAGAGCTTGAAGCTTCTCTGGATTAATGACAATCGTCTGGAATGGCTGCCTCATGCGCTGTGCGAGCTAACATGTCTTGAAGAGCTGCAGTTGAAGAACAATCCTCTGCGCTGTCTCCCGGTATTCCTGGCTAGCAAACTCTCTAACCTTAAGATATTTGAGTGGCAAGAATGTCCACTGATCCAGCAACTCACAGAAGCATGCCAGAAGGGTATCCAAGGACTTGGTGAGCATCAAGACCAAATTATCAAGAAAGCCGAGAAAAGGAGAATGGTGCATTTCAGGACAGAGGCAGGCCTTGACGGAGGCCGCGAGAGGCCGTGTTACCTCATGAGGACTAGACCTAGAGGTGTGGCTGTCATTATTGATAATTTCTGCACCTTGGAAGCTGAGGAGAGTTTGAACGGGAGATCAGCATCGAGTCAGTCATCAAGTGATGGACGAGAGGACGCTAAAGAACAAGACAACACTGGTAGGGATACGATTGTCTCGTAAATTACTGTGTATGATGGGTGCGCATACAGATATAATTCTGGCCATCAGTTCATCAAGTCTCTCACACATTGTTTTCTTTGTAAAATTGTCAAAACGATTTTGTAGTTAAAAAAACCCAAATACTCTGAAACCGGTGTAATATGAAAATCCGACTCCTTTGAAAATCGGACTTCTGGTTAACCCCTCTCATGTGACCACAGTCAATCTCTTATCATATTAATACGCATACGCAATACTACCAACGACTCCACATTTCATGGAGTCGGATATTCACGCTACACCGGCAAACTTTTTTTCATGAGGATGGATGACTTGTTTTTACTTCTGTTATGTTTTGGTTAATCGAAATTCATAGATTGTTATGCATTGGCTTTTAAATAAAAATGCTCGAGTACATTTTAGAGGTCAGATCCCATAGCATAATGGTTTTGAAGTTAAGTTATTACTTGAAGACAGACATTAATTTTCAATGTCTCCATCATCCAACAGACAGATTACGAAGTGTTCTCATCAAGTTGGGCTTCAACGTCCGCATCATGAGGGGTCTGATGTCCCTGGACATCATCTCAGCTCTCCGCTTCTTGAGCCTCGAGGATCACTCCTATTTCGACTGCGTCATCGTCTGCATCCTCTCTCGCGGAGCCAGGGGAGGGAAGATCATCGGCCCAGACGGCATCGCTGTGGAGGTCCAACAACTGACTGACATCTTCTCCCGGACCAACTGCCCGACCTTAGCCGACAAACCTAAGCTATTCTTCCTCCAGATTCTTGAGGGTAACGTCAAGGCTAAACTCTCTCCAAGAGTGCACGTCAGCAAGGACACCACCATCCCCACAACCCCTACACTAATCCCTAACGACTATGACTTCTTGCTGACATTTGCTCTTATCCCTAAGGAAGCCACAAGTGATTCCCTCCCAAGCGTCTACCATTTCTACGTTGGTGTACTCTTTGATATGCTTGAGACGTTTGCCAGAAAGCTGAACCTCTTAGACTTGATGACAACCGTCCACGGAGAGGTGAAGAAGAGGCGGCTGCGGAGCAAGAATTCCCCCGAGGAGCGCGTCCAGATCTCCCCTGAGATACAGACGACGCTGAGGTACAATCTGTACCTGAGCATGGGATCACCTTCCACGGGCCAGGGAACATCTGGAGGGTCCAAGTCGGTGCCTTCATCTCGCGCATCAACCATGCTGAGTTAAACAACGTTCACCAGAAGAACACAATCTAAAGTAGTTCATTATATCAACTCTGGTTTTGGGAATACATCGACAAGTGAATATGCGACTTAATAATATCATTTTCTAACTAGTTCTTAATAATATCATTTTCTAACTCCGCTTACCGATTGTCTGTGGATGACCAAATTAATGCCTTTAATAGTTGCACCGAGAAGGGACCCAGATTATTAAGCTCGTTTCAGAAAATAATGTGGGCCTGTCCCGATGTGACCTGTGCAATACTAGACGTTTTATTGTTAGCGATCGAGTTACTCCTGAAAGTTCATTAATCTGCTGCTCCTGTATGAAAGTGAGCTCTAAAAAACTGCCTGAAGAAAGAGTTTTGTGTCCTATTAAAAAAACAGGATTTATAATGTATTGTAGAGGACATTATCACGGAATAAAATGACGATTCATTTAATAATGAACAATGATGACAATCACATAAATTCTGTTGAAGACGTGTCTTTAAAACTGAGATGTTAAAACTCTGGCCAATTGGCATTTTCTGGTTCAGCTTACATATTTATTTATTAAGTTAATTTAATTCATATTTTAACTGGGCAGCCCGTTTAGTGGACTCCACTTATGCATTAATTGGGCCCAGTAAAGAGAAGACAATGTGAAGAAATTAAAGTTTTAGCTCATCAGATTATGGAATTTTTGGTTCATTCAAACTGCGACTTTTAAAATGGGGGAATTCATTTATGACCGAAGAGGTACTGGTGTACCTTATTCCCGTCCAATACGATGTTCTTGACGTTTTTTTCTATCATTCTATCGTTGAAGGTAACTTTTATCGGACCGCATGACATTTGAAAGTTTCATTCAATATCTAAATTTGTGGGGGATTTTTTTTCTTTTCGTTCGATGCCTCATTCAATCATGAATAAAATAGATATTTCCACAATATAGGAAATTTAATAAGTATATGGGACCTACATATTTTTAACGAGTAAGACTCGAAAATATCACAAAGAGAGTAAGTTAAGCATGTTCAACTGAGATCCAACTGGCTCAAGGGTGTGTAAACTGGTGGGGGGGGGGCAGCTAGGCCGAATGTGCTACGTGTTTCTGCATGATTTCCTATTTTTGTTAACCCACGGATGGTTATATCGCCTTAACTTCCCTATAGATCCGCCACTGGTCATGCAATGATATGGGGTAGGACGCGTGGTCATGAGCGGCGGAACGCTTTTTCAAAGGGGGGGGGGTAGACTGTTTCCCTTATTTGAAGTCCGATAGACAATGACAATAGGGAACCAGACTGGGGGGGGGGGGAGGGGACAACACCGTAGGGTACTTTTGTGAAAGTGGCGGAGCCTGAAAAGAATAATATGGTCCCGTTCATTTCGCTATGAACCTATATGACGAGGCCGGGAAATGTTTTTGATTACGTTGACCATCTTTGTGTTTCATTTGTGTAGAGAGACCTTTTATATCGTGAGAGGGGCACTGTTGCTTTTGATGGCCAGCTTAGGACCATTTTATTTGCGTGAAGAGCACTATTATTATTTAGGCGCCAGTTCTCCATGTCATACTCAGAGAGGGGCATATTTTTTATGTTGCGAGCGAGGCACTAATTGTGCCTGCGAGGGCCATGCAGTTTTCAGGTCTATACTGTTCTGCTTGATGGCCAATTTCCCATCTAGCAGAGACTGGGTGAGAGGTATTTGTGGTTTCTAAGGGGAGTTCTCCATCCGGCGAGAAGGTGCACAATCTTGTTGTCATGCGAGAGGGGCAGTTTTGGATTTGCATTGTTCAGTAAATATTTCAATAAATGGTTGTAGAGAGTTCTGACATCAATCCCAAAAAAGAAAACCCGCTCAAAAACATTACAATGCGCCGTGCGTGAAGAAGGGCATAACATTGGCAATATGCTCAATAACAGCCACTTTTGAATAGCGCCCCAATTTGGAAAATGGGAACTTTTCCCCCCCCCCCCCCCCCACGGATTGATTTTACGGAGGCCAAACGGCCGGACTGAGAAAAAAATGTCTACATTTCGGCGCGGATGTGCGGTTGCTCCCCCCCCCCCCGACATCAAAAGCTGGATACGCTACTGAGCGCGTTCATATGCTTTCATATACGTGTGCGTTTGAAATGAGGGGCAGTGTTGTCATCGCGGGGGGGGGGGCATTTTTATCGGCAAGAGTGTCACTTTTGTTGGCCTGGGAAAATGGGGCAGTGCCCTCTACCCCCACCCCCAGTTCTTGGTTCTTGGGCTTTTAGGAATACCGCCCCCTGTTGCCAGAATATATCCATTTCAACAGACATGGTACCCAGACGTACATGTAGGCAATTTCCATGTACAAACTTGTTCAAAATTAGTCTGGTAATGGTGAAGAAAGCAAAGATCAGTCGAACCGTTTTTTATGGAGTGGAAATGACGGGTATGAATTTGTGTTTATTCTCATTAATTCATGTAATTGCTGATTAAATACTGTGTATTTCATAATTTGGAAACCGTGATGCTTTATTTAATAAAGGAAGTGCCAATTTTATTGTCGTTCTATCAATGGTAGTTGAGATGTTTAAGTTAACCACAGTCACCACTTGAACTTTGAAATTGAAGTTGAACTTGTCTAGCCTCAAATGTGGCCAATAACACTACTGGACTAGGCCTACCTCCGTAAATAAAGGCCACACTTCCATCATGTACAAAAATATGTAGAACTTTGTCAAATTTAGATTTTCACATTTTTGCTAGTTTAGAAGTAGCTTAAACTGTTAAAAATAAAGGGAAAGTACATCATTGGCTTTTGCCGTAATTTTCAGAAATGAACTATGAGGGGTTAGTTTGTCAAATATTGTTACACTGAGATGTTTGAAGTTTTGTGTTCGAAAATGCTGGCAAAACCAAGAAAAACGAAAATGTTCAGGTAGTCTGGTTCCCTGACTTCACTAAGGATAAAATGGATCAATTTACAGATGCCGGAAAATTGTAAGGTAAGGGAACCAGTGTAGCTGGCCTGCACCCGTTCATGAACATGTTACCAATAGCAAACAAAATTTGGACTGAAAAAATGGTAAATTTGAAGCAGAAGTTGAAAAATAGTTAGGTTTTTCCAACGGTGATCGGCCGACCACTGTTGGAAATGTATACAAAAATACCAATTTCTTGAAAATGACTTCACACCAGGAGCCATAATTTTACAGGATGCCTTTTGACTGTCATTTACCAACATCCAAGTAACGTATTTCGTAAAAACTTGATAGTTTTATTTTTTGATGTTTGCAAATGTTGTATATTCCCTTTAAGCTTGGGTAACTCCAGCTGACATGCTCATATTCATTCACATGTAGCGCTGGAGACATAACCTAGTCGTGAGAGTGTGGTAGCAAGAGAACCTAAAATCATGGCCTGTCAAAAACTTAGTCCGAGTAACTTGGACCCAACTTATCGCCTTTTTTAACATTTGGATATGGTCTGGCGATAGTGGGGTCCAAGCTAATACCGCGACCTGGACAACATCATCCTGTCACTGTCCCAAAAACCAACATTTTCCAACAAAAAACATCAGATTTCACCTTCAAAACGGCCTCCAAATTACTAGATATGCCACCTGAGGTACAAGTAGACATCGATAATTAAGATGGTTGTACTGAAGTTTACTTACGATCCGGGAAAAAAGTGAAATTTTCCATTCATTTCCCTCGATCTTGAACACGCAAATTTCCGATCGTGTTTAATGTTTGAACGAGGCGATTTCTTCTACATGCCCAGCGTACATTCAATGGTCCCGTATCCAGTGATTCCGTTGTTAGCGCGCGATGCATCGATTATGATAATGAGTAGACTGGATCACGTTTGTAAACACATGTGCATTTCAAACGGTAATAGGGAGTCGGGAACTAGCGCAGCTTTTATGGCTGGTACCAGTTCAAGCTGGTTCCCGATTCCCTTTTACAGTTCGAAATCCACATGTATGTGTTTACAAACGTGATCATTATCATAATCGATGCATCGCGCGCGCTCGGTAACGGAATCGCACACGGGATACAGGGACCATCGAATGTACGCTGGGCATGTAGAAGAAATCGCGTCATTCAAACATTAGACACGATCGGAAATTTAACGTGTTCAAGATCGCAAGGGGAGCTCTCCGAATGAACAGAAAATTTCACTTTTTTCCGGATCGTAAGTAAACTTCAGTACAACCATCTTAATTATCAATGTCTACTTGTACCCCAGGTGGCATATTTAGTAATTTGGAGGCCGTTTTGAAGGTGAAGTCTGATGTTTTTTGTTGGAAAATGTTGGTTTTTGGGACTGTGTTGTCTAGGTCGCGGTATTAGCTTGGACCTTACTATCGCCAGACCATGTCCAAATGTTAAAAAAGGCGATAAGTTGGGTCCAAGTTACTCGGACTATCAAAAACTGTCCATTTTCGCCTCTAATATCCCACTTCAGATTTTATTTACATACCTCATACATTCAGCAGTCATTTACGAAGCCTAATGATCGACTTGAAACAGACCATTTCGGTGGCTTGTCCGTAAAAAAATGCAAGTTCCAACGGCTGTCGTCCATTTTGTTTTCTTAATTATGTAAATCCATGCATCACGTGATGACATCGAAAAAAATCTGCACGCGCGATGTATGTGGGTACCACACCGCTTTCAGGCGCCGCAAGTGAGTTCAGTTTTCGTCTGGTGCGTTGTCGCGGAAAGCAAGACAACGAGAATGAATATGAGCATGTCAGCTGGAGCATGTCAGCTGGAGTTACTCAAGCTAGTTTAGAAACATACTTAGCCTGACTGCATCCCGTACAGTACCACTAGCGCAAGAGACTGTAGTACGGCCAGGCAGCCAATGCTTCCCTAAATGCTAAATTCCGGTGTAGCAATTTTGCTACCGATTTTGATCGAGATTTTCTTCTCATCCAGGACAGAAATTTCCGAAGTTAAGGTTCCTAGTCGTAGAGGAACTCATACCTTTTCGAAAAAATGTTCTTTTATCTAAAAATGTTCATCCATCTGGCCAAAAGACGACTTTCAGTCATCATCTCCCACGAATATCGTCCTGAAAATGTTCCTCCATGAGATTTCAAATGGCGGCCGCGCTGTAATGTATGCATTATGCGGGCGCGCCTAGGCACGATGTTGAATATGCATTCAGTTCATGACGTGCCATGGTCATGGTCAGGCGTGCCGAACGGCTGGCCATACAAACATGAGGTGATGAACTGAACAATGCATATTCATAATCTTGCTCAAGCGTGCCCGCATCATGCATACATTACAATGCGGCCGCCATTTTGAAATCGCATGGAGGATCATTTTCGGGACGATATTCGTGGGAGATGATGACTGAAAGTGGTCTTTTGTCCAGATGGATGAAGATTTTTAGATAAAAGAACGTTTTTTTCGAAAAGGTATGAGTGCCTTTACGACTAGGAACCTTTACTTTTTTAATTTCTGTCCTGGATGAGAAAATAATCTCGATCAAAATCGGTAGCAAAATTGCTACATCAGAGTTTAGCCATGTTAGCGTGTAGGGGCACATTGGCTGTCTGGCCGTAAGTTGCGATAGTACTGTACGGCCAGATGCAGTCGGACTAACTCACCCGCTATAGGCTAATCAGAAATAGTCCAAAATTTCAAAACCATTGGCGCTCTGTGAAGTACCTGGATGCAATACGTGGCTGCTGATGAAGAGCGCGCACAAGAGGGCGGGCTTCACTGCAGAGGGCTCAAAGATTTTGGAATGCAAGCACACCTCTTGCTTTTTCTTTATCCTGGTTGGCTAAACGCGGTCAGGTGTGATTCACTAATATAGACTAGTGTATGAAACTTGAAACTCGTGGAGACATCGTGCGCGCGTAATTTCCAGATCGCACTATACTCAACAATTTTTGACTGGTAACGGCGTCCTCTGACAAAACTCAAACTCAAGAATTTAATCTTGGGAAACTAAAAGCGCTCCTTTAATTGTTGAATTGCTTACAGTTGAATTGCTTATGAGTTAATTGTGGAATTAAAAGTTCAATAATAAAACCCTGAAACTTTGAAAGGTGTCTTTTCTTATTTTATATTTTGGACAGAGGTGAGTTATAAAACACATTTGGACTGGCATAATTCGATCCCTATTGCACGTCCATGCCCCCCTCGGCCCTGGGAGTGACCAGAAGAGGGTCCTATTTCCCTCGGCCTTCGGCCTCTGGAAATATAAACCTCTTCTGGTCACTCACAGTTCCTCGGGGCGCATAGACGTGCACTAGTGACCTCATTGGCAGTCTGTATGTGTATAATGCATGAAAGTCCAATAACCTAAAAGTGGATTTTTGTGCTCGTATAGTAACAAGGCCCGTAACTACACAATTGCCAGTGGGGGTACCCAAACGTCTAGATATTGCAATATTTCCAGATGAATATCAGACTTTCAATGGGTGGATTTATTTTCTTTAGGAAGACATACTACGTATGTATATTAATAGTCGAATATGAAAATTGACCAAGTTGCTAAAATGGCACAGGCATGATTGTGATGGACAGGACTCCCCTGATTGAACGTGTTTGTTAAATAATGATTTATTTGATTACCTCCTCAAGGGATATATTGCCATTAGATCAACTCGTCATCCCTATATCAAATTCAAGGGTATTTGAAGGTAAGGTAATGCAATTAATATGTGATTTACTGTTGTGTCATTCCAGACATTTGGACCCTTACAAGTTTGCCGACATCAATGCGCAGCGATGGCATCTGAAGTGGCTAGTGTGAGTCTGGAAGAAGACAACGGTGCAAGTGACAAGCCAACTGGTACACAGCAAACTCCATCATCCTCAGAGAGAGCAGATGATGTGGTTCCTATGGAAACAGATGAAGCAACTGAAGACAAAAGGCCAGAAACTGAGGTAAGCATTAACATTTCAGGAGTTGCCTGATTGCAAGTTATGCAAAAGTCCATGTGAAAGGAATAATAAGAATGAAAGGATTTACAGCATTCGAATTACTTAATATTTTTTTTTATCGTAACCATGTTGTATTTACTATGCACTGTAACATTTTGAAATAACATGGCAGCAAATTTGATATTTACAATCGCTGTCTTGTGTTTTTCTCCAATTTTGTAGGATAAACCAAGCAGTGATGCCGACCAACTGACAACTTCCAATGAGGACGAAGACTGGAGCAGAGCTCAGCAGTGCTCGTCAGCTTTTGTCATTGAAGTATTTCAGTGTAAGCTGTGCTCCAGTTTCAACTCAACACGAAAGACGGCCATCACCGAGCATCTAAAGGTAGCTAGCATCACATCATACCTTGTTATGGCCCAACTATAGCAATGGTCCCAAGTGTAGTTGGACAGCCCCAACTGTAGTTGGGACAGACCTTGCTGTAGTTGGGACAGTTCTAACCGTAGTTGGGACAGCCCTTACTGTAATTGGGACAGCCCTTACTGTAATTGGGACAGTCTTTGCTGTGGTTGGGACAGTTCTAACCATAGTTGGGACTGTCCTAACTGTAGTTGGGACAGTCTTTACCAAAGTTGAGTCAGTCCTTACCGTAGTTGTGACAGTCTTAATCGTAGTTGGGACAGTCCTTGCTGTAGTTGGGACAGTCCTTGCTGTAGTTGGGACAGTCCTTGCTGTAGTTGGGACAGTCCTTGCTGTAGTTGGGACAGTCCTTGCTGTAGTTGGGACAGTCCTTGCTGTAGTTGGGACAGTCCTAACCGTAGTTGGGACAGTTCTAACCATAGTTGGGACAGTCCTAACTTAATTGGGACAGTCTTAACCCTGGTTGGGACAGTCCTAACCCTAGTTGGAACAGTCCCTGTCCCCACTATACTATAGTTGGGTCGATGCTATATTTCAGGCATTACAAAGTCTATTTTTTTGATTTACAATTCCGTACTAATTCAGAATGATACAAGTTAAGTTTTCTTTCGGATTAATCTTGAAAATACTAATAATGAAATATGATCATCTTTTTGAGAGAAAATTCTGTTAAGGTTTGATACTACATGTTTGTCAATTTTTCCAATACAGGTAGCTTTACAATTAACTTTCAGTTGAGAAAAAGGAAATCAAATTTACACTTTCTAAATCTCTGCGAATAAAAGGAAATGTTGGCATTTTGTTTGACTCTCTCATGCTTATCTTTCTCATTTGCCAAATAAGGACAAGCATGCTGGAGAATGGGAGACTCTCAAAGATGCAGACAACCCGTCCTCCCTTGCCACAAGCAGCAAGGAGAATTCTTTGACTAAAGGTGACTTGGAGGAGATGTTGGAGAGAGAACTGACGAGGAGGAACCAAGGAAAGGCTGATATCACTCCTACTGCAACCCCAAAGCAGGTACAGAATTTGTTCATCCGAAGAAAGTGGACACTCTTCCAGACCATACAAATCCACACAAAGAAATGTTTGGAGGATGGTTTTATCTTTTACCTAATTTTGATGCTGTGAAGTTGTGACGTAGGACGTATTCTGGTATGAATGTCACTGCTTTTGTCTGTGATTGTTGTCGCCTCTGCCTCAGACTGCTAACGTTGACGTCTTTCCCATCAATAGATTTCACAAACATTGACTTGTTAATCAAAAAGACAAACATTTTATTAGTGCCAATACCTCTGTCCTTAAACAACTACTTGAGCCAGAAATGAGTTGTACGTTATTAAAAAGTCATTTTGGAATTTTATAATTTGGTTCATTCAAAAGTGAACCATCTTGTTATCTATTTCCTATTACAGAGTACCGTCATTGCTGTTCCAGTACAGCAAGCAGTGTGTAGGGGCCCACAGAAGATCACTGGTGCAGTGCCTGTTGGAAACAACGCCGTCTTCTTACCCTTTGTCTCTGTGCAGCCCAACCTCCAACCAAAATTAGTCAGAGTGCCTATGCAGTCAACCTCTAGAAGAGGACCAGGCCGTCCCAAATCTCTGTTGCCAAAAGTGGTCAGGATTGAAAGCTTGCAATCCAAAGTAGCCCCCCAAGGAGCTTCTGTCCAAAGTAAACAAGGCCAGGCAGCTCCACCTGTGCCTAGCCAGATTTCCTTGAGACCGGGGCTCAGACAAAGTGCAAATCGCAAACCCAAAGAATTTAAGGACTTTGTGGTACTCTCTCCTGGGAAGCGAAACTCGGCGTCTGGGGACAAATCCAATGGTGATGATAGTGATGATGATTTTGATGTTGAGGAGGCGACAGATGAGGATTTAGCAGAAGATGCACATGAAGCAGACAAGCAGAGCGATAAGAAGGTTCAAGAGTCGGAGAAGGAACTTGAGGATAGACCTAAGGAGTCCCAGCAGAGCCAGGCAGTTTCCCCTTTGAAGGAGCAAAATGTTGTGAAGAAGAAGTTCCAGTGTCCAGATTGCTTGATGCGATTCGCATCAACAGAAAGCTTAAAACGCCATAAAGACTTGAAGAGGTGCATCGGGATACCAATTACCGGCAAGGAGTTCCCCTGTCCAGACTGTAAGTATGTCGGCACCGCTGTGACCAGTCTAAAAGTACACATGCAGAGTCACAAGCAACGACGACAAAAGAAATACGGCTGTGTGCATTGCAAGAAGGGCTTCACATCCATCAAGGGAGTAAAGGTACACAGACGCAACAACTGCTGTCCGGCCTTGAAACAGAAGAAACCCAAGGGGCCCCGGATGTATCCCTGTGAGCTGTGTGGCAGACAGTGCAAAGAGAAGAGGGGACTGACAGAGCATATGGCATCCCACAGCGAAATCCGCCAACACAAGTGTGACTTCTGCAAAAAGGGGTTCAAGACTTCTGGAGCGCTGCGCCGGCACCGCAAGAAACATCAAGACCGATTCTTCTACTGTGACCTGTGCAAATTCAAGAGCAGGTGGCGGTCAAGCTTGAAGACTCACTTTGAAGCTCATCATGCTGAAGATACCAGAGAGTGGCTGCAGTGTCCTCAGTGTCCACACCAGACCAAGAACAAGTACTACCTGAAGCGTCATATTGAGTCACACACCGACACTCGCATGTTCATCTGTGAAGTCTGTGGCAAAGACTACAAGACCCAGGTCATCCTTAATTGTCATCGGGAGACTCACCAAAATGGTGTGTACCCTTGCGAGAAATGTGACTACGTCGGCAGGACCAAGATGCAACTGTACTCCCATCAACTTGTTCACATTCCTCGGGACAAGATGACTTTCAAGTGTGATCAATGCAATTGGGTAGGGAAACGTAAGAGTGAATTGAGCATCCACTACCGCAAACACTCCGCCTTGAAACTCTACCAGTGCGGGGCGTGTGGGAAATCCTACAAGCACAAGCATGCGCTGACTCGACACATGAATGAAAAACACTTTGGGAAGGCCTTAGACCTGAGCACACTGGAGGTGCATGAAATAAGTCCACACACTGGGGAGAACACGGTACTGCACACAGTGCAAGACATGATAGATAGGGCACAGATGGGGTTAAAGGTCACCCATGAAGGTCAATCCCTGAGTGGTATTCCGGCGATAGTTCAGGCGGCGCAGCAGTACCAGCTGATGCAGGGATCTGAGATGGTTGAAGAGGTCGAAGCTGATCACGCCGACCAAATGATCACGCATCAGAACCCAAACGTTGCGGTGACCTTTGAAATCACAACATCCGGTGGTGTTCATCGGAGAAGCCATGTGCAAACAGCACAATAAACTCTCAAAGACTGGTATCGCAAAAACGGTACAAAAAGAGATCCTAACGAACTTCATCCATGAACAGTTTTCGATTGTAATTTGGTCCATGGAACACACTTTGAAATCACAACATCCGGTGGTGTTCATCGGAGAAGCCATGTGCAAACAGCACAATAAACTCTCAAAGACTGGTATCGCAAGAACAGTACAAAAAGAGATCCTAACGAACTTCGTTCATGAACAGTTTTCGATTGTAATTTGGTCCATGGAACACACTTTGAAATCACAACATCCGGTGGTGTTCATCGGAGAAGCCATGTGCAAACAGCACAATAAACTCTCAAAGACTGGTATCACAAGAACAGTACAAAAAGAGATCTTAACGAACTTCGTTCATGAACAGTTTTCGATTGTAATTTGGTCCATGGAACACACTTTGAAATCACAACATCCGGTGGTGTTCATCGGAGTAGCCATGTGCAAACAGCACAATAAACTCTCAAAGACTGGTATCACAAGAACAGTACAAAAAGAGATCCTAACGAACTTCGTTCATGAACAGTTTTCGATTGTAATTTGGTCCATGGAACACACTTTGAAATCACAACATCCGGTGGTGTTCATCGGAGAAGCCATGTGCAAACAGCACAATAAACTCTCAAAGACTGGTATCACAAGAACAGTACAAAAAGAGATCTTAACGAACTTCGTTCATGAACAGTTTTCGATTGTAATTTGGTCCATGGAACACACTTTGAAATCACAACATCCGGTGGTGTTCATCGGAGTAGCCATGTGCAAACAGCACAATAAACTCTCAAAGACTGGTATCGCAAGAACAGTACAAAAAGAGATCCTAACGAACTTCGTTCATGAACAGTTTTCGATTGTAATTTGGTCCATGGAACACACTTTGAAATCCCAACATCCGGTGGTGTTCATCGGAGAAGCCATGTGCAAACAGCACAATAAACTCTCAAAGACTGGTATCGCAAGAACAGTACAAAAAGAGATCCTAACGAACTTCGTTCATGAACAGATTTCAATTGTAATTTGGTCCATGGAACACACTTTTGAACTAGTAAACATGCCATTGCATTTGTGTAATCTGCTGGCATTGGGTGTACATGTGTATTGTCCATCCCAGATGAACGGGTGTCATGTTCAATGAGTGAACATTTCAGGTAAGGTTGGTGAATTTTGTTTCGAGAATGAAAAAAAAAATGGGGCACTTTCCAAACCCTGGCTTTATTCCTTGCTTTGGCTCTATCTTCTTTAAAATCCTTGAGAAACCTGTAGAACTAAATGGTATAGAAATATTGAGTGGCTCAGAGTGGAATAGGAGGAATATTATTGCATGGTAAAATCTGGACTGTTCTATTTCAGGAGGCGAAAGCTGAGTGAAATGAACAAGTCCAGATTTTACCAAGCGATAATATTCCTCCCATTTCACAATCAATATTTGTTTTGATATCACTGACAATAGATCCTTGTCATTTGATTTACACTTAAAATTCACTTCTATTTCAATACAAAATAGGTGGAAAATGTATTGCTTTCTTCCAAACCACCCCTTCAAGTAATGGTTGAACCCAACTCTGTAGCTACTGGCTCTTGGCAACAATCATGATAATCTGTGCTATGCGCATTGCTCAGTGCGCACACCAGCATGCATTTGCACACAAATACTGCGCCATGGAACAAGGATGATCCTAACTGTTGAATAGTAAATCCCATTTACCATGGGTGAATGGGACTTTTTGAGCCCCGGTGTGAATGGGAGGAATAATATGAATGTCGCGTGATTCAAGTTCCAACAATTAAATCACAAGGATCTGTATGTCAGTTATATAAAAGTTCTTGTTACACCCAATTTTGTAAAATATGATGTTCCTATAGCAGAAAAAAACACTATTGAACCGAGGAACCAGATGTACTGAACTCTTTAATCTCAGTGGTGCACCCAGGATTCGGTTGGGGGGGGGGGAGGGGGGGGGGGGATCTTAGAAGTTACAATTTTTTTCAAAACATCTTGCCCAAAATTTTTTGCAGCAGAAAAAAAATGGTTTTTTTTAGGGGGGATGGCGGACTTACACCCCTATTATACTACTCGAAAAAAGGTCACATACATATCACCAACGTCAAATTGTGGGACTAAAAAAAAATTGACAACCTCTGGAGGGACGGGGGGGGGGGGGGGGGCTGCCCCTTGGGTGCGCCACTGTTTAATCTGGAGATGATGGTGGCTTATTGAAAAACTAAAGACTCGAGCATGGTTCAGCTCATCACCCATTCGATTACAAGAACATCGTACATGTGCCTTTCGTATTGAGTCATACTGTTACTTAATATGGTTGTAAGGGATTTTTTTTCGGGGTTTTTAATGGCTTTGGAGCAAAAGCGTCTTGTGGAGTGTCAAAAAAAATTTGGGGGACACTTGATTTAGGAAAATAAACATTTCAAGATGCATGTATAAATTGTTCATATTTTGAATTTTGTACAAACTAATTGAGAGGAGCAACTGAATGGTTAGACAATCACAAGTTAAGTACTTTTTATTTCCTTTTTCTCATTGTTAAGTTCAAGAGTTGCTACATGAAGTGTTAATTACATTGGGTTTTAAATTTATTCAGTTGAAAAATGGTGTATATACTGTTTGCAGGAGTGGGTAATTGTTTGGTCACATAGAAATCTACAGGTACTTGTACATTGGTAATTTTTAATTTCACGCTTATTGGTTAAAAATTAGCTTTTATGAAATAAAATATACATGTAATTAAGTCGCCATTTGGTCCATGGAACACACTTTGAAATCACAACATCCGGTGGTGTTCATCGGAGAAGCCATGTGCAAACAGCACAATAAACTCTCAAAGACTGGTATCACAAGAACAGTACAAAAAGAGATCTTAACGAACTTCGTTCATGAACAGTTTTCGATTGTAATTTGGTCCATGGAACACACTTTGAAATCACAACATCCGGTGGTGTTCATCGGAGAAGCCATGTGCAAACAGCACAATAAACTCTCAAAGACTGGTATCGCAAGAACAGTACAAAAAGAGATCTTAACGAACTTCGTTCATGAACAGTTTTCGATTGTAATTTGGTCCATGGAACACACTTTGAAATCACAACATCCGGTGGTGTTCATCGGAGAAGCCATGTGCAAACAGCACAATAAACTCTCAAAGACTGGTATCACAAGAACAGTACAAAAAGAGATCCTAACGAACTTCGTTCATGAACAGTTTTCGATTGTAATTTGGTCCATGGAACACACTTTGAAATCACAATATCCGGTCGTGTTCATCGGAGAAGCCATGTGCAAACAGCACAATAAACTCTCAAAGACTGGTATCGCAAGAACAGTACAAAAAGAGATCTTAACGAACTTCGTTCATGAACAGTTTTCGATTGTAATTTGGTCCATGGAACACACTTTGAAATCACAACATCCGGTGGTGGTCATCGGAGAAGCCATGTGCAAACAGCACAATAAACTCTCAAAGACTGGTATCGCAAGAACAGTACAAAAAGAGATCTTAACGAACTTCGTTCATGAACAGTTTTCGATTGTAATTTGGTCCATGGAACACACTGTTGAACTAGTAAACATGCCATTGCATTTGTGTAATCTGCTGGCATTGGTTGTACATGTGTATTGTCCATCCCAGATGAACGGGTGTCATGTTCAATGAGTGAACATTTCAGGTAAGGATGGTGAATTTTGTTCCGAGAATGAAAAAAAATGGGGCACTTTCCAAACCCTGGCTTTATTCCTTGCTTTGGCTCTATCTTTGAGAAATCCTTGAGAAACCTGTAGAACTAAATGGTTCAGAAATATTGAGTGGCTCAGAGTGGAATGGGAGGAATATTATTGCATGGTAAAATCTGGACTGTTCTATTTCAGGAGGCGAAAGCTGAGTGAAATGAACAAGTCCAGATTTTACCAAGCGATAATATTCCTCCTATTTCACAATCAATATTTGTTTTTGATATAACTGACAAATAGATCCTTGTCATTTGATTTACACTAAAAATTCACTTCTATTTCAATACAAAATAGGTGGAAAATGTATTTCTTTCTTCCAAACCACCCCTTCAAGTAATGGTTGAACCCAACTCTGTAGCTACTGGCTCTTGGCAACAATCATGATAATCTGTGCTATGCGCACTGCTCAATGCGCACACCAGCATGCATTTGCACACAAATACTGCGCCATGGAACAAGGATGATCCTAACTGTTGAATAGTAAATCCCATTTACCATGGGCGAATGGGACTTTTTGAGCCCTGGTGTGAATGGGAGCAATAATATGAATGTCGCGTGATTCAAGTTCCAACAATTAAATCACAAGGATCTGTATGTCAGTTATATAAAAGTTCTTGTTACACCCAATTTTATAAAATATGATGTTCCAATAGCAGACAAAAACACTATTGAACCGATGAACCAGATGTACTGAACTCTTTAATCTCAGTGGTGCACCCAGGATTTGGGGGGGGGGGGGGGGGGATCTTAGAAGTTACAATTTTTTTTAAAACATCTTGCCCAAAATTTTTTGCAGCAGAAAAAAAAAGGTTTTTTTTAGGGGGAAGGGCGGACTTACACCCCTATTATACTACTCGAAAAAAGGTCAAATACATATCACCAAGGTCAAATTGTGGGACTAAAAAAAAATTGACAACCTCTGGAGGGACGGGGGGGGGGGGGCTGCCCCTTGGGTGCGCCACTGTTTAATCTGGAGATGATGGTGGCTTATTGAAAAACTAAAGACTCGAGCATGGTTCAGCTCATCACCCATTCGATTACAAGAACATTGTACATGTGCCTTTCATATTGAGTCATACTGTTACTTAATATGGTCGTAAGGGATTTTTCTTTCGGGGTTTTTAATGGCTTTGGAGCAAAAGCAACCTAGGGAGTGTCAAAAAAAGTTAAACAATTGAAAACTATTGCATTTTGGGGGACACTTGATTTAGGAAAATAAACATTTCAAGATGCATGTATAAATTGTTCATATTTTGAATTTTGTACAAAATAATTGAGAGGAGCAACTGAATGGTTAGACAATCACAAGTTAAGTACTTTTTATTTCCTTTTTCTCATTGTTAAGTTCAAGAGTTGCTACATGAAGTGTTAATTACATTGGGTTTTAAATTTATTCAGTTGAAAAATGGTGTATATACTGTTTGCAGGAGGGGGTAATTGTTTGGTCACATAGAAATCTACAGGTACTTGTACATTGGTAATTTTTAATTTCACGCTTATTGGTTAAAAATTAGCTTTTATGAAATAAAATATACATGTAATTAAGTCGCCATTTGGTCCATGGAACACACTTTGAAATCACAACATCCGGTGGTGTTCATCGGAGAAGCCATGTGCAAACAGCACAATAAACTCTCAAAGACTGGTATCACAAGAACAGTACAAAAAGAGATCCTAACGAACTTCGTTCATGAACAGTTTTCGATTGTAATTTGGTCCATGGAACACACTTTGAAATCACAACATCCGGTGGTGTTCATCGGAGAAGCCATGTGCAAACAGCACAATAAACTCTCAAAGACTGGTATCGCAAGAACAGTACAAAAGAGATCCTAACGAACTTCGTTCATGAACAGTTTTCGATTGTAATTTGGTCCATGGAACACACTTTGAAATCCCAACATCCGGTGGTGTTCATCGGAGAAGCCATGTGCAAACAGCACAATAAACTCTCAAAGACTGGTATCGCAAGAACAGTACAAAAAGAGATCCTAACGAACTTCGTTCATGAACAGATTTCAATTGTAATTTGGTCCATGGAACACACTTTTGAACTAGTAAACATGCCATTGCATTTGTGTATTCTGCTGGCATTGGGTGTACATGTGTATTGTCAATCCCAGATGAACGGGTGTCATGTTCAATGAGTGAACATTTCAGGTAAGGATGGTGAATTTTGTTCCGAGAATGAAAAAAAGTGGGGCACTTTCCAAACCCTGGCTTTATTCCTTGCTTTGGCGCTATCTTCTTTAAAATCCTTGAGAAACCTGTAGAACTAAATGGTTCAAAAATATTGAGTGGTTCAGAGTGGAATGGGAGGAATATTATCGCTTGGTAAAATCTGGACTGTTTTATTTCAGGAGGCGAAAGCTGAGTGAAATGAACAAGTCCAGATTTTACCAAGCGATAATATTCCTCCCATTTCACAATCGATATTTGTTTTTGATATAACTGACAAATAGATCCTTGTCATTTGATTTACACTTAAAATTCACTTCTATTTCAATACAAAATAGGTGGAAAATGTATTTCTTTCTTCCAAACCACCCCTTCAAGTAATGGTTGAACCCAACTCTGTAGCTACTGGCTCTTGGCAACAATCATGATAATCTGTGCTATGCGCATTGCTCAATGCGCACACCAGCATGCATTTGCACACAAATACTGCGCCATGGAACAAGGATGATCCTAACTGTTGAATAGTAAATCCCATTTACCATGGGCGAATGGGACTTTTTGAGCCCTGGTGTGAATGGGAGCAATAATATGAATGTCGCGTGATTCAAGTTCCAACAATTAAATCACAAGGATCTGTATGTCAGTTATATAAAAGTTCTTGTTACACCCAATTTTATAAAATATGATGTTCCTATAGCAGAAAAAAACACTATTGAACCGAGGAACCAGATGTACTGAACTCTTTAATCTCAGTGGTGCACCCAGGATTCGGTTGGGGGGGGGGAGGGGATCTTAGAAGTTACAATTTTTTTTAAAACATCTTGCCCAAAATTTTTTGCAGCAGAAAAAAAATGTTTTTTTTTAGGGGGAAGGGCGGACTTACACCCCTATTATACTACTCGAAAAAAGGTCAAATACATATCACCAAGGTCAAATTGTGGGACTAAAAAAAATTTGACAACCTCTGGAGGGACGGGGGGGGGGGGGGCTGCCCCTTGGGTGCGCCACTGTTTAATCTGGAGATGATGGTGGCTTATTGAAAAACTAAAGACTCGAGCATGGTTCAGCTCATCACCCATTCGATTACAAGAACATTGTACATGTGCCTTTCATATTGAGTCATACTGTTACTTAATATGGTCGTAAGGGATTTTTCTTTCGGGGTTTTTAATGGCTTTGGAGCAAAAGCGACCTAGGGAGTGTCAAAAAAAATTAAACAATTGAAAACTATTGCATTTTGGGGGACACTTGATTTAGGAAAATAAACATTTCAAGATGCATGTATAAATTGTTCATATTTTGAATTTTGTACAAAATAATTGAGAGGAGCAACTGAATGGTTAGACAATCACAAGTTAAGTACTTTTTATTTCCTTTTTCTCATTGTTAAGTTCAAGAGTTGCTACATGAAGTGTTAATTACATTGGGTTTTAAATTTATTCAGTTGAAAAATGGTGTATATACTGTTTGCAGGAGTGGGTAATTGTTTGGTCACATAGAAATCTACAGGTACTTGTACATTGGTAATTTTTAATTTCACGCTTATTGGTTAAAAATTAGCTTTTATGAAATAAAATATACATGTAATTAAGTCGCCATTTGGTCCATGGAACACACTTTGAAATCACAACATCCGGTGGTGTTCATCGGAGAAGCCATGTGCAAACAGCACAATAAACTCTCAAAGACTGGTATCACAAGAACAGTACAAAAAGAGATCTTAACGAACTTCGTTCATGAACAGTTTTCGATTGTAATTTGGTCCATGGAACACACTTTGAAATCACAACATCCGGTGGTGTTCATCGGAGAAGCCATGTGCAAACAGCACAATAAACTCTCAAAGACTGGTATCGCAAGAACAGTACAAAAGAGATCCTAACGAACTTCGTTCATGAACAGTTTTCGATTGTAATTTGGTCCATGGAACACACTTTGAAATCCCAACATCCGGTGGTGTTCATCGGAGAAGCCATGTGCAAACAGCACAATAAACTCTCAAAGACTGGTATCGCAAGAACAGTACAAAAAGAGATCTTAACGAACTTCGTTCATGAACAGTTTTCGATTGTAATTTGGTCCATGGAACACACTTTGAAATCACAACATCCGGTGGTGTTCATCGGAGAAGCCATGTGCAAACAGCACAATAAACTCTCAAAGACTGGTATCGCAAGAACAGTACAAAAAGAGATCTTAACGAACTTCGTTCATGAACAGTTTTCGATTGTAATTTGGTCCATGGAACACACTTTGAAATCACAACATCCGGTGGTGTTCATCGGAGAAGCCATGTGCAAACAGCACAATAAACTCTCAAAGACTGGTATCACAAGAACAGTACAAAAAGAGATCCTAACGAACTTCGTTCATGAACAGTTTTCGATTGTAATTTGGTCCGTGGAACACACTTTGAAATCACAATATCCGGTCGTGTTCATCGGAGAAGCCATGTGCAAACAGCACAATAAACTCTCAAAGACTGGTATCGCAAGAACAGTACAAAAAGAGATATTAACGAACTTCGTTCATGAACAATTTTCGATTGTAATTTGGTCCATGGAACACACTTTGAAATCACAACATCCGGTGGTGTTCATCGGAGAAGCCATGTGCAAACAGCACAATAAACTCTCAAAGACTGGTATCGCAAGAACAGTACAAAAAGAGATCTTAACGAACTTCGTTCATGAACAGTTTTCGATTGTAATTTGGTCCATGGAACACACTGTTGAACTAGTAAACATGCCATTGCATTTGTGTAATCTGCTGGCATTGGATGTACATGTGTATTGTCCATCCCAGATGAACGGGTGTCATGTTCAATGAGTGAACACTTCAGGTAAGGATGGTGAATTTTGTTCCGAGAATGAAAAAAAATGGGGCACTTTCCAAACCCTGGCTTTATTCCTTGCTTTGGCTCTATCTTCTTTAAAATCCTTGAGAAACCTGTAGAACTAAATGGTATAGAAAATATTGAGTGGCTCAGAGTGGAATGGGAGGAATATTATCGCATGGTAAAATCTGGACTGTTCTATTTCAGGAGGCGAAAGCTGAGTGAAATGAACAAGCCCAGATTTTACCAAGCGATAATATTCCTCCCATTTCACAATCAATATTTGTTTTTGATATAACTGACAATAGATCCTTGTCATTTGATTTACACTTAAAATTCACTTCTATTTCAATACAAAATAGGTGGAAAATGTATTTCTTTCTTCCAAACCACCCCTTCAAGAAATGGTTGAACCCAACTCTGTAGCTACTGGCTCTTCAGAACAATCATGATAATCTGTGCTATGCGCACTGCTCAATGCGCACACAAGCATGCATTTGCACACATTGTTCATTGTTCATTGTTCATTGTTCATTTATTTTCCACAGTGCCACACATTTTTAATGATCGTAATTAATACAAAAAAGATACTATATAAACAGATAGTGAGACTGTAGAGGAACCCACTAAGAAGCTAAGCTTGTAATCGTAGGCCCCTTGTAAACAAATTTAATACACAAATACTGCGCCATGGAACAAGGATGATCCCAACTGTTGAATAGTAAATCCCATTTACCATGGGCGAATGGGACTTTTTGAGCCCCGGTGTGAATGGGAGCAATAATATGAATGTTGCGTAATTCAAGTTCCAACAATTAAATCACAAGGATCTGTATGTCAGTTATATAAAAGTTCTAAAATATGATGTTCCAATAGCAGACAAAAACACTATTGAACCGAGGAACCAGATGTACTGAACTCTTTAATCTCAGTGGTGCACCCAGGATTTGGGGGGGGGGGGGGGGGGGTTCTTAGAAGTTACAATTTTTTTCAAAAAATCTTGCCCAAAATGTTTTGCAGCAGAAAAAAAGTGTTTTTTTTTTAGGGGGGAGGGCGGACTTACACCCCTATTATACTACTCGAAAATAGGTCACATACATATCACCAAGGTCAAATTGTGGAGGCCCCCCCCCCCCCTTGGTTGCGCCACTGTTTAATCTGGAGATGATGGTGGCTTATTGAAAAACTAAAAACTCGAGCATGGTTCAGCTCATCACCCATTCGATTACAAGAACATCGTACATGTGCCTTTCATATTGAGTCATCCTGTTACTTAATATGGTCGTAAGGGATTTTTCTTTGGGGTTTTTAATGGCTTTGGAGCAAAAGCGACTTATGGAGTGGCAAAAAAAATAAACAATTGAAAACTCTTTGAAATTGAAAACTGATTGAGGAAAATAAACATTTCAAGATGCATGTATAAATTGTTCATATTTTGAATTTTGTACAAACAAATGAATTGAGAGGAGCAACTGAATGGTTGGACAATCACAAGTTAAGTACTTTTTATTTCCTTTTTCTCATTGTTAAGTTCAAGAGTTGCTACATGAAGTGTTAATTACAGTGGGTTTTAAATTTATTCAGTTGAAAAATGGTGTATATACTGTTTGCAGGAGTGGGTAATTGTTTGGTCACATAGAAATCTACAGGTACATGTACATTGGTAATTTTTAATTTCACGCTTATTGGTTAAAAATTAGCTTTTATGAAATAAAAGGGTGATATAAAATAAACTGAAATTGTTGGAGACAGTTGATTGACTGATACCTTATACATGTATATAACACATCCACAGAAAGTGCAAACTGTGCACACCAAAAAGAAATCTACTCTAGAATATTTGATTCCTTAATTCAAGAAATATGTTTTTTTGGCTTTCCTGCATACATGTAGTTGCGGAAAAGCCTTTTTTTTTGGTTCTTATATTTTTCTTCTTCTTTTTGTCGCCTAAATCTCATAGACTTTGTACAGTTTTTTCTCAGTGCCACTTTTGGCACAAATCTTTGTCATACATGTACATCATTCAAAGTTACCACAGGCATAGCCCCTATAGCAAAGTTGTTAGGTGAAAGGTATTTGCACAAAATTTTGAAAATCGTGTGACATCATGATGGCGTCATCAAAAATGCAAGTTTTGAAAACACATAACGGAAAGTCAGATCGTCATGAAACTTGGTGGATAGCTAGATAATGGTGCTAGTATGCAAAATCCGACAAACAGACATAGATCTCTAGTTTTGATTTTGTAAATATTTATTTTGTTCAAGTTTGTAATTTAAATGGTTTAATAGAAGTTGTTGCTAATGAAGAGGCACACAAGCAAAGCCACGAGGGACATCAGCTGGCCACAAGAGGGCGTTCCTGCACCATTTGGGAGCCAGGGTGTGGTGTTGATCCAAACGGAGTTGCCCTCCGACGCATCCCTCAACTGCAAATGGAAAGATTTAATAATTGAAATTGGTGTTTGGCTCAGATAAGAGAAACAAGACTTTCAAACATTCCTCATCAATTTTCTTTGTTCAATACCCACACCTGTTCAGGCAGGTTACTTCAGCCTATCCCCATATATCTTCAAAACGAATGGGCCTTTATACATGTAATTAAGTCGCCATTTTACTTATTCCCGCGCTGTAATGACACCAGTACAACAGACATGAATCCAACATTTTGTCATAAGTTTATGTAGGCCTACTGCCACAGCTAAAAAAAATACAACTGTAAAATCTTGATTTTTTTTCAGATACACATATTGTTACCAAACTGCTTCAATGAACTTGTCATCATCTATTGTTTGTACTCGGCGTCGCTATTCGCTGAAATGGTTTCGTTATGGCGCCCGTAATTAGCTCATACATGACATATAAACTAAGGTCTACATAGGAGTGCAGGCCAGTAAATCAGTCCGAAACTGCCTACGCCGGCCAAATCACGATTTGCATGCCCTCAAATTCAGTATTACAGCATTTTGAACTAGGCCGTCAACTTGATGATTTGCAAGAGGACTGCGAGCTCGTATTTCTGTGAAATGTGGCTTATTTGGCAATCGAGCGTAGGCGTCCATTTTCAAAATGGCGATGGGCTTCAGGACTGCTTTTAGGGGTGATCATCTTTGGATGGAATTTTCTCTCAACTAATTGATTAACCCCCAAGAAAAAAAATGATGAAATAAGCTTTAATTTGATGTACTCTTGAACACATATGAGAGTCGTGCGTATTTTTCCTGATTTTCTGATGTGGGGGCATTTATCATTGGGGTATATGGAATTTTATTTACTGGTCTGCAACCATAGGGGCCCCACCTTCTGATGTCTGAATCCGTCTTGAGGCACGCTGAACTTGTACCCAGTTGGGCAGGCGTCGCTACTTGGGTCGTAGGAGACAGCGGATGTACTGATTGTCCAATCATCTGGGTCGGTCGTGCTCTGACAGGCGTACTTCAGCTTAGTGGAGCAGTCGTTGGAAAGGTACCAACGCCAGTCTGTTTTGCTGGTTCGAAAATAGAGAGGAAAATTGTCCAAGAATTATGGAAAGACGAGCAATAATGTACTTAGAGATGAAGATCTATGCGATACATAATTTAAGCCAAGAAACGCAGTAATGTAGCCTAAGCCCCGGCCCAGGTGGACCCTCTTAATTACCTCCCTACGTTACGGAGGGGAATGCAATGAAGACGTCGTCCAACCTGGGCTACCCAAGCCCTTAGTGTAGCCCTGACCCGACATTTGGGTATACGGTTGTGGCTATAATAGCTACCACCAGAAGGCCCGATATTTCATGAATATCAAGGCCCCCAATTCAAGTTGCACTGAACAATTAGAAATTACGCGCAATTAGTGAAGTCAGCCCATTTATTTATTTTTTTAAATCAGAGGCACAAAAAAATGTAAAAATTGTGTTTAAACCTTTTTTTCACCATACCTGATCCAAACGCATGATTCCTTGGTGAGCTTTGCTTCGGGTTGCCCTTCAGCCCATGTAAACAGGGCAGTCTTGATCAGGTCCGGTGTGATCATGTCCGTAGCTGGGTACTGCACGCGACACTTGACGAACTCAGTGAAGTCATAAATGACTCCCGCCCCGTTGGTTGGTCCGTCGTGTTTCAAACTAGAAAAAAAACACACCCAAATTAGATAGGCTTGAAAGTAGGAGCACTAAATTGTTTCTAAATAGTATGGTCACATAAAATGCTTGTACGATATCTAGTTATACCTGTGCTTTTAAATTAAGTATTGAAATTGTATATGTCTGAGCAGGCAAAGAAAAAAGGAACAAACCTATTCGATTTTTAACAGCATTTTTATTATTTGTTTATTTTTGTTTTTGCGGGTAAATGTCAAGACGATTTAAAGTTTATCCATTTTACTGCTGGTACTGATTGGTTACATCATAATCCAATTCATGTATGTCCTCGACCTTACGGATCTTGTGGTATGCTCACAAGGAACGTTTGCAAATAATCTCAAGGGTCAAGTTTGCTTCCAAATAAAAAAAAATTGAACGTTCATGAGCAGTTAGACACAAAGGAAAAAACCGTGGACATTTATAACAATATTTCATTCTTGTTTTTGTGTGTAAATGTTTATTGTTTTTGACGTGCTAGTTTTAAATGTTTTTTAAATATGTTTGTTCACATTCTTATTAATATCACATCTTATTTATTTGTCTTGTGTATTTTAATGTTCGTATATGTTTAATGTTCGTTTTGATGAATGTATTTTTTTAAATGTATGTTTTTTTTATTGTATTGGGACTGAATGCCTGTGGGCAATAGTGACTAGGTTTACTTTTTTTTTTAAAGTTCCATTCATCATGTTTTGTATTGCGTTTGTATCTTGTAGTGAGGGCGAATAATAATAATAATAATAATTACGATAATACCTTCGTTTGAATTTGTGCCTTGAGTAGGCCTACTGACACATGCGTGCGATTGTGATTTGTGATTCCACCACTGATAGTTGACAAAAGAAATCAAAATCAAACCAAAACGAAAAAGGCTCCTCATATTTACGGATATCTTTTTTACTTACTGTGTGCTGTTTCCGTAATGCGTGGAGTCACTGTAATAACGCAATGCGTTGGTAAGATTCTTAGTGCCGCACTGTGGATAATCTGTAAACTGAAAAAAGAAAGAAGTTGTTCAAACATATTCCCATTAAAGAGGACACACACAACATAATCAAAGTGTAATGTAAATATCACAAAATTGTTTTCCCTTTGTGGTTCATTTGAAAATAGCTTCAAACCTAACCTTATAGAGGCGAATGCTTCCCCACCACAAGTTTATATATAGTAACCATTAAGTACAAATATTTAATGGCTCAAAAATTGGTACCTTACATATCTCATCTGCAAGTCCTCCCAGTATATCTTGTGGATGTACACGCCCCCATGTGGGTAAACTTCGCCGCTTCCTGCAGTACTGCCTGTTGCAATCACTACGTTCTTTCCGGCCTGTTGAACAAAACAAAATGGTCATACTCCACCAACAAAAATGTCATTCACATCGATAGCTCTTTCATGCCCAGCAAAGAATTGTGCTTTGAACTCGGTGTAAAAACGAAAACATACACGATCTTGTATAAATGACTTTACGTCATAGTTTCGAGCTGCCATTGTGCACAATCTGATGAATACATTTCAACTCCGCCGATTTTTGTCGCGAAATCGTCGTTAAGTCATAATTCTCTATGCATTCGTGTGAGGCATGAACTGGTACTAAAAACCAAAAACTGACTGAAAAAAACACCAATAGGCTTTTCATCCAAAGTAGCCAAAGTAATATGCCTGAAAACCTCAAAATATGGCGAGGTGCGTCAGAGTTCCGGCACTATATTTTTAAGGGTTGGCCCACTCGCACAGAATAAATTGCGGACTAGCCTACACCGAGGGTGTAGTGCGAGTATATTTTGTACCTTTCTCATCTGCCTAGGCGTGGGCCACTGTCCACCGTACGTATTCTTCAGGTCTGCCGGAGTCAGTATGCGTTCTCCCAGGTAGTCTCTCAGAGGATTGTTGACCGAGTCGTCATTACCTTGATCAAACTTCTCCTGTAATAATCGTTAAAAGAGATAGGAAAACGTGAGAATTGTCGTTCTAGTCTTTTTTTCCTGTCTAGAATTGCACAAAGCATAACCAAGTTCGAAAAGGACGTCCATATCTAGCCTACGGAGACGTCTTTTGTCAGCATGTTTCAACGTACAGTTGTAACGGGCAAAGACATAAAGACAATAACTCTAATCAATTAAGAAATTCACATTGCATGCAACTAAAACAAGGGAAAGCAATACTTCACACAAATATGAAATTCAAAAATATACTGTTTATAAAAAAAAACACTCAAAGGCATTTTGTACAAAGCCCACTCCAGAACAAGAATCAGTTCGTAGTACAACTCCTTTGGTTCGGCACGCAAGCAGTTACAGCGAAACGTTTATTCTCAAATGAGCATGGTCAAAACTTCCGAAATCTTGATAATCTAATCTTGATACACGGGCAGTTGCCTAAGGACTTACGTTCATGTAGATCTTAACCATCTCCTCCCCGTTACCAGGGAGATTTATCCAATCAGCGATCTCCTTGATTCCGTCTGAGAAAAGCCTATCATACACACTGCACTCAAGGTCGATCGTACTGCCCAAGTGTGCCATGCGCATCTGCAAATAGTTGTGTGTAACAGTCGACATTGTGAAGATAATGATAAACAGATGTCTTTATACTTGTCAATACTTTATACTTGTCAATACTTTATACTTGTCAATACTTTAATATACATTTTAATTCGTGTCAATTCGGGTCAGTTCTCATCCTCAGGAATTATCCGAGCCCAAAGTTGACGCTATTTCTTTTTGATTTGCTTTGTACATGCAATTAAGGTGTCTAAATTAAACATCTTTCGTGCCGAAGGAGTTCAAATTCAAAGAAGCCAAGAGCTCGAAACACCGCTAATTAAAGTGTCATTCTTGCCACGCTTAACTTAAAATCTCATGGATTTCATTAAAAAAAGAAGAAGATTGTTAGGTTACTGCGAACCATTTGGTGAGTCGGGCAATTTGAAATATAGATCGTAAAATAGGAATGCCTGACTTTTCGACCCAAACAGCAGAATGTTTCTGAAGGCCAAATATGAAACTAATTTTAGGAGTACGAAGGTCTATTTATAGTTTTTAGATTGGTTTATTATTGGCTTTCTGATGTCATGAGTAGTGTATACCAGAGGGACCTTGAACAGACTGATCAATTTGCGGCCACCAATCGTCTGCAAAGGCCAGGGTTGTGACGATTCACTGATTTTCGCGACTCGAGTCGAGTGGAATCATTTTAATGAAGTGAGTCGAGTCGAGTCGAGTCATTCGGTCAAGAAGGGCGAAGTTCGCGCAAGGACTATAGTTGACCAATGGTTAACTAACGTTTGCCCGAACTCTGTCTAGTCAACGGTGGTTGACAACGCTAGTCGACTATTTGGAACCAGCCTACTGGGGTTGGTTGCTTCGCTGGTAACCAATAGCCGCGCGCATTCATAACGCTAGCAGACAGTCAGGATTCACAAGTTTTGCGATGACATTTGACAAGCGTTTGACTAGAGACGTTCGCACGTTGCTATCAGTGCGCAGGCGTAAGGTACGTCACAAATGAACCACTACTCGACTAATGGTCCTTGCCCGAACTTGGCCAAGGTCGCCAGTCGAGTCGAGTCAAGTCGAGTCGAGTCAAATATTTAGCTTGAGCCAGTTCGAGTCACTAATATTTGAACGCAATATATCAAATAAACAAGTTGTATAATTACACGTTCTATGTTTGTACATGTCAAGCGGCTGTTGTACAGTACCGTGCTGTATTCGCAAAGTGGCGTGACATACATTTTGCACCGTAAGTCATTGCTAATATCTTATGTAAAATTTTTCTTTTATTTTTAGGACACGATTCTTATTGCTGTATAGCTCCTAGTTGAGTTACAGTGACTCGAGTCGAGTCGATCGAGTCATTTACCCTCAGGGACTCGAGTCGAGTATTTATAGCCTTATACGCGTTATTGAAATCTTGGCTTCGTCTCTTTTCAGATTCGCCTCCTAGCTTAAGAAAAATTTCGAAGGAATTGAAATGAATCTGAAATTCAGTCGGAAATGATAACAGTAGACTTCTGTTTACCTCGTTAAAGCAAAACCAGTTGTCAATCTCCACTGCCCTGACACCCATGTTCAGTAGGTCCGTGAAGCTGAATTCCTGGTTGGCATAATTGTTGCAGTCCATTGGGTAAGGATTTGGAGGCGACCATGGACATGTGTCATTGACTTCCAGGATCCAATGATAAACAAAATGGGGAAAGAAGTATATGGTTAAATCTATAAGGCATTAGGTTTGACTTCAACGGTGTAATGTCTACGGTGTGTAGTGTGATATTTACCAGATATAATCGGTAGACCAGTGTATGCAACCGAGATCCGGAATATACAGTTATTTCTTAACTTCTTGCCCGCGTTGGTCGCAATAATACCGACTGATTTCACTTAAGGGGCAACGTCAGTGGTCACTTGTTACTCAAATAAAGAAACGACGAGGACATTATGTGACGAATTATTTATACACTTTTAATCGTTTTATAGTTAAAAAAGGGATATTTTCAGGTGACATTTGGGTCAGGAACGGAGGAACCTACCTCCATATCCCCATGCTCTGGTGTTGTACCCATTGTGTGCCTATGAAATAAAATGTGATACCAAAGACAAATTGTCAAGATAGTGGGCCTTGGTTATTCTTCGTCCCCATTCCAATAAAACGTGTCTTCCGATACCGATTGAGTTCAGGTGGAATATACAGCAGTAAATATTAAAAAAAAATATCAGACCACACGTACTTTGAAACGTCGAGTTACTAAATCGATTCTTTTAAGAATAAAACAATGTCAAAAAGAAAAATTTGCCTGCACGACGGTGCTATCGGAAACCTCATGTATTGACTTTACACCGTGCAAACCTTCAAGTCGTATGTAGAGTTGTACTGTAACGTGTTTAGGCTATGTATCTGAAGTTTATATATGGGTTGAAATTTGTCTTTAAATCAGTGTAGTATATCAGGACAATATGGTACGGTACTCCATCTTCCTGCTTGTAAAGAATCAAACAAGTATGAAAATGATGTGCCATTATCGTTTTCCATACAGGCTACGACATCATATCAACCATTTATATAAATTTCATGGACAAATTATACTGACTCACATCGAGCATTTGCAATCGATTCCAAGGTTCGTCAATCTGTTGGATGAATAAAACGCACACAATCCAACAAATCAAAAACAAGTACATTGATCAAAATCAAATTGCCGACCAATAAAGTGCGGGATTTATTCTTCGAATGATGAGTACGTAAACTACAACTGACTGGAAAACTAGGACTGCGACTGAACAGTTTCATTGGAAAAATCGAGAAGGCTGTTGGAGAACACTTGACATGATAAACAGTCTTTTGGTTAGGATCTAAAACAGTCCAATCCTCAAGTCTATTCTGAAACGACTATTGACTTTTCAGATTCCCACGGTTTTACATGGCGGCGAAATGTAATCCAAGGTGCCATCTATTATTGGACGTGTGGTATATAATTGAAGCCCAGTTAAATTATGACATAAAAATATTATGACCTTAAACTGGGCTTCAATTATATTGTATAGACAAATTTGGGTGATTTATTTTGTTTCAAATCACGTTGTCAAGTATATGCGTTTTAGATAAGAGACGATATTGTCTCCTGGTACATGTGGACCTGTGTGATATTTGTAGGTCTACTCAGTGATAAGATAGGACATGTCACCTTATCGACGAAGTATTCATATCAAGCCATTATTACAGGGCAAAGGCAAAATGCAAACAAACTTGTTAGATGTTTTGTAGGGTGAATTTCAGAATACAAATTAAATCCAGCGACACAATCGGCTTGTAGAGTAAAACTGAGCATCCATTGTCTTCTCGAGTTGGATTTCATTAATGCTCCAATTAATAATTGACGAAATATTGGACAATCGCCGATTTAGTTAAAGGGAGCTGGAATCAGAGAGAAAAAAAAAGAATCGTAGTGCTAATCAAGTGCAAATCTTTACTTTAAACAAATTAATTTAGCTTTCACCACCGGCAATTCTTTTTTTTTCAACTTGCCGGTTTCCGAAGTTGTTATTTTACGCCTGATGAACAGAGTTTGTTTATGATGTAAATCGAGGATACACACGTCAACATCATCGGTGAATCGAGGACAGGAACCAAATTGAGGACGACCTCATTAGAAAACGTGTACAAAACCAATGAGAGAGAGAGAGAGAGAGAGAGAGAGCTGTTGCGAAAAGGTTGAAGTACAAACAAAGGAAAAGGGAAGAGGAACAAAAGAAAATCCTCGAATGACACCATAAACAAACGTGATAGAACACGCATAGTTATTGGGAATTGTGACTATAAGGCGCATACAAAAAATGTATTCCAAACATTTCCAGACATAGTCATTTCCAAGTAACTACATTAAAAGGTGTGCCCCTAGTAACGTTTAATTGCCCTTCAATGCTTGGCAACAATTCAATCAAGTCTCACCTGTAACTCTCGTTGCTGTTTCGCTGTTGCTATCAGCCAATCATCGACAGGCACCTCACCCGGCATGCATTTGTGTGTATTGTCTCTGCACTGTATTCAAGAATTGTGGGAATTTAATTAGCATTTTGTTTAATTGAAGGTATATTGTGAGAAACAATAAAGGCAGCTTGACGTCAAAAAACAAACATTATACACAAAAAAAACACACCATAAAAACATACACGCGAAATAATAACATCACTGTCATAGGCAACTATCATTGGGTGGGGTTGGGTTGAGTTTGTTTTTGCATTCAATAGGGGACGTTGAACAAAAGAGGACAATGGGGTCCCCAATTCCCAAAGGTCCCCAATTTGGATTCGTGTACGAAACATATCAGAAGGTCTTCCTAAAAAGTTAGTATACAAACAAAAGAGGGACAATAGGGGGTCCCCGATTGCAGACAAATACACACTTGCTTGGGTTGGGTGGGTTGGGTTCGGTTGATTAACGAACTTGATTAAAGGCAGATAGGAACCTTTCTAGAAGTGTTCACGTTGCTGGTTATACCTGTGCGTTGTACCTTGAACATGACGAGTGGATGAGTTGTAAACTACCCTTAATCTTTGGGTTTTACCGTCTTGTATGGCTACTATTGCTGATAACTTCTTTTGATAAATTACTACGGGCAATAAACCTATTTATATATTCATATATAGAAGCATGTTAATTATACGCCCCTCCCGTTGCAGTATTACAAAATCATCTAAAATGAGTAGGTCTGTTTTTAAAATTAGCTTTGGATTTTGTCCGACTTATCGCTGTTATAGTGAACTAACAGTGATCCGCTGTCAGATCGAACAATTAATATACATGTATAGAAGACAAAGCTGTGACTTGAACGGGAGTCTCAGTCTACGGCTACGCGGCTACGGATTAGCATGTCGATATATAACAAATAACGAAGCCATAACCATCAACTACAGGCAATTCGGCCACGGCACAAGACCCAAATATGAGACTCTTACCTTCTTACAAGATACATCTTTGCTAATACCGGTGCAAGTCGCGTCTGCTTGAGCACCAACCTACCCATGCAGAAAACAAAACAAAAGCAACTTCATGAGAATACTACAATTAAGTCTGTGAATTTACGAGTCCGCTAACTGCTATAGATGACAACACAGTAAGAAGAACCATTTATTTTCAATGCGTGATTTGAAACATCCTTGAAATCCGTTTTTTTGAAGTTAAGTCTTTCTTCAGACGAAGATATTGGAGTTGACGTTCTGTAAGCGTAGAACGGCGTTATAAAAATACACCAAACGATCGATATTTAAGCACACCTGAGCGACTGCTGTCACCAAAAGGACGATGACTGCGACGAGCAACCGTGGACACGTCATGGTTGTAGCAATTATCAAATCACTGTGAAGGTCAGCTGCAGAACGACTGGATTTCAGTAGCGCCCTACGCACTTCTAAAAATGTGAGTGCTGTATTGTTTTTATGAGATCATGACTTACTCTGCTGCGCATGACCGTACAGGCGGTTATCTAATAACCTGGCTACCCTGGGCATAGTTTGAAAGGTTCGTGACCTTTATCGTTGCTTTTGATAAGAGTCCAATAAAAGTTACAACTTAAATATTTGCTCAATCAGATATTCAAAGTTTGTTTTGCGTATGGTAACAAGTGAACTATCGCATTTAACACTGAAACAAATTACTCGGACCTTAAAGGGATCATGGCATGAATTTTACTTTAGAACATAATTTTGTGCAACTTTTTACTCCTTTATAAAATGTACGAACACTTTTTCACATCCCATTTCTTGTTAATTTTATTGAAAAAGTGCAACTTTCATTATCAAACATTTAAAATCGTCCGTGTTTTTCCTGACGCAGTTTCTATGATGTCAGTTTAGGAAGATATACTGTTCAGTTAAGGGATTTTAATTCTGTTGAAACAGTGACTCAAAAACAAAATGCGCATTGAAAACATTTGTCGGAAAGGTTTGCTCGTTGCCTACTGTCATGTACTGAAACGACAACGGATCAACAAAGACAAGACAATTTACAACAATAAAGTATCAAACATTCTGGCAATCTTTGGTGCTGAAATAGCTGTAACATTAATGTTTCTGTCTAAAATGATATCGCACTTTTGCTCATGAATGTGGAAACCATTAGCATTAGCTTGAATATAGCAAAATTAAAGTTGAAAATAAACTGAAATGGGACACAAAGGTGCGTTTTTGAGGACTGCGTTAAAATACGTTATGTAGGTCATGTTATAATTAATATGCAGGGTGAGTCAAAAAGAAAATGACCTTATTACAATGTATTATTGCTCCTTTAAAGGAATCAAATTTGATACACCAATATGAAGAGCACGTTCCTCATTATCTTGAAAAAATAACTTAAATTGATCCATGCTCTCAGACGTTATGTACTAAATGAAACGATTTTACAGCTGTCTGTGAAACGCATTGGAAGCTATTTGAGCTGCAGACTACAAGCAGGGCATTCAAATGACATGTTCATATTCAAAAGCTGGATTGTGTTTGCGTCGGCCGGGTGATGTAAATTTAATATTAGGTTTGCCCTTCAACGACGTATTAATATTCAAGTCTGTTTTTTTTCTCACTTTCACTAGGGAACCGGGGCTTTAAATACTGAGTATACAGTGTTTATACGTTGTTGAAGAGAAAACCTAATATTGAGATTTTAATAATTTGAATTGTACTGTCAGTTTTGGTGTTTTGAATTTTTATCGGTATTCGTTTGCAAGTCTTGGTTCATTCTTGGAGCTAGGAAAACGTCTATGTTACGTTGCATTAAATGGGTTCTATCAGTCCACAGAATGGTTTAAACACAGTGACGTAGCCACGCGGGGGAGGGGGCGCAGCCCATGAAACCTTGTCGCCCCCCAGTCGCCCCCCACTGAGATTGTGAGTTTCTAAAAAAATTATCATTGATCTACATGACGCCCCCCATGAAATGTTCCAGCCCCCCAGCGCCCCCCGCCCCCGCCCACCCACTGAAAAATTCCTGGCTACGCCACTGTTTAAACATGATTACTGGTGGACATCTTGCTTTCTCAAAAAATAAATTCTCCTTTCCTTCCAGCCTGCTCATATTAATATGAAATGTGATACTGCATTTTGGCGGGTCAGATTGTATCATTTTAACTTCAAAAAAAAAATCGTGCATGCTTTCACTAACTCACGGCGCGACGAATTGATGCTGTTTTTATCCAAGACACCGCATACAAAAACAAACGGTAATGTAACGCACATGCAGGCACCAGACTACTCCTCGTTTGCATACGTGTTCAAAAATTTTGCACATGCATGATCCAATACCAGGGTGAGAGAGCAGGTAGTGGTAGGCGCGCACTGCTCGACACCCCGCGGACGAGGTCGACTACGGTCGGTCTAAAACGCAAGAGCACTACTAGGAATTATACAGTTGTTCCGTTTTGTGTTTGCTGCGTTATGTGCACTTCGATGTGTTTTACCCATAGAGCTATGTTAAATTACCCTGCATGCCGTGCATGTGTGCAGATGGTGGATTGCAATGCTAAGGTCGACAATATACTGCATGCACTATGCACATTAATGACCTGAATTTTTCGCTCGAGATCAAAGTTCACAATCAACGAAACTAGCAAGCAGTAGCCTGTGACTAGACTGGAACTTATCTGCAAGTTCAAAACTCGGTACAGGTAGGCGACATTTGCCATGATGTACGATGTTTGTATCGTTGGGGCCGGATTATGGGGTTCGTCAGCGGCCAGACACGCATCGTTGCCTGGTCGCAAGGTGTGTCTTATAGGACCTAGTGAACCACAGGAAAAGGTGAAGATTATTAGCTAGCTTAAAGGTGTTTACATCCAGGTTCGACCCTAGCGGCGGGCTATTCACTACCATTCTTGAAGTAGCCCGCTTGCGAGTCAAAAGTATGGAAATAAGGCAGGAAACTGGTACCTAGCTCTTCCAAATGGGGGCGCTGTTCAAAACTGAACATATTGTGCACACTGGAAAATAATGTGCTAATGGTTGTACAATATATGTAATGTTTTTTGAGCTGGTTTTCTAAGTTTGGGTTGATGTCAAAACTCTGTTACCATTTATGGAAATACTTACTGAAAAAGATAAAATTAACCAAGTTTTAAAAATCCGCCGGGGGGGGGCAAGTTGCCCCCTCTGCCCCCCTCTGGTTACGCCACTGCATGCTTCACACCAGTTCCGGTTGTGTGACCGCCACTGACACACAGACGACAGACATCATACAGACACCGTTGGATATTTTTTTTAACTCTTATTACATTTCGTTCCGTGTTCTGTAGGACCGCCCTGGTCGGGACATTTTTGCCTCTCACTACGACGCCGGGCGAAATGTGCGCAAATACCACGGATATCATCACACCAGAGGCTCGTTGACAACGAAAACGTTCCAAAGCCTTCTTCACTTGGAAGCTACTACAGGTAAAGTGTGCCTCCTTCAACTCAACTCTTGTCGTCTCCATCAAAACTTGGTTAATTTTATCAATGTAATCTTTGGAACATTTTCCAAAATGTATTCAGATGAGGATTTGATAGACCTAAAGATCAAAAAGTAAAAAAAAGATCATGAAGTCCAAATGCCGTTTGAAGCTATACGAAAGTTCCGACGATTGAGAGCTCTTTTACCCATGCACTACAACGCCCTCTTTGTAAAATTAGTACAACTAAAATTGCCTATAATATCTCGGAGCAAAATAGTTAATGACAAGCACAGCAATGTAGCGTAGAATCATCTATTACGTGTAATATGCCTACAATTTTGAAACAACTACATGTATATAGGCCTAAATAGTAAATAATGTGTGACCTGGTTGTGTGTTTTCAGGTGTCAAACTCAACGCAAAGGCGGGTTTCATGTTGTTTGGCAAGGATATACGCAACATTATGGTGCCATCTGCTAAGACAGAATGTCTTCTTTTGACGGCAGAGGGCGTCTGTGAAAGGTATCCATTCTTGGACACCAGCCGATATGGCGACACCGCCATGTTGTTACCAGTTGACGCCGGCCACGCCAACCCTCGAATGATCGTCCGCGCGCAGCAAAAGGCAGCCGCCCTCCAAGGCTGTGATATAATCGATGACGTGGTTGAGACGGTGGGGGAGTCGGGGGACCACACTCACGGCGAACCATTGATGAGGGTTGTGATGGAGAAAGGGCGCCCCCTACTGGCCAAGAAGGTGTTGCTATGCACAGGTGCTTTCACACAGCTCAAGAATCTTTTACCGTCCTCAACAAAGCTGGACTTGGAAATCCATGGGGCATTCACAGTTAAACTGGAAGTTGGGGGAGGGGATTTGGAAAAGTTTCGCACCATGCCTACTATGGCTTCCCACGGTGACCCCGAGCGGGATTGTTATATACTTCCTCCAATAAAGTACCCAGATGGTAAGGTCAAAGGTCATTTACCTTAAATTATTTTATATTACCCAAGATGTCGAAACCACCTTAGCTTTGTTGCACATTATGGTAGCAGCAAACAGCGTTTCTTACTAAAAACCAGTTCAAAGAAAAAAGACACAGTCATCACTGGAAAAAAAACTACAAGGAAACTCAGATTAAAAGTAAAACAAGTCTTCCAGAGTCGAGGGTTCGAGTTTCTTATTTTTGAAATAAGATCAAGTATTAAACGAAAGCCTCCTTTTAAGTAGCTCTTAACACAAACGAATTAAACCACGTAAGCACTCCGTTTGACGTGTGGGAATATCTGCAACTTCTTCTAAGTAAAGATGAAAAATAAATTCCACCGCTGCAGTGTTAATGTGACATACAATGTATATGTTTTTTTTTTATACATCCATCCAGGCAAACACTACATGAAGATAGGGCCTATGAACGATGACGAGCGAAGACTGATTACACTCGAGGATGTCAAAGGCTGGTTTCTGTCCCAGCCCGATCCGAAGTTGGTGAAAAATTACAAAGATATAATTTTGGCGGTTGTAAAAGGTAACTGAGGGGTTGAGGTATTATGACCACTATATTGAAGCTACAATTTCAAAAACGTGAAAGGAAAACCTCATCCAAAGACATAGCTAATAATACAAACGATACAATATTTACATATACATTTTATTTCTTACAACGAGGGATTTTTTAGGTTTATCCAATCTGTTTTTCCCCAGGGATTTGTTATTTATTGTTCAATGTCTCTTTTCTTGATATCCGTATACAACTTGAACATTTTATATATGACAAATATAAATTTAATAAGTTCCATTAAATTTAAGTTCCTAATATCAAGAAAGAGTTCCATTTCTGATAAAATATTTATTTGCAACCAATATTTATTGAAAAGTGAATATTTATTGAAGTGGACATTTATTGATAATGTTTTGAAAAATATCAAGTTCAATGCACAGGCTTCACTCCACTATCTGCCAAAACCAATGTGTGTGGACTGTCACGCCGACCAGACTCTAGATTCTTCCAACAGTATTATCAAAGTACAAGGATACTGCTATTGGATTACTTTTTTTAGTTCAAAATCTAAAGCAGCCACTCAATGCCTTGACTTTACAAAAATAACCAGTAGCCATTTCTTTTGTCTATTTCGTAGGTTTCAATCCAGTCTCTGTCAAAACCGATATGTGCGTATGTTCAAGTACGCCGACTGGACTCCCCTACTGTGATATGGTATCGCCCAGACTAGGCCTTGCGGTTGGTGGAAACGGCTGCGGGGCGATGCTATCTGATGAGGTGGGGAGGATGGCCGCTGAGATGATCGCTGGAGGGGAGAATTGGAATGGAGACATACCGAGGGAGATGCTGAAGGCTCAGTTCATCACACCGCCTTCAAACTTGTGATTTTAATAATGCAATAGCTCACATATATTTCTCTTCTTTAAAGTTTCGTTATTTCGAAGTGAACCATATCGTGCACGATCGTGCACGATCATTTGCGCTTTGGGCATTTTTTTATTCGAAGCAACAAATTTGCAAGAAATCTTGCATACTTCTTTGTTCGGTTGCTACCGGTACCATACATTTTCAGACACAGAAAAAATATATATCACATTTTGGGGTCTCGTATAGGCCAATGCCAACGCATATATTGCCAACGCATAAAGTGTGCCCGCTGAAACACTGTTTTAAAGCTACTTTCAATGATTTTCTGTGAACTTTTGGTGCAATAATTTTAAAGGGTATTTGGGATTAGTTTAATCTTCACTTTGAGTGAGTATTTCACATATAAAATGATCGAGAGCACCAAGGCAAATTATGGAGGACACCAATGTACATGCGGACACCAAATAGCAAAATAGTATCCCACCTTGTCTGTACAATCCAAGCTTGAACAAAAATTTAAAAAGCCCCCCCAAAAAAGCCGCGTCCCCGCGTCAATTCCGGAACTTTGGTCTGACCGGCCCAAATATTGGGTTTTTTTTGGCCTTACTTGTCTGCGTGATTACCAATGTTCCTAACTGCCTTCAATACGGCACTGACAGGCAGATAACAGTGTCAAAGTACTGTGCGTCGTCTCAAAACTTGACATTATTTTAAGTCTCTGTTTACACTGCTAGACTTTGTTGAGTTTGTTGACTCAATTAATGGCTTTCTGTCGATGATTGTTATCATTTTATTTTCGTGCAGTGTACATGTTAAGATAGAGGCTTACGGATAAACAGGTTCAAAGTTTAAGAGCTGTTATAAATACAGTATCAACATTATGTCTGCATTTAATAATAAGTGACATCGCACCATCCGATGTCAAGTTATGTACATGTTTATGTTAATAAAACAGCTATTCCTTTGAATTGTGCTACTGGAGTACCGATATGCATATTCATCATGGGCGCCGCGGGGTGGGGTTCCCCCAGGGGCAAGGGGGAGGTCCCCCCCCCCCGGAAAAGACAAAAAGGAGGAGAAAAAGAAGGGAAAAAAGAGGTGTGAAATCTAGTCATAGGCCTATTGCTATTAATTTAATACAAATAACATGTGGGCGTCTGCAGGGGTGTCAATGGGGTGGGTGGGCAAATGTTCCCCGCCTATGCACTCTCAAAAAAATATCAATTGAGAATATGCTAAAGAGAGAGTGCTAAGGATTTTTTTGGGGAAAATGTGCTTTGCCCCCCCCCCCGAAAAAAAATCCTGGCGACGCTTATGATATTCATGTAACCTTTGCCCGTCCCCTGCCCCATAAAAATGTTTTCGCCCCCAGTCGCCTCCCTCCATTGGAAATGTGTTAATCGTAAAGAAATCACAAAACCAAGATGAGCGGAATTAACCTGAAGTGCCTTTTTTAAACATTTGAAATTTGTTTTTGGTGAAAACCCTATTTTTCGCGATTGGATGTTTATTTTAACGCCCAGTGGAGTGCGTATAGCTATACTGTTGTTTGGCAATGAATTTGATATTGATTAGCGCCCCCATTGAAAGACGGTGTCCAGTCCCCCCACTGTTTGATTTGACGGAGCCCGGATGTCCTGTGAAAAAAAACCCTTGTCTATCTTCGAGCAGGGATATAAATTGGGCGCCCCTTCACTGTAACATCAAGTCCCCCCTCCCCCCACTCACCCCCTAGGATGAAAACCCTGCCCACATCGCTGCTGGTGAAGCTGACCTTAAAGTCGGGAAGAAATCGTTCGAAAACGTCCCCAAATCCAGGCAGTTATCTCAATTTCAAGGAATCCCCTCAAGTTGTTATTTCACGAGTAGTTGTACGCATATCATCTAAGCATATTCCCAATTTAAGCTCTTGTTGCAAACGCTCTTGGTACACCTTCAGCTATCTCAAAGGAAAATTTCGACGAAGATTGTTCACCGACCAAAGTGCATGGTTTTCAAGTCGGCCGATTTTGGGGGCAACAATGACGAAGCGCATAGGAGGTGATAGGAGGCGATATACTGCAATTTCTTTTTTTACTGCACACCATAATAATGGATAGGAACGTACCTTATTAACATTTATGAGGCATGAAAAGATTGGCAGATATTGCAAACACCAGTGTTACAGCTTTGGAAAATGGACGTTCTCAAGCCTTTTTTTGAGTGGTGTATCCAACTTTTAATGTCGGGGTCCGGAGGGGGGGGGGGGGGCTGGTAGTGGTACTTATCTTCCAAATGGAGGCGCTCTTCAAAACTGACCATTATTATGCATACTGGAAAATATAAGCCGATTTTCACGGCGCATTGTAATGGTTTTGGAAGTTTTTTTCATGTCAAAACTATCTAACCATTTATGGAAATCCTATCCTATCAGATGCCGTCCTCTAACAGAGGGTGGGTGGCAGTCTCCAGGATTCGCAATTTATGGAAATAGTTACTGAAAAAATGTATTTAAAAAAATCCAGGGGACAAGGTGCCCCCCCCCCTTGGATAAGCCACTGCTATTTTTCCAATTTCAACGAAAAATACTTAACATATCAAGACGATTTTTAGCACAAGGGAAACAAACCCTGACAGAAGATACGGTCTCGGGGAGAAATTGATTTTCAACGATTTCGCTGGCGAATTACATCCACATGTCTGTTTGCATGTTGTTTCATTCAAAATAAAGTATTACGTAACCATAAGAAATCGGCCTTCGCAACCACATGGCTGTGAAGGCCCATCATAATCGGCATGCATGAAAGAGTCTGTCTCTTTGTAGCCGACAGCAAGCACATGGCCACTCCGGGACACCGTAGTGTAGTTGTCAATTGAGGGCGCTATTCATTGTTACCTTTAAAGTCTCGTTATCCCGTACAATTTATCTCTCAAAATCAGCCCATACGTTCATGAAAGTCATCTTTAGGTAGTTACATGTAATCTCATAAGTCAAGACGAAGGGTTTAGAGATCATCCTACCCCAGCGTAGTGAGTAGAAATTGAGAATGTTAGTGCTATTTTCTTACATGTTGCAGAGAATTTAGTACAGTTGTTTGACCGGTTCCGCAATTTTGCCACCAGACGTAGACGCGTCAGACGATTTCCACTGCGGGTCCGGTCAAACGACTGTACTGACATGCGCTTATGCATCATCATATGCAGCTAGCCTATGTGTTGTTTTGCTTGCACATGTAGGATACATGTCATGCATGTAAATCACGGTACAAGAAATTCCTCCTGTCCTCGTATGTAGCAGCATAGCTTCCCAACCTGATTTCTATGCATTTTCATCGTTTTTATTCATATCAATTCCTTCCATATAGTGAAAACGATTCTCTCAAAACTGCTATGCCTGCACTCTTATTATATCTTTGGCCTTGAGCATTGTGTAAACACAACGTCCCCCACACAACCACACAGCGTGCGTGGACGTGGCCCATTGCATTGTGTTATTTGTGTACAGTAATGTCCATGGATAAAAGAGCTTACTTTATTGGATGGATATTCTTTGTCTCATTTTGGTCGGGGGTTAAAATTGCCCAATCATGATGAATTTTACATTGATAGTGAGCTTATGAATCACCAAGTCTACTGTGCGATTAACAAAGTCAAATGAGGGCGCTAGCGGAAATTATGGCGAGTTGAAGATAGTCAGTGCAGCATAAACTGAGCGAAAAAGCGACTTTACACACACATTTAAACCAAAATTGGGGAGAACTGTGAAGTTTATCCCGGAGTTTAATCGGTTTCTTTTCTAATATAAATCACATTAACTGGAAGCATATAATATAGTCTTCATAATACTCGATTAACGACGAAAACTTTTACCGCGTTTGTTAGTTATGACAACAAAATACCCCGCTGATTCCATGTATTGTTCCAATGGGGGATGTTCGAGCGGTCGTGTGGTGCATTGGAAAGGAGCGAAAAGGAATTGATATGATTTTCATCATGTTCACCGTTTATTGTAGCTCCTAAAGCTCCATCAAAATGATTGCTTTTCCAATTATTTACTCATTTAATACTTTCATATCATGTCAGGTTAAGCCGTGTCACTTTTGTCTTGTCTGTATTGTCTGTGTCTCGTTATAGTTTTGTTTTTCTGTCGTTATTGTTGTCTGTGAAGGCTGTTTCTTACAAGCCTCGGCTTACTTTAACAGCCCCATACTCATATTTTCTCCTGTACATAAACCAAACTTAATTTAACACTTGTTAATAACGCAGTTTACTTTAATTTATTACATTTTTTGTGACATATTTATCGAACTTGTTATTTTGCTATGTACCAGAAATCTTATCATGATATCTCTAAAGGAGTATGAAATAAATGCTTCTTGAATTGAATGGAAATGTAGATTATCAAGCCCATCTACCCATAGTGCTTTATCATACAGTGTTAATACTACTTTGCCCCAGATTGGACGACGACGTGCCCTCCGTAGGTAGGGAGATATATAGGGAGTCCACCTGGGCTGTACTTTGATTTATCTACTTTAATACTGCAAGGTTTTCTAAGGTGAAAAGTGTTGATTTCCTTGATGATAAATTCTTCATTTCTGTGCTTATCCCAAATAATGCGCACACTTTACACAGACTTCATGTATTTCTTAAATGCTCATGGTAGTATATTTTGTATTTCATTTCAGCAAAATCTTCCACCTGTCTTCCACCGTCCTTCCGTTAACCTCCGAACAACTGAACCAATATCTTCCTACATGTAGGCCTACCTGCCTTTCTGAAACCATTCCGTTCATCAATCGACCAAACAAACCTCAGAACTCAGATCATTACTAGTTGTAAACCGGACATTCAGAAATCTTCATCCATAAATTTGCATAAGTTTATTCCAAGTTACTGAAATTCTACTCTAATTTTCTACATAATTCTGTGTAAACTGTTCCACCAATGACTGACTTTAAACCAATCGGAACCAAAACAAGGAAGTGTGATTGTACAATGGGACTTTAGTGCATGTACACCTCATCATTTCAATCCAGCTGTACACTCTTCATTATTTGAACGTCTAACACAGTCTGAGTTTGGAACTAGCTGGACAAAACTGCTTCGCATGACCAAAATGTACCATCCTGAAAAAGCTGCAATTAAACATTCTGCTAATGTTCTGTAATTTTCATGGCAAACCAATATGGCGGCAGATCACTCGTGGACAAGTATGGTGTACGACATTTGTATCGTTGGGGCCGGATTATGGGGTTCGTCAGCAGCCAGACACGCCTCGTTGCCTGGTCGCAAGGTGTGTCTTATTGGACCTAGCGAACCACTGGAAAAGGTAGGACATGAACCGAACCCTTAATAAGGGAATAAATATGTAGTGTTGTAGTACTCGTACTCGGTACTCGTACCCGAGTACTACTCGAGTACTTTTTTTGGAGTACTCGTACTCGTACTCGCACTCGAATGTCAAAGTACTCGTACTCGAAATGACGGTACTCGTACTAGGGCAGCAAAGTACTCGTACTCGACTTGTCGAAATTGTACTCGATCATTAAGCAGTAGCAGTACTCGGGGAAAAAAATGTTATAGCTTCACTTACCATGGCCTTATTTTATCAATACTTTCAGTTTGAAATGGTTGATTGGGTTGTGGAGAAACCGAGATTTTCTGATTTTTCTCTGTGCAAGTCTGGACAAACACATTTAACAGCTAGCCGTGAGTGGGTCTGTATAATGGTCTGACTGGTCCTTGACAATTACGCACAATGAACCATTTGCCGTATGGCCGTATTCGGAAATGCGAGTACTCGTACTCGTACTCGGAAGTACAGGTACTCGTACTCGTACTCGTACTCGGAAGTACAAATACTCGTACTCGGAGACCCGTTCTTGTACTCGGAAGTACCAGTACTTCGTACTCGGCAACCTAAGAACTCGGCAATACTCGGTACTCGGAAAAAAATACTCACAACTACAACACTGTAAATATGTTGTTAGCCGTTATTAAACACTGTGCTTAAGACCAGGGTTCAGTCATATCAGTCATGGACGCTGATATGGGTCATCATCAGCGCCTCCAACCCGGTCTCATAGTGCTTGATAACCACATACTTATTCCCACTGCATAAATACCTTTTGGTAAATAAAAGTAGAAGAATTGACAGAACGTTTCAAAAGGTAGAGACATTGACAAATTTCCGACCATGTTTTGTTCGCGAATTTCAGGTAGGTTGCTATTCATGTTGTGGGGCCATTTTTATGCGGAGCGTGGGATTCTATTTTCCCTCCAAGTAAACAACCCAAGATAAAACCCTGAGAGCTATTTTGAGGGTTTTTAAATATCAAACTGACCCATTTTTCTAACACTGTTTTCATGCATGCTTTTGCCATGAAACGGGGGAGAGAAATAAGACAGCCTAAGCAAATAGTTGGCACTTTTGTGATACGCTAAGCTACCGGGCCGAGTCTTAACTATATGACTTTGTGAGCAAATGTTTTGAAACCTAAAACCATGAAAACTGTGTCGTAAAAAAAGTTTCAAATTATCAAGCTCGCATACCAATGGCATGCATGTTCTATATTTGTTGTTGGTTTGCAATGGGGCGAATCCGTGAACGGGTGGCACACCGGCTGAATGAGAATCATGTCCCGAATGCTGATTTCAGGATTGTGTCACGAGGGCAGAATTCTAAATAATTATGACTCGGCAACATTGGAATTGAGATTCAGGATATTGTGTTTGTGTTTGTTCTGTTTTCTCGAAATAAACATCATTCACAGACTGAGCTAACACCTCATTTGGTTTGTTATAAGGCATCCGTGTTAAAAGGAATGTACAACATTTGCTTTTGCTGCAATTTTCAGAAATAAATGGATTTGGAGGATAAGTATGTTATAGAAAATATTGTTAAACTGACTTAATTCACGTTTTGGGCTTGAAGATGCTGGAAAACCAAGAAAACCTATCATATTCTTGTAGTCTTGTTCCCTGACCCCACTTAAAATGAAACGGAGCAATTAATACACTTTGGGGAATTTTAAGGTCAGAAAAAAAGTTTAGCAAGCTTGAACCCCTTCACAGGTGTGTAATCAATTGCAAAGAAAAGTCAGAATAACTAAATATGAAAAAGTAGGAACAGTTTTTGAAAAAAGCCAGTTTTCTCCAACGCTGGTCGGACGACCAGCGTTGGAAAAATACAGTTTTACTTGAAAATGACAGCACACCAGGAGCCACGGTTTTATAGGATGATTTAGACTGTCATTCCCTAACAATTCAGTAAGGTATGACGTGATAATTTGATCATTCCGTTCTTTGATGTTTGAAAATGTTGTATCTTCCCTTTAAGAGTTTAAACACTTTTGTTGGTTCAAACGAAACACGAATGAATGATTGACATTTAGCAAAAGCTATATTTACGAAATTCCCATTAGGGAAAAGTCTGTGGAAATTATCGGTATTCTTATTGGAAGTCTTGCAGGGCAGATTGTTTTACCTGTTTGACCTGTTTTCCAGGATCGCCCATCGCGGGACATTTTCGCCTCTCATTATGACGTCGCACGAACAGTGCGCAAATGTCAGGGAAGCAATCACTTTCGGAGTTTGATGACAATGAGAGCTTTTAAAGGTCTTCAAGAATTGGAAGGAACCACAGGTACCGTGATGAATAAGTCTTGCTCTTGAACGAGTAAAGGCGCTCTAACGACCGCATTATTATTGACGTGTTTACATACTGCTACAGCTCAAGAAGTACCCATCATTCTATGACATGTGGCAAGTGTTCCTTTTCCCCTAACAAACTGTGTGTATCACTGAAAGCGACATTTTTAAATCTGATTATCTACTCGTTCAAATTTGTGTTGAAGACTGCTTCTGCTTTTTTGGAGACCTCCTCCACTTATTGTTCAATCAAAGTCTCAAAATTACATGTACATGTACTGTTATTTCCTATGAAGTGAGTAAGTGGAAAAAATGAATTGAACTGAACTGAACTGAAGATCAGACCGTCATACGACGATGTAGTCTGTATTTATGAACATTTTCCTAACAATTTTTTGTGTGAATAATCTTTGAACGTGAAAACCAATTCAGGAGCTACAAGCATTTAATCTCCCTAAAGTTGGTTTCATTATGAACAGTTAGAAGTGTGTGGTGTGTGTTTACATGCATGGGCTAGGAGGTGTTCTCTTTGGCACAGAACAGGCAGTTATACACGTAAACAATACCCTTTTGTGGGGATGATATCAGGATGACGTATAATTTAGAATCATTAAAACATTATTATGAGCTACAATCTGGCTCTTTGGTCTTAGGCATACAACTCAACGCAGCAGCGGGTCACATCTTCTATGGAAAGGATATCGAAAGCAAAATGGCGCCAATAGCCAAGGAAGAAGGGGTTCTCTTGACGGCAGAGGGCGTCCATCAAAGGTATCCATTTTTGGACACAAGCCGATATGGCGACACCGCCATGTTGTTCCCAATTAACGGTGGCCACGCAAACCCTCGAATGATCGTTCATGCGGAACAAAAGGCAGCCACACTGCAAGGTTGTGATATCTTCGATGACGTGGTTGAGTCGGTGGGGGAGTCGGGGAGCCACACTCACCGTCACGGCGAGCCAGTAATGAGGGTTTTGACTAAAAATGGGCGCCATCTCTTGGCCAAGAAGGTGTTACTGTGCACGGGCGCGTTCACACAGCTCAAGGATCTTCTACCGCCCTCTACGGAACTGGATTTTGGAATTGACGGGACGTTCACAGTTCGACTGGAGGTTGGGGAAGACGATTTGGAGAAGCTTCGCAGCATGCCTACTATGACATCGTTCACAGACCCTGAATGGAACTGTTACATGCTTCCGCCGATAAAGTACCCGGATGGTAAGGCCAAAGGTCATATTTACAGAAACGGGAATCTTCTATGCACATTTGAATACAACTAAATTATTAAAATTGCTTCGAAAATGTTCCCATACGAAACAGCCGTTTTCCATAGAAAATACAGATACCCAATTTTGAAATGATTTTGTACCATCCTAAATGCCAACAAATTTCCGTTCCAATTGCACACATGGGTAAGGGAATTCCAAAGTTCCATTAGCGCCCCGAATAAATCGGTATTGAAACAGTGTCATCCCAAATAAATTAATCCGACGATTGAAAGCTACGATACAAAATAGCCGTTTTCCATATACGAATACCCAATTTGGAAATGATTTTGTACCATCCTAAATACCTGAACAATGTTGCCATGGCGTAAACATGTGAGACCACAGTATCCGGACAAAGTTGACGGATGTTGATTTAAAGGTTTTGACAATTTCATATTCCTGATCTTAAGTCTTTTTCAAAATGATATAGGATTTCTTAGTAACTGAAACAATATCATCTTCATTCTGCCAGGGAAATACTACGTCAAGATAGGACCATTAAACCAGGACCAGCGGAGACTGACTAGCCTCAAGGAAGTCAAAGACTGGTTTCTGTCTAAGCCCGATCCGAAGTTGGTGGAAAAGTACAGAGATTTGCTTTTGAGTATCGTTAAAGGTAAGAACCTGGTGCTTTTAAAGGGGTTGTCGGCAAAATTCAGTATTAAACTTGATATTCTTACATAGATTACTGGACTATCAAAATATAAGATTACTGCTCCTGAAATTCCTTTGGTTTACAATATAAAGCAATCACCCACTGCCTTAAATGACTTTCCTTAAAACAACTAATAAACAGCATTCATTTCTGTTGTCCATTTCGTAGGTTTCAATCCAGTCTCTGTCAAAGCCGATATGTGCGTATGTTCACGCACGCCGACTGGACTCCCCTACTGTGATATGGTATCGCCCAGACTAGGCCTTGCGATTGGTGGAAACGGCTGTGGGGCGATGCTATCTGATGAGGTGGGGAGGATGGCCGCTGAGATGATCGCTGGAGGGGAGAATTGGAATGGAGACATACCGAGGGAGATGCTGAAGGCTCAGTTCATCACACCGCCTTCAAACTTGTGATTTTAATAATGCACTCGCTCATTCTTCTTTAGAGTTTCGTTATTTTGAAATGAACCATCGTGCACGATCATTTATGCTTTGGGCATTGTTTTCGTTCAAAGCAACACAATTGCAAGAAATCTTGCATACTTTCTCTTTTCGGTTGCTACCATACATTAAAAAAAAACAGAATTTGTTTTTCACATTTTTGGGTCAGATATTGGCCAATGCCAACGCATGCATTGCCAACCCATGAAGTGTGCCCGCTGACACACAGTTTTAAAGCCACCTTCAATGATTCTTTTATGTGAACCTTTTGATGCAATAATTGTATAGGGTATTTAGGATTAGTTTAATCTTCACTTTGAGTGAGTATTTCACATATAAATTGGTTGTTAATACTTGTCCGCGTTATTGCCAATGTTCCTAATTGCCTTCAATACGGCACTGTCAGGCAGTGTCAAAGTATTGTGCGTCGCCTCAAAACTTGACTTCTTTTAAGCCTCTGTGTACAAATGTTAGACTTTGTTACAGTTTGTTGACTCAAAATATCTCACCGTCAATGATTGTAATTGTGACGAGTCGTTTTATAGAGACTATTGAGGGAACGGCAACTGGGTGGACTTCTTATTCAAATGGTGATTTATTTGATACCTGTAGCACGAAGACAAAAATGTATATGTTGTCAGTTCTTCGCATGACAAGGTAATAATATAAATGAAACAATGTTTAGACTTTAAATCAAAAAGTTAACGTTTGACATTAAGTAAATAATCTAGTAATGCGAATTAGGCTATTTACACAATTTACAAGCAGTTGGAAATAATATAAATGTAAATGAAGACTTGAAAATCCCGCCCAAACTGTTCTGGGGACCGCCATCTTGCATTTGCCCCGAGTAAATCAAACAAAGTAACGGAAATGTCACTGTAACAAATCAAGGAACATCAAACTTACAGTTAATTAATTAAGACGCTAAAAGGAAAATGGGAATAAAGTATAATCTGAAATACAACATTTATCGGTGTCGGACCTAATGTTTTGGAATTGACTCATCGGAGATCGTTGTTTTCTAAGCAAAATATCTACTCTCTAAGTTATCATTGTACATGACGAAATCATTACAAACATGATAAGCTTAGACTTAATATAGGATATATCTAAACTAGAGTATAAAGTACAGTTAAATAAGAAATGGAAATAATCAAACAGTCATTACCTGTAGCACGAAGACAAAAATGTACATGTTGTCAGTTCTTCGCATGACAAGGTAATGACGAAGCCCGCGAAAATAATTTAACAAGGCGGAACCGCCGAGGGCGCTACACAAAAGCTACATTGCGTAACATGTCGACACAAAAGAATTAAAGGGGGGGGTATCTTAAACTCGATTACATTTAAAGTAACATTATGTACACTTGTCACATAATCAAACTGCATTCAATAAATGTTCATTGACATAGAATGGCCAAATGACAATATTGGCTCATGCGTAATGTACATGTTACATAATCAGTGTCTGTCGCTCCGTTATTTGTACATCGGACTTTATCACAAATATTCTGCTCAGTGCCACAATCTGAGGTGAGAGGTAGAGACCAATACAGAATGCCTATAGCTTCGCATGACCAAAGTTCACAATCCGCAAAAGCTGCAAGCAAATGAGCTCTGTAATGTTGACGGTAAACCATAATGGCGGCAGATCACTCGTGGGCAGGTATGGTGTACGACATTTGCATCGTTGGGGCCGGATTATGGGGTTCGTCAGCGGCCAGACACGCCTCGTTGCCTGGTCGCAAAGTGTGTCTTATAGGACCCAGTGAACCACAGGAAAAGGTAGGACATGAACCGAGCACTTAAGTAATAAGGGAATAAATATTAAGTGCTTTATAATGCTGGTTTCAAGCAAGTCCGATTCAGACCAACGTGGGGAATGGCCGCTGCCATAACCAGAGCCGAAGTCGTGAGGAACATTATTGGCGACCAGGCCCACGCCGGTCTGAAACGGACTTGTTTAATACCAGACAAGCACAGATTGTTCTACCTATTGCGGTGTTGTTTTCAGGATCGCCCATCGCGGGACATTTTCGCCTCTCATTATGACGTCTCACGTACTGTGCGCAAATATCAGGGAAGTGATCACATTCGGAGTTTGATGACAATGAGAGCTTATAAAGGTCTTCAAGAATTGGAAGGAACCACAGGTAATGATGAATAAGCCTTGTTCTTGAGCGAATGAGGGCGCTCTAACGACCCCATTGGGGATGCTAATTAAACAGACGTGAATCGAAGGTTATTGTCGTATTTACACTGTACACACTGCTTAATCAACTTTCTGAACTGCTTTAATAAACAGGTGTGTCCCCCTAGTCTTTGTACATAAAAAGTCTTGTTACAGCGCGCCAATTAGATCAAAAGAATGGACTACAGGGTTCGCTTGCATGATCGTACCCGTACCCACCGCCTCATATTAGACGTCGTACCTATGGGAAGGGCAAATCTCCGGCACAATATTTTTTTTTATGAAGGAAGGAAGCACAGGCGCGAGAAGCAGGGCAGCTAACTGCCTCATCCAATGTACGTATGTTCTGTGCGCACGTGCCATGTACAGGCGGAAATGTTGACCCGCGTTACAGTTCAAACAAATTCTATCCAATGAGTGCTCGAGAGAATTACGCCATGCATCCAGAAAAAGTAGCCCTTCCAAGCGCCCTGTTTCAGGGCAGTGGGCACGAGCGAACCTATTGCTTTTCCTCCAAAGCATTGAAAGCGAAATTGGATCGATTATATCTACTCGATCAAAATTCGTTTCTGATTAACACACTTACAAATCATTTGCAACGATGTGGTAGGCTGTTTACGAAAATCATGATTTTTTTAAGCGGGGGAGGGGGTTCCTTGGTACAAGTACAAATCGATTAGATTTTGGAAGTGATCCGGATCTTGGTCTCGATGCGCGATTTTTTGTAGAGCTTCTTCACCATTTTGTTTGTGCATGTCATGATCTACGATCTGGCTCTTTGGTCTTATAGGCATACAACTCAACGCAGCAGTTGGTCACATCATGTATGGAAAAGATATCGAAAGCATAACGGTGCCAATAGCCAAGGAAGAAGGTGTTCTCTTGACGGCAGAGGGCGTCCGTGAAAGGTATCCATTCTTGGACACCAGCCGATATGGCGACACAGCCATGTTGTTACCAGTTGACGCCGGCCACGCCAACCCTCGAAGAATCGTCCGTGCGCAGCAAAAGGCAGCCGCCCTCCGAGGCTGTGATATTATTGATGACGTGGTGCAGTCAGTGAAGGAGTCGGGGGACCACACTCACGGCGAGCCATTGATGAGGGTTGTGATTGAGAAAGGGCGCCCCCTCCTTGCAAAGAAGGTGTTACTGTGCACGGGCGCGTTCACACAGTTAAAGGATCTTCTACCGCCCTCTACAAAACTGGATTTTGGAATTGACGGGACGTTCACAGTTCGACTGGAGGTTGGGGAAGACGATTTGGAGAAGCTTCGCAGCATGCCTACTATGACATCGTTCACAGACCCTGAATGGAACTGTTACATGCTTCCGCCGATAAAGTACCCGGATGGTAAGGCCAAATGTCATATTTACAGAAACAGGAATCACAAATGTAATATCTCCTCCCAAAAGAAAGTTTGAATTCCTAATATAATTGATCGTTAAACAGAAGTGTTGCCCGCACTGCGTAGGCATGTGAGACCACATGATCCGGACAAAGTTGGCGGATGTCGTTCTAAGGTTTTGGCAATTTCGTTGTCCTGTTGCTTTCCGTTTAAAAAATGATGGAGATTTCATTCTTACTGAAACCCTATCACCACCGCGAGAGGGGATTAAGTGATAAAACCCTGACAACCAAATTATGAGATTAGCACTGACATTGAAATGCTTTTGTACACATTTCTTTACAGCTTTATGGATTGTGTTCGTATTTAAGGAGGTTGTAAATTAACAGTTACTGATTCAGAAATCTTAAAACCTCAAAATGGTCAGTTAGTTCCACACAAAATGACCTCATATGCCCACTGTGCGTAAAAAAACCCAGAATTTATTTTAGATTTCGACGTGTGTTCATCTTCATTCTACAAGGGAAATACTACGTGAAGCTAGGACCAGGCTACCAGGACCAGCGAAGACTGACCAGCCTCAAGGAAGTCAAAGACTGGTTTCTGTCTAAGCCCGATCCAAAGTTGGTGGAAAAGTACAGAGATTTGCTTTTGAGTATCGTTAAAGGTAAGAACCAGGTTATTACACAAAGTGCTGCTGTGCTATAATTGGTGCTTTTTGTCGGCATAATTCAGTATTAAACTTGATATTCTTATATAGATAACTGGACCAGGATACTGCTTCTGAAGTTTCTTTGGATTGAAATCTAAAGCAATCACCCACTGCCTTAGATTATATAAATGACTTTCCTTAAGACATATAAAAAGCATTCATTTCTGTTGCCTATTTCGTAGGTTTCAATCCAATGTCCGTCAAAACCGATATGTGTGTATGCTCACGCACGCCGACCGGACTCCCCTACTGTGATATGGTATCGTCCAGAGTCGGCCTTGCGATTGGTGGAAACGGCTTCGGGGCGATGCTATCTGATGAGGTGGGGAGGATGGCCGCTGAGATGATCGCTGGAGGGGAGAATTGGAATCGAGACGTACCGAGGGAGATGCTGAAGGCTCAGTTCATCACACCGCCTTCAAACTTGTGATTTTAATAATGCGCTAGCTCACCGATAATTCTCTTCTTTGGGGTTTGGTTTGGTTACTTCGAAGTGAACCATCGTGCATGATCATTTGGCCTTTTGGCATTTCTTTTTCTTCGAAGCAATAAAATTGCCAGAAATCTGGCATTCTCTGTTCGGTTGATGCCACACATTTAAAAGAAATAAACCCCAAAATCAAACAAATTCACAATTTTGAGGTCTCGTAGGCCCATGTCAACGCATGTATTGCCAACGCATAAAGTGTGCCCGCTAACACACTGTTTTAGAGCTACCTTCAACGATTGTCTTCTTTGAAACCATTTGGTGCAATAATTTAAAAGATACTTGGGATCAGTTTAATCTTCACTTTGAGTGAGTATTTCACAAATTGCGTGGTACTTGTCTGTGTGATTACCAATGTTCCTAACTGCCTTCAATACGGCACTGTCAGGCAGTGTCAAAGTACTGTGCGCCGTCTCAAAAGTTGACTTCTTTTAAGCCTCTGTTTACAAATGCTAGACTTTGTTCCAGTTTGTTGACTCAAATATTGGCTTGCCTTCAGTGATTGTTATCATTTTTTTTTAACTTCAACGTTTATTTTTTTTATAGGAAATTTCGTAGGAGATGAAAATAATACACGGTCGGCATGTGACATCGTGGCATCCAATGCCAAGTTAATGTATAGGCTATAAATATAACAACTGTTCCTTTGAACTGTGATTCTGATTTTTTATGCATATTCATGTAAACTCTGACCCAAACTGCATCAATAAATGTACATTATGACATAGTGTGGCCAAATGACAATAACGGCTCATGCGTAATGTGCATGCAACTAACCCAAGAAATGAAACTGTTGTGCAGGCTGCCGTGGTAATGGTCGGTACTTAGGCCAGGGTATTGCTCGACCTTATAAGTGCCATCTGACACGTACAGACTGCCGACAGAGAACAGCAAATTTCATTTCCTTATTTGCAGTTCAGTCAATGAAACCGCATTAATTATTATGTGATACTAACCACTGAGCTTTAGATGTTTTTCTTAAAGTAACAGTCTGGCAAACCTACAGAATGGTAAATTTTTGATAACCGGAACATTTATTATTTTAATTATGACAAAATATAAAAAATACAAGGAGCGAAGAACTTTGCACTTTGCAAACTCATGTCTGTGTATTATGATAATAATGATTTCCCTATACTCTTCCGTATTAAGCAGTCGCGATTGCGCACGGCGTGTTTACAAAGCCACACGGATACACTTCCCAATCTTCCTTTATCGTTAGAAGTTGCTTTGGTTTTTTTTGTTTGTAAAGATGACATGAACTCAGGGAAACCCGAGTCCAGGGTTTCCACCGGATGTGAAGGGACTGCAAAGTAGACTGTCGTCACAATTCTGCCACATGCTGCAAGTTGAAGCATCTGGTGGAGCATCTGAACTTCTGAAACATCTTTCAAAAAAGTTGTGCCTGAAAGTTAAAAAAAAAAAAGTAATCAAAATTTGATGCAGCCTCAAAATATGTGTAATACCAAAACCGTTTTTGCAGTTAATGCCGTCTTTATTTCATGAGTCATTTTGTTTTAATAAAAGGGTACTCAAAAATAAAATCAATCAATAAAAGAACATGTATGAGAACTTGAGATGTCATTTTTTTGAGTGGTTTTGTAATAAGACGCTTTAACTTATCTGCCACATGTATATAATCCCTTTTAAAGATTATACGTCACTGCTATTGAAAAGGTGGGAAAGTCTGTTAAAACACACTCCATGTATGGCCATTTATCTTTTCAACCAATCTCCCCCCCCCCTAAAAAAATGTGGGAGCAGAACTGAAAGATGTTAGCCAGAGATTCTCATGTGGGGTACGGTTTACCAATCAATTTTTTTATGTAGCTGATACATAACATTCGATCTTAAAACTTGATTATTTGAAGTTGGACAAACTGTAATAAAAAGGGTTTGGCATCCTGATGAAAAATAATCTAGAATCTAGAAAAATCTAGAATATGCATGTAATATGAAACTTGAAAAAAGTATTATCTGGCAAGCACACATAGCGTGCGAAAAGGTTTCTGACTGTGTCAATAGAGGGCGCTGTTTCTTATGATTTTTCTCAGGCAGATTTTTGGCGTTTTTATCCCAGATTGTCTCATTGCAAAACAAACTGTGGATCGGGGAGCAAAGTTTTTTAGATATGGTACATCATATAATCGACATGTCTGAAAAGTTTTATAAAATTCGGCAGACCAGATGGCGTATCTCGAAAACTAAAGCGATTTAGGCCTCTCGTCCCACGGACTATCTGTGTTTTGGACAGAGCCAAGATCTACAATGTACAATGCCACATGATAGATCTGTGTAGGTCAGAGCTCAGATCAACAATCTACGTGTGCATGCCAGAAGCGCCGTAGGGGTTAGAGCCCAGATCACCAATGACCAGATCTGTTGTTGTTGTTGTTGATGTGGTGTAATGGCACGTTCGGCAAACTAGTGCCCTTTGTGCCATAAGCAATACTTCTGCGTTACAGAACAGTAGTCTAATCAGCAAAAAAAGGACGTATATACGACATGAAAAACAAAGACACTTCGTGAGAGCTGCGAGAGGAAAAAAGGAAATAAATGCCAAAAAACAACCAAGCAGTGACAGTTTGGTAAAGCATGGAGGCAGGAGTGGGGGGAGCGCCAATGATCCGCCGAATATGCAGTGTCGCTGGTGCCCTGCAAGGCCAGACCGTTCACCATGCAATTTAAGGGCCCGGGCCCCGCCGGGTTCGTCGCAGGTCCGCAACGCCTTCAGGTGATGAGGGTAACACTGTGTCCAGCCAACCATCGACGCTCCCCTCTCCCGCACATGCGCAAAATCTACAATATCAAGGAGGTGTGGCTAAGCAGAATAGATTAGAGTTGTAATGGAGGCATGGCAAAACAATTAAATGTTAATGTTGCATTTGTGGATATATCGTAGAATTTCGTCACAGTTATGTTTCTGACCTAGAAGTTGTTTGAGTGTCATTTGAGCATCAGAGTATCCAAGTGCCTTCTGGAGTGACTGTCTTTGGACTTTGTAATTTTTGCACTTAACCATGAAATGTTCGACGTCATCCGTGCATCCACATGTAACGCAGAGTTTGTCGGGGTGTTGACCGATGTTATGCAGGAAGGTATTAAGTCCTTTGCAAGTTCCCAGCCGAAGTCTGTGAAGGGGGATTTCTTGTTGGCGTCTTTTACCCCAATTGGTGAAGGTGAAAGAGGGTTTAACTTTGAGATGTTTAGTCGGATCGAGGTTTGGGATAATTTTCGTCCATTGGTCTATAAGGTCATTTTTAAGGCATCATTTGATTTCGGTATCAGAAAAGGGGATATTGTGATCGACATTTGGCTTTTTTGTGCCCGATTTAGCAATTTTGTCAATTTTTTCGTTACCAGAAATTCCACAATGGCCAGGGACCCATTCGAAGACAACAATGTTGCCTTGATGCTGTATATTTATGAGGGTATGGCGAATGTCACAGATAATTTTATTGAAAAAAAAAATGAAAAAAAGTAAGACTGCTGCAAACTGCTTACTGACTGGATGGACCTGAAATGTATAAATCTAAAAATTAATGTGGCCTGACGTTGCGAACTTAGCAAGTTCTTCTTCAGAGGCTAAAACAGTTAGCCTCTGAAGAAGAACTTGCTGAGTTCGCAACGTCAGGCCACATTAATTTTTAGATAATTTTATTCTGAGGAATGGGGTTCAAGATGGCTTGAATTGCACTGAGACAGTCACTGAGCACACATGCATGAATGGGTTTGACATCTTCAATCCATTCTAGAGCTAGAAGGATGGCAAAAAGCTCAGCTGTGAATATGGAGATGCCATTATTAAGTCTGATGCTTTTGGAATACGACCAGATCTGCCATTTCTACGCGGTTTATATAGACTTTTGGGTGCGCGTCTTAGCCAATGAGAGCATTGGATTCTGGTAGTCATGAATAATGCATACGTGTACACAGGCATGGGGAAATTTCTCTATCATGTCTATGGGAGATTTGTACACCGGCTGACTTAGACATTCTACTGGAAGAAAGTCTGAGAGCAGTGGTTAGCGGGCGAAGTAGGATCACTCGTGGGTGCGTTACGGGGAACTGATCCTCAAGGAAAAGGGAAAGAGAATAACTTTCTCGGTACATTATGGTTGTGTACAAGACTTAGACGAGATGAGAATCTACACACTAATGCTATGGAGTAAAACCCACTCCTCCAAGGACATCTATAAGTTCTCCTTCATGCCTACAGCAGTCCGGCTCTGGAATGCCCTTCCTGCAGACGTCATCACAATTCCATCAGTGGACGTCTTCAGGGCACACATCTCTGCCAAGTAGCTCCAAGATTGGAGCTTTTTTTTTACTCGCACTTAAATTTTTCTTCTGCACAAACTTCCCCCTGCTTCACATGCACCTTAAACTTCACCTCAGCGTTAACATCCAGAAGTGGACTTTGCTGAGTACCCGCGTAGATGTAGATGTATGAGATGAAGGACGTAACCTGACCTCTAGCTACCGTAGGTCTCGGCCAGTGGGTTAGCGGGACGCGAATTTTTTTCTCCCAAACGACACCTACCCATAGGTGTACGCTATGGCGTTTTGGACTTAACTTTTATAAAAACATGAGAAGAAAATATAGAATTAGGAGAAAAAAGGATTTTAACGTTATGAAGTTCGGACCTTTATTCCCTTTAAAAAAAAAACCTCCAAAGCCTCAGGTTAGAAAGGAAAAAAAACCGGGTGCAAAACCGAAATTTAAACCCGCAACCTCGCGGAAAAAAACACTTCCTTCTCTCGACTGAGCTGTCGCACTACTCGCCAAAACGTGTATCAAAAAAGTATCGTAGAGGTTGCTAAACCACCATGTATGCGGATGCCATTGGGAAAAGAAAATTTGCTAGCGGGACACACGCGCTGGGGTGTTCGGGGTCAATGAGGGGTGAATACACGGGTAGGTTTTAGCGAGCCACATTCGCTAAATGCTCGGGGTCAATGTGGGTCGGATGCAGGGGTACGTGTGAGGGGAATTCGCATCGACTCCAGGGAAGGGAGGACGGAAAATGGCTAAGTCCTAAGTACATGTCCCATGGCGGTACATATTCAATAGCAGTGAGTGCTACATGCATTGCGCGCCAATATAGCGTACTGTACAATGTGCTACCATGGAGCTATAAGGTGCTTGGGCGTACCATGTCTAAGACTTCATGGTAAGCTTCGCGTTGTGTGAGGGCACACATGATCGCTGCAAGCATTACGCTGCGCATAGATTGGAATGGATTGGTTGGGAAAGAAGTAAACTACGCAATTTGCGGGAACGAAACACTATCAGCACATGTCTGTCTCTCCATTACTTTTTACATCGGACTTTATCACAAATATACTGCTCAGTGCCACAATCTGAGGTGAGAGGTAGAGACCAATACTGATGGCGTAGCGTCGCATGACCAAAGTTCACAATCCGCAAAAGCTGCAAGCAAATGAGCTCTGAATGTCCACGGCAAACCTTAATGGCGGCAGATCACTCGTGGACAATGGTGTACGACATTTGCATCGTTGGGGCCGGATTATGGGGTTCGTCAGCGGCCAGACACGCCTCGTTGCCGGGTCGCAAGGTGTGTCTCATAGGACCCGGTGAACCACAGGAAAAGGTAGGACATGAACCGAACCCTTAATTAATAAGGGACTTATATAAAGTGCTTTGCTGGTTTTAAGCAAGTCCGTTTAAGACCGCGGCGTGGGGAATGGACGCTGATAATGGCCGGAGCCGAAGGCGAGGGACATTATTGACGACCAGGCCCCATACGCCGGTCTTAAACGGACTTAAATACCATTAATAAATACCTTGGAGAGTTGATGGTTTCTGATTGGTCGAGACTCAATCACGTGGCCGGTCATTAACGGTGATAATGGACCGGCTAAATAAATGGAATAAATGGCCCCTGGGCCAGCATTGATCCAGCCCCGTTCAGCCCCATGCAAGCCAATGATTGGTCAAAATATAGTAACAGTCCTGCGGTAGCTCGTAACAATAGAGCACTGCACATGCGTTCAACCCCATCGCGTGAGACTAACGCGCGCGTACGCAACACAGTTGCTAGGGATGCGTGCGTGCGCGCGCGTAAGGAAGTTTTGAAACGACATCGTACAGCAGTGCAGTATATACTGAGGATGTTTACGACGAAAGCGTAGATCTACGATTATTTTCTTTGAAAACTTCACCCACCGACATATTTACCTTTCCTAAACCAAGCATCTTTGTAATTCCGGACACAAGGAATGTGTAAACGAGATTTCAGCTTCCTCCATCAGGTAAAGATATGAAAACATTGTTAGCTGTTTCGGTGTACACACCGAAACAGCTCTTGTTTTTGTTATTGTTTTTTTAGCTGTTTCGGTGTACACACCGAAACAGCTCTTGTTGGCTTTTCCGCAAAGTTGCGGAAAAGCCTTTGTTTCTCTACGAATTTTTGGCTTTTCCGCAAAGTTGCGGAAAAGCCTTTGTTTCTCTACGAATTTTTTTTTTTTTTTTTTTTTTTTTTTGGCTTTTCCGCGAAGTTGCGGAAAAGCCTTTGTTTCTCTACGAATTTTTTTTCTTTTTTCTTTTTTGGCTTTTCCGCAAAGTTGCGGAAAAGCCTTTGTTTCTCTACGAATTTTTTTTCTTTTTTTTTTTTTTTTTTTTTTTTTTTCCTCTTGGGACTTCCAACCAAAATGCCATAGACTTTGTGCACGTTTTTTCTAGCAAACACTTTTGGCATAAAACAAAGTCATATGACATCAAAACTTAACATAGTCACAGAACATATAGCAAAGGTCGTTCGCGAAGATAGACGCAATGATGACGTCATCATGGGTCATGTGACGTCATCGCAACGTTGCATATTTCAAAGCCCTATATCTACAGAACGGTATGTCCGATTGGCTTCAAACTTAGCATGTGGTTAGACAGGGAAGTGTTATAGATAAAATTTGAGATGACGTCATCATGACGTCATCATATGATTTTATATTTAATTTTGAATTTTTGAAGACTTTTGCCATATCTCACTAACGCAATATGATAAACTCGAAATTCTTTTTGTATTAGGTTCGCTGGGCAATAGATATATGCACAAAATTTGGAAAAATGCGTGACGTCATGATGACGTCAGCAAAAATGCGATTTTTTGAAACACACATTAGGGAATGTCCGATCGTCATGAAACTTGGTGGGTGGGTAGATAATAACACTAGTACACAAAATCTTGAATGACGTCACGATGACGTCATCGATCGATTTTTAAAGATTTTTTTAAATTTTGCTTATTTTATTCTGCTCACAAAATTTAACACTTGTATTAATCCGATTGTTTTCAAACTTGGTACAGACTAAAACCACAATAAAATAATGAGCACTGCCAAGTAATGTTACGATGACGTCATCATTAGATATGTGACATCATCCTTAACTTGTATATTTTAAGCCCCTATATCTCACGAACAGTACGTCAGATTGGGTTAAAACTTGGTATGGGGGTAGGCCGGGATATGTTACAAATAAATATTGAGGTGACGTCATCATGACCTCATCTTGTGATTATATATATATATTTTATATATAAGACTTTTGCCGTATCTCACAAATGCAATATGCCAAAATCAAATTTCCCTTCGAATGAGGTTTGTTAGACAAAACATAAATGCACACAGTTTTGCACCATACCAAAAACATGACCCCAATTAAAAAAAACATAATGCGGAAAAGCCCTATGCTCTGTTGCAAACAGACATAGACCTCTAGTTTTTTTTTTTTTCCTCTTGGGACTTCCAACCAAAATGCCATAGACTTTGTGCACGTTTTTTCTAGCAAACACTTTTGGCATAAAACAAAGTCATATGAAATCAAAACTTAACATAGTCACAGAACATATAGCAAAGGTCGTTCGCGAAGATAGACGCAATGATGACGTCATCATGGGTCATGTGACGTCATCGCAACGTTGCATATTTCAAAGCCCTATATCTACAGAACGGTATGTCCGATTGGCTTGAAACTCAGCATGTGGTTAGACAGGGAAGTGTTATAGATAAAATTTGAGATGACGTCATCATGACGTCATCATATGATTTTATATTTAATTTTGAATTTTTGAAGACTTTTGCCATATCTCACTAACGCAATATGATAAATTCGAAATTCTTTTTGTATTAGGTTCGCTGGGCAATAGATATATGCACAAAATTTGGAAAAATGCGTGACGTCATGATGACGTCAGCAAAAGTGCGATTTTTGAAACACATATAAGGGAATGTCCGATCGTCATGAAACTTGGTGGGTGGGTAGATAATAACACTAGTACACAAAATCTTGAATGACGTCACGATGACGTCATCGATCGATTTTAAAGATTTTTAAATTTTGCTTATTTTATTCTGCTTACAAAATTTAACACTTATATTAATCCGATTGTTTTCAAACTTGGTACAGACTAAAACCACAATAAAATAATGAGCACTGCCAAGTAATGTTACGATGACGTCATCATTAGACATGTGACATCATCCTTAACTTGTATATTTTAAGCCCCTACATCTCACGAACAGTACGTCAGATTGGGTTAAAACTTGGTATGGGGGTAGGCCGGGATATGTTACAAATAAATATTGAGGTGACGTCATCATGACGTCATCTTGTGATTATATATATATATTTTATATATAAGACTTTTGCCGTATCTCACAAATGCAATATGCCAAAATCAAATTTCCCTTCGAATGAGGTTTGTTAGACAAAACATAAATGCACACAGTTTTGCACCATACCAAAAACATGACCCCAATTAAAAAAAACATAATGCGGAAAAGCCCTATGCTCTGTTGCAAACAGACATAGACCTCTAGTTTCCTCTTGGGACTTCCAACCAAAATGCCATAGACTTTGTGCACGTTTTTTCTAGCAAACACTTTTGGCATAAAACAAAGTCATATGACATCAAAACTTAACATAGTCACAGAACATATAGCAAAGGTCGTTCGCGAAGATAGACGCAATGATGACGTCATCATGGGTCATGTGACGTCATCGCAACGTTGCATATTTTAAAGCCCTATATCTACAGAACGGTATGTCCGATTGGCTTGAAACTCAGCATGTGGTTAGACAGGGAAGTGTTATAGATGAAATTTGAGATGACGTCATCATGACGTCATCATATGATTTTATATTTAATTTTGAATTTTTGAAGACTTTTGCCATATCTCACTAACGCAATATGATAAATTCGAAATTCTTTTTGTATAAGGTTCGCTGGGCAATAGATATATGCACAAAATTTGGAAAAATGCGTGACGTCATGATGACGTCAGCAAAAATGCGATTTTTTGAAACACATATAAGGGAATGTCCGATCGTCATGAAACTTGGTGGGTGGGTAGATAATAACACTAGTACACAAAATATTGAATGACGTCACGATGACGTCATCGGTCGATTTTTAAAGATTTTTTAAAATTTTGCTTATTTTATTCTGATTACAAAATTTAACACTTATATTAATCCGATTGTTTTCAAACTTGGTACAGACTAAAACCACAATAAAATAATGAGCACTGCCAAGTAATGTTACGATGACGTCATCATTAGACATGTGACATCATCCTTAACTTGTATATTTTAAGCCCCTATATCTCACGAACAGTACGTCAGATTGGGTTAAAACTTGGTATGGGGGTAGGCCGGGATGTGTTACAAATAAATATTGAGGTGACGTCATCATGACGTCATCTTGTGATTATATATATATATTTTATATATAAGACTTTTGCCGTATCTCACAAATGCAATATGCCAAAATCAAATTTCCCTTCGAATGAGGTTTGTTAGACAAAACATAAATGCATACAGTTTTGCACCAAACCAAAAACATGACCCAATTAAAAAAAACATAATGCGGAAAAGCCCTATGCTCTGTTGCAAACAGACATACACCTCTAGTTTTTCTTTTTTTTTTTTTTTTTTTTTTTCCTCTTGGGACTTCCAACCAAAATGCCATAGACTTTGTGCACGTTTTTTCTAGCAAACACTTTTGGCATAAAACAAAGTCATATGAAATCAAAACTTAACATAGTCACAGAACATATAGCAAAGGTCGTTCGCGAAGATAGACGCAATGATGACGTCATCATGGGTCATGTGACGTCATCGCAACGTTGCATATTTCAAAGCCCTATATCTACAGAACGGTATGTCCGATTGGCTTGAAACTCAGCATGTGGTTAGACAGGGAAGTGTTATAGATAAAATTTGAGATGACGTCATCATGACGTCATCATATGATTTTATATTTAATTTTGAATTTTTGAAGACTTTTGCCATATCTCACTAACGCAATATGATATATTCGAAATTCTTTTTGTATTAGGTTCGCTGGGCAATAGATATATGCACAAAATTTGTAAAATGCGTGACGTCATGATGACGTCAGCAAAAAATGCGATTTTTGAAACACATATAAGGGAATGTCCGATCGTCATGAAACTTGGTGGGTGGGTAGATAATAACACTAGTACACAAAATCTTGAATGACGTCAAGATGACGTCATCGATCGATTTTTAAAGATTTTTTAAATTTTGCTTATTTTATTCTGCTTACAAAATTTAACACTTATATTAATCCGATTGTTTTCAAACTTGGTACAGACTAAAACCACAATAAAATAATGAGCACTGCCAAGTAATGTTACGATGACGTCATCATTAGACATGTGACATCATCCTTAACTTGTATATTTTAAGCCCCTACATCTCACGAACAGTACGTCAGATTGGGTTAAAACTTGGTATGGGGGTAGGCCGGGATATGTTACAAATAAATATTGAGGTGACGTCATCATGACGTCATCTTGTGATTATATATATATATTTTATATATAAGACTTTTGCCGTATCTCACAAATGCAATATGCCAAAATCAAATTTCCCTTCGAATGAGGTTTGTTAGACAAAACATAAATGCACACAGTTTTGCACCATACCAAAAACATGACCCCAATTAAAAAAAACATAATGCGGAAAAGCCCTATGCTCTGTTGCAAACAGACATAGACCTCTAGTTTCTGTTATTTTTTTTTTTCTCTTTTATTTTTCAGACTTTTTTCTCATAGGATAACACGTGTTTTCGTTCTACAAGTCACTTTTGGCTTTTTTTCAAATCCGATCGACTTCAAACCTGGCACACACTTAGACCATCATCTGAAGATGTATGCCGAAACTTTTCGTCATGCTGACGTAATCACTTGATTTATTATAGAATTTTGAATATTTAATTTTTCCCATAGACTTTGTACACAGAAATTTAAAAAAAAATGTCAAATTTCAGAGGGCATTTTCGACACTTTGCCAGTAATTCATTTACACCAATCTTTGTCCAAGCAATGACCCTAATTCAAACAACATTGTGTAATGATGACGTCATGATGACGTCATCCGGTGTTTATTTATAGGCAATTAAATTGTGACATTTTTAATATTTAAAAATGCATAAGAAATCAACCGTACGCGTCCGCAGCATTCTGTTGCCGGCAAGTGGTAGAGTAGGTTGAGGTCTTTAATTCATTCAGTGTGCGTGAAATCACGTGACCCTTGCTTCCGGTCGAAAAAGGCCAAAACCGGAAGTGGCTTATTATTTAAAAGTGGTAATAGATATGAACTTGCTTTTAACGGTGTTAGTCTCTTGGCTAATAGTATTCTTTAAATCATCTACCGATGACGTCATGCAATCTTCGAGCGCCCTCTAGCGACAGGTTGAAAATTTTCAAAAATGTATTTTGAATAGATGTCTGTGGCGAAGTTTGTCGGAATCGCCTAAATATTGGTGTATATGATGACCTTGACCCACTTAAGACGTGTGCGAAGTTTAAGGTTTATGACGTCATCAGACCGGAAGTTATAATGAAAAGACCCTTTTTCCTTAGAAAATTCCTGAAAAATCAACCATGGCAGTTTTTATATTAGTTTTTACTTTAATTGATTATTTAAGGGTAGGTCTAAAATATTTCAAAGCTTCGAGGCAATAAGCAAACTCGGACATGCCCTGCGCACGCTTAAAACTTCAGGTTGACAATAACTCTGCTTTAAAACATGCACAGGAAGTGTATGTACATGTACATGTACATGCACGTACATTGTACATATCGTATGTCAGTCAGCCCGCGTGCAGCGCACGTGTTGCTGAGGTCAAATCCTGTCCACAGTGACCGTTTTAGCCGATTTCCGGCTAACTTTGACAGATTTTATGTTTATGCATAGTCAGGGACGTATTATTGATATAAAAACAAATCATAATGCGGAAAAGCCCTATCTTCTGTTGCAAACAGAATTTTTGCAAAATTTCGTAAAATGTGTGACGTCAACATGACGTCATCAAAAACGTGATTTTTTTTTTGATTTACATGTCAGGGTATGTCCGATCATTATGAAACTTGGTGGGTAGGTAGGTATAGAACATAGCATAGACACTTTTTGTATAGAATACGCATGTACATGTTCATTCGTCCTGGATGAAACTCCTTTACGGCAGTCATTAATAAAACGGTCGAAACAGCTCAGTGTTTGTCCACAAACACATTTCTAGTTGGCTTTTCCGCAAAGTTGCGGAAAAGCCTTTGTTTCTCTACGAATTTTTTTTCTTTTTTCTTTTTTTTTTTTTTTTTCCTCTTGGGACTTCCAACCAAAATGCCATAGACTTTGTGCACGTTTTTTCTAGCAAACACTTTTGGCATAAAACAAAGTCATATGAAATCAAAACTTAACATAGTCACAGAACATATAGCAAAGGTCGTTCGCGAAGATAGACGCAATGATGACGTCATCATGGGTCATGTGACGTCATCGCAACGTTGCATATTTCAAAGCCCTATATCTACAGAACGGTATGTCCGATTGGCTTGAAACTCAGCATGTGGTTAGACAGGGAAGTGTTATAGATAAAATTTGAGATGACGTCATCATGACGTCATCATATGATTTTATATTTAATTTTGAATTTTTGAAGACTTTTGCCATATCTCACTAACGCAATATGATAAATTCGAAATTCTATGATAAATTCGCAATAGATATATGCACAAAATTTGTAAAAATGCGTGACGTCATGATGACGTCAGCAAAAATGCGATTTTTTGAAACACATATAAGGGAATGTCCGATCGTCATGAAACTTGGTGGGTGGGTAGATAATAACACTAGTACACAAAATCTTGAATGACGTCACGATGACGTCATCGATCGATTTTTAAAGATTTTTTAAATTTTGCTTATTTTATTCTGCTTACAAAATTTAACACTTATATTAATCCGATTGTTTTCAAACTTGGTACAGACTAAAACCACAATAAAATAATGAGCACTGCCAAGTAATGTTACGATGACGTCATCATTAGACATGTGACATCATCCTTAACTTGTATATTTTAAGCCCCTACATCTCACGAACAGTACGTCAGATTGGGTTAAAACTTGGTATGGGGGTAGGCCGGGATATGTTACAAATAAATATTGAGGTGACGTCATCATGACGTCATCTTGTGATTATATATATATTTTATATATAAGACTTTTGCCGTATCTCACAAATGCAATATGCCAAAATCAAATTTCCCTTCGAATGAGGTTTGTTAGACAAAACATAAATGCACACAGTTTTGCACCATACCAAAAACATGACCCCAATTAAAAAAACATAATGCGGAAAAGCCCTATGCTCTGTTGCAAACAGACATAGACCTCTAGTTTCTCTTTTTTTTTTTTCTTCCACTTTTTTTCCCATAGGATAACACGTGTTTTCGTTCTACAACGCACTTTTTGACTTTTTTCAAATCCGATCGACTTCAAACCTGGCACACACTTAGACCACCTTCTGAAGATGTATGCCGAAACTTTTCGTCATCATGACGTCATCATGTGTCACGTGACGTCATCCTAAAAGAGCATTCTTCAAGGCCCTATATCTACAGAACCGGAAGTCCGATTTGGTTCAAACTTGGTATGCAAGTATTCCGGGACGTGTTATAGACGAAAATTGCAATGACGTCATGATGACGTCATCGTGTGATTTTATTTAAATTATTCAATTTTTGGACCTTTTACTCATATCTCATAAACGGAATGTGGTAAATTTGAAATTCTTTTTGTAACAGGTTTGTTAGGTCATAGATAGATGCACACAATTTCGTAAAATGTGTGACGTCATCATGACGTCATCAAAAACGTGATTTTTTGATTCACATATAAGGGTATGTCCGATTGTTATGAAACTTGGTGGAGGGTAGGTATGGATAACAGTATTCAAAATCCGAAGTGACGTCATCATGACGTCATCGTCTGATTTTTTATGAATTTTTGAAATTTTAATATTTTCTACAAATTTAGCAAAAATGACATAAAATACGGTCTGATCCACCTGATGTCCGATTAGGTTCAAGGTCGGTATGCAGATATTCCAGAAAGTAATATAGACAAAATTGCAGTGACGTCACGCTGACGTCATCATGTGATTTTTTATGAATTATTCAATTTTTGGACCTTTTACTTATATCTCATAAACGGAATGTGGTAAATTTGAAATTCTTTTTGTAACAGGTTTGTTAGGTCATAGATAGATGCACACAATTTCGTAAAATGTGTGACGTCATCATGACGTCATCAAAAACGAGATTTTTTGATTCACATATAAGGGTATGTCCAATCGTTATGAAACTTGGTGGGTAGGTAGGTATAGATTACAGTATTCAAAATCTGAAGTGACATCATCATGACGTCATCGTCTGATTTTTTATGAATTTTTCAAATTTTAATATTTTCTACAAATTTAGCAAAAATGACATAAAATACGGTCTGATCCACCTGATGTCCGATTAGGTTCAATGTCGGTATGCAGATATTCCAGGAAGTAATATAGACAAAAATTGCAGTGACGTCACGGTGACGTCATCATGTGATTTTTTATGAATTATTCAATTTTTGGACCTTTTACTCATATCTTATCAATGGAACGTGGTTAATTCGAAATTCTTTTTTGCAAAAGGTTTGTTAGGTCGTAGATAGATACAGAAAATTTCAAAAAATGTGTGCCGTCATCATGACGGCATGAAAAATGTTTTTTGTTTTTTTTTGTTTACATAGGATGGACACTTTTTGTATAGAATACGCATGTACATGTTTACTCGACCTGGATGAAACTCCTTTACGGCAGTCATTAATAAAACGGTCGAAACAGCTCAGTGTTTGTCCACAAACACATTTCTAGTTGTAATTTGTTTCGCTACGGCAGCAGTTTTTGTTGAGTTTACGTCGCTATAACGTTAAGCTAAAATATGGCCCATGAACATGAACACAAAAAAAGTCTGGAAATATCGCCGAAAGAAAGTCACAAATTGGAGCATTTTAACTGTTTATTTCGTTAAAAAGGTATTTATTAATGGGAATAACAGTGTGAGGATCCCGTCATTATCACGCAGTGAAGACCGGCTCCTTACACTGTTATAACCTGCACTGTAACGTGCTCAATTATCCGCCGAATCCACCCGGAGAATTATGAGAAGCTAGCACGCCGTGGAAGTGAGACCGTGACACCGGTGTTGTGTGAATTTAGGACTCTGTAAATACGGACTCATTGGTAGTATTGTGAATGCCAATAAGTGAAGATTGTGAACGCTCAACCAATTAAAGGGTAAAAGGGACCCGACTTCAAAGGAGGCAACATTTCATGTAATACCGGAAAAGTGTTTAAGACCAGCCTGCCGGTGTTTTATCAGCCGTTTAAGACCGGCCACGTGACGGGCCGTCACGACCAATGGGAATGGGTAAACTGTCTTAGGGACATGTATTCATGAAAGTTGTTTTAAGCTATAACCTAATAGCGAAAACATTTTACAAACTTACATTTTGGGAAGGTCCTGTGATAACATCCATAGTCTCATTAGAAGTTTGACAGGACATATTGTTTTACCTGTTGCGATGTTGTTTTCAGGATCGCCCTTCGCGGGACATTTTCGCCTCTCATTATGACCTCTCACGTACTGTGCGCAAATATCAGGGAAGTGATCACATTCGGAGTTTGATGACAATGAGAGCTTATAAAGGTCTTCAAGAATTGGAAGGAACCACAGGTACCGTGATGAATAAGCCTTATTCTTGAACAAATGAGGGCGCTCTTACGACTCCATTGGGGATACTAAGGGGCCGTTCACAATTATCAACATTTTCACGAGCGTACAAATCGTACGCTGGGGGGGTGGGGAGGGGGTTAATGGCAGCCGTACGCTTTTTTTTTTTAATGTCGATATGTTTTCTCGCCCGTTAATGCCCGCCTAACGCTTTTTTTTGTTTTTTTAAATGTCGATCTGTTTTCTCGCCCGTCGCCGCAGCCGACAGCCGCAACCAAAGCCGATCGAGCACTTGCTGAGCCGATCGCGCCCCGCGCCACGCCCCGCATTGCATCCCATGAACGTATTGTGTACAGCATGCGCGGCATTGTCCTACACACGTACATGAAAATGTACTGTATGTAGATGTACATGTACATGTATAGTCCGTATCCACCAACGGCCGGTGTCACATGAAAATCCGACTCCTATGAAAATCGGACCCCTTTTTTCCTTTTATTGGTTAATCCCTCGCACGTGACAGGTCACTCTCCCCAAACGATCCTAAAAATAGCATAGTATCGTACTCACGCGCGCGCACTGCTACCAATGAGTCCACATTTCATGGAGTCAGATATTCACGCTACACCTGTTTAACAACACCGGCACTAGCAATGGCGGACAATAAATATTCTAGCCGCGCTGTTGACTTGGATCATTTGTTGAAATTTCTCATTCGACAAGGATGTATTGTCAACAAGAATCCAACCAACAAATACATGGAGTATTTCACACCTTTCACACCTAATCCTCCTTTCGTGTTTCTTCTTTCAGCCCTGCATGTTTGTGTGCACCCCCATGTTTAATGTATGTACCTCTGTCATTTCTGTTTTAGCCTCTGAAGAAGAACTTGCTAAGTTCGCAACGTCACGCCACATTAATTTTAAGATTTAAATACATGGAGTTTGTAAATGCTATTGTGTTTGTGAATGATCAATGCAAACGAGCAGATGTCGTGTGTGAGGGCCAGAGATTGTGGCGGAATGCAGACCGTGAAAAGCTGTTCGACGAAGTAGTTCATCGAGCGTTATCAAAGATGAAACGATTGTTAAATCACATGTTAGTGTCTATATATAGACTTGTGTGCAAAAAATCAACATTTTGCTGGGGGGTCTTGAAAATGTGTACTCTTTGTATACTTGTGAAAATGTTGGTTATTGTGAACGGCCCCTAATTAACAGACGTGAATCGAAGGTTATTGTCGTATATACACTGTACATACTGCTTAATCAACTTTCTGAACTGCTTCAATAAACAGGTGTTTCCCCCTAGTCTTTGTACCTAAAAATGTTGTTACAGCGCACCAATTCGATCAAAAGTATGGTTACTGTTCAAACAAATTCTATCCAGTAAGGACTCGAGAGAATTACGTCATGCATCCAGAAAAAGTAGCCCTTCCCAGCGCCCTGTGTCAGGGCAGTGGGTACTAGCGAACCTATTGCTTTTCCTCCAAAGCATTGAAAGCGAAATTAGACCTGATTATCGTTTTTGTTGAACACACTCACATACAAGTTATTTGCAACGTTGTGGTAGGCTATGACATTGTATCGTGACAAATTTATGAAAATCATGATTTTTCTTAAGCGGGGGGGGGGGGGGGGCTCGGTACAAGTACAAATCGATTAGATTTTGGGAATGATCCGGATCTGGGTCTTGATGCGCGATTTTTTTGTAGAGATTCTTCACCATTTTGTTTGTGCAAATATAGGTAATGTGTACAACTGAGCAGCTTTAAGCTTTGTGTGCGTGCCCCCGGCCTGTGACCCTGTGCTTTATCACCTACCTAATCTAAAACCACACAGGTCAATGGACTAGACCATTTTATACATGAAGGGAGTGGAGAGGTAGACACAGGCTTTTACATGTATACTACAAAATGTTTGAGTTTAAGGATTTGTCTTATTGAATAAATACTGTCTTACACGACATAAAGTGGCCAACATTGCTATTTTTCGATAAATTAAGAATAATGATCAATCCTGTTGACATTTTAAATGTGCAATAAAATTAGAAGTCCAGTGCACATGCCAGTATTTCTTTTGGATGTACTGACAATATGGCGGGGAAGGGGACGTCTCTATAATTCAACGTCCCATTGGTTCGACGTTCTATTGATCCGACGCCCCGTAGGATAAGCTTAGGGTCAGGGTAAGGGTCAGTCAACCTGAACCAGTACAACTGTCGGACCAATGGGACGTCGGACCAATTGGACGTTGGACCATTGGGACGTCGGACCATTGGGTAGTCGGACCAATGGGACGTCGGACTATCGAGACGTAACTTGAATTGTTCTGCCTTGGCGGAGGTTTGCGCTGTCTGAGAGCTTTGTTGTCATGATCTACGATCTGGCTCTTTGGTCTTATAGGCATACAACTCAACGCAGCAGTGGGTCACATCATGTATGGAAAAGATATCGAAAGCATAACGGTGCCAAAAGCCAAGGAAGAAGGTGTTCTCTTGACGGCAGAGGGCGTCCGTGAAAGGTATCCATTCTTGGACATTAGCCGATATGGCGACACAGCCATGTTGTTACCAGTTGACGCCGGCCACGCCAACCCTCGAATGATCGTCCGTGCGCAGCAAGAGGCAGCCGCCCTCCGAGGCTGTGATATCATTGATGACGTAGTTCAGTCGGTGGAGGAGTCGGGGGACCACGCTCACGGCGAGCCATTGATGAGGGTTGTGATTGAGAAAGGGCGCCCCCTCCTTGTAAAGAAGGTGTTACTGTGCACGGGCGCGTTCACACAGCTCAAGGATCTTCTACCGCCCTCTACAAAACTGGATTTTGGAATTGACGGGTCGTTCACAGTTAGACTGGAGGTTGGGGAAGGCGATTTGGAGAAGCTTCGCAGCATGCCTACTATGACATCGTTCACCGACGAGGATTGGAAGTGTTACATTCTCCCGCCGATAAAGTACCCAGATGGTAACGTCAAATGTCATTTTTCAAACTATTCCCATTCGAATTTCACTAAACGTATTTCTTGATAATATAACAGTTGGAAAAACAAGCCTAAAAACCTGCAAAGTTAAAACAAAATTTAATATCTCATGAAAAAAGTAGGATTACTCGATAACCTTTCGTTAACAAACAAACAAATTTAATAGGTGTTGGCATAGCGTTGGTATTTGTGTTTGATGTTCAGACAAATTACCAATTTCCACACAAGAATTGACACTAGATTTCGACGTGTGTTCATCTTCATTCTGCCAGGGAAATACTACGTGAAGCTAGGACCAGGCTACCAGGACCAGCGAAGACTGACCAGCCTCAAGGAAGTCAAAGACTGGTTTCTGTCTAAGCCCGATCCGAAGTTGGTGGAAAAGTACAGAGATTTGCTTTTGAGTATCGTTAAAGGTAAGAGCCAGGTTATTACACAAAGTGCTGCTGTGCTATAATTGGTGCTTTTAAAGGGGTTGTCGGCAAAACTCAGTAACTTATATAATGATATTCTTATATAGATAATAGGACTGTAAAATACAAGGACACTACTACTGGAATTCCCTTCTTCTGAGTAATATCTAAAGATAGACAAAATAGTCCATACGATTAATTGTTCCGACGAACACATTTTATGCAACTTTTCACTCCTCTTAAATGTATGGAAAATATCTGCATTTTTGTTTATTTGTTTGGAAAAGAGCTTTAAACATTAAAAAATGTCCATGCTTTTCCGAACAACTGAGGGCGCTGTTGCTATATGATGTCATTTCAGGAAGACACTGTTCAGGGTTTTCTGTGCAAATTTGAAACCCAAAATTTGCTCATTGAAAACATTTGCGAGAAAGGTTGCTCAATGACTTATGCCATGCACGTACACAACAACGAATCACTAAAGAAAAGAAACTCGAGGACAGCAAAATATACAAAATTCTAGCAACGTTTTGTGCTGAAATAGCTGTAACATTGAGGTATCTGCCTGGCATGACATCACAGTTTTGCTCATGAATATGGAAATTGCATTACCATAATATACAAACAAAAAAGGCACCAAAATACCCTTCAAAATGATCAAACAAGAATTGAAAGTGAGGTTAAATGTGACACAAAACATGCATTTTCAAGGGGAGCATGGAAAATTACGTTATAAGAGCCCTTCAAATCAGGTAATAAATAGTAGTCTTTTTTTTTGTCTATTTCGCAGGCTTCCATCCAGTCTCTGTCAAAACCGATATGTGCGTAATTTCACATACGCCGACCGAACTTCCCTACTGTGACATGTTGTCGCCCAGACTCGGCCTTGCGATTGGAGGAAACGGTTTTGGGGCGATGATATCTGATGAGGTGGGGAGGATGGCCGCTGAGATGATCGCTGGAGGGGAGAATTGGAGCCGAGACATACCGAGGGAGATGTTCAAGGCTCGTGTCCTCACACCGACTGCCAACTTGTAAAAAAAAACTTACATTGCGGATAGCTCGCGCAAGCTTCTTATACATGTGTCCCTAGCTGGTCGGGTCAATCATTGGGAAGAAGACACGGCAACTATGTTCCGAAGGTTTACTTCTGGAAATGGAAAAGGAAAGACGGAAAAGGAATTGGAGGTGTCTTCCCTGGTTTCCAGTCAGAATTTGAATTTACACCACAGAAAGTATTAAAGGAAAACATTAAAAGACATAAAAGATAATAACTAGCTGAGTGATGATCCATGCTGAGTGATGTTAATGTAGGAGCTTATCAGCTATATCAATCAAGATCAAGAACTAGGACTAGTTAATCAAACAAAAATATACATCGTCACATTATAGTAAATCAAGAGAATCTCAAAGGACAAAGATAGCGTGAGTGCTATAAGTGTCAACTTTGTGACGGAGTTAGTAAAGGACGGACAAGGAATTGGAATTGTCGTCCCTGGTTTCTAGTCAGAATTTGAATGACCTGGTAAACCATACCCGTTGCTCACAGCGCTTGTAATTGGCAGACGTAATATGAATAATAATGAAATGAATTAGCATAGCAGAGGATAAAGGAATAAACCAAATTTTTTTAGGGGGGGATCTTTGATACCTGTGACACACATTTCAAAGAAAAATCAAAAGAAAACCTGTGTTCAAATTCAAAAAATAAAGTCCAAATTGCCACCATTTCAGTCATGTTCCCTGTATCCAAAAGCAGTACTGAATGATAATGTTTTTTGTGCAAAAAAGAATCAGACTTTTTTTCCTTCCAGCCTCGCTTTGGTTACGTTGATTTGAATGGGGGGAAATGAATATGGCCGCAACATGATAATGGTTTTTATCCAACTGTTTGACACTTCAGTTTTTGTTATGAATACGAAGGAAAAAGTCGGTCAACATCTCAATACCATCCCCTCCTCTTTCATGGACTTAAAATTCACATTTTTTTTTAATGAGCTATTATGGTAAGTTAGTGTCCTACCTCTTGGCTGGGTGTTTGGTGTTGGTTATCAAACAGGAACCAGATTATTCAATATTTATAAATGTTGCCGTGATAATAAAGTAAATTGAGATACAATTTTAATTACAGCTGAAATGTGACAAACCATACAGCTTGTCACCAAGCGGTAACATAATATGACTAATCTCTTGAGGCTTGCCGCGCCTGCAGTTTTTTAAATGTGTACACAGACTGCTCAACTGGCAAAATTCCACCGCATGAGGGCCGTTTTGTACACAGTGATATTTCACACAGATAATTCATGCGGTCAAGTGATTTCCGCTCTGCATACTCTCTGCGTTTCCTGCACGCGGCTAGCCTTAAATAAAGTTCGCACTGCGACTCTTTCATATTGCATAATGGACTTTGATTCTGAAAGGAAAGCTCCTTCTCTGACGATCCACAAATTGTGTTTACGTTGACCGTATTATTAGATTATTTGAATCTTCCTCGATCAATTCGATTACCATCGCAAAAATGGCTACCACTATGGCACCCTTGAACACGACAAACGACGTGGGGGATGAACTGAACCCCGGATGGGGGATCAGTGAAATCGAAAACAGCATGGTGGTGCGAGCAATCTACGGTATTATAGCAGTGCTGGGCATCACAGGTAACTTTGTAGTCTGCCTGGTGCTGCTTCGAGTCCCCAGTCTCCGCTCACACACCAGTAATTTCCTCGTCCACCTGTCACTGGTGGATCTGATACTATGCATCTGGGCGGTGCCGTTTCACCTGTTCCCCCACGTGCCCGACCCCAGCCCGGGGGTAGGGGGCGACATCAAGTGTCGCTTGTACTCCTCCAAGTTTCCCCTGTGGACCTGTGCCTTGGTCTCCATCTGTAGCCTGGTCACTGTTAACCTAGAGCGCTACATCGCAATCGTCTATCCCATCAAATACAAGAACATCTACACTCCTAGAAACACAGCCCTAATGATCGCTGCCTGTTGGGCTATAGGAATCATCTCCAACTCCTACACGTTCTACGTCTACGGCAACAACGAAGACGGTCACTGTGTCTTCTTCGGCTGGCCTACCAAAGGGTTTCAGGTGGTGTTGGGTCTCTGGAACTTCATTTCCTATTACCTAGCACCCTTCATCTTCATGGTGATAACTCAATGGAGAGTTATCAAGACGCTCAGGGACCAGGCTAAGATGCTAAAGGAGAAACGAGAACGAACAGGTAAGAATGCTTCATCAACCCGAGGTCTCATTCTGCTAATTTTGAATTAAAAAAATGTATACTGGCCTTTCACTTGTGCCCACGAAACGATTGAGGACATGCGTTGTGCTCGGCGGTGGTAGAGGAATACAGTGCATGTACCACTAAATTGTCCATCTTGGCTGTTTTGGCAGTTGTCTCGGAAGATTGAATGTTTTACCCAAGTCTTCAAAGAAGATTCTGTATGAAATGTATTATTTTTGTATAAATTGCATTTGATGTTCACAGACATAAATGAAGCTACAAAACGTGTATACATCTTCATTATTTTGTGCATTAAACGTTGTATGCAAACCCATGACCATCCTGAAATCAATAATATTCAACACTGAATTTATGTAATCGTGAGGAAGTTTGGTGTCGGAAAGTCGAGTTCACTAACCCAAGAAATGAAACTGTTGTGCAGGCTGCCCTGGTAATGGTCGGTTAGGTCAGGGTATTGCTCGACCTTAAGTGCCATCTGACACGTACAGATTGCCGACAGAGAACAGCAAATTTCATTTCCTTATTTGCGGTTCAATCAATGAAACCGCATTAATTATTATGTGATACTAACCACTGAGCTTTAGGTTTTTTTCTTAAAGTAACAGTCTGGCAAACCTACAGAATGGTAAAGTTTTGATAACCAGAACATTTATTATTTTAATTATGACAAAAGATAAAAAATACAAAGAGCGAAGAACTTTGCACTTTGCGAACTCATGTCTGTGTATTATGATAATAATGATTTCCCTATACTCTTCCGTATTAAGCAGTCGCGATTGCGCACGGCGTGTTTACAAAGCCACACGGATACACTTCCCAATCTTCCTTTATCGTTAGAAGTTGCTTTGGTTTTGTTTGTTTGTAAAGATGACATGAACTCAGGGAAACCCGAGTCCAGCCTTTCCACCGGATGTGAAGGGACTGCAAAGTAGACTGTCGTCACAATTCTGCCACATGCTGCAAGTTGAAAGGCCCGACACAAATTTCCTGACCTAAACAAAAGTATTTTCTTTACGACATTCACACCTCATCTGCAGCAAAAACTGTAATGTGTGCCCTGATCAAATGCACACGATACGTCCATATAATGACATTAATGTTGAGTTGACATCTATGCCAAGTAGTAGCCAGTTGACAAAAAGCAACAATGTATTTGTTTGCAGAGTATATCATTGAAACAAAATAAAGGTTTATTTAGTGGTTCTAGTTTCGATAACGTTGAAGAAATGCCTAGCAACACGGCGCGGCGTCGAGGTATCATAGAACGGGGTCTACTCGATGTTTCCCAATACCTATGTTCCCCAATTAACATATCGCGGTAGAATCGCGTTAACAAAGCTTGTGAAATATTATCCAATTACATGATATATTATGGACGCGAACGCGCAAAATCTGAGACAAACAAAAGTCATCGTTCAAAATTCCGCAGGGTTGTCTGAGGGGCGTGGCTTACTCGCAAACGGCGATAGGTCAATACCTAATGTTCCCCGGGCGTAAATCCGGGAGTATGTATATTCCCACACACACTTTTAGACCAGGGGTGGGCTTTGAATCATCCCCCACTTTTTCGCGATGAGAAAAAAAATAATGCGGATTTCGAGATATTTTTCGAACATCCCAACAACCCAAATGTATTCAATAGCACTAAAAAGTGGAAAAATAATGACAAAAGCTTTTAAAATGCGCCCGTGTTGATGTACACCGGAGGATATAATTATTGTCACCTAGTGCAATGTGGTGTCCATCCCCCCCCCCCCCCCAGCGTGAACAATACCTGCGTGGCATTATGATTATAAGTACGTCATAGCCTCCATTGCGATCATTCAGCCTTTGTTACGTTCCAAAGCTGTTTCCGCAATATGAGTTACCTATGCCAGTCCTATCCTGTTTGGATACTGTAACATCAAACTTTGTAGTTACATCAGCTGTGGTTCAGGTGTGTGTGTATGGTGAACTGATTGCGGACGACCGAGGAAAGTGAATTATTTCCCAGGCGGAGTGCTTCGGGATGGTTAATGGTCGGTGAAAAATACGTGATGCATTACACTGGTATCCTCCCACGAACAATCCGGCTAAATTCTGGTCTATGTTTCAATCAGAATCGAATGTGAAATGGAAGTGACCAAAAAAATTGACAAAAGGTTTGCAACTTTTGCGAATTTGCAGCTTAACTCTGAGTTTATTTAAATACTTGCTGGGACGTCATATATTCGCATCTTAATTTTAAACTTACCTTTAAAATTCGTGTTCAGAGCAATCATTAATTTACCTCGAGGGTACTTCAAACATAAAACTTTAAAAGTTGAACATGGCTTCTGACTAGCGCCACTTGAACAAAGACATTGACTACACGGGGAGCCACCGACGTAGGGCTGGATAGCTCAGTTGGTAAGAGCACCGGGACGGTAATTCGGAGGTGGCAGGTTCAAGCCTCGCTCCTGTCAATTTCTTTGTTCAATTTTTGACAGTTATTGCATAATGCACCTGTAGTCAGTTTCCTTTTTGTGGTTTATTTTCAAAACATCAAACATTTGATTTTTTCATTTTACATTTTTTTGCTGCCTCAGAGGCTCACCAAATAAAGTCTAAATCTCGGTTTATTGCTTAAGGCAGTCTCTGTGTTGACACTAACATCTCAGCGTCTTTAATCGAGTACCTTTGAAAACTTCCGGTTCCATCTCTCGAGGTGAGGTCTCTTGTAGAAGATGCTTTGGAATTTCACGCTAACCACTTTTATACATCTACCACTTTCTCGCCACATTTATAGTGTCGACGGTCCGGAAGTCACAATACCGTAAGATGTGGCAGGTCCATGCGGCTCAAGAGTTGGAGAAGACACTCCTGATTGTCAGCATCACGTATGCCATCTGCTGGGCGCCTAACCAGTTCCTCTTCATCGTCTTCAACCTGAGCCCGGACCCTGAGATCGTTGACTTCGGGGCTGCCTACTACCACTTCACCGTGATCCTAGCCGTGGCTAACTCCTGTCTCAACCCCATCATCTATACCATGAAGAACAGGCCCTTTCGTCGCGGTATCCGTAAGGTGTTTGGCTGTCCGCGGGGGATTCACCCCAAGAAGCAGAAGCCTGTCGCAGCAGAGGTCGCTACTGTTAATAGCTCTGATATCATCAGGCTTGGCCACGGGCCTGGTGTGATCGGACTAGAGAGCACTAACGAAACATCGCAGCAGGTATGACCGCCTAGGAATTAGGATGGTGAGATTCAAAACCATCTTTTAAAAGCAGATATTCTGCTTGCCGCTATATGCCATTGCTACCAATATAGGACCCAATTTTTTTGGCCAGTGAGGCAAACGTACGTGGAACATTATTGGGTAAGATTGGGCCAATATTGGCCACATTCTGCGCAGGATTGGCTTTCCCGATTGGCCCAATTTTTTGCCTAGATGGGCCCAATATTGTCCCGATGTTTCTATGCTGGCTGGATTGCTTGTCCAAAATGGACAAGAGAAGAATGTATTAATATAGACTACTTGCAGTTAAATTGTATTGCTGTAAATTCCAAAATGTACACTTTTCTTTTAGTATGGGTGACGATATCATCCAGGCCTACATTATTTTATAGCAACATAGTTTGTGAGCTTATTTTTAGTCAATTAGAATGCACCATTGGCACCCAAAACATATATAAATAAAAAAAATAGCATTTTCTCTTAGTTTTGGAAAATATTCTCGGAATGCTGTAATAATATAAACAAGACTTTTTCCTTCACATTTTCCTTAGAACTAGTGAGATTCTAACCAATTCTTGAATACGTTTTAGTCATCAGGTTTCAAAGAGATCCTATAATAAGGGCTCCCTGAAAACACTGATTAATTTTCTCTCCCGAAAGGGAACAATAAATACTACAAATTTCGTATACAACGAATATTTTATATAGGCTTATTACCTACATAATGGAAAAGTGTACAAAAGCTCAAAGACCTTGGAAATAAACGAAGGCAATTAAGTCGACCACAAGTAAAAACACAAGTCTTGTCACAGTGAATGGGAATAAACACTGGTGGGAAAGTGTCTTCGTCTAATTCGTTTTAAATTCATAAGTGTACCGTGATGACTAGATTACGGTTGTGGTCGCTAAGAAAGAAAAAAAGAAGCAATTTCCTACTTTCTCTGTTTTGTTCATAAATAAGAACCCTGGATAAAGTACGTCTTCTCAACGAAACACGAGTGTCCACTGATATTAAACTGCGCCTTATTTCAATGCACGAGGACTTCATTCTGTTCAAGTCAACCCTTGCTAGTTGAAGTTATAAATGGCTCCGTTGTTTGTGCCTTTGGACGACGAGTCATGAGTAATATCAACCGTCGGACACAGTGGGGTTCAATATTGACAGACTAGTTCAGCTGCAACGGGGCCTTACAGAAACAAAGGATACCACGTATTGCGCAATAGACTAGCGATAGGTTCAAACTGACGATGACTCGACTTTCCTGGCCAAAACAAATAGCTGCAAAATAACGATTGTCTCACAACCGCTACTCTTTCTAAACTATGACTATAAACTGGTACAGCAAATAAGAACAAGCGAAGTTGAGCGGATTACGTTTAGGCCTATATGATTATCAATATATAAACTACAGTTTTTGTACATAATGTATTCTAATTATTACTTGAACAATACTTCCTTGTTTCAAAGGCAGGCAGTTTGCTGATAACGTGGTGATTGATGATTCATAACAGTGTCAATAATGCTCCTCCACGCCTTATCTGTTTTGATATTGTGGTTTAGATGGCCTTATGTGACCATGCAGTTTTCCATCTTTAAAGCTACAGTCCATCATTTGTAATTTGTGCATTTTGTTCGTTTGAAGCAACAAGACAGTTCAAAATCTAATGAAGGATACTGAGCAACTAACCTGATGAAGTTTCAGCTAAGCTTTAGCTGTACATTCCGAAAAAAAAACATTCTTAGATCTCAATTTCAAATCAAAAGTTACTGAATCATGTTTTGAATTGTTTTGAATTGCAGCTATACGCGACGTCGCGCACTGATCCAACGAATTACAACAACCGCGCGCGCGTGTGCGTCGCTCCAATACTTGTGCGCGCTGCGCTGAATAACAAAACGAACTACTAATTTAAATTTTCCTACGATGCGTCTTAAGAATCACCGTTGGAAATGCCTTCTTTCGTTGATTACTTCAAAATGACAGCTTCCCAGAAAGATTAATTTCACAGGGAGTTTAGTTCCCTTACTATCTTTCAACCAAGTTTGTTTTTCAACAGTAATTACGCCAGTTACTTTTCGGATGGCTGCAAATGATGGACTCTAGCTTTAATGCGCAGGTATACGTTGAGAAATGTTTGAGTGTTCCGCATTGACTGCAATTTTGAATTATTTGTAAAAGTTCTCAATCTCCAAAAGAAGCTGGAAGATTTGTAACTAAAATAATTTACCAAAGAAATGTAAACCATGAAATGAAACTGTGAATAATATTTAAGGAATAATTTGAAACCGCAACGCATCGCTCTATTGCATACTGAGTAATTGTATTGCCTTACATTGTATAATAAGTGCAAACATTGTTATGATACCAGGAAGATAGATAATAAAATAATTATTCTGTTTTTATACAAACGTAAATTTTGTTTTATAAATAGACAAAACCGGGAAGCAGGTATATACAAAACTGTGGCAGTAACATTAACAACTGTCTGCTATATAGCTATAATATTGGTTTCGATTTCAAGGATAAGCAAAATTATAAAATTAACTAATTCTTTTCATCTTAGACCATCATGATCAGCGAATATGAGTACGCCAACTTATATATTGCTGACACAAATATAGGGACAGAACAAGAGCAGAGTTTATAACTAGAAATGACACCAAGTTTTGACTGTGTTGTGCAAATTCGAATCTCTTTACCAACTCTGTTTACGGAAACGAATTGCGCAATATAGTTGATTGTTTTGTGTTGTAGCACATGTTTTTCGCTACGTTTGATTGTTTAAACTGTGTCATAATCATGTGATGCTGTAAAGTCATGTTTCCTGCCGACCCTTGCACACCCAAATAATGTCTGTTGACCACATCTTTTTTTTTAATGACAAGTCATGTACTGTGTTGTTGGTGACACACAGTATCATGGGGGTTTGCTTCACGTAAAACGTGGGTGGACCTAATTCTTTCGAGATGTTGTCTATTAATTTTGAAATAGTATTATATTTGTAATCTTATAGCGGAACATCGTAATGTAAACAATGCTTCCTACATTTTAATACGATATAATGATACAATAATAAAACGAAAATTGCAACATTGAGAAAATCACGTATCCTGAATAATTTTTATCATTTTCAGACGAAGAGATGTAAAATATCCACCTACCTAAATTTCAGCAGTTTTTTTTTTATATTTTGAAATCGAGTTAGTTTGCTGCTGTTTAACAAGGAATCATACATGACGATGTGTAGTTATTGAGCGGAAGTCCGTCCCAAGAATTTGTTTTTTAAAGGTTTATCAAAATACCCGAGCACTTTGTCCGTCTCTGTAGTCCTTTATTTACCCGGTGTAGTTCATGATGAGTCCTTTATTTACCCAGTGTAGTTCATGATGAGTCCTTTATTTACCCAGTGTAGTTCATGATGAGTTATTGCCACATGATCTACCTTGTTACAGGATAGGCTTGTTGTTGCTTCGTTCTTTTGTTTTTTGGACAGGAAGGCACGTTTGCTGTCAAGAACGTTATAGTGTCAACTCAAGGACAACAAAATAAATGGTGGCGCCTTTTTGTCTAGCAGGCCTACTGCAAATATAGTATGAACAATTGTTCAGGATAAGTTGAGTAATACCATGGCAATATCGGATGCAAATATTGGCAGACTTGTGCTTAACGGAAATGATGTTAACAACCTGTTGTGAAGTACATGATACACACTGCTGTTGAATGCATGAATATTGCACACGGTTGTGTCTCTAGCCTTGACACAAGTCTGTTACTCTTTTTATCTGTGATCGATAATCGATGAATCTCCAATCGAATTTGGCCCTTTCTATAGACGCCGTGTTACTGCCGAGCCGAACGTAATTGAATTGAGTGCGGCAAAAGCTCGTCTACAGCACGGCAGTTGCCCAAAATGCCGAACTTTATAGTCGAACCTTGATGCATCTGCCCCCCGTATGCGTATTTTTTTTTTCCTAGGAGGGTTAGGGGCAATGTCATGAATAATTCAGTTTTTCCTTTGAATCATTGCAAGACTTAGGTTCTCGTTCTATTTTCCCCTTAATTTAAAATTATCTCAGTGATAAATTTGGAGAAGAAAAATAGCTGATGAAAATGAGCAGCGACGACGTGGATTCGAACCAGGGATCTTTGTACCCATAGCTCATCTCGCTATCCACTAGGCTACTGTGTGGTAGCTCGACGACAACCGTTCTTTAAAATGCTTTAAAGCATTGTAACTAGTTGAGTAACTAACAACAATGCCGTTGATGTCATTGTCCGTTCTCATGGATAAACATGAATTATTCATGACATTGCCCCTAACCCTCCTAGGAATAAAAATTACGCCCCCTGTATAGCTATACGCTGCTGCCATAAAGCCAGTATCGAACAAATCTAAAAGAAGCAGAAACATGGGTTTGATTTGTGCTCATATTGTTCTTGAGACAGTTCAAAACTGTCGGAAAACTCCCGGGTGTCGATTCCTGTCGGGTGCGATTCAGCTCGTCTGCCGTCCTTGATCAGCACGACAGGTGTGGGCTTCCATCGAGCAAGGATTTCGTCGACCAGAAACCTGAAACGACAATGTTCTTTTCTCAGGCTACATCAAGCTTGCGTGCTTGTAACAATTAGAAACATGCAGATAAATTGTCAGATGACCACTCTCTGACAATAGAGAGCCCTGTTAATGGTCGAATGGGCGGCTTGCAAATATATTTTTTCTGCAACCAAGTTAATGACCATGATAATTAATGCATGCGTCAGTCGACGGTTCTAGGACTTATACTTCCATTTAAACATTTCATCCGGCGCCATGAATCAGATAAAAGGTGAAATTTATTTCACTGATCAGTAGGACTTCATTAATTTAATGAAAGAAAATTCACTTTGGGGGAAAAATAGTGTAGCAGGACACAATTGTGCTGCTGGCCCTGTGAAGGCAAAAGGGTGTTTCTTGAAAAAGCTCAATTCGAGAAAAATCAGTTTCAAATTTCAAGGTCAATTTTCTACCACAGGTTTAGAATAATGTTTTAAATAGGCCTACACACTAGAAATTTCAGTTTCTTGTCTTTACTGAGTTTTGGATAGAGGCAATTTGAAAACAGTTACACCCTTATTACAATGAAATATCACAAACATAGAAGAATTATTTTGGTAAAAGGGTGTATCGTGAGAAACCATGTCAAAATGCACTATTATTGCTAGGATGCGTATAACACACTGCCTTGAAAGGTGAATCTGTTTGTTTTATAGTTAGACCCTTTTACCTTGTCACACCTGGTCACATCTAACACAAAACAGGGTGTATCTCAATATACACCTTGTTGTCAAATAAACTGAGTCAAACATGCAAGCACATTTTTCTGCACACGATACGCCCTGCTGCTATCTTTGAAACGGAAAGCTGCGTGCGGACTTGAGAGTCCGTTAAATGTAAACAGCGCCCCCAATCATCCTAAAAAAATGACTTTATCTCAAAAAGGTCGAAATCGAAGTTACACCCTTTTGCTGTAACGTTTTCCACCGCTTTTCACGTGATATATTTCACACATACGTGACTGTACTAGCCTGCAGAAATAAAACAATTGAGGGCGGCTTTACACAATCTAGCACAAGGTGGCGCTTTGACTTGTTTGTTGACCAGATTTTGCACCCCAATTTTTTTTTTCAAAAAAAATTTCATTTGATCAATTGAAACGATATCAGGATGTCTATGTGAACGTCTAACATCTATAGGCCTACATCCCCTTTGAAGCAAGGGGTAACGAGACATTATCCTACCTCTCTTCTCGGGAATGTTTGAGCTTCTTGTATATAGCCTACTTACAGCATAGGCTCTTCGATGTTCACGTAGTCTTTGACTGATATCTTACTCCAGCCAACAAAGTTCTGGTTCCGGGTCATCCATGTGATTTCTTCGTCATCAACAACGTATTGCTGTAAATCTGACTGCAGAGGTAAATGCAAAACAGTACAGTTGTATCCTGTTTTTACAACCTACCTATTTACAAAATGTACGCTGTTTGCATGCAGCGTAAAGCTATCGCAGGGATGCAAAGTGGATCTAATTTGGCGCTCTTCTATTTTCATAGAATACGCAATGGAAAAGAGGATGAGTAGGCCTATAGACTACGGCATCGATTTGAAACAGACGTCTCGTTTTCTGGTTTAATAACAGACATTTTTTTTGGGGGGGGGGAGTGGGTTGCACCAATTGCCCCTTCCGGATTCGTCTGTGAACCCGGTCCAGCAAACTGATAAACTACTCGTATCTTAAGGCGCGTGTCGTAAACCTTCGTACCTTGTTGCCCAGGAGTAATGAGGGAATAGGACTGCCGTCTGCCAGGGTCACCTTAGAGTCCAAATCTGTCTTCCATTTCTCCACGAGGTCAAACGAGGCTCGTGAGGTGAGATCAAACATGACAACTGCGGCTGAGGCACAGCGATAAAACACTCGAGTAAGATGGCGGTGGGTATCCTGACCTGCAGAACAATAGAACCATATTTTGAATAAATGGGGGCGCTGTTACGACGCCATGTTAGGGGCACACACATACGAGGTGCTCAGGTAATTGATGTTCGAATGCATGTTGCTAAAATCTATAATTAAAATAAAATACGCATTTACAATCTTTTATTTTTATGTTTTAGTCAAATTGCTATTTTACTTCTTTAACCCTATCAGGACCGGGCTTTTTTGGACCGATTTTTTTAAAACTTGGTAGAAATTAACCTTTGACCAAATCCTACAGGTTGCCATTTTTTTTTCAAAAAATCGTCCATAGAGGGCGTTTTTGGGATTTTTTTCCCCATTTTTTGGTCAAAATAGTTTTTCCCCGTATTTTCCGTTTTCTTTGACCAAATGTCATAACATTTGGGAAACATGTTAGTCTTGACACAATGACAACAATTACAAAATGTTTTTGTTAGTGGAGTCACCGTTGGGAGCGCTAAAATTATAATGATTAATTTTTAGGAGAAATATTATTTTGAAATTTGCACAAATCAGTTTTGTCACAACCAACGTTTTTGGAACTTACTAAACATGTCTTTTAGAGCAATTTTTATGTTTTCACTTTTGTAAAACATTTTTTAAATACAACTACAGGTTTTTTTCCACAAATATTTTGCTAATTTTGGGTAAAAAAATATTTATTTTGCTATTTTCTATATTTTGTGTGTGCCAAATTTGATACAATTTGAAACGTGCTCTCAGACGTAAGATAAAATTAAAAGATTGTAGTACTAAAAAAACACATTTTTTTGTTATTTTTTTTCAAAACATTTCAAAACTCAGCAAGTTTATCAGTTTTACACCTTTAGATAAGATACATTTCTGCATTTTGCTTAGTTTTTCAAGTTGTTTTTATTGTTTGCATTTCGTATTTGAAGGTGCAGCAGATGATCGCGTGACTTTATCATTTATTGACATGACAAATACAAAGATAGCTTGTTGAAACTAGGGCCAATGCAAAAAATCTCAATATACAGTTGAATTTCACCAAGTTCCATTATTTGAAAAAACAAAACAAAATGGCCACCGGCTTTGGCGGCCATTTTAAATTCCCATAATGCATTGTAGATTGTCACTTGACACTTCTCAATCACCTATCTGATAAGTAAATTAATTACAATATAACAATTAGTTTTACAGTGTAGAAATTAATATTTAAACATTTAGTTTATTAAAATTACGAGATAATATTTAGGAAAAGTCACCAAATTTGGTGGCGATCGGCTGCACCGTTAAAAAGTTATGAGCAAAAATATGGGAGGGGGCATATTGTGCCCCCCCCCCGGTCCTGATAGGGACGTGATATTTCTACTGTATACAAATGGCGTCGATACACCACTCTCATTCGCTAAACAATGACTTAATAACAAAAGCTGTTAATGATAATGTTAAAGACAATTAAGCCTTAAATAATCTCTAATTTGTTCAATTGGGCCACTTTTTTTCCACAGAAAAATAGCCCATCTTTCCTCGGATCTAAACCTTGTATACGCTACTGAGAGAGGGGTAAGCTTTATTTGCGTGCTAAACCGAAGAAGAGTTTGTTCCCCATGAAACTGTCGACATCATGAAAATGAGTACTTTATTTTCTGCTGCATATTATTATGATTTTCGATAAAGTAAACCCTAAAACGATATCTTCTGGTATTACGAATTATTTTATTTAATTGCATCATGCAATACTTTTTATTTACTGCATTGAATTTGTGGACTTGGTTCTTAACAACCGTAAATTAGGTTGCGCAAACTCGACTTGACCAAAGTTCGACGACAAGAGGTTTTCCAAGAAAACTTGTCTTTGTGACTGATATTCAGCCTGATTACATTTGTTTGAACAAGAGTCATAAATTATAACATAATAAATATATTTATGAAAAAGTAATATGTATTAATAGCAGAACGGCCAGAGGATTTTGTGAGATATGAAATGCATTTGTTGACGTAACCCTGGCCTTTTGTTGATCTTGTCTTCGATGTGGGACGTATTTACGATGTTTATATGAAAAGCTATGGATTTGTCTCGGGAGCCTTTTGAGTTGGGAAGGGGCGTGGTCGAGGGGTCCTTTCCCCCTCTTCTTTGCACATTTCCCCCCGCCGCATTGCATTTTCCGCATAAATCATTTTCCGCATACACCTTATGCATCCGACAATTAGGTCTCTTTGAACTATTCAAAGAACTTCCCGGACAGCGGAAGATCAGACTTTCTCCCCTTTTAAAACATCCTGGTTCCGCTCCTGATCTTTTCCAACTACTACACACGCAAGAAACAGTGCTAATATGTGCTCTCACTATTTTTTATAGCCAGAGTTTACTTAAAAACGAAACCACGTCAGCCCATTCATATTCAGCAAGGTACAAGTTTAAACATTTTTGTATACAATCAAAAAGTAAACGGTAATAGAGGATAGTATGAAGAAACAGGTAAGAATTATGAGAAAATAGCACAAAAGAAAGCACAGGATCTCAGGGTATGGAAGGACGAGGTGTGATTATGGTGTGAACGAGGAGACTGGGGGATTCCTTGTGAACAAAAGACTTCCATTGGCTTGTGTTAGGACATCTACAAAAGATAAAACGGAAAAAGGTAAAGCCACAATGTCTCTCCATTACATAAAATACTGGCATCATTAAAAACACGCTATCCTACCTGCGATATCCCACATTTGAAGTCGCACTAATTCCGTCTTAGATCTTCGTATCTTTTTTAGACCGAAGTCACCTGAATTAGAAATAATCAGTACAAACCATACAGCCGTTATAAGGCTTTCCAAGTCACAATCATTTTTTATTTTAACCCTAAAAGGGCCGGGCTATTTTGACCATCTCACAGCCGATGGGGGAGTGGATTCCACCCCCACTCAGATCTCGGCCATCGAGTGACGAAAAATTATGAAACCCGGTACATGCATAGTACAACTTAATATAAACATACCCAAGAAATGTCATGACTACAGGTTAAAGAGTTTTGGAAATATGGCTAATTAATTATTCATATATGCACCAATGGTAATGCTGCTTTGCGTACACAACATAATTTATATGGGGAAATGCAGTTTTGATGGCGCGTAGTGTGGCAACCCATTGTCGGAATTTTGGTATCAAAATATGCGCAAGACTCGAGGCTGAAAAGTCAGGCAAACTCGAGTTTTTGCAAGACCTTTGCAGAAAACGTTTAGGGAACGGGCGGATTCCGCCCTTTTCCTTTTAGGGTTAAGCATTGGCCGAAGAACTGAAATGTAAATAATGTTCAGTTCTTACGTTTTAATCCCAAACATAGCAATTGAACTACCATTCAGGACAATTCATGACACTGCCCAATACTCACATCCCCTCGTTGCCTGGTAAGCATCGCTGAATAGATGACCAACGTAACGTCTCATGAAACTTGTCTTGCCTGAGCGTGGCTCGCCGATGATAAGAACTTTAAAATATCTCTCCGTCATTTCAGCTATACCACGTCACAACGGCACCATGGCATATGCAAGTGATGAGATAGCAAACTAAGTATTGAGTCGGGGGGCTGTAGTGAACTTTACACCCCTTCACCGGGTAGGCATATACTCGGTTGGTTTTGTTTCTGAAGCACTCATGTCACTGCAGGACTGTGTCAATGTAAACACAGACGGGAACGGTACGTGGCGCTGTCTAGTCTATACTCACGGGAGTCAGTGAAGGACAACTCAGTACCATTATTATCGGTGCTCTTATTCATGTTCACCGTTGAGGGGGTACTTTTGCACGAAGACAAAGTTAGGCATGGGTCGTCCCTCATTTGCAGCTATCCAAACAGTAAATGACGAGATTATTGTTGAAAAGCTTAATACTTAGTTTATTAAGGGTAGAGAACGTGTCCCGGACGCTGTTTTCTTGGAATATACAACTTTAACGGAGCTAAAACTTCATCAGGTTAGTTGTTAAGCACCCTTCTTAAGATTTTGCTTCAAACGAAACAAAAATGCACAAATGGCAAAATGATGTACTCTACCTTTTAATAATGTGGCAATGCATCCAGGGGTCATAACTTTTAACAGTGTAATTCCATTCATGGTTCAACGACTGAAGAAATACTCTCTATAACAATTCAACACTCCACCTCTGTAAGTTTGTGCAAGAAGGTTTGTGTCCGGTGTATTCTGTCTATACTCCCCATTATTTTTTTACTCATTGCATATTTTGTCTTTGGCAACCTTTGTAATTCTTGTGTGCATGTGTAATATTTTTGAAATTGTGCAATGACTCTGTCCATGTTTAATCTATGTTAATTTTTTGTTAATGAAGCTCAACTTTTTTAGACTGCATTGATTAGTTAGTTGGTTTGCTTTTTTTCTTCTATACCTCCTATATTAATTTTATTCATGGCTTTTTTGTCTCTGGCTATCTTTTAATTACCAGGTATGTTTTTTTTTAATGTATTCTTAACAGTGTAATTCCATTCATTGTTCAACTACCGAAAAATATACTCTCTATAACGATTCAACACTCCACCTCTGTAAGTTTGTGCAATAAGGTTTGTGTCCTGTGTATTTTGTCTATACTCCCCCCCCCCCTTTTGTGTGCATGTTTTGTCTTTGGCAACCTTTTAATTCTTGTGTACATGTGTAATATTTTTGAAATTGTACAATGACTCTGTCCATGTTAATCTATATTATTTTTTTTTAATGAAGCATAACTTTTTATTGTTAACTTTTTACTCATTGTGAATTCAATGCAATTTGCCTCTGGCCACCAAGTTGAATTGTTTTAATAAACCATGAACCATAAACCATGAACCATAATAAGTCATATGAGTGATTGAGGGCGCTATAACGACGCCGTATTGAAGAACCTTCAGTAGGTGAATTTACTTCATCAAACTAAAAAATAAAAGATTGTACAAGTGTATTTCAATTTTTATTTAAAACAACTGTAAACTGATGGCAATAACCCAGGATTCATGTCTGTTCTATCCCCATCATTGAATCCCACTCATCCCCACATCGCTCTTGCCAAGAGTGCTGGCGCGGCTGACCGCACCTCTTTTTGTTTGAGCTCTGCTTGGATACACTGACCCGGGGTCAGCGCTTCCGTGTGCACGACCTGTGCACAAGAAATGAATGTACATGTACATGTATATTGCACGTTTACCCATGCATTACGACGACAACGTTTCCTTGAAGGCGTTTTTGTAAATGGGATATTATATATAGCAGATGCCAACGCCTTTGGATTGGGCAACAAATTGCTCTGCAGATGTTATTGATATAAAGCGGAGAAACAGACACAAATAGAGTTAAAATCATGTGACATTGTTGTCAACTCGGACAACAATTCCATGTGTTCTGTTTGAATAGCATTCTTTCTACCTGATAATTGTATATATATTTTTATATAGTTCTCCGTTATGCACGCACCGAGCTATGAAGGCTCTGTGTCATTTACCCAATGCTCGCGTGTATAATCCTCCCTAAAATCGGCACTCCCCCTAATTAAAGTCCTAGAATAATATCAGGAAAACATGCCATTCGTGACTGTTTGAAGTATCCATTTTGTTTCTGAAAAATGGCACCACGGTTGTACTTTGGTCACAATGTCTGAATTTAGAACTGGAGATCAGGAAGGACAATGTTTCGAAACTGAAGTTTACACAAACACACATCCTCCATGCAGAACATTACCAAATGAAAATCATCTTTGTGAAAGTAAAACCAGTTATAACGGCAGAAGGGAAAGGTAAACAGAAATATTAGTCATATTAGTCACCAGGGGAAAATTATTAGCCATTAGGTTCCACGATCAGTCACAGTGCAAGTCAGTCGGCTGCAATTAGGAGATTTCTGGCCATATCTGACACACCTTTGCCACGACGTCCACCGAAATAAGCACTTTTTGAAACATTTCTTTACCCCTACAACTTGGCTGAGAATTGGACGTCGGAAATCCGAACACTGAGACTCTTTCACACAAAGGTAAGAACTTCGGATCTAAATTAACCAAAAAAACCCGCAGGCCCGTTGCGACAGTGACTTCTTTTAGCGGGCCTATCAATTTATACATTAAAATAGTCATAGGCCGGGTGTATGCGAATTACATTCTGAAAGTTGAAGCTAAAAAAAAGTGCTCGATTATATTCACGAGAAAATTTAGAGCTTTTTTTCTATCACGAATACTTAACGCATTTTAGTTGTAAACGTTACATTGAATTTGCATAGTAACAATTGCCTTTTGTTGGACGATGTCTTCTATTTTAATGAACAGATGCTGCACATATAGCAACCGTGATGTCTTATTTAGGATACCAACTATAGTGAATTACCAATTTGCCATAAATGCATAATCTTATACTCGAAGACTTCCATTATTACCAGATGATGTTATCGTAATTTCGATACATTTTAATTTTACAAAAAACATTTGGACCTCAGATCATTTTTTTTTTTTGCTGTTGAACATCAATTTTTCAAAATACATGTATTGACTGTTGAGAATTGAGAATTTAAAAAAAATTGGAAAAACAATCATATATTTGTTATCCTATTTTTGTTTCGTTTCGTTTCAGATATTTGTATATTGCCTTTGATATGTTCTTTATTGCGAGTGGGTAAAACCAAATGCTGCAATTGTATCAGTTTGTTGTCGTTCGGGACACCATAAGGAATGCACCCTTATTATAGCCTATACATGTTGTGGACATGCTCTATCACATATTGCTACTGCTCAATAAAGTGCCACTTATGATTAAGAATTACTCACCAACTTTGCGAGTGATAATTTCAAAACACGTACAAGGAAATTACTATAACAATAGTCTCTTGCAGGCATTTTCCTGAGGGGTACAAAATTTGGAGATGATAATTTTTCAAAATTATTAAAGATTGGGGTGGCTCTAACTTGTTGTAGTCCCGTCGTGGTAAGAATCCGCAGTTGGGCATGTCCACGCTAATGGGTTGCAATTGACTGCAAATTTGGGATTTGAGAGGGGGACGCTGACGAGTACAGCAAAGCAAGATATGTTATTCATTTTTCCGTACATTCCTCAGGCCTTAATGATCATGTGCCCATAACATATATAGAGGACTTTTGGAAAATACAATGGTCATCTTAAATAACTACGTAAGTAACAAGCACAGAATTGGTGCTATAAATTTGCAGGACACTGATTATCCTGTGCATGACTTTACCCAAATGTCATCTCATTTATATTCATAACCCATTTAGGATTGCTAACAGCCGAAATAGAGACGATGTTCTTGGTCTTTACGACATATATGTAACGTACGTGGACAGACATTTTGTGCCCAGTTTCTGTTCATGTTATGCAGATAATACCCCGTGACATCTCAAATATACATTGCACTTATAAACCATCCGTGTGTCACAAGGTTTTGTACATCTAAAATAAGATAATCTTGGGTTTTTATAGGTAACAATGACGTAGGGATAAGAATGAAAAGGGACAATATTTGATAAAATACATTTATTGTAATTATATATTTCCATCAATATTAATAACTTTCTGTCCATGTTACATTCTGAACATATTATTATCCTGCTTCTTTTCCCAGTCCTATGTCGAAAACAACCGAAACCCAAATAGCAGGGCCAATTGTTGAATGAAGTTTTGCCTCTAGCACTTTCAAAATCTTGGATTTGAAAGCCCAGTTATCAGGCTTTCTTTTAGTACAAAAATCATTCAAATCACTCATGTACTTTTCTAGTTACGGAATTTTGCCGTGAACACAACACTGTTTTAAAGTTCTGTCCACGGATCACAAAAAAAAGGTAAGTGTTCTTTCAGCAAAACGAAAGCAACTCTCATAGGAATGCGTGTGAATTGTTTTCGTTTTGCTGAAAGAACACTTACTTTTTTGTGATCCGTGGACAGAACTTTAAAAATGGTGTTTGTTTTCAAAATTAGTGTTCAAGTACATAAGTGATTTGAATGATTCTTGTACTAAAAGAAAGCTCTTTGATTGGGCTTTCATATTCAAAATTTTGAAAGTGCTACAGGCAAAACTTCATTTAAAATTGGTCCTGCCATTTGGGTTTCCTTTTTTTCTTCTCACCCCATATAACTGCATGTCGAGACGGAGCCCAAGTGATGAAGACGTGTCCATTGAGACGAAACCAGAACGACGCCGAGGTTGGACAAAATTGACTCTTATAGTCTCAAAATAACTGACCATCTTTTTTTGTGCGTGGCCTATTATGAAAATGGAAGTAAGACTTCTACCTTTACATCCTCAATAGTGATTATTTGATCAGTTCCTCCTGAATCAACAATGGTATGTTTGCAAATGAGTGTATGGGTTTGCTTTCATTTTCATAATATGTCACGCAAAGAAAAAAGATGGTTAGTAACCTTCTTCCAATCTCGGCTGCGTTCTGGATTCAAGGCCACGTCCTCATTATTTGGCCTCCGACTCGACTTGCAGTTACATTTGCGACTAAGCGACTAAAGAAGCTCACATAGATGGGTGAGTTACTAACAGCCATAGCCACATAATGCGGACACAGCCCTTGTTATTTGTAGACTCATAGGCCATAGTTATAGCATTACCTGGATCTTTTTGGTTTATTATCAAGGGAAATGGAGGGAAGCTGTTTCTTTCAAGCGACTGCTACAAGTCTCATTTTGCTTCTTGTTCTACAAGGATCTCCAAGTCTGTGCCAGGCGCAATGTAAGACACTGGATTGTCATTTATTGAGTACAACCCTCAACCCCGGGCTTATAGGAAATAACAACTCATCATTCAAAGTTTTGTCATGAAACATCAATCGCTTTTGCCAGATTCATAAAAGAGAAAAGAAATAATTTAAAAATAACTGGCGAAATGGAAAGGCGAACTGAAACACATTCTTTTGTTTACGTTGTTTGATTTTTTTCCTGTCATATGCACCGTGGGAAAATTACGACAAGCATTGGATTGTTCTCTTATGTCAAGAAGTGAAAGTGCGCTCAGATTAACAACACTTTATATTAAAGAGGAGTACTGCAGTCTGCGGATCAGGATCTAAAGTTACCCGTTATGAATACAAGTCATTACCTTTTTGGTCATTACCTTTTTGGTCTATGTGGTGTAACCGTCAGAGATGGAGTAGTCTGAGTATCACCCATTATCCACTGAACCAAGTCTCCGATATAACGTCGGATATATCTAAGCGTGCGTGACGTCATTTCATTCCGAAATAAGGACTAAGATTGTGATTGGTCAATTTCGATGCCGCCTTTTTGTAATACAACAACCTGTACAAAAAAGCCACTCATCGCGAGCGTGATGTTTACGCACGCGGGGAGCTCGAATTACGCGCGTATAGAAGGCGCCTGCTGACTTGTCAGTTTCTCAAGGTCATACGCAGTTTAGTTGCATAATTAATCACTGAATCTGTTTACGTATCATAGACCATGGTCGGCTTCACCAGGGCCAGGGTCTATTGCATAGACTAGAGATGGAGGTGGTGTGTGTGGTATTGGATCAGCTTGTTTAAAACCACAAAACGTGTTTCTCTATGAAACCTAACTATGCTTTCAAGTTAATAAAATTATACATTTCATTTTACCTCTATTCCAACAGCACCACCTAGACTGACTCAGCAGCCGAGCAAGTCGATCTATTACTTCGGTGACTATTCACAGGCGTCTACGTTCACTCTTCCTTGCCAAGCGGACGGCACCCAACCAATAAGGTCAGTAATGCTTGTGATTTGGCTGGTCCCAGAGGGCCAGTCTAGTGCCCTCTTTGTACCTATCTCACTGACTCATGGACTTAACGACTGACTGGTGACTGTAACTTATGACCTGGGCGGTGCTCTCGTATAGGATTACATTGTAACGCCAATGTAGAGTCTAAATCCACCCCGCCCACGTGTAGGTCACATGAAAAGATATTCAGTATGAATCGCCATTGCGAATAAATTGACTATAATTCTGTGCACACTGGGACCAGCTCTACTAGGCTTGCGTTGTCTTGTAATAACGAATGGGTCCTTTTTAATGCTGGATTTCTTTCGTGATTTCGTTTCGCCAAAAAGTGGGGAGAACTGTTTTCGCCAATGAGAACAATTCTTTGTTCAAAACAGTGTTAGGGGCTCAGTACCGTGATAAAATATAACATTAATAATTCACTACAACTCTAAAATAATACATCTTCCATAAGCTTTATTTTTCAGATTTTAGTGAACTTTACCAAGAAAATGGCATTGTATAACAGCGCCCTCACTCGCTTAAAAATGGCCAATTGAAACTTCACATTGGGTTTTTGCCATTGCTGTGATACATATTTGTCAAGCAGTCCCCCCTTTTCACTTCTCGTCCATCTAGTTACCAATGGAAGCATAACGGCGAGACAGTAACCCCCGGCCCCGATATCACGGTCACCGCCGGTGAACTCGTGGTACAGAGGGCAGATCAGACAGATGTCGGTAACTACACTTGCTTGGCTTCCAATGAGTTTGGCACGGCAGTCTCTAACCCCGCCCAAGTGCAGTTCAGTTGTAAGTTTCAAGATGACACTTTCTTTCCAGAGCCATATAAAGAGAGAGTTCGAAAACTACATGTATCTCCGATCGCAAAATGTATGCACAATGATACCATCGCGCACTGTCACCAGTTTCTCTAAGGGGGGAGTAAAAAAAACCCACGAAACCCAAATGTCGGGACCATTGTTTTAGTGAACATCTGCATGTAGCACTTTTATAATCTAGGATATGAAAGCCCAATTCACAAGCTCTCATTTAGTACAAGAATCATTCAAATCACTCATGTAATTTTCAAGTTACGGAATTTTAAACACAACCACCGTTTAAGTTCTTTCCAAGGACCACAAAAAGGTGTGCGTTTTGTGTGCGTTCACATACATCCCCATGTGATTTGTTTTCGGTTTTCTGAAAGAACACTTACATTTTTTTTGTGATCCGTGGACAAAACTTTAAAACTGTGGTTGTGTTCAAAATTCCGTAACTTAAAAATTACATAAGTGGTTTGAATAACTCTTGTACTAAAACAAAGCTTATGAATTGGGCTTTCATATCCTAGATTTTGAAAGTGCTACATGAAGAACTTCACTAAAACAATGGTCCCGACATTTGGATTTTGTTTGTTTTGACTCACCCTGTATTTGGATTTCGACCCCAGAATTCCATAACAGAATATTTTGCCATATTTGAACCGAAAATGGCATCCCAAACTGGTACCTCTCGTGTCGCAACTCTCTCTCTTTATCTCTTTCTTTTTCTCTAAGGGCTCTGTACCTCTCTCTCTCTCTCTCTTCCCCACCGCTCAAGGATGCGTTTGACGTCTGCTATCTTTTAGCTCAATACTGAACTTGATTTACCTTCACTGCTCCCTATGATGTGCAAGAGTATCATCGTTTACAATCATGTAAACGGCTTCTAAAAACGTCAATCCTTTCAGATTTAAGCACCTTCCAAGATGTTGCCCAGAGCTACCCAGTCGATGAAGGCAGCTCGCTAGTGCTGCCCTGCGAGGCGCCTTCGGGTCATCCTACGCCCATAATCTCCTGGACCGATGGAGATGACCAGCCAATCTTCGCTGATGGCTCTTCTTGGAATACCGATCGCAAATTGGTTCAAGATAGCGAGGGTAACCTGGTCTTCCTGCAAGCTTCGTTGAGCGACAGCGGCACCTACAGGTGTTCTGTTAGCGTATCAGCTAGACCCGACTATAAAACCTTTTCTGCAAAACGGACGGTTTCCGTCATAAGGGGTGAGGTTGTACGGTGTGATTTTTGAAGCTATACAAAAATGAGAGAATGATACTTCATTTACACATTTTGATTGATACTGACCAATTCAAAATGATGAACTCACACATTCCAAAACATGAGCTGTTTCTGAATTGCAATCATTCATAATTCAATAATAGACGAAATCATGTACAAAACAAGAAGTTTGGAATACCGCTTTGCATTAACTTTGCACTTTGTAGTAGGTCAAACTTTGTACTTCACCAATTCTGGCGCTATTGTTTTTGTAGGGAACGTTTCTTTATTAAAGACAAAAACGCCAACATTTTGAAAAATGCCACCTTGATTTTAGTACTGGTAAGCCAATTGACCTCGAATAGTTCTTGAAACTATAACTGTCTGGCACACAATTTAAATGGGTGCAGACATCCGGGAAGTACGTACATCTGGTTCCCTGACCTACTTTCTTTAATCAGGATGGGTCAGGCGTCTAAAGAGTACTGAACAGAGAGCTACTGTCGTGCAAATTAATACATATTTACATCAGCAGATTTATTATTGCAATTTTATTACAACTACTATGTACAGAATCAGGAGCAATCCCTGAGCAACCACCGAGGATCCTAGAGGCCTCCCAAGTCGTCAATGCAACGCGTGGAGATAACGTGAAGATGCACTGTCTGGCAACTGGAAAGTATGAATGCTACACCCTACAAAACTGGTATCGATACTTGACTTACCGTCGCTTCAGTATCGATACCGCATACTGATGTATATAGTTTTTCAGTGACAGAGGCATCAATGTGTACCGTTAACATTAAGAAGAGTCCTTGGTAAATTAAAGTTTTTAAATATAACATCTTATCGCATAATCATAAACACTTTACCTATCACAGTTTGACTGATCACGTTTATTGGCTATAGTTTTTATAGACACAAAATGACACGCAATGGCAGATGTCAGAACTATTCTACATTTTTTACAAAGAGGCGCAAATGGTTTAAGATGTCCCTCATTTACTACAATTCATCGGGCTACCTTTTCATTTGGTTGTAGCCCAATACCAACTGTCTCTTGGACCAGACTACAGGACCAATCCTTTAGCGAACATGGCCCCATTCTGAGTCTGCGCAATGTGCAGGAGGAACAAGAGGATGTCTACACGTGCACGGCTTCGTCATCAAGTGCTCAGGATACAGCAACTAGATCCTTACACGTTGAAGGTAGTGTATTTGAAACAGGATGGCACAAAATGTACGACTTACCTAAAAAATTGCACCTAGCAAAATGTAAGAATATGACGTACATGCGAACGGTCTCCCCTAAATAAATAGTCGTGAGAAGGGTGCATTACACTTTTAGTTAATATAGTATGCCTGATTGTAGGATTTTATCAGCGCTCTCCATTGAAAATATGGCACGAGGCCCCCCCCCCCCAATTGATTTTCAGAGGCCTAAGTGTCTGGAGAAAATAACCGATCTACATTTCAGCACGCCTCCCTGAAAAAAATTCTGGATCCACCCAGCTAGCCCCACCCCCCCCCAAAAAAAATTGGCTCTAGAACCGCGCCTGCGACTTACCAATTTAGATTAACGCATAAACGCATGCGAACAAGCAGGCAGGCAAGCGACGCTGATGGTGATGTATTAACGCAAGCATGTATCAACTTTTAAAAATGGAAATGTCGGCCATCCTAGAACGAAATTTCTGGAAACATAATGGTCATAATGCAGTCACGCATCTCTCTTGAAAGTTACCATCAAAGGACACTAAAGAAAAGGCATCTATGAAAAGGGAGTGTAATTACACCTTGTGGTTTGTCAACGGTATGGATACCGCATGGTGTAGATCTAACACCACAATGATTGCAGCACGTACTGCCAATGGTATGGATACCGCATGGTGTAGATCTAACACCACAGTGATTGCAGCACTGCCAATGGTATGGATACCGCATGGTGTAGATCTAACACCACAATGATTGCAGCACTGCTAATGGTATGGATACCGCATGGTGTAGATCTAACACCACAATGATTGCAGCACTGCCAATGGTATGGATACTGCATGGTGTAGATCTAACACCACAATGATTGCAGCACTGCCAATGGTATGGATACTGCATGGTGTAGATCTAACACCACAATGATTGCAGCACTGCCAATGGTATGGTTACTGCATGGTGTAGATCTAACACCACAATGATTGCATCACTTCCAATGTACACCTCGTCTACGTTCCTTTTTGGTTTTCAGTCGCGCCATTTTGGATCATCGAGCCCAGTGATACCACGATCTACGAAGGCAAGAGCACTAGCATGACATGCGTGGCAGGTGGCGAGCCGGCCCCGGTCATTACATGGATGCAGAACGGTGAACACATACCAGAATATGGTAAGGTACAAACTCCCATAGAATCAGGAGAGCGGATAGAGTTATAGTTGGGGGAATCAAGGGGCAAGCGGGCAAAGTGTTATAGGCTTTTGTAGCACATTTTAATGAATTGAGATTTACAGTAGAAGAAAAAGAGTTGAAAAGGGCGAAATGAAGTGGAAAAGATTATTATGTGGGCCCGATCAACCAAACCTTTTTGTTTCGCTGCGTTTGAAAGAATTTTGGCTAAGAATAATCTAATTAAAGCAACTGCACCAGCATTGAGGCATTTCCATACATACAACAATTATAAAAAATCATCTGCATTTAATAATAGTTATACATTTCTTAAACCATGAGATGCATTTATGTCGTATTAATTTAACTTTAAAAACCATAACCATGGACATGTCCAGATGTATATCCGAAACCTGAACCACGACCATAACAGTTACCATAATGATGGCTGTCTTCTCTACAGATGGCAGATCATCAGTCCAGGTGATGGATCTGAAGGTTTACCAATGCGTGGCATCGAACGCCCACGGAGAGATCATCACCAACGCCTTCTTGAACGTGACTGCAGGTAAAGCGACCTTATACAGAATGCATCAGTTATGTCTAGGTCGGCAGAGGTTTTAACTCATACAATCAAACAGAATGACTTCGACTGAAATATCAACTTTTTAAATTGGGGAGGCATTGTTTCTTTTTGAATGATGTTCATCATTCTCTGACATCTAATTGTTCTGCTGGGAGAAAACCCTTCACAAAAAAAACCCACACAAGCAGGGCCGTAGCACGGTCATTTTTATTGGGGGGGGGGGGTAAATTGTTTTGAAAAAATGTAGACAGGTTTTTTCTCCGGACACTTGGCCTCCGTAAAAAAAAAGCAGGGGGGGGGGGGCTGGTACCATCTGTCGATGGGGGCGCTGTTCAAAACCGACAATTATGCACACAAAGGGCCAATATATGGTGCTTTTCAGGGCGATACATGTGCGAAATTCTGAAAAAGGCACCCAAAACGGCAGATGCCACAAAAAAGGCACCACTTCTTTTTTGAAAAGGGCACTTGTCAGAAAAAAGGGCACTTCGTAAAAAAGGGCACTCTTTACAAATTATTGGGGGGTGGGGGTTAAGCCCGTTGAAAAAAAGGGCATTTGAATGGGAAAAGGCAGTCTTTACAATATATGGCTACGCCTATGTCAAGTGTCGTCAATTTGGTATAGATACCCTTTCCCTTAATATATATTTTGTCCCCAAAAGGCAGCAGCAATCACTAAAAATTAATTTCCTTATTACAAATGATTCGTCAAACCTACGAGAGGCTTAACAACGGAGTCTTCTTATTTGACAACATAACATTACGCCTTTACAACTATCATATTATTTAATCGTGCGAGTAAGTTGTACGGTGTTGTCTGTATTTTGTGAACAGCACTACTTCTGGCACCATCTAATGTAGTTGCTACACGTGAAGGCACCGATATGGAAGTCCAATGGAGTTTACTCACCTCTGCAGATGTCATTGGATATAAGGTACAGTCTAGATAAGGAATAACATGTATATGCATCCTAAGTTTGTCCGTAAGGTTTTTCTGCTTGATGAATTGGTAGGATGAAAAATCCGACTTGCTGACTTGAGCTGGGTCATACTTCACGTAAATAGAAATTCGAAGCAAGTATGGCATCACGAAACATTTGTGGCGAAGAAATTCGCGGTTGAAATGTGTTCAGCTTTTGTGAGTGGACATGCTTGACGACACAAAATAAATACCGTGTATATATTGTGTATGATCACAAGGCCATACGTTGCGCATTCGTTGTGCGGATACTTGCATTTTAAAATATTGTGTGTGTAGTGGTTTGTAATTGCAAGTTGCTGGATTTGGCTGTTTACTGGTTGCCATACTTTGCAAGTCTAACTGTCCACATTTCTACTTGATATTTTGGGCTTTTGTTTAATATAGGGAGTTTATATCCGGTAAAAAAAAACATATTTTGCCAAAATATCCTTTTCAGGTTCTGTACTGGCCCGAGGGAGTATCAGAAAACGATGCACCAGTCAAAACAGTGGACAAAAACACTGACCGCATCACCATCAACGACCTGAAGAAGGACACGACTTACTACGTCAGGGTCCAAGGTTATAGTTCAAAGGGCGACGGGATGGCCAGTCGTGAGCTGACAGTTGCAAAGCCAGGTATAGACCTATATCATGTTTCCACCATTTAAGTCATGTTCCCTGTATCCAATAACAGTACTTAATGAAAATGTTTTTGTGCAAAAAGGAACCAGACTATTTTTCCTTCCAGCCTCGCTTTGGTTACATTGATTTGAATGGGAAAATCAAATGGCTGCAACATGATAATGGTCTTTTACGTCCAATGCTAACAACATGGGCGTCAATCGGTGGGGGACGGGGGACAAACCCCCCCACTTTTAAAAGCGCGGGGGACATCATATCGTTTGTCAACCCCCACTTTTTCGTCCCCGAAAAAAGATGTAGCCTACATTATGATTCTATATATAGCTCAGAATACCTGATTCAATTACTCCAAATTCGAAATGATGTTTAAATGACCATCTTTTGTTCAAACAATAGGTTAAAGTGGTCAGAAATTGCCTCAGATTGCAGAACAGAGCATCTAGAATCCAAAACTTTTTGGGGCCCTTAGGCAGGCCCCGAACCCCACGCCGTTCGGACTTCGCGCTTCGCGCTCGCATTAGTTCTGATAAAGGAATGTGGCCCCCACTTTTGAAAACTGGCGATTGACTCATAGGAGAAGAAAATTAGACAGATTGGATAGTATTATAATTTTCACTTCATACATTAGTGAGGGTAGTTACAATGTAAGTTCGCCGGCGCATATGCTGGGTTTGAAATGAACGAGTCCCAAATCAACTTCGTTTCAAATTGTATGATCATCTTTGATAATCGATAAATCTCGTTTCCCAGCAACGAACAGACTTCTTTCACCTTTGTATCAGCATCCGATACATGTATCACAAAAGAGATATAATACCCGAGGTTACCACTTTTAATTGCACTTGATGCTTTGTCAATGAACAATTTCACTTTATTGTGTCATAACGAGAGTGTTGAAGGAAATGTTGGCTTCCTTTAATACTTATAACCAAGTTGTGTTACATGTATTCTATTTTAAAGTACTCTACTTTTGTTTCATTTTTCTTTTGTGTAGATCAAGGACAGAATTTGCCTCGAGGCGTGGCATCCACCATCACACAATCTGTTCTGCTTGTGCATCTCACCCTCCTCGTTACCTTTCACCTGCTTTGAGATGGTCCCGCCCAGTATCTTTGAGACCACACTGATAAGCACACTGCGTCAGACCAAAGATCTTCACATCAAAAATAAGTTGGAATTTGTGGATATAACTGTCGTTTGTTCAATAATAGGGATGCTCCTTCGCTTGCGCTCCAACACGAACCCGAAAAACGTGTTTAGAAATAAACTCCTGATTGATGAGTATGATGTCATCAAATGTTAGTCGATCGCATTGAGTATATCACAATTAGCTTAACTTTAATTGACGTAATCAAGAAAATTGGTAAATTTGCAAAGATAATTATAATTCAGTATGTATGTATTAAGGTTTTTCCACAAAGCGTGACTTCATTACGTCTTAGGGCTATTGTCAGTTTATCATGCATCAAATCAGTCTTTGCTGAGTAAAGTAAGCAATTCCGCCAGGTAGCAAAAACTACATAATTATTGTAAACAATGAGCATTTTTATTTTATCCGGTAAAATAACTTCCATTGTTTGTAATTTGAAAAATGTAGTAACATTATTTTTCTCAGGTATCTGCCACGTTCGGTATCAGTTTCTGATCAACGGAAGTGGCCAAGAAGCAGTATTGCACAGTTTTAATGTTGAACTGTTTTTATAAGCCAAGTATAGGCCAATCCGGGCACTCTATTAATTATATCAGGAAAGCCCCCTTCAATGGCGAAAGCATTGTGCTAGCTATTGTTCAGACAATCCGTCACGGGGTGATTACTTTGCACCATAGCGTGCACAATGGCTTCTCCATTGGAGGGGGCCTCATGAGTGTCCAACGATTACGTGTTCGGAGTCGTCTATATATGCAGGCGTGTATATCTGATAGTTTGGAATCAACGGACTTTCTAAGGCCAAAAAAAAAAGTCTCCGATTTCTGGTATGGAGCTTGCCCAAAAAGTGGTGCGGCGACGCGGCTTTTCTTTTTTTTTGCTGATTTTTTTGCTTCAAATGTCAGCTGATGACTACAAATGGTGCCCGACTAAACTATGGGAGTCCAGAGAGGCCACATAAAGCTTATTCTCGACCATAACCCAGTCTAAAAACACGTTAAAATTGTGCAGCAGCAGGATTCCAGTCAAACCAGTAAGTTTGGCGGTTTTGAGACATCATCTTTCATTGAAAAAAAAACACTTTTTCATTTTGTCGACGCGCATGGCTACGGCGATGCGCGCGCATACCAGAAACCGGAGACTTTTTTTTTTTGGCCTAATGTAACTGAATAGTTTTGATCACGCTTTGGTGCATTACACTAAATTTATTCACATATTGAATTCTGCAAGTATGTATCCGAGATTATTATAAATTGGCGTCAGAAAAAAATGTTTTATCTTGCGTAAACAAAGACCTCTTTGTAGCTTTGAGGTAAATGTCTTTTCACTCGACACAGCATGAACAGATGATGAGGTGTACAGTTGGCAGCAGACTTCTTTCCTTTTCAGGGCTTCGTAGAAGTGCTGGAAGAATAAGCTTCCAGATCCAGAGCCTTCTGAACACTATCGTTGTTTTAAAGGGTTCGTGAAGTTTCTTAAAAACATAATTATTACATGTGTGTGGAACATTATACATGTACTCCTCTTAAATGTATGAAAACTGTTTGACATCCTTTTTTTTATTGAAACGTGCACTTCTTTAAACGTTTAAAATGTGCCCTATACAACTGAGGGCGCTGTTGCTGTGATGTCATTTCAGGAAGACACTGTTCAGTTAAGGGATTTTCTGTTCAAATTGTGAACCCTAAAAAAATTGCTTATTGAAAATATTTGTGAGAAAAGTTTGCTCATTGGCCTACTGCCATGTACTGATACAACAAGGAATCACCAAAGAAAAGAAAATGTAAGACAGAGAAATACCCAAAATTCTGGCAACTGGCTGCTGAAATAGCTGTAACATTGAGGTTTCTGCTAAGAATGACATTTTTGCTCATGAATATGGAAATTTGCATTAGCATAAAACCAAAAAGGCACCAATATACTCTTAAAAATGCACAATTGTTTTTTGAAAATTAGGTTAAATGGGGCACAAAGGTGCATTTCCCAGAATTGCTATAGGCCTAAGAAAATTACATTGTATGAGCCCTTTAATGAAAATGGGTTTTGCATGGAGTGCATGATCTAACAATAATGCACAAGGTAAATTGTTAAACAGAATGAATGTGGGACATCTGCACAACCCATGCCACATCTACTAAGATGCCCACTTCTTGGTGAACAGTGCTGCCTGGAAGATCTAGCGGTGGCAAACGAGAAGGCTGCTCACTGTGCAAGAGCCTGGCCGAACACTTGAAACATAGATGACGGACACGAAAGAAGAATTGTCAAACAGAATATATAAAGGATCAATAGCAACAGATACTGACAAATGGCATGCATGTGATTGTTAAAAAGTCATTATAACAAGGAGAAAGCTTGTAGAATATGCATTTAACTAAATTTTATGCAAGAACATGCTGTACTTAGTTAAACGAAGCAGCAAAACGGGCACGAGATTTCAAATGATAGAATTGGCATTTCTGGATCCAATTTGTCAAAGTACACAATATCAACCCCATTATATTATAGGTAATTTCATTTCGTAGTTTTATAATGACCAATTTCTCAAAAAATTCTATTGGTTAAAGCTGGACCCATTTCTCCTCTATAATGTACACCTCTCTATTATTGTCAACTTTTCAATGGTGAACGAATGGAACACGACGTAAAATAATTAACATTATCGTCTTGCTGTATGGGCAAGCAAACATGTATAGACCAGACGAGGGCTGCTTGCCATCACTATAACCAGCCTGTTTGTTCAATTGTTCATTTTTTTATTGGAAGTTGTTTGTTTCGTTTCTGTTGCCCAGCTTTTTCTTGTACCATCTGGTTTGTTTGATCCTGTGTCTCATTCCAAGCTTGAAATAATGGCTGGAACATTAACACGTGACTGTTCCGTTTGTTACAACGTAATGTAATTAAAATATTGTTTACATGATCCAGGTTCGTCAATGAGAAAAATGAAAATGAAAGAAAAACCTGGGCTAAGCTAAGCCTTTAAGAGTATGTCCACGAGAGGACCATGCAGACCGTGACAAGGTGGGGGTCGGCGGATTTGGTTAAAATTTGGGGGGTAGGTGGGTCATAGGTAGCCTTGAGGTTGTACAAAATATTTGGCCAAACTGACCTCCGTAGCAGAAAAAAGAGCCAAAAATGTGTTTTTATTAGTGAAAAATGGTGATTTTTATGATTTTGGGGTACAAAAGTTTAAACGCTTGCTGCTCAACAGGGGAAAGCAGCAGAGAAATGAAATTTGCAGGGTCTTGAGGTTGTATCCTGACCTAAACCAGGAACTCAAAAATTAGAAAAAAAATTGCTCTTAAGAGGGAACGGCACTAAGAGTACCCCCAAAGTTGAGTCATAGAAATAGCGATCTTTAAGTCGCCGTAGCGTCATTAGTGCAGGTCTTTGAACAATGACACTCAGGTGAAAGAGAGTTCTTATCATGGTCTTTAAGTATCAAGAATAAAAATATTGTCAGCAGTTTTTAGTATGAAATGGCTGGAGCCTGTTTTACCCCTATATTTCGGTAGTAAAGGGACGGGGGAGGGGCATACAGTGCCCCCCCCCCCTTTCCTGTATTTTCTAAAGTCGACAACCAATTTTCATGAAATTTGCCACCAAATTAAATTTTTCCAATTTGTAAATAATGACGTCAAAATGTTTTTAAAAATCTTTCATAGAGGGCTTTTTTTGGGCACCTTTTTGGTCAAAAAAATGAATTTTTGACTTTTTTGCTTGAATGATATGAAAATTGGCAAACGTGTATATTTTTTTCATGATCAATCGAATTAAAACCTATTTTAATACTGGAGACGCCATTAGGGGTGCTATAATCCCTTAATTAATCCCATTGTTAGGGTGGGGGGTGATGCATCTTAAATCAATATGGCCGCCACCTTTCAGAGTCCAGGATGGAATGTATACCCTGCCCGATTTGTGGCAGAGGGAGTCCCCACAAATGTTCCTATACTCAACACACACTTGTCTTTTTTTTTAACAGAAGTATCCCCCAATAATCATCTAAAGAAATCCTGAGATTACCAGAACACAATGAAGACACAATGGGGGTGGGGTGGGGGGGGGGGGCCACCATATCGTGCACCAAATATGGGAATGATGAGGCTTGGATGACAATTCTGTTATTTTGTGGCTTGTTAATGTAACCCGGAAAATTAATAAACTTGGAAAATAATAAATTGAATGAGAAAAACGCTAAATGTAGGGGTACTCGCTGTCAAAAATGAGATAGACCTAGATGGGGTAGGAACAAGTAGAGAGGAATTTGAATAAATAGAAACAATGACAAACACATTTTTAGAATGACAACAAAAAAAGAATGATTTATTTTACCTACCAAAAATTGAAGAAAACCATTCAAAAAAACCAATAATCAAAAAGGATCCAAATTAACTTTTTCCCAAACCTTAAACCTGTTATCCACACAACCAAATAAGTAAAATGGTAGTACTACAGTCGACTTTTGTTATAAAGAGCACTTTTATAAAGATGTCCTACTTCTGCTTATAAAGAGCAAATTTCTCAAATCTCTAGTTCTCTTTGTGTCTCTTTGTTTCGCTGTCCTTTTAAAGCAACATTTCTGTTTAAAGAAGTAGTTTGGGTCTCACCGACCTTGCTTTAACGAGAGTCAACTGTACAAAACTAAATTGAACTTTAAACTTAAATGGAAGTTGAAAGAAGAAAACTGAACCAACAGTATCAAAATAGAATAACACATGGAACAACCTAACGATCAAACTCGAAAAAACAATTGAATATAAATCAAGAAAATCGTTAACATTAAAAAACAAGAACAGTCACTGTCTTCCAATAACAAGCCATGATAACCCTTTGTTTTAACACAAAATACGTAAAGGAAGAGAACCTGGAACCACTAATGCAAAAATGTTGGTAAAAAAGGATGCAATAAAAAAAAATGAAAACGGGTACTACTATCAAAATCTTGACTACTTTGTGATGATTCAGCAGTTGTTTCACCGATGGTAATCTTCAATTCTTCATGAGCCCATCTTCTTGACCTGGTGCTAAACAATGAAGAACTAAACCAAAGGCTTCCTTTGCCTTCCTTCTATAATAACGGATGGTGCTATCAGATGCTTCTTCTAATGACAGACGAAGCTGCCCATCAACAGCAGACATTCCACCCTGAGTGAGGAAAGTGTTCAGGGATTGCAGCTCCACATTCTTTGGTCGGGGGTTGGAGCCCAAGAAGAGTCAAGTGCACCTACATCCTGTGTAATATCTCCATCAGTAGATGAGGACTCAAATGTATGCTAGAAATAATCATGAGGAAAATAAAAACAGTGAGATGCGTGCTACATATAGCAGGGTTGAAATACAAATTTATGTACTCAAAGAAGAGTACTTACAATTCATCTGTGATAAATGCGATGCAATATGTCAAGGTCCATTCTTAGTTCACTCTCATTACCTCATGAACTGAAGTGCACTCTGTGTCGGTGGGTTGGAGAGATGGTACACCAGCCGGTGATGTGAAATCACTGATTGTACACTGCTGCTCTTCTTGTTCCTTAGAGAGCACATCGCTAGGTGGTAATTGTTCCGCTGTCTGGTGCGTAACTGCTTGTTTGTGCTTAGATAGACAACCTCTACAGATACCTGAAAGTCATATGAACAGTGAGAATTAACAAAGTGTTAAGGCCGCAGCAGACTTAATATTTTTAAACATAAAAGATATAAAGCGGGGCGTATGTAGCCAACAATATTGAGCAATAGCTCCCTTGAACAAAACCAATGTCATAAATTCCCCCCCCCCCAAACAAAAATCGTCTTTTATTATTTTAGATTGACTGTATTTATTAACAATTATTACTTTTTCATTTTCTGATGTGGCTGGCGCTGGAGGATTTGTATAAAAGGGAAAACAAATCTGAAATTTTTCTTGTAAATGGTCTGATGAGTCACATCCCGTGAATAAAAGTCAAAACAACAATGTAAGTGCAAAACAAATATTTGTTTTATTCCCCAAACTGCGCATGTTCAGTGCAGCTCCAACTTTCTTTATATAAACAAAAAAATATCCACCATGTGTGCCCACTGCCGAAAACCATATGTGTGGTCCAGAGCTGTGACAACCAGTACAATACAATAATACATTTCACTGGTCCCAAGTCAACTGCATGATAAGGGATTTAATTGATATGACCTTCCCAGAAACAAAATCAGAAATGGACCATGACCATGATTGATTCATTTCAGAAATGTGTTTTGTTTGATTTCTGTCTTCTTAATCTTAGTCTTACCTGTTCCAACGTTGCTTTATTCCCACTACGGAATGGGGTTTGCCTTTCACTTTATGGAGTAGATGACAACATTTCCTTGATGGTGTCCAACTCAACCCTAACTTGTATCTATGCGCTGGACATATTGTCTTATCAGTGTATGCATCGACGTCGAACAAACCACATCGCAGGAGGATCAGCATGATCAGTTTCCATGCACTCGACATTCACATCATATGCAGCGACTTTCCACTTCTGCAAATGGCTCCGTATGTTTTTTGTGCATCGATTAAGTTGCACTGTATTTAGTTCGCGCGGATAAGAGGGATTTACACCACATTTGATGGCTTTGCAATACTCAAAATTACTAAAATCACATTGCTGCCGCACAGACAGAGTGTCCATGGCATTGGCAGCCATTTTGACGGTGATGTTATACGAGGGCGCCCTCTTTCGATACCGTGCGCTAACTGGGTGGGCGGCAACAGGCCTCAGGACGTTCCCCTCCTACCGGATCAGTGGGCACCACCAAAGGTAGCCCACTCACCCACCCACCCAATAGGTGAAGTCTGCAAAATGTAGATTTTGTTACGCTCTTACAACAATTCCAGCAAAATGTCAATTAAAGGCAACCAATTGCACTCGGAACTGTCTAGGGGGCTATGTAGGTTATGTCTTGAAAATAGGAATTTTTCAACTTTGTTGACCGTGAGCAAACAAAAACAGGAAGAGCTGACAGTTTTTATTTTTATTATTGTAGTCGGATATCTGAACTATATTTCCTCCAAGTTTGTTGACTCTCAGCTCTGCATTAATTAAGTTATGGTTTACCGCGTAAATGACTTCATTTCGTAAAAGAGCTGATACGTGTTTTTCTTACGCCTATATCTCCGCAGTGAATGGTTGCATATCAAAGATTTATATTTCATCGTTTAGAGGAGATTAAATCCTTTCTTTTGATATGTAAGTCGACAGTAAACGATTTAGTTTAAGGGAATACACGAGGCTATAACTTTACACCAGAAACAGCACAAATTTACTACCCCGGAAGTCACTTTTTTTGCTCAAAATTGTCGGTGCCCCGTACTCGGCCACCGTGTGATTATTTATCGAGCTACTCCACCGAGTGGTATCGTCTCAGGTGGGGATCAAATGGCCAAGATTTGAACTTAATTCGCCGACCCCCCACCTTGTCGATTTTTCAAGATTTTGCATGGTCTTCTCATAAACGCACACTTAATTTTAATGGCCTCTAAAACGTAGAAATTAATTGTGCAAATTAGCGCGAAATGAGATATAACGGCTCAATAAGATTGAAAAATAATGATGGTTGTCACGTTTTCTTTGACCTTATTTAGTTTTTTTTATCGTTAATAATAAGTTTGTTTGTTTTGTTTGATAGTTTTTGTTTGTTCATCATAACGGATAGTTGTAGTCTATACACACACGAACTAGTGCACAACACAGAACACTCTTTTGTTTTCTTTTCTTTTTAATTTCGTATAATATCGTTGCTTTATAGAACAGCTGTACTGCTAAAATCCAACCTAGTACTGGAACCCGTGTCAAATTTATTAGCATCTTCAATGTACATTTTTATGGCAATCTTGAGATTTTTTCCATCTTTTTTCATGAACGCGATAGTGACACGGCAAGGGTTTTGATCTTTTTTTTGGGAAGGGGGAGGGGGACTGTCATGCAACGACAGTGTTAAGGATGCAAACAGCTTCGTATTCTTTTTAAATTCTTTATCGACGTTTCATTGGAGATAGCTTTCGCAGCTCAATGACAAACTCTCCGCGGAATCTTTTATTCGCAAGACTGTAGATCAAAGGATTGACTGCATTGTTGATAAAGATAACACACCCTCCCAACATGGCTACTTCGACGAAAATGTTGTCGTCTGCGTCAGTGGAGAATCGCAGTGCCTCGCAGATCCACAATGGTATCCACGTCAGAACAAACACGATACTGGTATTAAAGGAACAGCATTCGCAGGGGGGGGGGGGCGGAAGGGGTAACGCCCTCTACGTTGAAATTGATCTCATTTCCCCCTCGCGACGTTGGCAGTTCGAAGCTTAGTCTGGTTCCCCGACCTGACAATTTCCCCCGACGTCTACACGTCTAAATTGTAGGTCAGGCAGCCTCCGTGGCTAAAAATAAACATGACGACATTGACGGCCCCTTTTCAAAGCTCGGCTTCGTTTCCGAATTTGCTTTATCACATATAAAGCTTTTAATGTTCCGATCATTTTTTTAAAAATAAATCACTTGTTTCATATATCATACAGTTATGATATACAGTTTAATACTTCTGTAAGAAAACATTGACTAATTTTGACCTGGAATCTTCCAAGTTGGACACCCAAACAGCACTGTTAGCAGGCGGAGCCGAATTGAGACCACGCCGAGTTTTGGAAAATGCCGGTAACGGTCGTCAAATTCAAACTAGTGCATGACGCAGCAAAAAGTTCGCCCCTCGTATACGACCCGAGTGCAAAATCGTCGTTGAATTTCAAGTTTTCTAAATAAAAGCAATGGATATTAATTATCAACTAGTTTTTTAATTTTAATAAGCAATTAGCAGTTAATAAAACCTATATTATACTCGGAAATACTCGGACACTATCCGATAGTCGACGAAATGAATTCGGCAAACTTCGGACATTTTCGGAAAAAGGAGGAATTCCTCCCGTTTTAGTCACGTGATGTAAATTGTAATACATTGTATTACCGGAGGCTACCTGACCTAAGATTCATCAGGAATAGTCGGAATCTTTTGGTCTGGGAACCAGACTATTCGAAGCTGTCATGCTGTGAAGCTGTCAATTGGAAATACTCGTTGAACCTATGCTGTCATGTTTTCAATGCTGATAGAGAGAGCATTTCAACGTTAAAAATGGTTTCTTTTTTTTTTTAAATCAACGCTCACCTCTTTTAAAAATGGAATGTATCCAAAGAGAATAGTCAGCGAATTTTTGGTCTGAAACCCAGACCCCTTCCCCCCCCCCCCCGAGCATTCGCGTGGTCTTCCTCTGTAGCAGAATTGCTGGCCTATCAGCCGGTGTTTGGCGGCGAGCAGCGGTGGTCACTTTTACACGTTCACTGGTTACTGGTATCAGTGTACCAACATCTCGAGAGGAAGGTCGCGCCGTCTCGCCATCGGTATTCTGGCTCACGTTGGTGTTCTTCGTTATGATTTCTGGAGACACATTTTGCAGATTTCGTAGATTAGGATCTGGGCAACACTCTGAATGTCCACTTGGAGCGCCTGGTGGGTTCAAGGAGTTGTTGTTCCCGTAGGTCATGGTGGCCAGAGGGAATTCCTGATTCACTGCGATCTTTTTGCCAGCGCGGACGGGACAGGGCCTCGGTGCGTGTCCAGCTGAATGAATCCCTACGTTGACGTGCCGTCGGATGGTCGCGTAGATCCTACTGTAGCAGATTCCGATCGTTAAGACCGCGAGGATAAATCCAATGACTTGCATGATCAGTGTGGGCTGGTCTGTTATTCCACAGAAACAGATTGTGTTGATAATGTTTGGAGTTTCTGCAACGATACACGGCACGAGGGCTATCGCGATCGCTGTCTTAGCGCGGCAGGGCTTGAACAACTCCCGGGCCGGACGGCACACGCACTCGTAAAGATCCACCGCGATGGATGCCATGAGACACACAGAGAGCCCCATCCAAATATGACCAAAGTGGTCGGAAAATAACAACCAATGTGGCTCCCAATGTCCGATGAGAACGTAAAGATCCCATGAAGTCCGCTAAGGCTAGCCAAAAGATCAATATGCGAGTGGCGGTCTTGAATGTGGACAGTGCTTGGTCCAATACACACGCATGATTAGGGCGTTTCCAAGCGTACCAAACACAAACAGTAGAGAACACACACTCAAATCCACAATCCTGTAAGCATGCGATACCTGGCCTGCTTCCAAGTCGTTTCCAATTGTTAAATTTTCCATTTTCATAATAATGTCATTTTTAGCTGGCAGCATGAATATTGTTGTATACTCTGTAAATGTAACACTGTGGACGGCTCAGGAAAGAGCACCCTGACGATTTCAAGCACCTACAAAAAGTCTCGACATGAATGCATGGCTCCATGTACCACGCATTACGTTCAATGTGCGTGGAAGCCCAAAACATGTAGGCCTACCTCACTGTAGCCGTCCGCTAAAATGGATATTCTTAAGAGTATGTCCACGAGAGGACCATGCAGACCGTGACAAGGTGGGGGTCGGCGGATTTGGTTAAAATTTGGGGGGTAGGTGGGTCATAGGTAGCCTTGAGGTTGTACAAAATATTTGGCCAAACTGACCTCCGTAGCAGAAAAAAGAGCCAAAAATGTGTTTTTATTAGTGAAAAATGGTGATTTTTATGATTTTGGGGTACAAAAGTTTAAACGCTTGCTGCTCAACAGGGGAAAGCAGCAGAGAAATGAAATTTGCAGGGTCTTGAGGTTGTATCCTGACCTAAACCAGGAACTCAAAAATTAGAAAAAAAATTGCTCTTAAGAGGGAACGGCACTAAGAGTACCCCCAAAGTTGAGTCATAGAAATAGCGATCTTTAAGTCGCCGTAGCGTCATTAGTGCAGGTCTTTGAACAATGACACTCAGGTGAAAGAGAGTTCTTATCATGGTCTTTAAGTATCAAGAATAAAAATATTGTTAGCAGTTTTTAGTATGAAATGGCTGGAGCCTGTTTTACCCCTATATTTCGGTAGTAAAGGGACGGGGGAGGGGCATACAGTGCCCCCCCCCCTTTCCTGTATTTTCTAAAGTCGACAACCAATTTTCATGAAATTTGCCACCAAATTAAATTTTTCCAATTTGTAAATAATGACGTCAAAATGTTTTTAAAAATCTTTCATAGAGGGCTTTTTTTGGGCACCTTTTTGGTCAAAAAAATGAATTTTTGACTTTTTTGCTTGAATGATATGAAAATTGGCAAACGTGTATATTTTTTTCATGATCAATCGAATTAAAACCTATTTTAATACTGGAGACGCCATTAGGGGTGCTATAATCCCTTAATTAATCCCATTGTTAGGGTGGGGGGGGGGTTCATCTTAAATCAATATGGCCGCCACCTTTCAGAGTCCAGGATGGAATGTATACCCTGCCCGATTTGTGGCAGAGGGAGTCCCCACAAATGTTCCTATACTCAACACACACTTGTCTTTTTTTTTAACAGAAGTATCCCCCAATAATCATCTAAAGAATTCCTGAGATTACCAGAACACAATGAAGACACAATGGGGGTGGGGTGGGGGGGGGGCCACCATATCGTGCACCAAATATGGGAATGATGAGGCTTGGATGACAATTCTGTTATTTTGTGGCTTGTTAATGTAACCCGGAAAATTAATAAACTTGGAAAATAATAAATTGAATGAGAAAAACGCTAAATGTAGGGGTACTCGCTGTCAAAAATGAGATAGACCTAGATGGGGTAGGAACAAGTAGAGAGGAATTTGAATAAATAGAAACAATGACAAACACATTTTTAGAATGACAACAAAAAAAGAATGATTTATTTTACCTACCAAAAATTGAAGAAAACCATTCAAAAAAACCAATAATCAAAAAGGATCCAAATTAACTTTTTCCCAAACCTTAAACCTGTTATCCACACAACCAAATAAGTAAAATGGTAGTACTACAGTCGACTTTTGTTATAAAGAGCACTTTTATAAAGATGTCCTACTTCTGCTTATAAAGAGCAAATTTCTCAAATCTCTAGTTCTCTTTGTGTCTCTTTGTTTCGCTGTCCTTTTAAAGCAACATTTCTGTTTAAAGAAGTAGTTTGGGCGGTCTCACCGACCTTGCTTTAACGAGAGTCAACTGTACAAAACTAAATTGAACTTTAAACTTAAATGGAAGTTGAAAGAAGAAAACTGAACCAACAGTATCAAAATAGAATAACACATGGAACAACCTAACGATCAAACTCGAAAAAACAATTGAATATAAATCAAGAAAATCGTTAACATTAAAAAACAAGAACAGTCACTGTCTTCCAATAACAAGCCATGATAACCCTTTGTTTTAACACAAAATACGTAAAGGAAGAGAACCTGGAACCACTAATGCAAAAATGTTGGTAAAAAAGGATGCAATAAAAAAAAATGAAAACGGGTACTACTATCAAAATCTTGACTACTTTGTGATGATTCAGCAGTTGTTTCACCGATGGTAATCTTCAATTCTTCATGAGCCCATCTTCTTGACCTGGTGCTAAACAATGAAGAACTAAACCAAAGGCTTCCTTTGCCTTCCTTCTATAATAACGGATGGTGCTATCAGATGCTTCTTCTAATGACAGACGAAGCTGCCCATCAACAGCAGACATTCCACCCTGAGTGAGGAAAGTGTTCAGGGATTGCAGCTCCACATTCTTTGGTCGGGGGTTGGAGCCCAAGAAGAGTCAAGTGCACCTACATCCTGTGTAATATCTCCATCAGTAGATGAGGACTCAAATGTATGCTAGAAATAATCATGAGGAAAATAAAAACAGTGAGATGCGTGCTACATATAGCAGGGTTGAAATACAAATTTATGTACTCAAAGAAGAGTACTTACAATTCATCTGTGATAAATGCGATGCAATATGTCAAGGTCCATTCTTAGTTCACTCTCATTACCTCATGAACTGAAGTGCACTCTGTGTCGGTGGGTTGGAGAGATGGTACACCAGCCGGTGATGTGAAATCACTGATTGTACACTGCTGCTCTTCTTGTTCCTTAGAGAGCACATCGCTAGGTGGTAATTGTTCCGCTGTCTGGTGCGTAACTGCTTGTTTGTGCTTAGATAGACAACCTCTACAGATACCTGAAAGTCATATGAACAGTGAGAATTAACAAAGTGTTAAGGCCGCAGCAGACTTAATATTTTTTAAACATAAAAGATATAAAGCGGGGCGTATGTAGCCAACAATATTGAGCAATAGCTCCCTTGAACAAAACCAATGTCATAAATTCCCCCCCCCCCAAACAAAAATCGTCTTTTATTATTTTAGATTGACTGTATTTATTAACAATTATTACTTTTTCATTTTCTGATGTGGCTGGCGCTGGAGGATTTGTATAAAAGGGAAAACAAATCTGAAATTTTTCTTGTAAATGGTCTGATGAGTCACATCCCGTGAATAAAAGTCAAAACAACAATGTAAGTGCAAAACAAATATTTGTTTTATTCCCCAAACTGCGCATGTTCAGTGCAGCTCCAACTTTCTTTATATAAAAACAAAAATATCCACCATGTGTGTCTACTGCCGAAAACCATATGTGTGGTCCAGAGCTGTGACAACCAGTACAATACAATAATACATTTCACTGGTCCCAAGTCAACTGCATGATAAGGGATTTAATTGATATGACCTTCCCAGAAACAAAATCAGAAATGGACCATGACCATGATTGATTCATTTCAGAAATGTGTTTTGTTTGATTTCTGTCTTCTTAATCTTAGTCTTACCTGTTCCAACGTTGCTTTATTCCCACTACGGAATGGGGTTTGCCTTTCACTTTATGGAGTAGATGACAACATTTCCTTGATGGTGTCCAACTCAACCCTAACTTGTATCTATGCGCTGGACATATTGTCTTATCAGTGTATGCATCGACGTCGAACAAACCACATCGCAGGAGGATCAGCATGATCAGTTTCCATGCACTCGACATTCACATCATATGCAGCGACTTTCCACTTCTGCAAATGGCTCCGTATGTTTTTTGTGCATCGATTAAGTTGCACTGTATTTAGTTCGCGCGGATAAGAGGGATTTACACCACATTTGATGGCTTTGCAATACTCAAAATTACTAAAATCACATTGCTGCCGCACAGACAGAGTGTCCATGGCATTGGCAGCCATTTTGACGGTGATGTTATACGAGGGCGCCCTCTTTCGATACCGTGCGCTAACTGGGTGGGCGGCAACAGGCCTCAGGACGTTCCCCTCCTACCGGATCAGTGGGCACCACCAAAGGTAGCCCACTCACCCACCCACCCAATAGGTGAAGTCTGCAAAATGTAGATTTTGTTACGCTCTTACAACAATTCCAGCAAAATGTCAATTAAAGGCAACCAATTGCACTCGGAACTGTCTAGGGGGCTATGTAGGTTATGTCTTGAAAAATAGGAATTTTTCAACTTTGTTGACCGTGAGCAAACAAAAACAGGAAGAGCTGACAGTTTTTTTATTTTTTATTATTGTAGTCGGATATCTGAACTATATTTCCTCCAAGTTTGTTGACTCTCAGCTCTGCATTAATTAAGTTATGGTTTACCGCGTAAATGACTTCATTTCGTAAAAGAGCTGATACGTGTTTTTCTTACGCCTATATCTCCGCAGTGAATGGTTGCATATCAAAGATTTATATTTCATCGTTTAGAGGAGATTAAATCCTTTCTTTTGATATGTAAGTCGACAGTAAACGATTTAGTTTAAGGGAATACACGAGGCTATAACTTTACACCAGAAACAGCACAAATTTACTACCCCGGAAGTCACTTTTTTTGCTCAAAATTGTCGGTGCCCCGTACTCGGCCACCGTGTGATTATTTATCGAGCTACTCCACCGAGTGGTATCGTCTCAGGTGGGGATCAAATGGCCAAGATTTGAACTTAATTCGCCGACCCCCCACCTTGTCGATTTTTCAAGATTTTGCATGGTCTTCTCATAAACGCACACTTAATTGCCCTACATTGTCCACGAACAAGACGAATCGTCGGAGACGTGAAGTGGAAGCTTGCAGCTTTCGTCCTCTACTCCAGACAATCACGCAATGTTAATAGACTGCAACAAATGAAATCATCAATCACAATTGACCGGGGAGCCGAGTGAGGCGCCCTCAGCAAACTAATTCCGAATTTCATCAAACTACAAAACAATACTGATTGGAACCAAAGAAAGCCAATTGTTTCATTTTCGCAAACAAGAGGGGATTTTTGCCTTAATTGTACACATTAATTAAAGTGAAAACACATTAATTGAAGCGGCACACGCATTAATTAAAGAGGTGCCCACATAGTACATCAATTGAAGAGGCACATGCACTGTGAAAGCGACACATACATTAATCAAAGAGGCACAAACAAAGAACAGTTCCATTACACAAGCTAGTACATTAGGAATTGCTCGAACTTACAATTTATTACTATAGTTATCTTACAATTTATCTTTACTATCACAAATCCAGGACAAACGCTTAGATGCATACAATGAATGTTCGGAAAATTAATAAATAAACAACGATTTAACTTTGGTGAAATTACTAGCAAGGAGACCATGAAGACGTTATATGACCACCAGTTCAGATGGTAATTTACTTCAAGGGCTTATGCAATTTATTCTCAAATGCTCTCCTTGTAGAAGCACCTTGTGTCCCATTAAAGGCCAAAAAAATCTCCGGTTTCTGGTATGCGCGCGCGTGCGCGTCGGCAAAATGAAAACAAAAAAGCTTTTTTTTTCAATGAAAGATGATGTCTCAAAACCGCCAAATTCACTGGTTTTGACTGAAATCCTGCTGCTGCACAATTTTAACGTTTCAAGTTTTAGATGGGGTTACAATCGAGAATAATCTTTATGTGGCCTCTCTGGACTCCCATTATATTTGCACTAAGTTTAGTCTGGCAACATTTGCAGTCATCAGCCGACATTTGAAGAAAAAAAACCGGTAAAAAATCCAAACAAACAAAAGCAGCGTCGCTGCACCACTTTTTGGGCAAGCTCCATACCAGAAACCGGCGACCTTTTTTTTTTGGCCTAACCTTATTTCCAATTTTCGTTTTGACATTTTAAAGGGTATTTTCGTGCCTTTTTGATTTGTATGCTGATACAAATTTCCATATTCATGAGCAAAACTATGAAGTCATTCCGGGCAGAATTCTCAATGTTACAGCTATTTCAGCACAAAAAAGAGTTGCGAGTTTGGGATATTTTTGCTGTCACAATGTTCTTTTCTTTGGTCATTTTGTTGCGTGAGTACATTGCTTTAAACCAATGAGCTACCTTCTCTTACATATAGTTTCAATGAGCAAATTTTAGGTTCACAATTTGACAAGAAAATCCCTGAATTTATCAGTGTCTTCCTGAAAGGACTAACAGCAACTGCGCCCTCAGTTGTCAGGTAAATCATAATTTCATGGTTTTTTTTAAGTTTAAAGAAGTGCACTTTTTAATCAACCAAAAAGGGATGTCAAGTAGTTTCATATAAGAGGAGTAGAATGTTGCACAAAATGTGTTCCAAAGAAAATTTCACTGCATGACCCTTAAGTAACGACACCAAAGAATCGTAATGATTTTTAATAATGCGTATTAGCCGTATGGGTGGCGTGTGAACACCTTACAATAGGAACCCTGAAAACAATATCGGAGAAACGTATTCAAGCGTCCCACCAACATAGACTTCTGGTAAGTCTAGCGGCCCGCCTTTTTTCTCAAGTCTAACCCTGTCTCCTACCACCAGGTCAAGTACGACCGTGGTACCGGCGTACTCCACGGTAGCAGCGGCTGAGCTAACCGATGTCACGCTGCTTTTGACGGCATCGTTGACGGTCAAGCTCACGGTGACTGAGCCCGGTCTGCCCACTCCTTGGTTGGGGAAGGAGTACATGAAGACGTAAATGCCTGGAAGGCTGGCCGTGAAGATGCCATTTGCGCTGTCGAACTCGTCCTCGCGGCCAAGATGCATTTCAAAGTAATCAATGAAAAATGTGCCGGTGCCGAATCCAATGCTCTTTCGTGATGCGGAAAAGGCCGACTGACGGAGCACGAGTGGCGAACACAGACACCGATCTGAGGTGGGAAAAAAACATACAAAGCATTCAAACCTGCAACTTCGTCTACACATCGCCATTTGGAAAGTTCTTATTCGTTTACAGTGACGCGTTTGAATATCATAGACATTGGCAAGGGTGGAACGCAGGCCCGATGTGCAATGCCAAGACTAAAATCACGCCTGCCCACACAACTTGAAGAGCGCCCCCGCAGGTGTCCAATTATGTCGAATGGTGTCCGAACGATTTTATTGTCATCTTGAAATTCCAGGGTTTTTTTTCTTGACAAAATAGCAAACAGGCCGGCGTAATGTTAAAATTTCCCCTTGTAAAAGTAAAATTGTAGTTTTAATAACTATGGTTACTTGCTCGGAAACAAGTCGCAGCATTAAAAACCAAACAGATATTTTTTTCTCAAAGAAATGAAACAACTTCAGAAAACTTACGGTACAGCAGGAAGCCATTAAATATCACAGGGGTTGTGGTATTTACAATGGGCGTGGCAGATCCGTTCAGAATCTCAATCATAACGTGATCATCGGACTGCAAGTCCAGCAGAGCGTGACCGGCTACAGGGCCATCTCCAGTCAGTCGCAAGATGGACTGGGGATTAACACCACCAGGAGACCAGCTGAATTGGTAGTTGATGCGGGATGGTGGACCCGAGAAGTTTCTCCCGGTACCCGGTGCGTGGAAGGTGAAGACATAAGTTCCAGGGAACGGAGCAACAAAGACAGGTCCGGTGCCATGTCGATCTAGTAGAGGGGGCTCGTCATACGTGTTTCGGGGGAACTGAGTGATGTCCTCTGTGTCGATGTACGAGAAGGCGACATCTTGATGGAAGGTAGACAAAGCCAGAGTTCCGGTTGTCGAGAGAAGCAGGAGGAGGGGTAAACCCAAGAAGAGCCTACTCGTCAGATTCGTCATCCTGTTGGTTTTCCACTGGTTATCCAAATAAAGTATGGGTATTTTTAGAATTGAAATATATAGAAGGACAATTGTATGGAAAGACTGCATTAACCTGACGACACTACTTGTGGTTGTGTACAGTTTTGTGAGAACACTTTCTATTTTCTTGCTAAATTAGAAGTGTTTCTCAGTGCCAAATTCATGTTTCCCCCCAATATTGCATATCTGACTATTCGGTTGTATAGAGAGATTGCGCTAAGTGCTCTCTCTATCTCTCTGTTAAAAAACAACTCCGCAGTGAAGGGCTGAGGCGAGGGCGCTTTGTGCCCTTTGGTGAAACAAGGGACGTCAGGATAATTTTGATATACATTTTGCAGAGGAGGGTCTCTTATAATCGACATTCAACTTCAGTTAAATTTTCCCGGCCTTTTTTTAGTCCTATTTACCATTTTAAACGCTTCTTCAACATTTAAACGAGCAGTTTGTATGTTGTAATCCAAAGCATTGAGAGTCTTTCCTTGTTCACAATGCACTTCCATAAAGCAGACATGACTGTTATTTATACATTTTAAGTATTTTGTGTGAGGTCCCAAATTCAACAGTGGATGGTAACCACAATGTAGTCTTATAATTAATTCAATCCTTATTAAAATGAAACAAGATGTTGAATGAAACTCAATAATTCTTACCCGGTCTTTTGCTTGTCTCTTTGGGGTCTCTACTCTCAGCCGGCACAGCTAAACACGATACCCTCAAGCCCACTGCAAACCTCGATGCAGTACTCGTCTGCACCACGCCCATTCAGTGACTTCAACCCCAACAAAAACAGCTCATCTGGAAAAATTCTTTTATTTTTAGTACCAGATAGGATTACGCAATAACTTGCCTGGCAGTACAGGTTTGTTAAGGACTCGGTCACATTCTTCAGGTTTTTAGAATTTGTATGCAAATTAGTAGGGACCATTAGAAACGGTACGCAAACGGGATACGCATGCGGCTCGTAAAAGTTACTGAGGCCTAAATCATGCTTAAAATTTAATCAGCGTCGTTTTTTTTCATCTGGCACACTATGGGCAATTTGCACTTCACACAAAAATGTGAAGATTTGTTTAAGTTGGCTTACTGAAACCACTAGTGGGATATCCAGCATTTACGGAAAGGGGGTGCCAAAAATGGAGGCGAAAGTAGCGTATCCAGCTTTTGTTGGGGGGGGGGGGGGCAACCGCACATTTGCGCCGAAATGTAGGCAATTTTGTTTGAACCTATCTTCCAAATGGGGGCGCTCTTCAAAACTGCCCATTATTGTGCATACTGGAAAATCTAATAGTGCCGATTTTCACGGCGCATTGTAATGGTTTTTGAGCTGGTTTTTTTTTTGGGGGGGGGGCTGATGTCAGAACTCTCTAACCATTTATGGAAATACTTACTGAAAAAAATCCGTCTGGGGAGACAAGTTGAAGTTGCCCCCTTTGCCCCCCGCCCCCCCCCCCCCGCGGCCACTGGGCGAAACCCATAGTAAGCAGGGCATTATTTTCTAATGACTTGTGGGTAAAATTGCCTGTCTTGAAGTGAATAAATAGCCAGCTGACAGCCTCGGCCAGAAAGGTTGGATAGACAGGATGAACCTGGTTGGAGCGGGGTGCAGGAAGTGGCGTAGCGTGGGTGGCGCGCACCCCCCCCCATCCAAAATTTCGCCCCTCCCCTTTGAAAATTGGCAACCGGAGAGTCCTATGCGTAAACATGATTAGCTGGTTGAACACAAGGCCAAAAAAAGTCTTCGGTTTCTGGTATGCCTGGAGCTTGTCCCAAAAGTGGTCAGGCGACGCGGCTTTTGCTTTTTTAATTTTTTTTTTTACTTTTTTATTCTTCAAATGTCGCCTGCAAAATAAAGGTGCCCGACAGAAATTTAGTGCAAAATATATGGGAGCCGAGAGAGGCCACATAAAGCTTATAATTACTCGATCGTAACCCCGTCTAAAAAACACGTTAAAATTGTGCAGCAGCATGCAGGATTCCAGTCAAACCAGTGAGTTTAGCGGTTTTGAGACATCATATACATTGAAAAAAAAATGTTAAATTTGCCGACGCGCATGGCTACGGCGACGCGCGCAGACTACTAACCGGAGCCCCTTTTTTTGGGGGGGGGAGGGAGGGGGGCCTAAAGTGCCTTTTTGCACAGGGCTAAGTTGTATATTTTTCTCCAAATCCCTGTTTTTCCCGAGTCGCCAGCTGTTTATTGAATGTCCTGTGAAAATTACATAGCGCTAGCTATTGTCTAACATTGATGGTGACCACCCCCCCCCCCCTTCACACTCTCAAAACGCTGGTTAAAATTTTGTTGGTTAAAAAAGTTTCTAACCAACGTTGTGTGTAAAATTGTTGGTTAAAAGTAGTCAATTTACCCAACGATGGTTAAGATCGGGTACATTTAACCAGTATTGGGTAAAGGGACTACTTTTAACCAACTGTCGCCCGAACCGATACCATTTTGAACAGCTTTGAACAACGCCCACATAGCTATGAACCCCCCTCCCTTTTTTATTTTACGGAGATCGGTAAAAGAAACCTGTTAAGTTGTCAGTACGGATGATGAGGCGATTGCCCTCACGTCCCACCAAATAAAAATGACACTACGGCAAAACTGCTAAACCTGCTGTTGCTGTCGAATCCACATCATAAATTAAGGATTGACAAGCACTCAGACGAGGAGTAGAGGGCCAGGGCTGAATGAAAATTGCTGGTTAACTTGATTCGCTTCAAACCGATCTCTTTTGTTTTAGTTTCAAGTAGGCTTATCATCGTCGAAATAGCAGTGGCGTAAGTCGCATCGGTCCCCCCCCCCAAAAAAAATATATATATATTTTCACGAGGGCTCCTTTTTTATCGTCACGCGCGTCTTTAACCTGAGTGTCGGCTAAAGTCGTCTGCAAAATAATGTGCCCGGTGATGACGAGCGTCTCCTATGCTCCGAGTACAAGTACTTGTACGGAGGAAGGGTGACTGGGGGGAAAATCCTGTCTACCTTTTAGAGCGGATGGTCCGTGGGCGAATGTTTTGTCAACTACTGTGACCCTGCCTCCCCCCCCCCCCCAACCCCATAAAGTGTACCGACGCGGCTCCTGCCAATGTGACAAGTGTCGCAAGTTGCCGCACTGCAAACATTAAATAGCGCCCTCGTGCGTCTTTATGATGACTGGTATCCGCTGAGTTGTCATTTCATTGTAGTTATCTTGCATGTAAACCAGCGGCAGAGGGTTTGGGTTATTTACATGACATAGAAATAGCGTGCGTCCATGGAGATAACAACATGGTGATTTGCTGAGGGCGAAAACACAGGCGTACGTGCGGATTCGTGCATTGCTTTTTTGTCAGAAATCGCTCATCAAAATTTAATGATGACAGTATTCAACTCAAACTCCATTAAAGCAAGCATGATGTAACACGATCATTCACTAAGTTGTTCTGTTGGTGATATTTTCCGGCCAGGGAAAATACCCTGAAGGTGGTAGAAGAGGAATGCTGCAGGTGGAATCTCCGCCGGGGATCAGCCACAGTCTGGTGAAACTTGTTCCCATGCCCGGTGAAGTTGACGTCTCACCAGCCACCACCAACGCGGCACCGAAGGATGAAGGCCACAGCAGCAATGGGGTGCCGTCCTCCTCCAGCGATCTGGCCATCCCACACCGATTCTCTATCGAATCGGATTTGACCTATGCACCGAAACTGAACACCACAAGCTTGCGGTTGGCCCAGGGATCGGGAAGACAGTCCCGGTCTGGCCTGCTGCAGCGGGCTCGGGCCACGCGCCTTGCCGCCGTCCAGCAACATTGCCAGGATGAGTTCACTTTTAAGCCTCAAATGAGCTCGGCAAGTCTTAAGATTGCCGAGACATTAGGAACGACATTTATGGTTCGACAGGAGCAACATCTGGAGAAACAAAGGAAGAAGGTGATGATCTATTTCTCATTTATTGCAACTGATGTTGTGTTTTCTTTGAACTTTCTGTTGGTTCATTAAAATTGGTAATTTTATGTCCCAGTTCACTCACCTTTTTTCTTTAAATGAGTCCTAACTTTAGCTTGAGTAACTCCAACCCTAAACGCTCATGACATAAATTGGGAAATGAGCATTACGGCTGCAGAGTTATTCAAGCGAAAGCTATCCTAATATCAGTGTTGAACTTACATGTACATACAATGTAGGCCTAAAATTGCATTGCAGATTGTATACGCCTAGGCCTATGTACACAATTGTTATCTTTCCCAAAATGCTCAGACTAATTTAGTGTCATAAATTCAGAATTGTCCACACATTTGATACTTGTCTCCGTCCGTCTTTTATTTAGCAGTGCTTTGTTGGTTCATTTTATTTGTTTTTAATTTGAGTGAGTCAGTTGTTGGAGATCTGAATATTTTTTACCGAAAAAAAATCTTTTGTTTATTTCAGTTCAGGTGAAATTACATTCACTAGTATGATTTGTTATTATTATTTTTTTGTACAAAGAACTGCATTTTGGCTTCGCCTTGTGGCATTCCAATTATTTGGTTGAATCATTTCCCACAGACCCTATTTTGGGCTCCCGAGAAAAAACGCTTTTTTATTAACGCCGACCCTGTCTGGAACCCCATTCCCTCAAAAAATTCAGGCAATCAGGTTCGGAGTTATTTGAAAAGCTATTGGAAATGAATCAATTTTTCTACCAAGTACAATCCCATAAGGTGCAAGCATGTTGCCTCTCATTGTATTAGGTGTCTATAGTATACCTTTGCTGAGGGAATAAATGTGTGCATGACCAGTTTTAAACACTCTACAAAATAGATGTTTCAGATTGGTTTGGAGTCTAGACGCTGATTTCGGTGAGGGTCATTATCAGCGTCCAGACCCCAAACCAGTCTTAAACATAATTTTAATACCGGCCAAGCACATTCCCATTCATAACTACCTGTTTGGTCAAACAGTCAAAGCAAGTCAGAAATTATACATTTCCAATGATTTGGTTTGAACCAACTTGTTGAACAACAAGTTTACTTCATGGTTTTTTAAACACCCCTCTAGCTATGTTATGGTACATGTATGTGCCTTTCGTATAATTTGGACTCACTGGTTGTATTGTGCATGCCTTACCAAGGATTGTGAATGTTCAACCAATAAAAAGGTAAAAGTTACCAGATTTCCTGAGTCCAAATTTCATGTGACACTGGAAACATATTTTAAGACCAGCCAGCCGGTGTTTTAGCAACTGTTGAAGAGGCCACTTGACGGGCTCTCAACCAATATGATTGGGTAAACTGCCTTAGGTATTTATGAATGGTATGTCATGATGGCTGCCACTACAGCCAAAATATTAGTGAGTTGCATAGTGCAGATATAATGTAAGTCAACTATCTTGTGAAATTTGTTTTATTATTTTATTTAGTGCTATCAACTAATGTCAAACTCATCTATGCCTGTACAGACAATGCACTTGGCATTGCTTAATTTAGACACCGAAGAAACAGGTGAAACTGTAATTTTGTTTTCTGATTTTAATTTTGTTTTGGACCAACTGATCAACTGACCCTGCTTGAGAGGCAAAAATATGAGAACCATAAGGGATGCCCTTGTCGTAGCTTGCTTGTGGGGAACAGTGTTTTGAATAATGCATGTCGCTGTGAACATGCTAGGTGAACATAATGACAATTGGTCATGAATAATCAATCAGGTGTTTCATGCATGGTTGCTCAAGGTCTCCAGTGAGTGGCTGTTAATTTGACAAGTGGTTAGCTCTATTGTGCTGACATCACCTGTTATGATTAAGTTATGATCCTTATGACTATATCATGCGGCTGTCTCATTCTTTGGCTAAAGTGCTTTGAAATTCTTCCCTGAGGCTGAAAACTGAATAATCCCCCCCCCAAAAAAAAACCCAAACAAAACAAACAAACAACAAACAACCCCACCCCAAAAAAAAACACCCACCAAACAACAAAAAACAAAAACAACAACTCCAAGCAAACCCAATCAAGATATAAATAACACAAGGACACAAATTAAACTGTAAAACCATAACAAACTACACACTTTTTGTTCAGTTTTGAGAATGGTCAAATTTTGAACCAATGTATTAGGTGGATAGCTTCATTGTGTTTCAAATTATTTTAAGTAAAGAATTAGGAAACATAACTTACAATGAAGAGGAACGTAAGGCCAGAAAAAGTTTCTGGTTTGGAGCGAGCCCCAAAAGTGGTGCGGCCACGCGGCTTATTTTTTTTACTTGTTTTTTTTTCTTGAAATTTCGGCTGATGACTGCAAATGGTGCCCAACTAAACTTAGTGCAAATATATGGGAGTCCATAGAGGCCACATTAAGCTTATACTCGATTGTAACCCCATCTAAAAACACGTTCAAATTGTGCTGCAGCAGAATTTCAGTCAAACCAGTGAGTTTGCTGTTTTGAGACATCATCTTTCTTTGAAATTTTTTTTTCTTCATTTTGCCGATGTGCATGGCTACGGCGAAGCACGCGCATAACAGAAACAGGAGACTTTTTTCTTGGCCTAAGGTCATGAAGATGAAAGTTTGACTTGGTTTGGTCATGGGGTATATTTACCTGCATGACCAGTGGGTATACATGTGAACCCTGCTTTATGCTGGAAAGAGGGTCTATTGCTGCTGTGCTGTCAGTAAGCAATTTGTAGAACATTTGAACTTGAAGGCGACGTTGTTTTGCAACTGATAGCTCAGTTGGAGGTCGTGAGTAAATTCTGGGTAGATTGAATTCAGATTAAGCTTTTGTGCTCCTGGAGGGTCTTTGGCCTTTTATTCAGTAATATTTATCCTGAGTTGACTTTGACCTCATGGATTCAGTGGAATGGACTGTCTGTTGTAAATTGTAATAGATAACAGTGCTATGTTATTTTCAAGAGACTGAAGTGGTACGTGTATATTGATTGGGTTCACTCCCAATAAAAATGCAAATTTTCAAAAGTGAAATACTTATTAACACTTGATGAATTATAAACTTTTGCTTTAGAATTTTTCACCAAAAAATGTTTGGCAACATTAAGCGACTATGAAAATATAGATATGTAGATTAGTCTTGAGCAAAAAAACAAAACAAAAAAATACTTTGCTTGAAGAAAAACTCTGATATTTATGTATCTTTGTATTCTCTGTCCTTAATTGTCCTTAATCGCAGGAACATCTGTGTGAAATGTTTTCCTGCAACAGGCTGATTACCGTTCCTCTAATTACTTACACAAAATTGTACAACCTTGGTGAATTCATCATAAATTGCGGCTTGAGTGATGCTACAAAGCATCTTAATTGATCCCTGACCAATCAAATTAAGGAATTGATTTTTACATTTACCTTGGACTGATGGTTGCTAGGATACCATGGAAGCCTAGGCATATGAGTTAATCTGTTACAGAGGACAGTACATGTAGTACAATGTCAAACTATTATTAAGTTGCAATGAATCAATTTTCACACTAAAACACGGTTTGTGCAAATGAGCTAATTTAAAAATTGCTTTGTTTTGATGCCAGTAGACAAGTTGTCTCTGTAAATTATTGTTTGGAAGTATGACTTGATGCATAATTCTAGCAAAATGATTGTTGGGAAAGGTAATAAAAACTCAGACTTGTCATGCTTGTTGGCTGGACATACTGTAGGTTTGGGCGAAAATTACCTGGTTTGTTTGCCATCCATACCCAGAACACGATGTGAATGGCAAAAAAGGTTGATTCACCTCCCCACACCCCGTCCCTCCCCCACAAACAAAAATACAGATGGGGGGGGGGGGGAATTCCTGCAAGGTTGGGCTGAATCAGCTGTGACACTGGGGCACAAAGGTGAATGCAAATTGAAATTGAGTAAAAAGTATTTTTACATGGACTTCATTGCACTACAATTTGTCTGGATTTTTGTCCCAGCTGGAGCAGAGACACCAGATACCCTACAAGGGACGGTTGAGCCCAGTGGCTGCCCTCAAGAACAAGAAGAGTAGTGTTGCAACACTCAAAGACAAGGAGGTAGGTTGGTGCTGAGAAAGTTTCTGAGTTCCTGATTGTTGAAGGAGTCACTCCAAATTGTCAGTCTTGAAATTGAGATACTAATCCATTGTTGCTTTCATGTTTGTGGCATTGTTGTCTCCGTTACATAAAAGGAATTTTTAGTGCTTTTTATTTAGAAACAAAAGAAAAGGAAAACCATGTTTTGTTTGTAAAACTAATGGTACTACAGTCGACTCTCGTTAGTACAAACTCTGTTAATACAAAATTCTGGTTATAACAAATAGGCCTATAAAGCCTTGGTCCCGACTGTGCATAAATGTGCACAATGAATGGGACTGATGTTTCTCTTAATACAAAATCCTGATATAACAAACAATTTGGCTAGGTCCGAACGAGTTTGTTATAACGAGGCTCGACTGTATTGCAATCTTCAATCCACAGAATGCAGAAAGTTCCCAGACGGCGTGGGGCTCGCCGACTTCCACCCCCAATCTCAATGAGAACAGGCCTGCAGCGGATATAGCCAACAGTAACAACAGGCTAGGGGTAGGGGGCTCAATATCACTACATCTGACCACCCCTCTGAGTCCAGTCAGGGCAGGCAGGGGGCTACCCCAGTCGTCTATGAACCTACAGAGGCTGCAAGACGGTAAGAAGGCCTGTCCTTAAAAAAGAGAGAAACTTTGGGGCCTGTGGATGAAATTCCCTAATCTATTCTGATTTTAATCTCAAAATTCAATTCTGCCATAGACGACATTGATGACAGTATCCACCATGTCCACTGCTATATATCAGATTGCAACCAGCCAGATATACATGTACCCAGCAATCGGGGGAGTCATTAAGATGTCTGCAGTAGTAAGTAGGAAGTCATGGGTTCGAGTCCCTCCTGGGTGTTTCCTCACAAGCTCTAAAGAGACAGCACTGGGTGTAATAAAGCTCAGAAATATGTCTGGATTTTTGCCAATATAATATTTATAGCTAAACTTAACATTTTTATTGTTTTTTTCCCCTTTCTATCTGTAGGACCTTACTCCACGAGTGGGGCGAACTTGGTTTTGAAACGACAAAAGGCTCTCCCTAAGCCCAAAAGTTTTGGCATGCACAAACGGAGCTCAACGCATCCTACAGATGGTAAGTTCTCTGATGATAATCATAATGAACATACAAAACAAACACTGCTATACTGAACATTCCCTTTATAACGGGCATGGGTTTTTGCTTTCAATTTTATGAGTAATTAAAGGCTTCACGCACAATTACCCCCTCTCTCTATTTAATAAAAGGGTGTTGGCAGCATTGCTATCGTATGCCGTATCACTTTCAGAAAAAATAATACTGAGGACTTCCTTTCATATGTGCATGAACCAATGTGCATTAGCGGTGTGTCCTGAATTCCTACGGAACTCTCACTAGAAATCAGAAAAAGTGCAATATACTGCTGTTGTACAGAGCGTTGGTGACTGAAAACCAATATAATGAATGAATACTGTACTGGAGAATCTTATGTAGACCCAATAGTGTTTATAGTGTCCTGCTGCTGTAGTATGTCAGTACTGCGTTCTGGAGCTTGCAGGTGCTAATCCTGCCCTAGTGAAGCTCACTGTAAAGCCTTCAATTGATTATAATTGATTGATTGATTGGATCAGGTGCCAGCAGTGACCCGCTAGAGACCACCACCACCTCCCAACCCACCAACCATCAGAGAAGTAAGACAGTGACTTCCCCTGAGCCTGGCTCTTCACCTCGCAATAAAGTCAAGAGTCTGGTGACTAGAACGGCAGCACAGAGTGGAGAGAGACTCAGGCTAGCCAAGCTGACAGCAGAGCGGGCAATGAAGGTTGGGCGCCAGACTAGTAATACTGTTTTTACATTTAACCCAATACAACAAAATGGGTCACAATGTCCCGAGAGCTTCGTTTGAAAGTTAAGACTCGTTTTGTGACATTTGGTCAGATTTAATGACAGTTAAGCATCCATGAGCAATGTCGGGCAATGGCCATCAGTCTACTGGTAGTTTATTCATGCACATGCTCACTAACAGATTCTTGTGAACATCTCTTATAAAAAATGTCTTCACAAAACTTCTTGATCTGACATGTTCATTGTAGCTCCCTGTTGTACATTATGATGAGCACAGCTATTGATCACTGATACCCAGGCTCTGGTTGCACGTACCGGTAGTTGACTAGAGGGCAGTTCAACCATCCTATGCTCGATTGCAGTTTTAATAGTCAAACTATAGTAAACCACAGTCCTTGCTAGAATTTGCTTCATGATTTTAAAAATGTTGATTTGATACAGAACACTTGCATTGTGCAAATGAAGTCACTTTTTGGCATGCTACACAACTTTTGTAACTGTTGCAGCTGCCAAACAGTTGTAAAGACCGATGAAACTAAACAAGTTTTTTTTCAAATGGTTTTCTTTGGCAGTTAAAGAGGGTCTTCACCATTCAGGGTCCCTATCCTGTCGTGAGAGAATGTCTGCGATCTCGAGAATGGGTGGAGAAGCAGTACCGATCCATGGCCCCCCACAAAGTCAAGAGGAAACAAGGCAGCGATGACAATGACACAGATGACAGTGACAATGACGATGATGACGGTAAGACCATATTAGTGATGGGAGAAATAACAGATTTCTAAATCCAGTTATCCTGCTTTTTTTCAAACCGAATAACTATTATCCAGTTTCACCACAAGTTCCCATTCAGTTGTCATGGGTTGTACTGCTGAAAATGGGGGAACTCTCTGATGAGTCGAATGGGCAGGCTATTAGCGAACCTAGAAGACTGCTAGCGAGTGAGTGCAGTTACAATCAGAAACCATGGAGCAAATTGGGGGATGTTCTAGATGTGTTCTTTAGCTTGTGTCACAAGAAAATGGAAGGCTTGATTTGTTTTTAGGTTGGTTTTGAATATCCAGTTTTCCAGACACAAATCGAATAGTGCAATTCAAAAAGTAAATTAAAAGAAAAAGCAGATTTTAATCGCACCTCCAGTCCATGTTTTCCATGTTGGTTTTATTTTGGAGCCCATAGTTCAAAATCTATTTTGCACCTGATTTTCATTTCCCAAAAGAAAGTCACGTTGAGGTTTGAAATTAGAAAATCTGTCGTATTGGCAACATGAGTTTCCTGGGTCGGCTTTTGGAAGCAAGTTGTAAAAATGCCATTTGTAGGATTTTCACAGTGACATTTCAATGACATTTCAATGTGATTTTGTTTGTTTGCCACTCAGATGACAATAATGATTCTCCTGACACGGGTGTCACTCCAGACAGTGATGACGATGACAACGGATTAGGAGATTCAGATGACATGTATGGAATGATGGTCAGTATTTACATTGAGAAAAAGCTTGCCTATAAAGAGCATGTGACGAGACTTATTCTATTGAAAAGGGTTGCGGTAATATTCAGAACCAGAGATGTAAACTTGATGTTCCATTCAAGTCATAGACATCTTAAAAAACCTAGACCTGACTTGCCTATGCTTTTATGTTGCTTCTGGCAACAAAATGCTGCTTCCTATAACACCATGGTACACGAACCCTCATTGTGATTGTTAATAACGCACTTTATGTGACCGTCCTCTTGCATGTTTAATGAGCCCACAATGTTGTTTGCGTCTCGTGGCAGTTATTGGCTGCAGCGTTTTGTGGTCAGAAAATTCAGGCAAATGTCAGGTCTATGTCTTTTTTAGATGTCTGTGATTCAAGTATGCTGTGTTTTCCATCAGGAGAATGCCTAAACTTTAGACATGTTGCAGACTTTATTATACATGAGATGGGGTCCAGTGTCTTTGAGAAATGCCCTCTTTTGAGTCTATGCATTCTCCTGGTAATGATTAGTAAAAACACCTCTGGTTGTCCTCTCAACCACTTCTAATTTTGGAGTTAGTCCAGTGACATGTTCATTCACAGACTTCTACTCTCCACCAGACAAGACTGAACACTTCTTCATTGTCTGCTCTCATCATTTGCTGGACTTTCACATTAAAGTGCTGTTCACATTTGAAGTGTCATTTGTGACATAACCAGAAAGAATTAGAATGAATATATATGAAATAAAGAGACGAGCGTAAGGTGTTGTGTTCTGTGCCACCAATTAAAAAACCAAGCATGAGCCCTTCCATTATAGTTGCACATTATTGTATTTTTTATTTTACAGTCAAGAATGGTCCGAAACAACGATCCATTTTTCATTTGGACGTGTCGCAGAGACACCATCAACTTTAGGTTCTTGAGGAAAGAGACGATTGTCAACCATTTTGCCAAGAATGGAGCGTTTACAACCAAGGTGAGATGGGATAAAGAAAAAGAGGTTTTCTAATTTTGCAGAATTTCAGACTGCAAAAATCCAACTTGATTCAGCAAACCAGTGGCATATTATTTGAACTTAAACATGTTAATAAAAGTTAGGGTTTGCGTATTTAACACGTACGCAAATGTTGCAGCTTTAAATCTCTGTGTGCGATTATTTGATATATTGACTCAAAAAGTGGCTGCTTTAGACAAGCCGTTTTATCGACTTCAACGTCATAGGATGTTATTTAAATTCCTTCTAAACAAAACAACTTATACCAAAGTTATTAAGTGAAAAAGTTCAATGCATGACTGAAGAATGCCGAACTGATGTTGTTTTTGTATTGTTACAGACTGGCCTGTGTACCCATCTACGGAACCTGAAGTGGTATGAGAACATGGACGCTGATACCTTCTATCCACGCAGCTACAAAATCTGCATAGAGGAAGAAAAAAATGCATTTCTTGGTGAGATGACAGATTATTTAGATTATACAGTTGACTCTCATTAGTACCAACACTGTTAATACAAATTCTGGTTATAGCAAACACAAGGCCTTGGTCCTGACTGTGCATTTATGTGCACAATGAATGGGACTGATGTTCCTCTTAATACAAAATTCTGATATAACAAACATTTTGGCTAGGTTTGAATGAGTTGTATTAACGAGAGTCAACTGTATATGGAACCTGTTAAAAACTAATTAAACTAAAACAGTTGTATCAGAATAGTTTAAAACTTTGCTATTAGACATTGACAGACCAATTTCCATTTTTTTTTTCCAAACAAATTTTTTCCTGTTATTATATTGAATGCGTCAGCTAAACAATGATTATATCTATTTTGCCTCTAAAGCTGAGTGCTTCTTTTTACATTTTTATTCTCCATTCTTAATTTTTCTTTTGCTTCTGACTGCAAATGGGGACCTAATAATGATACTTGTTTACACTTTTATAATAATTTTTAAAAATTATTATGTGTCCTTCTTAACCCCAGATGACTACAGACTGACTGCTGCCTGTAGCATCTTGAAATGGGTGGTACAACGACACAATGGCGAGCTGGACGTGCCAATGGACGACAATGAAGACATTCCAGACGAAGACAATACCACCAAGTCTGAGGCTGAGGACGCGGCCACCTCGCCACGGTCCCGATCCAAGCTGGCCGGTCAGTCCAAGGCAAAAAGGAAAACAAACCCTGTCCTCCCAGTCTCCCTGATTCGGACTGCCTCGGACATCGTGGATAACTATCTGAATGATGTAACGCATGAATTTCTGGACAATAATGTGGACGTCAGTGACCTCATGACAGACAAACAGTGGGATGAGTTTATTCGACAGTATTGCCAACTCATTTTGTAAGTTATGAGCTGTTTACTCTTTTATTGGTTATATTTTTATCAAGTTCATGTTGAAAATGTCCACAAAAAATTATCAATCCCTGGAAAAAAGTTTCAATTGTGAATTTTTGCTGTAAGAACTTGTGTAAAAAATGATAATAATTTAAAAAATTGTGTTCATCATCAAGTAAAAAATTAAATCTGCTGACTGCTTTTTGATGAACACCATTTGGCGCAGAATCTTTGTATATTACTATTAATTGATAGATTTAATTTCTTCTCTCATAAACAGTGAGGGTGGTGTCATAGCCGAGTCTAGCAATCACAGTGCAATGTGCGAGAGTCTACTGAACAGGGTACGGGCCGTCCTACCCCAGCTAGATATGGACGGACTGCGCAATATCTGGATCATTAAGCCTGGAGCCAAGTCTAGAGGCAGAGGTGAGTTCAAAGGGCAAAGGTCAATGACTTCATGAAGACATAGGCCTGTTTGCATTTCTTGTCTAAGCCAACTGTCTAGATCTCCCATTACAGCTATGTGGAACATGCCGATGCTAGATGTTGAGCCTGTTTCGGACACGACCAGTTCGGTATTTCAATGACCTGAGGTCATTCGGGATAACATCTCTGAAGTGATGTTACGCGATGTTACACGCATGCCCATTCACGCACGCCAAGTGTCGTGCGCCCACATTCATGCGCCTTCGAAACGTTCCATTATCCCGAATTACCTGTGACCCATATCATTGTGCACATGCGCAGTTGATATACCAAACTGGCTTATTGTCATTGTTCTGGCCGTGAATTTTACAGTATCCCCATTCGTACGTCATTCTAATTGAAACCACATGTAGAGATTTGACAGTTTACATGGTAATGGCAACAATAGGACAAAGTTTGCCTTTTGAGGTGGCAACAATAAGACAAAAGTTTGCGGTGCCACCGCAAACCTCCTCTCCCATTAAAAGAATTTACAGACATTTTCAAGAAAAAGAAAATGCACTCTGTAAACTTTGTACATTTGTATGCGCCTTCCAAATCCATTTTGTTAAATTGCAAGCTTGCCTTAAAAGGAAGCAGAAGTTGGCATTGAAAAGAGAATTATATATAAATTCCAAAGATTTTGAAATTTAATGACCTTATCTTGTACTAAATTTGTCATGCTGAAATAGGCAGCTAGGTGACTCTTTGAGATGTAACTTTGTTCTGTCTCAGGTATTATCTGCATGAACAAACTAGAGGAGATCCTGAAGCTAGTCGGCAACCCAACCATCGTCAAGGAGGGCAAATGGGTCGTCCAGAAGTACATAGAGCGCCCTCTCTTGATCTACAACACCAAGTTTGATATTCGGCAGTGGTTCTTAGTGACTGATTGGAACCCGTTGACTATCTGGTGGTATCAGAATAGTTACCTCAGGTTCTGCACTCAGCCCTTCTCACTGGACAATCTGGAATCGTGAGTAGTCTTCATGTTTAGCATCTTGTCTTGGGAAATAGAAATATTCTCAGTTGCTTCATGACCAGAAATTGAGATACCAACCAGTTTGATGAGTCTAATTGACTCTCTCAAGACCATGTTTGAATGTTTGAATGATCTTGGAAAAGAAAACAATTAAAACAGCTTTAACATGATGAAATAAAACCATCGTTATGAAGTATCCGCTGACCATGTATATATGAGATTCCTTGAGTTATTTGGAGATATGTTAAATATACTTTATCAGTGGACAAGTACGTAGTTTATTTAATAACAGTTGTGTACATGTACAATGTACTGAGTACTTCCGTAGAGTGCAATATTGTGTTGCTGCTCAGATTTAATGTTTAAAAGCTGACAAATGTTAGTCTTAAACCTTTATGATTTCAAACAGAGTCACAGCCTTGGTGTTCAAATAGCATATACCATGTCATTATTCACTTCTTGAAATATGGTTGGTGTCATGAAACAATGATCTAAAACAAAATCTGCGTGTTTTAGTCAGTGTACTCTGATTCTCTTCAGAAAAAAAAACATTCATTGTCTTGATGCAATTTATTACGCTTTTCTCAACAGGGCCATCCACCTTTCCAACTTCTCGGTCCAAAAGAACTTTGAGAATTCTGCGGCCCGCTCGGTGATGCTACCAGATGAGAATATGTGGACCAGCGAGGAGTTCCAGCAGTATCTCAAGAACCGAGGCTGTGGCAACGTCTGGCAGGATAGTATCTACCCAGGCATGAAGAAGGCCGTCATTGCCGCACTCCAGTGCACGCAGGACGTTGTGGAGATGCGCAAGGTGCGTTAAGCCACGTCTGAATTATTTGACTACGGCCGGCAGTATTTAACACACTTTCCCATAGATCTCTCCAATAGGTTGCATCTTCATAGGAAAATTACAACTGCATATCCAACGCCATCATGTGCAAAAAGTTCTAAATGCTCGCATGTAGCTTGACATTTCTTCAAAATGCGGCACAGCCGATGCGTGTTTTGAAAGTTTGACGGCCAAAATGCTGATGCACGAGGCAGTCTGTTTGAGAGAGACCTATTGGATGTGGCTTTACTCTCATCCACAGGTGCATTGTGAGCTCTAGCCATAAGAGCTACAGTCAGGGTCTGTGGTGACATGTCACTTTTAGCTTTGTGCTTGAAAACATGCGCCAGTTTACTGCTGTCTGACTGACTGAGTCACTGACTGACTGACTCCCCGACTGACGGAGTCACAGAGTGTTAATTATGTCATAAAATGAGCTTTTTAGATCCAGCTTGACCAGGTAAGCCTAGTGGTTTTTTGTTCAAAGCACCCGGTCTTCCTTTCTTTCTGTGCCAACAGAACTCCTTTGAGCTATACGGTGCAGACTTCATGTTAACTGAAGACTTCCAGCCGTGGTTGATAGAGATCAACTCCTCCCCAGCCATGGGTGCTACGACTGAGATCACGGAGCAACTATGCCATGACGTCATCGAAGACACCATGAAGGTAGTGCTGGACCGACGGCATGACAAGAACTGCGACACAGGAAAGTTTGAACTGGCCTTCAAGCAGGTAAGGCTGTGTTCAAAATGGGCCTGCAGAGCTACAGCTTCATCTGTTGTCATCATTCCCACGTTGATTTAATTGTCAGAGACAGTAACTGTAGACAAGAGATTCAGACAGGGCCTTAGTTTGAAGAAGCAGGTGAATTGCCTTTAACCCAGCTTCTCAAATTCTAGAATTGTGGCATCATTTTGAAGGTGTTGACCTCTTGCCTCTCTCTCTTCATTGTCCAGCACCAAGTGACCGTTCCTCCTTATGTTGGTGCCCAGCTGTGCATCGAGGGCACCGGTCTACGTAACCCATCTCTCCGTATACACCGGCAGCGAAGCCAGCCTAACATCATCAGCCCGCGACAACCTGACACAACAGTGGTCCTGCGGAAAACCACTAATAATGGCAGCAACCTGCAGACCAGTCCCAGGAGACTCAGTCAGGGTAAAGTTGAAGCAACCCCCATGGGGCTCGACCCGGAGCTGATTAAAGCGACTAATCTGGAGGAAATGACACGCAAACTAGCAGGTATTAGCAAGGATGACTTAGATCTGATTAGGAAGACCAGCCGCAAGGGTAAAAAGGGGCGGCGGAAACGCACCTTTCGCTTGCCAAATGTCAGTCAAGAGAGCGAGGCAGTAAGGGAGGAGCTCAAACTCCGCTCTGTTACCGTCAAGGGGACTGGGGTTGAAGGCAGCCCCCCAGTCCCCGAGCAGCGTTATGGCATACAGCCAACCAAGTCCCTCAAAGCTTACACCATTTACAATCACAAAACAAAAATTAATGGCCACTCAACAGCCGAGCCCACAACTCAAACAGGAGAAATTCCGAACATTGGAAGCTTCCACCTCGGCCATCCTAAAAGGCCTAAAAACCCACTGGTCAAGCACGGCCAGTTGACCAATCCTAAACTGAAACTACAGCACCATAACCCTGACAGCTCCGAGAAGCATTTTGTCATTGGGCCTAGTGGGGTGTCAGTCTACTCCAGTGCCTAAATAAAAATATTAAAATACCCGTTTCAGATGGGCATTCCAGAGCCACACTGAAGCAAGTTATTCTGCAAATTTGAATGAAGTACATGAAGAGTTTGTTTGAATCAGGAAAGACTGGGTTGAAAGATCAGCTGTTGAAGTTGTCCTGTCTAGTCAATGGAAAATAAAAAAAAAAGTTTGCCTCTCTGAAACCAAAATCTATTGGCGTCGGCCCGAGTTACTCCTAATACCGTTTGGTCTCGTGTGACTCTAGAATGCCAATCTGGGTGTAACCTACCACTCCATACACCATGCAGTTATGACTAGGCTGCAAACTCACAGCAGCAAGTCAACTCACTGGTGATTAGGATCATTGATAACCATTCAGAGATATTTGTAGACTACTGCCAGCCAGTGTGCAATACTCAAAGAAGCTGCAGTGATGGTGCCAACTTAGTCTTGATTGAGCAGACTCATTGTACATAGCATTGCAGAAACTCCTCAGAACAGAGGAGCTAGTACATTCACTGCCAATCCACCCAAGCAACGTTTGTCTTCCATCAAAAGCAACTCGCCATTTTGCAAGGAATCAAATTAAGACTATTTTACAATGTTGCCAAAAAGCTTGGAGAATGATAACCGGGCTGTTTCCTACGCATTATAATACTCACTAGGTTTGGAGAATACTTGAAATGTTTTGATGAGCTTAGTGTTCACCCTTTAAGGGTGGAGAGTTAGTCAGGAGAGATATTTGTTCAGTCTGGGTCACTGAATTGGTCAGATGACTCACGAAACAAAAACTACCTCAGATGTGATGTTTTGTGATCTCAAACCATGAACTTCAACTGCTTAAAGCAGAAGCATCAACAGAAGTTTAAGATGTGTCCATAGAAAAAAAAGTTGAACATTTCTTAAGATACTGGATGTGTCACAATTATTACATATTTTGCTGATGTTTGGGAAATGTAAATGTGTAGGCAGCAGTAGTAGGTCTACTTTGATTCAGTAAGTTGTAGTGTACATGAAGATTTACAATTGGATTGTCCAAGTAACTTTGTACATGTACATAATTAAGAGTATATACATTTATATTACATTGTTCCCAAGAATTGTTCTTGAAATTTCAAGTATTATATTCATGACATCTGAAATAACTACAGAAGTAATTTGGGTGCAGTGCATCAAAGATACTTTTAGAGCTTTTAGATTTTCTTTTAGAAAGAAATACCTCTTCTTAATTGAGTTTTGATCTAAATCACATTTACAAATCGTCTATTTTCTAACATGGTCTGGACTTTGGGCAGACATATTTGGGCTTTAGAACTATGCAAAAAGCTGCATTGTAGACCGACAGATGTGGAAATGTCACATTCACTGTTTGACTCAACCATCATTCATCGTTTGAAATGTCTGTTTGTTAACCCGTTTGCCTTTTTTATCTTCCATGTTCATTAATTCCTTGCATGCACCAGGCCCGATGGGTACTGTTCAGGTAATTGGAGACTCATCTGGGCTTATTACGTGTAGTCATTCTTGACATGTCGCGTTCTTTCAGCTACACCTGGCATAATGATGCAAAGTACTTGTGAGAACTTGGAGAATATTTTGCTCCTATTTCAACATTCTTCTGACCTAACCTGATGGAATTGTAATCTAAACACAACTACGCCAAGTATTTGCATAGTTGTATTCAGAATGCATTTGGTACAGACACCCGGTAAAACTGCATTCCTTTGTGTAACATTTTTCAACTTTTAGAGAAACACAAGTAAAAACATTGAAGACAGGCATGCAACTTTTCCTTGGATTCGCCAAAATATCCTTGTGTTTTACTTCTCATGAATGCCATTGCAAATTGAAAAACACTGGTTTGTGTGGTTTGGAATTTCCTCGTTTTTTTCTAAATTCCCAGTTGCATGGGTGAAAAGACGAAGATTATTTAATTTCGGCAACCAACAGCTTCTCACAGATGTGGAGATTGAGAACTGTTGCCAGGGCTGTCTGTGTTTCTACTGCTGTTTCATGTGTACCTTTGTTCACTTGTGTTTTCTTTATTCAGTTTGATTAGATTCAGGCTTTGGTAAACTAAGTTGCGTCTGCTACTAATCTCTCCTCATGCATCTGTGCTCTTTGTAGCTCTTTCACTTTTGCTCTCAAATTGACGGAATGACTAATTTAATTCCATGCAAAAACTAATATTTCTCATCATAACCACAATTTGATCCCAGTTTTTCCTCATTCTTCCCAGGATTCCTTGGTAATTGTCGCTTATTCCATTTTAATCCGTGCACATCCCATATGATTCAATTATCCCCCACTCCCTTCCCATGATTCCATACTAACCACCATCCATCCCAGGATTCCATGCTCACTCCTGCACATTAACCCCCATCCATCCCATAATTCCGTTGTCACCCCCTCCCTTCCCATGATTCCATATTAACCCCCACCATCCCATAATTCAATGCTCACCCCTTCCCATGATTCCATATTAACCCCCATCCATCCCATAATTCCATGCTCACCTCATTCCCATCTGTTTGTTTCCATTGCAGCATCGTCTGCGCTTACGCAAGCTCAATCATCACATGATGACATTACGCAGCGAGATAGCCAGCATGACACAAGTTGTACGTCAAAATATCCATTTTGTTTGCTTCTTTCCTAAAATGTTTCAGAAAAAAAATGAAGACAGTTTAAATTTAAAGTGAATGTCCAATACAACACACATTTTTCCGATCTTAATTTCAAGGTTTTTTTTAGTTTAATGCAGATTGAAACTCGCTAGTCCTAAAAAAAATTGTTGTCCCTGTTTTAATGACTATTTGCATCTGAAATGGACAAGGGAAAAAAATACTTTGTGTTTTCATTTGTTCATTGAGATGTTCAAGTCTAAATGACAGTTAGATTTTGGACTTGCCATTTGATTGTATAACCACAATTTCTAAGAAAAGTTGTTTTGGTTCTAAACATTGCGAAACAAAGTCATCTATCTTGAAAACCCACAAAGAACCTAAAATATGTTTATTGCAGTGTTCAGTCCTTAAAGAATTCATCTCCTATTTCACAACAATGTACAATGTATACTCACTTTCTTCACAAGTACATTTTGGAGAATTACGTCACATACATGTTTAATTTTGACTAGCATGGCAATAACCATTCATATGGGAATGCAGGCATCACTCATTCATATTTATTTTGTTTTCCCTTCCCTCCCCCTCCATCTTTCTTTAACTTATCCTCCATCACCTCTGCCTCCTTGCTTCTCCTGGGAACTCATCTCTGTCTCATCATCTTTTGTAACCATGGTTACCTCCCTGCATCCATATCCATCATTGCTATGGTAATCCTGCATCTGTTTCATCTCATTTTTTGCTCCTCCTATCTCACCGCCCATCGTTGCATCTTCGCAATCTCGTCCATCTTGTCCTTGTATTTCAATCTTGACATGAAACAGCAGCAGGGATTCTAGACGGAGCTTGGGGCAGCTCATGCCCCCATTGCAATACCGGTATCCCAGGGGTAAAACTAGAGGCCGATAAAACAGCAACAGACTGCACCTGCAGACAAGACAGTGTGGTTAACACCCCGGTCAATGACAGAACTAGCCAGCCCAACTCCGGTTACCAGTCACCGGTGGCAGGGTACCGATCGCCGGAGCTGATCCCTCGTAGTGGGACCTTCGTCAGCAACAGGCAGGGTAACTTGGTGACACTAAGCGGGCCGGACCCGATCCAAGGGGTGCACAAAGTGGGTAGAGCGGCCTTCCTAGCAGGCCGAACCCGTCCCAATGTCAATAGGCAACGTAGAGAGTCTAAGATACATGTACAGATAAGGGGTGGAGAAGTCAAGGTACCATGCGGAACTTACCCTTTTACAGTCTCCAGTAGTTACATCATGTAAACAAACAAAAAATACATTAAAAGAAATAGAATTATGCAGATATCATGGCTGAGTTTGGGAGGCTGAAAAACAAATTTGGTTTGAAAATGTCGGATTTACTGAATGGTGTGCAGTGAATTTAAGGCATTTAATAATACGTTTGTGTTTAAAAATACCTTTTACCAAATGCAAGAACTATTACAAAAAATTGTAAAGTCTTAGAGTGTGTGCTCATTCATTATTTTTTATTACGGTTTACAGAAGAAGTAACATTACTTGTTCATTTAAATCATTGTTTTTTTGCCCAAAATGCCTAAACTGTAATCTACCAGCAAAGCTTTGTTTTGTTATATTTTATCAATTGATTTGAGTACATGTGTACACTAAGAGTATGTAGTCAAACAAACATTGTAACTATCAGAATGTATAGTAGCCTACCATTGAAATATTGAATTCTTAAAGATTTGTACATTGTTAAATGTATTTATCACATTAAAACACGGTTCAACGATTCATTTTTAGACAAAACCAAAGTTAGGATGTGATTAACTGGTTGCCATTTCAGGTAGAACAAACTAAAATACATTCGGGCCCCATTTTATTGTTTTTATAATGCAGCATAATTTTATTGCTTGATTAAGAGTTACAAGGGTATTATAATACAAACAGTAGAATTCAAATTAGTTGCTTTTAGAGGAACTTCCGAGAACCAGACATTCATCTGGTAATAAATTAATACTTTTCCTTAGCAGTGAAGTTTTACTTAAAAAAATATATTTAAAAAAAGGCTTTGGCATTGCGGGTCAGGCATGAATCATGTTTTGTTCTCAAAAACAAAAACATTTTCGAGCCAATTTGCTGCCTACTTACAATGTAGTCTGCTAGTTTGTTTTGTAGTTGCAGGCTACAATTGTCTTCTAAATAACCAGGTATATATATATTTCTGAGTTGTGCCTTTTTAAATGAAACTTTTATAAGTGAACTTTTCAATGGTAAGCAGCCCATCATCACACGTATCGCTCTGAAAACAAAATTCTGCAATAAAAAAATTATCAATTACTTGCGATGGTCCCAATGAATATAGAGACTAGGAAGTTTCTTTGGTGAATAACGTTTGTCTTGTATTTTATTATGTATAAATCTCTTTGCTGAAAGCAATAAACCCATCTTGAAGATGTTTTTAATTTCTTTTTATGTTATTTTGATAATAAATCATGTTACGTTGAATACTTAAATATGCCGTCCACAGTGGGCCTTGATGTTTGTACATGCTTCTTCGTTTACAAGTACTTGTCTCAGTCATTCTTATTTATTTTTTTATCATTATTGATATTTGTATTAATCACGATTTTACATCTCGTGCGATGAAGCAGTAGCTGACATGGCCCTATCTAATTTCCCCTTTCTGCTCGGGAACACTGTATCCGCCTTTGAGCCTTGTAATGATTTTGTTTTCCGTCATGAAAGCATGCATCTCACAACTTGAGTCCGCCCCCTCCCCTATTGTTTCCATTCGTTTACGAACGATAAAAAAAGCTTGGAGAAGACTAAAACATTTTTTTTTTATGTATATAATTTTTATGTATACAATACCGATCCCCGGGCCCGGCTTCCCACTCCTCAAAACCTTTCAATCTACCAAAGATCACGTCTTCGGTGAAATGTTGTTTTGTATTAATTTTGTTGAAGACGCGGCCCTAAACTTATCCACAAAATTGCACTGAACAAAACGCACTTTGGACAGTTGAGGGCGCACTTGATTTGTATGGCAACTTTTGCAGACCAAGCCCTTTTTGCGTACGTACGTACATGTACGTGAAATGCATGCAATACATGCAATACGGCCTAGGCCTCCCTATATTGTTTTTCATTACGGAAAAACTTAGTCATAATCTCTACAATATTTGACGCATAAAGGTTTTGCAGTTCCAGTTCCAGATTGTTGACCAGTTTAGCCGTTTTTAGCAGACGATGGCCGTGAATTCAGCGGCGATGCCTTTCCGGCCTGGCACGGGGAGTGTTCCAGCGACCAGAGTGGAAATCACTGTGTCCTGCAGGTAGGCGGAAAGAATTCGGGTAGCCTATAATCCTTATCTTTAGGACACCTCTATTTTTTACGACTATACGAGTTCTGTTCAAAACTAACTTTTACCAAAGATGACTGTCCAGTAACAAAATGACTTTTGCAGGCTAATGCAGTCTTTTTTCTTCTTATAGTTATAAACTCATGTTACTTTTTTGTTAGTTGTAATTTTGAAAGCACTTTCAAAGAAAATGTGACTTTCGTACCTTTTTTTGCAGTCAGACGTACTCCTAGAACTATGAGGCTCCGCTCACGCGGAGCTTCATAATTCTAGGAGTAAGTCAGATGTGCATGTTGTAGTTCTCACAACACGAGTGAAAGCGCTACTCTTTCCACAAAATTAAACCATTAGGGTAAACTGGGGTAAAAACGCCCGATTTTTAGGTTTTTGTTAAATATCTCAGTACTACTTGGAGACACCAGGAAATAAATGTGTGGTTTTATGCAATACATGTCTCCTCTATCAGGTGCAAATATAAAATCATGGTCATTATATTGATAAGGGGAAATTTCCCCCCTTTTCGGGAGGAAGTTCGGCGTTCCCGGGCCTCGGGGAAAAAACGCCCACCCACATTTATAAAAAAAAAATGGATATACCACAGGTTTCCCTGTCGTATAGTCATATTTTTGTGATTAATTTAATATTGAGGGATACTTCATCAAGTACAAATAACTTTTCAAACACAGCTGGTTAATTATAACTACAAACTTGATCATTTAAAACAGGTATTTTTATGTGGAAGGAAGCGGAACATTATAGCGTACATAATTCGCCCATAACAAACTTGTAGGTTTACAAATGTATGTATAATGCCTGCCAATATTGAAAAATCTATTTCAATCATGTTGAGCCAAAGCATAGTCAATATTATTAGGCAAACCATATGTTTCTAGCCTACTGCTGATAACCTAAGGCTTTATCAAAGGAGAACTACTAAGATATGCACATCTCTGTAACAATGAGACAGATTTCTTAGAACAAAAAAATGCAATCATGGAGAAACTTCTACTTTGTAACCACAAGAAAGAGGAAGTTGCCAGTCATAAAAGACGTACAATTTGAAAACTGTGAGCAATACATCATGAATGAAACACGACCAAAAGAACCACCTCTAGTCTTCAAGATAATCTACACACCACACATCAAAACCAAGCAGCTAACAAAAGCATTGCTGAAAGACTGGCATTTAATTTCGGAACACCCGAAATTATGTAATCTGTTTCCCAGCGAACCAATTCCTGCCTATAAAAAGGCCAAAAGTCAGAAAGGTTTACTTGTCAAATCAATGTTTATCGTTAACCGGGAATTGGACTCATCACGAGGTTGACACAAAATTATCTTACATGCACTTACTCAGTATCTATGCACTGTAACATTTGACACGGAATATAAAATACCGATATTGGCTTACTACTGATGAAGCTCTGCTAGTATAGCATGAGAGCAGAAACCGGTCTAGTTGGGTCTTAGAACCATTTCTAGTCATTTTTAATTATTAAAAGTATACTCAAATCACCATAAAGGTGTTATTTTGTTTTTTCTTGAGAAAATGCCATGAGCCCATGATTTCTCGGGCATTCCTAAACAAATGCCAGATTCCTTGCCACTAAGTTAACGTCAGTTAGTGATACTGCCTACATGTACCTCCCCACTTCACACAATACACTGTTCAATATTTTTGTGGTAGGACTCTAATAGCTAATACTTACTCATACAAGAAACATATGGTCTTAGAAAGTTGTAATAGTGAGGTTTTTGATGATAAATGAGGCTGCAATAGAGTTTGATGTCAAGAAATGTACTGGGCGTTTTTACCCCGAGGCCCCTGATTTTGCCCGGGGTAAAAACGCCCACTCAAAAAACATTATCAAGCAAAAATTATTAAAAACAGATTTTACTATTTTAATCATTTGTAATTATGTAATTAACCCTTCTTAACATATATCAACTAAAGAATAATAAAATAATAAAATACTTTTTTTTATAAAATAATTTTAAGCGATATAGGCTAAACCTTCGACGGTCATTTTTTGAAACTTTTTTTTCAGTTTTATTTTCAACAGCACCTACGTACCCTTCAAATATATTAATGAATTTAATTCTTTTTATTATTAATTTTTATTTACATTGTACTTCTTAGAAACATATTCCATTTAGTAATTCATCTTATAATTTTTTACTAGCAGTGGAAACAAGTCAAGTGGGCGTTTTTACCCCATGGGCGTTTTTACCCCAGTTTACCCTAAACCTACTGATATTCAAGGTGTCATTGCCAATTGTTCAGATGTGTCAAGAAATATCAGAATGTCAATTTTGAGTGTCATTTAGTCAACTGTTTTGGTGAGTCTTTCCCTTTTTATATAGGAATGGGGTCCTAAAAGTAAGGATTACCACAATTCCATACACATGGACATCACTCAGTCATTTCCCCCTATATTACTTTGGTATTACTATTTGAAGATGCGTCAGTTAGCCTGACATATATTATTGGAAGTCATTCCATCTGACCTTAGAGAAAGGACATGATCTGACTGAGTTGATTTGATTTTGAACTTTGATGGATCAACATCAAAGTTTATTACTGTCTTTTTCATGTAAAACAAAAGGAACAACTGGACGCTTAACCGTTAGGCCTTTTAACTTTTTGAAAAGGGGACAGTGAAATATCCAGATGGCTTTTTCATGATAAATAACCTCAGCAGGCTCAGTGACAGTCTTTGCAAATACATGTATGTCGAATATTAAACCATGGGAACAAAATAGCTTGAGTAACTCCAGCTCTAACGCCTATCGCATTAGAGCTGAAGTTAAATACTCAAGCTAGGAAAAAAATGTTGCAACCTGACGCCATTTTTTCTTCATACATGTATATCATCTCAATGAAGGTCATTCATTGCAAAAGTGATGATAAGACATGAATCTGGGACTGAGAAACATTTCCAGTTTTGTTTTGGGAATACTCTTGACTCTCCATAGACTTTGTACACAATCGCGAATGTGGCGTCATGTTACAATATTTTTTCCAAACCGTGAATTGGAAACATTTCCAATTTGTTGACCAGTTTTCTCAATTTCCTCATAGACTTTGTACACAACGATCAAACTGATGTCACGACACAACACGCTGCCCTTTTCCTCAGCTTTCACATGATCATGCAACTTCATTTGGAGTGCTAGTGCATATAGTACTATATTTGTTTTGGCCATTCATATAAACATGTTTATTTTAAAACATTCTGTCATTGTTGGCATTTTTCTGATTTCTTTAATACAGGGATCTGAAGGACAAAGATGTTATGTCCAAGTCTGATCCAAGTAAGTAAAGTGCATCTCGATGTTTTTCAGCACTTACGGTCCCAGTCTGGTACAGTGCATGCATGCTTTTTTCTCTTAATATGCATCAAAAGTTTCATTTTCCAAAGTAAAAGTGAAAGTCGTTCAATTTGGCTTGTGTAACTAAGGCGAAGTAAAAAAAACAAAACATGTTTCTCGTCTCCGCCCACTTCCTTTTTGGAGGCCGCCTGGATTTTTGTATCATTTTTTATTTTTTGAAAAATGCAGTAAAAAAACACTGAAATGAATCACGACTTTTGGCGGTTAAAGCAAATGTATCTAAAACTGTTTACTGTAGACCAATACAACTCTAAATGCCACTGTAAATATGTTCAGTTCTCTTGTCCAACTTGTCTTTCATTTATGATTTTAAAAGTGTCTTTGAACAGTGGAAACACCAACGGTTACAGAAAATTTTAAAATGGAGGCCATCTTGAAAAAAATAAAAAATAAAAAGCCCCTCTTCCTCCTTTTTTCAAAAACCCGAACGAGAAACATGTTTTTTTTTTATTTCGGCCAAATATGGACACAGATTGTACATGTCCATTCCTTTGTAGCAAGCTGTAATTGGCTAAGAAGAAGTACATGTACCGGGGTACATGTGATTAGCCATTAAAAAAATGACGGCATCACATTTCTCAACTTATTACACTGTGGTATATTGTGTGCTTTATTTTTGCAGTGTGTGTATTGTATACAACTCAGCTTGGATCGAAGGAATTTGCAGAGGTAGGCAACATGCATTTTGTTCTTATAATTTATTAAAAACAAACAAACAAACAAACACCCCAAACAGTCCCGTAGCTAGCCTGGAGGAAAGGGGGGGGGGACCATAAAAGTTTACCTTTTAAAATTTTGTTATTGAAAATTACCCTATTAAGTAAGGCTATAAAAGCCACACTTGGCAAACTTAAAGGGCTGGAAAGAAAATATGATGATAAAAAATAATAATCAGAAAAAGTGGACCTTTACAGCACTATCACTACGTCGCCTTTCCGATCTTTCGGACAGATCGTGTGGAGACTAGACCAGGCCGCACGCCACATAGAACTATCCCTGCGTATCCAGAGAAATCATTTGTTTTTCAAAGATAGCGCACACATATATTTTGAGTAAAACTTCAATATCAATTTGGGGAAAAAGTGGACTTACTGCTGATTTAAGGGGGGGTGTGTTTTGTTTGACACCCCCCGCCCTTCTGGCTACGGTCCTGTAAACATGATTTTCTACTGTGAGGCATCCTGCCGAACACAACACAATCAATCTGTAAACAAGTTTCTCTCATTCTGTGATTCCAAAAGATTTCAACAACACTATTATTGGTGTTCATTAGGTTAGAATGGCTTGAGTAGGGCTTTGCTTAGCTAAATTAAAATGTACTCAGTTTCAGAATGATAATGGAGGAAATATAGGCCTATTGTGCTGAGTTTGGATAATTTTCTGTAACCTTTTACACTTTTTCTGTTGTTGCCACAGTATGAGAGGACGGAACAAATCAAGAACACTCTGAATCCAGACTTTGTCAAGAAATTCAACTTGACTTACTTCTTTGAAGAGTGCCAGAGGCTGAAATTTGAAATGTGAGTCTGGTCACAACGTGAGAGGAATAGATAAGAGAAAACAGAAGTTTCAAAGAGATTGATATGAATGATTAGTACTGTATTTGATAGGGGTGGGGAAGTTGGGTATATAGGGGAGGATGGTCTAGTGGTTAGAGTTGTGACTAATGATCAGAGGGTCTGGGTTTGAATCCTGCTGCTGGCCATATGTTGTGTCCTTGGGCTAGCCACCTCACCCCACTTGCCTCACTCTCCCAAGGAAACAGTATTATCTCTTGTTACATGATTGGTTAAATTATGTCAGTAACTTCTGCTTTCTCTTCCGAATTTGCAAACTTTCCAGATTCGATGTTGACTCCCCGAAGCAGAAACTCACAGCTCACGTAAGTTTGCTACATCTGATTTTGTTTGAGATTAGAACATGTTTCTGTTGTGCCTGACATATTTGGATAACAAATGATTTGTGATTAATTTTTGTTTTGGATGTGGTTTTAATTCAGGACTTTCTTGGGAAGATAGAAACGACACTTGGTGAAGTCTTAGGTTCTTCTAATAATCGGCTGGAGAAACCCTTAGAGTGAGTATAGAACAAATTGGAAGTGTGGCTCTTTGAAAACAGTTCAAGTTAACTGATCACAGTTGGAATTTAGCTTTACCCAGTAGTCTTTGTACCCAAAACTACCCTGCCTGTTACTCCCAGTACCACCCAAAAACACCCAACTACCCTGCCTGTTACTCCCAGTACCACCCAGTACCACCCAACTACCCTGCCTGTAAACACCCAACTACCCTGCCTGTTACTCCCTGTACCACCCAAAAACACCCAACTACCCTGCCTGTTACTCCCTGTACCACCCAAAAACACCCAACTACCCTGCCTGTTACTCCCTGTACCACCCAAAAACACCCAACTACCCTGCCTGTTACTCCCTGTACCACCCAAAAACACCCAACTACCCTGCCTGTTACTCCCTGTACCACCCAAAAACACCCAACTACCCTGCCTGTTACTCCCTGTACCACCCAAAAACACCCAACTACCCTGCCTGTTACTCCCTGTACCACCCAAAAACACCCAACTACCCTGCCTGTTACTCCTTGTACCACCCAAAAACACCGAACTACCCTGCCTGTTACTCCCTGTACCACCCAAAACCACCCAACTACCCTGCCTGTTACTCCCTGTACCACCCAAAAACCACCCAACTATCCTGCCTGTTACTCCCTGTACCACCCAAAACCACAAACTACGTACATACCCTGCATGTTACTCCCTCTACCACCCAAAAGCACACAACTATCCTGCCTGTTACTCCCTGTACCACCCAACTACCCTGCATGTTACTCCCTGTACCACCAAAACGATCTACCCTGCCTGTACTATCCAAAATCACCCAACTACCCTGCCTATTACTCCCTGTACTACCCAAAACCACCAAACTACGTACCCTGCATGTTACTCCCTCTACCACCCAAAAGCACACAACTACCCTGCCTGTTACTCCATGTACCTGCTGATTGGGTTATCTGCTTATAACTGCGAATTTATTCTGACACTTTTGTTTTCAGTGGGGCCGGCAAGAAAGCTGGTAAAATCATCATCTCAGCTGAGGAAGTCAGCGACTGCAAGGTAAGATGACAGTTGTTTGACTTGTTCTTTACCCCTGAAAGTTTTGATATGTCTTTGTCAGCTCAATGTATTCCAGATGTAATTGTCAATTTTCTACGATACATTTATATTTGTCCATCTAGACACGTGCAACGTTAAGCTTCCGTGGTCACAAGTTGGACAAGAAAGACTTTCTGGGCAAGTCCGATCCCTTCATGATCTTCTATCGGTGCAATGAAGACAACTCGTAAGTTGGAGCCAGCTTTTCTGGAAAACTACTGAATCAGGAAAATTTGTTTGACTAACCTAGGCACCTCCTGGCCTAGTCTCCGTTCAAGACTAAAGTTGCATTTCATTCATCCAGCTTTGATCCTTGGCAATTGCAGTCAAATGCTGCATTGGTAGAGGGCGCTATATCTGCAATATGAGTCAGATCCAATCGTGTGACCCTGGGCACCAAACCTAAGTAGAAGTAAGTAGAAGTCAATAGCTCTGAGAAAAACATCTTGAACTGTAAGTTTGAGACGGGTCTGTAACTTTGAAGTTGCCGTCTGTCGAGGGATGGCCTAGTCTTCTCTGCTTGGTGTATCTGTGAAATTGGCCGCTGATTTTGCCATGGAACCATATATTTTGCTGCTTTATTTGGTGACATTTTTCTACAGTGGAGAAATTGTTTAAATCATATCCCACAGATACAAAAAATGAAACCTTCACATGAGCGTTGTTGGATTTTTTTTTTTAAAGGTACACGATATGCCACAAGACCGAGGTCATCAAGAACACGTTGAATCCAACATGGCGGCCGTTTCCGATTCTTGTGAGGGCGCTGTGTAACGGAGACCATGATCGCACCATCAAAGTGGAATGCTTTGACTGGGACAGCGACGGAGGGTAAAGAGAATTGCAAATCAAATCTTCAGTTTCTATTGGTTTAAATGTATGGAATACTCAGTGCAGGAAATGTTCATGGTCTGCATGTATGATTGGTATGGCCAGTATAGTTGGTGTGACTAATTTCCAACAAAATGTGTTCTATTCTGTGGCAAATTTGAAGGAAAGGAAAACCGAACCATATTGAAGACTAAAGGCATAGCTACATATACAGGGTCAAAAAACCCTCCTCTTCCCTTGTGTCATGTGAGTGCTTTTGCTTTTGTAAGAATTAACATGATTAAGGTGACTTGCCACAGAATGAGCCTTTTGTGCACATGTGTGTTCTCTTTGTTGTGTAAATAATTTCTTTTGTTTGCTTGCTTGCCCTTTTATTTTTTACAAAGGAGATTTTCAAACCTTGGCATTGTCTCCGGTTTTGGCTCATTACTGTTTTCAGAGTCATTTTGACACCCCATAAAAATACCGTAAAAAAACTTCAAAATACTTCAAAAATATTGTGAAAATCCTCATTTTCTAGTTCCGTCAGCAGAACATGGACCCATTTTTAGCCCGAGTCCCCCAAGTACAGGGGCCTAAAATCTCTTCAAGCCAAATCCAGAGACAGCTGATAATTTGAAAACCCCCTTAAATGTCTTCATGTAGATCCGTCAGCCTTTTCCTTTTAAAAGCTGTCAATTAATTTTATGATTTGTAGTTGCGCAAACATCTTCCTGTGTCTTGTGCCTTGTGCCTGAAGAATTCTCCTTAACCAATCAGCTGGAGTTTTACATCAGGTTATGGTGTTGGTTTCACTGTACTTCACTCTAATTGGTGGAAAGTTGACAGTTGATGTCACCAGCAACAAATTGAAATGCGTGTTGTAAAGATGGACCTTTACATCAGGCTGAGGTGTTGGGTAAACTGAACTTTACTATTATTGGTTTAACCTTGACAACCTTGACAAATGTTAAATATGAGACATCTGCATGAAGATATAACCCGGGCAGCAAGCGCTGTTTGTTTTACATTTCATTTACCCGTGCCTTCTTTGTTCCAGTAGCCATGATCTTATCGGCATATTCACCACAAACATGAGGCAACTTTCAACTGGAAAACAGAGCTTTGAGGTAATACCAGTGTATATCAGATTCAAGGAAGTCGATAATATGACAGGATCATGTTTTTAGCAAAGACCTGCCAGGAACAGTTTACAATTGGGTGGAGGAGGCAGGCTATTACATCGGTGGGAGGTTCTTTTTAAACCCATTTATTTATCTATCCCTATCAATTGATATCCCTACTTGAGTTTTCTCTGGACCTGAAGGGCCAGCCTAATGTCGTTTGACTGAGTCACTGACTGACTGACTGAGTCACTGACTGAGTATTTGACTGAGTCACTGAGTATAAATATTGTCCTCAAGTGAGACATTTTGGCTCAGCTAGCTAGGCAAGCCTGTTTTGTTTTCCTCCATTCCGCTTTAAGCCTACATCAGAGTCCAGCCACTGTACTATGTGACTTCACAGAGGGCTTGAGACTGTGCCATTGATTCAGTTGAATATTGGCAGATAAAGATATAGATCTATTTTGCTATCTAAAGAGGAGGGAGCTTGTTTTCATTCTCATTTCTGTCTATAATATTCATTCATAAATACCTCAGACAGTTTAGCCATTCCTATGTTTAAAAAAGCATGAAGTGAACTTGTTGAACAAAATCGGGATTTTTTGACCGAAAAATTATATTTTTTTGACCGAAAAGGTATTTATGAATGGGAATAAATGTGTGCTCGGTCGGTATTAATCACTCTGTTTAAGACTGCTTAGAGTCTGGGTGCTGATAATTAAACCTCTCGAGCACACATTTATTCCCTTAGTTATAAATATTCCAGAATGCATTGATTTTGCCCTCAGTTGATAAACCCTAAGAAGAAAGCCAAGAAGAAAGGCTACAAACATTCAGGCACCATCGAGCTAACCAACTGTGTTGTAGAAGAGCAACCTAGCTTCCTAGACTACATCAAAGGAGGGATGCAGATCAACTTCACTGTAGCGATAGACTTCACTGCTTCCAATGGTGAGACTATAGTCAACCTTTTCTCAACTGCTCAACTTCAATCCGTTCCAGACTGGTGTGCCAGTGTCGCTTTGAACCAGAAGATTTGAATTAAGTACATGAAAACTGTGAGGTTTGGAAAAGTTAGAGACGACCACATCCACTGATTGACTGTTGCTGTTCAGAACAGCACCAGCGTCTCATGGATGCAAGCTACTACATAAGGGGCCATTCAGCTTAAAGGGAATATACAACATTTGCAAACATCGAAAAATAAAACTACCAGGTTTTTACGAAATACCTTACTAGGATGTTGGTAAATGAGAGTCTCAAGCATCTTGTAAAATTATGGCACCTGGTGTGAAGTCATTTTCAAGAAAATGGTATTTTTGTAAACATTTCCAACGGTGGTCGGCCGACCAGCGTTGGAAAAACCTAACTATTTTCCATCATCTATAAATTGATTCATTTTGTCTTTTGTGGAGTCAGGGAACCAGACTGCTTGAACATTTTTGTTTTTCTTGGTTTTTCCAACCTTTTCGAACACCAAACTTCAAAAATGTCAGTGTAACAATATTTGATCTATTATACTAACCTCTCAAATAGTTCATTTCTGAAAATTACAGCAAAAGCCAATGATGTACATTCCCTTTAACCAATGTTTTTTTTATTTTAAATTGTTTTGACCCACCCAACCCCAAATTTCTATTTTTAAATGTTGAATAACTATTCAATATATCCTATACACTGAAGAACAAAGTAATGCTTCAAAGGAAGCAGATATTTTAGGTCAATGCTCCCAGCTCAGGAGTTTTCAATGGCTTTTCCAGGCTTCCAGCATGCAACTTTGTACAGGGTGGTTAAAAAAAAAGAGAACCCACATTTGACAGCAATTTTCACCTATTTTTAGAAATTATTTGTATCTGTCCATTAGTAGCTATTAAAGTACTGGCCTTTAAGCAAATGTGACGAAAAAATTGTTGCATTTGCACAGTTTGTCGTTGAGCTATGCTAATTTGAGCATTTCATGTGCGAAACCTGTTTGTCCACGGAGGTATACATTCGCTTGACTGAGCTCAGCTATCGGAGCTTTATTTAAAGGAGCATGACATTTGATTGTTATGTTATGTTATGCAACAATGAACTTAGCGCACAGCTCATTGAGTAGATGATCTTAACAGTGACATGAATAATTGGACAGCTTCAATAAAAGTTAGCAGGGCAAAATATATTTTGGTGGGAAGGTTTTTAATTTTTATGAACTACGAAAACGTCCAATTTACAAAGAATAACCCGTGGACAAGACTGATTTTTGTGACTTGTATTCAAATTAGCATAATATCTCTATTTTTGCGACTTTTACTAAGCTTTTTTCACCATGCATGGTTAAAGGCCTATACTTTACTACTATGTCAAAAAATATTTAAAATAACTTCATTAAAGGGAATGTACATCATTGGCTTTTGCTGTAATTTTCAGAAATGAACTATTTGAGGGGTTAGTATAATAGATCAAATATTGTTACATTGACATGTTTGAAGTTTTGTGTTCGACAATGCTGGAAAAACTAAGAAAAACAAAAATGTTCAAGTAGTCTGGTTCCTTGACTCCACTAAAGATAAAATGGATCAATTTATAAATGCCGGAAAATTGTAAGGTAAGGGAACCAGTCTAGCTGGCCTGCACCCGTTCATGAACATGTAACCAATAGCAAAACAAAATTTGGACTGAAAAAAAGTGTAAAGTTGGAGCAGTACATGTAGTTGAAAAATAGTTAGGTTTTTCCAACGGTGGTCGGCCGACCACCGTTGGAAATGTATACAAAAATACAATTTTCTTGAAAATGACTTCACACCGGGTGCCATAATTTTACAGGATGCTTTAGACTGTCATTTACCAACATCCTAGTAAGGTATTTCGTAAAAATTTGGTAGTTTTATTTTTTGATGTTTGCAAATGTTGTATATTCCCTTTAAGTTGGTGAAAATTGCTGTCTAAAGTGGGTGGCTTTTTTTTTTAACCACCCTGTAGTTGAAACAGAAGAGGAAATTGTCAAGCACACAAAACTATGTACACTGTTTATCAGTTATCTATAAGGAAACAATTCTCCTGAATAGCAGGCAATTCTTTTCTGAAATTGTTCCATTGGTTACTGAGACCTGGAAGAGGCAGTCTCTTTTGGACTTTGGAGAGTTGACATGTTGTACAAACTAAATGATCATATGGTGATTTCAGCTTCGATATTATTAGCTTTTGCTGTGTACAAAAGTGTTGTAGATCTGGCGGCTAGTTTTTTGTGTGGACTGAAATTGCCATTGGTTATAGCCTTGTTGCCATTGGTTATAGCCTTGTTGCCATTGGTTATAGCCTTGTTGCCATTGGTTATAGCCTTGTTGCCATTGGTTATAGCCTTGTTGCCATTGGTTATAGCCTTGTTGCCATTGGTTATAGCCTTGTTGCCATTGGTTATAGCCTTGTTGCCATTGGTTATAGCCTTGTTGCCATTGGTTATAGCCTTGTTGCCATTAGTTATAGCCTTGTTGCCATTATAAAATGATTGTAGATTATTCTGAATGGCCCCTAAAATTCCCTTGTTTGAAACCAAAATCTTTTTGCATCGATGTGTCTTGCTCCTGATACTGTATCATGATATAACTCAAGAATGCCAGTCTGGAAAGGATGTGAGGAATTGACTGCTTCACGTTTATCTTTCTTGTGGTTGAGGGTTCTTTAGCCCTTGGTTGTCTCCCTCTTGTTTCATAAATCCACAGTTTTTCTAAACAATTGGTCAGAAATACCTCCAAAAATATTTTAATTTTTTTATTTTTACTATACTGCTAAAAAATAATTAATTAGGCTTAAATTTTGTTGTTTTGATTTCAGTCTTCAATGGAATAAGTAGTTGTTTGAAATCTGTAAAAATAATTATCTTGTTGATTTGTTGCTTGTTTTTTGTGATTATCGAAAGATAACTTAAAGATCAGTTTTTGACTGAGAAGTAAACCTTCCTCCAATAAATGCATTATTGAATAATTGATTAATTGATAAATCAGTGAATGATTTGATTGATCGTGACGTTATTTCTTTTCCTTCAAGGTAATCCAACCCACAGCAATTCCCTGCATTACATCAACCCATACCAGCCCAACCACTACGAGTTGGCCATCACGTCAGTAGGTGAAGTCATACAGGACTATGATAGTGACAAGTTATTCCCGGTGCTGGGCTTTGGAGCTAAGATCCCACCTAATGGCTCAGTGTCACATGAGTTTTCTGTGGTATGTGCTCTGTTTTCTTGTTGTTCCCAGAGAGCCAGCCTAGCGCCCTCTTTGTACCTATGTCATTGAATGACTGACTGACTGACTGACTGACTGACTGACTCATCACTGCTGACTGACTGACTGCCACTCGTTAGTCGAGCAGTGCTATCCATTAGCATTACCCCACAATGCGAGTTAGTTGGCTAAATTCAGCCCATTGTATGGGCTCCGTGCGTCAACAAAAGAGGGCGCGTTTTTACCACTTTTGAGAGCTCCGTGGAAGGGACACACAGCGTGTGTGTACTGTACTGTACTGCTTCGTGCGTAAAGTACGCACGACTTCCTGAAGGTGCCATAGCTATTAGCCACAGTGTCCGCGCGTGAGCGTCAGGCGTCGTTGGCGCGTGTTTACCTTCGAGTGTAACTTGCGATGGTCTCCCAGACTAATCCCCACCCCAAATAACTTTGGATCATTCGAAATACGCAGTGGATGGACCAGGAACCAGTCTAGGTCACCCCAACTCTCCTTGTCTGAACGTTGAAGGGGTACTTGTGCACGGACCGGGAGCCCATAGACATCACCAGATGCATGAAACGACTTCTAATGAAAATCTATTCTGTATCAATGGAATAGAATTGTGTGCACTTTGACTTCTACTGTTCTGTAACCAACTTTACTAGGCTTGCCTTGTCTTGTTTTCCTCTAATACACAGCTCCACTAAGCCCTGCCCAATCATGCTTTGACCAATCACAGCTGTAATTTATGTCCGACATATGTGCAGAAAAGTTGGACATGTGTGCATGCGTTCTGACCATACCCCCCTTGTGGGGTGATGTTCCTTTCAGGACACATCACCCCACTATTTTCACAATAGAAAAACATCACCCCAGAAGAGAATCTTTAGAAAAAGGGATAATGGGAACACAATGCTATCACCGCACAATTCCGTCTGGCTGGAGAGTGCGTGCGCACATCTGGAGCACATGCAGTGGCATTGCAGTGGCATTGAAGAGACACACATGTTGTCTCAGTGGGCGGGGCTATGGATCAGTCTATTGGGGCTGGACACCTGCCCATATGACACATGGTGATATTTGGTCTTGATATTATCAGGTGTTCATGTCATGTTTTCTTGCAGAATTTCAACCCCCAGACCCCATTCTGCATGGGTATACCTGGCATCATGCAGGCCTATCAGAACTGCATCAGAAGTGTACAGCTCTATGGACCAACAAACTTTGCCCCAATCATCAACCATGTTGCAAGGTACGTGAAACCCAAACAAGTACCCCACATCTGTGCAGTTCAGCATACAATATCAAAGTTATTGATATGTGCTCTTAACCCATTTGCATCGTACTCAGAGTTGTAGTGACTTGAATCAGTGACTCGAGTCTGACCCGAGTCACAACTTTTGGAGACTCGACTCGACTAAGGTCCTAACAAGTAACTGACTCGAGTCACTGCGAGCAAATGACTCAACTCGACTCGAGTCCCTCATCAGAAGATTGGACTCGATTCAAGTTGATGGCTTATAACCCACGAGTCCCAAAACTGTTCGAATATATAATATTTGTGGGTTAATTACGATACAGAGATTTTGACGTTTGTGTACTTTGCGTTACTGTCGAGGTGTGGCCGCTTTTCGCGTACAAATATACGCTGTATCACAGACTCCCTCCTTGTGGTTTTATTATGTAGGGCAAAAACTACTATACTGGAACCAGACTATAAAACACATTTCCCAATTCTTGGTTTCATCATCGGCTTCAGGCGATTTCTTAAGCCCTTTGATGGAACTCCGGCTAAACTTATGTCCTACTTTCAAAAATAATTAGATATATTTCCATATAATCAGAAACAGTTTCATACGTTGCAATTTGATTTTGACGTTGTCAGCAAAACAATTTTAAGAATCATTATTTGACAGCTCTCAGAAGCTGAAATTATGGTCGGACAGCAAGCTGTCCTAACAATAACTGATGTGCTCATCCATATTTCATTTTTGAAACATATTTCAAGTCTATGTGGTAGCTCAGTATTTGTTTTAGTTCAATTCTGTCCTAGCAATTGTTTCTCCTGAGTTTCACCCTCTGAGGAAGCCTTAGTTTGCTCATTGCCAGTTGTCTTTGTCTCACCGTGCAGGTTTGCGCAAGCCTACATGGATGGTTCCAACTATTTCATCCTGCTCGTGATCACAGACGGTGTCATCTCAGACATGGAGATGACTAAGGATGCAATCATCAGTGTAAGTCACTGGTTAAGTTGTTAATCACAAGGCATCACAAGTGAATCACAAGACAATCACAAGGCATCATAAGTCAATCACAAGAAAATTACAAGGCATCATAAGTCAATCACAAGGCATCATAAGTCAATCACAAGGCATCAATAGTCAATCACAACACATCACCAAACAATCACAGGGCATCACAAGTCAATCACAAGGCATCACAAGTCAATCATAAGGCACCACAAGTCAATTACAAGGCAACACAAGTTGTTGCAAGTCACATTGTGCATACTGGTACTTGGTCAACTGAGCTATTTAGTCATGTTAGGCACAAAAAAATATATATTCGGTCTCTGGTCAGACCAAAAATCCGGAATTGATGCGGTGACGCATATTTTTTTTTTTTTTTTTGGCCTTTTGTTTTTGTTTTTGAAGCTTGGATTGTACAGACAAGGTGGGTACTATTTGCTTTTGTTGTGTCCTCATATACATTGGGGACCTCCATAATTTGCCTTGGTGCCCTCCATCATTTGCCTTGGTGCAATTTCCCCATTCCTTGGTACAAAAATTTGAGGAGGTGCGGCAATAGAGGGCGCTGCTGTAGCTACCGCGGACAATTTGAAGAAGAAAAAAAGGTTGACGCGCATGATTAAAATCGACGCGCGCGCTGACCAGAGACCGACTTTTTTTGGCCTTATAGTTGAGTCCATCTCGAGTTCTCACAAACCCTTACAAGTCCATCTCAAGACAATCACAAGTGATCCAGTCCCAAGTCAGGCCTCAAGCTTTTCACATGAATTGTAACAAAGGCATTCCTTTGATGTCTTCTATTTTAGCATCCCCCGTCATTGTTAATGACGGGACTTATCATAGACTTGACAGTCACACTGCTAGTCAGTCCTTTGTTGGCCACCTCTCAATTTGTCAAATATCCCAATGGTATGATAGATAGCTCAGTTGAAAAACACATTGGTACAATATTCCAGATGATTTTTTTGGTTCAACTAAATATTGCTAAAAAAGTATTTTATCAGTTTGCCATTGTATTTTTTTGATAATTCTCTCAGTTACTGCAAAATGGACAAGACATGCTTTAACTATCCCTGGTTTAAGAATTCATGCAATTTGACTTATTTATTTATTTTCTTCCGCCATCAGGCCAGTTCTCTTCCTATGTCTATCATCATCATTGGTGTTGGTCCTGCAGAATTTGATGGTGAGTTAAGTTAAAAAACAATAACATGTAAAGCAGAATAAGTAGAAGGGGTCTCTTTTGTGTGGGATTGGAATTTCATACCTTTTAAAAAAGGGAATAAATGTGTGTTTGGGAGTTATTAAAAACTCTGTTTAAGACTGGTTGTAGTCTGGATGGGTAATTATCAGCACTCCAGACTCCCATCGGTCTTAAACAGAGTGTTTAATACCGACCAAGCACATATTTATTCCCCTTCATAAATACCTTTTTGGTCAAAAAACCAAATGTTTTTGGTCCAAAAATCAAAACAAGTCAAAAACTAGATGTTGCCAACCATTTTGTTGAACAATTTTACTTCATGTTTTATGAAACACCCCTCTGACTATAATATGGAATGTCCCTATACAACTCCTTACCTTATAAGGAGATTGATATGCGCGTCGCGTGTACTGCGCGATGTCGCGCAAAACACAGCTGGGCTGGTGTAGTGTGTATTTTGGACCATGAAGTACTGGTTTACTGGTATTTTGCGCATGCCTATGTGAGGAATGTGAACGTTCAACCAATGAAACGTTAAAAGGCACCGGATTTCATGGGAGTCCAAATTTCATGTGACACTGGAAAAGTGTTTAAGACCAACCAGCCATGTCTTTATCATCCGCGTGACGGGCTTTCGACCAATAGGAATGGGTAAACTGTATTAGGTATTTATGAATGGGTGTTAAGAGTTGCTAAATTGACTGTAAAGGTGCTTCATTTGAATATTCAGTTAGGGCCAGGGGCAATAATTCTAATCTGGAATTTCTTTTAAAAAAACACCGATTCTTCATTAAATGGCTGATTGGATTTGTTCAACTATTTCCTTTTGTTTCCCTCATAGCCATGGAGGAGTTGGATGCAGACAAGCAGGCCCTGGCATATCGAGGCAGAGTAGCAGAAAGAGACATCGTTCAGGTAAGCACCGTTTCTAGTAAGCAGCATTTCTAGTAAGGAGCATTTCTTGTAAGCAGTTCCTGAATTGCCAGTGGACCTATGATGTATCCATCATTTTTTTTAAATCGAAAAGGACTCCTAAGTGGGAGGAAGGGGCAACATTCGTGAGTTTTAAAAGAAAAGGGGGGGGGGATGGCCCCGTCCCCCCCCCCTCCACATTTAGATGCCTATTGGCTGATGGGTACAGTCATGGTTACAGTTGTCTTCTTATTGGCTAGAAATAGAAACAGTCAATTTGGACACAACATGGCTCAGTGATACATGCACAGTGAACCACACTGACTAGGGACGATGTATTTGTGCTGGTCCCAGAGTGTCCTCATTGTGCCTTATTGATTCACTGACTGACTTTCCTTTGTGACTTACACTGGTCCAGTGGCTGATTTTACAAAATGATAAGACATGTCTTTGGAAGGGTAATTCGTCTTAACTTGCGACTCGTCCTAGGATCGATTTCACCAAACTTAAGACGCAGTCAACACGTCCCAACTACCATAGCAATGGGGCTGAACTCGTCCGTCTGTAGAAATCGCTATAGAAACAAATTTGAAAAGATTTCTGATACGTGGGTAGGGTTAGTAAAAACATTATTTACAAACTATGATTATACGGCAACAACTAGTTGACTTTTTAAAATAGTGATGAAACGGGGAGGGAGAATGCCTTTAGCACATCTTGTGTAGAACTACCTTGCGTGTGAAATTTATTGGGTAGAGTACATGTCATTTCTCTGGTGAGAAAGTTCACGTTTCCATGCGCTTTTTTTTCAACAACTGTTTTGTCAAGCGGTAAAAACAAACATGAAACAGCTAACGAATTGGTAGGTTTGATGCATCTTGCTTAAGATGGGTTTAGTGAAATCGATCTTAGGACGCATTGTAGCTAAGTTCGATCTTAGAGAGGGGCCTGTGTTAAATCCCAAGATGAGTTGCAAGATGAGACAGGTTTTCGTGAAATCGCCCCCAGGACCAGCTATACTGATCTTGCCCTGTCTTGTTCAATCGAAAATTTGACTTGCCAATCAGCTATTCTTACTTATCACTAGTGTCTTCAAGTTGTTTTGTTATCTTTTATATTCCAGTTTGTGCCATTTAGGGAATACATCGGTGGTGTTGGGAGCGGCAATCAGCATCTCAGTCAGGCCCGCCTAGCCAAGGACGTCTTGGCTGAAGTACCGGACCAGATCATAGCCTACATGAAGAAACGTGGTATCAACCCTAGCCAAACCCCCACGACGCACACATCACTGGCTCCAGCCCCAGTGCAGTGATCAGATTCAATATTGCTTCACAAGTTCAGAGTAATAACATGACTCCTGGGTCACTTGCTGAATTTGTATAATAGTGTTATAATAATGAGAAAGGCAAATGTATGAAGCCCGGGAAGGGACAGGGTGGAATTTTTTTTTTGAGTTTGCTAATTCGTTCGCACGAATTACTAATTCGTTCGCACGAATTACTAATTCGTGGGAACGAATTACTAATTCGTTCGCACGAATTACTAATTCGTGGGAACGAATTACTAATTCGTGGGAACAAATTAACAAACTCCAGTAATTCGTTCGCACGAATTACTAATTCGTTCGCACGAATTAGTAATTCGTTCGCACGAATTACTAATTCGTGGGAACGAATTAGTAATTCGTTCGCACGAATTACTAGGCCTAATTCGTTCCCACGAATTACTAATTCGTGCGCACGAATTGCTAATTCGTTCCCACGAATTGCTAATTCGTTCGCACGAATTAGTAATTCGTGCGAACGAATTAGGAATTCGTGCGAACGAAATAGCAATTCGTGCGAACGAATTAGGAATTCGTGCAAACGAATTAGTAATTCGTTCCCACGAATTAGTAATTCGTGCGAACGAATTAGTAAACTTTGCGAACGAATTAGCAAACTCCAAAAAAAAATTCCACCCTGTCCCTTCCCGGGCTTCATACAAATGCCAAAAACGGATAAAACCTTCCATTTACAAATCTTCCATTTATATCTGCCATGCTGGCAATGTCATGAAATGTACATTTTATAGATAGTGTAATAAGCCCATCAATACATGTACTGCATTGTACTACACTACATTGTGTTGATGAATCTGGCTTGGCCATTTTTGGGCGGTATAGGGAGTAACAGGTCGGGCAGCGAACAGACTAGTAGGTTAATTTAGCAATAGTTTAGGATTAGTGTAGGAGAGAAGTTGTTAGAAGAAAGCAGGGATAGATTTTGTGTATTCATTTTGTACAGTTACATGTAGATCAAACATGATGAAGTAATCAAATGTGGCTTGAAACATAACCTTTAGACAGACTGGGTTAAGTCTAATAATTTTAGAACCCATGCAAATCTTTCACTGAACATGCTGAATGTAATTAAAACAAATAAATGTCTGCTTATGATTGCCTTGTAATGAAGTCATCTTTTTTCTATTCTATATTTTTTCTATTATGTCTTCTTAAACTAAATGTGTATCTAATCATGGCAAAAGATTAAAATTTATGTCAATATATTCTAATCTAAAAATTAATGTGGCCTGACGTTGCGAACTTAGCAAGTCAATATATTCTATGAGAATTTGCCTGCACTTAATTATGTGATAGATTGAATGTAGTTCTGTCTTCTAGATCTCTGTCTGACTTTATTTGCTATATAGTCTGTTTGGATGTGGATTTGTTTATTTGTAACTTTTTTAAGAGGAAATATTTTACTTCCTATTGAACTCAAAACAGCCTAGGAATACAGCCTTATTAAAAATATATCAGAACGGTTTGAATTCAATACATTTAAAAAAAGGTGAAAATCAAGTGATGATAGAGGACCAGCACAGTGTCCCACAGACTGTAGATTGGAACTTGAGCGTCAGTGTTGCCTTCAATTGTTTCAATGTGGTGCTGTATGAGAGAGCGACACATCGGGTTCAGCTCAATTTGTGTGCCTACCGGGTACTTGTGCAAAATGTACATGCATGCACATGTTCTTGTCCATACTTTACTTTGAAATTCATTGACTACAGTGTATATGTATTAAGAGCTTTTTACCACTTAGGTTTAATATGCAACATGTCATTTAATATATATTTGCCTTGTTACTATGGCGACTTATCCAGCCCAGAATAATTACCATGTTGTATTGTGAAGAAAAAGTACTATTAATGAAGGATTTTTTTTAATGCTCTGTAAACTTTTGAATCATGCTTGCTGCAAATTATGGACATTTTGAAATAAATGCCTTATTTTTTTCAGCAGAGTTGAAGAAACAATATAGAACTATGGGGTTATTCAAATGCTGGCTAAAAGACATCAATTACATGTATGTTCAGTTTGAGAAATTTTTGTGAGTTGACCAGACTTTTCATCTTCACAGATATGTGAGTTTTACATTGTTTTGTAAAGCATGTTGTAACTAAAGAACAAATTTGTATAAACGCTAGAAATCTTGAAACAGGCTGAAATGATAAACTTGCAAAATCTGTTAGCTGAATCTGAAATTATTGTAATAAATGATCAAATGTTATCAAGGGAGAACTTGGTTCATTGCAAGTTTACATGTACATTTTCTTTTCTACTTGACAAGTATTTGTAAGATAGTTGTAATTAATGTCAGACTAAAATTGCTTGTAAACTTTTTTGCTCCACTTTTATTGGAATTTAAGGTCATGTACTCACAAAGAGTGAATTTATTAATGGTTAATTATCAACACTAAAGCTTCAAATTTCAATATACATGTATAACTGACAACAAGCATGTGTTAATTGTTTCACTGTCGGTGCAGTCTATAATGTACCAATGTTTACAATGTATAATGTATACTGACTTTGAAGTTTGAAAGTTTACTGTCACAATCACGTGTATGTTTTTCAAGGAAGGAATTGTTACAATGTTTTAATTCCAAAAGCAACAGCAGCATGAAGACTGTGTATTTGTGGTAAAATGTAGTCATGATTGTTTAGCTGGCCATATACATTGTTACGATGTACATGTACATGTATGTCGCGATGTCAATTCTTCTAATCATGTTATTTCCAATTCCAAAAGTATTTTAACAATACAATGTATATCAAATAAAAAGTATGTCATATACACTGTACTATGGGTGATAGTATAATGCACACCGTACCTCGTTCTGATTTCTTTCTGCCTATTAATATGCATCTTTAATTCAAATTTATAGCACATTGTACAAGTACATTTCAAATTCTAGATTATTCAATTCGATTTTTGTCTTTAGCACAGACAAAATGCACCGAAAGTGACAACCTTCTTAAATAGACAACTGGGTTTTGTCTTACCATTTTATTACATTTGTTTAACCACATACGAGACAATTTCCACTAAACCATTTAACTTGATAACACTTTTAAGTGTAATTACGAGCACAATATTAAAATGCACACATGTACGGCATTGTTAATCATCAAGTAGATACATGTACGTGTACTTAAAATCCACAGCGCATCACCACATGTACCTCTGCAAACCTGGGGTACCCTCCCAGACAAAGGGTTTCTCCAGAAAGAGATACAGGGTGACGATATTCACTGCCGCACCAATGAGCAGCTCAAGGCATATCTTCCAGTAGGGCTGCAAGGGCATCTGGGCTCTGAAGAGTAGGTAGGGAACGATGAAATACCGCAGCTCTAGAAGTTTCTGCGGTACGGTGACTGCAGCTAGGCAGGTGAAGTAGACAAGGCGCCACAGGTTGCTGCAGGATGGGAGGTTGTCCTGCATGCACCAGTCAATGTAGACTGCAACGGGTACAAGGCAGTACTTGATAAGGTGGTCACGCTGGTACAGACGCCAGATGCTGAACACGTAGTGCCGGTTGTCTGACAAGACATACAGGTGAACATAAGTCAGGTAGTGGACGGCAAGCAATCCCAGGCAAGTCAGGGTTATGTAAGTCAGCGGGCGTTTCAGGCAGGCCTTGAGGAATCTGACCGCAGAGTAAGGGGATGCCAGATATGGTGCGGCAAAGAAAGCTGAGAACATCAGGAAGTAGACGAGCTGGGGTAGGTTGAGGCAAGGCTCATGGTGACTTTTGTCCCCTACCACGATTCCCTTATTGAGGTACAGGAATACCAGAAAGGCCACCGCCACAAGGCCATATGGCCAGAGGAGGAGTATCAAACGCCCCAGATGGGAGATCTTGAGGAGATACAGCAACGCCTTCTTGATCGAGGTGAGGATGGCTCCAAAGTCGTTGACGGCATCCGGACTCTGCTTCCTGCCTCTCTCACCCTCCACCTCTCTCGCGAACGTCACTCCCGCCGTGAAGACCACCCAGACAATGTTGGACTGACGGAAGACAACGCAGAGTGCCCCCATCAAACCAGCCATGATATGGTTGCCATGGAGACTGAAGAGGTACATAATGAGGATGAAGAAGGTGGAACCCGGATCCGTGTAGTAAACAAAGGTGAAGAAGTACAGCACAGGCAGATGGGCCAAGGAAGCTGCAGTCAGAAGTGGCTTGAAACCATGGGATGCCTGAAAACGATTATTTAAAGAAACAAATCCTATATTTGATCAAAATGTGATAATGTAGTTGAGCAAATTTTCTAGAGAGCATATTTATCAACAGAACCGAGTCAACAAATTTTGGCAAATTTGTGACTGTATCTCACTTACTCAATTCTACAAAGTTTGACTTGCAGCTCAAATTCTGAAAGGGGTAAGTTTACTTTTTTTTGTTTTTTTTTGTCACTGTGCAAGGGTAAGGTGACCCCAAATTGTTACACCTTAAAACTTGTTGGTTACATACTCAATAAACATGTACCTTGTCATGTCTGTTGATTCTCATGATCAGTGCATACAGCAAATACAAGTTGCCCACTGCAAACAGGATGTTAGTGGATCGCAGAATGACAGTAGTACACATCTCTGACATGTCAACTTGCATCAACTCAGTGATAGGTCTGAGCAGACCGACTGAGGCTAGGTACAGGCCAGGTAGGGTGGTTATCATAGGATCCCACTGTTGATGAAAGATGATAAATTCAGATAGGATTGAATTTGACATTAAATCTCTTTGTGATTTCTTTGAAAGTGTTGACTGAGTTGCATGAATTTCTCCTAGATGATCTTTGTCTATGGCTAGTACAAGCTCTACATGTACATGATAACCATAACGAACACCATCACAACTGCTGTGTCAAAAGGAGCCTAGTCAAGATCCCTAGAGGATGTTTCAGGAGGAAACCAACCAAGTACCAAGTATTAGTAACACTTTCTACATATATCAAGACAAATAGTGACAATATACATGTATAGTGTACAAATTATATTGCAAATAGGCCCAGTATATGAATTAAAAAAGATAAGAAAAAGAAAACAGGCGGTAGCCAGAAAAAAAGGAAGCGTGCATGGTGATAAAATGGTTTAAATGCTTTAACTTGGCCTAATATTATAGTCCATACAAAAACAAATGAAAAAGATAAAAACCATTTAAAGACAAACATGATCTGTCACTGTTTTTATGTTAATGCAAAAACTAAAAATAGAACATTTCTTTTAACAAAGCCATTCTAAATTCCCGGAAAACTTAGACGCCACTTTGTTAGGCCTTGATTCAACTTAAAAAAATTGAAAACAGATTACAATGCTTCTTAGCCTCATGAGGGCCTATCGGGCGCTCCATGTGTTGCGCGCGCGACTGTTTCGCTCCAGTCAAGCGCTCAAGTGGTTGTGGTTGCGTGTGGTTGGGTTGTTGCAGTAGTACTACATGTATATATACGGCATACGGGTCCTACTCAAATGCGTCAACAATCATCAACAAGCGTCAAAGGTCGTCAATAAGCATCAACAAAGTTTGTATATGCTTTTGAACATTAAAAGTAGCTTTATATGGTAGAAAAAAGCAATAAAAGACATCTAAGTTCTGCATATCAATTAAACTTTAAAGTTAAAATTATTTAAAAACTTGTTTTTTGAACGCGAAATGTACGACAAGTTTGCCGATTAGTGTTGGCCGCCATCTTGTTTGGATGGCACTGTACACTTCGCGCATGCATAGCATGGCTCTGTGCACTTCACGCATGCATAGTACGGCTAGCTTCACACTAGACCCGTGAACGTGGCTTGTAAACTACAACGCTATGTTCACGGGTCTAGCTTCACGTAAACGAAATGGCGGCCAACAAAAACTCGACAGAGTCGTCGTACGTTTCGCGTTGTACAACGAAATATTTCAATCAATTTTACCTCGTTAAAAGAGCCATTGCAGTATTGCTTGGCCTGTGGTATGTGGAAAATCTCGTCCATGTACGGTTCTGGCTGCACCTTGTTTACTTGGTAGAATAATACCGAAGTAACAGCAAAAAATATGGAGAGAACGATCACCACAACAAATTTCATGGGCGCCGCCATTTTGATTTCTTGCCTGGTAGCCCAGACTTCTTCCGATGGCTGGTTTAGTGGACAGTGTGGTACCTGACTACTGTACAGCTTTCGTGTAGAACTTCAACTTCAAGCAGCACTCGGAGAAAAGGGAAGAGAAAAGTAGGCCAACTAGAATTAGAAACACATGAAATAATTGTTTTGTCAAAATGTCGACTTCGGAGTTTGCTGTCAGATTTCGACTAGAACTATTCCCCGAGATTGCTGTGTGCGTTGCCCTTTTCAAAGATGTGAAGAATGTGGATGAAATAAAGAACAGCATCGTGGCTAGAAAACTTGATGCCGCCCTCTTGACTCCAAAAATGGTGAGTCAAACTTTGTTGATATTTAGGCAATTAATAAAATAATTGTTATCTACATGTATTTCTACTTTCAAAACCAACTCTAAACAGAATCTTTTCAATAAGTACTCTAATTCATGAACTCAGAATTTCATCGCTTATCAAATTTTCTTTTCTTGTCAATACTGTTCAGTTAGCTCTACTGAGTAGAGCGTTGAACTACGGTACCCTCCGTACAAGGGTACCGTAGTTCAACGCTCCACTCAGTAGAGCGGTGTCAGGTCAACTCGCCCCCTGGCCGACTCGCCCCTTACCGCCTCGCCCCTACTGTTCAGTCTTCAGCGTTCCTTTTAAATCCTTCGTACTGCCTGTTTATCTTCATAGATCATGGTTTTGTATTATTTTGTATTATTTTATATCTTGGAAAATATCTTTGGAACCTTTTATTTTATTTTATATATTCATTCATTTCCCTGTAAAATTCACCCGTTTGTTATTGTTTGTCATATTGTGACTTGTTCGTAGCTTATTATCATATTCATTTTCATGTAAAATTTACCTTTAATTTGTATTATGCTACATTATTTTTGTGTATGTATGTTTTTGTTTAGCTTTCATTCTGTCTTTGTTTATAATCGTTCTTGTCATCCTGTATCTTCTTTGTTGTTTATGTTCAGGGGACTCGCACTCGACAAGCTTTGCTTTGTGTGGGTCCCCTGCATCTCTAGGTGGTGTTATTCAAATGTTATTCTTATTTTTATATTCTAAAAATGCATGAATCATAGTAAATTCTAAGTACAAACTGTATTCTTTTATGCCTTGAGATGAAATAAAGTAAAGTAAAGTAAAAGTAAGTAATGACTAATGATAAAAGACAATGATAAAACTAGTAATGTTGACTCTTGATTTCTCATTGTCTCACTCTAGTCCGAGTAACTAGGACTTGACGAATAGCCTTTTTTAACATTTGGACATGGTCGGGCGACTATACTACATGTATGTCCAAATGTTAAAAAAGGCGATTCGTAGCGTAGAGTCCTAGTTTTCGGACTAGTCTCACTCTTAGCTTAGGCAAAGTAAAAGGAAAAAAACACAGTTTGTCGTCCCAACATGCCCAGCTTGCTTTTTTTTCCCCTTTCTTTAAATTCATATACTTGCAATATATTTTGCATGTAAATTGTCACTATATGGTCTTTTTTGTTTCCCACAGATTGTAGCTGTTGTGCCCATTCTTGAAAATCACGCAATCTTAAGAATGTGCGAGCATTCTTAAGAATGAGCACCCATTCTTAAGAACGAGCACGCGTTCTTAAGAATGAGCGCTCATTCTTAAGATTGGGTGGGAATATCACGTGCACAATTTATGAATTTTGCCCAATCTTAACAAACATTGCACGACATAATTATGTTAAATGAAATGTATAGCGGTTAAAAGGGAAACAATTTATATAAAGAGGAAAGAAAATGTTCCATGCTTCTGTACTCGTATAACTACGATAATTTGAATCAAATTAAACCTGTTATTATTGCTTTTTTCTGCCCACTATGGGAAGTTTTGTAATAACGGAGGACTGGGAACTAGTCTGGGAAGTGCTTTGTTTAGGCTAGACAAGTTACAAGTCCCTGTATGTATCATATGCATGCCACGAAAAAAAAACGATGTCCAGAAGCTGCCAAAATTGCTCTTTTGACTAGATAGAATCCAGCTCTGCGACGTAATGGTGGGGTGTGAACAATAAATTGGTGGCAATTTAAATGGGAAATAGCATTAGCACTATGGGATGTCGCAGTATTCATTCTCATTCTTCACATTCTTCATTCTTACGTTCCCGCTTTTATTATCCCAAAAATCAGAATTCTTTCCACTAGTATTATTGTGTCTCTTATTTTGTCCCGTTCCCCCCCCACCCCCATATCAATACGCCTATAGATACTTATCATATCCACTCTACTTTTCAGTGCCTTGCGTTGCAACAGTATAATTATTGAGAATCAGTGAACGAGGATGCAGCTAGACTTGCCAAGCGCAGCCGGTGCTCGGCATCGACAAGACCGTTATCTTGTCGCGCATTCTTAAGAAGGTGCGCTCAATCTGGAAGAGTTATTTTTTGCGAAGATTGCGCAAGGATCCAGTTGCACATTCTTAAGAATGTGCATGCACATTCTTAAGAATGCGTGATTTTCAAGAATGGGCACAACATAGCTAAAGGTAATAGCTGAGGCTCCTTTAGACACACAATTTTGTATCAGCAAAAAGTCGCGAAAATTAAAGAATCAATTCCATCTTGGAAAAAACCACTATCTTGGGGGAAAAACTGACCGTCTCTTTCATTTTTTCAAAAAGGCCGGATGAGAAGCTACTTATTTATTTTACTCGGCCTAACCCTTATACTCTCATTTGCATATTATGTATACGTGAATTCAATTTCACATCATCACTTGCTCATTGATTACTAATGTTACAGCTTAGCATATTCCATCCTCACGCAGAAAACCTTCATCAGGTACATGTACATTTAACGTTACATGTACATGTACCCATCAGACTCAATGTTAAAGAAATGAATTGCCCTTAATTACTTTTCCTGTTTGTTGCAGATTGTCGATCCTTTCCAGGTGTTGATTGCTGTGAATAAAGCTTTACATGTCAGGAAACACGGACTCAGGATGCATACAAGAAACATCAACTCAGAAGTCCTCTTCAATTTGTCTCCGATGAAAAATGTGAGCTGAAGCATGAATACAATTCTATCCACAGCATTTTGACCAGTATAGGACTACAAATCTTTGTCCATGACTGGATTTTTAATTTTGCAGCCAGTCCCGTGACAAAGTCGGTTAAGTTGCCGTATCTGTGGTCCCTATCAGCGCACAAGATGAATCACATCCAGTCTTGGCAATATTGGCAGCGCTACCCAGAAACTTCAGAGCATACCTCACGCGCGTGCATTAGCTTGAATACAGCGTACGTGAGGTATGCTCAGAATTTCCTGGGTAGCTCTGCCAACTTTGCCAAGGCTGGATTTGATTCATTTTGTTTATAGTGACCTCGCTTGTTACAGACTGGCTATATAAGGGGAATAACATCCAGATCAAGTCTAAGACTAGTAGAGCTCCAAGTTATTGGCCTCTGATCTCTTCTCGCTTCCAGATCAGTGCTTGTTTTCAACAGTTTGGCTTCTCCAAGGAAGACACAGGCTTACTAGCAGTCACTCTAGATGATGACTCCATGGATAAGATGAAGGCAGTGGAGGGTGAGGTGGATGGTTCCATTGCCAGTGTGGAGGAGTTGTCTTCCTTCACTGATGAAAGTCTGATCAAACAGGTGAGTCAAGTAGGGGAAGGTCTAATCAGTGCAGTGATAAAACTAGGTGCCCCATGTTTGAGGTCTAAGCCCCCCTTCCCAATCTCCCTCCTGCTCTGAATTTAGAGAGTGAAACAAGCTCTGTATAAGGCCTAATAAAAAAAATATATTATAGTTCCTCTTCCAAGTGTTTTTAAAAAATGTAGGAGGCGGGCACATTTTTTCCTTTTTATTTTCCTCAAGATGGCGGATTTTCCGATATGGCGGATGGATTCTTTCATTTTCTGGACTCTTTTGCTGACACAAAATTGTGTCCAAAGGAGCCATAACCCTTTCTACCTAGCAATTTTGTCACAAATAAATAGACAATATATCGACAATATATCTACAAAATACAGCAAATGTATGAATGAAAAAAAGAAAATCAAAAATGGAGGCGGGCGGGAAAACTGGAAGCGAACGGGGATTAGAAACTGGTTTATTTTTACTAGGCCTTATTTGAATTTTTTTTAACTATGACCAAATCCATTATTAGTGTCCATCCCCCTGTTTAAAAGGTAACTGATTTTGTCTTGTAGGTGTACAAAATTCATGAAGAGGAACTATGTGTGTGCTCCGTCTTAGACGCAGTGGTCAGTAGAATGGCAGGGAAGGAGGTATTATGAGAAGACTGTTCAGAAATGAACCAAAAATAGCAATAATGGCATCCCAGAAAGGTCACAGGTCATGGCAAGTAGAATGTGAATGGCCATAGAATGAGAGTGAAGGGCACATTAGGGTGGAATGGGACTCTTGACAGATGAGGTAAAAATAGTAATGATGTCATTCCAGCAAGGTCAAAGGTTGTGAAACAAGCCTGGAAAACAGCCAGTTAAAGTGGGCAGCTACAGCAGTGAAACAAGCTAGTATCCTGAGCTTTGAGTTGTTACCTGGATTACTTTGACGAGGTTGTGCTTTGCCATTGGGAGCAATAAAGTGGAGACACAAAGTGCCACGTTCGTCAGAGGCCCGTAGCCAGCGTAGCCCACTAGCGATTAGTTTCTCTTCAGAAACAAATGCATGTGCTTATGCATTAATTTCTGTAATATTTATACCATAATTGATGTTTAATACAATATTTAACCATACTTTTTACAAAGTGTTGGAATAAATGTCCTATGTTGTTGAAAAAAAAGGTTGATTGGTGATCTTCTTTAAATCCTTTTTTTTAGTTCATTATGTTAGACTTCTGTTTTGTAATTTGAATTTGACTGAACAGATGGCAATCGGACTATAAGCCAAAATTCTACCCATGTTTGTACAATTGCGCCCTCTTTCGGCCATTTGTAGCCTTGCTTGCCTTTTGCTATGGCAAGATTTATTCAATCTGCGCTTCCCTCTTTGTTCTTATTCGACTGTATCAGTATTATGGTGTACCACTTTTCAGCTGCTGAGAAAAAGCTGCTTTGTTTTTCTTGCAGGAATTTTAACAGGCATTGCCTGAACGGCCGAGTCTGCTTTTGCATGTATATCATTCTGGTATGGCCTCCTTGTGAACTCAATAACCTTCATAGTCACCCGGCAAATCAAATCCTCACCCTGCGATCCGGTTAATAATTGAGATGTTTTCCTAGTTCAGGCCGACTGTTATTGGCTTACGTGCCCCGGGGAGCGAGGCAAAGCACCGAGCCGAAGCTTTGATTCCCGCCAACCTGCAGAGAGAAGGAGGAGGAAGCCAGAGCCAGTGCCCTACGGAGCATATGGACTAGAAAAAAAAAACTTGCCTAGCCCCGGACTAGCGTCATCTATGATGCCTTCTTCCATGCCTCGTCACCAGACTACCCTGAATAGTTGCAAATCCCATCGTCCTTGAGTCTGCTTCGCTCATCCTCCATCCTTCCAATCGACAGATGTTGACATGTATTTTTAGCCTCATTGATCTCTCTTGGTTGAATAATTTATTTCAAGAAAATAGTGTTGTTGGACTCCTCCTCAGTCGATACATTTTTAAGGATTTTTGTTTTCTCAGTCATTTTCTTGACACTAATGCTAGATTCGATGACAATCGTCGCCCTAAGCTTGACGGATGGAGGTTCCTGTTTAGTCTGTCATGTTTTGTTTCCATACAAATTTTAGTATAAAATGAACAGCGCCCTCGATATATCTCAAACCAGACGCAGCTGTTTGGATAACAGTTATGAGACCCTGGTTTTTTGGGTGTTGTTTTTTAAGAATAAGTGGCTATACTATTTACTTTTTCTCACTTTCACTCGGGGGTAACACACTAATTGTACAGTGTCTATACGTCGGGGAAGGGCAAAACCTAATATTGAAAGTGGCTTTACGGTCGGAAGTAAACAAGCGTTTTTGAGAGTGTAAAAAATATCGGTTATGCTAACAAGATTTACATGCTTAGTAAATTTACAAGAGTTGTTTTCTAATGTGACGAAGAAATTCTTGTCACTTATGGTAAACAAGAGCAAGTTTAATCCAGTTATAAGTCTGATTGCTAAGCCTGATTCCCTGCAGCCTAAACCGACCTCATGGAGGGAATGGGATGGAATTAGACAGCCATCCTTGGAACAATTGGACGAAGCAATAAATTGTTCTTATTTGTTGAGTGTGTATGTGCGTGTTCATTCCTATACCAAGACACTCAGTACGAATGTACCGTGATGAAACGGCCCTTTCGGCATCGACAATGTTTCTTTCACCAGCTTCGTATTCGTTCAGTGAATTAAAATCCAAGTTTTTAATTACTTTTACGGGTACGACCCGCTTAGCCTTTTGAAATGGTAAGAATTAATCTTCTTTATTTCTTTTCGTCTTTCCTTTTTTTCCCGGACAATAATTCTCCGTGGGTTTTCATCTCAACGGTTTATGGTATAAACGGGTAACTTTGTACCAACATCAACCCTGATCCCATATTATGCGCCTTTTAAATGTCCCCCGCTGCATGCACCAGCTGGTCCGATGTCGGGATTTGGTCACGTTTTTCATGCCCCACGGTGGGGATTTTGGTCACTCAAAAACATTGTTACCATTGGCGTACTTCAATGGAAAGGCAATCACTAGTGCGCCCCACGTATGTATGCCGGGGCATGGTCGGGGATTGTCACTTAAATTTTGCCCGAGGGGTGGGGATTTTGTCACTTCAAAAGTGACAATCCCTACGTCTTGGGTGGGGCTCCCTGGGGGGGGGGGAGGAGTGGGGAACAAATGATAGGCGCATTACTCTGACGATATGATGAGATGTTTTTATTTGTAGATAGATAATCAATTGATAGATAGCTTTTGACCTTTGCTTCCGGGTCACTATAAGGAAAAAATTTGTGGTGTGGTGAATTGAACATACAGACAGAAGCCTCAAAATCTAAACCCTGGTCCGAAGATGTGACAAAAATGGTGACGTCATCATAACGTCATCAGATATCAAATTACAAGCGATTTCAGGTCAAAATTTGAATAGCTACTTTGAACCATCACTTTTCAAATGAATGGAGTATTGTTCTTATTCTTTGTGATCAGTTAGACAATAGACATTGCCTCATATTTTGGATTCCCGGCCACATAGTCGTTTGACCTTTACTGCCAGTGTTACGAGAAGTGCAATGAAAATTAAATATAACTTGAAAACGGAAGCATTTTTCCACAGACAAACGAATTATGGAACGTTGAGTGAGGAATGCCTAATGGTCCAGTGGTTACGGTGTTTGACTCGTATTAGATAATCAATTTGATAGGTCGGCTTGAGGTCGCTTGACCTTCTTTCCTGGGTCTATACAGGAAGGTCAAAATTACTGAGGTGAATTGAACATACAGACAGAAGCCTCAAAATCTAAACCCTGGTCCGAAGATGTGACAATGGTGAGAAAATCATCAACGTCATCATCAGATATCAATTCAGCGATTTCAGGTCAAAATTTGAAAATTACTTTGAACCACTACTTTCAAAATGAGAATGAATTCTTATTCTTTCTGTCAGTTAGACAATAGACATTAGACAATACTCATATTTTGGATTGCCACATAGGCCACTTTACTTTTTTTGTTACGAGAAGTGCAAAGAGAAGTAAAATGAAAATTAAATATAACTTGAAAACATTTTTCATTTTTCCACAGACACGAATTAACGTTGAGTGAGGTGAGAATAATGGTCCATCCAGTGGTTACGGTGTTTCTCGTGTATGAAGGTGCGGGTTCGGCCCTCTAGCGGCACATCAAATAAAGTTGGACTTGCCTAAGGCCCCACAAAAAAGTCTCCGGTTTCTGGTATGCGCGCGCGTCGCCGTAGCCATGCGCGTCGGCAAAAGTTTTTTTTTTTTTCAATGAAAGATGATGTCTCAAAACCGCCAAACTCACTGGTTTGACTGGAATCCTGTTGCTGCACAATTTTAACGTGCTTTTAGATTGGGTTATGGTCGAGAATGAGCTTTATGTGGCCTCTCTGGACTTCCATATATTTGCACTAAGTTTAGTCGAGCACCATTTGCAGTCATCAGCCGACATTTGAAGCAAAAAAATCAGGTAAAAAAAAAAAAAAAAGCCGCACCGCCGCACCACTTTTTGGGCAAGCTCCATACCAGAAACCGGAGACTTTTTTTTTGGCCTAAACATTTGTTTTTAAATTGCTCCTTGATATTCTTTGGACAACCGCAAGTGACTTTACGAGGTTTCAGAATCATGACGTCATCTGACCGGAAGATATTATGGGGTGCTGTGGGCCAATGACTCATGTGCCCTGGTACATGGGTTCGAATCCTGACCGTGTGCACATGGTGCTTGTGCTCTTGAGCAAGGCACTTAGCCAAAGCCGTAGGTCCCGTGTGTTGTGTAATGCACGTTAAAGAACCCAGTAACACATCGCTAAGAGAAGGGGTTTGCCCCGGTGTTTCTGGCAGTGGCTGCAATATGCGACGCAGCACATTGTAAACCCTTAAAGTGCTATAGTGGGTCTCATTATTATTCTCATAAACTTATTTACCTGTCTTTAATAATAGACATAATTTCCAGCGCCTTGAGTACCTAGCTGTTGGTAGATACGTGCGCTGTATAAGACTCCGGTATTCAGGTTATTATTATTATTAGGTAGAATTTGAACATGATCAGTTTTCTTTTTGCTTTAAAATTCAATTCCGCCATTTGATCCGTGTCTAATGAATATGTTTGTCCGACAAAACAATGATACCCAGTACAATTTGAAAAGGCTTCAAAAGGCTGTGACGTCATCAAACCGGAAGTTAGGTGTTGTTTATACATGTACACTTAAACATTCATTATAATTTCCATATCTACAGAAGTTCTTTTCACCTCATGATGAACACACATGCTCTCTGAACTAAATCAGTCTTCTTCTTGCGTGTGGTGTGGTCTTCCTATAGCTGGGAAAGGTTGCTGCCTTGAGTCAGGTCTTTGCTACAGGCCTAGGAGTGAGCTCATTGAGGTAGTCGCAGCCTCCTCTCCTAGGTGGTGGATGGGGCAGTCCAGGTGGTCAGCTGTCTGCGGCTCACCACACTCGCACCTGCCTGAGTCTGCCGGGTTCCATGCGTGTATGCAGGCATTGAACCGACCTTTTGAGGCGGCACCGTTCCTTGCGGTGGAGGTTCCTTCCAGATGGGGATGTTGAGACTGGTAGCATGGGTGTCAGTCTTCCACCGGGCTGAGTCCTCCTCCATGCCGCGAGGGGTCATTGCTGTCTGTTTGGCTGAGTGCTTGCATTGATGTGTGGCTGAGCAGCTCTCAGGAATGGTTTCCTGCTCTTAAGGCTCTGGACTGCAGGGGGAACTTGTAGCTTGTGATGGAGTGGGTGAGAGTCCAGTACCTTTAGTGCAGCTTACCTAGTTGCGGCTTCGCGCCTTAGGTGGTGGGGAGGGATTCCAGCAAGAACGGGTAGGTAGTATAGGTTGGGGTCGGCTTGAGGCAGCCAGTAATGGTGCGTATAGTGCAGAGTTCAGCTGCACATCCACCTCCTTTGTGTGTGTGCTCCTACCCCAAGCGGACACACAGTACTCTGCAGGGGCGTGAACCAGGGCCAGGGTGGACGAACGGAGGGCTGTGAAGTCTGCACCCCAGTCATGGCTACAGAGTCGTCAAAGCAAATTGACCCTGGCGGCTACTTTCCAGGCAACATTCTCAGCATGCTGGCGGAATGTAAGGGAGTGGTCGGGTTTTACCCCAATGAGGGTACCGTTCAGCTTGACCACCAGCTTTCTGTAAGCCTCTCTATTGTTTAGGTTGAAGGCCGAGCAGACTCTCTTCTGCGCATTAAGCCGGTATTCAGTTTGCACATTTATTAACTGCTGACGTCATCAAACCGGAAATAACGTGATGTACGTGTACATAAAATAGTAAAAATACACTAAAATGTATGACATATGCATTTTCCCCCCAAATTAAAACAAATGAATTAAATCTGACTTTGTTACTCATTTTTCTGTTCTGATATAAAAATATTCACAATTTGGCAATGTCCTATGAAATAGTTTTTGGCCCGATCACCCAGCATTTGTAACTCAACAAACGCGAATCTCTAGTTTCACTTATAATCCTTTCGGTTCTTATTTTTCAGGATGTGTGGTAAACAAGTCAAACAAAAAATGTAAAACCGGAGACATGATATGATGTTGCGTGCCAAGTCTACCGTGGTGTGGCTTAATCTACGGCCGGCCCCTGGGTCGATCCTCGCAAACACACCTCTAAGCTGCTCGTACCTTGCTTAGCAGTATCTAAGTTGCATGTTTCCCCGATCGTGTCTACGTGTTTAAAACGCGGCTAATTTGATTAAGAGCTTCTGTCGAGGTTTTGACGCGGCTAAAGGCTACTTTTTCCTTGTTTGCCGGAGATGGCGTGGAGTTGTAAGCAGGGAACAAGCACCGAGGGCCCCGGGGCCAAGGTAGCCGGCCGTCCCGCTAACAAGATGAGAGACGTTGGCGGTCGTGGAGCAGATGATTTCTTCTCGAGGTTACACCAATAAGAGGGAGAAATAAACACTGTGTTTTCACGGAGGTTGCTGTGACAAGGGGCTCTGGCCCACACGGAGCCCGGAATAATCCCGATTACAAACACGTCCCGGGGTAGCAAATAGCTCTTCGTGATTGGATTGTCCAAAAGGTCTAGCCAAAAAAACCCGGAGAAAAACATTGCCCGCAAGAATCATGCGTATTTTGTGTAAAAGTGTAGGCCCTATGTGTAGTGTGCATTTGCACAAGTCATGCGTGACATTACAAGTTTACAACCGTAAGACTTAAACTGTAAGAAAATTTGTTTAATTTCCTAACTTTTTAGCCTTATCTGATCATCTGCCACGTTAAAGAACCAGAGTGAAATATCTCTCATAACTTTATTACAAGCCCAAAGTATGCTTCATCGAAAGGTTATCTATAACTAGGTTACGTGTTATGAAATATGGCGAGTACGGTTACATGATGGACCCCGAGGGAATTCAGCTGGTATAACACTCACATATACTATGATAGCTGAGAAGTAATCTGAAGTAATGCCGCTTATTATTGCAAGCAATATTTGTCTGATTTAAGTAATAAACGTTAATTTTCACTGAATTTTTTTCCGATATGAATTTCCGATGGGATCTTTTTATGCCATCAACTTAAAACATAATATATATAAGCGTTTGTAAGCTAAGTGCCAAATGGAAAGAACTTGTAATTTTGTTGTTGAACTCCCTAGTTTTGAGCTGTCTTTTCTTTAAATTCTCAAAAAAAGAGAAGAAACCCCATGATATATTTTTTTTCGCGTAGGCCTTGTTAAGCGATTTGGAAAGCGATTCAAAATACCCTCTGAGAAAGTTACAACCCAAGCCAGTAGAAACAGGCCTGCTTGTAGTCCCATCGCATCTTGACTTCGTCTTCACATTTTTGCGGTGTTTTTTTAAGTTGCTCACCACGTGCTCTTAAATGGTATTTTCATCCTGTCATATGTGTCATTTTAACGAAAAACCCCCTTTATTTCAATTTTGGATGCCCGCAACCCTAGCAAAATGGCTTTCATTTTGCGTACAAATGAACCTGCTCTGCAAGGACCGCATTAATGCAGCCAATAATTCGAATTTTGTAAAGAAATAATTCAATAACTAAACGTCGGTGGATATGTTTCTTTAGATGACTCACTCAAAAGCGAATAACTATTCTATTGCTACGCAAATAGCAACTGGAAAAAAAAATCTATTTTCGAGGTGATGTGCAATGTTATATCACGCTAAAAATAAAGACAAATTTTCCGAGTCGTTGGTCAATGAAAAAAGCAAGTACGTGTAGTATTACAAAAGTATTCTTTTAATACGTACATCACTTAGCAACAACAATGAGTTAGACAGATTTAAAAATATAAAATTCATCTGTTCATTTATATTACACGATTACACGTGAAGTTTTTTAGTTTTAAAACCAATTTTCAGCCTTGAGAAGATGAAAATGATATATGTAAGCTTTTATTTCATTTTTTAAAATGCATCACTCAATAAGAAAACTATACAATAAAAGATTGTTTCACATACTAGAGTGGAACTCCCTATTTTTTTTAGTATACAGAACGGTACTAAAGCAAAACCGAAGACAGACAGAGATGCAAAGGTTGGCTAGAAATCTAAATACAAATTAAATCAAGTCAATTTTGAAACTGACATCAAATAAAGAAAATGTTGAATTTACTTTCAGAGATCATACATTTATTTGTAATGTTCACTTTTCCACCTAGGTATATATTTGAAATATTAAATAGTCCTACATTCTCTCTCATGCAAGCTGTTTTGCCATTAAAATAAACAATACATGGACAAAACCGTACATTTCATTGTTGGAGACAGTTTGCTGGAGACAATATCGATCACATGACCGTTGCGCTAATGGTCATATATTTATACCAATTGACCGTTAAAAACCAGGTAGCACTTTTATCTAATATGGGGCCACCTCCAACACGGTCAAATCACATGCATTGCATTGTCAAATAACGTTTAAATTACTAAAATGATGTCAAACATAATATATTTTTCCCGCAATGGTCACGAATATGTTTATGCAATACCACCACCAATGTACAACAATAATACATACCGATTGGAAGGTACGGCAAATAAAAGCTATACAGAAAAGTTATTCTACGATCTTTAAGGAAGCAAATCAACCAATTATTGGCGTAGGCCTTTTCGTAATCAGCTCGCTAAACCTTTGATTTTAAAGCATCCTAGAATTTTGAGATAATTGGGATATTGGGCGTTAAAGATTGATCACTAGATACATGATACATGCAAGGAACGCCCCAGTGAACATATAAATTGCGCCAAGAAAGAAAATGTAATTTGAATACATTGGGTTCTGTTCCGTGATAAATTACAACTTGAAGGTCTGTCAAGATAATTACGACAACATTTCATACTAGGCCGTTGATAATCATAAAATACTGCAGGGAAAATGAAAATTAAACATTGATTGATACATCATGTGTCGTACCAGCACGTGTTCACCGTTCGGGTTGTTTTAATCAAAACGCAGCAGAAAAATGTAGTCATATTATTTTCCTTTACGTCGTTAGTAATTATTATATGCGAAGAGGGTATCCAAGCCTTTATCAGACCTGTAATGTTTTACCAAAAACAATGGTTTCTTCCGTTAACGTACCTGATGAAAAGGTATTTTCCGGGTTTCTTGAGTTTGGAATAGTTATCAAGGGAGCTACACGCCTCTTGGTCTACTGCAGGGGTCGCAACGCGAAGCCCACCGCATATCTTCTCACTGGTCCCCACCCGCAGATCGTACCATCATGCCACCCCAACATAGCTCAGCCATGTTGAACAGTACTTTCAATGGGCTGTATAGTTTTCAAATAGGGATTTGTAATCGTTGTTAGGCTACACGCAGACGCAAATCTTAGGTTATTGGCATAAGTTGCAAAGTCCAAAATAGCCCCCAAATTACATTTTTTTTTAACAATCTTTACTTATTTAGACTAAAGTCAATTTGCTAAATTGCGTGAATTTTGGCGTCGCAGAGCACAATCGTTCTCTACATATGTCATATTGTATGGAAGGTAAAGCTGTTCACATCTCTCCCTATTTACTTTCTCTCACTGTCTTCATCCTTACTGCACACCCTTTGTCTAGGCCTTGTCGTCCCCTTCAGTTACCAACTACAGTTACTATCCCTTTTCAGGGGCGGATCCAGGTTTAGCGCTAACAGCGTGGTTTAGTTGTCAAAGGGGAGGGGGGGGGGGTTAGCATGCATGTGCTTTTTTGCATGATTTTTTTTTTTGTGGGGTGGGGGCGGTTGATAGACTCCTACCATCTAGAGCCGTCATTGCTATCTTATATTCGTTTGCATGCACCTTTACTCTTTCATTCCTATACATATTCTAGGATACGTGCTTGCTTCATTCGACAATTAATTACATCTCCGTCTAGTACTTCATCCACTCACGTACACGCAAGAATGTCCACCCACTCACTTTATCATCTGTAAATCATACCATGCACATAACTCCATCCCTATCGGTGGAAATCACATCAATTTGTTTGGCATATACGCACAGGAAGACTCAAATGTCGAGAAAGTTCTAACCGACATGACAGGGGAACATTCGTGTCTTGTTGAGATGGCAAACTAATATACCACAGTAATTGGGTACACATACCACACGCTTAAAAGCCTAAAAGTAAAAGGTCACGCGGCGAGCTTCCGGAACCCTCGCGTGGCCCGCCTGTGGGCATTTTGCATCGAGTTGCCCTTTCACTAGCTATAGCTTTGGCAGAATGATTTCTAACCGTAAGCACCCCAAGAAACACTCATATTGGAAGTTATCTTGGTGTTCTTCAAGTAAAATGGATGGAAAATTACTTGGAGATGGGTAAAAACCCATTCAATTTCATTTCTTTTCGTAAACACTAATGAGTCGTTTAAGTTTCTTTACACAGTTTAGAAACTCTAAAAGACATCTTGGTCTTTTATTTCACTTTCGGTTTTCACCTAATGACCACCACAAATTTCGGAAATTCTCATCTACGTATACACCGATTTAGGGATACCGGGTGTGCATTCGTAAGTTGCGCTGAACCGCGTGTATTTGAGATTTTCGGAAGTGAGAGATCAAATATTGGCACGATATTTCTGGCGATCATGTCATGCGATTTACCAGTTTCCATACATTTATATGCTACTAACAATTTTACAAAGGCTTTTTTCGGGGGTGATTTTCTTAAGAAATCAATGAACCAAATATAACTACACGTTATTATCAAATTATAAATACACGAAATTTTGCACGTTAATTGTCCTATTCTAGGGTTCCGGAAGCGCGCCACATTAACTAAAGTATTTTTGCATTAAACACACATCAGTCAACCTGTGACTGCACATATACTACTTGTTCATCGATTCTTTCATTCATCCCCAACATCCCTCATTCATCCATTAAATCACCCGTAGTCCTCAGTAGCCCACGTCTGCAACTTAATTTAGGATCTGCCTGCTTAAACATTACGTTCACCTTTCGATCCACATCAATGACCGTCTTGGCCTTTTCTCGAGTTCACCTTCCACTCATCTGACTATAAACCCAGTCCTGTGGTTTAACACTTTTTCACCGTCTCCCATCTTTTGATCTTTTCCCTTGATCAGTCCAGACCGCATCGCCATTCCGTCTTTCCGTTTCTATCTGCCTCAATCGGGCCTCCTTAATAGCCTTACATTCTCGAGTCCATTAGCCCTTTTTAGCTTATGTTGATCGAAGTGCACACCAGTAATGCCTCGGCCAGGCAAGACACTCTACTTTCCCATTCCTTAAGACCTACATTGAGAGTACCATCGACCTTTCTTTTACATCCCCAGTCCCGAGCTTTCGGTTCTCTGTCATTCCATATAAGAGCAGAGCGATCCAAACATGCCATCACGAATGCTTTAAAATACCATGCTCTCTCACGCACGCTTCTATGTAAAGGTTCTTACTAATTGCAATAACATGAACACAACAGCCCAACAAGATGGTAATCTCGGAAATGTTTCCGCCACTATGAACGAGAAGTGGAAAAAGCATGCCAATGACTTTGTTTTTGTCAAAACTAAGACCAAGCATCTTGGCCTAAGATTTCTAGGGATTTTAATTTGTGTGGTTTAAAATGTGACAAACCCAAATATACCAAAAATACAGACAAAATCGTCAACATCTCGGCATCAAGGAACCCCCGCCCCCACAACTGTCACACACTACAGTTTCTCTCTTTTTATAATTATTACTGTAAAAATCATGCTTCCCTGCTTGGGGGTGGGGAGGGGGCGGGGTGGAACGAGTTTCCCTGATAACGCCTCAATACCAACACACGTGCCTTTCTCAACCAATCATCTTCTTTCTCTCTTCTCATAAAACTCATATTTCTATATCCAGATGTACATGCATAACACAGGCAACAAATGGAGAAGAGTTACACCTGTCTCAATTTGGTCTTGCTTCAAGACGAGATTAAATGCTCGCATAATCTCAACCCCCCTCTTGAGCTAAGACTAGTCTGAACCCAGACCAATGATCTGCAGTACCATCGTTTACGACGGTCGGGATTGCCCGCGATTCTCTTTGCTAGTGACATTTTATGGATTGCTAGTTCATTTTAATGGACATTTGTATCTTTGTGATTCTAAGAGGCCATCCCGTCTAATCTAAGAAATCCACAGGGAAGTTATAAAAATGTGTGATTTCTTTTGCAAGGTGACCCTTGTCGCGTGTTCAATAATTTAAATCAATCGGTGAAAAAGTTGATTTATTGAATTATTAAAACAACACAAGCATCTGGAGGTGGCAATAGCAGGCAGCTTGGAAGGATCCCTCGGCAGCTTTGTGCCGGATAGCCAGACCGGAAGACGCATCAGCATCGAATGCGATGGAAACCAAACATACACGCACATCATCCACAGCCGTATGTACAGCGCGTGTCTCGCAGGTGCATCGAACACCTTGCGGAAAGAGTGTTGAGCAGTTGATGAATTAAAGAGGTAAAAGTCTCTACTACAATCCTTCCGGGGTAGGATTGTGATTATTCTACCCGCAACAAAAATGACCCCAGCGGACAAAAAAAAACACAACACAGCAGTGGAAAAGTTGTTGTATCTGACTTGACATTGAACATAATTGGTGCCAACGTCGGTTTTCAGCAATATGCAACATTGTAAAAACCCTTGCTTTTTATACAAACATGCCTGTATTTTAGGGATCGCAATTCTAACGAAAAATACTCTCAACAATCTGTAACATGTTTGCCTGTCAATCATGAATAAAAGGACACCGGTTTTTGCATAAAAAGGAAATTTTAAGGAACATTTCACTACGATATTGAAGTCCAGAGTTAACTCAGAAACCCAAGTCTTGGGCCAATGATCTTGTGCGATCTACCGTAAAGTCTTCCTACAGCGTTTTTCGTTGAAAATTGCTCAGAGATAAGTGTTTTTTGCACATAATAATAAATGAAATATTCAACAGCACATTCTATAGACATCACAAAAATTTTGTGTAGATTAAAAAAAAAAGTCTTCTTTGATTTGTACAATTTATACAATTAAAAATGTGACATTGCAGCACTATACCTTCCCAGTCGTAGTCAAATCCACTATCAGTGAATTCACAAGTCAATCACAATTCATATTACATGAAAATGACAAATAATGCATTACAATATCTGAATTGCTACTTGTCAGGAACTAAATAGCTTGTCATTGACTTGTCATTTTTTGACTTGTCATTGACTTGTCATTCGCTTATACAGGGTGAGTCAAAAATAAAGTGACCTGGATTCATGATATTTTTTCCTTATAAGAGCCATTTAAATTGATACATCAACGAAGCATTTATTAAACGAGCATGTTCTGTCACTCATTTGAAAAAGGAATTACTGAAATTGATCCATGCTATAAGAGGTAATGCATATTTTACTAAAACAACTCTTTTTTTTTTTTACTGCTAGCTGTCCATGGAATTGGGTTCGAAGCTATTGAGCTGAGTGAGAACCAGAGATTGCACACAGACATTCAGGTACAAATGAATTTTACTGAAACATTATTTTTACTGTCAGATTTTGTGTTTACTATGAGGATTTTTGTTTTCTTGAACAATGACGGTAATTTCTGTTTTTCTGTGCAAATTTTAGCTCATTCATGAAGGCAGAAAAACGTCCTTGTTTCATTACATTTGAACGGTAAATTGGTGGACAGCTGAATTTTGCGAGGTTTGTATTAAAATAGACATTACTTGTCAACATAGTCTGCAAATTACGTGAAATTTTCACAGTTACTAGTCAATAATTATGTACTTTATCCCTATGTTATTTTTATTATATGGAGCGAGCCGCATACTTTTTTTAAATATTTTTTTCTCTCATAAGGTCACTTTCTTTTTGACTCATACTGTGATTGACTTGTCGTGGACTTGTCATTGACTTGTTGACTTGTCATTGGCTTGTCATTGTCCTTCAAGGACATGACTACATCTTGACTGCCCTCCCTCATCTCTTCTTGATACGGAGTATCTTCTTGAAAGCCTTCCGAAAAGTTGAGTTGCACATCGGGTAGATGACTGGATTCAGTGTGGAGTTAATGTAGCCCAGCCATATACTTCCAAAGTACACGTCGGGATCGATACAATGCGAGCAGAAGGCGACAATCATAAAGAAGACCATGTAGGTAACCCAGCAGCAGATGAAGCAGCCCACGATGACGCCAAGTTGCTTGGCTGCCTTTCGCTCTTTGCTCAATGACATTTTCCGGATGCGTCTCAGGGTCTCCGTGGCACGTCCGGGTCTCATGCTGAATCGAGACATGGAGAACTTACCGCGTGAGTTGGCATGGATGTGATGCTGGTGGTGATGGTGGTGTGGATGGTTCAAGACATCTTCGTCACTTTCAGTGTTGCTAGCTGAGGCATCTATCCGGTGTTCCACGCTCAGCAGACGGGACGTCACCCCGTTCCGTCTACCCTTGGTCTCCCGTTCGCCCCTACCTACCTCGCTACCCCGTAACTCCGCAGTTAGCTTCTTCTTCGTCGGCATGCATCCGATTCGAGATGACTTACCGCTCCGCCCTGGCAGGTCCTCCGTGGAAAAGGAGATTTTTCTTGAGGACAGGTTCCCGTTAGGCACGGAGTCCCCTTCCACCGTGCTGTTTCGTCTCAGAATGGATTTCTTGCTGCCGTTTTGGGTTTGGTAAGTCCTGCTTCTGAGCGGTCTGAGTTCTTCACTTGCCGCACCTGTACCTTTGTCCCGGTCTAATGAGTTTTTAGCAGCGATCACGTGGTGGCGATGGCGCGAGCTGGGCTCCTTTCGAGTCGCGGCATCGCCTGGCGATAAAAATTGAGTTTCTCTAATTCTAGAATCTCCATGGCAACACGGGCTCCTGGTGCATGATCCCCTGGTCGAGGCTGTTGGGGAGGTGTCCTTGCCAGCAGCTGCTTTCCTTACTGCCTCTGGGTCTACTATGCCGTGCAAACCAACGGTAAGCAGGGTTAGGTTCGATATATTCCTCAGTTGGGAATTGATTCGTTTGGGCTTCTTAATAGCCCGCCCTCTATCGCTGCTGGGACTATTACTGTTATTTTCCGTCTGATCAGGGGTCTCATTTGACGTGTCTTTACTGGTACTAATGGAGTCGTCATAGTCTGGTGTCCAGGTTGCATCGTCGACTCGTGTCAACTCAACATCGGTCCCTTTAGACGGGAGACTGTTGCCACTCCGAGCAGCTTTCCGCGTCCCTCCTACCGACCGCCTCCCCAGAACCATCTTGGAACGTTTCTGGATCTCGTGGAAAATCTTTGCATATATACAAATCAGACAGGCAAGAGGTACGTAAAAATTCCCGATGGCGGTTCCTACCTTCAAGGGCTTGTTCTCTCCGAACTCGGTGTCGCATATGTTGCTCGGTACACCGCGGTTACCTTGATTGAAGATTGCATGCCAGCAGGTGATTGGTATAATCCACAGAAAGGACAAGAGCCATGCACATGAGATCATAATAGTGGCTCGCTTACCGGTCCGTTTGCGCATGTATTTGAGCGGGAAGCGAATGGACCAGTAGCGGTCCAGACTTAGCACGAGGAGGTTGAATATGGAGGCGGTGGAGGACACGTAATCGATGCATAACCAGATTTGACAGACGACCAGCCCTAGCACCCAATCCCCACTCACAAAGTAGATAGTACTAATAGGCATGACGATAATTCCGATCAGAAGGTCCGACACGGCAAGACTGACGATGAAGTAATTACTGACCGTCTGTAGTCGCTTTTCCGTCTTGACGGCGTATATGACTAGCGAGTTACCGAAGATGGTGATCAGGCTCAAGAGGGTCATGAAAGTAGCGAAGGGTACCGCGATCCCGATAGTCCGCGGACCTACCCCGTAAGTCAGCGTGTCGTTGGGCCAGACACCGGTCGGCAAACCAGTGGTGTTGGTGTAGAGCACGTAGACCGGGCTGGCGACAGGTCCTCCATCCCCAGAGACCTCATACAAAGAAGCGTGCTCAGTCCAGAGCGCCCCCGAAGCCATACTCCTTCAATTTCCATCGAGGAGTCCCAAATCATCCAGACGGTTCCCCGCAAACGAGATCGCTAGTGGTTGTCTATCTACACCCGCATCTTAGTGTGTCGACGTCCTTCTTTGGCTCTGAAGAGGAAAAGAGAAAACAGAGAACAGGAGACAGAGATGAGACAAAGTCATACAGCGTGGGAGATTCGTGAGTTCAAAATCTAAAAACCCCACCCTCGGGGAATCTTGCTCGAGTTTCCCGGGGAGAAATCCGTGTGCAGACGTCACTAACACAAGGATAACAATGCCTCTGGGGACGTTACATCGGTCGGTTGCCGTATTCAGTGGCCAGGGTGCGTGGGTTTTTTTCTTTCTCGTATAGCGCTTTCGCGTGAAAGGCTTAGGACCGAGTCACCTAAAAATGGGAAAAACAAGATGAATTTGAACCTTCCGATGGCGCATTTACACCTACATGTTCACGTATGCTCGTTTTTGTGTGTGAGGTGATTTCCTCGTTTTCAAAATAAATATGCATTTATAAACCTCACATGCATTTTTTTTAAAGCGTACAACGTGCAGCGGGACTGTTCTGTTTTTAGGAGAAGAAACAATAATGCCAACATGCAAATCTCCATTTCCCGTAGGCCTAGCAGTCTTAATTTTTAATTAATTTCACACCGAAGAAAATTAAAGGGATAATCACTCTTGATTTGCTCTCCACATGCACAATGAAAGAAAGATTGGTTTCCACTCCGTTGCGTTACTTGGGCCTACGTGGGCGACATTTAGGGGGGGGGGGCGCATTTAGGGGGCTTTTTTTTCGCAAGGGGCACTTACTAGGGGAAGACTTAAAGAGGTTGCGCAATATGGAGCGGAAGGGGGCAAGACAAAGAGTTTTGTTCGCTTTTTGTACTTGACAGGCAGACGTCACACTTGACGTCAAATGATTCGTGTTTTTTTTTCCGTTAGAAGATTGGATTATAAGCATCGTGTTTGAAAACAAATTGGTACGGTATCTGTGAAAAGATATGAAACAGAGGGACCTCATTTAAAATATTTCTTGGTAAGCCCCGTTCCGTTGGAAAACCTGAGGTTTTGTAGGGTGTCACGAAACAGATTGAAAAAAGGCTTAACAATATTCACGTGTTAAAAAACGTCAACGTCATTGCCTTTGATAATTAGGTCCCGGGGTTTCACCAACATTCCAAATTTGAAATTTTAATATAGACCTCGAAACATCAATTTTTGTAGCGAATCTTTCTTTTCCCTACAGGCCTCTTCAGAAAAAAACTCTCCTTGCAAACTGACTGAAAGGAGAGAGGATGCACCGCCTGTCCTTTTCTATTTGTCTTATAAAGCAGAACAATCTTAAACGTACAGTATTTCATGATTTTGTCAGTGTTCAACGCCAGCACATTAAACATTACAACGGTTTCGTAACCCAAAACGTAAAGTACTTTTCCATGGTAATGTTAGTGTGGGCAGACAGCGTAACTCCCATTATAAGGTGAATGTTACGAAAGAAAATTAGTTGACGACTATCACCGGAGATTGACGCAGCATGCCGTCTTATTTCATTTTGTCTCGAGGACGACACGGGCAAACAAGTTGTAACTGTAGGAGGAAATTTGCCATCGAAGTTGGCCAATTTGGGTTCACGTTGCAAATCTCATGAACTCATATTTGGTTACTTTCATTTTGCCAGTAGAATTGGGCGTGTGGGCAGTGTTAGGCACGCTTACGTTACGTGATGTCGCAGGTTTTCCCACATAACTCAATCACACTACTTCTTTTGGCGCTCGTAAGCCTGCGCACAAAAGGCGAAAAAAAAATTGGAGACCAAGGTATCAAATGCTGCCTGCAAAAACGAGGATACTGTTTTAAAATTAAAAAAGAGACAAAACAAAGCAGGTAAATAAAATTGAAGATGTTTCGGTGCAATACTTTTCAAAAACGAAAGTTAGACCACAATTTTTCTTCAGCTAAAATTTGATAAAACTACCTGGTAATCCGACCGTTAAACTCATTAAATTCCACACGAATGTTTCGATGCTGGTCACGGTCCCGGAAGGTGTTCGTACATCACATCCAGAGTATGATGCTTCCCAGCTCGTAATGTCGGCGACAGTCGGCGCCGGTCCAACAGAGTGACAAGAGGGGAGCATTTACCAGACTCACCCTTTAACACCTTTAGATTGATTTTTGCCGGCGCGGGCAATAAAATACCTGAGTGAGGATGGGATTTCGGCAGATAGTTGAGGATCGAGCCTTGGCTGACATGAAAAGGGGGGTTAGTCCTAGGTGGCCCCTTCGATCGCGGCTCCAAGTCTCACCAAGCCGATACGAAGGAATCTGGGCTAGAGAGAGGCTAGAATGTGACACCCCACGCGCAGCTGCGCGTGCGAATTGCCTGGTTTACGAGGCATAACACCGCACCCTCGACCACTGCGCATCGTAATTACCGGCCCGTTTGCTATCTCTCGACGACGGGGGCTGAAGACGATCGGTTGTCGAGACACCACGAGAGGTGCAAACACGGCCTAGCGCTGCTAATTGCCGAACGGGACGCCTGAACGTGCTCGCCAAATATCGTACCGAACCGCCAAATAGTACAGGGGTTTCCGGAAGTAAACTGCCTTAGGAATCAATTGCTGCTACATCTCTTGCCAGGCCATGTCTGAAGGAAAATCATCGAGCAGCTCGGTACCAGCCGATAACATACCCCTATTTTTAAGGTTTAAAGACGTCACCTAAACAAATTAAATATCTCGAGCCTTAAAAATTGGTGTACATTTCTGAGCGTTAAAGTCTAACGATGACATTTCGAAAATGCACCATGAGTTCGAGTTTCTAAGTGAAGTTTTACGACATGATTATTATAATTTTGCAATACTTATAATATAATCAAATAATGAATTCAGATATTTGTCATTACACAGTCTTGCTATCTACAGGAAGCACATCGAGTCCAGTTGACACTCGAAATGAACTCAACACATTTACCGTTTAAAAAACCAAATGTCATTCCTGTGCACGCCTTTGCACCCAAAGATTGCATATCACTACAAAAAACAACCTTGCATCGCAAATTCTAACAGAATTGAAACAGTCCTCTGAGATTAACAAAGAAAGGCCCCTCTTAATGAAAAGTGCCGTGTGTGCTGTTTCCCCCCATAAGAACAGCCATTTAAAAATATATTGGTTTTTCTGAAAGGCATGATAATGGAATAGACCAGGCAGAAAAGAAATACTTAACAGTGGAACCATATGGGGTTGTCACACCTTGGGGAGCCAATAATGAAGAGACGAGCTCGACCAATTGCTATGCCTCGTTGGGTTCCGTTCAAACGAAAATACCTTGGTAAAGGGAGAGTTTGGGTGCATGTTGATACAGTAGCTAATGGAGGAGAGAGGATTAGAAAATTCTACTCAAGAGGTATGTTTAGACATTGACCCAAAAGGGCTTTGGGTAAGATTGGAATTTGGGATGGTGAGTTAAAAAAAAAAAGAAGGAAAATTATTTAAGGCCAACAACTGCTGATTTAGGGTTTTGATATTGGCTTTATATATGCCACCTTGTTTGTTAGCGGCATGTAATGGGTTGAACATCATCGAAAATTATACAGGTGTTACTATGAATTCGTCCAATCTCTAGAACTAAGTTATTTACATGGAATGCTATCAACCTGACAGCGGAAGTGTGGGTGTTTTGTCTCGCTCTAAATGTTTAGTTTAATAATCTTGCAAGAAAAAGTCCTGAACAAAATTTGTATTAGTTTTAAACAAGGCCTTGGATGTTTTGAAATTGCACCTGCCTTGTCGTTCCATGCTCAATTGATAAGGTCATCGTCGTACCTTTCCTTCCAGACAATGAACAATGCAGGTTCTTCAATGGCTATATAACTACCAATCTCTGGTTAGGGAATGCATACACCTCGACAAATGCAGCCAAAAGTACAAAGCGACATTATTAAGCAGCTGTGCGTTGAAGTGCCATGTAATCGAATGACAAGAAACAATGCAATGAAAGGGAAAATAAGATTTCTCTGGAAGGAACTTCTGTGGTGCACAGCCGTTTGTTTTGATTCACAATGCCTTTAGTATATCGTTGAGTGATTAAACCGCGCACGTACCTGGATCTCAGGGACAATGGCGAAATTGTAAATCTTTAGATTCTCTCCGGAAGGGTGGTTGAAGGATTTCATTATTGCTGGACGAGGTACCTTGAGCTGTAATTGTTCAAGACATAGCTTTACTGACCTTCACAACATCTCGTAAAATCCACTTAAAAGCTTGTCCTTTTTGCTCAAACGGTGTGCACAATTCAGCGGTCAATGTCGATGTTTAAATTATATTCCAGCCGCGTTGATAAATCCACGGACCTTGAAAACGTTCACAGCATGGTTACATAGGAGCTTTTGAAAAAGAATTTCCTCTATACAGTGACGCTCGTGTATTATTATTATTTTTTTGTTCCCCAGAGTTGTTCCGCATCAAAGGTCCAAAAAGTAGACATTATGCTCACAGGAGAGAATCAAAGGAGATAATTCAAGTATTTAACGTGAATTATCAACGCTTTACATTATAGTTGGCTAATATTGTATCACAACCTTTAAACATTATAAGATGGAATTTTGCGTCGGGGTGATATAAATCAAATTAGGTTTTGCCCTTCACCGACGTTTTTTAAACACTGTATACTCAACCTTTAAACATGTAACACAAAATAGAGGTTTTGAAAAACTATTATCATTCTGTTCTTAGATATTCTGTGTTTTTATTTTTTGCAGTGGCCAGACATTCCAAATCGTCTGGTAGCCTTGCCATTCTTAATCTTATTCCTTGCCTTGTTCCAACCTTTGTTTTGATTATGATGAATAAAACCAATGTTGAGCTTCCAGACCCAAGAAAAACATTCCTTCTGGTGTTACGCATTTTTGTGTGTTTGGCAACACTATTTAAAATGTAAAACCTATCTTCCTAGTTATAATGTACACAATCCATGGGCTATTGAAGCATAGGCCTATGGGAGTACTGGGAAACACAGAAAACAAGAAGTTGCAATGCTTCACCCTATAAGAAGTTTCAGGTCACTTTATTTCACTTATTCATGATTAATCCGTTTATCTTGACGAGATTAATGTAATCTTGTCCGATAATCTGTACACGATCAAGTTCGCCATCCTAGCCACATAAAACGTGCTATTATCTGTCTTGCAAGCAAAGTGTTGAGATAACGAGTAATTCTGTCTAGCGAACAAAATTAGGGAGCCACTGACAGGGGTGGAACCACGCGTTCCTTCATTCGGTAACCCTATCTGGTTCGTAAGTGTGACGTCATTTCAACTTACCCATGCGTACTGCACACGGTGTAGCATTGGAACCATGGAACCGGCCGGGTGTCATATGAAAATCCGACTCCTATGCAAATCGGACCCCTTTTTCCCTTTTATTGGTTAATTCCTTGCACGTGACAGGTCACTCTTCCATTATGATCCTAAAATAGCATATTATCGTACTCTCGCATGCGCTATACTTCAATGAGTCCACGTTTCATGGAGTCGGATATTCACGCTGCACCGGAAGTAGTGCAACGTTGCGTGTTTATAGCCAATGGGCGCTAGTAATCAGTTGTGCGCGTGTGTGTATGACAAAGTCACTTGAATCGGATTGGTCGACGGAGCATTGAGCGCGTGCGTATACCACCTGCGCGTGAGCGTCATTGCTTTTTGGCTGCTGTGCCAGGTGCAGCGAATTTTACATTGTTGTCGTATGTATGTTTTATTTCAACCAAACAATAACATCCCCCCCCCCCTTGGACACCTGCAACCCTCTGAAAAAGAACAAATTTTCCTTTGGCACGTGTTTGCGAGCAGACTGGCTCCCTGTCTGTACATAATCGACACTGATTGTGGGGCAGGAACCAGCCTACTCTGCGAAAATCGATTTATTGTCTGGCAGCCAATAATTCGAAATTGTAAAGTAATAACTAAACATGAGCTGATTTTTCGGTTGATGTCTTATATATAGGTGAATAACCTTAGTATTGCTAGAAAATAGCAATTTAGAGTATGATTTTATTTTTCGGGATGAAACTCGAAAATAGCACGGGGAATGCAACTTACGCATGAGTGAGACACCAACTCATACAGTGGTAACAAATTCAAACAAGGTGTACGTGAATCAGTAAAACTACGCACAATAAATACCCTTACATCTTCCTCCATATTGAGCACGAAATCTTACAAGGAAATGGCCGGGTCTTGTCAGCCGTGACGTAACCGCATCTCTGCCGTGTGTCACCAAGACAACCATCACATGTGAAGTAATCCCTTACGGGTAGCGAGGTTGCCTGTCGGGGAGGCTTCTGGCTAGACGTCTCGATCGATTTACACATTACAAAATATATTTCATTTTGTCAACTCTTTACGCAACCCCTAAAATCACGAATGCCAAATAACAAAAAATAAATCCATTGAAACCCACATCCTCCTTCGTCTTGATTTCTTGTCTCTATATTTCTGTTAGACCGCAACATCTATAATTTCAGTCGTTAGTCGTCTCATGTTTTAGAACCAGATGATCACTTGTAATTTCCGCAAACGTGACTGTCAAAACGTAGCTAGAGTAAGGACAGGACTGGTTTTTTTTAATTCATTAGAAATTAATTGGTGCTATAATTATTATCCTGCAATTTAAAATGAGCTTGCAATGAAGATAGCCGATTTCTGGTTGTAAGTTGTCAATAACACGCTCGTCTGTGAGGCTAAAGAACAGACTGCGCTGATCTCAAACTGCTACATATTAATTGATCTCGTGGCGCGCGCGACGAACAGGAGCGATACATTTGAAAGAATTTGTGCTATAGGCCTAAGCACCAAATGTTCATCCACAGCATTATGTAATGGAACCACACATTAATGTTTTCATGTTATTTTATCGTTATAGGACACTGATCAATCCCCCAATGTTTGCCTTTCACAATCAGCAAGTTTGAGGTACAACCCCGCAGCCACCGAAAAACGGTTACTCGCAATCTAATCACCCATAAAAGCACTTTCCAGGTTGAAACATCTTGATTTTTTTTTGTTTTCGTAAAACCCTCGATTTATCCACGAGAGGCTGAGTGGCCTAATGAGGTACGATTTTCCGAGAGAAGCCCCGTTGACTCACAAAATTAGGTAGATTGCTATCAGCATTTGCGGGCGAGCGGGGAGAATGAGGGGGGGGGGCTAGGGGCAAGCGAGTTTATTCGCTCCGGTATGAGGACATCGGGGATGGTCGACTGGCTAGATTGACCACGCTAAGATGAGTTCCGATTAGGGACTTGAATCTCTTGGATGACTGAAGTCACAGACCGGTTGCGCATGGTTTAATGTTCCTACCGGGAGCTCTGGGGCTTTAGTAATGGCTAAGTAACCGGTAGATGGTATGGACCTGCATTAAAGCTGTCATGTATTTGCTACTGAAACAATGTATTTTCTCCTGATCTACTGAAGTAATGCTGCAATGGTTGTTATCGTTACGGCTCATCTCTTGAGCCAGTGGCCAACGAGGCACAAGTGGCTAAATTTCCTGACCATATAAGAATCCATCATAATTATATAGGGGTCCCACAAAGAATTCTAAATGATCTTGTATAGGATCGTGAGGTAATTAAATCTATGTGATTTATTGAATACAGTATAATAGTTGATTGTATGCTATTGTGCCATTCCTTTGTTGGTATGGCCGATATCAATCGCATTGAGAAGTCGCATTTTGTGTCTTTAGCTTTCAGAAACTGTTGTGCATCCATGAATTTAAGAAATACCCCTTCAGATGAGGCAGGTTTGATAATTCAACTCATCCATGGAGGATACATCCACGTAGCCATTACCCACAATTCAGCAGACCCTGACCTATTCTTCCTCCATGCTCTTCACTACAACCTAAGCATACCCGAATATTATACTAAACCCAAACCGTAATCGTATACCAAATCCTTGAGCAAATCCCAACCCTTGGGCTATCATATTGAATTCCTTGTCCCTAATCCGCACCCTAAGTCCCCATGTCTTACTCCGGACTTCCAGGCATCACCCTCCCACCACAAAAGAGTGATATGCGTTGTAGAGGTTAAATTTTAGCTTGCCTTTAAACATTGAAATATGCAAAGCTTAAGCATGGTGGTCATCTCAAATGTAATACGTTTCTACGTCAGAGCATACTGACCGGAACGTCGAGTTTATACCTCTGGTTCTTTTCAGAACCATTCTCTTAGTTGAGAAATTATTCGCACATGGTGTTTCCGCAAACCTTTCATTATTTAATACGTTTCTGTTCGCTGAAACAGATATGAATTATTTGTTGTGATTATTGTTGCTCTCTAATAGTGACCATTATGCGAGGTACAGGGCCCCTGGATGCAAGTTTGGCTCAAGATGGGATTAAACTGTGCAGAGGGGAGATTGGTAGGCATGTGTAATTTTGCGGCCGCAGGGGTGTTGGGGAGGGGGGGAGGGGGCTAAATGCCCTAAACTATCCCCGTAGATCCATCACTGAGGTTATGCACCTTTGGTATTTTGCCAAAATAGGCTTCGTTGAAACATCGCGATCGATAAACTTCTAGCAACAGTTGAGCTCACTAAAAAGTACAATAAACAGTAATAATATTATCTAGAAGCCGGCATGAAACATATATCCTTGTTATTCACAATGATGAAATGGAACGCTCGTCGCACTTTGCAATCGAACCACTCAGGGGATATCGAAGTAGACGCTGGCAAACTCCGACAATTGTCAAAAAATGTATGTTGCGGGTGCAAACAAACTCCGTGTCTGACATTAACTCTGCATGGTGAGTATGAACGGCCACCCCTCGTGCCGAAACACAATATCGCCTATTTGTTTCGCGCCCAGAAATCAATGCTATTCCGTAATACGTTCCGGGTAATAGAATTGGATCTGATGTTACGCATGGGGCCTCTTCGTTTCGTCGGCAGCGTGTTCTGAGGGCTCAACTCGAGAATCCAATGCTCGAGGTGCGATTTGGTGATAAAGTGAGGCCACTTGACGCGAAAACCGGCTGAAATGTGAAGTCTTTTAAGAGGTGATTTGGCTCAAATTAAGTGGGCATATTTTCTCCATTACATCCCCCATGACAGGGGCAATGACACTTTTAAAGGGAATGTACATCATTGGCTTTTGCTGTAATTTTCAGAAATGAACTACTTGAGGGGTAAGTATAATAGTTCAAATATTGTTACACTGACATGTTTGAAGTTTTGTGTTCGAAAAATACTGGAAAAACCAAGAAAAACAAAAATGTTCAAGTAGTCTGGTTCCCTGACTTCACTAAGGATAAAATGGATCAATTCATAGATGCCGGAAAATTATAAGGTAAGGGAACCAGTGTAGCTGGCCTGCACCCGTTCATGAACATGTTACCAATATCATACACAATTTGGACTGAAAAAAAATGGTAAATTTGAAGCAGAAGTTGAAAAATAGTTAGGTTTTTCCAACGGTGATCGGCCGACCACTGTTGGAAATGTATACAAAAATACCAATTTCTTGAAAATGACTTCACACCAGGAGCCATAATTTTACAGGATGCTTTTGACTGTCATTTACCAACATCCAAATAAGGTATTTCGTAAAAACTTGATAGTTTTATTTTTCGATGTTTGCAAATGTTGTATATTCCCTTTAAAGCTCAGATCTTAATTTTTACCTAAACCTTAGAACACACCCCTTGAAAAAAGTTATCTGAAATTGTTAGGTCTACATCTGTTTCAATTTCACACGGTGTTCATATTACATGTATAGGATATAGTGAAAATATATTACTTGTAAAGTTCTGTACTGCAGTTTTTGTAGATGTGGTCAGCAAATCTATATTGTCTTGGTAAATCACAGCTAAAATGCCAACATTTCACGTAAACATAATTTACGATGGACTATAATTTCAACCGACTCAAATGCTTCCAGCATGCAGTATCTATTCATACAAAGTCGTTCCCACATGATATTCCCCAGACACCATGAACAAAAAAATATAATTCGATACATAGAGTGCTGAAAAATAAAATGACCTTCTTGATCAACTCTGAAACGTCTATTGCAAGTTCCCTACAACTTCCCCGTGGAATAGTCAGACTACTTATCATTGAAAACATTAATAAAAATTGTTTGGAGAAGAGATAGAGAAAAAAAGGAAAAGCTATATAAAGGCACGACCAAAGGATTTTTGTTTTGAAACCGGATGCCAAATTCGTTTTTGCAAACGCTACACGGCACAGGCAAATGTGAATGGAGAAAGCAAGGCCATTGCAGGGCGGCATTGGAGAGAACGGTCAGAAGTGTTCATCGTCATGCTCACTGTATAGTCGCATCTTCATTTCCTGTGCATGTGTCGTCAATTTCACGGTAATAAAGGTTCCTGAAAGACTCACTGAATATTGAAAGACACTGAAAGACATTGTCCACTCAGCGAACAGAGCCGGCAGGAAATGGCAATGCCAAGTGAAGTCGAGTCTTTGAAATGTGAGAAGGGCATTACTGAAGCACTAATAGAAATGAAATATACTTATAAATTAAACCCCATTGTGTTTCTGTGCGGAACTATTGCAGCTGACGGGCCTTGAAATGTAAAATCACATCAGATGTTTTTAATGAGAGGTTGACGAATGTCTTTCAGAATTTTACTGGTAACATCTTCCCAGCATTTCAAAGCTTGGTTTCTTTTACACGAAATAATAGTTCAACAAGTCTGGAACAAAGTGAAATCTCGAGAAAATGGTTGTTGAAACACACACCTATTGAACCAATTTTGCGACTTGCCTGAAAAACTTATCTCATTGTTATAGCTGCACCAACAAACAAACAAAAGGAACCTTCATCTTTTGATGATGCGTCGTAGATATTTTACAAGCAGTATACTGGATAGAAAACACATGATTTAGTTCACCAGCTTTTTTCCATCATATTCCATTAAACCATCCCCTGCAGGTTTAACATTTAATCCGTCATTATTTTTTTTCCATCGAGGAGAGTAGAAGATCAGATCTACGGGGAAATCTCGGCCAGTGCTAAGAGTGCAAACATCTACTGGAACTACGGGCAACTTATCCCGTTGTATAACTCCCCCAGGCCGTGATGGGCTCCAATAACGGGGCCGAACATTCCCAATCCCCCGGGGATAACCATGGTAATTAAAATGTCAAGGGGGTCCCGCTCTATAGTGTTACCACGGATAAGATGAAAAAGTAGGAGTCTTTTGAGAGAGAATTTTAATCAGCGACGCCATAAAGGGAAATCTAGCTGTAGCCATGTGGTGTAGAATTTAGAAAAGAGACTCGGTGACTATTTTTCGCGTACTTCAATTCACGAGTGAACAGAGGTAGTGAAAATTGGTCGAAAATTGCACATCAAGCGAAAAATGGCGTAAAAAAGGCGTCAAGACAGGCAGGGCATTGGCAGCGATTTAACAGGTGAGCTAGAAAGGTAAGCACGGCAAATGGTTTTTATAATCAGAAAGAAAACCAATAGGTTGCAAGTGACGCTTGAGGGCGCTATAGTACCTCGGAGGTCAAAGAGCACTTTCTCATGTGAATAACATGTCAATTTGCCAGAATGACAACCAGTTGATTACATAACAGGTGTAACCTTCAATAGTAATAATGACACAAGAATAATACAATTCTGTAAACACTTAATGTAATGCTAAATGAATGTCACAAAAAGACAACAGATAAATACATATGGAAATAAATAGATGGTGTTGTAAGTAACTGTAAGGAAGTATTTTTCTTCTTGCAATATTAAACTGTTTTCAAAGTTGTCTTATTTCCAAAAGGAGAAATTTGCAGGGATAAAAACAAGCAGCAATTTCACACCTGACTCGAAAAGCTGATGACAATGTTATCAGATGGCCCCAGGGCATAATGTGTGGGCGATTGCAATTACTGCTTAAGAGGAACTCGGTGTTTTTTCTGTGCAGTTAAAGTCAACCATGGGAGCAAATATAGCCACCGTATATCCACAGGCGTACCCGGCGGGACCCAGCAAAATGTCTGGCCACTGATTCTACGAAGCTGCAGAGTCTCAAAGGAAAACGTTATTTCTCAGTCACAGATCCATTATCCCCCCTTATAAATCCTTATAAAAAACGACGACATCATAAAATCATATTTCTTTGACACCAACAGCCCGATGACAGCTAATGTATTTTTTTGCTTTAGGCTCGTGTACTGCGGTATCTATACGTTCGAAACAAATTGCTTGTGTTCTTGGGCAAGACACTTTACAGTAATTGCATCTTTCTCCCCTAAGGAATATGAATGGGTTCCTGTAAGCTTAGAATTCAGGACTGTGCTTTCTCGAACGACAGCAAAAACCTCATTTAGGACTTCCCTTGTCGATAGAAAAAGCAAAAAATAAAATGAACAACTTTTCTAAGCTCCACACGCCCAAAGTAGCGAAGCTCATTAGGATTCGCCCGAGGCCTGTAGACAAGATGTTTAGTTCCTGTACTCGACATCCCGAGGGACGGGTTTAAAGCTCTAATCTGCATGCATTCGGCATATGTTCACTTCAGACCCAATTGACGTACCGCAATTCATTCGCGGGGAAAACAACCGAGGCTTAAGCATTCTTGGTTCATCCTCGTCACGTATTTAGCATTTTACGACCTTCATGGAATGAAACATGAATGTTTTAGTATCTAACGGAATTAGCCTATAAAGTCGCGGTATTAGCGGCGGGGAAGGGAGCAGAGATCAAATACTGAACGTAGACTCCATTAAATATAGAATTGGATGAAAAATACCATATTCGCCTATTTCCTAATACATGTAGTTGATTGATTAGCTATATAGTTTTGAAATATGGCCACTTTTTCTATTCGTTTTGTCTCCGCCGAAAGGAAATTCGTTTCATGCTGGCGTTGGAATTTAGTCAGCGTGTATAAATTGTGACGATTAATGTAGTATAACTGTTAATTTTAACTGAAGACAATCTCGACATATTCCTTAAAAATCTCTTATATTGAAATACGAATCACAATAAGTACAGCCTGGATGCCTCAATCATTTGTAACAAAACACTACGTAAATAAACCAAGTTTATTTAAACCATATTCAAGGCCAATTAAAACTTTACATCACCCAGTAAACACTAAAACAAGACCAGACCAGGCCAGTAAAGCTGGTTCAAGAGCGCACAAAATTATATTCAATTGATTCAGAATGGCAGCGGCTATTCACTGGAGGTGTTCTCCATTCGCCTGATCTACGCAATGGGACGGATTTAGCCAATTCATTGATGTTACTGGCTAATGCTATATGATTGCACCGTCCGACTCACACGTGATAGCCAGCGAGTCAGTCAGTCAGTCAGTTAGGCAGTGATGAGTCAGTGACATAGGTACACTGAGAGGATCGCCAAAAATCTGGTCAGGGTGGGAAAAATAACGGTGTCACGTTGAATATCTGAAGGTTTGTGAAAAACACTTTAATTAAAGGGGATCCAATCTGGTTTACACTTGATGTGGTACTCATGCACATTTTGCGGTCCCAGTTCCGCCCCAACATTTGCGTAAATTGCACACACTCGTGCCAGATATGTTACACCGAAAGTGTAGAAGTTAATTACGCACGTGGGAAGTTTACAGCAGTGAAAATCTAAATTCAAGGATGCTTGAGGTTGCGAATTTCCTGCAAAATATCAGGGCAAAACCTTGTTTTTGACGCCGGAAAATCGTCTTTACACTGACGAAATAACGCGAGCAAAACAACAATAAGTGTGATCTAGTTCTGTGTTAATGGTACTTTAATTCTGAAATGATTCTCCTGGATGCTCCCAGTTCGACCAAAATTAAAACCGAAGTGCAATGAGAGAAATGTAAGGCAGACGACCCCGACGACCTCATACATTAAAATTTAGCCAATTCATTGACGTTACTGGCTAATGCTATATGATTGCACCGTCCGACTCACACGTGATAGCCAGCGAGTCAGTCAGTCAGTCAGTTAGGCAGTGATGAGTCAGTGACATAGGTACACTGAGAGGATCGCCAAAAATCAGGTCAGGGTGGGAAATATAACGGTGTCACGTTGAATATCTGAAGGTTTGTGAAAACACTTTTATTAAAGGGGATCCAATCTGGTTTACACTTGATGTGGTACTCATGCACACTTTGCGGTCCCAGTTCCGCCCCAACATTTGCGTAAATTGCACACACTCGTGCCAGATATGTTACACCGAAAGTGTAGAAGTTAATTACGCACGTGGGAAGTTTACAGCAGTGAAAATCTAAATTCAAGGATGCTTGAGGTTGCGAATTTCCTGCAAAATATCGGGGCAAAACCTTGTTTTTGACGCCGGAAAATCGTCTTTACACTGACGAAATAACGCAAGCAAAACAACAATAAGTGTGATCTAGTTCTGTGTTAATGGTACTTTAATTCTGAAATGATTCTCCTGGATGTTCCCAGTTCGACCAAAATTAAAACCGAAGTGCAATGAGAGAAATGTAAGGCAGACGACCCCGACGACCTCATACTTTAAAAAAATCCCGAAATTAATCTGTGCAATACTAACTGCATGTTGCTGCTATAGTTTTTGTTTGGCCTCTCTTCGTTCATTAATAATAATAAAAGAGAACATTTATATAGCGCCAAAATCGTCTAATAAAGACGCTCAAGGCGCTTTACAAGTTTAAAAAAATAAACTAATACTATAGCATTATATAAAAAAGAAAAAGAAAAAAAAGAGTAACTGTAACGTTAAAATGTTTGAAAATGTTGATACAAGGAATAAAAATGTCAAAGATGTTCAATGTTCATTGAATAGTTTCCAGTTGATTCTTTGAAATGTGAGGTGCTGTGGTCCGATGGTTACGGGTGTTCGACTCGTGTGCCGTGGTACATGGATTCGAATCCTGACCGTGGGAATGGTGCTTGTGCTCATGAGCAAGGCGTTTTACCATTATTGCTTCATCATTCGCCCGTAGGTCCCGTGTGTTGTGTAATGCACGATAAAGAACCCGGTAACACTTATGGCTAAGAGAAGGGGTTTGCCCTGGTGTTCTGGCGATGGCTGCAATATGCGCCGCAGCAACTTGTAAACCCTTATAAGGTGCTATATAATGGGTCGCATATTTCTCATAAACTTCATTTACCTGTCTTTAATAATAGACATAATCTCCAGCGCTTTGAGTACCTCATTGTTGGTAGATACGTGCGGATAACACTCCGGTATTTCCGGTGTAGCATGAATTCAGGTTTTATGAAATACGGACTCATTGGTGGTATTGCGCAAGCTCATGCATAGATAATTAGGAGAGGGACCGGTCACGTGAGAAGGTTTAACCTATAAAAGGAAAAAAGAGTCCGAATTTCATACGAGTCCGATTTTCATATGACACCAGTATTGAACTGTCAAACCTTGACTAGCAAAGCTGAAACACAGCAACTCAGCATGAAGCGCGGTCGAAGATCAAAGGTTTCTCGGTCGCTTGGTGGCAGCAGACGTGTTCGTGTGATACTGAGCATGCGCAACATGGCACACAAACTTTGCGCTTGTACTTCCACCGTGCAAACAGGACGTTGGGAAGGGCTGATCTCTTTGAGCTCTAATTAGATAGATTTTGCATTACCTGTGACGTAGCACGCAGCACACAAATGCGCTACAGCTGTTTATCGTACGTAGGGCGCTATAGCTGGGTGCACACCTGAAAATAGGCCTAAACCCATCCGCCGAGCTCATGAATAAAAACATTCCCTCAAAGTATTCTATATTAAAGAGTTCTGAGAGCCATCAAATTGGGGAATTGAAGAGATATGACAATGAACCTCTGGCCCGGACTTGGGGCTTCCAATTCTCGAAAGTGGCTCTATTTTGCCATGTTGCGGAGGGATCGTTTTTCAAGATGGCTACTTTTCCGCTTTGGGAAAAAATAGGGGTCGTCTTCTTTGGGTGAGAATATCTCGAAAAGTCAATGGTCAACCCACCAAAATAATAAAAAGAAAATGAAAGATGACATATCATCATTTTTCTGTGCAGCTTAAATACCTATACGAGAGATCTGAGTATTTAAAAAAAAAGAATTTTCAAGTGTGGGCATTTAGCACTGGTGTCTATGGGACTTTTATTACAGGGGTACATCCAGCTGCCTGCGAAGGTAATTAAGTTACCCATAATGCCATCCGTACTTCCTTCACAAGATTCTGTGAAGCGGCATCAGCCCTTCCCAACGCCCTGTTTGCAGGGCGGGGGTACGAGCGAACAAAACCTTCAACTGCAATGGACATTCCAAGGATTGATGAAGGCTAGGCTACGTCAATACAAGGCAACTTAAGCACCTCAATTTACACCCCATTGTCAGCGACCACTCAAATCAAGTCAAAATTTGACTCAAGAAATTGAACTCCACATTTTAAATATGATTATAGTTTACTGTGTTGCTCTACTTTTTTTGTATCTGATTGAAAAAAGCATCTGTTCAGTATAGTGTTCTTTAGAATTTGTCCGGCTTATATGTCACATGCATAAGCAGTATAGTACAAAATGGTAATTATCAAAGGGAGAATATTTCATTGAAATTCCATATTCAAATGCCTCAGCTTTTCGAGTTAAAAATGGCAATAGAAGTCATAAATATTTAACAATTCCAAAAGATTGCATGAAGCCAAAAGGATTTTTCAGTCTGCCTGTCTAGATTATAAATAAATGTTTATGAAAGTACAGTTCAAACCCTGCTTAGCCATTACTGCAGAAAAATACTTGATCTTGTCATACAAAAGAATTCTTTAACTGTGTCAATCTCTAGAAAAGAGTGTGCTCTTGGGCTAATATTTTGTGTAGATCCAATTTCTCTCCGATCCTGCCTGTTGAATGAGTTATATTAGACGCTCTCTGTAAACATCCGGAGGGAAACGCAGCCTTTAATCGCTTCATCATCTCTGCACTAGTCTTTCCCTCCAGTCGTGGCAAAAGGTAACATCTCCGCTGCGCAGTTTAATCGACGCCCTTTCCCCCTTGTTTACAGCCGGAGTCCGCGCAGACAATTTCATCAAACACTGACAGCCTGGAGCTGCGTCGATGCGGAGACGTTAGCGTGATTAAAGGCAGCTAGTTTGGCCCAATATTTCGTATGGTACAAAAGCACCCGAAATGAAGACGCGACAACTTTCCCTAGCCTTATATCCCTTGTGTCTTTCCTCATCTAAAGAATGATATCCTAAATATTCTCAATCGCCTTGTTTAACCACTCCACAATCTTTTTTCCCCAATTGTCAAGGGTATCGGATTTTTTTCTTTCGATTTGGCCTTTTATGCAAAAGCTGTTTGGCATCGCCATATTTGCAAATTGGATCTGTTCTTACTGCGTTCACCACATTTGCATTTGCATAGATACTCATCGTCAAAGGAATAGCATGATAATGGAGAAACCAGTGTGATGTTATATTGTGAAATCGCATGAAACAAGCTACACGCGGAAACCCAAAATCGGGAAGCTTAACATCAAACGAGACTAGTCGGGTGGCTTTGACGTACGTAAGAACAGCGCTAATACTATCTGAGTCATACGTCTGGAAACGTGACGATTACGAATCTCTTCATGCAGTGCACGCACGTACATGTCCACGATGAAATGGCTGTTGAATCATTGATGGGATATGTGCAAACACGCTCGACCTTGGGTTCTCAGCCCCCGCCAATTGTCAATATTATTTCTGCAATTGAAAATCAATTTTAAGCAATTTAGCCAGATAAGTCAGAGGAACCAATATATGACTCCTGCGCCGCTACCACACCAAACATAGGACTGAGCCTCGTGTAGTGGGGCCTTCATCAATGTTTGTATAGTGGTAAAGCAATTTCACTACATATAGGTGTAGAGGGTAGGGTTTTTTTTTCGTAAAGAAATTCTAAATGCAACCGATATTTTCGTGCAGCTATATCAAGTGAAAAATTGCAGTTTTCTTTGAAGCATTTTACTTGCAATCTCCAACTTGTTATTCGGACTCACTTTAAAGGCTGTTATTTGTTTCAAAAAATGCCAACACAGAATCACACCATTCTCAAATGTATGAGCAAACTATATCAAAAGCTACATGCTGATCAAATTTGAAGCTGAATTCCTCGTTCATCAATGAACATTCACCTGAAAAGACCCCATAAGGTTTATTTACAAACCAGTGACAATGTACGTACCTTGTCTTTCCCCGTCCAAGCTTAAGTTTTCCGACAGCACAAGTAAGTGAATTTACCCTTCACGCTATGATGCTACCATGCAAAACCCAAACAGGTTGACAGACGCAGTACATGTGGTTTACACGTCGACACTACGCGGGCAAAACTCCTAGTAGCAAGCAGGGAACACTGTTAGCAAATCTAAGATTTCACACTTCGACTCCTGAACTTAAGACCTCGACAGCAGTAGGGCTTTGCATCCAAGGTCGTCGCGTAGAAACATCGAATTCACGCATAAGGTGATGAAAAGTTGTTGAGCACGAAATTGAAATATTAAAGTGAAGATGTCTGTCAATTGAAAGTAGCACATTTTCCTTTTCAGACTGTTTGCACTCTTCCCACTGTCACTTTTGTGGCACATTTTGTTACGAGGTAGCCAGAAATCAACCCCTACTGTTCATTTTCGCAGGTAAAGCCGAAGACAAATCCGCCAAATTCCAAACGCCGAAATCATGCTGTGATATTACCTTGTAGTTAAGCCATCTATTCCATAAAGATTTACCACTAGGCCCTATATACAAAGGTTACTAGAAAATGGAACTGACTGAGCAACCCGGTGCCAGGGCCATTCATGATGGCGAGACGCCATTTTGTGCATTCATCAACCTGCCCTTGGAACCTTATTAGAGACGTACACACTCTTATTCTGACAGTCGTAGAATTAGTAAGCGGCTTAGGGTTGAGACGCCTGCACTCTTATTCCGACAGTCGTAAGGATTCACAAGTGGCTAGGCTAGCTACAAAGTTCAAATACCCAAAAGCCCGGACTAATTCCGGATACATTTTCACTTACCTAGCCTAGCTATGCCACTCGATTCCATGTTTTGACAAGAGTCACGTGACAGGCTGGTCAGAGTGAACACATGCTCTGTTTGTTTTGATTTCGTATGGTTTCATATTTCTGACACCTGCGGGAACAGAAAATGAGACTTTTTTATGAACAGTATGAAGGATATGCGATACAGTATAGTCTAGTTTCACGCTGCACACGATACATTTAATAGGCACTATGCAAGTGCCCTAACGCGGGTATAGTTATGCAGTATAACAAATTAATGATAAAGGTTTGGTGGAACAACATTGATGTTTGCCATAATGTTTGTTAATATTGTTGTAGTACTCTCGTACTCGGTACTCGTACTCAAGTACTACTCGAGTACTTTTTTTTTTTAGAGTACACGTACTCGGTGACATGTTGAAATTGTACTCGATCATCAAAATACTCGTACTCGAATAGCATGCATGCAGTACTCGGAAAAATGGTATAGCTTGACTTACCACGGCCTTATTTATCAATACTTTCAGTTTGAAATGGTTGATTGGCTTGCGGAGAAATCGAAGTTTCCTGATTTTTCTCTGTGCACGTCCGGAACACATTTAACAGCTAGCCGTGAGTGGGTCTGACTGGGCCTGGGCCAATTACGCACAATGAACCATTTACCGTATGGCCGTATGCGGAAATAGAAGTACTCGTACTACGGTACTCGTAATCGTAAGTACATGTACTCGTACTCGGAGACCTGTTCTTGTACTCGGAGGTACAAGTACCCGTACTCACACTCGGTAACCTAAGTACCTGGCAGTACTCGGTACTCGGAAAAAGGTACTCGACTAAAACACTGATTATTAAGTCGAATAAGGTACGCACGTCGCCAGCAAACGAAAAGATTTGAGCGCCCTTTCTAATGCGGCATTGAGTACTGATTTCCAGCTGTTAGGTAATAGGTTTACTATAACGACATATCAATATACTAATGTGTCATGGCAGTTATCAAAGGATAAATCTGTCGAAACGGGATTTCCAACGAAGAAATTGCAACACTTGAAAAATGTTAATCGCATTGCCCGCGTTTCTTGACAATCCTCCAAACAGGAGAACAGTCGCAGATTGGCAAGTCGCCATTACGTTAGCCGACTACCGCCGCAATATAAGAAGATTTCGATGACACTTAGGACAGCAACCACTTCATTACGTGCATTATTCATCGTGGCTCTCAAGAGGATGGTTGAAGTGTGCAATTAACTTGTTTCTCTGAGTCGACTCGAAAGCTTGGGTAGTCACAACTGATTAAAATCGCGTGTTCGATTCGCAGTCGGTGCTACTCAGAAGTGATGTGAATTGAAGTCGAAAGTGGAATATGATTAATTGAAAAGTTGGAAGGTGAGGGAAGTGGCCCAGTTGGAAAAAATAAACACATTTCGTCTTTTTTTATTTGTCAAGGCATTGGATCGGGCTAGCAGTTATATTGCCTGAACTTCCACACTTGAGCTACGATCTCTACCAATAATATCGTCACCGTTTTCACGAAGAGCCACATATGTCAAAAATTACCAATTTTTCGATTTCGATTTTTTTTCTCAATAGTTTGCTTTAAAACAATGTACTTAACCATTTTGACATGTTTCTCTTAGGCCAAAAAAAAAAAGTCTCCGGTTTCTGGTATGCGCGCGCGTCGCCGTAGCCATGCGCGTCGGCAAAATGAAAACTTTTTTTTTCAATGAAAGATGATGCCTCAAAACCGCCAAACTCACTGGTTTGACTGGAATTCTGCTGCTGCGCAATTTCAACGTGTTTTTAGATGGGGTTATGATCGAGAATAAGCTTTATGTGGCCTCTCTGGACTCCCATATATTTGCACTAAGTTTAGTCGGGCACCATTTGCAGTCACCAGCCGACATTTGAAGCAAAAAAAAATGGTCAAAAAAAAAAAGTTAAAAAAAAAAAAAAAAAGCCGCGTCGCCGCACCACTTTTTGGACAAGCTCCATACCAGAAACCGGAGACTTTTTTTTTTTGGCCTTAGCAAAACATCATTAATTTCCAAGTTACATGAATGTTGCTAGGGGCAGAAATCTCAATAAATGCATTTTTTTCACGAAGAGCCACATAGATTTTGGCCCTTTGAACGCGTACAAAACCCATTGCACGGAAATACGTAAAAGTGGGTCAACTGAGATTTCCGTTTTCTCGAAGAGCCACATATCTTTACTAATTAATTTTCACCCATTAACTGCTGTATTAAGTCTAATTACTGGGTTCATGTAAAGATACAGCTCTCATAAAATCGTGTGATGGTTTCCTATCTGCACAAAGTTGTTGCAAAGTGGTATCTTTTGCAGTTTTAGAATATGAGAAACCTCTTTTGCGATTATCTCGAAAACGCATTTTCTTCAAAATTCACAAACGTGGCTCTTCGTGAAAACGGTGACGATATGACAATACAACAGTCTTGTGGTAATGTATACTGATCTAGAAGAAAATATTCGACGTGTACACAATATCCAAAACCTTGCGCCGCTCCCCGATTTCAGTGCACCTAGCTGAAGTGGGTAAATTAAGAATGTTGGGGCCTCGGAAATTGGGGAACAGGGTCATGGCTGCCTGGGAAATGTAATTTATAAGCTTTGCATTCGGCACTTTGTCTTCTGAATGTTCGTCTGGCTGATTGTCACCTGGAGGGATATCCGTTAATGTCAAAGACACCGCATCGTACTTCTACTATATTTGTCTTCAATCAACTGATGATAGCACTGCCCCTAGTCTTATAAAAAGAGACCACAAAAACGCTTCAGGCTTGGCAATCTACTTCAACTGTTTCAACACGAACCCTGACAATTTGTTTTCTTTATCACAAAGCCGGCCGTAGAAATAGAAACGTTGAATCACCTTAATTTGTTTCAATGAATGGATTTTGCTTCAACGGAAAGTGAGGAAGATGTAGGCCAGCCAAAGTTTCGCTCAAGGGGCTACATTGGTTTACGAAACACGGCTTCGTCTTGGCCTCGGATTCATATGAAGCCTGCTACGCTCAAACAATATACCAACCAGTTGTCTTGTTTGAAAGAAAAGTGTCTCTATTGAAGGTACAGGACAAAAATTGTACTTTAGTCTGTCAAGTTAGGGGACTAAAATCATGAAACCTGAGTCTGAAGCCCAAACGAACATGAAGCCAAGATTTCGCAAACAATTTGATTTTCCTTTCAAAGGTTCAATCAAGACAGGCGGCCAGTGCGTGGATTCTTTACACACCCTATTCGTGGTTTCTGCCCACTATGTAATACTTTAACTAAATATCCTTCTCAATCAATTGTTATTTGGAGGTGCGACATGTGGGAGAAAAGTGCTCAAACATGGGCTTCCCATGACACGCTACTCAATGAATACAAAATAGACTCACCTAATTGCCTCGAATGCGGAAATGTTACCTTTTCCAAGATTAACTCGAGGTGAGCAAAACGCCCGCGCAAGTCTCTAATTTTGAGCCGTGTTCACCATCGGCGCATGCGTGCTTTATCATTCACTTGAGACCAGTGTATCGCCGTACCGGAATCGGGAACTTTAAATGTGTGGCTACGGCTCCGATTTTTGCCCGAGGTGAATAGTCATAGCCGTATATACAGCAATGCCGGTTTGGGACACAGCCTAATATAGAACACTGCATGTCCTTGATAGGGAAGGTGGGCGACTAGTCACAAGTATCTAAGTTAATAGGTCAAGCATGGAGACAACCGAGGTCGGCCGACACCTTTTTTTCGCACCTGCCGTTGAGACAAGTTAAATAGTGTAGTCTTATTATGCAGAGCAAGTTGGCCCTGTATCCCCGTGGCCTTACAATGTGACAAAAAGAAGGCTAAGGGGTGACTAAAATTCATACTTTGAGAGTTAGATGTCCCACGCGAATACTGCGATGGCTGTGGCATTCTATTAGAATGTGCGAAGTTGCGATTTTCCCATGTGAAGTAAACACAGGTTATACCCTAGACCAATAATGTGGCAAACATAGGATGAGAACTCTGAGAGACTAAGGATATTTTGTAGTGTTAATAAAAATCAAAACAACCGGTTTTAAGGCAAATTCTTGATTACTTAATTAGGATTTGACTCCAAAACAATACGCTCGGAGAAGGTTCACGCGAACATCCCGCAAAACTTGGGGTTTTAAGGCCTAGCATACACTTCCCAGTGTTGAATTGTTCTCATTAATTGCCGGTTAAACAAGGTCTTTCTAGCGATGATATTATTGTCGTTTTCGAATTTCAAAGACGATGTGGGGCAAATATTGGCATTCAAATGCATTGTCGTGTGCAGGTGTAACACAATGCTTTGACGGATATCAGATTTATGGCTAAGCCTGCACGATTCACTCAAAAGCTAAACCTCCAGAATTAAGAAAGAAGCTGTAAGTCCTTCAAATCCAACCAACGATTCACTATCTCAAGGGGATTGACCAATGCTTTTGCGCCCACGAGATATTCCCGCCAGTAAGCCACAACAAATCCACCCAACAAGATGCCTACATTTCGCGAAGTAAATTCAACCAAAAATAAACATTTTGTGCTGTCGTTGAGAACTGAAGTCGCCCAATCCTAAAAGCTATCGAAGGAGGTCGAGTTCGAGGTTTGCATGCAAAATGTTTTGCTATCGAGGTATTTTGACTCCATCTACCAGGATCCTGTATATAGATACACCTAGGCCTACGGCAAACATAAAACTTCTGAGTATGACTCTGAATCAAAACTCACAGACTAAAGTCCTACAATACTGTTCTTATTTTTGGAAAATTTAATTCTTTTTATTTTGTAATGTCCCTTTGCCATGGCGAGCCTAAATAGTAATTTTTTTTGCATGAGTGTGGTGGTCAAGATATTTTGATATATATTTTACCTTTGAATGCCCGTTTGGACTGATTTGAAATATTTCTCTTGAGTCAGTAGTATTAAACCAGTGGCGCGTAAGATACATTTTCTGAAGTTTGAGAGACTAAACGAATTTCCAATGATAAATCAATTTTGTCCTTTATTTTTACCAAACTGAAATTTAGCACAGCAGAAAAAAAGTTAAAAGCACTCCTTGATATTTCAGCACGTTTTATTTGACAGAATAAAGGATAACAGACTGCAGTCTTCGCATTTGACAAGTTCTTTTGAGAGTTGAGGTTGTAAGGATGCAAACAAACCGATCAAGTTTAGGCACCAAGTACATGCTATTCAAAGTTATTATTTTTTTTGTTCAAAATCGATCGCATTTGAGGAATGTGCACGCCATGCGTCAGCGGCAAATTCCGGGATTGGCTTTTGACAAACCAAGTCGTGACTAACAGCTCTTGTCAACAATTTGCCGCAGATCTAGTTTCCGAACCAGCAAGAATTCGTAGAGAATTTAAAGGTCAAACGTGTCATCTACCGGACACAGCCTAGTATTAAGGTTACCATTTTGTGACATATTTAATAAAGATGTCGATGAAAGATTCCCATACCGGGTTAATTTAAGTGTCTATATGAGCCATACTACTGACAAAGGGATTCAGGCTCTTTTGGATGATAAGATGCCTTTTGTGTTATGTTTTCTCTTTGTAATACATTGTGAGCAAATAAAGAGTTTTCACCGACTACATTTTCAACCAAATACCTTTTACTTCTTATCCTAAAAAGTAAAAACAATGAAAAAATTGACACAAACCAACTCAAAGGGATATAAAAAAAAAACTCGAACATAAGATGATAAGATGCCTTTTGTGTTATGTTTTCTTTTTGTTTACATTGTGAGCAAACAAAGAGTTTTCACTGACTACATTTTCAACCAAATACCTTTTACTTCTTATTCTAAAAAGTCAAAACAATGAAAGAATTTACACAAACCAACTCAAAGGGATATAAAAAAAACCTCGAACAAAAACTATTTATGCGATATCGATCAGTGGTTCAGTGCAATAAGTTGTATGCCATCAATCCATCGAATCCCTGTTTACAACCTTGTTGTGCGGTACAGCTATAAAATGCCCCGATTCTACATAGGAGATGTTTCTATTTTGGGAATCTGAAACACGTATGAAAAATAGTTTCCGTGCTTTCAGTGATCTAGTCAGGTAACACCTACCTATATGATCCAGAGACAGATCATATCTGATTGGTGAACGCAGTGCGTAGGTTTCTGATAGTCCAAGTAATTGCCAATCAATCATCATGCATTACTCTCCTCCTGACTAAAGCATTCCAGGTATTTATCCCACGTGTTTGAGAAACTGGGTAAACCAGGTGAACTTGTTAAGTTCCAAATACAATATTCCAAGCATGCTTGGCACGGCAAAGTGGTGACCTGCGTAGGTTTATACACCACGCCAAAATGTATTCCGTTCCGGGTTGGCTGGGACACCCGATCCGCATCGGATGGCGAGTCCGGAGTTTAATAGAACATGTCAGAGCTGTGTCGGGGCCCATTTTACGCTGTGCTGGCATGTGCCATTGTAACCGCAGCTGGTGAGATACGGTTAACCTGCATTCAATATCGCCACTTGCATCCCCCATTTATGGCGCGTCTCTCTATTTTGAAAAGACAGAGACGATATTGAAATCAGATTGAATCGTCAGTTGACGCATTGTTAGTTGTCAAAAGATCATCAAATAATAGCAGGTAGCTTTGCAGAAGTAAGCAATACCCATGTGCGTATATCCACCTGCCTTAAGGGGGAAATTGAAATGTACCTCAAATTACTGAAGAAACTGTTCCAAATGGGGATCGAATAACGATGAATTTGTGAAAGTATACAGCCCTATCGCTGTTTACCCTTCGCATAAAGGTAAATCTAATTTGGCGTCTTGGGAAAAAAAAATGACAGTTAAAATATAAATAACCATGATGCCATGCGTGTTCGCACAGCGGCTGAATTTCCCACAGATGTCACAAATTGCCTTTGTCGTCTTCTCTGACTTCTTTAAGCAAAGAAATACATTTCAAAGAATTCATTTTTGACCCAGTGTTCACTGATGCCTTCTGTCATTTGTCAAACCCCTCTTAATCCATTACTGTTTCTTTTCATCAAGTTAGAGGGCTTTTACCCTCATTCTCGACAATCGACGCGAGGTGAAAAGGACGAAATGTAATTACGAGAAATCCGTGCTTTGGCGGACGAGAACTGTCATCATCTATAAGATCAGAACACGAGTCCGATTGCTTGACCTCCTCCATTTTGCATTCAAAACTCCCTTGGTAATGGAGAAAAACTCTTTACAGAATTGCCCAACGCGTGTATGAGTAGCAGATATGAAATAGTCCAATACATAAAACGATATAAGGTCATACAATGTGAATAGAACACCCGTTCTACTCTCCAGAGACTCAAATAGAGCATTTTTTATTTCTCTCCGATATCAGTCCTCTATATGATTTGATTGTCTCTATGCATCTTATACAGCTCCAGTTTTGGGATTTGCAACATAGCCGACTTGACTGTATTGGCCGTGTGTCCAGGCTCAAGCTTAGGGAGCGATCTCATCTACACAAGCTTTTGATTTCACCCATTAAACATGGTTTGGTTTCTTTTAATTCATTTCGTGCCTGACAAGTTAGTCTCGGTTTTACCTTTTCTCTTCTTTCTGACGGTGTTTCTTTTCCCCCCTGTTATTAAAATACACTCTGTTCTCAAGCAATCAAGTCGTGTTGCTATAAGCTGTAACACTTTTTTGTATTTAGGCTGTAATCCAAAAGGCTTTTTGGGTCATCCAAACGAGCCTTTACTGTTAGCCAATGGGAAGATTGAGACTTGTCAAATTTGACCTTAAAATAGAAAAGCTTAGGTTCTTGGGGTAAGATGCATGCATGGTTGTCGTGGATAATCAAACAGAAGCTTTTTTTTTCAAGTTAAGATTATCAACTGAAAAAGGACCGACGCGTGTTTAGACCGTAGTGATTAGTCAGCTCTCAAGACATAGAGAAAAAATTATGTTTCTGACTGCACGACTTTGTTATGAAGTGCTCTTATTATGAGCGATTAGCAATACGCAGGGCGCCACCAAGAGTGAGCACGAAGGGGCGATATTCGTGGTGCATTCTGGGGAAAAGTCAATATCATTGCGAGGAAACGGTCGGGTATGCATTTTGGCAAAAACAAAAATGTGTAGCTTTTTTGCGGAGGGGCTTTGTAACACATTTTGTTTTATGTGCTACATCATGATAACAAAGGATAGGTGATAAGAATGACCGGTGATTAGACTTTTAAAGACAAGAAAACAGAATGAGGATCATGAAGTTCAGATCTTGACAAATGAGGCTTTCGGACTTTTATGATTCGGAAATTACTGCCATTTGGTTTTTGCTGTTTGACGCATTGTGTAAGGCCTTTGCCAAGCTCATTTTAAAAACCAAATGAAGTTCAACCTACGGTTCAGCTGTCCGCTCAGGTTTTTGTTGGTGTCTTATAACGCCCATCCTGCGGTATAGTCCAAGGTCACTGTGTGCACCTCTCTCATTACACTCCGTGAACGAATTTAACGTGTTAACATCTATTTTATTATTTATATCTACGTTGATTAATCCTGAATTGTATAACCACATGAAGTCTTCTTTGTGATGGGGACAGACCTATAGTACAAGCTTCGTCCTGGCTTGTCTGACTTTCCCACACTATATTATTTATGGATTCATAAATACCTAAGACAGTTTACGCATTCCTATTGGTCGAGAGCCCATCACGTGGCCAGTCTTAAACGGATGATAAAGACATGGCTAGCTGGTCTTAAACACTTTTCCAGTGTCACAATAAAATGTGGACTCCTAAAAATCCAGTGCCTCTTATCGTTTCATTGGTTGAACGTTCACAATCCTCACGTAGGCATGCGCAACACTACCAGGAAGTTAGAATTTTATAGTTCTAAATTCAAAACCCAACGCACCAGGTGCGTTCTGCGCGACATCGCGTAGAACATGATACGCGCGCGTCAATCTCCATAAAAGGGTTGTTTACATCTTACTCGCCAGCTGAACACTCCATTATTTTGCAGGAGGGATGTTTCAAAAAGCATAAAGTGAATTTGTTGAACAAAATCGGGATGTTTTGAACGAATTATATGATTTTTTTTTACCGAAAAGGTATTTATGAATGGGAATAAATATGTGCTCCGTCGGTATTTATCACTCTGTTTAATACCACTTAGAGTCTGGGTGCTGATAATTACCCTCGCCTCCGGCTCGGGTAATTATCAGCACCCAGACTCTAAGTGGTATTAAACAGAGTGATAAAAACCTCCGTAGCACACATTTATTCCCTTAAAATAAGACAATACGACTAAACAGCCATTAGATCGACCTTGATAATGTATTTTAATAATTAATTATATGGCAATAATATGAAGCATACTCCATTGAGGGTGAGGCTGTAGCTTGCCCCTTCATTTGAAATGTCTTTAGATCGCTGCTGACACTCGAGGGGACACTTGACAATGGTGTTCTCTATATTATGTTGTAGATTCTCGAGGACTTTAGGGATAACATCAGTTCGGCCGGGCGTGACAGGTTTATCCCTTCGCAAAGCCACTGATTATCATCAGCCCTATCTCCTGCGTTGACGTCAGGGCACAAGACGCAGATACAAATATACACAGGCCAAAGGAGGGAGGATGTGAGTATGAGGAGTTATTATGAAATAGAGCGCAGATCAGGACTAGGGGCAGAGAAACCACGAGATAAATCCACCTGAGAATCTTAAACCCGGATTATCAAAGGAAATCAGTTGTTGGATCATACTCTTACTACAGTATGGGGGCCTCACGGCGAAAGGAATCACATTCATGTTTCCTATTTTCTTTGTTTTAAAAAGTCACATTAGCGCATCATAAAAACACCACATTGTTGAGTACGTAGGTGGAAACCAATATTACAGTCAAGTGTACGTATATGCCAAATGCAAAAATCAGGCCTGTTCAGTATAATTGTCAACCTTCAGCATGACGTCCTTCCTCCAAGCCATCGGTAACAACCTCTTAAATTTGGTAATTAAATTATGCAGGTTAGTAAACGTCGCTGGAGAGATGCCTAAAAAATAGACAAGGATGATCAGATGGAAATATCTCTAGGCTAAATATCTGCTTGACCATTCGCATTGTAATTCGCCCAGTCCATTTTTAATTAATTGCATAGGTAACGTTAGCACGATCGTCTGAAATAATTCATCATGATCAAGCGACAGTGACCTCAACTCTAGCCCTTGGGGCGCCCTTGAATGCATGACGTCATCATGACTTCCCCCAGGCATCTGCAATTGATTTCTCTCCATGGAAGTTGAAAATGAATAATAATGATATTGATTTCATAAGTCGATCTCTTATTATGATTAACTTCAAAGGTGACTGACCGCAAAAAGCAGCTACCGTAATTTTTGTTTAATACAACGTGAAAGTGAAACCATAATGAGATGCATTATATCTTTAATCATAATAAGAAATAGGCCCCACTGGGTAGTTTTTGAGGGGAATTTTGTGAGAATGTCCCCGGTTCCTAAAAAAAAAACTTGTGAACGCCTCTCACTGATAAAAAACTAAAAATCCTCGTGGGAATTTGCCTCATCTGATGAAGTCCCACGAACTTGAATAAGGTCATCATCTTGCGTCAAACACGGGTCATACAACCTAAAACGAGGCACTCTCCAAATAATGCATGTACTTCAAGATTTGTACATCCGTGGAATTTAGTTTTACCTTTTTGGAACTTTATTATTTACAATTTGTTTTTTATATTATGCAAATTCACCACTGATACAAAATATTATGCAAATTCACCACTACACTGCGGCTACAAACGGTAACAATCTCTCCAAAATCTGCGCAAGACACTGGGATTGAAAGACTTTCTAATCGGTGAGATTAGATAACACCCGTATTATAAGAGACTCTTATGGGCTACAGTTGATTTCCATCTGATGGTATCTCGGTACCTCCTTTTCCTACATTAATCGACCGTAGTAAGGGATGTCAGGCATCCCGTCAGACGAGCTCAAAGCATGGTCGGTCAATTTGGCCGTAATTCAGTGACCGTGTGATTATACTGATCATTGACTGACCACTGACCGGAGATGGCAACAGACACAGTGTTACAATGATCGCCATATTCTGCCTCACTCTAACATGTTGAGAAAAATTTAACGCCATGAGTTTATATTTGCCATTTGCTATTAAAAACAACTCCTTTGATTAGTCACTTTAGAGTGTGACATCGATGCTTTATTTAAGTATTAATAAGGATACCATAGCAACGTGTGAGCATTTAGTTTGATTTGTCAATTTTGTTTGTTTTTTTTTTATTTTTTTTTTTTTCTTTTGTTTTTTGTTCTTGTCTGTTGTTTGTCTGCTTATATGGTGCGGGTTACATAATATAATAGTAATAAAAATTGATTTGTTTTTTTGACCCCTGATATCATATTTTATATATATCGTCTTCGGATGTTTTTTTCATTTCATTTTATATTATGTCTGTTGTCTGGCCCCCTACACTACACACTTACACTTATACAGTGTCGTCTTTGTGTGTGTTTTTTTTTTATTTTGTATTTCGTAGCTTTCATACATTTTTGTTTAGTTTTTGTTTTTCATACCGTGTTTGTTCATTGTGCATTGTTTTGGTCGAATAAATAATAATAATAATAATAATAAAAACGACAAATCCATTTCAGTCCTGCAGCTAATACAGTTCAAGTTCACCATAATTCACAGCAGTATTTTCAGTCTCTTTTCCGGACCCGGCTGTCCATCATGATGTAATAGGTCGGGTCTACGTATACGGCGCGTTTCTTATATTTATGGCAGTAACTGAGAATACAGTTTACATGAACGAGAATGAAATGGAAATAACCGGCGTAGCCTTGACCGCCGAGGAAGTCAGAGTGAAAAAACTGGGTCTGTTGGTAGCGCTATTTGATGCAGTTAATGTGTATTGTGACGTGCATATTGAAATCGATGGAATATGGCGTCTAACTGATCAAAATGAACGACACGAGCGTGACTGGTGCAATATTTTTTTTCATTATTGTTATTTTTTCCAGCCAAAAGCGGATAACCGTAAATTACAGGCTGAGTAACAAACTCTTGTTGTGAATTTGTACGAAAAAAGTATGTAGCCTATTTGAACATTTTCCTCGGACCATCAAACGTTGATCATCATGTCTTCAGGACATTTTCCACGAATACCATTTTCAGGATATATTTAACAACTGGAAGATACCATATTCTAACAATTGTGTTCATATTATTTCTGTGTCTCAATATTCTGGTATTGAACTTTAACTTGATTGTATATTTGGGGTTAGCTATATATCACCCCTATTGGATTCGACTGGGATGGCCCTCCAGTCATCGCTAAAAGTCCTTTTTAAAGTTTTCGCATGTAAATGTGCAGTTGTTGAGTGGGAAATATTTTAAAATCGAAACTGAAGCTGAAACGAGTAAATTCTCTAAGCACCGGTCTCTGGATTGTCCATCTTCTAAAACCACTACGCTGACAAAAAGTAAAACATGAGTCCAACCTGAGCATTTATTAGGTATGGTATATCGGGCTTTGACATCGCCAATTACAAGCAAAAAGTTAAAGCAATCACAAGGGAGAATTGTATTGCAGAGATAACCTTATGTTTTTCCAGTACTTGGCACTTTTCGATGCAAATTATCTATTCACTTTCTTCAATAATAACGGTTTATTGCTGCATTAGTGATGAGCAACTTCTCATGCAACACAAATTCATTTTGCCGTCAGACCAAACATGTACAACGTAAACGTTGTGGAACAGTTTGCGCAAAATTCCATGTGTACGTAGCGCAAACTGTCCCACCCGTGAAAGGAAACATAAACCTTTCCTGCACAATCCGATTTATCCGAAGACATGCGTTTATACTCCGTATTCACAACTTAAGGAAGCCATTTCTTGATCGTGTTCCCTGAATCTATTTTATAATTGTAAACAGTTGAACGTGATGGTACCAGACTATTTTATGATTAGTAAGATTTGAGGCTTTGCATGGTGGAGATACTAAAATAATGAAAGGTTTGCGGAAACACCAAGTGCGAATAATTTCTCAACTAAGAGAATGGTTCTGAAAAGAACTGTGCGAATAATTTCTCAACTAAGAGAATGGTTCTGAAAAGAAAATTCTGTTCAGAACCATTCTCTTAGTTGAGAAATTATTCGCACATGGTGTTTCCGCAAACCTTTCATTATTTATTTTATGATTGGAGTGCGTTCCAAGCCTCACTTTCAAATGTTATATTATTCATCAATGCAGACTGGTATTCATTTGTAACTAACTTGTATTTAATTGCTTTCATTTCCACTCGCAAGTTCCAAAAATGAAGATTTATCTCGATTTCAATTTTATATGGCCGACCCGTGAATAAAGTGTATTGAGTTAAAGTGGCAGTGTTACTGTACAAAAACAAAACAAGTATACGTGCAACTTGGTGCAACAGTTAGTACCAGTTACGTACTTGACCCAGCACTCAACATTCGAATCTGCAATTACAAATATCCTGCAGGACAGACATTGGGAGTTGTGAATCTACACATTTCCCACCATTAAGAACGTCTGTTGGGTCTGTTTTGACACGCAACCTTGCATATTATGGAGTCATGCATGATTTAGAATGCGCAGGAAAATCGATACTGACTAATCGATGACCAGACAATTGACTTGACGCACGGCCCGAGAGAGCAACCGTGCAGAAAATCAAATCTAGCCTGCAGTTTCCATGTCATCAATTGGCGCGCATTTTGAGCACGGTGCATGGATCGTTGGCCTTGGCACTAGACTGGTTCCTGACGGTCATGATGTACATGTAGTTTGTGCTGACGGATCGTGGTAAAAAAACATATCTTCAATTTTATTTCGGGACAGTTTTGGCAATCGATTTGTTTAAAGAAATGAAAATGAAAAACAAAAATGGACGAATGTTGTAATTGCTTACAAGCCTGTAAATACCCATTTTAAGTGTGCTATTTCTGATGAGAAGTTCTGACGTTAATTGAAATAAAATGCATTGTGGCTGCTTTGTGAATGAGGGACCAGCTGCTTCGTTTCTGATATGATTCTCGACATTACGCTTTTTTTTAAAGAGTGAAAGCAGGTTTACGGTAGCCCATACCCAAAAAGAAAAAAAAAACCAGAAGAGCGCTGCATTGTTCAGAGAAAAACTATTCGTAAAATAATGCAATTTGGGAGATAAGGAGTAACATTTTGTGCCAACATTTGTGCAACAGTTCGTCTTTGTTTCTGATTCTGCTACATGACCTTAATTTAAGTTTGTAACAAAAAATATGCAAGTGAAACAAAACTTAGGGTCTTGATTTGGAAATCGCTTTAACGTCACTGCGCACGCAGACCGCTGCTAAATCTTAATTGAAAGGATTTTATTTTTGGAAATAGCGGACACGACCGCTCCGTCCTTCGGATCCATCATCAGCGATTTGACATAGTCCGTCTCCTCAATAAAGACCCGACGTCGAGCCGAATTAGAGCAAGCTGATGACGGCAAGGTATGCAAAGTCAACAAACATGGAGAGAATGCATGGAGTTGGATTGGAGAGAAAATATGTTAGGCAAATATTAAATTTGCCGTGGGCAGTGTTGTATTTGTAATTAGTAAGCGTCAGAAGTCTTTAGCGTCTAACGGGGGCACATTGGTTCGCCCTCCACCGAGTCCGAGACATGCGGGCGACGAGGACCACGGAGTCCACGATGCTACCACGAAACTCCCTCCGCACCGTCAATGCTAATAAAGTGAAAAGTTGCATGAACTACCAAACACCTGACCCTTTTTGGACATTCGCCTAATAATACACAAATTGTTTACTCTCGAGAATAAAAAAGAAAACATTCTTGTTTACCAATTTGTAGAATTTCTCAATATGATTTAACGTCTGGAATGTTTTCATTTTCTCTAAATATCTCAAATCTACCATCGAGTGTTACAGAGATACTAATATATTAACCAGGCAAAAAGCCCAAACTTGCCAATCTGCAGCAAGTCTCCACAACCATCTCCCCTCCCGTTGTTAAATCGCATGAGAAACTGATTTCCTCAAACGCAATTTGTATCCGGTTCGTGTTACGAAAACGTCACTCTGGCTCTGTTTACCCTTTGGAAACACAAGCGACTGTGACGTTATTCGATGCTCTCATTGTCAATCTGCTGTCATTATTAAACCTTCTCAAGTACGGTACAGAAACTGAATTCCATATGATGTCATTGTTCTGTGAATTCTGAGACTTGCGCCGTATCGAGCTTATTTTTCTTTAAATAGATCCAATTTTACGGTCCATCGGCGCAGGAAGATGAGACAATGAGCCTTTGAAATGACAGAATGTGAAGACCATGAGCCTCGTAGGCAGATAGCTATAGCTTGGCCTGCGGCACAGACACTTCGCAGAGATTAACTCTTAATTGGCCTGATATGAATTATTAATACAATAATTATCATACATTGTCCGATCCGTCAACTGATGTTGTAAAGGACACGGTTCTTTTAGCATGTCTCTGATTATATAGAAACATCATGTTTGACATTAAATGTCATCTGTTTTATTCCTATGTAGAAACGTCAGCGAACTAGGGCCATCACGTGAATTATTTGTCAAATACATGTAATGTTAATTTCATTATGGATTATGTTAAGTAAGCCATTATCATCCATCTCAAATCTAACTTATTGACGAATAGGTGTAAGCCTTATGTCATTTTAGGCAATATATCAAAAAGTCCATCGATATATTGCTATAAAAATTCACATATGACGTTTCAAATGAAGAAGTTCAAAAGGGCTTCCAACTAAGTCTCCCAATTATGTTGATTGGTTGTGTAGCTATTTTTTCTCACAGCACACCTGTCTACGTGGAAAACAACTCGCCCGCCCTGTAGACACAACGAGTGGGTACGAGTTTAGCAATCTCTTGACTGATAGATTCATCCACTTTACTAATAAAGTTGCAGCTGGTCGTTGACAGCTGACAGAAGCTTTGCGTCACTTCAGCTCCATCCTCGATAGTTGAAGTAGTCTTCAGTCAAGCCGGCCTGCAATCTGCAGTGCAGCGGTGCTTTTCACTTGTTTACGGGTTCCAATCTGCAAGTCCCCACGGTCCCGGCCCACACATTGCGCCCCGTCTGCAGATTCACCCGATAAAGATAGATGGTCCAAGCTCATCGCGGCACCGACACGGGGCTCTCTTTTATTGATAACGATATCAACACGTTGGGTGTAGGCATAACCGGATATGCCCATGGGGTCGGGGTCGGCCGGGACACGGTACGGGGGAGTGACGTGTCACCACCGCGTCACAATCCACACCTTTACCGGTCTGTGGTCGGGGAGCGAAGTCGCCAAGTAAACCATGACACTTTTCTATCGCCTTATCAGGGATGAAAAATAAAGATAGTCGTGATTACTTGTTAGAAGGCTGTGTTTTCATAACGGAGTTTTCTGATGAGATGTTGAGCAGAATCCTGACCCCCTGCAATCAGGTAGAGGCACATGTCACAATACGCATGCGCAAGACATACCACTCGATAACAGTTACATGTATATGTCACGCAATGTCATAAGGAGGTTGGTTACATTGAAAATGATTCTCTGACGAATCCAGCCGCGTGATCACTGTGCAATCAGGGCCCCCTTCAATGGAGAAACCATTGTGTGAAAGCTATTGTACAAAGCAACCGCCCGCATGACGGATTATATGTTATAGCTAGCACAATGCTTTCGCCATAGAAGGGGGCCTCCGTGATAAAAGTGAAAGCGTGCCCAGATTGGTCTGTAAGAGAACGGTACGTATATAATGTGCGATTCTTCTAAAATTTCTCTTTTTTAGTCACCTAAATTTGATTTTGTTCAGCTTAAGCCATGCATTTAAAAGAAAAAGATGTTATTGTGTTCCTGGGAATTTTTTTCGTAAACTGAGTCCGAAAAACATTCCGTTGGCAAATGACGCATGCGCATTACTGTCAATGTCTTTCTTTACATGGTTGCAGTAAAAAGTACTTGCAATTTTTACTTTGTGCGGCCGCCATCGCCATCTTGGCTTTAAAGCGTGCATACGCAAGATCAGCAAGCTTGTCCCCAGGGTTTCCGAGCAGCCTCGTGCCACTGCTCCTCAATCTGATACTGGGTAATTTGCATTATCCAAACTGCATTACAAATGGCGTGTACTTTTACAATTATACGAGATAACGTAAACGGCCTGGAATAGTATCTGGGCACAAGACCAAGAAACCATCATATAAATTGCCGCACTGCAAGTTTGAATACCGACGTTTTGCCGCTTCGCGTGTTGGCACGTTGCTGCCTATAGGCAAACGAGGGTTTCGGAATTAAGGATCTGCTCTGTTGGAACGGCCTGGGCCTAATGGGAGCATTTTCAAAAATCGCTGTTTGTGGAGTCGGGCCACTATTGTTTCAGTAAAGAAATGCTTACCGGTGAAATGTTTGATGTAGGATATATTTGACCACCATTAATAGTTCTAAATCCCCGTAAACTCCCTGGATAATTTTGCTATTGCACTGTCCAAACAACCTTTCAAAATACTAACTTTTGACCCCTTCCAATGCCCAGAAGTAATATAATCATGCTAGGACGTGACCACCAGTAGATACGCCAGCGACACAACACGATTTATATATTTTTCTCGCAACTGGAGTTTTCCGAAATGCGCCCATAATCCAAGCGGGCTTTCAGGATATTAAACGCCTCGACGCAGACCAAACAACATTAGCCCACTGGCAAAGAGTAGCTGATGTCAAGGGAGAAGACATTAGAGGCTTTTATCATGGATGTCCTCGAAAACGTCAGTCACGTTGTGGTGTTTAGGTTAAAGACGTACGTTAGCAATATCTCTCGTTGCTACATTCGCAACCGTGAAAACTGCTCAACATCTATTAGACCTGCCTTTCCTTGGTATCGCGGTATTGATTGTTAGTACTTCATGAATTTCCAGATTTCAAGACAACGAACCGCTGTTAGATTAATACCACAGCCTCCTCAAACTTGCATGATGTCATAGGAAACATGCGCCATACATGAACATGAGCGATACACAGCGATTGCTTTCATTGATATTGAAACTAGGCTCTTTGATCGAAACCCTACCCCCAGGTCTGGCTTTGTTATTAAAAATTCCATGTTTACCAAAACCTGTTTCAAAGGGACATTCCGACGATATATCGGGTCTAATTTACATGTTTGCCAGACATTTTTGACATACATATAAGTTGAATACAAATTACCTGATTGTCAGGACATTCTGCTGCCGACAACTATCCAAACAACGCCTTCAATCTAGAGGCAAGACACAGAAACAGGCTACCGCTGAAGGCTAATTCTAAAAGTGGGGCATCCGAAAGGGGTCATTACAAGACCCATTTCAGTATATGCAAACTTTGTATCCGTGACGAATTTGTAGGCCTACGAACTAACTGAGCATGCGTGGTATATAGAGTGTTGAACCACGCTCCAAAAAAAAAAAAAACCCGTTGCTTGAGTTTATTGTAAATTAATAATATATCGTAAATTTTAGCAATCTATTCATCCTTTTCTTAGTTCGAAAAGATCACATAAATTAGGAAGGATCAAAACAGACATGCATGGTAAAAAGCAATGACTTTTAATGGCTCCTAGTTCGCAGCACCAAATGCCGTTGAAATAAAGGCGGAAAAACTTGACAAATGATTCCGAGAATGAAACAAGCAAGTTCACGCCGATCTGTTCGGTATTGGAGCTCTAAGTAACAAAAGGAATGTTCATACCATACAATTTCGGTGCGAACTAATCTACCGACGGAGAAGTTCTAAATTTAAAACTGCTTACAGTGCACATATTTTCAAGAAGTTTTTAAGAAATGTATCAGTATAGAACTGAAAAGGTTGGTGCATGCATATCATCTCAGGGATAGAACCAATTGAGTCAATACAAAACAACGAAACACAATAGGCCTGATTTGCTTTGGTACATATCAATGCACTTTATACTGATTTAGCAAGTGGCTTCAACCCGTCATCACACTAAGCTCTGGTTTATTAGCTCATAACTATTTCGTCCTTGAATGTAAAGAGGAAATTACGGTCGAATAGCCAGCTATTTATTATTACGATTAGATTTCCTATATAATATCCGGTTTATTTAAAAAAAAAAATATGGCGGGTCGTTCTGGTGGCTAATGTACCAGTTACAAATCTACCTCGATGTGTGCATACTTGTACTTGATTAGAGACGTAAGAGCGAATTTTATATATCTCAACGATTGGGTTCAGACGTAAAGTAGGGCATTTTGAAACAGGCAGTTACTTCTAATATTCTTCGTTCTGCTTTAGAACTCCGAGAGTTAAACTCTACTAAGATGTAAATGAATTCGTAGAATATCTGATACGGTTTATAGCGGGTCGGCAAAGGCTGACCAACGGCGGTGCATTAACGCACTGTGCGCGAAAGGGCGCCCGTGAATTTGGAGACTGAGTTGCGCGGGCGGTGTTTTGGTTACTTCAGCCCGGCAGGTTGTACTCTTTCTGCTCGGTGGTAAGAATGACAACTAGTCACCTCAAGCATCTTGGCTTGTTTTTCTTTTGTTATTATCGTTCCCGTCTCTCCATCCTGCATATCGATAGGTCGTGTTTGTGTGATCGTCATACTATGATCGGGGCAATCTTGTCCATGTGCCTACAGTGCTGAATCAACATAGAGTTGTTTGCCGATTTTATAATGGGTATATCGTTGAATCGAAATTTAAAAAAAAAGGTTGTTCTTGACGCAAGTAGGAATGAGCGCTCGTGATAGCTGTGACAATATGTTCGAAAATTTAAATGCATATGGCCTATCGCACATGTCAATTGTTATGAATGTAGATTTGCTGTTTTGTATTTATTTTAAAAGAACTGGAAAATAAGACTAGAAAATACAGCATGCTGATATATTTTTACGGCACGCGTATTATGAATGCACTTTCTTCCTTCCCTTGACTCTAGATGTGTACTTTTTATCTGATATATATGTTTATACCCCTACATTTAAGTCTTCGAACAATCCGATGAGATTTGTTTTATCATATCTGAAATAAACAAGCTGGCAAACACATGAACATGCCTTAGGCGTACTGGAACATATGAATGAGTCATGTGACTTGAGTGACACAATAACATGATGCATGTTTTTGAGGGACACGACTCATGCTTCATGTATCGTGGACTTCGTAGTACATGTCAGATGTAATTCACTTAACCTTCTTATAATCCTCGGGATATTCTCCTGCTTGGCTAGCCGCCAGCGTCAGCTGGAGAGGATTACTTTGTGTTCAATTGAGCGATACAGATCTAACAGACTTGTAAGTGTGGTCGGGGGGGGGGGTCGAAAATGACCGCCAGGACTGCCTTCGTTTGCATCCAAGTCCCATTCTTTACGTGGTTTCCTCTGTTACAAAACTCTCTCAACTTTCACAGATGGAAACAATAACATTTAAATACAATGTGTGTACAATCATGGACTCTGGAATTATGGTGAAAAGTACCTGTCAGTAATATAAATTGCGGTATGGGTAAATGTAAGACGGTTTGAGGGGCGGAGACTCGTGGTGGGGTGGCAGGAAAACACATGTTGGTTGTATTTTCGTAATTTGTAAACAATACAATTTAAAACTTTAGTTGAATCATACATTTGACTGTTGGTTGCTCATTTTGTGGCTAAACTATATTATATACTGTACTTTTACCATTCATTGATCATCTTCCTTTTTTTGTCACTACGTTGACTAAAGAAATTCTGTAGGGCCCATCCACTGCCAAAAATTGAACATATTTATACGGTCAAAGAGAAATAAAATAAACTATTAAACAAAGTACTGATTCTATTGCACCGATTTTTCTCTTTTCTCTAAACGAAGCAGGACAGTGTTTCTGTCTGGTGTTTGAAAAAAAATTTCACCAGTCTTTCAAAATTTCCGACGTAAACAAACATCAATTTGTGGACGTCCCAATTTTCCCCCTCAGCCAAAAGCAACTCGAAAACCACGCCACAACCATAACAATAACACCCTCTTACCTACGGATAATTCCTGCCTGTTTGTCGCTCTGTTTTCCCCCAAGTTCTGCGCGGCGCATAATGTTGGACGCTAACCGAATTCGAAGATTTCGCACCACTTACTGGGCCCAAATCAAATCAAGCTGCCTTAATTCCGGCCCAATATGGACTTAAAATTGAGTTACGGGACAGGTTAGCCGTGTGCACGAGGTAGCGGTGTGCGCGTGAGGTGCGCGCTGGCTCGACCCGACAGTCCGTAGTGAATGACGCGCAAAGGGACGGCAGAGAGTAAATATTTGTGGAATTAAAACCAACCAAATTGCGACAACACACATTGCGACCTTATTTTTCGCCACAGAATTAGATTGGAGATCGAGATTGTTGAATACGTAATTACTGGCGATAACCTGATGATGTCGGTGACGATTGTTGTTATGTCGTTCTGATTTTGCACAGCCGGTGGTCGGGTTTTGACTTGACAAAAAGGAGATCACGCAACTTGAATGCATTTTGCCGTAGTGAACTGGACACATATAAGATTTTAAATTCTGCATGGGGTCATGTAAAGTAGTGAGGATTGCGGTAACAACATTGTGAACGAAATTTCTTTTGAGAAGATGTATGGTTCTGAAAACTAACCAGCCAGCTGTTTTCAGAACCACACACCTTCTCAGACGGATTTCTTCCGCATGGTGTTACCGCAAACCCTCACTAGTGAACTGGACACCATACATTCGCCAAACTTCCAATGTCAAGACAAATATGCTTCAAACGTGTGTAAACTCAATTTTTGGCCATGCAGAAAATGATACTATCTCGCTGCCTTTATGTCTATTTACCACTTGATGTGCCTCCGTTGATTAGAAATGGCCACCTGCGTGCTATTGCTATTCCCGCATTAAAAGCTGACGTGTCAACACATTCCACCAATGAAAGATCGTCCTTTCCGCGTTATAAGCTGTTGCACCAAAAATGACGTTTTAAAGCATAAACATCGTGAATAAGGGCATTTCTTAAAGCTTGCACTACAAGTCTGTGTTGTTTATGATCAACACAAGGTGGATTAAGCTTTACAAAAACAAGTCTTGGACAGGCTGGTTCACGCACAAATTCGTCAATTCAGAGTCGTACTTCAATAAATTCAGGTTTCAATGGGCACCAGCTATCACACCCAAGCTTCAATGTGCACAGCTTTTTTTCGTCATTAATAAGATACAGTTTTATGTTCAAGCTAAACCGAAGATGACCGCGATAAAGGCACTGATGTATGGCGTTTTGGTTATATAGGAGAGTTCTCGAGAGAAAACTATTATATAAAGCACCGAAAGAGTTCAGGTGTACTTAAAAGCAAAGGCGACTCAGGTTATGCAACATAATCTTGTAACAAACAAAATGCATGGATATAAAAAAAGCTATAACTATGATTAAACCGATACCAACGACCGTCATGTATCTAAATGAAGTTATTTAAGAGATAATTTTAAAGTAATTCTGTTGTAAAATGACTTCTGAATAAAAACAAAGTTTAGCATTTAAATCCCTATTCGCACGAGGACAAACAACCTAACGACCCCTGAATCCCATTGGTTGCTATATTACCAAAGGGGGTTCTTTTCTGCTTTCTGATTGGTCGAGCTTGAAGGTTAGTGCACTGATGCAATGCGCATTGCGTGCGCTAAATAATTCCCGCATGCGTGAATCTTTCAAAAGCTTGATTCAATGAAAGGTCATCTTGGTCAAAACACAGTCTTTGGTGACTTCATTTGACAAAATGGAGGACAGTGATCCGACTACATTGACCGATTTATTTCACATTCCAATTTTGTTTTCACGGTAGTTTGAGAGTCGGTTATGGGTCGTTGCTGATTGCTTCATCTGCTCAACCTGTTGTCCTCTTTCGAGTTACCGGTGTAGTACGGGCCACTTGGTATATACCTCAATATTGCGCCTTCACACGTCATAGAGATAGCTTTAGGTTCAAACACTGGTGCCATTCATCGTGTTTTTATAGGCATACAAGGGTGTACATCGCGTTAAAGGTGTCTATTTTGTAATAACGTCAAAACTTCACACCACATCTGTCATTCTGTTTAAAGCGGCCCATCTAGCGTTTTGTTGGTGCTCGAAGACCCCGATTCATGCCAAGTAATCTCACCTGAGAGTACATGAGGTACATGGGGACTTGGTAATTGAACATAATATCATTGGAATTAAATACGTCATGACAAACAAGTAAAAAACAAAAACAAAACCTTCGGCTCCGTAACTGAAACACGCTAAAGCTCCTCTTGAGATAGCCATAACCCGATTGCATGGGATATACCCCGGCCCCAATCCCATTGCGTGCACGATCTCAAAGGTACCAGCGGTGATTCCCCTTCGCTAGCTAATTACCCCCCTCCCCAAGTTACGGCCTCAGTCGGTGAAGAGAGCTCCCTTCGGACCGCTTGTGGGGCTCTACGGTCGGCCGAGGGGCAGTTAGAACGGACTTACAGCGTCGGCTCCCTCGAGGTTTAATCTCGCTGCGCCGAGCGGATCGAGGGCCGTACCGTACCACGACCTGGCCTGCTGGCGTGCTCTGTTACGATGACAATATATATAGATGGGTGTTTAGGTCCGGTAGGCCTTGTTCATTATAGATCACAAGCTGAAACGATTACTTTAAAGCGCAATCCATGAGAATTCTTTTAAATGTAACCTTTAAAATGTACATTGTGTTTCCTCCTTAACATCGATGTCATCTGGATGTATTTCAAGAAGTTTCGGTTGTAAACCAATTCAACTCTCCTTAATCGTGAGCAAGAAAGTGGTATCTTAAGCAAAATCTTAAGTGCAGCTGTGCGGGCTAAAACGTTACGAGAAGTTTCACTTTCTTGCTTCGATTAATACGACTTTTATTGCATGTTCACAACTGATAACTACATGACAGCCAGTCTTTGGGAACACCTTATGGGGCCTAAAATGTAATATAACTTGGAAATCAATTGTAGGGTTGAAGGTTTTACCCAAAAATGCAAAACAATAGAGTGAGCCCCTGAAGTGACACAAAAGCAACAGCGTCGCGCCTCAGATGTAAAAAAACGCCAGGAAATGTAGATAGTGCAACAGGGGTTTACTCTGATCAATTTCACTCAAGTAGTTTTCCCGTGGTAAGTCACATAGTCCAAAGCATGAATATTTGCACAAAATATGTTAATGTCTGACCCCTTAAAGTTGGACAGCGGATTATTGGCAGATAAGTGTTCCGTAAAGATTCTCCCGTTAGTATCGGTGAATTAAATCCTTTAATATGGCACCGACAAACGCTTTGGTATGGGAGAGTGCGCAGGGTAGCCACCTTTCAAGTTACAGCCCGGTTGCACTTTTAGGGGACTTAGTGAAATGGCTTCCCAAATGACACTCGTTCCTTTACGCTAAGCATTTCCAGAGAGCACCTAACTAAAGGAAAAGATGAAGTTTGTATGATGAGAGTAACTCGAGAGCTTGTTCAATTAGGGAAATCTCTGAACAAGGTCTCAAATCTTGATGAGTTTGAGGATTTCCTCTATGTACGGGATTCACGTTTCTGATTCAAGTCATAAAAAGTCATTATAAAGATATATTACTGCATTAAAGCCACTGGCAACGGCTTTCAGCAATTTTGATAATTTGTTCGCAATTTGCCAATACCAAAGCCTAACTTCAGAATACCAATATTGGATGAACTGGCTAAACTCATACGTTTTAATGTTATTTTGAAAGTCCGTACGCCACTGAGGTCATTTTGGAAGTCACACAAAAGGCTTCATTATTGTCTTGACGTTCTACGTGCGCTACGTGCGGAATAGGCAGATTTTCCTTGAAACCATAATACATGAGGAAATCCATACTTTCAAGCTTAGGGGATATTGACTATGTCAATTGTGACGTCATGTCTGTCTCTTACCGAAAGACAAAACAGTTAAACTCGCGTCTTTTTCTCTTTCCCCATAACGAAACCCTTACCACAGGACAAGTGTGCGGCCCAGGATACAGCGGTTTGTTTTTCCCGATAAAAAAATTGCGCGAATTGACCAGAACACGCAAAAAAAGGGCCGTATCATAAGTCCGACGCCTCATAGGTCCGACGCCTCATAAGTCCAAAATTTCGGACTTATGAGGCGTCGAACTTATGAGTGGACCCCCCCCCCCAAAAGGCAACTTATAACTTGCTGGTCATAACACAAAACCGTCCACTTTACCACAATGCCCAATACAATAACATGACAAGCTTTGACATCTACCTGATTTTGAAGAAAGTAAACATGAAACAGTAACATGACAACAACCGATTTATGGTTACATTCCTTGCAGATTTGTCTCCAATCATTCCTATCACTGATCGGTAGGTGACTGACACGCTTTGTAAGACAATGCGATATTGTGGATCAAGGCCTTCAAAACTCTCATCACTATAAAGCACCTACAAATGCTGATTGTTGTAACAATTACATAGTCATTTAAGGATCGATATTTTCCTCCAGTGAAGAGCAGGTCATTCACCTTTCCACACAAACACTATCCGAAAAGAGCCTTGACAAGCGCGTAGGACTGCTTCAGATACAGACTAGACACATCATGCCAAAGCATGATCAAGTGAAATAAGTTAATTGGATTGACTTATGACCCCGGCTGGGCATGGATGCGTAATAAGTATGTCAAATGTTGTTACAAATTAGATCTTCAAAATGATGTCGTTACTTCAAGCGTATGACTGTTCAAAGACTTGCGAGGGGTGCATGGTTTACACGCACGAACACTGCGCAGGAATGTGAGGGCGACGTTTCCTTGATCCAAAGGACACAGATGAAACAGTACGTAACGAAAATTAAATCATGTGACGAACATTTGTCAATCAGCTTCCTAACTCTAGTCTGCAAGTACATGGTTGATTTTGAATACTTTTTACAGTTTATCTGAGTCAACAACCTGGAACAAGTAAAACGAAAACGAAACTAACAACAAACGAACACAATTTAAAACAAATTCATCCAACTAAACAGATGTTACTGATAACCGATCAAGGATCATTCGAATGCATAGACAGCGATGATACATGTTCTTCCATTGTATGAAGACATGAAGTTTCGCCAACACTAAGATTCAATTATTTCCACATTTATTCAGATACAATTTGGACACATAATGTTTCCATGGAAACCACACAAAGCCAGTCCTTTCTGTACACAAATTGCTGTGACGTCACACGCTGCTAATACATGGAGACCGTGGTAGCCGTATGGTTTCACTCAGATTCATAATTCGTCGATGCCAATTTCACGGTAAATTAACAGATATTAACGGACAGAAATGCCACGGCTGGCCATTGAGTGCAATAGCAGGCCGTTAGCTTTATACTGAGACAACATGCCAGACAGGTTCTGCGTTGTGTCTCTTGCGTTTTGATGACGCTTTTGTCTACTCGCATAATAATTAACCACTTGTCTTGAAAAAGACCTTAAGTTACATAAGAAATTGTATCACATTTTCATCTCATGTTGATGTATCAAGTTGCTTTGCGATCGGTGCGACTGAAAAAAAGTGATGGAGTACGTGAGCATGTTCAATTTTACAAGCCCATGAAGTATGTGCGATTACAAAATGGTTTCTTAACACTGGAGGTTGGCGTTTTTGTGTGTCATGTTTATCCACGTTATTCTTTTAAAAATATGATTTAAAAAAAAGGAAACGTTGGCGGTATCGGGTTTTCTGATTGTTTTCCCTTTAAAATTTCACTTGGAAAAACAGAAACATCGAAACAGAGGGCATTGATTCAATGATTGCCTCCATCTGTAAAATTGAAAAAAAAGTTCCCCACTTGGAACTTAGAACCTTGTTTTTTTTTGTGAATTTTCGGTTAGCATGACGTTTGGCGCATGCATTCCCCACACTTTACGCAAAATCCGACACCGTTAGTTTGCCTTTGCGGTTCGGAAATAACAGGCCGGTTAACACTTTTTGTAAATCCAGTAAATTTAAAGAAACAACTTCAAGTTTATGGACAACCTTGGCCACTTACCTAATGTGTAAACTTAAATAAACGCTCCGATTATATCGAAATGGACTTTCAACTTGGATGCAGACTGAGCATATATACACACAAACACAATGAACACGCTGCCTTTAGTTCTGAAGTCAATGTTTGAACTGGAGTATTTCGAGAGCTAAACCTATTGGCTGTTATTTGCATAGCATTGAAGACTGACAGGAACGACGCGACGTATTGCCATTCTCACATTACCAGTCGCGAACGTCTGTGTTTTCTTCATGCAAGAAAAAAAAAGGTTGGCTTTTGCACACGCAACTGAACCCCCCCCCCCAAAAAAAGGATACACTTCCTTTCCAATTTGCACTTATTAAAATGGAATGTAGGATCGCTCCGTTTTATGACATAAATGGAATCTAAATTATCCGTTGGGGAAAGTACAGGGCACTTCAGCAACGCACGCTTTGGTGCATCAAATGTTACCGGAAGATTAAAAAAATATGTGTCAAAATAATAAAACTTTACTTACCGTATTTGAAAAGTTATCCTTGTATTCACACCATCAACCTATCGGACTTGAGTTTAGAAATTAAGCGCCATCTCCTTTGAACAGTTCAAACAAAATCCACGGAAGATATCACAAACTGCGGCAAAAAGAGTTACTCGTTGGACATCCGAAAAACTGGAGTGCTGATAAATTCCAGTACAGAGGTGGGAGAGTCGATCTGATCCGAGTGGTTCGTACGCTACGGTGGTAGTCCGTGTTGTATGGTTTATTCTCCTCGTTTGACGTAGCCTGCGGTCCGCATTGATCGTTCGCGTCTGACCACGATACGGTGAGCAGCAGGGATCCGTGATCACAATGCTCCGTGAACACGCTCAGAAGGTTCTGCCAGCATAAGGCCGCCGCGTCTAGATCTACAGAGGAGAGGAGCATGTACGAGACTGATATTATTATATCAAGGTGTACGAGAAACCTGTCTGAATTATGAATGAGATAAGGTCGGGTAGTCTGCCGCATCCCGTACAGTGGTTGCTGCGAGGGTTTTGTGGCTGAACTTTGAGACCGTGTGGACAAATAGGACATCATTTGGGATACAGGGGATTCGCAGAATTGTGAGACCCTCAGGTTATTCACGGAATTAGGCTACATGGCGATCTGTTTCGCCGTTCAAGAGATTCAGTAGCCCCGCTATCTAGCGGGAACACTTTAAGGCCGTGTTGTTTTTATCACATCAGTCGAGTGGTTGTTTCGTCACAGAGGTGACGAAAGCGAGGAATATGGGGTAATTTCACCTATGTTCCCTCCCCTTATGAAAATATTGTCTTTTGCACCTAATGCTTGGACCGCCCTTAACTTCAACAAAAACGCGAAAGAATGCCATGTTATCCGGTGTATGAGTGCGCTGTAACAATGACGTTTTCATGGTACAATCACTAAAACAATTCGTTTTAAAATCCGTTTGTTGAAGCACTTTAATACATGAAATTATAATTTTAAATTTTAACATTTAAGATTCAATCCACGTACTAGCTATAATGGCGTCGTTAGAGCGCCCTCAACCAGGCGCGGTTCTACGTAAATTCCGTAAAAAAAATTGCATTAGCAAAAAGAAGGATTGTGATGTATATGCGAACGGTCTCCACCTAAAGAAGAAATAGCCGTGACAAGGGTGCATTAGTTAATATAGTGTGAATGATTTTAGGATTTTATTGGCGCTCCCCAATGAAAATATGGCATGAGCCCCCCCCCTGCCCACCTATTGATTTTCGGAGGCCTAAGTGTCTGGAAAAAATAACCGGTCTACATTTTAGCTCGCCTCCCTGAACAAATTCTGGATCCACCGTGCTAGCCCCCCCCCCCAAATATTGGTTCTAGAACCGCGCCTGCCCTCAACCGGTCAAGAATACGGCCTTTAGGCAATAATTTCACTTCGCTCGTACCCCCCGCCCTGCAAACAGGACGCTGGGAAGGGCTGACGAATTAACGCTCTGATTGGATAGATTTTGCGTGACCTGTGACCTGCAAGTCATCACGACCACGACCCTGCAAGGCCAAACGGCCGTCAAGACTGAGTCTTTCATCACTCTTTTATTCCCATTTATAAATGCGACGCCCTTTTTTGGTTGAAAAGCATAATAATGTAGGGAAATCTGTAAAACTTATCTGCTTTATAAATTTTCAACTCCCGTCATTTGCTCAGGTTCCGTTTTGAATTCACGAAGGGTCGATGGGAAATGTATATTATGTTCGACGCTCAAAATGTGTCCACATGGTCCGCAATGAAAAATGGTGTATAAATTGGTATGGTGTATAAATTTCTATGGCAAAGTTTTTGGATAGCATTTGCGCGCGTATGGCTGACCGCGGTCTACAGCGCTGCAGCCAGATGCTTTATACATTGGTCATGATAAAATACCCAGAATGCCATCCCCACTTGCTTCACAAGATTCTGTGAAGCTCATCTGCCCTTCCCAGCGCCCTGTTTGCAGGATTGGGGGTACGAGCGAATAATTTCACATGAACAGCGCCACCACGTTTCAGGTGTTCCGGCTCCCTGCCACTTGTACATTGTGGAAACAAATTCCCTTTACCACCCCACGTTCCGAAACGTTCCGCCACTGCAGTTCGGTCATCAGCCTGGTTTGCCATAAACGCCCTTGTTGTTTTATCCAACCCAAAAAGCGTAACGTCAACAATTAACTTAATGACAGAAGATGAATTGTAGATGGAACTCGATTCATGACATTTGCATGAGGTGTCTGGCATACCAATTACATGTATCAACAATTCCAACATGTCTGTGTTGTGAGCTCTGGTATGCATGCGACCGTCTACAGACAGTCTGAGAGCAAACATGATTCTTAATAGGTCAGAAATCATTCGAGAAATCTAAATAAAATATCAAACACGTGGAGAGAACCTGTTGGCCAGTTGTGTTTATCGTTTTATCAAGACCGAAAATGAAAAAGCGCAAGGAATTGTTAATAATTACGGGAAAAAAAAGTTATAAACATTTTAACAAAACAAACTGTGCCGGAATAAGAGACCAGGCTTAAAACTTGTGGCTTTAAGCAATTCTGGGCAAAGAATAAAAACGTTGCTTGTTTACTGACTTTTCGTGAGATGGAAAACGTGGGCGATTATCAAATAAATTCGTTGTGAGGGAATGTAATTTTCACGCTCGTTTCGATGTAAACACAATTAGGAATAATGAATGAATACACGAGGCAGTCACCCTTTCCAATCCAGATAAGTAAACCAAAATCAGATTTCGCTGTTTTCTTTCAGTCTCACACGAGATACATTTCCACTCTCGATGGACAGGATTTGCTTTACTGGTGACACTTCAATTTCTAAGGCCAACAAAAAAAAGTCTTCGGTTTCTGGTATGGAGCTTGCCCCCAAAGTGGTGCAGCGATGTGACTTTTTTCCCCCGACTTTTTTTTTTCTTCAAATGTCGGCTGATGTTGCAGATGACGCTTCAATCCCATTAAACTCTCAAAAATATCCTTCAAGGTGGGGTTTGAGGTGACCTCAGTAAGGCCATAAGGCTTGAGAATTCTGCACCCACTTACGATCTCGACCGACACGACCATTCTCTTCGGGAAATTTGGATAGTCAAGAAAAATCACTGATTCAAACGGTAACGTCAGACATACAGCGACATTGACAATTCGACATCGTGCCTTTGCTGCCAGGCTGGTCATTAGTCTGCTCCCTTACACATTGCGCTAATTAAAAAGAGTTTACAGGTTTCAGATACACGACCATCGCTTCCACACACACACACGTCCGGCTTTCACACACACAATCACTAAAATACAACACTGTCTGCAAGTGGTCCCTTTTTTAGCGGTTGCAATTGACACGCGTCCGAAGTGTTTTAAGCGTAAGCAGCGAATTCAACGTACACCTACGTGGTCACAACAACCTGAAAAGACAGTGTTTTGAATTTTTGGCGGCGGAGCCTGAACTGACATTGAGAAAGAATTTATATATTTGTTGGGGGGTGGGGTTGGGGGGGGGGGGGGGGTGGGTGGGTGGTGCAGTGAACCTCAACCATTCATCTGAGTTGAACAATTGCATATACCCAACACGATATGTGACAGAGGGGTACCCCCCCCCCCATGTCTCTGTACCCTATACACACCCTAGACTATTGTTAACCAACACATTCCCCTAGATATCTCATAACTATCTAATATCTAGATTCTGGTAACACAATGACCAACACATTAGAGGGAGGGTTCCCTCTGTAACATGTCGTGCTACATATGCAATTGCAGGTTTCATTGTTTTCCTGAGGGAAATCACATTGCAGGATTTTTGGCGGCGGAGCCTGAACTGACATTGAGATAAAATTGTTATATTTTTCGGGCGTGCGGTTTAGGGGGTTGGGTGGGGTTGGGTGTGGGGGGGGGGAGGGGTAGGGTGCATTTGTCTGAGCAATGAACAACTCAAAAGAGGGGGTCCCTCTGTCACATGCCCTTCTACATAATTATGCAATTGCAGGCTTTATTTCATGAGGGAAATCACATTGCAGGATGGCAATTAATCCATCATAAAACAGAGACCAGGTTTAAACGAAGGACCTTCGACTTAACCGAAATTTAAGACTTTTCGGTTCATATTGCTCTCATTGGGGCAACTACTTTCAGGTTGACAGACGGACCACTAGGGATGCGTGAAAATACATCTGTGTAATTGAATTACAGATTCAGCAAGGGCAAGGGCAATTGCGACTGTCAGCGTGAAACACTGGAATTAAAATATAAAGAGTTTATATTTTTATTAGGATCAGCCGTGTTGTCAAGTTAAGGAATGTTTTATTGAGAAGGGCTACGATACTCGAGAGGAATTCAGGTCCGGCGCGTGCGGTCGGCTCACGGCCCTGTCAAATACCGACGTCCACCCACGGTAATCCCTCTCCCATATCGCCCAAGGTAGTGTCAGTTTTCGTCGGAGAGTGGCCTGCTAGATACGTGAGGAAATTGTCACCCATCTTGGCGTCCCAATCATCTTCCTGTCGCGATTAATATCAAATGAATTCATCGTATAGGCTTACAGCCGGGGTCGTGGCCGCTTGTCCGGTATGGAGATATCGGGAGCGGAAATTGCCATCAACTCTCGGCCGTCTGGTTTGAGGTAGCCACCGGCTGCCAGAGCCAACGGACGACGGTCGGGTAATTATATATCTTATCGATTGGAAGTCATCCCTCTGAAAATGAATTTGGGAATTTCAGATCTGATGGGTTCATGGGTAAGTGGACCTTAAGGGAGATGCAAGTTGAAGGCTTGATTAAACCTATCGGTCAAGTGTCCCATGCCGTCATTGGTTGGTACGTGATTTTATTATGTTGATGGTAGGTAGTCGTAATACTTGTGGGGGTGACGATATGTGGTGGTGATGATGATGGTGGTGATGGTGTAAAGATGATGATAATGATGATAATCAATGATAATAAGATCTTATCAGCGATAATATTGTCGGTAGGAAAGGAGTAAGAACAACGATAAAACGTTTTCTAAATAAAATAAAATAAACCGATTACTGATTGCATTGACCTGAAACGTACAAATCAACTAACGTTAAAGGACCTGCATGATGTCTCGACACTAGCAGTGTCATTCTCTGAGAAAGACACTTTCTGATCAAAAAAACTGCTATAGTAATTATTTTGATAAACTGTTTTGCTTAGATTATATTACGGATAGCAATGATGGCGATAAGGGTAATTTTTAAGGATCCAAATCACCATACCAAAGATTGAAAGCATTTATTCAAAAAAATCTAAATTCCCTTTACTGACAGTCTTTTCCCGTATATACATCGCTACAAAGAGATTTTGAAACCGATACAGTCTCGACGATTTCACAAGCTACAAACTCACCCCTTGAAGTCGTGCAAAAAGAGTCAGTCTGCTGAGGCCATGGAAATTCAATAATTCACGGTTCGCCGAAATTAACATCGCACTTTCCGATGGCAACAGGAACTTACCCTAAACCGCCAGTAGCGTGAAGTGGATCAAATGGACGGGCCAGCGGACCGAACAAACATGCAGTGGATGGAGGTATCTGTATACCGAAGGGGCTCCGTACTGACCGCTAGATCACACCCATTTTAACGATCGCGGTTCTATGGAAATAGTACAATGCGGTTTGGTGCATCACACTCCGTTTCCTCTTTCATTTTCTGAGGGAGTATAAAGAGCAAAGTGATTTCTGTCAACAGAACGGCATCCGGCTGACTGACAAACCCAAGGTATACAGTTCACTGTAGGCTTACAGGCTCTCGGCCCTGTGCGAAAGACATCGGCATTACCCATCATGAGAAGGAAAAAAAAGGTTCCAGTGCGTAATTTAATATTTGAATTATCAATATAAGAGTTTCAACATTGAGAATCTAACCTGCAAATTGAGAAACTTCTAATGAAGTTAACACCCCACGATCCCTGAATGACATAAATGGGGAAACAAGTGCTGTCCGTTGTATGTCTAGCTCCATGGTTGTATAATAATAGTGTGTCAGACACGTGATATAACTTAGCTATCCCTGGCTCTGTTGTCATTGCGATAAACATACTATATTTTCCCCCCATTATCCGTCAGGTGATGTTGCATCCAGGAACACATCGTATTTTGACGGTGAAACCTCAGACCCAGTGATCTGTTTTTCACTAGGTCAAACTGCATTTCCTTGTGACGTGAACCAATAGCACGGGAAATCCTGGACATTTTGCGGAACTGAGTTTGCTGAACAGATAATTCAGATGAGACGTGCGTGATATGGTGGGTTGAGTTAGGGTTGTTTAAAGGATTAAAACGAATCAGACACGACATGAGTGAGATTTTGTATGGTTTCTAGTCGTAGATATTGTTTGTTGAGAGATTTTTTTTTAAAAAGTACTTCAGACTGCCCGTGTGAATATTATTTTTTTAATTACATACAACGGTTTTTTTGTTGTTCTTTCCTGGTGTTACTTGATGTATTTCGTGGTGTTCTTGTTATATGTAGCTCATTTATATTGCTTTTGTCGGAAATTCTCATGGTTTTGTGCTGTTGTCCCTAAAACGTTATGTAAATCTCTTTTGTGCAGTGCTTAATAAAGCTATATGTGACCTGATTAACAAAAATGGATAAAAAGTTAGGCATAGAATCTTAGACACAAGACACTTATTAGCACTCGGTAATAAATAAATATAAATAAATAAATAAATATTCAATCTGTCAAGTCTTTTTTTTAATTTTATTTACTTTTATCCTAAACGTATACAACTGACATAAACAATAACCTAAAACATCAGAATGAGTTGGAGTCCACTGTGATTCATGTACCCTGATTAGGTCAATTATTTGCAATGTATGGTACACCAAAATGCGACGTAAACAATAAGCATTAAATTCGCCGTGTCCGCTTACACATCTTTGCCTGAGTTTGCATTTTCCTCGCCTGAGGCATCCAACCTCTACACTGTAAAAACTGTGTTTAGCAATTAAACACCATTCTAAACACTTTCTTGCTATCAGTTTGTAAACATGTTTACATACTAAACATGTTTAGCGTAAGGATGGATAGTGTTTAGCTATTGAACATTGGTGTTTAGGAATTAGACACGTAATGTTTAGCGTCTAAACATGTTTACAAAGTGATAGCAAGATTGTGTTTAATTGCTAAACACAGTTTTTAGAGTGTAGACTTCGTCAAGGCGGGGAGATAAAGATGAGAACCCAACGGGAAGAAGAAGAAGAAGAAAACGTCGATGGCTTTCCCCAACCGTTCCCGGTGTCAAATGGCCCCCTTTCGCTAAATGTCACGGCCAGTGTGTCCAGGGAACAAACACTCAGAACGTGACAGGAGTTGGAAAGACCTGAGAGACTCCTACAGCTCGTTTAGCGCTGTCGCTTTGGTCAGATCCTGGCCTGATGAGTGGCCACTCGGGAGGCAAGTCCAATGTAAGAACGTCCTTAACATTTCTTGAATAGTGCCTTGGGTGTATTTATATGACAGAGGGCCTTAAGCGAGGCATTTACACGGTGAAAAGGAAGGATGAAAATTAATTTCCCGCTAAAACTTGTATCAAAGTGTTTCCATTTTCCAGAAATAAAGATGTTTAAATAGCTTTCAAAGATAGAAACATGTATGACGAAAAGCTAAATGGATTTACAGAGACGATTGTGTTTCCGTAGGCCTATACATTTTTCAACAAAAAGTTAGTAAGTCTGGATAAATATACATAGAGTCGGCAATACATAATAAAGACCTGTCCTACAATTGTTTTGTCTTGATCTTCAGTGTGAAAGTAAATTATGGTCACCAGTTTCTTTTTGTATTATCACTTTTAACTAAATCGAAAGTAACAACGGTGTTGATTTACCGGACATTGCGAAACGAAAGCAGCAATGCAACAAATCGAAATAAGTTACATTTAATTGAGCACCATAATAGGCTACATACACAAAAGAAATATACATGCCCAATATTAGCAGACGCCAACTATGCCTGTAATCAACATTTTCTGCCTAGGAGTCTAAAGCAGCTAAACTTTGCTCTACAATATTTAGGTATTAACTCTCCTCAAAAAAGGTACCGGCCAATTTTGGACATAACAGTGACTGTACGCGTATATTATGCAGAAATCCCGCTCCTATAATATTTTTTTTTTAACCAATACCATTAATCGTAATGCCTCAGAAACCATTTCTTTGATTAATATGTACGTATAGAATCGGAGCATCCCTCTAAAAAATTGCCACAGGGGACACCTGACCCATCTTTGGCTAAAACATAATGATCCTTATAGTCCCCAAGAAAAGGTGTCTTATCGCGGGAATCCTGAGGGAACAGGACCGGTGCGCAGCGTGTAGCGACCCATGCCCTAGGCCTGCAATCGGTACGGTTAGCCCTGGTGATAAAGAGGACACAGGCACGCTCTGGAGATACCCAAGAAGCTAGCGGAACTCAGGAACACTACCTGTCAGGACAGGTGATGTTCTTTGTGGGAGGCTGATCAGTTATTACCATAATGAGGTGTCCAGGTCGACGTTTTTTTTTCTTATTGATGCGGATGGGCAAAGATATCTGGGCTTTGCCGGGCGGATTCGATGGTGTTATATTCCGGATGACAGCGATAACAGTTTTTCCATAGGGACTTTCCGGACATTGTGTGTACGCTGGCTCCTTAAGGCGCCACCCGATAAAGAACTGAATTGTTAAATAATGATGACCGGAAATCAGCAATTAGAATGATTGCAAGCAGTCCACGTTGTGGTCCCTCTAGCTCGTACGAAGACAAACAAAATGGTGGGAAGGCGGAAGCTATGGATACACCTGGGATCGTACCTTGCCACTAGGACTGAAAATGAGACCGTCTTAATGTATGCAGAGAGTTGTTTTTGACGAGTTGTTGTTTTCAAGGATTAATATCTTTGGCCTATATACTGATAACACCTTTTTCCAGTGCATGTGTCCTTAATACATAACTGAATCATCCGATCGGACTACCCGGCCACGTTCATTAAGTGAGGCTTTTACGTCACAATGTAATTCCCCGTTCCAATTGCGCACGTGACGGTTATTAGTATGGTATTAAACACGTGCTATAATTGCCACGCTAAATAAGTGAGGCAGTGGTAGTGGCGTAAATCCGTGCCGGCGAGTGGGGGGTGGGAGGGGGGATAGGCTGGACACCACGTGGCACCAGGGGGCGCTGTTTAAGATGCAAATATACATGTTCATCTTATGCAAATTGGCGCGCTTACAATAAAGTGGATGCATTAAAAGCTGTTGTGCTACGGTTCTCTGTTTTCAGTGCTATTTAATACATTTTGGGCTGTTGGAAACTAATTTACTAACCTAAAAATCGGCATTTCTTTTGTTTAGGGGATGATCCAATGACCCATCAACCCCTGGTCAAAAAGTGTGTTTATATAAACACTGTACCCTCATGGGGTACCGGGAACAAAGGGCAACAATGGGCTCCGTGCGCCAACGAAAGAGGGCGCCCGTTTACTTAGCAACGACGTCCCATGGGCGGGACATTTAGCTGGTTGGCGCGCACCGTTCCTTGTGTGTGACACACGTGCACCATGGGATTCGTATACACGCAGTGGTACGGCCGCGCGTCGCGGCAAAATTGCAGTCAGGCAAGATGGCGTCGGTCGGTCACTCCCAACTCAACCTCGTCCCCAGGGTGTCGAACAGTACGCGCCCATCACTACCTGTTCTCTCACCCTGGTATTGGATCATTTGCATGTGCAAGATTTTTGAACACGTATGCAAATGAGCAACAGTCTGGTGCCTGGATATGCGTTACATTAGCGTTTGTTTTTGTATGCGGTGTCTGGGGTAAAAACAGAGTCACTGGGTCGTATGTATAAAACCTAGCATTTGCTTTTACTACCCATTTTTAACATTTTATTGCTTACATTTGTATAAAAAAATAAAAAATGCTTACTGGAAAAAAGCTTTGAAAGCTAAAGCAATTTATTTTTACTTTTGCTTGCTTTGCTTAGCTAGAAGTGTTTTACTTCATTTCGTATATGAAAAAAGGAGTAAATGCCTAGGCTGGTTGGGGCAACCTTGAAAGAAATAATAAAATACTTCTGCGCAAAAACTGCTGCATTTATTAATATTAATCACCCGTTAATAAACTACATATAATATATACACACTGTATTTGACTAACATTATGCGCACTTTTTATTATGTATTTTATTACTATCAACGGCAAACGGCACCTGATTAGTGAAAAAAGTTAAATCATTTTTTTTTTTTATTTTATTATGTCATTGTTGTTTTAATATTTCAATAAACAATTTGTTTATTGTATCATTGTGTGATTTTTTTTTTACCCACTTTCTGTGATTTTATGCACAATATCAGACTACACAGGACCTTATGAATTTTGTATACTTTTTGTATGAAAGAATACTTTTTGTTTGTCATCACTGTTGCTGGAAAAGTGTCATCATGTTTGGTGAGTATGTATGTACCTATATACTACTACTATATGCATACTACATCACATTGATTAAACCTATGTGTGTGTGTGTGCCTGTGTGTGTGCAGCAGTTTGTACACACACAAAAAATATTGGCAATCATTCGTCATCATGTCAACAACAGTAAACAACATTTGCATTTTTTGTTTGTTGTGCTGAGCAGTAAGAGCAAAAAAAAACAAATTTTATTCATATCAAATCTTTGCTTTGCTGCTCTAACTCCAAAAGTAAATGCTTTTTTGTTTTGCTTAAAACTCCTTAGCATTACTAGTTTTTATACATACGACCCACTTCGTCGCAGCGCGAGCACGGCGTGAGTTACGATAACACGATATTTTAAATTAAACTATTACGATCTTATCGAGACAACATGCAGTATCATATTTCATATTAATATGAGCAAATTGGAAAGGAAATCAGTATTTTCGAGAAGGCGTGGACGAATGATCGCGAAAACACGTACTGTACGTTGTGAATAATAGCACCAAGTACACGATAAAAATCCATTACTAGCCAATTGCGGTATCGAATCAGGATACAGGAAGAAAGTTTGCTATCCAGGGTTTACTATTGGAAACAAGGTTGGAAATAAAGTGAGCACTGGGGACGAGGTTGCCCCCAACTGTACTTTCTTTGCCGGTGAGGGGGTACTTTGTGAACGGAGCGGATAGGGACAATGGTACCCTACAAGTCGGTCTTTAGAAATCTCAGTACCCTATATGTAAAACGCTATGGAGTTTGAGATTTCAATAGGAACAAAGGAGAATAAAAGAAGGGAAGTGAAGTGTACAATAGTGGAACCATACCCATAACTACCCAAAAACACGGTTGTGTGTGTGGGTGTGTGGGGGGGGGGGATGAAATTTATAATCCTCCCCATCCCTCCCCAGGATTTGCGCCCTTGGAGGCCGGTACATATCAACATCATCCATAAAAGTGAGCCTATCTTTGCTGTATTTTTAACAAATTAAACGATACAAATTCTAGCAGGATATCAAAAGGAAGTCTTTCCACGGGATTCGAGCCACGCACCTTCTTAAAACGAATCCTTTCGACTAACCGCCATGTAACCACTTCAAACGGCCTCCATTGTCTGTGTTCTTTTCTACTCACCATATTAAACTCTGTCCATACTGTGTTACGTAATACTTCGGCAAATTATAATATATTACGACCGGCACGCATAAGCATGGCATTTTTACATAAAAGAGTCACTTATGTTGACAGCCTCATTCATTTACGACGGTGGGTACTGAGTCGGATCGGGTGCACGAATACCCATGCTGCATGAAGTTACGCTCGTTTCAAAGGAAGCAGTTAAAGGTTTTCTTTTCAGTGTGGGCAGTTCATGGTAAGTGGTTTACTGTGCGCCCCTTAATAAATAATTTAAATCATTGTTAGTTCTTAAAACACCTCTCAGAACATGTTGATATGGCATTGATTTGTTTCTCGACATTTCTGAAGGTACTTTTGTAACAGGGCATAATAGGCATACAGTGATTATGTATGTAACGCAATTCCGAAGCACCTTTTGGCTGTACTTTTGGCTGTTTTTTTTGTCAAGTCCATCACATCTTAGATACCTTTGTCACAGTTCGATCAAACAACTTTTCATTTGAGTTTTGACTGAATGACGTGCGACTGACGAGTAGTTGACTTGTAAAGGCCATCTGAGGTCTTCCTTCAACTTTGTGGCACTAACCAACCGTGAACGAAACTTAAAAAATACCTTCCTCTGGCCTCACAGGTATCCACAACGGGTTGTGGTAGTGAATGGTGAGGTGCGTATAGGTCCCTGTCCCTACACTGTGGAACGCAAGTTCACCCTCGACGAAATGGCCACAAACATACAATTCTGTTTTTCATCTTTCCCAAATGCTATAAAATCGTTGATTCTTTCTTCACGTCGAGCGAATTTACACGTGTATCCAACAGCCGTGCTTAGCTACACAACAACACGAAGGACGCACTGGATATATACTCAGTATAATGGTCGACTCTTTCGTGAAGGATCTTGCGTGCCATTAATCAATTTGTTCTGTCGTGATGATTGGTTTAGAGATGCCAGAGATGGCTACTAAATTTGAGGTTGGGGGTGCTATCAGAATGAATAATGAAGACAAATACAAGAGGAGGTGCTGGACAGAGTTCAAGGCATAATCAGAATCTGCTCGATTGTAATGTACCATATGGAGAAATTCACAAACACAAATCGGCAATTAGGATATATATTTTTTTTCCAGAAGATACACGTTTCTATGAATATAAGGAGACAGCAAAATAAAGTTTAACATGTCGACAAGAATATCAATCACCTCTTAACATGAAAGTATTTCCTCTTCTCGTTTCAATCGATGTTCAGTGCAATGCGTAATGTATTTTGTAATCAGTTTTAGTATAATCTTTAACATAATTGTGGGCAAGTCCAACGATACAATGACATAACGCTGTCAGGGAATCGTCTCAGGTTCAAGGGACTGAAACGTAAGACAACCAGAACGTCACAAACGTCGTGACTTACTGGCGTCAAAATATCAGGCAAACTCCACGACTGTTTGCTGAGCTGTATAAGATCATCAACAAATTCCGTTCTCTGCTCAATATCGTCACACACGTCAGTTGATAGCTCTATCATCAAATTATGGGTATATATCCAATTGTTGGGGTTTAAAACCTACGTTTCTCGATATTTACAGAATAGTCACGTAACCAATCGATGCCGTAGCTTGCGTAGAGGAAATCAAAATAGCTATCTATCTCTTGTCAAGAAGAAGTTAATTTTCATGCTTATCGGGTAACGTTTCACTAAATCCCACATGATAGACCCTTTGCGTTCAGCAGCCATCTTGGAAGTGGTTTTGGTTTTTATATTCATGAGCAATGAATGCACAAACGGTCTACTCATACGTAGCCCTTTAGAACAAAAGGACACACCCCAAAGATGTCTGCAATGATGTCTGCCATGCAAGACAATCAACCAAAATGTCCGTTCAACTAGTGTTTCTAAATGGTTCGGGGTATCTCTTCGAGAATTAAATAAACGAATAAGTTTATTTGAAGCTTGAAGGTAACCATCATAGCATTCTAATAATCATCACCCCGACTCCAGAGACTGCCAGATTTCTACACTACTTTAAGTCTTCCCAAAGCCAGCGAGCAGTATTGATTTCCTTTCGCCCAAGAGGAATACATATCCTGCGGACAGGCGAAGCTTGGAGTTCAAGGAAGACAGGTCCCACGCTGCTCGAGGTAGATAATTCGAAATTAACGGCTGTGGGGCGCGAAGGAGCGCGGGCGGTGTCACCCTGCGTCCAATGGGAGTATGGATGTGTATACCTCACTGCCTTGGACAGGCGGTTAATTGAGCCGATTTTGCCTGAAGCACACATCACGCTGCAGCCGCGCGAACCGACTGTCGAACTCGACCGGTTTCTGTGGGGTGAGCCAGGGGTGGGGTAGGAAAGACAAAAAAATCCACAGAGAATGATAGGGTGACGGGGGCAGAAATGTTTGCGCGCCGGAAACAAACAGAATTAGGTCTTTATGGGTGAGAAGTGGATAATGGGAGACGGGGGAGAGGTAATAAGCGGGGGAAATTATACTCCATTCACACACCGATCGATGAGTCTCGGCCAATTTAGGGAAACTTAAGATTTATTTGATGAGACTTTGATGAAGAATGTCATCTGAAAGTGTATTGCACCTTATGCAGGTTGTATCGGGCGAAAAATACTTTAAAAACACCACACGATTTGTCACGTGATTATGTCTGAGGTGCCACAAGAAAAAAACTACTTATAAATTGCCTAAAATAACTATTAAGTCACTATGATGTTTAACATCACTAATTAATGTTAAACTCCAAATTTTCTCAGTTCCGACCTGATTCATTTTTTGGCATCCACACAACTTGATGGAAATCAATAAGGGTCTTGTTCGTGTAGTTTAGACTCTATTATATCATTTCCTATATATAGCTGGAGGAAGGAAAACGCCGAGGAAGATGAGGCTGGTGCCACGTTACCAAGCCAATTATTCCTGGGGAGAAAACCCGCCAGAAATGCCCTCCAGCTACGCGCCGCCGATCGTCAAGAGCTGTGTAGTCAGGCTCTTACACAGACACTTCGGCAGTTTAGAGTGTGCTATAGAGACCAATAACAAGCCGTGCGATGTAGGCCAAGTATGAAGCTGTGATTAAAACCGCATAGGGAAAAAGGAACCGATTTTATGGTCTGGAAGATTTCAAGATTGTCAGTGACCGCAGATGCAGCTGGCAAGGGCCTACGGTCAGAATTGGGAATATGAAATGCGTAGTTCGGCAGCCCTCTGATTAGACTAGTGAAGTATCTCATTCAAAATCCTGGAAGGAAATGGATTTTGAGCAACAGGATTTCATTTGGTTCTTTTTTCTTCTCCTTCTCCCCCAAGTCACATTCGTCGTAAAAGTAATTCAACCTAATCAAAGGTCACTAATGAGTCATGCTCAGGCTGTAGTACTGTTAGCAGTAACCTGACTATATAGACTCTGACGATTGAATTGCGACACGGTCTTGTTTGTCGCCACCAAGAAGCGACACATGGGTCAATTAAATCAAACTAGACCTTCAACGTGTTGGAGTGTCACGCACATTAATTGCTTGCCATTTATACAGAGTAGCCTCAAAAGATTCAATATTCTCAAACCTTTTTTTTTAATGATAGTTTGGACGAAATATTTGGTTTAGAAATTGACCACAGTTGTGTTAATTCTATTTGTGGTAATTGACACGAGGGAGTCCGTTGGATTTCATGTTTTTGAAGAAGTATTGTAGTATCATTGAAAAGAAAATAACACAACAGAATGAAATACGTTTCTTATTCAATCATTTTCATAGGTGCTTGCGTTTTGGATATATAATAATTTGAATTGCAAAATTCAGTGAAAAAAATCTGCCACTTTTATTGTCAACATATTATTGTTTATATAACTCCAAATTTTTCAAAACTATCAAAATGTTTAATAACATAGGAATTCTTATTAAATAAACAACAATTCGTTGGGTGCCCGGCAGAAGGGCATTGGAGCGTTCTGACGAAAAAATCATTTACAAGAAATGTGCATTGAAAGGTTCCCCTTTATTGTTCCCTTTATTGTTCCCCTGCGCATATTATGAATCCAATGTTCTCCCAAGCGTAATATATAAGTAGTACGAATTTGATATTTGTCACAAGTATGAATCATCAGTTTTGGATTAACTTGTATTCATAAATACCTCAGACAGTTTAGCTATTCCTATTGGTCGAGAGCCCGTCACGTGACCGGTCTTAAACGGATGATAAAGACATGGCTAGCTGGTCTTAAAACACTTTTCCAGTGTCACAATAAAATGTGAACTCCTAAAAATCCAGTGCCTCTTACCGTTTCATTGGTTGAACGTGCACAATTCTCACGTAGGCATGCGCAACACTACCAGCGAGTCAGAATTTTATAGTTCTAAATTCAAAACGCAACGCCCCAGGTGCGTTCTGCGCGACATCGCGCAGAACATGCTACGCGCGCGTCAATCTCCATAAAAGGGTTGTTTACATCTTACTCGCCAGCTGGACACTCCATTATTTTGCTAGAGGGATGTTTCAAAAAGCATGAAGTGAACTTGTTGAACAAAATCGGGATTTTTTGAACGAATTATTTGATTTTCTTTTACCGAAAAGGTATTTATAAATGGGAATAAATATGTGCTCGGTCGGTATTTATCACTCTGTTAAAGACCGCTTAGAGTCTGGGTGCTGATAATTACCCTCGCCTCCGGCTCGGGTAACTATCAGCACCCAGACTCTAAGCGGTCTTAAACAGAGTGATAAAAACCTCCGGAGCACACATTTATTCCCTTATTAATTTCTGACGAAAATGTTAAAATTTCATTCATAAATACCGAAGACCGTTTACGCATTTTATTGGTCGAGAGCCCGTGACGTGGCCGGTCTTAAACGGATGATAAAGACATGGCTAGCTGGTCTTAAACACTTTTCCAGTGTCACATGAAAATTGGACTCCCATGAAATCCGGTGCCTTTTACGTTTCATTGGTTGAACGTTCAAATTCCTCACGTATGCATGCGCAATAGTGCATCATTACTTCATAGTCCGATATTCACACTACACCAGCCCAGCTGCGTTTTGCGCGACATCGCGCAGTACGCGCGACCATGGAGGTGGAATGCGCGATGCGCACGCAATTGTGAAGGGGCCTTCCATATTATAGTCAGAGGGGGGTTTCGTAAAACATGAAGTAAAATTGTTGAACAAAATGGTTAACAACGTCTAGTTTTGACTTGTTTTGATTTTTGGACCAAAAAGATTTTTTTTTTGACCAAAAAGGTATTTATGAATGGGAATAAATATGTGTTCCGTCGGTATTAAACACTCTGTTTAAAACCGGTGTGAGTCTGGATGGGTGATAAAGTACCCTCGCCTCCGGCTCGGGCAATTATCAGCACCCAGACTTTAAGCGGGTTTAAAAATTCGCTCGTACCCTCCGCCCTGCAAACAGGACGCTGGTCAGGGCTGACGTCATTTGAGCTCTCATTGGATAGATTTGCGTGACCTGTGACGTAGAACGCGTCACACAAACTAGCTTCCGGTGCCCATCATGCGTAGCGCGCGCTAGCTGCATGCGAAGGTCAATCTGTACTTCCTTCACAAGATTCTGTGAAGCTCATCAGCCCTTACCAGCGCCCTGTTTGCGGGGCGGGGGGTACGAGCGAATCTTAAACAGAGTGATTAAAACCTCTCGAGCACACATTTATTCCCTTATTGAAATAGAGGCAGTTTTCTGCACATGCCCTTGTGCTGGGAACATTTTGGTGAAGTACGCGTTCGCGCATAATAGCATACGCGCATATGCCCTTCTGCCGGCCGGGCACACAACGATTTTGAGTTTTGAATCAGCTTTTTATCTCCCATTACAAACAAGTTATGATATTTCCCCGGAATACCGCACAATGACCAGGCCCACTCCGCGATGCGACCAGACAATGCCAGACGGCTCGCCGTGAGACACGGAAATAATACAGTTCAAATTCCGCTTCGCACAACGCGGCAACACAGAACATGCGTACACGTAATCGTTGTTTCCACGTTTCAGGCTAAGAGGAGTGATTCGACTAAGTCTGGCCATGGAACGATACCAGCCGCGCATAATATACATACGGTACCAGACTATCACAGTCTGGTTGCCGCCACGCAAGAAAACGGCGACAACGTGAGGGATGACATCGGCCATTTTGTTTACCCTATCGATTCTTTACCAAAGGACTTTTGCAACTTTTCAAATGTAATTCTTAAACAAAAAAGTCCAAATGCTCTATTTATGACAGTTTCAGATGGTGTCAAACAGTCTGAATACAAGAAATGTAATATTTTATGCGAGAGAAGTCGGAAGAAATTACCTGTTTTCCCCCTACTTTTGCCAAATTCCCTAGCGATTTCTCTATCAATAGTTAAGCATCGAATTTGGTATCAAATGATCGACGTCATTCTCCAAGATGGCGACACCCATCAGCAGATGCGCTCCGAAGTTATGCCAAATTGAACGCTACAATTGACGTATTTAACCATCTTTTTGGTTATTACTTAAAAAGTATTTGAAAAGTACGTCCTTTATTATTAGGGGAACAATGATTTTACTTCTGGATTTGAATGATTGCATCTGTTCCTAACAAAGTAAAACTTGCACCCATATTTTTACACACTTGCAGATACAAATAACGATCTCGAAATAGCGATTTCGCTGGACTCCCTATTACTACAGTGTAGTAATAGACTTGATCAAACAGTCAACAGCCGTCGATTCGCATATCTTAAAGGTGAACCCAGCCTCGTTTTTCCACCGTTCCAAACCGGGAACAGATAAACATCATAAGGGGGTATAATGACAGATGCTGAATACGATTATACGGACGAAAGCATTCGGTTCACGGTGACCGAAAACTGAATAACCCGACAAACAAAATCAACAACATTATATAGACAATAAGGTGAGAGGCCTTGTTCGTCGATGTATTTGACATAGTGAATTGATGGTTCAATTTTTAAGAATCTCCTCACAGTAGACTCATTTATCAATTGCAAATGATTTTTTGTTGGACTGATACGGCTCTCTTTAAACATTTACCTTAACTATTTTTTTTTATGAACGACTAGAAAATTACCGTTTCTTTTTTACATCTCAAGTCGTATTTTTTTTTTTACTTGAGTTGAAATATTTAAGTACATTTTCCAAAGTTGGCTAGGACTTGGCAGTTTTAAAATCTGAATAAGATGCTGAGCTACAATCTGTTCTAGCTACTGGTCGGGTTGATAATTATTAACCGCCTCCAAAACGGGCAAAATTCAGCATTGGCATTCATTAAATCTTTGTGCACGCAATTTAATATGTCAGCCCACCATATTGCATGTTGCATATTTACCATCTTGATTTTATGTTTAAAAAACATCTTTCTGAAAAGCAACCTCTATCTGCCTGGTCAATAGCAGAAAGAGAGAGCAATCCATCCCACTTGAAGCGACTCGGGTCAATGGCCGAGAACTCAGTCGAATAAAACATGATGGGTTTGCTTGACTTTCGTGGCTTTGAGTTTGTCTGCCAGGGAAGAGCACTTATGGCATCAATGTTGTTGTCAATCATACTAATGTCGTATGCTGGATGTGGTCAGACAAACCAAAGCACTTTTGGCGTCACAGTCGCTGTACAAAGTTTGCAAAAATGCACATTAAAGTTTACAACGAGTAAAATGTAAATATCATGCACGAAGTATTGGAAAACCTTGTTTTGGTACAAACCTATTTGACCTTTACATCACCCCTTTGTATCGAGATGTCCGTTGAGAAGAGTTTAATACACACATCTTCGACTTTGCCCCGAAAGTGACGATTCCAGTTTGAAAGAAGTCTTATTATAGGTGAAAGTTTTGTGAACTTCCTCACAAGGATGAATCAATTGTAAAAAAAAAAAAATAGTAAATCTGTCGAACCTTTCAGGTTCTTGGAAAATGTTTGTGACGATATTATACGTCATCAACGAGTAGGTTGGAAAAAAATGAAAGAAGAAACAAATTTGATTGTAAACGAACATTTTAAAGGATCAATGCAAACACTTTCCTGTCGGCCAATCAGAACTACTTGAGGCAAATTTCTTGGAAGGGCAAGGGCATTAAGTTTTAGCCTTTTCAATTTGAACTAAAAATAACAACGTTTAAGAACCCTCTCGAAGGCTGCTCTTTCTCTCACAATTAAGACGGGAAAGGGATATAAAAATACAGAAAATATCACTCGTCTTGTTAACAGCTCTCCAAGGTTATTAGGAGTCAACGGCCACTTCTTGTTTTCTCGCTCTTCCGTTTCTCAATGGCAGCCATTTGAAAGGACAAACAACGGGCACTATAATACGGGTCGATCACCTACCTTATACTGCACATAGACGGTGCGCGTAACCCACTCCTCGTCCAGCCGTGAGGTATTTACCATGCCAGTACACACTATCTACGAGTTCCGCACGGACACTCCTCTGCTGCAAAGGTACTCCATTTACAGGTCTTATCTTGGGGCTTTTTCAATACTCCAGCAAACGAGTTGAGTGATATCCCTACGATACCATGTGTACCACGCCAGAGCAGGGATGGAGGAGCGACTGGCGCCGGCGCGTTCGGGCGCTAAGAGCAAAACACAAGATATCATCGCGGTGTTTGCACAAAATCGCACCGTTGTTGACCCATTTTGCATTAGTACTACTTCGCACGCAGTAAGCGCATGATCTAAAGCGGAACTGCGAATGGGATCAAGCCCGAACATCCGGTGAAGAATTATTTGAACAATTAAATAGAAGGAAATGCCTGGAATGATTGAATTTGAAGGTGGTTGAAGAGTTAGAGGATTCATAGAGATGAACAGAAGCAGAGATTTAAAAAAACAAAACAAATTATAATAGATGTCACACACAACGTACCGTATCATTTCCAAACTTAAAGGACATTAGAAAACACACAACAGTAAAAACAGTACTGGAGATTTAGTAAAATCATGTAAACTTGTGCATTTAGACTATAATAGATCGAAGTGCTTATTGACAATTCTACACGCACCAAAAGGAATTCTCAGCAACAATCATACCAAATAGTTTTATTTTAACTTTTGCAATTGGCTATTGGCAATAATAACCAATATCATGGGTGTTTCAAACGTAGAGTAGACTTAACATTATCGTTGAGACAGCGCTCGTTGTCAGTTCAATTATTGTTGAATATTAGTTCTAACTTTACACTTTTAGACTAACAGGTAGCAACCAGGTGATGATATATAACTGCAGACATGCGCGATAGCGGACTACAAGGCCTACTTGACATTTTAATGTCAGTGGATGATACAACGCTTATTTAGGAAGACAGAATGCTCTAAAATGCCATGTGGGCACTTGTGGAAAAAAGAACAGTTTTACTCAAAAGGTCACTGAATTTTCACAAAGCAATTGAGCAGAAAATTGCAAGTTGTAGAAGAAAAAGTAATGCACACTTGAGGCTTGTCAAGCACGGCGAGCGAATAGCGAACTGGAAGATCTCATTCTGAGCGATTGTCTAAACCATGATCGCCAAAGTGGTGAAAACACTTGACGTACACTCGCAGCCGGGGTTTCAATTTCGAATTAATTGCAATGCTTTCGCGGGGTGCTACATCAAGTGGATTTCGAACCAAAAATGCAGGACATTACATGGAGAAAATGAATCCAAAATGAAGTGGCGACTCGTGATTGTATCGATTACAAAGTGAAAGTTGTAAAGAGAATATCTTTTTCTTTCTTCGCTTTTTCCTTTGCATTCGACAAAACAAGCAATGACCTTTCAGTGCCATTTTAGATTAAGGTTTGAGTGTATCGTAAGATTAACGTGATCTGTATACGACAAATTGAAGTGAGTTCTTGCCTGGCCTGAAACTAAAATTGTGGTCTAGAACATTCAAGGTTCTTTCACTGCGTCAGGAAGTGTTGAAAAAAAATCCAATAGATTAGCACAGCAGGCCAACATAATATAAATATGTTAATCATATCATTAAGTTTTGGATAGGATCATGCGAAACAACTTTGGATTTTTCTCAAAACGTTTTACGGTATACGATGTTGACGGGATTGCATGATGGGAATAATCCTAGGAAGAAAGGTTGGATAACAATAATATGAATACTATAGCACTAAATCCTGAATTGCACTGTTTGACGATGAAATAAAACCCCTCTTATCTGGCACTCTTCGTGAATACGCAAAATGTTTTGGACAGCCATATGACGCGACTTTAAGCGGAAGTTTCAAGGAATTTAACAAGTACTCGAAATAATCACTTAAGCTGTCTTTCCCTCTCATGGTCCGTGAAACCTGACCATCTCAAGCACAAATACACCGTGAATTCATCCAGCTGAAATCGGATATATCGGCTGAAGAAGGCGAAGGCCAAAAGGAATCGAAGGAATCGACTCTGGTTTAATTAAGCAGAACGTTGGAGGGTACAGTTGTCGGGTATCGCCGTTTAGCAGGAATTTGTGCATGGGACACTTCCAAACTCTCTAGCTCAAGGCAATACTGATACCGCTGCTGCTGCTGATAGATATATCGTCTTATTATCGTCTTTGAAATATTGGAAGGGGAATATTTATTCTTGTGCATGGTTAATGGTCTTCAATTCATCCGCGCAAAAACTGATCCCGGTTGAATACTTACCCTTCATGGTAAATTTCCTCAACTAAAAAGGCGAATTCTTCCGGCACTCGAGTCGGATATGGATTGTGCCCGGAGCCAACCTTAGTTTATTACTGAACTCTAAAATAGTACAGGGATTTGTTGTGATGCATTGATGCTTTTAATTATCAGAGGGGCGACGCCATTATATACCCGTGTCTATCAATTTGTATATAATTAATATTCACATACTTGTTGGAAAACGAACATTAATGATCAATATCTACACTTACATCAGTCACAAATCATAATTTCAAAATAAGTTTTCGAAAACCAAATCATCTACGAATCGCCGGAGGAGACAGCTGTGCGTGTAAAATTAACATTACACAAAATTCTAAAAACAAAATTGACGTTGTTAACTTGCTCCCTCGTGCTATTTGAGAAAAATTGATATTTTACGTGCTATTTTTCTAGCAATACAAACGTTATTAACTTTTAAAGCTATAGTCCATCATTTGCAGCCATCCGAAAAAGTAACTGGCGTAATTATTGTTGAAAACATACTTGGTTGAAAGATAGTAAGGGGACTAAACTCCCTGTGAAATTATTCTTTCTGGCAAGCTGTCATTTTGAAGTAATCAATGAAAGAAGGCCTTTCCAACAGTGCGTCTTAAGACGCACCGTAGGAAAATTTAAATTATTAGTTCGTTTTGTTATTCGGCGCAGCGTGCGCAAGCATTGGCACGACGCACAGGCGTGCGCGGTTGCTATAATTCGTCGGATCAGTGCGCGACATCGCGTATAGCTGCAATTCAAAACAATTCAAAACATGATTCAGCAACTTTTGATTTGAAATTGAGATTCCAGAATGCTGTTTTTCTCGGAATATACAGCTGAAGCTGAGCTGAAACTTCATCAGGTTAGTTTTTCAGTATCCTTCATTAGATTTTGAACACTTTTGTTGCTTCAAACGAACAAAATGCACAAATTACAAATGATGGACTATATCTTTAAAGGGAATATACATCATTTGCTTTTGCTGTAATTTTCAGAAATGGATGGAATTGGGGGGTTGGAAATATATAGCAAATATAGTTACACTGACTTTTTTGAGGATTTGGGTTCGAAAATGCTATAAAAACCAAGAAAAACAATCATTTTCCTGTAGTCTGGTTCCCTGACTCCATTTAGGAAGAAACAGAGCAGCTTACATACATTGGGGAATTGTAAGGTCAGGGAACCAGTCTAGCTGGCTTGTACCCGTTCATAGGTGTGTAATCGATTGCAAACAAGTGCGATGGTCAACTGGGGCCAGTATTTGAAAAAAGCCAGTTTTTTTCCAACACTGGTCGGCCGAAATTGATACAAAAATACCACTTTTCTTGAAAATGACAGTATACCAGGTGCCATGATTTTACAGGATGCTTTACACTGTCATTCACTAACAGTCCAGCAGGGTATTTCAAAATGATTTGGTAGTTTTATTTTTTGATGTTTGCAAATATTGTACTTTCCCTTTAAATGAGACATGAAACAAAACAAATCTGCCTACGTATAGTTATGAAAGAATATTCCATAACGTGGGCAGATTTGTTTTGTTTTATGTCTCATTCGTTACTGTGGCAAAATAAGGATGTCCCCCAAAACCTTGTTTTGAGTAATCGACGCCTGAAATCGGATACGTGAAAAAATCATGTCAAAATCGATTTTGGGTATTTTTTGAGTCGCCAATGTATATCATATTCACACTGTACATTTTTTGTTGGGAAAATATACCCCAAAAAGTGGAAAAACTGAAAAACGTTTTTTACTGCCGTTGCAGGCGCAATTCGTTTATTTATTTTAAAGCCGTTTTTTTCTAGAAATGAAGTCGGCGAAGTTCGGTGGGACACTGTTGAAAGTTCTGTGGCATTTCTTTGGATTAAATTAAGCTACAGAAATAATGTTTGTAACATTGGAAAGTCAGTGATTTTGTGTTTTGACAGGAAGGAATAGAACCTGAAAAGTCAAAGGTGGGGTATTCATTATGACATGGCAGGTCACATTTTCTCTCTACTTATTTGCGACCAAGGGCAGATCCCCTCAAAATTGTGTTCCTGGAACAAGTTGATTCAAAAATTGACGGCATGGGTAGGAAAATTCGTCGCCGTTTTTACGAACCGGCGAAACAAGCATTTTACGTAAAAACTAGATTTCGAGAAAATCGCTTTCAAAGTTATACGAGTTTTCAGATGACAAATTTTATAGTTTAAAATTCACAATTCCGGGTAAAAATGTTGCAGGTCACCTCCACAGAAGGTGTTTTTAATAACACACCTACGTGTTAGATTCATAAACGGAATTTTAGTGGAGAAAATGAACTCTAAACAAGTTTTTCGGTTCGTAAATCCATTTTTTATGCGCTTTTGTATGATGTAAGTTGTGAGAGCTTTTTACGAACTGGCGCACGTACTATTTTATCACTTCGTAAAAACAACTTGACAGTTAGGACAAGTATGATGTAATGGTGTTTACGAACTGACGCTATACGTGGAAGTTCGCCCCAGATTGTTTTTATGTGCTGAATTATTCTTTGTAAACCAAATTATCCATCGGCGAAAGTAAAATAAAAATGTTGTTCCCAAATGTATTATCATTGACAAAACATGATTGATTGATTGATTGGATGCCCTAGACGGTTGCCAAGTTGCTACGTCTACGCCATGGGGTGCTAAAATTAGTTTATTCTTGATCAATCCGGGTTGCCAGATACTAGAGCAGATATTAATACAGACATCAATACATATCCACTAGGTGATTTTCAACTACAATACAATGTACTTGCTATTTTATTCATATTTAATTGGGTCTTAGATTTAATCCATTGCCATCATGAATCTCCATTTAATTACTAACTTTTAGCATGGGGATATATGCTAAAAACTAATAAAATCCATAAATACTACTTATACTTTGTACCTACAACTTATGAAATGTAACTTGTATGGGATGTACGATTTTTATGTCGTACGCACGCCTAAAATATCGTACACTCGACTTGCATGTCGTGTGTACAACTTATGCCTTCGTACGACTTATATCTCGTACGTACAACGTATCTCATACGTACGACATATAAGTCGTACCTACGACTTATGAATTGTAACTCGTACGTACGACATATAAGTCGTACCTATGACTTATGAATTGTAACTCGTACGTACGACATATAAGTCGTACCTACGAGTTACATCTCGTACGTACCACTTATATGAATTGTAAGTCATAATAAGTCATACGTTCGTATTTGCGAGTTATAAAGCGTACGCACAAGTTATTACTCGTAAGTACGTACGAGATATTAGTTGTGTGTACGACATAAGTCGTACACACGAGTTACCATTCATAAATCGTACTTAGGTATGAGTTCCATCTCGTACATACGGGTTATAAATTGTAGGTCGTACGTACGAGATACGTTCAAAATACGAATTACGTACGTACGAATTATGAGTCGTTCATACCAGTTATAAGGCGTACGAACGTCGAGTTATATAAGTCGTATACCTACATAAGAGATTGTAAGTACGACATACGAGTCGTATGTACGTTCATACAATTCATAAGTCGTACGTACGAGATTAAGTTGTATTTACGAGTTATATGTAGGCGAAGGTACGAGTTAAGAGTCGATCATACATACGAGATATATATATAAGTTGTACGTACGTACGTTGAAGATATAAGTCGTATGTACGACATATAAGTCGTATGCGAGATACAATTCCTAAGTCGTATGTACGAGACTAAGTTGTATTTACAAATTATAAGGCATCCGTATGAGTTATGAGTCGTACATACGCAGGATGATGCGACTTAAGCCCCTGTCACACCTTTGCGTATCCTATGAGTTCCTTATCAAAAATTTTCAATACGCTCAATTAACGTCGAAATGTTTTGATCAATTTGACTTATTTGCGACGCACATCTAGCGTACAAGTAACAAATTCAGCGCATCCACTGCGTATGAGGTGCGTATGAGTTGCGTATGCAGTGCGCAACATTATTTTTGGGGCTGCGAATAGGTCAGTATGCAGTGCGCATGCCGAGCGTATTCCGGACGCACCCGACTTATGCCGACCGCACGCTTGACGCACTTCTGAGCGTATTCCCGCCGCATTTCCGCTGCTCGCCGTTCAGCGTGCGTTGCATCTGCGCTGCAAGTACGCTAAGTATACGTCCAATACAGGCCGCTCATATGCTGACGGGGTGTGTCATGAACACATAGTGTACTTGTAACGCACTCGACCGATGCGGGACTGATGCGCTGCGTATTGATAACTTATGACCTGCGTAACATCGTACGCAGCGTAGTTTTGTGCATGCCCAAAACTATATCCTGCGTACTGGGCCGTACCATATGCGTATATCTGCGTACATAAAACCTACACAAAACGATAGAGATGCATATGAGGTGCGTATTGTGTGTACGACTGCGTATGAAAAATGTCAATGCGCAACTCATAAGGAATTAGGATACGCAGAAGTGTGACAGGGCCCTTATGAATTGCAAGTCCTACGTACGAGATATGAGATCTAAGTCGTATGCACGCCATATACATCGTATGTACGCGTGGCAATTCATAAGTCGTACGTACGAGATTAAGTCGTATTTGCAAATTATACGCACGAGTTATGAGTCGTACATACGAGTTATAAGACGTACGTATATGTCATATATACATAGAAGATATAAGTTGTACGTAAGAAAGTATGAGTTATAATTCATAAGTTGTATGAGACGATGGATATTTAGGCCTACATGTTACATGTATATATGACGTACAAATGAGTTATTAGTCGTACGTATGAGTTATAAGGCATACGTACGAGTTATGATTCCCAAGGCGTTTGTTCGATATATAAGTCGAATGTACGAGTTAGTTGAAGGGAGAGAGATTTATATCACCATGTCCCTAATACAGCATATCGTAGATGGCGAACAAACTTGCGCACCTGTTACCGAATGATGCGTACCCTCCATTATAAGTCGTACCTATGAGATAAGTCGTACGTACGAATTACAATTCATAAGTCGTACGTATGACTAATATGTCGTGCCTACGAGTATATGTCGTGCGACGAGATATAAGTCATACGCGTTACAATTCATATGTCGTACATACATGTACGACTTATATGTCGCACGCATGATTTCCAAGGCATACGTACGATATTTAAGTTGCATGGTACGACTTAGTTAGTCGTATGTACAAGTTAGTCGTACGTACGACATACAAGTCGTACGTATGACACGTATGACATAATTATAAGTCGTACGTATGAGATATAAGTTGTACGTACGGCTTTCAAGTCGTACGTATGAGTTAGCTGAAGGGAGAGTGAATGGGAACCACCCCCCCCCCCCCCTCAAAACCAAAAAAAAAAAAAAGCAATTTTATAAAGAAAAAAAAACAGAGGCGCGAAGTTATATTGCTGTTAATTTAAGGGGGGGTAGGCAAATATATTGTCGCTGCATCCTTCGAAAAGAATATGTTGAAAAAGTACAGGGTTATAGGGAGCCTGAGCAAATTTGCTTTGCCCCCTCTCGAAAAAAATCCTGCCTACGGCCATGGCAGAGATAATGTTTTTTTTCCCCACTATGTCCCTAATACAGCTGAGCTTCGTTACATAGCATTGAACTGCGTCAGTTCGGGGCAAGCGCGTTCAGCGCGCTCCCGACAGGAATCATTGTATGGGCGGGTTTTACGAACTGACCGCGTATTGTTTTGTCGCTTCGTACAGACCGAGTTTCAACGCTTTGACTATATTTCGGTCACAAGATATTTTCAAGATTGTTTGTATCTTAGAATCTAGCGCGTTTTCAGTGTTGAAATTTCATGTGAAGGTAGATTTTAATAAGTAAGTTAGTAATATGTAAAAATTAGAAAATCGAAAAATTCATGCAATTTGCCTATATTGCCGGTTCGTATAAACGACGACGAATTGTTGGATTCTAGACGCTCTGTTGTGCAATCTGAGGCAATTTCTGACCACTTTTACCAATTTGGTTTTATCACAATAATAGTGGTGTACGCAGTGGCTGCCTTATTTGCGACGTCACTAAAAAAAAATGGGTTCATTTTTTTGGGGGGGGGGAGGGGGGGGGCGGGCACGACCCACGTTGCCCCCCCCCCCCGATCCACCGTTGTTTGCGGCCCGTGTATAATTAGGCGTACCTTTTTTGTGTGCGTTAGGCCCTATAATTATATGGTCGCTAAAGCAACCATGAAATTTTCACAGAGGGTAAAAAACGTCAGAAAAAAATGTAGCTTTTAAAATAAAACATACAAATTGAAAATTCGGTAGGAGAACGAATTCGAATATTTCTAACTATGCTGAAAGGCCTAGTTATAGAGAAACGTTGAACTGTTTTTCCATTATTATGTTATTTCTATCTTTAGACTTTGGTATGATTGTGATTTGGTTGCAAGAGTGTAACAGACGGGACTTGATTTTTGTGGGTGGCTAGGCCTATAATAATTATAAGCATTTTCTATTTCCTCCGATCTGCGTTGGGCAAAATTGACAGCTCAGCACCGACGCCGCGCGTGTACATGTATGAAATTGGCACGAAGTTCAGTCTCATCACTTATTTGTCAGGCCGCCTATCAGACAGGCTGCGTGCCGCGCCGTAAGCAATCATGGCACCTTAGTGGTATCCCTGTGGGTAGTTCATCACCTGAGCTGTAGAGAAAATCTTCCCCTCTGGCCATCCGAGCCGGCCAACCAGACAACTTCTTTGAACAATAATTTGCCTCCTTGCAACGGATGGCCGTCTCATCAGTAAGCATTTTTGGGATTTGTTTTCTCATAACCACTTAAGCTTCAGTACTTCTACCCATCTGAGGTTGAATTGTAACGATGACTAATAACGACACGATGCAGTGCATAGCCTAGGTCCCTGGGGATAACAAACAACTTCAGAGTTCTATGCACCTATAATTCCAACATGCAAATTGTTTAGAAATTGATAGGCTTAATGGAGATTGGCAGGCTCCAATCATAGAGACGAAGGGGTACATGCGCACAGAGAATCACGTACCGACAACGCCAGCAGCAGTGATTTCTTGTCAGATGGGGGTTGGGTGGGTGGGTGGGGGGGACGGACGGCTTTGAACAGCAGGGAAGGGGGGGGTTGACATAGGCTACTGACTGAACTTCATGCAATTTTGTGTTGGAATAAAATATTTGCGGAAACTTTTACATTCATGTAATCAAGGATCTTGTTCAACCCATCCGTTCAAAAGAGCCATATTTGTTCACGCCTTGGTGCTTTGGAGATTAATTAAAGCCGTCCTTTTTTTAGCTGAACAATTACATTAAAAATACCTCACGAGGCCTAATGAGCTGAATTCTAACCGGTTTAATGACCAGAACGTACACGTCCTATTATTCCTTTTTTTCGGGAAAAAGTGTCAGACACTAATCAAGAAACCAGCGACATTTTCAGAAACAAACTTCCAGATCAATAGTCCAGTGTCGTGATGGGTACTAAATAAATGCATACATTCCTAGCCGCAAGAAAACAAGCGCCACATAACGACACAGATTATAGCGCCCTCCTTTGTCTGACTATCATCAACAATCTTGGGAGTGTAATGGCGGCGAGTTCGGAGCAGAAAGTTTTGAGTTACCATGATACTCTGCTGAGAAATAGTGATTTACAATTGCTTGATGGACCAAGGTGGCTTAACGACAAACTGATCAGCTTTGCTTTCGAGTAAGTATCTTTTGAAAAGGTATCACTGCCTGCACACAGTCTGAAAGTAACTTCCGTCGTGATTGATATTCTGATTCTTCACCGTACCACTTCCCCATGTGCTCACATGCTTCACCAGTTACGTGAAAAAATAATTGTGTCAAAACAATCTATACTAGTATCAACCTCGTCCCCAGTGCTTACTTTATTTCAAACATCGTTTCCAATAGTAAGCCCGGGATAGAAAACTTTCTTCCTGTAACCTGATTCGATACTGCAATTGGCTAGAAATGGATTTATGTCGTGTACTTCGTGTTGTTATTCACAACGCGCAGTACGTGTTTTCGCGATCATTCGCCCACGCCTTCTCGAAAATATTTATTTCCTTTCCAATTTGTTAATTTTAATTGATATATGCTAATGCATGTTGTCTCGTTAAGATCGTAACAGTGTGACAGTTTAATTAAAATAAAATCGTGCTTTCGTAACTCACGCCATGCACGCGCTGCGACAGATTGATTCTGTTTTTACCCCAGACACCGCATACAAAAACAAATGCAAATGTAACGCCCAGGCAGACACTAGACTATTCCTCATTTGAATACGTGTTCAAAAATCTTGCACATATTTGCAAATGATCAAATACCAGGGTGAGAGAGCAGCTAGTGGTGGGCGCGTACTGCTCAACACCCTGGGACGAGGTTGATACTAGTATAGCCTAGGCTGAGTATAGGCTAAATCCATAGACTATTTTTTTGTGACTTATCTAATATTAGCCCCCCCCCAACAAAACGTGTTTAGCGTCGTACCTTTTTGAAAGAAAGGAAGGGGGGGGGGCCCTTTTTGGCATGTTTGGCATTTGAACCAATAACATTACAATACCCCATCATGAATATTGAATTTTTCATGAATATGCATTTTTGTAATTACATGTATCATGAATACTTCAACAGACACGCTGAATTAATGATCGTATTCTCTAGTTTTAGTTCGATCCGTCATTTCATTGTGTATTTTTCATGCATTCATAAATACCTCAGACAGTTTAGCTATTCCTATTGGTCGAGAGCCCGTCACGTGGCCGGTCTTAAACGGATGATAAAGACATGGCTAGCTGGTCTTAAACACATTTCCAGTGTCACAATAAAATGTGGACTCCTAAAAATCCAGTGCCTCTTACCGTTTCATTGGTTGAACGTTCACAATCCTCACGTAGGCATGCGCAACACTACCAGTGAGTCAGAATTTTACAGTTCAAAATTCCAAACGCAACGCCCCAGGTGCGTTCTGCGCGACATCGCGCAGAACATGCCACGCGCGCGTCAATCGCCATAAAAGGGTTGTTTACATCTTACTCGCCAGCTGAACACTCCATTATTTTGCCAGAGGGATGTTTCAAAAAGCATGAAGTGAACTTGTTGAACAAAATTGGGATTTTTTGAACGAATTATTTGATATTTTTTAACCGAAAAGGTATTTATGAATGGGAATAAATATGTGCTCGGGTAATGATCAGCACCTCTCGAGCACACATTTATTCCCTTATTCAAAGCATTTTAATAACAAAATGCACATGTTATTATGAACATTTATACCTACAAATTTCCTGAAAATTGCTTTTCTTGCACTTTCTGACAAAAATTCAAATTAAGTTTCCAACCAAGAAATTCCAACCAAGAAATTCCAACCAATAAATTCCCAATAAATTCCCTTAACAATGTCTCTTTCTTTCACAGATATTTTGAGTATGACAAGTTCAAGGACCTTGCTGGCAAAGTGGCATTTGTCAGTCCGGAAGTGACACAGTGTATCAAGCTTAGCCGTGGTGAGATTGAAGTTCTAACAAGTAACATCACAATTCAACAAAGATTGTCAATTTTGAAGTTCTAACACTACATTTCAACAAAGATTGTAAATTCTTTAATTTGTCATATTCTGTAAATTAAATGATATTGTTAAAGCTTGCATAGGGAATCATCCTGTGCATACAATTGGAAATCTTAATACTTTGTTTAAAGCCTATGATGAGACCATTTGCATGAATTTTATGTAAACTTTCTTCAACAAAAAACCAGTTGAATGTTCAGGTTTTTTTCAAAAGGAAGAAATCTTAATATTTTGTTTAAAGCCTATGATGAGACCATTTGCATGAATTTTATGTAAGTTTTAAAAAACCAGTTAATCGTCCAGGTTTTTTTAAAAAGAAGAGGATGTGGGCCTTTGTATTTTTTTATATATTTTTTCTTTCAAAATAGCCGCCAAGTATTTGAATTCAAAATGGCCACCAAGTTTGGTTCTAAACAACCGCCAGCTTTTAATTAGCTTTCCTATGGCCAAAAACAAAATGGTTTGTTTACGGTAACGGTCTGAAAAAAAATCCAGGTAGGTAGGTAGGGAAATAATTATATTTTGTAATTTTTTTTTTTATTTCAATTCTGCAGGCTCATGCGTGTTCTTTCGCAAAATATTTGTATAAAAACATTATTCGAGCATTCAAGATACTCAGTCGATACATTTCATTCCAAATTGATTCCTACCGTCCCAGGGTTCTCTCCGGGGTACATCGCGCCGTGCTCACGGCCCAGATCTGTGTGCATTACTGCACTGTGTACGGCCCATCCCACGTGGCCTAAAATCTTGCACTACTGCAGAAACACGCTACAATGTTACGCCACGAGTTCGAGCTTTGCAACCTCGTCATTTTAATGGAAAACACATACACAGAAAATTAAGATCACGTTCTGTGAATTAATTCGCAGAAATTCTCTTTCTCCATCGATGTTTGTTTGGTACTTTTACGATCCAACTTCGGCCGACGGCACAACATCATCTTGGTACGACGTTTGTATAGGCAGTAGTCACTGGTTCCGGTCCTTCATTATATTATTGATTCCGTTGCACGCGAAGGGAACCAGTGCACCATGCTGTATGCGCTGCATGCCTGTCAGCTGGTGGTCGACAGAACCCGTCATCGTGTGCATTTTGATCACACATGCATCAGAAAAACAGGATTGTTGTCAAGATATTGCATATCAAGATGAAATAATGGCGTATGTAACGATTAGGCCTATATTGCGTATTTTAATGGCGTGAATAATAATTATATTGTGTGTATCGGGGGCTGAAAAATGTGATCGGCGTCGGGCCGATTCGCAGTACGCACGTTTGTATGTGGGGAGCTTCCTCCATGGGAGAACCCTGCCGTCCGTCGGCCAGGCGCACCAGTTCAACCCGATGCGTTTTTGCAAAAATAATCGTACTTCATGTAGTTTGAGAATTCAAGTTTTGAGATCGTCGCGATTTTTGCACGTTTAACACAGGTATGTTTAAATGTCAAATCATGGTCAGTTTTAGTGTGGAAAATGGTCTACATGTATGTTCGTGGCAAATAATTCAAAGTACATGTACTTGAAATTTTTGAAATTTGTTCATTAAAAATGATCAATATTAACCTTCAAAATGGCAATAAAAAGGTTGAGGTCGGCAATTTGGCCGAAAAAAATTCCAGGTCGGTCGGGTTACCGTAAAACACACCATTTTTGTTTGATTGGCCTAATTGTAAGTAGAGTAAAAGATATTCATGTTTTAAACATGTTCTATGTATTTTATTATAAAGCTCAATTCAAGATAAAGTCAGCTTTTAGAGGTGAGAAAAAATAAACAAATAAGGATGCTGCTTCAAAAAGGATGCAGGCGGGGATGATCAGATGTTGTTTTTTTACCTCGCCTAATAATGAAAATACATGGATATATGTACATACATGTATGCATATTTACAATGTGTAAAGTACACGTGCAAGGACACATACAGTATAGCCATCATTTTTTTTTGCTCAAGACCTTATATCATCACTATGGGCTCCGTGCGCCAACAAAAGAGGTCACGTTTTTACCTCGTAAGTTCGCTCTAGGTCACCCCCAACTCTCCTTTTCTGGCCGTTGATGGGGTACTTGTGCACAGGGCCCATTACTCTTGCTAATAGGGCCTATAACATTGGTACAATATGGGTTATCATAGATTTGTTGGTAATAGTACTGTAGTGCTGTAGTACTGTAGGCTGTTACACTGAATGTACTGCAATTTGCATCAAAATGTAACAAACAACCCTAGTTAGGCTACAATCGTCTGGGTTGAGGGAAACAATGACTGACATGTACCACACAATGAAAGTAACAATATAATTTGTGTAATTAGACCTTAAACATGATTCAGGAAATTCTTTAGATTTTTGTTGGGCAAAGAAGGAGCCCAGTTTTTTTTATTTTGCAAGATTTCGTTTACTATCTGACAGGTTGCACCCTTCATTCCATCAATTTCCTTACAACTCAAAGAGCCCTACATATCTACAGTAGCCTCAAGCCATGATTGATTTTCACCATTGTTTTTATTTGTTCATGTCAGCTGTGAAAACAGACAACTCGGAGCCAGAGCATACACGTAATAATGGTGGCAAACATTGTCGGTACACATGTACTTGTTTTTACACCCTTCTGCTGTGGCATGCTGTAGAGGCTGCATTTGGGTCACTGAGCTGTCAAAAATTGTTCAGGCAGTGGTACTACAAATAAAGTTATTTGTAGTACCACTGCCTGAACTTTGCTCATGGTTTTCTAAAATTTGTCTTTAGACATTCGAACAATAAAAAACTGTCAATTGTACTGTAGTTCTAATTCTAAGGTTGGGGGGGGGGGGATAAACCCCAGCAGGATAACATTGAAACTCCGGCTGCACTGATACCAGACTATGGAATATCCGCTTGCCCACAAGCGCCATGATTTGCATGCAGATGCAAAGCAGGTTAATTATGCAAAGCATCATTAACCACCTGACCTCCAGATTCTGACCATTCAGCAGGCACCTTCTATTGGGCCTTAGGTAACCCGTTGTACATGTCTTTCAAAAAATGGCAGCAAAATGACATTTCTGCATGAAATGACGTCACAATTTCTGAAGTCGACTCTGATTGACTGGCGTGTGGGGTCGTGTTAGTTTGCTCTCCACACATACGGAAGGCCTATATCAGATATTGTTGCAGACTCAGAATACACTCGTACATCCATGGACATGTACCTGACTTGGACTTTCCCATGCCATCAGGCATGTCAGGGGCATAAGTACTGTTTTGTTTAACAGAGTGGAGTGATGTGAACGTAATGATGGCACCTGGGGGCCATTCACACTTTACTTAATAAAACATGCACGCACTTGACACAAAATCAATTCAGATATGTGTACGTGTGTAAGTGAACGTGTACCCTTCACCTTAGTTGCATACGACTTACATGTACCCCCCCCCTGCACTTTAAAAATTGATTTTTTTTTTGTTGCCTACATGTAAGGAAGTTTTAACGAGTTTTAACAACAAAAGTACTGTATAATTTATTCTGATTTGTGCAACCCTCTGAAAAGGAATTTCATATTGCGCGCAATAATTATTTCCTGAAAGAGACAAATTATTGTCTAGCAGCCAATAAATCAAATTTTGTGAAGAAATAATTCAATAACTAATTTTTTTTTCATTCAATGTCTCATTCAAAAGTGAACAATATTTACATAGCTAGGCAAATAGTAATTGAAAAACAAATTTTTAATTTTTTTTGGAGGTGAAATTCGAAAATAGCACAGAGAATGCATCTCCAAGTTTCTGATATAATTATGCCTGTTTCCATTATGGCTTTTGACGCATCGAACGAATGGGTATTGAACTTACATGTACATTGCATCACATGCAGTGCAATATTGAATTTCAAAGAGAACAAAGTATCAATAAACAGTCGTCTGTTCAGCCATAAGGAATGAACAATTTTTGTTTCAGTAAATCACTCCTAATTTATCGTTTTTTGTTCTGCTCAGATGATGAAGTGGCCATTTTCTTAGATCCTCTAGATCTATCCAGTAAAGACTTTGTGTTTTTGGCAGTCAATGACCATCATTGCCAAGACTCAGCAGGTGGATCCCATTGGTAAGCTTCAAATTACATAACTTCAGAGAGTATAATAAGACAAAAGAAGGGCCTAGAAAAATGAATGAGCACAATCATTTTGAATGTACATGTATGTTTTTTAGTAACCTAGTATACACAGAGGTAGATCTAACTTTCATGAAAAGAAGGGTGGGGGTGGTTGAATGAAGGTGTGTCAAAGGTGCTACCTGCTTGGGGGGGGGGGGTTGTCCCAGGGCATGTTCTCCAGACAATGCTAAATCTATGATGTTTTCCTCTGCACTCTGAGGCAATTTGAGAACACATTTAGGTATAGGAACTTTAGCATTCCATTGATTATTTTTGGCGCCATTTTACTGATATCATTTTTTGTGTGTACGATCATTTGGAGGCTTCTGTGTGTAGTCAAGGGTATAGTTTTGGGTGTTTTTTTCCTTCTAATTTTTCCCATATAAAATTAGGGTAGGGGCTGTCAGAATAGGGTAGGTAGGGAAACCGAAAGCAGAACTATTATTTTTTTTTTGGCCTAGCGGCTACTTTTATTTCAAAAGATATCACTTTGTACATGAATGTAATCTATGACATTTGTACCTTTGTATAAAAAGTGGTATACTGTAGTGTCACCACCTTACATGTACCATCCAAAAATCTAGCAAGATTTAGTGTCACTTACACTGCACGTGACATAATGTAACTTCCAAGGTTTTTTTGTATTTATTATTTGAATCTTCCCATGTTATGTATCAAAAGTTGTACTATAGTTTGTTCCATAAGACATGTATGAAATTATTGCACATTTGTGAATTGTTACATTTTCAGGAGTCTGCTGATATTTGACAGGACAGTCAACAAATTCAGTCACTATGACTCGTCAGGATCAATGAATCAGGGCTCAGCTATGATTCTCTGCTGTAAACTTCATCCTTTTCTTAAAGGTATATATACACATGTTATGCAAATTGCATTTTCCGTTCTTTTCTTGGAAAATTCAAGGGCTGATTTGGGGGGGGGGGCAATTGGACCATGCCCCCCCCAAAAAAAAACCCATATTTTTTTTTGTTTTTTAGTGACGTTGCAATAAAGGCAGGCACTGCGGACACCACCATCTTTTCCTGAAAAAAAATGGTTAAAGTGGTCATAAATTGCCTCAGATCGCACCACAGAGCATCTACATGTAGACCCCACACAAATTTTGGGGCCCTGAAGCGGGCCACGAACCCCTCGCCGTAATTGTTTGGACACCCTTTTGGGGGGACCAATATTGTTTTGCCACCCCAAAAATGGTATTCTGGATCTGCCCTTGGGAGAATTACAGGATGTTTCCACCGTCTGCAAAATGCATGTCTACAGCAGGCGCGGTTCTAGAACCAATATTTTTTGGGGGGGCTAGCACGGTGGATCAAAAAAAAATTTCAGGAGGCGTGCTGAAATGTAGAATGGTTATTTTTCCACACACTAGGGGCCGAAAAAATCAATAGGGGGATCATGCCATATTTTCAATGGGGAACGCCAATAAAATCCTAAAATCATTCACACTATATCACCCTTGTCACGACTATTTCTTTAGGGGGAGACCGTTCGCATGTACATCACAATCTTTCTTTTGCTAATGCAATTTTTTTTTTTTTTACGGAATTTATTTTGGGGGGGCTAGACAAAATTTTGGGGGGGCTACAGCCCCCCCGTAAAACCGAGCCTGGTCTACAGTTTGAAATACCTGGCTGATGATTCCCAAACATGCACACAAAAAAGCTGTCCTGTACACCACATTGTTAAAAATAATGTGTTCATTCTGTGTTTCTAAACTTTTTAATTTAAGGTTACTTTAATGCAAAGTTCTATAGCAATTCCTCAAGATTAGTTTTTATTTAAAGGTTTTTATATTTATTATTTTTACTTTACTTAACGAGTTTGCATTGGGATTATTTTGACATTGACCGGACACATGCGCGGGATTGTTTTTCATGAACCTCGATGCCAGATGGGTTCAGGCCGTCATCTGTGGGTGGCACACCGTGATATTTCAGGCCTTAATCCCAGTGAATAGGTCCCAGATAGATATTTCCGGCCTTGGTTGCTGCGTGTTTATCCGTCATCCGTTCCAAATACCGCAAACCTTTGTGTGTTTATGCGTCATGGGACATGAACTGGTCAAGAGCCCATTTCAAAACAAGAACTCTTTCTCTTTTATAAGAACACACGGAGGAGATTGCCTTGCAGAGTCAAACAAGCTATTATCCAACATCACAGTTGATATTTCACCTATATATTACTTTGCACTCAAGGGATACACTGTGTCTATATGGATGTTACAGTCCAACACTTATCTTTGTAAGGTCACACATATAAAAGCTGTCGCCGTCTAAAAAACAGATCAAAGTGACAGATCATGTTACCATTGTCAGGTTTAATGATTGGAAGACATTAGACTACATGTAGTTGCCTACTTTTTTCCCCAATGATACATGAACACTTTTGACATATGTTTATGTACTGTTAACATTGACACTTCTGTGTCTTCTATCATAACTACAGCGTGTCCCAATCAACATTGTGCATGAATGGGTCGTTGATTTGCTCAAAAGGTGGTCATATTAGCTAATCAAATTTTATATTTTTTTAAAGCCTATGGTCTTGTTTATAATTAGTGAAAATGTCAAGAAAATCCATCAATGCAAACCAGGGCGATATCGCTGATTTTGTAAGGCTATATTATTTTCCTCCTGCACAGGTCGAATCCTGTAGTTAAGCTTTGGCCAATACATTTCAGCTCAAAGAAGATTGCATGTTCATTGTCCTTTCATAATCTTTGTCAAAGACTTAACACCTGATATTAGGCATTCCAATTAGTGGTATTAGATTTGATTATAATGTTATGGACCCAAACTGTTATTTGTGAACACCCTTAACATACAGGCTATGCAATATTTCAAGCACTGCGTAACACAGGCAGTAACCCAATAATTGGTATAATATACACATGTACAAGCAAATACGAAGTGTTGAAATTACATTGTGCAGGTCAAAAAATACATAGCCTTACTAAATCAAAGATATCTCAGGTTTGCATCGTTGGATTTTCTTACTGTTTTCACTAATTATAAACAAAACAATAGGCTTGAAAGTGCTATAAAATTTGATTAGCAAGTCTGGCCCAACTTTTAAGAAAATCAGCGATTTCTTCATGCCCAATGTTTATTGGGACCATGGAGGGCACCCCCACCCGAAAAAACAAACAAAAAAAAAAAAAAAAAAAAAAAAAAAAAAAAAAAAAAAAGGAAGAAAAAAGAGAAAACCAATAAGGGCGCGAAGCCAAAGTGGTCTAAATTTAATGAGTTGGGGGGGGGGCAAAATGTCCCTGCCCCCCTCTAAAACTGATAAATCGAGAATGTGTTGAAAAATACAAAAAAAAATTGGCAAATAATTTTTTTGCCCCCCTCTATAAAAAATCCTGGCGACGCCCATGATTGGGACATGCTGTATGTGCCATGTACACATGTATGCCCAATTTATTATTAAGAAGAGGGGCAGAGGCAGCCTGAGATAGGATAGTTTTTCATGTGTTCATGGAAGTAGTTGTGGTAAGAAGTCTTGCATAAGATTACAAACACAAAGCTGACATGTACTAAGCACATACACAATCTCCACCAAGAGCTTTGTTGTTACACCTACTGTACATGTAAGTGCCCCCCCCCCCATCTCTGTCCAGACATGACCGTGCATGCAGTGACTCTCTGTTTCTCCCGGGACTTCTCCTTGAGCGGATGAGGCTGTTTACTGTCTCCTCAGTCATCCCACGGTTATGAAATTAAACATCAAGAAATTGGCTCTCCCCCCTAGAGGCTGCTTCCGCACAGCTGAATAGAGTGACGTAAACGGTGACGTCACCTAACAATACCTAGAGCGTATTTGTCTGTAATTATGAGATATCGTGTGGCGTGACCAGAGGGCTGTCTCCTTACTTTGCTCAAATAACCAATCATAGACTACAGGTTATGCCTTAAAGCAATGCCACTGACCAATCCAGAGTCGTGGTTAATACGCTTAATTCCTTGCAACCCCTGACGTGCGTGTATTTTGATATTTGACATTCTACACTTGTGATTGTAAACTCACTGTTTGTTAAAGTCAATTTCCGTCAATTCTTCCAATTTCCCTCAGCAGGGAGATATCACTTTCCGATCCGACATTTGCTAAGATGCATGTCACCAATTATGATTGACTAAAGCAAATTACGCATTTGTTCTGAAATCTGAGTGTCATTGTTTGTGTCTCTTTGTTGAATATATTAGATAACTTTATTAACCGAAGAAAACACCATCCTGTAGTACGCACTACTTTTAACTTGTCCAATACCCTGTTAAATAAGACTCGGGCTACACCTCTCAGCTCCATTTGCAACATGTTGAGAACACAACTCAAGCGAAAAGCCTGAAGTACTATATTATCTACCTCTATTGTGAACGTTAAATTTACTCACCGGGCACAGCTCGTATGGTCAAAGTCTGATGAAACTTAGAATCATCTTATTGGCCCTTTAAAAGAAAAGATACAAGGAAGTTATTTATCTGAGTCGGCTCTGTGTACAAGGACATTGTACCCCTCGCTGATGTCGATGAGTTCGACATTTTGAAACTTGCATCTAAATGTTCAGTAGGAAACATGCATGTGTGTACCTTTGCATGTGATGCTGCCTATCTGCTGCAAATCCTAAGACATGCACATTGTCTCAGGAAGACAATGACAATGTGAGTTATGTGCCTTGCTCAAGAACTCAACATGCAGCTTACAGCAGAATCCAATCCCCCGAACCTCCGGTAACCAGTTAGGTCAAGTTCGCAGAGCTTTATGCCAGAAAAGCTCTCTGCAAAGACATGTACCAGATGTACCAGACATGTACCTAGATGAGTATTTTGGGAAACAGCTGATGACAAATAAAAATGATCACCTATATGCATGGCACGATTGGCCTAGTAGCTGCATCACCTGCATAACATACATGTTCGTGAGCATTATGTGTCCTTCATTCCACATGGATGCCGCTCTACCAGCCAGATGTTCACGGCACGCAAAGGTAGAAACATTAGAAAATATGTAGGGCCTGTGGAGTGGACACGGCGCTATGATCATAGAACCAGATACAGATAGTTTCTTATACAAACAGCCTTAACGTCCTTGAGCACCCATTCATACACTAATTGGCGGAATTAATATGATAGCTAAGGACAAACTGACAGCTCACAGAGTGTGATCAAACACATACCAGTATTAGATACATCTTCCTTTCATAATTCCCATCTGAATATGTACAGTCATTTATTTTTGGATTATTCCACCAATGTTGTCATCTGACTTTACAATTATACTTTCGTAAGGTGAATCATTTTACATATTCATGAGAGTTGAGGGTATGCTTCGAGGCCAGTGGTTAATCCCTTTTGAATACTTGCATTTGATTATGATTATCTGGTTTGAAAGGATTCTTAAGAAGTTCTCGTTTTTGGTGCTACAGTTTTGATGGTTTAAGAAATATCGGATGAATAGTTCAGACCCCGGGAAGAAAAGTCCCAAAAATCCTTAAGATTAGAAAGTTTTGTCAACTTGTCATTCAAACCTATTTTTTTTAGGTTACGGGGCAAGACAAAATGCCGCTGTGCCAACGTGCACGATGTACAGCCAGTACAGGTATTATACCTGTACCCTCACTGGACATTAAATTAATGGGCCATCTTGCACAACGCGCAGTTATGTCCATTTGAAGCCCTACTTTCCTAGGAACACTTCTTCACGATTCACAGGTATGAATCGTGGTGCATCCGCTGGCGGATGCACACACACGCATGCCCCAGTTACCTTTTGTCGGACCACTTCCCCTTCCTCCCGTTTTCTAAAATTCGTGACCTACAATTCTGGAACGAGTTATTAGATGCAAACTGAGCCGAGAGCACAATCCTACAGCCAGATAAGATACGCAGTAAATTATGGCTGTTCGTCAATGGTCAAATTTAGCATATACATTCATGTGTAAATTTGAGTTTATTACTGGAAAAGCCTAGCTGTTGGGGGGTATACAAACATGACGAAATCATTAAATGAAAACAGTTCTTGCAGTTGTAAAATCTTGTCCAGAATGTTCAAAGACGTGTTCTGTCACATGTTAAGTACCATTCTTTGAAATGTTTGCATTTGTTTTGTAATCCCTACAGATATGGGTGGTAGGCCACTTATTTCAGGTGTTAACTATTGCCTATACTGGGAGGCCTATTATATAAATGCGTCACTTGTTTCAATTAAAGGCAAATTGTCGCCCAGGAAATTATACCAACCAGGGGCAGTGCTTTGGACAGATAAAAAACGTTGCCTTTTTTCATTCGATTGTTATTTATGCTGTTCGCGTTGACATGCTCATTGTTGTATAAATCATATCGATAGATGTTTTAAACGCAAATCTCCCCTATATTGTGTCTCGTCGTCGAGACCATCATATCATCATTGTCAAATGTATTTGGTAAGGGCCTACCGATCCTTTGAGAGATCGCTTTACAATGAGCTGTACCCATCTAGTATGTACCCATATCAGTTGTTTTCATACCATTGTCAATGGATAATTTGATTTGGTATTTGTTTCTCAGCTTCAGGTGAAATCACCCTTGTTGCAGAAGAATGCCCCCAACAGGATAATGGTGAGTTTAATGCACTCATGTGCAAAATATGTAATGGACACAACAGGTGTTAAACTATTCAATAAAATTGCCAAAATTATAGTATTACGACTTGATGTGTCAAATGCTGTACATGTATGTGCATTTAATGTCCCTCGTTGGAATAGTGGTAAGCTGAAGGGTCATCCTCTACTAGTGGCAGCTTCTAGTCAAATCCACTCTTAGATTCTGAATTTGTATGCCCTTGATGTCAAGACCTAGGGCAAGCGAAAAAACAACGAACTTAAGGCGCCACTTGTCCCTGTCAGAAGGGGAGAGACGGGGTTGGAGTGGAATGGGACAAGGCTTAGGGTGCCTCAAGTGTGAATATCATCAGACATCAGGCTGTTTGGCTCCTCGTCTTGACGACGACTTTGAGGATAGTTTCGTGTACCTGTCACTTTTCGCATATTTTATTCCCCATAGTCAATATTTCAGTGGCGCTTGTTTACATTTAAAATAAACAAATAATCTGGTGCTTCAGGCGTTGAATGGGGGTATGAATGCATGTCTCGTCCCATTTTGTTTAAATTCAATTCTGCCAGCAGTTCGTTGTAATTAATTACAGTGTAGGTAGATGTAAAAGCTCTGAGATAATGCTTTTCCATGACTCTTCTATGTGACTTTAAAAAATACAAACTGCGGGGAATTGAGGGAAAACGCATATATACATGTATATATATTGAAACAGCCGCTTAGTAATTAATATTGCTTTCATCCCCGTTCTCCCCCCCCCCCCACCCCCCAAAAAATATGAATGAAAAAAAAGTGACAGGAAATCGCTGTATATTTTTCACATAAATGGCATCAGACGTGAAAAATACTGCAGCAGTAAGTCTAATTAGAGATACTCTTCGTACTACATGCGTGTATTCACAGCAAGTTATAAGGACCGGTCTTCTGTTCAGGGAAACACTAAGCACTACTCAATGGCGTATTGTACTCAATCACGTCGCATTGTCTGGTGGACTGATGTCATTAGACAAGTGACGCACATATGAGAATTTAGGAGAGAAAAAATGCTTATTTTGTAAAGTTCATTGTTAACTTGCCGTTTATAATGAAACCCTCTGCGCGTAACAGCAAATATTGTCAATTATTGTATGAGAACGTACATGTATTGAGTACTGTGCATGTACATGTAAATGTATGCGTACGTATAGGTTCTGTATATGGTTCCCAAGATATGGTTTTTGATCATTTTTTAAATTAATATATAGTACAAAGAAGATTACAATCTGCAACCTCCAATAGGTTCAAATCCTCTATATTCCGATCTATTTTCCCTTCCATTTGTAAGTATTCTCCCAGACAGTAATCTGCAGTTAATGGACGTTCAAACGTTTAATGTTAAACATTTGATGTCAGTGTTCCATTTATTCATTTCATTGAAATCAAACATGAAGTCGAACTTGTGCAGTTGAAATAGAGACAGACGCTCATGTAACAAACCCCTATCCATTAGACGTATATAGCAGAGGTGATCAATATCAAATATCATCTTTAGTTGAATCTGAGAAGAAAATCTAGAATCCTGATTTTTGGGGATGGAAGCTCCGAACCCAGAGCCAGAGACAATAAATTTTCCAGACCCCTGAAGAATTTTGGCAAGGTGGGGACTGGGTTTGGGGAGGGGGGGGGGGGTTGGCAGGCTTGAGGGGACTCATGCAAGATGCCGGCATGCCATCGATTTATGCCCCACCCCTGGGGGTCCAATCCGTCATTGTGTATGGGGGAGGTTTGGCAATGAATACGATGGAGTTGGGGTGAGGCTTCACCCTTTGGGGCTCTTGTCTAATTAGAGTGCGGGTTTGACACTCTAACAAACCTATTTTGTGGGTCACGTCCGAGTAGATATTTCACTGCAGGACATGTCGCGCTGCGAGACATTGGATCGATTAGCCGGCATATATATGAAGGAGAGCGATAATGCAATTGTATTTTACATTGTGGAAGGAAGCCGCGATGTGGAAACTAAACGAAACCAAAAAGAAATCTTACTGTAACATATCGAGAATGCAGTGATAAAATCCTTCAATTTCACTGTTAAGGTTTTTTTCCATTTGTACTCAAGTATCTTGAAATGTATTTCTGTGTCAATGGCTTTTGTTACGAACCATTTTGTTTTCAGTCATAATGTGGCATTTCTGTACCGCTGTGGCATTTATGATCCACTTACTATAGAACACGTGCATGATGTATTCACCGAATCTTTGAATTGCTTTTACAACTTTATGAAAAGATACTCTGTTTATGAAATTGTGAACACACATTCTCTACAATGTACAGCCTAGAATCTTTATATTTTTCTAGGTTTTCTATTATAAAAGTATACGATCCGGTTTTCATTATCTAATTTCACCTTTCAGATTATTGAATTTCCTGCAATGTAAAACGTGTTTCTTAGGTAGATGTACGTAGGTTCATTGGAAGGAACCAAGCATTCAAAAGCTGAAAATAAGTGTGTTTAAAAAATAACCAATAGTTTATCTGGTCTTATTGAGGAGAAATTCTGCCAGCCCAGAGACCACAGGGATTTTTTTTGAAAATCGGTGGACACTGGGTAATCGTGGCTCACTGGGTATTTTAAGACTTGGATTCATACATTAATTGCTTTGATTCAAGTGGGCCATCAAACTTTCTAGTGAATCCCTTAAATCTAATTAAACAGCCAGTGTTCTGCTGAGGGTGCAATCGACTTGCAAATAGGCAGTTTGAGAGTCCAGCTTTAGATGTTTGTCAGGACTGAAAACCTTTGGTATTTGTCGAATGTTGATACGTAACGGTATAATCAGCCTTTTGAAATTGCCTATTTACATTAATTTTCTAGTGTATTTACAGCAAAAAGCATTAACGAACAAATGCACATGCATGATGTTCAGAAAACAAGGCACTTTCAAGTTATATGAAGGTATATGCATGTGGTGGAATGTGTAAATTATAGTGCTCTCCTCGCCGATTTATCTCGTCAGAAAGCCGGACTGATCCATGCAGTCTGCAGATACTGCCTCAAATATCTCACTCGTATATATAGAGAGAGTCAGAGATTTGTCAGCTAGTTGTTGACCCCTGACCTCTGACGTGGGGTCAACTTGGTTTAAATACAACATGCACAGATGCTTTCCGCATGTTGGTGTTCTTGTGAACTAGGCCAATCAGACAACAGGACAGGCAGACATTTAAGGGTGCATTGCAACTGATTTGGAGAAGGATTGAGGATGGTGTGCATGTATGTATTCATATGAGATCAGGTCTTCAGTCTATTAGGGTTGTACAGACACGTTCTATTTTTTTGGCAACTTGCAAATATACTCAAACTGACCATACATTGTAATTTCTGTTAATGCCTAGAAATTTGGAGTTAGATGTCCCTAACCAGAAACCGTGCAGGAGAAAGAAAAGAAGCTTGACGTGATTTATCGTCGTATGATTTTTGTCTTCTTACAATGGCTCATTGAAAGATAATAACTTACATTTAATCATTGCTACAAATTAGCAACTCCATTTATAAAAATACTTCAAAAATGCCTCCCCGTCACCTCTCACCGATCTGCCCTGTGCTTACCCTCGTGATCTTCACACAAGTCTTGTGATCTATATGCGTCATTATCTATTGAACTACCAACAGTCAATGATGCCGGCCCACAGCCACTTCAATTACGCTACTTGGGGCACAGAGGTGATGCTGTACTTTATAACCGAGTCATTCAGGTAGAAACGGCCTCCCATGGTCTCACCGGACTCGATTTTACGGTTTAACACCTTTTCCCATAATGAGAAATGTTGTTATTTGGTGAGAAAAAATATTTGGTGGCGCATTTGTTAATTGCACTACTGGGGGACTTCCATCGATCATAAGGTTGTGACGTGTGGGGTTGTGCAATTATTATAATTTAAGTGATGTGTTCTCTGTAAAAATTGGGAGGCTATAAGGTCATTAGATAAACACGTACAAGATAAAAGTGAACTTGATAATTATAAATGGATGATAACAAAATCATACTTATACGTTTACATTAGCTACACGTAATGTATGTTTATGTAATAGGCTTTAATTATGTAACAGTTCCGTATAAAGCTTGGAAGGGTCATGGTGTTTTAGTCATAAAATTCAAATAAATATAACTTCGATTTGGTTTGAAAGTATGCTAATGTTATTGTGATGACCACAATAAAGTACCTGTAGAACGCTATCTACATCTATAGGTACACACACAAATCGAGTAGTTGTTGCTGGACCCAAAAGCGCCAGCTTACTGACCTTTAAGGCACTGACTGACTGAATCTCTAGATAATGCCCTAACCTGAGACTCTCGGGTCCTGCTGAACTAGGTAACCTAGTTAAGTATAGTCTTGTTCATATACTACTTTGTGTCGGTCATTGACCAACCCAATACAGTCTATCACATGTAATATCATGTTTACCCGTGATATTTTACCTACTTTTACAGCTGTGAGTTCAAGTGATCCACATAGGATACAATGACGTGTACATGTATACATAAATGACAGTACGCAATAAAGCCGGGCTTTAGTGATCCCGGACCGCTCTAAGCCCCAGACCAATCAGTGGCTAATAATCGATGGCAGGATCACCTAGGGGTTTGGGCTGTTTACACACTAGCATCCGCGGCTGGTTAACAGCAAGAACGGCACCATGATTGCCAGTGGAGAGATTCACCTCGTCTTCGTGCAGCTCTGAACAAACCTTTGATATCTTGAGAGAAATAGAACTGAGACATAAACAGTATCGTTCGTTCACCTGCCAAGCACACAAAAAGAAAAACTTGCTGACAGTAATCAAATTAGGTTTTGCCCTTCACCGACGTTTTTTTAAACACTGTATACTCAGTGTGTTACCTCCCGAGTGAAAGTTGGAAAAAAATCACTCGGGTGGGACTCGAACCCACGACCTCCTGCTTTCTAGTGCAGATGTCTTACCACTCGACCACCGAGCTGACAGTAGTTGCACATAAATGCATACTTTGCACAAAAATGCATACTAGTGTGATTGAGGTTGCTCACGGTTAATCATGATGAAAGTTACACATGTACATGTTTTTTTTTGTATTTGATACTTGACCCGCAAGAGTTTGTCGTTGTCAAATATTGTATGCTCATACCAGCCAGGGTTCTACAGGGGACGGTAGCTCCCAAAAACTATCTAGCTCCCAAATTCGAGTCCGGTGTAGGCCTATATTATTGCTGTTGACGTCATTCATGTGTCATTTTTTTATACTTTGGCTGAGTATGAAAACTCATGCTTATCGATAAATCCAGGAGCTGAATCACTCACAGAGCCCCATTTATATGGCTTAAACTTTTTCCGCCACATATTTGCCCTATTGCACAAAGCATTGTCTTCCCTTATGATTATTCAAATCAGCAAGGTAAGTTTTCGCAAAAAAATGCACACCATGTGAAATAAATCTCTTGTGTTAGTTTGGTTTGTGATGGTTGTGAGAAAAACAGATCAGTAGTTGGCTTGATGCGTAATTCTGAGGCCTGATATTAGTGCCCACGCTAATTCACATTCTGCAAGGATTTCAAGCTTTACCTCATGCTGCAATTTTGCATACAGATGGGAAAATGTGGAAATTTCTAGAGCAGTGTCAGAGGGGGACAGCTGGAGATGAGATGGACTGATGTGTGAGCGCAATGCGAGCTTCATATTCCACATTTGCCACCCAAGATTGACCAAAGACAAAAAAGGGATTATTATGAAATATTGCATCCTGTAGCAACCCGATCCGTCCATCCACTCGACCCATTACAGGGAGTTGTGCGTGTGCGCTGTGAAATAAAAGACAAACAAATCTGATGGCTTGATTTGAAGGCGTGAAGAAGAAAATCATTTTTATTTGGTTAACACGATAGGCTTGGCTGTCCTCAAGTAGAACACCCAGCGGCAGCCGGATGCGGCACAGGAGATCCCATTACAAGTAAAAATCGTTAATACTGGGTCAAGAATTGTCTCACCATAGCGGCCGAAATTTAAGTCCCTGTAGCCTCCTTTCAAGTCTTTGGAGTGTTTCTTGTACATAGTATCTTGTAGAATCAATATTGTCTTTAAATTGTATTGTTAACAGTATACCTCCTCCGGTATCTTTGTTGTTAACCCAGTCCTACTTTTCTTTTTTGTTGGGTGGTTGAAAGTAGTATGTGTATCTGGTTTCAATCATTACCCCTGAAATTGGGTATGTAGGGCAGAGGCTCATATATGTCAAGTCTGTACTTGAACGACTTAAAGTAACATGTACGACTGGCCAGAGTTTGAAGTTTTGAAGATGCTGAGAGTAATGTGCTAGTATTTGGTTTCAAAACATTTGTAAGACAAAAAATATTTGAATTTTTCAGCTTTTTTAATGTGCATTGCTCAGCCTGCAAACAAAGCGATTGTTTATGTTCGTTTTTTTTTTGCATTAGAAATACATGTACCTCATACCAAGCATATTTGTTAATACTGTTACGTTAAAATCTACTTCATATGCATATATTAGCCTCCAGGTTTATTTTACATCTCAATATGATGCATGGATACCTAAGATCAGTCAATAAATACGAAACGCGAATTTCCAATTAGGCTTTGTAGACAGGACTCAAAATCCTTTCTAAAAGATCTACAATATATGTGCTGAATAATATAAATCTTACAACACCATTACGTGTACAAGTATACCCGAGGCTTTACAACACACGCTGAAAGCTGTCTATGAAGTACCTCAAATCTATATTATACAGTTGAGTACATTTTGTACAATGTCATGTACATGGCAATATTTGGCTTCATTTAAAAAAAAACACAAAAAAACATGTTGTTGACGTTAATGGCCCTTGCCTCTTGCACATGCTTCTGGGCATTCATGTTTACGTTACATACCTTGTGTGGTCTTCCTTTGTTTTCTTGTAGTTAAGAAAAATCGAAGGAAACAAAATCGAATACTCGCACTGCACTGTGAACACTCTTTCAACCCAAATTTTTGATCATGATTTCCTTGTGGGTACCTCTTCGTTTTGCGACGGATAACCCTAACCCAAAGTGCCTCTTAAACTGTTTTTCAGAGAGGGGGGAACCTTGTGTGGACGTGGGAAAGTCCACACAACGTGTTCACTACCTGCACTATGTGGACATCTTTTGTTCAGAGGTCCACATATTGACTGCACTGCCTTTCCATCAGTGCTAATGATGTGCACTTCCCCTATAAATGTGCATTGGCAGAGTTGGATCTCTTTACCTGAAACACGTACTTCATCTGCTTATGTGTGTTTGCCACCCACGGCAAACATTCAAGTCATCAAATGCAGATAGGAAAGTAAAAGAAGGCAAAAAAGGAGAAAAATAAACCCACAAAATAACAGCTGAGGTGCTGATGGGCATGATCAAATCACAATTGTATTTGTTTTGAATCGGGGAGAAGCAACTCGGGCCTCACGTTCTCGTAGAAATGCCAGAGGGCATGTTATCACTGGCGATGCAGTCTAAACAAACATCCGTTCGCTAGAATCAGAAATTGAGTACCGAAATCAAATCCAAACTGCGCTACCGCACAACCTGGTTTGTTTTTTTGGGGTTCTCAAGTCTCACGAAATGGCAAATCCCGGTTTTTATGTTATTGATAAATCAACACTGGCATTCATTTGCTTTATTCTACAAATTGAAAAAAAGAAAAGAAACCCAAACTTGCTCCTTTCACGTTATTTCCTTCAACTCTAGACTTCTATATTTCTTGAACTCTTGCTTGTCTGCATTGATTCGAGAGTTTGCGGACTGGGGAGGGGACGCGTTGAAATCTTGGGGAGGAGAAAGTACTATTGATCAGCATCGACGGAAGTGTCACATGAATGTCTGTGGATGGGTGAATCGCTTTTCCGTCATTCAAGAGCATTCCCACTAGAGGATAGCTTGAGAAAACAGGGGGTGCGAATGTCTCCGCACCTAACATAAGGAGTCCCAAGTTACAAGAGCTATGTTTGTGTTACAAGCAGAAATGGAAATCATAACGATTGGTTCACGTTTCCACTCTCATAATGTCTGCACGATGGTCAAACTGAGCGGTATAAATGAAAATAAAGAGCTGAGTAATTGAACCAGCAAACTCATAGTGAAAGTATCAGGGCTATTTAAAACATCCAAAGCATGTTATTTTACCTGCAAAAATGATAAATCAAAGAACAGGGAGAGAGAAAAAAAGTAAAAATACGGAATTGTTCACAGTGATATACCTTTCTAAATCCTGCAAATCCTAGTGTGGTTTTTGAAGGATTTAGGAGGGTTACGGTTAATATTAGCATTACGTTTTACATATGTGGTGTTCTGGTCTCCCTTTAGTTTCTAAAGACATGATTTACCTGCCTGTGAATATAAAATGCGAAAACTGTACTTTATGGAGGTTACAAATTAATCAATAATGACCGCTTCCTAAAAAATGTTGCCACAATCGACTTGTCTTGACCCCTCAGAATCTTGTTGGTTTTTTTCTGCAGTGAATGTCAGGCAGTCTAAAATTGATCAGTTAGGCCCTGCGTCAACGTAAAAAAGTGCAGGCAATCCCTTTCAAACGGCGCAGTTCTTTCACAATCGTCATTGATACGTGAAGGTTTGGTTTATAATTCATGCTTTTGTAATTCCTATTTACAATTAGCTGCTGAGCGAATGACTCATTGATATTAAACTAATCCAGTGGTTTCATTTTTATTCCAAGAGTCCAGAGTCTGGCTTGTCAAGTTTTTTGTTTTTACTTTATCATCGCATCCTACTATGTTGTTACATAGTCCCTTCTTGGAATTGAATGAAACATTGGGCCATGGGATGTATTTATTAAAAATGTACATACAATTTGCATAATTCACTCTATGCAAAATGTTTGAAGATGCTGTGTGGCATGCATGACATGTATCGTTGTAGTTTGCGTGTTTAAGGGATTCTAGGACGCAGAACAATAAAACAAAAATACTTATCAGGACAACGTTTGCTCTCTTTGTACCTTTTCCTCAGTCCTAAACTTTTGTTTTGTTTAATTTACTGGAGAGTTATGAAGTTAAAACAAGAGACAACGGAATGTCTTTTAATGTACACCTTGATTTTGACAACCACTTCGAGGGATTAATGTCATTTGTACAAATGTATCATTCAGGTTTTAATTACTCTGATTTTGAAAATGTGATATTTAATTCGACTGTTCATTGGTGGCATATATACCTGGAAATAATACAGCACCAATTTCATATCTGCTTGACAAGGAATCACTTTTGGTATCTACAGTGTTCAACAAAGCGATGAAATACCAGAGCCATTTTGTATATTGATAATCTGTCTGCTGACATACTCACTGAAGGAATGTATATCTGATAGAATCCTAACCAAGCTGTTGGATTCTCTCAGTTTGCGCCTCTTCATTGAGCCTTTCCATTAGCGTCCAAATAAACTAAGCACTGTGCTTTATTTGCCGCCATTCATCTGTGTGCATTTTCACCACTGTGATTAGATTTGCGAGATGGAGAAAAAGCCTTCCATTGTCACAACCACCCCCACCCCCTAAAATAAAATAAAGTACAAAAATAAATATGTATAATACATAGATTGAAATCCAGGTCTCTGTTGTGTTGACAACGGATGTGCGTCACCAACTTCCCTCCCCTTTGTCTCTGGTAAAAGCATCCTTTTTTGGTTGTGAAATTTAATTGTATTGATATTAAATGGTGGTCCGAGTGAGTTCACTCCTTCGCTAACAGCCAAGAAATAATCGTCTTGTATTTGCAGTGGAGCAATATTCAATGTGCTGATTAGCTGCCGTCAGATGTTCCTTTCAAATTGATGATTGGTTGGCATTCTGCCAATATTTCGAGTTTGTACAGTGTACAGGTATTTTCCTTAATTAGTTAAAGGTCAGCTGTCATGTGTTAACTTGTGTGAACTATTTTTTTTTTTTATTATTCCACGGGTTTTGGTCATTTTAGGGTGAGAACATGCGCGCTCATAATTTAAAATATTTCATTAAAGGATATATATATTGTGTGATTTTAATGTGATACTTAATTTTACCCCATGGCATTTTAAAGGGAAACAAAATGCAGTGGACAAATTTAAAGTAGTGGTTCAAGTAGAAATTCATGTAGTAATTCAAGTAGATAATAAAAGAAATGTGTGCTTAATGCGTGTTTTTTGTTTTGTTGTGAAGGACTGAATTTCCTGTAAAAAATGCAAACCCAAATGACAACATTTTACTCTGTAAATAAATTATAAAAATTAAACCATAAACGACCAGAATGTACAGTCCTTAATCCATCAACCTATTGCAAAACCAGGTTGTTAATTTGGGCCTTTAACTGTGGTTACGATTGAAAAGTATATTTAAAATATCTACATTTATTTATCCCTACTCTTCTCAACCACGTACCCCTAGCCTCCTTTATCTGTCAACCCATGCACCGAATGTCAACTCAGAGATGGAGACCCCTGTCCCTTTGTTCCAAGATTCAATTTAAATTAAACATTTTCTGCATAACTTCCCAGTATGATCAAAGTGACTCGTGTGTGGCTGCATAAATTGACATGGGCGCTGGTATACAGGGCTCGTGCTATCGTTGATTGACTCTCGTATAACATTTGTGGGCAAATACATGTTTCCAACTGATCAGACAATTCACTTGTTCAAGGGTACTTGTCAAGATCAAATATTCATGCTCATATCCAAAGGGGAAAATTAAACCGATAAACAGGCAAGGACATTAGTAGTTGAAGTAGACATTTCAGCTGTGAATACAACTATGTAATGCATTTCTAATACCTTAGGTTTGAGTTCAGGGTTTTGAAAGCCATTAAAGAAATTAATTATGAACGCATACCAGTAGTAAATATGTTTTGTCACCAGATTGGTAAATGATTTGAAATTAGGTACAGTTGTCCATTACCAAAAAACAGAATCAACTTATGTTTTCCCATTATTATAACATATTTATCGTTTACATGGCTTTCTTTCATATACTTTGTTCATGAAACTATTGCATGCATTTCTCATAGACTTTTCCCCCCGCAGCTTATAACATGATAGCCAGTCATTAGCTGAAAGCCAGTCCAAATAATTATGCATCGCATGAATTTTTCTTCACTAACCTGCAACATTTTTTGGCAATTCATGTGCCTAAAGCCCCTGTCACACTTGTCCGAATCTATAATTCCGTTCATAAACCGATCTGAAATATTATTAATTCGGACACGTTCGGAGAGAAATGTCAAAAAACCAGCCAGAAATGAAAATACACCGATCATAAGCCGGTCTTATTCCGGATCTAATAAGTTGCTATTCCGATTGCAATCCGTCTATATTCAGAACCTCTCCGATCATCACCGGACATGCCAAACTTTGTCGTCCCTGGATCTCCCTCTGAACCGGAATGCGGTATATCATCGGATAAAGTGACATCAAAGTCGGTGCGTCCGTTTTTTGATCGGCATTACAATGGTGTGGGTTCGGAATGAACTCTGAATACATACGGTTATCGATCGGAATCGGAGGCCTGTTCCGTACTCTTCCGTACCTATTCCGCATTGCAACGAATGAGTACAGTGTGTATTCCGTGCATTCCGTGCATATTCCGTGTGTATACCGGATACCGTCCGTATTGAGGTTGCCGCGACAATTCGGAGAAATTATTAAACAGGTTCAATAATTTCTCCGAGTTCCTCAGTGCATCACCGAACGTACACGAGTATATAGCGTTGGAAAACCGAGGAAAACCGAGGGAAATCCGTTTGAGTTCAGTTCAAACCGATTAAACACCGAATCCACAATGTTTTACTCGGAACATGAACGGAGTGACGATTCGGACAAGTGTGACAGGGGCTTAACAGCTCAAAAAATTTGCCCTTGGTGAATACTTTATGTTACCTTCATCACATTAAGACTTTCATATTAGAGACTCAATTTGCAATTGGGCATACTTTGAAACAAACGCACAATTGCCTTGTACACAGATTTGAAGCACATTTGCCTGCATCTTTGAGGTAATGCATCAATACTTGTTTGGACAAATTATCTGGCAGCTGTACACAAAATCCTAAACTTCAGTTTAGATGAATGCAAGAAAGATGAACACCTACCTTAAGATCTTCTATGATCTCCAAGTTGAGTTTGATCGAAAGCCCTCTCATATAATCTTAAACTGGATTTGATGGGAGGTCTTTCAGGAAGACGTCCAAGTCAGCAATGTCAAGTACACGTTAACATCCTCCGCTCATTGGATACGTAGAAGGCTGTGAACAGTCTTAACCTTACGCACCACACAGACTCACAAGTCGCTTGCCGTATCTCGTCAATTGAGCTACGAGAATTTAACCACCAACCTTGCACGGCATTCCTTGACACATCTGTATTCGAAAGACGGCAGTTTAGTTAAATCCGTTGCCAGGCAACAGCATGAGAAACGCAGCCTGGGCTCAACAAAGAACAGCTCCCTTCTTGATCATAATATTTGTAATTTTATTTTGTCATGAAGAGATTGTCAAGAGGAAAGGTTTGCTTGTTCCTTTTGTCACGCTGTGCCGGCTAAGTGCATGGTTTGGGTTTTGAGTCTGAACGGTGACTGACGCGTGGTGCAATGATGCACGTGTAGCTAAGGGTTCTCTTCGGAAGTACGCATCACTGACAAAACTTATTACATTTGCCAAAATGTATGTATGCAAGGAAATAAAAAAAAAAAATATTGTAGATGTGGAGCTTGTTCACGTTCTAGAATTCTATCCATATGCACGAAGTCATCACAAAAAAAAGCTTTTTTACCAGTTGTCAATAATTAAACAAAGCCAAATAGTAAACTGCGTTAATGAAACAAGAACGAGTGCATCACTTCTAATTCCTTTCCTGTACATTTAGTGGTCATTTGAAATTGCATCACATGTGGATGTACATGTATTTCCGAAACCTTTAATGAATGATCTTGGTAATTTACTTTTCCTCACTGTGAATATTTTCACTCAGATTAAGATGTAATGAACATTAATGGACGTTGCTACACCAGAGAATAGTATTTGACTGCTGAAATTCTCGACGATTGCCTGTAGCTGTTTACCAAGATCGGGCTATGCAGGCATCACGTGAAAACAATCCAGTCCTAACTTACTTGTTTTAGGTTATTGTTTACCGTTTATTTCTAAAAAATTTCTTTCTGGCCGACTTGTAACGTGGGGTGTGATATTTCTTAAGTTTGAATGTTCTTCGAACCCATAAATTTAATAAATACATATTTTTCAAAATAAAATTGCTTTTAACCGCCAGTAATAATAACATACATTATACAGCACAACCACAGGGTAAGATTTTTCAGGAGTTTTACGATTTAAGGATTTTTAACCCCTTAAGGGGGGTGGGGGGGGACGTTCTCCACACATAGACAAGTGGCCTGCAGTGACTGCTGCTTTTTTTGTGGTGTGGGGGGACTGCACAAGCAGCAGCAGCTGTGGACACTACAGCCAGCCGTGCCGGCATACCACAGCTGGCAACTGCCTTCCAATGAGGATTAGCGGCCGCGGCCATGACCGCTTCCCGTCTTTAAGGGGTTAAGGAATCTCTGAAATCTGGTTTCTCCGAGGTATAACTGTAAATAAAAAAAATGCCACTCGTGACTTTTATTCTGTAACTCGTATTTGTAAACATGCATCTTTTCCTAACGATCATCTTTGCCAAGCACTTGTCAAGTCTGACAACTGAACTTGGCTGTCCGGGCTACCTCCGTTTTAATTGGTGGTTGCCTGGCAACCCTAGGCTAGCAACTACCAATCAGCAGTGTTGCAATTCACCGGGTTGCCTGAATGGAATACGGGTTGTCCGTTGCCCCGGGCAACCAGGTTCTTGTGCTGCCAGACTGAAGAATTTAATGTTGTTCTTTACTTGCACCAAATTTTACAAAACATAAATCTGCAATTGTCAAACTACTTCCTAAATGAATGAGTCAAAATGAGCATGCTACTTTGTTGCTTTAAAATTCTGTTTGTAAACACCCCCCCCCCCCCACTCATTTCAGTTATTGCAAACTATGACTTTCTCATATACTTAAGGGGCTCGGAAACTCCAAACTGGTTCTGGCACTGCCTGAAATGACCCTGAAATGGAAGGAGGGTCATATATAGTACGTATGCATGTAGTGAGCTGAACGTGCACGCTAACGCGATCTGTCAGTCACTTGTAAAACAAGAAGCAACTATCTGTGGTATTTGTAATTGGACGGGACGCCAAATTTACGGGCCAAAATATTATTACACGTTGTCGCAATGAGGTTGCCACGTTGGTCGTAATCTCTCCAGAAGTGGACGGATGATTGATGAATCAATGCTGAAAGTTATTTTGTCATCTGTCAACCTGTCACTTCAAGCAACTGCTGTAGATGACTTTGTCTTGAAATTGTCTTTAGTCAATTCATGTGGACCATGTGGGCTAACATTTGAGAAGGGCAAGATCATCAAGACCAATCAAATTTAACAGCAGTCTCCCAGCACCAGGGTAAATTGTGGCTCATTTATGTTGTTGTTGATGGCCATATATGTAGGTGTACCAAAATAAAGACGACTAAACATATCATTGCTCGGGAGTGTTTCATCTGTGGCCTATTTTTTCAGATAATTTGCGATGAATTGACTTTTGATGATTTTCATTAGTGACTTTTCTTTCTTAAAGATCGAGCTGAACGTCAATACCTTTTCCATCTTAGGAGATTGAAATAAATACAGTGAACGGATGAAGGAGGAGGGGAAACGACAATAAAAGGGTCTTTTCCATCTGAATGATTGAAATGAAATGACTTGGGATGTTTTGAAACGTCTCTATAATTGAGTCTTTCAAACGGTCGTTTCCATTAATTTGACAGATTAAAGTGAAAGTAGGTTTTTAAGTGTCTCATCTCCGTTTTCTTCTTAACTTTGAAATGTTTAAATTGAGTGTTCCTTTTGATGTTTGAAGTATTGAAGCGGAATGAATGACAGGGAATTTTCTAGGTAGCACCACGCATCTATTGTATTGATTGTGTCCGGTTCTGAGCACAGATTTGCTCTGTTCGTCTTTAGGAGAATGCTGTAAGACAGGTTTTAAGTGTCCAGTCTGTATTTTTGGGCGTTGCACATTATTGCATTATGTTTTTTAAGGAGGATGATTGATGGTGCATTTTATAACACATCAGGCTGATTGTATGTTTCAACTTGAACGTGAAACTGAACAGTTAGGTTTCAAATTCCGCGTTTAGACGTTCAATCGGCTTTGTCTGATCATAGCTCCATGGTCTGATATGAGAGTTATTCATGTTTGATAAACTTTGATATGTGAACTCGACCTTGATGACGGGATCACTCACATGATTGATTTAAAATGGCGGAGTAATAATTCACCACTCTCCCCACACAAACAAGGTCATCAATTCGGACATCCTGGGTATCAAAAACCCCGATATGACAGAAAAATGCTATCACAAACTATGTATTGATGTTTACATACAGATATAGTAGCAAAATATTATCAATTTTATCTATTTGCTAATATGCAATTTTTTTTTTTATCTATGTTGGGCTTCTCCAGTTCTGGTCTCTGGAGATAGATGTTGTCAGTTAGCGAATATGAATCATGAGTTCTATTCATCATCCTGTGTCATACAGGTTACGACTGCGGTTTGTACGTGATATGCGTGGCCGAACACCTCTGCCAGCAGATGATTGATGGTAACACAGTGCCACTACGGCAGAAAGTCACTGGCAAGACGGTCCAGGACAAACGAACAGAACTAAAAACCCTCATCCATAACCTGGCCAGAGAAAGCACCAGGTGATTGTATCTTCAAGGCCAATGGAGAGGCTCGATAAAGTATTTGGTAAAGAGAGATTCAAGTGACATATGGATACATGCTGCCCGCCGGAAGCATTTTGGGGCGACTTCTTGTTGGGCTGAAAGCAAGTTAACTGCTAAACGTTTTGTACATATCTGGGATGGTGGTGGTTCAGGTCAATTTCTGAAATATGCCATCTTTAGGAGTGAGAGTGTTTATAGTGTTTATGGGATCATTTTGAGACGAGAAGGAAATTTGAGACGAGAAAGAATATAATGTAGATTATATTTCCCAGTCTTGAAAGTCAGACATATAGGCTCACATCACCGCTATAAGAGGAAAGGGTGTATTATGTGTTCACGAGTTGCTCGACCGCGAAGCGGGCGACAGGCGAGTATGGCGTCGCCGACTTTGCGGTTGAGAGGCGGCTAGTCCGACCCTACGTAGCGGGGGCGAAGCAAAACTACGTGTATATTATATTCATGTAGATTTTCCAAGTCGGTTTACCATGAAGCGCTCTTTGATGTCGAGGTGTGATCAGTGGCGTATCCAGGGGGGGGGGGGGCACACCCCCGGCGGATTTTGTGACAATTTGTTTTTAGTCAGCAATGATTTGAAGTGTTTATAGAGTTCTTCTGACATCAATCCCACCAAAGAAAACCCGCTCAACAACCATTACAATGCGCCGTGAAATTGTCCATATAATAATATAGTATACATAATAATGGTCAGTTTTGAAGAGCGCCCCCATTTGGAAGATGGGGATGGGTAGCAGCCCCCCCCCCCCCCAGCCGCTTTTTGATTTTACGGAGGGCAAGTGTCCGGAGAAAAAAAACATGTCTACATTTCGGCGCGGATGTGCGGTTGCCCCCCCCCCCTCCCCGACATCAAAAGCTGGATACGCTGCTGGGTATGATATCTTTCCTGATTCATACGGCATCTGTTTTCTGTTATTTAGGGAGTTGCCAACTAATATATATTCGTCCTCTATAATTTCCACCCTTATTTGAGATATATCCTGACGTCTGTGAATGGGAACCCTTTTAATGATAATCTGTATATGATGTTCTGGGATAACGCATTTGTAGTTTACTTGGGTGACTAGATGGGATAGTATGTGAGTTGTGATGGGACAAGTGATTTCGAAGACGCAATGAGAGATGAGGATGTATACTGATGCCATCTTTAAGCCATCCAATCCAGGAATGGAGTACCAATGCGGTGTTTTGACAAGAACATGTTAAGCCTTGAGGTATTGTGTGGATGGAAGGGATGAGGCGGATAGGAAGGATGGAATGTACCCGAATTAGCCATCTTTCCTTAGCTGCATTGAACGTTTCTGTGTTAAACCTTGACCCTTAAGACCATAGAAATTTACGGAATTTACATGTGTAGCAGTATGCGTATGAGGCTTTATACTGGTACGTACTGGCATGGCATGTTACTCTAGGTTTTCCCGCACATTTTAAAACTTGTTTTCATTCAAATTCAAAAACGGTTTACTTCAATTTCGTCTTGAAAATTCATGATCTTGCATACAATTTCGTCTTTGGTCGCTCATTTTCGCACTTTGTTCAAACAATTTCATACCTTAGCGATACTTTTTCGTGAAATCAATTTCGTCGTCTGCAATTGCCGAACGTAGGCTACGATAGATGAATCAATTTCGTCACTGCAATCAGTGCTATATACAATTTATTCAAATTCGTCTCATGATTCTATGCTATCTTCGGTATTTTTACGTTTTCATCTGTTCGTTTCTACTTTAGACATAATTACATTATTTGATTGTGTCTGTTTAGTACATGTATCTCCTCATTTAACTTTAAACAAGCATTTTTCATGTAATAATTATTATGCAAAATTTTTATCTTTTTAAATTCTTATTTGTGTATCCGTTTAGTTTTTTTACATTTTGTATGTGTCAATAACTGAAAGAAATGAGGTCAACACAGGCAAATGAAAAAGCACACTTTTCATTTCATGCAACAAATAAGTAGGCCTAATCTACAGCATCCCGCAAACGGGCGACAGTTGTTTTCAAGTTGCGTCTGGATTAGGGCGACACGCCTTATTGGGGCGACAATTTGGTGTCACCCTATTGTTAAAACGACCCTTAGGACAACGAATTTATTGTCGCGACCCATCTAGATCGATTCCCCGTGGTCCAATTAGTAAAAATACTGAATTTCGTGGAGAAAGGATAAGGTAAACTTGGGTTAGGTGACAGTTTAGGTTTGTGCACAAGTCTGTGGGAAAGTCGCCCTATTATAGCATTAGTAGAAATGATTATGTACTTATGAAAAGCAAAATGCATTCATATTTTCACATCTTTCGAAAACATTCAATTTAGTTCTTCTTGCCCCTTGGATTGGTTGTTAAACCTTCAATTTCTTGTCTTGCAATACACCATGCCAAGTACGTCTGTAAATGGTACATTTGTCTGATGAATATGATCGAAAATGTCTTGAAATCGATTGAACAAAGACGAATTCAATCCTTACATTATGCAGATGATCATCAGGTGAGACGAATTCCATTGAAATTTGACGACATTAATTGTTACATTTGAGCGTTCCAGTCTTCTCAAGACGAAATTGAAGTTAACCGTTTATGAATTTAAATGAAAAAAAAATTAAAATGTGCGGGGAAACGTATATAAAATTGTCAAGTTAGTTCTGTCAAGATGGAGATGGGTATCTGTGTCCTTTTTAATTATTGGGATGATAATATATTTACAATACAAACTTATAGCCACGAATTTGAGTATCAGTTCGATGACCATTACCTTGTTATCGTGAAGTATGACAATACATTGTTATGCTGCGTACGATGCACATGAGTATAGAATTTGTGTAACGAGTAATGCGATTTTGGCCACGGTTGCGTACATTTCTCTCATCAACGCTTCGTTTTGATAAGATGCAAATTCCAGGGTGTAGAAGTGTGAAAAGCTATGAAATTGAGTATGGCTAATTATGGAGGATCACCATCAGCAGTCCACTGTATTATGTCTTGATTGTTTTGATACATCCCGATTCCTGTATAAGTTGTGATTGACCTGTTTGCGGAAGTCTTTGCTCAAGATAATGACATCTCCGTTTGGTCATTGCAGCAGCTTATCAGAGCGTGACGACTTTTCTTAAGTGTGACTGAAAAGAGGACCTTGCAAGATATTAACACTCAATATGGCCTTTGCTTGATGGGATTTACATTCCCTGTTATTTTTGAAATTCTAATCAAATGGTGGTATAGCAACAATTCCCGCGTAATGTCAAAGTGCAGTATCGTTGCACGTGCAACATGCCCTATATTCTTAAACAAATGAAGGCGCTGCATAGTAACGACTATACGAACGACCCCATTAGGGGTATCCAACAACGTGAATCCACAGACGTACTAAGCTGAAAAATCACGTTTGCAATCTGTATTTTTATTAGATTTTGACAGTCACTAAATCGCTTCAACAAAAATGTTTTAAAGAGGTTGTGGAATGCTGAAAGTTGTTTTGTTTTTATATATTTTTTTATTGTAGAGTAGACCCATATATATCATAATGACAAAGTCCCATTCTTTTGTAATGTGCGTTTATATGTTTATAAAACTGAAATTCGTCGTGTAATTTGTTGGTCGGCGAGCGCATAATTGAAATCAACAGTCGTCGGGTTCTTCGTAAAATGAGAAAAATCGTGACGTAAGAAACAGGACTCGTTTATACTACGCTGCATCGGGAGTCCCGTTTATTATGGCACGATTTACTATGTTTTGTTTGCTGCCCCCAACGACGACTTTTAGACAAATTGTACGTTCGGTTCGAAACAGGACCTGAAAAACAGCTCTCAAAAGTACCTTTTGTACTCATTTCATGACAGACGCAATAGTCGTTTTTATTTCATCACACCTTAGGCTACATATACCCGAAAAATGACGGACATTTCTTCGAGCATTCCTCAACCTCTTTACTTTTACCTGGAAAGGGCCGTAACCAGAAAATTCAACAAAAATATGGCCTATTAACATTCACATTTACTCGTTCGTATTCGGAGAGTTTAAAGCTTCTTTCAATTCGTAATTTTTCGAAGCGGCGAAATCCAGTTACGCCAGCCGTGGCGGCGGGCTGTCGTTCAACCTTTGTCATCTCTTGAGCCAAATCCTCGTGCTTAGAAATTGAATCACAGTGGTCTTACAAAATGTACAGCATATGTCCAGCAGACAGAGATGGTTTAGCTACGGAGCTACATAATGGTTTAAGCTTGAGGGGCTTCATGCCATGTCAATGCCAAGGGGAAGTTTACCATAATTACAAGGTGAGTGGCGCCCAGCAACGGAAAGTAATAAATGTAGTATATGGTTTCCAGACATGCAGGTATATGTTCACGTAGCAATGCGGATGTACAAGCTATAATGGTTGCAGTAATTAAGTGCTCAACATTCTGAGTTCTGCCCCTGGGTTTGATTATTGCATTGCATTACATGGGCAGCTCCAGACGGGCATGTCTGGTGGAAAGTATGTGTACATCCACGTAATGTGTTATTATTAGATTAAGACATTACATGTATAGGAAACAGCGTTTGAAAGTAAGTGTGTTGGGCGTCATAATAGCTGATCCTGACGGATGTTAAGTATGACAAAATGCACATGGGGTTTTTACTTGAGTCAGACAGGGAAAAAATGTTATCCGGATTTCCTCAATAATTTTGTCCAATTATAGCTACATTGTATTGCGGGGAAGGTAGATATATAACCGGAACTTTGCGTTGCACCTGTTCCAGCTTTCAATTGTTCTTCAATGCACGGTGCAGACGACGAACAATAATGTTTTCAAAAGTTCGGAGAAACAGATTTGGTACAAAATACGTTTCATTTGAATATTCTTGTCATGGACACTTGAAATTCAAGCATCACGTCGTAAAACTGGTTTAGAATCACAAAATACACGCAATCGACTTTAGTCATGTTAGTCTAGGCAGCATGGCAATTTGTCAACAAAGTTGTCAATGTGCATGCGTGGTTTTTATGTCAAGCGAAACTAATTCCCCCTAGCCAGAGGAGCCGGAACCGGGGGGGGGGGCACTTTCCCCCCAAATTTACCCAAGTGCCCCTCTTGCGGAAATAAATGTGGTCCCTCGAGCAATGTGCCCCCTCGAGATGAAAAAAAAACTGACCCTAAAATTTCGGATAATTTGTTTTCAGTAATCAAACCCCATGATGTAGAGATTTATTAATATGAAAATCAAGCCTCAACACCCTTACAATGCGCCCTGAAAATGGGCACATATATTGCGTAGTTTGCATAATGGCCGGTTTGGAAGAGCGCCCCTATTTTGGAAGATGGTACCAGCCCAGCCCTCCCCCCCCCCCAAAAAAAAGAACATTTGATTTTACGGAGGACAAGTGTCCGGTGAAAAAAAAACTTGTCGACATTTCAGCACGGATGAGCAAGTGCCACTTTTGGTGATGCTCCCCTCCCCAGCTTGAAAACCGTTCCGCCGCCACTGCTCCTAGTTCATTCACAGTTCAAAGTACCACCGAGGCGTCATTTATTACGTTTGCATGTTCCACAATATGTATGACATCTTACAAAGGCTTGTACGCTCCACGTGCGAGTGTATTTCTGTATGAAAATCAATGTTGAAAGACTGAGACAGGGAGTGTTTGAAATGGCCAGGTGGTTTACTCGCGGAATTCATAAAAAGCAGTTTTCACTGTATGGTTGTTTGTCGTAGTACTGATAAACTCTGAGCCTAAAGTGTATATTTGACCCAACCTCGTCCAAGGGCCTGCTTCATTAAAACATGTGTAACAACCTTCGTATGAAATATTGGCGTTGCTATGACGAGTGTCGTCATAGTAACGTAGCTAAAGCCCTAATGGTGAGATATGATGTGTCAGGAATACACTGCGTACGCGTGTAAAGTGAAGCCGTTTTCAAAATTGCCCAATAAATTGTAAAATTAGCATTGTCAAAGTGGGGAAATATAATAAGAAGTATAATGGAGATGTGCTGACCTGTCGTGTCTGTGACCGGTAATTATAGCAGAATGTTTGTCTAAATGTCGATCCCTCTACTCGGAAAACAGCATTGTTTGTTCGCAGTTGCGTAGAATATTCTTTACCAATGCCCTTGAAGTGAGCTGAGAACAAGTATGATTTGTAACCGAGGCCTTCGGTTGCAGATAGACGAGCAAATACCGAGGGTGCCGTTTATTGATGAAATTTGATGGGAGTGTAGACGCTTAATGACGGGTCATTTACGCGCGAGTAGACAGGTGAATATACTGACGGAAAACGTCAACCTATGATACAGGGCCACAAAGTAGAAGACTACACAAAGATAGGTATGGTATATGGGTGGTGTTGACATTAGGAGAGAAAGGGGGTTCAAGGAGCTTACATTGATGTGCATTGTATATTGATGGGGTTTCGATGATGCCGTTATACCAGCTGTGCATGGACATGGGCTATTGCGCAGAATGTGCTGTGTTTGAGAGAGTGCAACGATTGGTTGACATCAGCTTAGCTACAGCCACAGTTCATTCTCGGGTTACACAAATTGTCTCATAGACTGCTTGAGAGTACAGGATAAGAAACTTGCGATCACTACCCTCGTTGTCATGGCGACTGGGGCGCTACAGATTGACATAGAATTTCACCTCATGCTCCTTCGACTCGTGCATCGGATGAACTTGTCACCTCTCCTCCTTCCCCCATTAGAATGTCCACTCTTGCCTTTTTCTCTCACTGTATGTGTGAAACCCTGATTTTTAAGGAGCTGGGGAAATTGGATATACAGTCGTAAACGCCGGACGTCGAAATGCAAGTCTACTCGTTTCTGACGGCCCCGTGCGAGTCATGTTTCAGATGTGTTGTAAACCCGCACGCATTTAGTCGTTAAAGAGGTTGAGGAATGCTTTGTTTTTATATTTTTTTTATTGTAGAGTAGACCCATAAATATCATCATGACAAAGACCCATTCTTTTGTAATGTGCGTTTATATGTTTATAAAACTGAAATTCATCGAGTAATTTGTTGGTCGGCGAGCGCATAATTGAAATCAACAGTCGTCGGGTTCTTCGTAAAATCAGAGAAATCGTGACGTAATAAACAGAACTCGTTTATACTACGCTGCATAGGGAGTCCTGTTTATTATGGCACGATTTACTATGTTTTGGTTGCTGCCCCAACGACGACTTTTACACAAATTGCACGTTCGGGTCGAAACAGGACATGAAAACAGCTCTCAAAAGTACCTTTTGTACTCATTTCATGACAGAAACAATAGTCGTTTTTATTTCATCACACCTTAGGCTACATAATACCCGAAAAATGACGGAAATGTCTTCGAGCATTCCACAACCTCTTAAAAAAAATCTTTCACTGTTTTCTGAGACGAGTTATTAGTCCAAATAACAAAAACACTACGACGCTTTCCAAACGCATTATGAAATCTTGTCTTATAGAAAGTCGAATCAGCCTGAATATTACTGATTATTTGAAGACTCTTTGTCAATGAGGGCCTTGATGTTCAATAGTCTCGCAATTCCTCTTTTCGACCAATGAGAATTTTGCATTTGTTTTTATCTACATCTACTCAAAACAAAGATGACTGCGCCTAACCCCACACAAATTAACCCACCCACGAAGAGAAAACTAAGTCCGAAACTTTGGCATACATGAAGAGTCATGTCGGAGAAGAGGTTCAAGTAAGTTTGTCCTTCATTAGGCGACACATCGGCGCACGTAGCAGAATTCAAATTTAAAAAGCTTTGAGGATCGATACCCTGTTCACGCGTTGCTGTCAGTCTGGGAAACCAAGATGAAATACAGTGTAGAGTGTTTGTCAAATTGAGGCTGTCACTTCCAACCCCCGGTGCCAGCGGCAAATCTTTGACTTTTGTGTTTACATATCCGTCAATATGGAGACCACAAGTCGCGTTATGTATTTCAGTACATCCCATTCACAGGCTACAAATACTCGACTCCTATGCAAATAATTCCTATATACGAAGTAAGAAATATACTCCCACATAATTATAGCTTCAGTTGACTCGTCGTATGTTTAGGCCGCATAGCGCCCTCTATTGTTGCCGATGTATTGCCCATTGTTTGCGCTCTTGCTGTTATGCCAGGGATAACGAACTTTGACTTGTTCAGTTCAATTGATTATTCCTCTTGTTGACAAAACTGTAGTGTGAAAACTGTGGATGAAGACGCACTCCGGGAATATTTTCATTTCAAATAAATTATGCATGATTAACGCGTGGATCGTTCGGGGAAAAACTGCAAAGGAAGAAAGATAACACTCATTGATTTTTTTCGGCTCAGTTGTTTTTGGACTGACTTCAAGTGAGTTGCCGAACACGTGTCAAGGCTTTCAATACTTAATGTTTAAGGACAAACACGTTGTTTCGTTTCCCCCGTCTTGACTCTTGAGATGCGTACCATATATTCCCCTGTGGCGAATTGAAAGTGATCGCGACATTTTTAAAAATGAAGTTTGATTCCAGGAGATTCTTAAATTCTCGCATGGACTGCCAAATGGTGGCGCCCTCGCTCGGGCTGAGTAATCATAAACCACATGAAATAGTGACAACTGAACAGTGGACACGCATGTTTTATTATGCTTTCTTGCATGCATGGCTAACGCAAACAATGCCATGCCCAAATTCATGTTGCATTGGCGTAGCTGTGGAGGAGGGGTGGGGGCATCATCGTCATTCTGGTCATTAGACCCATATTGGTCAATTGTCGCACCTCTGTTCTCGTGTTCACTCATTGAAGACATACACAAACTGTCTTGGGCCATTTTTGTCTCCGTAAAAACAAAATAACATGACAGATTTTGTGATGTGTAAATGTGACGGGAATGTCTTTCTTTAATATGTAATGACACAATGGACAGGCTGCATTGCATTTTAAATTAAGTGGTAGCACGTTCATCATGCCGCATTGTTTTAGGAATAATTGTTATCTAGCCGTGAAAAGTTAATAATTGAAGATATAAATTAAGATAGACTTGATAAAGGAGTTTTTTGTTAAAGCAATTCATTATTGCAATATAAAAAACTCATGGCTTAACGAACGGTATTTCCAATTCCCAAATACGCTACAATTTAGTTCATGTGATTATTGATATGATGCAGCTCGTACACATTCAAAATATATGCATTATAAATATTCTTTTACACGAGTATAAGGTTTTAGTCTTTGCCATCTTACAGTGGGTAGCTTTGCGATTTTTCCTTTTAATGCTTCGGTGTTTATCTTTTATATCTCAACAATAATCTTTATATTGTGCTTGCTATTATCAAAGTGCATAATACTGAAACGTTCTTGTAAAATGTTAATACACGTCCGTCACTGTCATGTCGATGTCGTTTGTCCGTACTGGTTCGAGTTCCGAACTTTTGTCAGTTAGAACTTATATTCTATAAGAGGTGAGTGAAAAAAACTAGGTGTTTCGACGGCACGGTTGAGACTTTGGGGAGTGCTCTTTTCATGCGAAGTGACAAAACACACTGGCCACAAGGAAGCTTTGTGCAATTTGAACGGGATAATTATGTGCATTTAAGATGATTCCAATGTTAATGGGATTACAGCATGAGATTACGAGATCTGTGATGTGAAGGGAGGATGGATGAGGATATATGAAGGGGACAGTGAAAAAAAAAGGATCGGGATGGTGCTTCATGGAGGTCACATGATGTTAGGAGATACTAATAAGCGATGATGAGTTGGTGTTAATAGAAACAAATAATGAAGATAGAGCTAACTTTTGGTAGAAAAAAGGAAATGTTAATCCTTGTCAGCTCAGTTGTCCGTCATCGTCCAAGATGTCCAAGTCATCGTCGTAATAAGCAAAGTAAATCGAAGTGATTTCACTTGGAAAAGAACCCAACACACCAAGAAACAACTGTTTTACTATTCACGAAGTGTTATCCGTGGTGTGCACAAAGTCTGTAAATATTTTGCAAAGTTAAGTGTGCATTGTTTCACTGAAAAAAAAATTGCCTAAGATTATCTTAAAAGAAAATCAAGAAAAAATGTTACAGTTAGGCACTGATCTTTATCTAAATTAGTTGGATATTTGTGCACATGACCGGAAGGCTAAACTATATATTTCATACTTATAGAAGTGGATGTGTACGAGACTTAACTTTTGCTTCCAACCTTATCCGTCTGGTAGGAGATTTTCCTCTCTATATGAGCTGTGACAGTGGTTTTAGTTCATTCGAAGACAGTAAAAAAAAATACACTTTGGATTTTATTTGACTGATTTAAAAAGTCTTGTCCGTCTAAACGTGTAGGGTCAAACGTTCAAGATAAGTTTATCGTCACTCGCCAATTTGGTACATCTCGAAGAAGAATAATTTGTATACACTGAAGTGTTCGCTATATATTCATATTAATAGTACGTATACCAAAAGTAGACTATATTTGAAAGATTGCTCCAATCCAGCCAAGTTGCATATTCAATGAATTGATACTAGATTAGCACGGTGCACCAGCATCCCACAATGCAACACTTCGTCAAACGTCCGTACACGGCACACCATCGTAGTCTTCGCACCGCCACTCTATGCAGTTTTTCTTATTTGGCGTGCCGTCTAGTCTGGAGTCCAGCACCATTTTGATGCTCTTAGTGAGCGGCGATTTCTCCGTGTAGGCTTTCTCGTCTGAGTCAACGTCTGTTTCCCGCCTCTCGTCCTCGTGGTGGATCTCGCATTTGATGACCACATGGTGTTTAGCTTCCTCAGTGTCTCGCCTCGTGACGTCATCTTCCGTTTCTTCAGCCCGAACCATAGGCGCCAGTTTGGGGGCGAGCGCCTTCCAGCGGGAGCTGTGTTTGAGAATCGATCTCTTTGGCACCGAATGGGGTTCAGGAGCCGATGACAACCCGTTCACGACCTTCATCTCAATGCCCTCAGCATTATGAGTCTGATTGGCATTGTGACTGGCGTTCTGAGGGTGCGGGAAATGGCGGGTGACCACATTCTTCCATTTCTTATGCAGGATCGGCGATCGCTTGATCAGGATGCCCTTCTTAGTAGGCGATCGCCGTGTCATCGGAGGGGATCTGGTCGGTGATCGCGTCGGGCTAGTGTTTGGAGATTTCTTCAAGATTCCTGGAGGGTTCTTCCTCTTGGTCGGAGAAAGAGAAGACAAGGACTTGGAGGATGCGCCGTTTGGCGGTTGCTTGGCGCAGGGCCGCCAGTTCTTGAATTCTGGATCATTTGCATTCTGTGGGATTTCAACAAAAATACATTTCATCTGCAAAGAACGCGTCATTATGAATGTATCGACAAGAGTGGGACAGGCGTAGGTCAGTCAGAAGTAATGGCGATGAGCAAGTCTTATTGTAGATAACAAAACAACTTTATACTTCTGATCGTTTCCAGACAGCCCCTGCTTTAACCTTCTATGAAAACATGTAATCTGTTTATCTAGTATTTTACCTTTTAACTCTTGTTCTTAATTAATGTCTAAATATTTCAAATAAATAAACAAATATATAAATTGAAAACTCACTCGCTAAAACTTCAAACGGTCATTTTACCAACTGGGGATACCAAACCGTGTTTATTTTGTTTTAAACTCAAGACAATTATATTGTTGTTGGCTAGCAATCTTACCCTCCCAGTAATCACTTCTGTTGTCCAGTTTGATAAACGTTGGAATCAGATCATGGAAATTCTACCCGTCCAAACTTAGAAATGCTTCAGGTACGATGGAAGTAACCCTCAACTAACCTTAGGATAACCTTAGGACTGGGGACTTGTGTTCGCAGTTTAATTGTGGTTTTAAGTACGAACGATCCACAGAAATAATTCCGACCTTTCCAGGCACACCAAGGTAGCAGGCCTGATTGGCCGCCGTCTCGCCAGCTAATGTCTCGGATGAATTCGAAGATGACCCCGTCTCCATTCGCTGCTCCGACGAGGACGGTGACGTAGACTCCTCCCCATTCGCCTCACGGTCTCTCTTCTTCTCGGCCGACGCTGAATCTTTCTCTTTCTTTTTGAGCGGTACGACGGGGAGGCTAGCCGTCTCGTCCTCCTCCCCGCCTCCTGACATGCTGGCGTTGAAGCGAATCATCGGCATGTCATAAACATCCTGTGGAGAAAAGGTAAGTTGAAGGCATACAGGATTATTTGTTGTTTCATGCGTTTTCTTCATTTCCAAAAATAACATAACTCAAAATCCAAAGAAGAATGTGGATATTACACTTTGCAAAGAAACAGTGAAAAACCATGGACAGCCTTCTGACCATAAAACACGACTTCGTGCATAGGCTTACTCTATCCAAAAATAAATTAATTGATTGACCGTAGGAAATCACCTGCATTTCGTGATTTCTTCTACGTGACAGAAAGCCAGACGGAATAATTTCACCGGGTGTTTAGCACCAGTACAGTCTTTAATCAAAGTAAGATTTTTGATAATAATTCGGTAGGCTATACTTTTGGGATAAATGCCAATAATAATTAAGAAAGCATCTCAGTCTGATCCAGGCACATGTGGTACAATTGTGCAGTCTTGTTGGACCGTAGTACAATGGCGGAAGCTTGAGCAAATGTTTCCGCCATTACTGGAGGGATTAGCTTATCATTATTGACAGAATTTGTGCCTGTCTTCTTCATTGACAGTTTCCTCCATTTGACAAAATAACAAAAATTTCTTACCATTAAAGTTTTTCGGCAGTGAGATACCTCGTGCGTGTATGTTCTCGTTTGAGAAGCGAACTGCTTTTCACTTCCACGTTTTCTGTGATATGAAGAAATAAACCATGAAATAAATTAATATTTTTCATTCTTAGCCGATGAAGTCATTTTAGCACTGACGGTTCTGAGTTCTCAGAGAGGCTAGGATAAAATTCAAAACTGCATTACCCCGATACAAATATCTATAGAAGTTAAGAGCATGGTTGGAATTGCATAGAATAATTCCAGCTCATCTACAAACGTAGAAGGCAAGCTCCTTGGATGATCAACAAAGTGTTGCAAAGGGATTTAATATAGATACCGTGAATGTTTTAACCCTACCGCTTCATTTTGTTTTGTCAAAAGGCTAACATTTGCAGAATTGTATAGCCTATCTGGAAACAATCATCTAAAAATTTTATGTTTGTTTAATTTTGAAAGGACTCAACCTTAAGGTGAGTAAGGCCACCAAGCATAAACAAGATGCATCTGAAGTGTTACTCACTTGCTTTGTACCCGTTTTTCCAAAGCGAAGCAAGTCAGCCAGACACACAGCAGTAAGGCGACACTGAGACACACGGCAGTCACTAACATCTCGAGCTGCTTGTATTCCTCGTCTGTCATTTCTTCAAAATAAAAAATAGATATAGATATAGTAACTTCAAAGGAACGCTGCTTCGCTGAGGTTGAATGCCCCCGGAGTTGTTATTCTCTATTGATATTTGTACCAAACACGTCATTGTCTCCTCCCCCGTGCGTTTGCAGCAGCTGCTCACATTATGTTTACTTCAGCAATTTGCCACCTCTCAGTAAAATGCAACCCTATCATAAATTGTTCATAAATCATGTCACAAACATCGCTGTCAAAAGAATTTTTTTTATTTTATTTATTAAGGCCAAAAAAAAAAAATAAGTCGGTCTCTGGTCAGCGCGCGCGTCGATTTTAACCATGCGCGTCGATTTTTTTTTTCCAAAAATGTTCCGCGGTAGCTCCAACAGCGCCCTCTATTTCCGCACCTCCTCATTTTTTTTTACCACAGAGCACCAAGGAATGGGAAATTGCACCAAGGCAAATAATCGAAAGCACCAAGGCAAATTATGGAGGACACCAATGTACATGAGGACACCAAAAAAGCAAAATAGTACCCACCTTATCTGTACAATCCAAGCTTGAAGAGAAAAAAAAAAAACAAGCCGCGTGGCCGCGTCAATTCCGGAACTTTGGTCTGACCAGAGACCGAATATTTTTTTGTTGGCCTAAGCGTCAGTATAATACGTGTTTCCGTGTACACTCGTCGGTACATTTGTTTGTCTATCGTGTTTGAAAAATTTGTTGTTCGACCCGTTGCTAAGATCAACGTGCAGCTATTGAACTGCTGAATGTTTAAATACTCATGGAAATTTGGTATAAGGTGCGGTTTAATCAAACTTATTCTTCTTTTTTAATGTTTTTTTTTAAGAGTCTTCTATAAAGAGTCGTTTGGTCCTTGTAAGAACCGTACATACAGACAAGGCACTTGCTGCAGCTTTTTCATGTACACTTGCGGTATTAAAATAACAAATAACTAAATTAAAGTTAGTTTGAAAGTAAATAACACTTTAGAGAAAATAAAGTGTTTCCATGCATGCTTCTAAACTTAGCAAACATATTATGCCCACCTTTCGTATAATTTGTTGGAGCGGTGCTATTGCTGGTGACTAGCCATCTGGGTACAGCGCCCTCTGTTGTCGGCTGTCCTCCCACCGTCATGCCATGTACAACAACCGAGGCAGGACTGGAAGGTCCCCCAACAGATACTGCATCTGTAACAAGCAAATGATGGGAAGCACGTTCCAGAGAATGGTTTTCGCAAGGGACATAAAACAAGAGACAAACAACACCCAGCAAAAAGGCAGAAAGAATACCCACTACCGTTTATTTGTCTGGAGAAAAATAAAAAAGAAGCGAAGCTCGCTGGTACCCGTGGGCTTTCGTATCAACGATGACAATCTGGACTCCATATGCCGAATGCCGTAGGGACACAGTAAGACAAATTGAATTTCCGAAATGGACTACATGAGAATACGTTTTGTCAAGAAACTCTGCTGGCGAAAGCTATCGGGGAGGGAGTTTCACAATAATTGCGGATTTGTTTTGGGGGAAAATGAATTTCAGAACTAGGTCTTTCCCTGAAAAAAAATCAGATATACAGTATTTGCGAAAATTCACATGAATCGTGTATTCCTAAACTTTGTGGAATGACTATTATAAACAATGCAGCATGACATCAAATATTGGTTTATTTAAAAATTACTTTTAAAAGGGATTTTACGTATTGAGGGCGTTACTTATTTAGTTTTTATATAGAACTTGAAAACCTAGGCCTATATCATTTAAACTTGAAACCTAATTGGCACGGAAACTAAAGACCCGCGCCTAGAGGTAATTGTTAATTTTTACGTAATTAACTCACAGCCTCGGGTGCCAGCCATCTTGACCACGGCGCACGAGGTAGTTTCTGTGTTTTCACGGTGACATGAGATCTCTAGGTTTAAGATGTAGCCGCTCAGCGACTGGAATGCGTCTAAGTTGCCCGTCCACTGAAGGAGAGATAACACAAAATATACATTCACGATAACAGAAGGCAGTACCGAAAGTAATGGAGGATTATAAAAATAATTGTTTTACGACAACAGGTTTATATTTAACCTAACATCTAACATTTTCCTAGAGTCATCATAGAGTAATAATTATCAGCTCAACGGATTTGTTTGGTGTGGTGAAAACATACAACTTTTTATCCGCTTCTACATCAATAAACCATATTGGAATGTATCTCTCATGAGCAATCGGCCTTTTAACCAATGTCATGTTTGTACTGTCATAATGAATGATGGAGATCTTACCCAGAGACTATAGCGTCCAGCGCCGTCCGTATCCAGGGCAACTTTCCAGAGTCCCGCGTCTTCCGTGATATTTAGCGAATCCAGGCCAACCCAGCCACCGCACCTCAAGACCTGTGTTCTGCTGACTCGGCAGGCTGAGGCGGCGGACCCGTTGGTATCATTGCTGGCCCTGGGCTGAGGGGATGAGGGAAAGTGAGTCCACAAATAGTCCACCAATTGGATACGGGAAGAAGATCTACAGTCTGAAAGATAAAAAGGGAGGGAAATGGTTTAATAATAAGATTTGAGAAGAATTGTTTGCATTCTTAATATTGTCGGAGTTAAATGAAGGAAGAGGTTTCTTCGGAGTCTTTGGCTGCTTTGGTCACTGCTGGGTCACTCGGTGTAGTCACTGTAAACATGCTTGAAGAACTTGTTCGATGTGAACTTTTATTACGAGATGTCTTGAGATAAGTTGCGATGTTTTGAAGAATACGGGTTTAGAAGGCCTTGAAGAAATAGTATCTTTAAGGACAACACTACTATGTAGTTTTCTTCATTGTAGAGGATTCAAATTGACCGTAATGTGTCACCAGTGGCCCAAATTTCGGTTTACTCAACACAAGCAGCCCGTATTTTTTCCACTGTGAGTGACATAATTCGCCAGTATTAGTGTCGAACACCTGATATACACACTAGATATAATGAAGTACATGGGACCATGGTGGAACTATTGACCTCGGTGTGGTGCCTGGTGCTGGTAGCCTGGCTCAAGTCTCGTAATGCTACGCACATGTCTCGATCGGAACCAGTTTAGGTTTTATCATTGTGCGAGACAGCACAATTGAGTACATCTTAACGGCAAGAGCGAAGTGCGTCGTCCCATCTTCGAAGCATTCTTCCTACGCACCCTAAGTCTTGAGATGAACTCTGTTCTTCCTTTCTCGGTAATTCATCTCACTCCTCGGCTAAAAGCTTCCCGATGACGGCCGAGGTGTTCTGAGCGTACAGGGAGCAGACTTACTGTGACAGACCGGATCTTTGCGGCCCGTGGATGTCTCTATGAAATTCAGTCAGAGAGGATAAGAGTGAATCCGGTTGGTAAATGGAGAACTGCCATCCAGGGTTGAAAGAGGCTGAATGTGATACTTCCGGATTTTGCCATAGGATAGAGGTTTGATGCTAGACTTGATACCAGCCAGTAAAGGTTCCTGTTATTAAGATGTACAGTATGGGGTTATGTTGTTTCAGCATTCCCCACAATAGCTCAAAATACAAAGACATAACTTTAGTCTTGTGTGAAATGTCCATTACGCATTATGTGACAAATTTGTTATGAAAATGGAGGTTGTCTTACCATTCTTTTGCCATTTGATGTTTGTTGAGTATTTTTTTCGACACAACTGCAGAACACAGAGACTAAGTGATTTTACAACGTGCTGTCACACTGAGATAGAGATATCCGCAGTGAATAAGACACGTTGTCGTACGCCTAAGGTACCCACTATTGTATTCATTCGATTTTACTATTAGAAAAACTGTTGTAAACTGCGTATGACTGACCGGTAGTAACATTAAATGTATATCCTAGACGTCAAAATCCATCAACAGCAACACTATCAACCGGATGAATTTCACACTGATACGTAAATAAAATAAGAATTCGTCGTAGTGGATGGTCCATCGATAATTCTCCAGCACAAGTCGTCAAAACTTGATAAAGGCGACCGACGGGAACTTGGTGTCCTCCCACTTCCTCCTCAGGAAAAAAAATAATAATTAATGGTTTTCACGCATATGTGTGTCGTACCTCCCTCTGCACCCCGGGTGTACGGGGTGTTAGCCCCGTAATAAACCGGGACGAGTCACGCTGCTGGCAGGCGTGATATCAGTCCCGACTGAATCGAAGAAGGATGACACTCCCTCAGCTTCAACCAATATGTACCTGCCTAACATTGAATAAGTTATAAATTGTGTCTGTTTGCAATACGTACTTGGCGGACAAGGCAATTAAAGGCACGCTGTGTATGCGAGTGCATGTTCGGAGAATGTATAGGCCTAACTATGATTCCGGTAGCGTGGCGAGAATATTTTGCCATTGGGCGGTTTACGGAGATATTTTCTTTTTTATTTTTATTCCCGCTGGTCATTTCTTGCTGGCTTCTAGTTAATGAAAATTAATGTACATTAATCAAAAAATGTCATATCCCGAATGGATATCTTTGTACAACATTTACGTTGCGTTACACAGTAAAATTTTGTTAAAACTGACAATGTATGAGTGACATACACTTTCAATGAGTGAAAGAACGAATATTTGTTCTGGGCAAGAACTAAGCTTTTGTCAGGAAGGGTATATAGAAGAGGATTAGTATTCCACGCCCTGCCAAGTTCCGCATATCAAACACGTCCTTACCACCTGTGTCATAATGTATTATGTATCAAACTACGCTGGAAGTTCACACAGTAGCGGGTATAAGCGAATAGGACATGTGAAGTGACCAATAAAAGTAGCAGAGTATAAAACACACAAACAGAACGGAGAAATTCCATTACCAAAGTGCAGAAAATAAAGCAAAATACCTCATGCATGGCAGTCATCTTTGCGAGTTATTAATGTCAGTCTGTAGTGATTGTTTTTCCAACTTTCACTGGGGAGGTAACACACCGAGTATGCAGTGTTTAAACGTCGGTGAAGGGCAAAACCTCATCACCCCGACGCAAATCCATATGAATAGTTCAATTGCCGTACCCGCTGCTACATGTATATCAGATTCCAACCAGCCAACCGATACCACAAGCTCGGTGGTCGAGTGGTAAGACGTCTGCACTATAGGAAGCAGGAGGTCGTGGGTTCGAGTCCCAACCGAGTGATTTTTCCACTCGGGAGGTAACACACTGAGTATACAGTGTTTATACGTCGGTGAAGGGCAAAACCTAATATTGATATATACATCACCCCGACGCAAATTCATCTTATGAACAGTATGTGAGTGTTATTTCATTATCATATTGAAGCCTTGAACCCAATACGCGCCAGCTTAGGCGGCTCAACGGACAAGTGACTGCAGTACAAATAAAAAGACGGCTTTTATAACCCTCCAATGATTTCAATTGTGACTTAAAGTGCTCTCCTACCCTGCACTGCTTCGTCATCTACCCCCGGCCCGAAATTACTCGTAAGCCAAAATTCAGCAGGTAAAATGTGGGCCAGGGCTGTTTACTATGTCCGTCAGGGTCACTGCAGACGGGAAATGTACGGGGGTGAGAACATGATCAAACAGGTTTAGGGGCGGCCTGGCATATATACGGTGGGCCGACCCAGAATCAAGGTGTATATTGCGCGTTGTGATGACGACATGCTACGCACGCGCGGCTAATGCGAGGCACGCGCACGCGTGTAGATAATATTTGCCAGCTTTCAGGTATATGCTGAGCGCGATGGAGCAGTCGTACCGTCTCTAATCGTCTAAACGCGTGAAACCATCCAGTTCCGCCAGGTTTTTACAGGGCATATGATTGGGGTCCTAGATCTTGCCAGTACGTGGTGAGAAAGACAATCTTGACTTGACTTCGACTATAGAGATTTCAGAAAGGATGTAAATAATATCAATTGAAACGTGATCGGTTAGGTGAAAAAGTATGAAGCTTTGTGCTGAGGGTAAGCGGTAATAGCTTTTATGGGTCACGATAGAACAAGCCTCATCAAAAAGGCGGCAATATACCGGGGATATTAAATACATGCAATCCTGACTATACAATTACGCCCTACTGTGATAGGATATAAACTCTTGTCCTGCATCTTGGAGACGTGTACGCAGCATCCCTTTACACATTATATGCCTCTTGTACCCATGAAATTCAACAGCAAACAAGCCACTCCTGGGATCGAAATTACCAGGCGAAGCATCGGGCATTTTCAACACCCGACAGGTTCCGCTTTGATAAATGCGAATGTCAGGTTAGCAATCAGAGGGGAGAATCAACAATGCCCAGGAATTACTGCTGGGATGGTTTGGAGTGGTTGTCCAATTACACGAAGAGAGGGAACTCCTCGGTGTTTTTGTGCCAATTGTTCCAGGCAAGCAATTGCAGAGGTGAGGTGGTCAGGAGACTGCCCGCAGCATGAACCTGGGATTGGGCAGGTGATTTCGCGATAAAACACGGAACTTGTGCAGTCGTCGTTAATGCATTTAATGCCTGTTGGCAATGTTGCCGTCTGAATTCTTGATCGTAAAGGTGAACATACAGTTATTGATTTAAGGGAATTGGAACAACAAGCTGGAAAACTGGATCTGAGCAACAGTTACGATTTTAAATTACCTTCACTGAGCACTCTTTTCTTGATTTTGGTGAAAAAGGTGCACGATAGACGACTCCCATATTTAACATTTTGCGGAGGAGGAATCATGCATGACTCTTTGACTTAGTTATATCTACCGATACCTATTATATTCCATATATAGGTTTGTTCAAGTGGGAGGTAGGATTGAATTGGTAAACATGGCACTGGGATAGTCGTAATAAAGCTTTGATTAACCCTAAAAGGGCCAGTGGCGGAATCCGCCGCCCCCCAACTTTTTTTCCGCGATAGCTTTTTAAAAAAAAAAACCTGAATTTTCCCATATACGTCGTGTACACAGAGCCGAATTACCATTCGTACATACGAATAATTAACTAGCCGTAATTCCAAAACCCTTTGACCTATAGTCACGAGGGGGGCGGAATCCCCCCCCCCCCCGGCTGAGAGATGGTCAAAATAAACCGGCCCTTTTAGGGTTAAGGCATCAATATATAATTGGCAGTTTAACTTCAGCTTTCCTTGTGTTATGACACTGTTTAAATTTAGATATGTTTCAAGATGGCAGGAAGCAACACAAAGCCTTCTATATAGCCTATAGGAATTAGAGAAAAAAAGAATATAGGGATCAGCGACAGGATAATAATAAATAGAAACACTAAGGTGCAGCTGGGGACTGGGACAGAAACCAAAGGAGTAGAAACAAAATATGCAGAACGGAGCAGAAGCAGGTGAAACCAGGGAAATGATCAGGAATATGGACAGAACATATACAGAATTAGAGCGAAGAGGAGGAGCAAATAGAGGAAGAAGATGGAGTGGAAATGAGAAAGGTAAAACCACATCTACACTAGAAGATGCATCATGGAAGAAAGAAAACAAGTACACGACGTAAAACAGAACAAGAAGCTAAGGTAGAACGTCTGAGCTTTCAGAGATTCATGAGGTGTAGTAAGTCAAGAAACTACGGGAGCCAATAACCCAATATGGGAGGCATGGTTGTGTTGACAGTACAACAAGAACGAAGAATGATGGTATACGACTTCACCAAGAGTAAGAAAGAGGACAATTGAAACAAAACCAGGGGTAAGAAGAAGGAAAGGAGCAGAAAATTATCCAAACCCCGGCTTCGTTTTGGCTTCGACGTCACCTAAAGCTCAAGAATCATGTAGAATGTTGTAATTTAAGGTCCAAACCAAACCCAGAAACCGTCCCAACTTTGTCCAAAAGTTATTAAGATTTGATTATTCAAGGCACACTATATGGTCATTATAGTCCTCTACGCCAGAGGCCTGAACATCCCCCAAGGCTGAACGGGAGATGAAGTCGAGCTTTGGTAATGTTCCAAAGAGTGGAAGCTGAAGGTATAAGTCTACCAGATGTAGTGGGACTTGATTATGAGCATGGACAGGGGAAAGAACAGAGGATTAAGCGGGTACTGAACACGTAAAAAATGAGTGATATTTAAAATATAACAGTACCTTCAAATTGTCACGGTACGATGCACAAGTCTTTCAACCTCCAAGGATAGCATTTCCAACGCCCAAACAATTCACGCTGAATAAATGCGAGTCATTAGCGGCAAAAATCGTTTTCTCTCCCAGCATGGCCGCACCAGGGGATAATAAACGTTTGCTGCTTGAGCATTATCATCGTCAATTACAAGCCGACCCTTCAAATTCACCACAAGAAATGATTATGTCCAAGGCCGTGCTGATTAATTCAGGAGAGTGCTTTCTATATGAAAGCAGCCGGCTTTGAATATGAGTGACGCTCGGTTTCATAACGACCGTAATTATCGAGAACTGTTAGTGGCATTGAGAAAATGACCCCACCATCTTTTTTTATCAAGTCAAAATTACATCTGTTCATTCTTTTTTGTTCGTGCTACCGTTGATTTTAATAATTAAAGAGAAATTGCCGTAATGTGGTTTAGGGTTATAACAGTACAGTTTACTAGAAATACCTTCTAAAACATCGCTTAGGCCCTATGCTTATTAAGATCCTGTTTGAATCTGACTTTTAAACGCATGTTACCTGTCTGAGTCGCAATTTCGAGGATTCGACCATCTAGACTCGAACTGGACGCAATTACAGACTCGTGACTCGCGATTCATGTATTATTATTATTTTTTAACCAAAACACCTTTTAAAATATAACTGAATGTTTATTTCCCGAAAGTAACGTTAAAGCAACGCCAAAGAACGTTAAGCACATGAACCTTACTAGCACCACTCTCTAGGTGGTGTTGCAAATAATACTGTTTGTTGTCAAACCGCGACAGCGCATGCATGACTTACATATTGCTTACATGTATAAAATTATGGGTCCATGTGCATGCACATTCATTTCGCACAAGTGAGAAACAAAACAAATCGTCTTGAAGTCATAATATGGGATATCGGAATATACTTCAAATATCTTGCATGGCGCACGACTAATTATTTGTTAAAACTGTAATGACAAAACGTTTTTTTTTTATTTCGTCAAAATATTGCTACGCACATCGGGCTGTACCCTGCCGGTATATCTATGTTGACCGGTCACACGAGTCCGTTAACATGGGGTCTGCCATTTCTGTTCATTCATATTTCTTTCTAGAATCACCGGAAGATTCTCAGAATAAACCATCTCCAGACTCTATCGTCTGGCGATCGGTATCCTACTTAGACGAGCTCGATCAATTTACCGGTTTTTTTAACGTCAATTTTCTCCTTACTGGTAACCGAACCCGCAATATCGATCGCATGTTTCGTGAATATCAGTGGATGGCTATCAGCTGTTTATCATAATGTCTTTAGAAATGAGCTAATCGAATGAGAAACGGAAATGTCTATTCATAGCGTTTCTCTATAGGCTGTAAAACCGTGAATAAATTGAATGCAATAATGCTAGGCTCAAACTTGACGAAATGATCGATGTAACTCCGGCTATCATCTTCAAGGTCACAGAAAACTGATCATTTTTGTTACTAAAGCCCTGGATAACAACCATCATTGATCATTCATGTTTACATTGGAATCCTTTAGAAAACAAATAGAAGCGTGGGGGGGGGGCCTTAAGAGTCCATAACAATGAACGATGAGTGAGTAAGCTGCCACCAAGAGTCAAAGTATGTCTTAGTGTAGGCCAGCTCAGTCGGGGTTCACCGTGTTTAAATCGCCATGATCACCATGCTGTGCCAATACGCATTATAAATATACAAGCAGATGATCACCTCGTATAACACATTTTATTAGTCTTGCAGCGGCGTAGCCGGGTGGGAGGGGTGGGGATGCGCTTGCCCCCCCCCCTAAAAATCGTTCCCCCCCCCGGCGCCCCCCACTGACAACTTGCTAGTCCTTTTTTTTCCGAGCGGCCTTTTTTTTCACGAGTGCCCCCTTTTGAACGTCGTGCTAACGTCTTTATTGTGCCGCCCTGAAGAGCGCGCCACCTATTGTGCGATAGTTTCCACTTTGAAGGGCGCCCGCATAGAAAGTTCCCCCCCCCCACACACACACACACACCGACACGTTTGTTTATGGTTAAAATCGAGTATTTTCTTTTGTTCCCCTTCCCTTGTCCTTTGTTTGTGTGGCGCAAAAATTATAGGATAAAAATGGATACTAGAGATCATTTTACATCTCAAAAATGGCTTACTGACATGTATATACTTTATCCATATTAACGATTTCCTATAGCTTATGACGTCAGTACTGGATCAAATTAATGATCGATATCGTGATGTCCAATTAATGATCAATATCACAATCGTGCCGGGGTACGGGTGACATGGCTTAGTGCGTGCGTGGAAACGAGGATGGAAAATACCAATTGCAATGCATTATTGGCTATGCTGGACGATTTAAACTGATGCCAAGTCATATCATATGATCATATCAAAACAAATTCATTTCACTCTATATTTTTTTCTTCATAATCAACAACACGCCGTGAATTTGCCGCATTATCTTGAAATCCAAATACTATTGTGGAGGTATGCACGCATCGAGGTCCAATAGCTCTTGTCCGGAGGCGACTTTTTTCAAAAGCGCGCCGTTCGTGGAGGTATTTTTGCCCGCCGTTGCCCGCGAGTCAGCCCGCCAAAAAAAGAGAAGGTAGAAATATAAAATGTGCTGGTGTTTTGCTCGCAATTCTTGCCGGTTACAGAAGGCTCAGTGACATAACCGATACCTACCTGACGCTGCAACGGCCCTTTCGTAATTGTATTTCTCGCGTATTGTGGTCGCGGAGGCATATTATTAGCCTATACTTTGAACGGCTAAATTGAGTATGACGGGTTGTTTTTTCGGGCACAGCTTTAGTCCTTTGGCTCTTGTCTAGCATGATCAAGGCTCGGATTTAGACTTAAAAAGGGGCTTCAAAACAACGAAAGAGGGGAGTACATATCCTAAAAGAATGGAAAATTACCGCTCTTTATATTTGGGGAAACAAGCCCGCTTTTAAACGAGGCCATATACATGTAATTGGCCTATTCAACCGTCGACCCCTCACTTTTTTATTAAAAAAGAAAGCATGGAATGTAATTTCTTCCGTATAGAAGTTAGAAATAATGCCAGATATGATTAAAGAAAAGGCTGCAATGCAGGGTAATACTTTGGTGTTTTAATTTACTGCTTTTGAAGTACATGCACGATGTACGATGTTGAAACAAGCCCGCTTTTAAACGAGGCCATATACATGTAATTGGCCTATTCAACCGTCGACCCCTCACTTTTTTATTAAAAAAGAAAGCATGGAATGTAATTTCTTCCGTATAGAAGTTAGAAATAATGCCAGATATGATTAAAGAAAAGGCTGCAATGCAGGGTAATACTTTGGTGTTTTAATTTACTGCTTTTGAAGTACATGCACGATGTACGATGTTGATCACTTGAATTAAACAGAGGTCAACGTGTATAATCAAATGCAGTGAGATGGGCCACTTGCTGCAATTTGCACCGCAATAGATTCCCAGGTTGCGAGCTAAACCCTATGATTGATTGTATCCGACGCTGCTAAATGCTTCTAGAATGACTGAAATGGAGAAAGGAATTATTCTACTTATGGTCTGATTAAGGTTAATGTGAATTTAAATCACCAACTACCATGCGACCTGACCCTTTCAGGGATATCAGATGAATTTATTTGAAGTATTCCAGAGTCGTTGAGATACATTGATTGATATCAGACAATTTTATGGAGTAGACCGCAGTATATATGTTATTTGTAAAACATAATCTTAACTCTTCATAAACCAAATTTACGAATGACATTAATACAAATTCATTAATCTATGGAAGGAAAGATAATGAACCGGGGATATGATTTGATAGTCTAACGCATCATTTGTAAAATATTGAAATAATTATAATTTATCGCGCACACACGTTATTTTGGCTGGTTTTCAATACGGATCCCATTACAAGAAGCCACCATATGATATGCCACGGGTAGATTGTGAACGCTTAAATTACAGAGACAAAAATATGACCTATCCCTTGCCAAGCCGGGCACATAAATTACCTCTAAAATATTGATCATTGTCACTATGCAAAAGGAAATATTGTAAATGTTATTGTTCGTTTTTGTTTGTTTGTTGGTTGCAGTTGCTGTTTTTGTTTTTGCTAAATTTTATTTCCAGATGGTTCCTCTAGTACGTTTGCTGCTGATGTGGCACAGAAGGGGAGAATACACGACCCTTTAAGTTATATTCATGGTGGGAAATTAATATTTGTGAAATTAGTATTAATAAAAATTGTGAAATAGACCATGTGATTTGAACATTTTCACTGAAAACACACTTCAGGTTTCATCTTAAAAAACACCCAGATTTCTTATTAATTTACTTAGAGGAGGCCGATTTTTTTTGGGTAAAAATAACAAAACGTGTGGGGTTCCTTTTCATTTTATTATTATTATTATTATTATCATTTTTTGGGGGGAGGTATTTCTTATCTTTACAATTTTATATTTGATGTTATTTATTAAATATTCATTCTTCTTCTTTGCTAGAGAACAATTCATTAATACAACTGCCAAAAATACAATTCGATCGGCAGCTAGGCCCTTCACATAGAATGCCTCACACCGACCTGATAAGAAAAGGGGAAAGCGCCCTATATATTGCAGGCCTTACAACCGGCAAGGCAAACATGGCATAGTATGGGCGGATCGACCGGGGTACTTCAGGATTTTTAACAGGGTAGCCAACACGGTCAAGTTTCATATCGCCCACGTCACAGTTCCGCCGATCAATGCGTTTTTTCTGGCCTTTTTGATATAATTTCCACTTAAAACACGTATTTTTCAGTCCTCGGGCCGGCAGGAACGGTGAAAGCAAAAAAGTAGGTTGAATACTTGAGATACACGATATCTGATTACGGTTAGGCCGACTGATGGAGGCTTGTTTTGTACCGACGAAGAAGGTTCATATCTACTGCTCCACAATTGAATTTAGACGACGTAATTTATGTCTGCGATGTGGGTTTTTTTCTGCAGCAATGCACTGACTCTACCGGCAGTATGGAATTGTCAGGGAGTTTCCTCTTTATCACAATAAATCAATGATATAACTGGACAAGTTTAAGTCACCTTGATGAAGTTATGTTCGGGGGAAAAATGAACATTAACTATATAAATGCTAAAAAAAATATATAAATGCTAAACCAAATATTAAATACGGGGAAAAGTGTTGTTTTTTTTCTCACTGACTGTTGTACGAACCCTATGCATCGGGGTTCCAATATTGTGCACAGCATTGTCAAATATTAAGATTTTGCTTTGGAACATTTTATAACGCCTCACCCACAGATTCTGTGTCTCGATTGGCCGAGAGCGAGTCACATGGTATACAAATATTGAGTGGCTCAGCGTGGAATGGGAGGAATATTATCGCAAGGTTAAATCTGGACTTTTCCATTTCACGAGGCGAAGCCGAGTGAATTGGAAAAGTCTAGATTTTACCGAGCGATAATATTCCTCCCATTTCACAATTTAAAGCCACTCAATATTTGTTTTATATAACTGACATATAGATCCTTGTCATTTGATATATTTGAACTTTTTTTCTATACAAAACTGGAGGAAAATGTATTTCTCTCTTCCAAACCACCCTTTCACGAAAATGTTTGAACCCAACGCTGTAGCGCTGGCTCTTTGGAACAATACGCGCTACGCGCAACGCGCAACGCTGAACGCGCTCACCAGCATGCATTTGCACACAAATACCGCGTCATGATCCTAACTGTTGAATAGTATACAAATATTGAATGCTTCGAGTGGTGTAGTAAAACTAGCCTCCCGAGGTGATCCATGGACCATTCTATTTTCCCGAGGCGAAGCCGAGGGAAAATAGAATGGTCCATGGATCACCGAGGGAGGCTAGTTTTACTTCAACACGAGATAAAGCATTCAATATTTGTTTTATAACACTTCACCCACAGATTCTGCTTGATTTTAATATTTTTAATTATTTAAATCTGAACACAGTTGAAATAAACTTCAATTTCAATACAAAATTGGTGGAAAATGTATTTCTCTCATAAAAACTACCCCTTCACGAAATGTTTGAACCCAAGTCTGCGGCGCGCTCTCTTTGAAATAATACGCGCTACGCACAACGCGTAACGCGCACACCAGCATGCATTTGCACACAAATACCGCGCCGTGGAAATAGTACTTTGGTTGCTATGCGCATAGTACTTTTGTTGCTATGCGCATAGTATTTTTGGCCGTGCACAGAAAGATAGCAAAATTAGAAAGTAACATGTGACTCGCTCTCGGCCAATCAAGACACAGAATCTGTGGGTGAGGTGTTATAATATTTCCCATTCCCCATGGGCGGATAGTACTTTTTGAGCCGCGGCATGAATGGGCGCAATAACGAATGTCACGTGATGTGAGTTCCACCAATCAAATGACGAGGATCTGTATGTCGGTTATATATACTTTCTATTTGTGCTATCTTTCAGTGCACGGCCAAAAGTACTATACCCGTAGCAACCAAAGTACTACACCATTAGCAACCAAAGTACTATACCCATGGCGCGGTATTTGTGTGCAAATGCATGCTGGTGTGTGCGTTGCGCGATGCGCGTAGCGCGTATTGTTTCTAAAGACACTGCGCCAGAGTCTAGTTGGGTTCAAACATTTCATGAAGAGGTGGTTTGGAAGAGAGAAATACATTTCCCACCAATTTTGTACTGAAATTGAAGTATATTTTAACGGTGTTCAGATTTTAAATAACTTAAAATATTGAATGCTTTATCTCGTGGTGAAGTAAAACTAGCCTGCTGAGGTGATCTATGGAGCATTCTATTTTCCCTCGGCTTCGACTCGGGAAAAATAGAATGCTCCATGGATCACCTCAGGAGGCTAGTTTTACTACACCACTCGAAGCATTCAATATTTGTATAATAAACGCAAACGAGGGTCACGCAAAATTGCAGCAAATAAATCAACAAAACTTTCAAAAGAAATTTCAGTGAATTCAGAAATAATATGTGTCTTGGCCTGTTGAACAGTGACTTTTGACCATGAGATTTTGCCAAATATGAATGCATTTTCTTTATTTAGGCCTACAAAGTTACAGCATCTAATATTATGCTAAACAGTATGGTAAATTACCATGCTATCTATAGACATCTCACAAAATATGTTTCAAAGTTACAAATTATCCCCAAAAACGTTCTACCAAAAGTCGCAAAAAAGTGAATATAATACAATTTAAAAAAAAATATATATAAACAAAATATATATTGTTTGCTCATTCCCCAGATGGGGTTGACTGTGATGGATGTTTAGACGTTTTTGAGAAACTTTTCAAGTAACTCGATTATTTTTCTATATGGTTTGCACGTTATTATCGCAAAGCAAGACCTTATCCTATGGCGTTATTAAAGCGGCGAGACCTATTCACTGCCCTGGACATATCTCTTTGTTATTGTGTGCAAATTTTCAAAGCAGAAGAAAAGGCACTTTACTTGAAAGACAACATAACATATAAAGAGAGTTTGCGCCAGAGTGCCTTAAAAACGTCTTTTGAATTTATTTTTGTCCAGCAACCATGGTAACGAATACGTCATCTTTCTTTCGAATATCTGCAGAACACAACTTTGGACAAAAATGGAAGGCACGTACTCGATTTGAGAAAAAAATTCCAACTTGAATAGGCCTTCTGCTCCTTTGTTATTTTTGAAGAAAGCATCTGATTTTTTTTTAAACTTTCTCCCCAGGGAGCGGTAACAGACTCCTGCACTTAAGAGCATTTCTTTCTATTCTACCCATTACAGGCTGGATGGCAACCACACGTACAAATTAATGGGTCGTATTCAGATGCATAATTTTATTAGGAAATCGGAAGAATGCAGCCGCCATTGTGAAGGAATGTTTCGTTGCTGCCATTCGCTGTTTTCCTGTTCCCAGTGTTTTGTTCCATCTCACGATCTTAATATTTTCACTGGCGTCCAGTTGATTTTTTTTTCTTTCTGAATGTGGTTGGTCTTTAATTTTCACTTTTTTGGAAACATCATTTTAAACGGAAACAAAAGATAATTTCGAAAATGTTTGGTTGTTCATATGTTGCTTCATTTTTTTATCATGCATTTTGTGTGCACTAGCGTTGAGCGCTCTTTGGGCATGTATGATTCCATGCACGCCCATCAAAGCTCAGACTGCAAAAACGAGCTGCACGTATTGTCTCGGGTAACTTCGATTATATCAATACGCATGGTGAAGACATCATTAAGGATCTTTCTTGGCAAACCTTAGAACAAAGAAGAGAGTTTTACTTAGCTTATTTAATGTGTTCATGGGCTCGCACCTATGGTAGACTATGTAATGACATTAAAATGTTCTTTGATAGACACGGTATTAACACAAGCAATGCTGATTCTTTAAATGTGTTTTTTCCTATAAGCCAAATGTTGAATGATTCAAACAATCATTTAAGCAGGTGCTAAAATTTGGAACAATATTGCACACAAATACCGCGCCATGGGTATAGTACTTTGGTTGCTAATGGTATAGTACTTTGGTTGCTACGAGTATAGTAATTTTGGCCGTGCACTGAAAGATAGCACAAATTAATATAAATATATTGTTGTAATAAATGATAAATAAATAAATAAAAGAGCTGATCAATTGCAAATAAACTGGATTAGTGGAAGAAAAAGGCATTAAATGTTACAAGCTTTCGAAGACATCGACAGTTAGCAGTTAATTGATAAAATATTGTAACGTCGTCTTGCAATATATGGAGCATGCAATTTGCCATTGGGTGAAGACAAACAAAGGAGTCTGTAGCTGATCATGTCAATATTGCGTACAAAAACCAACAGCATTGTCAGCGAGGTAATAGGTGCTTCTCAGTTCATCGGGTTTTGCCTTTTGTATCTCATCAAAGTTAAGTCATTGAAGGGTGCTTTTCTCTGCAACATCGGTTGCGAGATAGGTGATTTTCGGTTCATTTAATGGCCGTTTTGTAAGTATTGTATCAAAGAAGTACTCTTGAGTATGGTTCATAATTATAGACCTACAGTTACTTTGAAATTCTGGTTATAATGCAAGCCGATATTAAGCATTATTTGTGAGATTTAGGTTAGCTGGCTATTATCAATTGAAAGCTGTATGGTTTATTATCAATTGAAAGCTGTATGGTTTTCCTGACTACCTCAATATTCCAACAGATCTTAAGTACTACATCAATCCATCAACTTGCAGAAATGATACCATATGGCAAGTATACCATAGAGCGTAATTGAAGATTTGTTTTGAAACATATGGTGCTGGAATTGTTTTGTCAACATATCAAAAATTTTAATTTGTAAAGGAGCTAGGTGTAGTTTCGTGTCGTCTGTCTTTCAGACCAAATTTTAATATCCCCCGTTAGATTCAGACACAAAACCAGGCCAATTTGATTAAACTCGCCCAAAGCCAAAATTGAAGACTGAATCACGTGTGGTTTTTTTTCCTCGATGACCGTAAGACAGCCTTTCTACACCTCTTCCCTAGACGTGTTATCTGTGGGCGAAGAGGTGCAGGGAGAGATAATTGCTATATCTCGGTCCCTTGAACTAAAGCAAACCCCCTCACTCACACGTGCGCCCGCCCGCTCCTCTCGCAGAAGAAGGGCCATAATTGGAGTTCAATGCAATAAGATGAACAAGTCATAACTCCGCGCAGTGCAGGCAACATCTCACCGTATCTGGGTAGATGCATGCCCTCGCACACTCGCAGTATACAGGTGGAAGGATGCCTGGTTATCATTTAATCTTCGCGGTAATATGTCAAGTTTATCTCTCGTCATTATCAACTTCCCACTTCCCCACGCTAGCTGCGAAAGGCCAATCTCTATCGCCTCATCATATTTACATGTTATCGTGGTTGTGCTTTGTGGGATGACGTCGAATGCAGTAACAAGAAGGGAGCGCCCGCGCAAATCGTGGCTTGCCTCGTTGTTGTCAAGTCTGCTGACATTCGAGGTTAACTCGAATGATTACATTGCTGAAAGTTATGACGATTCGTCATGGATAAACAAACGAGAGGAACAGGTTGTGACGTCACGGATGGAGAAGTAGCCGCGGGTTTCTTACAGCCTTAAAGGGTACCAGTGGCGTATAAAATCCTATAATTAAAATCCTAAACATATGTACTGAATTCCATCGGGTATTTTCACGAACTAAGCTTGCTTCAATGACAGTAAAGCATGAGGGTCCCAAATTATGGCATTCACTGGATACGTCATTAAAAAATATTTGTAGTCAATCATTATTTAAACATAAATATAAGGCGCACTTGCTGAATAATTACTTATAATTACTTAATCATGTATAACGGGTTTACTACTCGTCAGGGTACTCGTCATGTTCATGTTCCCTTGTAGTACATTGTCTGGTGTATCTGTATGTGTCATGTGTTTGTAGTTTGTGCATGTGTGTTAAATGTAATTGTTGTAACTCACATTAAATGAACAAATCAAATTAACTTTTTTAATTACAAATGTGGGGTCACTACTCGACAAGCCTTGCTTTTTAGAGACCCCCATCCACATTATTATGATCTTATGATTTTCTCTGCATATTGTTCTGTATTGTTATGTGGTAAATAAAGTAAGATTGATTGATAAGATTGATTGATTGAATCGAAAAACATGATTCTGTCCCAACGATTATTGACAGCACAAAATTGAAATGGATGAATTTCTTGAGACTATTCATTATTAAGAAACGGTGAGAAGTAACGAATTGCCAAACACTATTTTGTATAATGGCAGCTGGTTGGTGCAGCCACTACGATTCCTTGCTCAAACGATGTGCCTGATGTTTCGATTATATCAGAATATGTTCTTGTTAATTAATTTCCGCAGTTCGTAATTTCAGTTTCCTTCCCAGTGCACGACCGAAATTCGTGCACAGGCAGTTACTCGTTACTGCCAGCATTTTGTTGCGGAAAATAAAATGAAGAAAGAAGTCATGGAGCCTGAAGTAAGTGAGGCTGTTTCGAATGACATTTGAACAGTGTCTGCTTGCAATTTAATGAACTGAGGGGTGAAGTGAATTGATTGGTTCCTATGTTACTTTTCTCTTGCTTGATGCCGGAAACGACATAGTAAAAAGACTTCCTGTTCTATGATATGTTCCAGGAATGCGTGTCCCGACGAAAATGACCAGGAGTCGTTAGATTTCGACTCGATCCTACCTGATCGAACCTACGTTTCGAATTGCAAAATATGTAGGTATAAAGGAAACGAAAACCTGATCGATTGAAAGTGAGGGACGGGTGACGACGCACCGTCTGCAGTCTCAACCATGACTTCGAGGATTTCAACGTAAACACTCGAGACTACTAGATTGACCGAGGCAACGCCTGCAGGGGTTGAGTGATTGACTAACCAAACCTGGGACATGAAGCACGTATACGTCCGACTGGTCGACAGTCCTTACAAACAGACTGAGTGATCGACGGAATGATTGACTTGTAGAGGGTTAAGACGGTTCAATGCACAGAGTCAGTGTATAGAGAGGCTGTATGTATGCATTTGCATGCAAAAAAATGCAGGCTTAAGGCGCCGCCACTACTCGAAGATTTGATTGCTCATATCCAAGTGGTTGTCGCAATCGAAAGCATTATATTTTTGTTTGTTTGGGGGGGGGATTAATGGACTTTAAGAAAAAAAATCTAACTGGTTGAGATGAATAAAACACTTAGTGGTCCCATCGCAGATGAAATGTATCCTGTTAATTCAAAGTATCGATTTCCTGCACGTCAATTATTGTTCTGATGCAATTCGATGCATTATCACAGTGAATTTTTTGGCCCGAGAGCTATACTTACCATCAGCAACTTCAACTTATCTTTTTGTAAAGAAATTGAGAAGCAAATGCCGTTTTTTCAATGTTTACTTCATCTAACATCAACAGCACCTGCGCTAATCCCTAGGCTAACGACGCAGCCCCAGGTTTCCAGATGCGCCTAAATCCACTAAGTACACCGATTAGCATATTAGTATAAAGCCAGCATATATGATACTTTTTCGCTATTCGCACAGATGATTTGCTACGTCGAGGGTAACGCGGTCCGCGCCGCTCGGGTCTGCGGGATCGCATTACGGTGGTTCCCTGGAGGGCACGCGAATGCCCGTCGGTATAGCTAGTATTACTGACGACATCTTTTTGTAATTTGCTCCACTCATAATGTAATGTACGCTGCAAAGTCCATTTTACAACTTGCCTTTCGATAAAACTGCTCCACATAACACGATTACCTTTCCTTATATACAGGTATACATACCTTACAGGGGAAATCATGTATATATCCCAGACGCAGGGAAATTTCTAGGCGACATCCAAATTGAAACTAGAAATTGCAAGTTCAGAGCACGAACTGAATATCGGAGGTAAAATTGGATGCCGGGTGTTGTGTGCAGAGTGGAAATCAGCCGTGAATTCTTGCAGCAAGCGTCTGTGCAGTGCAGTAAGCGTTGTTGAAAAAAATGAGAAATGCTCCTCGGTAAAAATTAATTTTATGTCCAAACATGACCAAGGTCGCTCTGATAGAAACACTTTATTGCCAATTGTGGTGCCTTGTGACATCTACAACGCTGACCAATAGTAAGCAAATGCAAATAAATAGATTACCACACCGCGTTTAACAGGCTGAAGGACCTCGGTGTTTGATTCCACAATAATACGGTATTCACAGTACAAATAATCCAACAGTAGCAGATCCATTGCGAGTCTACTCAAGTCTAATCTACCTTAGGATATTTTTTACATCGGATATTTTTTACATCAGATATTTTGTAACATGTATTTATCACTTCGTTTCCTTCAAATAGCCAAGTGTACACGTGCATTGTCACAGACTACCGGTACCTCATACAAATGTGTAACATGGAGCGGGATAGACTTGATCAGTATCATACCAATCGTTATAATCAAGTCATGTTTTTGGCTTGAAGCAAAATTATGACCAGACACATCTCGCATAAACAATTTAAGACAGTTTGGTTGATGTCATGCCGTATAATGCCTGAAGGACATTATATCGCTCTGACGCTCCTGTCCTTTCACCTAAATAAGGAGTCGGAGTGGAATTTCCTCGTGTTTTCTTCCAATTATTTTTTTTCGCGGGTTTTTAGACCCTCCTGTAATCAGCGAATATAATTATAGCAATGTATTTTCTTGATGTCAAAAGATGTATTTTCTTGATGTCAATTTTTTTGCATTCACTGAATCCACCTTATAGTAAAGCCCGTTAGCAATGTTGTTCACACTGTATACATGTAGTTATGATAGTTTTACAAATGTGTTATAATAGATGCTCAACAATAATGCATTAATCCAATATGCTTTATTGTATTGCATTGTATTGTATTGTATCGTATCGTATCGTATCGTATCGTATCGTATCGTATCGCATTGTATTGTATTTGTAATGCATTGTATTTATACATAAGTTTGTAGTCATTATTATTGTATGCAGGGCCCCAATGAAAACCAGTTTTAAACTGTTTGAGCATACCCTGGGTAAAGTGTAATGAAATAAACTAAATATTGTTTTATTTTTTAAATTTACATGACACCAGCTGTTACATATTCCGCGCTTCAAAGGATCTGCAAACTGCTACAGTACACAAAGAATTCCTTCCGGATTTGTTTTTGTTTCTGCTTAAATTTCTATCAAGGTTCCTGCAACTTTCTTCATCGATTGATAAGAATGAGTAAAGCGGATGACGTCAGTCTCAAGAAACCTTCACCTGGTCGTCAAGAAGACTCTCGTTACGTCCGCATGGCTGACATCGTCAATGTCTGATAGTGTCACAAGGATTTCGTCATGCTTGCAAAGTACAGTTTTTAACCTAATAATTCATATCTTGTGATTGGAGTATAATACTGAATTACAGGTAGTTTATGTTTAAATTGAAAGCAATAGAAGCAGATGTGAAGTAGGCATTGTTTGGATGCAAAGAATCCGCATAAGAGCTTAATTAAGTCTTCAAATGAAGTACTTCCAACAAACAAGAAATGTTTTCATTTTGATATGTTTAATTGAATCACCAATTATTAGTCACCTAAAAGAACTATAGGGCATGACGTGAAAGGGGAATATGTAAGCTGTGGCTTAATCTATTAGTGAAAATAATGTTGGGTCTATAAGCATCGTTGCAACAAGAGAATGTTCCTCTCCAATGATATATTTGCTCCCAATTTAACAGATTTAGAATGCTTGAATGGAAATAGGCGACCCAGGTAGTCATAGAAAATCGCCGAGAGAGCGCGCGACCTTTTCATCCATTTATCAGTGACAAGATCAAGGTCTCCTTGCATGTCTAAAACACGGAGGAGAAACTTCAACAAACAGCCTTCTGACTCGCCAAATATTTGTGCGTGAAGCAGAAATGAGAAAACAAACACTGTCAGTCACTAATCGTTCACGCTAAAAATTATTGTACAGGAAAAAAAAATCGCCATATGTCGTCTGCCCCCAGGATATATTATATGCGACCTATGTGTTGTGACGACGATTGAAAGCATTATAGGAAGCTATATGACACACACGTCCCCTAAGGGGCACAGCTGGAGTGTCATAACCGCGAGTTTGACACAATAGCCATCATAATAACGATGGGGAAGCTTCTCATGTTTTGACAAGACCATGGGAATGTTTTCCTGCCGTTTGACGTCGTCATTGGCTTTGACACACATGTAGAAAAAAAAACTCATGTGTTTAGGGCAACAAGGGCCCTATGCGTATCGATATACGGCAGAGAACTAATGAATGCCTGAAAACACTCGCGTTCATTTTTTTTCTATAATTATTTGAAGTTAAAGAAAATAGTCCAGACTATTTTATTTCCATACAATTTGTCTTCGGCAATGTAAGTTTATTTGGCGGATGGATTTGAAAATTTAATTTAACACAATATGTAACTTTAAATCTTTTGCCTGAATGAAGGACCATCTGATGATGGCAATTCAATGATAGTAGACATTGCACCAATGAACTTCGATTCCGAATGCATGTTATGTAGAGTTTGTTACCAACATATTCAGTTACTTATAGTGATCGGTTGGACGGGTATTTCGCCCCCCGTTCGGTGTGCATACGTAAAGTGCTGTCTTGCAGGTTTCCTAAATTTTGTAATATCGATTGACATTAAGAGGCTGAACCTACATACAGATGTCGAAATTGATTCGTTTGGTTGAAATGGTGCACGTCTGTTTGCGATCAACACAACATAACAAACTAATCAAAATGTTCACAATATCAAGCGCAGAAGTTGTTCTTTGTTATCCAAATGTTTTGGGAATGTATAGAAACGAAAATCAATTTCGTCGTCGCATGGAGCATCTAAAACAAACCCCGATAATACAGATATATGAGATAATTCCTATTTTTCAGTATGTCATTGTCATACACCTCAATCATTGCGCACGTGATATTGCACACGCAATATTGGCGGAAGCAATTGGTTCGATTGACGGTTATACTCACACCAAAATTAAACGAAAATTACACAAATGGCACTGAGAGTTTAATTTTTAAACTTTAATCTGCCAATGTTCTTTACAAGAACGTACACCAGCTTCAGCAATGAAGAATACATAACAGACACTGTAGATACATTCGGCATGTTGTCTAATGTCACCGTCAATATTTAATAATTGATGAGATGTTTAGAGTTTTATAAAAAAAAAAAAAAAGTTCAAGACCTGACGAAAGTGCAGATATCTCAGATGGATTTGTAGTATTAATGTGTTAAGTACTCCAGCAATGGACACAATTTTTATTTATTGATGTATATATGCTAAGTAACATTATAGCCCTCTTCGTTAATGTACTTGTCATTATCGACTGAGCATAAGTTATTAGTTACGCAACAGGGCGATTACTCACAGCTGAACGCAATACAACTAAGTTTAAAAACAACTACAATTTTTAAAAGACTTGTATGTAATTGAACACTGCCGTCATTCGTCTTGCATCAAAACCCCGTTTTGCGTAAAAAAATTTTGTGGCAAGCTCTATACTTTCATGTTTCGATAAATATATAATAATTTTCCTTTTAAGAAACTGGGCCTGGGCCTATTACCACTTGTGCAATCAACCGTAAAGCATTAAACTTGGAATTACATTAACATCATCCTGAATAATTACTTCTTAACGTTATTTTTCAAATTGTTGTAAATATGGCAGCCGATTAGACCGTTGGCGCTCCACCATCAATTATATCGCTTTGCTTCATTACAAGGCTATTGAAATAATTTTAATCAGGTAATTTTTTTCAACATGTCAAAAGGAGGGCCTAGACAGTACGCGGCCTGCCACCATGGCCTATCTCGCATTCGTTTGTCAGTGATGAATTGTGCTATCCGTTCCTACTACATTGGATGGGAAGGTTTTTTTCGGGTACTCCATCGTTATTATCGTACCTTGGATACCTGAAGGTATTGAGGCCTAATGTGACTGTTATACCAAAAATGGATGTATGTATTGCCTGAAACATACCAATCATGGCTCTTCCATGTTCAATATGTGACAAAATCCCACAAAATGAGTTAAAGGAGTTTTTGACTAGCAACTTTTCATGCGCGTTACAGAGCACATTCAGCTTTTAATTTCGATATCGGTTTGCAGCAAAATAAATGATGAATATTATGACTGCGGATGAAAACTTGGCACGCTCTTATTGATTTCAATCGTGGGAGATTTGTTTCAGAGCATGTATTACTAACAGGTATGCCGGGCGACTTTAGTATCATTTTGTTGGAGGGAGTCCATTAGGCCAAACAAATAGTTCTGCTTCCGGTTTCCCTACCTATACCCTTTTCTAACAGCCCCTACCCTAATTTGGAAAACCCCGCGTTGTGTCTGCCTAACCTCTGCATCGGATGATACTGGTATATTTGGGCTTCGCTTAAAAAGCCAAATAATTGAGTTTCAGTTCTGATAAAGAAATCAGTGAACAATATAGCATAATTTTGTAAACAGACAAAAAGGGAGGTGAGTAAGAAAGATTATTGTTGCTAAATGGTTGGTTTGGTGTTGTAATCTTTGAAGCCTGAATCTAGGAGCCCAGAATAAGCTTTCTGATACACTACATGTATTGCAAGGTTACTATAGAAATGGCAAGATGGTAATGTGTTCTTACTAATGTGTTCCGTGAGTCTACGGTCGATACTTAGATTTTGCGCAGAAAGTATTTGATTCAGTGATGTCAATCGTGACCATTCGTATATGTGACATATCCCTTTCATAATGACGAAAACTGAAATAAGGTCATATTCAGTTTGAGGTTATATGACATTTATATTGCATCCATTTGAGGGACGTGTTTAACCTTATGTTTCTACGAGTCACCGATGGAATAGTAGAGATATTGATTTCCTCTTTGACTTTTTGAAGGATGTATTGCTTGTTTTTAACGACAGACAGACAAACAAAGTTTGCTTTGCCCACTTCCAATTAAGTAAGTGAATTCCCTAAATGTGAGGTTTCTTACACATTTTTCTTCTGATCGACTGTGATCAACGTCTCTGTTCAGACTTGGAAGACTGTATTGCAAATCACAATACCAAATCAGATTAATTAAATCAAATTGTTAACATCAACTGAAACCTACCTGAAAATGAATCCACACACAAATTGATGTCAGTCCTGAACGTCTGGTTCTCCGGGCAGCGACAAGTACATGGATATTCCCTTAGATCACACCGGAGCCTGACCGCCCGAGCCTGCCGGCACAGATCACCACACCGCGGGCAGGCACTGGTCAAAGCGTCACCATCGTCTCGCCGCGTAACGTTCACCCAGAACTTATCTCCCGTACATCTGCTGAGACTGGCCTCATCAAAGGGCGACCCTTGCTGCTGCTCCTGCTGCTGCTGTTGCTGGTCGCTGCGAGCTGACATAAGGGGCAGACCGAGGATCATCGTCAGAGGCAGCAGGGTGGATGATACCAGCATACCTGGTGCAGGTGGCAAACTCCCGGCGTGAGTGGGTGGCAATGGACGCTACTCCTATGCTACCAACCATGGCACACTACGGACACCACGGTAGATGCAACCCGAGTTGGCAGGGTTGAGATAACACAGCGCACAGGGCAGATACCTGCTTGCTCAGTATACACGTTCTCATCTCATCCAAAAAAGGGCAAAATCAGTTGCATTATTTAGTCTGTTATCTGTGGTCTTCAACATTGTTATTATACTCCGCCCGTAGATGATGCACGAAAAACATAAAGGTTGCGTACAGTAACCCAAAGCGCGTACGTGATGATCATTTCCTGTTTCACATGCACAGTAAACCCAGTAAATGTTTATTACACGACTCAGCAAAAACTAACGTCGCATCCCTGTGTGGAGGTAGGAATGGTGATAGTGCGAGTGCACTGCATAGCACCGCGCGACTGCTTAGATTCTTAGGCCTATTTTAATTACTCATCGTTGCATATCATTATCGAAGCAACGTGGAACCTTGTCGACGTGTAACTATCGTTTCGAGTCAAGGTCGTGTGGCACTGCGCTCACCCCAAAGTCGTCCTTTTGAACTGCAAGTGCGTTTGTTTATTGTTGTGAGGTATAACCAAACCGTACCTTGCTATCTACCGTAGACGAGTTTCTATGCTGTATTTTCCGTCTTGTATATACCGCTCACGCTAAACAACACACATAATGCAACACGCACACGTGCACAGACCAACGGTTAAGCGTAGTGATTTCGAGTGCCTCGTCATCCGCCTATGTAACTCCACCCGTATACTTCAGATTTTTTCAATTATATCCAACTGTTCGGTCTAACGAACCTAATTTATAGTTTGATGAGCGACCGTCGTTCAGCGACCTTTTTGTATAGAGACTGTTGACCCATGATTGCATACATGGGTTGATAAACGCTGACTTGCTCCACTGATTTCATATTTCTTGTTCCCACCGGCACGGTATTGCCTACTCCTAGATTTCAATACTCATCAATATCCGGGGTTACAGCACGTGAAATATGTCAGCATAATGTGTGTATTATTCGGTGCATTTTGTACACGTGGTGATGAATACTCACATCACATCGGCAATCGTGCCTCTGAGCTGCCTACTTTCCTCCGCACACGATGAGCAAATGAAGCGCTTTCACATGCCGCACTGTCGCAGCACTGACCGTTATCTCGGCACACACACCGTACCGCCCTCAGCATCAGGCTTAAAGCCACCAACTGTCTTCTCTTTGCCCGACTGCCCCATACACCCAATCAGCCCATATACCCATCATTGGCTTACATGACTGTGACGTCACACTGCGTGCCGTTGAATATTTATGTCGAAAATCGATGCTCAGCGCTTCACCACTCACACCGAAATCACCACCGTCTCTCTTTCTGTCTTTCTACAGAAAAAAAAGCGACAGTCAGTGCAAAGAATCAATGTCAATCCGACGTGTCCCCTTTCACTTGAAGACATATTCAGAGCTACTAGTGGCGAATTTGACAACTGTGGGTGTACTTGCAGGGTTGTCAAATCCTCCCCTACCATCTGGAAGGTCGTGGGTTCTGATCGATACTGACCATCACCCCCCCCCCGCCTTCCCCTCCCCTCGCACTTACGGTTCCTTACGCTCCGTTGATCACACTACACCGTTCCATCTATCTCGACTACCAGCGACCTCCTGAGTAGTGTTCTTTCTTGTCTGTCTGTCTGTCTGTCTGTCTCGTTTGTGGAGTAGCCTAGGCCTACATCACCACGGAACTGCTACCCTCGCCGCTGTTGAATACGTCGCTACTGGCATTTGTTCCGTCTTCAGGTTCTGCCGATGAAACGAAACGGTCAGGTGTGGTACCGAATACCTTGTGTGCGATGATCTTACGACAGTTGTTGTCTTTGATGGTGATATGTGCCTGGTGCCTTGAGACAATTGAGGCCCGCACGTGTGTGACTGATAATCTCCAGGTATCTCTCTGTTACGCAGAAAGTGCATTAGCTTTGGTTTACAAGATTGGTTGGAAATATGACAGTTCATTATAAACACATTAAAGCAAACCATTAGTGTAACATAATCATTGAAATCAATACCCCTTATGACAATAATGTTATCCATTTTAGTAATTGGTCTCTGCTCACAATATATCACTGTTGAGAACTGTACTATTAGAGCACGAATTCTAATTGATTTGATTAGTCGCAGTGTGCCATCGGGACCTGTGCGTCCGTCACAGTGAAGTATCACGGGGCCAACTTGCCTGGCCTGGCGTCGCCGAGTACAAAGCAGAATCTAATTACGACACAGGATTTGGGCGCCAGCGAGCCTGTATATTATAATGTTGTTTCCTTCAAAAGATTAACCAATGTTATAGTTTTCTCTCCAGAACTTGCTCCTTTCTATACGGTACTAAGTGGCGCTGCTTGCCTCATTTCTTTCCGTTCTCACTGGTAGATTTTGTTCAACATGTGCGCACGACGCCGCAGTGTGCGCTTTTAGGCGAGCGTTGGTCATAATAGTCGTATTAATTACACAATGTTTTGCGTTTCCTTGACAATATTTTTGTGTAGGCGAGTAGCTGTTAACATTACCCTCACCATCGTGGAATCTTTTAAAGGCGAGAAGGGTGGACACTTGAGGAATTGCTGTTAACAACGAGTTGATCTACATTACACAAAAACTACATCACTTTGCTTTCAGAATCGTCAATGAGTTGAGGTGATATAGACATACTTGCGTTCGATTCCTGCATTTACACCACAATTACAATGCTTTTAAAGCACATCTTCCCAATCCAGCCTAGTTGGTACCCATCTATTCATAGGTCTATAGGTCATTTGCATTAGCTGCAAAGTCTTTTTTCCTGCCATAGACGAAGACACACTAGTTCAGATATACTGGTTGTCCACAGACCTCGACAAATTTTCAAGCCGCAGACAAGACAGAATTACAAAGTATTTCGGATAGGGTTACTGATGGAGTGAACTAGGCGCCATATTAGGATCTTGGTAGTCGAATGCACTCTTTATTTGCCGTTCGTGATCGGACTACGGCAAGCGTCATTTTGCACGACGCTCGAGTCATTTTGTGCGACGCGTTTCCTGCGCCAAACGGAAATGAATTCTCCCAACGCCGAGTGAGTTATCACCTGCAGTATCCTGGCAAGCAAAGAAACCAAATGATCATTACATTTCTCTGGTGTTGTTTACTATATAGAGTCTAAGATCTGTCTTTTACAAAATGGTAAAAGCAATGTCGATTGTGATGCACGAAAAAGCTCCTCGCATAGCTCTACGGATACCAAGAAACTTAGCTGAAAACCAAGATAGTGCCAAATAATATATAGCTGATTGTGTTTGATGAGCTTGAGAAATTTAAAATAACATCTAAATAATCATGGAGACATATCGGGCATTTATAGTTTGTACCTGCCGCAACTTGGCAAATAGAATTGTTGTGATCGTGCAATTCTCTCAGAGCGTTAGTAGTTATTAATAACTACCTTGGAGAGTTGATGGTTTCTGATTGGTCGAGACTCGATCACGTGGCCGGTCATTAACGGTGATAATGGACCGGCTTCAAAGATCAAGCGAATAAATGGCCCCTGAACCAGCATTGATCAAGCCCCGTTCAGCCCCATGCAAGCCAATGATTGGTCAAAATATAGTAACAGTCCTACGGTAGCCTTTAACAATTGAGCACTGCACATGCGCTCAACCCCCATCGCGTGAGACTGACGCGCGCGCGTAAGGAAGTTTTGAAACGACATCGTACAGCAGTGCAGTATATACTGAGGATGTTTACGATGAAAGCGTAGATCCGATTTATTTTCTTTGAAACACTTCACCCACCGACATATTTACCTTTGCTAAACCAAGCATCTTTGTAATTCCGGACACAAGGAATGTGTAAACGAGATTTCAGCTTCCTCCATCAGGTAAAGATATGAAAACATTGTTGTAATTTGTTTCGCTACGGCAGCAGTTTCTGTTGAGTTTACGTCGTTATAGCTGTTAAGCTAAAATATGGCCCATGAACATGAACACAAAAAGTCTGGAAATATCGCCGGAAAAAAGTCACAAAATTGGAGCATTTTAACTGTTTATTTCGTTAAAAAGGTATTTACGGTCCATTAACAGCGGTCACCCCCACACCCGGTCATTATCACGCAGTGAAGACCGGCTCCTGACACTGTTATTCCCTTAGTAACTCTATGAAGAAATATTGGGCTCTGCCGCTCTGGCAACATTACATCCTCTCATGAAATCAGCACATTTGAGCAATAGTAACATTGTGTGCGCAAAATTGGCGCTGCTACTGTGGTTCTAAGTCAGCTGTTACGTAATAACCCAAATGGCATGAATGTAGCCTTGCTTTCAAGTTCCAACCATACTGTGCAAAGGGTACATAAATATCCACAATAAAGGTTTTCTGGTTGGAGAGAAAATCAACTTCATGGAGGACAACTACGATGCAATCAGTTCAGACAAGGTGCCTTACACCTGCAATGATGGTGATCGCCGGCACCATACCAATGTTTTAAAGAATGTGTGATGACTGTTCATAAACGGTCACCGACATATTTGACAAATTAGCATCTTCCAATATCCTTTCCAGCGAATGTACCGAAAACTCAAAAGCAGCTAGCTTGAACCGACCCGTGTAATTTCAAAGGAATGCAGCATTGTGCGATCACACATCGCGACTCCACAAGTGCAATGTCAAGTACACAGTATACGGCTAATTTGCGGACGGGTGTTTACTTTTGAGACGGCAGTGCCGCCGAGGGGATTCCGGTAAATCATCCTGCCCCAGGATGGAATTATAGATGGCTAGCAATATACACAAAGCTAGAGAGCCTTGATCGTTAAAGGCTCAAGCGAGAGTGGTTTTTTTTTCGTGAGAGATAAATTACGTCCGCCAGAGGTTAACCGCGCTGTCCAAGAGGCAAATACTGCGGGGATTGTATGCACAAGTAAGTCTACATCTGCCTCCTGATTCATCTCACCATGTCTTATTTCTCCATGATCTCTCCGTGCGGACTAAACTCGCAAAAAAAACCAACAGATTTTGGTTAACAAACTTAGCAAAAGCACTTCAAAACAGCAGAATCAATGAAATCATCATCACCTTTATCATGAAGTATGGATATTTTTTAGCACAACATGTGGCTGCTTCGGCACGAGGGGTTTATCTTGCTGTTTACGAATTGAAAGCCGTTCTAATATAAATTTCATCTCCTGCATCTAATTTCTAATTCATTCTTGACTCAATTCTTGCGACTTCCCACAAGTGACTGCTGACGATACCGATATGGATGTTTGAGGGTGTGATACGTGGTCCTGCCTGCCCGGGCATCCAGTAACAATTGCAGGGACTGTCGATCAATACTGAACCCAATTCTGTACTTCAAGCAACCTGCTCGATAAAAACTGCCACAATATGACGAAAATTGATCTGAATTTACCTAACAGTCGCCATCGACCCGGTCGATTTAGCAAATAAATTCGACTGAATTTTAAATTTCTAGGAGTTAATTTGGAAAAAAAATACTGTCACTTTTTAAATGTTAAATCCGGTTTCCCCTTTATTTATGTTTTCACACGTTCATGAGATGTATCCCATCTTCTGTATAATTTACAACTCAAATTTAATAATGAATGGCAGCTGAAAGGGAAAACTGAATAAAGAGAACTATGCGAGTATTAGATGACTGACCTTTAAAATAAAGCCCAAGTCCACGTACATTGATGATTATACACGCGATGCGGGCGGCACCTGTGTTGGATGTGAACTGATGCATAAATGAGTATCTGCCATCTGCTACAACCCATGCTCGTTTGTGAAGTGAAGTAGGTGAGATGGACAGTTCCTTTAAAACAAGCGAATGATGGTACAGTTGTATTAGGCCTAAATGCAAGCATTTACATTGTTTAAACAATTATGTTAATTTATATTCAAGTTACTCGTGACAAAATCTTTTGAGAAATGGCATCAGTCCATTTTTTTTTTTGCGGGGGGGGGGGGCGGTATAGGTCTACATACAGAACCCATTCTCAACTGTTCTATCCCTTTCGAAAACTTTTCTGGTTCTAACTCACCGTTTACAAAACCCAAAGCAATTGAAGTGCATCAGAAACTATCAACAAGAACCAACTTTAACAGCAATGTGCCAAATACTAGGTTTATGTTCTTGCCACTTACGGACCATTTCAGAACCGTCTGAGTAATGAGTGAACAAGACACTGCCCTGATTGGTACAGAGCCCTACGAACTATGTGCGGGAGCTACTGCAAAATTGAAAACATTTGCAAAAAAGCTTAGATTGACACGGACAATTTGTTCGGACATCTGATTTTTGGATCAACGTTCTCCTCTCCCTGGTTGTGAATCTTCCTTTATCCTATCACGAGTCCATGCACAGACCTCTTGAAACACAACCAACTACGTGAGCTGTGCGCACGAACCACAGAGGTAAACGAGAATTGTCACTGTCCTGAGGGAGAAATGCTGAAAGGATCTGGGGATGAGGGCAAATCTCCTTAAAGCTCATGGACTCTAGGGTTTCCGTCTCAGCGACGGCACTAGATCGTAAGACTGTCCCTTGACCGTGACTTCTAATGGAATATGAAGACCCACGGACAATCGACACAGCGCAGTGCATGATTGTTTTTACGTCAGTTCTTAGCACAGTAATTAGACCACGCTTGACGAGATTTTTCTATGATGTGTTTTGAAGGGCACGTAGCAAGAACAAGCCTCCAGTGTACCGTTACACAATTTCAATTTGGGCAGACGCCATGCCGCACAAGGGATTAGTACTTAAAGAGTGCAACGAACCCATCTCAGCTATAGCATAGACAGCGATCAAGTTGTCATGCAGACAGAGGATACAAGTCCAGGCCAGGCTAGTAAAGCTGGTCCAAGAATGCACAATATTATATTCAATTGAATCATATGTCTTGTCGTGCTAATGGTCTACACCATAATATGGGCCTGATTTAGAAAGAGTTGTATTAACTCGAGTCAATGCCTCAACTCGAGTCCGACTCGAGTTACATTTTTTTGGTTTCTCGACTCGACTCGATTCGACTCGACTCGAGTCACAACGGGTCGCTGACTCGACTCGACGGATCACTGCGAGCACATGACTCGACTCGAGTCCCTCATCAGAAAACTCGAGTCGAAGGCTAATAACATTCGATAATTTTTGAAGAGGCGTTAACCTTACATTTTAACATCAAATTTAGCCAATAATTGACTATATTGGAAATGACTGAGAAATGTCTTTAGATGCAAGATGAATATCATTTGATATTTATTTACCATTTTGGACATTTGGCCCAGAAATTAGTAATTTTTAGTGTTTTCTCACCGTGTATTCAATTTTTTCTTAATCTCCCATCCGTCCAGAAATCCATTGCGAAAGTCATCGGGCTTATCAAGGCATTTTCCCACGTATTTACACACACTCCATATTATTTACCCAGGAGTAAATGGGTACCTGTGAGGGCAGAGATGGTTATTGTGATTGAGTTAGCTTCCTTGCGCCTAACAGGCTGCATCGAGCTGTATACTCCCCAGGGAGCTGAGATGGTATATGGAATGTTTCATGGGCCCAATGAGCAGGGGTAATAATGATGTAGCGCCTTGAGCACCAGTCCTGGTGGATACGTGCGCTTTATAAATATCCACTATTAAGATGAAATTTGAGTCGGGGTGATTTATATTCAAAATGATTTTGCCCTCCGCCGACGTATTTTATAAACAGTGTATACTCAGTGTTGTCCCGAGTGATTGTGAGAAACAAATCACAAACTACTTGGTGGGACTCGAGCCCACGACCTCGTGCCAGGGACAACACTGAGTATAAAGTGTTTACACGTCGGCGAAGGGGCAAAGCCCAATGTAAATCACTCCGATGCATATTCTATGTATATGAACAGTTTGGTTGTTCACGCTGCTATATAAGATTTGAATCAGCTAATAAACTCCGGCCAGCTCGGTAGTCAAGTGGTAAGACGCCTGCCTTAGTGTAGTAGGAGGTCGTGGGTTCGAGTATTTTGTGAATTTTGTTTTACAAGTACTCGGGAAAACATTGCGTATACAATGTTTATAAAAAAAACACATAACAGGCAAAACCCATTGTTGGAGTTACAAGTAATTTTATTTTCCCGCCCAAAATGGGGAAAAACATGCAAGGAGTTAACCTTATATTTTTAAAAAATCAAATTAGGCCAAAAATTGACTAGATTGGAAATGACTGAGAAATACCTTTGGATGCAAGATGAATATCAATTATTGAAATGTATAGGCTAATCATAACATTTTGGAGATTCGGGGCAAAGAAGATTCACTTTTGGAACAGAAATTAATCATTTTTCACTGTTTTCTCGCCACATATTCGACGCCATTTTTCTTTTTAATTGCACCATCCAGGGTATCATGAGGCATCTTAAATGTCCACCAAGTTTCAAGCAATTTTATTTTTCGGCCGAAATTAAAACGTTGTAAGGGGTTAACTTTACATGTTTAATTAAAGTTGGTCAAAACACCGACTTGTAATTTCTGGTAACGAGTCAGATGCCTTTTGATGCAAGATGACTAGGCTTACTACTATAGTATATATATATGTATATATATATATATCGATAGGCTAGTTATTTTGACGATTTGGGCCAAAGAATATCAATTTTGACACCAGAAATAAATATTTTCACTTCACTTTCACCAACTCCTCGAAGCCATATTTCTTCTTAATTGGCACAACCGTCAAGAAATCGCGGGAAAGTGTTACAGTGTTTCATTTTATAGGAGAAACCATGCCTATAGGTATTCTTGATGTTGTGCAAGCAAGGATTCCACGCCAGTCTCATCGTTAAAATTCAAACCAAATGACCCTTTCCATAAAATATTGGCTTTAACGGCAGAGCGTTCGCTACACTCATTATGCTCGACCTGACAACACGCCCGGTCTGCACTGCGGTCTGTGGTTATGTCTCTTTCTTTCCACTAATCCTTCCTGGCATTTTGTAGCGTCACTGTTACTATGGTTACTTGCTAAAATACCCTAATAAATAATAAGGGATGTGCGGCATTCTCGTCTGCACGATAATAATAAGCATTTGCGAGCGTCGTCTTTAGCATAATGATAGTGGAGGGGAATCGTTACCGTCAAAAGAAGGCCCTGGAAAAAACGTTATTGTGACTATCACAGTTTAATATGGTATAATGACATTGATTTTGTAGCACTGCCACTATTACAGGTATGCCTTTTTATACGCAGACCGACCACCTGGTAAAATTGATACGGTAAATGTGAAGAACCGTATATAAAGAGCAATGCATAATGCATGAAGACCTACATGGGCTACTCTGAAGCAATCTTCCACACAGGCTCTGCTCACCATGGCAAATTAAATACCTCAATACAGCGAGAATTGAGTTCCCTGCCGAACAATTATTCAACTGATTATCTTCGAAATTATCGATAATTTTACGTTCACTTCACTCCCCATCTTCATCCATAGCTGTAACTGCATGTGTTCTGCGTTATTAGCTCTGCCAACTCTGCCCACTAGCTGACAATTAAATTAGTTAGAACCTATCACGTTGGAGGCGCATTGTGTACCTTTGACATTTCTGTACACGAGCAAATTTCAAATTCTAATTTCCAAAGAGTAAAACTCGGGACCAGACGATTTAGATTGAAAATCACCGTTACTTCTGAAAAAAAGAACCACTTCGGTCGAAACACTGAGCTATTCCATCAAATGAATGTGCACACTAGGTGATTTTGTGCATATAGTTTCAGTGGGATGGAGTGAATTTGCACTCGATTTGATAGAATAGAATGAAGTTTCACACTTTGGAAACAAGATTTATCTTTGAAGTATTCGTTCTTGAAGATCAGTTAAAAAAAATCAATCATCCTCGGTCCAATAGTTCAATCAAAATATTTATCAACAACATGCGCGCAAACATTGTTTGCAAGTGCCTTCAAAAATTGTGATGCTAGAAGCAAGTAACGAGCTTGCACTTCCTATACACATTAAAGGATGTTTATTCCAGATCCAAAATACTGCTTATTCAAACTATACCGCCCCAGCGCGGGCCCGGGAGTTGGTGCACTACGGTGAACGTAAGTTATGTAACATCCCATCTTCTCAGATTCCTCGGAAAACCCTCGTCAGAACTTGAGAAACATAGGGCCTACATTTACCATAGGACGACGAAAAATCGAAAGAAAAAAGAAAAATCGAAAAAAAAGAAAGAAACACACTCAACCACACCGTCACGGCTAGAAGTATATAATTCAATCTAAGTAGAGGCTGACGGATGATTGACGATATTTGGTACACATAACAGTAACAATCTCCTGACGATGACTAGAGCAGGCTAGTCGAAACGTTGAGACCAAAGACAAGTTCTTTTAGAACTTAAAGCAGGACTGTTCTTATCAGAACAACACTACTTAGCGAAAGTTGTTAATAAGCAGCACAAGTTCTTTTCAGAACTAAATATCTTCTAAGCAGTAGTTATTACCACATGGTGTTACCGCAAACCGAAACGATACTGATAGTAACAATCAAGGCCAACATCCAAATAAGGAAATTATTTGACGATTATGAATCGACAAACATGACAAGAGTTTTCTCATAGATTGAGTAGCGGCTAACGGTTCCTTGGGGTATGTACAGTTTATTCCACTGCACTTTCATACAACATACAAATCAATATATACGACAAGGTGCAAAACCATTAATGGAGTGTACCTAAGGTCTGTTGCAAAACAATATAATACATGCCCATGTTTGTACATATTTTCCGATTTCATTAAGAAATTTTCTTTCAGATTCATCATCGGAAACCCATTAAAAAATTAATGTAGGTGAACTATAAGGGGGAAAACGGTGGCGATTTTACTCCGATTAATCCTCCCAAGGGTAAATCAATCTACGTCTACAAGTAGATTTTATCTCCACGTTTGTAAACAACATAACGCGTTGCATTCTGTCCGGCAAATGTACATGTATGCACCATAGGCCCCTGGTCACTGATAAACTGGATAATTTGGACATAATGTTGGTTTGTTGGGAATACACCTGCTCATAGTCCCCGTAGAAAACGCACTTTGCCCTGTGGTGCCAATTGGTGTAATAACTTGCCCCAATCGCCAATTATCACACATGCAAGGCAGATGGTCTGGTGACAATACCGTAACTTCCCCCCAGGAGGAAGACGGGGAAATTGCAACCTGAACGTCCAATGCAACATTGCACCTTCCCAACACACAAACACCTGCTAGATCTCCATCTGCTCATCTTTTACCTTTTTAATTTTGTTTTGGAACATCAGTTTCAGATAATGAATTGCAAACATGATTCGGAAATGCAAAATCTTTTTATAACTTTTCTGCAACGGCAAGCATGATTGGCGTGTTTCATATCAAGTCATGTGATACCAATAGAGCCTTGCACGGTGCGCCCTCACTGCGGTCCCATTTTGTTATTTAAAATACGTTACGATGAAAAGACAAAATGTCTACTAACATCCATATCACTGAGGAATAAAAAATTGTCCTCAGATGTGACGTCAGAGGCAATGGGTCTACATGTATTTTGTTCTCTTAATCAAGGTGCAATGTTATGTACATGTAATTTAAAGATTTGTAATAGTTTTTAAAATAAATGAATTAAGTGTAGGTATATTCTTTTCCTCACTACTAAGTACATATTTTTTTCTAAATTACTGCTTACTTACTTTATTTTTTTGACGAACCTGTTGATTCTAATACTCTTTGTCTATAGGAGATATGGGATAAGTTTTTAAAACTGTTTCTGCGTTATCCATGCTTTTGACACTGAATGGGGGACTCTCTATTTTTTATTTTTAATTTACAGATCTACATAATTACTTTTTTGTTTAAACTAATCCATATCATTTTTATGTGGAAATTGCGAATACATGTAATTCAAATCAACTCAAATAAAAAACTTCATGCTTTGAAACAATGCCAAGACTTGTAAATACAGAAAACGCATAGGGATAATTTAGATTTGGAAATGCCAATGAAGTTGGAAAAAATGATTATCAAGTAATTACCCGACCCTGTTGCATGTTAGAACAAAACTCCCTTGCAAATATAGGTCATACTATGAATTTAGGGTCCAAAGTGTGACTTTGTTAGTGCCTCCGTCATCAAGAATGACTTTAAACGACTTTTTATTAGTTGAGTAGTTAGTTTGCTATTCATAATCACGGGCGACTGCACCAAGAAGTGCATCAGAAGTATACATGTCAGATGCAACAGGGACAGGAACAAACCGGACCCCAAATATATAGAAAGGTGCACTTCTCTAAAAATGTTCATGCTTTTTCCGGAAAACTGAGGGCACTGTTGCTGTGATGTCTTTCCAGGAAGACATTGTTCAGTTTATGTGTTTTCTCTTCAAATTGTGAATCGAAAAATTTGCTCATTCAAAACATGAGAAAAGTTTTCTCACTGGCTTACTGCCATGTATTGTACAACGAATCAGCAAAAAAACCCAGAAAATGAATATTGACATCAGCATAAAAATCAGAAAGGCACCAAAATACCATTGACAATGGCGAAACAAAAACTTAAAATAAGATTTAATGCGATACAAAGGTGTATTTTCAAAAACTGAATTACAAAAAAACACTTTGCACGGGCCCTTTAACCTAATGAACAGTTTTGAAATCTGAAATTTTCAGACGAGGTATATATGCTCTGCCACAAAGGACCAGTGTCATGACTAACCGTTTGCATGCTTTTTACACTCATTGTCATGCAAAATTCTCATGAAAGGCAACATCACATTCACAAAATATTCAAGCTCAAGTCCTTCTATTGCTACCGTAACGAAAATAAGGTACTTTAGGGCTCCTATACGACAAAGAACTCATTATGTTATTGGATTTGGATTTTTGAGGGCAAACTTGGGTAAAAAAATGACCAATAACAAAACTGATGTCTTGCAAAAACAGAAATAAAGTTATTCATTTGCCACAAAATTGATACAATGCAGAACATGCAGGCCTACTACTGCTACAGGTTGAGAAGGTTGTAATGGAGTACAAAAAAGATTGGAATTGTGATCGTGAAGGTGCCCTAAATTACACCACCACTGAAAACAAGCACGGTGCAACATGTATAATTACATTTATATAATACATAGATACATGTAAACATTATACATTCATAAAATACATCCACTGGACAATAATCCAAAATTGTAATATCCATCTGGCAATCACAAACGGCAAAATAAATACATTTATTTAACAATGAAAGAAAGTAAATAACTTAGTGAGTGGGTACAAAACACCTTAATTGCAAACAGGCTGACGTACAAGTAGGTTCATTAATATCTTTTTCCACTGACTTAAAGGACGACAACACATGAACCGGTCTTGCAAAGTGCATCTGCAAATGAAATAGCCGACACGGACAGACTCAAAGCCTCTCAAATGGGAAAAGGGGCCGAGACGATGGATAGTGGTGAGTACAGATATTCAATCTGCATCACCTGTTATGGCTGAAATGGAGAACAGAGTAAAAAAACCAAAAAACTTCTGCTTCTGGTGAGGACCTAGTATAAGCAAAATTAAAGTACATTTGTAGGCCATCTGCAGACATCGCGGCTACAAAATAAATGCTGGGCCAATATTGGCCTTTAGTGCACAGCAGTGAGCCGCTCTTATGTTTCCTTTGAATTCATCTTGATGCTCAGAAGGAAATCTTGGTCATCATCAATCCAGTTCCAAGTCGCTGTCATCGCTGTCCTGGGCTTCAGGACCTCGTATGAGCTGCTGCTCCTCCTTACTCGGCAGGTGGCTGTGCCTAAATGAATGGTATACAAGATGCCAATACGTTATCCATACCTATCAACTTATAGAACAAAGAGATAGTGCATATCATCCAAGCTTACTTAAGACACTGAATGATGTTATTTGCACTTAACTGATGATAAACAATTCAATTATTGAGAAAACAATACATGTACATTTGGTGCAAACAGGACGAGTGCAAAAAACTTTGAGGAATTTATTGGTTTCATCTAATGATATGCTTCCATTGACACTGCAGATGAAACTTTCATCTGATACTGAACATTGAGCCATAATAAATCATGTTCATGCGTGTATACAATAGGTCCTACATACATGTAGCTGTATGTTTTAGATTGGCATCATCTGATATTCTGCATTAAGTGTAGCACATATGATCAGTTTCTGTCAAGACATTCAAGAAGGTTCAGGGCCCATTGGAATGTCTGAAGAGCCTCGACCTACAATGTACCGGTCAGCCGGTAGGGCATCAAGACGAGAGAAAGACAGATGCCCTATCAGCAAGGATAAATTCTAGGGTCACATCTTAACTTGTCCAATCTCAGATAACTCCCCCTGCTTGCCAAAAACAACATCCTGAGGGGGTGGGAGTGGGGGTGTGGTGGGGGGAGGAAGAGACAGAATTACGGAGGAAGGAGGGGGTGGGGGGAGACAGAATTACAGGGGGAGGAGACAAAATTACAGAGGTGGGGGTTGACAGGCGGAGATTACCTAGGACTGAAGGTTTAGATAGCATCAGTGTCAACAAGTCTTCACCATAAGGTCATTAAGAGAGATCACTCAATGACACAATTTATGATTTTTAATATCAGGTTTTGTCCACTGATTTTCCAAATTTACAACACTGAAAACTCAGTGCTGTCCAACAGCTTGCAAGAAAAAAAATGACAAGCTGGGGCTGCTTTGTGTCATATAACGACCATGTGTTTAATGGTGACATCTGAACAAACAGTAACATCTTCATACATCATGACATGCACAATGTACATTATGGTATATCTGCTGTAGCCAGGAGGCTATGTATATTAATACCAAAGTCAAATTAGGTTTTGCCCTTCACCGACGTTTTTTTTTTTTTTTTTTAATTTTGATTTATATCACCCCAACGCAAAATTCCATCTTAAAATAATACCAAAGTCAACACCCAAAACAATTTCAGACCAGCTTGGCTCGTAGCCTGAGAAATGATCAGCACTGAGTCTAATCATAGAGGTAGGATTCCCTACCTCCATGGTGTAATAAAGCAGAGCAATTCTAGGGCACTTCCCAGGCTAAATATTGACACAAACGGTGCTAAGGACTGGACTCAGTGAGACTGTTAGTACAGGTTTCGTTTTATGAACACAATTAGAGGAGACGAAAGCAAGGTAAACTTATGAAAATTGTGTGTGCACAGAATGAAATGTAAACTCACTTGTGGTGACACTGTGATAATAAAAACAACTTTGAAAGTGAAAAGATTGCAAATATGCACTCAACACACAGGATGTAATTATGTATTTGAAATGATTCAATTCAAATTATTTACTCTGACAAAAGTGGTATGAGCCTAGTGGTTAGACCCGCTGGTTTTGTGTACATAACTTTTGTCATGGGATTTTAATATGATAAGACACTCATTTTTTTATAATCTGGCTAAGAATCGGGTGATTCGGGTCGGAGACCTCTTCAAGCAAATGAGTAGAGGCCTGTACCGGTGCATGTACACTGTTACAGTACAGTAATTGCATTAGTTTCAGTACAGGATGTGATTTTACAATGGAGGAAATTTAAAGGTTTAGTTCGAAAATTCAAGTTAAACGAGACCTACAATGTAAGGGTTTGCAGGGCGGACATGATGTCATGATCAATGAATGGGAGGTTTGCGGTCACACCATGTGAATGATGTCTCTTAGTGAGCTGTGTGGTTCTGAGAAGAACCAGTTGGTGTACATGTAACTCCAGGTTTCGAACAGTGTGCTCTGTTCATCATCAGGAGACTGCCAGACTGTTAGTGCAGTAGTTTAAGAAGTGGATGCTACATGTAAGTCAGTAGATTGTTGAGGCGGGAGATTCTGGAACAGGAGGCTAAAATCAGTGGACATCCACTACTTAAACTACTACACTAGCAACAGTCTGGCAGTCTCCTGATGATGAACAGAGCACACTGTTCGAAACCTGGAGTTACATGTAAACCAACTGGTTCTTCTCAGAACCACACAACTCACAAAGAGATATCATTCACATGGTGTTACCGCAAACCTCCCATTTGATTCCTATTTGAACAACTCTTTTTCAATGGTTTATATCAGTGATGGAGTGGCAGTTCAGATGGGTCGAGGGGTGGGAACACATTCTGGGAATCATCCAGGATCCCCTGCCCCAGCTAATTAGACTCCACTGTTGCATCCTTCACACGCTTCATTACTTTTAGTTCTACATAATGTACTACATATATGTACATTTACGATCCCCTTCATCGTTCACCATCATCATCATCATCATCATCACTGACTCAGTGCACATGTAGCTTGAGTTGGGCACGGTGACAAACATGGAACACATTTCCGTCTGTCATTAGATTGAGTTTCCCCGGTTCTTTTCAGAACCTAACAAACTCACAAAAAAAATTTGTTACAAGGCCCGACCATAAGCTTTAGGGCCTACATGTATGTTATTGTATCTTAGCCATGGAAACCTTCAAAAGTATACATGTACCGGTACATGTAACTTCTGTTCTATGCATTTACATGCAAATGATCCACATGTATCCATTAGCAGTACTAATTCTTAATGACCAAAGATGCCTGACAAAACAGACATCACATTGTACCGATAAGACCAGCCAACATGCTTGTCCTAAATGACATGATAAATAACTGTAAATGTTCATATATTTATTAAATTGATGTCTTCCTCTTAAAAATACTGTCCCAGGATTTGACTTGTTTAGCGGTAGCCCGCTAGCCAAATGCAAGCCAAATTGCTAGTCAAATCAGTGGCGGGCTGGTCAAACTATTGCCTACATGTGTGAGTAGTCCAGCTGGCAAGTCAAAAAATGTTGGGCCACAGCAAAGATGCCAAGGACAGGAAGAAGTAAATCAGTAAATTCAGAAAGCAAAACCTGTATCAATTTGTGTCTAATTTCATGAACTGTTTAGGGTAAAACTATCGGTTTATTAAAAAAACTGACAAGATTGGCTCAGTATGCACATTGCTGATTATGAGAGACTCTATAAAAGAAAAAACATGCCGGCTGGCGAAAATGCCCGCGGGCTAGTTAAGAGTCTATTTCAGTAACCCAGTTGGCAAGTGAATATAAAAATTAAGGTTGAACCCTGTGTCCACTGTGCTAAGCGACACCACAGGTCTTGGATTTTTTAAACTTCTACCAGTAGATGTAGCATGTTGAAACATTTACCAGTAAACCCAAGTACATGAAGTAGGCAAGCCATAATGTGTGATGGGGACATCACACGCTGCAACTGTCACAGCAGGATTGATGTCCTGAAATAATGTGTCATTACCGCAGAGCATGCACTCTGCTGAGTGCACTGACTTGGCAGTTCTTATACCTTGTTCCAATTAAACTACGACGGCGCCAATAACTCACATCCACTCGCATCATTTGTGTTCATGTGACATTCATTAGGCTTTCTTCATACGAATACAGATCCAGGTCCTTTCTATACGTACAGATACATGATGAATGTTTCACCTCTGATCAATAAAACCCAAAAGAATTGCAACGTATGGTACGTACAAATACAAAGAGAAGCTATCACAAATTCTCAAAGTAAAGCAGGCCTCCCTGGCTATATGCGTGACTAGCCGCATCAGGACTCAAGTGATGGGAATTAATTGCATGACCTGCTTTCCAAACTGTGAATGCTAAGGGGACACGAACTGCTTATTATTGGTGAGATATCCCCAGTGTGGTTTGAATGTGCAGCGCTGTGCCGCATACACTGCTTAGTGGGCATTATTACAACAAATTGGTCACACAAGCTGGGTGATAATTTGACATGAAATTGATATGGACAGGCTTGGAGGAAAATATTCATGCTACATTCAGCATTTATTTTGGCAAAAGCCTCTGTGCACTGTATGGGTGCATTACAATTGAGGTGAGATATATATATTTTTTCTACATGGAATTTGTCTTTGCTATAAAAACAGTAAATTTCAGGACTGCATTCCCTACATGTATGTACGGTGCTCAAAAGAGTAACCTGTTAGTGCTTGTATCCTGTCATTCATAAATCCCGTTTTAAGTTGTACACTGAACTGTTCTTTGATATGCCACAGAATGCATTAACACAATTCCCATTGGTTGTCTTGAAGTGTCCCATACCTAAACCGAGGGGTTTTCAATGCAGCAAATTCCAACAAACAATCCCCCTTACATGTATTTGCTTTTATTTAAGTGATGTCCCAATCAGGCAGGCGACCGACTACCACGGAATGCATTGCTAGCTACATGTAGCTCATCTCCAGTGGTTTACAGAGATTTATTAAATGAGGAGGGCAAAGTGTGGATATACAATCCAAGCACAAGGTGCCCTGAAGGCAGCCCATTTCCCTCACACCAAGTTGGAGTGGCCTGGCCGGCCAGTCATTAACAAGTCCTGCAGACAAAAACCCAGCTGAATACCAATATACACGCAATATGCCTAGAACTAAACGCTCATCCACCCTATGCCCCTGACAACAAATTGAGTTACAGCTTAACCAGGCTCAGCCCTCGTCTTGTGAGGTTCAGGACAAGTTCAAGATGATGGAGAAGGGGGAGGGGGAGGAGAGTAATAGTTGGTAAACACGGAGAGCAAGGAAACAAATATTGCGCTACTCGGACATTCTTGGTAGTATCTGGTGTGTGGAAAGGCAACACTCACATGATCAGTATAAGAAATATAGTACATGTATGTACTTGCGTCGTGAATATCCATAGACCAAGCTAAAAGCTTTAATTAGGTTGACTATGTAATGTGTAAGGATTGGAAACAATCAACCTCCTATAGACTGTCATTCCGTGAACAAGATCAGAATCCATTTTTGAGGTGAAACACGTGTTCTTAACTAGACAAGGTGTGTGGGCATGTTGGTAACCCGGCCAAATGGTCTAAGGAGATGGAGATACATGTGCTACCTGAGTGCAACTTGTGCGAGCCTGGTTCCACCTCAGAAAATGGCTGATGCTGAATAAGTCTATGTACATGTATCTTACAGTCCCACGTTCCATTATAGAGCCAATTGACTCTTGAACAGCAAGCAAATTGTTACAACAGCTTTACATGTACATGTAGCTGTCATTTATCATACAATGATGTAATAAGGCATGTACATCTTGTCTGTCTTCGCATGTATCCTAAACACATATATTTCTTAATGTCACGTCATGTCATGACTTTGCCAGCTGATGGTGATCAAGTTACAAATTCCTTGCAGCCTTTCATAATGAATTACTTCCTTGGGTGTCATAATTGGGGCCCTAGGAGACATGCTCTGTCTTAATGAAATCTATGGCCTTGCCTCAGGTTGCCTAGAAACAGATATCTGTGGGTACATTCACTGCTACATTCTCTGGTATAGCTCCATGCATGGACACTGTTTGGGAGATGGGGTTGATGTTTGTATCATACTGTATCATTGTTATCTGACAGTCCTGACAGAAGACTGCATGCATCATCAGATAACCCCGCTACGACTTGGACTCCATGCAAGTACAGCATGTACATGTACCCTGTACTAGGACTCCATGTACCCCATGTAACAAACACTAAGTTTGGAGGGACTCACGAATAGTTGAATGCATAATGCTATGCTTTTTGCAAATGTAGCCTATTGAGAAGAAAATTGTGGAGTGCTGTGGCCTCGTGGTTAAGGGCACTGGATTCGTAGTCTGTGGGTAAAGCTGCGGGTTGTGGGTTCGAGTCCAGCCTGGGGTCATGGTGCGTGTGCCCTTGGGCAAGGCACTTTGTCACTCATTGCTTCTCTCCACCCAGGAGTAAATGGGTACCTGTGAAGGCAGAGATGGTTATTGTGACTGAATTAGCTTCCTTGCACCATAGAGCTTTATGCTTGCACCTAACAGGCTGCATCGAGCTTTATACTCCCCAGGGAGCTAAGATGGTATTTGGAATGTTTAATTGGCCCAATGATCAGGGGAAATAATAATGTAAAGCGCTTAGATCTTTGTTAAAAGTGCTATTGTTATTATTACTTTTGTTGTTTCAAATGAAAAAAATGCACAAATGACAAACGATCTGCCCTAACTTTAATGTGGCCTCATTCCTAATATTACCAATCCCCAGATTGGCTTGTTTTGTACATGTATGTACCGGTACGTTGGGAGCACAATAACCAATGATATCAATCATAATATGTGTTTACCCAGGATGAGATAACAGTGGCATCCTGGTAATGCAGGGTTCAAGATAGGGAAGTATCCCATAACTATTTGGGTATTCTACATGTACATGTATGGGCAACCAATAAACCCATCAATGTCATTACAGCCATCATCTTACATGTACATGCATGAATAGGCATACATAATGACATTTTGCAGGTTGAGACCCCTTACTTGAAATCATACATGATTGTACTATTTATGCACATTTACTATGTAAGACAATTATGTACATTGTACAGCATGCATACATTACAGTGTACATGTGTAAGTACTGCATTTCCGTATCAAAAATTACCGCTGATCAAAAACTAAAATTCCATTTTTCATTTCCTTAATATTAAGTATGTGTGTGTAAATCCAATTGTCCAGAGACACTTACGATCCTATTGAACTCTGGCTCAAGCACTTTCCCGATCATCCTGTAAATACACGTACATGGCCAAACCATGCCAGTCCCTTTATAATGTGTAACAAGACTGGGAACTTTAAACCCCTGCTCTTATTAAACCACGCTGATGTTATATTTCTCCTCCCAAGTCCCAAAACCTCATTTCTCTAAATTAATAAAAGGTTTGCTGAAATGTCAAAGTTTAGTCTGGGTATTACTGCCGTAAACCTGTTTGTTCTTACGTGGGTATATTCTAGGGCAGTATAATTGGATGATGAGGAACTAATAACATCCGTGTCATTGCTGTAGAAACCAGCGCAGAAATACGTTATACACAGTAGCCTGGGGCAGGGAAATGAAAATCTGTTATCGCTCAAAATATGCTGGTGTACATGTAGGTTAACATGATTGTACCAGATGTATCCCTCACTCTCCTTTATACAGCACATGTCCATGTACAATGGTCATGAACAAAACATGTACCGGTTTTATTGTTTTGGGTAATATTTAAAGTCAATCAGTCTTGGGAAATTTTGTTATTGTACACATGTACATGTAAATGTACATGTACATACAATGCATGTTATACAATGTACTAGCTTTTATTTTGTTGTATACATGTACAATAAAGTATACATGTAGTTAAATATGTACCGGTACATGAATGTATGTAATTTTATGTTGAGTGTGATGAATATTTGGAGAATAGTTTTTCTATAATGAAACCTCCATGTTCAAACATTGTACAGAAATACACGTGTAAACTGGTTCAAAGTCAATGCAGGCTGTTAGCACATATAACTTTTTAACAGTTTTTTTTTCATATTTTTTTTTTTAGTTCCGTGACAATCTCATGTAACTGTAGTACAAAAAGTGTAAAAGAACTGCTGCAAATACTCCACAAATGGATTTCTATTTGAAAACGTTTCTAAAAAGAGAATCATTTGTCAACCTCCCTTTTCCGCACTCCACATGCAGCACACTTCAACCCAACAATAAATGATGAGTTTTTAATTGCTCCGTTTGCAACGTTCCATGCTGCAAAGAAATCCTAGCAGTTGGTCTTGTCACCATAGCAATATTGAAGTACCACGCTGTGAAAAATTGCCGCTGAAAGCACTCCTTGGTTCCCGAGGGGTGCAATTTAGCATTTTGAGAGGTGTGATTTATGGTCACCTTGAAGACAACATGAATCCAGGTGATTCACATGTCCTACATGGTTGTTGTGGGATACATGTACGTAGTGATTGGTGGAAATTAACGGTTGGTTTGTCACAAATTATCACACACTGGCAATCTTAAGCAAACACTAAAGTGCTTAAATAGCCGTGAAGCGGCTGGTCCTGCATTTCTTCCATTCTTAAGCCAGCAGATCGTCTAGCGCCCTCATGCATGTGAACCCAAGTACCGGTAGGCTTCACCATATGTAAGACATTGAATTGCCAACTCACGTCGAGTGAATAGTGCACTCGCCTTAGAAGCAAGTTCGAAAGAGTTGTCTTCTTTTATTGTTTTTAAATCCAATCCTACTTTTAATTTGCGGAATATTTCATCTTCTTTTTCTAACTTGTGGCTCATGAGGATTTAAAAAAAGAAAAAAAAGAAGTAAAGTCTGACATTGCATTAGGTATGATTCCCATCATTTTTATGAGTGGTTCCGCACAAAGGCAACATTTGAAATCCTTAAGGGTAAACCATGAACTATAGAGAAAAAGGAAAAGGGATTCACAATGCCATCGCTCATCGGTCTTTTTTTCCATGTGAAAAAAATTTGGAACTAAGCACCGTCGATATATCAATATTACTCGATTATTTGATATTATTTTGATATCAATATCGCCGATAGCAATTTTTTAATCATATTGAAATTTTAAAAATTTCAATATTGAGGAATGATATTCAAAATGCGTCAGATTATCCTCAAAAGAAATCTCCCATTTGTGCCTTTACTTTGTGTTTAATGTGTGCTGCAAAATGAAATAAAAGTTGGCGGCAACTCGGGCTTGTGACTGAAAACAAAAAAAACATCATGAAATGCCAAGCGGCAACCCTTTGTGTTTTTCGTACCCCTTATTTAAAACATTAAGAACACCTATTCTCAAACTCTCAGTGCTGGGAGTTGTTAAACAGTGTTTGAGCTGAGTATATGCTTCAAACTGTCAAAGAAAGCCCTGGAAGGGGATAATCGATATATCAAATATCTTGATATTGGATTTCCGATATATCGATTTTGCAAATTCTGATATCGACCATTACCTACGCATACATGTACATGTATGAGTACATACAATGAACATTTAGATTGAGAGAATCACACAGTTTACGTAAATCAAAACGCCGACAGAATGCCAACATAGGGTTAGCTCAGTTGGTACAGCACTGGTACGGTACCATGTACTCTGAAGAATGTAAGTTTTGAATCCTGGGGAGGGGCGGCAGTATAATTTAAATCAAGTAAAGAATGGACAGGACTTCTACACAATTTTCAAGACTCAAGAGTACTTACTCTTGCAGGAATGTCTCTAAATCTCCAGCAAAGAAGTCCTCACCAAGTTGGTCCGATAATCTTACAAAGTTTCCAATCAGTGAACCACCCTTGTAGATTTGTAATGCGGGCAAGCCATTTGAGATCTATAAAAGACAATTAGAAATGCACTGACTGGAATAAAGGATTGAATGTGCACATGTTACTAAATGAAGATAATGCAAGGCATGTAACTACACGTTGGTTTGTGTAAAAACAACAACTCCCCATCACATCCTGATAACAGTTTCACGTAATTATTAAGAGGCTTACTCGTCAGAAAATAATCGATATAAAACTGGCGGAAGAATACATTCACTGGAGTGCATTTTGTACACAGGAAAAATCCACCTGTTATTTCAGACTTGAAACATTGTTTAATCTGCCAAGAATGAGCTACACACTTGAAGCTGCCAAAAAGTGAAATCCTATTAAAAGGAATTTAAAAAAGTGACAATTTACATTGGAGCTTGTCAAATTAATATTGTCCCCTGAATCCACAGCAGACTCATTCATTAAATCCAATCCATTAACTCTGCGAGCAGGCGAGCAGGCGAGCAGGCGAGGCAGAAGAACATTGACTGTTTTAACCTTCTTGAGTTTGGGTAAAGCAAGTTCTGCGATGTACATACATTTAATGTTGAGCATATTAGGCTGGTGAAATGCCTACCTGACTTACGGTTTTCACAAGGATGCTCCAGTGAGCCAAACTATAGGCTCGTGAATGATTAAAAACCTAATGTAATAAAAAAAAAAAGGCTCATGGAGCATTATTTCCGAGTCTACAGCTTGCCTGCATGACTGGCTTTTGGTAAACATGACTTGAAGGCAATGCAGGACATTTTCACCGTTAAATGGGAACTGCACACCATGGATACATCCTGGTTGTGTACACTATTTCTATAGTTATCGTATTAAGAAAAGTTTAGGTTGTTTTGTGATGTATGTGTGATGCGTTGGTCTTGTTTGACATTAATTAATGTGTACTTTAATTAAAGGTTGCAAATCAATTGAGAGCAAGGAGGAAACTCCCCCAAACAAGTGTTCTGGTGTTATGATCAACACTAGAAAGGGCAGCACATTTTTTTAAAGAAAAATTACAAATCTCCCTCTCTCAAAACCCTGGATCTCTTACTGCCCTTTTGGCACTTCTGAATTCCCATGATCCATCCTGACCCAAATTTCAGGAATATTTTGTCTCCATTGGGTGATAAGCTTGTTAACTCAAATGCTGAAGAGATTTTTTAAAAAGGTCGAAGAGAACTCCCTTACTGAAAAAATCCTAACTCTCACGTCATGTTAACCAGAAGCTCACACCAAAAAGCCATCGTTGCGCTGAAAACCAATGGTTGAGTTCAGCCCTTCAGCCTTTGTTTTATCAACACTGTATACTCAGTGTTGTCTGAGGACTGGCAAGAAATAATTCACCAGCTTTCCCACAAGCCCTCAGACAACAAGCCCTTGGTAAATTAAAACCAAATAAAAAAATTAATCTCCCCGACGCAAATTCCATCTAAAATAAATTAGTTTGATTGCTGTACTCGCTGCTACGTAAGAATCAAACCGACCAGCCTACCCCAAATATCCAAGCAGGATCAAATTTGATTCCCATAGTGTACACTTGTCTCCCCACTTGTTCTGTATTCATGGTATTTGTTGCTGAAATGTACGTCAGGTTCAATTAAATCCAGGGGGTAAAAAAGCACAAACAAAAAAAGAAAAGAACTGCCCTAGTAATGAAGAACGGTATTCAACCGTGCAGATATAAGGAGGACGCAATCAAATATTGATCAATATCCACAGCGCTGTTGGCTCTCGGGTTGGTCATGTACATGTATTTACATAGGTTTGAGATGAATTGATCAACTGGCATACATGTAGTTAGTCTAACCTGTAGGCCTACAGTTACAGTCTAATCCATACAGATCACCACTGGGATTCAGATGTTGCTGCAAGTATTTGAAACAGAACATAGGCCTAACAGTTCACTCTTCTGCAATTTTAGCCTTTGAGATATTTTGGAAATTTCATTTTGTTTTTAAGATATTACTGTACACATAAAATATTTCTTTTCTACGGTAATTATTATCTTGAAAGTGCACAAACCTTGCAATCTATTTATCTATTTATCTTTGTCTGTAATTGGTGTCATTGGGATCATCTATTCACAGCAGTTCTTAATAGTCTTAATGCTGTTAAATTATTTTTTTTAAATGGCATTATTCTTTTGCCGGTTGCCTTAAAGTACGTGCAGGTTAGATTTTAACAATAAATATGGGCTACATGTAGCATGTTTAAAGATAGTATGATTCAACCTAACAAGTTTGTACATACATGTACATGTACCTTTATTACCAATATGGCACACTCTTGCTTTTAAAAAATTTATGAGGGCATTGTGCATAGCAGGCTTGAGAAATTCCTTTAACTAAAGCCGGCCAGGGTGGCGTTCCGGCCCCAGAGTTAGTGTATACACATGTAGAGCTCAGCCAACGCTAGCTTTTATGGATGTTATTGGTTCAGCTGTGTGCAATCGATGAGCTCCCTCAAGCATTAACCTAGGATCTAAAGCCGCTGGCAGGAATATCCAATTGGCTTATTTTAACAGGGGAGTGTGGCCTAGTGGTCAGGGTTTGTGACTTGTGATCAGAGGGTCAGGGGTTCGAATCCAGCTGCTGTTCCCATGTTGTGTCCTCGGGCAAGTTACTTCCACTTGCCTCCCTTCACCAGGAGAGGAGAATAAAGAGGTTCTGGCATTAGCTGGGGAATAACCTGCGTTGGACTGGTAGACTATCCCACAGAAATACATGCATATTCTTACTTGTTTCATGACAAGAGGAAGACAGAGAAAACAAGAAATAAAAGTTGGGCTAAAATAATGAGTCAATTTGGTTTAGAGCAGATTACTTTATCTGAGCCTTGCATGAGGAGAAAGGACACATCCAACACTTTTATGTCCTGCTGGGAAATGCATATACTCACTTAGGAAAAGTCAAACTAATTAAGTCATGTCTAATTAACATGGTGATGGACTTAAATACATGCACCCATTACTGTGACCACTAGGTGCAATACAACAGAGCCTGCTAAACACACAATATTTGCTTATCAAAATCAGTTACCAGCCAAGTGTCATGTAGTGTGTACAGCTTCTACTCAGCTGGTACCTGCTTAGCCATGTTAGCACACAAAGTTACTCAACAGTAGTTTCTGCTAAGCAAACTCCATGAAATAAGGCTCATGGTCCAGCTACATTCTGAAAGGCAAAAGAAGGGGCAAGACAAGATGCCAGAGTCTTAAAGATTAATACTCACAAAGTTCTGACTAAGGTTGACATCTTGGGCATAGATTGAACAGAACTTGACGTGTGGGTACTCCTGGGCGAGGCAATGGAGGCAGCCATCCATAGCCTCACATGCTGGCACTGACTGCAAGACAAATAGAGAAACTAATGACATTCCTAAATTATCAATTACATTTAAAAATGGACATAATTTGCATGCCAGCCACACCTGAGAAACATTTTAAAGGGGTCACGACAAAAGTATATTTTGCAACAGTATATTTGGATTCATTTTATCAATGAAACAGTACTTGTACCATACATGTATGTTTATTTTGTTCTTACAGAACATATTTTATATTCGCCTGACTTGAGTGAAAACAAAAAATACCTTTACTGATGTTTGCTTAGCAAAAGTGGGTTACAAAGCATATTATGACATGATGACTTTACATAGGAATGATTTCCAGCTGAATGTTTTCTCATTATTTTTAATTGCTTTGTAATATTACCTGCTTAGTACACGTCTCTATGAAACAGGGCCAAGAGCTTTTTGTCATTTTTTTTGTTTTTTTGTATGAGACAACTTAGACAACACTTTTTAATGTCGCACTATGCTTCCGGTAAAACATCTCATCTGCATAAATTCAAAAGGGAAACTTTAGCCAACAACGCAAAGAACTAGCACGGGTTGCTGTAGTTGTACTTGTAAGAAATGACAGGTTGGGTATGCTACTGCCCCATCCTTCAATCCACACACTTCAATAGATCAATTTCAATCCCCAACTATTCATTTCCACTTTAGTAATGAAATTAAAATAACTGTCTGTTTGCATCAGGAAGAGCATCTGTATGGGAGGAGACAATTAAACATCTGCTGTGAGCAAACGAGATGTTATGATTCTCATGTCTATAGGAAATTACCAACTGGCAGTGAAGTTCACGGTACTCTTTACTTGTCTCCCCCTTTCACCAGTTCACGTGTGTGTTTTTACACAAACTGATTGCCAGTAGGTGAATACAACAAATCTGTTTAATTTTCAAGCACAGAAAGTGTAGGCCCTACTGCTTGTTTGGTTGAGGGATGTACTTTACTTCATAAACTCAACTAAGCCTAGCTGATTGTAATAGTTTGTGCTCTGATTGACCATGGCTGTTATGTGCATCTCCAAGAACTGACAGCCAAAACATGGTTTGAAATCAACCTTTTGTATTCACGCAGTAAAGGCTAAGGCCTACCAGTACACGTACATTGTACATGTACCAGTAGCAGAAGTTTCTCATACCGGTACGTGAATTTTGCTTGTGAATATACATATATGTGGACATTTGCAAAACATCTGGTTTTCAGTTGTTCACACTTTAGACTGGTGTGATTCCATTTCATTCACCAGCTGCTCATCAGGGTTAGTCCTTCCAATGATTACTGGCCAATAACCTAGCCAAAATGCAGGTTTTATGACCAAAATGTTGAAATCAATTTTCCCGAGGACCTTCTTTTGAAGAATAGTCTCAAGCACCTACATGTACCGGTAGGCACCAGACTAAATACCTTTGTATACATGTACATGTAATAATTTGGTCCTAGAAGCAGTGCCGGTACATACTTAATTCTATTTGGCCTACAAAATTACGTGTACTTTGCTGATCAGTTGGGAAAAAAGCAAAAGAAGTACGGCAAGTTTTAAAAACTAAAAGAGCCGGTGTACATGTACAGAATTTAGGTTTTATGAAATACGGACTCATTGGTGGTATTGCGCATGCTCATGCATAGATAATTAGGCGAGGGACCGGTCATGTGAGAGGGAAAACCAATAAAAGGGAAAGGGAGTCTGATTTTCATACGAGTCCGATTTTCATATGACACCGGCATTTGCATTACCCACAGTGCATTAGGGCATGTCAGCAGCACCGGTACATGTATGGGAAAACTTGTCATCCATTTTCAGACATTTCCAAACAATACCAATTTTTGGTTTGTTAACAAGGACTCAATAAAAATCTCTTCTACAGTGTAGTTTCCCATGAAAGCATTACTATGATTCACACAAAAACTGAAGGCAGAGTTTCAGATGCCTCTATTGTACAACAAAACTGAACAGAATCCAGATTGTCCAGGCTGATGGCTTTTAATCACCGGTTCGAAACACCTATAGGTGTTGCCATGTCTCAGTCATCAAGGCTCTGTCCAGACCATGGACAAGCTCCCTACAGTAGTTTATTCAGCTGATTTTCCCCAAGGGACAATTTTCTGATCTCCCAGTGTTTTGCTTTATTTCTCAGTGAGAGTATTGTGCTGGACTTTTTTTTTATTGCTTGAATTGCTCAGGCAGGGATGAGGCATTTATTGATCATCTGCCAGCCTTGGTCTAGTTGGGTAAGGCGCGCAGATCTCTTCATGAAGACCATACAATCCTGCTTTGCTGAAATGTCAGAAGTGCTGTTCTTCAGCTCGTAAATCTGACAATTCCTCAAATGTCCGTATGAGGGTCAATCTTTAAAAAATGCTCATTAAAAGAAAAACAAAACAAAACAGCCACACGTAAAATTATGAAGAATAAATTTGTTAGGCCTATTCCTAACAAAGCAGTATATTTTATATCAATCAAGTGCCAAACACTTCAAATCGTCCATAAATTCAGCGTCATTTGTAGGGCTCGACAACTGAAGGTATCTCTGTACAGCCGTGACAGCAATTTCACTCGAATAAACAAAGTTACATGATTTTTCTGAAATTCCACACGTATGTAGTCTATTAATAAAAGATTACTTGAACTTCAACTTAAACGGAAAGAAGAATGTTGATTAGCTTATGAAATCTTTTAAATGTGTTTTCAAATGAGCACAAAACCAACATGTTCTGGCCTAGGCAATCTTGCAGAATTTATATGATTGCATCTAAGATTCTTTCAAGGCCAGCAATGTTAACCATACATGTACCTCTACATGTAGATAGCAGGTTAAAGGGAAAATACAACATTTGCAAACATCGAAAAATAAAACTACCAAGTTTTTACGAAATACCTTACTAGGATGTTGGTAAATGACAGTCTCAAGCATCTTTTAAAATTATGGCACCTGGTGTGAAGTCCTTTTCAAGAAAATGGTATTTTTGTATACATTTCCAACGGTGGTCGGCCGACCACCGTTGGAAAAATTTAACTATTTTTCAACTACTGCTCCAAATTTACCATTTTTTTCAGTCCAAATTTTGTTTGCTATTGGTTACATGTTCATGAATGGGTGCAGGCCAGCTAGACTGGTTCCCTTGCCTTACAATTTTCCATCTCTATAAATTGATCCATTTTATCTTTTGTGGAGTCAGGGAACCAGACTACTTGAACATTTTTGTTTTTCTTGGTTTTTCCAACCTTTTCGAACATAAAACTTCAAAAATGTCAGTGTAACAATATTTGATCTATTATACTAACCCCTCAAATAGTTCATTTCTGAAAATTACAGCAAAAGCCAATGATGTACATGTACATTCCCTTTAAATGTGTATGTATGCGTGATTAGTGCGCATCCAATCCATAAATTGTTCCATGAATCCCAGGAATCATTACAGTAAATTACTCGGGCCACTCTGGCTGATACAGAGCGATAAAAGCACACGTCATTACAGAATATGATTAATTACTCTTACTGAGTGGATGTTGTGTAGTAATGTAACATTTATCCATGCTTCCTGGGTGCTTCACAGCTACACTATCAATTACATGTAAGTCCCTCCCTCAATTACTCTATAATGCACTCTGGTTAATTCTAGCTGAGTCTGTGATCAACACAGGGCACAGGTGTCATGTGTGTTGACTCAGAAGCAATGATATTAATTCTTTCTCATGGTTGAGGATTTGGACTCCATGTAGGAACAGTAGAGGGCAGTGTTTGGCCTAGTCATGACAGCCACTGATGAAGGGCTCAGCTCTTGCGTGTACTGGTTTGCAAGAAAGTGTGGCACAGTACAGTGTGCACAAACTTATAGCAGCAGTGTTTCTCGTCTCTTAGAAGTCATGATGTTACAGTGTTTGCTACAATACCTGAGGCATAATGTACCGGGTAACGCTTTACAATGGATGTGTGCTGTGTATCAGTATGTAGCTTGTTCATGGCTCTCATCCCAACCTACGTACATACCAGTAGCTCCCATACAAAAGCGCACAGTACATTTTGTATGTAAACAAAACATGAACACATTATTTATGTGCAGTATCTCATCACTACCGGTATATCCTCCATGTGGTAGATGCCCATTTCATTTTCACTGACAACTGGTCATGGACACACACAAAAAACCATCATAAGGCCTATCCCATGACAGGGAAGCCCAAAACATGCTGACAATGTCACCACTACATTTATAAACCCTGCATAAATGCAGGATTATATATTTTTTGGGTAAACTTATATAATTACAAAATGGCATGAAATACATTGTGTATGCATATGAACTACACACGTACAGTGTATGTACCTGCAGCTACACAACACTGACGTGTGTAAATGTATACACGTACATGTGTATCTGTAAGGCCAAAAAAAAAATAAGTCGGTCTCTGGTCAGCGCACGCGTCGATTTTAATCATGCGCGTCAATCTTTTTTTTCCCCAAAATGTTCCGCGGTAGCTCCAACAGCGCCCTCTATTGCCGCACCTCATTTTTTTTACCAAAGAGCACCAAGGAATGGGAAATTACACCAAGGCAAATGATCGAGAGCACCAAGGCAAATTATGGAGGACACCAATGTACATGAGGACACCAAAAAAGCAAAATAGTACCCCACCTTGTCTGTACAATCCAAGCTTGAAGAAAAAAAAAAAAAGAAGCCGCGTCCCCGCGTCAATTCTGGAACTTTGGTCTGACCAGAGACCGAATATTTTTTTTTTGGCCTAATGTACACGCATCAGCTTTTTAGCCTATCTACTTGTACCATGTCTACAGGTTGTTGCAAGAGGTTTGGTGAGTTTCTTACTTTTCTGTGAGTCTGTGTTTATACGTACAAATATGTATCACAAAACTACCGGTAGTTTACTTAGGTTTATAACTTCCATTTTTTTGTCAATTACATTATTTCTCAAATCACAATCAAGTCGGCTTACCCACTTTTAATAAGAAGTTAATGAGTGGCTTGGGTGAATGCTTGTCCTTCATTACCACAGACATCTGTTCCTATGCCAAACACTCACGGCTTACACAAGTGGCATTTAATCGATAGGAGGGACAGCCGGGAAAAAGGCCTCGGACAAATCAATGACTGGCCAAGGCTGTATATATGCAGTAACAAAATGGTCAGTTTGACCGTATTTGCCGTCATATATTGACTGCTCATATGTAAAGCCTCCGTACACTACATGTACCGGTACCAAATCATTTGCATGATACACGTACCGTACTTAACACGTGTGCAAACCTGTCGTGTTGAAACAGCTACACATCTTTAATTGTGTTACTGGTGTTTAAACATTTTTTAGTAATTGTTAGTGGGGTTTTTTTTGGGGGGGGGCAGAGGGAGAGGAGCAATATGTGGGGTGGGAAAGATTGACAAGTTTACTACTCTCCGATAGACTTGTAACTGCAGTCCATGTAGCCAGCAGGAAATACGTACATACAGTTATTATAGGTAGGTTTCATCAAAAGACTGTGCCACAGTTTATCCAATCCCTTTCAGTAATTTGGCCCCCAATTACCGGTAAAACCAATATTATTGGCCTCCGATAGAAAATCGCACTTTACGAATGAAATCAATACGACTAGAAAATATATGCAGCAAAATCCCGATAAGTCAAAGCTCTGGGGAATGCGCTCAAATGTTGAGTTAAGCAGAGGTTTGAGTTAGCAAATGGATTTCCTTTTCAACAATATTTGACAGGAATAAATGTTTACTTTGTCCTTTCACTATGGCACAACTAATCTGTACTGACGACCCACTGACAGACTGACTGACTGAGTAAAGCGCATTGAGATTTGTCTTCAATGTATTTCATATCCTAAAGTGACACTTCAGGTTTCAGCTCAAGAAGGCACCAGATTTATTGTTTAACTTGATTTTTATCTTAACGTTCTTTCCTCCCTGCACCTTTCATCTCTCATCACAAAGAACAGAGCAGTCTACTGTGCAGTATCCTTGCACTTCTCCAATGTTCCATTATGTCACTGCCAATGACATCTACGGGTACGTTGCCAGCAATCCTACCTGCATAGTTTGCTTAACATGGCACTTTCAGGTTTCTGTCAAAATTTGATCTTTTTAAAAGGGACAAGAAACAACAGCACATATCACATCAACACTTTGGGCTGGCACTGGATGAAGTGCAAAGCTCTAAAGTCATTTAGACAGATCAATTGCACATGTTTTTAGTGAGATGGCAGAGAGTGGCTGAAATCTGTTTTGTCGACAGGTTGGATCAATATTTACCAAAAAGCTGTCTGCCTTCCCCACCACCCCAGCAACATAATTCAATTATGTGTGAAGGGAAATTGATCCGAGGTAGTGATGTGCCATTGATTTGTTATTATTTTAATCTTTGAAGTGTAACATAATATTTGCAGCATCTGTTACATGTACATGTATGGTCTATGCTAGGCTCACAGTGCATACTGTATGCAAACTGGAAATTAAAAATGTTTTATGCTGAAGGGTATGCTTAGTAGAATGGACACTGTAAACAGAAGAAAATGGTCCACACAAATATGTTTGAGTGAAATTTACCTCACAGCCCTTTATGACTCAAAACAAATGACTTCAAAACCTTTCTTTGTCATTGTCTGAGAAGTAACTTAGTAATATGTAAAGTTGTTTACTGGTACCCGATTCCATAATCTGGAACCGATTCCTGACATTAACGGCCAGGTACTCGGGCACCCTGCTCCGATGCACAGCCCTAACTGCAAGCATCGCAACCAATTAAAGGGGACAACACCTTTCATTTGGGTGATGTAGCAGTTAGATGGAATATGGTTAAGTGTAATTTATTTGTAAAAAAAAAACTGGGGTTTTTAGGCAAAAAATATTGATTTTGGTTGGTCATTTTGGCATCTTATGTTAACATGCAAAGTGCAAGGTCAGTATGAGCTATTGTTTTCAAAAGGCAGAGAGACAGGTTTATATTTTATGCAAAAAGAGTTGTTTTGATTTGATTTTTAGTTTCTAAATATGATTTAACTTGTACCAAAGACGGACCAAACTGTAATGTGATTTCCGTAACGTGAGTTACTGGAATATAGCCCTCTAGAGATTCTTCTTCAATAATTGAAAAGATTGCATGACACCTTAATGATGTAAGGGCACTAAAACAGGTTTTTCCAAAAATGCACACTATGGGAAACTTTCAAACACAGGGTGTTTCATTTGTTGCCATGTCACTTTCTTGTAATGTGAATTAGGCCTACTAATAAAAAGCTCACATGTATTGCCAAACCAACAACACAATTTATTTTGTTGGCCTTTTAATAGTTTAGTCACTGACATTTTGTAATTTCAAAGGATCGTCTGTGACAAAAATCCACCCTCAATGTTTTGACTTTATAGGATAACAGCACAGAGTTGACAGAAGACTCCTTCTAAATGTAACGTGTGTTACCATGAGATTGCTTATGCCAATTTGGCCAGTAAGACCCACATGGTTGCCGTAAAAGTATCTACATGTAGTATCTATCTGCAAATATTATCATGAGGACAACATGCATGTTAGGTAGTCTCTACACACATGCAGTGTAACCATTTTTCTCCCCAGTGAGAATAATTCCACATAGGAACATAAGACAAAGGCGGAAATATACGGCAGCATCCCACCTATCTCAACTACAGTAGCACAGCGCAGAGCCCGCCTTGCCGGCAACTGCTACGGAGCCAAAGAGCAAGTTGCCTTCAACCTCATCTGCTGGAGATTGCCTTGCCCCAACAGAGGGAGGAGACCCCTCAACTACGTTGACACTGAATGCAGTGATGTGAGCCAGCACGTTGATGACATCACCACGGCCATGGCGGACAAGAGAGTCTGGAAGAGTTTGGTTGCATCCATCTCGGCTGCGGCCGCCCAATCATGATGAACAATTCATGCAGCATTTTATGACCATTTTCCAAATCTAGGCTTGATCTACAGCTCTGGTTTGTCTGGACTCTAGAATCAATGTTTGTAGCCATTACTGCTGAAACCAAATGAGAAGAATGTAATGTTTGGCCTCACATTAAAGGATTTGATGTTTTTGTACCAGAAAATGGAGCAGATAATCCAGGCTTGAAGGAGGTGAATGAAGTGTGAAGGCCTTAAAGCTTTAGATGAAGTCAAAGTGTAAAAAAACCTCCTCTCTCTTTGTAGGGAAGAGAGGGCGACATTGCATACATGTAGACTTGGCAAATGTTGTGTTTACTTGTACATGCACAGGAAACGGTGTAAAGAAAAACATGCATGAAATTACCCCCAAAAAGCGTGTCTAATTTCCTTTTTTATGGCTGTTTAATTTGTTCATTCAATTTTACTTTGAATTAAAATGAAATTAACATGTAGATCCAGTTGGAAATGCACTTGTTTTTATTCTTTGGGACAGTTGTGACAGTCCCAACTATAGTTGGGACCGATGCGATAGTTGGGGCGTAACAGGCCTACGTTGAATAAAAAAATAAATAACGTAGCGCATGGAGGAATATGCGTAGCATGTGTCATGCATTGTGTACAGTACAGGACGGGGGGCGGGGCCCGGGGGGCAAATTTTCTTTTCCCAAACGACATCCGCATACATGGTTGTTTAGCGCCCTATACAATACTTTTTCGATACGCACGCAGGTATATAATTATTTGTTTCCCCACTTTTTGACGAGCAGTGCGACAGGCTCAGTTGATAGAGGGTAGGATTTTACACCGCGAGGTTGCGGGTTCGAATCTTGGTTTTGCACCCGAATTTTTTTCCTTTTCTAACCTGAGGTTTTGGAAGATTTTTTTTAAAAGGGACTCCATAATGTACATTGTATTCTGTATCACTTGCAAGTTATATGTGGGCAGTTCTGAAATGGGGCTGCTTAGCACAAACATTTGCCAAAACACAGATAACATTTTGCTTACAGCCAATATTTCATGCACTGTGTATGCCTGTGAGTGGTTCCCTGCTCATTTCTGCTAAGCATGTATACCTGCTAAGCAGTATTTCTGTTAAGCAGTTCCACGATATCGGGACCTTCAAATATTTATTTTATAAGATAAAAGATCTGAAGTGACTGGGAAAAAAATGTATTTAAAAAAAAAAATGGCCTTACCGGAGATCTGATGTGAATGAGAACAGACACACTGTTGTTTTCCTTGTCGATAGCATCTACAAAGGTTTCCTTGGTCAAATGGATGACTTTACCAAACTTTGGTCTGTATCAAGAAAACAGAAAAAGTATAAGATAATGTACATGTAAGTACAGAGTGGAGAGACTAGGGAAGGGGTAATTAAGGGGTCCACCCCCCCCCCCCTTTTTTTGAAGGACTGTCCGAATATACGATCATCAGCTGAATATCTGAATAGCTTTTTGCCGGTTAGAATATTTGAAAGAAAAAAAAAAACCACACATACACTGTGTGTTCTTTAAATCATAAAGTTACCGCGCTTTATTGTCTGATGCCACTTTTTTTGTCAGACGATGGTTCATTGTTCCCATCCTTTATGCAGGTAAAGCCCTTGACTCTCATAAAATCCTTACTGTCAAACACTCCACTGGTCCATAATATCCATCGCCGCACGCACATTTTATCCGGCACACTTTGCGTGCAACCTTTGACCGGGGCGGCACATGGTTGCAGCTGGCATGTGTAAGACTTGATCAGAGAGTTTCAAATAATTGAATATTCGGTGAAATAAAAATGGACAGCCCTACTTTTTTTCACAATTTGCTGAGATGTGGTGCAGAACATCACAAGTCAATAATAATTATTGTCATATGACACAGGGGATGAACTGAGCAATAACAAGGCAGTTCGTTTAATACAATGTACGTACACAGTTGAACGTCGCTATAACCAACATCGTTGGATCCACAGAAATTGTAGCGATCGTTCAGTATAGCGATTTTCACACATTAGTGGCGCCCTCTTTTGATCATTGTTATTGTGTAGTTGCATTTACAAACAGGGGGGCGGAGTCGCCAAACTTGGCAGAACTTCGCCAAGTACGCCCTGGTAGTTACTGAAAGACAACTTCGAACACGTGCGACTATTGAATCATGTAATTACACAGTTTTTGAGCTTACATGGGTGGTTTTTTCCTACTCTTGGGGAAATAATAGCCATTTGTCGCTCTTCTGTTGACTTTTCCTACAACAATGTTCAGTACGTTTTGTACACAAAAAGTAGGAGCCAAGGCTGATGTTCGGTATAGCCGAATGTTCGGTCTAGCGGTGTTCGGTGAAGCGACGTTGCACTGTACATGTAACTTGTGACTTGACTTGGGACTGGATGACTTGTGATGGACTTGTTAGGACTAGACCATAACTCTGACAATGTGGTGGATATTGAAGTCTATGTAATAAACACAGGGAAATTCTCACAGTAAATACTGAAGTTACATGTACTTGGAGGGTCTGGCATAGCAAAGTTTGTTATCATACAAATGTACATGTACATGTAACATTAAACTGTCGTTTTGCAATGAAAGAAACTCCCATAATAGGCCCATCCATGAATCCCCAGCATATGGCCAACAGGTTGGCCTCTCCAAAGCCACACTTTATATTAAGAGTCTGCTCGCCACAGGCATCATACATAGGTGCACACAAACCAGACTTTGTTGGACATGATTGGTGAACACATCACGATACAGGGCTTAATCCTAACTCTCTTCATCAGTATTTGCCTAGAAATTCTGCTCAACACTAGCTTAAGGATCAGACATTCACGTGTGCAGAGCCTCACTACAAACATCTGATATATCTGAGCATGCAAATTTTATGCGACCCCTCGCCAGCCAATCGAAGTCGACTTTAGAAATTAAGATGTTGTTTCGATCAGAAATGTGGACTAAGCTGTTGATTGGTCAATTTGGCTGCCATTTTGTAAAACAACAACAGATTATCAAAGAACCGATAGAAGGAACCTGCTGAATGGTCAGAATCTCGACTTCAAGACGTATTCTTGTTTTGAACAACCCTAACCCTCCTCACTCCTCCAAAATCCTCCTAGCAGTTTCCGAAGATTCTAGAGGATTGAGGATGAATGGTGATTGAATCACATGAGGATTTTGGAGTATTGAGGATGAATGGTGATTGAAGCATAGGAGGATTTTGGAAGATTGAGGATGAATGGTGTTTGAAGCTGAGGATGATTTTGGAGGATTGAGGATGAATGCATTTTGAGGCAGGACTGTCTGATGATTTTAAAGGATTTAGGCGTTGGTTATCTTCATTTAATAAAACACGAGTGCAAAATTTTGGGATGAGGAGGATTTTTGAGGATTGACGATGAATTCATTTTGAGGCAAGACTGTCTGAAAATTTTGAAGAATTTAGGTGCTGTTGCAAAATTTCGGAGGATTTTGGAGGATGAGGATGGCTCTTAGGAAAAAGGGCCTAGGGGGTTAGGGTTCCCAAATCTGTGCGAATATAATAGAGTCTTGTGTGCAAGCACCTATTCCATAGACTAGTTCAACACATCAGCAATAAAAATCCAACAAGTTGAAATCATGAAGAATGCAACAAGACCAACAGAAAGACCAAAAGATCTTTACTTGTCTGCCTGGTGCAACAGAGCCCCACAGACATATACTCCTGTTACATGTTGTTGTGTTTGGCATGGTTGAACTAAATGAGTCAGTCTATTCCGAGATGGAACTTGCCTGTTTTGTTGCAGCGTCTGCGTCATTTCTCGGATCCTCTGCTCCCTGTACTGCTTGAGGAACTCCTGGTCAATGCCTAACATCATCATCTCGTCTTCTTCTGCTTTTTCATCTTCCTTCGCTTTCTCATCGTCGAGCTACAAACAAAGATAAACCCCAAAGACCAGGCAATGCATATTACATGTACAAGATATCCTACAACTTGGCTTCCACAAAGGCAAGTGGCAATGTCGTAGTCTGGTACATCATAACTCCATCACTGGTCAAGTCACAAGTAAATAACACAGTCACAACTTACAGGGAATGTACGATATCAAAGGAATTCTTTAGTCATGGCTGATTTTAATAGTTTGTGGGCTAAATTGGGACTGGATGACTTGTGTCAAACTTTGTGGCAAGAGCACTTAGAATGCCATCAACTTACATAAGATCTGCAGGTAAGGGCAAGATGCTTAGCAAGAGCCAACCGTTCAACTTCTTTTTCTTGCCTCTTCTCTGTCTCCAATTGCTTGAATCTCCTCCAATCTTCTATCACACCCTTGGGACCAGTCTGCTAAAAATTAAAAAGCATCACTGATTACAGATGTAGAGAGGGTTAACTTTACAGCCCTCAGTTGTGTAAGTTCACCTCAGTACCATCATCTTATCCTTGGTCTCTACTGATGTTGAGGTGGCGTAGATGGCAGTTTTGGGAATGTGATGGTGTTGGTGGGCAATAACATTTTTTTCTGATGTCATGGCAAATAGGCATTCCTAGGACTGTACTATCGCCAGATCACATCCAAATGTTAAAATGAGGCTGTTCATGGAGTCCTACAGCTGTAGTTACTTGGACTTGACGTATATGCCATAAACTGACTTGACGCACCCCCTCCCATTGTCTCCATGTAGATTGCAGTTCTTGGGTTGCAATGTGATGGTTTTGGTGGGCAATTAATTTTTTCTTGACGTCTTGGCATAGACCATCCTTTAAATTCCTAGGACTCCACTAGGACAGCCCTAAAGGACGTGAAGATCCAAGGAAGGCCACAAAATTGGGTCATTTAATCCAAGGACAGGTACATTTACTTACATGTGTAGCAGCGCCTCCCTTGAATTCCTCCTCCGGTGGCTCAACTACAGGTCCCTTGATTGTCTTGGCTCTCCCATCATTATCACTTGCATCGTCATCTGCATCTTCCTCATCACTACTGTAGTAATATTGGTCCTTCTCTCCCAGAATACGATCATCAAACCTGTCAGCCATGCTTTAGATTCTGCAAAGAGAGAGAGGTTAAGATCTGAACATAAATGCACTTTCATCTACAAGTATAATCCCATTCACAATTCCTATCGCACATGCGTGAGATCTGCTTGCTGAATGTAAACAAAGCAGATGAATGCTGAATGAATTTATTTTTAAAAAAAGGAAAGAAATAAGAATGTTGCAACCTGACGCTGCATTTTTGTTCATATGGGGGCCTATCATCTCAATGAAGGTCCGTCAATTGTAAATGAGACGTGAATCTGGGACTGAGAATTTTTCCAATTTCAAATTTTGATACGAATAATATACAGGCCCAGTTCCTATGGGAACAAAATCCACTTTTAAATTATTTGACCAACCAAACTAGCTTGCGACACTAAGAACATAAAAGGTAGGCCCTATGTCCATGGAGCTACCACCCAGCGTTTTACGAGCGCGGCGTGGGAGCTAGTTTGTTTGATCTGCTAGCCGTTGCAACTCTTTGTGTGCTCTCCATGCTATCATGGCTATGTCATAGATAAAGCCAGGGCAGGGTTTTGAATTTTTGAGGGAAATTTGGGGGTAAAATGACGATGACAACGACAAAACGCAACACGTAATAAAGATGGCGATCACCGTGTGATGTACATGTACCATGTGTACCGTGAGCACGCAAGTCGTGCTGCAAGGCACCAACCGGCACGTAAACGTACAAAATCGTAAGTTTTACCCCAAGAAACTGTTCACAAATTACCAAAAAGGGCGATCGTGTGTAGTGCCCCTGTTTTGTTTTGATCAAATTAGAGTCAAAAATGTTTTTTACTGCTCAAAAATCAAAGTTGCAATCAAAAGCAGACTTTTCTCAATTCTAATGCCACCCGTTTTGCAATTTTGAACAGTTTTTTGGGGTAGAAATCACGATTTTCCTGCACGGTTTGTGCCTTGCGGTTCAGCTCGCCGTGTGTGGTCACGGTACATCGAGCGGTGATCGCCATCTTTATTTTCGGGTTGCATGTTGTCACCGCGCTGTCATCATTATTTTACCCCCAAATTTCCCTAAAAAAATAAAAAACCTGCCCTCTATCTATGACATACCTGTTTATTGAGAATGTCGCTAAATAGTTTGGTCGGTCTTATATAAAAAGTAATAATTTAAAGTGGATTTTATAACCGAGCACTCAACACTACACGATCGCCCCAACATTGCCCAAAAACCTCATTAGTTTACATCATAGTACCTTGAGCATGTTGAGAGAAGTCTGATTTAGGTTGACGGGGCCGTATCATAAGTCCGACGCCTCATAGGTCCGACGCCTCATAAGTCCGAAATTTTGGACTTATGAGGCATCGGACTTATGAGGAATAAAATTTATTTATTCCGCCTCATACTAGTCCAACGCCTCATGAGTCCGACGCCTCATAAGTCCGACAACGGAAAAACAAGGTGTTTAATTTGTCAGACTTACGAGGCATCGGAGCTATGAGGCGTCGGACCAATGAGGCGTCGGACTTATACGAGTACAGGAGCATAGATCATTTTCTTCCTTCCTTCCTTACAAGTGCAGACTTCATGGCTGAAGATAATCGCACTGCCAGAAACACCGGGGCGATCCCCTTCTCTTAGCGATAAGTGTACTGGGTTCTTTAACGTGCATTATAGAACACACGGGACCTACGGCTTTACGTCCCATCCGAAGGACGAAGCAATAATGGTAAAGTGCCTTGCTTAAGGGCACAAGTGTCCGCCCGGGCTGGAACCCACGCAAAATTTTTAAATTTCTTTCCTCGTTATATGAATTATTTCCCCTTTAACCTCTATACATTTCTTTAACATAATTATGCCGTGCAATGTTAAGATTGCGCAAACTTCAAAAATTTTGCACGTGATATTCCCACGCAATCTTAAGAATGAGCGCTCATTCTTCAGATTGCGTGCTCATTCTTAAGAATGCGCGCTCGTTCTTAAGAATGCGTGGGAATATCATGCGTGATTTGCAAGAAAGCGCACAACAGAGTCAGGTTGCAACTAGCCCGTCTGCATCTGGCCGTACAGTACTATCACAAGCTCTGTAGTACGGCCAGACCACCAATGCTCCCCTAAACACTGAACTCTGATGTAGCGATTTTGCTACCGATTTTGATCGAGATTATCTTCTCATCCAGGACAGACATTTCCAAAGTTATGCGGCCGCCGTTTTGAAATCGCATGGAGGAACAATTCGGGACGATATTTGGGGGAGATGATGACTGAAAGTTGTCTTTTGGCCAGATGGATGAAGATTTTGGGATAAAAGAACGTTTTTTCGAAAAGGTATGAATTCCTCTACGACTAGGAACCTTAACTTTGGAAATGTCTGTCCTGGATGAGAAGATAATCTCAATCAAAATCTGTAGCAAAATCGCTACATCAAAGTGAAAAAAAATTCAGTCTGTGGGGAAGCATTGAGCGTCTGGCCTAGCTCTACTGAGTAAAGCCTTCAATTACGGGTACCCCTCCATACAAACGCTCCACCGATTTGCCATTCTTTGGTGACGGCGTCACAGTAGTGTAGTGTTTTCCGGGGTCGACTCACCCTATCTTCGACTGGACTACCTCCGACGGTCGTCAAGGGATCGTACAGGCCTCAGTAACCACCACTAGGTTCCGGAATAGTTCCCGAAAACGGCACAAGTTGTCGGGTGTTTATGCCTCGGTTGTTGTCAGTTCTCCATGATGTTCTTGTGCGCGGGATTTGGGGGGTCAAAGGGCATAAGAGGACCGCTCAGCGCATGCTCCAAGGGTTGGGTCACACCAAGGGATAAAACAAGGGGTGTTCCCATGAATAATTAAACCCGATACTACAACAGTAGCAATAGTGTACATACCCACGCGAGGACAAAAAGACCCCCAAAAAACCGGTAAAGAGAATACAAATGAGAGAGACAGTTACCCTGGATTGATCTACACATTCATGACATTCCATCAGACCCCTTATATTGTTCCCAAACAGCGAAAATTTTGGGAAAAAACAGCAAAATAGTCTGAAAACTTACAGCTCAATGTGTTTGCCGTCACCAAAGTATGGCAAATCGGTGGAGCGTTTGTATGGAGGGGTACCCGTAATTCAACGCTCCACTCAGTAGAGCTAGTCTGGCCATACTACAGAGCTTGCGATAGTACAGTACGGCCAGACACAGTCGGGCTAGGTTGCAACATTCTTTCCTTAATGAACAATAACAATCATGACAATAACATGCAAAGTTACGCAGTGGCTATTGTTACGGCAGCCGTAACGCATTCCCCATTTTCTATCGTTACGGTAGTAGGGCCTACTTCAACTTTTTATATAAGAACATGAGAAGAAAATATAAATTAGAAGGAAAAAAGTGAATTTAAACGTTATGAAATTCGGACTTATTTCCCTTTTAAAAAAAATCCTCCAAAGCCTCAGAGGCTCAGGTTAGAAAAGGAAAAAAATTCGAGTGCACAACTGACATGACTGAGATGCAAACCCGCAACCTCGCGGTGCAAAATCCTACCCTCTATATACTGAGCTGTCGCACTGCTTACCAAAACGTGGGGAAACAAATAATTAAATTATATACCTGCGTGCGTATCAAAAAAGTATCGTAGAGGGCGCTAAACAACGAATGCCGTAACGATAGCCACTTCGAAGTTAAAACATGTGATCTTATGTGACATGCATGGCATGCCACAGCTCCAGACATAGACATGCCAGAGTACGAGTACGATCAGACAATGTCAGAAAAGGAAAATGTAGCTTCTAAAAGTACATCAATATGTCATCACTACCAAACATTAGCCTAACATTGCCTACCTTATGAGATTTGAATGAAAAGACCTGCAAAGAACAATGTGCTTCATTCGATTTCAGTTATCCTGTTTTAGTTTACTGAGTGATACTGATATTATCAGTAATAATGCATTTTCAACAAGGAAGCGGCCATGTTTTGGATTCCAACACAAGGTGGCGCTATATCGAAAGATCGGCGATACCATAGACATGTCCTACCTCGTCCCCAGTGCTTACTTTATTTCCAACCGCGTTTCCAATAGTAAACCCTGGATAGGAAACTTTCTTCCTGTATCCTGATTGGATACCGCAATTGGCTAGTAATGGATTTTTATCGTGTACTTGGTGCTATATATTCACAACGTGCAGTACGTGTTTTCGCGATCATTCGTCCACGCCTTCTCGAAAATACTAATTTCCTTTCCAATTTGCTCATATTAATATGAAATATGATACTGCATGTTATCTTGATAAGATCGTAACAGTTTGATTTCAAAAATCGTGTTTTCGTAACTCACGCCGTGCTCGCGCTGCTACGAATTGACTCTGTTTTTACCCCAGACACCGCATACAAAAACAAACGCTAATGTGTAACGCATATCCAGGCACCAGACTGTTCCTCATTTGCATACGTCTGCAAAAATCTTGCACATGCAAATGATCCAATACCAGGGTGAGAGAGCAGGTAGTGGTGGGCGCGTACTGCTCGACACCCTGGGGACGAGGTTGAGACATGTCTAGCTACGGGCAATGCAGAATCATGCAGCTAGCTGTTAACATGATATGCAAGGTGCATACATCTCTGTATATTCACCAGGAGTGCATTATACCCAAGATGTCCTTGCGGCCTATAATTGATTGATTGTAGAAATATTTATGTAAATCAAATATTTGTGACTTGTCGAAAACAATCCCCAACTTGTGGGCCTATTTCGCATAGAGGCGGGGGTTACACGGGACCTGGACCATTGGCAACCGTCTTGGGGACATGGGCGTCGCCATGATTTTTTTCTAGAGGGGGGCAAAACATATTTTTTGCCAAAAAATGCCTGTATTTCTCAACACATTCTCGATTGATCAGTTTTAGAGGGGGGCAGGGACATTTCCCCCTCCCCCCCCCCCTCGCCAACATTAAATTTACACCACTATGATTTTGCGCCTCTTTCTTTTCTTTTTTCTCTTTTTTTTCTTCTTTTTTTTTTTTTGGTTTTTGGTTTTTTTGGTTTTCCGGGGGGGGGGGGCTAGTGCCCCCTGCCCCCCCCCCCGCGACGCCCATGCTTGGGGATGATTTGATTTTAGGAGGGGAGAAATAAAAAAAATATATTGACGTGGCTACATCTGGTACAATTTAAAAGAAAATTGTGGCGAATTCTTTTCACTGAAAAATAAAGATTACGACTAATCAGTAGTGTTCTGACAGCAAAACGAAAATAATTCACACACATCCCATGTGAATTGTTCTTGTTTTGCTGAAAGAACAAAGCACCTGTAATCAAAATTCTGTAATGTGTAATACATGTATGCCAGATCACTAATGTACGTGTGTACTTTGAAAGTACATGTACACACGTACATTAGTGATCTGAATAATTCTTGTACGGTGCTAAAAGAAAGCTCATTGATTTGGCTTTCATATCCTAGATTTGGAAGTTCTACAAGCCAAAACTTCATTTAAAAATTGGACCCGTCATTTTTTTTTTTACTCACCCTGTATTATTTTTCCTGACCTTTGGAGTAAAAAAAAACCCCAAAATATATTTCATATTTAAAAAAATATACTCATGCATAGCACTAAAAATGACTGGAAAGCCAATTTCATAAGCTACTTTTAGTTGAAAAAAATACTAAAATTGTTCAATTCGTCCAAGCATTTTCATCATTGCCCCCCCCCCCCCAAAAAAAATGTGTTCTGGATCTAACCTGGAGGTTCAGTGAAAAATTGCGTTTCTTTTCTTGTAAATATATTTTCAATAAGAAAGTTTCGATATTTAATGGCAATTCGTGAATTCCGTTTTGAGTTTTATTGAAGATAGAAAAAAATGGACACAGTACAGACAATGACAATTCAATCTCTTTTTTGAATTTGTTGTGGCTCTTAAAAGAGCCGGTTGGTTTTTTAGAGCTGGGGATTCAGCGTTTATTTGGCAGCCTTGGCGGTCTTCTTGGGCAGCAGAACGGCCTGGATGTTGGGCAGTACACCACCCTGGGCGATGGTGACTCCGCTGAGAAGCTTGTTCAACTCTTCGTCGTTGCGGATGGCCAACTGCAAGTGACGGGGGTTGATTCTTGTCTTCTTGTTGTCGCGGGCAGCGTTGCCGGCCAACTCGAGGATCTCAGCGGCCAAGTACTCCATGACGGCGGCCAGGTAGACCGGGGCACCGGCTCCCACACGGGCAGCATAGTTGCCCTTGCGCAGGAAACGGTGAACACGGCCCACTGGGAACTGCAGACCAGCTCTGGATGATCGACTCTTGCCCTTGGCGCGCGCCTTTCCTCCCTTTCCACGTCCAGACATATTGATGATTGTTTTCTTCAATGATTCTTGCAAAGAAAATTGAATAAATGCGCCTTCAGTACGACTATTTATACGTTTCTGATGGATTCCATCCAACCAATCACAACACTGTCCAATAGAACTAATTGATCGATTCACCTGTTTGTTGCTAAAAGTTGATTCATTCGACGTCCGCAAACACTTCCCGAAGGTCAGCGGGTGGGGACATTTTAGTATCGTGCGCAACACGTATCCAATCAACACACGTAATTGTGCGCGGCAAATTTTAGCGGGTACTGCAGGTGGTACAGTCTAGAATCCAAATTTGCATACACGAAGGTATAAATTTTCAGGGAATTCTTTCAGCAATATTCCATTTTCTTGCAGTTCGCTAGAAAACAGAAACTCATCATGCCTCCCAAGCCAAGCGGAAAGGGACAGAAGAAGGCCGGCAAAGCCAAGGGTGCACCAAGCACCAACAAGAAGAGGAAGCGCAAGAGAAAGGAGAGCTATGGCATCTACATCTACAAGGTGATGAAGCAGGTGCACCCCGACACCGGCATCTCAAGCAAGGCCATGAGCATCATGAACAGCTTCGTCAATGACATCTTCGAGCGTATTGCCGCCGAGGCTTCCCGCCTGGCCCACTACAACAAGAAGTCCACCATCACCAGCCGTGAGGTGCAGACCGCTGTCCGTCTCCTCCTGCCCGGTGAGCTGGCCAAGCACGCTGTCAGCGAAGGCACCAAGGCCGTCACCAAGTACACCACCTCCAAATAGACGGTGTACTGAACGACAATCAAACCAACCGGCTCTTTTCAGAGCCACCACATTTTCAAAAAAGAGATTAGAAATTCATGTCTGCTTCTGTTTCTTTGCAAAAGCTATGTCTGTTTTTCCTTTTCTATGTCATTGGTGATCAAGGATGGATACGCACAATATTTTCATTGCGTTAGAATTCCAAGGACCGAACACTACAGTCTTTTTGAAGATGATTATATTCATTGAATACGAATAAATGTCTCGAAGTAATATACATTGTGTAAAACATTAAATACATGTACACCATGTACATGTACATTGTAGTTTGTACTTGTAAATTGCAGAATTAAAAAAGGGCCTCTTTTTGAGGCGTTGTATAGTGACCGTAAGCTTAATAACATGGCTTATTCTAGCCTATTTTTCTATAACCAAAATAAAAAAAAGGCCCTCATCCTCTTTTTGAAAAAAACCCGGGGCATCAACTAGTGTATTGTTTTTGTTAATTAGCCTCGTAATAATACGCACAACTGCATGAAGGACCAACAAGAGTGAGAACGTCTGATTATGTTTGGAAGAATATTGTACAACGGCTGGACATTTTCTGTCTCCATCATATCAGTGCGTCAATTAAACCATATTGAAGACTGGGGGATCGGATGACGCCCCTAAAACTTTCCGAGAGGTTGCAAATTCGAAAAAAAAATCTTCCGGGGGAGAGGGAGGGCGGCAGATTTATATTTGTATAGTATTTTATTGCGTTAAAATTTCACGAAAAGTACTCGGTACATGCTCATTGATGCAAAGTTGTTGAAAGTACAATGTACATTATATTCATAAACTTTATTTGCAGAAAATACATTGCTCCTTCATTTGAATGATGGCTACCATTCATTTACATATAAATGCAGTACCGGTCCAATTATGTACCAACAATGAAAAAATTGTAGAGTGGGAGTAACCAGGCCTTAGTCTCTTTGCCATGGGATTTCATTGAAAATCTAAACTACAAACTTTGGGGGGGGGGGGGGGCCCACAAACATCCACAAACTCGTCCAAGCTTCCAACAAAGAACACACGGTTCATAATAATGTGCATGTTGTAAACAAAGCAATGGTTTATCCAATATCAAGCATGCAATATTGAGAAACAAACAACACATGTACATGTTCATTGTATTTACATTGTATTTACATTACATTGTATTGTTTTCTCAGTAAATATTCAAAATTGGTGGCTGATGGGTCATTCAAGGGAAAAATTACTGATGGCCAGATGTGGGAATCTTTCCAAAATGTAAATCATGAAAACCTAAATAGTACATTAAAACAGATGGGCAGACACACATTACATGTATTTTGCAATCTACATGTACATGAGAAAATATCTCCTTCAATTACGAAATGCGTACACAGACGAATATTAAAGGGAATGTACATCATTGGCTTTTGCTGTAATTTTCAGAAAATGAACTATTTCAGGGGTTAGTATAATAGGTCAAATATTGTTACACAGACATGTTTGAAGTTTTGTGTTCGAAAATGCTGGAAAAACCAAGAAAACAAAAATGTTCAAGTAGTCTCTTTCCCTGACTCCACTAAGGATAAAATGGATAAATTTATAGATGCCGGAAAATTTTAAGGAAAGGGAACCAGTGTAGCTGGCTTGCACCCGTTCATGAACATGTAACCAATAGCAAACAAAATTTGGACTAAAAAATTGTAAATTTGAAGCAGTAGTTGAAAAATAGTAAGGTTTTTCCAACGGTGGTCGGCCGACCACTTTTGGAAATGTATACAAAAATACCATTTTCTTGAAGATGACTTTACACCAGGAGACATAATTTTACAGGATGCTTTTGACTGTCATTTACCAACATCCTAGTAAGGTATTTCGTAAAAACCTGATAGTTTTATTTTTCGATGTTTGCAAATGTTGTATATTCCCTTTAAATAAACTAACGGTCTTAAAAATCTTTACGTAGGCTGGTTACATGTACATGTGCCAAGGAATCATACACGTATTTTATAGCAGAGCCTAGTACTAGTGCGAGAGGTCCATTTCAAAATGTGCAATACATCATGTATAAGAGGACGTTTTGCACCACTATCTGTGGAAGTGTTCTCACTTGAACTACAAACTAAAAAAAGGGATAAAACAGATAACACAAAAATTACAAGGTAACTTAAAAGTAGCCGCTTGTTTTAGCAACAGGCATGCAACCTTCAGCTGATTTCCCCTATTATTACTTCCCGTGTGTGCAATAACAATAGAAACACTCCGTACAAAGTCTTGGAAAATTTAAATTACCTTTTTTTGTGTGACTTCACAGTTGCATGCCTGTAGCAACGTAACATGTACCGGTAGCAAATGTTTAATGTTTGAGTGAGCACATCTGTTTTTGTTTGGAAGAATACCTGTACAATGTATTGTGAAATTGCTGGAAAAAATGTTTGATGCCTGTAGTGGCACAAATTAATCCATGTTGAAGACTGGGGGATTGATTGGCCCTCCTCCCCAAAATAGAGACTTTCCCAGAGGCTGCAAATTCGAAAATCTGGGGGAATGGACACCATTCGACACAAGGCGGCGCTGTTCTGTAAACTCCATAAAGGCTAATCTGCGACATTAGTGGTACTGTTTTATGAGCACTTTACAAATGTTACTTTTTTTTTTGATTGGCTACAACCAATTTTTTTTTAATGTTCAACACCAAAATCATGGAGGGGTTCCAATAGCCCCCCCCCCTGGATTTACGTCCTTGAATGTCTGATGGTAATTTCAACCTTTTTTTCAGTCTGAGTCACCCTATACATGTAAATTTTTTGTTCAAACAGTGTTTGAGATGCCAACAATAGCTTATTATAAGCCACTGTTAATGCCTCCAGTCAGACTACAAAAAGAAATCCTATTGTCTGACATCAAGGGTCAAACGACTGGATATGCCCGCATAATCTTCACTTCCTCAGTTGGTCTATCTTCTGTGTTCGTGTCCACCATTCCCATGCGCTTCACCACCCCAAGTCCCTCCGCAACACGACCAAAGATGGCATGTTTACCATCCAGCTCCTGGCAGGGAGCCAGCGTAATGAAGAACTGACTGCCGTTGGTGTTGGGACCAGCATTGGCCATGGACAGGACACCAGCTCCAGAGTGGACAAGATCACGATGGATCTCGTCTGGAAATGTCCGGCCGTAGATTGATGCCCCTCCACGCCCTGTGTCAAGTAAAACGAAATTATGTTTGTGTTTAAACAAAATATGTACATCTCCCAACCACAAAATGCCATCAAACAAAATAATACATGTACATGTAGTTGAGAGATTAGACTTGATCTGAGATTAGTATCTCCACCATGCAAAGCCTCAAATCTTACTTAGATTAGACTTGCACATACATCCAGAGCTCAGCATGCAAACAGCTTACCTGTGCCCGTTGGATCACCGCCTTGCACCATAAAGTTTGGAATGATGCGATGGAATATGACACCATTATAGTAGCCTCGTCTGGCCAGCTCCACAAAGTTTTTGCAGGTTTTAGGGGCGTGCAACCAGTACATTTCCACTTTTATATTGCCCATGCTACAAAAGAAATGTAAATAAAGATTTTGATGGTTTCATAAAAATTAGTTGTTTGGGTGTTTTAGCACAGAAAATATAAACTTTGCACACTCTATCATGAGGTGCCACGTGATTGGCCCATCTGACGTCACCCTCGATATGCACTATAGACGGTGTCTGTGGGCGGTTCCCAAACCAAAGACTCTGACTATTTTGACGTCACACCAACAACGCTTCGCGTGCACGTTAAAACATTAAAACTCAAACTGTAGCTTCGGTACGGAAATGGGACTGTTTTCATCATTTTTTTTGCACCATCGGGATCGATTCAACCCTTAAGCCAACAGAACGTGAGTATGTCAAGAAATACTGGGCATAGTCTTGGGGTAAAATATACAGCGGCGGCTCCAAAACTAGTATACAGCATGTTCGTGTTGCGTTGATATGCCTACCTATGGGGGCACAATTGCAGAATACCTCGTAGCCCCATAAATGTGGCCCATTTACTGGACTACCTCCGTAAATAAAGGCCACACTTCCACCATGTACAAAAACATGTCGAAATTTGTCAAATTTTGATTTTCACATTTAGGCTTAGTTTGTAGTTTATTTTGCTTTAGAAGCATACTCACCCTCTTCATAGCTTAAAGGGAATATACAACATTTGCAAACATCGAAAAATAAAACTACCAAGTTTTTACGAAATACCTTACTAGGATGTTGGTAAATGACAGTCTCAAGCATCTTGTAAAATTATGGCACCTGGTGTGAAGTCTTTTTCAAGAAAATGGTATTTTTGTAAACATTTCCAACACTGGTCGGCCGACCAGCGTTGGAAAAACCTAACTATTTTTCAACCACTGCTCCAAATTTACCATTTTTTCAGTCCAAATTTAGTTTGCTATTGATTACATGTTTATGAACGGGTGCAGGCCAGCTAGACTGGTTCCCTTGCCTTACAATTTTCCATCATCTATAAATTGATCCATTTTATCTTTTGTGGAGTCAGGGAACCAGACTACTTGAACGTTTTTGATTTTCTTGGTTTTTCCAACCTTTTCGAACACCAAACTTCAAAAATGTCAGTGTGTAACAATATTTGACCTATTATACTAACCTCTCAAATAGTTCATTTCTGAAAATTACAGCAAAAGCCAATGATGTACATTCCCTTTAATCAAAAAGTGCTGCCCTTTTCAGATATCTAATTTTCATGAAATTTCCAGATTCGTTTGCACACGTTTGCGTATCAAAATTTCAACATGAAATTTCACGAAAATTAGATATCTGAAAAGGGCAGCACTTTCTGATAGCCCCCTAAGCCTATAAAGAGGGTGAGTATGCTTCTATTTGTTCTAAAGCAAAAATAACTACAAACTAAGCCTAAATGTGAAAATCAAAATTTGACAAAGTTTGACATGTTTTAGTACATGGTGGAAGTGTGGCCTTTATTTACGGAGGTAGTCCAATAAATTGGCCACATTTATGGGGCTATGCAGTCACGGTTGATTGGAGTCATGGTTGATTGCCCTTATAATAACCGTCTCAGTGCTACATGTACTGTGTCATGTTCCACTGCACTCCCACTCCGTATCCGCATAGCCGGCAACAGGGTAGGCCTACATGTATGTAGTTCTAGTTGGTTTGGAATTTTGTCAGCAAATCCCATCCATTTTGTGTTGCTTCGTTCTCAAGCCTTCAAGGGAACCTAGTCCGAGTACCTTCGACCCAACTTAATGCCTTTTTTTACATTCGGACATGGTCTGGCAATAGTGGGGTCCAAGCTAGCTCTACTGAGTGGAGCGTTGAATTACGGGTACCCCTCCATACAAATGCTCCACCGATTTGCCATACTTTGGTGACACCGTCACGGTAGCATAGTCACAAACCCACGCGAGGACAAAAAGACCAAAAAAAAAAACAGTAAAGAGAATACAAATGAGAGAGACAGTTATCCTGGATTGATCTATACATTTTTGACATTCCATGAGACCCCTTATATTGTTCCCAAACAGCGAAAAATTTGAAAAAAAACAGCAAAATAGTCTGAAAACTTACAGCTCAATGTGTTTGCAGGGAGGCTCAGTTCTTGAATCGACTTGTCGAATGAGGGCGTCTGACGTGACGTCACCGTCGTTGCTCGATCGCGAAGAAAAACAAGTCGCGCTTTATCAACGACTGTTTCGTGTAATAATACGTGCTCCGATCCGCGCCGCGCCGTACGACAGTATGGGCTTTGAACACACCCAAGGAGCACGTATCATTACACAAAACAGTCGTGGATAAAACGCGACTTGTTTTTCTTCAATCGAGCAAGGACGGGAACAATATAAGGGGTCTCATGGAATGTCAAGAATGTATAGATCAATCCAGGATAACTGTCTCTCTCATTTGTATTCTCTTTACCGTTTTTTTTTTTGGTCTTTTTGTCCTCGCGTGGGTTTGTGACTATGCTACCATGGCTACTGTGACGGTGTCACCAAAGTATGGCAAATCGGTGGAGCGTTTGTATGGAGGGATACCCGTAATTCAACGCTCCACTCAGTAGAGCTACTTACGATCCGGATAAAAAGTGAAATTTCCTGTTCAATTCCGAGAGCTCCCCTCGGGATCGTGAACACGTTAAATTTCCGACTCGTGTTTGCCCATGCGATTATGGTCTTCATGCCCAGCGTTCATTCGATGACGATGGTCCTACCTCCATGGTCCTACCTAGACCCGTGAACATGGCTATATATAGTCCGAGTAACTTGGACCCAACTTATCGCCTTTTTTAACATTTGGACATGGTCTGGCCTACTAATCGCCAGACCATGTCCAAATGTTAAAAAACATGAAAAAGGCGATAAGCATGTAAGTTGGGTCCAAGTTACTCGGACTAGGCTATATATAATACGCCACCTACCTTGTGTGGAGAACAACAAATGCTGGTTCTTGGTTGGCTGAAGACATGGCTTTAAACAGAGTCTTTTCTCTAAATTAATTCGTCCACTAAATGTTCAGCTCCTTGCGCTTGTTGTAGGTATATCACCACCGCAGCCGGCCGCAGAAAAAATTAATACACGTTGTTTTCGTAAGAATGTCGCCCTCTATTGTCATCAGTTCTTCAGGTCGCAAGGTGGCGCTATATTTTGGTCGAAGCACGCGTCTCTCGTGTGTAGATCTGTATTTGTATCTGTATCAGTTGCTCCAGCTAAACGGTAGAATCCGCATCCCGCTAGAGTTGATTTCATATAGATTTTTCCTTCCCCAGCAAAACTCACCCCATCCCGCATTAAAAGAAAAAGAAGAAGAGACAAATCGGTTTATTCATGTAATTAGAGAAAAAGAATTATCAGGGTCCCACACCCGAAGGGCAGAGAAATATGAATTTTAGTAGCCGCTGATTCCCGGTATACATGCAAATGTAAAGATGACTAGTAAAACTGGAATGGTCATATTCCTTTTAAAAATTTCTCATTGCCTTAGAATACAGGAGAAATAATCGTAGATTTCAAAATTTTCCAGGGGCGGCATGCCCAAGACCCTCGGCCCTAGCAAAAAATAATAGATAAATATATGAAATCACGGACCGGGTCGTAAGAATAGGAGTCTTGCATGATATCACTACATCATATCAGTGCTCCTTGGAAATTGGTTAAAAAAATTATAAAAAAATTAGGAAACAAAATATACAATTTGTAATCGCTGCAGTAAAATAAAATAAATTAAATGCACTACCCGGGAATTAAACCTGGGTCGCAAGAATGGAAATATTGCATGATACCACTACACCAGCAGTGCTCGCTGTTCATTCAATCTTCATAAGGACATGTTTTGATTACAAGATAATTGTCAAAACACACAAGCTCAAGGGTAGGTTAACCAACAAGATGGAGTAGCAATTTCTATATTTTCACCTTTTCCCTTATATCTTACATGTATTAATTCTGATGCACTCCCCTAATGTATTCTTTCTCAGCTCCCTGGTGAGTGAGTCTTATGAAGCAAACAACCTACCCTTGTATTTAATCAAACAAAGCTTGAAGTCATTTGAAATTACTTTTAATGGCAAATTACGAAATTCGGAAGCAACATGGACAGAAAAATGTCACACTTTGTACCCTGATCGTTGCGCTTTCGTGGAGCTAGTTCAGCCAAAATAAAAATGATGCTAATCAACATAGTCTAGTCTATGTAATACTACCACGGCGAACGCCATGGTCGGCTATGCGTGAACAGATTCGCTGATTATTTAGGCAAGACCCCGCCTCTTGACTTCCTAAATTTTGACCAATCAGCGGGCGCTTTCTATATCGGGTCTTCGGTCATTCATTGAAAGGCTTTTAAAAAAGAACTTTGCAATTGGGAAAGACACTTTGGAACATCCAATCCGTTTGGATATTATGCTTCATGAATTCTGTATAAACGAGCCCATTTTAAAACAGTATTTATTTACTATTATTTTTCGGTGTTGAGGGTGTGGGAAGGGGCTAGACAGAAGATAATTATATCAGAATGGCGCAATAAGACCGACAGCGGACGCAATAATTTTGATTAGGGTTTCAAAAATTTCTACGCGAGTTGTTTGCATGAAAAGTGACCCTACAATTTTTTTGTAAAAAACGGGACCGTCTAGTTTAAAACATCGGTGGAATCGTGCGAATAGGCCTATAGCCGAGGATCATCTCCCTAGCTTTTGGGCTATTATCTAAGAGCAGATTTGATAAAATTAGGGTCCAAAAATGGGTCCTATTTGCGCGAGAAAATGTAGGGATGCCATTGTTAATGCCATTGTTAGTATGCAGGCTCAGCATTACCAGCACACTCTCGCAAAAAGTGGTTCGGCGAGCTTTCTATACAAAACCTCATTGGCTCGGGGTTTTGTGCGTAAACCTTATCAGTCAGCCGATTACGCTCAATTGACTTCGGCAAAACTGCAAGTCCCATCATAAAGAATAAGTTGCATTACAAAACACTGCGTTCGAATTGACCAATCAAACCATTTTAGTCCTGATTTAGGAATGAAATGACGTCATGACTTAGTAAAGTCGACTCCGATTGGCTGGCACGCGGCTTGCATATGTGCATGTCTAGACATATCAGACGTTACGCGTTACAGGAGACTTGCTCCGTGGATAACTGGTGATTCTCAGACTACAGGGGCGTATCCAGTTTTTGATGTCGGGGGGGGGGGGGGGGGGAAACCGCACTCGCACATTCGTGCCGAAATGTAGACATTCTTTTTCTCCGGATGCTTGTCCTCCGTAAAATCAAAAAAGCGGGGGGGGGGGGCATCTTCCAAATGGGGACGCGCTTCAAAACTAACCATACGACATAATGGAAAATTATAGGCCAATTTCCACGGCGCATTGTAATGGTTTGGAACTTGGTTTACTTTTTTTTATGTCAGAACTCTATAATCATTTGTGGAAATCGTTAAATATCTTTAAAACAATCTGCGGGGGGGGGGGGGGAACCCCTTCTGGATACGCCACTACTCATCAACTTAGTAAACGCGCTTAGCATGAATTAACCACTGTACATGCACAGTGATTACATTCTGGCTGCACAAAGCGAACTGCTTGGGAGCTGCTTAGTGGGCGAGGATCAGGACTAAATAATGAAATCCCAAGGTGGACACTACATTGAAGCTGGACAAGAGGACAGCAATTAGACTGAAAAACCAACACAAAGCGGAACGTTTATTAAAACAAGAATGATCGTTACATGGCTATATCCAACAAACTCTTCACCCATAATAATGCCAAATTACATGTCATTACTTTTCTGCAGTTTCCTGAAGTTTACATTAGATTTCTGTTTCACTTGACTGATAGTTTACCGTACAAATTGTAAAGCGACACAACAAATGAAATGGCTGCATCTGGATTTGATCCTTCGACCTCTGGAACACCGTATACCGACATCCCATCAACTGAGCCTGTCTGCTTCATGTTGACAGTCTCCCAATTTGTCTTTTTTTTGGGGGGGGGGGGAAGGGAAGCTAATCACAAGCAATGAACCTATTTGTACCATGTTTCCAGAGATCGCACCAAAGGCCAAAATGCTATAGCAAACTTAGCATTGCTGCGCTCTAGAAATGGCAGTCGGAAATTACACAGAGATTATACAGCTTCTTTTGTATAAACAATCAGCAATTACCAATGCCGAACGCAGGAGAATCATTTTAGAAAAGTATTTCTATTATAAATTGATTAACGTGGCACTGCTTATATTAGCTACTCTGCAAATCGCGCACAATACTTTCACAGACTCTACCCAATATGGAAGACATGATTCGGGTATACATCAGTCTTATGGGAACAATAAATAATACATTTTAGTAACTCCCTTTATTAAATTCAGAACAAAGTGAAGCTGACTCTGGTGCGGTCAGTCCAAAGTCAAGATCCGTTAAAAAAATTGATTAAAAAAAAGCTAAAAGTATATTACAAGTGCTAAGTTTGTTTATATACAGTTCTATTCTAATACTTTTTAAAATAACCTGTCGTTGCTTAGAAATCAATGATAAAAAAACACCAATACGTAACGTCGGTTGATTAAAAGGCCTCATAAGTTGAACTTCAACTGAAGAAAAATGCAAAAATTAGCCAATATTTGTTCATTTCCTTTACAGGCACTACTTCCACTACTTCTGAGATGGAAAACGAAGTCCAAAATGTTATCCAGCACACGTTGACGAGGGGGGGGGGGGCCGCCACAAACACATCACAAGGGCTACGATCGTGTTTAGGGACATAGAGATAAATTCTGCCAATGCATGAACTCGGGACTTGTTAACGACCAATAGACAGACTTGTCAAATAGAAAAAGAAAAATAAGCTCAATTTTAAAAGCACTTTTTTGGTTAGTATAGGTCTATGCTTAATTTCTAACAAAGAAACATTTTCAACAGAATTGTTTGGTAAAATTAATAAAGGGGTGCAAATTTACGTGGCATATCTACAAAAAAAAAAGATAAAAAGTGGCCCAACCTGTACACAGTTGTTTAATTAAAATGCAGAAATCTGAATATAATGGTTTTTATGTCAGGTAACAACATTTTGTGTCTAGATTCAGTTGTCCCACTGTCATTCTAATTCTATGGCTTCACAAGGGACGGAAAGCGTCATGATAAACAATGAAGACCAATACACATCCGATTCCGCTCAAGTATTGCCGTTGTTTCTCATGCACTGCAGACTGGGTGTGAAATAAATGACAAGGCAGCAGGCATATTGGGGATCTTAATTTAGCCACTCCTCCAATGGACAGATACAGCACTGTTTCTGTTCAGCATCACGGTGTCTATGAATTCAGTGTCATTTTATGGGATATGTCGCCAGGTTTTAACCAAGATTTTAGCCTAATATGATTGGTCAAACGGCATCCTGTTTTAAGGCTCATTCGCAGAAAATTCTTTCAACCAACACAACCATTGAAACACCGAATAAAAAAAGTCGCACACGGTGCAGAAAATGAAACGTATTAAAAAACAAGCAACATTAAACTTCATATGTTGTTAAGAAGCCAAAGCTTTTTATGTTACAAAATTATTTGACTTATTGCTACATTTAAAGCGATATGAGGGGATTTCGAAGGTATTGGACAGATGTTCCCACAAGGGAATCTTTTAGCGACCGACGATGGAAGAGAAGTCAGAGTCAATCATCCCGAAGCAGGTAGGTTCAGTCCCACTCCACTCGCCGCACTTCATGCAAACACGCGTGTTGGTTTCCAGTGTGGAGGCTGGATCTTCGCACACGTAAATCACCTGCAAAGGGAGCACGCCACCCAGAGATGATTAAAGGCTACGTTGGGTTTCAATTACAGTGTAGGTGTTAGTCGACGTACTTGAAATGGATCACAAGCCATTATTCATCCAGTGCCAAGTTAACTCACAAGGTCTTTAAACGAACTGTGACAAAGGCATTTCTTTGTTCTTCATCCCATGTTACTTGCGACGAGACTTGTGAACTGACTTATGATTTACATAATTATCGATTTGTGATAGCTAGTGATCCATCACTAGTACCTCGATCAGTTTTGCAGTTATATGAAATAAGTCCACGCAGATGGCCATTACACGACTGTTTCATGCTCACCTCATTTCCATGTGTGAAATCGTTGCCGAATCTGATGGCTCCATCCACTTCACCGGGGTCACCACACGAATCTTGCGGTTGATCTGTTGAGGGTAAACACAAAAGTCACAAATTAGCCGATGGAATCATAAAATTCGACCAGATTTGTTTTCTATGAAACCAGCTGGAAGATTAGCCGACCTAGCGCTTATAGCATCAAGAAAAAAGACAAACAGTGTTGTAGTCGAGTCAATCACAATAACATGTGATTGACTTGTCATGTGATTGACTTGTCATGTGATTGACTTGTGAGGAATTCTAACTGAACTTTTGAGGAATCGTAATGACTCAACTAAAACACTGTCTACAAGTAAATGCAAATAAACATACATGGGAAAAGGAAGTTTTCTTCCGCGCACACTCCCACCAGGCCATCTCCCTTCTTGGCGAGTACATCCTGATTTGTATCAGCGTTGCAAGAAGACGGAGGCATAGAGGACGCAAAGGGTACCTCCTTCTGCTGGTTGATGCAGGGAGCCTTGAGCAACACACGACCGCCAGTCTTGTATGGAATGCACACGGTGCCGTCTGGGCCAGTGCTGCGGGACGTCGTGTAACGGAAGTCAATACCATACAGTCTGCAAAGGAACGTTTTAGTATCATCAAATGGCCTTTGAAACACAGAAATGACTCTAAATTGGATTGAAATGGGGGTCTCAATGATGTCCTTTGAAGTAGGGTTTATAAAGGAAAAGTATCGAATGTAATACAATAGCAATGAAAGGCCCGACTCAGCTGAAATAAGTCAAGCGAGTTGTAGTTTCCTTTTAGACTAATCCCTGTAGCAGAATTTCGCATTTTACAAATTCAATTTCACTCAAGTAAACCATCCAATTCCAAAGTTGGATCTTTATTATCAGAGGCAACAAAAAGTAATGATGTGAACTTACTCGATGAGTGCGTTCTCTACTGGGAATCGGCAGGCGACATCGTAGCAGGCACTGACCCGCACGCAACTAGTGTCCGTCCAAGTCCGTCCAAAGGCCCACCAGGCGTACCCGAAATTCCTAGCATTGAACTGCCACATGAGTCTGGACGTGGTATCAACGGCTTCTGCCGCGGTAATGTCGGCTCGCGGCTCCAAGACCGGCTCTGTATCTTCCGAGGCTACGCCTGCCACGCCAGCTACGTCACCCTCTGCGACCCAGTAACCTGTTTAGAGAGATAAATGAATACGAGATTTGATTGTCGAGTTCCCATTACAGATACCTAAATCAAGCTTCAGCAATACATGAGCAGCTATATTGAATTCCTGAGCTCAAGAAGGGCCTAACTCTACTAAAAAATATGTTTTGCACATAAGGGGAATATCCGAAATACTGGGATATTATATGATTTGTTAGGATGTCCCTTATACAAAAAGGAACCTCTGGTGATCTTCGATCTACAAGCCACGGATCCTAAGTTAAAAAGCTGGAGCACGAAGCCAAAGCCGAGGACTTAAACCACGACTTACCCTTGTCTTCGTGGTATCGCCAGGCTTGCATAGGTATCTCAGGATCCTCAGCCAGGTCATTGACGGCCATGGAGATCGTGTAAGGTGCCAGGTCCCTGGGAGGCCTCCTGATGCCACGTCGGTTCCTTACTAGACACTTCAGCTCCGTCATGCCAAACACCTCTAAACCAGTCAGCTCAATCTCACCTGCAAATCGAGAGTATTCGGAGGATAATTGAAGATATTAATTTATGGACAGTTCTTTTGTTTCTCTGCGTTTCACACCATGGAGTCTCAAACTGTTGCTTACTTCGGATGGTCATAATGTCAAAAGTTTGACAAGATATAGAATAAACGGCCATAAACAATTAATTAAGTTTTTGGAATTTATTGAACTTTTCTTAATTAATCAGCAAACGAGATTCAAAATATTTACAAGTACAAGTAATTTTACGAATTAGCAAAATGAAAGCAATATGAAGTCATTTTTCTGTTTTTGAAACGTTGTAATACCTGTCTCCTCGTTCAGAATTCCTGCGACTAATTCAGGTCCCTCGGACGGTGCTTCGATGACTGTTATGTTGAGAGGTCGGCATTCAATCGACACCCGTTCTCCATCAGGAACCTGTAGACCACCTGATGCATGCGAACAAAATAGAGTTCAAAATGAAACAGTCGTCAAGAATCGTCTCCTGCGACTGTAATTTTTTTAATATCTATTTCGAGAATTTTCACCCATTCAAGTTTAACAACGAGCTTAAAAACTTCGAATGGCCAAGTAATGTAATGAAAACTGTTTCATATAAGATGATGTTTTGTTTATTTTGAAAATTGTACAAACCTTTAGGAATGTCAAGTCTCAGTAAATCGCCAAACTCCAGAGCTCGGCTTGTCTTCGGTCTGTACAGGAATTCGGTCAGTTCATTAAACTCATACAGTTCCAAAGTCAGCGTATTGTCTAAATGGCAAAGAATGAGGATATACAAAATGAATTTAGCACTGGGAGAAACAAAGGAAAATGACAACTTTTAAGGTTGTTCTCATCAAAAGAATAGAAAAAGTTTTTTTGCGGGAAAAAAATAACTAAATTGTTAGGACATGCTGACCTTGAAGGCCTTATCAATTTTTTTTTTTTAGAAATGAGATCACGATTCTTACTTGTTGATAGATAAGCCTTGTAGGATGCCGATTTGGACAGGAATTCCTCGTGTTCCACACCGATCAGTACAGACTGGTTATGAGGAACAGCAACCTTAGTGATCCCATTGAAGGCAGTGGTGGCGGCCGCGTAGGCCCTCGTACCCTCCTTCTCGTCCGGGACATAGACCGTGACTTTGGCGCCTGAGATCAGCGGCTCTCGCACGCTGACTGCGTCCGTCACGACCACCGTCAAGTTGACATATTTCGGGACGACGATGGGCGGAGGCAGCTCTATAAAAAGAAAAACAAGGCTATGAATGTTAATCTCTAACTGCACTCTCTTAGTGAAAACATGAGGCGAGACAAGAGAGTCACTTAGTCATTTCGACCTGGCACCTGGTTTATAATTAAATATCTCAGAAGAAAGTTCCATCTTGTGAATGTGAAACGTTGTATAACTGAAACAAACGGCGCTCTTGTAAATTTTGTAATAGAGATGACCGAATCCACACTCCAATCGGTCTTTTATTGGACATTTGACAGCATATACGCAGAAAAGGATTCTGATTATTCATTCACTTATTCATTCATACATATATTTATTTCAATATTGCTGAGAATTATACAGACCGAACAATGAGTCTATGAATAAATAACATTAATGAGAAACTGAATAAGGAGCATAAAAGAAGACAATATATAGAATGTGTGAAGTAAAGGAGGAACGGAGCAAAATTCTTAACTTCTTCCTTACACGCAAAACCATAGGTCCGTCGTCTTTTGATGTCTTTAATATTATAACAATGACCAGGAAATGTATACCAACTCCGAACATTACTCCAGTAAAATATGTAGCCTATACCAAATCATGCACTTCAGATTTTATCAGAATCGACGTCAAGGGGTAGAGTCTAAAATGTACTAGTAAGTGATTATCTTTTGTGTTCAAACCTTATGTCACCCTCGCCCCCATCCAAGAGTGGTTTAATACACCACATTATTTATGACTTACTTTTGCATGTTTCACCGTCCCCAGCGTATCCATCTGGGCAGTCACCGCAGGCAAACAGTCTGATGATGGGTAGCGATCTCCAGTCCAGGGTATTGGGGTTAACTTCGGTGCATTCCACGCCCTCGAAACACGGCTGGTCCGCACAGGTGCGAGGATCTGTTAAGAGAATATCATAATCAAAGTAATTGTAGTCATTTTGCCCCTTTTATGGATGATTTTTTGCAGGAAAGATTAGATGTACAATAACCCGCCCTTGCAACTCTCTGAAACCCCTTTCGTATGCTTGGATGCTAGATAGGAGAGAGTCTGTCTGCTTGTTAGCTTGCACTGCAGTTTAGGTGCGTACTTTGTTCCACGGAGTCATGTATCAGTATACCTCTTCTGCATGTATTGTTAATGAATTAAAACACCTTGAAAATAGCTGCTGACTGCAAATGGTCTTTTGGTAATTCTGGAGACTCATGCAGTCGAACCCTGATAAGAAGAGCACTGTTAATACAACGTCATGTTTATACCAAGCAAAATGTTAGGTCCCAAGCCTTTCTTTTTCTTTGTTTTCCAGTACTGTTAATACAAGGTGCCTGTTATAACAAGGTAATTTGTAAAGTCCCAAGGACCTTGTTATAAAGATGTTCGACTGTATTTCAAAAAAAGTGGAACAACATTCGTAGATCATTATTACTTATCAGTAAACAATTCGTAGACTCAAGATCGCACTAAACCTAATTCCCGGTATTTTTTCAATTTAGAACTCTCCAGCTTTCCAACCTCTCTCTAAAGCTTCATCGTCACCTTAGATCAAAGACTAAATAAATGAAGACTGATTCTTACCAAGCGGTATGCACGTCTGTCCATCGCCAAAGAATCCATCTTTACACACGCAATCATAGGTTCCTGGCACATTGACACAGGTGGCATTCTCGGTACAAGAGAACAGCCCTTCCGCGCATTCGTCAATATCTGCCATTATAACAAAGAGACATAATTATTCATTGAATTTCAAGTAATTCATTTTAATCATCTGATTGCATATTTTAAATAGCATTTGATGAAGAAATGATTTTGGAACGTTGAAATATGTCTATAGTGTAGGTATACTTCTGTTTGTTTGTTAAAATGGACAGAGTAATGCAGTTGTGTTATCAGATTCGTTTGATCATTTTTAACAGCATACTAGTGTGGGAAAATGGGGGAAAGCAGCAAAACAAGTGTAATTTTACACAAGATTAATTTAGTTTTGTGGTGGCCATGGTGTTTTTTTTTAGTACAGTGTTTTTTTGGGGTGTTTATTTGACTTGGTAATTATTGATTTATTTTGGAAAAAAGTACTTTATTCTAGTGCTGAATGTCTGTAATCCTCTGAAAAAGGAATTTCATTTTGCGCACAAATGAACCCTGCCCCCTCCAAGAGCCTTTTATTGTCTCATTTGTCTGGCAGGCAATAATTTCATTTTTGTGAAGAAATAATTCAATAACTAAACGTCAGTGGATTTTTTCTCGATGTCTCATTCAAAAGTGATCACCTTTTATATTCTAGGAAACAATGAATTGAAATAAACAATCTATTTTTCGAAAAATAGCACGGGGGAAATATCTCTGATCATGTCTCTCAAACCCCTCTTTGACTTCCCCGAGCATCAATTCCTTACCGACACAGTTAACTCCATCTCCTCGGTAGCCAGGCGGACATCTACCGCAGGCATACAGCTTGACCACCTCGGTACTATCCAGGTCAATATTGTTCCTGTCCAGCGGTATGTCGGTACACACCACTCCCGAGAAACAGGGATTGTCACGGCAGGTTGTTGGGTCTGTGAGGTAAGAGAGAAGGAAGTGAACCAGGAAATGTAAAGATGAAATGCCGGTCAAATCCCAGCGATCGTTTAGTTGTTTTGGTTAAACTGTGTTGAGTTTCGTTACTTTAGCTTTTTTCTTCGTAACGAACTGTTTTAGCAGAAGTGTAATGGACAAGCAAAGAGGAACAGTCGTTATTTTTATTGTAGGAAATACCTTTTTAGGTCTGTGGAATCGATCCTTGGCAATTACTTACAGGCATTCTCTATGATTATCGATACCTTTCAGTAATAACTCACAGCTAAAACTGTTCTTACATAAGAAAATCTATCTTGTTTCAAGAAATATTTTCTTGTCATACTCCCTAATTTTTTTTTATTAGGGAAATAACAAAACAATATATCTGGAAACAAGTAAGACAATAATTTTGGCAGTGTATATCCCTATACCGATAACTCATTATGTATTAGAAAAATGTATACCTCTGAGTAAACTACATGTACATGTATCCCTATAAATTACTCAAATGTATTGATTCTTCATGAAAATCGATAACATTCCTTTGACATACCGATCTGTCTACATCGCTTGCCATCTCCCACGTATCCAGGATCGCATAGGCACTGGTAGCCACCCTCCGTGTTGATACAGGTCGCCTTCTCGTGGCACTCGAACAGATTCAAGGCACACTCGTCTATGTCTATGGAGTTGTTGAACAAAGAATTGAACACAGAAAATAACTTTTTTGATTTGTTTGTGTATTGGCCTTTTACATACAAACACCCTTTTATCGGTAACCATTTGCAAAAATGTGCTTTTGCCGATTTGAAAAACAACAATACAATCAATCAAAGCACTTTAAAAAAAAATACCTGACGAGTTTCAGCTCAGTAGATGTAGATTTACTTTCTCGGAAAAGTGTGAAAATGAATTTTCATTTTTCTATACCCAATGCTTAGTTTTCCATTGAAAGCACTATATGGTTTAGTCTTAACCATCGCGAGGAAATGGTGGTAATTTCTCTTGAATTTCCAAATAAAATTACAGCTATATACCGGTACTATTCGCAATGATTTCACAGAATGTATGAAATAGTTTCATTGTTTAATGTTTTCAAATGGTTTCCATTGTCTGTAATGAATAAACGACAAACTCGTGCAGATATGATCTTCGGAAGTCATCTTGTAATATTAACATCTTAGTTCTCAATTTGCATTTCCTGGTGTCATGTATTGTGAGTGTATGTTCACGAGTTGTTAACAAGCTGCTCCACCACGCGGTTGACAGTCGACGAAGTCGCCTATCGCTCGGGAATCGGTCGAGAGGCGGCGAAGCCGCCTTCCCATGCAGTGGGCGGGGCGGAGCATCGTTAAAAAATACCGGTACGGTGGTAAATTTGAATGAGATTTTCCTTCTACGTTTCATGTCACTACTGAAGGAATGTGGTATATCCTGAAGTCACTTATTTACTGGAGTCCTGAAAAAGTTTCTCAGAAGGCCTATTTTCTAGCAAAATTGCAAATGCTTTTTTAGCCCCAACTTGTTTTTCCCCAACATCTTTGCAGGGAATGACCATCACAATACTGCATTATAACCATTAATATTCGATGTAACCAAATCTTGAACCCGATTTGGAAAATACCTCGACAAGTTTCTCCATCGCCAAAGTAGCCTTCCGGACACGGACCACACTCGAACAGTTTAATGAGGGCGGTGTTGGCGAGATCAATGGTCTGTAAGACATCCTGCAGGGCCAAGTCTCGACATGGCACTCGACCATTAAAGCAAGGCAGGTCCGCACACACTCGAGGATCTGAAAAATGAAAGGGCACAACCGGTTTGCAAACGGTCACCAGTTTTATTGTTACCATTGTTATTAACGTATATTTTCTCTGACAAAACGACATGACTGGAATAATTATTACTCTGTCTATTCCAGAAAAAAAACGGGTGCGCTACCATCTGAGCTATCAGCCTATCTAGACATTTTGAGCATTAATTGCACAGTTGGTCACCTAACGGAAATGCAAAGTTCAATGATTCAAATATCTCACAAGTAACAGTTTCTTCATTTATTTTAAATAAACTAAGGCACATTATCTGCTTCTTACCGATAGGTACACAGAGGGTACCGTCCCCTGCAAAGCCTGGGTTACAAACGCATTGGTAACTCCCTGGCGTGTTGATGCATGTGGCGTCTGCGTGGCAGTTATCGAGACGTCGTGCACACTCGTCTATATCTGCAGTTATGGACACGACAAAATGAGTATGAAGACCATGATGTGATCATCAAACTAAAAGGAGTCGATGCATCCTCTAGGATTGTGTTGACCAAGTCGGGATGGATAGAAGGTGAACTGAAGATCGATTTTTTTCTGCTCAATTAATTCAAACTGTTAATATAGTCAGTTACCACTTGACAAATTACTTTAGCCTCTTCCCCAAATTTAAGACAGTGAGCCTGCGCCGACCTTCTCCCACTCAAGTGTGCCCCTCCTATAATTGTCCTCCAATTTCATACCTTGGCAATTCTCCCCGTCTCCTTGGTAACCTGAAGGGCAGGGACCGCATCTGAACAGTTTGATGATGTCCAATTGTCGCCAGTTTCGTGAGTTGAGGATTCTTTGCAGTGGAATATCCTCACAATCGACACCTGGGAAGCAGGGCCCGTCTGCGCATGTGCGAGGATCTACAAATAGAGACAGGCCAAATGGGGGAGTGCCCTTGCTGTCAAGTTCTGTATTATAGGAGGCTATTTCTGGCAGTTTCGATTGAACAAAATCATTCAAAAGCTTATGGGTCCCTCTATACTGGACATTGCAGTCGTAAAATGTTAAGTATTAAGTATGCCATTACTATCTGTATGTGCTCATGTGAAATCGCCAATTCGGTGTAATTTCATAAAATTCTAAACCTATTTCAACAACAGATGCGGCATCAGTACATTTTTTGTTAGTTTATAACAAATAATTCGCCATATTTCTATTCACATTCTGTAGGTGCAGCATTTTGAAAAAGTGCAATCTTCAGCTTGATACTCTCATCATCATGAGAATAGCAGGGTGGATTACTATCGGCACGTGAATCATAAAATCGTGACTTAAGGTTCATACACCAAAATGAATTTGTTCCGCTAAGCGTCAGATACAAAACGCAACGACACTAAAGCAACATAGCCTTGGGTTGGCTTAAACAGCTTAGGATGCTTACACGCATCCTCCCTTGTATTGCCTTGAAAACGGACATTTAAGTGTCATGAACAGTTGTGACCTATTCATTCATTTATTGTATCCGGCAAAAGCCAATCATGCACGTTTTCTTGAGAATTAACCCTCAATTGATGATATGGCCTCGATTTATGATATGGCATCTGGAAGAAGAAATGTTCATTTGAAGAGCAACACAAGATATGAAGAAATGTTTAACTTTTGAGGTTTTACAGTCCTTGCCAACGCAGTAAGGTGTTAACTGAAATAGGCTTTATAATCCATATATTTTCAGGGGAAACTCAAGGGGAAATTTTCGGAGGTTCAACATTCCCGTCCGGGGCGTAAGGTGTTGACGAATGGGCGAGGTCGCGTCATGTCACGGCCCAGGTCCGCGGTTGATGACTAGTTTCCAGCTTGTTACACTACGGATACCGCAAGGTAAGCGGACACAGTAACGGTTCTATAGCTGGCCTCATGCCTTCCCCCTCCCCCTCCCCACCCCAGACCTCATACAGCATGACACTGTTGATGTATGACAACGCCATCTATTTGACGACATCGATTACTGCAAAAATACCAGGCGACGTGAACTGACCATAAGAACTTTCTATCGACATAAACAATGGAGCACACTTTAAAAGGTTTTTTTCCCCGCCACACGACAGATGAGAATAAAACGATAGATCCAAATAATGAAGGTCAAAGGCTTTCAAAATCCAACTGCAGCGCAGAAAATGTAGCACATTGCTTCAAATATCGTTTCGATATTGTGCTATCATTGCGGAAAAGTGTTTAGGAATACATCATTAGTGACAAAATATAGGCGTAAGTTTCAACTTTGTTGCGATATCACACCTGCAAATCATCTCACCTATGCATGGCATGCTTAGTATGACTCGAAATAGAACCAATTAAAGACAATCGACAGTCCTGAGGAACTCAGGGGCTAGTTACTGAGTGAATGCAAGAGATTGTTATCCTTACCAAGAGGAATGCAGACCCGGCCATCACCGGCGAATCCTTCCTTACACTCACACCTATAACTGCCTGCGGAGTTGACACAAGCTGCATCACGGTGACAGAGGAACGTCCCTTCCTCGCATTCGTTCCGGTCTGTTGCAGGATTGAGGAGGAAATGCAAGTTACTTATCTTGTTCGTGCTCTAGTGAGCTTCTCAAGATTTCCCTAAAGAGACTGCAATTATCAAACTTGCAATCAGGACATCACAAGAAATCAGAGGTCATCACAAATCATAACAATTCAACCACAAATCATCGGGCCCGTAGACAGGATGAACCGTGATAAAGACGTAATTGCATTGTCATTGTTCATTTGGTTACAACAGTGGAAACTTCTGTATACAACAAAAGCTTATTTCCTTCGGTTACAGGAAACGCAATGTAATTTAGGACTACTGCGTGTATCCTATTGTCGAGTCGTGCACTACGTAGCAAAAAGTTTCAAAGAAAATCTGTCGGCCTCTATATTATTGGTGAATAATGATTAAAAAGTTTACGCTGTCCAATACCTGCGCATGTCTCGCCATCACCCTCGTACCCACGTGGGCATTCCCCGCACTGATAACGCTTGATGACGGTTACACTGCCGAGATCGATATCGCCACGGATGGGAATGTCAAAGCAGCGAACTCCCTGGAAACATGGACGGTCAGAGCAAGTTGTCTGGTCTGGACATACGGGGAAAAAACATGATACAAGGATGTTTGTGAAAATAAAGATTCTGTCCTTCATCGATGGAACGCTATTAGCACGTACACCCCACGAACAGTGATTTTAGAGAACTTATATGAGAATAAATCCTCACAATCTCATTACTAGGGTGGGACTCGAACCTGCGGCCTCGTGTTTACTACTACAGACGTCGTTATCAATTCCCAACTACAACAGCAATGTTTCGTTTAAGTCAACATGAGTACACGTGTAAATTCAACGCGTACCCATAGGCAAATCCTCCTGCAAATTCTCAATATTATTTCACCCGTGAGTCAACCTATGCACTCGAATCCACTTCAAAGCACTCACACAATAACCTCACTTTACAAAGTCTACTTGAATCAACGATAAAACAACAAAAGATTAATGGAACAGCCTGTTGTCATTTTTACAAATATCGATTTCGTATACATGTATTCTAATTTTGAATTCCCGCCACACCTTGGCGAGCTATTTGTTAGGCGTTTCATGTGTGTCCGTTTGTCTCTCTGTTTATCTGGACATCACATTCTGTATTCGTGTGTTCTTACCGACTGGAACACAAGTCTTGCCATCGCCGACGAATCCAGGCTTGCATTGGCATTGGTAGGAGCCAGGTGTGTTGATGCACGTGGCGTTTGCGTGGCATTCATACTCGCCAGTCTCGCACTCATTGATGTCTATGGGAATTGAAAAAACAATATTGAGAGTGGATGCTTCATTAAGTTAAGATGGGTAAAGGTAGAATTATAAAAAGATCCGGTACTGGCAGTAGAACAACAAACATCATTGACAGCAACCTCAACAGTACAGCAGTATCATGCTATCGGTTCATTTTGCTACTAATTTATCATATGAAAAAAATCAGTGGACCAAAATGTTTCTTATCGTGTCCGTTTTCTCGGCTTTGTTTAGTCCGCTGTATGCTTTGTGCTGCTTTCTCCTGTCCATAAAGCTGATTCCTTAGAATTGAAAAAAGGTTAACACTCTGCCCCCCCCCCCCCAAAAAAAAGCCGATCAGGATTGAACGCCTGTGACCTGGCCCTGCGCAACTTCCGCTACTCTCCTTTTAGTCATAAGTCCTTTGTCCCCTGAAGCGGCGGACATGCTCGCTGTAGTAGGCCTATAACAGTGTACGCCCATTTCGGAAAGGGGTATCATCACAATCTCATGGGGGTGGGGGCTATTGTCAGTAAATGAACTAGATCTACCTAGAAACATGCGTAGACCGATAGTTCTCTATTAAATAGAAATAATCCGACATACTGCATGCGCGCTTGGCTATAGTGCTGAAACGGGTGAGTGTGAAAACAATCCAGGGGGTGTAGAAGCTCATGCATCGACTGTCATGCTCTCTGTCGTTGAGGGCAGTGTAGTCTGCCTCTTTCAGTGACTAAAAGAGGACGCAATGCAGACGGGTCCTTTTTGGCTAGCCAACACTATTTTAAACATGCAAATCTTCGAAATGAGCCATCTTAAGCCGATTCATTACTCGCTTCGTGCAGTCCCATGCAACCGAAAGCACCGTCCGCATGCTCTTCTAAATCATGAGATATTTGTCCTAATGATAGCATACACATAAATATAAACATGAATTTATACTTATTGGAACTACTTCTTCAAATGGTGACGTTAAATAAATGTATATGCTGCGGCATAAAGCCGCAGCATAAGGTTCCATCCCTTTCCGCAACGATTCAAACTTAATGAGTCAAGGAACATCAATCACTTGTCATGTGCTCATCTTTTTATCCACAAACACAGCATGCAAATCATGCTAACAAAAAAAAGCGTACAACCAAACCACCCCTCCACATGCCAGAGCCGTTAAAACAGCTCCAAATACCGCTGCACACGAACATTATAATGTTTGACATTTTGGTCATAATGAAATAAACCTGTCTTAGTGAGTAAGGAAACCGACATTAATTAATCTCTCACGTTGTTTCACTACAAGGCCGCACCCCGGACATAGAAACATGTAACGATTCCAAACTATTTTGGGTTAATTTAAGCCTTTAAGTATACTCTTCCAACGGTTGGCATTTTATTGGCGCCAATGTCTTTTAACACCTTCTGGATTTTGGCGTCAAAACTGTTGGATATACTTGGGGTTGACCGAGAGCCGTGGAAACCAACGAGTCTGATCTGACCGGACTTGGAAGTCGCTGACACTGAAGTCATCGGTGGAAGGTCAGTTCCTGTGAGTTTGCTTTAACAAGCGTCACATAACATAAGTGGTTCGTCTTGATCAAGTTGAAGATGCGCATATAGTCAGTGACCTGTGACCTCGGTCAGAGTGAGGTCATTGCAATTGATATGCATATGGTATGCATCAAAACTTAAAGTAGTTCGTATCAGATGAAGTTGTCTATGATTGTGAAGGCTAAATCAAGAGTTCAAGACCAACATGCGTGACAGGACTAGATGGAAAGATTAGAAGTTTAACTACAGCCTTCGGAAATTCACGGTGGTTGTCATAGGATAGGAGTGACCGGAAGTCGTGGATGACCAGTTGTCATGAGGAAACTCAGACCGTGCAATGACTAATCGAGGGCCTGCCTCATCACACACGACCGCCATATGCGAATAAGTCCGAGTTTGTAAAACTGTAACACAGCAAGGGTTTTGAAACACACGATGGCCAAGCACCGGCTAAGGCAGAGGCGGATACCTATAGCCTAGTATCTGGGTCACGTCTGCAATGCCACGAATCATTGGGCAGAAGCGAACCATGACTGATCTATGCTCGGCACATTCCTTAGCAAAAAGGAAAAAAAAACGGTTTACCAGCCAAAATGTTATGTAATATACATTACATGTGACTGGTTCTCATCTACGCTTAATATAGAAATTTGCTGAGCAAAATAAATTTTCTGCTTTAGCAGCTCCATACCCGTGCGTAGATACCTGTTACGACTCGAAACACGTCTAGGCCTATGGGGAAGTAAGTTACGTTGCCCCCATTCTAAACTTGCGATAAACGTGTAGAATCAAGTAGAAATAGGACAGAAATAGAACAACTTGAGGGAACAATGACATACCACATTGAGATGAAGTTTATTTCATCCTTGACATCGTCACAAACACGTCCCCGAGGATCTATCCCTCTACGGGGAATGCACTGCGCAGAAGCGCCAATTAAGACATAACGGAAGATATATGATTTTGTCATAAACATGTCATAAGATGACAAATTACCCGAAGTCAGGGGCTGGGTATCTGTTCAACGTCTCGCTTTTCAGCCGCAGTGACAAGATCAGATATGAACCATTTGAAGGACCCTTTTTTATATTTATGATTTATACGTCTAGAGCAGACGACTGTGAGAAATAGAAAGGACAAGTCAAAACTCGAAATATTAAGTTCTGCGATATTGTTTTGTGAGTACCGCCAGACAGATTGTGTACATTATGTCCAATGAAAAATAATTTCCAGACGCAAGAATTTCAGAAACGTTTTTGGTTCACGAAGGTCAACGAACCTTTTGGATGGAAGAGACAGAAACAGTGTCCAAAGAAAACAGAGTACCAACTAAGTTCGGAATACATCTATTGAACTCCAAAAAGTTGAAGATGTGCACCAGCGAGGATAGCGTCCAGGCGCCATCATCTCAAACGCCACGATTGTGAAAACGTCAGAATCCTGGAGCCTAAATAATTACTCGATTAATTGATCGTAAAGCAACGTCAGAAGCTTCGGATGTTGAGAAATAATTTCCTTCTGATAACGACTGTTTAAGTTGTGGGTTGAAGCTTAATTGGCATAGTTCCCTTAGACATTTAGCTTCAACGCGATAAACTTTAACACTGTTGCCCTGGCACAGTGGAACGTTCCAATTGCGCTCGTTGAAAACGTACCCTTAATATTACAAGAATATATAGACACGCCCATCAACCTAACTGGAACGTCCAGTCTAAGATGAGGTTTCAGTCACACGAATCCCACAAGTCTGTGAAACTTCTTCAATTTCCTGACCATTTTCCGAAATCTTTACCAAAATATCACCTCGTAATATTTTGAATGTCTATTAGATTTTGATCAAAGCATACAAAGAAAACTAAATTAATTTTATATATCCGATGACCTGGGGATAATGATCGGCAAGGAATTTTTTGTTTGTTTTCACTGACTAACTCGGCATGCAGCACATTGTCTGCCCTCTCCTCGATGTTTAAAGTTTAGTGTCAGAGGGGCGAATAGTTTATTTGGTCTCATGGAGTGATAGACGACTGGCGTATAACCGAGGCCAAAATATCAAGTTCTTCCAAGCTTTATTAGGCAAACAACACTTCAAGAGGATAGACCAAATGGGAGTCTACCAGGCACGCAATCAAGACTTATGCCTGAATGTTTCTTGAGTCTGAATTATCTAATGATTCATGAATGCTGTTTTCAATGGTGTTATTTATTATTATTATTATTATTTTAATATATTTTTTTGGTACAAATTCAGGGTGGTATAATCGTGTGCGTGCAGGCTGTCACTTCGCGACTCCGCGCGTATGAATTACATCGATGTATTCCTTTAGAACCATGTTTTAAGTTGCGGTTTATCAAACACCCCATGCAGGGTTCAGGAGTTTCCCACATGATGATGAATGATAAATCATAACAGACGTACACTTGAACGTAACACTCAGTGAAGTATGCACCTTATTCGTTAACTGGTTAAAAAATTGTGTTACCCCCCCCCCACATGCATAATTTCAAAACAAAACATTGCTAAAAAAACACACCAAGATACATGTACTAGCACCGGCCCCCTTTCCCCCTTTTTGGAGGGGGGGGGGTCGATAATATTCATATCCCATCAAGTGTGATTTCGGGAGAAGCCCCTGTTCAATCTGAACACATTTAAAATTGATGTCAATGTTTAAGTACAATAAATATTTAAAGCTAAATTAATATGACTTCCGTGATTTCTTCAACGTCAACTTACATCATAAGCCGATATGGAAACAAAGCTACAGGCCAAACAAACTGGAAACACCACGCAATCTTTCGTGAGTGCCCTGGTGAGATTAAACTTTTCCAGAACTGAACACCGGCGCTTCCTCTGACAGGAAAACCCAATCATGATTACTCGATTTCTGACACCTGGAATAAATTGCGTATTAGCACCACCAACCTGACCTGCATTGACAACACGCACACTCCTCCTGACATTAATTGAAATATTGCTTATCCCCACCTCTGGGGAAAAGTACGTCTCTTTTTACTGTCCATCACCACCTCTAATCCACCCCTCTGAAAAGGCACACTGACAGGTGACACAATATGTCGGCTAAAAATAAACCAGGGAGCTTGTTAAGGATGACATCTTAATTAAGTGCCCGATGACGAAATTTACAAGGTACTACAAATTGTTGACAGGTGGATTAGACGACTGTTGCTGTCCATGGGACGTGTGATACAACCACGGGGCGAAAAGCAAACACACACGTGTGTGACATCATTGTAATATCTCATTTTAGTGAGGTAAACTTTTCAAGCTTTTATTTTTTGGCCTTTCCAAAAGACGTGCCACTATATGTACCACGAAAGAGATTGGGAATTGCCCCATAACAGCACGATCCTAAAGTCTCTGCAATCTAACATATTCCCGTGAATTTCCCAAAATAAGTTAGTTGTCTATTTTTCAAAACTTTCCTTAATTGACAAAGAATTTATAAGATCAGAATCTAAACAATAGACCATCCACATATCCCTCACATGTCAATCTCCATGGAGAGTTACATGCATTGGGATTATTAGAAAGATTACAGTCCATCATAGAATTTAAGAACATTAAATAAAGACAGTTATTGAAATGGTGTTATTCAATCAATTTAGTGTGATTCAAGAGACCTCAGTCCAGAATTAGAAAGTTGACTCATGATTGAACAGTAGGAATGCCGTGCCTAGCTGTGGGTGAACAGGTCCATTAATTATCTCTGGGGTCCACCATACGAAGCATTCAATCTATCAACGTGGACAAATTTATCAAAATCATCTTAACAAGAGGGCTGTCTTGATTTACAAGTCAATTTGGATAAGGAAGTATCCTGTTAACTCGATGTTTCGCGACGGCTGGATGGACAGCTTGATTCTGGTTATGTTGAACATGGCTTCATGACAGAATGCCAACATTTTGCCTGGGGAAAACTCTCGGCGTCGGGTGGGATTAAAAAATATTCGTGATTACAAGGTGCATTTTTAGCTCGACAATAGCGTGATTCAAACACATTCCTTCTGTGTAAGTATTTTTGACAAGTGGCATTGAACTGATATAGTTCGTTCCTTGCTTGCAACCATCGCTTCTAATGATCAGCTAATTCATGAGTTCCGACTTGGACTTGATTCAAGTCGCTTGCTGACGCAAGTTCCTCATCCCGTGATTTCTTTTATCACGCTCACCAGAGCGGTATACCAAAGGTGGTGCGTGACCGATGCAAGTCAGACTGCTGTGAGACTCAGAATTTCACTTTTTTTTGGTTTGTAACTTATAGGTTTTTTTTGTTTAACAGAGAATCCACATCATGTAGAACAAACAGTCACTTGCACACCTATGGCAGTGTCCAAAATGGACACTGTTGTTTTACGGCTATGGCTATTCACAATTCAAAGTGCAAAATGATAAGTCATAGCCACACACACACATTCCGACATCTCCCATATTTTATTAGAAAGCAGCAACCCTCGCTCATCAGAGCTTGCATGCATGGCAAACTCTTCAGTGGAGGGACTCGAGGGAGTTATTCGTTTCGTAAAACGTGACAACCAATTAAATCATGCAGGGTAGTGCAGACACATGCAGCCCAGAATGTCTAAAATTCTTACCAGTGCATCGCACCCCATCCCCACTATAACCAATGGGACAGGGTCCGCAACGGTACAGTTTGATGGGATCGTCCGACGTGAGGTCAATGGAGTCGAGGTTGAGCCTGATATCGGTACAGACGACCCCGCGGAAACAGGGTCTGTCTGCGCATGAGCGGCGCTCTGGGTTTGGAGGTGGGTTATGGGTATCATGATGATGAGTTTATAATGTTCAAAATGAAAAAAAGTAAGATTTGAAGTGGTTAATTACGATATCCTACTCTCAATGGAGGGCGCCCTCTCGCATTTCCAGCCAGGCATTGGCAGGCAAAATTGTCTGTACTCTTTACAACTTATCCTGCTACATTATATCATGGGCAATATACTGAAAATATATTTAAAAAAATTAATGGTTGGCGTATGCTTAAATACTTGCATCACAGTTTGACATGAGAGAAAATGCCGCCTGTCAGCTGACAGACTGACGTGAATAGAGTCTGCCTCTGCTAGACTTAAAACGGTAGAGGGCGTCCAGATACTTTTAATTGGTTTAAAAAACACAAGGACATGGAATCATTCAGGATTTTTTGCGAACATTACAATAATTATTTGTATAACCTATGTCTACAAAGTTCAAATTTCAAATGACGATTAATGATGATTAATAAAGGCACACAATGGTATCAAATTATTTGAAATATGACTATGTACTGATACATACAAACGTGATGGGTTATGACTTTATATGAGATGACAAATGACTGAGAAACAGCTACCGGGTTTTCTGTTTGTTTTGGTGGCTGTAAAAGGCAATCAGACATTACAAAGAAATGATGTTTGTGAGTACATTTTGCGACACCAAACTACTTCCAAAGAGATCTATTTTGTGATGTCTGGTGTCCATTTAGAGCCACCATATATAGTGTGCTCAAGTGGTGACTTACCGACAACAAGACACGTCTGACCATCGCCGACGTAGCCTTCGTTGCAGACGCACTTTGCGATGGCTCCAGTCTCATCACAGTAAGCGTTCTGGTCACAGAGCAGACCTTGGGCAACACACTGATTGCGTTCTGACGAACAATCACAATATATTTAGTCAACAATATATAACAATGCGAATGAAAAGCCAGATAAATAGACTCAAAGTCCCACAATCTTTGGAGATTGTGACACAAAACAACATGATGGTAGTTTTAACTCAAGAAGTTCTTTCTTGTAGGCGAAAAAAGGTTGTGTACAACACAGTACTTCACGAATTCGGCACATTCTATTCAAGCAAAGCCCCGGAAGCGATTGACATTTTCTTTTGCTTTGCAGGTCCAGAAAATGAATCCATGTAAATCACGGGTAGTTTTAGTTGTAAACACGTGAATTGGATTCAGTGGTTTTTAATGTTAGCTGGTGTTGATATTTCTTTACCCGTTTCATTTCAAACATGGCGGCATACCTTTGCAGATTAGACGACGGTTGATGAGTTGGAAGGCAAAACCCTCCTTGCACATGCACATGTAGTTACCGTACGTGTTGCGACACCGCTGGTCAGATGGACACTTGACCAGACCTTCTGCACACTCGTCAATATCTGACAGACAAAATAAGGAATAATTTTATTTAAGGCCAGTCTATAAACAGAGTTAGCGCGGACTGTGAAATGTTAAAATTATCTTCTTTTTTCTTCAGTCTACCAATGCAAAAAATACCCGTTATGCGACAAGACTTTTTGCTGTTTGCATTAATATGCTCGGGGAGTGGTTGCTATTAAAATTAATTTTGCATTTCTCAATTTCAACTGATTATTACAGGTTAATCTTTTAGATATCCTAATCAATATTTTTGTTCAAATGGCATTATGACAAACTTTGGTCAACCGAAGAATAAATTATCTGTTTGAACATTGTCGCATTAAGCTCCACCCACGCTGCAGGACAATTATAAAATTTTTCAACGAAATTGGTTCAAAAACAAATCTAATGGAACTCAGGTGCGGATAATGTCAAAAATGGCCTATTAAAAATGTTCAAGTAGATCCTTGCGATTTATGCTATGGAGGACATCAATCAAATGCGGGAGGTGGAAACCGAAAGGCGTACATTTCGACCTGCGAACCTATCTCACCTAGCGCGGGTCTTCACTATGCTGACATTAAGAACAGGAATGCTGCGCATATTTCTTATGAGAAGTACATGACGAATGTTCACACGCGGTTTGCTGATGTACATTGTGCAGAGTGACATCGTCTGCTGTGGTTTCTGCCCGCGAACTTCTACAGCAATTATTTCTACATTTCGCCTGGGATTTGGATTGCGGTTAAACTGTTCAATAGTGCTCCCAGGAGCGTATTAGCGCTACGCCTTATAGACAAAAAAAAGTTCAAAGTGTCTTTCCTTCGCCGACAGATGCCCGGATGTATCCTTTGGGGCCGCCGCCGTTCTAGGTTAAGCACGTCTTGAGCAATTAGATCATCGTTCAAAAATAGCAGAGGGCAAGATTAAATGTGTGATGAGATATCATTTGGGCAAAGATAAAATCTTTGTATTTCTACCTACAGTGGGCTTGTTCGTGCATGTACGTTGATTGCACAAAATAAAAGGGCTCTCTTATCGGCACTTTAATGCGTATGCTAATACATGTATAACCATTTTCTCTTCCTCTCAGAACGACACCCTGCTTAAAGTAGCCAGAGCCGGTGTTAACAATGTTTCCTGTAACTCTGTCTGGTCATCGACGATTTGAAACACCGAATGTTGTTTATCCTTTTACATCAATAATGTTGTCATCATTGATGCATGCACTATAGAGGTCTGATGGTAAAGGAGTGTGCAACAAGGAACGAATGCCAAGCAATTAGATACATTGAAACGTTCTAGAACCAGCTCAGACTGAAACAACGAAAGCAAAAGCACCTTGCTCAGGAACAAAAAAAACGACTACCTCGTGGTAGCTCTAACTGACTCGTCTCTACGGTTATAGGCTCATCTAACGAATGCATATTTGAAATATTTTAACACAGGTCCCACAAGACTCGTATGTATTTGGACTTCGGAGCCTCCAAGAGCCCCCCCCCCCCCCCACCCATCACACACCGTGGCCAGGCTCTGTCACCACCCTCCAAACCCTCCCAAGGCCTCCTCTTGTAACTAATTGACTCATGCTCCCAACGGAAGTAATTTACTAGCTAATTTCCACTTACTTAAACGTGCCTCCTGTGATTGAGAGCCCTGGCTGTTGTTTTAAAGGCCTTTTTTTCAGGTCACAAGCAAAAGTACGCGTTCTTTGAAAAGGTGTATGCGTGTAGCTCCTTGCACTTTTTTTTTGTTATGCAAAAACCGGAGCAGAAGTCAAGTACACGACCCTCCTTCCTCTTGCAATACGGAAACCAACAATTAGAACGCAGCTACGTGCACATCCTGACCTTGCACAGGTCTGCTCTGCCAGATGCTATAGCCTTATCAGGTATTTTCTTATTCTGTAGATTGAAGAGATCTTAGAGATCTGTATTGTTACTTTATCCAACACATCGTAAACGCCATTAGATAGACTGGTTGGTTGACTTTGAGGATCTATAGGCAAAGATGGTGACATTACCTTCACAGTGGAATCCGTTTGCTGAGACCTTCAAACCGTCAGGGCAGAGACACCTGAAGTTGTAGCCGACCTGCTCGCATCCATAGGCGCATCTATCTGGGTGACACCTGTAATCCACTTTGGCAATAAATACGAACAGGGAGGAGATAAGTCATTCACAATACACGTCTTGACTTGGAAGAGCTTAGCCATTAGGTGAGAACAGAGTTTCTCATAGTAGTCAGTGACGGCATCCAAATGAGATGTATATGACCAACATGTGATCAGCAGGGCCTATCCCATCCAAAATACATCCTTCCTAACCCCTTTCACTTTTTAAACCATGTTTAGGAAACTATAAGACATCAAACAAAACAGACATCCCGAATAAGCAACTACAAAAAACATATGATTAATGCAAAATCTTTAAAGTGTAATTATATTAATCGGTTGAACAGTCCTCGGATCTTGAAGACAGGACCACAGCAAGAAAACCAATGCTTCATACAATAAAAACAACACATTTCACATTCCGCGTCAAGATGGACAATAATCTTATTATTTTTTTTAAATTATGTTAATGAACGATGCCGAAGGCGACCATTTTTAAAAACTTACGGTGACACGTGACCTTATCCTCAAGCAGCACGTGACCTGTCGGGCAAAAACAGCGGAAACTGCCGATGCCGTTCACACATCTGTGCGAGCAGGGTTTGGTACTACACTCATTAAAATCTAAATGCACACAAATAAAACGATAACAATGCTATGTCACACTTAAAATGGTCCTTAGTACCAAGAATCAATATTTGGCCGGACTTGTTATTGCAGATTCAGATGAGTACGTAAGGCAGTAGCGGGGTATGTTAAGCGGAGCACTGGTTGCATTTGGAAGTGGCAAATGCCGACATAAAATACCTTTAAATGTCAAGTGTTGGTAAACACTTTCTGCGTTTATCCTCATACAACATGCACCTACAGTTTACTCAACACTTCAACCTTCGAGGGCAACCTTACGTCATAAATGTCACCAGAAAGGTTTTCAGCTTGAAACTAAATGCATGTATACTAAATGCATGAAATTAACTTCTCTTGAGTAATGACTGGGTGAAGAACCCATGTTATCCTCGCAAAGTTTCACTCATTAATACTGTTCTGGTACAAATACTTGATAGAAAGGTGAATTGGATCCATAAGTGTGTGAATACATGACTCAGTAGTTACCTCGATCGCATGTCGCGCCTGTGTAACCCTTATCACACTGGCAGCGGTTTGGCCCAACACATTTACCATGGTTGCATCCATCTTCACAGATTGCTGTTGAAATAACAAACATAACACACAAATGTTAGCTTTATAAAATGATAAAGATAAAAGTTAATGTGAGTGCATTTAGTGTGTAAACTGCCCCCCCCCAGACCTTTGCTTACCAGGGTATAGTGCCTAGGGAATATTTAGGGAGCATACAGAATTGAGGTAAACATTGCCTGTCCAGTTAAACACAGATTTTCACCTTGGTAAAAACAGCACCATACAAGAACCAATGCCTGGTATTATGTTATTTAATGCTAAACTCAGCAACTTTGCTCATCTTCTTTATATTTCTACGAAACCCTGGCAACGTATATTTATTAGTTTGCCACATTTATAACACATGACGGAGGCTTCGATTCCAGAGTTGAAGGTTTCGGAAGTACGGTGTATTCCAGGTCGGAGCACGAGCATTATACGCAGTCAGTTTGAACTCCTGGATTAACCCTGTCGATGGATTGACCACAGAGGTGCCTTCCCAAGCTCACCGCGCCCCCTTCCCCCTGCTAAACCAATTAAAGCGGCTGATTCTTGTGAACTTATCACCTTACCTCGTTTTTGCACATGCTCAGTCCATTTCAACATCCACTGTGTTTTCTATGTGGATTCAGCAATTTTTCTTCCACTTTTTTGAGGTATATACAGAAACGCCAATACGTTTTTAACGAACTACGGGCACCCAGGTTAATGCATTGTATATTTCCTTTCATTCATGGTGATACTACTTACATTCCCGGCTGAGGCCAAACATTGATCTTATATGTTCTTTCCCCATTCTCTCTTCCTTTTTTTCTGTGCCCTCCCATTTTAAACTTCAGCGACTTCGGGGAGACCATTATATGTGCACACTGATCGGTTTACTCAGAACATCAACGTATCTGTCTATTGAATTGTGAGGTTTAGACTCACTTCATCCGCGCTATTAGGCATCATGGCCTTATTTCCAGCAGCAACAAGTGCAATCAACAGTAAGGAAGTCGGAAGCTCCAATAAAAGTCACCGAAATAACATCCTCGAGATCACCTACCAGAAAGCCGTTATTGCTTCAGAACATGGAAGTCTCATTAGAGTCAGGTGTCGTACATGCGAGAGATTTCAGGGGAACATTGATGAGAAACATGACTGGGGGCTGACACATGGGAATCATGTCCTGGAAATTATTCGTCACTTGAACCGTGAAATCCAGACGATTGCTGATCCGGTCCACTTCCCGCCCAGTCTCGTCCGGGTCTTTTGTGGCGATGATGATCACTATAACCCCTTATTATTATTGAGACTGACATCCAGGCGAAAACACTTCCGAGAGATCTATGTATGACATTCGTTGTAATAAACCTCGGATATTGCACTAAAGTTGCTGGGATATTATCAGACAAGTGCAGAAATAAGCTTACCTCCCTCATCCAACCCAACTGAAAATCTTGAAATTGGCGGACCCAAAAAATGTGCACGGAATCATTAGAACCGAAAGAATGATTTATAAAAACTGCTCAACAATTTCGAAAGAACCCATTCGTTTTCAAGTACAAAATTAAGGTTGCCAGTGTTCAGTAATCCACTATTCCCGTCTGATATCTAACGTTCGACAGGTGTTTCAATTCAGTAGATAGATATCACACGGTGTAAACTGAACACCGCACTTTTTGCAGTAAAGATGACGAGAAAAATAGAAATTGTTTGTTTCTCAAAGATCAAAACGGGTGCTGAGGGATTTCAGCGTAACGAGGTGCGGCAACCAAAGTAGAGAAGTTAAAATTAAAATCAAAGTTTCAGAATAGATTTGATATTCTTTTTCGATCTTTCGCAAGCACGTAACTTGTTTACCTCTTTAGGCTAATCAAATCGCCCTTGAACTAGCCTCTGGCTTCAATTTGTTTGACACCGAATTCACCAATATTTCTACAATCTGTGATCTCCTCGTATTCATAAACAGACAAAGATACGCATTTTGGTAGAGAGCAGTTGGGATGGCATAGAGAAACAATATAGCGTCGATCCCCCGGTTGTATCAGTCACTGAAACCGTGAACCTGTGCCGATGGTCAACAATTCAAAAATGTGTAGGACTTATACTGAGGAATATTGTCAACCAAACTAATAACGCTTCTTTCCCTGGTAGGCCTAATGCCAAAACCGATGAGATATGTTGGCTTAAATTTCAGACGTCTGCGGCAGAATCAAATGTGGAAGCCGTTAATTGTCTCAATCGTCTCTCGAGAACTATTGGTGGGCGAATTGTTTTCCTTGGAAGTAAACTCGAAACCAACAACTAAACTCCTTCAGTGTAAGCGCGTAAAAGATCTGGTTCCCTATTAACGGGTCATGTTATCCCGATATCAACATGATTATTCATGATAAAGCGCAGCAGGTTCCACTCTACCTGCTAAAGATAGACAGGCGGTCTAGACTGCGGGGGAACTTGTTAAGGAAACGTAGTGGCATTTGTCACCCCTTCCCCTCCCGTATGATGGACCCAGTGTGCCTCCAAAATGTATCTGGTAGAGGATACCGCGGTTGTGTATAATTACTCTAGGAAGTGAAGCCGGGCGGTCATGGGCGCTGACGGTCAGGTAATGTCTAGCCAGTAAATATAATGAGGATACCGCAGAAAAGGGGAAGCTCTTCTGATTTCAACATCTCAGACGCTAATTTGTCATGATTTGGTAACACAGAAAATATCTTACATCTCTAAGGTTTACCGAGACTTTTTGACACTGATTATACCCTGCAAAGTCTATTTTATCTTATTCCAACCGATTTGTAATGAAACGCAAGCAGAGAAGATAAAATAAAAACACAAAACTACTAGGTGATGGGAGGCCTTCTCTCTGCTGAAATAGACAAAAGATACAAAACCGACATGGCGCTTTGGAACAGATAGGCCTACACTATTTTTTATTGAAAAAAAAACGGTCTAAATCGTGTCACTATAATATGTCTGCAGTATTTCACTTCTAATTATCAATTCACTTCGAAGCATATAGAACTTGTTCTTCACTTTGGTGAAAGCAAAGGACTGCCTTAATAAGCCTTTTTAGATGGGAGATGGAAAAGGGGTCCACTTATCTGATCTCACAAAGTCAAGGTCAAGAACGGACTTTTTGCCCTTTTAAATTTATTTGACAATCGTAAAAACCCATATCGTATTCCACACTAGTAAACCCATCCACCACATGGCAAACTCGTGATGAATCGAGGTCAGTGAGTTTGACTTGACGGTTTGGGTGCTCAACACACTTGAGTTTATGTGAGCCTCCTTAAAAACAGGTCCTGAAAAAACATATCAGAATTTTGTTTTGTCATGCCGCACGCGATAGAGCTTCCTGTACGACACTTTAGTGGTTGATGGCAAGGACTGAGCTGTGATCGCAAACTTATTAGCTTCTGATTAAAATAACACGAACTTTTCAACGGGGGAAGAGAAACATGCTTCCTACACCGTGCTCTTTAATTTTCACCCTATAACGTAGAAGGTTCCTCAATTGAAAAAGGGGAAACAAAAATTTACACTTGCTATCCCGATACAAACAACTCATTGTAACCCCGGATCTTTCATTTATTACGGGTAATGTTTCGTTGCCATTCTTCAAAATTCCAACTATATATACCCTCTATTAATTTGAAATCCCCGCCCCTTGAATAAATGTCATTGATCATGTTGATATGCGGTTCCGATCCGTAGAAACATGTTTGTGATTAACAAAGTCTGGTGCCTTGCCTTCGACACTTGAGGTCCGTTTTGAATCGGCCCACACATGAACGCAACCACGATGGCTCTGTGAGCCCTCAGTCTACAATCCTGGCCAAATCTCGCTGGGCCCCAACCCCCTGTCAGTGTTGTCTCTCATTGCGCGGTGTGTGCTCCATCAGCTGGAGAGAACAACATTGACCGGGGGAGCGGGGGAGTGGGTGACCGTGAAAGGCTAAGGTTATTTCCAAGTGTCCCAACCATTTTGGCCGGGATTGTAGCTCCCAGTCTCTTTGGCAATAGGCCCTGATTAGGTTGTTGTTCACTTGAACCGTGACCGTTGGCCTGAACTTCTTGACCCACCCAGGGATGACCGCAGGACCCTTCTATTTTCGGACAGCGGGATCCTTGGGCTTAATTATCACAATTACAGCCAAGTTTCCAAATATAAAATGGTTCGACTCACGTGCACATTCCGCTCCGTGGTACCTCCATCCGTAGCAACACTCCCTTCGACGGTACTCTCCGTATCTACAGAACGCGACCCTGCTTTGGATTGGATAACGATGCCTCCAATACTGCAATTGATACCGGGCCCGTAAGGCACCGATGTCGGCACTGAAGTGGGAAACAAAAATGTAACACTTTATTAGGAAATGTGATTTTTGTTCCAACAATTTTATTTAGAACCTGTGTTGTGACACTGCGATGGTCTTAATTACTTGTAAAGTTTGGTTTTCTTTCTCTTTCCCACTTTGTTTCACCTAACTTTGTGCAAATACCACCTTTGATCAGAAAGTCTTAGACGGCGGAAGCGGAGGGGAGGGGTTGCTCGCCAACTTTTGGATACCTGCTACCGAACAGACATAATAGTGACCCCACCGCAATTGGAGAACAGACATAATAGTGACCCCACCGCAATTGGAGAAACGTTCCACCACTGAAGTCCTTGTTGTGAAATATTGATGAAATTGACATAAATTGGCCAATTTTGTTACACAATTTTTAATCTGGCAAGCGATGACTTAGACAATCCGCTCCGTTCACAAGTACCCCCTCACCGGCAAAGGAAGTACAGTTGGGGGTAACCGACCGACGCCATCTTGCCTGACTTCAATTTTGCCGCAACGCGCGCGCGGCCGTACCACTGCGTGTACAGTCGAGTCTCGTTATCACAAACTCGTTCGGACCTAGCCAAATTGTTTGTTATATCATAATTTTGTATTAAAAGGAACATCAGTCCCATTCATTGTGCACATAAATGCACAGTCGGGACCAAGGCTTTATATTTGTTATAACCAGAATTTTGTATTAACAGAGTTTGTACTAACGAGAGTCGACTGTACATAAGTACAAATCCCCTGGTGTATGTGCGTCACACACAAGGAACGGTGCGCGTCAACTTCCAGCTAAATGTCCAGCCCATGGGACGTCGTTGCTAGGTAAAAGGGCGCCCTCTTTTGTTGGCGCACGGAGCTCATAGGCAGACAACCATTAACTTGTCCGGTTGCAGCCTCGCTTTATAGGGCGCTAATATCTGCAATAAAAGGGTGTTAAATGTACAACGATGGCCAAGGTGTTGTTACTCTGGATCCAAATCAAATATGTGTTAATAACCAATAGTGTACAACTTTTTCAAAGTGGGTGTGGAGGGTTTTGCATATTTGTAAGTGGTGACATCGATTACTAGTATGGGACAACCATCACCAACAGCCAGTTATTTTGTGTAACGGAATCAAAACATCACCAATTTAAGTCCGCTATACGAAAAGAAAATAATCTAGGAGTTAATTATACTACTATACTTTGTCTGAGAATGACACTGTGCATCAAGTCTCCGCCATGAGTGCATCTCTCTGCCATACACAAATAACAATTATTACATGAACAACAAAACCACAACCAAAAATTAAAAAAGAGGTGGGCGCGGCCTCGGCGTTTCCTGATTCATCCGTTTGTATAATCGTCTAGAGTTTTCATGAACCTTTTCCAATCTTGCAAAACTTAATTTGTCCCCAATTCATTTCGATGGTGCTATTCCCAAGATATTCCCAATGCCACTCCTACAATCATAACAGCAATAATATGTGATTCTCAGATTTCCGCTGATAAATTCTAGACAGGTGATTATCTTGTTTTCTAAACCCTGGGATTTGCGTCCTGGTTCCCAAGTGAATCACCGGATTATCTAGGCACCTAGTGGTGTGGCTCATCATCACGTACGTCATGATAGACTGAGTTTCTTTTTGAAATAAGAAAAGGTCGATTCGACTTGAGTTCAAACACAAGCCAAAGTTTGGCGCGAAACAAAAAATATCAGAACCAATATCACAAGCTGCATGATGAGTACAAGTGCAATCCATCTTTAAATAATGTGCGAATCAGTATTATTATTAGTACATTGTATTATTTTTAGAAATTCCTTCTTTGGGCACAAATGTGTTGATTTGGTCAGTATTGGAGTTCAAATCAAATTAGTGTCTTGTTATTCAAATAGTTAACAGAGTTAACACACAGCGGCACGATGTTATTGTTAGATGTGCATCTATACGTCAGTGAACACTGAACACAACACGGTGGGAAATGGTGGGAATTGTACTCAACCTTTCATCTACTCCTGTAATTTCAACTGCCGCGTCAGCTGGGACAGGTGAATGATCGCTGTTTACACAAGATTAATACATCGGGTAAATGTTAATGTCATTCATCAAAACAGCCTTGCATTTGCGTCAGTTGTATATGTAGGCCTTCATGCAAAGTTAAATATGGCGATGATAAATTTAACGCAAAAGTTAAGTTTGCAGGCACGGGGATGCAAACATTTAAACAACGGTAAACACTTAATGGTAACATTTTTCATGCATATAACAGACAAATACCCCACACATGGCTATACAAACGTGATAAGGCAAACTTTAATACGAACCTTAATTTACCTCATCTCAATTAAAAAACCTGTCGAGGTTTCACATGTCTTTTTCTGACATGTGATTGTAGAATCTTAGTTTTATATGACAACTGCAGCTTGCACGTGGCAAGTTCACATTTTGAATTTCCCGCACTGAATGTTGATTCTACATGACTTGCATTCGGGCATACAAGCTTACGCCATATAATATACAGCAAAAAATTTGACAAATAAGTACAACGACAAAAAACAACGACAAATAAGTACAATGTGGCGCCCTAATTTGATTCAGGTCCGTTGTGAACAGTATAGTTTTATGAATATGATTACTTTGCGACCAACGTTCAGATTTTTATCACGTTAGAACACAGTTCAACAAATACTGTGGCCCTATATCAAAGGACGAAACTGGGCTATGCAACATGTATTTCAAACAAAATCTCAAGTATGACCCCGAGAATGACTATGATAAAAGTGAAGGAAATTAAGGCGCAAGTGATTGATCAAAATCGAAGAACTTCCATGGTGGAGTTCTGTCGTCATGAACAGCTGTCCAGAAAAAAAAATAACCAAAGAAAAATATCAGCAGAAGTCGCTATGCGTCATCATTGGACACCCATCGTGAATCACGCTGCAAATGCCCACTGATGACTTGCAAGGAGATTAGCGCATATGTGATCTTATAAATCCTGAGAAATAAATATTGGGGGATTTATCGACGACATACCTTTCCCCTTGATTTGTGGTATTAATTGTAAAGACGAACCAGAGTCCCCAAAGCTGGGCAATAAATATTTAACTGTCAGCTATATGAAGTATATACGTTTTGTGTTCTTTTTGCCCTGCTTGTGTTGAGCTCACTGGACACTTGTTTCACAGTAGTTCGGGCCGACTCAAAACTCACCAAACCACATACATGTATTAGCAGTTGGTGTTTGTACACTTGTTGCTTTGGTTTTGGGGCTTCTCGGGCCAACTCAAAACCCACACAACAGTAGATGTGTATAAGTTTGCTTTGGTTTTGGGAGCATGCATACGGAAGTCCAGATGGGACATACAATTAGCAGCCGCGCCTGCATGATGTCCCTCACTACACGGCTGGATAAAAATGCATCAACGATTGAAACAAGCAATGCCAATTACGACGAACATTTTGATACAGTCAGAAACTTATTTGAGTCACATGCAAGTCACCTCAACATTGCCTAACCACTTCACGAGATACATTTTTTTTTAGATCCTTGAGAAGGAGGGTGCCAAACTATTCGTCTTGTTTGCAACAATAATAATGCATTCGGACCCAGAACGGTATGAGGTGACACTTTGTTACACTCCTTACTAATTGTATCTATTTCATCGTTTTTATTCCCATTTGTTTTTGTGTCTTTAAACAAACTTGCAGGGTTCGCCTCATTTTCAATCCAAAATGGCCGACCCATGAGCCAAATAATACGAACATGTGAATCAATCATTGCGCGAATGACTTTGTACGAGTTAATAAACCACCCATCCTACCAACCCTCCAAAAAAAGGGAAGTTTACCAAGCCACGGAGCTGTATATGTCATTTAAATGTTACCAGGGAAGAGTAAACGCTTGAGGATCCGTGAGCGAATAATCCATGGGCTTTTGACCGCACTAATCCATGAAACCCGGACCAAGTGTAAGTTAAATTCTAGCGATTTGTATTAGTTGGGTGCATAACTCGATTTTCTTTTGCGTGAGTGAGCCAGTGCGCTTGGAGCCCATCTATACCGTGTCATAGATGACATATTTGACATTTCCCGTCTGGCTAGCCACAGTCTCCTTCGAGCTATGATTCATTGTCACGTTCTTGACACTTTGCTCCTATCCTGCCCAACCTCCATAATCATAATGTAGTCCATAGTCATCTACGTGGCCTGCCCCTGCTTTGCTCCTTCGGTCCAAATATGTTTGGAAAATATTCAATTTTTCAAAATTCAAAAAGCTGAGCCTTAATATGGCTTCTTATTTGGCAAATCACTCATGCTGACTAATAAAACAAACAACCTCAATACCACTTGCTACAACTACAAACCACGGTGGCAGGATTATTAGGGAGGATTATTACTGATGAGAACATGTAACTTATGTAAACCAATTTCCAATTTGAATGTTTCATGGCGTCGAATCGTCTTTGCATTCGCTTCAAGTATAATCCAGACATTCTTATGAAGGAAATTATAATAGAAACTTGAAATATAGGGCTGGACACACCTGGGGCGTCAAACACGTGTGCAACCAAAGCCACGATGACACATCTCACGACAAATCTCTAAATCTCCTCACAATCCACCTCGGCGTATAACGTTGTCATGCTTATTTTCTTGTGCTTCCTGTGTTACCTCCTGCCTCGTACCCTGGACTCCCAGGACCCTCTAAACTTATACTTGATTTCAAGTCGGTAAATTATGATTTGTTCCGTCGACTCTGCCGGTTATCTATCAGCACGCCGCCGCTTTACATGCACAAAATGTGAATTGATTTGTGTTCACTATCGTCAGCGTTGAGTCGAAGATCTCGCAGTGAGTGGGAATGGTATAGGGAATGAACACTGGTATGCTGTACTATACACATGATTGTGCATACACGCTAGTCCATTCCGGACTTGAAACCAAGTCTACTCCAGACCCCTTCTCAACAGCTGTACACTTGTCGACTTTGCGCCAGCTTACAGAGGGAATTCCAGCTTCAGTGATGTGTCACAACATCGTCATGTTGAACGTAATTGGTGGCGAAATACCGAAAGTGAAGAATGATTTCTCATGGGCTAAGGGCGGGCCATCGGGCGGCGCACTTTAGTAACCCGTCAAATGTAACCATGACATCTCATTAATTTTGATCAAATCAGAATATATAGGCCTATACATGTATATGAAAGCCAGCATTGGGCACCTTATGTTACTACAGCCTGAGGGGTGTAGGGAGTCACCTGGATCAAAATGTTGCGCCAAAGTGAGGCTTGAGCAAGTCTAATTCACAAGTGATAGGCGGTGAGATAGGTCCAACTACAAAGAAGACATCGGGCTGGCCCTTTGGGACTTGCAAACATACTGACATTTCCCCATCCAACAACCTCTTGATCAAGAATGATGAAAGTAATATTGCGAATTAATATTGAATCGTGTAAATGTACCTATGACCTCGAGACGAGGGATTCATAAACGGATCGATCAGTTCTTGACTGTCTTACTTTAGTACATGTATTACACAACTCCACGTGATGGCGTTCTGCTTTCCGCTGTCCGCGGTGTGTAATCTTTATGATCGGGTATTCGACTGATTTGAATTGAAAGGTAGTGTCAATGCCTGGAGGATGTAAACCCACAAAAGTGAACAAGAGGACATACTTTTAGACGCTACGTGGGGTACCTTACCAAACAAAACAAGCAGGGTGAATGAACTAAACAATGGCCATCCTGCCTATCCAGTGACACAGGATGAGTTAAGCTTAATCAACCGAGGAAGAATGCCTTTGTCTGCTTTTGCCTGCCATAGTTAATTGAAAGTACAAGAACCCCATCTTAGTCGAGGTCGTGAGAAACTGAAAAAGAACAGAAGTTAATAAAAAGTATTCGACTCCGTAACGTCGGGACCTTTATCAACAGGAACAAAAAGTAAGGCATGATTCCGCACTGGCGCATATAGTATTAAAAGAGCCAAAGGCCATTCTTTCTCTTTCTATCAGTATGAAGAGGGATTCACGCGGTCAGTTGTCAGGACAGGAAGAAAACTGAGATGAATAAGCCATTTGTGAGTAACCCATACCCTTTGGGATTTAAATTTGAAAAACATCTGGTACACTGACTTGCTCAGAATGCTTGGCACATTTTTACATTGAATTCTCCAGACCAAAGACACTGTTGCTAATCACACGATTCGGGCAAGCTCTTGCATAGTTACTTAAGAGACGCTCAGCACTAATACATTGTTCACAATGGGTGAGAATGGCACAAAGACACCAGACCATGCCGGAGCTGGGGGTTGCTAGCATAAGGCTTGCCCCGAATCACGTGACATAGTAACAGTCTCTTTGGTCGGGAGAATGCAAAGTTAAAACGTGCAAAGCATTGGATTAAGTCAGCATTCCAGATTTTATTCAAATTTAACTCGCAAATGGCTTATTATGACAATTTGAATTTGTTTTTTGACAAGAACGCCATTTGTAGTTTATTGGCCTTCTGCAACATATATGTCGAGGATCTCTCCAAGAGAGATTTTAGGCTAGGTGGAACGAACATTTTGATAAACTCGATTAATTAATAAGTAAAGGTGATATCGCGGTGCTCGTCTGTGAATTTACTATGGGTGAACATCGTCACTGCTTTAGGCCGCATTATGCAACTTAGAAAATTATTTGATACTACCGATTTAGACACTTCAACAACCATCGCAAACTATCGTCAACCATCGCAAAGTCTGGTAACGTGTTGGTGCATGTGTGAAGCAGGCAGTTGGAGTTTGACAGAACGGATTAAAAAAAAATGACATCTCTTGAGTTATTGTTTGCAGATTGTAGGAAAGACCTCTGGATCTCTGAGAAGGCTGCGAATTTCCTCACAGAGTGACATCGATCATGTAGTCTCACTGGATTTCAAACAGATATTAAAAGCTTTGAAATCAATATCAGGGATTCGATAAACAGGAATCCGTATAGAAAGCAAGTTTGGCAAGAAATGAATATGTCTCAACCGCAGCGGAAAGTGAACCCTATACCGACGGCTTCATGCTACATTGCATCCAGACATGACTGGTCAGCAAAGGCGGCCTCAATCACGAACCACTGCGCCACAACTGGCTTCCGATTGGCTGAACGGCGTGTAGTTACTTCATACAGACGCACGTATCCATTCAGGAGTTATCACCCACTTTATCATCCGTATACTTAATGGCCAGCGACTTTTATATTTTTTTTATCGCATCCTGACAACAACACACATGTAAATATTAGCCACTCCATTCACAACTCCATGTTAAAATTGATGTTATCTTGGCCGTATCAAATCGTTGGTTGGTAACGGAGAGCAGTGACTATGAACAGGTGCATTGTTCCCCATTCAAAAATGGTTCATAAATTAGATGTCACCCTCAGTGAATCACGTTAATTTGACATTTTTGTCTCTAAATTTTGCATTGATCAATATTCAAACGTTCAAATGTCAGTCTGCATACTAATATCCAAGAAAAATGCATCCGGACATTCAAGTAAAATTCGTGTGTTGCATCGTACATTCAAATTACAATTTTGTGATAAACTTCAATGATCGGAAGAATTACATAACCAAAGAATACGTGTACATTTATATCACTGTTAAGTGCCGGTGCTTGATACACCACAGATATACAATCCACCAAATAAACTTTTAAGCCACACCCAGCAAGCGCGTCCTGTTTATTTGTGTTTGTATTATAGCCAGCGGGGCACACTGGCTTGCGACCAGTAGAGAACTTGTTGGAGGCATTCCATTGTGTAATAAATCATAACCTGTATGAATAACAAGTTGGAAAATGGTTTGATTGATAGTGGAGTTACAAGAACTATCTGGGTTGTCTTAGGAACGGTTCGAGAGCTGAGCCTGTTTACAAATCGCATGCAAAATGAAACGATGTTTTGTTGAATCTAGCATTAACCCTTGTGTATGTTGTATCAATAGGTTGCGTTGATGAGGATTGCAGGTTGCATATGTACCTTTGCTACTACCTTTGTTACTTGAGGGTGACTTATTTTTTGGTTGCGATGCCAGCACGTCTTGAAAGTATTTATTTATTTGAAGTGGGCTGTTGTGCAAATGCTCAAAGATCAACTTGAAAACCTCTGCATAATACTAGCTGAAAGAATGTTAATTCCAAATGTAGTAAGCATGTGCAGGCTAACGAAAACTTACGTGGTAAATTAAACTCCATTTTGAAATAACATGTACATATGTAAATCAATGACATTGTATGTTGAATTTTAAAGATGATTCTCAAGCCAGAATTTTCTTCAACCATGGAGGAGTTAATTCCTTCCTCCATGCTTCAACTTATTCCAATACTTTGGCAGGTCATAACATTATACATCGCCAACATTTTCTTGGCACAGTAAGATATGAAATGATATCACCAAAGGAAAAAAAACCCACAAAAACAAACGCCCCTCCTGTTAGACGCATTAGTGCCTGTAATCAAGTGCAAAGTAGCACCAAAAGCACTTCCGCGCCCTCCAAAGTCCAAATAGCTAGTCGTAAATAAAAATATCACCAGTGCAAGTATTATCGCCATAAAAGTGAGGGTACACTTGCCTGGGGGAATTTCGCTCAATCATTGAAATTAAGTGTCCGATGATGGACTCAAGTCCTGCAGTTTTTAATAAACGACTTTGGGCTGGTTTATCACCCCACTGCTAATCCTCACTAGCCACAGTGTGCTGGATTCTGACTGATTTTTCCTTACCATCTGTTGACACGGTTACAAGGCAGGTCCCAAAGGAATTCCTCAAGTAGCGAACATATGTGTGAGTTTATATAAAACTGACGGGCCCACTTCATCTCCGCCTAAAGGAAGTGAGGAACAAGCCAGGGCCATCCTATTACACTCGCCGGGGGAGTACATGTAGGCTGGTTTTTCCCCACTGGACTTGTTTGACAAGACGTAGGCAAGACCCCTAATTTCACCCACGACACATTAAGATCAATATTAGTGTTCTCCGCTTTGACATGTGACTGGCCTCATCACTTCTTCATCGGAAAATGCTGGTGCTGCCACTGAAATGCCCACAGAAGTTATTGTATTTGTAATGTAGGGTGCCCGTTTTGAATTAGCAGTTGTTTTAACTTCAATCATGATCATGGGCCACCATTACCGTATATAAAACAAAATACTTCGAAAGAAACAGGGAAATATATTTCAACTCACCCTTGGCATAGACATGCGAACAATCCCACACTCAGCAGGTAAATAGAAACATGCATCTCGCTGGTTTGCAGTATACTTCTGTCTCAATTGTCTGATTGTTAAAGTCAGTAACTTCACTGCTCCCCTTTTGCGGGCGTGACAGCTTCTTCCAGCGCTTTGCAGGAAGACGCAAATAATGCCAAGAATGTTGCCAAGAGCTCTAATCCAACAATCCTAATTGTCGCTTCAGTGTAGTGGACCGTGTCTTTATTCGAGTTAGCTATAAGATGTATCGAACGGCAAGTCATTAGTTGTTGCCACTCCGCCGTCTAAGGAGAAACGAAAGCGTTAGGAGAGTTTATCGACATCTATGGTCACGTCGATTACAGAGCGATTTTCTCTTGCGATTGACTTCTTGAATGCAGTCCACCACGCTCCAGTTGCCTCCACTTGTGTTTTGTGACAATGGACCAGCTCTCCCAAAACGTCTCTTTGTTCAGCGCCTTAATTCCAGCTGGCTTATATAGTAATCCCGCGTCCTTGCTTAAGTTGCAATTACTGGATTGGCTGCTGTTTAAAAGAAACAAAGATACTGACGAACTTTTGGCGTTTCCCTCGCAGGGTTCGATAAGGCCTACAATTTGAACTATAGTGATAGCCGCTCAGTTTGCGATCCGGCGATAATATATGTACAGGCATGCGTCCTCACCCAGCCAGAGTGACTTGGAGACTGACGAGTTGATCAGGAGTTGTATCCGGTCGGTCGGTGGGTTGGCGCACTGGATGGACTCCAAGCCGCGCACGTCAGTTCATTAACCAATGCCTGCACGTGTTCCAACCCCCGTGTCATTCCACACAGCACCCTTCAGAATTCATTACACGTGATTCGTATGCAAGAGCACTGTGTTTAGGAATGTTCAACTATTGTATGGAGCCAACTGATATACATGTATAACGAACTTAAACGCAGGTCGTAACATTTTGTAATGAAACTAAAACCAGCAGTGGTCGTAAAATTGAATCTGTTTTGCCGTGTTTTTTTTTGTTTATTGTAGGACCTGCCTGAGATACGAATCCATTGGTGACAATCGACTATCACATTTCTGCGGTGAAAAAAAAAAGCTTCCAACGCGCTACTTCCTCTTAAAGTTTGATAATTACAAATAGTTTATTGATTAAAGAGATTGACATGGCAGCCCAGGGGCTGAATTACAACAAAATTTACATATATTAAAAACATAAACATTAAAAAGACTAGTAATAAACAAGGAATATTCAACCAAAAAAAATAAAATAAATACACACTTGCAAGTAGACAAGAGATAAAAGAGAGACAAGATAAAACAAAACGTAGACAAGACAAAAGACAGGACAGGACAATACAGGACTAGACTAGACATCCAAGTACTAATTAACAATCAGCAAAATTTACAACAAAAACCTGCTTAAAAAAGTTATTAAAAGAAATATCTTTAAAAAACACGCCAATTTAAGAAAATATATATGCACCATTGAAAACAAAAGTTAGCATCAAACAAGTCAAAGTCAAGACAAGACAAGACTAGACGTCAGCACGAGTCCTGTTTATATGTCCTGAACTAAAGAACGAAGACGATGAAACATTTGATTGATTTTCATGTAATTTATTTATAAGTAATGTTCACGCCCCAATCAGACAACACCTCATTATGTTCTGAATTAGAATACATTCATTAATTAAATATAACAATAATCACCTCAAGTTCGTAACATGTATAAAGGCTCGGAGTAGCGAGATTCAGAGAATACTTTACCTACAACATCCCTTTATCACAAGTTCGGGGATTAATGCAATTCATCCATTTCACCCCTGTCCCATTATATTTCAAGCTGTCAGAATCTATTTCAATAATCTTTTTGATTGAGCCACACATGTATTATATTCTATCGATATTTATTTGAGAATCATGAACCCGCCACTCTCTTTCTGAATGCTGTATGGCGAAGGGGCTCACATGCTCATGGTTTGAACTCGATCTGTCCTTGCAGACAGGAGAGTGACTCATGATGACGTCACGGGTATCCTCCCTCCTTCTTGATTCGTCTGATGAGACATCGTCTAGCCGAAGACGAGTTCTAGGTCTTGTGTCCCCGGACTGACTTTGTGTACTGCTGCTCTCAGCCAGGTCAGACCGTGAACTTTCAAAGCTGGAAAGTTTAAATGATCTGCTTTCGATCTTCAAGTGACAACTGGTTTTATGAATAAGATGTGTTCTTCTGGGTGTGGGCGGGGGACATTTGGATACGATCAAGGATTTTTGCTGCAAGTGAGGCAGGTTAGACCGTCCTCTATCGTCATACCACTTCGTCTTCATCATTGTCATTGTCATAATGTCGTTTAGCGTCACCGTTGTTCTCGACAGCGCTGATATTTTCGTCCTGTGTCGTCTATAATCGCCATGACTGAATTCTCGGCCACAGTGACGTTACTGGAGAGGGGGCACGTGGCGTGACTATGGGGTGGGGGTGGGGGCGCACATTACTCCTCCAGCGGAGGTCCATCCCCCAGGTTGCCCCCATTTGAAATCTTGAATTGCACACAAACAATATATCAGTTGCCTTCAGTGACCCCTTGAAAAACTGGTGTACCTTCAAGTGCCCCCTAGAAGTTTACCCCTATATACGCCGCTGCTCTGCCATCGTCGTCGCCATCAACACAATCATCACCACTGTCACCCCATCTTTACCATCCCTACCATTGTAACCAGCATCATTATCTCTCAACCTTCAAGCACATCACCATCACCATCACAGTGGAGGATCCAAGGGGGCGGTTGGGTCGGCTAACCCCGCATGTTAATTATTTACATAATAGAAAAAATCCCAAATTGTCCTATGTCCCTTAATAACGTCATCGCCAAATAATGCAAGTATCGATTCATTGTTTCAGGCCTTTGTTTTTATGCGTTGACTGCAGACTGCAAGTGCAACGTCTTATTCCCCAAATTAAAATTATAAACTTAAACACCCCAGCAATCCCCTTTCACCATCTTTATCCTGTGCATGTACATCACCTTAATTAACACCTCCATTTCTAATTCTCTCCAGACACTTCTCGCCTATTATCTCCGACATTTCCTTCTTTCATTTTCTTATCATTATTCAGTGATAGCTTCATCACATGGCGGATGAGTTTACCACACCGTTTTGCATTTCCTGATTCCCGTAGACTGTTATTTTTGGGTGATAAACAAGTTGCATTATTTTTAAGTCGTGCCTGTGGTAAGCCACAGATACCATGATGACGTCAGTAAGAAAGATTTTACCATCTTTTCTCCTTTTTGAGGCCCGGACCGGAAACCGCTTGAAAACAGCATAGGCATATGTCATTGCAATCGTGTTTACTCAGAAAAAATAGTAATGTTCACCACATGTTTTTGAACAACAAATAAACAACACAGAAGTAAACTGTCTGTACAAGCATGCCAGTTAAAATATAGTCAGACTTGAAGATTGACAGTGTGGCATTTATCAATCATATAGAAAAGAAACGCAATATTTGAGTCATTAAAATAAGAATGCTTTATTATCTTTACCTTTCCCGAGTTTCGAAATCAAAACTAAAACTTTTTAACTCGAAACATTATTGCTGCAAGGATACTATTTCACCAATCAACTGCTCGAAAAAAAAAACATTCTCGACTCCAAACTCTCACGTTTCGCCAACTTGAAATGTCACTTTTGTCACTTTTGCCTTTTGCAAACCAGAAATCAACCTCTTTTGTTTTTGTCGCCGCAGGTGTCACCCATCAGTAAGCAGGTGGTAGGGTCCAGGGTCGACACCTGGCAATCAACTGTAAATTCTCCAATTAGAGCAGAGTATTAATAATTGCCTTGTTTATAATTCAATTTCGAAGGTCGTTATTAACACCTCCAGTATTTCGTTGGGTGGCTGCAAGTTCTGTGTCAAGAAAATGCGACTGCATAAAGCCTTAAAATAAATTATTTTACAATTTGCTTCCCACGCAGTGATTATAGACCGCGAAGACGTCATGTAAACTAGTCTGCTACATTTAGTCGTGCACCCTTGCCCTTGCAGTTGCATCCTCTTCATGGGGTTTTGTAGACCGTTTGTTCCAGGGCGTAAATTCGGGGTGAGGGGTGAGGGATGGGGGTATATATCCCCCCACACTTTTTGACCGGGGGGAGGGGAGATGGGCTATTGAATCAACCCCCACCCCCCGCCCCCCCCCCCCACACACACACACACTTTTTTGTGATGAGAAAGAAAAATGCGGTTTTTGAGGTATTTTCCGAACCCCCAACAACTTAATACTTTGGGAGGCTAATCATCCTTACTCGCAGCTGGTATGCTGAATTGCGAAAGACGCGGCTACAACGTTGTTGGGCTACTGGCACGTAAAGGCGCCTATGGCTGCCGGCCACATCGACTCAATATATGACCACGGAGCACAGCCTGAGATCGAAAGTGTGTGGCGATAGCTCCATGGTGAAAAGAACTGAAAAGTGGAGAAACAAAGTGCAAAAACTGTAAAAATGTAAGCGCAAGTATACATCTTAATATATATCTTTATCCTGAAGAGCGGCCCTAGTATATTGTGGTGTCAAGCTCCCCCCCCCCTTACCCCCGCATTTCGAATTTCCACGGCCGGGCAATTTTAGGATTTTGGTCATCCCTATCCCCCGGTCCCCCACTCGCCGGCACAGATTTACGCCACTGGTTTGGTCAGGTTCGTGCCCAGTTGAGGCAAGGAGGTTGCAATTGCCCCCCTCCACCCCGCCACTGCTCCCTCAACGGCTACATTTGGCTTTTGTTTTTTAACTGAAGACATCAACATTTCACAACTAGAACTGCCCACCAGCGTGTTAAACACAATTACGGCCAAAAAAATGTAAATGTGTTTTTCAGAAAAAAAACGTTGATTTTACTCCCCTTATTCCTTCCTCCATGATTATAGCCTACATATACACTGAACCAGATTGATGTTGAGGGGGTTAACTTGAAGTAACGACATATAGCCTAAGAGGTTAGATGGGAAGGGATGGGATTTGTCTTCAAGACTTCATGAACCCCCTTCTCGCTTTCCTGATGCCCCGCCAACCATTTTCCATAGAGCGGTGAATTGGCGTGCAGCAGGTGCATCAATACACATACGAAATTTGGTATTTACCTTGAGAATGTGTTTTTACTGAACACAGAAAAGTAACGGATTGATGACTTGTTTTGCAGATAGAAGGCTGTCTGATTTTCTACTTGTTTATGATTTTTTTAAAATTTGTCCCGACTTCAGATAATACGTGCCTGTCAGCTTTCTGGTTTAGGATGACGCACCATCTTAATAAAGCCAGATTGAGGAAGGGGTGGCACAGGTTGTCATTTCGTTTTTACGAGTTGCCGTTTCACCTTAAATTTCAACCTGAGTGATGTTGGCAGGGGCGTGCGACCGATTGCTTGCCAAGCCGCGAAGCTTCTGTCAACACTCCGGACACCTACTTCAATAAAAACAAAACCAGGCAGCAGTCATCGACTACACCGCCAAGGTCCAGGGACGTGTCTTGTCATATCGGTTTAGTATTTCTGCAACTACACTGTCCAGTTAACGGTCATCCTAACGATGCATAATCTGCGCCCTTGTCCTCTGCGTTTCGGTCACGGTACAATTTTCAGGTATTTTTTATTTGTTTAAAGGTTTACTTTCACCTTGCGACCGATCCTTATATTCGAGGCTGTAGGATCAGTGGCGTTGCACTGCCTTTTTATTGGGGGGTAACAATTTCCTTGAAAAGGGCACTTTTTTCCGGGCACTGGGCCTCCGTAAATTCAAATAGTTGGAGGGGGGGGGCCTGGTAACATCTTTCGATGGGGGCGCTGTTCAAAAATGTTTAAAAAAACACACTTCTTTTGAAAAAGGGCACTTGTTCAGAATAAAGGGAACTTGTTAAAGAAAGGGCACTCTTCACTCTTCAAAATATTTGGGGGGGGGGTGGTAAGCGCTGGTGAAAAAAGGGGCATTTGAATGGAAAAAGGCAGTCTTTACAAAATATTGGGCGGGGGGTTAATTAACCCCCCCCCCCTACGCCTATGGGGAATGCCTGGTTCGCTGGGGCAATCTGGTTAATTTCTCTGTCGAAAATATCAGCCATACTTCTCATTTTAATTGTTTCAAAGTCACGGACGGTGGCAAGATACCTTGAAGACATCTATCAAACAGACCACGAGTTGAAAAGTGTGTCCCGTTATGAAAATAATGTTTTAATGAGTGACATTTGCACTATGGAGAGGGATGCAAGTGACAGGCTGACTGAGGACTTGCACAGAAAAGGTGGGGTGGGGGTAATTTTCTTATGGGGAAAAGGACAGTGAAAGAAAAGCTCTCCCCTGGCGATTTAGGGTTAGCAAGCATGTCACATGTCGTAGCTAGCCAGGAGGCAAATCAGTTTTAATTATTTCACAAAGAAAAGTCGTTACCTATTTCCTTAAATCTGTAGGAATGAAAAGAACAGCAGAAAGCTAAGTACGTGTTTGTTTCGCATCCGTTTCCTCACAAAAAAGTGCATGCGGTCCTAGGAAATTAATTGTTTTTTTTGTATCTACCCCAACGCCTCCAGAATGTTCTAATTGCATGTTCCTTCCTGTTGTAGCCAACCTTTACACCACACATTGCGTGCCAAGCAACACTACTGATAATGTGACCGGTTCTTCGAATCTACCTTTACACCACACATTGCGTGCCAAGCAACACTACTGATAATGTGACCGGTTCTTCGAACAACCATACAAGTCAGAAATGCATTACTATGGTGTTTCATATTTGCCACCTAACTTCATTAGCCAACTTTATAAATGCAGTTTTCTTCACATTTGATTATATCGAACTTTACTCTGAGTGAAATTTACAGCCAAGACATTGTAAGTATTTATTAAGAACACAAGTCAGAGTTTAAAAAGTCGGTCGTGTTGAACTTCAGGTGTGTTAAAGGTCGTTGGAAGCGTTGCTAATGCCAGGATGCAAAAGACATACACTGATCAACTATGCTAAAGATCAAGCGAGACCGGTCACTGACCCTCCTATGTCTTACGCTATTACACAAGGAGCTACGGGATAGTTGTCCTCATTTTGGAAGTCATAGATAGGCCTCCGTCACACTTTCGTACCGACGAAAGAAACAATCACGGCAGATTTTATCAGTGACCTTAACAATTCCTACCTGACGGGTGGAATCATCCGTATGACATCAAGGTCAGTATCGGTTTGAAATCCAAGTTCAGTTCTGGCTAATTTTTGTGTGTAGATGTTTCGTTTAAATTTATGACCGTTTTCGATATATTATTTTCCATGGTTTCTAAAGAAAAATACTGACAAATTTAGCATTTCCACCGTGTTAACACTTCTCGTTTTCAGTTATGTGATATTAAATGAATTGTGTGCTTATTGTTGTCTTTGAGCAAATATTAGTACCGTGGACACGGGTCTGGAGCATTGAAATCTATACGTTTCGGTCACAATAAAATTTTGGGGTATTTTTTTTATTTGTTTAAAGCTTTACTTTCACCTTGCGACTGATCCTTATATTCGAGGCTGTAGGAACAGTGGCGTTGCACTGTCATTTGTATTGGGGGGTAACAATTTTCTTGAAAAGGGCACTTTTTTTCCGGGCACTTGGCCTCCGTAAATTCAAATGGGGGGCTGGTAACATCTGTCGATGGGGGCGCTGTTCAAAACTGTTCAAAAAACACACTTCTTATGAAAAAGGGCACTTGTTCAGAAGAAAGGGCACTTGTAAAAGAAAGGGCACTCTTCACAAATATTTGGGGGTGGTAAGCGCTGGTGAAAAAGGGGCATTTGAATGGAAAAATGCAGTCTTTACAAAATATTGGGTGCGGGTTGATCCCCCGGCTACGCCTATGGGGAATGTCTGGTTCGCTGGGGCAATCTGGTTAATTTCTCTGTCGAAAATATCAGCCATACTTCTCATTTGAATTGTTTCAAAGTCACGGACGGTGGCAAGATACCTTGAAGACATATATCAAACAGACCACGAGTTGAAAAGTGTGTCCCGTTATGAAAATAATGTTTTAATGAGTGACAGTTGCACTATGGAGAGGGATGCAAGTGACAGGCTGACTGAGGACTTGCACAGAAAAGGTGGGGTGGGGGTAATTTTCTAATGGGGAAAAGGACAGTAAAAGAAAACTTCTACAGTCCTGAATCCTCCAATTTTAATATGATTTTGCTCACTCCTCGGGATTTAGGGTTAGCATGCATGTCACTTGTCTTACCAAGCCAGGAGTCAAATCAGTTTTAATTATTTTACAAAGAAAAGTCGCCACCTATTTCCTTAAATCTGTAGGAATGAAAACAACAGCAGAAAGCGAAGTACGTGTTTCGCATCCGTTTCCTCACCAAAAAGTGCGTGCGGTCCTTGGCCCAAATTAATTGTTTTTTTTTGTATCTACCACAACGCCTCCAGAATGTTCTAATCGCATGTTCCTTCCTGTTGTAGCCTGCCTTTACACCACACATTGCGTGTATTCAAGTAATTATAAAGCAACACTACTGATAATGTGACCGGTTCTTCGAACAACCATACAAGTCAGAAATGCATTACTATGGTGTTTCATATTTGCCACCTAACTTCATTAGCCACCTTTATAAATGCAGTTTTCTTCACATTTGATTATATCGAACTTTACTCTGAGTGAAATTTACAGCCAAGACATTGTTAGTATTTATCAAGAACACAAGTCAGAGTTTAAAAAGTCGGTCGTGTTGAACTTCAGGTGTCGTTGGAAGCGTTGCTAATGCCAGGATGCAAACGACCTCCCCTGATCAACTATGCTAAAGATCAAGCGAGACCGGTCACTGACCCTCCTATGTGTTACGCTATTACGCAAGGAGCTACGGGATAGTTGTCCTCATTTTGGAAGTCATAGATAGGCCTCTGTCACACTTTCGTACCGACGAAAGAAACAATCACGGTAGATTTTATCACATAAAATGGAAACAAAGCAATTCAAATGTTCAAATTGAAAAAGAAATATCACATTCTGGAGGTGATAAGGCAGTGCATTTTACAATGATACATTAAATTGTGTTAAAGTACGGAATACTATTTAGTAATTAAGTGAGTAACCTTAACAATTCCTACCTGACGGGTGGAATCATCCGTATGACATCAAGGTCAACATCGGTTTGAAATCCAAGTTCAGTTCTGGCAATTTTTTGTGTGTAGATGTTTCGTTTAAATTTATGACCGTTTTCGATATATTATTTTCATGGTTTCTAAAGAAAAATACTGACGATTTTAGCATTTCCTCCGTGTTAACACTTCTCGTTTTCAGTTATGTGATATTAAATGAATTGTGCGCTTATTGTTGTCTTTGAGCAAATATTAGTACCGTGGACACGGGTCTGGAGCATTGAAATCTATACGGATAATTCTGGGATCTATTCCAGTCTAGGGTTATGGAGCGTGTGTTCTTGGGCACGGGGCACTTTATCAATCAATGAATCAATGCCTCTCCCCACCCAGGAGTAAATAATGGGTATCTAGGGCAGAGATGGTTATTTAGTCTGGTTCCCAGACCAAAAGATTCCGACTATTCCCGATGAATCTTAGGTCAGGTAGCCTCCGGTAATACATTGTATTACAATTTACGTCACGTGACTAAAACGGGAGGAATTCCTCCTTTTTCCGAGAATTTCCGAAGTTTGCCGAAGTCGTTTCGTCGACAATCGGATAGCGCCCGAGTATTTCCGAGTATATAATATATGTTTAATTAACTGCTAATTGCTTATTAATTTTATTTTAAATGAGTTGATAATTAATATTCATTGCTTTCTTTAAGAAAACTTGAAATTCAACGACGATTTTGTGCATCAAATATACTCAGATCGTATGGGCGAACTTTTGCTACGTCATGTACAATTTTGAATTTGACGACCGTTACCGAGATTTTCCAAAACTCGGTCTTCATTCGGCTCCGCCTGCTAACAGTGCTATTTGGGTGCCTAATTTTGAAGATTCCATATCAACAGTAGTCAACTTACAGAAACATCAAACTGTATTATCATAACTGTATGATATTGCTAATCAAGTGATTTATTTACAAATTTGATCAGAACATTAAAAGCTACAAGTGATAAAGCGAAATCGGAAACGAAGCCGAGCTTTGAGAAAGGGCCATCAATGTCGTCATTTTTATCTTTATTCACGGAGGCTGCCTGACCTAAGATTCATCAGAAATAGTCGGAGTCTTTTGGTCTGGGAACCAGACTAGATGGTTATTGTGATTGCATCATAGCTGCTTTGCGCCGAAGTGGCTGTATCGAGCTGTATACTGTTCAGGGAGCTGAGATGGTATCTGGAATGTTTCACTGGCCCAACGATAGTGGGAAATAATAACAATGTCAAGCGCTTTGATCTTAATTAAATGCACTGTTTAAGTACCTGTTATTATTTGATTACAATATTTAGTTTGCAAAGTCAATCTCCCCCATTTGACATGTGAAAGACAGCAGTCCAAAAATAGAGTTGTCAATGTATCACCAGTAATAGTTATCCTAATGATCCCTTGATCTTGTTCTTTCAGGTTCATCAACCCATAAAGCAATGGAAAATTACAGTTCGTGATCATTAGCACTCTAGCGAAGAAGTAAGGACATGTCCGTCATATTTTTTTGTTCCACAAATTAATATTTCAAAGTTGTTACCACTAGCAGTATAGCCCAAGTCAGCAGGTCATTTCGTCCCGTCGGGTCCCCCGGAGTCCATCGAGTTTGTTCGCTGACGTCGGTTGGTGTTTCTTAGGCTAAAAATGAAACGAGTTACAAATTGGACACATGCCCTTTCCCTTTGACATGTGCGGTCAATCAAAATAGCCAGCGGGCCGAATATGAAACAATCCATTGTCAGAAAAACTAACATTTGTGCACACCCCGCGGTGCTATCGAAGGCTGCAAGCTGGTCACAAGTTGGGGCCGAGTACCCCCCAATAGCCATTGAATTGGTAATTAGCGTTTGATTTTGATGGAGTCCTAAACTTAACAGTCCAGTTTACGCAGAAATATAAACAGGATGTTCCAGAATGCTTCCAATGCACGAAAACATTCAATGATTGTTATTGTTAGCAACTTCCTTCCTCCAGTGATTAGACGCAGCTCAACGATAGAAACATGCCAATCGAAGACAATGCATTGATATTTGACTTAGTGTACATTACAATGGAAGACGTTCATTGTGTAAATAATTATTTCCATGCACCATGGAGTTGAGCGAGGCGCCACTTACGATGTAGTTTTATTGCCAAATATTATTAATACATACTATTCCCGATCGATGGCTTTGATATCCAGGATCCATCTCCTACAAGCCCTTCGTAAGCGATCCCCGCCACCTTCATCTTCATCTATTGTCATGTCAATGATCTATTTATAGCTGTGTCCAACTCCACTACAGAGTCCTGTTTCTCGTCGTTTCTCGGTTGCCTTCTTCTGACTGACTAGGTCTTGGAGTCTAGATCATGTACTTCTTTTCTCATGTTATTTTGTTCTAAACCTTTGTCCCCCCCCCAAAAAAAAATACGGGGTCACAAGCAACCCCCCCCCCCAAAAAAAATCGAAATAGGTAATTCGCAACGGCGAATTACTTCATCGCCTCGGGGAGTTACTATCTGGGAAGTCGCCACGCGAGATACCAATTTGAGTTTCTTTTAATTTGCTTATGGCACTTTGACTCTTCCGTGGGCTTCTGGTAGATATTATGTGAATCGACTTTTAAACTCTCACGAAGTGGGACTGTGACGAATCAAAAGGCGTTTCAGTCGTTATGTTTTGATCAAGCTTCGCAGATGACAACCACAGAACACTAATTGAAACCATCATGAGGATGGACGGAGCACACTGTTCGAAACGTCGAGTTCAACACTCAACCAACCAGTTATTTTTGTCTATTTTATTAATTGAAACGTCCAGTTATTTTCCTCTGCTTTTTCGTCTCAGAACTAGTTTCTTTTTGGGATTTGCGTCACTTCAAATGATGCGTTCGTAACGTTCACCGAAATTATACTTGCCTCTTCAAAGTCTCGAATCGTATTGATTGGACAAGTTGCTTTAATAATAATTAAGAATTAAGAATATTAATATTCCCTTTGTTGGGCTAAGGAGGGGTTACCAGCGACTTCCTAGCTCAACGTTGGGCGCACCCTGCTCCATTCCAATTTCCTTGCCTTTCGGCGTAGAGAGTAACAGGAGCTTCTCGTTATAAGACGTTCCCCCACTGTTTAAAAGTGCAAAATCATCCCTTGAGATTGGTCAGTTATAGCGCAATTATTATGAGAAACCTCCCCGGGCCAGTTGTAGGCGAGATGATAATTGATGATGCTTTTGTCTCGCCCCGCTCCCCCATCGGCGATTCCCCTTCTTGGCGATAAGTTCTCATTTCCCTCCCTACTTACCTGCTAACATTAGCCCCTATTGGCCAATGAGGACTCGTGTAAAGTCAGTGAGTGTGTGTGGTCAATGACTGGGAATATACCCGGCGGGTCCCCAGGCTTCACCTCGGGCTTTCCGTTCGGGTGACTTTCAAGTTCCCAGTTCATCTAATTTACTAGTGGCCCGCCGGGATGTGCCTGTATATGCGGTGACTGACAGAAACGACTTTTGATGCAAATTGGTAACAAATGTCCACAGGGGCCAACCACCCTTTCATTAAATTAATAATCATGTACGAAACATGGAGTAACATAATCGCGTCTTCTGTCTAGTCCTCTTCTGTGACCTCGACAACTTTGAAATTTGGTCTGTTCTATTTTTGCTGGATCAGACATAATGTTATCAAGACGGACAGGAACGGATCGATATGGTACATTGGAGACGAAGGAACCTTCCACTTTCTCCAATTTCGTTCAACTTAGACAAGATTTGAAGGATTGCATTTTTTTTTTATATCAAACACTCACGCGTCTGACATATCCTAACGTGCTAATAATATTGTATGCGACCACGCGCACCGTCGGCATCGACTTAGAAGTGTGACATCATTCGCGCAGAAATGTGGACTAAGCCTTTGATTGGTCAATTTGGATGCCATGTTTTTGTAATACAACAACGGGTTACCGAAGACCCGATACAGAAGGCACCCGCTGAATGGCCAGAATCTCGATGTCAAGACCCAGTCTTTTTTGCATAATTAATCTCCAAATCTGCTCGCATATCATAGACCCTTGCTTTACCAGCGGGTATTCCATAGACTAGGTGAATATAGCAAAAAGATAAAGTTTACGGTAGCACCAACGTGCAATTATGTGAGGTTCTGAAAAAGAACCTGTGGAAACTCAACGTTTCGGACAGTGTGCTCTGCAAGTCTCCTGATGCCGTCAGTCTCCTGCAAACGCTTGACGGGCAGTTTACCCCGGTCCTTTTCAGAAAGTCACAAACTCATTCAAAGCAATGGTGTCCGGAACTATGCACGCTGCTAGTATGCCACAAATCCGTTTTGTGGTGAAGCTTAGAAGATGACATCATAAGGCCCCCCAAAAAATAAGTCTCCGGTTTCTGGTATGAAGCTTGCCCAAAAAGTGGTGCGGCGACGCGGCTTTTTTTTTAACCTGATTATTTTGCCTCAAATGTCGGCTGATGACTGCAAATGGTGCCCGACTAGACTTAGGGCAAATATATGGGAGTCCAGAGAGGCCACATAAAGCTTATTGGATCATAACCCCATCTAAAAACACGTTAAAATTGTGCAGCAGCAGGATTCCAGTCAAACCAGTGAGTTTGGCGGTTTTGAGACATCATCTTTCTTGAAAAAAAAACAACTTTTTCATTTTGCCGACGCGCATGGCTACGGCGACGCGCGCGCATACCAGAAACCGGAGACCTTTTTTTGGCCTAATGTCTTTAGCGTAGGATTACTGTTTCACGTTTCAGAGAGATGTTGGCATTCAGGCCATGCTTATGTTGGGGAACCAGTACCACTTAATATTCCTAAGTTCAAGTGACCTTAATCATTTCTGGACCGCAGCCAATTATTACTATACCCACTCCTGCCTTTAGTCTTTCCCACAAAGGTACACTTTCGGCTGGGCGATACTAGAGCTGCCTCTACAATAGACCGGCCTTAGACTGTTCAAATAATTACCTTTGCGTGCCAACGTTTTGTCGGACTCTGGAAAGGAAATGGAAGTTATTCAATGTGATTAAGAAACGCAAGATTTTCCTTCGAGTACGGTATTGTTTCCTGGTGTCTAATGATTGAATTCAACTGTATATATTTTTTCATCGAAATGCAAAAAAGGTGTTTCTTGCTCAGAGTTGAATGTTTTTTAAATACATGCTTGCATTACTAAATGAGGCGCGAATCACATATAAAACAAGGTATATTGTCTGCTAGATGGAAAAAACAGGTAAACCAATTATTTCACAGCAATGAGGGAAATAAGTGTTAATCAATGGGGCCTTTTTATGAAGGATGTAGGTCGCGAAATAACAAGGATAATCCCACCAAAATTTGGAAGTTGTAAAAATCTGTCGACGGCTCTAATGACATATCGTGCTGGGTCGTGTAGCCCTGAAATTGGCCGCAGTCGCAGCACTCAACTCCACCTACACATGTTTGTCTTCATAACAGACCTTGAATTGTATTTGTCACCAGACTGCCACACAAATGACTAATCACAGTTTCTGTTTTGGATTACTTGTTTTTACGAGGACTAGCAGGTGTCCGCCTCGTTCCTTTACCTTTCAAGAGGATTGCTCCCATAGGAAAGAAACACAATTTTGGTTCAAATTACGGCCAAGAATTAATTCTCTTATCTTCCACGCTTTTGGTGACTCGCTATATTGAGTCCTATCCCTCCGTTTTAAGTGACAACTTGTAGTATTATATCCTTGTGTTTTTTCGGCACAGTTGCTTAAACCATGATTAAAGCAGCAACATTTAAAATGAGAACACCAAATGCTAAATGTCTTGACATGGTCCGAACAAGAAACATATTTTATTGTTAAATACAAACAGCCCAGTACTCTTAATTGCCACCAGAAAGCTGACTTGATCGAAAGTCACTGGCAATGCCAATAAAGACATTGGGCTTTAAAAAGGTAAATTATGGGTCAAGGTGTATCCCACACGCTGAGCTCATCGAAACCATTGACGTTCCTCAACTGGGAAATTGTAATGGGCAGCTGAGACAGGTTCTTTGGCACGTTCCCAGCTTAATTAAGTGAGGGCTTCAGATGTGAAACTAATTCTCCAATATTTTCTTTTCCGAGAGTTCAAGATCATGTTGCTACCAATATGGACTTGCATGAACAACAATGAACTTTAAAAGGGCCCGGAATGTATTTGTAATTAACGCAAAACCAGTGTTTTAGAATGTTACGGTGACACATATATAATGTCGGGAAAGCCAACCGATTGAACGTTGCTCCAACTTTACATCAGAAGAAAAAAATCATGTATAATTTTGAAATGAATATCTATCATTGTGCGAAACGGCCGTTTCAAACGGGGAAGCTTTGCAAATTTCTTAATAAAACAAGAAACTGAAATTTATATTCACAGGAACATCAATGAGAACTGTGACTCGAGCATAAATAAATTGGCTGGGGAGTATTTTCGAACAATGTCAGGTGTATCACTACCTACAACATCTATTTAGGAGTACATCGCAAAACTTATAAGGCTTACCCACGAATCTTAAGATAAAAATAGACAATTATATTTATTTTCTCATTCTAATTTTGTTTTTGTGTGCAAACTGTATGTGCCGTCTGGTCAACAGGTGAATCCCAGATGTTTCCGGGGCCGAGGCCAGACTGTGTTGATGGTGGGCGACCGTGACAAAGGTCCGAGCCGCGACCTTGGAGAGCAGAAAGGTTAGTTTGTATAGACTGTCCTGTCGACAAACCGGAATGTACTTTCCTTATAAACATTTTCTTTAAAAAAAAAAAAATCGATGACAACGTTGAATACAAGATGTGCGCTGGATGGGAATTTGAAATCTTCTTGTGTTGAATTAAGAGTAGACTTAATCCCTGCTTTGAGAGTTGAGCCCCTTAAATCCCTTGATGATCTTTTCTCAGTTAAGAGGAGATTATCCCTTTTACTTTTATCCCGATCTTTGAGAAAATGATATTTCCTCCTATCCAATGCAAATGACTGGAATGTTTGTAAAATACATTTGTTCAGTTGTGTTTAGGAAGGGCAGGGTGAGAAGGGGGTGATATTGTCCAGGTTGATTATCTTACAGCTCTTGGCTGCAAGACGTGGGGACGCGCTTGAGAGGCAACATCATTTGAAGCGATACAAACGATGGAAGGCCCCCCCCCTTCTGTTCGTCACTGTGTTCTCGGAATGTCAAGAGTTACTTTGATACAAAGGGGGATTGTTAGGTAACGATAGTCTAAAATAGAGCATCAAAAGACCTTTTGACACAAAAATTAGAGTAAGAAAAGGCTGACTACGTCATGCCGCGTTCGATTAAGGATCAATTAAAGGCTGATGGCGTCGAGTGGGATACCTGGGCACAATAGACAAACTTACGTGGAGTATGTTTATAGGGAAACTGGGGGTCACCCATTAGTCTGGAATCCTGCAGAATGCAGGCAGCATTAAGCAAAGAGAACTGGACACATTTGGGTCAATGCCTGATACAATTACGTTCTGACAATCCTCAATCCCTAATACACCATCGCTATATATGTATTCACGCGTATTTCACTCACCTTTGTACAGCCAGTGGCGTGCCACGGGGGAGGGGGCCGTGGGGAGACAGCCCCCATGAAAACTTGTCGCCCCAGTCGCCCCCTCCCCACTGAGATTTTGAGTTTCTGGAAAAATTTCATTGCTCTACATGACGCTCCCCATGAAATGTTCCAGCCCCCTCAGCGCCCCCTGAAAAATTCCTGGCTACGCCACTGTGTACAGCACAACCAGGGGCGGATCCAGGAATTTCTGCAGGGGGTGTTTCATCAGCAAAACATTCTGAAATGTAAACAGGTGTTTTTTGTCTCCGGCCTCCGGCTTCCGGAAATCAATAGGGTGGGTGGGGATGGGGGGCGGTTGTCGGGGTTCGGGGTGGGGTGGGGGTCGTAACATACTTTCAATGGTGGTGCTGTTAAAATCCGACGATTATTTACACAATATTACAGAATAGTGTACAAATACCCCTAATCAAACTGGCTCTCCCATATTTTATGCAAAACTGGACTTGCTTAACAGTGCCTTTTTGGGTGGGTGGGGGGGAGTGTCAGAGCAGTGGGGGGGGGGTTCGCATCATGGATTTCTATGAATTTTCCTTGACAGAGCTGGATCCGTCGCCTGACAACAACAGGCACCAATATTAGACGAATGAATCCAATGGCGTAAATCTTTGCCGTCGATGGTAGGGGGATGGGGATGGGGATCACCACAATCCAAATATTGCCCGCCCTTGGAAATTCGAAAAGCAGGAAGGGGGGGTGGGGGCTGGACACCACACTACACTAGGGGGCGCTCTTCAGGATATAGATGTATATCAACACATATACTCGCGTTTACATCAAAACGGCGCATTTAAAAATCTGTTGTACTTTGTTTCTCCATTTTTCGGTGCTTTTGAACACATTTTGGTGGGAAAGTTCCAAAAATACCTCGAAATCTGCATTTTTGTCTCATCACGAAACAGTGTGTGTGGTAATTCAATGGCCCACCCCCAATGGTTTTATACCCTCCCCCCAGTATTTACGCCCCTGTTTGAACATATACAAGTACTGGGGTGCATGATGTGATCTCATAGATCAAACAAGCAGCTGAGGGTTTTGGCTTCCAGCTCCCAGTCCTGTGAGGTTGTCGAGGTGAAAAGCTCGAATGAAGACACATGCAATTGAAACTTATGTTCTTTTTTATTTGTTATAAAAAGCCTAAAAGCCATATCGTCTCTGAGTGATCCCCCGGTGTTTGCTATTTCCCACATTTGCAGCATTGCCAATGTTGCTAGTATGGTGACTTCGGTCATCCCTGGCTACATGGCATATACAGGTTTATGGCTTCGGACCAACCGCGCCCTCTGGACAAAGAGATTGCCAAATGGGGCTGGACAGCTCAGTTGGTAAAGCGGCAGCGGAACGGTAATCTGGAGTTCGCAGGTTCTCGCATTATAATCACTGGAATGTTGCAACCAAAATAGTATTTGAAACAAGTTGTCTAAAAAAAAAAGGAGGACGTCACGTCTGATATCTAAAAGTAGAAACAAAAATTAATGTATTCCTAAACCTATATGATGTCAGTGACGTCGGTTAACCATGGGTTGGTCCAGACAGACTCTGCAGACAGACCCCTCAAGAAATGACGGGAAATGCCCGACACTTTCCTCACCTGAACAAACTTCCCGCCTGAAGTTAGAAGACGTCTGAGCTGCAGAGGACACGTCAGGTAAAACCTACCTATATCAGTGTTAAAGAAGATCTTGTTGGAATTTCAGAAACATACACGCCTAATCTATACGTGGACTGTATGTGGAACTAGCTATCTAAAATGGCCAGAAAGACCTTGTAGAGAAAACTGAGCCAAGATAATTGGCCAACCGTATAAGCGCTGTGTGTATTTCTGAATATTCATCATGGGCTCAAAGTCGTCATTATGTCCATTAGGAGACATGTTTTGGGGTAGTATCCCTTTATTTTTCATTTTTGTGGAAGGGTTGGGAGGGGTGTGTGTCATTTGCCATAACCCGCGGTCAACGATTGACAGCAACAGTCACATACCGAGTATGACAGTCCTAAGACGAGGTGACTGGTGATGAAAAGCTAACCTTAATCCCTTTGATGAGTCAAGGCCTTGACAGACAACCGAAGTTCAAGTTATCCTTTCTTAACGTTATTAACTTCGTTGTATCATCCTCAGAGGGTCCCGGTGTCATTTCCGTCATAAGATCACACTCATTAACGTTTTCCTCTTATTCATGATTGTCCATGTGATTGTCAGATTTCGCCAAACAACAAAGCCTTTGCTTTGGGGTTAGCATTTTGTAAACTGGTTACTGCTATAGCAACTATCTTTCTTAATGCTTTTCATTTTACAAACAAATACACACACGAAAAACAAACAAACACAAATATAGTCCCCACCCCTACACAACCACAATTTAAAAAAAGTCTACTGATGCAATGGCAAAAAAAAATGCATTGGAATCATCTTTGGAGAGATTTTGTTAAATATGCCTACTGTCGTTTGGCGTTTTTAAAACCGGACTTTAAAACAAGCTGATGTCGCATAATTTGAATTCAAGTTTTTGCTATTTTGAAATAGAAACAGTGAAAATTTGTAAAAAAATTGGGATTTTTATATTTTTGTTAAATAAAAACTAAATAAAAAGCTCCAGAATTTTTAACTCTCTTCATGACAAACCTCGTCTCGAAAAATCCCAAAGACGTGATTGAAAAGAGCTCATTGAATTGTATTATAGGCGGCTTATTAACATCACACTACTAAGCAGTGCTATAAAGCGGAAGGTGCGAGGGAGGGTGAGTGTGCGGGTTCACGAGTATGATCGCCCGCGAAGCAGGCGTTTGCTCGCCAGGAGGACATGGCGGCGAAGCCTCTCCAAGCGGGCTACTGGTGCAGCCTCGTCCTATTAAAAAAATTGATTAAGTAAAAATGCATATAAATCGAAGCGAAAAGCATACTGGGTTTTTGCATCTCCTTTAAAAAAAGAAGAGTAACTTATCCCTCGGATTGTACTTGGAAGAATATCAAAGTATTCCAAATTTTCGACTTTCCCCTTTATACTTATAATAACAAATGGTGACTTGCATATCTTGATGTCTCTTTGAATTCTAAGTTCAAATCCGAAATGGAATCCACCAACGTTTCCTTTTCGATCCTTGGGATTTTCGATTCCTGCTATTTAAGAAAAAAGAAGGTCGGATAATCCATTGGCATTTGGCTGTAGGATGGCATCCCCTAGCCACGGGATGTATACTTGTACGTACACGGTCTAATTAGCAAGAGGATATGTGACAGTGAAGTAGACACGGTGTACCGCAGACTTTCCAGACAAAGGAGGAAATGGCCGCTCATGTGTAATAGTTGTGGGGTAAAACAGCGCCCGAGACCAAGACCAAGTTGTCAGATTGAATTCCTGCGAGAGATAAGACTATGAGGTGTCCCAGGAATGATGCACGCCATTACAGATTATTGTAACAATATGACGGCTCGTGTGGTTCCGTCGATCGACAGGTTTGTACTGAAACAGACAGATGTTAACAGAATAGCTCAGGTACTGGTTTCCATAGGTATTGGGAGTGTACTTTCAGGAGTATTTTCGGCCTTCTCATGGAAACATCGTCTCATGAGATCACAGTGCCTGTACAGTCGCCTCTGACACGGGTACCAGCGAACCCTTAAGGTGAACCAGGCGTTATTCTTCGTAAAAAAAATATAGTTTTAAAAGAACATCTGTTTTTTTATATGGATAGCTTTACCGCCAATCAACTTTCAACACCACCATCCTAAGTTTTCATGCCAAAGGGTGATTAAAACTAATTGGGGAACGATTTTGCCTCGGGGTACCATTGTCTATTGGCAGCCATGCATCCGATACACTCCCCCAAAGCAGCCCTATTCTATTCCTTCCTCCATGCTCTCACCGATCATGCTCCGATAAATGAGGCACAGTGACGTGACACGGGGGGGGGGGGGGGGGGGGGCCGTGCTCCCCTGGGTGCCCCCACCCTAATTTAATTTTTTTAATGCCCCGACCCCAAACAAAACCCCAAAATTAGTTGCCCTCAGTATTTACCCCCTGAAAAATATTGGTGTACCCCAGGTGGTGCCTCCCACCCCTAGAATTGAGTTTATTCCCACGGCGCTGAGAGGCATGTCATTATTGTTTTAGTCAGTGGTCGGTGGTATCAAATTGTACAGGTACAGGTAAAATAAATGATCGAAGACGCAATGCTTATCTATTCCTTTCTTCATGCACAAATATATTCCACCATCATGCACCAGCGGCGTAGCAACGGGAGGGTGGGGGGGCGCACGCCCCCCTCCATACAAAAATCCCCCCCCCCGCTGCCGCCCCCAACCCCCCCCCCCCTCCACCCGCCCACTGGAAATTTGTCAATCGGAGAAAATTGTGTTACCATTGTTAGCGAGTTTACCATAAATTGACTATTTTTCACAATGTTAAATTTACCTTTGGCCAAAACCCTGCTTTCCTTGATTGGCTGCATATTTAAACGTCCCATGGAACATGTATAGTGACACCCATTGTCTGACAATGACCATGAATCCCTTTTTAAACATGCCCCATTAAAATATTTTGTGTCAACCTCCCCCACGACCCCCTCAAAAAAATGAACTTGCATAGGCCGGGGTGTCCAGTGAAAAAAAGAAAAAAGAAAAAAAAAACTGTCCACCTTTCACCACTCTGGAATTGGACGCCCCTCCACTGTAACGTCCAGCCCCTCCCCCCGGCCCTGGGATGGGAACCCTAGCTACGCTGCTGTCCATGATGGAATGTAAAACAAAAATGGCAGCGTCAATGAGTAACTGGAACTCCAGCAGGTATGTGCAATGTCAAATATAAGCTGAAATAATTTAGCAAACAGCTCAATTCAAATGAGGGCGCTATTTGAAGTTTCAGAGGCAAAAGACATTCGGCAACAGAGGTTCGCTGTACCCCCCGCCCTGCAAACAGGACGCTGGGATACTCTGATGAATTCACGCTCTGATTGGTTGGATTTTACGTCACAAGTGACCTGCGCGTCATCAAGGTCATGACTCTGCCAGGTTTGAAACGGCCGTTCAGACTGATTCATTACTCTTGTATTCCAGTTTAGAGATTTTTTTTTTTTCTCGTTGAAAAGCGTAATAATGTAGGAAATTCTGTAAAACCTATTTGTGTTGTAAATTTACAATTCCCGTCACTCGCTCAGGCTCCGTTTCGAATCACGAACGGTCGGATTGCATTATGGGACGCTCAAAATTTTGTCCACATGATTCGCAATGAAACAGAAATCACATCCGGTATGGAATGTGCGCAATTCAACGTGAAGTTTTCGGATAGCATTTGCGCACATGTTCTAACTGCGGACTTGAACAGCTACAGCCAGATGCCTTATACATAGGTCATACGCCACTTCCTTCACAAGATTCTGTGAAACTCATCAGAGTATCCCAGCGTCCTGTTTGCAGGGCGGGGGGTACGAGCGAACAACAGAGGTCGCAATCGTGAATTCTTAAAAGAGTAAATTTTACGTCTCCCTATTATGAGATACTGAAATCCTTTGTTTCGTTTTTTTACAAGACAACATGGCTATTTGGTTTGGGTAAAATCCTTTGTATTTGTCAAGATCTACCCACACCGTAGCTTCTTCCTACTGTGTCCGACTCATCAACAAAAGAAAGCATTTATAAATAGGATCCATAAATATAAGGATCACCGTGCATTAATTGTCGTCCACACAGCTCACACAGCAATATCTTCCGATAGCGAGAGGATATCCGGGTCGTGACCAAAGCAAGTATCGATTTGCCAAAGAAAAAGTTTTCCTTCCAGTTTGCTGCTCGTCGCCTAACAATAATTGAAAGTGCGTGAATCCGGATGGGAAAGGATAATTTTAAGGATCAACCAGCCCCCCCCCCCCAAAAAAAAACCCACAATCGGCTGAACAACACGAAAATGCCGATAATGACGTTACCGGTACCACAGGCAAACAAAAAGTAAAAGCATTCATACAAAAAACACCCCCCCCCCCAAAAAAAAAAAAAAAACCACGAGGTTTCTAAACAGCGCCACCAAGTTTCAAAGGGTGTCCAGCTCCCTTCCATAGGCATGCACATACTAATTGAAGTGAGAATTTCTTCCGATAGCGAGAGGATATCCGGGTCGTGACCAAAGCAAGTATCGATTTGCCAAAGAAAAAGTTTTCCTTCCAGTTTGCTGCTCGTCGCCTAACAATAATTGAAAGTGCGTGAATCCGGATGGGAAAGGATAATTTTAAGGATCAACCAGCCCCCCCCAAAAAAAACCCACAATCGGCTGAACAACACGAAAATGCCGATAATGACGTTACCGGTACCACAGGCAAACAAAAAGTAAAAGCATTCATACAAAAAACACCCCCCCCAAAAAAAAAAAAACCACGAGGTTTCTAAACAGCGCCACCAAGTTTCAAAGGGTGTCCAGCTCCCTTCCATAGGCATGCACATACTAATTGAAGTGAGAATTTCTACGCGAACTGATTATTAAAATGGCTGCATGCACGCTTGGGAAGCATCACTTTTCGGAAGGTAATTTTGTTTTGGTGTGAATGTTTAAAAATGTAATTGGCTTTATAGTCTACCGAAAATTGAAAAGAAATGAAATGCTGAAGGACAAGATAATAATTTAATTTTTGTTTGAGAAACCCCATTTATGTCGGCTTGTGTGTTATTTGGCCCTGGACTTTGTCGATTTTACACTGTTTTCAATGGGGCTTGAATTGTTGTGGTGCAACCCTAAACAGGATAGGCCTACTATGTAGACTAAGCAAAATGTCGGTTGTAAGATAAAAACAAAAGTATCGCGATTATCATTTTACATATACAATGCTAACATTATAATTGGTAACTTTCCAAATCTATACATGTATATAAACAATTTCGATACAGAAATATGTTTATACTTAACATGTTTTAATTCATATGGAAACTGTTGTATTATTATTATTGGTGTAGTAATGTTATGATCCCCAAACCAAAGAGTAAACCCAACCCCGAATTTTACTCCCCAGAAACGGAACCAAAACAAAGTGGACATGAATAAATCAAAGGCAAACCAGTTCACACCTTAATTAACAATTAATATTATTATTTCAACAGAACCAATACAAAACACATTACACACAAATTCAATTTAAGAAAACACCAATATACTATGATAGATTACCAGAGAGTGAGGTGGGGCGAGCAGGGGGTCTAACAAAAAGTTCATAGTTCTTGTCTTGGTCGGTGTTCCATGATGATTCCGGTGATGAGAAGCAGGAAAAGGGGAAAAGGGGTTCCTCTAACGGGTCCTCCCGTTAGGCAGCTATAGTACGGTCAGTACGCCGTACTCGTGAGTTCACGCACGTCGGATCAGTACCCCCGTGAAGTGACATCAGGGTCCGGTAACTCAGACCCAAGTCTCTTGTTCCGACGAAGTCGCCAAACCCAAACCAGGCAGCACCCTAGCGGGGCCAACTCCAAACTTGCTTGAAGCTCCAATCTGCTGTCCAGTCGACGAGCGACATCCAGGGGGAGATCATCAGACAGCAGACTCCCGGTCTTGGTCTTCAGGCGTGTGCCCCGGGGAAAATCTCCCCAACAGCCGGCATGCAGTGGGCACAGTCGTGAAACTCACGGTCCTCTCCGTCCGATGGTATGGGATGAAAGGCACACCCCAAAGTTCGACGATCCATTTTATACGGGGACGAACATTCCAGGCACACCCGATGCATACCGTAAATTCTAACTTTTCACTCTCCAAATAATTTGCATATCTAAACTGCTCGCCCCAGTTGGGTTAAACTGCTCGCCCCTGGAATAGTTTAAATGTTTAAGACATCGTTCCAGCCACTATTTTCTTTAACAAAAAAAAAACGGTATTATGTAATACAGTTTTACACACACCAAATAAATAATACACTACTACAACTCTGGAACAAATATTAAATAATACATCATCTTAACAGTAAACAAAACCAACTTTGACTACACAGCATATTTACGTACAAACATCTACGAAACAGATAATTTATGTATTTACTTCAAAGTGCTTTTTCAATATTTTCTCTTGAATCTGCTAAAGGATTATTACTGCTACTGGAAATCCTAAAATGACTTGGAAAAGTCTGAGAAAGTTACCGTATATCAATGATGCGCTCCATTAAAAACAAGAACGAAAGAACAAATATGCTAAAAATGCATCATTTGACGAGGACAGAAATCTGCCAAAAGAGACGCTCTACTTTCTATCTATTTACTTTAATACAGTCGATGGAATTAGCCTAGAATAAATCTTGCCTAACAGAATATTTCAAAGTCTATCCAAAGCGAGGAGATGCAAGTATTTTCTCCTTTTATATTATAGTCCATACACATTTCAGACCGTTGCTCTGACAGCAACCATACCATTCATCTTTGACCCCGGCGTAATCAATAGTATGGTGACGTTGCAAATAAAACGTTCGGATGCATGGATGTCGCCAGGGTTCTCTTTTTTTAGGGGGGGAGCACATCCCCCCCCCCCCGAAAAAATCCTTGTACTTTCTCTATCTTATTCTCATTTTTTTTTTCGTACGTGGGCGGGGGACATTTTGCCTACCCACCCTCAAATGACACCCTACAGCCTGCGCCGATTTTGTTGAAATGTGTATTAAATTAATAACAAATATGACTCCACACCTCTTTTTCTTTTCTTTTTGTTCTCATTTCCCCCCCCCCCCTTTTTGTTTTTTTTTTTTTTTTTTCCGGGGGGGGGGGGGGGAAGCGCCTTCTTGCGCCCCACGCCCCCACTCTCGTGACGCCCATGTTCGGACCCATGTAAATCTGTGCACAGCAAGTGCAATGACTAGGTTTGTGGGGTTAATGTTTTAGTATCTGTCCTATCTGCGTTTTAAAAACTGTTAACAGCTTAAATGTGTGGAGTCAAAGAAAACAAAGTGATAACTGGAGGAGAGTGGAGAGATAACTAATACAGAGAGTTCAAACTCATGTGAAAGCAGTTTTTTATGGGACATACCAGATGTGACTGTTTTTACAACTTCAAAAGCTATTCAACATGCTTATGTTTATCACGGCCTTGTGTATTGTCAATTGATTACTACATGAAATTAAAAAAACCCATTGACTTCCACGTTTTACTTGACAAAAACGACGTGAATCATGCCTACTTTGAACTTTGGTGAGACCCAGATTAGCGCGAGTAAAGAAAACGTTGTGTTAATAAATAACTGATAACGAGGTTGATTTCATTGGCGCATATCAGTATTGTAATCTATCTGTACTTAAACATTTCCAAGTGACAAATGGTTAGTTAGTGGACACTCTTATCTTATGGATCTAGGGAAAAGTTGTCGGTTGCCTCTATCCACAACCAACATCGATAAAAAAATACTCCGTCCCCTTTGACCCTTTTCATTTCTAAATTAAATTGAAACGCTTCCCTCATTATGTGACAAAAACATCTTTTTTTATAATTTTGTATTCCACAGAATCGACAAATTCTATTCCCCCTGAATCAAAATACCCCAACGTCTATCATTTTCTGTGAAAAAATGGTCTTCAACTTATTTGCCTTCAAACCTCTTTGCCGCCCTTCCAAGGTCTAAAAATCCGGCTCTAATCTTGCCAAAGCTTTGGGATTGCCGCGGAAAGGTTTGTCACACGTTGTTTTCTCGGCGCACGCCTTGTAAAACACGAAATCAGGTTTTTGTTGAAATATGCAGCTTTGGGAAACGGATTAGATTTACGGTACTACTGAGACCTTGCCCTTGAAGTTGAACTTGCGGGTCGTTAAACCTTTGGCCTGTCCCCTTATCATGTTGTTATAGTTGACGTTGTCACAGTAAATTTGACCTTTATGAATCGTTAATTTCTGGGGAAATTATCAATATTGTAATGGACTGGATTAGTTATATTTGTGAACAGAACGACTTGAACTTTTTTTTCAAATAGTCTATATATAGCCTTTAAAGACATATATAGGGTAAAAGTCGTTGTCATCTCTGCCCAGATCTGACAGCGACCAACAAGCAAGAACTGCGTCACCTTTGCCCAACGTGTGTTGGTCAAACCGAAAACAAAACATCAAAATAACGCTGACACAAACTGTTTTCCATTCTCATAATCGCTACATGCGTACGTTGTAAAGGGCGAGTCAAAAGAAAGTGACAGAGTACATGTGATTGGTTGTAGGCCTAATTGTAGTAAATGTGAAATTCCACGTAATTTGCATACTTTAAATAACGTCAAGTTATCTGTTATCTCTGTTTTTAAGTAATATAGAACACACAATTCAGCTGTCTTTCACTGAACATTCACCAATACGCATTGATGAATATCATGGGGGTATACCTCCATGAATAAACGAAAAGTTCCGAAGGGAAAGAGACCCATGTGAACAAGACTTGTTCCTTTAATAGTGACAGCGCAAATCCCAAAATCTGACAGTAAAACTATAGTGTCTCAGTTTGACTGAAATTATTAAAATCTCAATTTGTAATTGAATGCCTGTGTGTAATCTCTGGTTCCCGCTCAGCTGAATAGCTTCCAAGCATTTAGCAATCTACTGACAGATGTAAAAAAAAAAAATGGGTTCTTTTAGTAGAACATGCATAACTTCTGATTGCATGCATCAATTGCAGGTGTGTTTTTCACGAGTAGAAGAACATGCGCGTTTAATACATGTTCTATGTATGTATCAAATTTAATAGTTTTAAAAAAAAAAATTCATTAATCCAGGTCACTTTCTTTTTGACTCACTCCATTGAAGGCCCATGACGTTTTATTATTTAAAAAAAAAACAAGCTCTACTTTCTATCTATTTATTTTAGTACAGTCGGTGGAAATAGCCTAGAATAAATCTTGCCTAACAGAATATTTCAAAGTCTATCCAAAGCGAGGAGATGCAAGTATTTTCTCCTTTTATATTATAGGCCATACACATTTCAGACCGTTGCTCTGACAGCAATCATACCATTCATGTTCACGTTCAGATATACTCAAAATTTACATCTTCATTGGAAGAGCACAGATAAGATGGTCGCTTTTCAAGCGCTAAACCCTCCAAAATCTTCTCGTGGGATGGCGCACAGGTCGTACGGCTGCGGGGAGTGCGTGATGCCAACCTTGCCCTTCAACACCAGCGGAGGAGAATTTTGGGGTTTCTTGAAGGTGAACTGGTGCATGAAGAAACTGAAGAAGAGGAACAGTTCCATCTTGGCCAGGTGTTCCCCGATGCAGCTCCGCCTGCCTACAAGTCAAAAATAAATCAAAGTCCACAATGAAAGTGATTGGTTTACGTTCATCTCTTAATATAAAATGCACTTGCAGACAACTACATCTACTGAGTTCTTATTTAACTAACCCTCGTTGTCACAGTCTAGTCTAATTACGTTTGAGTGACCATGAATTACTCATCCTCGCTGTTATGGCATAGCGCCCTCTTTTGTTCTCAAGAGACTACCGCTTCGTCCATTATTGTGGTTTGAGTGAAGGTTGACTTACCAGTGCTGAACGGTATCAACTCTTCTGGTTTCACAGCCACGCCTCTTTCGTTCAGAAATCTTTCTGGTTTGAACTGCTCCGGCTCGGGCCAATGTTTAGGATCTCGAAAGATAGTCCACATGTTTGGCACAAGCAAGGCATCCTTGGGGACGAAGAAGCCTCGGAGATAGACATCCGAAGCAGCGGCGTGTGGGACGCCCAAGGGAACGATGTTGGCCAGGCGTTGGACCTCCCAGATTACTGCTCGAGTGAAGTGTAGCTCCGGAATATCGGCCATTCTTGGCATCCGGTTGCGACCCACAACGTCGTCGATTTCTGCCTGGACTCGCTTCTGGACGTCAGGGTTTACCATCATGTACAGGATTGCCCACTGGAGAGTGGTGGCCGTAGTCTCCGAACCAGCCGCGAAGAGATCCAAAATAGTACCGACGATGTTACGTTCACCCAGATGACCGAATTTCGAAGCTTTGAGATGTTTCCCATCGGGAAGCATACCCTCTTTATCTCTACTTAAATTCTGTTGAATTTCCATAAGATACGCGTCGGTGAAATCCTTCAAATTATCAGCGTCGAAGGTTTTGCGGTGGGTGTCTATAACGTTCCGTTCAAAGTTGAGAAGTTCTTCAAAATTTGACAGAAACTCAGGAATGGGGAGGAAAGGCAGATATCGTAAGCTTGGTATGAATGCGATGGCACCTCCACCTCCCACCAGCTTGATGTTACGGCTCATTAAATCAAGGAGATGCATAAACTCCTTATCGTCGTACTTGTAGCGCTTTCCGAAGATGACGGAGCAGATGACATTAGACACTGCGTTGCCAAGGAACGGTTTGGGATTGAATGGCTCGCCTTTGAATGCGGCGAGTTCTTTCATTAATTCCTCAGCCTCAGTGCCTATCTGCTCCTCGAATGAAGACTTGCCGACCCCAAAGCTCCGGAGTACAGTGAGGCAGAACCGACGCAGTTCGAGCCATGCTTCGCCGTTAGATGAAGCAACCCCTTTTAGAAAATAATGCAAAGTTAACCAAATTTAGCCGGTATTTGTATACAATATTGTTGATGGTTGATATTGCAATAGTGAAAAAGAGCAAAAATCACTAAGTAGTAATGATTACATGTCAGCTCGTTGAAGCATTTGTGTTTCGCGTGTGCGTTTTGAAATAAAATTCGAACCAGCCAACCGATCCCGTTTAGCTCGGTAGTGGAGTGGTAGGCCTAAGACGTCTGCACTAGATAGCAGGAGGTAGTGGATTTGAGTCCCACCCGAGTGATTTTTTCCAACTTTCACTCGGGAGGTTACACACTGAGTACACAGTTTTTATACGTCGGTGAAGGGCAAAACCTAATTTGATTTACATCACCCCAACGCAAAATTAAAAAAAATCCATCTTATGGATACAAATTGTGTTTTGTTTCTCGTTTATTGACTTAGGCTACACAACAAGAGATCACAATCTGAAAATGCGTTTACGTTTTCTTTACACTTTATGAAATGAAATAATCCACATGTACATGTAACGGATTGAACTATTTGTTGAATTGATGGTGCTGGAAACAACCAAGCGGCACTTACAAATAATGAATTGTTTACAAGTATTCACAATGATGCACGACATATTGTCAACGTGCGCCTTTTGAAACCATGACGTTTTCTGCCGATGACTTACCTTCCAATTTTAATACCTCAGTAAAGAGACTTTTAGGTCTGTTGCTAAGTTGTGGATGTTGGAACGCTTCCTTCACCAATGCGTAGTCGTTCAAAACCACAACCGTCTTGTTGAAGATTTTGATGCGAAATATGGGCCCATACTTAGCGGCGTACTTTTCGAATTGATGGTGGAACTCCAACCCCCGAAGCATACACCAGACCATGGCTGGGACAGAACCGAGAAGTGGGAATCCCCAGGGCCCTGGAGGAAGGTTCTTGGGACGGCCAAGCAACCAGCGAAGAACCAGGAGCAGAAACACGCCCAACAGAACGGTGCGAACGTCCAGGAAATCCATGACGTAGGGAACAGCGGACTTGTAAGATGTATAAGTGTCAATACATGTACATGTACGTGTGCTCTCGTATGAAACGAATTCTAACGGAAGTAAACCGTCCGAACAGAGAGCGGCGTGAATTCGAACGTCCTGTTTAAACGACTACCAGTTTTCACTCTGTTTGCAACACAAAGAATCAAACAGCCAACCCTGTAAGAGGTTCGAAAAGTGTGTGAACACGCACAATCACGATATCTCACGCATGACACAGCTTAAAAACGTTGCTCCGGGTCAAGCTAAACAATTCCAATTTTTTTTTTCTGCTCTGCACTTTTTATTGTTAGTAAGCCCAGCCTATCTTTGACCCCGGCGTAATAGTAGTAGGGTGACGTTGCAAATAAAACGTTCGGATGCATGGATGTCGCCAGGGTTCTCCCTTTTTTTTAGGGAGGGGGGAGCACAACCCCCCCCCCCAAAAAAAATCCTTGTACTTTCTCTATCTTATTCTTATTTTTTTTCGAGGGTGGGCGGGGGACATTTTGCCCACCCATCCTCATATGACACCCTGCAGCCTTCGCCAATTGTGATAATGTGTATTAAATTAATAACAAATATGACTCCACACCTCTTTTTCTTTTCTTTTTGTTCTCATTTTTTCTCTCCCTTTTTGGTTTTTATTTTTTGTTTTTCCGGGGGAGGGGGGGGAAGCGCCTTCTTGCGCCCCACGCCCCCACTCTCGTGACGCCCATGTTCGGACCGATGTAAATATGTGCACAGCAAGTGCAATGACTAGGTTTGTGGGGTTAATGTTTTAGTATCTGGCCTCTCTGCGTTTTAAAAACTGTTAACAGCTTAAATGTGTAGAGTCAAAGAAAACAAAGTGATAACTAAAGGAGAGTGGAGAGATATAACTAAAACAGAGAGTTCAAACTCATGTGAAAGCAGTTTTTTTAATGGGACATTCCAGATGTGACTTTTTTTAAAACTTCAAAAGTTATTCAACATGCTTATATTTATCACGTCCATGTGTATTGTCAATTGATTACTACATGAAATAAAAAAAAAAAACATTGACTTCCACGTTTTACTCGACAAAAACGACGTGAATCATGCCTACTTTGAACTTTGGTGAGACACAGATTAGCGCGAGTAAAGAAAACGTTGTGTTAATAAATAACTGATAACGAGGTTGATTTCTTTAGCGCATATCAGTATTGTAATCCATCTGTACTTAAACATTTCCAAGTGACCAATGGTTAGTTTGTGGACACTCCTATCTTATGGATCTAGGGAAAAGTTGTCGGTTGCCTCTATCCACAACCAACATCGATAAAAAAAAATACTCCGTCCCCTTTGACCCTTTTCATTTCTAAATTAAATTGAAACGCTTCCCTCATTATGTGACCAAAACATCTTTTTTATAATTTTGTATTCCACAGAATTGACAAATTCTATTCCCCCTGAATCGAAATACCCCAACGTCTATCATTTTCCGTGAAAAATGGTCTTCAACTTATCTGCCTTCAAACCTCTTTGCTGCCCTTCCAAGGTCTAAAAATCCGGCTCTAATCTTGCCAAAGCTTTGGGATTGCCGCGGAAAGGCTTGTCACACGTTGTTTTCTCGACGCACGCCTTGTAAAACACGAAATCAGGTTTTTGTTGAAATATGCAGCTTTGGGAAACGAATTAAATTTACGGTACCACTGAGACCTTGCCCCAGTGAAGTTGAACTTGCGGGTCGTTAAACCTTTGGCCTGTCCCCTTATCATGTTGTTATAGTTGACGTTGTCACAGTAAATTTGACCTTTATCAATCGTTAATTTCTGGGGAAATTATCAATATTGTAATGGACTGGATTAGGCCTAGTTATATTTGTGAACAGAACGACTTGAACTTTTTTTTTAAATAGTCTATATATAGCCTTTAAAGACATATATAGGGTAAAAGTCGTTGTCATCTCTGCCCAGATCTGACAGCGACCAACAAGCAAGAACTGCGTCACCTTTGCCCAACGTGTGTTGGTCAAACCGAAAACAAAAGATCAAAATAACGCTGACACAAACTGTTTTCCATTCTCATAATCGCTACATGCGTACGTTGTAAAGGGCGAGTCAAAAGAAAGTGACAGAGTACATGTGATTGGTTGTAGGCCTGATTGTAGTAAATGTGAAATTCCACGTAATTTGCATACTCTAAATAACGTCAAGTTATCTCTGTTTTTAAGTAATAGAACACACAATCCAGTTGTCTTTCACTGAACATTCACCGATACGCATTGATGAATATCATGGGGGTATACCTCCATGAATAAACGAAAAGTTCCGAAGGGAAAGAGACCCATGTGAACAAGACTTGTTCCTTAAATAGTGACAGCGCAAATCCCAAAATCCGACAGTAAAACTGTATTGTCTAAGTTTGACTCAAATTATTAAAGTCTCAATTTGTATTTGAATGCCTGTGTGTAATCTCTGGTTCCCGCTCAGCTGAATAGCTTTCAAGCATTTAGCAATCTACTGACATATGTAAAAAAAAAGGGTTCTTTTAATAGAACATGCATAACTTCTGATTGCATGCATCAATTGCAGGTGTGTTTTTTTTACAAGAACATGCGCGTTTAATATATGTTCATGTAAGTATCAAATTTGATAGTTTTTAAAGGAAAAATCATTTATCCAGGTCACTTTCATTTTGACTCACCCTATTAAGGGCCCATGGCGTTTTATTATTCTCCAAACTAGAATAACGTCATATCAGAATTGAAACTTGAAATCTCAAATCCGTTTCCCCTCGGATTTTGTCAGTTTTATATTCTGTTCAGTTCCCTTAGATTTCTGTGTGTATAATTTCTAAACATTATACTCGTGTGATATTTTTCACTTGTTGAAGTATTAAACACAGAGAAAACAATTACAACTCAATCAACTTTGTAATGATTCACCGCATACAATTGGTTTTATTGCAATCGCTTTTTATTTCAATATGAAGACAAAAACGAACTACATGTAGTTAAGTTTTGATACTTAAATTTAAGTTGAATTGAAATATCAAAACTGGCCTCGGTGAGGGCGCACCGTGCAACGGGGCTATTCTTGGCTCTTGGTTGGTTCTTCTCCTAAATACTCCACGTGGGAGTTTATACAGGAGGCCAGAAACACCGGGGCAAACCCCTTCTCTTAGCGATAAGTGTTTACTGGGTTCTTTTACGTGCATTTATACAACACACAGGACCTACGGCTTAACGTCCCATCCGAAGGACGAAGCAATAATGGTTAAGTGCATTGCTTAAGAGCACAAGTGTCCGCCGGCGGGCTCGAAACCATGTCTCTGTTGCCTCTGAAACACCAGAACGCGAGTCCGGTGTTCTTAACCGCTAGGCCATCACACTCCATATTCCTCAGGATCATTGATGGCTATACAACACATCGCACAATTCGGACGATTTTTAAAATAGGATGTACTTTAAAGTACGCAAGGGGATATCTAGGCTGAAGAGTTTCATGTATCACAAGTCGAAACAAAAGTCAGTTCCAAAGTAACAGGACATGAACAATGACAAAGCAATACCGACTTGTGATTGACTTGTGAATGACTTGTGATTGACTTGTGATTGACTTATGATTGACTTGTGATTTTGACTTGCGATTGACTTGCGATTAAACAGTGATTTGACTTGTGTATGATTTTTGATTGATATGGGACTGACTTGTGATTGACCTGTATTATACATTTTGACTAACTTGTGAGTGAATTGTGATCAATTTGTGATTGATTGGCAAATCTGTTAGTACTTGCAATAAAATAAAGTTTGTAAACTGTTTCCATTATCTTTCTAATGTTCTGACAGATGCTGTCTACAGCTGGCCGTTCATGAGCACCTGCACCGCCATCGAGATGTTAGTGACGAGACCGATCATGTACGACAAGAATCGCGCGGGCTGGGGGAGGGGAGTCAGGTAGGCAACGGTGTGGAAGAAACGGGACGCCACGAACGCACGGAAATGCCAAGTCGCTGCGAAGACACTAGGGCCGGTCAGAACATACAGCAGACCCAAGACCAGAAAGGATGGGATGTTTTCTAAGTCGTTACGGTGGCATCTGTGAGGATGAAGGACATAGAAGAGATGTGGGCTTAGAATGACTTAAAGTTCTTGAAACTGACATTCTTTGAATATGACATGAAGTAAATGTATAACAGCCAGGAGGTGAATGTAATATGGTACATAACAGCACCATGTTTTACAAGAAAGACAATACCCACAAACCCACAACAAGAAAAACCCACAATTACCTTCGAACACGTTCGATTTCGTCGTCCCGTCGCACCAGTTCCTTCTTACCGAATGCATCCTCTAGATTGATGAATACCTACATAGAATTAATGAAGACATCTAATGAGTAATGCGGGTGATATTGACGTCTTGTGAACGAATGCATCCAATGCTTCAACGGTAACGGAAGGACAAATCGTATTTTTATCAAATGTTACGACATTTGTGCTCATGTTTGAAAAATGAAAATCACTGCAAATACATGCATGTATAATGAGCATGGAAAGGACATTCATGTGACCCACCTTCACAAAAGCGGGATAAGCAGGGCAAGGTGTTTATTACAAAGGATGGCACAGGCATGTACAACATGTACATTGTACAATGTACATGTACCGGTACATATGTACATATATGCCGATGTACCAGTACTTGTACATGTATGGAGTTGTTGCAGAAAATCAAATCATAAAGTTGCTGCCATCAGCATTCATGGACAATAGAGAAAGATACGAATTCTGTGAAGCCATTCCAGAAGCAAATTAAGTCAAAAATGAGATGGCAGAAAGTACCGGTACTTTGGGGCACTTTCATTCAATTTACATGTGTAAGACATGTGAGGTGCAATCTTTGACAAATTATGCCCAAGTTAACAATTTCAGTTTGGATGTTTATAAGTTAATTGTTACTACTCTAAATCATTGTAATTTGATTTCAAACATTGAATTTAGAGTTCAATTAAAAGCAACACCTAAAAGCATAATGATTCTGAAGCCATCAGTTCTACCGGTAGATGTTTTTACCTTGTACATGTAGGCTGGTGTGTCCCCCCCCCCCTCCCCTCTTTAGGTAAACCACTGAACCTACCGGTATTATTATTAAAAGTTGTTGGTGAACATGAAACCAATATGCTCAAGTGCTCAAATACTGTGTATTTAAATTTTTAAGGATTAAGGTGATGGATTTGAAGGTCATTTCTGTAGTTGTCTTGTGTTCGTGAATGACGTGTTTTTGGTTGTTTTCATTTTTCTTTTGTTATCATTAATTAGCAGGCTTCTATCTTTATCTCAATAGTTTTTTGGGTATAATTATTTATGCCAGGTCTGCATATTGTTGATTTCACATTCAGTTACACATTTCAGCAATTTGTTTCACTTGTATAATTAGTGTAAATTCACATTTTGTTCATGCTATATTTGAGTAAACCTTTTGTCCTTCCGTTACCGTCCTTCCGTTACCAAATTATAATCCACTTAAAACGTTGTATTTATATTACCGAAACACTTAAAGTCAAATGAAAGGTGGTATAGTATAGATAAAGCTTCAGGGATTCCATTTCCTACCTTTAAAATATAATTGCCCCATAAAATTCACAGAGTTCACGCAAAACGCGAGTAAGTTGGAAAACCGTTGTCCGTTTTACCGTCCTTCCGTTACCGACCTCATTAATATTCATAATTCATAAACGAGAGGTATTCATGCCCCCCAAAAGTGTGGAAATTGAAGGTAGCATTATGGCAATACAATTGTGACATTTGTTTGCTGTAACTATTAACAGTGTCTGTGATACACACATTTTTGTTTAATGAGTGAAAACGTCCTTCCGTTACCGTGGAATTGCCCCTAAGTCGTAATTATAAGATATAAGTCATGACTTAATAATAAGTCATTATTATAAGATATGTCATAAATATGACTTAATAATAAGTCATAATTATGAGATATAAGTCATAATTATGAGATATATATCATAATTATGACTTAACACTAAGTCATTATTATAAGATATAAGTTGATACAAGTTGATCTGATGAATATCTTTATTTGAGTAAAAATAGAAGTGTCACCAGCACAAAGGACAATTTTAGTATGCTCAGTCACTGACCTTATATCATTAATAAATATAGAAAATAATAGTGGGCCCAAGATAGTGGGCCTCCAAAATTGAAAGAATCGGATTTGTTCGATAGGAAATTCTTAATTTTAGTTACCTGTGTCCTTCCATGAAGGTAAGACCAAAAACCAGTCAAGGTAAGACCAGAACTTCGTATCTCAATAAAGGTTAGTCATTGCAAAAATGGTGAACTTGAATCTTTCAATGGCGAATCCATTGGCATCTGGAAACTAAACAACCGTTATCTACAGTGAGTTCCGTTGTCTAAATTTCAAATCATTTCATAAAAAAACCAGAACTGCAGTTGAGAACATGGTTCAATGTATAAGAGGATTGGTGAATATATCTAGTATAAAATATGAAACAATTCTCTCTGCACAAAGGCATTAACCTAGAGAATGGGCCTTTTGCATAGCAGCTTGGAGGACAATGCTTAGTAAACGACATCTTCTGCACACACCCACCCCCCCCCCCCCCCCAACGAAAAAGAAATTACAGTAACAAAAAGCTCTCAAGGATGTCTTGATAAAGTCTATTTGATCAACAACAAATAAGACTGTAAGCATGAACATTACCGAAGAGGAATAACCTGTTTTAAGCCCTTTCAAATTACCACACACAAAAAAGATTGTCACAAAAGAAAACACGGTAAAATTATTTCCCATCCCCTTGCTGAACCTGCAACTGGAAAACGTCCGCCACAAAATCAACGGTGTCATTTCAACCGTAAGACAATTTTTTTTTTTATTCAGGTGAGTACGTCCCTATAACAATGTAAGTTATTTAAAAGGCATCCTTATTTGGCGGCATCGACGTCTCCATCACAATGCCCATCTGGAACATGTTGTATCTGCAAGTTGTCAAATTACGAGAAAAATATCTTTCTTAAATGACAGTATTTTTAATTGCAAATTGCATTTTCTTAATGTGCAACAGGCACTGCATTTTTTAACATTTTACTTTTTGAAAAAACGTTTTGATGACCGAATTATTTATTTTTGAATATATTTGTGGAGCAGTTCATTGGTCTGTGACTTAATTTAGCGAAGGAAAACTGTTCTCAAGTTGAAGTAAAACAAAATATGAATATAAAGCACTCTTTATCCACACACACTACTCTGAACTGACATGCAGCATTTGGTTATGGTCTTTCAACAAGAAGGTTGTACTTCTTTCTGTGTGGTTGAATTTGGCAAAACCAATGCATGTTAAACACATACCTGGCAATGTTCACATTGGCACAATCAAGCTCTCTGTACAGATGGCAGACAAACTCTTCAGCTCCTGAGATGACATCGAGCCTCACAGTTAAGTTGTCACCAATTGCTTTGAAGACAGGGTAGGCGTTAACCTCCTTGAAAAGAAAATAGACAACATTTTCTATTAAAAAAAAGCAATTGAAAAACTGTATTTGACTGAGTGAATAATAGTCTCAATCATCCCATGAAAATAATATCATGATTGTGAGCCACCATAAATGAAAAATAAAGCTTGACTGTTTTAAAATTTATTACTGCCCTCAATTTACAAAATTAAGTTAGTTCTCAATATTGTTGGCAGTTTAGTTAGACGTCTGAGAACAGTTGGAAGCCGGCTTGTCTGGTTCCCTGACTCGACAATTTCCCACTGTCTTTAAAATGTTTTGTTTGATCTGAAGTAGGTTCAAGGAACCAGTAGGTATATACAAAACAGTTTTGTGTCAAGGTCTGTCCATTATCTATTAACACAAAGCTTTTAACATGAAAACTTTTGCAAAGCAAATGTTGTATACATATATTTATACCTTTAATACCAATTTAGCTGGCGTTGTCTTTCCTTTTCCCCGGAATCCACTTGTGGAGTCGCAGTCAAGCCAGTCAAGCAGTGCAGACCGTATCAGTTTTTGTGTTGTCTCTGCTTCCAGAACATGGCTCACTTGTGAGATGTTGACTGTGCGCAAATTCTTTCCCCTGCCAGTGTGAAAAAGTAAGGGTGACTGTATAGAACTGCTGTGATGCAGAGCCACGATGAAAACATCAGTGTCGGGACTTTTGATGATGATGTTCTTCCTAGGGCTGTTGGGTGAGGCCTGAGAGGAGATGAAAGCACAGTGCAGAAACATCCGGGTGTCTGCCTCTTCTTGACTACACTCTAACTCTGGTACATTTTCACTTTGGACCTTGCCATTGACATTATGCAACACATGACATTCTTGTCCATGGGCCAAGTACACCTTGACATCCTTTAAGATGGCTGATGGTACTTTTTTTTAACTTATGGAACATGAAGTCAACCAAGTTTTCTTTGTTGCGACCGACTCCAAGGAATTTCTTCCACTGAACAGGTACTGGTTGTCCAGCATTGGATATTTTGATCACCTGTGTTCCGCTCCCAGCTCTTCGGTTTCTCTCAGCATTCTTGATGCTTGTTACTGGATACTGGTCAGTGACAAAATGAATTTCTTTCGAACCAATTTGTGATGACAAACTAACCAGCTTCACCAAAAGGCTTTCTGCCAACAAACCCCAGCTTTTGGGTCGTTCACGCGGCCGAAGTGTTTGCAGCATTGCCATGCCATCCACTACCCAGATGGATTCCAATGGAATTGGGCTTACCGGTGCAACACCAGCCAATTCCTCAACATAGTGCATCAGGTCAGACTTGGAGTTCTTGTACAGATGGCCACTCTCTGTGGCTATAGGAAGAGGTACAGGCCCAAGACTGTAAGACAACACCTCTCTCATATCGGCATTCCTTACTTGGCTTATTACTAGCAGACGAGCAAAGAGATCACGGTCCGCCTTCAATACCACCTGTTTGTTATTGACTCGCCGGGTCGCTTCTTTGCCCTGATTTGAGAATGTTAGCAACTTGTTCTTCTTCAATGCGTCAAAGAACCCCACTTGGTCACTCTGCAACCGCTCTTTGATGAACTGTACACATTTGTCCTCTCCAAGGCCCTTGGCTTTCATCAAGTCCTCGCACACTTTATCACTTGCCACAACACCAGATGAGATATGAATCAAGTCGCTGCCTTCACATTCAAAAGGATTCACCATGTTTGAGATGGTCTCCATGACCCCCTGTGTAGCCTTCTCATCTTGTTGATTGCACGTCACATCAAGATCCTTGCGCATTCTTCCTCTACCAGGTATTTTCCCAGCCATTTCCCGACATTTGTGAGTTATACCCGAACGCTGATGCTGAGTCAAGTGCCATCGCTGAACTGCCCCCTTCTTTCTGGTGAACCCGGTCAGTCCTCCTTTGGACTTGGAGTCCCTGTTGCAAGTCTCCTCTATTAGTTGATCGCAGCGAATCTGAGAAAACCCATATTCATCTTGCATCTGAACTGCAAAGTGTCCCATCATCGTTCCATTGTGGAGGTGAGGATGTGTCGTCGGCAAGGCACACATTTCGAGCCAGTGCACTGCCCCATACCTGGAGTAGTTCACTCTGTCGTAGGCAAAATACCAAGGCAGCATACTCCTAATACTGGAAAGGTGTAACTGCCAGTCGCCTTCTCTGCTGGCTCTTATCAGCATCAACAACAATTGCACCATAGACATATAGAACATCCAGAAAGCAAACGTTTTGCTGTGTTTGCAGGCCTCTTCAATGTACCTCTTGTATGACTCTTCAAGTTGAATTAACTCACCATTCTCTTCACTGCTCAACTGATCAGCAAAATCTGAACCAAGGAAGACATATGACTGACGCATTTCATGAAGAAGATGATGTGCTGACTCTAGTTCCTCATCTTGCAGTGTACCAAGGTAAGCATCAAACATCAGCCGATGCAGGGCTTCACACACTACCTTGTGAGCTCTCATTGCCCTGTTATAAAGGTGACCACTCATAACTCCATTTATGGCACCCTCCGCAATCAAACCTGATTCAATCATCACATCTCTCAAACCGCCATCTCCAAATCTTTTACCAAGACAGCTCAGAAAGGACAGGCAGGTGTGGAATACACCCAGTCGGACAACCAACCTGTTAGTGAAGATTTCGTCTTGCCACTTGATCTGCTGCGCCTTTGCATAGATGGCTTGATCGAACACTACGACAACCTCATTCAAGTCTAATTTATCTGCGTACTCTAAACTTCTGAGGAGTATGGTGTAGACAGTGTCATGGTCGGTAGGACTTGCATCAATCAGAGGCAGGTACCGGACCAATGCCTTTGGTGGATTCATGGCGCCTTGAAGTACAGTATTGATTCCTGTCCATCCATGAATAGTCGGACCTTCATTGCTGCACCGTAACATAAAGAAGATGTGATCTAATCTGCTTGCATGTTTCTGAAACTTGGTGAATTCACTCTCCTCAATTTGAATATCTGTGGCAAATGGTTGTGGGTCCTGTTGCTTTCCACCAAAATAAGACGCAATATGGGATGGCGCTGTCTGGAGTGTCCTTTCTTTGGTTTTGGTTTGTGGTGCACGACTACCCGATGAAAATGGGGGATGTGATGGCAAATAAACACCCGGTTGAACAATGATTCCAGATGTGCTATGGGTTGTACCCTTACCAGACAGGGTTTCCTCCCCAAAATCAATGTTATCCCACACCAAGGTAGTAAATGCCCCTACTCTGACATCATCTGGAACTGGATTTTCACCCAACATCAACTGCCTCTTGGCCAAAGCTGTGTCATGCTCGAGCACAGATGTCACGGATGTGCTGTGGCCCAACCCATTTAACAAACCAAGAAGTTGTGCAGAGCCCGACAGGTGTCGAATGGCCATTGACAATGCAGTGTGGTTCGGTGTGGCCAACTTTCCTCTACTTGACAAGTACAGCACATCCTGGCATACTGACAGCAGCTTCAGGTGGTCTTGCTGCCCTACCTCAACCCAGGAAGTTGCTTCAGGTTCGTCAGAGAAGCCTGTCAGCCATGCCATGGTATTGTATAGCTGATGGGGGACCAGCTGTTCTGAGTGATGCAAGGTCAAATCCTCTGCAGTTGGTGGCCAAGGTAATTTAACAGACGGAGGTTCCTTGATGATTTTATGCAGCTCTAAAGATGCAGTGAATAGGGTGTGCAGATTTGTTTGCTGGAGGTCCGACGGCTTGTGTTTGCTTGATGGACCTGGTCTTGCCTCAACATCACTGGTGTCAGCCTCATTTTCAGTCTCAGACGAGGTGTCTGTCTCTGAGCCCAGTGCATCCTCAACCAATTCTTCTCTGGCAAGCGTTTCACAGTAGACTATGTCACTCATACGTCTGTCAGCTGCAGTTTGAAATACAAGTTGAGGAAACGTGTTCTTCAGTCTCATCTTCAGATTGTGCGAGCGGTAGTTTGGACAATCCACACCTTCCAATTCGTTCACATACTTCACAAATTTCCGTCGCAGTGAAGTGAGGCATAGAATTTCCTTATCCTCAATCAGCATTTTTCTGACAACATTTGAACAGAACTGGTCATAGGCATCGCTGTATTTCTGAGACATCAAATCAGGTGGTGCAGGGGCCACACAAATTAAGAACCTTGTGTACTCTTGGTAGCACAGGCGATGATAGCACACGTCAATTGCAACAAGATCCTTTCCCTCAATCTGTGAGAGCAGCTACTGATCTTCTTTTATCCTTGCTGCTTCAAGAAGTTTTCCTGCAGTGAGCGTCTGACATTGGGAAAGTTTGTCACGCACAGTTTTTCTTGTCCTCTTGTTCGAACTCCACCTCTTCTTTTTGTTGCAGATGATGCATATACGTGGCAGTATGTGAGGTTTCTCGGGATTTCCTGGAAGGAAACCTGATGTTGAGCGAAGTTTCCTCCTTGGGGGCGCAGTGATGCATCCTCCTGTGTCTCTTTCCTCTGTGTCTGCATCTGTGAACATGGGGGGGGGGGAATGTAGGGATATTTATATACAGCGTGCCTGATGAATTGCAATCTGGGGAGATTTTAACTGGGAAGAGTACACACAAAGCAGAAAGTCTACATTTTGGATATGCTGCACTCCATTGTAGGACATGTGGAACTCGAGGAATAAACATTAGCAATGAATGGAAATTCTCACAGAATGTCAAGTCTAAAGTAGGGCTTGTATAACTTTGCAAGTATTTGCAATTTGATTTTTAACTAAACAATTATGAAACCCTAACTCAAACTACAGTTGTGTAGAGGAAGGCTCTATCACCAACCAGCCCCTGTTCTAGGTATTTTATATTTTTTATGGTTGTGTGATTATGTGACTCCACAGGAAAAAAAGGAAAAAATACCTCGACTTCTATGTTGTCGTTTCTTTGCACGTCGTTCTGCGCGGTCTATCATAGAAATATCGCAGAAACGTTTGTAGCACGGTTGATGGTATCCAAACGCCTGCAATTAAAATTAAATAAATATCACTCAATACTCTCATTTCAAAATTTTCACAATGTAAATCACAAAGTATTATACACAGTAGATCCTCGTCAATTGATTGGAAGATTACAAGTCAAAGATTAACTGTTCCATTCAATTCAGCTTTAACTCGTAGAATGGAACATTCTATCTTTTAACTTAGGAAAATATTCACACCATGGCACCTACAGGTACAAACATTCATTATTTATACTATTCTTCATCAGGCGATCAGTGATCAGGCAAAATTTTAGAAAAATGAGGGAAAAAAGGCAAAATCAAAAACAAAAAATATTGACGGTAAGGGCTTGAAAATTAGACAAGCGGGCAGTGTCTTACTTTCTTTTGATTATATTATACCATCCAGAAAAAAAAACTAAGGAAATAAATGTACAGTTACATAAATAAGGACGCTATGAGCTACCAGCTTCAAGAATGGCAAAATGTTGGTTTTAACCACTTCGTACTTTATAGTCTCAATAGTTTGTACACAGGTGTCATGGCGTACGTATATGGAATTATTTCCTTCCGGCTCTTAAATCCTACGTTTGAGGTGAAAAACAGGAAAAAATGTTGCAACCTGACGCCACTTCTGCAATTGTGTACAAAATACATTTGTAGGATATGGACAGTCAAGAAAATTGTCTTGTAATTAATGTAGGCCTACTTAATAATAGATAGTGGATATTTTGCCGGAGGTAATGCCGGCAAACTAACGTTTACTAAAGGTTTGCCGGCGGCAATCCATATCAACAGAGGCCGCTGTACTCTGTAAGATAGGGCTGAATTATAAGATGTATTAAATTCCCAACAAAAGTTGTATAGCACATTAGGTATAGTGGTTAAGCAACAGCACTTGTGAGCGGGATGACCCGGGTTCGATTCCGATCCCCGCCACATTTCTAAGGTCATGAAGGTTTTTTTTCCGTGGTCTATCTGGAGGATTTTTTTTTTAAAGGGAAGTAAAGTCCAAAATTATAAAATGGTCTGATTCCCATCTTGTGAATACGAAGTTACAACAATAATATTGGCATGGAGCCAGACTAAAATTTGTCACCGGAAAATGTTCAAGTAAAAAAAACCACAGTAACTGCGCAGGTCATGCATGTCATGCATGTTCAGTGCATATCCGGCAAACTAACGTTTACTTAAGGTTTGCCGTCTCCGGCAAAATATCCACTGCCTTAATAATATTAGTAGGCTACATTAAATGTTAAATGTAGACTTAGTATTTCCTAACAAACATGACAAAATTGGAAATATTTCTCAGTCCCAAACATATGCAGACATTGCCAGACTCATTGTCTATTAAATCATATTTTTTTGCAATGAATAACCTTCAATCAGATGATATACGAAGAAAAAGTGGCGTCAGGTTGCAAAAGTTTCCTGAATAATTAATACGAACTATCGTTTATAGTAAGGCCGCGTACGGTATGCCCTACAAATATGCCTACCTTTGACAATGATTCCGGTACATCTCCTTCCACGAGTGCTATTGGCACCGCATGCCGATGTTTTCCTCCGCTTTTTTCATGATTTCTTCGATTTAGGATTCCCCCACATTCTTCCATCTACCTGCACATGCAATGAATTTTGTCCAGCTTTTCTCTGAAAACGATGAAACGGTTGTTCGGGCATTGGAAACATGCATTATGCACTTTTTTCTGTCCGATTCGCCGTCGTCTGAGGAGCTCATGGCGTCCGCCATCTTGCTGCCTAGTAGTGCCTACGCGCATGCGCACGATCGTGCTTACGGCACCCGCTATTGGTCCATTCACCGCACCGCGACAGAAGGGCCTCGCTGATTGGTCGTTGGAAAATAATGACGTAATTCTTCACTCGTCATTTTTTGCGCCGAAATGGAGGAAATCTGAACTTTAAATCGCGAATTTGGTACGATTTTGGGTCACGGATCAAGGGTGGATTTTATATGTGGGCATCCCAACAGCTTCCTGAGTAGTTTAAAATACAATTTGCTTAGATTTGTGATATGCGTCGCGAACCTGCAAGATAATCGGCCATGCATCTTGGTCTATTTTGGCTTGCTGTTATTATAGGAGTAATTGCAGAATACCCCGCCACTCGGAAATACACCCCTAAAATCACTGGCTACGAGGTTGGAATCACTGCAAAAGAAACAATTCAAGTCCATTGCCAGCTACGTGGATACTGAGTGGGGGTCCATTATTTGAGAACGAAGCAACACAAAATGAATGGGAGTTCCTGAAAATTTTTTTAAGTCCAAACCAACCACCCTGTTGGCGGCTACGAGGCTACGGAGTGGGAGTCCCCTTTAATATGCTTGAGAACGAAGCAACACAAAAGGAATGGGAGTCCATTGGCAGCTACGCGGATACTGAGTGGGGGTCCATTATTTGAGAACGAAGCAAAACAAAATGAATGGGAGTTCCTGAAAAAAATTCTAAGTCCAAACCAACCACCCTGTTGGCGGCTACGAGGCTACGGAGTGGGAGTCCCCTTTAATATGCTTGAGAACGAAGCAACACAAAAGGAATGGGAGTTGCTGAAAAAATTCTAAGTCCAAACCAAATACCCTGTTGGCGGCTACGCAGTCACGAAGTGGGAGTGCAATGGAGCATGACGCATAGTACACACAAGTAGCGCTGTGAATGTTTATTGAGGTCAATCAACCGTGACCTCGTAGCCGGCTACGAGGTGGATAGATTGAGTGGCGGGGTATTCTGCAATTGTGCCTTATTATTTTAGATGAAATATATAGTTGTACCGAAATATATAATATGATGTACCGGTAGGCAATTCTAACGATCAATTGACTAGGAAAGAAAGAGTCCTCTTGAAAAAATCGTCTGTCGTGATCAAAAGATCATGTGCCATAACGAAAAGTTTAACGCACACAGCGCGCATTTAATATTTTGCGCGTGCCAGTTTCCAGAGGGCTGTACCATTATCGGCGCGGGTGAGTCGCTGCGCACGCGGGTACGGTCTTTACACGCGCTGCAATGTTACCGCGGTAGGCCTAGCTCAGAAATGTCGGTTTGAGTGCAACCATTGTACATGTTTTAACAGTAATTGAAAACAATTCTGAAGGATACTTAATAAACTATTTCTAAAAGCTTTCACATGGACATAACATCAACAAAATTCATTTATTCACCAACCGACAAACTAATGCATTAATCTACAATCATACAACATAACTTCATAATGTTTAATTAAATGTTAATTAACCGTATAAAACAGTTATTGAAATGTACTCATAACACTGAGATCAGAATTAAACAGTTTTATTAAATGTCAAACAGTCAAATTTAAATTTAAATTTAGATCTCCAAAAATGAATTCATTTTGTTTTTTTTCCAGTGTAGTTTTGGTTGGGCAACAATTCTTATAAAAAAGAAATCTACCACTTTTTATCTTTGCAATCAGATTGTGTTTGTTTCACTCAATAAATTCAGACTCTGAATAGAGTATGTCAAACTTCACGATGATAAAAATAACAAAGTAATGTCCCATTAGAGTACCAATTTAATTATAATTTCCAAACATCAAAAGCATTTTATTCCTAACAGAGTAGAAATTTATGTGGGTTAATTACAACTACAGTATTTTAATATACCTTTGTAAAGTGTTGAATTTTGTAGAATTGTACTAATCGACCACACTTCACTGTAATTTGGCCCAAGTGACAGTATTTAAGGCCTTAGGGCCTATAGAAAGATCAGAATGAATAATCTATAGGTTAATATTGAAAAATCCAATGTCAAAAAAATGTTACTATTAAATAATTTTGAAAAGAAGAATAATGACGGTGTATCTCAAATTAATCTGAAACTTTTCATATTGACATTCAGATTGGGCAATAACACTGGATACACAGAGATGTTTCTTAATCCTACAGTACTACGACTCACTTTTCTTGCATGTTCGCTTGTTATGACCTACTTGTTGACAGTTTGAGCATCTAACTGCCAATGGCTCTCTTTTGCATGGATACAACATCGTCAATCGATGTTGTTTCAACATAATTTGCTTGAGAGCACTTGTTCCTTGATGGTTTGTGGATCTGAAAAACCAACATGTAGTATGGTCATTCAACTTCTCAAGACCTTGTTGAGAAAACTTACTGATACATCCATGCAAACGTAAAGACTCAGGGAGATGGTTCATGAGGAGATGCATGTATGGGGTGACATCCTTACACTGGTACACTTCACTATACAGCTTGACCCAATCCCGACAAAAAGTCTCAAAATCATTGATTTCATCTGGGCTTAGGTTCTTTGTCAACTGGTCCATTATGATCCCGAGGTCTCTCCACAATCTTTGGATGACATTCAGTTTTGGATGTTCAGGAATAAGGTACTCAAGTTCAATGTTGGTAAATATTTTCCTGTACTCTGGTCCAGTGAAATCCCTGCTAGTAATTTTCTTCTGATCCTTATCAACAAAGAAATTCCACTCAATGTGCAAACTGTGAATGAACTGTTCAAACTTGGCCATGTGTGTACACTTTTCTACTGAAAATCGGGCACTACTTCTATCTACGTGGTCAGTCTGACGTAGATATCCAATGAGTTGTATCATTAGTTGATCCGAGAGTCTAAGGAAAAGATGAAGCGTGTCTGGTACAACATGTGTGACTTCAATATTTCCAAACAGAGGAGAATGACTACAGTTATAAGCATGTTTCTTATTTCCTGATGCCATCTTTGTGATTTCTGCATTAGTTCTTGCTCCTTCAGCAGGATTTGTCATTGACCAGTGTTTTGAAGTGTCCCATCTCAGATCGGATGGGCATTTGCACCACAGACATGAGTACTTACTCCCAAATGAATCTATTCCCATAACCTGGTTTAGGAATTTCAGATCACCTCCTAAGTAATACACAAGTTGGTATTCCCTACCCGCCACCACTACAGTTTTTGTCTGGTGTATCTCATGAATCAATTCTGACAATGCACTCTTCATACTTTCATACTTTTCTGGTACCTTTAGTATGGCCAAGAGATATTGGCCATCTGCCCCACTACAACTTTCACCTATGATACAGAATGTGACATTCACAATGTGAATTCTTTTGCCAAACTTTGTGCCATCGCCACTTATTTTGATCTGGAGAGTATCCTTGGACAATAGATTGTTATTTGACTGGTCTGCATTACTCAATCTGGTGACAAGACACTCCTTAAATGATTGCCAAACACCTTGTCCATTACTAACTTCATGGATAGTACAACCACTGTTCAGTTCACGTTTTCGCTGTTGAAGTGCATGCTCCTTGGGTAAAGCTGCACATTGGTGTGTCAATTCACGGTATGCTCTACTACTGACATTGAATTTGTCTGTAATGTATACGAGGTTGTTAACTTCTGCCTCAGTAGTTACTTCTATTTTCTCCTGATCACATTTTGGTGAACCCTTTGTACTGAAAGTTATTTCAATTTGTTTCCCATTTGGGTCTTGCACTGTAGCACTTATTGAATTGAATGAACTCGATGAAACTGTTTCTTTCAAGTCTTGTACGTTTTGTCTGAATTGTCTTCTGATTTGAGATTTGCTGTAGCTCTCTTTGTTTTTGTTCCTTCCTCTTCTTTGTTTATTTCGCACCAACCTATCTATGTTTCGCTGCATTTCTCTATTTTGTTTTTCACTCTCCACCAGTTTTTTGCGAGTTTCATTAATTTCTTTGCAAGCCTTTTTTCGGGCCATCTGTTCACTTTGAATTTGCTCCTCAAGTTTCCTTTTAGTAGGACTCCCAGTCTTGTGGGGTACTTTCAGTTCATAATTTGTCAATTTCCACTTTTCATAAGTCTTCTGGTAAGCACGACCTCCTGTGCATTTTTTCAGCTTTGCAAAGAGAGCACGGACTTTGAATTGCATCTTCTTTATTACAGGGGCCAAGTGTACTTTTTCCACATCAACTGCATGTTCATGCATGATGTGTTCCACCATTTTGGATATGTGCTGTTCATCACATGGATTTGGGAACTGTCTGGCCAGATCATATAACCCAAAATTATTCAGTGAAAGATTGAGAACAAATGGAAAATCTTTAGGCAGCATGATAGCCAAAGGGTTGACCAGTGAGAACAGTGCAATTGCAATGATAGAATTTCCTACGGTGCTTCTACAAAAATGCAAACTGAACAGCGGTGTTTACAAATTGTACATGTACATTAACAAGATACCTTTAATCCTGTAACAAAAATGAAGTCAAGTCCATTTTGTTTCCATTTCCACGAACAAATGACATACGAAAGATGCATCCGCGTTCAATGTTTTGGGGAGAGTTGTTGATGTTGTATTCCAGAAGAGGCTTCCTCTCATGTAGCCAAAATTTGACAGTACCTTTTATGACATAACAAAAGTCTCCACACGAATTCACAATTCTGTAGTGCCAGTCTGGACCAAGTAAAGAATTGTATTGTTTATAAGATGTGAGGGTCATCTGTTTCCCTGTTTTTACTGTTCCCAGTTGGCTGACTTTCTTGAACTCGTCCTTCTGGATTGGGATGAAAAGCTGCACTAACGTGTCTGTCCTTCGACTTGAGGTCAACTTTTCCTTTATTGCAACTCTCAACTGTTGTTGAAATGGATTGTCCGACAACTGTACATGCTGTAGAACAATATCCGATGCTTGCCGCCATTCATCATATTTGTTAGGCCATCCAACATAATGTACCTTGCAATAAACACAGGAATCTATGAGTTTTTCATCAATAACTTCAAGTTTATAGAGTTTTGTTGTCGACCATACACGACGTCGGCAACGAGTAGCTCTTGGGAGCGTTTCTACTCCTTTGTTGAGGGCTTTGTAGTCAATCCGGCGGCCTTTACGTAACAGTCTGTCCATAACTGGAATATAAAAATACACAAGAAAAAAATAAGGTTGTGTGCAGTGCAAATTATTGGCCTTTTTTTATCAGAAAGCTGCCACATAGTCATAAGCAAGCATTAAACTAACATGTAGCCTATCCCTAGGCCCTAGCCTGCTACTGTGCTAGACCTAGCCTAAATCTTAGCCCCGGCCTAAATCATTAGAAAATGTTTGTCAGTGAGTGTTACAGTACTCTTAAAAACAAAAAGTAGTATAATAAAAAGGGACCAGACCAGCATGAAAACCGAGCTTAAAATTACAAATCAAGGCCAAATGTTATGCGCGTGCTACCGCTAGTCAGCTAGTCGCTACCCTGATCCCCACCCTGATCCCCATGCACAAAATGGTAGGGCTTATGTCCACTGTCAACATAACTTTTTTCCCTTGCTACAATTTGGTTGAAATCAGCTCTTCTTTACGAAAAATTTAGCATTTCTTTTGAGGTGAAAGTTAAGGCAGTTGTTTCTATATGAAATTATCTTTCATATTGTTGACATTTTTAAGAACAAACTTTGAAAATTACTCACCAACCTAGTCTGCAAAAATGACAATCTTTCACTGCTGCATCACACCGGTACCGCCGACGCGTCAAGCGTATACGTACGTACGTACGGCCGGATGCATGTAACTACGCGTACACGTACGTGTACAGGAGGCGCGCAAAACTGTACAGTCTCATTTTGTTCAATCAAAAAAGGCGTTAGGTAGCATTCAACCAATCAGAACCAGTTTTACATAAGTCGAAAGCTGAGTTATTGAGCTATATTTAGACACTTACTACGAAGACAAGCGACCTCTATTGGCGAAATTATGTTAAGCTTTAGCGCGCATAACACCATCATTCGTGAACAAAACGGCGGTTACCCATTTAATTTGACACCGTTTATCAATACAATTAATTAAAAAGGCGCTATGTTGTGCTTGTGAAAACTTATAAGACATTATATTCTACAAAAACTGGTTAGTTTAGCTACAATTGGGTGCGAGGTATAAGCGTTTCAGATATTAAATGAGAAAGTTATGGCGATTTCAAAAGATAAAGCATAGTCCTTTTTCACGCCATACGTGTAGTTAATGACACACGCGCGCGCTCAGTTAAGCAACTGCGCGTAAGTTTTCGTTATGTTGTTTATTTTACTGCTTTCTGAAAAAGTGTTATAGCCACTGAGCTGAAACTTCAACGGCTTGAGTTTTGAAACAGTCTTCTTTAAATTTTCAGTACGATTGTTGGACACGAACGGAATGCATATAATATTATAAAGCAAATAATCTTGAGAGATGACCATTTTTACAGTAGGCTTAGTTGGCTTAGTTGATCAGAACTAGCATGAATTGTTTACTTGTCAAACTTTTGCTCCCTTTAAAATAAACTGACCTTGCGACCCATTCGAAGTCGTCCAGTCTGAAACGCAAGGAACGTCATCTTTAGCACGGCTGCGGACGCATAAGTGGCATATAACCGAAACACGGGGTTGTCGCTGAAGCTCAAAAGTACGGTGGAAGCGGCCATGTCGGGAGAAAATGCACTCACACACGGTGTACTGGTCAGGATGCGTGGCGAATAGGCGGCGAGCGAATGAACCGTTCAAGTTCTTACCAAAACCGACTCCTCTCAGATACAAATATAAGTCGGGATACAAATAATATGGCATAAATTGGTTGTAAAAGCACAAAGAGAGACGAAACGTGGCACTAACGATCGAGTGTGGCTCCGAAATGCAGGTCAGAGTGCACGTATGCAAGCTTCGCGGGAAGTTGTCACGTGACCAACGTACGCTTACAACAGCCTTCTTTGTAAGAAGGGTGCTTATTGGAAGCAAACTTTAGAAGAAAAATGATCCGTGGATTTTAAGCCAATCAAAATGAAGTTTACATGGATGAAAGAGGGGTTCTCTCTCTTTACAAAACCGTTCACCCCAAAGTTCGATGGCCTTTGGTTCTCTTGCTGCGTTAAAGGGAAAATACATCATTTGCTTTTGCTGTAATTTTCAGAAATGGATGGAATTGGGGGTTGGAAATATATAACAAATATAGTTACACTGACCTTTTTGAGGTTTTGGGTTCGAAAATGCTATAAAAACCAAGAAAAACAATCATTTTCCTGTAGTCTGGTTCCCTGACTCCATATAAGAAGAAACAGAGCAGTTTACATACATTGGGGAATTGTAAGGTCAGGGAACCAGTCTAGCTGGCTCGTACCCGTTCATAGGTTTGTAATCGATTGCAAACAAGTGCGATGGTCAATTGGGGCCAGTATTTGAAAAAAAAGCCATTTTTTTGCAACGCTGATCGACCGATCAGCGTTGGAAATAGATACAAAAATACCACTTTTCTTGAAAATGACAGTATACCAGGTGCCATGATTTTACAGGATGCTTTACACTGTCATTCACTAACAGTCCAGCAAGGTATTTCAAAATGATTTGGTAGTTTTATTTTTTGATGTTTGCAAATATTGTATTTTCCCTTTAAGTCAAAGACGACGGGTCAGTGTAAACACAATAGGCATGTTCATGTATAAGATGTGTAAGTGTCAATACATGTACGTGTGCTCTCGTATGAAACGAATTCTAACGGAAGTAAACCGTCCGAACAGAGAGCGGCGTGAATTCGAACGTCCTGTTTAAAACTACCAGTTTTCACTCTGTTTGCAACACAAAGAATCAAACAGCCAACCCTGTACGAGGTTCGAAAAGTGTGTGAACACGCACACTCACGATATCACGCATGACACAGCTTAAAAACGTTGCTCCGGGTCAAACTAAACAATTCCAATTTTTTTCTGCTCTGCACTTTTTATTGTTAGTAAGCCCAGCCTATCTTTGACCCCGGCGTAATAGTAGTAGGGTGACGTTGCAAATAAAACGTTTGGATGCATGGATGTCGCCAGGGTACTCTTTTTTTAGGGGGAGCACTTCCCCCCCCTAAAAAAAGGCTTGTACATGTTGTACTTTCTCTATCTTATTCTCAATATTTTTTTTCGAGGGTGGGCGGGGGACATTGCCCACCCACCCTCATATGACACCCTGCAGCCTGCGCCAATTTTGTTATAATGTGTATTAAATTAATAACAAATATGACTCCACACCTCTTTTTCTTTTCTTTTTGTTCTCATTTTTCCTCTCCCTTTTTGGTTTTTATTTTTTGCTTTTCCGGGGGGGGGGGGGGGAGAGGAAGCGCCTTCTTGCGCCCCACGCCCCCACTCTCGTGACGCCCATGTTCGGACCGATGTAAATATGTGCACAGCAAGTGCAATGACTAGGTTTGTGGGGTTAATGTTTTAGTATCTGTCCTATCTGCGTTTTAAAAACTGTTAACAGCTTAAATGTGTGGAGTCAAAGAAAACAAAGTGATAACTGGAGGAGAGTGGAGAGATATAACTAAAACAGAGAGTTCAAACTCATGTGAAAGCAGTTTTTTTAATGGGACATTCCAGATGTGACTTTTTTTACAACTTCAAAAGCTATTCAACATGCTTATATTTATCACGTCCATGTGTATTGTCAATTGATTACTACATGAAATAAAACAAAAATTGACTTCCACGTTTTACTCGACAAAAACGACGTGAATCATGCCTACTTTGAACTTTGGTGAGACCCAGATTAGCGCGAGTAAAGAAAACGTTGTGTTAATAAATAACTGATAACGAGGTTGATTTCTTTGGCGCATATCAGTATTGTAATCCATCTGTACTTTTCCAAGTGACAAATGTTTAGTTTGTGGACACTCCTATCTTATGGATCTAGGGAAAAGTTGTCGGTTGCCTCTATCCACAACCAACATCGATTAAAAAAAAAATACGCCGTCCCCTTTGACCCTTTCCATTTCTAAATTAAATTGAAACGCTTCCCTCATTATGTGACCAAAACATGTTTTTTATAATTTTGTATTCCACAGAATTGACAAATTCTATTCCCCCTGAATCGATATACCCCAACGTCTATCATTTTCCGTGAAAAATGGTCTTCAACTTATTTGCCTTCAAACCTCTTTACTGCCCTTCCAAGGTCTAAAAATCCGGCTCTAATCTTGCCAAAGCTTTGGGATTGCCGCGGAAAGGTTTGTCGCACGTTGTTTTCTCGGCGCACGCCTTGTAAAACACGAAATCAGGTTTTTGTTGAAATATGCAGCTTTGGGAAACGGATTAAATTTACGGTACCACTGAGACCTTGCCCTTGAAGTTGAACTTGCGGGTCGTTAAGCCTTTGGCCTGTCCCCTTATATCATGTTGTTATAGTTGACGTTGTCACAGTAAATTTGACCTTTATCAATCGTTAATTTCTGGGGAAATTATCAATATTGTAATGGACTGGATTAGTTATATTTGTGAACAGAACGACTTGAACTTTTTTTAAATAGTCTATATATAGCCTTTAAAGACATATATAGGGTAAAAGTCGTTGCCATCTCTGCCCAGATCTGACAGCGACCAACAAGCAAGAACTGCGTCACCTTTGCCCAACGTGTGTTGGTCAAACCGAAAACAAAAGATCAAAATAACGCCGACACAAACTGTTTTCCATTCTCATAATCGCTACATGCGTACGTTGTAAAGGGTGAGTCAAAAGAAAGTGACACAGTACATGTGATTGGTTGTAGGCCTAATTGTAGTAAATGTGAAATTCCACGTAATTTGCATACTTCAAATAACGTCAAGTTATCTCTGTTTTTAAGTAATAGAACACACAATCCAGCTGTCTTTCACTGAACATTCACCGATACGCATTGATGAATATCATGGGGGTATACCTCCATGAATAAACGAAAAGTTCCGAAGGGAAAGAGACCCATGTGAGCAAGACTTGTTCCTTAAATAGTGACAGCGCAAATCTCAAAATCTGACAGTAAAACTATAGTGTCTCAGTTTGACTCAAATTATTAAAGTCTCAATTTGTATTTGAATGCCTGTGTAATCTCTGGTTCCCGCTCTGCTGAATAGCTTCCAAGCACTTAGCAATCTACTGACAGCTGTGAAAAATGGATTCTTTTAGTAGAACATGCATAACTTCTGATTGCATGCATCAATTGCAGGTGTGTTTTTTTTACAAGAACATGCGCGTTTAATACATGTTCATGTAAGTATCAAATTTGATAGTTTTTAAAGGAAAAATCATTTATCCAGGTCACTTTCATTTTGACTCACCCTATTAAGGGCCCATGGCGTTTCATTATTCTCCAAACTAGAATAACATCATAACAGAATGGAAACTTGAAATCTCAAATCCGTTTCCCCTCAGATTTTGTCAGTTTTATATTCAGTTCAGTTTGCTGCATATATCATTATTTCCCTTAGATTTCTGTGTGTATAATTTCTAAACATTATACTCGTGTGATATTTTTCACTTGTTGAAGTATTAAACACAGAGAAAACAATTACCACTCAATCAACTTTGTAATGATTCACCGCATACAATTGGTTTTATTGCAATCGCTTTTTATTTCAATATGAAGACAAACACGAACTACATGTAGTTAAGTCTTGATACTTTAAGTTGAATTGAAATATCAAAACTGGCCTCGGTGAGGGCGCACCGTGCAACGGGGCTATTCCTCAGGATCATTGATGGCTATACAACACATCGCACAATTCAGACGATTTTTAAAATAGGATGTACTTTAAAGTACGCAAGGGGATATCTAGGCTGAAGAGTTTCATGTATCACAAGTCGAAACAAAAGTCAGTTCCAAAGTAACAGGATATGAACAATGACAAAGCAATACCGACTTGTGATTGACTTGTGAATGACTTGTGATTGACTTGTGATTGACTTAAGATTGACTTGTGATTTTGACTCGCGATTGACTTGCGATTGACTTGCGATTAAACAGTGATTTGACTTGTGTATGATTTTTGATTGACATGGGACTGACTTGTGATTGACCTATAGCTGTATTATACATTTTGACTAACTTGTGAGTGAATTGTGATCAATTTGTGATTGATTGGCAAATCTGTTAGTACTTGCAATAAAATAAAGTTTGTAAACTGTTTCCATTATCTTTCTAATGTTCTGACAGATGCTGTCTACAGTTGGCCGTTCATGAGCACCTGCACCGCCATCGAGATGTTAGTGACCACACCGATCATGTACGAGAACGCTCGCGCAGGCTGGGGGAGGGGAGTCAGGTAGGCAATGGTGTGGAAGAAACGGGACGCCACGAACGCACGGAAATGCCAAGTCGCTGCGAAGACACTAGGCCCGGTCAGAACATACAGCAGACCCAAGACCAGAAAGGCTGGTATGTTTTCCAAGTCGTTACGGTGGCACCTGTGAGGATGAAGGACATAGAAGAGATGAGGGCTTAGAATGCCTTAAAGTTCTTGAAAAGACATTCTTTGAATATGACGTGAAGTAAATGTATAACAGCAAGGAGGTGAATGTAATATGGTACATAACAGCACCATGTTTTACAAGAAAGACAATACCCACAAACCCACAACAAGAAAAACCCACAAGTACCTTCGAACACGTTCGATATCGTCGTCTCGTCGCACCAGTTCCTTCTTACCATTTGCATCCTCTAGATTGATAAATACCTACATAGAATTAATGAAGACGTCTAATGAGTAATGCGGGTGATATTGACGTCGTGTGAACAAAGGCATCCAATGCTTCCATGTGCTTTTGCGAGACTATTTTTCAAAAAACAAAAAGTCCGAATGGTTTTCATTCGCCCTACTCCTCCCCACTTTTAAAGGCATATTGGATAATGTTCCTTTATCCAAAAAGTAGGCATATAACCTAGAGCCAATCATTATCATAAACGCATTTGGATTGCAGATAGTACTGGTACTAAACACCCTTTTGAAATTACTTCGTTTTAGCTTGCTGTTATTATTTTAGATGAAATATATAATATGATGTAACGGTAGGCAATTCTAACATCAATTGACTAGGAAAGAAAGAGTCCTCTTGAAAAAATCGTCTGTCGTGATCAAAAGATCATGTGCTTGTTTATTTTACTGCTTTCTCAAAAAGTGTTATAGCCACTGAGCTGAAACTTCAACGGGTTGAGTTTCGAAAAAGTCTTCTTTAAATTTTCAGTAGGATTGTTAGACACGAACGGAATGCATATAAAGCAAATAATCTTGAGAGATGAAGAGATTCTCCACCCATAATTACGTACACTTGACCATTTTTACAGTAGGCTTAGTTGGCTTAGTTGATCAGAACTAGCATGAATTGTTTACTTGTCAAAATTTTGCTCCCTTTAAAATAAAACTGACCTTGCGACCCATTCGAAGTCGTCCGGTCTGAAACGCAAGGAACGTCATCTTTAGCACGACTGCGGACGCATAGGTGGCGTACAGCCGAAACACGGGGTTGTCGCTGAAGCTCAAAAGTACGGTGGAAGCGGCCATGTCGGGAGAAAATGCACTCACACACGGTGTACTGGTCAGGATGCGTGGCGAATAGGCGGCGAGCAAATGAACCGTTCAAGTTTGAATAGCCAGATTACCGAAGTATAGATGTGCCATGGGGAACAACCGGTGCCCTTTGGTCGTGTTTGCAAACTTTGCAAATCTCTAACATAAACACGAATTATGTTTGAGATACTACGAAAGCCATTATGTGCCAAAAAGTAATGCGTATATACAATGAAATACTAATTAAAAGTATACTTCAGAAGTTTTTTTCCTTTTCTTTTCTGATCGGTATACTTGAACAGGTAACGTGTACGAATATATGTTAATAACATAATTATATTCCTACATATTACCTGTTCCCTGAGATTGTTTAAAATAAAAGAGAAAGAAGGGTCTATATTCATTGTCGATTCTTGCCTGTTTTCTCGTTTGCGAGAGTCATTATATACACAATTTCATTTATCTAAATGTGCAGTCTTAATTGCCCTGTTTTCACCAGCGCTTTACTCCCCCCCCCAATATTTTGTAAAGAGTGCCCTTTTTAAACAATTGCTTTTTTTTCTGAACAAGTGCCCTTTTTAAAAAGAAGTCGTGCCCTTTTTTCCCGATTGGCCGTTCCGGGTGTCTTTTTTAATTTCGCGCATGTATTGCACTGAAAAGTGCAATTGTCCAATAAAAAAAAAAAAAAAAAAATAGTATGCATAATCGTCGGTTTGAACATCGCTCCCATCAACAGATGGTACCAGCCCCCCCCCCCCCCCTCCCCAACTATTTGATTTACGGAGGCCTGGTGTCCGGAGAAAACGTGTCTACATTTCAGCACGGATGTGCAAGTGCCCTTTTCAAGAAATCCCCCCCCCCAATAAAAATGACCGTGCTACGCCACTGTTATGAAATTGGTTTACCGGTCATTATTATGCTTGGTGCTACATTCTGTTTAAATATGAACTTTTGGGGGGGGGGGGGGGTTCCGCTTTTTTTTACTCACCCTGTACGAAAGTGATTTACAAACTGGAATCAAAGCAAAAGTTGGTACTCTAGTGTATATCTTCTGTATGTAGGACAATTATGTTAGCGACTATGAACGTCCACTGCACTGTGAACACATACATAAACACAGACTTGAAACGAGTCTATAGGTTATCAGACCTCACTGTACTGGCATGCGCAACGGAAAGGTTATGTCAATCACGTTTCATTCATTTTCCGTGATGCACAAAATAGTCTTATCGACGTAAATATAAATATTTACACACATGGACACTTTTTGTATAGTCACTATGAAAAGGTGTCATTACACAAGCCGTTACACTAGGGCAAAGTTGTAGGCCAAGCTTGATAAATTCTAAACGAGAAAGAGAGGTAGAGACATGCAGGGTCTTCTTTTCCTGTCAATCGATGAGCCATTGAAAATAGGGAAGCTTGCAAGATGAAAGATTAAAAACTGTAGTATGCATATAACAAGTCAAATTAATGAATCATAAAAGCTGCTTATTTATTCATCCACTAACTTGCCTAAAGGTGTTTTTAAGAAGTTACGCTGAACCAGAAATATCAAACGGAACTTCTTGAAGGCGTTATGATAATGTAACTCCAAATAATAGGCCTCATACGTATAATCTTGACACCGAATTAAATCTGTTACACAGGGTGAGTCAAAGAAAGCGGAACCCCAAAAAATACGTACCACCTCAAATTATAATGATAGATAAGCAAATTTAATAAACTACTTTAAGACGAAAAAATTATTTCGTGCTCAATCCGTTTAAATTATCTCGTCCAAAAAGACACCCACTATTCAGATTCGAACCGGCCAGCCGATCCCGTTAACTCGGTGGTCAAGTGGTAAGACATCTGCACTAGAAAGCAGGAGGTCGTGGGTTCGAGTCCCACCCGAGTGATTTTTTCCAACTTTCACTCAGGAGGTAACACACTGAGTATACAGTGTTAAAAAACGTCGGTGAAGGGCAAAACCAAATTTGATTTATTTCACCCCGACGCAAAATTCCATCTTATAATAGTTTATGCGGTACCCGCTGCTATGTACATCAGATTCGAACCGGCCAGCTGATCCCGTTTACTCGGTGGTCGAGCTAAGACATCTGCACTAGAAAGCAGGAGGTCGTGGGTTCGAGTCCCACCCGAGTGATTTTTTTCCAACTTTCACTCAGGAGGTAACACACTGAGTATACAGTGTTAAAGAGGTTGTGGAATGCTTGAAGAAATTTCCGTCATTTTTCGGGTATATGTAGCCTAAGGTGTGATGAAATAAACACGACTATTGTTTCTGTCATAAAATGAGTACAAAGGGTACTTTTGAAAGCTGTTTTCAAGTCCTGTCATGCCTGTTTCGACCCGAACATGCAATTTGTGTAAAAGTCGTCATTGCGGGCAGCAAACAAAACATAGTAAATTGTGACGTAATAAACAGGACTCCCGATGCAGTTTATTACGTCACGATTTACTGTGTTTTGTTTGCTGCCCGCAACAACGACTTTTACACAAATTGCACGTTCAGGTCGAAACAGGACCTGAAAAATAGCTCTCAAAAGTAACCTTTGTACTCATTTCATGACAGAAACAATAGTCGTTTTTATTTCATCACACCTTAGGCTACATATACCCAAAAAATGACAGAAATGTCTTGTAGCATTCCACAACCTCTTTAAAAACGTCGGTGAAGGGCAAAACCTATTTTGATTTACACCCACTATTCATTGAGTATTTTGACTGTTTGGAACGAAAAAGAAAATGACATAGAATATTGGCTTCAACAACTATAGTTCACAATATCTTTATTAACAACCCTGCCTTGGCTAACAATACGATTTATAAAATCCACTTCTTCTTTTTTTAAAGACGGGCCGTCAAAAGGACTTTGTTGAATATTTGTAACTTTTACACTGAGATTTTATCGCTGGTGATGTTTGAAAACAATTGTACAACAACAATTCTTGAAATCGTATTTTTTGGATGAAAACGATTTTATGGTAATTTTGTTTAAATGGTGCACGATATAATTTGAACAGATTGAGCGATTGAAAGATTTTTGTCATTTAAAAGTAGTCTGTTAAATTGGTTTACCAGACATAATATTGTTTTTGGGGCTACACATGTTTGTTAAATATAAAATATATTTCTTTGGGTTTGCGGGGCTCCTCGTTTTTCACTATGTAGGTAAAATAATAAATGAGCAAAATATACACGCATAACCTTGATACAGTTAATTAATGAATCAGTGTTATATAGATAACATAAAAATTAAGTAAACTATTATTGCAATACGCAAATATGTACGCATCGTTAACCTAGATATCGTGAATTAACAAATCAGTGTTAGGCCAACAACAAAAATTAGCTGGTCTCTGGTCAGCGCGCGCGTCGATTTTAATCATGCGCGTCGATCTTTTTTTTTCCAAAAATGTTCCGCGGTAGCTCCAACAGCGCCCTCTATTTCCGCACCTCCTCAATTTTTGTTTACCAAAGAGTACCAAGGAATGGGAAATTGCACCAAGGCAATTAAATGATCGAAAGCACCAAGGCAAATTATGGAGGACACCAATGTACATGAGGACACCAATAAAGCAAAATAGTACCCATCTTGTCTGTAATCCAAGCTTGAAGAAAGAAAAAAAAGAAAAAAAAAAAGAAAAAAAAGCCGCGTGGCCGCGTCAATTCCGGAACTTTGGTCTGACCAGAGACCGAATATTTTGTTTTGCCTTATATTGGTAAAATATTGACCGAGTATATGCAATACGCAAATATATACGCATCGTAAGAATGATTTATACCGTTAATTAATAAATCAGTGTTATAGGTAAAATAATAACTGAGTAAACTATCATTGCAATACGCAAATATATACGCATCGTTAAGGGCCATGTTACACTTCTGCGTATCCTAATTCCTTAGAGTTGCGCATTGACATTTTTTTCATACGCAGTCGTACGCACATTACGCACCTCATATGCATCTCTATCGTTTTGTGTAGGCTTTATGTACGCAGATATATGCATGGTACGGCCCAGTACGCAGGATAGTTTTGGGCATGCACCATAGATATAGAATAAAAAGACTAGATCGGCAGCGCGTCCACACGCGCGGATTTTCATGGAGGGTCACGTGCTGGAGGAAAGATACAAATAATGCGCGAAAACGTGACGAACGCAACGCCGTTTACGCGCACAGTGCACTATTATCGCTAACGCCCAGGCGCATCGCGTAAATACTCGGTGCGCATTTCGGGCTTCGCGCGCGTTGAGCTTGGTCACGTGCTGGAGGAAAGATACATTGAGCTCCATTACTTTACGTTAATAAGTTGAGCGTCCACGAGAGACAACAAAAATGGCGGAGATTTATCGCACTGCGAATGGGCGCGTGTGGACGCGCTGCTGATCTAGTTTTTTTATTCTAAATCTATGGCATGCACAAAACTACGCTGCCTACGCTGTTACGCAGGTCATAAGTTATAAATACGCAGCGCATCGGTCCCGCATCGGTCGAGTGCGTTACGAATACGCTATGTGTTCGTGACGCACCCCGTCAGCATTTGAGCCGCCTGTATTGGACGTATACATAGCGTACTTGCAGCGCAGATGCAACGCACGCTGAACGGCGAGCGGCCGAAATGCGGCGGGAATACGCTAAGAAGTGCGTCAAGCATGCGGTCGGCATAAGTCGGGTGCGTCCGGAATACGCTCGGCATGCGCACTGCATACTGACCTATTCACAGCCCGAAAAAATAATGTTGTGCACTGCATACGCAACTCATACGCATCTCATACGCATCTCATACGCAATGGATGCGCTTAATTCGTTACTTGTACGCTAGATGTGCGTCGCACATAAGTCAAAGTGTTCAAAACATTTCGACGTTAATTGAGCGTACGGCTGCGTATTGAAATTTTTTTGATGAGGAACTCAAAAGGAATTAGGATACGCAAAGGTGTGACAGGGGCTTCAAATTATAACTGAGTAAACATTTTGCAAAAAGCAAATATATACTCATCGTACCTTGATACCGTTAATAAATGAGTGCTATATGTAAAATAACAACTGAGTAAAATATAAATGCAATAGACAAATATAATTGTAATAAGCAATTGCATGCACGCATCATAACCTTAGTACCGTTAATAAGCATGTTATACGTAAATGAATAACTGAGTAAAATATAACTGCATTATTAAGGGAATAAATGTGTGCTCGAGATGTTTTAATCACTCTGTTTAAGACCGCAGAGTCTACCCGAGCCGAAGGCGAGGGTAATTATCAGCACCCAGACTCTAAGCGGTCTTAAACAGAGTGATTAATACCGACCGAGCACATATTTATTCCCATTCATAAATACCTTTTCGGTAAAACAAATGTAATATTTCGGTCAAAAAATCCCGATTTTGTTAACAAGTTCACTTCATGCTTTTTGAAACAGCCCTCTAGTTAAATGGGGCCGTATCATAAGTCCGTCGCCTCATAGGTCCGACGCCTCATAAGCCCGACAACAGAAAAACGAGGCGTTTAATTTGTCGAATTTATGAGGCGTCGGACCTATGAGGCGTCGGACTTATGAGCGGACCCCAGTTAAATAATGGAGTGTTCAGCTGGTGATTAAGATGTTAACAACCCTTTTATGAAGATTAACGCGCGCGTGGTACGTTCTGTGCGATGTCGCGCAGAACGCACCTGGTGCGTTGCGTTTTGAATTTAGAACTATAAAATTCTGACTCACTGGTAGTTTTGCGCATGCCTACGCGAGGACTGTGAACGTTCAACCAATAAAACGGTAAGAGGCACTGGATTTGTAGGAGTCCACATTTTATATGACACTGGAAAAGTGTTTAAGACCAGCTAGCCATGTCTTTATCCGTTTAAGACCGGCCACGTGACGGGCTCTCGACCAATAGGAATGGCTAAACTGTCTGAGTTTTTTTTTATGAATGTCCATTACATGTTACATTTTTGTCATTATTAATTGCATTTTCAAACCATCACAACTGAAAGTAACGTCTTCTATCTAGCCCTAAATCTACGCTGCATCCCGTCCTATTTTTTATTTTCTAAAAGTGTAAGGTTTCTATCTGAAGCAAATGTTACTAAATAACAGAGAACATGTATTAATTCCAGCCAGATTACACACACGAAAGACCTTTGTTTTTTACACATAGCGAGAATGGGCTGCATGTTCTCTCAACTGTTGTTATATAGGATTGGGAGATTTCAGCCTTTCAGCTGTAGCAATAGGATGTCGGCGTTGCAAACAATATAATTTGCAAATAGCCATGCCGAGCTATTCGGAAAGGCGCCGAAAGTACGAACCAAAATGTTTGCAGTATTTAAATAATGTAACTCTGTACATGCACCCACAATCACATGGAAACAAAATCTAGAAAAAAAATAATGCTAGGCCTACACTTGTTCACAAAATTGCGTTTTTTTGTAAAGTTACAGTCCATCATTTGCAGCCATCCGAAAAAGTAACTGGCGTATTATTGTTGAAAAACATACTTGGTTGAAGTAGTGTAAGTGGCTAATCTGGAACACTTTGACCTTTCCCCCACAAACCATCAAAGGTCACATTAATATGCATAAGGTATGAAATATGATATGAATGATGAATTAGGGGTAGGGTTAAAAATGATGGCACAGATTGACCTCTAGCGGAATGATGGGTCACGGGGAAAATGGGTTGAGCGGTGTGACCCTTTAGGTGATAGGATAAGAAAGGGTTACGAGTTTATAGTTCGACCTGAAGATAAATATACAAATGTAATGTATAAATACTATATAAAATATTTTTTTGAGACACAGTTATGAAGTGTATTACGAGTGATGGTGCAATGCTTAGCTTGCTTGCTTGCGGTTTCATAACGAAGTGGTGGCGGCTCTGCGGAGTTTGGATGTGTGGTTAACGGAGGAGATTATCCTCTTGTGAATGAAGTGTCTTCAATAGGTGCTGGCTCCGGCAGACCGTGGGAAGGGACAGATTAGCCTATTGTCCGTGGAGTATCATTGGGCGGTGACTCCGAGGGGTCTGCAAGCGGTCAGTCGTAAAGGACAGATTAGCCTATTGTCCGTGGAGTATCATCAATGGGCGCGGGGTATATTAGTAAGTGGTTCTGACTATGGGGGCGCGGCGCCGAGTGAGGTTCTGAGGCGGTTCGTAATTATTGGAGAGATTATCCAACGATCCTATGAAAAGTCAATTCGTGGGTTTTAAAGTTAATGTAATTAAAGTACACGTATAGGAGAGGTGATAATAACTCAAGCGATAGACTACCGGCATCGTTCAGAGAGGGGGGAAACCTTTTGTGCAGTCCAAACTGTGTGCGTGGGAAAGTCAAAACTACATACGGTAAAATTGTGTTTAGAGTGTTTAGATAAAATCTGACGAAATATGTCGTTTACCAGAAAACGTAAACGACCAGAAACGCCTCCGTTAGAAGTTCAAACACAGAATCGCTTCCCGCGATTAAATCATTTGGCCAGTAAGGTATCGGAGCCCCAGTTAAGTCAACTCGCTTCTAATCTTGTGAAGGAGCGCGATTACGTAGGACGTGAACCTTGGGAAAAGCTCGTTTCTTTTCTCGGGTTGTCAGAAGCAGATATCTATAAACATAAGGTAGAGAATGTATATAACCCGTGGGGGCAGTGTTTTTATGCGCTTGTCCAATGGTCCCATCGTACACACCAAGATGCCACCATCGAAAAAATAATAATAGGGTGTCAGCAATGCAACATAACGTACTGCACGTATAATTTTTGTGTCGGAGTAACGAATCAAACATACGAGATGTAAGATGAAGTATAAGATGTTTGTGACGTAACCGGATTCCTTTTAGAAATAATGTCACTTTCTATTTTAGAGGATGTCGTCATTTACTATATTTAACTCTCGTATTGCGCAATGTTGTGCAATATCTCCTTCAAAATTCACATAAAAGTGGCGAATATCAGAAAATTTAGATCAGTTTGTCTTCAAGTACCACAAAAATGACTTCGAGTTGGTCTCCCGAAAGCAATGCACTGCCGTCGTACCGGCCTAACTATAGCTGGGATTCGGCAGGCAGTCTTAATACAGTCTCTGAATTTCGTCGAGAGATGGACCAGGTTCCCACGGTGGCTCAAGAACCTTTGGATCCGCCAAAATTAAACTTACTGAAAACTAATGGGGATCTCTGAAAAGAGAATTGTTGGAAAAAAGGATGACGGAGCCATCAAAGACGCCGAAAGCACTTAATTCCACCACAACGTCTAGCGCGAGATTTAAACTCACAAACACGCGCCACGTAGTGGTCGAAACGTTTCGAAAGGGGTCTTACGTAAAAATACGTGATTACTACCAAGTGAAAAATAAAGGCTTCTCATTGGTTCCTGGACGGGGGATTAATCTCACTGTATCGGAGTGGAAGAACCTCAAGACAATGGTGCCGGCGATCGATGAAGCCATCGATGAATTAGATCTGAGCATTGGCTAAAGATATGACAGTGATCTCATGGGCGCTTGGGACGGATAAAAGGGCAGGGGTTCGGTCTTGGAGACCATCTTGCTCAACCAACTCATCACACGTTATCATCATCGCCTTCAGTCTCCTTTAGTATCATCATCATCATTACCAGTAACATGGCATTCTTTGGTCCAGACTTTAATGCCGAGGAAGAGTGGGCTAGGCTGGAGGCCCTCACCAACGGCGATCCGATGTGGGGGCAAGTGGCACCGCCGTCTCCACTGGGAGCAGTTCCCACCTAGAGTGGGACATGGGTAAGATTATATTACGTTTTACTTTGTTGTGTATGTTGTGGCTAGCTCTTTTCGAAGCATAAGTTTGGCAACTACACGACTAAAATATCTTACCAATCTCTTCTTGCTTATCACGCAGCTTCCGATGTAGAAGTCGAGCCGGAGATTGTAGATCTGACGGGAGACGGATACGGTAAGTCTCTCCTCTTTTTTTTTTTCATTTTGCCATGTACACGTTTGCAGTCTGAGAATAATGATTAGATGGGTGAATTTGTTCAAGGCGTGTCAATGACTTTCTTCTTTTTTTATTTTTTTTATTACGCAGACCCCTTTCATGTTGATCACGTGGAGGTCATTGATTTAACTGGATCCGATGAGGGTAAGTTGTTTTCTAGTTATTATTTTTTGCACTGCGAAATGAAAACATACCATTTGCTGAATCGTCGAGTGTACAATAATCATGTTTTAATTGTCTTTATTTTGCAGAATCGGACATGGAAGTACCTCAGCAACAGCAACTAAGCCCTGTTTCCTCTCCAACATCATGGAGCCTGTCCCCTGGACCTCCTTCCAGCCCCGAGGCCTCGCCTTTAGCGTTGGAACTTCCGCCCACTCCTCCATCAAGCCCTGAGGCCGCTAGCCCTCCACCTTCCCCTCCCGCAAGCCCTGAGAGTGTCCCGATTCTTCCGCCAACACCGCCCCCCAGCCCGAATGCCTGGAACCCCCCTCCAAGTCCCGCAGCGCCTGCACTAGTACCGGAACCCCCGCTTCAGTATGAAAATCAAGTGCCGATGGATGAATTCCTCGTCGAACCCGAGGAGGAAGTAAGGAGACAGTTCTTTTGTCATTTTGGCCTTATAATACGTATTATATTGCAGATTTACAGCGTTTCACGGTGCAACGGGTGTTTCATCGACCACCCGTCCCAAATGCAACATAGTTGCATAATGGAAACACAGAGTTATCTGTTTGACTTATACATTGAGGATATGTTGAACGAACTTCGTACAGATAGTGAGCTCTGTCTTCAGGGCTGGCTTGAAAGAGTTCAAGCCAGCTCCTTTTTACGGTCTCACTATATGTACGAAGACATGGCAATAGTAGATTTTTTTGATTTTTTAGAGGTGGAGTTGAGATCGGACTCAGTTATAGACGAATTAAAATCGTACGTTTTATAAAAGACACCCGATGCACCGTGAAACTTTGTATGTTTTTGTATAATTGTGTACATTTTTAAATTTTCAACCAATTGAAAATGTATATACATGTAGACATTTTTTTTTTTTTTTTTAGTTTTGGCTTTGTTTTGTTTGAAACATCAGTTTCCATTTGATTGACACATGATGCTTTTAATATATAAATGGAAGTTTGTATGTTTATTTTTAAACTTGCAACTTAAAATACGTTGTTTGACTATGTTCGGATGTTGGGGATAAATATGTGCATTCTTTGTAAATATCTTCATTTTCTGTTTTTTGTTTTGTTTTTAAACTTGAAACTTTAAGTATATACACTGCTAGGGTTTTCTTTGTAAATATTTTCATTTTGTATTTTCTTTGTAAATATTTTCATTTTGTATTTTCTTTTAAACTTTTAATACTTGGATGGCTTGAATGTAGGGTTTAGAACAGATAATGTTTGATACAATTGAGTTTAATCATAAAGTTTGTTAAACTTGAATAAATTGAAAGAAAAAAGTATATGTTTCAAAAGCGATGTTATTCAAATGTGTATTTAAGGTTTTAAAAAATATAATAGGCTGTCATTTTTAACTTGGGCTCCGACGAAATAAGACCATGGAAAGTTACTTGAAAACATTTGTATGTTTATTTTTAAACTTGCAACTTAAAATACGTTGTTTGACTATGTTCGGATGTTGGGGATAAATATGTGCATTCTGTGTAAATATCTTCATTTTCTGTTTTTTGTTTTGTTTTTAAACTTGAAACTTTAAGTATATACACTGCTAGGGTTTTCTTTGTAAATATTTTCATTTTGTATTTTCTTTGTAAATATTTTCATTTTGTATTTTCTTTTAAACTTTTAATACTTGGATGGCTTGAATGTAGGGTTTAGAACAGATAATGTTTGATACAATTGAGTTTAATCATAAAGTTTGTTAAACTTGAATAAATTGAAAGAAAAAAGTATATGTTTCAAAAGCGATGTTATTCAAATGTGTATTTAAGGTTTTAAAAAATATAATAGGTTGTCATTTTTAACTTGGGCTCCGACGAAATAAGACCATGGAAAGTTACTTGAAAACATTGTATTACGACCTAGATCGCGAAAGCGGTTTAAGCAGTATTGAGAAATTGTATCGTGCAGCCAAACGGGCGGGAAAATATAAGATAACGCGGAAACAAATACGGCACTTTCTTCGTGGACAGGATGCTTACACGCTGCATAAGCCCGCCAGGAAAATATATCCTAGAAATAAGGTGATGGCCGTGGGTCGTGACGAAATTCATCAATTAGACCTGGTAGATGTATCTAATTTATCCAGATATAATAAAGGATATAAATACTTACTGACGTGGATCGATGTGTTTTCGAAATACGCGTGGGTAATTCCTTTGAAAAACAAAACTGGAAAAGTGTTGGTGGAGGCTTTTAAAAAAAATCTCAAGTCAAGCGGGAGACCTCCGGTAATGATTCATACGGATAAAGGCAGCGAATTTACCAATCGTTTGTTTCAAGCTTTGCTTAAGAGTGAAGGTATACATTTCTATACGACAAAAAGCAAAGTAAAAGCACCCAACGTGGAGAGATTTAATCGTACTCTCAAGTCTCGAATGTGGAGGTATTTCACGTACAAAAACACTCTGAAGTACGTCGACGTGTTGCAACAATTAGTGACGGCATACAATAACTCTTATCACCGTTCCATTAAAATGAAACCCGTGGAAGTCAACGGTGAGAACGAAAGCACAGTCTGGAAGAATCTGTTTTCGCCGTCTAAACATCCCGTAAAATTTCAGTTAAAAGTCGGCGAAAAGGTTCGAGTTAGCAAACAGCGGTTGACGTTTGAAAAGTCATACCTTCCATCTTGGTCAGAAGAAATATTCACTGTGACCAAACGCAGTGGTCGACAGAAAAGGCCGGTGTACAAATTAAAAGATTATTCTGGAGAAGAAATTCAAGGCACGTTTTACGAAGAGGAATTGCAAAGGTACGCAAAAGCGATGATCTGTACCGGGTAGAGAAAGTAATCCGCAAACGCAAGAAAAAGGAAAGACCGAGTATTTCGTTAAATGGCTAGGTTACCCTTCATCATTTAACAGTTGGGTGGCGGATCTTCAGTAATAAGGACGTCATCATGGCATCAACTTCGACTCAGTTTTACCTTACGCTGCCTAGTAATGCATCCATGTCACTGTATCCAAACAATACGTTGTCTAGTTACATGACGCGTCTGGTGAAGCAAATTAGTCTGACCGGTAACTGGGAGGTTGCCTTGACTGAAATTCATTATCCTTTCTCGTGGTACAATATTACAGAAAATAACAATTCCTTTACATACAGCGAACATGGCCGAGTACAAACTCACGCTAGAATTTCGCACGGATTCTATACATCCGTACAAGAAATTATAGATGAAATCAACCGTGAAATGACGGAAACGGCTAAACATAATATTATCATTACCCTGGATAAGTACACGGGCAGAGTAAAGATAGAACTCCGAGAGGGGGCCTTTGTGTATTTTGATGATTACCTGTATCGCATGCTGGGATTAAAATACAAAGCGGTGAATGAAAACGTGGAAGGTTATTTACCCGTGGATGTGAACGGAGGATTTTACGGCATGTACGTGTACTGCGACATCGCCGCGAACCAACTGGTGGGAGATGTCAGCGCTCCATTACTGAGGATCGTCCCTGTGCAAAAGTCTGGAGTTACTCCGGGAGACGTCATTGCCCATGCGTTCAACACTCCTCATTACGTGCCTGTGAAAGTGAAAAACTTTGAGACCATTCAGACGAATATAAGGACGGACACGGGGAGAAAGTGGCATTTCAACGCGGGAAACTCACGACTACACTTCATTTTCGCAAAACTCGTCCCTCCTTGTTTTGAGCAGACATGATGGATTACGAGAAATATTACAGAAATCAAGCGGGAGGTGGAGATAATTTCTTCAGAGGCGCTCCTATTCAGAAGGGATACGGACTCGGCAATATTTTAGAGGACTTTTCAGATCCGCTTTACCGGTTATCAAACAAGGGGCAAAATGCTAGGCAAGGAGGCTTTAAAGACAGGAGTCGGTATTGCTTCAGATGCCCTTGGTGGCCAAAATGTAAAAAGGCTGCAAAATCGAGTGCGACGGGCGGGCTTGAACATGACGTCACGGGCTATGCAGCAACTAACTCATCAATTTTCCCCTCCGAAAAAAGGTTTAAAAGGAAGACAAACCGTGCACCACGCAGAAAGGCTCGAGCAAGCGAACGAAGAGGAACCCCGACATATTCGATTAGGCCTATAAGCAGTACTCTTCACCATGGCATTCATCAGCAAGCACTCGTGCGAATGCACAAAATCTGAACTTGATCTTTTCTCCGTCCCGCCCACTCAGACCTCCATTTTGAAAGGCCAATGGGTACAGTACAATCCATTGACCAATATTGTGGACTCGGATTCCATAGAATTCAATATCACCGGTTCGACCGAGCACTACCTGGATCTGGCACACACTCTGATAAACGTAAAGGCTAAAATTGTCAATGAAAACGGGACTGACCTGGGTGATGATGTGCCCGTTGCTCCCGCTAATCTGATGCTTCACTCTCTGTTCTCCGAAGTGGATGTCACGCTCAACGATAAACTCGTCTCGTCCTCGTCAAACACGTACCCGTACAGAGCCCTGATAGAAACCCTGCTGACCTATGGACCCCAGCAAAGACGTCTCAATTGACCGCTGCTTTGTTTTACAAAGATACGGCCGGTAAAATGGAAGCCAACGATCCAACCGCGGATGAGAATTATAACGAAGGATTAAAAGAGATACAAGCTGACGCGGAGAGCCGTGTTATCGATCTGATGGGGCCGATTCATAGCGATATATTCTTTCAAGATAGATTTTTACTGAACGGAGTCAATCTAAAGCTTAAGTTTCATCGCAGTAAAAACAGTTTTTGTCTAGTGACGGCTCTGCCCAATACTAGTTTCAAAGTAAAGATACTGGAAGCTTCTCTCTACGTGAGAAAGGTCGTTATCAGTCCAACCGTGGCTCTAGCGCACGCTAAAACCCTACAGAGTGCTACGGCCAAATACCCCTTGCGTAGGGTGGAAGTGAAGACGTTTTCTATTCCGCAAGGAAACCAATCTTTTACCCGCGAAAATTTGTTTTTGGGACAAATGCCGCGACGCGTGGTGATTGGTATGGTTGATAATACGGCCTTCAACGGCGACTATCATAAAAATCCTTTCAATTTCAAACATAACGGAATGAATTATTTGGGACTGTACGTGGACAATGAACAGACACCATGGCGACCTCTTCAGCCAAAATTTTCAGGAAAAGACGAAGCGTACATAATGGCGTATCAGACTTTGTATTCAGGTATAAATACACTGTACCAAAACACGGGCAACCAAATTAATCGCGACGATTACCAAGCGGGGTATTCGCTCTTTGCCTTTGATCTGTCTCCTGATTTGTCATGCGGATCTCACTTTAACTTAGTAAAGCGCAGTAACATGCGTTTGGAGTTGCAGTTTGAGGCGGCCTTGACAACGACTGTCAACGTTGTGGTATACAGCGAATTTGAGAGCATTCTAGAAGTGGACGAGAGCCGAAATATTCTGATTGGTTATTCCAACTAAAAGACGATATGGATAGTGTACAACTTTTAAGAGTACTCAAGGGAGATAGCATTACCCGGCGTTACACGACCGGTGTATTTCCGTCAGATAGACTACCATCCGTGACAGAATACCCAAGTGCCTTCATCATCAATACGGACAGAAACAACGAACCGGGCACCCACTGGCTGGCTGTGTACTTCACTCCGGACAGGAAGGCGGAATTCTTTGACTCTTACGGGCAGCATCCTTATACATACGGACCTTATTTCGAAACATTCTTGAAAAAGAATAGTCAAAGTTTTATCTACAACGATACATGTCTGCAATCCCCGAGCACGACAGTCTGCGGGCAGTATTGCTTATTTTACTTATTGCACAGATGCAGAGACATTTCTATGAACGCTATCATATCCGTGTTTACGGACGATTACCTCGTCAACGATGTACTAGTGCACGATTTTGTACAAGAAAAATATGATGTCGACGTACCCGTTTCAGACTTGGATTTCATTTGTCGTCAAATTTGTGAAAAGAAAAAAGATTAAGTTTTGTTTTATTTATGTTTACCGATTTATTTTTTTTTTGTCCGAGGTTTGTTTCATAAATAGTAGTAGAGTGTTGATACTTTGTTTTACCTATAACTTAATTTTGTTAGTGTTAGTACGTACATAGAAATAAAAAAAAGACAAAATACATTGTTTTCTTCTGTACACTGTACATGTATATTCATTTATTGTTACATCACTCTGTTACCATGAATAAATCGCAGTATGCTTACAAAGTGTGTTTTCGTTTCTCTTTCAATATTGCGTTAAAACCCTTCACCATTTACAAAGATAAAATTACAAGCAATTACAAACAAGTTTTTACAAAAAACCCTCCACCTTTACAAAGATACTTTCATATAATGTGTCGAAATAAATTACAATTACAATCAAGTTTACAAAATCCATCCACCGGTTACAAAGTTTACAAAGTAATATCGAAAACAAGTTTACTGTTTAAAAATTAATTACAACGTTTCCCATGCGAGTTTCTTTTGTCTCGTACAGGATTGGGTACTCATATCAGTCGTTTTTGGTTTTTAAATCGAAATGGTGTACCCGGTGGAGTAGGAACATCTGGTAATAAACGCTTTTCGGTCGAACCCGCTTGTTTGTATTTTCTCACGATGCTACGACGGGCTTCGTTTCCTATGATGCTTTCTGGAACGTTAGATTTAGCTAAACCACGCATAAAATACTGGAATCCATAGGAACAAACCCTTTTTACTTCTTAACGCGTCATTGACAAGATCCACTATATTTGAACCTTTAACAGGATTCCCATCGTAAACGAGTTCCCCATTTTTGTTCCAAGTCATGACGTCATTATGTTTTAGCTGATTAATTAGTAACTTCGCTTTGCGCTGCAATGTCTTTGGAACAGTCTCGAGAATTTGTGGCGTGAGGTCATCCTCGGCCTGAGCTGTAGTGGTAGTAGCGGGTTCTCCGTCCGTTGTTCCGCCCGATGCTGCTTCTTCTTCGCCCTGCGGTGCCCCGGAACCCCGGGCTGCCTGTGTAGACATGGTGACGGACATGGGCTCTGTTTTCCGTGCGTGGTCGTACTGCAGATATTGCTGCAACGTTTGCTGGTACAGGGAGAGCTTGTTGTCGTCCGGTAGATCATTTCTGGCCAGGATATCTCATGTCTTGTTCCAGACTCTGCAGTTTACTCTGCGTAGGGTTACGTGAGAGAAGAACATTCTGTATGGCTCTGGTAACGCTGTCTGCGGGGGCGCTGAGCATAATTTTTTTGGCGTATTTCATTACTTTGAGAACAGCAACCCTCCGATCGTACTCAGAATTGGAGCCAGCAGGGGTCCAAGAAATCCACCTTTTTGAACCAAAAGCTTTTTACGCTTGGCGTGAGAAGACTTCTTGTCTGCCAGAGTTCGTAGAACCGTCTTGTGTCGTACCAAACGCTTCTTTTGACTCGGCGTGAGAGGCACGCGGCCTTTTAAAACGTTCAGTGCGCATTCGCACACACAGGTGACCAGTTCTTTGTCCGCATTTTTCAAAATGTCTTTTCGCCTCTTAGCTGAAGATTTGCTCAGAATGTGCAGCGTGTGAGCATTGTCCTTCAGCCGTCGCGTCATCTTGACAAATGAAGACGTTGAGGCAAAAGGGGACTATTTAGGGACGTAGGCGTAGCTCGTTTCACCGGGAAAAATACTGGAACGAAGGCGATGTTCTTCCGGGCAGTTTGGTTTCAAGTCGATGAACAGGTAAGAGTGCGGAAGACTGGTCGCGTCCGCGTAAGCCTCCACCATGAACTTGGTCTGTCCAGGGTACATCTGCTTGGCCAGGTGAACAATCTGAGATCGGTCTCTGGGGTTCTTAAACAGGGCGATGTAGTGACAGTTCAGACTGATGGTTCTGCTCTCCTTGGACTGATGAAACAGATTTTGCACGATGTAAATCACAGACAGGTTGCGATGATGGGATCCTTGGGTAAACAGTTTAGTAATCTGAGGATCGTTACCGCACTCTTGCATCAGATCGTCCAGAACCACTAGATTTCGGTGTTGCGGGTCGATGAGATCCGACCAATCCTCCGGCAGCCCCTCCACAAACTGAACAGCAGGTAGATCGCGAGACAGTTCCTCGTAAGCCGGCTGATGCTGACCATAACACCACAAAATTCTCTCAAATGGTTCCACAAAGACATGATGATGATTTTTAATGAGTTTACTGACCCAATGAGTCTTTCCGCAACCCGTCGGTCCCGCGATACAAAATGTTGCCGGGTGTTGTAGTTTCGTACCCATAGAGAAAAATGACGTTGACGTTTTAGCGCGCCGAAATTTATAGCCTCAACATAATGACGTCACGACTAGGATTACAAACGTTAACCCGCGCTTAGTGCGCACCGATGGTTTCGTTTTTCAACAGGTCAAAGGTTGCCGCTTCAAAAATCAATTGACTAACCAAATTATTGTTTAACACTTTAGACATCTCAATTCCAAACACAGAAAATAATATAATGATTAATACAATAATAATGACGAGCATAATTAATCGAAATAGGGGTGTATTAGAGCACTTGCGGGTAGTGAAGGAAGGTGCGTACGCCATGGTGACTTTGGTTCAAATGCGATCGACGCAACAGAGTTCGTCTTTATGTAAGCTTATATCCGTAAGGTACGGTATTATAATTATCCTTTATGACTCTCTTACTGTACACTACCCGATAATCTTTGGTGGATGATTTGGTGACGATGTCTTTCGTCTTGCCATTTCTCACGATCTTGTGCGGGTCGGATATCACAATTTTTTCTGGACCGACCCCTCTGACCATATCGACCACAGAATCGAAATTGATCTGTTGCGCATTTCTAAAGTTTAAGGTGAATCCCCTGACCTTACAGCACGTCTTACCCGTGTCTAACCGATACGCGTAATTCTTGGGCCCGCCCGACACGAAAGTCTCTATGTATTTTCCGTCTTTGGGACTGATTTCGTTAGTCAAATCACCGAGAAAATCCCCCAAAGGAGGTTTGTACTGCCCCGGTTCGTGCACGTAGATGACGCTGTCCGTGTCGTAGTACAAGACCGATTCCTGTAATTGTTCAATGATGCTGTACAGCTTGAGGCGCGCATGTGCCGTTGTGAACGCGGCGATCACCACGTTCGTTCTGGGGTTCGGGTCAACAAACTCTTCTTGGGATTCGTATCGGACTTCCGCCATTTCGTGATTGATGAAATTAATATCGTGCACGACTTTATCATCGGCGAGCAGAATCTCGTACAACTTTGCGGGATCGCTCAGTACCTCGACTTTGGGCATATTAATTCTCTGACCAAACTTTCCCCAGAAGGAATTTAACATGAGCTTTGCCAGGGCTCTCAAGCCTGGATTTTTCGCTATGTTGGACGCGTCTAACCGAATCCCCTCGTGTTCAAAATATTGATCGATATACTTGGTCTTATCGGCTTCGGTCTTTACCCAGCCCGGCCACCCGGAAGCTTCCACTTTCAGTTTCAAGAACGTATTTATGTAATCCGTGAATAATCCGCCGGTCTTTGTCTGCGTGTCGTACTGTTCTTTGTGTTGGAAATGCCAGACCACCTCAATATCGATTACTTTGTATCCTAGTTCAATGGCCTTTTGCAACTCGACTGATACCCACGTGCCGTGCAGCGCTCGTTCGGTAGCTGTGTGTTGGCACGGGGTCTGTTGTTGGGTTTCCACGCATGTGCGACATAGAGGAAAAGTTAGTTTACCACATGCGCGATAAGGCAAAAGGGGGTGATATAGCGTGGAGGGTGGTAAGACTCGACATTTGACTAGTCCGTAATATTCGGATACATCTTTAAAATTTTCCGTCACGATTTGCGGATGATGGATGGGATACGACGCTGTCTTATTAATAAATGGATAGAGCGAACATACATCGGCGTAATGTATCTGCTGTTCCCCAGAAGTTTGGTGAAATAATCGAGTGGCATTGGTGCGCCCTCCGTAGAATGCGTCCCTAGGATTCAATGTGTCGCGGGGTCCGGTAATTGATTTATCTCGCAGCGCGCGTTTTGTGGCTTCGGGCAAATCTTTGACTACGGTTTTCCATTGGCATTCCCACATCTCAACAACGGTGTGACCCGTGGATTTGAGGAACGCTTTCCTTTCCTGCGTGCGCGCGTATAATTCAGACATGGGGGTCATTGATGTATTATTTATCGTCTTTCTATTGGGATAACATGAGACACACCCGTGAAAATAACATCCGTGAAAGGAGTATATGATCTTATTGACCGCGTCGTACCCATCCACTTTGTACTTTCCGATCTGTTTTTCGCCTTTGTTTCTCGCGTGTTGTATGTACGAGCCTTCTGTTAAATGAATGTAGTGTAACCACTGCAGCGCTACTTTAGATTGTTGTTCCTTACATTCGTATCCGTTAGGGGGCAGTACAGCGATGGTATCCGCGGGCAGAAAATTTCGCCTGTACACCAAATTACACGCGGAGGCGATCGTGACGCAGCTTTCAAAGGGGTCCACCCCCGTATCGTTTTCGCCCAATGACGTAACTTCCTTAAACAAGGTTCGAAATTGCAAACAACAACGGGTGAGAATGTCCACGTCACTGATGCAGTACTTTAGTAATTCATCTTGCAATACGAAATGTCCCCCCTTTTCTTTCTCGTACCAGGCATAAAATTCCCCTCTCTTGTCGGGACTCATACCGTCCGGATCGTAATATTTGGCATCCGGGTAGGGGCCTTCGTATTCCTGGTTTGCTTTTGTGTTAAAAAAATGAGGGAAAAAACCCTTGTGGAGTTCTGTTTGGCCGAATGCTTGAGGAAGTTTGCTCAGCGCCATGGGTAAGAAATTCATCGAATCGATAATCTTTCGTTTGTACTTTGGAAGCATGATCGATTGTATCTTGCACCCCGTGTATATAATTTCCGGTATAATGGCATTGTCATACAAATAGCGAAGCAAAAAATACCCATCGTAAGCCTTCATATTATGCGCCAAGGCGATTGAATTTCTCGTGTCTTTTGAACCGAACAACCAATCACAAAATTCATTCTTACATGTGTCCCCTTTGAATATCCTTTGCCGAGATGTTGAGCAGTGCTCGCACGAAATATACAACGGATCGTCTTCGGACCTTTCGGCACAAAATTCACACACGACCCGAGCAACGCACAAGTTCGGTTCGTGAACACCGTTATCCTGAGTACATTCAAAATCAAAAAACACATATCTGGCCACGTCTCGTTTTTTCTTTCCTTTTGTCTTATTTTCTTCATCGTCCCATACATCAAAACCGATATCGTCACCATCCTCTTCATCCCCACTATTGTCATCAAATTCAACGGTTCGCTCGGTGCGACCTTTTGTGGTAGTGTCAACGGGTTTTATATAGCATTCATGATCTATCGATACCATCTCTTTGCACAATGGGCAATACCTTTGCGTACATTCGTGTTTGCCATATTTCCCTTTCATCTCGGTGTTCACGAAACAATCACAACGCTTACATCTATAGTACGTTTGACACACTGTTTTGCCGTTGATCTTTTTGGTTTTATGATTACTCAGACATTTCTGGTCTTTGAAATTGCGGTTGCAATCCGAACAGTGCACCCACGTAGTAATTTCGCCCGACTTACAGCCTGGCGAAAAGCAAATCTTACAATCGTCTACGCATCTATGTATGTCTTTGGAATTATATCCAACCTGACACGCGTCGCAAAAGTAACTCCTGTTAATGAATGCTTTCATCGATGTAATTAGATCGTAGTGGTTGTCGTGAAAGTACAGGTAAACGGTGTGTCGGCGGACGGGCCCTTTGAAAATGGCCGCGTTGAAATGTTCGGCGGATAAAACTACGAGGCGATAATCGGGGAGAACATCCTGAAACTTTGTTATTTCTTCCACGCCGCACGGACCTTCCTTCACACCCGCTTTAGCGTGCAAATCTCTAGCCAAATATTCTTGTTCTTTGCGACCCAGTTTAATGACTTTTAATTTGGGATTCTTTTCTATGATAGCTATTCCGGTCACTATTGCCCTAGCGCAGCACAATTCCGTGTTGTTATCTTTAATCTGAATGATTGACTTACTATCTCTTATCATGTCGTGAATTTTTACCACGCCTTTTTTGTTGGTCCTACCCCCCTTTGGCATACGCATGTGTACAAAATGAATATCGACCCTTTCGTCCAACCGAAGATGTTGGTACGACTGTAAGACTTGCTCGATGCGAGCCAAAAATCTTTCTACCGTTAATTCATTTACGCGTAAAAACGGCAGAGCGATCGGATAATTCAAGTAACTAGATTGAAACACTAACCTCACTCTGTCATCACCTGGAAGACCGTCCGTTAACCTCTCCAAAATACTCTCAAAAATTGAACCCAGGCGTGGTAAAAACTCACGTAATGATAAGTCCTCCAAGTCCCTGAACCGTACTCTGTAATCGTACGTGGTAGCTTGATATTTCTTGACAAATTTCTCATTGACTTCCACAATATCATAGTGATCTTGCGGTCTCTCCACACGAATTCTCTTCCTCGGTGGTTGGTTCTCCTCATCCTCCTCCTCATCTACCACCCCGTCCTCTCTAACATCTTCCTCAAATTCCGCCCACGGATCATCATCCCCTTCGTCATCGATGGGGTCGTCAAATGCAGCCCACAGATCATCATCCCCATCGTCATCGATGGGGTCGTCAAATGCCGCCCACAGATCATCATCGTCATCGACGGGGCCGTTACCGCGCCCGTGCTGATGTGTCACATCTTCGTCTTCTTCTTGAAGAAGAGTCAACTCACACAACCGGTGAAGAGCGTACTCTCTCTCGTTTTCGCTGAGTTGAAAGGTTTCGAGAATGAGACCGAGTTCTTCGTAGGTTTGACAACTCTGTATTTCTTGATAGATATTCATGACTGCAACTGTGGAGAAATTATGAGACTTCACCCGTGCCGCGATAGCTTTTAAGGCTTGGTTATTGCACAACCTTGCGTAATGCTGGAATTAATAAACACGTGACATTAATATAAACTGGTGCTAAACAACCCACCGCCAGTTAGCCCCGCCGTACCACACACCCATACTATGACATACAGACACCACCGCCACTTACAATCCTATACGATGCTCACTTGGTCACCGCTAATTTCAGCTTACTGACAGGAGCGCTGCCACTTACAGCCGACCCTTTCTGTCATTCAGGTGGACTTCCCACAGCCACGCGCCCAAGGATACTCCATTGTCAGGACTTAATCTCCCCCTTTCCCACGGTCTGCCGGAGCCTACAGCCCATTAAGGGTGCTTTATCCACAATAGGATAATCTCCCCCATTCACTACACTTCCGGACCCCTCGGAGTCACCGCCCAATGATACTCCACGGACAATAGGCTAATCTGTCCCTTCCCACGGTCTGCCGGAGCCAGCACCTATTGAAGACACTTCATTTACAAGAGGATAATCTCCTCCGTTAACCACACATCCAAACTCCGCAGAGCCGCCACCACTTCGTTATGAAACCGCAAGCAAGCAAGCTAAGCATTGCACCATCACTCGTAATACACTTCATAACTGTGTCTCAAAAAAATATTTTATATAGTATTTATACATTACATTTGTATATTTATCTTCAGGTCGAACTATAAACTCGTAACCCTTTCTTATCCTATCACCTAAAGGGTCACACCGCTCAACCCATTTTCCCCGTGACCCATCATTCCGCTAGAGGTCAATCTGTGCCATCATTTTTAACCCTACCCCTAATTCATCATTCATATCATATTTCATACCTTATGCATATTAATGTGACCTTTGATGGTTTGTGGGGGAAAGGTCAAAGTGTTCCAGATTAGCCACTTACACTACTGGTTGAAAGATAGTAAGTGGACTAAACTCCCTGTGAAATTAATCTTTGTGGCAAGCTGTCATTTTGAAGTAATAAACGAAAGAAGGCCTTTCCAACGGTGCGTCTTAAGACGCACCGTAGGAAAATTTAAATTAGTAGTTCGTTTTGTTATTCGGCGCAGCGCGCGCAAGCATTAGCACGACGCACAGACGCGCGCAGTTGCTATAATTCGTCGGATCAGTGCGCGACATCGCGTATAGCTGCAATTCAAAACAATTCAAAACATGATTCAGCAACTTTTGATGTGAAATTGAGATCCTAGAATGCTGTTTTTCTCGGAATATACAGCTAAAGCTGAGCTGAAACTTCATCAGGTTAGTTGTTCAGTATCCTTCATTAGATTTTGAACACGTTTGTTGCTTCAAACGAACACACTGCACAAATTACAAATGATGAACTATAATAAGTCCCTTGACACCTAGAGAAAAGCCGTAGATATATCAATTGAACATTGGTGCGATGAAGAAAAAAAATAAACATTACATTGTAAAAGTTTTTTTGAAAAATGACACTTATTACAAAACGCAGAAATTGCCCATGTGCTTGACGTGTTTGGTCGTAGGGGGACTCAACTTGAACCGTTAATTTTATGGATATCAGCCATCTTAAAAGGTGTTTTTTAATTCGAATTCAAAAACAAAAAAATGCACAAAGTGTAAATCTTTGATTAACGCAGCGGAACAAATCATTGTACTAAGATAGCTGCTTTGCAAATTGTCATACAGAGAAATTGCAAATAAACACAAAAACATTGTGGAGAAAATTGAAAACAAGAAAACAAGCTGGGCAATGTATACCACTGCAGTGGCTAGAACTGAGAGCCTTTGCCGGGATAGTAATTTGAAATGGGTCTGTTCAAACGGGCCGTTCAATTCAGCACTTCCTCATAAATCGATGTGGGAAGTGGTTGTTTCATATTAATGTTGACGGCGCCATCAGCCATATAGCATGGATTGTTGTTTCCCGAAGCATTGGCTTGGAAGTCAGATTGCAGGTAGTCTGAATCAACTTGATACGCTGGGGGAGGTGATCGGCAGTAAGATATGGGCGGAACGTTCACTACCCTTTCCTGGTTGTTCCGCTTCTTACTGTGTATCCAAATAAAAAAAAAATGAAAATCACATGTGAAGTGGGTCTAACAATAGAGGTGATTATCGTTGATGTAATTATTAAGTCCAAAAAAGCTGTTGACAATGTTATTGTGGGGATTTGATAATGATGACTAGTTGCCCCTTTAATGATAGCGCAGTGTGCTCCTTTAAAAGGGAGTTGCTGCCGCAAAGTGCTCTGCACGGTCTAATCAAAGGTGTCCGTGCACCGTTGGAAAATAGACCCACACTTTACTTCAAATAACTACAAGATCTTTTGTATTAATTGATTTTGTAATGATTCTATTATGTGGGGTAGTTAAGGAAATCCCAATTTATCTAGTTTTAAGGGGATATATTTCATACTAGGCTCTCTTGCATTAAGCTATGTTTATGTAAACAAAGCGCAGTGATACATAAGTTTGCCATCGTTCGGTCTCTTTTAGCGTCCCTTTGACAAAAGTCAGAAGGACATTTCTGGTGAGGTTCTCTTTTTACTCTCTTTTAGTCTTTAGAAATACTTGTTCAGATCTGTTGATATAATAAGTGTGTCTGCAATAATTGTGTACGCTATGCTCAGGACAAAGAAACACAATGGCGACTTGTGTACTACATGTACATGTACTAATGTTTCCGTGCAGCTTGCACGTACGCTGTACGCAGTGTACATGTACATGTACTGCCGCGCAATATGCGTGGCTTGGGACAGCTTTAGGTCGTATTGCTGTATCGGGGGTTTATAATTCAAACATAGTGTATGATATTCATATGGTGTCACATCAGAATCCCTGCCTTCTTATTTAATCGCTCACAAGTAGGATCTTTATATTTAATAGTTTTGACCATATTTTCAGTCTATTGCTTGGACTATTCTGTAACAAAGTGGGGACCTCGACTGAAAAAGTGTAACGTAGGCTATCCATATTATTTCACAGTTTGAGGGAAGCGAGGCGAGAGCCAGCCCCGGCCGGATGTTTACATTGACAAGAACGAGTGTTGGGTGAGTGCACCTAGTCTGCACGCCTTATAATTGTCCATTATTATTATTAAGGAATTAAATTCAAAGGTTATGTTGATTGTTTCTTATGCTGAAGTATGTATAATTTAGTTAAACTGTTAATATGATTGTGTAATTGTTCACAGGGGTAATAAATTAGCCACAAAATAAAACATCTGAACCACCGTCCTGGTCTGAATGTGAGTGACGTTTCCTTCTCCGCTCCCCCTTACCATCTCTGGGAACAGCTTCCCCTCCCGTTGATCTTCATTGGTTAACAACCTATTTCCATGGCAACGTGGGATTACAAAATTATGAAGAGCAGAAAGACAATAATGTTCCCAAATGAATGATGAAACAAATTGTTACAAGACAAAGACCCACTATAAAACAAAAAGAAACTACATTGAAAAATTAGCAACTGAGTAAGCAACACGCCAGGACTGATTTTTTTCTGCCACAAGTGGTAAAAACATGGTTATCAATGTCACACTGCAATCTGAAATGTTAAAAGATCACATTTTCGACTTTGCTATAAACTTGGATTATTAAAAGTTTTCTTTGCAAGCTGTGGAATCCAGTAACAAGCTGTCATTGGTGATTGGCAAGTACTTCACAAAGTACTCCAGAACAAATGAAGTACTTCAGAACAACGTACCTAAAATGGAACAGCCAGGCTCAAGAAATTATTTCTAAGGATAGCAGACGCCTCCACATTCTTGGTCGCTTCAAAAAGTTTGGAGTTCCCAGAGAAGATCTTGTAACAGTCTTTAACTCATATGTTTGGCCCATTTTTGAATATGCCTCACCCGTGTGGCACTCTGGTCTAACTTCAAACCAAACTTCAAGTATCGAAGCAATACAAAATCCTTTTAATAATTCACTGTCTAAATTTAAAGTTAAGTCCTTTGCTCACAGGATGGAAGACCTTTGTTTACAATTTGCCAAATCTTGTGTTGTTTCTGAGCGTTTTAAGAGCTGTTTTTTATAAAAATAATTATACTCATGCAATGGAACTTCGGCAAAAAAACTGCATTTTATTGAACCTAAAGTCCGAGTTGAAAGGTACGGAAAAAGTTCTATCACGTAACTTACTAAATTACTTAACACACATGCTTGATGCTTTTACTTTTTACAGTGTCTGGGTTTTTTTCCAATGCATCCCGTTGTGTATGTGCAATTCTTACTTGATAAAACTTTTTTTTTGAGCTCGTTTTAATTAAGGAGTAGGGCTTTGCTATAGAACATTACAGGGGTGGGTCTTTAGCATAAGTTTTTTATATCTAATAATGTAGTATATTTTTTAAATGGAATGACTTCTGTGATTTGAACTGTTATTTTACCTTTTTTTAAAATAATTTTATGATGCATTAAACTGCAATTCGGCCTTCTGGTCGCGAGCGTTTGATAATAAATATTAAACAAAAAATAAAAAAAATGAAAAAAAAGGGCTTGGTCTTATTAATTATACAAAAGGCCATGTATATACAGTCGGGTCATGTCCAAGGTGACCCCCTGCAAAGAATCCTTAAAAAAACGGACAATGTTCATTTTTTGCCCTGTATCTCAATTAAATGAACCTTACATTTTGAGAACGATGATCACAATTATCAGCAGGACTATAATAAAGGCAGCTGCCCCGCCTCCTGCAGCTATGGCTACCACTGGTATGGTGCGTTCTTCTGGAACACAATCCAGAGAAAGATGTTATTAAAACAATATAGTCAAACCATCCAAACATGTCAGCAGTCATGGTCCAAGATTAGATTTGAATTTTTGTTCCCATCCAACCACTGCTAATTTCAGTCGAGTTGCAGCGATGATAGAGGGCGCTACCACCGCGGATTTTAGGGTCCGTTTGCCCAAGGGGAACAAACTCCACATTCCAGTCTGGATCAAGACTACGGGTTTGCTGAAACAAAGCCCACACCATTTAGTTATCCCGGACAAGTGTTGTGTAGAAATGGACTTTATACGTTCAGTACAAATGGACACATCATGTGTCACATACAGTAGTAAAAACTCAAACGGTTTGTGTAGGTTAAGAGTACTTCGGTGTAAAGGCGAAACTATTGCTGAAAATATGAGAAACCTCCCATCTTTCACAGGCTTAAAGAGACCAAATATAATATATATTCATTTTGATATCTTCGTGAACGGCAGAAAAGTCCAAATGAATTCATTAAAACAGCATAGGGACCGGGCCTAAGTTGGCAAAACAAGGGGGGGGGGCAAAATGGGACAGAATAACCTGGGGGGGGGGGACTAACTTAACGGGTTTTATCTTGGTAATTCCTTCCCCGAACAGTTCTACAAGGGGACAGAATTATCGTCCACACGTTCTGCATGCAGGATGAACAACATGCATGATAGGCCTTGCAAGAAGTGTTACGTTTCTTCCTAGACCTATACAGGTTAATTATCTTTTGGTGGATTATATAAAAATCATTAATTGTAACCTACCCGGATCATTTTGTTCAGCCTGGTAGCATTGCACCGGTTCACCAGACCAAGTGCCGTCTGACAAGCAAACACGGCTTACATTATGACTGGACGAACCCTTGATGGAGTAGCCTCTATCACATGTAAAGGTAGCCTTCTCACCAGGCGCAAAAACGGTGACATCTTCCAACAGCCTCACGTGATTCGACAAGAATGGAGCGTTGCAACCTACAACTGAAACCAAACGAGACAGAATCACTGGTAACCTATGTCCCTGATATTCGGACATACTGATTTCAACCAACATAATCTTGTGACGGGAATAAAAGTCATCAGCTAATCTTAAATGCCAAAAAGGTTGTAAATATCGGTTGGTTAGAAAATTGGAATTTCTAGAAACAGCTGATGAATACTGTAAATAGAATGTTAATAATAATACCAAGCATTATTTTGTATGGCATTCTACAAAGATCACAGCGCCTAACAATAAACAGCAAAAAGTTACAGAAAAATTCAAAAGAAATTATACACCAAAACCAACAACTTAATTATACATTTTGAAATAAGTGTGTTTTGAGTAGGCGCTTGAGGATCGTAGTAGACGCCGCTTCCCTGATATCAATCGTCAGTTGATTCCACAATTTTGAGACAACAATGTAACGTGCCTCGCCTAGTCGGGGTTAGACAAGTCGACGGTTGAGACAACTCGACTCGGGACACGTCGACCGTTGAGACAACTCGACCGTTGAGACAACTCGACAGTTGAGACAACTCGACCGTTGAGACAACTCGACCGTTGAGACAACTCGACCGTTGAGACAACTCGACCGTATGTGCGATAAATGGAAAGACAAGTCGACCGTTGAGACAAGTCGACCGTTAAGACAAGTCGCCTCGCATGTTTTTGTTGCTAGTTTTGGGGATAGTCCCGGGAATTTTTACGGCGGCTGATCGCCGTTTGGGAGTGATGACATGAGTTGTTTTTAGTGTTGGATATTGGATAACAGAGCCGATATAGCGCAGCCGGGCCTCTGCGCGCACTTATCCCCGGTCAGCGTGGCCGTACCGTGCACGGTGGCATCGTTTTTGCCGGGCCTGTGCACCCATTTGCCGGTCAAAGTTGTCTCTACCGTGCACGGTGACATCGTTTTTGCCAGCCCTGTGCGCCCACTTATCCCATCCCCGGTCGGTCATCGTGGCCGTACCGTGCACTGTGACATCGTTTATGCCGGGCCTGTGCGCCCACTTGCCGCCCCGGTCGACGTGCCCGCGAGTGGATTAACCTGTGGTTTGGCTCAGGGTGACTGACCGGTGGCTCAGGAAAGCTGACCGGTGGCTCAGGGTGGCTGATCGGTGGCTCAGGGTGGCTCAGCTAGAGTGGCTGACAGGTGGTTAAAGGTGACCACAAATTCGCTGCCTTGTGGAGACTCACACACAATAGTGAACAAAACATTGTAAAGGTCTCCACAGGGCAATTTCTATAGATGAATAGGTCTCCACAAGGTTTTCACGAAAAAGATATATGGGTTTTACTCAAAAACTAGGAATTTCCAAGGTGTGTTTATTTGTCGCAGATGGAAGAGTTTTAGAAAAGGGATATTAATTCCAAATTTCAGCCCAGAAAACTTATTCTGGTTAAAATAAGAGCATTTTGAAAATTCACTTTCAAAATTGAACACTTTACTACACGGGAACAAAGAAATGTCTCCACAAGGATACAAATTTTGGAATGGGTGGCTGACCTGTGGCTTTTAAAAGAGGCTCAAGTGGCTCAATTGGCGCAAGTGTTGGAGACTTACACCCTAATTAGCAACAATCAGACAAAAAACAGAGACAGGAGACTTCTTTGACTTCTTTATCATAAACATTCACATACATACAATAAATGCACATCATTACTAAAGTACAAAGGGTGCCTCAACCAATGAAAGTAGATGACTTCAGCCACGCCCACTAACAGCGCTGGCCAATTAGATGCTGATGTTCTAGCATGAGTGACTGGGAGCTAAAGAAAAGTCACTATACAGTTCATGTTAATGCATAAAACGTATAGTTGATGATTCATCACAACAACAAAGAATTTAATTATCACAAGCCTTCTTGATGGAACGAGGAACAACCAGCTGGGTGACATCAGAAGAAGAGCAGAGTCTCCTGCGATCTTCAGATCCATTCATGTTGTACAGGTCGAGGTTGTCAGTGGTGTAACTAGGCGATTGACCATGGATAGATAAATTATATCCACGAGAATTTTGACCATGATTCGTTCTTTGATGGGGAGCCAGTAAAGGAAGCGTAGTAATGGATCTAATGAGCATTCTCTACTGCAATAAAACACAAGACTCGCAGCATTGTTTTGAAGACGCTGTACACGTCTGATATCGACTTCCTTGGCACCGTACAACAGTGTGTTGGCATAATCAATACGAGAAAGAACCAAAAATTTGAAAGCTTCATGACATGCGTCTTGAGTGAGGACTCGCCGAATCCGCGAAAGATTACGAAGATGGAAATTTACACTGCTACAAATTGTATTTATGTGATTGGTCATGGATAGGGCTTAGTCAAATGTAACCCCTAGATTCTTTACAGTGGTGGAGGGATTAATACAGATGTTTCCAAGTTTAAACTGAAGATGTGGTAATGTGCCGATGACCTTCGGGGAAGCAGGCATGAAAAATTCAAGTATTGAAGTGGAAAGTTTGGTAAGTGCACGATTAAAAATCACCGGCAACCTTTGGATTAAAATTTCTGATGCAGTGGCGTAGCACGGTCAGTTTTATTGGGGGGGGGGGGGGAATGTCTTGAAAAGGGCACTTGCACATCCGTGCTCAAATGTAGCCCCTTTTTTTCCGGACACTAGCCCTCCGTAAAATCATATTGCAGGGGGGGGGGGGGGGGCTGGTACCATCAGTGGATTGGGGCGCTGTTCAAAACAGACGATTGTTCACACTAATGGACAATATAAAGAGCTTTTCAGGGCGATACATGCGCGGAATTAACCCAAAAAAAGGGCACCGGAACGGCCAATGGAACCAAAAAAAAGGCACGCCCTCAAAAAAAACCCGGCACTTGTTTAGAAAAAAAGGATCAATTGGTAAAAAAAAAAGGACACTCTTTACAGAATAAGGGGGGTGGTGGACGGGTGGTGGTATGCGCTAGTCAAAAAGGGCACTTGAATGGAAAAGAGCAGTCTTTACAAAATATTGGGAGGTACATACCCTTAACCCCCCCCCCCCCCCCCGGCTACGCCTATGTGATGACATCGCCAATCGGATGAGTATGCAGCGAAGCACTGTAGGCCTAGTATAGAGCCCTGGGGTACTGAAAATCTGAGAACATGCTCAAAAGACTGAACAATTTTAATCGACGCTCTGGTACGACGTTCATAGAGGTAGGACATGAAACATGATTTAGTTGCACCTGTAATACCAAAACGAGTCTCAAGTCTGTAAAGAAGTATTCCATGACCAATGATATCAAATGCAGCTGACATGTCAAGTAAGACCAAAAGATCGCAAGAACAACCTTGTTTTTGTCTAGGGATTGCAGGATGTCATTTTTCACCTTTAGCAAGGCAGTTTCAGTACTGTGGTGGGTTTTATAAGCTTGTTGGAACTTCTCACCAAGATTGTTGTTGTTGACATGATTTGTAACTTGACATGACGCAGCCTTTTCAATTACTTTTCCAATGAACTTGATGTTTGAAACAGGTCGATAACTCTTAAGGGCATTATGATCAAGGATGGGTTTCTTAAGAACAGGGGTGATGCATGATGATGGACCGTTTGAATGTTTCAGGGAAAACACCAGATGAAAGTGAGGCATTAACAAGTCTTGTTATGATTGATAACAAACTAGGCAAGCATTGTTCGACAAGCCAAGATGGTAACGTGTCTAGCGAACAAGACTTGCTTGTGAATTGCCCAATGAGTTTCAACGTTGGGTTTGTTGAGCATCTTGAAATTAGGCAGATTAATGCAACGATCTCACTGAAACTTACATGCCATGCTATCAGGGCATTTTGAAGCTTCAGGTACAACCTTTAATCTAATTTGCTCAACTTTATCATAATAACGTGATTATGCAAAATAGAGGTCGTTCGTTTAAAAAAGGGAAAATGTTGAACATGAAAAGTAAAAAAGTTGAAAGACCCTTATGGAAGACTTTGAGGGTCAGAATTTTCACAGAAAGATCAGAGGCATGAACGTTACCACAAAATGTGTTTTCTGGTAAAAGCTTCATAACAAAACTTTATTGGTCTTAAAATTGGTTGGAATGTTTGGTTTGCCTCCAAATATTATTTATATGCAAATATATATTGAAGTGGTTAAGCTATGCGGGACGTCATCCCCCTCCTTTTTTTATTATTATTTTTTTTTAATCTTTACATATTTTACCGTACTTATGAGTGTGCCAAGAAATATTTCATTAAGATCCTTGGAGTAAAAACCCCCTTTGGATATCCTACTTTAGAAAATTATACAAGCGTATCGATCCAATCATTTCACCATGGTAACAACATGATATATCAAACAATTGCCAAATATTGTCTTTTTTATTATAACGAGAGAAGTAAAATTCTGAAGGTGGAAAATCCCGGGGAAAATCCCAAAAATTGCACACCCCAAATTCCTTTTCAGAGCACCTTCTGAAGCGTATACAATCCTACAGCATTGAACAAAGGGTTTCAGGCTCCTTTACTGCAGTATTTCTACATTCCGCTATTTTAAATATCAACAGCAAGATCAGTGGGTCATCTACACTTCAATTCAGGAGCTATTTTTCCGCGATGATTCTTTGTAATAGCTTAGGGCGAAATCAAACCTGCGTGTACAGTGTGACCTTTTACCATTCAACCTCAGAAGCACACTGTCGTACTGAACCAGCATTTGAAAAGCCTGTAGGCCTCTTTTATTGCAAGTGATCGTAATAATATAATGTCCTCAACAGATTCCCTATTTTGTCCTTCAAGTTTCCTGTGCAAAACTGTCTGGTCTGTCGGAATAAAATCATGAAATGTGGATTTCATTACCATTTTAAGCTGCTCATATCATCCCAAAAAGCATACATTTAATAAGTGGTATACACTAATCTTATATTGGCATATAATCTTATATTAGCAGTGTAGAACTTGAATCTCATGTAAAAATCCACTTAGCCATTAGTCAAAATGTTACTACACCAGAGGTAAATAAACTAGACAAACGTACATTTTCTAGTTAAAATTGTTTATCTTTCATTCTTTTCACATCATTGAGTAACCTCGTCGTTGTAAATGTTTGAACTTGTCCTTTATGCACATCAGCTTCTTTTACATTCCCCTTTTAACGACATTTTAATATTATTGTAATGTAATCACTGTATTTTATTGATGTGAATTATAATCCCTAATAATATATTGTCACATTTGTATCTTTGTGTAAATCATGCAATTCAGCCAGTGACTGCGACATTGATTTTATTTCTTATCAATCGCTTTCAATTCAATAGACCTTTTCACCCAAAATGATAATGTATGCAAATGAGGGCCTCGAGGCAAGACACAAAAGAGGTCCATTGAAAATGTACAGGGGTCCAAACTTTCGGGTCATGTTCTTTCAATTTGTACAGTATTATTTTCTTGAGTGAAGCCCCTAAATTCTGCATATTAAAGTAATAATTATTATCCGCAGCATATTCCTTTTATGCACAAAATAAACACTTTAAAAAACGTGTCGTCTCGTACGCACGATACCGAGGAACATTAACAGGGTTCCTTTCCGCACAAGTGCAAGAAAGGGGTCCGCTTATAAGTCCCACGTCACATAGATAGGTCCGACGCCTCATAAGTCCGACAAAAATCTCATTTCCCAACCAAATAAAGGCTCATGGGTCCCATACCTCATATGTCCGACGCCCCATAGGTCCGACGCCTTATAGGTATTTCTTTTAGTCAAGGCCCAAGTCGCTACCCGAACACGTGACGCACCCGGGATGCTGGCACGTAACAAGACTATAGCACGAGCGGCGAAGCCGCGAGGGTCTGCATCTGCATCAATACTGCTCAACACTCCTTGTTGCATTGCAGTTGGAGTCAACCGAGCAGGGTTGTGAGTGCGCATGAATGATTCTAGTTTCTTAAGTGCTTGTACAGTTGTTGCTTGAAGGGTAGTTTGTCAGTGAGCGATGTAATATTCACAGGTAATTGATTCCACTCGGTTACAGTCCTTGGAAAAAAAAGAGTATTTACAACAGTCCTTTCTTGCTTGTAGTCTGAGGAAGGTGTTTGCGTTTGAGAATCTGGATGAGCGAATGGTCGGGCGTAAGATGGTTCTTGCTGGGAGGGTCAGGTGACCGTGTAATCCATTGTTGATGACGTTGAGGCGGTGCTCCTTTCTTCTCAATAAGAGAGTATCCCATTTCAGTGCTGAGATCATAGCAGATGGGCTGCTCCTGTAGTCGTAGTCTCTGAACACAAATCTTGCTCCTCTACGTTGGACAGCTTCAATCTGCGTTATCTGATCTTGTGTATATGGATCCCAAGCAGCCGAGCTGTACTCTAAGTGAGGTCTAACAAATGTGGTATAAGCCTTGGTCTTGGTTCTTTTTGAGCAGATCGAGATGTTGCGACGTAGAAAGCCGAGGCTGCGGTTTGCAGTGGAAGTGATCTTTTTGATGTGTTGATTCCATCTGAGGTTGCTTGTGATGTCAACGCCTAAGTATGTATGACTGTCGGTTTCCTGAAGGGTAGTGGTGCCTAGTCTGTATTTGTAGGTCGATGGGTTCTTGGAGTGAGTAACTTTCATGACAAAGGACTTCTCTGCGTTGAACTCCATTTGCCAGGTCTTTTCCCATTCTTTGAAAGTATCAAGGTCCTGTTGTAAACGTTCGGCTTCTTCTGGTTTCTCGATTGTGTTGTAAAGGATGCAGTCATCTGCGAAGAGTCGAACAGATGAGGAGATGTTGCAAGGCAAGTCGTTAATAAACAGCAGGAAGAGCAAGGGGCCGAGGACGGTGCCTTTGGGGACTCCCGAGTCTACGTGTGCCCACTCCGAGTTACTTCCATCGATGACAACTCGTTGGTGACGGTCTTTTAAGAAGGATGAAATCCATTTGTAGGTGTTCCCCCTGATGCCATAGTGGTTGATTTTAAGAAGTAGTCTGTTGTGTGCCACTTTGTCGAATGCTTTCGAGAAATCCATTATTACTACTTCTGATTGTTTTCTGTTGTCGAGAGCGAGAGCCAGGTCGTGTATTGTCTGGATGAGCTGGGATTCACAGGAGTGTTTGCTGCGGAATCCGTGCTGTTCCTCGCACAAGATATTGTACTGATCAAGATGATCTGATCTGATATGTTGAAGTGCAAAATATGCTCCAGGACCTTGCTGCATATAGACGTCAGCGATACTGGGCGGTAGTTGGATGCCTTTGTTCGATCTCCTTTTTGAAGATAGGGTCTTTAACATCTCGTGGAGAACGCTTTTTTTTCTTTACATTTATTTACCGATTTGGTAGAGACATTTCTTTTGCATAATGCATTACCCGTTGTGAGTATTGACCAATGGAAATTTAGAATTACTAACAGCTGTTTAGACGATGTGATGACACACGCGGTCAAAAAGAAATCGGGGCAAATGGCCGGCAACTTCCGCGGCAAAAGCATCGTTGAAGATTTTGTCCTGAAAAGCTTAGATTCTCAAGATATCTTGTAAAAAATATCTTGCAAAACTTTGGGAACATTTTCAACAGCAACAACGTATAAGTAAGCTTGTCGTGTAAACGTGTGTTTTTTTAATTTAATTCCAATTTAATATTGCCCCCTCCCCTCCCTGACCATCCAGCACGAGAACCGATTTAAAGTCACAAAGCTTGTTTAGTATTATTTTTACCGATTGCACAGGTTGGTCCGTTATACTGAGGTGGACAACGACAAGTGAACCCTGCGGACGAACTGCTACAGGTTCCTCCATTCACACACGGTGAGCTGCTACAGGGATCTGTTGTGAAAAAATATATGAAAAGGTGATAAAATATTACATGATTATATCATGGTAATGAAGACTGGAAGATATAATTAAAACAATAAATATTACGATAAGAAGTATTCGCTTCCTGCGAATTTGTCTTTTTAGTATAAGTAGGCTGGTCGTGTAAACGTGAGTGTTTTTAAAAATTTAATTCGAATTTCATATCCCCCCCCCCTCCCCGACAATCCAGTGCGAGACCCGATTTAAAGTCACAGAGCTTGTTAAGAGTCATTTCGTGTAAATACTTCATATAAGTGTCCACGCTCAAAAAATCGAATTTTTTTATACTTTGTGGGATGAAAGGACTTTGGGAGCAAGTAGCCAAAATAGACTTTTTAATCCGATATTTTGCCCGTTGCCATGATTACGGGCCATTATGTTTTTTGGCCATTTTGGGGCAATTTTGAGGCTGCAAAAATTCATTTTTTGCGTTATTTTCAAAGGTCATCAACCCAAACTGCAAAGTAATGTCACAAAAGTAACTATATCACGACAAAGTATCATCCTTACCCTAAGAAGAAAAAAATAAGAACACTTCTGAAAAATCTCCTTTATATTATTTTTAGGCCCTATAATACAGCATAGTTTTACAACTAGCAAAATTGCATTTTTTACCCTATTTTTATCCCTCCAAAATGGCACTTGCCAGGGCACTCAGAATAATTTCCCTCCGGCTATGGTTAGTTCAGACATTGGTCTTTTCATATCTGGTGAGAAATTTTTGGGTTATTGTATAGCCTTTGTGCAGTAGCGCTCCAAAAATGGTAAAATTCACAAAAACCTTAAAAAGTGTATTTTCAGTGTTTTCCTTTTTTGGGGGTAATAAACTTGTATAATTGGTATTGTTCATGAATCAAGCACATTTTCACAAACAAAATTAGACTGTTTATCATTTTTAGACCATTGGATGAATAGTAGGTAGTGTACTTCCCCCCACACCTGGCTAGGCCCCGCCCACTCCCCCCGTGCCACCTAATTTTGAACGTGTATGTTGCATAACGAAACAAATGTAAATAAATAATATGCAAGTGAACACTTTAGAAATAACATAGAGATCCTTTTCAAAGCCTCCCCTTCCCCCACCCCGGGGCATTGCTTGGGGTTGATTGTGGGGTGTGACCACCCACCAATAACTTAGCATTGTCGGTACAATCATTGTCACATGGGCAAAACTCATGTGTTTGCAAGCCGCAATAAATAATACTGGCCATATCCATTGTCCTCTGATTGAAGTGCACCACTATTCAAATGATGTCCAGTCCTCCCCTCCCAGCTAGGCCCCGCCCCTTCCTTGCCACCAAATTCAGATGTTGATTTCTGCATGTATTTGCCTAAATTAAATTGTAAATACTAGATATCAATTTGAAAGTGAACCTTTTACGATCTACACCAACAGCCGTCGCACAGATAGCCCCTTCCCCTGCCACCCCCACTCCCAAAGCTCAAAAGAGAACCACGCACTCCCCAACAAGTCAACAAGTACAATTTTGTTGAGATTACATACATGCATATGGCCTTGGGGAAAGTCTGAATTATGTAAGGTGGCTTTTTTACAACACGGGGCAGCTTGAAATATCCGAAAAGTGAGGAGGAGAAGGGGTGTGTATGTCGCGGGGGTGGGTGGGGGGTGGGAAGGGTGATCTGGACACACGCATGTACGCTTTACACATTTGTTTATATTGCAAGTTACTTTGGAATTACAGTAAAGGTGTGGTGAACAAAATGACGTTTATTTTATTATTTTCAAAACGGAAAAGATTTAGAGAGCAACTAACTCTTATTTGTTTATATTGAAATACATGTACTTTAAAACAACGATCACTCCAGTGAAAGCTCCGAGAGAACACAGCATCAATTTGATTGCATGAATTTCACTCTGACTTGACTTGGCTATATACATGTAGTTAGGGTCTGAAGTATTTTTTTAGTGGAAGTGTCCTCCAAATTTGTATTTACCTGATCAACATGAAATTTTGTGGCACCAAATACACTTCTGTAGTGTGCTTATCATTACCATGGCAACCGTTGTAAAGACATCGGTGCTCATAAACTAAAGTCAAAAATACTTCCATTTTTCAAAGCCTATCACGGAAGTATTATCCTATGACTGAAATTCATGGCTATATAATTAACAACAATACATGCTCAGTATGTAACGTGGCCGCCATTGGTGCGAGAAGCGCATGTAATTTTCACCTTTCAATCTGTACCATTTTCTTTGTTTTGATGTACGTTTCTGATAGTTATTACGTGAATCAATTGCAGAGCATTAAATAACATCACCACAATTGTGTATATTTACTTTAGTTTTGCAAATTCGGGTTGAAAACCCATACATTTTTGGAATAAAATCAGTAATTATAAGTCCCTATGGCAGTGACAACGGATGCATACAATTGCTTGACTGGGATGAATGTTTACACAAAAATACAGAAATTATGCCCAAAATGTTATCTAGACAAGAGTTTGGAAAAATATATAAAAACACCTCTAGTGGTAACAGCAATAGAACCAAGAATGTCACATTATAGAGTAATGGTCAACCAATATTTTTCTGCCACATCGGTTGTAGGAAAGTCGGTCAAAGCATATGCAAATCAACATGGGATCACAGTGTGCTGTACCCCTCCCTTTCAGAAAAAAACCCCAAATACTCACCAGAAAGGGTTAAAATCTGTAAGCACTTGTGATTCGGTGGGGAAATTGATTTTTTTTTTTATTAATTAACACATTAACAAAACATTCCCTGCTTGTATACAAAAAACCCTGTAATTTATAAGCACCAATACATTTAGATTGCTTGCCATGTAACAATGGATGCACCACAGAAGTGTGGCCATGTTGACTGCTGATGACAGTTTGGAAGAGACTCAAAATGTCATGCTGATTACGAAATTACGATTTTGGAGGGCATAGCAGCACCCACAACGGTACTATATTCGACTTTATATGTGCTCGATCTGACCATATTTACACGTTCAATTCAATCAATCAAAATAGAGGCCATTTTGAGTTTTCACTAGAGTGATAGTTGTTTTAAAGTACATGTATTTTAATATAAAAATATGAGTTATTTGCTTTCGTAATCGCCATATCACTTCTCTGAATTGAAAATAATAAAATAAATGCAATTTTGTTTTAAAAAATTCAGCATTATGTACATGTACCATGTGCATGTATCCATATTACACCCCCCCCCCCCCTGCGCTTTCCAGATATTCCAAACCACTCCCACGTTGACAAAAAAATAGCCAAACCTACACGTGTATGTAAATATGTGGACTTTCCGCAAGGCAATATGTAACCTTAACAATAATACATATTCTGTACAATTCTTTGGGAGGGGGAGGGGTAGTTGCTCATAATGAGTACCGGAGTAGGAAGAGGGATGGCAGGGGGTGGGCTGTGAGACGGGTACGCCTGTTGGTGTAGATTATGAAAGCTTCACTTGCAAATTGATATCTATTTACAATATTAATTTAGGCAAATACATGCAGAAATCAACATCTGAATTTGGTGGCAAGGAAAGGGGCGGGGCCTAACTGGGAGGGGAGGACTGGACATCATTGGAATGATGGTGCACTTCAATCAGAGGACAATGGATATGTCCATTATTCATTGCGGCTTGCAAACACATGAGTTTTGCCCATGTGACAATAATTGTACCGACAATGCCAAGTTATTGGTGGGTGGTCACACCCCACCCTCAACCCCAAGCAATGCTCCCGGGGTGGGGGAAGGGGAGGCTGTGAAAAGGATCTCTATGTTATTTCTAAAGTGTTCACTTGCATATTATTTATTTACATTTGCTTCGTTATGCAACATACAAGTTCAAAATTCGGTGGTACAGGGGGAGTGGGCGGGGCCTAGCCAGGTGTGGGGGGAAGTACACGACCTACTATTCATCCAATGGTCTAAAAATGATATACAGTCTAATTCTGTTTGTAAAAATGTGCTAGATTCATGAACAATACCAATTATACAAGTTTATTACCCAAAACAAAGGAAAACACTGAAAATACACTTTTTAAGGTTTTTGTGAAATTTACCATTTTTGGAGCGCTACTGCACAAAGGCTATACAATAACCCAAAATTTTCTCACCAGATATGAAAAGACCAATGTCTGATCTAACTATAGCCGGAGGGAAATTATTCTGAGTGCCCTGGCAAGTGCCATTTTGGAGGGATAAAAATGGGGTAAAAAATGCAGTTTTGTTAGTTGTAAAAACATGCTATATTATAGGGTCTAAAAATAGTATAAAAGAGATTTTTCAGAAGTGTTTTTATTTTTTCTTCTTAGGGTAAGGATGATACTTTGTCGTGATATAGTTACTTTTGTGACATTACTTTGCAGTTTGGGTTGATGACCTTTGAAAAAAACGCGAAAAATGAATTTTTGCAGCCTCAAAATTGCCGAAAAATGGCCAAAACACATAATGGCCCGTAACCATGGCAACGGGCAAAATAAAAGTTTGAAAAGTCTATTTTGGTTACTTGCTCCCTAAGTCCTTTCATCCCACAAAGTTTAAAAAAATTCGATTTTTTGAGCGTGGACACTTATATGAAGTATTTACACGAAATGACTCTTAAGTATTATTTTTTTTTACCGAGTGCACAGGTTGGTCCTTCATAGTAAGGCGGGCATCGACAAGTGAATCCTGCGGAGGAACTGCTGCAGGTTCCTCCATTCATGCATGGTAAGCTGCTACAGGGGTCTGTTGTGAAAAAAAGATAATTGTTTTATTGTATTTACTTCAAATTTCATTTGTCACCAACAAAGCCATCACAAGAATTGACCATCTATTATATTTTTTTGTTTACCGATTGCACAGGTTGGTCCGTTATACTGAGGCGGGCATCGACAAGTGAATCCTGCGGACGAAATGCTGCAGGTTCCTCCATTCACACACGGTGAGCTGGCACAGGGATCAACTGTAAACAAAACAAAAAACAAAACAAAAACAAAAAATCAAGAAGAAGAAGAAGAAATAGATTGATTAAAGTTGAGAGAAATCATCACTCTCAAGAAAAGTGGCTGACATTTCTAGCAATAAAAATGCGTTCGTTTTGTATCAACAAGCCAGTCATTAGACCAATCTTATATTTATTTAAGTCAGGCAAACAAACAGCTGACTGAAAGAGATGAAGATCCTATTTACGTCTTTATAATGAGACTGATTTGTTGAGGTTGTTATTTTAGGTCCAGATTCATGCGAAATTGCAATCGAACTCTGACGGGGACAATTGTGCTTGTGCTTTTGGTCACGAAGCTTCACTGCAATTGCCTCCTTCCATCCATGAGTACAAATGGCTCCCTATAGAGACCACATTTCGCTGATCTAGCGCTTCTGCAGAGCTTCGGCATGACGAACTGGGGTAGTTACTGTAAAGCACTTACTTGTACTTTCAGAGCATGTAGCTCCAGAGAAACCAGTGAGACAGTAACACACGAAGCCGTTGACGATATCCTCACAGGTCGCTCCATTGAGACAAGGAGAGCTGTCACAGTAGTTAGGTTCTGTTAGAAGTGAGATTTCAGAGAGACGAGTTACTGATGTTAGAAACAATTAAGGACAGAGGGAATGGTTGAAAACCATACACTTTGGGTTTGACACAAAATGGTTTGGAAACGGTCATTTGATTTCATTTAGCCGTTCAACACTAAGTCAAAGAAATATGCAAATACATTCTAGCCTTCAGTTGATTTTCCAAATTGTGTTCATCACTGTCTTTTTTTCTTAATGTAAATTGTACAGTCGAAATCCAAAAACAAAACAAAAAGTCGGGGTCTATTTTCTACGGAGCGCGCGGCATTCGACTTGAGCCAAGTCTGCACTTTCTCGAGATTTAATGACATGTAGTGTTAATGTTGATGTTACGTGGATTCAAATCACTAAATACCAACCTTTTTGGATTTGAATTCGCCTTATCTCATGGAAAGTATTTGGGCCAAAAGTGTGTTCCCCTCTTCCATTCAGGTGAACACGGATGATCCCGAGATGATTTATATCGCTCCAGTAAATGTAGTCATTGTATATCGCTATGTCGAATGGATGGAGTGCGTATTGGGTGAGATTTATGACAAGTTCCCGGTTGTTACCGAGGAGCTCAGATCGCTCTATTGTCTCACGTGAGCCGTCACTCCAGTATAATTTATATTCTGCAAAGAGTGAACAGAAGTATCATCTTAACTTCATTACCATTATTTGCACATATCTGATTTTTATTTAATAACTATATGTACTGATGACATCACAATATTCACCGCAATGCATTGCGGGACAGAATGGGGCTCACCGCGCCGCGCTCACGACACAAAATACAGCATTTGGTATTTTGGGTCTGATTTTTTTTCATTTGCACCACTACATACATGTATTATCGCCATGAACATTACTTTGATGATCCTTGTCGAGTATATCGAAATTGAAATAAAACAAGAAAGAAACAACAGATTAAGGAACAAGTGAGTATTAACACGAAGCAAGCTCACTGTGACAAGTTTCGCAAGTTCGTGGGCCTATCAATCTGGGACACAAAGGGGATAACCTGCATACTTGTTCTAACTGATTTCACATCCTATTGAAATATTTTCTTTTAGTTCCAAGGTAGATGGTGCTAACAACATGATGAATGTTTGCCTGTACCGCCTTTCTACGCCGCGAAAGCCTGAAGGAACGACTGCATTAAGAAACATAATATTCTCAGGCCACTTCCATAACGTATCGCCATGCATGGGGGATGGTGTTTTGTTTAACATTTAAATTTCTATTGTAAATAAAATTACCTTCATGATCAATGATGACGGCCTGTGGCCAAACCAAATTATCAGCAACCAGGGTGACTCTGTTTGTCCCGTCCAAGTTTGCTCTCTCGATCTTTGGAACGCCTGTGTCGTCTCCCACGTCCGTCCAGTAAATGTGTCTGGAACACGCATTTGGAAATATAACGTATTTTGTAGAAAGTTTAAGCCTGGAGTGCTCTTATTAAATATATAAAACTATTCGACACCCTGTTTGGGGTTAATTTTATTGGAAAGTGCAATTCTTTGAACATTAAAATGTTCTATGCTCTTTTTGACAACTATGAGTGCTATTGCTATGTCATTTGAGGAAGACACAGTTCAGTTTAGGGATTTTCTGTTCAAATTATTGTTAGGAAAAGTTTGCCCGCCGGCTCATTGCCATGTACTGAAACAGCAACGATTCACCAAAGAAAAGAAAAATTATGACAACAAAATATCCAAAAATGCTGGCAACTTTTGGTGCCAAAATAGCTGTAACATTGAGGTTTAATGCACCAAAATATCCTTCAATACGGCAAAGTAAAACTTGAAAATAAGGTTAAATGGGACACACATCTGTATTTTTTTTTAAAGTAAAGGTAAGGGGTGCATTAAAAAATTACATTGCATGGGCCCTTTAAAGGATTATTTTTGGATTTTGTTTTTGCACAAAAAGTCATTGCACTTGACTTTAAAATAGGAATATATGCATCAACAATGCAAAGTTGTTTTCAGCAAGCCCTTCCCGAATTGATGTCACAAGTTTTCCATTTTTCCCCATTTTACCTCGAATTGCCTCTCCACACTCTTCCCGTATTGTTTTCCTTTCAGGGTATTTTTTGGGGTATTTTAGTTTAAAATAGGAAAACATTTTGCTTCAAATTGATTTCATTTTTGCCGAGCCTCTTTCTTTAAATGGGGAGGCTCCTCCCCTTCCCGAAGAACTGCTACGAGTTCTGTTCTACTCACCCTTGGTCATGGTCAGTCACGATACCTCGGGGACGACTAAGACTTTCGATGATGATTTCCTTAGCTCCAGAGCCATCCATGGGCACCCTGCCTATTTGTCCTAGAGTATTATCGGTCCAATATGCCATCCTGGCCACCAAATCCAGGGCCAATCCAAATGCGACTACATGAAAATGAGAAGGGTATGTAGGCATAATTATACGAGATGATTTCTGGCTCTTTTCCCGTACCGTCAGGAGAATATGGCATTATATTCACAGGAGGGGTGCTTTTCGGTATTTGTTTGTTTGTTGGGGTGTTGGGGTGTTTGTTTGCTGGTTTGTTGGGGGTGTTCGTTTGTTTGTTTGTTGGGGTGTTGGTGGGGGTGTTGGGGTGTTCGTTTGTTTGTTTGTTTTGGGTGGTTTTTTTTACCTTCCCCGAATTCTGAGCGGGTAGGCCGTAGAGACACACCGGTTGGGCCACAGGTCTTCATAGCCTGGGGATGCCTCCGTGCCTGTTTTGTTGTACCTCATTAAATAAGGTACAAAAAAAGTTAAATATCAATGCTTTGATTCTTACCCCGGATATCTGAAAGAAGAATCATTTGGTTGGTCCCGTTCAGGTGTGCCCTGGACAGTTTGCCGATACCATTGTCTACGTGATACTGAGTCCAGTACACCATGTTCTCCGTTGGATCGTAGTCTAGTGCTTGAGGTTTCTCGACTCCTTCGAGGGGCAAAGCGGCCACGTCAGCCAATTGCTTACTCATGCTTCCCGCGAAAATGGTGTCATTGTCAGAGGCTGCCACCAACATAAAATCACCTGAAAGGACAGAACAAATATCAATGGCGGGGAAATCGAACTAGGTGTAAATGAGTGGTGGCGCGCTACGCATAATGCTTTGCATTTCCTTCGTAAATGTTGATAAAAGAGACAATAGCTAGGTGGCGGGGTGGCGGTTTTTATGAAGTGAAGGCCAACAGAACAAGGTTACCGAGGCGCTTTGTTCAGAAACCCACAGACTTACGCCCAATTATTATATTCCGTGTCTGCGACCATCATGTAGGCCTGTTTATCATTTGGGGACCACTCTTTGTTAATTTCACTGAATCGCTGACTGATTGTTAAATTAGACTACCTCACCTTGGCCCAAAATATGACTTATATGACGACCAAGACCACGTACATAACTGGTCTGGGACCTTCTTTACTATAGTTATGAGAATTACTTGACTTATCCTAACGAAAATTCCATTTTCTTTAATCCAATAACAAAAACAGAAATTCATGAAATTGTTTCCAAATTTAAAAACAATAAGTCTCCTGGCTTGGATGGTGTCAAACCAGGGTTAATCAAATCTGTCATAACCAATATAAGTGATCCTCTGTGTCACATTTTTAATTTATCTCTATCTAAAGGGCTTTTCCCAGATAAATTGAAAATTGTTAAAGTCACTCCTATATTTAAAAAAGAAAACCCCGCTGAGCCTAGTAACTATAGACCAATTTCGGTACTATCATGTTTTTCCAAGATTCTTGAAAGACTTGTGTACAATAGGACAGTAGCATTTCTAGACAAATATAACATCATTTCTGATAACCAATATGGTTTTCGATCTAATTTCTCCACTTCAATGGCACTTATTGACCTAGCAGATAAAGTAGTCCAAACGTTTGAGGCGAATGCTTTTTCAATCGGTATATTCTTAGATTTATCAAAGGCATTTGATACTATAAACCATGATATTCTTCTTCATAAATCAAATTTCTATGGTATCTGTTGGGACCTTTGTTATTTCTACTCTATATTAATGACATTTCAAAGACATCTAACTTATTATCCTTTATATTAAATGCTGATGACACTAGTTTATTCTATTGTAACAAAGATCTTATTTCCCTGTATAATATTGTCAATAATGAACTGGTCAGTATCTGTGATTGGTTAAAAGCTAACCGCTTAACTCTTAATTCATCTAAATGTAATTATATGATCTTCAGTAACAGGAAAAAAAACAGAATAACTCATCAAACTTAAATATTTTAATGGATAGCAAAACTATCAAGAAAGTAGACAAGTTTCGATTTTTAGGTGTAATCATCGATGAAAAATTGACTTGGAAATATCACATTGTTCCCTTTGAGGTATTAAATACTCTCTATAGTTCATTAATACTTCCTTATTTTTCTTACTGTAACATTGTTTGGGGGAATACATTCCGTACGAATTTGGATAAACTAATAAAATTGCAGAAAAGAGTTGTTCGAATTATTACAAATTCACCATAAAGGGCCCATAGTCAACCTCTCTTGCGTGAACTAAAATATTTAAGCATAACAAACCTAAATAAATACCAACAAGCTCTATTTATGTACAAGTTTAAAAACAATTTACTGCCCATTTCCTATTCAAACATGTTTGTACTAAACTGCAATTTGCATAACTATAATACTCGTGTGTCTACTAACTTACATTTCCACATACCGCAACATAGAACATCTGCCTTTCAATATAACATTAAATACACCGGACCTAAAATATGGAACAATGTACCATTTTCTCTCAGATGTTTAAGGTCTTATAATGTTTTCAAACGCAAACTTAAATTGTACCTTATGTAATGTAATATATTTCATATGTTATCTGCCTCTGCCATAATTGGACTCTGATCCACGACGAACCTACTCGTAGCCCATTATTTATTATTAATATTATTTTTATAACTTTTTCACAACTTTGCTAACTGCTTAGAATTATACATGTGTGTAATTGGTCTTTGTTTTTAATTGTTTTTTTCCCCTTTTTTTCTTATTATTATTCGTCTGTTTTGTGTAATGGCATGCCAGATACAAGCTATGCTTTTAAGGTTTTGCCACCTCTAGTGGCCTTTATATGTTTAAGTACTTATATTGCTTTTTCATCTCTGTCATGAAGAGGAAATAAATATTATTTGATATAGGCTTGCCGGTTGTCTTGTTTTTCAAATTAAGATCACAACATGTATACAAATTTAACATGGAAAAGGGACAAATATTGTCCTAATACATTGACTGATAACGCCGTTCAATTAACAGCTATTTCGTTTGTCAGTGACACACAATTCTACGTTAGTCCAAATATTTGTGTTGACATTTTGGTGTTTTTCGCCCATTTAAAAAGGCCCCTGATGGCCACTCAAAGGGAGGGCTAAAGAAGGGATTAAAAAGACGAGCCAAGAAAAAAATACTCCATGTAGAAAGGAAACTTTAACAGTCTTTCCTAAAGTGTATAATACAAACCTGCATCCACTTGTTTAAAACATGCTCCCATGAGAGTGGCCACGACCAAGATCCGCAGCGTCATCTCGCGAACTAAGGTCTGCATGATTACGGATTTCACCTGCATCAAAAACCGTTTGGAAATTCAGGGAGAAAACTGTATGGTGATTATCAACGGCACTTACGGAAATGTAACGTTTGCTAAAGTTGTTGCCCAGTAACTGTGATATATGATGATTAAGCGCAGTTTAATCAGGTTTATGGACGCGCGGACACCTCAAGAATTTTGAGAAGATCCCTGCTATGGTTGTTTACGATTACGTCACACGCTGAACGCGTGAATAACTGGCGGTCATTGGTGGAAAGTTCTTCCGCGTACATGTAGATAGCACGCAATAGCTTGGCGTCGCGACATTCTCGATTCCACCTCTGACCGCAGAACAGGCAATTTTTTCGCCCATGAAACTGAACCCAAATGGAGATTGGTTGTTTCAGTTAGATGAGTTTTCATTTTGAGTTCAAGTAACGCAAGTCCAGAAAAAATATTGTTTCGTGCGCCTTAGGGCCAAAAGGTCAAAAGCGTGGTTCGTTGCGGGTCTTGCATGTAGCTGGTTTCCAGAATGTTTTGTGTACATTTTATGACTGCGTACTGTGGCGAAACCGACCCCTGACACTATTTGTGGCGGAACCGGTGATTGGCAGAACCCAGGGGGGACTGGTCTTATTTATCCCAGGACTCTAGCCAACTCCTATTATCCCACAAAAATATTTATTAGCCTAACGAACGGGTGAGCGGCTACCCATACGCAAGGAGGGACAATTAACGAACGGCGGACTAAGCCTAGGGGCTGTTCGTTTGGTGGAAATATACCACCGTTTTGTGATTGAGTAATCAATTGAATGTAATTAGAGCAATACAAGTAGCGACAATAGGCCTCAAGGTGAACTCGGGTAACCCTCACAGCAGACCTAGGTAACCCTCACAGTGAACCTGAGTAAACCTCACAGAGACTAGTGATTCCAAAGACGATTATCGATAGGATTTATTCAAGAATCTTAATCATCAATAGATTATTGTAAACAATTGCAGCTTAACAATATTCTACAATAATGCACAATACAGCAATTAACGAGGCGATGAATATCTCACATATAGACAGTAACCCTCACTGCTTGTAACAAGGGTCAACTGCACCCTTTGTAGTAAACGTAGCCTTAGGTAACCCTCACGTGGTCAACTGCACCACATGATAATGAACTTATACAATATAATCTCTGATATGATCACAGTTCCAATAACCCTCACACAGATTGAGCTGTCCCAATTACCCTCATAGTGGAAAGGTAACCCTCAATCCAATTCAGCGTCAAAGCAGGCTGTACTATGTAATCCAAATAACCCTCACATGTACTGAGCGGTCACAATAACCCTCACGGGAAATCAGTTACCCTCAGATTGAGTTATACAACATAAACCTTACGTGCGAGGACCCTCACACAAAACAAATAACCCTCGCAAGTGCTCAGAGCACGGCAAAGAGTAAACTCGTCAGGCAAGCTAGCTCAATGATCATCGGCAATGATCGCCTCAGTCGTAAAACCCCACCGGATGGTGTCCAACCCACGACAAGCAATCTACCACCGAATCACAGTCTCACCAGCCTCTCAAACCAAGTTCTATAACTCCTAGCCCTTTTGTTCTAGCACTAATCAAGACACAATAATCAGCCTTAATTTCACAACTGGTATCCCATCTTAATCTTTGTCCCCAATTATCTTAGATAATCGACACTGAATAACAGACCTTGAGCTACAACTTCACTCAATATAAACTAGACAACATTTAGCTTACTGCTAGCTAAACCCAGAGCATCAACTCCCAACCCAGCCGCACCAGAGCGTCCACCCTCAGAGATGAGCTCCTACTCCCGACCGGGGAGTACGCAACAGCAACGAAGACCCCAGCAACGGCACCGCGACTTGACTCGTCCCTGAATCCCGAAGCTTGGCTTCTTGCGACTTGGCAACAGCACCAGAACGCATTCCTACTGCATTGACGCCATCTTGCGAACTAACGAGATGATCTCAAGACCCCACGCTAAAGCATGCTAATTCGCGCACAGTCTTCCGAATACGCGATACTGATTGGTCACTGTACACCATGAATTATTAATCTCCTGATCACGCAGCACAATTTATTGCTGATTGGCCCACGCGCACTTCGGCATTATAAGCACGCACCGGATGTCCTAGATCACGCGCATAAATTATTCCTATGACCTAGACTCCTACACAAGTCTACATATACCTGTACCCCTGTTTCGCCACACAGGCCCCAGCTAAGCTTGATCCGTCCCGGATTAAATAGCTTAAACAAATTATGCGAAACAGGCCTATATAACTTTAAACAATTATAAGCACTAACACTACATGAGGTTTACTAACCTCGCCTACCCATGAGGTTTACTTGACCCCACATGTAATTTATCAACTGGTATATAAACTGTACACATTCCTAATAACCCTCACTGATGTGAGGTAATGCAGTAAATAACAACCGTCACGAAGAGTGGAAACACTTTAATTTGTAAAATACACACATGTGAGGTTTACCTCAACCTCGCTAATATTTAACATTCCATAAATCCACTCCCTGTAAACTTTAGCTTATATCTCACATCAAAAATCAGACAATTTCATCCTTAGGTCTAAAATGTACACAACAGGAAATATCTGCTATTACCAAGTTTAGTAATCGTTGATCGTAGCTTGAATCTCTAATTACAATGTATACAACTAAAATGTCCTTGGTCTTTTTTCGTGTCTTTTATCGGAACTAAGCAAATTCTATGAAACTTTTAATTCAGAAAAACAAAAGTAACTTTCAACAAACTATATAAACTGTTAGAAAATCCATAGAATCAATGAGAAAATACCAGAATCACATCATATAGTACATGTCATTTCAGATTAATTGTGCATGCTTATTCAGAGTTCATATGTACATGTTGCCCCGGCGCGTCGTTGTCCATCGTCCCACGTATGCTCGAACTGTACCGGATTGCTCCACAGGCTTCCTGTACTTCGGCTTGCTCAGCTCCTCGCATACCCGGTTGCCGCCATCGACGTGAGTGTTGTGGAAGATCTTCCCCTCCACGACGGTGCCAGTGGATCCGTAGTTACCACCTCGGACACGCCCTCTTTTCCCGGCTCTCGGTTTTGGAACAGCTGCCGTAATCAGGTTTTGGGTTGACAAGGATCACTTGGACTCGGGAATCGGGGTGCCCGGCCCAGCGTCTCCTTTAACTGGGGCAGTAGTCATCAACCACAACGTTGCCACTGTCCCTCCGGGGCAGTGGCCCCAGCAAGCCCATAACCACCTCTTCAAAGTTCTCGCCTACCAACTCCCATTTGAGCGGGGATTTCTCTTCTTCACAGGAGATTTCCTCCTCCCACAAAATCCAGAGCGTCTATTGAAAGACCTCAAATACGCAAGGTTCTTGTGCGCCTTGGCATTCTCTGATGCACCAACAATTTCTGTCACACCATCCACATCAGACCGCCCTACATCATGCTCACCAGAGAGAAGCATGTCTGGAGATTCCACCAAACTGCACGACTTCACCTCTGCATGATAGTCCTCATTGAGGTTGACCTTCCCACGGTCATATAAACCATGCAGGTGAATCTGGAGGTCCCTACCGACCTCACCTACACGACCGTGACCTGGAACAACTGCCAAAGTTGAGGTTGACTCTACAGTCGTTCCCACTGTTGTTCCCTTATGAACAACCTGACTCTCCTCTTTTGGATTGAATATCCCCGGCTTGAGAGTCTTGGCTTGTGGCTCAACCAGCGACCGGGCTAGAAGTAGCCCTCGCTTAGCCAACTCGCCTCCGCCTTCCACGGGCTCCACGATAGCCGGCTGTTCCAATGCCTCAGCAGTACTGGTTGCAGTACCAGGCATAACAGCCTCATGGCTGGCCGGACTCTTGGTGGCTCTAACCACCCCTACTCGGCCAATGAACGGGTCACCAGCACAGCTCTTGCACTTAATCCGTTCCCCGTTTAACCTCAACTCCAGGCTTCGGAAATCCAAGTTGCCTCCAGTAGGTAACAAGAAATCCATGCCTAATACACCATCAAACTTGATGTCAGCAAAAATTGCTCGAACCGGGTAAAATGTTTTACCCAACTGTATTTCAACCAAGGCAACGCCCATCACAGACAGTGGGCTGCCATCAACCTGTTGAATACATGTACCGGCCTTTTCCGCTTCCAACGAAGGCCGCAGTTCCTCAGCAATTGCATGGTAGACTCGACTGCTAATAAGCGTGTCGGTCGACCCTGAATCGACCAGGAACTTACCAGTTGCTCCCCTAACAACTCCATGGACATACATTCCATGCCTAGGCCGAAGACAGGACAATGGCCGAGTACCTCTGCACATGCCCTCTGATCCTCGCCTCTTTTTGACTTCGGTTGTCTCAGCTTCAAGTCCACGTTTACGAGGTCTAGCACAAGCCCGTGCAAAATGACCGACCTCTCCGCACCTGAAACACTTTAACACACCAGGCGTTTTCCTACCAGGCTTTGGGGACTGCCTCTGAGGAACTTCCGCCTTCCCAACCGGACCCAGACCATGCTTGGTAAGCTGTGTCAACAGCTCAACCACTTGGTCTATTTTCCTCGACTGATGACCGGCATTTTCTTCTAATTCCAGAAGACGCCTCTCTGTGTCAGAGTCGACCACCTTGGTAAACTCCAAGGATTTACCTTCGGCTCTCTGCTCACAATGATTCACATACCTACACGCCTCAAGGCGGCGGCAACAATCATCCCAAAGAACCTTGTAACGATCGGGGGTAACTGGAGGCCTGCTAGGCCCACCACCGTGAGGTTTACCGCACACCCCATTACCCACCAACCGCGACTCCCTTTTAAGTGGCCATAGGCCCACTCCAGGCGAGTCTACCTCACCAACAAACTCGTTGGATTTCCCCACAGCGGGACTAGTTGCAAAACTCGACGACTCACTGTGTAAACCTCGTTCCTCCATAGCCCAATCATCCTCCCGGTTCAAGAAGGGATTGATACAAGGACTACGCGTGGGAATAGACCTAAAAGGTGTACTCTCAACGTGCCTTGCGTCCCTTGGAACCACCTTGGACGACGCACCAACGCTGGAACGATCCCATGCCTCAAATGAAGCATGCCCTGAAATATCCTCAGGAAACTTCCGACTTATCTCAGAATCTACCTCGGCCAAAGGCCATGCCTCCTTGACAGCCTCTAACTCAGAAGAAAGACGATCTCTCTCCCATTTCAACCACTGAACCTCCATTCTCGAGCGGCTCAGCTCATCAAGGATATCGACAGAACCCTTGTCCACCTCATCCGAAGTGATGCCCTGACTCATACTGACGTCTCCTCCTGACTAGGAAACTCAGCCCTCAACAGAAACCAAACAACAACCAACGATACAACAACAAAACAAAACACCCGACCAGTGACGACCCAGGTTAGCGCAAACTGCTGCCCTTGTAACCAATTATTCTCACAGTGTACCTCACTGAGGTCCACTCAATGACAAAAAAAACCCAATCAACTACTCTTTACTGCTCTTTATTACAAGTTCGCAAATTAAACCAATTCAATTTATACAATCACAAAATATCCCACTTCTGACACCATTTGTGGCGAAACCGACCCCTGACACTATTTGTGGCGGAACCGGTGATTGGCAGAACCCAGGGGGGACTGGTCTTATTTATCCCAGGACTCTAGCCAACTCCTATTATCCCACAAAAATATTTATTAGCCTAACGAACGGGTGAGCGGCTACCCATACGCAAGGAGGGACAATTAACGAACGGCGGACTAAGCCTAGGGGCTGTTCGTTTGGTGGAAATATACCACCGTTTTGTGATTGAGTAATCAATTGAATGTAATTAGAGCAATACAAGTAGCGACAATAGGCCTCAAGGTGAACTCGGGTAACCCTCACAGCAGACCTAGGTAACCCTCACAGTGAACCTGAGTAAACCTCACAGAGACTAGTGATTCCAAAGACGATTATCGATAGGATTTATTCAAGAATCTTAATCATCAATAGATTATTGTAAACAATTGCAGCTTAACAATATTCTACAATAATGCACAATACATCAATTAACGAGGCGATGAATATCTCACATATAGACAGTAACCCTCACTGCTTGTAACAAGGGTCAACTGCACCCTTTGTAGTAAACGTAGCCTTAGGTAACCCTCACGTGGTCAACTGCACCACATGATAATGAACTTATACAATATAATCTCTGATATGATCACAGTTCCAATAACCCTCACACAGATTGAGCTGTCCCAATTACCCTCATAGTGGAAAGGTAACCCTCAATCCAATTCAGCGTCAAAGCAGGCTGTACTATGTAATCCAAATAACCCTCACATGTACTGAGCGGTCACAATAACCCTCACGGGAAATCAGTTACCCTCAGATTGAGTTATACAACATAAACCTTACGTGCGAGGACCCTCACACAAAACAAATAACCCTCGCAAGTGCTCAGAGCACGGCAAAGAGTAAACTCGTCAGGCAAGCTAGCTCAATGATCATCGGCAATGATCGCCTCAGTCGTAAAACCCCACCGGATGGTGTCCAACCCACGACAAGCAATCTACCACCGAATCACAGTCTCACCAGCCTCTCAAACCAAGTTCTATAACTCCTAGCCCTTTTGTTCTAGCACTAATCAAGACACAATAATCAGCCTTAATTTCACAACTGGTATCCCATCTTAATCTTTGTCCCCAATTATCTTAGATAATCGACACTGAATAACAGACCTTGAGCTACAACTTCACTCAATATAAACTAGACAACATTTAGCTTACTGCTAGCTAAACCCAGAGCATCAACTCCCAACCCAGCCGCACCAGAGCGTCCACCCTCAGAGATGAGCTCCTACTCCCGACCGGGGAGTACGCAACAGCAACGAAGACCCCAGCAACGGCACCGCGACTTGACTCGTCCCTGAATCCCGAAGCTTGGCTTCTTGCGACTTGGCAACAGCACCAGAACGCATTCCTACTGCATTGACGCCATCTTGCGAACTAACGAGATGATCTCAAGACCCCACGCTAAAGCATGCTAATTCGCGCACAGTCTTCCGAATACGCGATACTGATTGGTCACTGTACACCATGAATTATTAATCTCCTGATCACGCAGCACAATTTATTGCTGATTGGCCCACGCGCACTTCGGCATTATAAGCACGCACCGGATGTCCTAGATCACGCGCATAAATTATTCATATGACCTAGACTCCTACACAAGTCTACATATACCTGTACCCCTGTTTCGCCACAGTACTATTATTATTATTATTATTATTATTTATTCAGCCAAAGAAAAATACAAATATACAATAGACATAGACTACAATACGTACATCAATAACCAAGAGAAAACAAAGAGAGTAAAAAAGCAAATCCCCTAGATGGGCTAGGGGCAACAAAAGTATTTGATGTGCATTGTTTTGGCAAACGCATCGAGCTTTGCATGGGGTATTACTGGATGTAAAGCCTTGCACCGGTCAAATCGACCAGATAAACATGTAATGTATTTTGTTTCATGTATTTTGTGCATAAGGAGAATATTTTGTTTGTTGTATTTTTCAGATTAAACATTGACTCGATCAATCCCTATCAGGAATGACGAAAGAGTTGTTTCCAAGCAGCAGTAGAGCAGAAAATGTAACAGAAGAAAATTTTTGAGAAAAAAAAATCATTTACCATTTCTATTTTAATGGTTATTTTAGGACCTTTTAGGTTTTATGCCAGCCTAATGTAATTCAAATTTTCAAGAAGAAATCATCGATAGCTGCTTGACCTATAAATTGTCATTTTGCCTGTCGTCGGCTCTTTGTTTTGTTGTTCTTCGTTGATGGAATATAACACAATCAAGTAAATGAAAGCTATTCCTACTTTTAAGGGCAATTTTCTGCTTTATGTGCCCCTTTGAGGGTCACGATTTTCTCAGAAACAAAGAGGCATGAATGTTACCACATGTAAGTGTGTTTTTAGGTAAAATTCAAAATTACCTCACATACAACTTATCCGTTTCATTTAAAAATGTTGTTGTCTTAAATTGGACTGAATGTTAAGTGTGTCCATGTGCGTCGCGAGGGGGGCAAGGGGGGGGGGCACTTTCCCCCCGAAAAGCAAACCCCCAAGAAAGAAAAAAAGGAGAAAAAAAGAAGAGAAAAAAAGAAAAGAAGTCGAGGTAATAAGACATATTGCTGTTAGTATAACTAGTACAGGGCCAGTCGAAAATGTGCCTGTTCGGAAGGGGCAGTTGAGAACTTCAGCTCTGCAAGCAACGCACATTATTCAATGGTGCTTCTACAGGTTAAACGCACACTCGCAGGTTAAACGCACACATGTCGTCATCCCCTGGCACTGATATTCACCCCTACTGGACAATATGGTATCGCCCTACAGTAAGAGTTGCTCAGTCGAACGCCTACATACAGTGCAGTGATGGTTGCTCAGTTGACTGCAAAATGCATGTGCCCGTGCATGCCCACTCTCGAACATGTACGTTCGGAGACATGGTGTGCAGTGCTATTCACCTTTACTGCACAATGGTATCGCCCTACAATGCACGTGCGCATGCCCGTCCTTTTTGCATTGTTGTGTCATATCGGCACCGACACCACGAAGTAACACTCTACCGTGTTAAAGCATAGTTTTTTCGATTTTCAGTTTTTTGGATTTTTAAACATTATTCATCAAGGCCTACCATTGCACGAAGTTTCAAAGCTTCAAGAGCTTTACTTTAATAATTACGCTGAGTATCCATGGCAACTTTTGTGCAAAAGTGACAATTTTCGTTTTCACGAAGTAACACTCAAGTTCCATTTTCCATTGCAATGCATGGCGCGCACTCTGCTCATAAGTGAGCAAAAACGTTTTCACGAAGTAACACTCTTCTTGTAACAAGTTGTATGAGCGCGCGCGCGCTGACCTGAAGTTGCACTTTCCTCGTGTTAAATACATTGAAGAGTGTTACTTCGTGAAAACGAAAATTTACAGTTTCGCAGCTTTTTCGGTTTCACGAACTAACACTCATCTTTTTTCTCTTATTTCTTGTTTATTTAATACACAAACGAGTGAAAAACAGCAGATTTAATAAATTCAATTCATCGAGTGTCCACAACGAGAAATCCAACTGAAAATACTCTGTCGTTTTGACTCAAAGTGTTGTTTTAGAAGGCGTCCAACTTTAGTTGCCGTTTTCTCCGATTGCTAGTTTTTACTGGTATGAAGATGGGTGTTACTTCGTGGTGTCGGCACGCGTGCTAAGCTCGAACATGACGTAAACAATTGAAAAAGAACATCAGTGCGTGGTGGTCTATAGGCTATTATACTGCCATGGTTTGCCTCAGAAAATATTGCTTTTTTGCAGCTTTTTCGAGAACCCCTCTTCCAAACCACTTCAAACTTGGCACTGCACATTCTGTGGTCCGAGCAATACACCCGCCGATATTCAACTTCATACGGTGCCCGGTTCTGGAGATAATCGACGTACAGATAGACAGACAGCAGACAGACACACAGAGATTTCTGGAATTATAGTAAGGATGCACATTTAACAACATAGGCGTACGGTACAAGGGCAAGGGTAAGCGTAAAGTACAAGGGTTTGAGAACGTTGCCCCCTCTCGAAAAAAATCCTGGCGACGCCCATAAGCGTACCTCTAAATATCACCGCTGTACTATAAAGAAGGAAAGGTATATTCTAACCTTGCATACTCTTTGCGGACCTGTGAGCAAAAGATGTTCACAAGATGCAGGAAGTGTGAACGTTTTTGGCCCACGGCCACACAACTTTTCACACTCCCTCGAAGGGGTCCGCTCAGAAGTCCGACGCCTCATAGCTCCGACGCCTCGTCTGACTTATGAGGCGTCTGACTTATGAGGCGTCTGACCTATGAGGCGGAATAAAAAAATTGTATCTCATTAGTCCGACGCCTCATAAGTCCGAAATTTTGGATTAATGACGCGTCGGACCTATGAGGCGTCGGACTTATGATACGCCCCCCCCCCCCTCGAAAACAAGTTTAGAGACATTTTGGGGCCGTATCATAAGTCCGACGCCTCATAGGTCCGACGCCTCATAAGTCCGAAATTTCGGACTTATGAGGCGTCGGACTTATGAGGCATAAAATTTATTTATTCCGCCTCATAGGTCCGACGCCTCATAAGTCCGACGCCTCATAAGTCCGACAACGGAAAAACGAGGCGTTTAATTTGTCGGACTTACGAGGCGTCGGAGCTATGAGGCGTCGGAGCTATGAGGCGTCGGACTTATGAGGCGTCGGACCTATGAGGCGTCGGACTTATGGGTCTTTATTTGGTTAGGGGATGCGATTTTGTCGGACTAATGAGGCGTCGGACCTATGAGGCGTCGGACTTATGAGCGGACCCCGACATTTTGGGGTTAGGGTTAGCGGGCGAAGCGATGCCTCGTTATTTATATGCAGGTATATGATTTAATTGGTGACTACCCCACTGCCTAAATAGTATTTTGCACAAAATCTACGCTAACTCTGAAATTCCAAAAGCCAGGCTTCGTCCGACAAGACAAGACAAGACCAGACAAGACAAGACCAGGCAGTGTTGAAGTCAGTCCATCACAAGTCATCCAGACTTATCCCTAAAAGGGCTGGGTTATTTTGGCCCCCCCCCCCCCCCAAGATCTCGGCCATCGAGTGACGAAAAATTTTGAAACTCATTACATGCATAGAACAACTCATCATTAACATACCCAAGAAAATTCATGACTACATGTATATGTCAAAGGGTTTTGGAATTATGGCTAATTAATTATTCATAGTGACAAAAACCTGCAAAATCGTTTGAGTTTTGCCGGCAAATTTATTGCACTTGACAAAAAGAAGAATTTGGCCGAGTTTCAAAGCGAAATGTTGTTTACTTTTGTAATTATCGTAAACAAACATTTGACAAAATGCCTGAAATCCGTGTTTTTCTGTTTTCACGAAGTGACACAAACTTACCTCGTTAGCAGGGCAAGAGGAATGATGCATTTCTCTACACACGTGTTAGCATGGGAGTGGACGCCGTGAATGATGTCGATAAAGAGCAGACGCGCGCGCGCTGCAGTGACGTCAGACGCGCAAATGTAACAATTTCTTAGAACGTTTTATGTTTTCACGAAGGGACAAATAGTCCAGCGGATATGTGAAAAAATTGTGCACTTTTGCATAAAAGCGTGAAACTTGGCACAGATGTTTATATTCATGCAAGAAAAAGTTTTAGATGTGGAGCCATCGCAAATTTACCCTTTTAGGGGCGTGGCATCCATTTAAAAAAAAGGGGGGCGGGACTTGTCGTGCCCGCAGTGAAAATGGTTTTTCCCACTTGTTACAAAAGCAGGAAACTTCCCAAAGACATAATTATATAGATTATTAGTGTTTTCCAGATTCGGAGCCACCACAGCTCCGAATCTGGAGCCACCACAGCTGGCAGCCATTAAAAGAAAAGGGGGGGGTAATTATTATGCCCACTTTGGAAAACATTGTGCCCATATTTCATGAACGAATAAAACGTCCCACAGACGTTTATATTCATGAGAAAAAAAATTCCAGATGTGGAGCCATCTCGAACACACTCTTTTAGGGGCGTGGCAACCTTATAAGAAAAAAAAGGGGGCGGGGTTTTCATTATGCCCACCCTGGAAATATTGTTCCGACACTCATAGAGAAATGGAACTTTCCATAAACATTGATATTCATGAGAAAAAAAATCCAGATGTGGAGCCATCGCGAACACACCCTTTTAGGGGCGTGGCAGCCATATTGAAAAAAAGGGGGCGGGGTTCTCATTATGCCCAACATGGGAAAAATGTGCCTACATCTCATAAACGAATGAAGCTATTCCCACAGACATTAATACTCACGAGAAAAAAATCACACGCGGAGCCATCGTAAACACACCCTTTTAGGGGCGTGGCAGCCATAATAAAATGGGGGGGTAGTCATGATGCCCCTATAAAAGAAAGTTGTGCCTACCTTTCATAAATGGATTAATTTACACTAGGACAATATATTCATAAAAATCTTCTTTTTTTATAAATGTGAAGCCATTACAAACCTACCCTTTTTAGAGGCGCGGCGTCCATTTTTAAAATGGGGGGGGGGGTACTCAATATGCACAACGTGGAAAATTTTGACCGCTTTTTATATAATAAAATCCACCCCATATAGCTGTTTAATGTGTTGGATTTGGGCCGCCTTTATAGTTGGAAGTTACTGTTGGCAAACCCTTTGTTTTCTTTCACTATGCATTCTTGCCTCATCTATATTAACCCAGTTACTGTTAACCTTTCAACTGCAGCAATATCTGAATTGGGGTATAAGCTGGGGTGCCTCAGTTAGTCCTGGAAAGACAAGTGTTACTTCTCCAAATACATTGTTTCCCCTGCCTTTTTTTCTGACAGACCAAAAGGGGTTGAGTGGTAGGGGTACACAGATTCATTGAATGTGAAGTCATAGTGGACGTGTCCACCACTTGGTGAGGCGAGTACATCGTGTTGTTACCCAATCTGCTGTCAACGCGGCGCAACGGGTAGGGGGTAGGGGGATTATACACCCCCCCCCCTAAAAAAAAGGATTTCAATGGCCGTTAAATGTTAAATGTTAGAGTTTAGGGCTGCCATTGTGTGCTGTGTATTTGTAATTATGAAATCACTCTGGAATTTAGATGTGCATGATAATATAGGTGCAAGTACACACATTGAACCCTATAACACGGGTTAGCCTACCGGTACTTACCCATGCTCTTTGGTGTAAGTCATTGTATTACCAAATAATATAGGTTATGGGCCAATCAACATTATAAGAAATCAACAACAAAATATAAAAATTGCAATTGTGGGCACAGTGAGTAGGCCCCTCACACCTCTAAAAGGATGAGTTTGCTGTGGCTCTACAAATGAATTTATTATCTTGCACCAAGTTTGTGTGAAGTTTAGTCATTTATGAAAGTTCGATGGCAAATGATTAGTAGCACACCCCCCCCCCATTTAAAAAAAAATAGATGCCATGCATCTAAAAGGATAAGTTTCTGATGGCTTCAAATTGTTGGGCATAATGAGAACCCCGCCCCCTTTTTTTCAATGTGGCTGCCACGCCCCTAAAAGGGTGTGTTCGCGATGGCTCCACATCTGGAATTGTTTTTCTCATGAATGTCAATGTCTGTGGAAAGTTCCATTTCTCTATGAATGTGGGAACAATATTTCCAGGGTGGGCATAATGAAAACCCCGCCCTTTTTTTTCTTATCTGGTTGCCACGCCCCTAAAAGGGTGTGTTTACGATGGCTCCACATCTGGAATTTGTTTCTTATGAATGTCAATGTTTCTGGAAAGTTCCATTTCTCTATGAGTGTGGGAACAATATTTCCAGGGTGGGCATAATGAAAACCCCGCCCCCCTTTTTTTCTTATACGGTTGCCACGCCCCTAAAAGGGTGTGTTCGCGATGGCTCCACATCTGGAATTTTTTTTCTCATGAATATAAACGTCTGTGGGACGTTTTATTCGTTCATGAAATATGGGCACAATGTTTTCCAAAGTGGGCATAATAATTACCCCCCCCCTTTTCTTTTAATGGCTGCCACGCCCCCAAAAAGGTACTTTTGTGGTTGCTCCGAATCTGGAAAACACTAATAATCTATATAATTATGTCTTTGGGAAGTTTCCTGCTTTTGTAACAAGTGGGAAAAACCATTTTCACTGCGGGCACGACAAGTCCCGCCCCCCTTTTTTTAAATGGATGCCACGCCCCTAAAAGGGTAAATTTGCGATGGCTCCACATCTAAAACATTTTCTCGCATGAATATAAACATCTGTGCCAAGTTTCACGCTTTTATGCAAAAGTGCACAATTCATCGATATTTTGTCACATATCCGCTGGACTAAAAGAGTGTGTACAACTTCATGGGACAAAAAAAGTGAGGCCTCTGTGTTTTGCTGTTTTAACGAAGTGACAAAAACCTTAACTGATCTTTATTAATGAATTACAGTTTAATTAAGAGAGACTTTTAATAAACAAGTTTGAATTAGCAAAGAACAAAGCATACGTTAGGCCAAAAAAAAGTCTCCGGTTTCTGGTATGCGCGCGCGTCGCCGTAGCCATGCGCGTCGGCAAAATGAAAAAGTTTTTTTTCAATGAAAGATGATGTCTCAAAACCGCCAAACTCACTGGTTTGATTGGAATCCTGCTGCTGCACAATTTTAACGTGTTTTTAGATGGGGTTATGATCGAGAATGAGCTTTATGTGGCCTCTCTGGTCTCCCATAATATTTGCACTAAGTTTAGTCGGGCACCACTTGCAGTCATCAGCCGACAGTTGAAGCAAAAAAAAAAACAGGTAAAAAAAAAAAGCCGCGTCGCCGCACCACTTTTTGGGCAAGCTCCATACCGGAAACCGGAGACTTTTTTGGGGGCCTTACTTGACAATACAAGAATATCCTAAATCCATAACTAAAAACTAGTCGAAAAGGTGTTTTGAAAAAAAAAGATGAATAACTTCAAAGGCGATTATCTCGGAATGACCTTTTTGCATGATATTGAGGTTTTTGTCACTTCGTGAAAACACCGTCGACTCGATATGTACTGACGGTAATTCTGCTCTGTGTACATGACGTATATGGAAAAATTCAGTTTTCACATCGCATAGCGCCGGAAATTTTTTAGTCCGACTTTATGTTTTTGGTATCAAAAAATGCGCAAAGCTCGAGACTAAGTCATAACAGCTCGGGTCGCGAAAAAAATGTCCAAGGCTATCGCGGAAAAGTCGAGGGGGGGGGGATTCCGCCCCGGCCCTTTTAGGGTTAAGCCAAGTCACTAGCTATTCAAATGAAAGGTTACAAAAGCATTCCTTTTTCATTGTTCATCCAGTTACTTGTGATTGGACTTGTAAAATGACTTGTTATTGTACTTGTGAAAGGGCTTATAATAGACTGGACTACAACACTGAAACCAGGCAAGACCAGGCAAGACAAGACAAGACCGGACAAGAAAAGACAGGACAATACCAGACAAGATAACACCAGGTAAGACAATGCAAGGCAAGGTAAGAAGGGACGGGACGAGACATGCAACTTTTGTGAATGCATGACGAGCTCTCTGCTCCGTGACAAAATTGTGCTTGGAATTCGTGAGTCGACTCTATTACACGAAAACGTCTGCTTCAAGTACGAAAACTGACACTCGCTTCCTGCATAGGCATATTTAAGAGCATATGGAAACAGCAGATCTCAGCTTAAAGCCTTCACCGCTGACCCAAGCACAAACACTAACGATGAAGGGGGTCTACCGGATGTTCCCCAATACCTATGTTCCCCAATACCGATGTCCCCCGAAATCCTTAGGCTTAGGGTTAGGGTTAGGGTTAGGGTTATAGGGTAAGGATTTCGGGGAACATCGGTATTGGGGAACATCGGTATCGGGGAGCATAGGTACGAACCCACGATGAAGGACAAGCTGTGCACAAAGTCAAGGAATCCCCGGTGAGGTACATTTGCAAACCAGGGACGACATCACACCCGTCATTCTGCCTCCCAGGCGACTGCCATATGCAATCAAGGACAAAATCAACTAGATGTGGTTTTAACTGAACAACCTCATGTTTTTGATTGTCTATTGGACAGTAGAAAATAATTTAATGGTTTTGTAAAAAATCTCTAACTTTTAAAATTGAAATTGTAATCTTACAGAATGGCACTTCCGGTAAAATTGGAAATGAGAGTCACATGACCTTGACATACACATTTGCATTTAAAACACCTCCCTGTCTATATATTTACCAAGTTTGGGATTAATCGGTCAAATAGTTTTAAAGTTAAAGGACTATAAAAATTGCCTCATTTAATATTCATGACGTCATAACTTGAAATAAATAAACTACCCATTAATAATAATGCAACATATTTATCCTTTAATGTTGCTTAATGCTAATACAAGGTGTCAACCCAATCAAATTTATAATTCATTAGATATGCTAATTAGGGTCTAAAATTAACACTTCCGGTAACACTGGAAGTAGAGATCACATGACCTAGACATACCAATTTCTATCTATTAAATTTCCCTGTCTGTATACCTGCAAGGTTTGAGTTCAATCGGTCAAATAGTTCTACAGTTATTAGACTGTAAAGATAACCTCATTAAATATTCATGACATCATCACATGAAAATTATAATGCAACATAATTATCTGTCAATATAGCTTTGTATTAATGTGAAGTTTCAACCCAAACAGATTAATAATTCATGAGATAATTATGATACAGGGGTCTAAAATTGCCACTTCCGGTAAAACCGGAAGCGATGGTCACGTGACCTTTGTATATCAATTTTCATCTGTAATACTTCCTTGACTAAATACATACCGAGTTTGAGACCAATCGGTCCAATACTGCAATAGTTAAAAGACTGTAAAAATGAACATTCAAATCGATGTCACGTGACCTCTGATGACGTCAGGATGACAAAAAGTTTCGGCATGCATCTGCAGATGATAGTTAATAACTATGCCAAGTTTAAAGTTGATCGGATTTAAAATAATTCCCAAAGTGGCTTTTAGAATAAAAAGGTGTACAAAACCTTTGGAAAAAAAGTGGAAAACGAAAAACAACCAAGACTAGACGTGTTGATTGTCTACGGACAATGCAACTGGCTTTTCTGCCTTTCCATACATTCCAAGTTTAAACTTTATATGGCCATGCAGAATCGTGTTTAATAATGTTAAGATTCATGTATAAATATCTGTGATTTAATTATCAGAAATTCTCTTTCATTCAAAAAATGAACACAAATGTTACGTACCTTTGGAGGATCGTAATTTTTTAGCTTGAATATGTCAAATCTACCGATCTGCAGAATATTATTATGTCAGAAAAATCGATAAAGAGATGCACTTGTTCTTTGAAAATTAATCTCATTAAAAACACATTGATGGTGTTTATCACGGATTAAGTAGTAGACTATGTTCAAACAGAATTTTGAGGCGATCAGACTAATAATTTCCTCAATGAAAGACTTGGAAAAAAAGTGCATTAATACTGACGTCACATGTCCCGTTATAACATCATTACTTTGCAGTGCTCATTATTTTATTGTTGTTTTAGTCTGTTCCAAGTTTGAAACCAATGGGATAGATAAAGGGGTTAAATTTGTAAGCGGAATAAAATTGTAAATATAAAAAACAAATCGTAAACAAATGTCCGATGACATCATCGTGACGTCATTGCAAATTGTGTGCACTAGAACTGTTATCTACCCACCCACTAAGTTTCATGACGATCGGACCTTCCCTTAAACCTAATACAAAAAAAATGAATTTGTTTATGGTTATGGTTATAGTTTATTTTTCATATCATAGCACAAAAACATAATAAACAGGCATCTATATATATAGAATGACGCAACATAATACGAGGGATCCAGGTAAAGAGCATATTGTGGCAGGGATCTCCCCGGGCCAAACCTAAGTTGCCACAGATTCCATCATATATTCATGACACTCCTGATTTCCTCCGTAAAATCTCTGGTATTTAGAACCAGGTCCCCAACACAGCTATCGTCGGTACTTTTGATGTGTCCTCTTTGTACACCAACATTCCCCAAGATGAAGGGATTGCTGCCTGCTCTTCAGCTTTGGCTAAGAGCAGTCACACCTCACCGCCCATTGCTGATATAGTATCCCTCATGAACCATGTTTTAACTAAAAACAATTTTTTGTTCATGGGTAAGAATTTCCTACAGGTACATGGCACCGCTATGGGTACAGATGGCACCATCAATGGCCTGCCTATTCATGAGCCAACTTGAACAGTGCCGTCCCTAGGTCTGCATGGTGGCGCTATATTGATGACATCTTTTTCATCTGGACCAGTGATGAATCTAGCCTCACAGCATTCATTAATCACATCAATTCCTTCCATAGGACCATCAAATTCACAACCGAATACTCAACCAAGGATACCCACTTTCTGGATGTCAAGGTTCTAAAGACGGATGATGATTTGATCACAGATCTCTTTGTAAAACCCACAGATAAACACCAATATCTCCACTCAACCAGCTGTCATCCCCGACACTGCAAAACCAGCATAGCCTACAGTCAGGCCCTCAGACTCCGTCGAATCTGTTCTAATGATTCCGATTTTTTATCCACCACTCACGGGAACTTAAGAAACACCTCGTCTCCCGGGGTCATAGCTCCCTGGCAGTCCATCGAGCAATCCAGAAAGTCAAGGCTCGCTCCAGGGAGTCAGTACTTTCAAAAAGACCTGTGCAACAACAGAGTTCCAAGAAGAAAGTTCCCTTTGTTGTCACTTTCCACCCCTCACTTCCCCCCATTCGTACAATAACCAGTTCTAACCGACTTCAACGTGCTGTACAAGAAGAACCCATAGTTGCCTACAGACGGCCTACAGACGGCCACCCAGTCTCAGGGATCTCATTGTCCGGGCAGAAGTCCCCCCCCCCCCCTTTAATGATAATGTTAACCCCCTTTGCCACAGGGAACTTTCAGGTGTCCCAACACCTCCAAATGCATCGTCTGTAGACAACACATCAGAGAATCGGACTCCTTCACCAGCCATACCGGTGGTACCACCACTAATCTAATCTATTTAATATCTTGCAAAGTTTGTGGTGTTCAATATATAGGTGAAACGAGAACTATACTCAAGAGACGTTTCTACGGCCACAGATCCACAGTCAACACCTATAAGCTTGATACACCCATAGGACATCATTTCAATCTTCCTAATCACTCAATTTCTGACATGATTTTACAGGGCATTGAGGCACTAGGAAACCACAGAGAGATTGTTCGTATGAATAGAGAGAAATTATGGATAAGACGTCTTCAGACCATTCAACCCCATGGTCTGAACATCCAAGAAGGAAATGACTAATAACTATTTGTCTTTGCCTTCTCCTTTTCACCACAGATAAGCCCCCCCCCCCTCCAGTCTGCCTCATTCACCAATTAACTACCTTTCTCTCCCTCTCCCCATCATTGACTTTGTCATTTGTGTTCCCCACCTCTTGTGGTCAACCATCCCCTTCCCCCAATCCTCCTCCCTTTTGTTACCCTCCTTTCTGTTCAGCCACCTGCTTTCTCTGTGTATTTTCCTCTGCATCATCTATTTCCACTTGACTGCTTTTGTTACATCAGTAATGTATACATGTACCTGTTAATGTTTATAGTCTTGTCATTTAGCCTTCGAGAAAGACTCTGCTAGGTTCGAAACGTCAGGCCACTAACTATTTTTTTTGCATGGAAAAGTGGAAACGTATACCTGAACTATGCAAATCAGCGCTCTCAGGCTAGCGGTAGCAATTGGAAGACAATAGGCGTCTCTTATCAGACTAAACTGGTTTTGGTAAACATGTGTATTAAAGCAGCACATCAGCTGAAGAATTTGTGAACTTATTTGCACAGTGAAATGAAACACAAGTTTTGGAAGCATTGGAATTGAACTGACATAGCTAACAGAATTGAATAAAAAATATCACATTCATACAGCATGGTTGTTGTCTGAACCTCAAAGTTGATCATCCATTCTTATTTCGTTCTTATATAAACTGAAGGATCTTCTTACAAATTAATTCCTGATTCTAACATTAATTATGTTCGTTTGAATACAGAATATTGTCAAAAGCTTTTACAACCAATCAGAACTCAGCACAAATACTCTTCGCCTTTTAGGCCCATCAGGACTCGGCCTGGTAACAACTCTTGGCCCTTTAGGCCCTTCAGGACTTGGCCTGGTTACAACTCTTGGCCCTCGACTGGACTCTGCATATTAACTATTTCAACGAAACATGTAGGCCTACCGTTTAGACGACATCGCTAACAGACGTTTCTAAAGGCCTAAGGTGAGTTAAGTTAACACGAAGAATTTTCCTGCCTTGTGACATCTAGTATTTTATATTTCAATACATTCGCTGATAACCGGAGGAGCGAAAAACCCGTGAAAATTCTTTTGGGAGAAAAACCGTGGAAAATTCCCACCAGGCTCATTATACAGGGTGAGTCAATGTCGGGACCATTATTTTAGTGAAGTCCTGCATGTAGTACTTTCAAAATCTACAGGGTGAGTAAAAAAAAAAGCGGAATCCAAACCCCCAAACTAAATTTCATATCTAAGAAAAATATGTAGCACCAAACATAATAATGATTTGAAAGCCAATTTCATAAGCTACTTTTAGACGAAAGAAAATACTGAAATTGCTCAATCCTTTCAAGGGATATCACCATTTAAACGCAATGACACGAAAACCTGTTTTGTTCAAAGAAAAAGCAGTTTATTATGTATTCTGATTGTTTGAAAAAACAAAGAAAATGACACACAATACTTGTTTCACAACTGTTAACAACTGTAGTACAATATCTTTATTTACAACCCTGGTTAGCCAAACGATATGATTTATAAAATCCACTGTTTTCAAAAGATGGGCCTTTAAACTGACTTTGTTGATTTTTTTTTAACTTGTAAAACTGAGGTTTTATCGCTGGTGATGTTTGAAATCGCATTTTTGGACGAAAGAGGTTTTAGGGTCATTGCGTTTAAATGGTGATATTCCTTGAACGGATAAAGCAATTTCAGTAATTGTTTTCATCTATAGAAGTAGCTTATGAAATTGGCTTTCCAGTCATTATTATGTTTGGTGCTACATATTTTTTTTTAAATGAAATATATTTTTGGGGGTTTGGGTTCCGCTTTTTTGACTCACCCTGTAGGATATGAAAGCTCAATTCAAAAGCTTTCTTTTAGTACAAGACTCATTCAAATCACTGATGTTATTTTCAAGTTACGCACTTTTAAACATAACCATCGTTTTAAAGTTCTGTCACGGATCACAAAACCGTAAGTGTTCTTTCAGCAAAACAAAAACAATTCACATGAATTACATGAATCTGAACAAAGGGATGTGTGTGAATTGTTTTCGTTTTGCTGAAAGAACGCACACATTTTGTGTGATCCGTGGACAGAACTTTAAAACGATGGTTGTGTTTAAAATTCCATAACCAGAAAAGTACTTAAAGGGATTTGAATGATTCTTATACTAAAAGAAAGCTTATGAATGGTGCTTATATATCCTAGAGATGTTGAAAGTGCTGCACATGCAGAACTTCACTAAAACAATAGTCCGGACATTCGGGTTTTGTGGGGTTTTTTTTAACTCATCCTGTATGCAGCCAAATTTGTTAACTCCGTAAGTAAGCACAGATTAAGGTTTGCATAATCAGTAAAAAAAAAAAACAGCGAGAACAAAAATTACTCACAACTAACGGCAGAATTATTACTGACTTAATGTTTACATAGTAACATCTGAATTAGGTTAAACAAGTCATGGTTTTCAACTGAACATGGAAATTGTGTTAAAGAGAATGGACGAGGAACTGTAGATTCGTGCTTTCCATTCTTGCACGACGGAATCGATTCCGAGTCTATTCTCTGACCTAACCTATTTCTTAAAACAACAATAGTTTATGCAAATAAGATCCCTGGTTTAAGACATTTGTGAATAAGTATAGATTCGTACAATCTAGGCAACTGTACCTGGCCCTGTGCTTGCATCATAACAAGATGTTATTGTTAGCCCGTCGGATGGGTGCACATATTGTGTTCTACTAATCACATGCACAGTACATTTGTCCTCATGGAAAGTCACACACACACACACACACACGCACCCAGACGTGTGTTACATACCTTGTGTGGACATTGCTTTGTTTTCGTGTAGTTAAGAAAACTCGGTACAAAAAATAACTTTACTCAAACTGTGAAAACTCTTTTAACCCAATTTTTTTTCTATGATTCCCTATAGTGTTTCTCTTCATTCTGCTACAGATAAACCTAACCCAAAAATGCCTCTAAACCTGTTTTCCAGAAAGGGCAAAACCTTATGTGGACACGGCTTAGTCCACATAAGGTTAACACAACCTGCATTATGTGGACCTCTTTTGTTCACAAGTCCACATAGGGTATGTAACACAAACTCACACCCACACACACTCATTCTGGAATTTGTATTCCTGTGGAGACATTTCTTTGTTCTCGTGTAGTAAAGTTTTCGAGTGTGAAATTGAAGTTTCAAAATGCTCTTATTTTAACCAGAATTAATTTCCTGGGCTGAAATTTGGACTAAATATCCCTTTTCTAAAACTCTTCCATTTGCGACAGATCAACCTACCTTGGAAATTCCTAGTTTTTGAGTAAAATCCATATATCTATTTCGTGAAATTCTTGTGGAGACTTATTCATCTATAGAAATGTTCTTCTGGAGACGTATACAATCTTTTGTTCCCTATTGTGTTCATGTCTCCGTAAGGTAGTAAATTTAAGAACACCCCTGTTAAGTGCGAACACACTGTCTTCCCTTACTCCCAAAGCCAAATGGAGTTCGCGCTTGTATGTTACAGCTAGGGGATTATACTGGAAACTACTTTGATGCTGTCTTTTACGGGATTGATCAGAGGAGTTTTTACCAACCACAAGAGAAACAGTTGGCAAGCAACTAACTTGTGCATAGAGCTCTTTGATTTGTGGAACCACAAGTCATTGCCCATTCAATCGCGAACCACATTGTTCACCTTGATATTTATGAAGTAGGCCACACATCAAAATATGACCATCTCACTCACCACAGGAAATAATTTTGTATGGAAAATACATTAGTTGGAATATATTCTGAGATTTATATGATACGGTAAGTTTCATTTGATTTCGTTAGTTATTCGTCCAATGATTGTCATTTTGATAATGTATTTTAACAACAGACGAAATAATGATAAAACTAAGATAAAGAGGAATATTTTACACTGTACTGTAGGTTACATTTATATAATCGCCACCGTATATTGAATTAAAAATATCAGCACGGCAAATAAAAAATCCAACGAGAACATTTTGTGTAAAGAATTAAAGAACTAAAATACCAGGGTATTTAGTAAAATCAGGTACACGTCAAATTCTTTCGAAACCCCCCCCCCCCCACAAAATTCGTACATTTTTGAGCACCGTTAATATTTCTTTTTCTTCTCATTATAATGGACTGAAACTTTAAAAAATCTAGATAGTGTCGTTTATAAATGGGGTTTTTTGCAGAGAATATTCACAACAAAAACTATAAATTCTTAAAATAATCTACAGTAAAGTGTACATTCGTGAAAATAATGTACACTTTTAACAATAGTGTGACGTCACAGAAATACTGGTTAATCCATATGATTCTACTTATTAATGTAAATAATCTTAATCATCTACTTCGCACTGTATACGACTATAACACAACCGTGTTCAAATCACAAGCAAGAAATACTAGCAAATTACAACAGCCCAAGCTGTTTCATTGTTTCGTAGCGTCATTGCTGGAATTTAGCATATTGCGTTCGTGAGATATTGCTTAAAGGTCGAAAACTTTAAAATCGATATAAAATCACACAATGACGTCATGATTACGTCATATAAATTGTTATATATAACATATCCCATGATGACGTAATCATGACGTCATTCTTCGGCACACTAACTCACTTTGGGGTCTTTATAGTGTGTGCCAACTTTTATCAAGATTATAGATTGTTCATTGTGAAAAGTGACCCGAATAATGAAACCTGCACAAAGTCTATGAAATTTTTGTGAACAAGAAGAAGGAAAACGAGAGCGATGTCTGTTCGATGAACAGAACACAGGGCTTGTCCGCATTGTTGGGGTTGTTTGTCCATTATGCAAGAACATACCCTAGTTACATGACTAACTTCTCCACAAATAGGACTTTAAAATATACACCTTTTAACTTGACGTCACATGTTCTGCAATGACTCATTGTGGTATTGATGTGCATGAAGTTTGACGTCAATCCCATAAAGGAAAGGGTTAAATTTTGAAAGCGGAATACAATTTTAAATATAGGTTTTCCCGGCCACTTTCACAAAGTTTTTATTCAATTTAAAGCCTGGCTCATTCGATTTAGATTGAAATTGAAAGATCACGCAGATGGGCATTCGACAATCAAAAAGAATCATTCAATTTCACTATCCGAGTATTCTATCGCCTTTTAGCTTCAGTCATCCCTCTCAAAGATGCATTCATATTAAAAGTATCGCGCCGTTCAGTCAATTTCGTCTAAACTAGCAGTAAGGGGTTGATCAGGCATTCGTTTTCATAAATGGGCAAACATATTTCACATTTTGTGAAACGTCTTTTAAGACTTCATGTACGTGTCCGTATTCCTTAGCGTATTAAAATCATATTTGATGTCTTCAATCCATAGATACCTTTCTTTCTTAATTAAAGGGTATGTGCAATGAATTTTTCTCAGGATTTTTTTGTGCAACTCTTTACTACTGTGAAAAGTAAGGAAACTACACATTTATTGACAACATTTTGTTGTTTAATCTCATTGCAAAAGTGCACTTCTTTAAACATTTAAAGGTTTCCATGCTTTTCCGGACTACGTATGAGCGCGTTGTTACTGTGATGTCATTTCAGGAAGACAATGCTCAGTTGAGAGGTTTGTCTTTTAAATTATTCATCCAAAATTTGCTAATTGAAAACATTTGTGAGAAAGGGTTGCTCATTGGCTTACTGCCATGTACTGACACATTATAGAATCACCAAAAATAAAAACATTCTGACAGCAAAATATCCAAAATTCTAGCAACTTTTTGTGCTGAAATAGCTATGTAACATTAATCATGCCCGATATGCCATCATATTTTTTTTTTTTATTGAATATGGAACTTTGCATTAGCATAAAAACAGAGAAGGCACCAAAACACCCCTCAAAATGGAAAATAAAACTTGCAAATAAGGTTAAATGTGACACAAAGATGCATTTTCAATGTTTGAATTGAAAACTTACTTTGCATGGGCCCTTTGAATACAGTAAGCGTTCGGTCAGACATACGCTACATTTAAGAAATAACACAAGTGAAGTGTTCCCGATGGTACAACTATTGCCAAACATATCACGTGTCCTGATGTTTTGCACGTCTTGCTCAAACGTTTAAACAAGTAAAAAAGATAAACAGTGAAAAAGAAATTATCTTAGTCCTTTTCAGATAATTATTTCGTTACATTTTGTTTCCCTCATATCAGTTAATTTGTAACATTGTAAATTTTACGGTCATCAAGACTTTTTTTGGGGGGGGGGGAAAATGAACCGCGGAGGAAAATTGAAAAATATATCGATTGAAAAAGGTTACTAATTTAAATGACCAAACGATTAAAGCGATTGCCCATAAACGAATAAGAAACGAAAAGCATGGTTATACGTTATAAGCGCACAGATGTTTGCTAATTTGAATGCCTCAACCGTCAAAAGGTTGCAAAGACTCAATTTAAGACTGCTACAAGTTAAGTCGTGACTGCACCAAAACGAAATAGGCTGCCCGAAAATGAATACGAACATTCACAGCAAAATCTTGGCTGCCCAAAAATTAAATTAAATGAACCCGAAATGAAAAAGAAACCCCAATTCGACCACATGTGCAAAACTCACGCGAAATTGAATGGCTGATAATGAAACTGATTAGAAAAAATAGGAAATTCGCCGGGAAAACCTATATTAAAATATCATTCAAAAAATAAACCGATGCTGTTATGGCGACGTCATTTCAGATTTAACATACTTGTGACATTATCTACCTATCCACAAAGTTTTTTACGATCGGACCTTCTCTTATATGTGTTTCGAAAAATCGCAGTTTTTATGACGTCATCGTGACGTCACATAATTTAACAAATTGTGTGCATAGACCTATAACCTAACAAACCAAATACAAAAGGAATTTTACATTTTGAATGTTGCGTTCGTGAAATATGGCTATGACGCTACCTCAATTATTACCTATAACACACTCCTTCATACCTACATACCGAGTTTCAACCCAATTGGACTTAGTTTTGCAGATATAAGCCATTAAAATATGTACGTTGGTGACGTAACGTCACTCTTGATGACGTGATCATTACGTCACTCTTCGAGACACAACTTCACCATAGGGTATTTACCTGAGATAAGTTTCAGTTGAATGTGATTTTTTTTTAGGTCAAATGTGTTTTTTTGCAATTTTGCGAAAAAGCCGAAAAAATCAGAACAAAAACAAAAGGCTGTTTTGAAAATTGCAAAAAAAGCCCCTTCCCCATTTTTTTTACGAAACAAAAGCTGTCCCAATTGAAATTGGGAACAGCTAAGATTTAACTTGACCGCCTAGAAAAAAAACTGGACTGATCGCAACGGTGCATGAACCGACACAGTGGGTCAGCCAGTTGGTAGTAGCTGAGAAGAAGAACAGCAAGTTCCTGCCACGGCTATCGGAAACCCTTGAGCCAATTCGACCAGTGGCGTAGCCAGGAACTTTTCAGTGGGGGCGCTGGGGGCTGGAACATTTCATGGGGGCGTCAAGCAGGGGCGTCAATCGCTTCTCAAAAGTGGGGGGGGGGGGACATACCTTGATCATAACTGATGCAAGCGCGAAGCCCTTACGGCGTGGGGTTCGGGGCCCGCTTAAGGGCCCCGAAAAAATTGGATTCTAGATGTTCTGTGGTGTGATTTGAAGCAATTTCTTACGACTTTCCTCCATGCTTTAACAAATATTTTCTTGGCAAAAGATAATTATTTGAACATTGTTTTCGAGGTTGAAGACATTGAATCAGCTATTGGTATTCTGAGCTATTGGCGTGGGGTTCGGGGCCCGCTTAAGGGCCCCGGGAAAAAAAATGGATTTTCGATGCTCTGGGTGTGATCTGAGGCAATTTCTTACCACTTTAACCAATAATTATCTTAGCACAAAAGATAATACTTTAAACATAATTTTCGAGGTTTTCTCAGCTAAAGGCATAAGAAAATTTTGTGAACATTGTTTTCGAGGTTGGAGTCATTGAATCAGCTACCAGAATTCTGAGCTATAGGCGTGGGGTTCGGGGCCGGCTTAAGGGCCCCGAAAAATTTTGGATTCTAAATGATCTGTGGTGCTATCTGAGGCAATTTCTGACCACTTTAACCAATATTTTCTAAGCAAAAGATACATTGTAGTACATAATAGGGCTCATGGCGTCATGTAGATCAATGATAATTTTTTTAGAAACTCACAATCTTCGTTGGGGGGGGGGGTGGGGGCGACTGGGGGCGACAAGGTTTCATGGGGGGGGGCGGTCCCCCCACGCCCCCCGGTGGCTACGCCACTGAATTCGACAGCTGAACAAACCAAACGTAGCGTGGGTCTGAATGGTCTATCACACAGGAAAATGCCTTCAATAAAGTCAACAAGATGGTACAACGCAAGTGGCGTTGGTTTCGGAGCAGCGCTTCTGCAAAATGGACGCCCCATAGCGTACGCAAGTAGAGCTGTAACAGATACTGAAACACGCTATGCATCCATTGAAAAAGAGATGCTGGCAGTATTTTTCGCGATGGAACGTTTCCACCAGTACTTCTTTGGGAGGTGACCAGAGTCGTGAGCGATCATAAGCCACTCAAAATGATCGTAAAGAAACCTCTCGTGAAAACACAGAGGCGACTTCAGGGCTTGCTTCTACACCTGCAAAAATACGACTTCGACATCACAAACTGCCAGGACAAAAAGATGTACCCTGCCGACACTTTGTCGCGTGCTGTTGGCGACCAGCCCACAGGCCAATCAAGGCCAGAACGGTTTTGAGAAAGTCGATCAACATGGTGTCATACCTATCCGCGAGGAGCGATTGGCACAAATCAAAGCGAAACAGCGAAGGACGACACTCTTCAGCTCCTCAAGCACACCATCACTAGGGCTGGCCAGATGAACGAAACACAATCCCAGAGCAGCTTAAGCCATACCTCATCAACCGCGACGAACCAGCAGTTCAAGATGGTATGATTTTCAGAGGCGACAGAGTCGTCTTACCAGAAACCTTGCAAAAGGACACGAAACAAAAAATCCACTCGTCACACTTGGGCACAGATGGTTGCCTGAGGAGGGCACGTCTAAGTTGATTCTGGCCAGGAATGAACAACGAGATAAAACATTTCATCAGCACTTGTGACGTTTGTCGCTCAATGGAAATGCGCCAACAGAAGGAGAGTCCCATGACGTCACATGTAGACCATTGGAACGAGTTGGAGCTGATCTGTTCTTCCTGAGTGGCAAGGACTATCTGATCAAGGTCCAATATTACAGCAACTTCTAGGAAGTTGACCACCTCCCAGACACAAGCAGCGCAACAGTCGTACGGAATCGCAAAGGACATTTCGCTCGCTATGGCACTCCAACTCAACTCGTGAGTGACAACGGACGGCAATTGACTTCCACACGTTTTAGCCATTTCTCCAAAGAGTGTGATTTCGAACACATTTGCAGCAGCCCGGGAAACAGCAAGGCCAATGGGAAAGCCAAAAGACTCATGAATCGACACAAGAACCTGCTACAGACAACTGCCAACCTACTCACAGACGAACACAACCGCTTGAAGCAAGCAACACGCACATAGACAGGCTCACAACTACAACAAATCATTAAAGATACTCCCCACTTGCTGAGGGAGACACTGTACGCATGCAATCTCTCATCTAAGGACAGAAGGGAAGGCAAAAAAGCTACAGTTTCGCGCAGACTGGATGAGCGTTCGTACATCGTTGAGATGCCTACCGGCATGTATGGTCGCTATTGCAACAAAGCCAGCCACAAGGACAGTAACCAGCTGAAAGAAACCGCACAGGAACCAGCGAAACCTGCTGTGGAGAAATTCAGACCCTCTTAAACCCCACACAGAAAACCGGACACTTCCAATGACAAAACCACACAGGAACAATAACAGAGCACTAAGCACGATTCCTGCGAACCTGTCAAAACGTGTTCAGAGGACGTTTGGTGACAAAACTGAAACACCTCAAAGACTTATGTAGCATAATGCACATACAGTATTGCTACAAAAAGTCTTAATTCTTGTTGTCCTACATTGTTAGCAATTTGTTAGATTTAACAACAAAGAAGTTAAGTTGAAGCTGATTACAAGTTTAGTTAGGAGCAAGTTTGGTTAAAAAACTTTGTTATAAAAGAGAAGAAAAAGGATGTGACAACTTGTTCTCAAAAATAAATGTCATAAAAAAACTTTTTATGTACTTCTGAAGAAAGCAATAATTTCTGCTTTTAAAACAAAACAAAAACAAACAGACAAACAAGGAAACAAAAAATGCTTTAAACGAGCAATTGTTTTGTGACATTATCTAGGTTGTTTTTTTAATGCTTATTTTCGCAACTATTTGTACATCAAAGCGAAATTATCAGTTGTGTAATGCATTGTTGATGCAAAACTTTGTTATCCACTTTCAAAAAAATAGTGTTTATTATTTGTTTTACTTTTTTAAATAAAAGGGGATGTAAGAGTATGTCTATTCACAGGGATCTGAATACCATAGCACACTAATAAAGTGATACGCCTGCGTAGTTGTTGTTGCAGTAAATGCATGATATTGTTACAGCAGGTATTCTTTGTATATTGTCAGGAGGTCATCTATTGTACTGGCAAACCTTGTGACCTTTCAGAACGCGAATCATGTGGAGACAACTGTTAACTCTTGCGAGTATACTGTCGATACGAGTACCCCTATTGACCTCATTAAACATGCAGGTAGAAAACTCTACATGCTAGTCTTCTTAAAAGAGACTGTTTACCTGTCCATGATCTACTTGTTATTTTTAACAGCTACTTGAGAACACCTCTTGAATAATTATGGTGCATTATAACACCTCACCCACAGATTCTGTGTCTTGATTGGCCGAGAGCGAGTCACATGTTACTTTCTATTTTTTTCTATCTTTCTGTGCACGGCCAAAAGTACTATACCCGTAGCAGCCAAAGTACTATACCATTATTATTATTATTATTATTATTATTATTTATTCGACCTCAACAGAACAGCAACAAGCAATCAAAACGGCACAAAATGTAAACAATTAAATGACAAAAGAACGAATAACCGAATACAACAGATAGCCAAAAGGGCAAAAACAGAACAAATGAGCGGAGGGCAGCCAGACGAGCATGGAGAACGGATTCAGTGAAAAAAACGAGGTGGGTATAAGAGGGTATAAGAGGGGGCATGCAAGTAAAGGGGCTGAATCTTAGGAAGGACACAATGAATAAACTGCCACAAAAAAACAACAGTATTATGCGGGTCAGGGACAACAAAAGTAAACTAAATTACTGTTGCTCGGAAGCATGTTGTCCCAGACATAATACGACAAGGACGAGAAATAGCACACAAATTAACACAGAGTCGAGTACTATTTCCACGGTGCGGTATTTGTGTGCAAATCATTGATCTTTATATAACCGACATACAGATCCTTGTCATTTGATTGGTGGAACTCACATCACGTGGCATTCGTTATTGCTCCCATTCACGCCGCGGCTCAAAAAGTACTATCCGCCCATGGGAAATGGGAAATACTATTCAACAGTTAGGATCATGACGCGGTATTTGGTAGACTTGGCCAAGTCTGGGTTGCGCTCGGTCTGTGCTTTTAGTAAATCCACTCACAGCGCATATCGCATGTACATAACGCGCGCCCTCATCCGTCGAATCTGGACCATCATGTTAAAAACGTACATGTACATGTTATTTTCAAGTGATGCAGCAACCCAGACTTGGTCAATCTGCCAAGCGTACGCGCTGGTTTGTTCCACGTTTGTACACAGTCTATGGAAATTAATTCTCGATGTGATTGGCTTCTACCGATTTCGGTAGAAGCCAATCATATCACAATATTTCAGGTAATGAGCGTTTTTAGTCTTAAAAACGCGCGCAGGTTGTTTTGATATTATTCCTAACACGCCATTAGCCTTGTCAATCTTGCTTAGAGACGTTCGATTGCAAGTCAGAGTGGGAACTATCTTGGGTAAGCCCTTCAAAATCAACATCGGCGTGCCTCAAGGAGATTGCCTCAGTCCCATTCTCTTCACTCTATACCTGGCAAAAGCACTGAGACAACTTGACACGGAAACACCCGAAACACCATTCACTCTTCAGGATCACAATTACTGCACGCAGACACAGTCCCAATCCCTTCCTGTGGAACTCGAGAACCACAGCTACGCCATTTGCCCGCCAGCATACTTTGAGATGGGATTACAGTATGCTGATGACATCACTTGGGCAAGTAACAATATCCACCCGATAGCAACTGTGGAGAGGAAGGCACCTGAGGTACTAAAAGAGCGAAACCTCACAGTAAACACGTCTAAGACAGAGAAACACCTTATCAGTAGAAACGGAAGCAACACCAGTTGGAAGAAATGCAAATACTTGGGATCTTTTCTCGACACTGAGCAAGATATTACCAGGAGGAAAATACTTTCGATGGTATCTTTCAACAAATTCAGGAATGTCTTCAACAGTGATGCAATCTCAAACAACACGAAACTCAAAACATTCCGCGCCTTCATAGCATCTGTATTCCTATACAACAGCGAACTATGGACATTGACTAAATCACTAGAAGAGAATATTGATGCATTTCACGGAAGACTCTTGCGTTCAATCCTTAATATAAAATGGCCCAAGAAGATCACCAATAAAGAACTGTACAGGAGAACCAACGAGATCCCTTGGAGTACTGCCATTACCCGAAGACGTCTTAGGTGGACAGGCCATCTCCTGAGACTACCCGAGGAAGCTCCTGCCAAGCAAGCACTTCTAGAGGCAATCCGCAAGAACAAGCTACCAAGAGGGGGACAACGAACCACGTGGCTGAAGAGAGTAAACAAGGACCTGACGACCACGGGGGTCAACATCAAGGATGCACGTGGCACGTGGCATCAGACAGAGAACAGTGAAGAACACTTACAGAGTGCGCGATGTCAGATCAACTTGACGCAAGCGCCTAGATGAGATGATGATTAGCCTTGTCTACGTGTATTCGCGCTCGCGCAGCCAAAGTTTTGCGGAGAACGCACACGCATCCCATTGGTGAGGAGTAGAAACAGATACACGCTTGCGTACGTTCGAATGCTTTGAAACGGTTCTTGGTACGCACAACACAAAGCGGTATCAATGGATCTCAACATTTTTTGCAGGTTAAACCCAATAAAAATTCCCTTTTGTTTCGAATAACATTTGAATGTCGTGTTGTTTATAAATTCAATCGAAGAGCGGCTGATCTTAGCATTATCATCCAAATATACTGTGTTTGAAATCTACAGATTAAGTTTATGTTTTTAATACTTTTGCAGATTGTTATCCAGCCATCCATACCTACTGAAAGTAATAAACGAGTCTTCAAAAATTGGTTACTTTGATTGGTCAAGCGATGTTGCTGCATATGCATTTTGATGGTGTTGCATATGCATCGATGAATACAGGCGCGTGCACGCGAGGGGGGGGGGTGCTGATGGCAGATTGATCAAGTCGGAATTGCTAACTTTTGCACCACATGTATGCACATGCTCTGCAAAACATGCTCACACATGTACGTGTAATACGCGTGCTGTACAATGTACATACAGTGTGCGCGCATTGTTATACGGCATTGAAGTGGAACGCGCGCTGAAGTGTACCTTGTTAGGCATCTGGAAAGACGTAAACTAAGTGACGTTTGCTACTTTTTTAAGATACCGACTTTACGCAATTCCGACTTGAGTAAAGTCTAGGTATTTGGGTGCAAATGCATGCTGGTGTGCGCGTTCAGCGTTGCACGTAGCGTGTATTGTTCCAAAGAGTCAGCGCTTTCACATTCTCGTGAAAGCGTGGTTTGGAAGAGAGAAATACATTTTCCTCCAGTTTTGTATTGAAAAAAATTCAAATATATCAAATGACAAGGATCTATATGTCAGTTATATAAAACAAATATTGAGTGGCTTTAAATTGTGAAATGGGAGGAATATTACCGCTCGGTAAAATCTGGACTTTTCCAGTTCACTCGGCTTCGCCTCGTGAAATGGAAAAGTCCAGATTTTACCTTGCGATAATATTCCTCCCATTCCACGTTGATCCACTCAATATTTGTATACCATATACACATGGAGATCAATGGTGCAAATGGATGCTTGTATGCGCGTTGCGCGTTGCGCATAGCGCGTATTGTTCCAAAGAGAGCGCGCCGCAGACTTGGGTTCAAACATTTCGTGAAGGGGTAGTTTGGAAGAGAGAAATACATTTTCCACCAATTTTGTATTGAAATTGAAGTTTATTTCAATTGTGTTCAGATTTAAATAATTTAAAATATTAAAATCAAGCAGAATCTGTGGGTGAAGTGTTATAAAACAAATATTGAATGCTTTATCTCGTGGTGAAGTAAAACTAGCCTCCCTCGATGATCCATTGATCATTTTATTTTCCCTCAGCTTCGCCTCGGGAAAATAGAATGTCCATGGATCACCTCGAGAGGCTAGTTTTACTACACCACTCGAAGCATTCAATATTTGTATACTAGTACAGTATGGGGTGGAGAATTGACCAATGCTCAGTCTGACCACCTCGAAAGCGTCCAAAAACGAGCTCTTCGAATAATCGTCGCGGAGGTGGTTATAACGGTTATTCTGAAATGCTGCGAGAGTTCGGGATTTCCATTTTAAAACAAAGAAGATAATCCCTATGTGCATGTTTATCATTCACTGAAAAAAAATCATTGAAACAAGCTGAACATTTTAAGGATTTCATTCCTCCTCCCAAAAGTAAACTAACTCTAAGGCATTTTAAATGAACTTCCGGAACTTAAGTGCAATATTATAAGATTATAAGTGTATAATTCTGAATGAAATTAATAATAATTTGCATCTGTGAACGTTTTTTCAACGATAATATTTACTGGTATGAATTGAAGTAATATTTAATGGTAATTGTTTAAGCAAGATAAGTAGAATACAGCATATGTTGTACAATTGTATAAACTTAAATGAAATGGAGAGTTGTTTTATGGTCAGAATTATTTTTTAATCTTCCAATAGTCTGTTTTTAATTTGCAAACCTTCTTTGATATTAATATTTAGTGGGTTTTTTTTATTATGCACAAATTATGAGGCACAAATATGGTATTACTTTGTTAAAATGCTTTGTTTTAATTTTAATGTAAATCACGTGAAATTCTGCTGTGGCTTCTTTTCGTGATTTGTTAATACACCATGTTGAATTCGGGCGATTCACAATGCAGAGCGTCACCAATAGTCTGCCACGGAGAGTTCATTTTTCCCAGTGCATTGTGGGAGATGGTCGACAAATTCGCAGGGCGGGACATTTGAAATTGTTCGTTTTTTTCCGGTCAGTAGTTTCGTAAGCGTATGATTTGAGTATATGTTTGCCCTTTTCTTTTCATTGTATCAATATATATGGTGATTTTTGGTAAGGAGGCAGAACGCTATGCCCCAATCTTTAACAAACTAGCTCAGGCTGTCTACTGATACTCATTCAAATGGGCCATATATTGTCGACCGTAAACTTGAAAAGTTGACTCGCCATGGCAAACTTTTGATGGCGCACTGCATTGTGAATCGCCCGAATTGAATTGAATTGAAGAACACGTAGGCTACGCGGGATGTCATTCCTCCACCCCAAAAACGTAACAAAAAAAATTCTTTACATCTTGGTTCACATAATAGTGTTTCCTGGTATGACAACACTTATTTCATTTAGATCCTTGGAGTAAAAAAAAAAAAAACCTTTTGGGTATCCTACTTTATAAGCAATATACAAACGCGTCAATCCAATCCTGTCATAATGGTGACAATAATTAAAACATTACCAAATGATGCGCCATAAGTTTTCTCTCTTTTAAAGGAATGTCTCGGAAAATACTACTTTTCATTTTTTTATTAAATAAAACATGAGAGCAGTAAAACTCTCCCCGTGGAAAATCCCAGGGAAAATGTCAAAGATTTTCACACCCCCATTTCCCTTTATAACTTCCATGAAGCGTGCAAAATCCACCATGTTGAATTCGGGCGATTCACAATGCAGATCGTCAGCATTGAACAATGCAGAGCGTCAGCATTGAACAAAGGGTTTCAGGCTCCTTTATTGCTGTTCACTCGCAACAAAATTTTGAATATCTAAAGCGAGATCATTGGGGTCAGCTATACTTCTACTTAAGAACTATTTTTACGCGATATGATTCCGTTGTGAAGCTTAGTGCGAAATCGAACCTTCGCGTACATTCAGTGCATGGGCGTCGCCAGGATTTTTTCTAGAGGGGGGCAAAAAACATTTTGCCAAAAAATGCTTGTATTTCTCAACACATTCTCGATTTATCAGTTTAAGAGGGGGGCAGGGACATTTTGCCCCCCCCCCCCACACTCATTAAATTTACACCACATTGTCTTCGCGCCTCTTTTTTTTTCCTTATCTTTTCTTCTTTTTTTTTCCTTCTTTTTTTTTTTTTTTTTTTTTTTTTGCTTTTCCAGGGGGGGGGGGGGCAAGTGCCCCCCCTTGCCCCCCCCCCCCTCGCGACGCCCATGATTCAGTGCCATGTCAACGCTCAGTGTCAGGAACACACCGTCTTTTGTTAGTACAGAACCAGCATTTGAGGAAAAAAAACCTGTAGGGTTATTATTATTGTCAGTAATCGTAAAAAAAAAACATATAGTGCCCCTCTTACAAAAACGGGAAATGTCCATGGGAACTTGTCATGGGATGGGAATCACATGGTTAGTCCACCATGCATGTGGCATAGGGTTTTTCCCATGAATGATTTCATAATCCCATATCACTTGTTCCTGGTACTTGTTAAAGCAACTTTTCTGTAAGATATTTGCGTTTACCTTTTTACACCATGTGTTTAACACCACTTTTCAACTGTTTCATTTTATCACAGTGTCCCTAATTTATTTTCTCAGAAATGTTTCCAATCACAATAACAACTGACTCAAAATTTTCCATAGTTCTTTTATGTGCAGATTTTCCACATAAAAAACATTGTATACTTCATTTAACTTATCAACACTTATCAACCGATAAATATATGAAAAAAAAATGAAATAAGAACACTTAAACTTGACACGATCCTCACAAAAATGTCCTATGGTGTTTCCATGGTGTGTCATGGTGTTTTTCCCCATGGGATATGTGAAAATCTGCAAAAAAGCTTACGTGTTCCCATGAGTTTCCCACTGTCTGCATACAAATATTGTTTTATATTAATAGCCCACAGGACCGTGTGAAAAGCTGTAAAACGTGTAGGCCAATTTTGCCATTAAATTTGACAAAGGTTGGCCCGACCTGGGAGGGCCAGTGTGACCTGGGAATGGTTCAATGCATGCATGCATGTTGTACAAAATAGCCCAATGGTGTTCCCATGATGCCTTTAAATCCCCATGGTGTTCCCATGTTGTCCTTAAAATCCCCGAGGTCCGTGTCTATAACACCCATATGGTGTTCCCATGGTGTCTATAAAATCCTCATTGTGTCCCTATGGTGTGTATAATTAATTATTAAAATCCCATGGTGTTTCCATGATGTCCATTAAATGAACATGGTGTTCACATGGTGTACATAGTGTCCCGGTGTTGCTCCCATGGTTCCTCATGGTGTACATAAAGTCCCCATGGTGTTCTCATAATTCCCGGGATGACCATAAAATGTCCCATAAAATGGGTATTATTACTTACATGTTGATCTTGATAGCCCATGGGTTCCCCACGGGAAACCCATATGGGACCCCACGGGAAACCCATGTGATTGCCATGGGACATTTTTGTAGTCTCTTGTGCAAACCTGTCTGGTCTAACTAAAAACTAAAAAAAAATATAAAATGTGGTGTTTTTTACCATTTTAACCTGCTCAGATCACAATAAAGTGAAACACTGGTGGTTTGTATAAAACTTGTGTGGTTTTATATTCATGAAAATTAAATTCATGAAAACGTATATATATTATGTACACTTGCGTTTCATGTAGAAATCCACTTGGCCAATATGAAAACACGTCATTCGATCAGAAGTAACTATACAAGCTTTGAATTTTCAGTTACAATTAAAAGGGGGTGTATTTAAGGTCAAAACACGTACAAGAACAGTGTCTTTCAGTGTTGTACTAAGGAGTTGTTAATACTCACGAACATGAACCGTTTACTTGGTTAAGTGATGCTTTTGTAGGACTAATAGTGATCAGCATTCTGGTTTAACTTGAGCACTGACACTTTTATACCGACACGGGTGATATCGATATAGTCGTTAGATATACTGAATGTTAGTATGTAAAACAGTCAATTGATAAGGGACAATTCCTGTACCTACGCTCATGGCATGGTATATGTTGCACCCACACCCTAACCATCTATTGCACTTAAATCTGTAAATCTCTGCCGTGCTAAAACATCCGACGGAACTTACCTAGAATGAAGGGCCTACTAGTGGCGTGTTACCATGTTTGCAACACCGGCCAACAAAAGTGAATCTATATTAGATTCAACAAAAGTAGAACTCAATGTTAAATTAAAAAAGTAAAATTCGATATCACACTCACTTGTGCCTTGATGAAGTTAGAATCTTCGTACCAACGTTTGCTGAACGCGAGGTTAGGTCCTACCCGCCTTCGATCGAGCAGCAGTTTGGAACCTTGTCAAATTTCGACGGTAACAGGAAACAAGATTGTCGTCAAAATTATTCACTGCGCATGCCAGTTTGTTGACGGTACGTCATCAGTTTCATGGTATTGTTATAGACGTCTGTGGCTGCGGCTCTTCAGCAAAGCGTTCGAATTCCAGCAACCGAAGCCATAGTCATAATAATTCCATCTGATTTGGACGCGGCCATATTTGGATAAAGTTAAAAATTGACTTTCCGGGTTTGCGACATAGGACGTTGGAAAATCCGTCATTGTCAACTCTACCACACACTGCATTAGTTTACATCTGCGAGGCTCCAAAAGTCGAGCAGCAGTTTGTGACCTTGTCAAATTTCGACGGTAACAGGAAAAAAGATTGTCGTCAAAATTATTCACTGCGCATGCCAGTTTGTTGACGGTACGTCATCAGTTTCATGGTATTTAGACCGTGGGCCAGAAATCGTAGCGTGCAGAATCGTTCGGAGTTTTTGGTGGCAACTTTTTTTCTTTCCTATTGGACTCCTTTTGTGACACTGATTAATATTTTTGATGTTGCCGGCAGAAAACCCGGCAAACTAATGTGAAAATCAAGGTAGAAAATTGCCACTTTCCCGTCGCGTCGGCGATGCTTTTTTGAACGCCGATTGAGGGCGGTATGTTGCAACCTCGAATCGGCGCTTCGTAGCCGATTTAGAAAATTGCGTTAATTTTCCCGGGGACGAGGACGTCAGGAGGAACATGGCGGCGCCCGTCGGCCAACCTCGTCCCCAGGGTGTCGAGCAGTACGCGCCCACCACTACCTGCTCTCTCACCCTGGTATTGGATCATTTGCATGTGCAAGATTTTTGCAGACGTATGCAAATGAGGAACAGTCTGGTGCCTGGATATGCGTTACACATTAGCGTTTGTTTTTGTATGCGGTGTCTGGGGTAAAAACAGAGTCAATTCGTAGCAGCGCGAGCACGGCGTGAGTTACGAAAACACGATTTTTGAAATCAAACTGTTACGATCTTATCAAGACAACATGCAGTATCATATTTCATATTAATATGAGCAAATTGGAAAGGAAATTAGTATTTTCGAGAAGGCGTGGACGAATGATCGCGAAAACACGTACTGCACGTTGTGAATATATAGCACCAAGTACACGATACAAATCCATTACTAGCCAATTGCGGTATCCAATCAGGATACAGGAAGAAAGTTTCCTATCCAGGGTTTACTATTGGAAACGCGGTTGGAAATAAAGTAAGCACTGGGGACGAGGTTGGAAACGCGGTTGGAAATAAAGTAAGCACTGGGGACGAGGTTGCCCGTCGGCAGACTGCGCAATAGTCGTAGCCTTGTTGCCATTTTGTGATTGGTCAATTAACGACGTTGAAGTACATGTACGCAAGTACGTACGGTACTATGTACACGTACGGGCGCCGCATGTACATGTACATGTTCATCGTACAAGACCAGATTCTGCAGGTTTTTTTGTGACACATTTCGTTCACATAATGATACAGAAAGGGGAAAAAGAAAAATCATTTCACAAAACCCTACTGTGTATATATCTCGATATTTAAATGAACATTGCAAGCTATCTGCAATGATTCGTTGGACATTAATTTTGTGCATAAACTTTGGGAATGGAAGAATTACTTCTCTCTTTAAAAAGAAACTTATATTATTCATCTATATTCATGCTTTCTTTAAAAAAATATTTTATGAATGTAAATTTATTAATTTATGATCCCTACTTTTCTCTTCAATCAATGTTTTAATTTTAAAAAAAAAAATACCTCCCTAATATCCAAAAAGGACTGATAATGCGACCGGACGAATTACTTAACACTCCAATTCCGTATTCACTTTCATGCATTTATGGGGATGTGTCTAAACGATCTCACGATGTAATCATAGATCATTTGGAAAATTGGAAATTTATTTTCTTTACATGATGTTCATTTATGAAAACAGACCGTCACCAAAATGATTCTGAACGTATTGTAAACTGAGTGCGGACGGATCCCAGGTGCGTAAGCAGCACTACTTGCGACCGCGCTTGCAGCTACTTGCACTGGAGATACGAAGACACCATCAAATGAACGTCGTTCATTGTCCAATCACAAAATGGCAACAAGGCTACGACTATTGCGCAGTGAAACACTGTCGGCAGGACGTGCGTTTGCAACGTTGGCGAAGAAAGCGGTGAAATTTCACCATTTTCAGAGACGTACTGGAAGAAGTTTGTAACTTGTTGTCAGCAATGGCAAGAATTGGATGGAAAGGAGAGGGAAGTTGCCCAAAAAAGCAAAGATATAGCGAAAAACGAACGACCAACGGCCGACATGGCCGAGTACGGCTACCACCGTCATGACCATGATGACCGTACCGTAAGTTTCCAATTCCAAACATGTCGAATGTTAATTGTTATCGTCGTAGTGGGGGGGGGGGCTATTTATACTATTTTAATACGTAACTGAAGTCATTTTTAAAGCAAATAAATAGGTTGTGTTTGCTATTAGTACATTGAAAATAAAATAGGATTGGACAAACATGACAATCTGACAATGATTGAGGAATTTGGGGGGAAATATTTGGCTATCACTTGTCACCCTTTACAGTCAGAACATATGAAACTGGTCTTAAAATTTGGAATTGTGTTCTCAGTAAATACTTCAATATTTTCCCCGCTAAGTTTTAGGACTGATTTTCACTTTCCGATGGCTGATAGGTCACTGAAGGGAAAAATTAGTGATGGCCAGATCTGGGAATCTTTCACTTATTTGTTTCACACCAGCTATCATTACAGCAGCTGTAACGTAATTGTCTGGTTCTTGTAATACTCAATGTTGGGATCCATGGCTGTAAGATCCAGACTATAGACAGGTTGGTTTTCGGACATTCTGTATTTTTCTTTTAAGAGCCACGGACATGAGGGAAATCGATTACGAAGGGAAAAAATTAATTCTACTTCTACAAGAAGTATGATTTCATTACAAACATACTTTTAACTGAAACTTTCGTATCTCTATTATTTAAATCCAATCAGCCATTTCATTACCAAATATTTCATCTGTCTCGTTCTCATTTCAACAGATTCTGCAATGTATCAAAAATAAAGCGAGCAAAACTGAGGATGGAAAAGAGCTCAACTAGTGAAGGGGGTGATGGCGCAGGAGATGTGGTAATCCCCCGCAAGAGAAGACGCACAGGAGAGAAAGAGCAAAGGACCAGGCATGTTCTACCAGTGGAGTGCATCATATGCAAGAAGAGCAAATGGATCCAGCCGCCATATGGACCGCGGAAAAAAGAGCCACTCACAAACTGCGAATATGAAAAAGGTACAGTCATAATTACATGTACATGTTTATAAAGTGTGACACCACCATAATTTCATATAAATGGAAAGACATTTCCACATAATTGTTGAAACCACTTTGAACCAGATTTTGTTTTCACTATATTTTTCAGGTGGACAACTTCTCAAGGCTGCTGAACTACTCAATGATGAATCCATTCTTCTTGATATTCAAGGTCAAGACTTGGTGGCAATCGAAGTCCGGTATCACAGATCATGCCACAAGAATTACATCAAGGTAAGACATTGAAGCTATCACCAATGTTGTGTTACTCCCCCCCCCCAAAAAAAAATCAATGCAGAACCTTCTTTATCATAAAAAGTGGCTAGACGTTTGGAATATTTTCTGTTGATTTAGAGCATGGCAGCTAGTCAATGTGCAAGGTGATAATATTTTCCTATTTTATGGAATATTATTAAGTGTGTGACTAAAGTCAGATCACAGTAATAGTGCCCTTAATTGTAGGATATAGTGCCTTTAATTGTAGGAAATACTAGGATACTTAAAAAAAAAAAAAAAAAATACATTTACTATGGGCACGCCATCACATTATATTCATGTAAATTGGATAACTTAATATGCATGCAACTATCCTCCGAAACATTTCTTGTAAATGCAAGAAGGGACATTGCAAGTCACGAATTTGTTCTTGTGTGGCAGGCGACTTGCCGTGTACAGACTTGTGTCGTTGCAGTGATTGTGAGAACACCACTACTGAAGACATCGAATGCCTGTCCAGCGATGACGAAGAAGGTGACATTGAAGACGATGAATAGACACAGGGACTTCACGTAGTACGGAAAAGTTTACATACATGTACATGTATTCATCATCAGCCATATTTATGTGTTTGCTCATTCTACATGTACTTGTATATATGCATAGCTTTTTTAGGCATGGTGTAGACAGCAGAAACGTGATTTGCCATCATGTCTTTCAGGAAGAATATTTCTTTGGTTTGTATTTTACAGCAAATTTCCAGTTTCCAACAGTATATTTTTAGGCTTATGACAATTCCTCATCTACAAATAGTTCTTCCAGCTCTACCTTCTGTCGACCCAAGTTGATGCTTGAAACGAGCGCAACAGCTCCACACTTAAGTGAAAAACTCAATACATGTAATGCCTTGACAATCCATTATTGCATAATTGCATACTTTATAACAATAATTATGACATACATGTATTTGGAATTATGGAAGTTCCAGTTCTAGACAGTTCATTTTTGTGTTAATGGCAAATTCAGTGATACCTTGAAGAATTTTGTTTTAGAAGAACACATTGAGTATGGCCAAAGATTTATTTGTTGCTTATATTTATTAATTAATTACCACAAAATAAAACCTTTGCAATTAGGTCATTGTTGGAATCAAATACTCTATTTTAGGTAAATGACATAATTCGGTAATCTGCAAATAAGTCTTTGAACTTCATATGTTATGGAAAACTCGGTGATATCTTGAGAAAAAAAAATTTGGGTGGTACAAAGTGTTGACTGGTCAACTTAGCGTTACTTGTTGATAGTTTGAGAATTAATTACCATTTATTGTTTGCATCAAGGACTTTATTTTAGGTAAATGAAATAAGTCGGTCTTCTCCAAATAGTTTTTCCTTTCATAAACATTTAAGATTAAAAGTTAGTGCTGTTATAATCCAATTTGTTGCAAAATTGCACAATTAATTACCATAATTATGTAATTATGTGATTATGTTAAATTTGGAGACAGCTCATTTTGGATTAATGACATAAATGTACATGTAATTCAATACTTTCAGCCTCACATGCAAAAATTCAGTGATACCTTGAACAAACTATTTATTGGCATAAAAAAACACTGAATATGGCCAAAGCGTTATTTTGTGCATAATTTCATATTTAATGATCACAACAATAAAACCATTAATATGATATTTTTCCTTGGCATCAATATAACAACTGTTTTAGGTTAGTTATATAATGCAGTCGTATACAATTATAGAAAAGGTCAGTCATGCCTTATATGGAAAAGTCAGTTACATGTATGCCTTCTGTGCCAATTTGCAATAAAACATATATGAGCATTGTTTTTGCATATTAAAGTACATGTAATTAAGAAACCACCTTGTATATGAACCTACAAGTCTATAGAGTTAATAATCATTAATTATTCTAAGTGGGTGACATCTGCATTTGAATCGGAGTAGCCGTTTCTGAGAACTTTAAGGGGATGGATACCGCTATCGGTCGCTAGGGACCCCTAATAGATTTTTTTGGGGGATCAAACTTTGGACGGGGATTGTGACTAAACGTGCCACTTGACAGCTCGGCAACAGGAAGAATTGAATTCAGCACCCTCGAATTGACAAAGAACAAGCATTTTTTTCTTGCCACCAAAATTTTTTAACGGACTTCATTTTTCTAGGCGAGATAGGATTTCTGGCCCACGGTCTAATATGATTAATATTTTCCTCCATGATACTAATAAAATGGGGTACCCAGATCACAGAAATGCTTAAAAAAGCCAACGGTAGATTGTATCTCCTGAAACTTCTCAAGCGTTTCAACTTGCCTATGGATGATCTTATTACTGTCTTCTCTGGCTTCGTACGTCCTTTAGCAGAGTATGCAGCCCCTGTATGGCATCCTGGGCTCACTGTCATTGAGAGCACTGCATTGGAGCGAGTCCAGAGGAGGGCATGTAAGATCATCTTGGGCAATCAGTTCAAGTCTTACGATGAGGCACTTGAAGTGTGTAAGTTGCCTACTTTGTTTGATAGACGGGAACAGCTTTGTTTGAACTTCTTTAGCTCACTTATCAATTCAGAGCGTTTCAGTAGTTGGGTCCCACCAAAGAAGAGTACCATTCATAGTAAAGTATTAAGGAACTCACAAAAATTAGCCATCCCAAGGTGTAGAACGACCCGCTGTCAGAAAAACCCTCTCCTATACATGGCCAATCTGTGGAACAAGGATGGCTCATAGTTTTTTGATTTTGTATCCTGACTTGCTACAGCCAGAAACTTTTGCATCCTTGATAATTTGATACTCGCTTATTTTCATGCTTTCAACTACATGTACCAGTATCAAAAGCATTTCAAATAATGTGCAATAGTAATTTTCATTTTGCAGTTTATCAGTTTTAACTTTTCCTGTGTATTAAGTGATCTTGACACTTGTGCGGACTGATGTGCTCCGTCCCGGCTTAATTGTCCATGGAATTGATTCCATTCATGGGATGATTGGGTCGGGATGGAGTTCAGTGAGTTTGCGCGGGTGTCGAGACTGCGCTGGTTCGTCTGCGCTTTGGGGAATTTGGGTCTTTTACTTTTCTTAAATGTTTTAAATATACATGTTTATTGAATTTTATCTCTTCATGTTTTTTTTTAAATATTGTAATAATTGTTGCAATTCAATTTTTGTTGTGATGACGATTTTTAATAAACCTTTTATGATGATGATGATGATGATGATAATATACTAAAATCTTAGTCCCGAGTGATTGATAGAATGTTCTGCAGAGAAAGTCTTTGACATCATTGAATATCCGTGGTACCTTCTGACCAAAGAGAAGTGCTGAGGAATATTGCAATTACAGTTTTAAGAATACGGGTTCATCTCAAGTGTTAACCCTGATTGCCTAAAACAATTCTAATTGTAAAAACGTTTAACAACGGATGCCTGATCAGCACATGTCTTGGTTACACTAACGCTTGCTCTTTGAAGTAAAAAAATCGGAGGTGTAAACTGTAGAGCGTCTTCAGACATTATCCCGAGAAGTTTATGTATGTATACGAAACCCTTTCTGAAACACATTGATGTGTTCTTGTTTGAATACAAGTTTTTCTATGTTAAAAAGCCAAAAATAATAAATGTATAATTGATAAATATACTTGCCTTGTATTTACTATTTGAAATATTAGACGGACGTTTGCAACATCAAAGGCCGTATTTCCAGCTCTCTCTTTTTTTTTGGGGGGGGGGGATTAAGGGAATTTCGACTGGATCAATGGTACCCGTACAGTAGCGCTAAAATTGTATGTTCCAGTAGAGACTATCTATCGGGATGGAGTTCAGTGAGTTTGCGCGGGTGTCGAGACTGCGCTGGTTCGTCTGCGCTTTGGGGAATTTGGGTCTTTTACTTTTCTTAAATGTTTTAAATATACATGTTTATTGAATTTTATCTCTTCATGTTTTTTTTTAAATATTGTAATAATTGTTGCAATTCAATTTTTGTTGTGATGACGATTTTTAATAAACCTTTTATGATGATGATGATGATGATGATAATATACTAAAATCTTAGTCCCGAGTGATTGATAGAATGTTCTGCAGAGAAAGTCTTTGACATCATTGAATATCCGTGGTACCTTCTGACCAAAGAGAAGTGCTGAGGAATATTGCAATTACAGTTTTAAGAATACGGGTTCATCTCAAGTGTTAACCCTGATTGCCTAAAACAATTCTAATTGTAAAAACGTTTAACAACGGATGCCTGATCAGCACATGTCTTGGTTACACTAACGCTTGCTCTTTGAAGTAAAAAAATCGGAGGTGTAAACTGTAGAGCGTCTTCAGACATTATCCCGAGAAGTTTATGTATGTATACGAAACCCTTTCTGAAACACATTGATGTGTTCTTGTTTGAATACAAGTTTTTCTATGTTAAAAAGCCAAAAATAATAAATGTATAATTGATAAATATACTTGCCTTGTATTTACTATTTGAAATATTAGACGGACGTTTGCAACATCAAAGGCCGTATTTCCAGCTCTCTCTTTTTTTTTGGGGGGGGGGGATTAAGGGAATTTCGACTGGATCAATGGTACCCGTACAGTAGCGCTAAAATTGTATGTTCCAGTAGAGACTATGTCGTCAGTTTTGTATTCTATAACAACGTAGGCCTACAATAACACGTAATCGTATTTTTTTCCATTATTTGACACGACACAAATACATGTAGCTAGAGGTGAGCAATGGGATTATATATCATCTGTCCCCAGGGACTGATATTTGTAAGGCCGTTTATGCACCTCCCTGATACACAATGGCCTCTTTGTTGCCCGTCATGACACAGTCTGCACCGTTATTTGTAGCAGTGCAGACTAAAAATAGGCTAGACAGGTAGATATACATGTACTAGCGCAAGCACTGGGAAAAGAAGGAAGTGATTTAGTGCACTCAAACATAAGGAAAAGCTAAACAATCAATTATTTAAACTCAAGTTGAGTACCTAACTGTCGATTGTCCACCTGTTGTAATCAGATATATACTTAATTTGGTACGTATTGTTTCCAACTTGGATTTCTTTTACTTTGTTTTAATATACTGCACCAAACATTACTTAGTGTACTAACAACTTAATCACCCAGTGCAAGTTATTGTATTGTATCTACAAAAAGGAAATCCTAAAAGCAACAGTATTATTGAGGTTTCCTGATTTTTTTCCGAAATCTTGGGATTTTTTTTTACTTGCATGGTGTTCTTGATAACCCCATGGGTTCCCCAAGGGGCCCCATGGGAGGAAATAAATGATAAATGAGCAATAATAAAAAATAACGTTATTTTTTACAGGTAGAAGATGGTGTCGTCTAGCCTTCAATGTAAAATACATAATAATGATTACTATTTCCCTCCATCTAATGTATGATACTAATCTACTAAAATCTTAGACCCGAGTGATTGATAGATCACTGATTTTTTTCCGAAAAAAATATATCTCTAAAAAAGCATGTTTGTTGTAACTAAGATACTGTAGTAGGCATTCTTTGTTAAACCGGTTTTTTTTTTTTACAATGAATCCGGCGCGGTTCTAGAACCAATATTTTTGGGGGGGGGGGGGCTAGCACGGTGGATCAAGAAAGTTCAGGGAGGCGTGCTGAAATGTTGACCGGTTCTTTTTTCCCAGACACTTAGGCCTCCGAAAATCAATAGGTGTGTGGGGGGGGCTCATGCCATATTTTCAATGGGGAGCGCCAATAAAATCCTAAAATCATTCAACATATATTAACTAATGCACCCTTGTCACGGCTATTTCTTCTTTAGGGGGAGACCGTTCGCATGTAAATCACAATCATTCGTTTTGCTAATGCAATTTTTTTTTTATGGAATTTATTTTGGGGGGGCTAGACAAAATTTTGAGGGGGGGCTACAGCCCCCCCCCCCCAGCCCCCGCGTAGAACCGCGCCTGCAATGAATATTGTTCCAAGAAAACTTGAGGGAAAGATGAACTAATCTTTGAAACAGTAATTGCATTATTCCTCAGCACTTCTCTTTGGTCTCAGAAGGTACCATGGATCTTCAGTGATGTCAAAGACTTGCTCTGCGGAACATTTTTATCAATCACTCGGGTCTAAGATTTCACTGTATCAGTACATTAGATACATTAGATGGAGAAAAAAAATCATTTATGTGTTACATTAAAATCAAGACAATACCGTCTTCTATCTTTAAAAATAAGGTTATTTTTAATATTGCTTATTTTATTATTGATTTCCCTGGTTTTCCTCTTACTGTGCAAACACGGTAACATGAGCCATAAGGTACAAAAAAGGCGACGTTTGCCTCTTTGTCACAGGAATTTTTGGGGATAATGTGTGAGCCTGCGCAAGTGACGGGAATTGAAAATTTACAAAACAGATCAGTTTTACAGATTTTCCTAAATTATTTCGCTTTTCAACGAAAACTGAGATTTAAAAATGGGAATAAAAGAGACGTGTCCTAGCTCCATGCTCGGTCTTAACGGCCGTTTAAAACCTTACATGGTCGCGGCCGTGATGATTTGCAAGTCACAGATCACGCAAAATCTATCCAATCAGAGCGTACATTCATCAGCCCTTCCCAAAGTCCTGTTTGCAGGGCAGGGGTACGAGCGAAATGCAAAAATGCCCCTCAAAAACACCCTCGCGCATTAACAAGATTGTGAACCTTCTCGAGACGGAAAACTCCTCTCGCAATAATACAATTGTGCCCCCCTCCACGGCCCGAGTGCGCCACTAGGACGTTGAACAATGGAGGACAATAGGGTCCCCAATTCCCAAGAGGTCCCCAATTTGGATTCGTGTATGTACAAAACATATGGGAGGTCTTCCTAAAAAAAAAGTTGATACAAACAAAAGAGGGACAATAGGACGGTCCCCGATTGCAGGCAACTACACACGTGCTAGTGTGGGTATATGCGTATACAAGGATAACTACATGTATCAGGAGGATTAATCGTTATACAGGATCAAGTAACATTGAGAACAAAAGAGTGATAACTAACTAAAAATATAAACACGAATTCATGATAATTAGGCCTAAACGGATAACCTGACAAGGCCACAACTTAATTCTTTGAAGCGTTTTGATAATGTAAAAAATGTAAAGGATGGTTCATACTTAATACGAGTGCCGATGCGAAATTAACGTCACGAAGCATTCGCAGCGAAATTCGCTGGATTTGAATATTGTGTTCAACTTTTGCGAATTCGCAGGACAAAAACTTGCCCAGATGTCACAACATCGAGTTTGCGTTCACTCTCGCGCCGAAACTATATGATGAACCGATCTTATTAAAGGGAATGTACAACATTTGCTTTCGCCCTCCTATTTTTTTTGGAGGTTTAGGATGTTATAGCAAATATGTTAAAATGACTTGTTTCACGTTTTTGGGCTTGTAAGCAGTGTTGTAGTAAGCCCGGTTCATTCTTCACGCGAAAGCGAAAGCGAAGCGAAATTCGTGACTTCAACAATATATTCGAAGCGCGTCCACCATTGTTGACGACCTGAATTTCGCTCGTACTCGGTACTCGTACTCGAGTACTACTCGAGTACTTTTTTTTGAAGTACTCGTACTCGTACTCGTACTCGAATGTCAAAGCTCTCGTACTCGAAATGACGGTACTCGTACTCGGGCAGCAAAGTACTCATTATTTTATCGATACTTTCAGTTTGAAATGGTTGATTGGCTTGTGGAGAAATCAAAGTTTCCCGATTTTCCTCTGTGCACGTCCGGACAAACACATTTAACAGCTAGTCGTGTGTGGGTCTGTACTTGTATCGGTCTGACTGGGCCTGGGCCGCAATTACGCCTGAACCATGTGCCGTATGGCCGTATTCGAAAATACCAGTACTCGTACTCGTACTCGTAATCGGATGTTCTTGTACTCGGAGGTACTCGTACTCGTACTCGTACTCGTACTCGGCAACCTAAGTACTCGGCAGTACTCGGTACTCGGAAAAAAGTACTCGACTACAACACTTATGCTGGAAAAACCAAGAAAACCATTCCTGTTCTTGTAGTCTGGTTCCCTGACCTCACTTTGGGGAATTGTAAGGTCAGAGAATCAGTCTAATAGCTTGCACCCCTTCACATCACAGGTGTGCAATCAATAACCCTCTGTACTAATTACGTCATGCAATGTTTACCGCAGTGCATTGTGGGATTGAGTGGGGGTCGCCGCACCGCAATCGCTATCCGGTTCGTAAGTGTGACGTCATCTCAACTTACTGTACATGGTGTAGCATAGCACCAAAGGAACCGGAAGTTAACGCAACTTGAGTGTTTAGCCAATGGGCGCTCGTAATCAGTGGTGCGTGCGCGTGTATGACGAAGTCACTTACGAACCGGATAGAAAACATGTATATTGTGTATTTTGGGTCTGATTTATTTTAAATTGCGCCACTAACGCTTTTGAAAATGACCCTCAAATGTGATAAAACCTCAGGTCTTAACTAGTCTAAACTATATTTCCGGTCGATGATTCTTACCCTGTAACAAAGTTCATAATAAACGATAACTACATCAACCACAATGAATTTGCAAGACAACTTGCATGGGACTATATAATTGTTGATATGCAAATGTGATTTGCCTGACAGCCTTGTGGGACTTGGTGTTCTTCTGGAGCTTCTTCAGTGGCGCCACCTTCCCCTTGCCCTTGGAAGCACTGGTACAGTCCTCCCCGAGAACACATTGGCAAAGTACCGGGCAAACATGATGGTACAGGGCAGATACCGACTTGTTTTGGGCTTGTTCTGGCAGTACCGTACAGTTTCAATGGTCCAAAACCAGAAACGGGCCATTACTGGCTTGATTGCGGCAATGCTGTTCCGTGTTGACGGCACAGAGCTGGTCCAGTGCTGGCAAACCTCAATGGTAGCACAATACAAAGCCTGAATCGGGCCAGTGCCGGCCCTCTTGCGACAAGCCATAACGGCAAGACGGCACACAGCCTGAATCGGGCCAGTGCTGGGCCTCTTACGGGAATACCGTCTTTTAATCTATTGTAGGCTAGGATGCATTCGCAAATTTCTCTGATTTTGTGTTGAACGGCTAAATGAAATCAAAATGAGCGTTTCCAATCCAAGTTGTGTCAAAACCAAAGTGAATGGTTTTGAATCTTTCCCCCTGCCCTTTCGTTCCCAACGTTTAAAACTCGTCTCTTGGAAACCTTACTTCTAACAGAGCCCAACTACTGTGACAGCTCTCCTTGTCTCAATGGAGCGACCTGTGAGGATATTGTCAACGGCTTTGTGTGTCACTGTCCCTCTCGTTTCTTTGGAGTTACCTGCTCTGAAAGTAAGTGCTTTAACCCCAGTTCATCAGGCCATGAGACCACATTTTTACAGCAGCTCTAGATCAGCGAAATATGCAGGTCTCTTAATACCGCAGGGAGCAGACTCATCACAGTGACGTCCCCCGTGCTTACTTTACTTCCAACATCGTTTCCAATAGTAAGCCCTGTATAGGAAACATTCTTCCTGTATCCCGATTCGATACCGCAATTGGCAAGTAATGCTTTATATCGTGTACTTGGTGTTGTTATTTCCAACGTGCATTACATATTTTCACGATAACTTCAACGCCTTTCCAATTTCCACATATTAATATGAAATGTGATACTGCATAATTGGCGGGATAAGGTTGTAACATTTGAACTTTCGTAACGACGGACGAATTAACCCCAGACACGACAAAAAAAAACACACACGAAAAACCACTAATGTAAAGCACATGCAGGCACCAGAATATTCCTCATTTGCATACGTGTTCAAAACAATTTGACATGCGAATGAGTCAATACCAGGGTGAGAGAGCAGGTAGTGGTGGACGCGTACTGCTCGACAAACGCCCTGGGGAGGAGAGGTTGCGCAGGGAGCCATTGTACTCCTTGATGGAAAGGGGCAATTGTAGTTAAGCTTCTTGCCCAAGAATACAAGCACCAATTATCACCGGCTATTTTAAACTATTTGATATTCAAGTCCACATATTCTACAGGTTTTCTATTTTAAAACATTTTTTAAAACAGCTATTTTAAAACATTTTTTTTCATCAAAGTCACCAACTATATCATTCAATTTCGTCCAGCGACATTGATTAAGTGCACCTCCAAAGTTTAGTTTTGTCTGTTGTCATACAGTTGATAATTTAGTTCAAGCAAATTCAAACCATGAGCACATTCGTTCTCGTGATTTCGATTTCGATTCTCATGCCACACAGTTTAATTGTACCTTTATTCCATTATATCCTCACTAGAAGGCATAGGCCACTGATCAGAATATTTCTCTACTCTTTTCTTTCAGCGTCTCTTCATACATTTTACTGCTAGCTTCTTTTGATTTGATTTGATTTTAAAAAAAAGTTAAAAAACCTTTATTTAAGCATATTACACGAGAATTTAAGGATACTTAATTCGAGGTTCTTGACCATTCATTCTTTCATTTTACCATCGAATATTTTGGTTTGCTAACTTTAATTTACTTTGACTTGTTGTTCTTGGTCGTTTTTAAATGTTTTGGTAGCTGGTTTGATAAAATCATGCGAGCGAATGTGCCGAATTGTTCTTGATGACACAAGGGAAATGCTTTATCACACCCAGACTAATTTGCTTAACACAATTTTAAAATGATTGATACGATTTTGATCTCTGAATGCTGTCATTCGATTCAGCAATAGCCGAAACGAATTCAATCTGTATTGACGGATATTCTTAAACAAGCACTTAAACATAAATAGTGTGGCCAAGCTTTGGAAATGAATGATAAATGACTAACCTGGTTTTGACAAAAGCGTATGAAGCCCGGGAAGGGACGGGTGGAATTTTTTTTTGGAGTTTGCTAATTCGTTCGCACGAATTACTAATTCGTTCGCACGAATTATTAATTCGTTCGCACGAATTACTATTTCGTTCCGACGAATTCCTAATTCGTTCGCACGAATTAGTAGTTCGTTCGCACGAATTGCTAATTCGTGCGAACGAATTAGTAATTCGTTCCCACGAATTAGTAATTCGTGCGAACGAATTAGTAATTCGTGCGAACGAAATAGCAATTCGTGCGAACGAAATAGTAATTCGTGCGAACGAATTAGCAATTCGTGCGAACTAATTCGTGCGAACGAATTAGCAAATGCCAAAAAAAAATTCCACCCTGTCCCTTCCCGGGCTTCATACACACGGTTGTTCCCCATGGCACATCTATACTCGGGTAGTCTGGCCATTCAAACTGGAACGGTTCATTCGCTCGCCGCCTATTCGCCACGCATCCTGACCAGTACACCGTGTGTGAGTGCATTTTCACCGACATGACCGCTTCCACCGCAGTCGTGCTAACGTTTTGATGTTCCTTCCTTGCATGCGTTTCAGACCGGACAACTTCGAATGGGTCGCAAAGACTTTCACGCAAGACGGCCACAGTTTATGTATATTTTCTTAGACAATAGTCTGGGGTAGTGGGGTACGGTAATCAATGTTTAGGCAACTTCGAACGATCATTTTACTCACGTACGTATACCCTCTGTATACCTATCCACACACATTCACCGCGCAAACCAAGCAACACCCAATGGCGCAGTGGAAAAGCATATTAGGGCTCGCAGTAAGAATGTTCATGGCTCGATTTCAATCAAGATGTCCAGTTACCCCCCCCCCCAAGTTTTCGATGTTTCCCCTAGAACTGTTATTTTCAGTTGGATACTACTTTTATAGCAGACAAGTTCTTTTCTTCATGCCAGACTTTCAGGCAATGCAGCCAGAGCATTGTGCACTTATTGTTTTCTGTTAACAAAAGGTGATCGTAAGCACGGAATTGTGTGTCAGATAAGCCCTGAAATTTTGGCCCTGGACTACTTCATCGGGGTATATAATTGAAAAGGCGTCTGATATATCCTAATATGCAAATTTTATGCGACCCCGCGCGCCAGCCAATCGGGGTCGATTTTTAACCCTGCGGTGCCATTTGGAGCCCTTCCGGGGACCCAGTTTTGTTAATTACCTTAATAAAAAAAATTCAAATCACAAATGTGGACTTAGCTGTTGATTGTTCAATTTGGATGCCATGTTTTTGTAATACACCAACGGGTTACCGAAGGACCGATATAGAAGGCGCCCGCTGAATGTTCACAATTTCGAAGTCAAGATGCAGTCTTGGTTTGCATAATTAATCGCCGAATCTGCTCGCATATCATAGACCCTGTGCACTCGATTTTTAAAAGTCAAGATTTTGACCAACCGAAAATCGTTCACGCAAGAACAACAGTTTTTTTTTTTTAAAGATGGTTGTGTACGTGGGTGTTTATATCCTACTTTCAAATGTCTTCCAATGAACATCGTTTCTTTTAAAACGCGTTTTGTAGCCCAAGAGGGCGCATTCCAGGACGTAACGTCCCTTTAAGGTCAAATTGTGTACAAAAACACTTTTTGTTTTGACTATACTAATGCAGAGTGAATTGTTAAACACTGTCGAACATAAACGTTTTACTAGGTCAGCAGCGGTGGAACGCTTTTCAAATTGGAGTGGGGGGGATCACAAAAGACACCTTCCGTCGGTATGAAAGAGGAGAAAATTGTGAAACTATTTTCGTTCACATTGCAAGGAATACATGTTACCCGGAAACAAATTTACTAGCAACATTGATAGGCCTATACACTTTTAAAAATGTTTGCGTTAAAAAAGTGTTTAAAATCTTAATTCTCTTACTCAAAAAATTACAGTGTAGGCCTAAGTTCCCGAAATAGTCTCGACATAGCCGTATTGTTCTCACATGAGTTAATTTTTCACTTGAGCTAGCCCTTCGGCCTCCGGCACACCCCCGGCAGTAACCTGAATTTGAGTAGTTAGGCCTATGAAAAGCGACTATATGGCCAGATCAGTATCAGTGATCATTTCATTCGCGTGAGGAGCACTTTTAGTTTTGAACAGGCCAGTTTTCCATCTCGAGAGGTGCACAGTTTTAATGTTGCGAGCGGGTCATGCCACTGTATGCTTTCGAGGGGCAGTTTTCCATCGAGAAGTCATCACAAGAGGAGCACGATTGTTTTTGATGGCCAATTTCCCATCTCTAGAGGGGGGGCCTAACCCTAACCACAATGAAAAAGAAATACGAGCGAAAATAAGCGCGCGTAAAAACCTAGAGGTTTGTGATTAGCCGCACGTGTTCGAAACCAGCAAAAGAGGTGCGATAGCAAAAAAACCCACCACCCACCCCCCCCCAAACCCCCCACACACACACACTCCATCAAGCTCAGCCCTTTGAATCTCAGAATCTCAGAAAGTTGACTGGATATCATTCGCCGCTATACGCCGGTGCCGTGCAAGCGTGGAACGCCCTCTTGAGGCGAGCTGCAGCAACCGAATCGTTCATCCGGGACATTACTGTACTTGCACGAGTAAAAAAAATGGCGATAAGTTGAATTGCATGTAAGTGTTTCTTTCTTCTATTTTCGTATTTTTTGGCATGGTTTCAAGTGGCTGATCAATTTAAAGTATTCCATTAGAAGATACGACCCAAAAAGTTTACAGAACTAACACCTTTGAATTATACCCTTGCATAGAAGTTTTGCATTGTCTTGCTTTTTGAAGTCATTGATTTGTACAGAGGTTTATTGCGACGACGATGACCATCGACCATGACTCAACAGTCAGTAGCCCGGCGATCGTGTGGGCCTAGCCCGACTGCATCTGGCCGTACAGTACTATCGCAAGCTCTGTAGTACGGCCAGACCACCAATGTTCCCCAAAGCGCTAAACTGTAATGTAACGATTTTGCTACCGATTTTGATCGAGATTATCTTCTCATCCAGGACTGAAATTTCCAAAGTTAAGGTTCCTAGTTGTTCCTGGTCGTACTCGTAGAGGCACTCTTGTTATAGTTGTTGTGCCCATTCTTGAAAATCACGCATTCTCGAAAATGGGCAGGCACATTCTCGAAAATGTGCAACTGGATCCTTGCTCAATCTTGGCAAAAAATAACTCTTCCAGATTGAGCGCACATTCTCGAGAATGAGCGACAAGATAACGGTCTTGTCGATGCCGAGCACCGGCTGCGCTTGGCAAGTCTAGCTGAATCCTCGTTCACTGATTCTTAATAATTATACTGTTGCAACGCAAGGCGCTGAAAAGTAGAGTGGATATGAAAAGTATACGCGTATTGGGGGAGGGGACCGGGGGAAAAAATAAGAATAAATAAGAAAGAATTCAGATTTTTGGGATAATAAAAGGGGGGGGGGGGAGACGTAAGAATGAAGATTGTGAAGAATGAGAATGAATACTGCGACATCCCATAGTGCTAATGCTATTTCCCATTTAAATTGCCACCAATTTATTGTTCACACCCCGCCATAACGTCGCAGAGCTGGATTCTATCTAGTCAAAAGAGCAATTTTGGCAGCTTCTGGACATCGTTTTTTTTGTGGCACGCACATGATACATACAGGGACTTGTACTTGTCTAGCCTAAACAAAGCACTTCCCAGACTAGTTCCCAGTCCTCCGTTATTACAAAACTTCCCATAAGTAGGCAGGAAAAAGCAATGATAACAGGTTTAATTTGATTCAAATTATCGTAGTTATACGAGTACAGAAGCATGGAACATTTTCTTTCCTCTTTATATGAATTGTTTCCCTTTTAACCGCTATACAATTCATTTAACATAATTATGTCGTGCAATGTTTGTTAAGATTGGGCAAAATTCATAAATTGTGCACGTGGTATTCCCACCCAATCTTAAGAATGAGCGCTCATTTTCAAGAATGAGCGCTCATTTTCAAGAATGGGCGCTCATTCTTAAGAATACGCGCTCATTTTCGAGAATGCGTGATTTTCAAGAATGGGCACAACAGCGTCAAACCTTTTCGAAAAAATGTTCTTTTATCTAAAACTGTTCGTCCATCTGGCCAAAACTTGCAAAAGACGACTTTCAGTCATCATCTCCCATAGCCCCACTATCTGGCCGTCGGTATGCTGCGCTGAACCTCTGGCCACAGTCGCCACACACCGTGGTACCGCGCGCTACTGAGGACGAAGTTTTCAAAAAAATTACGCTCAGTTTCTTACATTCTCAGTTTCTTACATTCTCAGTTTCTTACTTTCTTATCATGCTTATCGTTGTATTCAATGATGTCTCATCTATCACTCCTGTGTAGCCCCACTAGTGTGGCCGTCGTTATGCTGTGCTGAACCTCTGGCCACACACCGTGGTCCGCGCACTACTGAGGACGTTTTCATAAAATCTGCGGTCCGTTTCTTACATTCTCAGTTTCTTACTTTCTTATGGTTGTATTCTATGATGTCTCACCTATCACTTCTGGGATGCTTAGATGTAATGATGTTCAATTTTCCGAGATATTCTTCAATCTTTCTGGAGCCCATATGAACTCGTGAAACGTCTGGTGATGGCAGCCATTTTGAATGTGACAAGAGATGACCTCAAGCTGTGACGTCGTGTTTATGCAAATTGCTTGTCGAGCGAGGGTGCGAGTTGCAAATGCGGCGGCTGTTTCCTGTGCCATGGATCCTGAATATAGATCAGTGCACGTGGCCCCCAGACGATAAATGCATGTTACAGGAAACAGCCGTCGCTTTTGCAACTTGTGCCCTCTCTCGACTAGCAATTTGCATAAACGCGACGTCACAGCTTGAGGTCATCTCTTGTCACATTCAAAATGGCTGCCATCACCAGACGTTTCACGAGTTCATATGGGCTCCAGAAAGATTGAAGAATATCTCGGAAAATTTAACATCATTACATCTAAGCATCCCAGAAGTGATAGGTGAGACATCATTGAATTCAACCATAAAGCCCGGTTCATACTCTGCGCGAAAGCGAACGCGAATTTGTGACGTCGTGGCAAGTATTCGCGCTGCGAATTCGTAAAAGTTGAACATATTTCAACTCGGGCGAATTTCGCAGCGAATGTTTCATGACGTCAAAAACGCTTCGCATTCGCATTCGCATGGAGTATGAACCGGGCTTCAGAAAGTAAGAAACTGAGAATGTAAGAAACGGACCGCAGATTTTATGAAAACTTCGTCCTCAGTAGTGCGTGGACCACGGTGTGTGGCCAGAGGTTCAGCGCAGCATACCGACGGCCACACTAGTGGGGCTAACTCCTGGCATGCTTAGCATGCTTACATGTAGGTGTAATGATGTTAAATTTTCCGAGATATTCTTGAATTTTTCTGGAGCCCATATGCACTCGTAAAACGTCCGGTGATGGCAGCCATTTTGAATGTGTCAAGAGATGACCCAAGCTGTGACGTCGCATTTATGCAAATTGCTTGTCGAGCGAGTTGCAAATACGGCGGCTGTTTCCTGTACCATGCATTTATCGTCTGGGGGCCACGTGCACTGATCTCTATTCAGATCCACGGCAAAGGAAACAGCCGTCGTATTTGCAACTCGTTCGACAAGCAATTTGCATAAACGCAACGTCACAGCTTGAGTTCATCTATTGACACATTCAAAATGGCTGCCATCACCAGACGTTTTATGAGTGCATATGGGCTCCAGAAAAATTCAAGAATATCTCGGAAAATTGAACATCATTACACCTAAGCATCCCAGAAGTGATAGATGAGACATCATTGAATAGGCCTACAACCATAAGAAAGTAAGAAACTGAGAATGTAAGAAACTGACCGTAATTTTTTTGAAAACTTCGTCCTCAGTAGCGTGCGGTACCACGGTGTGTGGCCAGAGGTTCAGCGCAGCATACCCGACGGCCACACTAGTGGGCTACATCTCCCATAGCTTGAGTAACTCCAGCTGACATGCTCCATATTCATTCACATGTCATGCATGTAGCGCTGGACATGCTGGAGGCATAACCTGTTCGTTAGAATGTGGTAGCAAGAGACCCTAAAAAAATGGCCTCTCAAAAATTGTTCATTTTCACCTCTAATATCCCACCCCAGAGTTCATTTACATACCTCATACATTCAGCAGTCATTTACGAGGCCTAATGATCAACTTGAAACAGACCAGACGATTTCGGTGGCTTTTCCGTAAAAAAACGCCAGTTCCAATGGCTGTCGTCCATTTTGTTTCGCTAATTATGTAAATGTATGCATCACGTGATGACATCGAAAAAAATCTGCGCGCGCGATGTATGTGGGTACCACAACGCTTTCACTTTCAGGCGCCGCAAGTGAGTTCAATTTTCGTCTGGTGCATTGTCGCGGAAAGCAAGACAACGAGAATGCTCTCCACGACAATGCACCAGACCAAAATTGAACTCCTTGCGGCACCTGAAAGCGTTGTGGTACCCACATACATTGCGCGCGCAGATTTTTTTCGATGTCATCACGTGATGCATGCATTTACATAATTAGCAAAACAAAATGGACAACAGCCGTTGCAACTGGCGGTTTTTTTAAGGACAAGCCACCGAAATCGTCAAGATTTTTCAAATTTTTTTTTGGGTGGTCTGTTTCAAGTCGATCATTAGGCTTCGTAAATGACTGCTGAATGTATGAGGTATGTAAATGAACTCTGGGGTGGGATATTAGAGGTGAAAATGAACCATTTTTGAGAGGCCATTTTTTTTCGGGTCTCTTGCTACCACATTCTAACGAACAGGTTATGCCTCCAGCGCTACATGTGAATGAATATGGAGCATGTCAGCTGGAGTTACCCAAGCTACATCTCCCTCAAATATCGTCCTGAAAATGTTCCACTTCCTCCATGCGATTTCAAAATGGCGGCCGCGTTGTAATGTATGCATTATGCGGGCGCGCTTGAGCAAGATTATGAATATGCATTGATCAGTTCATGACCTCGTGTTTTGTTTGGCCAGCCGCCCCGCACGCCTGACAGACGTCATGAAATGAATGCATATTTATAATATTGCCCAAGCGCGCCTGCATAATGCATACATTAGGCCAAACAAAAAAATAGTTCTGCTTCCGATTACATGCCTTTCAAAAATAGGGTCGGTCGGTCGGAAATTTTTTTTTTTTTGCCGATTTTTTTTATGCAGATTGAATGGGGTATTCAATTATATGCGAAGTTTTAGCCTGAACTATTTCTATTGCACTACGAAAGCTATACACGAAATGGCAACAAAAAGTGAGTAAAACCTACCTTTAATTATTGTCAATATATTTACGTTCGATAATTTCAAAAAATAATGGAAAATTCAGGCCGTTCGCACCATATGCACAACGCTAGTCAAGACGCGGGGAGCTGGCCAAAACTCCGAGGTGTGTAATGCGTGCGTGTGTGGCGAGCGGCCCACCATGGGCCGTCAGAGCTGTTTTTACCGTCAACAATTTCGGGAAACACACGGCATGTATCACTCCAAATACGAGTAGTGCGATCTCAAAATGAACTCCTGAACACATAAAATACATACACAGACAAGCTAGATCAATTCTGTAAATTAACTTGCAAAAATGTTCTTTCTCCATCGGTGTTTTCTTGGCATTTTTACGATGTCGAATCCGACCAGTTGACAGTGGCCTGCACTGTACTGATAGCGCGCTATCGGTCACATAGCTAGCTATGGACTGGTTACCGCATTTTCATTATGTCTTCTAAATTGGCCCCTGCGCGGCGCGGCGGGAACCAGTCGTCGCCACGTGATTATAGTCACCGTGCGTGACATCGAATTGCGAAGTAGTTATATCGCGAAGCGAATTTGTAATAACGGAGGTTTCTTTGGAAAAAAAAGCGAATGTAAGTAAGAAAACAAATAAATACAAGCATTTTTGGATGCAAAAGGGTGGTTGAGAGGTATTTTGTGAAGACAGAAAAGACAGATTTTATTTGTATTTATTCAATTTTTTTTTTTTTTTTTTTTTTTTTTTGGAATTGCCGATAAAATTTTTAGGGTCGCAGCCTAAAAATAGGGTCGGTCGGGTAACCGGAAGCAGAACTATTCTTTTTTTGGCCTTAACAACGCGGCCGCCAGTTTAGCTTTTAGGGAAGCATTGGCACTCTGGCCGTACCACAGAGCTTGCGATAGTACTGTACGGCCAGATGCAGTCGGGCTAGTGTAGGCCTAGACCCACTAACTGCGGCGCTAGAAGTTAAGAACTCCTTTTTTGACATTTGTGTGGTCTGTCGCACAACGCATAAATCCTCATTTCGGAGAGCGCATTTTTCCAGACCATTCCAATCAAAAGTTGCCACAAATCATGAAAATCACTCACAATACTTGACAAAAATACCTGTCAACTAAACCGGTGAACGTGGCTTGTAAACTACGCCACGCTCTTTTACCATTTCGAACCAAGCGAAATCGTCCTTCCGTCATTGTCCGTGACAAAAACTGAACATTGCTTTACCGTGTGATAAGTACTCACATATCACACTGTATCAAGCTTTCTTGAACATGTTGAAATCTGCTTTTACGCCAAATCTGGCATTTAAACGAAATTCGAGGTAAAATCTGGCAAGATCTCGATGCCCTGCAAACTCCTCCTGATGCATGTGCTTTACCACGTGATAAATGCTGCGGATAATTTGGTATCGCACTGACGCTCTGGGCACTCGTTATGTCTGGATCATAAGTGCGATTCCAAATTATTAGCTGCGTTTATCACGTGGTCTCTTGATTGGCCAATCTGACGCCGCCCGATCATATGCGCCACATGAAGCAGACGGGTAGCTCGGAGGGCTCCAATAATTTGGCACGCAAGTGACCCTGGGCACTTGTCCAGTAAACATGGTAAACGTTAAAATCTAATTTCTACACGTTCGTATGGGTCTTTATTGACGGCAAAGTTCGTTGAAATGACACATCCTGAACACGCGGGAAGGCAAATTTAGATTTCTAGGTGAGTACTCAACATGCATACGAAATTATGTATGGCGGATCGATTTCGCCAGGTTCGAAATGACACAACAGCATGGCGTTGTATACAACGCCAGGTTCACAGGTCTACCATTCAACATGTTCAAAGTAGCCTAGCTCTACTGAGTGGAGCGCTGGAACTTCGGAACCCTCCGTACAAGCGCTCCACCGAATCGGCATACTTTGACTACACATTTAAATCACTGACAGTGACACACGGTATGCTTGTACATAGGCCTACCCTTGGGGAGAAAAGGCCAAAAAAACTGGTAAAGAGAATACAAATGACAAAAATAGTTACCCCGGACAGACCCACATATTCATGACATGCCATAAAACCCCTTAAATTGTTCCCAACAATTGGTAATTTTGGAAAAACAAAAAATTCTGATAAACTTACCGCTCACAATTAAATGTGTCTACCGAGTTGTGCCATCCATTTTCGTCGAGCGCGTGTGTGACGTCATTATCGAAGAAAAGCAAGTTGCGCTTATTCAATGACTGCTTCGTGTAGTGTATGTGCCCCGCGCTGTATGACAGTATGGGCTTTTGGTGCGGAGCACATATCACTACACGCAACAGTCGTTGATTCAGGGCAACTTGTTTTTTCTTCAATAGTGATGTCACACACGCGTTCGACGATCTAGCCAAGAAATGGATGGCACAACTTGGTAGACTTTTAATTGTGAGCAGTAAGTTTATCAAAATATATTGTGCTTTTTTCAAAATTACCGCTTGTTGGGAACAATGTCATGAATGTGTGGATCTGTTCGGGGTAACTGTTTTTCTCATTTGTATTCTCTTTACAAGTTTTTTGGGGCCTTTTCTCCCCAAAGGTATGCACAAAAATGCATACCGTGTGTCAGTGATTTAAATGTGTAGTCATAGTATGCCGATTCGGTGGAGCGCTTGTACGGAGGGTACCGAAGTTCCAGCGCTCCACTCAGTAGAGCTATTTTCAAAGTAGCCCGAGTAACTAGGACTCTACGAATCGCCTTTTTTAACATTTGGAAATAGTCGGGCAATAGGCTGCCATTTTGAATTCAGGAAAAGTAGGCTGGTGCATGGCTGGCTAGACTGTTTCCTGGCAAGCATCAGACAGACCAATCACAGGGCACTTTGATTTGTCACCTGACCAATCACAGGGCACTTTGATTGGTCACCAATCCAGGTGACCAATCAAAGTGCCCTGTGATTGGTCTGTCTGATGCTTTTCCTGAATTCAAAATGGCAGCCTCAAACAATGTGTTTGTGACAAGGATGTTTCCCGAATTGAAGGTGAAATTTCTCTTTTCTTCCAAAAGGTATGTAAACCTAACCACCACCATTTGTATTTCCAATTCCCACTGAAGCCTACAGGGTCGCATAAGGCAGTTTGAAGACTGTTTTGGGGGTGAAATCTGAAGATTTTGATTGGGGGCTAGTACTAGCAACACATTCTCTATGGACTAGATGGTTCACGATACAAACATGTACGCGAAGGGCAGGGGACACGACCAAACAAACTCCGCTGTTGAACAACGCTATGTGGTCGTGCCCAGCGTTCCTTTGATGGTCCCGAGCGCGATTCCGTCATACGTTACCGAGCATGTTGTGTACACGCATGACACGCAACAGAGTCCAGCGTATAAGCATCTGTTGCCATAGTGAAAACAATTAAACAATTTTTTTCTTCATATTTGTGCATGATGAAGGAAGCTGAAAATTTCATTTACATATTCCACGTGTCCAGAGTTATGCATAAGCTGGGTTTTGACGAAAGCGTGGATCTGGGTATATTTTCGGTAAACACGTCGCCCACGGACATATTAACCTTTACCAAACCTGGCGCACATGTTGGCATAATTCTGGACACAAGGAATATATGTGAGCAAAATTAGACCCGATGGCTGTTGGATGTCCTACTCAGCATAAATAACCATTTGTGGGAACCTCGAGTAGAAATGAAAGCAGTGAAATAGAGGTTCATAAAACCATTTATTACAAATTTAATCCAGTCTGCTATGATGAATAATTTAGAATTCGTGATTGAACATAACTTTATGTTTTAAGCCACATAAAAAAAATGAAAGTGAGGCCAGCTGGCACCATCTCATTTAACAATGAACAATTTACAAAATAGATTCAAGGATCAAAAATGGCTTCACCCTGAATAAGGTCTATACTCAATGTGACAGATTTGTAATATACACATTATGACGGATTTGTAACATTTCAATGTTCAAATGCACGTTTATGTATACATGTACCGGTAAAGTTACCAAAAGCTGTATTTTTCACTCCCCACACAGAATTTCTTCATCGTTGATTCCTGATGAACTGCATTCATCATGAAAGTTGACCGGAGTAAACTCAAAAAGAGTGCTTCAGAAGTGGTAACAATTGACCTCTCTTTGTTTCAATCCTCAACTCCTTGGCGGATTTTGGTGAAGTAGCAAGAAGGGTTATAATTAATGTGCACACAAGTATGTAAGGTGTAAAACAGTATTGACTCTCCCAGTGGCAAGTCTACTTTTCAGAAAAATGTAAAACACTTTAAAGCTATAGTCCATCATTTGCAGCTATCCAAAAATTGACTGACATAATTATTGTTGGAAAACATACTTGGTTGAAAGATAGTAAGGGAACTAAACTCCCTGTGAAATTATTCTTTCTGGCATGCTGTCATTTTGAAGAAATCAACGAAAGAAGGCCTTTCCAACGGTGCGTCTTAAGATGCACCGTTGGAAATTTCCGTTAGCAGTTCATTTTTTTTTATACGGCGAAGAGCGCGCAAGCATTGAAACGATGCACACACGCGCATGCCTTCTATGATTCGTCGGATCAGTGCGCGACATCGCGTAGCTGCATCCGGCTCAGTGCAAACGTGTCTCGGACGCTGAATTCAGGCCCAATTCAAAGATCTTAGAATGTTGTTTTTCTTGAAAAATACAGCTGAAGCTTAGCTGAAACTTCATCAGCTTACATGTAGTTGTTTATCACCCTTCTTTAGATTGGAGAATGTTTGTTGCTTCGAACGAACAAAATGCACAAATTACAAATGATGGACTATACCTTTAAGTTAGTTTCTGGTGACATGAAGGGATATAAAGTGAGCACTGAGCAGAATCTGCCTGCGTGCCCTGAGCTTAATCACACAAAAGAATTGTGCAGTGTAATCCATACTCCACATAAGATTATCTTGAAGGAATTTGAAGTGTGGGTGCTATTAAACTGTATTGGTTTTGCAAAATTTTGAGGGTTGTGAAGTGCAGAAGAGTAGTCTAGAAAGGTTAACCTGTAACAACTAAATCAATCAAAGTCAGGGTTGTTCTGGAAATGAAGTTAATTTGAAGGAAGTTGGCTCATTCATTTTAGGTGTTTTTTTTTTCAGAAATGTTTTTGACAAAATGGCTGTCCACAAAAGTTGACCCCTTGTGCGTGAAATTGTCTTTTGTCAAATTTATCTATAGGGCCAAAAAAAAATGGTTCTGCTTCTGATTACATTCGCTCGTACCCCCCTGCCCTGCACACAGGGCTCTGGGACACGCTGATAAGCTTCAGAATCTTGTTCAGGAAGTGGGGATGGCATTCTTGGTAATTTGTCATGACCTATGTATAAAGATATCTGGCTTCAGCTGTTTAAGACCGCAGTTAGCCAATGCGCGCAAGTGGCATCCGAAAACTTTTTCATACAAATGTACACATTCCATACTGGATGGGAATAAAAGAGTGATGTTTAAAACTTTGCAAGGTCGTGCATGGCAGTGATGACTTGCAGGTCACGCAAAATCTATCCAATCAGAGCGTAAATTCATCAGCCTGTCCCAGTGTTCTGTTTGCAGGGCGGGGGTACGAGCAAACCGATTACATGGCATTTTAAAATAGGGTGGGTAGGTAGGGGCATATTTTTTGTTTGGCAATTATTTTTTTGTTCAATTATTTGAAGGTGTCGGTGTGTAGTCATGGTAAAAGGTTGTAATTGATGATTTTAGATTTGTTTTACCTCATTTTTTTCCAAAAACAAACTAGGTTAGGGGCAAAATTGGGTAGACGGGTAACAAGAAGCAGAATTTTTTTTTTTGGCCTAGTCAAGACACTAAGTTTTGGATCTTGTACCACATTGTAGCATTCTTTTAACCATAAAGTTTTTCTATAAAGATTTGGCATGCTCCTTTTATATTTTCAGCCTGGTGATTGTAAGATTCTTATTGAGAAGCTCAAGTCATGCCCTGATCTGAGTGCTGAACTTGTGTACATCAACACATGGAACCATGGCAAGGTACTAGTCCTGGCGTTAAACACTGTGGCGGATCTCGCCTTGATTCCCTGTTATACCTGTCGGAACTGCGGAGATTGTTAGAGCGATCTAGGGCCCGAGAAACATGGATTCATTTTGGGAGCAATTTGCCACCATTTTGTAATTGATTGTTAATCTCTTGGGTTCATGCAGTAATTAGGACACAATAATAGACAAAGGACGGTTTATTTCTGTGCAGGGACAATCAATCTATTTCCTTTTTTGTTCACTCTCATTAAATACCTTTACAATATACAGGACTTCTTTTGGCTCTTATGCAACTAGTGTAATTGGTAAACAGCAAACGTCAACCACAAATGTAACCCACAAGTGTCAACCACAGATGTAACCCACAAATGTAACCCACAAATGTAACCATCAATTGTCGTCCGCAAACGTCATCCACAGATGTCACCCACGTGTGTCATCCTCAAATTCCATCCACGGATGTAACCCATAGATGTCACCCACATATATGAACAACTAAAGATCACTTATAATAAACTTGCTGGAAATCAGACCAGAGTGATACAAGTTAGAGTTCTGTTTTCACTGTCTGTTTGAATTCTGTCTTGAGGGTGCCTTTGTACAGACGTAAACGCTCGACCTGTATCCTTTCAGCCCTGAATTCTGTGACCCATTCAGCACTAAATAAACAATATGTTTGTTTACAAGTATGGCACTGGCTCTGCTCCCACACTGCAAGCCTAGAAAATTACACTGACCGACCCACCAAAGCACAAAGCAACATGAGTTAACCTCAAATTATCCTTACAGCAATATAAGCAATCGTTTGTTGACAATGGATGACAATAAGTAACTTTACCAGTAATAATACCTTTCTCCCAATCAGCAGGCCTCCGTTCTTCTCCAGTTCTAGCTAGCGAAATTTAGCATGTCGATCGCTCAGCCTTCAGTGTTCAAAGTATGCAACACACAATGAAGAATCTTAAACACACAATCTACCCGCACCAGTCTAGAGCCCAGCACATGACTTAAGCTGTTACCCTATTGGCTAAAACTGATGACGTAACCAAGTGGGTCATGTACATTTACACTCTTATACACAGTGTATTATAATGAAGAATAGACTTGTATACCAGTCCATGTTATTCGTGACAATACACGATTCCACATCATTGAGGTCATACAAGCTATTAACGTCTGGAGTCCAATCCATTCGAAACCCCAGCAAATAGGGATTTTGCTTAGTTTAAGTCACAATTTTCCGATGCAGTTTTCTCCTTTCAGAGTAAATTTTACAGAATTTGTACACAATGTACCAAAGGTATAAAATTTTACGTACTCCAAGTCAAAATGATGTTGTTCAACCCCAGCTTTGAATGAGATGATCTCATCAGGCACACATTTTTACAGCAAAGTTGTGGCGTCATTGTCCATTATCAAGCATGCAGTATGCTTTACTTAGTTCTTGATTGAACTTGCTCTTTTCTTGCATCACACTAGCAAATGTTGACTACCCCCCCCCCCCCATTATTTCCTTTTTAATCCTGTCCTTTAGTGTGAATTGTTCCACTGGGTTGATGTCTTGGACCGTTTTGACTCGGTCTTGGAGGAAGGCTGTAAGACGACAGCTGATCACTCATGGCACCTTGCCCTGGATCTCCCTGGTAATGTTCAGCTCAAACAGCTCGTCCATAGCATTCTCAACTTCACAGCACTACTCATTGAGCACAGCTTCTCAAGACATCTCTACAATTCCATTGAAGTAAGTGATACTAGGCATTTCAGGTGATTTTTTAATAACCCACACAGAGCAGTAGCCTTGGTCAAGGCGCTAGTTGTTTTTTATCCGGCCGTAGCGCGGTAATGCATGCAGTCATAATGTCTATGCGCTATGCATGCAGTACAGTGCATTAAAAATACAGCGCGAACAGCGACCTCACGCGGCCACTATTTTTATGCTATATTTTTGGACCCAATATAGCGCCTTGGTTCAATCGTCCATGTGAGGTTTTGGGGGTGGTGCTCATTATGTTAATAGCCTTAGCTGACCTTAAATGTCGTTTTCTTATTGGTCGATCGTTGCGGGGAAACTTGCTTAGTAAAACGTGGCACCGTACATAATCCATACATGTACACGTACACGTTATGTGTCTCTGCACACGGCACCAATGCACAAAAACTGTGGTTCCTGTCACGTCCGCAAAAGGCGAATAGCTAGCTGCAAACAATTTGATGACGTCCGGATTTACCAAGGTGTGATTGGACACTCCACATATTAGCCCCGCCTACACTTATCTGTATTCGCATACGAGGTCGTGCGCTAGAAATCCAGCGCAAAATAAAGAAAAACATAAGCTTTTGCCGACGATTGAACCAAGGCGCGATATTGGGTCCAACTAATTTGCATAGAAATGGTGGCCGCATGAGGTCGCTGTTCGCGCTGTATTTTTAATGCACTGCATAATGCATGGCCCTAGCGAGAATATCATTTACGTCCCACGGCCGGGATGAATAACATTTAGCGCCTTGACCAAGGCTAACAGAGCAGCAAAACCTGGCCATCTGGAAAGAGCTTGTCGTCAGCAGTCACCCAATGTGTTTTTTTTTTTTAAATCGGTCAAGTGGTTCTCGAGATATGTTAATTTTAATACCACGAAATTGGAGAAAAATTTGATATAAAGGTCAAAGGTTATCCTTTGTTTTTATTTATATGGACAATGGCGCCGAAGAGAATGGAAGCACCATGGTATTTTCAATCATAACTTTCTAACGGTTAATTTACTGTCATTCAAATTTGGCACATGGATGAAGACTTTCGATCTCAAACATTTCATATCAAAAATTAGTTATTAATAACTAATTTGCATAATTAATTGGAATGAAATTTTTTATGATTTTCAAGCATTCTTGGGATTATATGTAGGTGATTGTTAAGTCTCCTTTAAAAGTTTAACACAACACACCCATCAAACTTTGATTCAAACAATTTAAATGCAATACTAATTTGCATAATAGAAATTAAGTAATTATCCCGAAAGAGATAATATTCCCTGATGTGGATGATCCAAGTAAAATAACTTTTTTATGTTATTGCAATTCTTCATTCTATGTGCACATGATACTGAAGATTTGGCTTATTGCAAGTATTGCTAAAGTATTTGCGTAAATAACAAAAATATCAAGTTACATAATTAATACATGTACAAGTACTATTTTCCAATTGATATGGCTGTGTATAAATCAGGTAAAATTATTCAATGTTATTGGCAATTTCTGTTGTGCAACAGTGCAACATCTAAATGTATAGTATTGATTTGTTATTTGAAGTGTTGCTTATTAATTAGCATATTAATTAAAAAGCAGAGGGTCCACATGCTATGTACGTAACACATGCTGTGCCTACAAACATGACAAACATGCAACAAACGAAATGTACAGATGAACAATCTGATTTGATCCTAATTCTTCTGTATAAAAACTAAGTAAGTAATTTAAACAAAATGTTGAATGTTGATCCCTGTGAGCTTAATTAAGTTATAAGTTGCCACACTAAAACCTGAAACTACCAGTACTGTATCATATACATGCAGATGTATATTGAAAAAATTATAAATTTTTCTTATTTGCTTATGTCCCAAAACCTCACAATATATTTTGCTAATTTAGAAAAAGTTTTTAGAAAACTAAAGAGGTTGCAAATTGAAATTGCACTTTTTTTTCTTTTTAAGACTGTTAAAATTATGCTTAAGTAACAGGTACATGTAAACAAATTCTAAACCAGTCATTGTTAGTTTGGTTGTGGCGTAACTCCCAAGTTCATTCAAAGACAAGTTCATTCTTGATCATAGTGCATGGCTTGACCTGCCTGACTGACAGACTGAGGAAAGTGTGGTCCATTTCATTTGCAAAGTTCTTGCGAGAGATTGATCCCGGCTTCCTGCGCATACAGCTATACAGTCAAATCTTGGCAGAAGCTGAGAAGACAAAAAAAACCAAAAACAGATACAATGTAAAGGTAACATCTACCATTTGATGCTGAACTGTTTTAAGCAAATAACATTACATTTACAGGCCAAAAATTAAAAAAAAAAAAAATATTTTTTTCCTGATTCAATTTTATCACGAAATAAGTGCAGTTTTTTTCGTGCGTAAAAACGCATCTTAAACAATTTATTTACCATTCCAAATCCTAACATATGTTTCCCAGATCTCTTAACTCTCAACTTAAAAATGCCATTTTGGCCTTTGATTTGTTGAAAAAGTAACCAAAAAACAATGAAAAGATCGCAATCCAGACGCACAAACCCCCACAAAACCAGCAGTACAAAACAACACGTGTTGGTACTTGTCGGGAACCTGAACTCCAACTGCACTACGTACATGTACGTGGACCACGCATTGATACAGAATCGTGTACCAACCTTCTCTTTGCCAACTGCTACTTTGGCGTTCTGCAGTGGGAAAGTGGTCTTGCAAAAATGCCAAATGGGAAGTTGTTTTACATCCACAATCAACAAAACCTTCATCATGTTCATAGTATTAAAGAAATATCACCAAAGTAATTACTGAAGATGTTAATTGTGAAATAAAGGTCAACCAACTTCAAGGAAAATCCGAAGGCTGAAATGGTCGCTCTTTCATAACTTTGGAACCACTGGACTGATTTTCACTAAACACACGCTGAAAGTAATTGGACTCTTATTCTGGAAAATACCAAAGAAGACCCGAGGGTGGATCTAAACTCTTACCAATTGGTCAATAACGACACGAGGTGAATCCGACTGAGACCGAACGCAGCCCGAAAACTGGGGGCCACACAAGGCCAAGCTGGATTCCGGCACTGTGTGGCCTGTTCGGCCATGACAATGCGTTGCATACTGGGGCCACACAAGGCCAAGCTGGATTCCGGCACTGTGTGGCCTGTTCGGCCATGACAATGCGTTGCATACTGGGGCCACACAAGGCCAAGCTGGATTCCGGCACTGTGTGGCCTGTTCGGCCATGACAATGCGTTGCATACTGGGGGCCACACAAGGCCAAGCTGGATTCCGGCACTGTGTGGCCTGTTCGGCCATGACAATGCGTTGCATACTGGGGGCCACACAAGGCCAAGCTGGATTCCGGCACTGTGTGGCCTGTTCGGCCATGACAATGCCTTGCATTTATGATCATATCTTAATAAATACTTGCTGTTTTGCGGTGATTTTTCGGTGGTAGTCTCTTGAGATATCCACTATTATGTATGGGAAAGTTTGTGATCGTTGTATAAATGAAACGGGAGTTATGATTTAATAAGTTTTTTCTCCCACATCGGACCGTGTGTGCAGCGCTGCATGCGTGCAAAATCAACTGGTTTCATGACGTCACTGAAATGCCTAGTGATACCATTGAGATGGTTAGTTCAGTTACGAGTCGTTCCGTGGAAGCTACTAGTTTGGCCACATGTGACCCAACCCAAGAAAATGAGTCTGGGGTTGCGAGAACCACTTCTGATTTCAAGTCCTTAAATAAATCATACACAAGTTGAAATCGATAGGCACGACCATCATTTTCAGCCACATTATGTCCAAATTCATCAGGGTGTCAAAGTATGTGATATCAAAATGAAGAGTACTTTTTTTTTTAAATGCTTACAAAACTAATAATGTAAACAAACTTCTCAAGACCATTTTGTGGAATCTGGTCTCAATTTTATTTATGCACAAAGCATTTGAAGAGTGCTTAAGAATTTTTAGGGTCCTGCATGCACCCCACATTGCTTTGCACAATAAAGATATCAATCAAGATGGCAAGACTGTTGAATGACATCATGTACTTGGATGTAAGCAATTACGGTATACCTTTTCAGGTTTCTGTTACTAAAAACATTAAGCATCATTGAGAATTTATAAAGTGGGTAGGAAGAGGTCCTTATTCTGTGCTTGTTTATTCACACATTATTTTAACCCAAGCCTAGCTGCTACTTCAAATTGATAAAGTGGAAGAATTTATAAATTCTCTTGTACAATTGTTTTGTACTATTGTACTCTTGTACTATTGTTTCAGCATCTGACAACATTGCTGTCATCCTCGGATCTCAACACTGTTCTTGCTGTTCTCAACTTGGTCTATGTATTCAGGTAAGTAGAATCCAGTTTCACACATTTTTTGTTGTAGGGCCAATGATTTTCCGCGATCGCGGAAAACGGACGGAATTCGCGGAATCTGCTCCTCGAAACGGAAAACGGAATTTGAATCTGAACAAAATAACTTCTGCAATTTTATTCATAAAAAAAAACATAATTTCGTAAAATTTATCGAATACAAAACGAATTGTTGATGATTGATTGAACAGACGAGCTATATAACAAATTAGCGGTGTTTATATCATGCTTTTAGTGGGACAAAAACGTTCAAGATCAGAGCAATAAATGTTACGAGATCATTACCGTAGTACGCGTAGTCATGGGAGTGACAGTCCCGACGCGCGCCGTAGCTGTCGGCCAGCGCATGGGTGAAAATCATCGCACGATACGCTCTCGCGGGTCCCTTTTGCTCCATCGACAGGTTTAATTTTCTCTGTGCAATCAATCAACCATTCGTATAACATCTAACTTTGGCTCTATTGAAATGCATGTCGTGCTTAGGTCCAAAAATCTACCGTAAACTATCCTATTTTGCCGCTAACGTTAGCCAGAAAACAAAATGGCGGACATGAATTTCGCTTCGGCCAGCTGATGTGTGTGACGTCGTGGGATTGGCCTGTACGGCTATTGCATGTTTCTTGCGTGTGTGGCAGTGGCAGTGCAGTATACGACTTGACTGTGGAAAAGTTAAATACTACGTTGTACATTGATCGGCCGTTGATAAAATAGCAATCTTTTTGGGGGCAATTTTCCAGCGCTTCAACCAAACGACTATTTCATTATCGTCTTGGAATTATTTTCTGTGTACATGTTATAATGTATCTATACATGTAAAATGCCAATTTTTGTATTGAATAAATGTGAAACAGAATTGTTCAGCCTGAAACGGAATTTTTCAGCCTGAAACGGAATTTAGGATTTTTGAAAACGGAATTTGCACTTTTCTGAAACGGAAAATCATTGGCCCTATTGTTGCAATTGAAGATATTGATGCTTTTCTTCATAAAGTTACATTCCCTGATGCAAGATGTTAACAAATTTTGCTGAAAGTTGAATTAGAATATGTAGCCAAATTGACATCCTCCACAGAGCGGCACTTAAAGAGTGCCCCCCCCCCCTGTACATTTTAGGTTTCACGAACTGACATTGACCTTAATTTTACTAATTAAAATGGCTTTCAATGAAATTTTTGTGTAAGCCCAGAAGTAAACGGAAGGATCAAATTCATGTAAAACCTTTCAAACTGTATTTCTGCTTTCTGTAATGCCACATCATGCTTGGGTGTCAGTTTGTGTAAACGAAAATCTTCCAAGTTTGCATCATTGTCTGAAGTGCGCGCGCAGTACTGGTTGTAAGTTCGTGAAATTGTTGGTTACACGGTTTACATGTGGTGCCGATGTCGAATTGTATTGCATGTACACATGTATACAAACACATCAGTAACAATTTTAAATTGTATGTCCAAATTCAAAAAAGTGAGTCCAAGCGGTGTCCCAATGTTGATTTTATTCTACAGTTATGTTTTTTTTAATTCCTTCATTGATCTTAACTATCACGATACCAGTCCTGGCCTCCCCCAGCACCTACATGTAGTCTGAGGATCAGAAGTTCACGTGTGCAGAGCCACACTAGACACATCTGAAATATCCGTGCTTGTAAATGTTATTTGACCAGGCGCACCAGTCAATCGGAGCCAGCTTTAATATGAAATAGTTGTGATGTCATATAGAGCAGAAATCTGGCAAAAGCTGTAGATTCGTCAATACATGTAGGTGCCTTGTTTGGGTCATACAACATTGGATTAATGAAGGCATGATAGAAGGCATACCCTGAAGGGTCAGAATCTGGAGGGAAAAATGCAGTGTTGCTTTGCATATAAATTATAAAAAGGACGCATACAAAAAGGAAAAATTAAAAAATTCAAAAAAATAATACATATAAAAAACAAATCAGTTAGGTTTTTGGGAAATATCAAAGTGAAAAAAAAAATGTTCTGGAGTTACATTGTATATCCCTTTAACCCTAACCTCCCCAAGTTCTCCAAAATCCTCTTTGCAAAATGGAGGCTTTTGCAGGATTGAGGCTACAAGTGTAAAAGTGTGGCTGATTTTGGAGGATGTACTATGTCAAGGTCTTGGGCCGGACCTTATATTGTTTATTCTCTGTCGTGCTGTATATTTAGGCCTAGATTATACTTAAAGTCCTCTGCACTGCTCCAGGATGTTACTGGTTCTGCCTCACATACATGTATTGATAGTGATTGCTGGAGGATTTTGCATTATTGAGACATTTGTGGGATTGAGGCTGTATGTAATTTTTACATGGTGGCAATTACAAAAATGCAGGGGAGTTAGGGTTAATGATTTTTTCAGGTTATCTAAATATGTTGCTACGGTACTTACCGTACCGGTAGTTAGTAACTACGGTGTGCTTGCTACATATAAATATATTAGTTCATGAGGCATCAGTGTAGTAGAATGGAGCATATTTTAAGGTATTATGTTACCTTCAGCTGAGTCAGTGTTTGTCAGCTTGTCCTATCTAATTACATCCAATGTCAATTGTTACAGACCCAAAACTCCATTGCTATTGGATATGCTTCAATTTAAGATGCAGATGTACATACATGTGCATGCAGAGCCATTAGAATTATTCGAACATAAGGTTTCTTTATATACTGGCATAGAATTGTCACTGTAAGTGTGATTCATGCAAACGTAGGCTACGGTTAAAATCATGGCACTTCATTTATATTGTATTGCATATAAACAAATAAAAGTGATCTTTAGGCCTAAATATTTCTATATCAATTTCAAATGAACTTTCAAATTTCAAATAAAGTTTCAAATTCTTTCAAATTGGCATAGAGTACCGAAGTGTGAGGTCATTTGGAACCAGAAAGCGTAGTGGAACCGAATGTACGCGCGTGTTGGTTCACAGGCTGCATCTCTCGCTAATGTCCTTTACAGTTTGTGCCTGTGATGTATTCTCTATAAAATCGTCGCTTTGCTCACGAAGTGACAAAAACCTCGAAAATCGATAATTTTTCGATTTTGAGTTTTACTGGCCATTTTATTGAGGTTGTCTCAAGGAACAATTTGACCAAATTTCAAGGCAAAATCTTGTTTACTTTCTTAATTATTGTAAACAAACAATTGACAAAAAGCCTGAAATCGGAAATTTTCATTTTTACGAAATGTAAAAAAGTTTAAAATGTTCTCGCGAAGTGACAAAAATTCACCTCGTGAGCAGGGCCGGAGGAATTATACATTGGTTTACACGCGGCGGGATGGGAGCATACACGCGCGTTCGAACGATGTTGAAAAAGAACAGACGCGCGCGTGCTCACCCATCGTATGACGCGCAAAAGTAACAAAATGTCGTCAAAAGTATTTAATAAGTAAAGCCTCCGCGATTCATGTTCCCACGAAGTGACAAAGAGTCAACTTGTGAGCAGGGCCAGAACACAGAAAATAATTATACAATGGTTTACACGCGGCAGGATGGGAGCATACACGCGCGCGCGAACGATGTTGAAAAAGAACACACGCGCCCTCGCTCAACTGTCGTGACGCGCAAAATTAACAAGTTTGTTGCGTCGAAAAAAGTACAAAATAAGTAAAGCCTCCGCGATTCATGATCCCACGAAGTGACAAAAACTGTGTACAAACTAATCGGCAAAATATGGTACCCAAAATATTGATGTTCTCACGAAGTGCAAAAAAGTTTTATTAATGAATTACTGTTTAATTACTAACTATTTCTAACAAACAATTATGAAATAGCAAAGAGCAAATCATATCCTATCGGACAATGCAGAAACTTTCGAATTCTGTTACTGCAAAGTGGTCGAAAATGTCTTTTGAAAAAATGAATAACTTCAAATGCGATTATCTCAGAATGAACTTTTGTCAAATTTTGAGGTTTTTGTCACTTCGTGAGCAAAGCGACGAAATGATGCCATTTACTGAACAAAATAAGACGGCAAATGATTTTGTTTTGTTATTGGAAGACACCCATACATGTACATATGTACATGTATGTGTTCATGTGAAGTGAATAATAAACCCTGACATGGACATGTACGGTACATGTACATTATGACAAAAGAAGTATGACCCTGCAGCAACCCCAAATCTTCTTTTGACTTTCAACTTAATAAGCTAAATGTAGTTTGGTATTTCAACTGCACATGTGCACAGTGATATGGGTCACAGGTAATTCGGGATAATCGAGCATGTTGAAGGTGCATGAACGCGGGTGCATGACACTTGTGTGTAAATTACCAGCAGAATAGGCTTGAGCGTAACATCACATTTATAACATAAAATCAGCAATGTTATCCCGAATGACCTTGGGTCATTGAAATACCGAATTGGCTTATAAGAGGAAAAAAGGATATTTATATGAACATGTACATTGTACATAACGTGACTTATTTAAACAGTATTTTCTGTTACATTAGGCCCAAAAAAAAAAAAGTCTCCGGTTTCTGGTATGCGCGCGTCGCCGTAGCCATGTGCGTCTGCAAAATGAAAAAGTGTTTTTTTTCAATGAAAGATGATGTCTCAAAACCGCCAAACTCACTGGTTTGACTGGAATCCTGCTGCTGCACAATTTTAATGTGTTTTTAGAGTTACGATCGAGAATAAGCTTTATGTGGCCTCTCGGAACTCCCATATATTTGCACCAAGTTTAGTTGGGCACCATTTGCAGTCATCAGCTGACATTTGAAGGAAACAAAAGGTAAAAAAAAAAAAGGCCGCGTCACCGCACCACTTTTTGGGCAAGCTCCATACCAGAAACCGGAGACTTTTTTTTGGCCTTAGCTGTGTTAAATATAGCACGGTTTGAATGCTCTAAAATGAGAATTTGTATAGCTGTTTTGACTTCTGTGGATCGTTCTGAAAATATGTTTATTTTTAAAGCCTAAAAGGCAGTAGACTTGGAAGTTATGCACACAAGCTGTGTGCACTATAATCTATTTCAGTATGGTTCCCAAGGGGGCATATCACAGGATATCAGTTATTACACATGTACATGTACCGTGCATGCGTATCCCACCATGTACATGTACCCACCCACTTAATAACATGACTTGACTAAAATGTCAAGACAATAACAAGATAGTACTCAACAAGGAAGTACCATGTCTTTGTACTGAGGACTATCAATATAAAATGTGCATTTAAATGCCACGTTACTCTTAAGTTTAATGTCAGTATACATGTAGGCATGGAGGTAGGAAATTCCTACTCCATGGTATAGGATAAGCATGATTGAATTGCAATGAAAAATCAACAAAACACTTGTTTCCAATGTGAATACAAACAGTTCAAGTTGTGATTTAATTTACATGTTAGTACACCTCTTTAGTTGTCCATAGCTCACACTCACTGCTCCTGACCTGTCTATTGCATTTTTCGCTGTGTACCGGTACCTTTCACATATCGTACATTTATTCCTTATTCTTGTTAATTATTTAAAAAAAGAAGTGGAAATGAATTCAAGAAATTCTCTGCTTAAAAGGGCCCATGTGATGTAATTTCTTAAATGCAATCCTCGAAAATGCCCATTTAACCCTACCGGGTATTTCAATTTTCATTTTTGCCATTTTCAAGGGTACATCATAAATATTTTGGGCATCTTTGGTTTTTAAGATGATACTCATATTCATGAGCAAAATTGTGAAGTCATTTCAGGCAGAAGCCTCAATGTTACAGTTACCGTACCGGTATTTCTGCACCAAAAGTTGCCATAATTTTGATACTTTGCTGTATAGTCCATGGGACGAGAGGCCGAAAAAGCTTTAGTTTTCGAGATACGCGATCTGGTTCAGCGAATTTTATAAAACTTTCTAGACATGTAGATTATGATGTACCATATTGAAAAAACATTGTTCCCCGATCCACAGTTTGTTTGGGAATGAGAAAATCTGGGATAAAAACGCTGAAAATTCTGCATGAGAAAAATAACATAAGAAACAGCGCCCTCTATTGATACAGTCAGAAACATTTTCGCACGCAATGAGCGCTCGCCAGATAATACTTCTATGAGTTCCCTTTGAAGATCATTACAGATCGAATTCGTCTAAGCTGTTGCCGAATGGCAGCATTCAGAAATCGAATTCGTTGATAATAAATCAATTAAACGAATGTAATTTCTTGACTAAAAAGGTTTGGCGTAGACTAGACAAAATCAATACTCCGGTACAAAGACGTGTACATGTACTTGATGTTTGAATTGCTTGAACTGAATTTTATACTGTCACACAAAAGACGAAATTAAACATTGGAAGTGCACTAAATCGACGGTGATGGTTGAATAGGAATATTAGAAACGGTGAATTCGAATGATAAATGTTTTAAAATAGCCGGGAAAACTATATATAATCCAATTTAATACACTCATTTATTTATTTATTCTTTTTGTTGGGGGATGTAAATCTGCACAGTTGTTACCCACTCGTACACAAGAAGAATGGTATTTAGATTACATAGGTTTGTTCAATCTGTACTGAATGAGCATTACTTGTTTATTTTTAACTAACCAAACGAGATTATGAGCATATGTACAGGCCGGTTAGATAGTTGTTGTATAACATATATCAAAAGTCTCATCGAATTGAAGGACCCACTTTTTTGTTTGCAAACTTTTGTTAAGAAGAGAAAATTAATGTATATTCCCCTATTTGGAAGCTGTGAGTGGCACTGCAGCATTACCACTGCAATTTGTTTAAGCTGAAACCGTTTTACCGATTTCATTATTTTGAATCTTGTTTTAAGAACCGATTCCTTATTTTGTAGTTGCTCTGTCCGTGAAACCACAAATAACCCAACGGTCCATCCGCTTCCTTTTTGAGGCTGCATCAAATTTGAATTATTTTTTTTAAATTTCAAGAATAACATTTCTTAGAGATTTTTCAGAAGTTCAGATGCTCCAGCAGATCACAGCCACACACTTATATAATTTTGAAAACATCTTACCCTGAGATAAGAGTTCACAAAATTATTCTGATCTGTGGTTTAACCATACCAATCGTTGTTCAGTTAATAGAGGGGCAATTCCACACCAAAGTGGACATGACACCAAAAAATTCAAATACATGTGACTTAAACAAATTTGGCATCAAATGAAAGCTAAAAGTCTATATTTTCAAGAATTGAAGTCGGAATTTAATTTTTTATACATTTCGGTACCAAAAACTAGGATTATGTAATAATCCTGTTTTAATCCTAAAAATGTGATTAATAGTGATATGAAAAAATTCTACCAATTGACACACAAAAATATGTACTAATGCCATCAGTTTCTGTCATGAGAAAGTATTGGTCTTGAAAAACCGACTAAAACTTGTTTTTAACATTTTGCGTAATTTGTTTCGCTTCAGTGACTTCTAATATTTCAGCCTTCGAAAATGTCCTTCCGTTACCGAAAAAATACATATTTTTAATTTATTTTTAAAACTTGCAGTATGAATGCAGTGAAAGTTATTGTGCAAAGCAAGTTTAGGTAGGCCTTCAATATGACATTATAACTGACACTGCTGTACTTCTCGTTTTTTAATTACAATTAATTAAATCACGTCCTTCCGTTACCAAATTGGTAACGGAAGGACGGTAACGGAAGGACAAATCGTATTTTTATCAAATGTTACGACATTTGCGCTCATGTTTGAAAAATGAAAATCACTGCAAATACATGCATGTATAATGAGCATTGAAAGGACATTCATGTGACCCACCTTCACAAAAGCGGGATAAGCAGGGCAAGGTGTTTATTACAATTTGAAGGCACAGGCATGTACATGTACAACATGTACAATGTACATGTACATATATGCCGATGTACCAGTACTTGTACATGTATGGAGTTGTTGCAGAAAATCAAATCATAAAGTTGCTGCCATCAGCATTCATGGACAATAGAGAAAGATACGAATTCTGTGAAGCCATTCCAGAAGCAAATTAAGTCAAAAATGAGATGGCAGAAAGTACCGGTACTTTGGGGCACTTTCATTCAATTTACATGTGTAAGACATGTGAGGTGCAGTCTTTGACAAATTATGCCCAAGTTAACAACTTCAGTTTGGATGTTTATAAATTAATTGTTACTACTCTAAATCATTGTAATTTGATTTCAAACATTGATTTTAGAGTTCAATTAAAAGCAACACCTAACTGAAGCCATCAGTTCTACCGGTAGATGTTTTGACCTTATAGGTACATGTAGGCTGGTCGCCCCCCCACCCTTTAGGTAAACCTTTGAACCTACCGGTATTATTATTAAAAGTTGTTGGTGAACATGTAACCAATATACTCAAGTGTTCAAATACTGTGTATTTAAACTTTTAAGGATTGAGGTGATGGGTTTGAAGTCTATTTCTGTAGTAGTCTTGTGTTCGTGAATTATGTGTTTTGGGTTGCTTTCGTTTTTCTTTTGTTATCATTAATTAGTAGGCTTCTATCTTTATCTCAATAGTTTCTTGGATATAATTATTTATGCCAGGTCTGCATATTGTTGATTTTACATTCAGTTACACATTTAAGCAATTTGTTTCACTTGTATAATTAGTGTAAATTCACATTTTGTTCATGCTATAATTGAGTAAACCTTTTGTCCTTCCGTTACCGTCCTTCCGTTACCAAATTATAATCTGCTTAAAACGTTGTAATTATATAACCGAAACATTTAAAGTCAAATGAAAGGTGGTATAGTATAGATAAAGCTTCAGGGATTCCATTTCCTACCTTTAAAATATAATTACCCCATAAAATTCACAGAGTTTTTGCAAAACGCGAGTAAGTTGGAAAACCCTTGTCCGTTTTACCGTCCGTCCGTTACCAACCTCATTAATATTCATAATTCATAAACGGGAGGCATTCATGCCCCCCAAAAGTGTGGAAAATGAAAGGAGCATTATAGCAATACAATTGTGACATTTGTTTGCTGTAACTATGAACAGTGTCTGAGATACACACATTTGAAATTTTGTTTAATGAGTGAAAACGTCCTTCCGTTACCGTGGAATTGCCCAGGGGCCTACATAGGGCCAATGATTTTCCGTTTCAGAAAAGTGCAAATTCCGTTTTCAAAAATCCTAAATTCCGTTTCAGGCTGAAAAATTCCGTTTCAGGCTGAAAAATTCTGTTTCACATTTATTCAATACAAAAATTGGCATTTTACATAGATACATTATACCATGTACATAGAAAATAATTCCAAGACGATAATGAAATAGTCGTTTGGTTGGAGCGCTGGAAAATTGCCCCCAAAAAGATTGCTATTTTATCAACGGCCGATCAATGTACAACGTAGTATTTAACTTTTCCACAGTCAAGTCGTATACTGCACTGCCACTGCCACACACGCAAGAAACATGCAATAGCCGTACAGGCCAATCCCATGACGTCACACACATCAGCTGGCCGAAGCGAAATTCATGTCCGCCATTTTGTTTTCGGGCTAACGTTAGCGGCAAAATAGGATAGTTTACGGTAGATTTTTGGACCTAAGCACGACATGCATTTCAATAGAGCCAAAGTTAGATGTTATACGAATGGTTGATTGATTGCACAGAGAAAATTAAACCTGCCGATGGAGCAAAAGGGACCCGCGAGAGCGTATCGTGAGTGTGATGATTTTCACCCATGCGCTGGCCGACAGCTACGGCGCGCGTCGGGACTGTCACTCTCATGACTACGCGTACTACGGTAATGATCTCGTAACATTTATTGCTCTGATCTTGAACGTTTTTGTCCCACTAAAAGCGTGATATAAACACCGCTAATTTGTTATATGGCTCGTCTGTTCAATCAATCATCAACAATTCGTTTTGTATTTGATAAATTTTACGAAATTATGTTTTTTTTATGAATAAAATTGCAGAAGTTATTTTGTTCAGATTCAAATTCCGTTTTCCGTTTCGAGGAGCAGATTCCGCGAATTCCGCGATCGCGGAAAATCATTGGCCCTACCTACATGACAATGTAAACATTCGATCTTAAATTTAAAGTGTGATCATTTTATGTTGGACAAAACTGTAGATATTTTGGTATCCCGATGAGAAATAACAAAAAGCTAGAATATAATATGAAAGAAATGTCATCTAGCAAGCACTCATTGGCCGAGTTTGGGCGGGTCTCGTTCTTGACACGGGTATATAATTACAAACAACGACAGATAAGGGCATGGTGTGAGATCCTGCTCAAAGTGCAGTGTTCGTGGGTAGTGTCCCCGCCGTCGAGCGCAAGAACAGTACAAATACTCGCGTCCACTTGAGAACAGACTGCCCGAACTTGGAGTCGGACAGCCATTGCGTGAGAAAAGGTTTCTGACTGTGTCAATAGGGGGCGCTGTTTCTTATGTTTTTTTCTCATGTAGAATTTTCGGCGTTTTTATTCCAGATTTTCTCAGTCCCCGGAAACAAACTGTGGATCGGGGAACAAAGTTTTTTCAATATGGTGCACCATAATCTACATGTCTGTGAAGTTATATACAATTTTGCGAACCAGACTGCGTGGCAAGCGAAAAAAAGGCCTTGTCCCACGGACTAAGTAGATTTCCTCTTCTTTGGTGATACCTTGTTGTGTTGATACGTGCCAATGAGCACATTTTTCTCACAAATGTTTCGATGACATGAATGAGCACATTTTGGGTTCACAATGAACACAAAACCCCTAAACTGAATAGTGTCTTCCTGAAATGACATTACAGCAACAGTGCCCTCAGTTGTCCAGAAAACGTATGGGCAATTGTAAAGGTTTAAAGAAGTGTACTTTTAAATAAAATTAACAAAAACAAATGTCAAATAGTTTTCATACATGTACATTTAAGAGGAGTAGAAAGTTGTACAAAATATGTTCCTCAGAAAATCCATTGCATCAACCCTTTTCAAAATCTTGAAAGATTTTTTTGGACTAAAAAGTGGTGGCACATGTACACTTTCTTTTGCTTGTAATACCCTTGCCTCTGTGCCAAGTAATAATAATCAATACACTATGATTAAACCAGTACATATCTAAAAATTAATGTGGCCTGACGTTGCGAACTTAGCAAGTTCTTCTTCAGAGGCTAAAACAGAAATGACAGAGGTACAAACATTAACATGGGGGTGCACACAAACATGCAGGGCTGAAAGAAGAAACACAAAAGGAGGATTAGGTGGGAAAGGTGTGGAAAGATGCAGGGGAGGGTGGATGAGAGAACAAAGGAACAAAGGGAGATGGCAAACCACAAGGGGTCTAGTGAAAACAGGGGAGGGATCAGAAAGGGGAAGGATCAAAGGTCACAGGGAGTGGGAACGGACAAAGGAGTGTGAGAGTGATGATGATGGGGGGGGGGGAAACAGTATGGGGGGGGAAAGGGATGAAAGATGGGGGAAGATGGGTAAACACAAACAAGGAAGACCAGGTGGATTATCTGTAACAGAAGACAATGGAGGAAGAAAAGGATTAATCATTCCCTAGTTGGATGTTGAGACCATGTGGTTGAATAGTTTGAAGACGATTCATCCACACTTTCTCTCTGCTGAGGCGAACTGAGTCCTTGCGATGGCCAAGAGATTCAATGCCCTGCAAAATCATATCAGAAATGGAGTGGTTAGGCAGGTTGAAGTGATGACCAACAGGGGTGTCTAGTTTCTTGGTGTTGACCGTTGACCGGTGGGCATAGAAACGCTTCTTGAGCGTATTCTTCGTCTCACCTACATACTGCACTCCACAGACCCTGCAAGAAATGAGATATATGACATTAGAGGTGTTACAAGTGATGTTAACCAATGGTTCTGTGGGTAGTGACAGAAGAGTGGCCAGAAAAGGAGTCAGACTCCTGGATATGAATCTGGCAGACAACACATCTGGAACTGCACTTGAAAGTACCATGCTGGGTGGGAGGGGATGCATCTAAGGATGGGACTTCAGCTCGAACAATCAGGTCCCGTAGATTTTGAGGACGCCTGTAAGCCAATGTGGGGCCGTTGGGGATGGCGCGGGCAAGGCGATCTGAAGTATGGAGGATATGATGATTGTCATTTGTGATTTTGCGAAGGGGAGGGAGATTGGGGTGAAACGTGGTAACCAAGGGAATCATGGGTTTGGCCATGGCATCAGGGGCCTTTCCCGTGAGGGCTAGATTTCTGGGGATAGCTTTAACTCTGGCAATGGCACGATGAACTTGGCGAGAGCTGTGACCCCTGGCCACCAAGTTGTTCCTCAGTATCTGTGTATGGCGGGAGAAATCGGAATCATTAGAACAAATTCTTCTGAGTCTGAGTGCCTGGCTGAACGCTATGCCAGTTTTGCAGTGCCTGGGGTGACAGCTGGAGGAGTGGAGGTACTGGTGGGTGTCTGTGGGTTTGGAATACAGGTCAGTGGTTAGTGAGTTGCCTTGCTTGCGGACGGTGACATCCAGAAAGTGGGTTTGGTGAGCCGAGAACTCCGACATGAATTTGATGGTTCTGTGGAAGGAATTGATGTGAATTCCTAACTTTCCCAATTAATGGGAAAGTGTTAAAGTACAGGGACAAAGGGAAACATGTCAGGTGTATATAGTAGAACACGACTGTGTGTACATGTACATGTATCTATACAAAGTATCCTGAGATTTGTTTACATGTATTTTTAATGATCCGTTGTTCTCGTTTAGTACAGATTAAAGTATGTAACTCCTGTGAATGTAAAAGAATATTGAAAAACAAAAAATCAAAATTCTGTCTTGCAGCAAGCGATCCAACTTTCTGATCAAGCTAGCAGCAGACAAGCGACAAGAACTGTTTAGTCGCCTGACATATCTCGCAGAGAGCTGGGGTGGTAAAGACAATGGCTTTGGCCTGGCAGAATGCTGTCAGAATGGACCCAAACCGGTGAGTCTGTAAAATAAAACAAATATCCCTCTTGAAAATAAAATCTGTTCATATCATTTTTGTTTTAGTCCTTTCCATGTTCTCTGTTTAAAGGGGGGGGGGAGGCACTGCTGGCAAAAGTACGATTGGGAGTGCGCAATTAAATCATAAAAACAAACCCCAACTGAATGCAGTTTCAATTCACAATGGTATTGGGATATTTGAAACAAAAAAATCTTGAAGGGAAACAATCCAAACAGGAGCCCATGTCTTAAACATGTTAAAGGAAATATACAATGCTTTTGCTGTAATTTTCAGAAATGGATGGATTTGGGTGTTAGTATTTTATGGCAAATATAGTTACACTGACTTGTTTGAAGTTTTGTGTTTGTAGATGCTGGAAAAACTAAGAACAATCATGTTCTTGTAGTCTGGTTCCCTGAGCCCACTTAAGATGAAACGGAGCAATTTATAGACTTAAGGGAATTGTAAGGTCAGGGAACTAGTCAAGCTGGCTTGTACATGTACATGTACCCGTTCATAGGTGTGTAATCGATTGCAAACAAAATGGGGACTAACTAAACATGGTAAATTTGGGGCAGTATTTGAAAAAAGCCAGTTTTTTTTACAAACCTGGTAGGCCAATTAGCAGTGTAAATTGATGCAAAAGTAAAATAAAAATGACAGCATACCAGGTGCAAAGATTTTATATGGTTTATACTGTCTTCGCTAATGGTCAAGAATGTATTTCATAAGAATTTGCTATTGACTGAAGGTTTTCGGTTGACTTTTAAAATTCTTTTCTGATTAATGTCAAAATTGTACCTTGTATCATTTTTTTTCATTCTTAATATCTTTTTTCACAGAGGGTCCCGACCAGTGCAACAACCTTACACTTTGAGTTCTATTCAGAGGTAGCTATTCCAGAGGACAAACCAGCCAAAAAGGTAAGCAAACTAATACACGGTCACCATCACAACCTATAGCCCCTTTGATGTAGCCACGGGGCTCAGACATTTGCACAGAAAGTCACGCATCCCAGAGAAAGCAGGGCTAATACAATCATGGTTTAAACCCAAAAATCAGATCGTTTTTTTATTGGTAATTTTGATTTTAAAATTTAACACAGCTGTTTTCCATAAATTCTGCCATTTTCTGAAAAGTTGACACATTTTATTTTCGGCACATTTTACCCAAAATTGTACAGTTCAGAACATCTTTCATTTTTTCCTCATTTCATTTTGTACCCCCTTTTGCCCTGAAAATTCTTTGAAGCGTTTGACATTGCTCAAAACTATTTGCTTTCCATTATTTCTTTTGCAGCATACACCTCATGCTGTTACAGTGATACATTTAGAGAATATAGATAAAGTAAGTTAACACTATGATACATTCTTCATTTTATTTGTAGACCCTTGACTGTGTTTATCGGTCAGAATATTATAGAAAGTTCTGCTGTTTATAAACAACACTGAATGTTCCCCAAATGTTTGTTTCAAATGCACCAAGTCAGGATCTGCAATTTATCATTTGAAAAAAGATACAGCCCTTTTGGGCATTGTGTAGACATTTCTTACATACACTTCTTCCATGCTTTTGCAGGATTTATTGCCTGATTATTGGCCTAATAATCTGATTTTTTTTTTTAAAGTAAGATCATTTGACGGAATTTACATCAGAGAGATTGGGTTTTTATGCATGTAGAATGTGTATGAATAAATACGCCTTGTATTTTCCAAGACCTTATGAAGAACACTTCAACATTTTTAATTGATGGACTCCAAACTGTGACCCATAGTACAGTAAAATAATTCCTGTCATTTTCTTGCGCATACAGATCGCGGCAAGTCCAGCCGATATTATGGAAGATTTGCTGAAAAATTTCAGCATTCCGAAGGCGAAACTGGTGGGTAATTTACATCATGACCATTCATTGAAATGGTGGTGAAATATTCTTTGAATCTGAATGGCATTTCTAACATCTGTTCTTGCAGCTCTCTTTTGATGTTACAGAATCTACAGAGGCCATCTATCAAAGCAGAGTCCAATTGAAACTTTCTCATATATATATATTTTTTATGCAGATGTTGCTGTATACTCATATACGACTGGCCCACTGCTTCGCTACACACGACAAGCGCATGCAGTGTGTGCAGGCAAGGCTGCAGGCGTTATCGGTCCTAGGTATGTACATGTAGCTTGCAAAATCAACTTGCTGTCATGTACAGTACGGTACCAGCTGAGATCAGATACCGATCTTTAATACAAAATCCAACTCTAATAATTTCATGGTAGCACAGCGGAACATTTAATTCATTGACAACAAGCAATAATACAAGTCCGCTAATAGTCTAAATATTAGGCCATTTTTAAATTTTTTTGATTACGGAATCGCTGCTAAAAAGAGGGTCGAAAATATTTTTTTAAAAAGACAAACTCGCTTAACAATTTCATAGTTAAAGTGTCAAACCTGTTGTATTTTCTTTCCCTTGTACTTGTAGTTTACTCAAGTGCAATACAAGAAGTGTCCAATTCATTGTTGTACTCTGGCCTGGTGGAAGAACTAGTGGATGTCCTACAACTGGATGACCTGAAACTTGTTGTGAGTGTTTCTAAAATCTTGGCATTATTTTGTCTTGCATTTTGTTTTTGAAGTTATGTTTAAGTTCCTTGGTAGTAGTCAAGTGAAACATTTAGAAATGACTTGAACTTAGGCCAGGGATGTTTCTTTTAAAAACTGTTGCAGTTGATGGAATTTTGTTGGTCTACGATGTAAATTTCATGATTGAGCCATGCCCTTCACAGACACAATTCAATACTCATTGTCATTCAAGTCAGTTTAATGTGCTTTAAGAATTATGTCATTGAATGACAAAAATGAATAATAAAAATACACAAATTACTTCTTCGTTGCATTCACAGGATATAAAGGCAGCTTCACTTCGTACATTGACATCGATCATCCATCTAGACCGCAACCCAAAGTAAGCCAAGCCTTTTGTATAATTTGTATATAGGTTGTAAAGTTTGATAATTTTAACTTAAGGTTTTATTTTATCCTCATATATGCCTCAATCTTGTGTAGTTGTGTAACTTTTCTATAGATTGGACTGAGAACATCACAATAAATTGCCAATCACTTTCGTTGCTTGTGCTTTTTTTTCTCAGATGTTTTCTTATGAGAAATTGCAAGTGTTAAAATATCAGGCCATGTAACTTTTCTTGATTTCTTTTTTGGGTTCCAGGTTGGTTAATATCATTGATGCTACAGGTGCCGCATCATACCATGGTTTCCTACCAGTGTTGGTACGACGATGCATACAAGCAATGATAGGTGAGAATTCTACACAGCTGGCATACCATTAATCTTTTACTCTCTCAGATCCTTCATAATCCACCAAGAGGTTCAGGAGGATGTTTGCAGGATTGAGGAGACTAGACCCAAGTCACTATCACGTCACACTTTGAAAGTTGGATTACAATGTTTTTGCCTTTGGCTTCCCGTGCAGTGTTAGATTTGGATGATTCTAGAAAGTAATGTATAGTCGGATGCTCTGTTATTGGCAACTGTCAGTTATTTTTCTTTTTTTTTCGTCACCAATGCTCGCTTGACTGGTGATTTTCATCCATCTCATAAGTAACTAAGGACTTTGTGCCGAGCTGTATACAAAATGTTGCTTTATTTGGGTACTTTAAATGACTTTTAATGAAATTTCACGTTTTCCTTAACTTGTAAATTTTCCCTAACCATGTCTGCCAAAAGGTTCCATCTATATTTTCACACAAATCTTCAATGGTGCCCTGTCCATGGAAATTCCGTTGTCTAGTTCCCATTCCACTGCTGTAAAGGTTAAATGACATTGAAAAATGATATCTCCACCGCGAAATCGTAAAAATTTGTATGGAATCTAAGTAAGGACTAGCGCTTACATAAAATAGATGGCGCCCCCAATTGTCAATCAGCAGTCTTGTCCACCTTTGGTATACTGCATGCATGTCTATTTTCACAGGCATCGTACAGGAAATAAATCGAACCTCTGCCAGATATATTTATATCAATGAGAAAAGCAAGAGCTAAACAACACAAAAATAGGACAATTCAGGAAGGTTAGTGAGCGATCTCTATACCGATTGGGAAACGTAAAAAGTACTGCAATAATTCAGCGTCCCGCTCTACTATAGCAAAAATACCTTGGGAGTAAAGAAGGATATATTTGCCCTTTGAGTTTTTGTACCACAGTTCAAACCTACTTGATCAAGTTCTCAAATTTGATCTCTTTTTAGATCCAGCCATGGAAGCTTTTCCCCATGCTCTTGCCACCGCATTGTTCTCATTCCTGTACCATCTAGCAAGCTATGAAACAGGTAAGCTACACATGAGTTTGTGATATCAACATATTTGATAGAAAGAGTGGTTCACTCGTCATGGCAAGTGGAAAGAAGTAAGGGCCTGTCTCAATTCATATCCAGGACGAGTTCCTGACAGGTTTCGGATATTGCATCGGACATAAGTTGCAGGATCCTGAACAACTCCACTGCAATCTTCCCACAAGGAAGTTACTAGTATTAGTGGGCGAGCAGTTGCTAATGAAAATTTCTCCGGAACATGTCCGGGACAAATGCATGGCTTCTTTCAGACTTAGTGAATGATTCTACTCGCAACTTGTCTGGACTTCATCCAGGACAGGAATTAAGATGGGCCCTAATGGCTCCACTTTTACATTTTAACTATATTAGTTGTTGTGGCCATATGATTGAAAAGAAAGAAGAGTTCACAAACCATGAGTTAACTCTAAAATATTTTTAGAATGATACAGAGTGAAGTGGAAAAAAAGAGAATATGAAGGTCACGATGATGAGAAGATGCAATGAGTGTTTATTTTGTTTTCTTTTTTTGAAAGGTGGAGAAGCTTTGGTGTCTTGCGGAATGATGGAGTCACTACTCAAGGTCATCAAGTGGCCTGGAGAGGATGAACAGATCCACACAACGGTATTAATAGTTTGCACTTCTGGAAAATATTTTACCATTGATCAGTGCAGAAATTCTCTAATCGCTGAATATATTTGCTTAGAAAACACAGGCTACCAACCAAAATGTTTCTCACAGAATTAACTAAACTAACACAGTTGCAGTCAAGTTCATTACAAGTCGACAACAATTCATTCAGTCTCGAGTCAAGCAGTAAGCTGTTTAGCTGAATTGACCTATCGCCGTTTGTGAGTTAGCCACGCCCCTTAGACAACCCTATGGAGTTTTTGTACACTAAGTTTTGTTTGTCTCAGATTTGTATATCATGTAAGTGGACAATATTTCACAAGCTGCGTTGACACGATTCTAATGCGATTCTACCGCGATAGGTCAATTGTGAGTACCTGACTTGTGACGTGACTTGCGATTGACTTGATTACAACTTCGTGGGAAGTAGTACTGGTATTTTAGGATCCATTGTTGTGAACTTATTCCAAGTTACAATTCTCCCTTTATCCCTTCTTCATAGTTTGTGACGAGAGCTGTTCGAGTGGTGGATCTGATCACCAATCTAGACATGGCTGCCTTCCAAACACACCAAGGACTCTCCATATTCATCAACAGATTAGAGGTACAAAATCAGGCACAAATGGCTAATTATACAAACCTACAAGGGCCTGTATTTCACATAATTTGCTACAATTTGATGAATGCAGAAATCTTGGCTTGTTGGAGATCAGTTGAGTACCAGCTTCGGCTTTATCTGCACAAGTTTACATTTGGTGGGAAAAAATGCACAAGATGCTATACGCTTAATTTAAGATATATGCCAAACAATTTATGAAATATTAAGCAGCTTGAATTTGTTCTGCACAACTATTCATTACCATTCTTTATACCAACAAGATGAAAAAGTAAATTAATTTTTACTCCAACACAGCATGAGGTAGCCATTTGTCGTAGACAAGCCCCAAATGTCTTGCGACCCAGTTTCAGCACCTACCAAGAAGGATCCTACTCACCGTCTCACTACTCAGATGACTCAATGGAGCTGGACTCAGTGGAAGGAGGAGGAGCTAGCAAAGAAGAGGGGGCTGGAGGCAGTGGTCCTAAGGACAAGAAGAGAAAGACAGATGGTTAGTTCGAAAATCCTTTGTGAATATGGGGGGAACAATTGTTTGTGTTTGTCACATAGTAGACGCACATATCAGCACTCATTAAATACAGTGGAGTGATGTGGTCTCGTGGTGTGGAGCATTGAACTCTTGGTCTGCAGGTAATTCTGCAGGTTGTGGGTTCGAGTCTAGCCTGGCGTTTTGGTGCGTGTGCTCTTGGGTAAAGCACTGTGTCGGTCTTTGCTTCTCCCCACCCAGGAGTAAAAGGGTACCTGTGGGGGCAGAGATGATTTAATAGTTCCATTGAGCTGTATACTCCCAGGGAACTGAGAATGTGTTTGCAATGTTTCATTGGCCCAATTTATCAGGGGTAATAATAATTTAAAGGGCTGGGATCTTAGTTAAAAGCACAATATAAGTGTCTGTTAGTATTGTAATTAAGTAACAGTGTACAGACCGTGATATACTAAAGAAAGCAAATCAAATTTCAAATTTCAGTTTTTGAACATGCATGCCATAATGGCAAAAGCATCGGTATTTTCAAAACTGTCGGAACAAGTGATTTAACCCACAGCACACTTTGCGCTCAATACTTCTGTTTGACATCTTCAGAACCCCACAGAGAAGCTGTTCATCAAACAGCTTTTCTGTCTCTTCACGTTTTTCTTTTGAAGGGCCTGGGAAGTTTGAAACATGCAGTGGAGAATCAAGCACAATTCTACTGGACAGTTATTAGAGTCCTGTTCATCCCCCTTTGCAAAATGTTAAAACCAAAGGGACTCGGTGAACGTTGCATTGAAACTGAAGTTGGTTAACATTAACTTCCTTTACCATGTGAACTTCATGAAGTATCAGCTGACCCCAAGACTGCCTGATCTTATGATTGAATTGTCTTGCTGACAGGTGCCCAGTGTTTTCCTCAGAGGGCAGCGCTACTCAAGTCCATGCTCAACTTTCTGAAGAAAGCCATTCCCGATCCTGCATTCTCCGATAGCATCAGACATGGTAGGTAACAGGCAGAGTATGTAGCAGGCCTTGCTTGTGTGGCAGTTTCAATCTACCAGGTGCCAATAGGGTTTTCTTTTTTAACCGAAAGAATTAATTAATTTATTTTGAAACACATGTTAAATCCACCAGTACGAGGGTTTTACAATATTTGGATGGAATTGGTACTGTAGAGCCCAGGTAACATTATTCTACGTAGGGCTTGATGTCTCAAATTTAAGTTTGAAGAACTTGCCATTAGTTTACTGTAGAAATGCTCAGAGGTAAAAGGTCAGTTGTACACGGCTACAGTTTCAAACATTTTTATCTCAAAAATGGGGAAAGGACAGTTTCCTTACTTCAATTAAATTCTGAATTCCTACGTAAATTTTAAATTCACTTGTCTAAGTATTTTTTTAACACCTTAATAAACAAATGCAGCAAACAAAACTAGAAGCCAATTTTTTTTAGGTGGAACCGTGCTCATGCGCGGGTAGTACGCACGCACTTCTGGCTCCTTAATAGACCAATAGGGTGAACATAATGCGTGTGCCTCGCTGATAAGGCCCAAAAAAAAAGTCTCCGGTTTCTGGTATGGAGCTTGCCCAAAAAGTGGTGCGGCGACGCGGTTTTTTTTTTTTTTGTACCTGATTTTTTTGCTTCAAATGTCGGCTGATGACTGCAAATGGTGCCCGACTAAACTTAGTGCAAATATATGGGAGTCCAGAGAGGCCACATAAAGCTTATTCTCGACCACAACCCAATCTAAAAACACGTTAAAATTGTGCAGCAGCAGGATTCCAGTCATAAACCAGTGAGTTTGGCGGTTTTGAGACATCATCTTTCATTGAAAAAAAACTTTTTCATTTTGCCGAGCGCATGGCTACGGCGACGCGCGCGCATACCAGAAACCGGAGACTATGGTCGTGTGACATCATCTTAAAGGTGTATATTTTAAGATTTTATATCTAAAGAACTATAAGTCCGATTGAGTCGGAACTTGGTATGAACATACAGACAGGGAAGTGTTGCAAACAAAACTTGGGGTGGCGTCATTATGACGTCATCAAAGTTTATGAGATGTCATCTTAAAGGTATATTTTTAAAAGTCCTAAATATAGAAAACTTAGTCATGGAACTATATTCTTGCATATACCTAACTGCATATGGACAAAACAAAACATAAACTCTTAAAAAACATAATGTCATAATGTGGAAAAGCCCTATGTTCTGTTCATCGAACAGACATAAATGGCTTTTCCGCATAGTAGCGGAAAAGCCTTTCTTTTTGTTCTCATTTTTTTTGTGGCTTTTCCGCATAGTTGCGGAAAAGCCTTTTTAGCTGTTTCGGTGTACACACCGAAACAGCTCTTGTTTTCGTTAAGTTTTTTTTTTTTTTTTTTTTTTCTCCTTTTTCAGACTTTTCTCCATAAGTTTAACACACGTTTCTTCCACCAGTCCACTTTGACACTTTTTTAAATCCGATCGATTTCAGACTTGGTATATACCACTACCGACAGATGGTCCTAGAAGAAATTTGTGACCTTGACATCATCAGGTGTCGGGTTACGTCACATTATAGATGCATTTTTCCCCATATGTTTTGTACACGTTTTAAAACACTCCAATTTGGCCTCTTCGTAAATCCGATCGACCTCAGACTTGATACATACTTAGACCACCACCCACAGATGGTCCTAGAAGAAATTTGTGACCGTGACGTTATCAGGTGTCGGGTTATTTCCATTAAAGATGTATTTTTCCCCATATGTTTTGTACACGTTTTAAAACACTCCACTTTGGCCTCTTCGTAAATCCGATCGACCTCAGACTTGATACATACTTAGACCACCACCCACAGATGGTCCTAGAAGAAATTCGTGACCGTGAAGTCATCAGGTGTCGGGTTACGTCACATTAAAGATGCATTTTTCCCCATAGGGTTTGTACACGTTATAAAACATTCTACTTTGGCACTTTGGTAAATCCGATTGGTACACACTTAGACTACCACCTACAGATGGTCCTAGAAGAAATTCGTGATCGTGACATCATCAGGTGTAAGGTTACTTCACATTAAAGATGCATTTTTCCCCATAGGGTTTGTACACGTTTTTCTTCAAATCATACTTTGGCACTATATGTCTGATTGACTTTTCACTTGGCAGATGACATTCGAAGTGACTTCATCAAGTGTTCATCACTCGCACAGAGTATTTCAAATATCCGAAACAGCTTGTGTTTGTCCACAAACACATTTCTAGTTTCATTTTTGTTTTCTTTTTTTTTCTTCTTTTTATTCCCTGGCAAATCCCATAGACATTGTACATGTACACGTCTTTTCCACCCCTCACTTTTGCAATTCATCTTTGTCATACATCATTCTAAGTCAGCATAGGCTTGGTCCTTATAGCATAGATGTGTCCCGAAGAGTGACATCATCATGACGTCACCATGGGTCGCGTGACGTCATCATTCATGTGCATAGTACAAAGTCCTATATCTACAGAACTGTTTAAGCATGACTGAGTCTTTGCTGGTTATGTCCGATTGAGATGTAGAGTGGGCGGACATAAGAGATTAAGTGACTATGATAGGTCGGGTAATCAAATGTGATTAAAGGTGCGAGTAGAGGATTATGTTCGCAAATCCTCTTGTTAGCAATAGCATGCTTTCGTGCCTTGCTGTTGGGCACTCTTCAGTTGCAAATAGGTGATTCAAGAAAGAATCGAAGCTGACTGCAAGTTGTGGTTGGGATTGGTTGTATTCCAATCATGTATCGTAAGTTTGAAGTGTTGTGGTTACAACCATGTGACTTTAGTTGGTTTCAACTTGTTCCTCTAGAAAGGAGAGCAATCGGGTTCGGTTAGTTTTTCGGATGAGCCGGAGTAGGTCGGGAGTGGGTTTAACTCTTGATTTTGTTTGGGTAGTTTCTCCCGGATATTATTTTCGGCTTTTCTGAAGGCAACGAATTATGATTTGGGAAATGTTTCCGCAGAGTAGTTTGTTGCCTTGGATTATGTTCCAGTGTTTGTTTATTGCTCGATTTATGTGACGGTGCATTATGGTTGGGTTGTATGTCGTGGTGAAGACAGGTGGAGTTTGTTTTGAATTTTCTTCATCCTAAGATTGTATGTGTTAAACCTGTGGGCAAGTTTAAAATTAGTGGCTTCTGGGTATTTTCTAGCGTTTCACTAGAATATGATTTCGGATGCCAATTGGTGGTTGAAAGAATGTTTTTTTTTTTTTTTAAGCGTATGTTACGCATTAATAATGTAAGTTGTGGTCTTCACTCGAAATAATTATTGATGCTGCTTACGAGTGATTGCGGTTTGGTTTAGCAGAAGCAGGTAAGATGTTGAGGCCTTGTTCAAAAAGCAAATATTTCGGTTTGCGATGGTTTTGCTTTGGATAGGTTGGTTATGAAGGATTGATATTGTTCTACTAATGAGCGCAAATGATTGGAGTTGGCTCGTTTGGTTTACGATTGCATTTGTGAGAGAAGTGGTTAGACTTCAGTTGATGTATTGGTCTCTTGGTTTCTTTGTTGAGTTTCCTTCTTGCCATGGTAGTTGAAGGGTTTGAATATAACGAATAAGGTAAGATGGGGTGGGTTATATTCCAGTTTATTTATTATAATAAAAGCAGAATGAAGGATGTTTCTCTTTTGAGAGGTTGTGTTGGTCCTGAAAAAGACCGTTTGGTTTAGTAGTAAGAGACCGACTAATATTGTCGTTTTCTTTTGATGCCTCTTGTTGGTTGATGGGGTCTTGTGAAGAAGCTCAGCAACTGCTGAGCGGTGATGTGATCTTGACCCTCGAAAGCAGCAAGCTGTTCTGGTGCTGAGCGTCTTGTGTTGGTCAGCTGGGCCTCGGTGTAGTGTAGTTGGTGCTGGTATTCCTCAAGTGTAATTCTTGTAAAGAGCAAGGACGTTCTCTTCTGGAGATTGCTCCAGCGATCCTGGAATGCACTCTGATATTTCAGAGATCTGTGTGGACGTGGTGGCCGTAGTTTAACCTCGATATAAGGTGGTGGGGTGTTAGTCTCGATTGACCGGGAAAGGAGCCGTATTTGGCGGGTGATGTGACCCTTGGCAGATGTCAATGTGTTGACGTTTTCTGACAAGAGTTTCACCAGTTTGAATTTTTCCTCGGATAATCTGTGTGAGACCGTGGTTGGTGTGGATCTTGATGTAAACGGGCCAGAGTCTAGTTCACAGGATAGAAGGAGTGATTCGTCGTCGCTTGGAACGCTGGTAGGAGACCATTGTCCGCAGGGAATACCGGATGAAGTGGAGCTGGATGGCGATGGAGGCGGCTGGCTGGACTTGCTCTTCTTGCTTGTCTTGGACTTGCTAAGCTTCGACATCTTGAGAAGTGTTGAGTATGATTGGCTTCAAACTTGGTACAGACTAAAACTACAATTAAATAATATGCACTGCCAAGTGACATCATGATTACGTCATCACAGGGCATGTGACGCCATCTTAAATGTGCAAACTTTAAGACCCTGTATCTAAAGAACTGTAAGTCCGATAGGGTTGAAACTTGGTATTTGGTAGGCCGGGATGTGTTATATGTAAAAATTGAGGTGACGCCATCATGACGTCATGGTGTAATTTTATATCAATTTTTGACATTTGACCTTGAACCCATATCTCACGAATGCAATATGCCAAATTCAAAATTCTTTGTATTATGTTTGTTAGGTAACAGATAAATATTCACAAAATTGTGAAAATTGTGTGACGTCATTATGACGTCATCAACAATGCGATTTTTTAAAACACATGTAAAGGAATCTCCGATCGGCATGAAACTTAGTGGGTGGGTAGATAATAGTACAAGTACACAAAATCTGAAATGACGTCACGATGATGTTATCTGTAGATTTTTTACGATTTCTAAAATAGTTACAATTTTATTCTGCTTACAAAATTTAACTCTTTAATTCATCTGACTGGCTTTAAACGTGGTACAGACTAAAACCACAATAAAATAATGAGCACTGCCAAGTGACATGATTACGTCATCACGTAAAATCAATCTAAAATCAACAGTGAGAGATCTGATGTTGTTTTTTTCACGGGAATTGATAGAATAATTCATGGTCTTAATTTTTGATATAACGTGCAAAATTGCGTGACCCTTCTTTCCTGTTGAATCCGAAATTGCCTTGTTATTTGCAACTGTAAAAGATGTGAATTTGCTTTCAACGATGTTATTCTGTGGAAAGGGCGGGCTTTTCGAAAATCTGACAAGTAATGTCATGCATTATATTCGAGCGCACTCTGGCGGCAAGTGATCACGGGTCTTGTAATGTGGTCTTAAAGGTGCATATTTAAAAAAGAAACAGAAAAAAAGAACCGTAGGTCGGATTCGATTTAAAGGTTGTACATGCATAGCCAGGGACGTGTTATTGAAAAAAAAAAAAATGCGGAAAAGCCCTATGTTCTGTTGCAAACAGACATAGATCTCTCGTTCTAGTTTTGTTTTGTTTTTTAATGTATTTTTATTTTCCCTCCATGGTTTCATTTCAGTGATGGATGGTACCCTACCTAGTTCCCTGAAGCATGTCATCAGCAATGCTGAGTATTATGGTCCTTCACTATTTCTCTTAGGTGAGTGAGGAGCCAGACTATTTAAGATTGTAATAATTAGGTGGTATGAAATTAGTCACTGGGTCTCAACGAATTTCAGGAACTACTGAAGAAAGAAAAGTGGTAGTCCAAACTGTTTTCCATTGCCCAGACATCTGAACACTTATACTTGACCTGATATTTCTGTTTCAAAACAAATTTCGGTTTCAAGATTTACTGTTTCAAGCGAATTCATGTATCTTCAGTTTGCATGTACTTTGCCGTGCTTAATTCTTTTTGTCTTCGTAAAATGGGCACTGGTGAGCAGAAAATTGTATGCTTGGCAGCTCCTAGTTTTGTGAAAAAAAAGTTGCTTGAAGATGGCAGTGATCGTTAAGTAATTGGTCCTGTTATGTTTGTTGTTGAATCTCTGCAGCCTGTGAGTTGGTGACAGTGTACGTGTTCCAGGAACCATCTCTGCTCTCTTCCCTGCAAGACACCGGTCTGACAGATGTAATGCTACATGCACTCCTCATCAAAGATGTGAGATCCCTGGCACTTTTTAATCAATTTTGTTTAAGTTGAACAAAGAAATTTATTGGAGCGCAGTTTGAACCTGCAATGTCTGGATTGCTGTTCCAGTGCTCTACCAACAGAGCTATCCAGCCCTATGTTGGCGGTTCCCCATTTTTTCAATATCTTTGTTTAAGGGGCGTTAGTCAAACCCGTATATGCCATGTAGCCAGGGAAACATGGCCAAAGTCATGATGCTGACAACATTAGCAATGCTGCAAACCTGGGAAATAGCAAATGGGGATCACTGAGAGAGGATATGGCTTTTTATTACAAATCTTATTATAAATTGTTTTAAAAGTTGAACAAATATATTGAATGGAACAGGGTTTGAACCTGCGAGCTCCGGATAGCCATTCTGGTGCTCTACATACTGAGCTATCTAGCCCTATGTTGGCGGTTCCCCATGTTGGCGGTTCTCCATGTTGTCATTGTCTTTCTTTATTATTGTAATCAAAGAGTGTCCTCTGTACATGTAGTATGGATGCATTGATGTTCCCCATGCTGTCAGTTAAAATCCAAGACAGGGTGGATAAGTAGCAATGCAAAAGCAACAACACTCTGGGGCAGGCATATGCCAGAATTGTGTTCAATGCAGGTCTGAAAACCTTTGTCCCTTTGTACATAAATACACATCTTGAAAATTAAGGAAATATGAAAATAAACCCTCCCAAAATAAAAAATAAGTCCGATCGAAAAAAAGAAAGAAAAAAGAACAGCAGAAGGTGGTTGTTTCAAACCCCAGCTGAGTAGGCGTGTAAACTCAGTCTGGACTGAGTTGTTACTAACCACAATTAAAATGAGAAACATTTATAAACCATAGCCATGATAGCATGGCAAATTTAATTTCTTTTTCTGATTGGATTTCATTCCCTGTTGGTTTTGGATTGTTTTAACATTTGGCTTTTAACTCTTAATAAATTAATGAGTGAATGAGAGATTTAAGGCCGAGTTAAAAAAAGTGGTTTCTTGTCTGGCCGTTTTTTTAAAACGAAGAAGGCGGGCACTTTTTTCTTTTCTTTTTTTTCCCAAGATGGCAGATTTTCCAAGTTGGCAGATGGATTTTTTAATTTTCTCGACTATTTTGCTGATACAAATTGTGTCCAAAGGAGCCACAAGCCTTTTCTATATAGCTACAATTTTGTTGGAAGCAAATAAAAAGACAAACTATTGACAACATGTGCAAAAGAAATGCAAATGTGTGAATTAAAAGGAAAGAAAGGAGGCAGCCGGTACAAAAGGAAGCGTGCGGGGCAAATTCCCCAGTACCACAGGGAGAACAGTGGCTATCCTGGTATAATAATACAAATACAATGAACAGAAATATTAATATGATGACAACTCTGCCACCACTGTGTTGTTTCCCCCACCAGGTTCCCGCCACCAAGGAGGTCCTGGGTTCCCTTCCCAACATCTTCAGCGCCCTTTGTCTGAATGCTCGGGGGCTGAATGCCTTCGTCCAGTGCAAACCGTTTGATAAACTCTTCAAGGTACTGCTGTCGCCAACATACCTCCCAGCCATGAAACGACGGCGCAGTAATGACGCCCTTGGTAAGATTTATACATTATTTGGCATTCAGCCCGGTGACCCACAAAGGGCTCTGACTTACATGTATTTCCAATGGGATCCCTTGATTGGAGAAGTGGAAGGCAAACCTGAGGAAAGATAACCAAGGAATGACGTTGCTGGGAAATTACATGGAATGAAAAAGAGACTGAAACCAAATCAATATGTTACCCGTTGGTGGGATTCAAACCTGGGTCATACCGATGGAAAGTGAGAAAAGTATCAGGATAGACTTCTGATGGACTTGTGATCCATCGCTATTATCTCAACCACAACACTGCAACAGAGCTGCCAACTCTCCCTGGTTCTGCAGAAAGTTCCCTGAAAATAAACCAATCTTTTCATGTTCTGATGAACAAATTTGAAAATGTCCCTGATTGTGGAAACTTTTATATGGAATGTTATTCTAAATAGGTCCCTGATTGTTGTACAAAATCTCCCTGATTGCAAGATGCAAATGTTGGCAGTTCTGCTGCAAAAGAACCTTGAATGTATGGTGCTACTGCAGACTTCATAGCCATAATGTGTTTTGTACTTTTCTTCCTCTTTTTGAATACCAGGTGACACAGCATCATCACTAGGTAGTGCAATGGATGAACTCATGCGACACCAGCCGCTACTGAAAGCAGACGCCATGAAAGCCATTATCAAGGTCAGAATCATTCCTCACAGCTTCACAGATCGGAAAATACTTTAAAATATCATTCAAAGTATTTTTTCAATGCATTATAGTTCCCCATACATCCCTTTTTCCCCGGGGTTGTGTGGATAAATATCAATGCAACATCAAATCCAAAGGACAGAACATTTCAAGCATGCTGAATGGTGCACGTATGAAACTAGTTTCCTTTGTGTACATTTTCTTGTTCTTGCTTTTCAAAAACATCACTCAAAACAAAACCTAAGTTTAAAACCAACTAGACTCCAATATCAAATGTAAGTCTGTCTTTTGCTAAGCAAGTAATCTCCGTCCTTAGCACTTTCTGTGGTTAGGAACTCCATGACATAGGCCACTGGTCCCTTATGCCTTTTTTTCATTTTTATACAGTTGTTGGAAGAGATTTGTGCATTGGGTCGGGACCCCAAATACACCTGCAGCCGCACCCCGTCAAAGACCAAGATCCAAGAGCCAGGAGGGAGCGCCCCCACTGGTAACCTGGATGCAGACGCCGGCAACGACACGTCTAGTGAGGATGAAGAAGATGAAGATGAAATTGCAAGCACCATGAGCCAGACCAGTAGTCTCAAGACAGAAACCGAGATGCAACAGTAAGGATGGGGAAGAGTTGTTGGCTCATAGTGAAGGAATAGTAGATATTACTGTATGGCCTACATGTACTAATTGTGTGTAACAGTGTTGAAGCCAGGGGCCTGAAAGGATACCAGTGATAAAATCAAGGTTTACAAAACCCTTCTTGCTCTGGCCTTTAATAAGCATCCTGATTATTTCCCATGCATAGCATGATAGCTACAGCACTAAGGTATTTGTTTATTGTTTGTACTTGTTGGAGAGGTCTCTGACTTAAGATAGTCACATAACAATCATCAAATGACAATTTGGATCTTCGTTTAATATTTTTCATTGTATTTTTGCTTTTCTTTATGTAACAGATCTTTGGGCCCAGAAGTCAAGACACCCATTCCACTACTGGACTACATCCTGAATGTGGTATGTTTGCTTCCAAGTCTATTTTTCTAACTATGAGATCAAACTATATGACAGTCCTATATAAAGCAATACATATGTCCAAGTTTTTACCTATTTTGTCAACCATGTTAATATATTATCCAAAATACCAAAGCGCACATGCTGTTTACATAGCTGCCAACTATTACGAATTTTTCGTAATTATTACGAATTGTTTGTTAAATTACGAAAATATGAATTGCCACTAAAAACTTACGAATTTCCCATTTTCTACCTTACGAAAAAAAAATACTTGTAAATTATTGTTTTTGCCCGAAAACTTCTGGCAAAATGTTACAATTATAGATGGACTGGTGACAAGTCTAATAAGCAATGCGGTCAAGCACCTGATAGACATCAATGCAGTGTGCGCAGTGGAGTACTTGAGGACCAGACTAAAACTATTTTTCAGTGGTGTGTCATTATTTGTGCATGTGCACCTCGTGGATGTGGGGTTGTGTGTACTATGACTACTTTTCGGTGACTGTCGTGAGCACAATTGATCGCTTATTGCCGGGATGAGACCCATCAGTGCGAGATTTTGATCATGGAATTTAATAAGAGTATGGTTGGAAGAATTGGTAATAGAGTTTGAGTTTATCAAAATGTCCAGAAAAGATAAATCAGCATGCGTTTGCAAGGTATGTTGGCGGGATATTTCTATTGCATACGATGGCCCTAAATCATTGTGTTTGATACGAACTCGAAACTCAACATCGATAGCATGCATCTCAAAATAATATGCGCACATGTTATTATTGTTATTATTAATTTGACTTCAACAAACAAATACAGACAGTAAAACAAAATTAATTTTAAAAAAATATAAAATATGTTTTTTTCATAATTTTTTTTTTTATTAATTTAAAAAAAAAGATTATCCTATGCCTACAGTACATTATTAATCACAACAAGAAGGGTATGCACATGTACCTGTACATGTAAACCATGTACCTGTACTCGAAGTTGGTAAAGCTGGTACATACACTGTTAATATACGAGCAGTTGAAAATGACCGTGCAGGTTGATTACTAATTGGGATTTTGAAAAGTTGGCAGCTATGTGTTTATCTAAAGACATCTGAAGACATGTAAAAGGTTTGTTTTTCAGTATTCAAAAGAAACCCATCGAGTGTTGATGGACTTCTTTTCTAACGTGAAGTGGAAACGTAGTCTAGACATTGGTTTTTGTTTTCCAATTTCCTTTTCTGTTTCGAATCTCAGATGTAATTTATTGCCACCTGGTTTCAGCTTTAAAGGGCTATGCAATGTTCTTATTTAATGCAATCCTTGAAAATGCACCTTTGTGTCCCATTTAACCTTATTTTCAATTTTCATTCTATCATTTTCAATGCTATTTTGGTGTCTTTTTGCATTTCATAAGCAAAAGTGTGATGTCATTTCAGGCATATACCTCAATACAGCTACATTTTTTTGTATTTCAGCACCCAAAGTTGTCAGAATGTTGGATATTTTGCTGTTGTAAATCAGCGCTTACCGTAGTTGTTGTGTCAGTACATGGCAGCAAGCCAATGAGCAAACTTTTCTCACAAATGTTTGTGATGAACAAATGTTTTGGTTCACAATTTAAACCAAAACCCCCCCAAAAACCTAAAATGAACAGTGTCTTCCTGGAATGACATCACAGCAACAGTGCCCTCAGTTTTCTGGAAAAGTATTGAATATTGTAAATGTTTAAAGAAATGTGCTTTTCTTTAAAATTAATAGTAAGATAAGTTGTTGCGGTAGCACCATTTGGGAAAATCTCTTTTGTGAGTATGTGTAGTTCTGTCCCTCAGTCTCCTGACGACGGGCAGAGTATACTGTCCGAAACATTGAGTTCCCTCCAGTTCTTTTCAGAACCTTACATACTCCCAAAAGAGATTTTGCCACATGGTGCCACCGCAACAACTTATCTTATTATTACCCTTTCACCATGCAAACCTTCAAATTTCATTAAATTAACCAAAAAGGATTGTCAAGTATTTTTCATACATTTGAGAGGAGTACAAAGTTACACAAAAACTGTATGTCATTGATCCTTTAATGTCATCGCCCCTTTTAATGTCATTGTCCCTCCCATTTACTTTTTCAGATGAAGTTTGTGGAGGCGATTCTCAGCAACAATGCCACTGATGACCACTGTCGGGAGTTTGTCAACCAGAAGGGTCTGGTTCCATTGATGGGTATCCTGGGTCTACCCAACATGCCCATTGATTTCCCCTCCAACCCGGCCTGTCAAGCTGTCGCTGGAGTCTGCAAGTCAGTCCTGGTAAGTTTGGAGAAAATCTCTTTTGAAATTGGTCTATTTTCAAAATTGAAAACCAGCAGGTGAACAATAGCCACACGCCCAGTCTGAGTTGGGCAGGACTTAAGTCCGGCCTAGCTGTCTAGAGACTAGGCTTTATTGATTGGTAGCAGCTGTATTGTTAAAAGGAAGATTTTAAGCCGGAAGGCCCGGGCCTTGCGTGACTTACTTAAATCTCAGTTTTGGATGGATTTGTCACTTATGACCATGCAAGGCGTCCTGAAAAAAAATGGTGCATGTAAACCCCTCCATCTACGCTAATTTAAAGATATAGTCTATCATTTGTAATTTGTGCATTTTGTTCGTTTGAAGCAGCAAAAGTGTTCAAAATCTAATGAAGTATACTGAACAACTAACCTGATAATGTTTCAGCTCAGCTTCAGCTGTATTTTCCGAGAAAAACAGCATTCTAGGATCTCAATTTCAAATCAAAAGTTGCTGAATCATGTTTTGAATTGCAGCTACACGCGATGTCGCGCACTGATCCGACGAATTATTGCAATCGCGTGTGCGTCGTGCCAATGCTTGCGCGCGCTTCGCCGAATATCAAAACGAACTACTAATTTAAATTTCCTACGGTGCGTTTTAAGACGCACCGTTGGAAAGGCCTTCTTTTGTTGATTACTTCATAATGACAGCTTGCGAGAAATAATAATTTCACAGGGAGTTTAGTCCACTTACTATCTTTCAACCAAGTATGTTTTTTAACAATAATTACTCCAGTTACTTTTCTGATGGCTGCAAATGATGGACTATAGCTTTAAACCAAAATTTTCTGCAGATGATTACACATCTTCAAGGTAATAGATTTAGCTTGAGAATACCGTTTCTTTAATTGAGATTGCTTTTGTAAATCCAAAGATATGTTTGAATAACGGCGAAGCCAAGAATCCATTTTGTGCCACTTTCTGTGAAACAGTTAAAATCAGTCCTAGTCTAAAACCAAATCACTTTACTGTTAGTGATTTTAACATTTTTAAGCAGAGTGTGCAATATTTATTTATATTTAATTGAACTCTTTCATTGAAGTTTTAAAGAAGTGAACCTGTCTGTACTATTAAATTGTTTCAACATCAACAAGAACAAAACCCTATATTGTCGTGTGAATGGAATGTTTGTCTTAAACCCATATTGATAATCTCATCAAAAGAGCCATACTGGCATTGTTTGATCTTTGAAGTACTCGCTGCCTAAAAGTGGCACAGAATGTGTTTTTTGGGCTTTGCGGTTATTCAAACATATCTCTGGATCTACAAAAGCAATCTTAATTAAACAAACGGTATTCTCAAGCTAAATCTGTAACCTTGAAGATTGTGTAAGCATTTGCAATAAATTCCAGTTGGAAATTGGCGAAAATAGCGGGGTTTACATGCACCATTATTTTCAGGACACCCTGTACATTTAAGGGTAAGATGATGACACTCTGCTGGTCCACTGTTTGCTATTGTAATTCCACACCAACAAATGTATGCATTTTGAAGTGCTGACCTAGCACTATACTCTGGATGTCATGGATTTGAATCTCTTTTCAGTCAATTTTCAAATTGAGATCTTACTTGATCAATCTCATCTGCGGTCCTTAACCAGTCCTGAAGCAAGGCCTTCAGTTCTGCTCTAGCACTGTAGTTTGAATGTCACAGGTTCAAATACTTATTCCGTTAATCTTCTACTTAAAATCTTCATTGGTCATACTCTCTCTGCAGTCCTTAGCCCATGAGACATCAGTCCTGAAGCAAGGCCTCCTGTATCTCAACGATGTGCTTCAGTCCTTGGAGCCCCTCCACCACCCCCTTGGAGCCCCGGGGGGCTCTGTGCTCCTGAGAGAGCTGGTTAATGCTCCCAACATCTCTGAAGCTCCCCAATCTGCTCAGGCTACTCCCTTACTACACGCCATGGCTTCCGCCCATGCCTATGTTACCATGTTTGTCCATGTGTGCCGGGTTGGTCAGGTGAGTTGAATATTCTGCATCTTGACATAAGGATTTGTTAGGGTTTTTATAATATGGATGATTAATATAAATGTCACTTTGTTGAAATGGTAGCCTACTAGTTTCATTATTGTTTGGGGTATATTTTGCTCAATTTGGCAGCTAGAAAATATAAAGTCAAGTGAATGTAATTCAAATTATTGTAATTACCATATTTTTTTTGTTTTAATGTCTACAGAGTGATGTCCGTACCATATCTGTTAATCAGTGGGGTTCAGACCTGGGCCAGTCCGTCTTGCGAGGCTTAAGCAAGCTCTACACCTCCTTGGTCTGGGAGAGCATTGTCCTCTTGGCCCTATTCACCCCTGGAGCTCTCCCTGAGGGCTGTGACCTGGGCAGGGCTGAGAAGGAGAAACTCCTCCCCAAAGAGATACAGGTGCTCGTGGATGATGCTTCCAAGTCGGGAAGTAAATCAGAGGACCCTGATAGCGCCAGCTCGGGACTGACTACAGAAGGGAGTTTAAGGACTGGTGACTTGGATCTAGGTGCTGGGAGCTCCTTGATGGATGTTGGAGATGCGTTGTCCCCGATGGAAGTGGAAGACTCCAAGAGCGACAGCAAGGAAGGAGGCAAATCCAAGCCTAAGATGAGTCCACAGATGCTGAGGCAGCTGCGGCAGGCCATGCCTGTGCTTTACGCTCCCTCCCGCCTTGGCAAAGCACTCTCAGAACTGTTTGGGTTACTGGTCAAGTTGTGCGTGGGGTCAGCAGGACGGCAGAGGAGTCGCCAACAGCTTCAGCCCAATGTGACCTCACCGTCGGAAGCAGCAAGGAATACTGCCAAGGCGCTTACTGACTTGCTGGCTAGCAGCCTGTCCTGGACTCCCCCTCCTGCCTGCCCACTGCCAAAATTCAGGTATGTTTCAAAACCAGGGACCAAAGGAGCTGCTAAATGGAGCTGCTAACTTTGCTAAGCACTGAAAATATTTACCAATCGAAACAGGCTACCTGCTGATTAGTGATTAGATCATGTATATAGATAGCATTCCTTGCGAATCAGCACCACGAAATTGGCCCCGATGTGTGAAGTCAATCACAAGTCATCACGTCTTAACCCTTTGGTGTACACACTATTTGAATTAGATGCACACGTATTGTAATTTTCTTGTCTAGCGACCACCCTGTGCACCAAAGAGTTTAAGTCAAGTCACAAGCCGTTCTAATGAACTGTGAGAACAAGGATATTGGTTTCTGATGGGAATGTGCTGTCGCTCCTTGCAGGCTGACTTTTTACATCTGTGCTGTAAGCTTTGCCTCCTCCATGCTGTTTGATGAGAAGAAGAACCCCTACCATCTCATGCTGCAGAAGTTCATGACGTCTGGAGCCCACGCTGCTGTCTTTGAGTAAGTGTCAATTCATTATGGAAGTGATAACATAAGATCTGCCCAACCCGGTCGTTGGCACAGCAATGGCATTACGTCAGTGCAAACATGGCCACCACTCACTATGGACTTGTGTGTTTTTTGAACATTTTTGTATTGTTTCTTTGGAAATTGGGAAAAACAAAAATTAGAAGTTTGACATTCATTTGTATGGTTACAATCTGCAACAAAACAATTGACCATCGTGAGGTAGCATTTATTGATTGATTTATTTCGCTTTGAATACATATGCAGTACCAATGGCTGGATCGATTGCTAAGTGTGTGGCATGATCCATCGGTACGATTACGTAACACCTCTCGCTCACTATCATGTAACCCTTCGATAGTGAACGAATGTTCAGATAGGTTGACTTCAGGGGCCTTTGAGTGATTGTATTACAACTAAATAGTAAGCCAAAATTGTAACAGTATTCTAACAATGCATTGTGATGATTTTCATTTGTTTTAGTGCATTTAACTGGGCGCTATCCATGGGTGGAAAAGTCCCCACGTCAGAGGGGTTAGAGCATGCCGAACTCCCTGGTAAGATTTCTTACAAAATCTTTGGACTTATCCAACACGACTGAATTTTAAAACGAGAAATTTAAAAAGAGCACCTTTGTATAATTTGTGTTTCAGCCTTAAACTTGAAAAGTAGGCAGCTAGACATAATGGTACTGCCCACAGGAAGTGGAAGTTTAATAGAGGATGCTAAAGCTGATCAGCTCAGACATCAGTGACTCCTAACACACTTCAGTTTGAATTTTAAAGGTTATGTATCTCTCCAAATTTCCTGTCCAATTTGAAATGTTAACTCACTACTCTTTGATTTTGTTTCCTGTTGTAAACCATAGAGGGTACAGGTGAATTTTTGGATGTTTGGCTGGTACTCGTTGAGAAGCTGGTAAACCCAGAAGCAGTCCTTGATTCGCCCCATTCTCTACCAGCCAGGTCATCAGGCAATGGGGTCTATGCTCCATTCAGCCCAGCTCAGTTTCTTATCAGCACACACAAGGTTAGCCTTGATGATAAGTCATAGTCATGCCCCTTCCACTAAAATCCGCTTCAGGTTTACTTTGGGAACTTCTCGGAATTTCACAGAATCTGAAAGCCGTACAGAGACCACAGAGTCTGAAAGCCGTACAGAGACAGGAATGTTGATTTTAATAAACTACTTGCTTCAGAAGTAAAAAAGTATTTTGCTCTGTGTTGTGACTATCAAATTGACAGTCCTAAGCAGGAATAAAAGGAAAACTTTACCATAACTGATGGTTAGTCTAACAGAATTTTGTTACGTATCTTTGCTCTTGTACCTCTGTGAAGCTGGTACTTGTAGGCAATATGTCCTTCTATGGTTCTTGAAAGTAGGCCACCTGTTGTAATTTACGCACCTGCATGGAGTTCATACCACTTAGTAAATTTTAACAGTTTATGTTGGATCCTTTGTGTATTTTTTTGTATGATTGCAGGCGGCTTTTAAGGCCATTCTTGGCCTGTGGGAGTGCAAGCCCCTGAAGGTCTATGGCAGCCGCATGTCTGAATCCCTTCTGGCCATCTTATGTCACATCCTGCGTGGAGAGGCAGTCATTCGAGAACGGCTGGAGAAAGAGAAAGCTGATGAAGCGGCTGCAGCGGCCAGTGAGGCTGCCAGTGGCTCATCCTCCAGTGCTTCTGTACCGGCTGGTGGTCCATCAGCATCCTCCTCAGGCCTTGGAAGCTCCAGGCTGCTAGGAGAGTCTGGTCTCTTTGATGCTTCTGGGTTGCTTGGCAGAAGTCGACCTCGAGCTGAGCCTAACGCAGAACACGTACAGCAGGTACAAAAATAATAAATTATATGCTTACCAAGTATCCGTGCTTCTCAAAAAATTGCTTCTCAAAATTGGCACCAGATTTACTACAAGCAAATTGCACCATGTTATTCCAAATTCCAAAGAAACTTTTGTAACAAAGTCCAATTTAGTTCTAAGAAGTTACTTTTATATTTTGTTTTGTGGTCATTTTCTTTGTAATGATTGCAGCTTATTGACATGGGCTTTTCCCGTAACCATGCAAGGGAAGCATTGCAGCACACAACATCTCTGGAGCAGGCAGCAGAATGGGCCCTCACCCACCCACCATCCATATCAGCTGTGAGTGTTACTGATCTATAACCATAACCCATTCCAACTCGGTCTGATACAAAGTATAACAACCCTCAGGGTCAACAAGTTTATTTATTTTCGAGTAAATTAGGCAAAATGAAAAATACAGGTCGATTTCTTTTTTGGAGATATACTTGAAATCAATTTTGTTAGACACTGCAGTGTTTTGTCCGACGAGGCCCCCAATATTTATGAAGCAGTGCACTTGCTGGCGCCCTGTATGGTGTTTACATCCGACATCCAACAGGTCTAACGACTTGACTTATATGAATTTGGACAGTTATTCATGTATGCACCCAGCGAAATGCATATGCATTTTGTTTCCATAGAGAGAGCCAATGATAACCTGGCTGTATAGCTGGGAAACGTCCATTATTAGAGTGGGGATACAGCAGCATGCTTGATCAGTGCACACTTCTTCTTTTTTCTCTCTCTCTTTTTGGAATGATTTTTATCCAAATATTACACTCAGTGGTAAAATAGAAATATGTGATGCGATCAAGCTAAATGAGTCGTTTGTCGACCCCGGTCGACAATCTCAGCATTACTGCTGTGAAAACCGCATGCTGATACCATCTTTAGTTCAAAAATTATAGAAGTCGGATCACCAAGAAATTATCTCCAAATGAAAATTCCTGACAAAGGACTCATGTAGCTTGATCCCATCACATATAGTGTCCAAATCTTGGTTTTCAAATGAGAATATAATGAAGCATGGATCCATACGACCAAGGAATTACATGTAGAGCTTTCGACCCTTTGAGCAATCAATTCGATTCAGGCTATGTTGCATGGTGAACTAGAAGCATTCACCACACGCGTCAGTAAAATATGTCACCCGTGGTACTGGGATTGGCGCCTGCTCCGAGCGAGACGGGTAAATAATATAAATATTCATATCTTCCTGATTCCTAGCCAATCAGAGTGCTCCGTCCAATTTTGGTAGCAAGCTCCATACACTTGTGCTCAAGGGCTTGCAGATGTTTCAAGTCGGTAATTGGAATCGACGCACACACATATTGGGGCTGAGGTTGCACTGAACGTTCCCGCATGTTATTATACCGCACACTACATGTAACCCCTGGACGGTACTGTATGCGTGTCAATGCTAGTGCAGGTGGTATGGTATGATACACGGTGGCATCGGGCGGATAAACCTGGGCAAATACCAGCTTTATTTCAAGACTATTTTTGAGATTGCTTGTTAACATTCACCAATGAATTACCTCACGGATCCTACACACAAGGATAAACGACTGTTCTGAGCTCTAGTACAAAATGCACTGAGCGGACTTGTCTTAATTGGTTAGACGCGTGATAACGGGCATTAATACCTGCTGGCTTCTAATCGCAAATTTTCCAAGTGTGCCATTGTGTCGGTTTTTTTGCATGACATCTAAAACGGAAATATTCATAAAACTGTAAGCAAATCTACTCCGTATGTAAGATATAATTCAAATTAGGTTTTGCCCTTCACCGACCTTTTTTTTTTTTTTTTAAAAGGTCGGTGAAGGGCAAAACCTAATTTGATTTATATCACCCCGGCCCAAAAATTCCATCTTTAATAAGATATAATTGTTTCAAAATTGTTACAAAATAAATACTTCAGGATATAGTAGATAGTATTGTACAGTTTTTGTCGTCATAGATGAAGTATTTCAAATTTCGAGGAGAACACCGTTACCCAAATTTGGTTTTTAATTAGGCTTTCATTAAAAAGTTTTAAGAGATGTGGTCCCGAACCGATGAAACAAAAGCGACATTTCATAGTTCATTTTAAAGCTAAAGATATTGTGCTCGGCGTTAACATGGTTATGTAGTTATCACTTATCGGGAATTCAATAATAAAGACCAAAAACGACTCATGAATATTCAAAAATATAATTAGCTGGCTTGACAGACCGGGCGCAGATTGCTGCAAATCTGAAGGCCGCCGCACGCAGGGGCCTTTTGATAAGTATTCGTAGTATTTTTACCACCTGTACGGGCCGTTATAATGCGTTTAACCAGGAGTTTGCCAAGTTGTTAATCCTTGTGTGTAGGATCCGTGATTCCTTAGGCCCCATAGATTAATTCCGATTAGCGTGCATCCGCGTGCGCATGCGGGCAAAGGCGATGTGGAACCCACTGGCCCGCATCGGCACACATCGGCACACATCGGCACGGACTTGCACGCAGTGGCACGCAAACGGACTCATTGCCAGGTGGTATACCTATTACAAAAAAAAAAAACTCGCAGAAATGCACAATAGACATCGTCTTGGACTGTAGACTTTGTGCCTCCGTTAATCCCCTTATCTGCTGGCTTTTTAGTTGGTTGTAAAAACTTGGCAGGGTCAAGGATGACTCATCTCTGGTAATAATTACCATTTGAAAATGACTCGTTCAAACCAACAACATGTAGGCCTACGACAGGAAATGTTTATGATAATAGTCAATCAAATGGGCAACAGGAATCCATGCCGTCACTGACTTCATTTCTTTTTAATGAATGAATGATTAATATTTATATAAGTCCAACAAGGATTGCAATATTCCAAATTCGGTGACAGCTTATCAGGGATGCGCATGTTTCAACGATTGGTCATTTGAAACACGGAGTTGAACGATGACGGCCACATCTCCAAACATACGGAATTTGACCAGTGGTATTATATTACAAGTCAGGTTGGCGTAGCGGTACTTTCCTCGCCTTCCACCGCCGTGACCCGGGTTCGAATCCCGCCTGGGCCAATATGTGGATTAGGTTTTCAGTCCCTGCCTGATTCCGTGGGTTTTCCCCAGAATATTCTTCTGGGCTTTTCCTCCCACCTCTAAAACTGTAAGTTCTTCTCATTGTCTTCTCTCCACAGGTTTCTTCAGGCTTGCGAGCTACAGTGCGTATGGCGCTTTTGAGGAATCCTTGGTTTCATTACCAGAAATGATTAATAATAATAATAATAATAATAACAACCGATCCCGTTAGCTTGGTGGTTGAGTGGTATGACATCTGCACTAGAAAGCAGGAGGTCTTGGGTTGGAGTCCCACCTGAGTGATTTTTTTCCAACTTTCACTCCCGAGGTAACACACTGAGTTTACAGTGTTTATACGTCAGCGAAGGGCAAAACCTAATTTGGTATTATATTTATATATATTTGCAAAGATTTGTATCGAGTGATGCCGGCGAAGCACAGGCTGTTTCGAAGAACTAAATAAGTTGAATAATGAAACTGCATTTGAGCATGTGCATTCTCTCTCTTTCAATTGGTGTTAATAGTCCGTAAATATGTTGTCCCACTAAAGTTAATCGTAGCAGGGCTGGTCAAGACTAGCCTTTAGTCAAGTCCCATGCGCTTACCCGGACACGTGACGCACCCCGGATGCTGACACGTAAAAAGACTAGCACGAGCGGCGAAGCCGCGAGGGCCTTTACGATCTCGTGGAGAACGCTTATGTTTTTCTTTACATTTGTCTACCGATTTGGTAGACATGCATAATGCATTACCCGTTGTGAATTGACCAATGAAAAAGCAGAATTACTAACGTAAATCAGCTGTCGTCTGGCGCCAGACAACACTCGCGCAATGGCGTGCGTGCTGTTGCTGTTAACCGCAAACCACCGTTAGATGGTTGGTTTATATTGCTTGATTTATATTACTAAATTAATAAATGAATAAGTGATTAGTTCCACGAGATAGTAAAGGCCCTCGTATTAGCCGCACTGGCGTATAAGGCGCACCGGCCGCAGCGGTTTCAATTTTGTAAGGCCTCCAAATTCTGAAGTCAAAAAGCTCTGATCAAGTTCCAGTTACTCTACGAAAGCTATAAAAAGGGCCACAAAAGTTATATCAAAACAAGTACGGTCGATAATCTTAAAAAAAGATTGCAAGTGACGATGAGAAAAAACACCTGGAATTGCTGCCGGCTGGCCTGGCTGGTCCCCGGCCTTAAAAGTTAGCGCTTGGCCCGGCAGCCTGTGCCGACGAATGACAACATTTTCCCACAGCACTTTAGAAGGTATGCAACACACCATGTGTCATCTGACTGGAGCGCTACAAATCTTGCTTTGTGGCAATAGTTGCCAATGGGTTTTGTCCTAAGAATAAACAGGTCCTTTTTTACAACAAAACTTATCAAATTGTTGTGATTACTAACGAGTAGTAACAAAAAAAATCAAAATTTTCGATCGTTGACTTTCTTAAAAAAACAGTCAACACGATACAGACATTTTTATTGACGCATCCATTAATTTCGTAAGGGGTGATTTAGCCCCTGTTTTGAATTTTACATTGTTTCTTGAATACATTTCCAGAAAAAAATATATTGTGACGTTGAACAACTGATTGCCGAATAAAGAAATGTTTGTGTTTCGGACTCCATAAAGAGTATTAGTTGTCTTTTTTTTTAAACAGCGGAAATATTGGTAAATATTGTTCCCAAGAAAGTACATCCCTTTATTACCACAAATGGTGTGGTCCACAAGTGTGTGTGGTGCATGAGGTAGACCCGTGCGGCACGGGGTTGCCCGCATGCGCATGCATGCACGCACGGGGGCGCACGCAAATTGGAATTAATCCATGGCGCCTTATGTGACACAATCCACCCAAATGCAACACCTGGTTTTACAGCATTCCGATGAATTCAGGTATGCATGATCCCGGCCACTAGAACATTACAATGGGCTTGTGATAAGTTTCCACAAATTGATTCGCTGTGTAGTCATAGCGTTGTATGGCCTCTGTAACCCTAGGGAGTTACGGTCATAATTACATGTTGTACCTTTCTCTTGATTCCAACAATGTAACAGAAAATTGACTCATTAGTTTCTGTGAAAGTCTAGATGGGACTCAATCTGTGCTTTTTTCCAGGGTTTTGGTACAGGGTTGTCTGAGGAAGAAGAGATGATGCGGGCTATTGCCATGTCCCTGGGAGAGTCAATCCAAATGCCTTCAGACCAAGAGGTAAGCCAATGAATTTCTTTAAGGCCTCTGAACTTCATGCATTAAGTACCAGTATTGTCAAGGTACTTGTGTCGGGTCACAGCTCATCATTAGTCTTTTATAAGTCTATCATAAGTCATCCAGTCCTTAGTCAACCCTCAAGCTAATCATATGAATTGTAACCAAGGCATTCTTTTGCTAATTTGATATTGGATTTTGACAAAAAGTGTTTCTTTTTTATTGTTCATCCCTTGTTACCTGTAAGTTACTTGTGAATTGACTTGTAGTTTACTTGTGACTGGACTTGTGATTTGTCTCAGTTTATACACCTGTTGCACCTTGTGGGGTTGAGCAGACTAATGGACAATGTATTATATGTTTTAATTTGTCTATTGTGTAGGAGGAAGACAGAAAGAAGAAAGAGGATGAGGAGAAAGCCAAGAAAGAGCAAGAAGTAGCCAAGGAGAAGGAGCGAGCAGCTAGTGATCGCATCCCAGAGGAACCTCCCTTAGAGAAACATCTCTTAAATGACTTTGTCAATAACATGCTTCCTGGTTGCTTCAAGTTATTAGATGAGCTCCCAGATACTGTCTACAGGTGAGAGATTTTTCGGAATGCAGTAGATCAAAGAATCTATTTCTCAATACGTTCTCATCAGCGGACTCTGCAACTCCTTGATGTTTCAAGTGTTTTTGATTTTTTTAAAAATATATAAAGACCGTTGATGGAACATAGATTCTTGGTGCTTGAATCTTAAACTGTGCAAACATTCGTCTCTTGTTTGCCTGTGATTGCATCTACACTGGTATAATTATGGTAAATCTTTTCAATTCCGGACTTTTCTCAATTTAAACTTTTTTTTTGCAGGATATGTGATTTACTGGTGGTTGCTAACAACCGCAACGGCGAGCCATGGAGAAAATGCATGCTAAGCTCCCTGGTTAGAGAGGTAAAAATGGTTTTATCTTCAATTTATAAATAGCTAGGAGAGTTTACCCATTCCTATTGGTGGAGACCCCGTTAGCCGGCCGGTCTTAAACGGATGATAATGACCAGATGGCTGGTCTTAAACACTCTTCCAGTGTCACATGAAATGATTCCTAGCGGTGCCTTTTACCGTTTTATTGGTTGAACGTTCACAATCCACACGTGGGCATGTGCAATACTACCAGTGAGTCAGTTTTTCAAAGTCCTAAATTCACAGTACATCAGCACAGCTGTGTTCTTCGCCTTCGGCTCGGGTACTTATCAGCATTCAGACTCCAACCGGTCTTAAACATAGTGTTTCAAACGCGCCAAGCAAACATTTATTCCTTTCATATTTATTGTAATAATTATTGCAATCATAGAGAAGGAAGAGTATTTTTACATTTGTAAGACAGTGTTATGGAACATAAAATCAAAGGCATATATTGTATTAGAAATGAACATGTCAACAAAATTGCCTTGCCAATGAAAGCGGTATAAACCAGCCATATGGTTGTGAAGGCAAAGCGTCAGTCGTTGTCAAGGAAAGCTAATCCGATTATGTACTAAGACGCTGTAACAGAGCATTGAAATTCGTGAACCCCCCAAAAATGGCCTTTTGAAGGTTGTGTTTCTCAGAAAATATGCTCGGTATAATTGAAATGTTACATTCTCACTGAAGAAGAAATTCTAAACTGCGTGTAAGTGAAAAAATCGCCGTCATCGATGTCGAAATGTCAATACTGGTTCCTGTCAAAGCTGACCTTCAAGTCTGAAAGAAATCGTTCGAAAACTTCCCAAAATGTATATACATGTATTTATCCCAATTTCTAGGAATGTACTCAAGTTGTTATTTCAGGAGTAGTTGAACACTTATATCATCTAAGTTTATTCCGAATTTCAGCTTAATCTGTTGTTGCGGATGTTAGTGTTTCACGTGGAACCATCTCCAAGAAAAATTTCGAAGACGATAATTTTCTGACCCAACCCATGTGCATTGTTCAGCAAAGCGCCAAAGGTGCTACGGCTGACCTATTTCGACCCGGCACACAATGATGAAGGGTGTATTACATGTAGCATATTTATTAGCGTCACTCGGCGTGACATGGCGTGGGTCTCGGTATCGACCAATGAAAGCCGGCAAAAAGGCTGATACTTGTTAATTAACAACTCGTGAAGGAGGCTTTTATGCAATTGTTTACTGCACACCATAATGGATAGGAACCTCATTAATATTCGTGAGGCTTGAAAAGATTGATAGATATTGCAGACGCCAGTGTTACAATTTTCAAAAATGCACGTAGCCAGGCCTATTTTTCCAATTTCAACAAAAAGTAATGAACATATCACAACGATTTTTAGCACATGCTTGGATCATTTTAGGGAAAATAAAGCCTGAAAGTTGCATGAAGATACGGTCTTCCAAACGGGAGAAATTAATTTTCAAATATTTCACCCGCCAACGTGAACATGTCTGTGTACCTGTAGTTTCATTCAAAATAAAGTGTTACGTAACCTTTAGAAATCGCCCTTTGCAACCATTTGGCTGAAATAATCTGCATTATGTGTGAAAGGTCAAAGGATTACCCAAAATTTGCGAAAGTTTTCGCGTCATTTGTATCTTCCACTTTTTTTTTAATTGCAGATTTGGTTACCAGTGCCATCTGGACTTATGTACAATTTTCTGCTTCGGTTTCATCTGAATTGAATGTTGTCTAATCTTTCTATGCATTGGCATAAGAAGTTGGAAAATGTTAGCACGTGGAGCTTTGGCCTCTATGATTTACCATACCCATTGATTGTCCAATCAGATTGCAGAGAACAGTAAGTTACTCCTGGAAACTGCATGCCCAGCCCACCAGCAACCCTTTGACATGGATTCACCATCTATAGAGGGCGCTTCAACAGGATCAGCAGCTGAACAAGCCAATAAACTGGCCACCAGTCCACAAGCGGCCAAACTAGCTCCGAGGCTGCACCTGCTATGCCTTCTCTTTGAGGTACGATTTATTTCCTTTTACTTTGGGGTCAGATCAACCTTAATGTAACCTTTTGTGTTTAGAGGCAATGTGTTCCATACGTCAGTCTGGCTTGCAATTTAGGAGCTTACCCACTTGTTAAGTTTTATTTTTGTTTCAGTGGCCTAGGGAAATATTTGATCAGGTCATGGGCATTGTAAAGATTAAACCATAAACAAGGATTTCCAGAAGCTGGTTAAATCTGCAAGTGAACAAGATAAAAGTGTCTGGGTGAATTCAACACTTAAGTTTGCTACACAAGATCAGCATGATATGTTAATATTTTCCTCATGGAATGCATGGGAGGATGTGAACCCCAACCAGCAAAGACTCCCAATTGGAGTGATTTAGAGGATGCTCATTTGCTTATCAGTGGAGGAGCTTGATATTCAATTGAGTGTATGACTGTTCATCCCTGTAACTAGTAATATCCATGTAGTACACAGTACATTTTAACGTCTCAGTCATCTTACCCTCAATATTAACAATAAAACCATTCCGGCCATCATCTTCAATTCGTAACTTGGGTGTTATCTTTGACAGCACAATGTCCATGCATGAACATGTCACTTCAGTCTGCAGATCGGCGAATTATCATCTACGTAACATCACCAGAATGAGAAAGTACATCGATGTCGATTCTTGTCATGCAGCTGCCCATGCCCTCGTGCTATCAAGAATCGACTACTGCAACTCACTACTCAACGGACTCAAGCAATCCGATCTGGCCCGCTTGCAGAAAATTCAAAATAGAGCAGCCCGGGTCATCTTCTCCCTTCCAAGACACACTCACACATCCCCACTTCTTCAGCAGCTTCATTGGCTCCATCATATACAGGACAGCCTTAATAATGTACAAAGTGACCACTAACTCATCTCCAGAATACATTTCAAGCTCACTGGATCTCACAGCACCGGCACGAAGAAACTTACGCTCCCAGGGGAACCTACGTATTCCTCGCACTGCAAGGAAAGCAGGAGATAAGGCCCTCACTGTGGCGGGTCCAAGAATCTGGAACTCCATCCCACAATCAGTTCGATGCTCCACCTCAATACATATGTTTAAATCCTCACTTAAGACCTACCTGTTCACTTGATTCATGTTAATGTTCTTTTTTGGTTTTTCCTACTATCAGAGGTGTCCTTGGTTGCGCTTTGTAACCTTTGGAAAAGACGCATTATAAATGTTATTATTATTATTATTACATTTCTCAATGTGAATATTGAAGTCAATGAAGTGTTTTACAGGTTGTAGTAGAGCAAGTGGTAAGGATACCCTCTCAATGGACCATAACAAACTCTGTATTTTTATGGGTGTGGTTACAGGAAATGAAGGGCGTGTCAGCTAGAGCTGTTGATGAGTCTGGTGTACTCCAAGTCCTTATTCTGCTTCTTGAAGAATCTCAGAAATGCATGAGCAGCTTAAAGGACCGCACAACACCAAAGTGAGTTGGACTTTTGCTTTCAAAAGGACCGTAATCATCATTTTGTAGTGCTGGGGCAAATAAATAAATGCCTTTTGGAAATGTTGTCACTGCAAGAAATTTCCAAATGGATTTGTTTCCATTAAAGGGAGACCTATCCTTTTGGCTTCATGTTTGTGTTAAGTGATCCTTTGTAATTTGTTATTCACAGGTGGTTAGGTCCTCTGTTGTTACTGATTGACCAGTTTGAGAAGGCAGCTGTAACTTCTCGAAGGAAACTGGCTCAAAAGTAAGGTTTTTGCTGATGTCGGTAACATTTTAATGTTATTGTTATGCATCATTCTTGACTTTGACATTTGGTGGGGGCAGTGTCATGTATTATGACTGCTGTGAGTGCACAAACTCTGTAGCTGAAGCACTGTTGTTGTACCAAACTTGTTTGGTCACAAGTACACCTCAATTCTGGTCACAAGTAATGCCTTTGTAATAGTTCATAGCTTTGTAATAATTCACAGTAATAACTTGTGACTTGATTGGGGACTACATAACTTGCGACTGATGTTTGATGGACTTGTAATCACTTGTGATCCATCACAAGTTGTAGTCATTCCGATCAGTCTGTATTTGTTTAAAACTTACTTGAGTCAATTTATATCCCAACAAGGGTGCTACCCATATCTGGAAGTGGTTTGATGACTCGACGGGCCGCTGGTGTACCTACAGCAGTGGCAACAACAAGACGATAGATGATGCTTACTGGGCTGGGAAACCCAGCGTCCGCTTCACTGCAGCAAGAAGGAGATACATGGTACACTTTAGTACTATGGTGCAGGTATGTTGACTCTAACCATCCTAGATCCTTCAAAATCTGCCAAAAGGGTTTTGAAGGATTTTCTAGGATTCCTGAATCAAATAACAATTGCCAAACATCTTTTATATTTTGATTGCAATATGTTCACATGAAGTATAACAAAGTAATTCATTCAAAATTCCACTTTAAAATCATCACCCTCAAAATTTAAATATAAAATTGTCACCCTTCTTCTTTATAATTTCCATATGTGTTAAAAAACTGAGAACTCGGCTTCTCCACTCATATTCGTATAATTAGTTGTAATTTATGAACTTAGTTTTGCTCTTGTCTCACACCAGTTTGTGTTTTCTAGGTTGTGTCTAGTGTGTCCAATTGTCCTTTGTCATGTATTATCACTGTTTTTCGGTCATGTACACTTGTTTGTCAATAAGTTAGGGTACAAAAGCAACTCGCTTCACCTTATACCTAAATGTTGTCGTAAATTTGTTTATCCAATTTTTAAGATCTATTTATATTATACACTTCTAATTACATGTACATATTTGTCTATTATAATGTATGTTTGCATAACACTCTATGAGAAATGGCTACATTGAAATAAATGTTTCTAAAAGCAAAAACAAAATTAGTGATGGTCTAAAGATGTGTTTTATTATCTATGGGAAATTCCCCCTTCCCCTGGCATCTCTCTGTAGTTGAATGAGGAGACATTGAATCGACGGCCTGTCATGCAGACATTGCCTAGCAAGGAACAGACCAAGGAGGGAGATAAGGACAGCAAAGAGGACAAAAGAAGAGACTCGGCTAAGAAACTCAAGACCAGCCGACCAACAGAAGGTAGGTTATGAAGATGGGGTTTCCATTTTGAGCCAGGCATCGTTTCTGGCATGTCCACTGCTACGCCTAAGTATCCCTGACTTCTGGTTCACCCCCACCTATTATAAGAAAACCAATAACGTGCCATTTGTCAGTATTAGTTTTCAAATAATCAGTGGTTAAAACTCTTGTTTTTGCAGGAATAAGCTCTGCATCCGTCAGCTCAGAAGAAAAACCAGCTGCTGCTAAGGAGCCAGAAGTTGTGGCTATCCAGGGCTTGGATGTAGACAAAATCATCACCATCATCAGGTGAGGTTTGGGGAGAAATCATTGGAGGTTGTCCAAACTTTTTGTCTCCATAGCTACAGCTTGAGGCCCTCTTCTTAATGAGACCCCTTGGGCACATTGTAGCTCCATTTCCAGCTGCATAAACAACCTAATGCTAATGTTGGATGTTTCAAAATGATTCTGGTGCCATAGATAAATCCCCAGGTGACGATGATGCCGAGATTTAAACAAGGGGGGGGGGGTGGGGTGCTTTTAGTTCTGTCCAGGGAGTTAGTTTTGCACAGTGTTATTCCCATGTGACATCTCGAAGTTTGTGTGTGACATTTTGACTCTTCTTTTCTCGCCAGATCTTGTGTTGGCTTGATCAGCCTGCCTGTGGAACCAGACACCTTACATGCCGTGATGCGCGTCTGTCTTCGCTTCACCCGCAGTCACCAGATAGCGTTGTTGTTTGCTGAAATGGGCGGGCCCCGCCTCCTACTGTCACTCAAGACGTCGTCGTCATTCAACGGTTTCTCCTACCTGGCCACCATACTCATCCGTCATGTGTTTGAGGAGACGGCAGTGCTCCGCCATGCTATGGATAAGGTATGGGAAAGATAGTTGTGAAAAATCAATTGCAAGAAAAGGTACACAAAAATGTTATTGCTGGGATTTTTAATTTTTTTTAAAGTGGATATGTGGTGGTGTTGTTCACTGCAGACAATGCATATTTTAGTGGAAAGTCTTAAAGTACTGAAAGCCTAATCTACCTGAATCTGCCTTACTAACACACTTGTTCTTAACTTGAATAGTTAAATGTTAGTCCTTTATGGAAATTGTTACTTTACTTTACTTTATTTCTTCTATTTCTTCTCAAGGCATCGAAAAAAAGCAGTTTGTACTTAAAAATTATTAGGATTCATTATGAAGATAAAGATAAGAATAACATCAGAATACTGCTGCCAAGAGATGCAGGGGACCCAAAGCACAGCTTGGCGAGTGCGAGTCCCCTGAACATAAATAACAAAGAAGATACAGGAAGACAAGAACGATTATGAACAAGTACAGTCGAAAGCTAAACAAAAAACGCCAAAAAAAAATAGCAGAAAAAAAGACATAACATAATAATTAATTAAATTAAAGGTAAACTTTAAGGGAAAATTGGATGATGTAAGAAATACATGTCGGCTTATAGGGTTCCAAAACCAACAAACAACTAGATTTATGTTTGTGGACAAACACAGAGCTGTTTCGGTAACTTTTTTTGTGACATATGTGACATGTAAAGTTTCCAGCATAAGTTCCATCCAGGAAGGATGTGTAGTTCTGTTGATAATAAATGGTGGCATATAAATATGTGATTACATTCTCATAGGGCTTTGAATTATGACGTCACATGTCACGTGATGACGTCATGATGACTTCAAATCAATTTTCATCTATAATCATCTATAACAACCTGCCGATAGAGGGCGCTCTATTATTTTATGACGTCAGCGTTAATTTTTTGTATCGTTGAAAGCAAGTTCACATCATTCGCCAATTTTAAAGTACAATGCACTTCCGGTTTCAACCGGAAGGAGGGGTCACGTGATTTTGCACGTTAAATAAAAATTAAAGACCCTGGATTATTCTATCAATGCCCGCAAACATCAAGTTTAGGTACACGTATCTCACGGTTGATTTTATATTGATTTACAAAGATTAAATCTATTACTCTTTAACGTGACGTCACATGACCCATGATGACGTCACTTCAACTTTCATCTATATCACATCCCGGTATAGGTACATACCAACTTTCAACCCAATTGGACCTGTAGTTCTCAAGATATAGGCCTTCAAAATATGCGCTTTTGATACGATGTCACGTGATGTTGCATCGTGACGTCAATTAAATTTTCATCTTTAACACATCCCGGTTTAGGTACATACAAAGTTTTAACCCAATCACACCTGTAGTTCTGTAGATATTGGCCTTTAAAATATGCACATTTAATATGACGTCACATGTCACGTGATGACGTCATCGTGACGTGACTTAAATTTTCATCTATAACACATCCCGGTTTAGGTACATACCAAGTTTCAACCCAATCAGACCTGTAGTTATGGAGATATAGGCCTTCAAAATATGCACGTATATTGTGACGTCACGGGTCACGTGGTGACGTCATGATGACGTCAATGTTCGGCGCACATCTTCAGGTGCTGGTCTAAGTGTGTGCCGAGTATAAAGTCAATCGGATTGATTTTAGTGCCCAAAGTGCCTTCCACGATGAAAATGCTACAAATGCTATGGGGAATGGCTGAAAAAAAAAGAAGAAAAAAAAAACTTTTACGAAAACAAAGGCTGTTTTGGCCGGTTGCCGAAACAGCCAATAAACATAAGCACAAGGAACATGTCAAGAGAATCATAACAGGAGATGTAAAGTAAGAAATCCATTTAGGCTTATAGGGTTCCGAAACCAACAAACAATAAACATTAGCACAAGGAACATGTCAAGAGAATCATAACAGCAAATGTAAAGTAATGGAACATCATGAAGAAGAAAAAGTGCTTAAGCTGACTTATAAAAAGGGTGTAAAAGAGATAATGTTTCAAACAGTCAAAGTTATAATATTAATTAAAAATAACATTATATTACATAAAACACTAAATTATAAGGTGAGTGCTTGACACAAGTCTATCAAGAAAACATAAACATAATAAGCTAAACAAAAACAAAACATGACAAAACAATAACAACTAAATTTAAGGTGAACTTTTTAGGGAATTGAACGAATTTATAAAATAAACAGTTCCAAAACAAGCACAAATAATACAAACGGAACATACAAGAAATCCACAACAAATATTAAATAATGCAATGCTGTGATATATTAAGTTAAACAATATATGAAGAAAATTAGAAGAAATGTGGTTGTACATTATACAAGAACAACAACAACATCAACAACAAAATTTAGATTCTATGAACCAGAGTACTTGTTAAGGAGAAACTGTTTAAAATTCGTTATAAAAGTAGAAGAACGTTATTGTCCAAGGAATTCCAAAAGTTAGGCCCTTCAAATTTAACCCTTTTGTGGGCTAGAGTGGTCCGTACAAGTGGCAAATGAAATATGATGGCCTTTCGAATTAGATATGTATGAATGTCTCTATTTCTATAAAACATGCAGAGTAAACTTTAAGACAGGATTTGCTATTGCTTGACACTGGTACATGAGTGCCACACTAATCCGAACAGTCCTGAAGTCTCCAATTTTAATATGATTTCTCACACCCGAAGGAGTTAAGTCTAATTGAACAGTGAGACGAGATAGCTGTTAATGGCACAAATAGAACTTTCTTATTACTGTGATAACTAATCTTTGTTTTCCAGTTGATGACGAGTATTGGCAACCGTGGCATAGGCTGCCCAGTGTGTGGTGTCCTGCTGGGAAGTATTGGGTCCAGAGAGCTCCACTATGTCCTGAGAAAACTGGGTCCGCTGGCTTGCAGAGACGAAGGGGTCTTTGATGAAACGGCTAGGTCCATTTTGAGAATTGCACTGCCGGTGCCAAAGAGAGGTAAAGAGAGAAAAATGGCAGGTCTGATTAAATCGACCCAGCCCAAGGTACATGTAACCTATATTGGTCACGTGCATTAATTAATTAATGTGACCTTACACCCCACAAAATGAGTTTTAAGGGTTTTTCCACTCCTGATGGGGATCCAGCACCTTCCATAATGCCTCAACTTATATAAAACAAGGTAACAAAATGAAGTAATAAATAATATTAAGATTATACGTGTAGATAGATAAGAAAAAAAGAACAAGATAAATTGTTAGGCAATTATGGAAGCATCTTCCAAAGCTGGGGGCTTATATAGAGATGCCTTGATAAAACAAAACCGAAATTACAACTCAACAAATATAGAGACAAACTAACAATCAGACAAAACATAAATACAGTACACAAGAGATGCATGTAAATACTTAAGGATAAAGCAAAATAGATCATGTAACTAGTCAAATATCCAAACTATGCATAAATGTTTAGGTAAAAACATAAGCAAACACAAATATAAAAATAAACTGATGAATCAGCTGTGAACAAATATATAAGCCAGTAACCAAATATAAACATGTTGGAGTAGATAATTAAGACAAATCCAATTACCAAGAAACAAATAAATTATTCAGAGCAGAAGTAAAATTAAAATGTAATAACAGACTAACATGACACGGAGCAGTACAAATCAATATGTGAGTACCTTTAAATAAAAAAGAAGAAAGATAATCAAAATAAACATTGTGTTGAATTCAGCAGGTTTAGAGTTATTGTTGCTGAAGTTTCTTATTTTTGAACTATCTTTTGGTAATGTAGGTGATGAGGATGAATCTCGTTATACCGGTCCCAATGCCCTCCAGCTTCTCAAGGCTCTGCCCATGAAGCCATACAGCCATCCGGCCATGACAAACCTGATGAGACAGGTGCTGTGTGACCTGCTGAATGCTCTGACTGCTGAAAGTGAACCACTAATATCACCACCAGCAACTGAAGGTAACTGACCATCTTACTTTGCTTTGGCTAGCGATAACACATGCGTCTTGCAAGCTGCTGAAGCCACTTCCTATATACGCGTGTGTTACTTCTAGCTGTAGCCAAGTCATCTAAGCCTCAAGTTGTTTGAAGTAAATGCTTTGCACACACCTGTTCAGAAAAATAGTACAGGAATGAAACAGCGGGTGGAAGTCGACATAAGGCGACACCTGTAATTATGTGCTATTTTCCCGATATAAATAATGTTCTTGCAGCATTTTTTCCGATCTGCAGATTCCAACTGAGCTGCTCATAACAAATCATTGATTAAATCAACCCAAAATCTAACTTTTATTCACCTTCAGCTTCAAGCCAAGGCACCATAGATGACAAGAAGCCCACTACTGCACCGTCAGTCAATCCACAGGCTGAGATGGGCATGGGACTGAGAGAGATTGGTGATGAACTGCTTCAGTTTTACAGCGGCGGGAGGAATCTCCAAGGCAACCGCATCACCACCCAACGCCTGGACAGTGGCACAGATGCTGCCACTGCAGATGACGAGGTGACACAATTTAAAATTTATCTCATGACATTTTGGCTGTCAACCTGTTGTTGAAACCTACTCCAGTCAGTTTCTTGATTCATCTTGATCCTTGGTTTATTTGACATTTGTGATGCATCGAAAAGTGTCTAAAATACCAGAGCTACTTTTAAATCACATACTTACAATCCCATTAAAACAAATCTGTCAACCCACGTGATGTCCATATTCATAAGGATGTCAAAATGAAAAGCTGACTGTGCTCTTCTTAATGTACATTAAAAGTAAAGGGAATGTCCTTAAATCACAGTTTCCTGGGAGTCTCATCTTTACAGTTTAATTTTCTTACACTCTTCCAGCAACCTGAGTCAACTAGCGCTAGCTCCTCCAAAGCAGAAGGCTCCAGCAAGAAACCCACCAAGCCACCAGGCAAGGAAGACACTGCCAAGACAAAGCCTCTCCTGCCCAAGTCTGCCATCCTTAGGCTCCTTGCTGAGCTGGTGCGCTCCTATGTGGGCTTTGCCCTGGCAATCGCCCAGTATAACACAGGCAGCCAGACCTCCGTAGTCAAGGAAGTATGTGTCTCTAGCCAAGGGAAAAAACTCATGTTAAAAAAAAAAATAATAGAAACATTTCAAGCCCTGCCCAGAAGCTTCTTGTTTTGAATGAACATGTCCTTTAAAGCGTGTGTTGTAATCATGTGTAATTTGTATTCTTTTCCCGCTCCCCCAACACCTGTTTGCACAGCATGGGTCTGTTCTAGCCTACATCCTGGACCACCTGTTACCCCAGTGCCAGACAGCAGGTGACAAGGATTGCTCAGCCCTGGCCCAGGTTCTCCTGGCTAGTCTTGCCTCCAGCAACCACAGCCCTGAGGCCCAGTCCATCCTGGTGTCAGAGACCAAAGCAGCCCTGGCCCGAGCACTTGCACTGCCGGAGAGCTCAGAGAAACATACCCGGGTCCAGTCACTCACACGTAAGTCTCCCACACTGATTTTCAGATTTGAGGAGTCTTGGCTGTGCTTCTATTTATTTATTTTTTTATATTTTTTATTTCGGGGGAGGGGGTTGGTGGTACTACCATACTTTCAAAATGGACCCTTCCTGCCTCTCAGTCAAACAGTGCGCATTGATCAATTGTCCAATGCTATAACTAATATCAGCATTTTTCCATGTAGTTGTAATTGTATACATCTTGACATAGCTCTGGACAGATTTTGAAAATAATTGATGTATTATACTTCATAGTGTTGATCAGTGTCATGATCGAGGCCTGCCCACCTCCAGGCTCCGCCCAGCAACAGCAATCAGGCTCCTACAACAAGCACCACCCCAACACAATGAACAACATGATCCGTCTCCTGTTGAGGAAAGGACTGGTGATAGACTTGGCTCGCATCCCACACAGCTTGGACCTGTCTAGTCCCAACATGGCTGCCACCGTCAACTCAGCCCTCAAGCCATTAGAGACATTGTCTCGGGTGGTCAACCAGCCTAGTGCTGGGGGGACCCTAGGGAAATCAATGGCCAAGCCCAGGGCTGGAGGGAGGGGATCAGCACTGCAGAGCATCGTGCAGGCCAGGAACGGCGCTGGTAAGTCATAGTTCAGTTGAGAAAAATGTCTGACAGAACTGGCTCATACTTTGCTGATACTTGTACAAACCTTAATTTTGACATCACAAAACATTCGGGAACATTTTTTTTTTTCCACAAGTTGAATGTGATAGATCTTAAATTTGCAGTGCAAGAAAATGGGCTATTATGCGACAATATTATGTTCTGTCTGTGTGCCGAGTATTTCTTTTATCAACTTTGCCATTGCAAATTTGTATCCTTTCACTACCAATTACACTTTTCTTTGTTGCCACTGAGGGTGTACTTTATGCTCACATGCTTTGGTAATTTTAGGGACTAGTCATGTAACAGTTAATGAAAGGGTACATACCGGTAGCTCCGACTGATCCTTGTTGTTTACTGACTGTGCAATATTCTATATGCGTGCACGGTACACACAGGCAACTCATTACAAAGTGGGAACAGTCTGGCTACAATGAGTGAGCTACGTGGTGGGGTTTCTCATGGGAATACAGGTGGGTCTGTGCCAAGACATGTACCTGCCTGCCAGTGTTACTGAGTGTTTGCCTGCCACATTGTTTTTTCATGCATGTACAACTCTTTTTTTCACACCCAGCTTGTCTTGTTCTCTCCTTTGCACTTCAAGTGAAATGTTCCCCAAAGTTCCTTTTTGTTTTTGCTTGTAAAATCCAAGCATTTTATTTCTTTGGCACTTAATGCATGAAAACTTTATGCAGTCCTTCATTTTTAAGGAGCGCGATCGCGCAGGCGCTCCTACTGCGCTCCTCGACTGTCTCGAAGGGACGCAAAAAATAGCGCTCCTCAAAAATCCAAAAGAGGGCTCATCAAACACGGGAAGTTTAAATATAAGAATTGATAAAAACGCCAAGGATTTTAAGTCTTTAGCTACACATTTTATTCATTTGTATTAATGCCCAAACTCACGTCTATTCTGCGGAATTTTGCTATAAATGAACGAACATTGAGCGCGTACATACCGACAAAGATCGTGCGTGTACAGCGGTTGTATACTGTACGTGCACTATCCACATATCGCATAGAGCTGCATTGATGTATGAAAACACGTGGGCCCGTACGTGCTAGTGCAGCAGTGACTGGTTCCCGCTGCGCCGCGCACTATGGGCCAAAGAAGGCACAATGGAAATGCGGTAACCAGCCAATGCAATAGTCGTGCGCGGTGTGCCGGTGCATGCACGTAGGACAGTGTTTTGCATGCAGGGCGGACGGAATAGACATCGTAAAAATGCGAAGAAAACATCAATAAGAAAGACGATCTTTGCAAGCTAATTCACAGAACTTGATCTCTCTTGTCTGTGTATGTATTTCACATGTTCTTGAATTTATTTCGAGGAAGTACATGTACTACTGGTTTATGAAGTGAAACGATGCAGCGTGTTTCACCAAAAACTCATACCGTAAAACGAGGCTCATTCCCGGCCCACCACACACAGTGCATCGCGCGGCACGCTCTCGTACCAAGCAAAGTTCAGACATTGTTGTTGTTAGCCAGTTTCTCGTCGTGACTAGCATTGTGCATACTTGACCTGCATTTTCCATTATTTTTAAGATTATCGACGGCAAATATTTCGATAATACTTAAGGCTTATTTTTGTCATTTTTGAGGCGCTTTTTATGTAGCTTTCGTAGTGCAATGGAAATAGTTCAGGCTGAAAATTTTCTTATAATTTTAACGAATCTGAATACAAGTATTCAGTTGCTTTATGTGCCGTTTATTAACTCCATTTTCCAAGTACAATTAAGTGATGAACCAAGGGCGGATCCAGAACACAATTTTGGGGGGGGCCTAAAAAAAATTTGGTCCCCAAAAAAGTGGGTCAAAAAAATTACGGCGTGGGGTTCGGGGCCCGCTTAAGGGCCCCGAAAATTTGTTGGATTCTAGATGCTCTGTGGTGCGATCTGAGGCAATTTCTGACCATTTTAACCAATGTTTTTTTGAGGAAAAGATGGTGGTGTACTCATTGCCTGCCTTTATTGCGATGTCACATAAAAAAAAAAAAAAATTGGTTTCGTTTTGGGGGGGGCCATGGCCCCCTTTGGCCCCCCCCCTGGATCCGCCCTTGTGATGAACCAACTGACAACTTTATTAAAAAATGAAAGCGTAAGCAGTAGTCAAACCTTTTATTAATCTCCATTTAGTTATTTTTTTTTTAAATTAATTTTACCTTGTCTTACTTTTTACAGTTACAAAAACGAAAGAAGTAACACCACGTGAGCATATTATTATGAAAAAAAACTATTAATAATGCAGCCCCTTGAATAAATCCTGATATTCAAAACAAAACAAAAACAATGTTAATTCGTCGTTTCACCGCTGTTTATCCATGGATTTTAAGGAGAGTGATTTGCTCTCCTCAAAGATTTGAGGAGAGCGATTTAAAGCTCTCGTGGATTTTCTTTAAATGAAGGACTGTTGATGATGTGGTTACAATATACATGTAATCCTTCAGAATCAAATTCATTTGAGTTGGTAGTTTATTTTGCTTGTAATTTTGAGAGGATTCACATGTGGAACCAAGTTTTGATAGTTGATGTGTTGCCAATTGTGTGATACAAATGAATGTGTACCTGTGTCCTCGGTGTGTACGTGTGATACTGATACATATGTTTTGTGTAATCGTGCATTTGTACTTTAATTTCATGTAACCACTGCATATCTATGACTTTCATTTTCCTTCTGTTGACAAGCATTGGACAGTGATACTTGATTTTTTTTAATGAGAAACGATTTACCAAAACAATGAAAAAAAGATGGGAAGAGTCATAACATAAAAAGAGTCCAAACTAAAAAAAAAAATTGCATTGATAATTTGACACATGATAAACCATTTGCTTTGACATACAGTCTTAATTTTTCTAAAGAGCTTTGTGGGCAAGGTCTGTATCTTCACATCTAAAGTTTTCATACTATCTTGCAGGTTGACACTTTGCAATGTTTTTTACTTGATGTCTATTCCAGGACTTCTCAGCCAGGACCTTCAGGATGTCATAAACAATGCCCCGACATCGCAGGCTGCTGCTGCCATGGAGGTAGGCACTCATTGTCTTTTATCCCTTGTCCCATCTGTTGGCCCCACTGGTTTGTTTTTAATTTTCAGCACTTACTTCAGTTTGCATATGTTGCTTGAATTGAATCACTTCTTGGGTGCAAGTAATTGTTTGCAATTGCTCCTCTAAAGTAGATGCAGATACACGGTAAGTGTTTCTTTTGTTTGCTACACTTGAAGCAGTATGCATGTGTTTGCATTCATGGAATCCCAACTTGGGTAGATCTTCTTAGCATCCTTATTTTCCGCAATCAAGCAGACCAAATTGTGTTTCCCAAATTTCCAATTCCTTGTTCCTGGATAGTCTATGGATTATCCCCTTGCACGGCAAGGGTGGGCGATTAATTGTGCAAAACAAGACTGCGCCTTGACCTCCAGGTCTTCGGTAACCTTTTGTTGTACAATGTATTACAAAAACGTGGCATCCAAATTGACCAATCCACAACTTACATGTAGTCCACATTTCTGATCAAAATGACGTCACAGTGTTTAAAGTCAACTGCGATTGGCTGGTGCGTGGGGTCGCATAACATTTGCATGTTAAGATGTATCAGACATTCGACTGTGGCTCTGCACATGTGAATGTCTGATCACCAGACTAGTCCCTCGATGGGGCTTATGCAAACTACATTTTTTTTTTAATCTATCAGAGTCGCACAGAGCTTGATGACATCATGGATGAGCTGCTAGAAAGAGGAGGTCAGGAACCAAGTTCCCTCTTGGGAGAGACCCTGATAGCAACTGGTCCCGAGAGACTTGGGTCATTGGGCTCTCGCTTTCTGGACCAAGCAGGTAATACCATAGCTTCAGTCCTCACAATGAAACCATTCAACATATAAACTTATAAAAACCATTATTCAACTTGGGAACCAATTTTTTTTTTTTTTAAGTAACCTTTATTACCTAAAAAAAAAATATTTTTCTTCTGGTATTCATATCATCAATTTTTAAGATAATGTTCAAAATCAATTTGACCTACAGTTTAGGTATCATGCCAAAATAACCATGTTGTCAATGTAGGCCTACATGTAGCTCTTTAAGAGTTTGTTAGTCAAATTAGAGTTTTTTTTTAAGAGTTTGTTAGTGTTTCACAATTGGGAAGTTTGAAGAAAATTGGTAACTTTATCTAGTGTGGAGAACTTGAGATAAGCAATTCGCTGTATTTTACCTTATGCTGAAAAATTGCCGAAAAAACTATAACTGCCTATTATTTTGGTATTGGAAATCCTTTAAAAACCTATTTTTTTATTTTCAAACCTATTAAAAACATGTTGATGAAGAGGGGCACTGTGAGGACTGCTGTTTCAGACAAGCCTTTCAGAGCCATGCAAAACTAATTAGTATAAGGAGCAACTCAGGTCAAGCTGAATGAACTTTTGCTTTCTTTGACCAAAATCGTATTGGTACTACAACCGTTCATCTATCAAATGTAGTTGCTCAAACATCAAACTTTTCATGTAGTCAATCTTTTCATATTGTCCTACATAGTCCAGTTTTGAAAAATTTCTCACGCACCCTTCGGAATCAGGGTTATTATGTTGATTTGCAAAAATTGCTGTTGTTAAGGAGATGCCTCTCAGGATGAGATGGTGATCACAATGACTGATGAAGGAGAAGAAATGGACCATGCTATGGAAGATGCTGAGATGACCAATCGTCATGGCAACCAAGAAGAAACAGCTGGTCAGTTTACATACGCAACAATTAAATTACCAAAATAAGGCACAGAACATGCATCCTTTTGAGTTTATCATTAGTATCCTAAGAATGTCTTTTCGTCAGATTTGGTTATTTCTGTGTTGCCTGTTGGAACCCCATGTGCTCACAACAAGAAGGAAACATCTCAGAGATTACTACTTAATATTTTTCAATGTCATTTTTTTTATAAACATCGTTGTGTTAAGGTACTCCGCATAGCACCCTTGCTGTCTAGGAAGTAAGATATTGTAACTTGCCTACATGGCAAATAAAAAGCTTAATAATTTTTGATGTTATTGAAACCACATTGAATATCCAAGGGATTTTTGGAAATCCTGTAATTTGGGAGTTTGGAAATGGACTTGAAATGAGTTGGTCATTACAAAATCTGATGTTGGCACGTCTGTATAATTATTTGTTGTTATATTTCTGTTGTCAGACATTGATGGGGACGGAGACAGTGTTCATGATGGGGACTCAGCAGCTGAGAGTGGATCGGACGATGACAGTGAAGATCAAAGGGTAAGTGTCTGAGCACATCCTTCAGTTTTGCAAAATGTAGTATTTATGGTGAAATTTGACAGAAAAACTTGCTTGTACAAAGAGTACTGAACATTATCATCCTGGCTGTCAGATGCACTTCTATTCAGGTAACAACATTTCAAGGACATCATTGTCAGTAAATGTCTGTTATCTAACCATAATTTCACCCATTGCTGAGCAGTAGAATCCCACTATAAACACACTGCTTAACCAGACATTTGGCTATAAACGATCAGTGGAATTTTTCTCTTGAAATTATATCAAACTTTGAGCCAAACTGCAATCATGAAGAATGCTATATGGAAAGATCTTTTGTAGACCTTTTGTGTTCATCATAGATGCTGGTACTGTATCCATTCATAGTTGGAGTTTTGGAGTTGGTCTTTAAATTAACTCCAACAATTGTGAAATTTGTTCAATCTTGAACAAAGAAATTGACTGGAGTTTTAACCTGCGACCTCCGGATTGCCGTTCCAGTGCTCTACCAACTGAGCTCTTCAGCACTATGTTGGTGGTTCCCCATTTTGTTAACGTCTTCGCTCAAGGGCGCTAGTCAGAAGCCATAAACCCATAATATGTCATGTAGCGAGGGATTACACCCAAAGGCACGATGTTGGCAACATTAGCAATGTTGCAAACCCAGGAAAGAGCAAATGGGGATCACTCAAAGAGGATACAGCTTTTTAAATTGGAATTTATTCATTTATTCTTTGCAGGATGAAGAAGACTGTGATGAGGACTGTGTTGAGTGCGAGGAGGAAGACGAGGAAGAAGAAGAAGAAGAAGAGGAAGAAGAAGAGGAAGATGAGGAGGAACATGAAGGATCTGACATGGACATGGAGTATGATTACTATGATGACTTGGAGGATTCTTACTTTGGTGTGGCTGATCGGGATGAGGATCTCTTCATACAACTCGAGGATGTCTTCCCAGGTATGCCGGGCAAAAAGATATCTATTGACTAATGGGCTGAATCTAATGATTTATTCACCAGTGTAGTGAATTCAGTGACTGAAGCAATACTCTTATGTTTTACAATTCTCCGCTTTGCATTGATAACAATGAACTAGCAATACTCTGTCACAAAAAAAACAGAACAATTCTGATGATTTATGGTGTCCAGTGGGTCAAGGTTAAAGGTCAGTCAACTCTGTATTATTTTGATTTCACAGGTGAATCCTACCATCATGGGTCAATTCTTGGAGTGCCAGCCTCAATCCGCACATACCAGCTGCCAGTAGCGGTCCATGATGATAATGCCAATGGTCAGTACCTTCTCAGGCATTCCACCTTTCCCAGCATTTTGGCATTGTCCATTATTGACATATCGTGGAGTGGGCTAGCTTTACTGAGCAGTCTCTGGTTCTTAGGCAGTGTGTCACAACTTTAAAACACATAAAAAGGTTGCAATGTAAATTTGGAATTTTTTAATTCCTTATCGGCACAGTCCAGATTCCACTAGATCTCCCCATTTGGGTATTTATTCCCAAATGGGTATCAAATTAATATGCAGCGCCTGTAAAGTTAAGTTTGTGAAGGGCATAACCAATTTAAAATGTTTATTTCCTTGGCGAAAATTCCATCAAAGATCAGAGTAAGTTTTATTAACCAATAAAAGTATCATTTGGAGCTTGCTTTGCTGGCACAGGATTGAAAACCTATGATCCTAAGTCTACGACTGCATATGTCTCAGTCACTTGCCATCTTTACTACCAAGTTTGCCTATAGAATCAGATATACTTGTATAACTGAAAATGAAAGCAAACATTTAGGGCTGAGGGGGTGAATGATTTAACATTTCATCTACAAGGAAATCCATCTCAGAGATTGTTGTCTTGTAGGTCCAAGCATACCGGCGGCCCCGAGTGCAGTGACCACTCACCATCCCCTCCTGATCCGTCATGCTGACCACACCAATCTGACTCATGGCTTCGGTAACACCACCACGGCCCGCAGCCATCGACCCAGGGGCCAGCGAGGTCACAGGCATGGTCAGAACCCTACACAGACTGTACACATCTACCACTCTGGCAATGCCAGGCCACCTAGTGTCCCCACCATCCTAAGGTAAGTGGCCATACCAGTAGCTATGGCTATTGGACAAAAAGTGTGGGTGCAGCCTGAGACCTGGATTCCTGAAACATGGAAAACAAAATCAGGCTAATTCCTACCCTCTCTTCAGCCAACACAATTCTCAGAAAATGTCCAATAAAGTATATATGAGGTGGAAGTAATTTGTCAACCAATTTGAAGTTTTGAAATGTAATTGAAAACACTATTTTTCTTTGCCTTTTTAATCAAACTTCTTGAAAAATTATAAGAATTTGTTAACAAACAAATAACAAATAGACTGAAGGTTTTCATGGTGAAGATACAGGGGTGTGAAATCTCCGCTATTTAGCGGATTTCCGCTTTTTTGTTCAGCCTGCCACATTTTGTTTTCCGCTTTTTTTCTTCCGATGGTCCAGATTTCCCCCCGCCTTTTCCCCCGCGCGTAAGCATTGATTTTATTTCCGTTTATTTTATTTTCCGCCGCCGCCGAACTCACGCGATCCGCTCTCTACAACATACATGTACATGTACATTTACACGTAGCTCGGGGGTGCGTGCAAGTGAGTATTCAATGTACATGTACGTTGTACGTACGTACGTGTGCTATACGATGCCATGTGCATGCATTTTTCAGCTCGAAGCCGCGTGTGTACAATGTATTGTACACAACGTGTAAACAGCATCCGGGGAACCAACAGTCATTGCGCTGTGATTGGCTGCAGATAAATATGAATATTCACATATGCGCCAGGAAGCACGTTGGGACTCTTTGCGGCCGTTCCTGTGTCTATGCATGTAGTGACACGCAATGATCTCCACAATAGCTTGCTGTAAACATCGTCTTGTTGCAAATATAAAGCCTTGAAATAAGACTAGTAAATTGTCGCCGTGCTGCTCCGGTAGAGGGCATCATGCGGGGCAAAGTTCATGTGTGCTGCATGTATTCCGCTGCATGCTGATATGATACGTACGTTAGTGTGTCGTTTCGAACGTATTTTGACATTATTAATTCCACAAGATGTCAGTGCAACACAAATGTGTTATTATCCAAAGAGGTTCGGAGTTTGATACGGACATTGAAAAGACCGATCCTCAGGTTACGAATCCGTGGAAATGGATTTGGATGGAACACATGGTTAATGGGCAGAAATTAGGCGACTCGATCAGAAGCCGGGACACGCGATGACGATGTGTATCATCTGCAGTAAGGAGTTAAAATATGGAAAACGTGGTCGAATTTCCCAGTTTTCATATACAAGTTGGCCATTTAGGCAGTTTCAAGCCAATATGAAGGAAAAGTTAACTTAAAAACATGCATAAATTGCAAAACATTTTCGACCAATAGTTGGCCCAGGCATGCCAGGAGGCTTTAAAATGCACCACAGAGCATCTACATTTCAAAAAATTTTCGGGGCCCTTGGGCGGGCCCCGGAGCCCACGCCGTAAGGGCTCCGTGCTTCGCACTCGCAGGTTCGGCTATTTACAGGTTCAGCTATTTTCAGCTATTTTTTTGGGACTCCACTCACACCCCTGAAGATAGCAATAATATTCAATTGATGTTTGTAACATATGAGCCTGTTAGGTTCTGAAAAGAACCAGGGAAACTAGACTGAAGCAGGATTTGTCCTGCACCCTTTGTAGTTATTTTATTTCCTCAACCTTTTATTGTTTTGAAGTGCCCCAGCACATTTCCCTTTGTGATTCTTTTTGAAGAAACCTTTAACTGATGGCACACATCTTTTCCCCCCAAAAGTTGGATATGTGCCAGTCTAGAAAAAGCTGAAAGAGACTGGCACACATTCACTTTTTTATTCCCCCCCCCCTGGCTGTAAGCCAGACAGGGGGATATTGCAATAGTGTATTCCTTCTGTCTGTGTGTACATGTATGGCTTGACGATAGAGGACAGACACACAAAGGGAGAACAAAAGATCCTTTCAGTCCTTGTTTGTTGAAAATGGTCCTCGATCGTACGGTTATGTGCTTAGTCTATGGGAGAGTGTTATATTATAGGGCCAAAGGGAAACACAAAGCATTCATGACTGTATGTGTGCGTGTTTATGGTGTGAATGGAGGACAAACACGTGCAACAGCATTAAGGAATTGAGGACAGAAACCAAATCGAGGACAACCTCGATTAGAAAACGTGTACATAACCAATGAGAGCTGTTGCAAAAAAGTATAAACAAAGGAAAAGGGAAGAGGAACAATGGAAAGTCTTCGATTTACACCATAAACAAACCTACGTGTATGTATGTCTGTGTGTTTCACTTTGATTAGGTTAACTGTTTAGTGCTGCATTATGGAAGGTCAGACTTCAATCTCAATCAAACTTGGTGACAATAATCTTTGGATAGGGGGACTTCAGATGAATTGAGACATTTGAGGTCAAAGGTCATCTAGGGGTCAAATGAGGTCATTATTGATTTTGGTTAGGTCAACTGAAAAGTGCTGTCATATCCAAAATCAGTCTTCAATCTCAACCAAACTTGGTAACAATAAACTTTGGGTTGGGGGACTTCAGATGACTTGAGACTTTTGAGGTCAAAGGTCATCTGGGGTCAAATGAGGTCATTGTTGATTTATAACTATGTTTATTGCTAATCCATGTTGCTAGTTATGACCAATTTTGGTTTGGTACACTGAAAAGTGCTTACTAACTGAATCTATAAATGATGGCAGCATGCTGGGGGATCGCGCGAGTTTCACTTGCAGTATTGTTTCTCTTGTTGACTGGCCTGTCACACCGTCTTTCTTACAGGCTGCTGGGACTGACCTCAGCTGCTGACATCGTCCAGCTTACATCAGGTGCCTCTGGCAACACGGCCGCCAGCAACCAGACCAGGATCTATTTGGCCGACTCTGAGGAGCAGATGATGGGCCGTAGCTACGAAGGGCTCTATGATGACTTATACCAGGATAACTTCAATGACGGCTACCTGGCTAGCTCTGATCCCATCTCTAGCGTGCCCACCACCTACCAGCGCTGGGATGAGGAAGCTAGGTTGTTAGATGGCGCCAGCATGCATGACTGCGTGCAAGGTATGGACTCTGTGCATGAACAGTAGATGGCATGTGTAACCACTCCAGGGAGCACCTTGGGAGGAACACATTGCATACACACCCACACACTGGTTCAGATGTGTTTGGTGTGAAGTACGCATTATTAATTTTGTTCTGAACATGCATAAGCCCAGGGCAGCCATATGCATCCTCCAAGTTCAAAGAATATGTCAGTTTAGGATTTGGCTGATTCAGAAGGGTTCCTAACAATTAAGGCCCACGAAACAAATATACTCATCTGATTTGTTGTCTGTCTTTGTTTTTGTAATGATGGTCAGCCTTGAAGCCAGACCTGATGGAGCTCCTGGAGAAACACCGTGATGAGGAGCTTGCAGAGCGACGGGAAAAACGACGCAAACAGGCGGAGGAAGAAGCCGCCAAGAAAGCTGAAGATGATGCCCTCAAGAAGAGAGTAGAAGCAGTTGAGAAGGCATTGGAAGAGAAGAAAAGAGAGCAAGATGGGGACAAGACACTGATGGAGGGAGACAAGGAAAATGAAGAGAAGATGGAGGTAACACTGGTGCCTAAATTATTAAGAGACAATCCAACTATGGTTAAAAATCATCGCATTCAGTATCCAGAATAAGGTATGGACATGTTTATCGGCATGAGGCCCATTGTAAAGGGTATTAGAGGTAATATTCTGAAAAACTCTTCCTGTAATGTAGATATAAGTTTGTAAACAAAACTGTCAGACAGCACGGACAATTGAGTGCTAACAATGCGAAATTCTTATTCTGTTTGATTCCATCTTGCAGGTTACAGAGGGAGAAGCAAGGACTGAAGGAACAGCCTCAAGTGTACCTGATGCTTCAAGCATCCCAACAACAGGTGACTTAACTGGTAAGGCATTACATAAATGGCCTTATTGCAAAGGAGAACCATTTGAATGGAATTGTTAAATGGGACTAGGTCCAGAATTTGCAGTTCATGTACTAATGTTGATGTCCCAATGCAACAAGGTCCAATACTCCAAGGTCCCAAAGACTTTAACACTGTTCTACTGTGTAGCATCTTGAAGGGTTCGGGGTTAATTGGGAGAAATCTTTTCTTTTTTTCCAATGCTGTAGCTGGCATCAATGAGTTGGCCTCATCTATAGCAGCCGCAGCCGTAGGCCTTCGCTCTTCACTGGTATCTGGCAACCAGGAAACAGCATTAACAACCTCTGGGATATCCAGCTTCCCTTCCCTGGCTCCCACATCATTTGTCTCCACGACAACCACAGTGGTACCACCAATCAGTGCAATGGAGAGTCTGCCAGCCATGCCCTTGGCTACCACAGATCGGTATGTCTCTGATGTTGCATTAGAGAACAGTGGTAGTCCTTTGATTATTATAGAGCAGGCTCTAGTGTTTCAATGTCTGTGAAGTCAATAAGCCTCTGTACTAATGACGTCACACTTTGTTTACATGTGCACTTTCCTATGGAGCCAATGGGGGCCCACGGTCCACTGAGCACCCTAGGAAAGCACACACGTAAACAAAGTGTGACGTCATCAGTACAGAGGCTTATTGATTTTCTTGGCATTGGCTATGGAGTCCTATTGATAATATGCATGTCAAAAAAAGACAACTGGACAAAACTCCATCAGAACTGTTGAGAAGGTAGCGAAGAAGGCAAGGTTAAAAAGAAATCCCCTTCAGCTGATTATGATAAACACAATGCAGCTTACATTGATTATTGTATGTGTATTACAGGTCAACTGGTGAAGTGGTGACTTGCTCTGTCCCACTCACCACTACCAACCCCCAATTGGTCACTGTGGTGGCTTCCACCACCACGTCCCCAATGTCAGTCACCTCAGCACCCTCAAGCCGAGACCCCTTGGCCCCAAGCAGTGCCGTGGGAAGCAGCATCAGTTCCCAGGATGCACCAGCCTTGACGTCATTGTCATCGTCATTACCATCATCATCGTCGCCTGCTACGTCATCTGCCTCCAGCTTTGCTCGGGCCTCCACCATCTTGGCCTCTGAGCCCACCTTTGCTTCGCTCTTGGCCCAGGATTACCCGGTACCCGGTATGCTGATTCCCAGCATGTCAACCACAACAGCAGGTAAATGTACACATTTTGAAGGGACCCCATGTGATATTTGTCGCAGGCTTTGGCTATAGGTCCCTGATGTTCCAGATACAGCTATGACCCCGATGTTCCAGATACAGCTATGACCCCCCACACCCCTTTAACAAACTTTTACATTTCATCTAAGAGCACAGATGCATAGAATCTGAGCTCATATATTGAGGCTGTTATCACACTTTTTGTTTTGTCTAACATATTGAATCAATTTTCATTTTCCCACAGGTTCATCTGGTACTAGTCAGCCACCTGTGTCCATTACCTCCACCTCTACATCATCACCGAACGACAGTCAGAGGTGAGTCCATTAACTAGTGATTCCATTCTGACAATTGCTTGTCAAGACAACCAACATCCATGCCTCAAAACAAATATTTTGTATCGGAATTATTAAGTACTTAGAAGTTCTTAGAGTGTTGTATGGATTCATTGTACTGTGGGGAAACGGGGACTTAAAATATAGAGAATCTTAAATTTGACTTCAAAAGTTGACATACACCCTTCTTGGTACCAAACATTATTGGACATTTTCATGGGACCCACGCCTCATGCCTAAAATAGTGCTGCAGAGGTGTCTGAATGTTAGCAGAAAATGTTGGATTTATAGAAATGCATGAAATATGTGTGGTAGAACAAGAAAGTTGTTTGACAGCCTGACAAAAATTAATCTATCAATAGTTTGGCTTTAAAAAAATTATAAATATATTCCAAAAAAAACCAACCATTCAATTATTAGATGTCTGTGTTTTAGTTGGACATGTGCAGTGTCAATACAAAAATCAAACATATATTAAGAAAAAATCTTCAATTAATAAATGTCTGTGTTTTATTTGGACGTGTGCAGTGTTGATGCTTCAGCCCCAGCCTCGACAAGAAGCACTGAAACCCTTGGTGGTAAGATTTTTGTTTTAGACTAGAACCCTTTCTGCCCTTCAAAATCCATAGGCACATTTTAGAGGATTTGTAAATTAATGCTAAGTCCCTACTGTATTTTACTAAGTAGTGGACCAAGCCTGCCAAAATCCATCACTGACCCTGCTTCACATAATGCTTCAGGACCAAATCCGCTGAATTCCACCACAAGACCATCACTACTATAAGTGGATTATGATGGACGTAGTACAGATGGCTTGTCTGCCAATGGATTTTGATGGAGTTCGGAAGGTTATGGTTAAGGTAGTTGGATCCACTGTGAGATTACTTGCACCCCACCATAAAAACAAAAAAAACGTTGAGCCCTTGTGCAAATGGGAATTTGTTTTGCACATGGATGTCAACTTTTTCCAGATAATGCATTCTAAACTGAGGTCCTCTATGGTATATCTTTAGAGGGCATCATATTATAAATTACTCCAAATTAGGCTGCATCTGAATCACTTGGCTGTGGCTAAAACCCAAATACTTGGGACAATCTAACAGTGCATGGCTTGATTGATACTGTTGAGATTCGTGGTATGCGGATATGAATGAAAAATGTGTTAGTTATGGTACATGATACAGTTCTCCCTGGGCATGTGTATATTCATTAAAAAAAATGCTTCTAGTTTCAAAAAGACAATACCAATCCTTGTGAAACTGGTAGAAAGAATGATTGATGGATGGTTCTTCACACAAGGTGGAGAACATAATATGATGAAATCAGGCCTTGCACCTTTCAAGGTATAATCTAATCTAACTTTGTATAGAGAAAGTTAGGATTGAGACTATCAATTGGGACTTTAATACACCTTTGGATGGTTTAGGTAAGCCTACAACAGCAAAATAGATCCATATTATTGTTGTTAACAGATCATGGAATGATAAAAAAGCAAAAGTGAGTGTGCTGACTGAACAATTTATTGATATTCTACAAGAAGTCAGAATTCAAACTTCAAACAAAAACATTTAGACTGCATAGACTCGGAGCTTGACTTATAATCAAAACTATGTTTTTGCATATTTATGCAAAACCTAAGTTGTCAGTGCTGTTGAAGTAGGGGTGTTTGAATGTGCTAACAACATCTTACACTTTGTAATTAAGTGGAATCAGTTAATTTAAATTATTAAAATGACCCTCAATCAATTTATTTTGCCAAAAATAAGATTTTTACTAAAAGGTGATTTAAATCAGTGATTTTTTATTAAGAAATAATTTGATTTACATCGCAATCGAAATCAGTGATTTAGATCAACGTGATTTAAATCAGCCAACCCTGTTGCACAGGTAACATCTTCCCCTCATCCCACAGACATCAAGCTACCTGAAGGGGTGGACCCCTCTTTCCTCGCAGCCCTTCCTGAAGGCATTCGTCAGGAGGTGTTGAGGGAACACCTTGGCATCCGTCACTCCCAGCCCGCAACATCCACCTCGGCTGGCACTGGTACCTCGGTGGCAGGCAGTAACCTGGCAGCTTCCACAAGTGCTGGGTCTGCTGTGGCAGCTACCACCCTGGATCCTAACAGCTCTATCAGCCAGGTCAACCCAGAGTTCCTGGCAGCTCTGCCACTCCACATACAAGAAGAGGTCGGTTGTCACATTGAAACATGGTTCTGTAGACGGTCAGAGTTGTAGTCAAGTTATTCAACACTCAGTTGCTAGTGAAATCACAAACTAGGCATTGTTCAAGATTATAGAAGCCAGAGGGCCGTGGCTTTCTCTTGACCTGGTCAGGCTCTTCAGAGGTCAAGCCTGAACGGCCCTTGTACTTTCTCCTCTAATCTTATCCCCCCTCCCCCTTATTTCTTGAAGGTCCTTGCCCAAGAAAGAGCAGAGCAGCAGCGTCTCCTAGCCAGCCAGCAGCCAGCCACAGCCACTTCGGACCCTGTAGACCCTGCAGCCTTCATCCAGAACCTTCCCCCAGGCCTACGCCAGACGGTCCTAGCCGACATGGACGACTCAGTCCTTGCTTTACTCCCCCAAGAGATAGCAGCAGAGGCTCAAGCACTTCGCATTGACCGGGTGCTCCGACATCGACAGCTCATGCAGGAACGACTGCTGAGGGAGACGGGTATGCTGGGTGCTATACTTCAGAATTCAGGTGCATTCTGGGACGGGGGTTAAACTCCTGGGTCAGACAGTCACTGCCAGGCCCTGCCCCTGCCCACTTTGTCTTTAAAAAGCTGCAAATTGACTGGTCAAGTTTTGTTCACATTGCGCAAACACTGACTTGTAGACAGAAACACTTCTCTTAAATTATCAAATCAAGCTGGATGTCGAATGGCGCATATTTCAAACTATTCTGCGAGTGAATTTTGACTTAATTTGTCAGTAGTTTGCCTGACCAGTGGCCACTTAGAAGGGAGAAGATAATAGTGCAAGAATTGCACTGAGCAAGGCTAATCTGCATGTTGAAAATGCATCCCATATTTAGTGCCTATACCAAAATTCAGTTGCATTTTTTCTGCTGTTATGCAACTCAAAGAGCCCCATTTTTATTGCGGGATGACAAAAAATTAAATGCAGGGCTGCTACAGTGGGAACCCAGAAAAAATAGTGAATCTTCAAAAGAACCAAGCATATTGCTTTAACACCAACAGCCATGAATCCTTCGGGTTAACGAAAATCGTTGCCATTGAAAATGGCGATCCATACCTACTATGCTTGGTGTTGTGACGCAAATTGGCTTGCATTGGAAATTGCTAGCAATAAATTTCACAAATGTTACAAATTGTTTTGTAAGAATCTTAAGATTTTTATCAACCCAGATTAATGATTACAATTGTTTTTGTTTTGACTTGTTCAGGTCTTTCCAGTCGGCTCGGCCAAGGTGGCATTTACCGTCTCTCTGTGCCGCGGTCCACCAGCGGTTACTCATGGAGCTGGGGTGGTGGCTCACGAGGCTTAAACACATCTCGCAGCGCTGCCACCAACACTACCACCACCACCAGCGCCTTGACACAGTTCCATGGACGTCAGTTGGTGGACCTAGAAGCCCTGACTTGTCTCTTGGTGCTTCTCTTTGTCAATGAGCCTAAGCTGAATACTGCCCGTCTGCACCGTGTGCTGCGCAATTTGAGCTACCATCCCTCCACTCGACAGTGGATCCTTCAGGCTCTGCTCAGCATCCTTGAAAGGACCAGTGGTACGTCTGCCAAAGCACCCCTGATGGTCTTCGAAAGCAGAAACATCCCTGGTGGTAACTCACAGTGGAGCGATATGGAGACTGTGTCCAGTTTAGCTAAGACTGAAAGCAAGAGCAACCAACAGCAGCAGCAGCAGCCGTCTTGGCTGTCCATCAGCATGGATGCTGCCTTGGGATGCAGGGCTAGCGTCTTCCAAGTCCAGCGTGGCAGCAGCAAGAAGAGCAGTGATCGTCAGGGGGCATTAGTCTGCATCCATCCACAAGCCGCTCCCCTCGTCTGCCGCCATGTCTTAGAAACACTGGTCTCGCTTGCCAAGGTATTCCCCCATCAATTTATTCCGCAGAGACCCAAGGACCCACCAAAAAGCACAGCAGCATCCGAGAGCAACAGCAGTAGTAGTTTGAAAATTGCTGAGGGGGTACCCTTGTCCCAGTCAGACAGCCTGACGTCAAATCTAAGTCAGACGTCAAACCTGAGTCAGACTTCCACAACTAGCACTGGTGGTGGGAAAGCAAGCTCATCCCGACAAGAGGCCGAGTTCTGGGATCTCCTGGTGCGACTTGACAACACCTCTCTGGGTCGGAAAGGTAAAATGACCAGCAAGTCATCTAGCTTGGACAAGGATAGCAAACGGGGGTTGGATTCAGCCCACTCCCCCATGGCCCTGTTAATGGGCATGCTGGCTCATCCTGTCATACGCCGCAGCACGGCACTGACAGATAAGATGCTTCACTTACTGTCGTTGGTCTCGGCATCATTACCGGAGACAGATAAACGGGACAAGATTGATCAATCGATGATCAAGAGTATTGCAAGATTGACCAGGCAAACAGCTGAACCGGCTCAGGTATGAAAATATGAAAACTAAATCTGCTGTGTTGTTATCAAGAAACTAGTAATGGATCACAAGTACATCATAAATCTGGTCAAAAGTAAATCAAAAGTCCAGTCACAAGTAACAGCAGATGACCAGGCATCAAAGGAATGCTTTTTTGCGTAGTTCATTTGAATAGCTTGTTAGGTGGGAAGCCGGAAGTGGTGGGACAGCTTGGCCGTTGAAAAGCCAGACCAGGCCCGGGCATACCGGGGCCTTCTGGCTTTTTTAATCCCTGGCCATGAACAATAGACCCTCCGCATCAAGCCCCTACTCCAACGTGGGTCATTGTTCGCCCTGCATTGATTGACGGCTTCAGTCAAGTTTGATCATGCCATAGCTATCGCTTCCCTATTGTGCTAGTTACTTGCACACTGAATGCAAGTGTACAATAGCCACACAACCAGTCTGAGTTAGCCAGGACTTAAGTGCGGCCTGGCCTGGCTTGTCTAGAGGCTGGGCTTTATTGATTGGTTGTAGCTCTATTGTTAGGTAGTTCAGGGCTGACAAAAGGAAGATTTCAGGCCAGAAGGCCACGGCCTGGCCTGGCTATTCAATGGCTGAGCTGTCCCACCAGTTCTGGCTTCCTACCTTAGTTGACATTTGACTGAATGTCTTGTGAGTGATTTACAAACACCTAGGATTCATCACAAGTACCTTGACTACAACACAGCTAATCTGGCAATCACAATTGTGAACGTTAAATCATTGGTCATCATGATTGCTTCCACGTTGCACATGCCCAAGAATTTGAAGTGCTTTTGCATTCTGCCATGATGTAAAAACCCTGTTAATTGAAGGGGCAATATTTTCTGCTCAGCGTACTCCATGAAATGGGCACAAGAAAGGAATAATTATTCACTCTTATTTTTGGAACAAATCGTCACCATATGAACCCTTTGAAAGTGGCACTACATGTACTTGTTACTCCCATATGTTCCCATTTCTTGCCAGATTGCTTTGATTTGCCTTTGTATGCACTGTGATGTGTCCATTGTTTTTAACACTATAGCCATGCACACCATCTCAGTCTAGACAAGATTCTGCCAGTGAAGGGCCTGATGGGGTTGCCACCCCCTCAATGACGGACTCAGCCTCTGGAGAGAGACAGCACAACTTGTCCACAACCAGTAGCGCTGGCAGCCCCATGGACACAGCATCCATCACAGGTACAGGGTCTTTGGGGGTAGTCTTATAGAGTACCGAAGTTTTGCTGTGTATTCTGCTTCATGCATATAGCTTAAGTGTATGTTGACATCAATGCGCTAACCAGCGCATGACCAGACAAAGACAGATGTAGTCCGTGGGACGAGGCCTTTGTTTCGCTCGCCACGCGGTCTGGTTTGCCGAATTTTATAAAACTTCACAGACATGTAGATTATGGTGTACCATATTGAAAAAACTTTGTTCCCCGATCCACAGTTTGTTTGGGAATTAGAAAATCTGGGATGAAAACGGCGAAAATGCTACATGAGAAAAACATAAGAAACATCGCCCCCTATTGACACAGTCTGAAACCTTTTCTCACGCAATGGCTGTCCGAGTCCAAGTTCAGGCGGTCTGTTCTGAAGTTGACGCGAGTATTTATTATTGTTCTCGCATTCGAACGTTGGGAACATGACCCACAAACACTGCACTCGGAACAGGATCTCACACCACCTATCCGTCGTTGTTTGCAATAATGATTTACCCGTGTCAAGAACAAACTCGCCCAAACTCGGCCAATGAGTGCTTGCTAGATGACACTTCTTTCATATTATATTCTAGATTGTTGTTATTTCTCATCGGGATACCAAAATATCTTCGTTACAGTTTTGTCTAACATGAAATGATCACCTTTTAAATTTAAGATTGCGGCATATACGTTAACATTGTTATGTATTAGCTGAACATTGATTGGTATGGTTAAACCACAGATCAGAATAATTTTCTGAACTCTTATCTCAGGGTAACATGTTTTCAAAAATAATATAAGTGTGTGGCATCTGGTGGAGCATCTGATCTTCTGAAACATCTTTAAAAAATGTTATTCCTGAAATTTTAAAAAGTAATACAAATTTGATGCAGCCTCAAAAAAGGAAGCAGGTGGGCCGTTGGGTGATTTGTGGTTTCACGGAATGGATGGAGCAACAACAAAAAATGAATCGGTTCTTAAAACAATATTCAAAATAATAAAATCGGTAAAACGGTTTCAGCTGAAACAAATTGCAGTTCTGCTGCCACTCACAGCTTCCAAATAGGGGAATATACATTAATTTTCTCTTCTTAAAAAAGTTTGCAAACAAAAAAGTGGGTCCTTCAATTTGATGAGACTTTTGATATGTTATACAACAACTCATCTAATCGGTCTTTAATGTGTACATGTGCTCATAATCACGTTTGGTTAGTTGAAAATTAACAAGTAATGCTCTTTCAGTACAGATTGAACAAACCATGTAATCAAAATACCATTCTTCTTGTGTGGGTAACAACTGTGCCGGTTTAAATCCCCCCCCCCCCAAAAAAAAAAATTATAAATAACTAAATGGATTAAATTAGATCAATAAGTTTTCCCGGCTATTTTAAAATGTTTATCGTTCGAATTCACCGTTTCTAATATTCATATTTGTCCATCACCACTTCTGACGTTTAATTTCGTCTTTTGTGTGACAATTTAAAATTCAGTTCAAGCGATTCAAACAACAAGAACACGTTTTCGTACCGGAGTATCGATTTCGTCTAGTCTACACCAACCTTGTTAGTAAAGAAATTCGTCTAATTGATTTATATACAACGAATTCGATTTCAGAATGCTGCCATTGGGCAACAGCTTAATAGACGAATTTGATCTATAATGATGTTCAAATGGAACCTGAAAGAAGTATTATCTGGCAAGCGCTCATTGCGTGTAAAAAGATTTCAGACTGTGTCAATAGAGGGCGCTGTTTCTTATGTTTTTTTTCTCATGCAAAATTTTCGGCGTTTTTGTCCCAGATTTTCTCATTCCCAAACAAATTGTGGATCGGTGAACAAAGTTTTTTAGATATGGTACATCATAATCATGTCTGGAAAGTTTTATAAAATTTGGGGGTCCAGATCGCGTATCTCAAAAACTAAAGCGTTTTCGGCCTCTCGTGCCTCGGACTAATGATGTCCTATTTCGTTACTCTATTGTTATTGATTTTTATGTGGTTTATTCTGCCAAAACCAAACACTATCTTCTGGACGGCTTTTGATTTGAAAATTTTGCTAAAATGTATATCTTTAGCTTTACAATGTTGATTCAGGCAAGCTTTGCCAAGAAGGGTCTGGTTTTGTCCCAAATGTTCTGTTTTTAGATCTCTTTGACAAGGAAGATGTGGTATCTGTTTGTCTATTAAGATTAGAGTCTGAACTTGGCTGACCTAGTAAAGTTGTTATTTGCATTTTTTGATAGATGTGAGTGATACCCAGGAACTGGAAGCAGACAAGAGAGAGGAGAAGCAGGAGAAGACCATAGTTGAAGAGCGGTTGCTCAAGCTGGCAGTTGATGTGAGTATTTGTTTCTTTTCTTTCTATGGATCTAAGACAAATTGATTGGCAATACGCCCATTACATCAGGTATTAATTGCATGGTTTTGAACAACTTCCTCTGAAGTTATTAGTTTGTAAACAATGCTGATAAATTCAAAGTTTTTCCTTCATTGCTTGTAGGTTTTGACAGCTCACAGTTGTTCTGAGGATGGCCTGGAAGATGCTACCACATTACTCATGCAGCTATCCCGTGGTCACGGATTCACAAGGCAAATGGTGCTAGCTTTATTGCTGGATGGAGCTAAAGAGATTGGCCATTCACTATGCAGGTCAGAAGCCAAAAATGTCAGCAGAAGAGTTCATTTAACATTCTGAACAATTTCCATAAGCAGTCAACAAGATTTTTTCCATCCTTCACTTGCCTCCAAGTGTTCTGTGAAAATTGCCTCGTAATACCCCAAGTGATATTTGGGTCTTTTTTTTAATCACAGTGATATAAAGAAGCTGTTGGTAGAAGTACGGCAGTACCAAGAAACTGCTGAGGTTAATGGCGATGATGAGGCATCAACATCAGCTGCTGGCACCTCGGGCCTTGGTGGCACCCTCCGGGATCGCTTCAACATGGGTATTAGCGTGGTGGTGAGCGCCAGACCTGGTCATGCCAAGCGCAGTGGGTTTGAGCTGCGATTGCCATCCATGGCTCTCTTCACAGCCAAGATGTCTAATCAGAATCTGTTTCTGCGTATGTTGAAGGTGGTGGTGCAGCTGAAGGAAGCTGCTAAGAAGGCTGCTAAGAAGGCGTCAGCACTCAGCAAAAACCGTGAGTTGGGTTTTTTCTCCAGTATTACAGTTTGTTATTCAAACTTAATTCAAGACAGGAAATCCACGGTAGTTTTGAAATTCTCATTTTTCATTGTCAGTTTTGCTTCAACTTCAATTTCTCACCTAACATTAACAAGATTTGTTTTCTTCTTTTTCAGTGAGTGGAACAGCTAACCATCTAGCCGCAGCCGTTGCGGCTCTTGAGGCCAATGCCAGCGAACACATGGAAGCCTTGAGCCGTAGAGGACAGGCTTCAACAAGGACCACTCAAGCAGCTGTCTCTGTACGTATTCCCTCCAGCAGGTTCTTTGAACCACTGTCACAGTTTGCTGAAATGCACTCTTTTATGAGTTTCGTTTGGCCACGTGAGGGCCTCTACAAGTGCAGGGCCCACTACCGCAGGAATTAGTTATATTCCACAAGTGTGCCAATAAATGTGGCACAGGCTGACAAATGTATACTGTGGCAGCTGCAGTTTCCTCAAACTTCTGAAGTACAAAACAAATTTCTAAAAAAGTGGAATATAAACAATGTAACTTAAAGTATCAGCTGCCGATTTCCATTTTGAGGTGATATATCAGCTCCATGTAGGCAAACCATCCATCGTGCTCCTTGCTCACTAACACACTGATTGAATTATATGCAATGCCTTCCTGTCCCAGACATCACCTGCTACAACGGCTACCAGCACCCCAACCACAACCCCTGCCACACCCCCCATCACATCAACCCCCAGCACAGTCCAGCAGCAATCGGAGGTCCTAGAGGCCGGCCAAACCACCAGGACCAGTAGCAATACCAGTGCTGCAAGCAGTGGGTCTGTGGCGGCTGAAACTCCCATGGAGGTTGACCAGCCAGTGCCTGGAAGCATTCAGCAAGGAGTCGCTGCCCTCAAGCAGGCATCATTAGATATGCAAAGAGCAGGCACCAGCAAAGCTGATGAGGTATGAAGTGTAGACAAATTGTAATTGTTTAGATGACATTTGGAATTAATTTCTGAGCTTCATAATTTATAGTTTTAACTAATTTTAATTAATAATGGTGTGTAAGTGTTCATGATAAAATTCAAATTAGAATTAGCCTGGCTTCAAAGCCCCCCCCCCCCCGAAGTTTTCCACCACTTTTTGTGAGCACCCAGAGAGTGAAATGAAGGCCTTTGTTGAAAAGGTTCCAAGTGAAATGTTGATACATGACTTTATTCTCTGATTAGACTCTGTCTACTTCAACATGGCAAGACGTTTGGAAAAATAAGTTTTGAAAAAAAATTAAATTATCTGAAAATGTCTGAAATGATTGTTGCTTTCAGTTTGAGGACAATGAGCCTCGTCTTAGTAACCAACTAGCCTTGGATGAACTGTGGGACACCCTGAGTGCCTGTCTGACAGACCTATCCCAGACCCCAGACCACCACTCAGTCCTGGTCCTTCAGCCAGCAGTAGAGGCTTTCTTCCTAGTCCATGCCTCGGACAAGGAGGCTCACAAGGACTTGGCTGCTGCCAAGCCCTCGCTGACCAGGGACAGCAGTCTGTCTCATGTGCCTGACGTGGCCCCATTGTCTCCAATGCCGTTATCAGCAGGTGCCAGCAGTAGTAGCACATCAGGCGCCTTCTTTGCAAGGGAAAGTTCAGTCACGTCCATAGTCACAGCCGGCATGCCACTTGACACCCAGAAGTTTCTCAGCTTTGCAGGTGAGATGTAACAATCCAGATGTTATGTTACATCTCCTCTTTTATTGCTGCTTTAGTAAAAGCTCATCTTGTGTACTTTTAATGATAAACTTTTAAGATTAGATTGTTAAACTCAAAAAAACATTTGTTAGTTTAAACAAGTCCGTTACATTTACATCGTTTTTCTCACATTTTCTCACAGCTAAGAGCAAAACCCAATATTAGAATTGACTTCTCAATGATGCAAATTTCACCACTCAAGTTTTCTGAAATGAATTTATTCCATTCTCCTTACAGAGATGCACCGCAATGTGCTGAACCAAATCCTGCGCCAGTCTACGGTCCACCTCTCAGAGGGACCTTTTTCTGTCCTGGTCAACCATGTACGCATTCTGGACTTTGATGTCAAGCGTCGCTACTTCCGACAGGAGCTGGAGCGTCTAGATGAGGGAACACGGCGGGAGGATATGGCCATTCACGTCCGGCGGGAGCACGTCTTTGAAGACTCGTACAGAGAGTTGCATCGGCGTTCTCCAGAGGAATGGAAGAATAGATTCTATGTGCTGTTTGAAGGAGAAGAAGGGCAGGATGCTGGAGGGTTGCTCAGGGAGTGGTATCTCATCATCTCAAAGTGAGTGATAGACAGAGTTCTTGAGCAGGGATGTAGTCGAGTCCATGATAAGTCCCTGCAAGTCCTTGCAAGCCCATCAAAAGTCCTCCAGTCTCAAGTCAACTCACAAGCTTTTCAAATCAGCTTTGATTTGTTATTGTTCATTCCCTGTTACTCGTGACTTGTGATTTACTTTAGACTGGACTTGTGTTAGACTTGATCACATCCCTGTTCTTGAGACAATAACAAGTCCTCACAAATACATCACAAGTCATCCAGTCCCTAGTAAAGTCGCATGCTATTCAAATGAACTGTGACAAGAAATGTACAGTCCTCTATTTGCAGAAACAAAACTTGACTGTTAGATTCAAGGCTTTGAACGGTGGATAGGCAGTGTTGCAGAACATTACAGCAGAAGAATAATTTCAAGACTGATACTTTTGTTTTCTTTTAGGGAGATCTTCAATCCCATGTACGCCCTCTTCAAGGTGTCCCCCGGCGACCGTGTGACGTATCTGCCCAACCCAGCCTCTCACTGCAACTCCAATCATCTCAGCTACTTCAAGTTTGTTGGCCGTATCATTGCTAAGGCCATCTATGACAACAAACTCCTTGACTGCTACTTCTCCCGTTCCTACTACAAGCACATCTTGGGAAAGCCAGTCAAGTAAGCACACATCTCATCACATATTTAGAGATGAGCTGTGGTTGAGTTATTTATCAACAACAGGCCCATTGTATTGGATAGAAGTTGTAGAATCCTGGGCAGATTGCATTAATCAGTCTTAAAGCAGTCTGTGCAGTCTTAAAGCAGTCTAGGGCTTAAAGCTCTGGCCCGTAAGTTGGTCTATAAATTAGACCTTTGCAATGACACAGTCTTATAATAGTTAGCCTGTGTAGGCCCGACTGGCTTAAATCGGTCTAGCTACAGTTGAGATATTCTCTTATTCAACTGTGTGTTTAAATATTTTTTCCAAAATGTTTATTTCTGTATTTTATTGATTGGTGTTTCTAAGTTAAAGTAGAGTAACACTGTTTGAAGAGAGGATTTTCCAGGAAATACTTAATCTTCTAGACAAATATGACACTGAGTTGTACTTCCATTACAGATTTGCTGGACATGCAAATCTGTAAATGACAGATTTTATTTCGCATGATTTGAATTAGAAGAGCACAACAGCCCTTAACCATGGAATGTTAGACTGTGAATTATTACTCTTAGCTGGCATAGTAAAGTCTGGCTTATAGACCTTTATCATGCTGCCACCATTTCAGTCATGTTCCCTGTATCCAATGATAATGTTTTTGGTGCAAAAAGGAACAAGAGTATTTTTCCTCCCAGCCTCACTTTGGTTACGTTGATTTGAATGGGAAAAAACTTAAGA